>FR997825.1:15000000-20000000 GCA_905475405.1 Schrankia costaestrigalis | reverse complement strand
GTTTATTGTCTAGGATGAGTCCAAGATACTTTACCTGCTCTGAGATCATTAGATCCTGATTGAAGAGACTCAGATTTATTGAGTTGTTGATGTTTCTCTTCCTGGTAAACGGTACTACCACCGTCTTGCTCGGGTTGATCGAGAGTTGTTGCCTACCGCACCATCGCTCTACCCGCCCCAGCATCTCTCTCATGATCTCCGTTATTGTTTTCGGGAATATCCCGTTAATCAGAATAACCAGATCATCAGCATATCCTACGGTACGGCTGTTGAGTTCCTCCAGGAGAGAGTCCACCACCATGTTCCATAGTAGCGGTGATAGTACCCCCCCCCCCTGTGGGCATCCCTTGGTGGCAGTGATGGTTAGCTGTTCTCCTAGTAGAGTTGTTGTCATCGTTCTGCCGTTCAGCATGTTCCCTATCCATTCACAAATGGTCGGGTCAATGCCATGTCTTGAGGACGCTTCCTTAATCGCAACGTATGATGTTCGATCGAAGGCGCCCTCTATGTCTAGAAATGCTGCTAGACATATTTCTTTGCATTCAATTGCCTTTTCCGCTCTGTCTACTACTAGATGAATCGCCGTTTATGTCGATTTTCTCGGTTGGTAAGCACATTGCATTCTGTGAAGTGGAAACCTGCGTAGCGGTCCATCGCGGATGTGTCTGTCGATCAGTTTTTCCAAAGTTTTTAGAAAGAAGGATGTCAGACTAATGGGCCTGTATGATTTGGCCTCGGAGTAACTTTCCTTTCCAGGTTTTGGTAAGTAAATTACTCTTATTTTCCTCCAGTCACGTGGTACGTGTCTGAACGCTAGGCACGCTCTATATAGTCTGCACAGATGTGGTACTAATACATGCGCCCCTTTTTGTAGTAGGATGGGGTAGATCTCGTCTGGTCCTGGCGACTTGTATGGCTGGAATGTTGATATTGCCCATCTCAGCTTGTTTTGGTCTACTACCTTATTTGCACTATTCCAGTTTCGTCTGTCCGTTCGGGTTTCCTGTTCGGCCTGACTTACTGTGTGAATTTGTGCTTCGTGCTCGATTGTGTTTGAGCCTGGGAAATTTTAATGTACTTTGCACATTTCTTTTAAAGTTTCTTGGCCTGTCTCAGTCATTTTCCCACTTCCGTCCCTTACCGTTGTTAGTGGGTGTGACTTCGTCGATGCCATAGCCTTTATTAATCTCATTCCCTGTGGTAGAGATTCTATCTGATCGCAGTGTTTCTTCCACGATCTTCTTTTCGCTTTCCTGACAGCTTTGCTGTAGGTTGTTAGCTGTTTGGCATAGTCGTCGAATCTGTTTGACGTCTTTGCTTTATTGAACATCGCTCTGGTTTCTCTTCTGAGTTTGTCCAACTCCGGAGTCCACCATGGTGTTCTTTTTGTCACTGCTTGTTTTTCTGGACAGTTATTTGTCCAGGATTTTTTGACAGCGCTTGTTACTTTGTCAGCCTCAAATTCAATGTCTATGATCGAATTCAGGCTGCTTCTCGGATCTCCTAGTTCTAATTTGAGGTCCCTGTTGTACGAATCCCAATCCGTGTGTCTTGGGTTTCTTTTGTGTACAGTTTCGATGCTGATATCATCACTGTACCTGAAGCATACGTACCTGTGATCCGACAGTGTGATTTCGTCGGATACATGCCACTCACTTATGCTTTTGCTGGCATTGTTGCAAGCCAGCGTTATGTCAATCACTTCCCCTCGTCTCGAGTTAACGAAGGTTGGGTCATTGCCTTGGTTTAACAATTGTAAAGAGGAACTTACCGTAAAATCCAGTACTTTGTCACCTCTCCTGTTGACATCTGAGCTCCCCCAGATGACATGGTGTGCATTTGCATCGCAGCCTATTATGAGCTCGTTGTTGTGGCTGCTTTGTGCCGCTAGACTCCTGAGTTCTTCGGTGATGGGGTCTGCGGCCTCGTAGGGCAGGTAGGCCGCTGAGATGGTGAGGGCCTTCCCTGCCCTACCTTTCAGGATCTTCACGGTGGTGAGATCCCTTGAACAGAAAACATTTTGAGGTATTGCCCTAATGCCATCCCTTACATAGATACATGTCCTCACGT
Source organism: Schrankia costaestrigalis (assembly GCA_905475405.1). Classification (NCBI taxonomy): domain Eukaryota; kingdom Metazoa; phylum Arthropoda; class Insecta; order Lepidoptera; family Erebidae; genus Schrankia; species Schrankia costaestrigalis. The sequence continues at coordinate 19,997,930 of FR997825.1, read as the reverse complement.
TCGTTGTGGAAGGGGTGTTGTATATCACCCCACCTGTTCCATTTAGTCCCTTTACAGAACCTCCGTAACAGTACGGTTCCTGTATAAGAGCTATGTCGAACTTGTCGCTTTTAGCTGCTTGGCCAGAAGGGCTGTTGCCGCCTTGTTATGTTGGAGGTTAATTTGTACAAACCTTAAACCTATGGTGTTAGTGGTTTCCTGTTTTCGGGGTGCTGACCATATTGCGATCAGTCCCCTTCTCCTCTTCGAACACCACGGTCTCCTCTTCCTCCAACATCGGCGACAGCTGGTCCTCCAGACACAGATCTGCCAAGTCGGCTAGATCCCCGGGCTCGATCGACAGTGTTCCCGTCGACCCCGCCCCGGTCTCCAGCCCCCCCCCGTCACGACCGTTGCCTGGTCTGCAGCAGCCGCTTTGCTGACAGGATTTCTCCTGTCCTTTTCTGTAGGGGCATCGGGCGCCATTGCTGGCTTTCCCTTTGCCTCCGCTTTGGACGCAGCATCCTCTAATAACTTAAAGGTGCTGCAGTCCCCCCCCCCCCCCCGAGTGTAGGGTGTAACCCGACTCCCTGATATGCGCCGCGGATACCTGGTCCATGTATATTATGCGCCTTCCGTGTGCAGCTCCGGGTTGAAGCGCTGCATCAGGCCGAGGAGCAGCTTGATGTCCTGGACTCCCGTTATCTTCGTCTTCCAGGCCATCTTCACGGGTTTCGGCAGCTCGCTTGCCCTCAGCACCTTGATGGGTATGTTGTCGATGCGCTGCCCCTCCACCGTCGACCTTACCCATTCGGCGGAATCTTTGTCTGCACAGGTAATGTGCAAAGCGCCACCCACAATGTTGCCCATCGTGAATTTGGGCAACGGATCTGGTGCCGTGAAAAGGCTGGTTAAGACCAGCCTTTCCGCCAGCCCCGCATGCTTCTGTTGAAGCCTTGCAGCCGGAAACCTCTCTGGAACTAGGGCCAGACGCTCGCCCGACAGCGCCTCCGCGAACGAGACCTTGGTTCGTTTGCAGTCTCCGCCCGCCACTGTTGACTCGCCGCTGATTTCCAGCTGCCTCTTCTGCGGTTCCCTCCGATCACCGATTTGAACCGCCTTCCAGGCTCGCTTCCTGGACTCGTACCTTCTCTTGTTCCTTCCAGACCCAGCTCGGGGCGCGGGATTTGGCCCGCTGCCTCCATCTCTCGACGTTGACGGCCTGGCCTCGTCCCGGCTACCCGTGCCGTATCCGGAAGTCCCAATCGAAGGTGCCCTATTCTGCGCTCTATATCCCCCCCAATGGCGTCCTCCCTCGCTGCGGGCTCCACCCCTAGTGAAAGAGGAGGTGCCCTCCCATCGCCTACCCGTTTGGTCCCCCCCCCAATATCGTTCCCCCCTTGCTGCTGGCTCCAACTCCTTTGACAGAGGAGGTGCCCTCGCAGTGCCTACTCGTGTTTCCCCCCTGTAGCGCCCTTCCCTCGCTGCGGGCTCCAACTCTTTCGCAAGAGGAGGTGCCCTCCCAGCGCCCGTTGATTGCGCTCGCCCCATGTAGCGCCCTTCTCCCGCTGCAGGCGCCAACTCCTTTGACGGAGGAGGTGCCCTCGCAGTGCCTACCGGTGCTTCCCCCCTGTAGCGCCCTTCCCTCGCTGCGGGCTCCAACTCTTTCGCAAGAGGAGGTGCCCTCCCAGCGCTCGTTGATTGCGCTCTCCCCATGTCGCGCCCTTCTCCCGCTGCAGGCGCCAACTCCTTTGACAGAGGAGGTGCCTTTACAGCGCATGTTGGCTGTGTCGAGTTTCCTCGGCCACTGCCCTTTTTGGCCTCGTCCCTTGCGGGTTCAGCCTTGTTTTTCGGTTTTGAGTCTGCCATCACACGGATTCTGTAGATCTTCATCCAGCTGGCTCTCCACCCTCCATGGAGCCCTCAACCCGGGGATGCACTAAGTGCCACCACCAGAGTTACCATCTGGACATAGGTCTCCTGCACGCGTTGTCCACGAGTCCGCACGTTGCCGGTAGCGTCGTCCCAACCGATGAGTCTTCGAGACCGTGCCCCGCCGACTGCAAACCCCCTCGTGCTGGCGACCTAACCCGCGGCCATCTGACTGGACGCGACAGCCGATTGATCGCGGTCCGGCTAGACCGCGACCTCCCGTGTGGGAGAATCCTGAGCCAAAGCGGCGTGTTGCAGAGCGCTGCTCCACTCAACCTACCAGGATCTTATTTTCCCCCCGTGTACGGGTCCCCGCGCACGGCACAAATACGCGGGTGGCATTCTACCGCCGCCCATCCTTATGTGCGGATGAGAGGCCCGCTGGCGACATGCCACGTCATCGCAGCAGCTGAAATGTGCAGGATATAGGGATGGGATGGGTTTGGATATTACTATTTGGAACGACTGGTACTTCGGTCGTACCTGCTTTATCGGAAGCATGTACTTAACAGGGGGCACCGCGGGAAGGATACTACCTAGTCTTGCCCGGGGGATCATGGTAATTGTATACTATCTCCCGAGCCTTGCCTTGATTGATTACCGGACAGGTAGCCAACCTGGGCTCCAGCCTTGTTGAGCTAGCGACCGGTCGCAAAATTGCGCTCATCAAGCCCGAAACCCACTCCGGCAGAATTACTAGTAGCAGCATAGGTCGCCGTAATAAAAAAATATCCGACAACAGACAGATACCTATATATTTCATTCAATGACAGTGACGTTTCTCTATATTGCTCTGTGTGTCGGGAGTCTGTATACAGGGACTCAGTTTTTATTTGCATGAATGGATCGTGTTTTGTGCAATTTCAGGAAGAGAAGACAGTAAAATATGTGAAGCATAAAATCAATCAGCTTTAGAACAACTGATTTTTCCTGTCCAAAATGTGTTATTAATTGAGAATACAGACAAAAAAATAATGTTTTTAGCACTGTTGATCGTTTTGTTTACACCTATTATCTTGTGCGAGGACGAAGATAATGTAACTTTTCCGCAGGGTAAAATATTTAACACAGCCAATAGCTTTAACCTTGCTCTCAATGTCAACTTGCAGTTGCAGCTGTAATGATTTAAACTTATAAATTGCTTTGCAATTTTATGGTCACACATTAATATTATTCTTAATTTGTTTTCGTAGATGATTTCAAATGTTCGCTGCCAGACGTAACTAGCTTAGATACCAATCTGGATGTAACGAGGTTTAGATCAGATTTTTCAAAAATTTCAGAGGTATGTCTGTGTCTTTTATTTCACTACTAAGAATTTTATGATCAGTTATTTAAAATGTTTTGTTAGTTCCTATACTTGCCTTTTGCATGCATGTCTGAGAGATAATGGGCATAATGAGTGAGGTCACTTAAAATACAAATGACTGAAAGACTAAGATAAACATCACACCCTATGTTAAGTATCAAATAAAAACTTCAAAATAGACTTAATGACTGAGACTTTATATTTTTTTTAAAGATTTATTAAGAATATAGATAAGTATTACCTTACTGAACAATCATGTTATTTTTACTAAATATCCTTGAAATTTTTAGGTAAAATTTCCAGGTTTAATAGGACCTTTGAATGAAAGGTTAATATGCAAAATTAAATGTATTGATGGGAACTGGGTAGGCCCATTATGTTCTAGTACTCCAGGTAAGTTTTAGTTTTATAAAAGTCAATGTAATTCATTTGTTGTCATTATTAAATCTTCTTAAGTAATCTCTAATGTTATTGATAACACATGTTTTGTTAATTTAAATAGTAAACAAGATATTTTTATTATAAGTTATTGTTTCTAACTCTATATTAACCTCATATTATTAACTTTATTTGCAGATGGTAGATTTCAACCAATACTGAGAGAGTGTGCATATAAAAGTGATCATCCATTATTAGCTATCTCATTTAAAAATTCATCTATTAATGTAAGTACTATTATAATTATTATATATTATAATTATATATATAATTATTATATTAATTATATAATTATTATATTATATATTATATAGTACTATTAGTACTTTACCTTAATAAGTACTTTAGTGTTCATTACATTGTAAGTCTGTTTCCACAAATAAACAATTGATTGTATGATTACATTCGCAACAAATTGTCAGCACAAGAAGTTCATATAAAAAGCTGCCATAATCTTGTTGTTGGAGGAAACACTAGTCTAATTGCTAGTTTATTCTACAGAACACTTGTATAGAACTGCCTCATGCTTCAAATAGTTTATATTGTTTTTTCGTTTATTTTTTGGTTTTGTTTTATAGAGAGACACTCACTTCCCTCATGGCTCTGTGATTGTGTCAAGATGTAAACATTTTGGATTGTACAAAATGAAGGGAGATAACCTGATGCGCTGTGAAAATGGTGAATGGTCCCCTAAGTGGCCTGAATGTGTCCCTACTACAGTAATCACCAACTTTACAGGTAAAATGTTTGTACTACTGTATCTTTTAGAAGTTTGTTTAATTGACGATTTTTATTTAGCTGAATATTTTGCTACATAATTATATAATATCAGTCAAAACCCGCACACTGCTAAATATAGACCTCAGCCAAGAGTTTTATTTGCACGAGATCTTGTGGCTTCCACATCAACCGACCTCCCGTCACCTTATCAGATCGTCAGATTCTCCAATGAAAAGTCTTCCGTATGAGGGTCTCTATTCCAGAGCTGTATTATACCCTATTAGCTATGTATTCAGCGTGTTAAACGGTTGTCGGCCTCTTCGGTTTTTCGGCAAATTTATTTATTTCTAATTCAAGTTTACAATACAATTTGTAGTTTGAAGTCTGAATGATCTTGGTTCTTCTTTTACAATTATTTATTTTTCTCCCTTTCCTTAAATTCAGTGATTGCGTATCTATTAGGCATCTCAACTAACTAATAACTCTTTCTAAAAACAACTGGATAACAAAATACTTTTGTTGATAAAACAGGCGACGCCCCACCGACAATTGAGTACACAATAGTAAGTGGAAGTGCCGTCGTAGAACCGTCTGGTGAATTGTACGTGTATCCCGACAGCACTGTACGATTAGACTGCATCACGCCTAAGTCCCTTGGAGAACCAGAATGGAGCTGGACGCAGGCATTAGGACAACATAGTTCAGGTAATACATAATCGATCTTCAAATTTGTCCATTCCCTATCCTTACTTTTAGTTCGAAAATGTAATGCAACTGCGATATTGAGTGCTAATCATTTCTATTACTGGTCTGTAGTCTATGCCTACTCCTACGGTAAAAAGGCGTGTGAGTATATATAACATACATAAATATGATCACGTTTATCACTCGTTCAAGTACAGTTTACTATAATTACGTACCATAAATTTTTATTTGTAATATGATTTAATTCATCAAAAATAAATGGATATTGAAAAGTTTGATTAGTAGGTAGTTCAACTCGAACGATAGCAGCAACAGTAGACCCCTCACGTGGTGTTTTTCCGGCAAGCGTCCTCTAGTCCACCTAATCAAACATCTCAACGAAAGATTAATGTACATTAGCCTGTTGTTAACTAGCTTTTTTGAAGATTGAAGTTAAGTAGATAGTCTTTAATTATTAATTAATTACATCAGCCAATAGTCATCCTCTGTTGGACATAGACCTTAAATATAACCCCTTTAGATCATCATCATCATCTATCGCGCCCTAACCAGGTCGTCTGTCCACCAATGATGGTTTTGCCCACCCGTGCGTAGTCCATGTTTAGGTTATTAACCCTTTCCACGCCACGCACTTAAATCAAAAACGCTCGCCACACGCCACGGCCCAAAATTTGTTAAATTACCTAGTGTTGGGAAAGCTTGATATCGATAAATTTAATATCCTAGATCAATCTAATAAATACAAACTTGTTTATCGTTTCATTGTGTATTATTATTTATTTTTTACACTGTTTAAACATATTTCAATGTCTCTTATTAGTTTGAATCAAAAAATAGAGCAAAAAAAATTCTTACAGGGAATGCACTGCACAGCACTTAGCGGTCTGATAAATACGACTTTGGCTTATGCGTACCATATTGTTTCTCGAGTTTTGTAAGGAAGTGACTGCTTCCGGTCATTTAAAATTATTAATGCATATTGATAAATTTGTATGTGCCGAAATTAGAAAAATCTATTATAATTCCAGCATTAAAAGTAATAATGAATCAAATTATATTATGCTACATTTATAAGGTACTGGGACTTACGATTTTTTTGGGTAAATAGTAATTATTAAGAAGACATAAAAATTAATAAAGTAGGTATATTAAGTACTAATGAAAATTACCCTCTCTTACGTCCTATTTACACAAAATTAGATTTTTTTTTACGAGGTCTTCGTAGTTTACATTTTACTGATTGATCGTCGTTTTACAAGAATGGCCCAGAACAGAGGTAAGTGCTATTTGGTCTAATTATTCTAATTTTATGTTAATGTGACTTACATGTAAGTAAGTTGTAATTTTTATTTATTCTTATAATAGGTATTATAAAAAGCCGTAGAGTATAAAAAATGTCGATATTTTTTAGAAATACCTACCCACATTTTACATCACTAAATAAAGTGTTCTAGAACCATCCATCGCCTATGACGTCATTTCCTGACTTATATATCAGACATTGGCGTAGGAAACTGTTGCATGATTATGCAAGATAGTGTTGGGAACCAACGGCAATCAATATGCATTTTGTTTTTTTTTTATAGCAATATTCAATTATATCACATACATTTTCAGGACAAAAACAAAGTTCGTACTTTGTTTTAACTGTTGTACACCTTTTGTAAATAAATAAGATACACTGTATTTTAGAAAAATTGCAATTTTAAGAACTAAGTTCCTGTATTGGTGACATCACTATTCTACTTCACTAGTCTTATATATCAGACTTTGGCGTATAGCACTCAAGTAAAAAATAACTACATTTTTGGCATAAAAATGGTTTTGTTTTTACATAAATAAATATACTTAAAACAAGATGAGAATAAGCTGCAACTTTTCATCTTTTTTAATTTTAAGATAGTTATTGCCCAGAAAAACCTATAATGCATACTAAAAAGTAAGTAAGTGCTAGTAAAAATCAAAGATAAAAGTACACATTTTTTTGTCTTATAAATCAGACGTTGGCGTCGTGGGCACGAAAATGAGTTGTCTCATATATCGGACTTTGGCGTGGAAAGGGTTAAACAAGTTTTAATGAATATCTAACCTTTGTTACACAGGATGGTCACCTGACGAAGGAGGCACAGAATCCCACTACAGACTAACACTGAGCAAGATGTCCGTGCGACACAGCGACCAATACACGTGCACATCGCCCGGCGGACATACCAACACTGTGCTCATTAAAGTTGTTAGTGAGTCTTGTTGTTTTTAAACGAAATATATCGCTGCTTTCCATAGAGTACAATCATTTGCTTTCTATATTTTGAGGTTTAATAGTACTTGTGTCTATACATAACTATATTTAGAGTTAAGACTTATTAAATTTAAAGACCTGTGGCGTGTGTTTGTAACCACTCAACGATTATAGGCCATCTTTATTATGCAGAGGTTGCGGGTTCGATACCTGCTCTATGCAAATCTTTGTGTGCATTTATAATGGTTTGCATTTTCTATGTAGGTATAATAATATTATGTACATATTTACAAAACAAAATGGTATTTAAGTCTCCTTATACGTTGTCTAGTACCCATAGTAAGCTCTGCTTGAATTTGTAAAACTTTGTGTCACGGTTTGACTTAAAGTGGTATTCCTTGTGAATAATTCTAGCTTTTAGACTACTGTTATGACGACTTTCATGCGAGAAATGGAACTTTTGATAGTTAAATACATTTAAAGTTATTCTTGACGGTCTAGTCCCTTTTCTCCATAAATATATTTTTATTCAATAAAATAGGTAAAGCGAAATATTCTAAATAGCAACAATGGAAAGAGGAAGATACGAAAAACGCATTCCATGGATTCTCCGTGCGGTTGCCGGGTCCATCGCGTTATAGAAGACGGAACACTTGCATAGCAGCGTCTGGGACTTTACGACCTAGATGTATGTGTAAGGAGGCCCCCTTACAACACTTGTCTTACAATACAATGTTAATAATTAAGTATTTGTATTTCCAGACGTAGCATGTTCGCCTATAAACGTGTCGTCGATGCGTATAAGACAGTTCACACAAGGAACCAAGCTTGGTCACTCTGCGCACTTCAGCTGTCAGCCGGGCTTTCATCTGAATGGATCTGGAGTTCTCACTTGTATGGGAAACGGTAAGAATTTATAAATTCACTTATGTAATAATAGTTATATGTGTGATTAAATAAATAAAACATTCAATGTACCTACTATGTACTAATACGGTGTAAGTAGAGTATTGCAATATCTCTTAGATCCTATCTGAAGACTAGACTGTTTTCTGTTGATCTAGTTTTACTTTCACAATACTATAGACCTTTGAGAGAAACTCTTGTTTTTTTTATAAGAATCGGGTTTTTGTGGACCAATTCGATAATTGCATACCTAGTTTGATTTTATTTAACCACAAATAAGCTTCATTTATTATCTCGTGATATTCTTCTGTTATTGACACGTATTTCTATGAAACATAATATAAATAATTGCAATATGGACAATGATGAAAAATCACTGAAAATCAAAATATAAGTAATGTCAATAAAACATTGAAACTTGTTTTGTGCTCGCTGAATTAATGTTTAAATCTCTTTATAATAACCTACTTATTCATGCACTAGAGATTATGCTCAATGTCGCAAAGACATAACGGACACAAAGAGCACCCAGTTTAAGTATAATCATTTGCTGCAAACGATCTCGTCGAATACACTGAAGCAGCTATAATGTATTTTTTTTTGTAAGCAAAAACACGGAATCTGACCATATAGAATCTGGTGGGTGATTAAAAACTTTTATAGTTAAAATACTTATTATGAACACGTAAACGTTTTGGTATTCGTTTTCACGATATTCTTCCTTTCACAAACGTTAACATTGCTGCGCATAATAATAATTGTCTGTAATATATTCAGGTCAATGGTCATCATTACCACCGACATGCGTGGAGACGTTCTGTCCCATGTTGAAGTCGTTAGGCCCTCACTTAAGCGTGGTGGAATACAACTCGTCGTTCGGTGGTCGCGCTATGTTTCAGTGCGCTTGGGGTTATCGGCTTGTTGGAGCACCCGGGCTCGAGTGTGAAATGGATGGAGTATGGTCTGGCGATGTACCACATTGTTCACGTGAGTTGCTTAGGTACTATGATATTTTTAGGGGTCGAATGTGAATGTTAGTTTCTTTATAAGTAGGTACTAATGTATGATATGTTTATTATATAGGGCGTCCCACGGCTATGCCACATGGAGGGAAAGTACCTTAAATATTGTAGATGGAATATTTTACTGAAAGAAGACATCATTTTAATTTGAAAAACACACATAGTTATCATACATAGTTTTCATGGCTTGCTCATTTTACTGGTACAGATTTTGTCTTGTGTGGAAAGGAAGCCCTAAGTCATAAAGGCACTTCCGTCTATATAAACTTGCCCAGTTAGTGGGAACTAACTTGATTGGATATTGCTTATTGTGTTGACATAAATAAGTGTAATTTATTGTAGTAGTAATTTAATTTTATCTTTTTACTATCCTCAGCGATCTACTGTCCAGACCCGTTAGTTCCTGAAAGAGGTCGTTTACTAACAGAATCGTCAATTAAACACAGCAAGTATCCAGTCGGTGATCTAATGATATACGCATGTGAAGAAGGCTTTGAGATGGTAGGGGAATCCTCTATTGTGTGTACCGAAAATGGGTTTTGGTCTCACCCTCCGCCTTTCTGTCTACCTCCGTCAGAGATAAGGAAAGCGGATACAATATATGTAGACAACACCACACTCATTCATATTGAGGAATAAAGAAGGAGTCAAAAATGTTTATTTAAAGCAAAACATTCGTTTCAAAGGAACAAACTATTCATAATAATGTTACTAGGATTCTTTCAATTTAACCGTTTCGTGCCTACCTACGGCAAGATTTGATGAAAACAAAGGAACGTTGCTTTTAAAAAGGCACGGCAGCTGTACGGCACGAAACGGCTAAATTGAAAGAGCCCTTAGAAATAATAGATTTCTTATACCTTACCTAGCCTTTTTCAAAAAGAAAAGGCTCCCGTTGCAATATACCTTCTTTTTTTTTTTAGCGTGAGAAATTTTTTATAGGCCGTCTACCCGCCTTTGGCAGGTGTATCGGAGTCCCAAAAGATGGAAGCTCGGTTTACCGACTAAAACCCACGGTGTTCCTCTGTCACCCAAAATGCCGAGACGGCGAGAAGACTGGCATTACTCGAGCCGTCCCGGCGGGTGTTGGTCCGCAAAATGCGCGGACCCCGAAAGTTGCTATATACCTACCTTAGTAGTTTCTAGCAACATTGCAATGAACAAGATTTACAAAAATATTGGGAAATTTTTGCCCTTTTTGATAATTTGTGGTTTTAAAATTAAGACTTCTGTACCTAACCTTTTTTAAATTTTTATTGTTGCAACAATATGAACTTCTTTTTAGTAAGATTGTGTTATCATTAAATGTGATTATTTTGTGCCAAAGATACCTATATTTAATAGCAAAGCTAATGTTAGTAATACAACATTCCTTGTTAACTAGAGTATTAGTTAAGTAGAATATTTATTGTTGAAATTCATTTCAAACTTTTATTTTACTCTGTATAACGATCTCTATCTAGGTACTATAGTCTGGTCAACGAATGGCTCAAAGGTGGCTATAGAGTGCGTGAGCGGGAACCTAAGCAATTTGTTCAGAAACTTATTTAGACTACTTAGAGAGAAAACATACTAAAAGTCCTGACGTCTGTGTGTCGAGCCGGAGGGGCAAAGGTCTCAATTTTCGGTTCTTTTGTTGATAGATAAAAAACGGTGCGTTGTAGCGAAAAATGTTTAAAGATGGAACGAAAGCTTATATAACAACTACTTTACTGACTGGACCATTAGTAATTACTTATGTTAAGTATTATTTTTACTCTTTAGTCAAAATGTTTAATTTCCCTGTAGATAGTACTGTAACTATAGTACCAAATCGTGTGTTACGACTCAGCCCGGCCACGGCGGCAAAAGAGGCTATTGCAAAGTCAGTAAGCTGTACAAATGCGTACTTTTCTGTACACAAAAAGAAAAAAGGAGCCCGGGCTGGTCGTGTCGTGACACACTACCAAAACTATGTTAAATTAAATTAAATTAAATAAATCTTTATTTCGGACAAAATCCATATTTTACAAACATTTTGTACACACATAAAAACAAAAGATTAAAAACAAAAATTACAAAACTTTTTTCAAAAAACACATTACTTACAAAATTTGTAAACCAATAAAGGTTTTCAAAATGTTGCTGTCTTGTTTATCAGCTATAACTTTTAGGATGCTGTTAGTGCTACTCCTGACTCTGTTGAGTAAAGATGTGATCCGTTTACGTAGGATAGCATGGAAGCCGTCCACCCTGGCTTCCGCAAACATACCGGAGGCACTACAAAATCGGGGCAGCCCCAACAACATCCTAAATCCATTGTTGTACTGGACACGCAGGGCACTGAGCGACCTCTGCGTATACCTGAACCACAGGCTGCACGTGTAGAAAGTCTGACAGTAAGCTTTAAATAGTGTGACTTTAACTTGATCACTACAACGTGCAAACCTGCGAGCCAGCATATTGCTTCTGACCGCCAATGCCCTACGTTCCCTTTCTATATCTACCTGGTCGTCAAGGCCTTCAGTAACATAATGCCCTAGGTATTTAAATTGATGGACTCGTTTTAACTGAGTACCATTTAATTTTATTGCAGGCACATTTGTTGGACATTTACCGGAGGCCCTGAAAACCATGTACTCACTTTTCTTACAGTTATATATTAAACCATGCTCATAGCTATACTTTTCACATATGGTTAAGCAAAGTGTGTATTATTTATTAATTATTAACTGAAAATGTTTTATTTGTAGAAGAAACCAGATTATATTAAATAATTCTTAAACCATATACGTTTTATTGCCTTTTATCCACTGAATTACTTTTATTTTCTTAGGATTCCCACGCACGTAACCATTGTGGGACGTGCATTGTAACATTTCGAATCAACTCATATTTTTGACGGAGGATTGAGGATGGGTGATCTACATTTTGAAATCTATGGCTTGATAAAATAAATTACTTACCTACTTTAGGAGTTTCCTCATATTTGGACATGATATCTGTCACTACATAAATGGAGCTGATTGTGTCTACCATTGTCACAAGACAACATCGCTGCAGGGTGACGTCTACTGGGCAACGTACGCCTATTATAAAAGCAATGTGCCTCCAGTTTACCTACAGTACCCGGCCGTAAATATTACACATCGACTTTTAAAAAGAGACAATCGGCACACTTTCGAATCATAATTTGTTTTAAGGTTACGGCATGCCAGTCACACTCACAACTCCCTATATAAACGAAAAGAGTTGCTCCTTCACTTGACAATTTATTATCAAAATAGTACCTACCTACATATTTATTTTTATGTTAATTTTATTTGTACGTAATCCCCTTTCCCCAAAGTAATATAAACAGGTCGATGTGTAATATAAACGGCTCTCATTCTTTCTCAGCAGACGGTGTGCCATCTGATAAAGCGCTAACGCAGTCGTGTATTCTTGAGGATCTGTACAAGGGAAGGCCAAACGCTATTCGCGTCGTTGAACACTAGGCCAAAACCAGATAATGTGTTTGCATCGACACGAGAAAAGGTTGTACAAAGAAAAGCCTTGGTTTGATATTGGGTAATACTTTATATAATCAATTCATATTTATCATTAGAATTAATAAAACTTACAGCTAAAAATTTAGGTGCCTGTTACAAGGCGTTGATATAATGGGTACCTATATTTTAACACCTAAATAATGTGCCTATTACAATGGCAACTATACGTAGTAAAAGTACATGTTTGACATATTAGGTAAATAAGTATGTTTTTCTTAGATATTATTTAAAAAATGTTGTTATGATGTTAGCTGAATTTTTGTATAATAAGTACTCAAGTAACATCATAACATTATTATTATTTATATATAAAAAGTATAATACTAACTTATTAAAACTGATTAAAACATCAATTCTTATATGCAATAAACTAAGTACATTAAGTAATATGTTAAAAAAATAAGAGGACAATACAATTTTTTTGACACTATGGAGGAAGAGATCGTACAGTAAACTAGTAGTTGTGACAACAAGGATTACTGTGAGAATTCTAACTTAGAACCTTTGATTGCGCCTCCAGGGCTTTATCAAGCATCGTCACAAATTGACAGGAATTATTACACACAACACTAACATTGTCCTACTTATTTGTGTTATAATATGTATTTGGGATACATGAAATTGTAAAATTGTATTCTCGCCATTAGTGCTAGCTCCCTCAATACAACTTCTTGATTGTCTCATCAAGCTGAAGGTATACACAAAAAAATTACTAGATGATAATTTGCAAAAAATTTTAGGAAATTTGAATTACACGCAACTGTCACAAACTTTACATCAAATCAAGTTCCTGCAAGGGGTTTTAGAGTAAATACCATCAATAAATATATAATGTTAAAAATATGTATGCCTAAAAATTTTTCTTATTTGTAAATGAAAAAGAAATATATTTATATTATAATAATTCTAGAACTACAGAATAACTGTGTTCTTTACATGTTAAAAAGGAAGTATTAGTTATATTGCTGTTGGTGGATAAAATTTGGTAAAATTATAGGTACTTTTAGTAAAATATTACAATGTTAAAACAGAGTATAGGTGAATTTACAATAATTCAATTTACATACAGTTTGTTTTCTCAAATTACATACAAGTTCATATAACGGAAGACAAAGTGCCTAAATAAGTAACATAAAACAAAGACAGAAGACAAAGTACCAAAATAAGTAATAATAACGCCTAAATAAGTAATATTAATGTAAGAGGTGCATATATTCATACAAATCTAATGTTGAGATCAATAACCTATTATGTATTACTAATCACAGGAATGTGCCGATCTGTAGTTTAGACATAGCTGAAACCTAACAAAATAAATGTCTACATTAAAAAATATTAAGTCATTGTTACAAGAGATATAATTATGAAGAAAGATAGGTTTTCTATTTCTTATGCAAGCTTTAAAAACAGGTTGTATACAATAAATTAAAATTAAGCATTTCTTACAATTTAATATTATAATAATAAAGATTTACGTTTTTCCTGGCTATTATTTAAAACAGCAAATAAATAATTGAAATCATCATAGCATCAAATGTTTACTCCTGGGAGCTTTGTGCTTCAAGTGGCTAGTCTGCCATGTAAAATAAAAATAAATTTGAACTAATCATAAAATTGTAAATCAAGGTGAACATTAATGATTTACATTTAATTGTAGCTTTTTTCTTTTCATATTTGCTTTGATTTGTTTACTGAATATACAGGATGTTAAGAGAATGGCGCATACATGCTTACATTTTAACACAACGTTGGTCATCGCTTTATTAAACAGAGCCAAAAATCATCGAAAAATACCCATCCATTTAGCAGATATGACTATTTAAATTTTCACTTGTTTAAACCTCTTTTCGTACTGGTACGGGTGTTTAAGTGATTAACAATTTTTTTACTAATAACAGCTAAAAATATGTAAAAAAAACAATGTAAGTGAACTTTCCTTTGAAACAAAACTAATTTAGTCCTGTTACTTCGTTATTTTAACATTTTGATACCTTATCTTAACATTATTATTAGGATACCCTATATGTACATTAAAATGTTTTAATATATGCACCATACTCATGTTCATCCTGAATAAAGTCCTAAATACATAACTTGATTTAAAATATACTAATTTGTCTTATGTTTTGTTACAGATTTTTGGTTTTTAGGACAAAAATATTTATAAATTTTAGATATCAATAATCTAAAAATTTTAAGTTTAAACCACACTTAGTCTTAAACTAACATTAAGCTAACAAATGTATTTTTGAATACATACAATCTAAAATTCTCACTTCCCAATAATTAATCAAGCCAGTCTTTTTTGATATTACCCCAGTCTTCATTTCAACTTGTTTTTAATATATTTAGCACTTTGGCATAGGCCAGATGATTACTTTGTGTGGAATATCTATCCCATTTCCAACTTCAACAAATTCAATATTAAATTGAAATCCAGGATGCAAGTATTTAGGTACGCCAGGTTTCTTAACTTCAACAGATTTGCAATAAATCGCAATGGCTGGTAATCTAGCATAGCTTTCGCTGTTCATGGTTAAAACATCTTTGAATTGTACTTCAGCGTCTTTCCCGGTATCAACAAGCTTAACTAAAGCTCTGGATGGCCCTACTATTCTTTTAACACAACCACGCTCATATTTTATAGGCACACCTACTTTAACACCACAACAACGACCATCGGCTAAAGCAGATTTTACATCTTCCTCTGGTTGCCTTTTGCAATATTCAGCAAAATCAAATGACTCAGATACATATTTATCATAGTCATTTAATGCAGAAACATATAAGGTGGTTTTCACAGAACCACTTTGTACCCTAACAGGTAGACGGTCACCAACATTAAACTTTTTATATTTTAAATGTACTGTTTTGGTTACATTTGAGGCATTGTGCCTACTCACTGCATGACTAGCAGTAGTAAATGTGGTAAAATTAAGCAAACCAAGCATTGTAGATACATCATCAGGACATTCTACTGTTTTCAGCTCTACTACCAGTTTATCAGTAGTTTTATTCATAACAGTTATTTTAGCAGTATGCTTTCCAACAAAGAAACGCATGGCATTAATTGCACTCTCCTCAAAGGCTTGTTCCTTAGGTTTACATAAGTACAGTTCGCAATGAATGGCAAGACCAGGAATGTCTGTTATACTTGGGTCCTGTATACAAATATTTTCCAAAAGAATTTCTTTTTCACATAATCCATAATCAATAGCGCGCATGGCACAAAATGTCTTACTTTTATCCATATAAATGGACTCAATGTCACCTCGTACATATTCACCTGTTACATTCGATTTATAAACAACGCGTTTACCAACCTTAAGATGTATAGCTTTAATTTTCTCTCCTGGAATTTGCAACAGCTCCAGAGCAGCGTCCAGCGTAATTAAACGGACATAGAAGCTTCCTGGATCGTTAATGTGTGTAACTGATACCAAATGAGCGGAGCCGGTGATAAAATTACTCATACCAATCTTTTTCGCAACATCGGGCAATGTTTGAGCCGAAGCCATTATATTTCACAACAAAGAATTGATTCACAACAGTTTATGGCAAAAGATAACACAACAAATCACCAACACCCCAACCCCGACGCTAGCGTTCCCAAATTAGATAAATATCACATACAAAAGAAGAGGGTGTAATATTTACTATTTGTGTAGGTGGTAGAGCTAGAGGTGAGCGTTATAACTTATAACAATAACAGCTATTTTAATGCGTTATGTTATTATGTTATTGGAAATGTCACGAATGTTGTCAAATTATTCGCTAATGTTGCCTGAGTAGGGCTGCGTACTGTTAAAAAAGGATGGAACGGAACTATTTTTTTAAAATTAAAATAAAATATAATTTTATGCATTAAAAATGCTATGCACTATGAAGTATAGAATTAAAAATATGACTATAAAGACTTTTACTAGTAGTGAAGGCAAGGTGGAGCGAGAAAAACAAAAACATAGATGAAAAGAAATAATTTATATAAAAGCAACGTCTGAAAAGAATATCATATTTTATTATTAAACTTATTTAACTCAATCGTCAATTTATGGATTCTCGGTCTGGTTCAATTACTGCGGTGTTAAGATTTTCCGTAACTGAATACCTTTCACCAATTTTAATATTGTAATTTAAATAAAATTAATTTGTATTCTGTTCTCCTCCGACACGTGTACATAGCAATTAGGTTCGAGTACGAAGACTTGTTTCCAGGCTGGATGGTTATATACTTGAATTTTTGTTATCTCCCCTCTGTTTGTCGGATTACTGAAAAGGATGGTGTCAGCTATTAGTTCCTAATTCTTAATTTTCCACGTGTGTAATTTTACCAATTCTTTTATGGACAAATTCTTCTAGAACATTCTTAATTTTACCTATTCTTAAATTTTCCGAATGCCTCACTGTAACTATAGGTACTTAATAATATTGTTACCTACTTGAAGGTAGCAGTATTATATCTACCGTTATTAGACATTTGATGTATTATTTATTTCCCTTAGCAAGACGTCCCTGCATATGTTTATAACAACTTCAAAGTTTTAGCAGACAGTCTTACTTTTTCTTTTGTAGCATTTATTGAATGCATAGTACAATCAAGAAAAGAAGGATTGCGTAGTATCCGAATATTGGTAATAAATACAGAAATATCCCTTTTAATGATGATGATGATTTGCCGTTATAACGAAGATTACTTCGTTATAACGGCAAATTTAATAACGTTATTATTTACACACAGTATTGAGGATTTTCGATATGTCGGTGTCTGTCATCTGTCAGTTGTCTATCGTATTCGTAACGTAAATCGTAATCAGTTCCCGTCAGTAGGTAGGTACAAAATTTGAAGAAAATATTGTGGTGCTTTGATGAAATTTTATTACCGGTCACTGAACCGGCTAGAACTTTCCAGCAGTATTAAATTTTATCAGTATATTATACAGTGATTATTTTTGATGGACATTATGAAGTTTACTATTTTAATTCTATTTGTAAACATTTTCTATAGTTTAAATTCATGTTCTGGTGAGAATTTAAAAGAAAGTTTGTTTAAAGTGCCCACGGTGGGTATATCCGTATTGGTTAGAAATAAAGCTCATACATTACCATACTTTTTGTCCTGTTTAAATAACTTGGATTATCCTAAAGACCGTTTATATTTGTGGTAAGTATTGTACATAGGTAAAACATAAATATACATCTACGTAATCATTAATTTTTTTATACATATGTTGACACATTTTTTCTAGGATTCACACTGATTTTAATAATGACAATAGTGCAGATATTATCGCAAAGTGGATTGAAAAACATGGATTATTATACAGTGGTGTCTATTTCACCAACAATAGCACGAGCAAGCAGCTTCATTCTGACGAGAACAGTGCTGTGCACTGGAGCCCAGGGCACTTTAAGCATGTCATACAATTGAGAGAGAATGCTTTAAACTTTGCAAGAAAAAAGTGGGCAGATTATGTTTTTGTTAGTATAAATTTATTGTTATAATATAATACAGTAGAGCCTCATTAATCCATACACAAATTCATCCACTGCTGAAATCCCACTGTCTATTTTAGATCACAATTAAAGATAATATTTTTTTTATTTCTTAGAAACTGTGGCCTGAACAATTTAAGGTAACTGAGAAAAAAACCATAGCTTTGATGTGGAAAAAAATTTTTCATTCTATCTTTTATGCAAATAACAAAGTCATTGTTTGGTCAGTAAATAGAACCCGCCAAACTAGTTATTTGTGTAAGAAATGGTTTAAATAGTTATATTGGTACATTTTAATAAGTAAATGTATTCTGTCAACATACATTTGCATTTTCTATCATACTATAATCCAAACACTCCTTGAGCCTGTACAAGGGTTATTTTTTGTAGTTAGGATTAATTATCAAGGCTCTACTGTAAAGATTGTTTTACTAGTTAAATCTACATTTTCATGCCTATTGTAAATAGAGTTAAAGTGACAATTTTAGTGTCTCAGTCTGTCTACACACAACATGGACATATTAATAAATCCTATTAGCTTATGTAGACCATGACTTAGAAATATATTATGTTCCTAATGTTAAAAGAATTTCATGTCAGCAACAATATGTATACTGTTGATCTAGATACCATACTAAATAGATTAAACTCAAACTCAAAATTTATTGCTCTCCATATGTTTACAAAGGTGGTAATAATACATATTTAGATGTATATGATACATACATGTATTCTGTAGTACTGTCAGTATTATAAGAACTGACAATATTATGTCAATTGTCTAGTAATGGTTTTCTATGAACATACTAAGAGATTATAATGGTTTTCTATGAACATACTAAGAGATTTTAATTAATTTATCTTTCATATAATTTAAGATTATACATGTAAAAGTTTGTAAATGTCTATGGATGTTTGTTATGGTTTCAAATAAAACTACTAAATGAATTTAAATGAAACTACAATTACATAGCTTATACAATAGATAACACATAGGCTACAGTTTATAAAAGTATTGTATTTATTATTTAGGCTACTCAATATACTTATCAGATCAGATAAAGTTGCAGGAACCAGCTAGTCTTTCATACATTTCACTTACATACTGAGTATTTTGATTTAAATCATCAAATGTTAACTATAATGTTTTTGTTTAACAGATGGTAGATGCAGATGTTTTCATAACAAACCCTTCCACATTAAAAATTTTAGTATCAAAGGACCTTCCGATAGTTGCTCCTATGATGTTGTCTGATGGATTATATTCAAATTTCTGGTTAGACTTCAAGTTAATGCATGACTGCATGTGCAATGATGATCAGATGCTTTCAATGCTCTGTGTTTGTTTATTTATTTTATATTGCAGATAGTATTATTGCTAATAATAATAAGAAGTAGAAAAAATATATAAGTAAAGATGCTTTAAATAACTAGTAATAAGTATCACTTGGTGCTTCACTGATTTGAACCACATAATATGTGTAAAATTATTGTCTTTGTTTTAAAATAGAATTGGCCCATAATCAAAGCAAATAATATTACTAATGTTCTCAGTGGTAATCATCTTGTGTGCAGATAAAGTAGATCTCTTCTGTTCAAAAATATTGCAATCTATCATGCATTTTTTCAATAATCTATTTTACTAAATTCGAACCTAATTTTATTAAGTTAAATAGTAGGGAAATGAAAAAAATTGCAAATAGAGCACAATTTTTTTAGAATATTATGATATCAGATAAAGTAGATTGGCATTGGAGAACAGATCTGCCATGTAATAATACTGACACAGAAAACATGTGTGGCTAGCTTCTAAACATAAATATAGTCTAAAAGTTCACCTTCAGTATTTTAATTTTAATGTACTCATATACATTTTTAGGTGCGGAATGACAGAGAGATATTATTACAAAAGAACAGATGACTACAAGCCTATACAAAAACGAGAACAACTTGGGTGTTTTGATGTTCCCATGGTTCACACAGCAGTACTCATTAATATGAAGACGTTAATCTCTGATCAATTAACTTATGACCCTGCTAAAATAAAATATTATGATGGACCCCAAGATGACATTATAGCATTTGCTGTGAACTGCAAACGTAATGGTATGCATTGTCTATATTTACTATTTATTTATTTCAATACATGTAGAAATAATATCTAGGAATTTTGTGTAAGTCAGCTTTTACGAAACCTAATGTTATGAGATTTTGTGGTCAGTCATTTCGTCGGTGAGTTCTACATTCTCACTACGTCATCACACTCTTTGAATATCGGTTTAAATGATTTATTCTTATTAAGAATTTAATTACAATTCACTTATCATGAGAACATAAAATATAAAGAAAAATACAAAAACTTGAGAGCATACAAAAAATATACATTTTCTTACAGACTCAAACCATTATGGTCAAGATTAAATGAATTTGAATTTGAAAAATTACTTAAAGAAAATAAAGTCCACCACTCTCCATCTCTCTCAATGATGATCACCTGTGTCGAGAAAAACACTTAATTGTGCGGTGCATTGAATTTGAATTTTAAAATTGAATGACCCTAAAAAATAAATAATGGCAAGGGGTGTATGCCCTTGCAAGAATGATTTTACAATGCATTCTATTTATTTTTTCTTAACATTAAGCTGACCCTCAAGGAAGCAATAGGTACCTATATATTATTATATCCTTCGCATCCACCTGTCTTGCGTGTGGTATTTATAGACTAAGTGGTGGTCATAGAGGGATTGACTAGATTAGTTTTATTATCTTGTCAGCTACGGTCTTGATAGATGATCCGTTTGTCAACAGGTATCAAATTAAATATATGTAACGATGAACTCTTTGGTTATATTCCTGTACCTTTGGAAGATAACGATGAGGTAAAGGATGATTATGAACAACTTCTCAACGTTAAACTAGAAGCGATAAGTCGTAATACTCCTATTTACTTGGACAAGGATATGCAGGCAATAGTTCAATATCCGAAGCTTTGGAAGTTTGGCTGCAGTGAAATTTTCATGATCAACCTTGAGAGAAGGTCTGAAAGAAGGTATCTTATGGAGATGAGTTTCATGGAACTTGGTATGGATGTAAAGCATTTCAAAGCTGTGGATGGAAGGTTTGTGTTAATTTTGTTATATTTTGTGAGTTACTTGATAGACTATAATTGTTGTCTAATAAAATAATGTAAGGATGATGGTCAAATATTGTTAATAATTCATTGAATAGCATTGATTTATAAAAAACCCAAGATGCACATTTTCAAACAAAACTAACAGCCAAAAGTGTCACCAAATTAAACATACGCAATAAATACGTATAGTAATATCGTAAACATATATTTTTTTCAAATTCAATCTTACACGCATGACATAAAGTTGTATTTAAAAAGTAATGCACATAAAGCAATAAAATTTAATGATTGACGTTTGACGGTAGAACAACGCGATACTAATTTAAAAAAAGTGCACAATGCGCCTATTTGTTGCGGACGGTTTTGGGAAGTGGAGTGTGTATCTTTGGTTTTTTGTAAATCAATGTTGAATAGTCTTATTTGTGTCCCTAGTAGTCCTTGTAAAAATGAATTATTTTAAATGTGAGATAAATAAAAGAATAATAAACAAAAAATCTATATTTGTATTTCAGAAAACTGGATTTGAATAATCTGAAAGAGCAGGCAATATCACTAATGCCTAATTATGAAGACCCATATCATAAAAGGTGAATATTAAAATAACATATTATTTGTGTAAAACTAATTTAAAGGATGACGGGCACCAACACCAAAGTATGGGACGCGTAATTTTAAACACTTTCTTTTATCTCAAACTAACAATTTTAAGTACCTATAACATTTTTCCCACAATGAATTGAGACTAGCCCTCATAATAACAAATGATTTGCATGAAAAGAGCTTTTAACGACATACGTCTTGTCGTTATTGGTCAGTGGGTACATTTCGCCCGTCATCATTTATTCATTCATTATTTTGTATACTTCAATAATTTCAAATAAATATATTTTGCAGACCAATGAAAGCTGGCGAAGTTGGCTGCTTCTTAAGTCATTATAAAATTTGGGAAGAGGTAAGTAAATAATTTCTGATATAAAATACGCTATTTTGAATTTAGTTCTTTATTAATTAAGATAAATTTCCTTGTACAAAAGCTATTAATATAATAATATACTTACCTAACGTTATTTTACTAAAGAAGACTTACTAGCTAATTTATTATCATATTTATTTGTTTGAATTGCTATACTTAGTAGTTGTAGTAATGGATGACCCCTCGTAAAATGGATATTGTTCAATGATTTTTGTTTCCGTTTATAAATTTATGCCCTAACTTGAGTTAAAATGTATGCACAATACTCATGTGTAATCTGTTTATTTAAAACTAGCTGACCCGTGCCCACTTTGTAGGGCGGCAAAAAAAAACACGTTCCTTTTTTTTAAATATTTCATTACTACTCCACTCCTATTAGTTATAGCGTGATACTATTAGCCTATGACACTCCCCGATAAACGGACTATTCAACACAGAAATAATTATCAAAATCGGTTCAGTAGATCCAGAGATTACTCCCTACAACGTCACAAACACACAAACTTTACCTCTTTAGTATAGATAACGCAGGAAATGTTTGTTTTCAGATCGTGTCAAAGAAACTTGCCATTACACTGGTCTTGGAAGATGATATACACTTTGTGCCATATTTTCGCAACAGATTTATCCAACTTATGGATGACATTAAGGAACTTGACTGGGATTTAGTGTAAGTATAAGGTTTTATTACTTTCTTAATAAATATATCTTATAAAATTTCAGAACAGTCTATTAATGACGGAGGGATACTTGGCATACTAATACCACGCTGGCCAGACGGATTGTTATAGGGTTTAATTTCAAGTTTTCCTTCTTTCTATGTAAAGGTAATATTCACAGATAGTCCCTTAGTCGGTTTCTACGACACCCATGGGATGAGATGGGGTGGTGACATATTGTATTCAAACTCCGTCACCGGCTTACTTAAAAAAAATTAAAAAATTACAATCACGCAAATAATGTAGAGATAATATTATATCGCCTCGATATTGTAGAAGCTTTGTGCTTTCTATTAAACACCACTTTCGCACTAGTACATAACTAGTAATCATGCCCTGTGTCGGGGGCTTTTACAACCATTGATTTAAAGGACAAAACAGGAACTCTAGCCTACGACCTCGTGGACTGTAGCCGCTATGGCGACCGCTTTTTTTAAAAATTTAAATTGGCCTACCAGAATGAGTCCAAGAATGGTGAGCACCATGCCAGCTTATTTGTAGAGGCATTGTCGATACGACACGATTTTTATCTAATTATTAAGTAAAGTGTCTCTTTGCTAAAAGACTAACCATAAAAATGAAGATTTTGTACGGTTTTTCAACCTACCATCATACTCGATCGGTTATCCTAAGAAGTGTGTTGATAGATAATTACCCGTTATCATATTCTTTTATTATTGATGTAACGAAAGGTTAAAACTAGTTAACCTTTTCTAATCTTTAATTTTTTTGTTATATTTAGTTCCATTTTCTTAAAGAAAACATTTCTAATACCACTATGTTTTTATTTAAGAGTGTAGACATAAAACAACATTATTTATTATTAAAACAGATATATCAGTCATATTACTAGTATACACGCGAAAGTTTGCAAGTAAGGATGGATGTTTGTTACTGTTTCACGTATAGAAACTACTGAATTTTAATAAAAATTTATAATAATGTAGCTTATACATCAGAATAACACAAATTTATAAAGATATTGTATTTACAATATCATCGTATCGGCCAATTGACGTCCACTGCCGGACATTTTATATACTTAAATATTTCCACCCTGTCCGTTCATGTACCTCTCTCATCCATAGGTTCAAGCATTAACTACTAGAAATATTAATTCTGCGCAGACGAAGTCAAGGCTTAGATTATCTTTTTTAGTTCTTTGTTTCATTCCATTTAGTCTTCATTATATTTCAAAAAAGCTATTCTTCTAGCGTAACATTTTCTTTTCCAGTTACCTAGGACGCAAAGTATTGTTGGACGATGAAGAGCAATACGTCAGCGAACAAATAGTCAAGCCCATGTACTCATATTGGACGCTAGGCTATTTACTGACGGAACGCGGCGCTCGCAAGCTCCTCACTGCTAAACCATTGGAGAATGTATTGCCTGTCGACGAGTTTCTACCTATCATGTTTGATCAACATCCTAAGTGAGTATAAAAAATTATATGCACGCAATACACAAACTCACTCACACACACGCCTTCAAACACATACCTACTACAACTACTAATCAACCAAAGACATAGACCGCCTCCAAATATTTCCACCTTGTAGTGGCGAAGTGTCCATATAACTCGATTCCTACCGGCTTACCTTTGCAAAAACCGCTTAGCATTGTCTATTAATCAATTATAAATCAATGACGCAACATCCACTCAATACAAAATAATATAAAACAAAAAAGTATTCTCTTACGTAAATCGCAATAATAATTACAGTAATAATAATTTTCAATATAATTATTTACGTACTCATAACGCCATCTTGTAATTAAAGGTTGTCAACTAACAACTTGTTATGGTTCAGTCAGAGAGTACTTAAAGCGCGCATGCGCGGAGCGCAGTAAGCCGGTCGCGAAATTAGGAATCCAGTACAACAGACTGTACGGAAATCGTACGGTCACGTGACACTTTGTATTCGTCGATCTAAGGTACCATATAAGCCGGTGGCCATCGGCTTATGACAAGGATAAAAGATACAACTACAACATTGCGAGAGCGAGAAAGCACTATTGCAACCAGTGGACCGACCAATTGTAACGAAGTTTCATTTCATTTCACGTTAAGTACTTAATTTGCCATTGACATTCCTTTGTTTTTATCAATTATTTAAATCTGATAGAAATCAGCCTTTCTTCTGAATTTTTAGTTTTTAATTATATTTATTTGTTTTTATATTTTTATACGGCTTGCGTCTTGACTTTGGCAGAATCATCGGTAAACGATAGGACCATTTGAAGAAAAAACAGATATTTGTATTTATTTTCTGCAAATAGGTTATAAAATTCGCTTTCTTGTTTAAAGTAGTAAAATTTGTATGTTTAATTATTTATGATTGTGTATTATGTGTTGTGCATTGGTTGACTTTATTTTTGTCGTAGTGCGTTGGGATCCTATGGAATATTTTTGTAAGTACTTGTTTGTATTGTTTTCAGCAAATTTAATAGTTTGTTGTTATAAGGGACAGGTTAATAGTGTTATATTATATTGACTATCCTATTATGTGATGTGCGATAAAACATCATTCTCGAAATTGAATTATAAATATAAGAAACGCCGGCGCTGTGGATTTACGAAACATTTTAATACAATTATCTCATTTCGATACGTATAAGTAAGTGGCTTACAGACAGTATTCTCAGATTCTAAAAGTAAGTAAGTAGGTATGTAGAATCATTTAGGATATAGCAATATAAACAATTAATCTAATTGATCAAAGAAGTCTTCCAAACAGAGAAACATTTTCGTATTTTAAGTTTATGAGTTCGGGACAACTAGGTAAAATCGAAACATTTTCTCACGAATACCTATGAACTACAGAATAATAGTAATATAAAGTAGAACAAAAGTCCACGGAATCTTCGGCTTCCCTTTTATAAAAATCCACCCTTCGCCACTGCCACCTTGTGCGGTCCTGTGCCTCCCTCAAACACACACAAGTACATTAAAATGCCAATGTTAAGACGCAAAAGCTCTTGCTTGTTTGCCTTTAAAAGGTTCTTTTGTAACAATTAGTGCTACTTGGACTACATTTTGTAAGGATGATAATCCTAAAAAATTGGTATGTTATGATAATATATCTCTGTAGGGATTGACTTCCTCTAATGGGCTCCTTATCAGATAGTTCAAGTAGCAAATTATCAAACAAGGCGAAAAGTCTATAGGCAGACCGTTTAACTCAGACCCCGCCTGCGGTAATAGGGGTGCGCGGACAAAGGAGAGAGCTATCTCTCGATTTTTTGGCAAAACGGCGCCATCTAGATACTGTGACCCGAACTACATCACATCACAACACAGCTCTAATTTTTAGCTAGCTTATTTTTATGATAAGGAAAAATTCAAATTATACCATAAACCAATCAAAATACCTAAAGTCCAACAAATCTAAAAGATACAGTTTGACAGTTCTGACAAATTGAATAATAGGGTTGGGGAAAAAAAATCGTTTACTATAATATCCGAACTCTAAGAGATCGATTACGATAATATCCGAATTTTAAGAAACTTTAAATTGATCTCTTACTAGTAGTATTAGATCTAGTACTACTAGTGAATAATAAAATATTCTAAAAATTTAGTTTATTTTAATTATGATTAATATTTACATAATTTTTTTTTAACAAAAATATAGAGATATAATAATATACCTATTAGGATGATGATAAATGTGTACCTAGTTAGAATAAAGGGTTATTCTTTTACATTTTAGTATTTTTTTTTTCTAAAACTTTAAAAATATTAAATTAATTTATTTAAGGGTACCTATGTAATAAGTGATTTATGCGATCGCGCAGTAACGTGTCGATAATTGACAATTTGAAAGTAATATATTCGATTTTTCGTTATGTAAACGATTTTTTTGCATACAAATGTATCAGAAGAGTCGCAACACTACGAGCAGTGACCTAACTACGTGACTTTGCAATGAGGTCGAGAAATAGAACTATTAGAGATTATTTACTATGTAAATATGTGTTATTTCGCTTTGTTTGAAAATTTTCAATCAAATTTGTATATTAAGAATTGTACATTTTTAGATACAATAATAAAATCTTTCTAAATTTATGGTTTTACGAAAAAGGTTTTCGAAACTGAATAATGTACGCATGAACAAAGTTGTTTCAGTTTGAAAAATATGAAACGTCATACTGTATCTTTTAGATTTGTTGAGGTGTAGAGAGGATTTTTTATTTTCTGGTCAGGCTTTAAATTGTGTAATAATTTAGATTGCATATTTTCTCTAAGAAAGTAAGAGATCTAGTTGCAAGATGACGCCACCATCTTTGAAATTTGTAAATTGTATAGAAGACGGACTAGCATACTGCACTAGTGTCATACTGACTAGGTGTCCGTTATGGTAGCGTGTAAAAATAAAAAATGCTCTTATTATTGTTCTTATTATCTGTAAATATTTTCTAAGATTGATTCTTACAAAATAATAATAGAATGTTGCAAAACCAAACATATTATGTTTGGTTTTGCAACATTAAATTAGACATTCTTTTTACTTTATTATAATCTAGAGAATGGGTTATTTTCTTGTATTGTCCTTTTTTGCCATTCCAGAACCTTTCTGACCCAACGGCTGTCGGTTCTCCGTGCTATGTGCCCTGCCCACCGTCACTTTAACCGGGCAATTCTATGTCGGTTACTTTGGTTCTCCTGCGGATCTCCTCATTTCTGATTCGATCCCGCAGGGAAACTCCCAACATAGCTCTCACCATTGCCCTCAGAGTGACCATGAGCCTTCTAAAAAGGCCCATAGTTAGATTGATTATGATTGTTTATGGATTGGTTTAAAAATTAAACAAATATTAAATAACTATTTTTATCATATTTAAATAAATATATTTAAAAATACCTGTGTCACGTTCAAACGTTTTAATATACCTAAAAGGTCTAATATACCTATTCAGTAACTGATTTAATATACTTTTAATAAGTTTTAATATACCTATTTAGTAACTGCATGTCAATTCTCGTTCCTTAAAAACGTTAAAATTTTCCTGTAGTTGATTTATATATTAATGTTTTATTTCTGTATATGGAGCCTTAGAAAATCTATTAAAATTTCCAATCTTTTAAATTGTAAACCGTAAACTGGCAACTCTGTTATTTAACTCTTTTTTGCCATTTAACTTAATTTAAACTTTTTCTTTACCGGACAAGAATACCACTTTGGATTCATTAAAAATTAAATTTAAAAAAATTAAAAATTAAGTTAAATTAAATACTATGTTTCGAGAATTGGCCTGCTGATTAAAGCTTTCCATAACTTATGGGCGTTTATGAGGCTAACCAGCACCGTCAATTGAAAAAAATCGTAATTCGCAAATAGAATCAAAAATGCAAAATGTTTTTGAAATGATATGAAATGAAATCATTTATTTGTAGAACATAGGAAAAATATGATGTTACAATTTACTTTTAGAGCGCTATGGCATACAAATATTTTCTTAAAACTACTTATCCACTATTTATTGTTACTATTACTATAATCTATTCTGTGACAAAGACAATATTGAGGTATGAAAATTAAATTTAAATTAAATTACAACACTTAAACAACTACAGTTTGTCAGCTAGATAATTATGTTATGTCTACAAAATCGTTAGAAAAGGCAATAAAGTCTTGTACACATTCTGATCACTTTAAATGGTTTTTAATTAGATAAATATTGCATTTAAAACAAAAACGGCTGTTTCATTCCAAGTACTTATTTCTCATATTGTCTTTAGTCTGTGTATAACACGACGCCATATTTCTTTAAATTTTAAGTCAGGAATAAAAAATAGAATATAACTATCGTGGCTGACACCGACTTCAAAAATAACAATAATATTACATTATTTGTAATAATTTGATTATATTTTATAGAATCTACAAATAAATATATTTGTACTCTTCAAGAAATATCCTTAACAATACTTTTTACAATAATTAAAAGAACCTATTCTTTAGATTATAATTAAGTAAAAAGAATGTCAGATTTAATGTTGCAAAACCAAAATACAACTAATTATTATTTACTTTTTAGTGAAATTTTGGTCTTTGAAGTCGGTTTTTTTTTGTAAAAACTTATTTTATTTGGCATAGTAACCAACTAGATATAGCTCTTGTGTACGCTACCATAACGGACACCGCTACCCCGCCCCCTCGTCCCTTTCATACCGCAGGCGGGGACTGAGATAAACGGTCGGCATATAGTGAGCAATATGAGTGCGCCAAAGTTCACCTAAAATTTCAACTCCTATAATTATTGGAAGTCCGAAAATGTTCTTCCTAACATTTTTCATCCTAACAATCTCAATTCCTAATTTTTGACATGAATTGATTGATAATCCGAAGCATTCATCTTCATAATTTCAGTAGCAATAAACATCTATTATACTATTATTTGTTATCCTATATTTTCTCAACATAACCATCGTTTATACTATAATTTAAAGTCATATCTTTTTTGTTTAGATTTCTTTTTATTCATAATAATCAATATTATATACATTAATTTTAATATTTTAAATTTTTACTTTGTTGACAACATGTAGGTATAACATAATATACCAAAGACCAAAGCAAAACCAGAGTCCCGCTCCAATCATTCAGTCCAGATCCAGAAAAGAAAAGGGTCTTATTCATAATTATTGGTTTAGGTTATGGTAGAACTGTGACCCAAACGCACGAGCCGAGCGAGCGCAGTGAGCGTGCCGCGGCAGCGGCCGGCGAAGTGCCAGAACCGAATTGGTCCTTTACTTATTGGTTTAGTTACAGTTACGGTAAACTCTCAGGCCATAAGCATAACCGTGAACGAGTCATTTTTTATGGATTTCATTCATTTAAGACAAAAATATTCTAATTTAATAAACAATAATTAAAAAAAAATGGTTTAATGTAAAAAGTTGTTTTGTAATCACAAGAAATAGTATAAAAACAAACCTTTTTATTACTTTCACTTGGTAAATATTTCTTTCTGAGTATGAGAGAAAACTATTATGGTGAAAATGTTTAGGGATAAAAGCGTTATAATAAAAAACATTAGGAGTTTAAATATATTTACATAACGATATTATTAATTACGATTTTCGGAAACATGAGTGTTATGAACATTGCCGGTAGCAATACAAATAGTATGAATGAAAACTTTAGGATTTAAAATTTTAGGAAGAGTGATCATTCGGATTACAAATCGTTAGGAAGAACATTTTCGGATGAAGAACTTTAGGTGAGCCAATATGGACCCGAGCAATATGTCTAGTTAGCTAAACACCCTTGCAGCAAAACGCCACGTTAATTCTTACTCCGTCACTACACTGGGAATTTATAAATAAAAATAAATATCTATTGATTAATTAAGTAGAAATGAAAACCAAAAATTCCCTATAAAATCATAAAATAATATGTTATAACACTTTTTTTTGTGTTACAGTGAAACATGGAAGGCACATTTTCCGGTTCGCGACCTACAAGCATATTCAGCGGCACCGCTTCTAATCCACCCAACACACTATACAGGGCAAGAAGGTTACATAAGTGACACCGAAGATTCCCATATAGTCGACGACCAATCACCGCAGGTAGTACAAAAGAACGAATTGTAGATTATTGATGGTAAAAGTTCCATATTAAGTATGTACCCTATGCATTTAATTTGATTTATATTTTTATTTTGTAGGCTAAGTATGAGCATACAGCTATTAATATACACTATCATGAAGTAATATTAAAGACATAAGAAACAATTATTGTAATTATAAGTTTTAAGAATAAAGGAATTATGTGGAGTTTTGGAAAATTGTGATCAATTTTTTTTTGAAGAGAATGATTTAACTTTGCTTGTTTATTAAAGTTCTTTTGATTCAGACATTTCTTATAAACAGTAGAAACATTAAAAATTTTATTAAGGTTATTTTAAACAAATAATCCTCAGCCTGTTCCCAGAGGCTGTATAATATGCCATATTGTTATTTCATATTATATATTGTATACTATTTATACTGTGCCATATTGTAAACTGATCAAATTTCGTACTTTAAAGCATATTTATCTGTTTTGGTAGCCGATCGGTAAGACAAAATAAGTGTCCAGATACCAACCGATATAAAGACATTGGTGGAATAAGAGTGGCAAGAGTATCGGTGGTAAATAGAGACTGGTCATGTAGCTGTTATAGCTTGCAAAATGTTTATTACCACAGTGTCTACCACGGAAGAAAGAATAAAGTGGAAGTGCTAAGTAGGCGTGGTACGCGTGTTACTAATACGCGCTACTTCGTGTAACTTGTCGCTGAGGTCATTTATTTATGTAATACATAACGCGAATATCACACTTATGAACAACATGTTAAAGTATATTAGTTGCCAGAACTGCGAAAACCTCCATCTACAGAATTAACTCGAAAATTGAATCTATATAGATCACAAGACGTCATATAATTCTTTCTGCGCTACAGCAAAATAACTTCTATTTACATAGTGTATGAAGGTTCACTCCCAGGTGTAGGATCAGCTACATAAATATGTTATTTTTTTGGTAGTAGATTATTTGTGGGGTTATTTGTTTTTTTGACGACAGTGGTTCTCATAGTGAATTAGTTTTTTTTTTAAATCTTTTTTTAATAAAAGGACTTGGTTTACAAAATGAAGCGACCATGTCGTCCTCGTAATACTGCGCTACTGTGAATTAGTTGTATTGCATTTGCACTTGATTTTCCTTCCGTGGTGTCTACTTATTCCAACGTCGTCATGAAACTTTTATTAGTAACATTTCTAGTACCACACATTACAATATTAGTATTAGTATTTTTGTATACAATGGTTGCATCACCTTATTAGTCCCAATATCGTCTGTAAAATGCAGCAGTTGAGTTTGTTATTGTGTTTGAAAGGTTACCGAGAAAAAAATCCATTTAAATTTATGCTTTTGGTAACGCATTGTTAGATGACTAGATAAACCATATTCCATTATTGTCTGTTTTATTACTATTTTGTACGACAGTTATTGATTAATTGTAGTCAAATTAATATACTGCTAGATGCAACTATTATGACACTTGTGAAAATTTCGGAAAAAGTTATTGTTAAACTTCATGTGTGCATATTGGTACTTTTTTATATTTATTACTATAACGAGAATTAATAGACTAAAATGAGACTTTACTGTAGATTTATCAGGCTGTGATAATTCCTGCAGCTACGTAAAGATTACGGCCAATTACTCTATATTATGAGAGCTCCACGATTTACAAAAGAGATTACAACAGGACCTACTATGTAACCATGATCCCGTCATTATGAAACAAAGGGTGTCCCGTAAAAAGTTTGACACGATACCTTGTCGCCTGACTTATAATTTATGAATTTTTTATTTATTGTATTTGTATTTAACAGAATATAGATTTGACAACGACAAATTCTTTAAGTTATATTATACCAAAGATTTCTATGTCAATTAATATAGAAAAATGTGTTAATTTTAAGTTCGTGGTTAATGTAATGAAGTATAATTTCTTACTATTATTACTAATGTAAGAGGATTTTGTTCCTATTTGTTTAGAGGATATTATTATCTTTATAAAAAGAAATATACAAACATAATAACTATTAGGGAATTATTATTTTTGACAATGACAACCCAACCGTATTACTTTAGATTACTTACTATATGGTTCAAAGTCTAATACTTTTTGCATTAAGATTTCAGATTGACACATACATACAAAGGTAACTACTACTATTAAGGGGGTAGCCAGAGACTACTAACTAAGGGTCGTAGCACATATAACGTAACGTAAACGGATCGGCACCGTATCAGCTCGAGCCGTTCAGTATTTTTTGTATGAAACTCCTTACTGCAACGCACACTAATCGGAATCGTAACGTAATCGGATTTTTGACGTTTGACACCGAGGAAAAAGGCGAGGCGATGCCGATCATATTACGTTACGTTATATGTGCTACGACTCTAATAGGCTTTGTAGTTAACACAGACCTGTTCTTACTTTTATTTGAATCAAATTTCACTTATGATATATCTCTGTTCAGTATTCTGCTTCCTCACACATCAATAAACGTAACTATAGTGTCGGTATTCACCACAGTAATACCCGTTTCACCACGCCAGCCACAATGTGAATGAAAATTAATTTCTTTGAGGTAGGGGATTAACTATTAAGTTGTAAGTGTAAACCGGAGCTCATTTTCGTCAGCAACCCCATCGTCGGGTATTCATTCAAAGGTTGGCAATCGAGCAAATCTTAAAAAAATAATATTCTCTTCAAACCTCCTTTGAAGAAAGACAGAGTCTTGGAAACACTGCTGCTTGTTTGTATACGTACACACAGCAACACATCAAGTTAAACATTTTCATTTGAAATTGTGTCTCATTTCAAAGTATTAAGAAGGCTCATTCTGTCAAAACCAACTCAGCTGTCGGCGAAGCCTAAAACATTGTTGTTTCACCAAACGTCGCGTGAGAAAGAGAACAACTCATAGAAAAGCAGTAAGAAACATGCACACGCACACGCGCTCGATTGTATTTATTACAAATCAAAATGTCGTTCAAAATATAAATATTGTTCTTCTTGATTGTTAGGGTTGACACTAATACTAGCTGTAGGTAGTTACTCAAAAAGTAATAAATCAGGAGTAAATAAAGATAACTAAAATGGGTTTTAAAAAAATATTTTATTGTAAGTTTTGTTGCGGAAGACACACCAAGCGAGACATCAATTTATCTTATAAGTGGTGTAGGTATGACACCGTAAAACATTATAATTTTTTTTTTTTTAAGTTAAACTGTTTATTCTTGAGGCAGTTTTTTACACCGTGCATCGTTAATAGGGGTTCCATACAGTACACAATAATATCTTACTTCACATACAGTACATGAAGTTAATTTTAGCTGGATTTAAAAAAAAAGAAGAAAAATCATATAATTTTCTAATTGAAAAACCGACTTCAACAGGAGTCGGTTAAAAACCATGCTGATTACAATTTCTAAGATTAGTATTAAATAAATTTCTGCAGTTGTCTTCATCATAAGATCATGTTTGTGTAAAGTTTTCATTAATACGAATAAAATAAGCCCAAACACTAGGTAGCTGCTATATACCGTTGAAAAGTTTCCTCGACCCTCAGACGTCTTCATCATCAGATCATGTTTGTGTAAAGTTGTGTAAAGTTTTCATCAATACAATTAAAATAAGCCCAAACACAAGGTAGCTGCTATATGCCGTTGAGGTGTTCCCTCGACTCTCTGTGGTCTCCAGGATCTGACCAGTTCTAACTCTTGATTATTTTTATTAAAAATAAATAATAATCATAAAATCTGGAAATGATAGTTGACAAGAAATGATACTTGATCAGTCATTCAGATACCGGGGCGGGGGTTGTTAAGAAGGTCGCAATTTACATTGAACTTCTTTTTGATAATTCTCTGTGTTTCTTAGCAACAGTTTGTTATTGTCACCTTTGATATAAAACTATTGTCGTATAATATACACGTTTTACCTTACTAATTGTGTTATTTCTTAAAGTGGTAGCAGATATCATGGAAAAAGCAATAGTAAGTGCTGCAAAAGTTCAAATAGGAAACTTAGATCCTAAAAATTATAAAATTTGGAGATATAAAATTCAAATAGTGCTCAAGGCAATGCCGGGATGTCTGGAAATTCTTGATGGTAAGAAAACCAAACCAACCATGGCGCCAACAGCTACAGCTACAGAAAAGGCTGATTTTGTAAAAGATCTTCAAAGTTTTGAAACATTGAACAGTGCAATTTTAATATTACTTACGACAAATATGTCCGATAATATCTTACAACAATTTTAGCGTTTTGAATCTGCAAAAGAACTGTGGAATGAATTAGAGCGTATTTATGGAGGCTGTTGTGTAGATAAAACATACGACTTATGCCTAAAATTCTTCAGCTATCAAAAGGACAAAGATCACGACATTATAACTCATGTGTCAATTTTAAAGAATATTTGGAGTGATTTGTGTTTAGAGCTACAAAGCGAAGCAAAATTACCAGATATCCTTTTAATATGCAAAATTCTAGACACTTTACCCTCAGAATATCTTGGATTTAAGTCTAGTTGGCTGTTGATTTCTAAAAAGGAACGTTCAATTGAAAACCTAACTAGTCAGTTATGCGCACATGAAAGAGTTTTGCGTCAGAATGATGAGACTTTCAAAGACGGAGAAACAAGCGCTGCAGAAGCATTATACGCAAAGATGGAGAAGAATAAGAAAAGGAATTTTACTAAGGAGCTAAAGTGCAATTATTGCAAAGAAAAGGGCCATAGGGTCAGAAATTGTAAAAAGTGGATTCAGGATGGCAGACCACCTAAGGAATCAAACACTGTGAACATGAATCTGACAGTCCTGACATTAAATTTGGCAGAAGGTTTTGGCGAAACTAAAGATGTTGAAAACTGGTACGTTGACAATGGAGCAACCAGCCATGTTACCAATAGAGGAGATTTGTTTCAAAGCTTTACCTACTTCAAAAGCCAGCACACAGTGACCGGCGCGAATGGCCAATGTATAGAAGCTCTGGGCACTGGTAATATCCTTGCGGAGGCTGATGTGAACGGCAAATTAGAGCCGATTCTGTTGAAAGATGTATGGTATGTACCCAACATTAGCAGAAACTTATACTCAGTCCTTGCCACCCATGATAGATCGGATAAAAGTTTTTTCGAATCCACTACACTGAAATGTACTCTGAAAGTAGATGGACAAATAAAAGTCATTGGCACTCGTGAAAAGTTTGGAGGATTATTTAAACTTAAAATGAGATGTCTGAAACCAACTGTGCAAGTGAACCAGTTGTGTACAACTACAAATCTGTTACAACTATATCATGAAAGATTCGGACACCAAAATAAGAGACATGTGAAGAAGTTGATTGAAAGGGAGTTCAACATTAAAGCGGAAGTAACCAATGAACTATGTGAAGGTTGCATATATGGTAAATCTCACAGACTGAAATTTGGAACCAGAGAGAAAGCAACACACGCTGGAGAATTGGTATGATACGCTGATGTCTGTGGCCCCTTCCCGTACTCCATTTCGAAGTTTCGATATTTTGTCTTGTTCAAAGATGACTATACAAGGTACAGATTTGTTTATTTTATGAGAGAGAAAGCTGAAGTACATGCGAAGCTGTCGCTCATGCTGTCTGAAGTGAAAGCAGCCGGCATCACAATGCAGGTATTGCTAAGCGACAATGGCGGCGAGTTTGACAACGGCAAAGTACATGAGATTCTCAGGAAGGAAGGCATTAAGCAGCGGCTAACGATGCCATACACTCCACAGCAGAATCCTACAGAAAGGGAAAACAGGACAGTTGTGGAAATGGCACGAAGTTTAATGCATGCACATGCCAATATTCCTACAGGATTATGGGCTGAAATGGTTTCAACAGCGGTGTATATTTTAAACAGAACAGGCGTTACCAGTGTTGATAAAAAATCACCGTATGAACTATGGCACCATAAAAAGCCTAGACTAAGTCACTTCAGAATAATTGGATCATACTGTTATCCACATGTTCCCAAACAAAGAAGAAAAAAATTGGACAAAAAGGCGAAAAAGGGAATATTAATCGGCTACGACAATGATGACGGCTATCGTATATGGCACAGCGATAGTTTCAAGCTTATACGATCGAGAGATGTCATCTTTGATGAGACACCCTTGGTAAATTTGGAGACCAAACAACCTGATGCATTAAGAAGCAACAGCAATGGGAATAAAACGCCTATTAGCCAATTCTTTAATTTCGGATTGCCTTCATGCGAAAGTTGTGATGACGTAAGCAATAACCAACAGAGTTCATCCAATGATGATAGACATTTAACTGAACCATCGTCTACTTGTGATGAATCTGCAGGTGAAGACCAACTGTCTGCAACTAATTCATTAGAGGCAGAGGTAGAGCATGATGTTTATGCGCCACCAAACGAACCAGAAGAGGACGACGTAATAGAATCAGATAAAGATGGACAAGCAACAGAACAGCGTGTTAACTCACCACTGTCTAAATCTGAAATTGAGGCCGAAGGCAGGATGACGTTGCGAGATCGCTCAAATCTAAAGCCTCCAGCTCGATACAAAGATTTTGTCTGTAACGTTTGTTTCAATGTTAATTCGGTTTGCGACAGGCCCCTTGTAGAACCCAATACATTCAAAGAAGCAATGATGTCAATGGATCGTGATGAATGGCGCAAAGCAATGGACAATGAGATCAATTCACTGAATGAAAATGAAACATGAAAAATGGTAGACTTACCCAAAGGAAGAAAAGCTATTCCATGTAAATGGATCTATCGTTTCAAAACCAACCCGGATGGATCTATTGATAAATACAAAGCTCGTCTTGTTATCAAAGGCTACTCGCAGAAGAAAGGTATAGACTACTACGAGACATTTAGTCCAGTTGCAAAGACTAGCACTATAAGAGCCGTACTCAGCATTGCTGCACAGGAAAATCTTTCACTTTCCCAGTTCGATGTCTCAACCGCATTTTTGTACGGGACATTAAAAGAAGAGATTTATATGAAACCTCCTGAGGGATACTCAGACAATAATGGAAAGGTTTGCAAGCTTACTCGGAGTCTCTATGGGCTAAAACAAGCTCCGCGTTGCTGGAACACCACAATAACTGAGCATATTCTAAAACTTGGCTTCAATCAAAGTGACAGCGATCCCTGCTTGTTCAA
Source organism: Schrankia costaestrigalis (assembly GCA_905475405.1). Classification (NCBI taxonomy): domain Eukaryota; kingdom Metazoa; phylum Arthropoda; class Insecta; order Lepidoptera; family Erebidae; genus Schrankia; species Schrankia costaestrigalis. Next base: position 19,960,101 of record FR997825.1, on the reverse strand, counting down.
ACGAGAACAGGGAAAACACAAGCTGATACTAGCTTTATATGTCGATGACGGTCTTATTGCCTCTACAAGTTTAGAAGAAACGGAAAAGTTTTTAAATGAGATGAAGCAACGTTTTAAAATAACGACAAAACCATGTACCTATTTTCTTGGAATAGAAATAGAACGGAAAGCAGATGGGTCGATTAGAATTGATCAGAAAGGTTACGCAAAACAATTATTAGAACGATTTGGCATGCAGGACTGCAAAGCAGCTGCAACACCAATTGTAAAGGATGCTGTGCCACTCGCTGACATCAATGAAGCCCATGTTTTTCCTTACCGTCAAGCTGTTGGAGCACTCTCTTACCTGATGGTAGGCACAAGACCGGACATTGCGTTCGCTGTCGGAATGGTGTCACGAAAACTTGATAATCCAACACCTGAAGACGTAGTAAGAGTCAAGCGAATCCTACGCTATATTAAAGGCACCGTTAATTACGCTATTGTATATAAGCCTTCCACTGCACTAAAAGGTATAAAGTGCTACAGTGACGCTGACCATGGAGGTGATTGCTCCACTAGACGCTCAACCAGCGGCATGATTTGCCTTTATGCCAACGGTGCCATAGCATGGCAAAGCAAACGACAGCAGACTGTCGCAATATCGTCTACAGAGGCTGAAATTGTCGCGGCTAGTGAGGCTGCAAGGGAAGTCATTTGGATAACCCGAATAATTAGCTTTATGCAGACTGGAATAGAAAGGAAAATCCCTCAGCTATTTCTGGATAGTGAATCTGCATTAAGATTGGCTCATGATCCACCATTCGAGACGCATCAAAGAACCAAGCATATTAAGCTGAGACATTTTTTCATCAGACAATGCGTTCTGGAAAATGAGTTGGTTGTAGAGAAAGTTTCTACGAAGCTTCAACTAGCGGATTTCCTCACAAAACCACTATTTAAGCCACGGCTCCAAGATCTCTGTAAATTAGCTGGAGCCTCTGTATCTGATGCAGCATAGCACAACAGTTGCAGAAAACAGGAGAGTGGATGTTAAGAAGGTCGCAATTTACATTGAACTTCTTTTTGATAATTCTCTGTGTTTCTTAGCAACAGTTTGTTATTGTCACCTTTGATATAAAACTATTGTCGTATAATATACACGTTTTACCCATTGATTTACAAAAAACCAAAGATACACACTCCACTTCCCAAAAACGTCCGCAACAAATGGGCGCATTGTGCACTCTTTTCAAATTAGTATCGCATTGTTCTACCGGCAAACGTCAATCATTAAATTTTATTGCTCTAAGTGCATTACTTTTTAAATACAACTTTATGTCATGCGTGTAAGATTGAATTTGAAAAAAGAAATATGTTTACGATATTACTATACTTACGTATTTATTGCGTATGTTTAATTTGGTGACACTTTTGGCTGTTAGTTTTGTTTGAAAATGTGCATCTAGGGTTTTTTATAAATCAATGGTTTTACCTTACTAATTGTGTTATTTCTTAAAGGGGGTGAGTCACGTAAATATTTAAAAAAAAATACAAAATGAATTACAAAAAAAAATACAGTTTGTGCAATGTGACAGCCTTAGCTATGCTCTATTGACTATTGTATTGTATTGTATTTATTTATTTATTAATGGCCTCATGAACATAGTTACATATTTTGCCAGTGTCAAGTGAGAGATATTACATTCAGTAGGTATAAGTAAAAGTAAGTATAAAAGTAACATAAAAAATAACATTAAAAAGTCGATGCTTCACTTTTCATTGTCTTTCTTGAGAACTTGACGGGAACGCGTAAAATGGAGACAGGAACAGCAGGACCACAATGCCACCAGCTATTCACCAATCACTTGCATATTTATTCATATTAATTTACTGACGACGAACTTGCAAAACAAAACTGCATCTCTTCTGCATCACAAAATCTTCGAAAAATCAATTTGTAAAAAATATATAAATGACAGCTCAACCTCTCGTCATGGCGTCCAGTCAAATTGAGTCAAATTCCCCATTGACTATTGTAATAATAGGTGAATTTTGACAGTTGATTTTAGTCAAGAATGTCACTGATGTAGGTATTTTATTTAACTGGTTATGCATCTGATAATAATTGGATCTCTTTGATAAAAGAAATTACGAAACTTCTTACTGGCAAGCGATACGTAATTGTCATAAATGACTTAAATTAAAGTTTATTGAAGTTTAAAAAAAAATATTCGGTAACATTCGACGACGGTCGGCTCGCTGTCGTACCTCCCCTCCGCCGACCCGAGGGGTGCAGAAAGTGGAGGCGAGATGCAAGATGTCGATGGCGGAAACGAGCACGGTAAAATTTCCTAAAATGGTTTTGGGAAAAAGGTAATTGCATACAAACTTTAGAATGTATCTAGTCAATATAAAATTATTTGAATTTTCGAATAAATAATCTATTCCTAGTCCCAAAATATATTTACCTTTATAAACGTTTAATCCTATTTTATTACGCTAAAAGTTGTCATAAAATGTGCATAGAATTATGAACATTGAAGCCTCATAACTTGTAAATGAATATTTTTTTTACTGTTTTATTAATCAATAAGACTAGATAATAACGAGACAAAACGATATCATCTATAGTTTTGAGTACCTATTTATTATCTAATGAAGGAGGAATTAACTTTCTTTGTTTGTATGTAATTGCGATTGAATTGTTTCCCCTTAAGGTACATGAGTGTCTAGCTTGATTAGTTGCTGTGTGTACGTGCAGGTTCTTGAATCAATAAATACTTTGTCAATCAATGTACATTTCAATGTTTTTTCTGTGAAAATATGATGTATCCTACAATTAGTTACAGTTTGCGCTTTAACAATGCACAAATATGTTGTTACTCTTATTTAAAGAATGACAAATGTTTATAAACGATAGCTGTTATATTATAGCTTGATATATTATCAGACATTAATTATCGTTGAAAGTATCGTCACGCCGTGATCTCAGCATGATTCGTCCGTAACATAGTTGGCAGATGTCAGCGATCACGCATCAATGTCACGCTTCCATTGTCGCATACCTACACATATAAATTTACAGAATATTGTTTTAGCGCTCATTACTTAGATTCTATAAATAGTTTTTCTTTTGTAACATTAATTTATCAACGTTTTCGCTTGAGGGAAAATGCTTACGATGTCTACCCTACTGCTGCTTCATCATAACAGCTTTAATGTCCCACTGAAGGGACGGGCCTCCTCCCGTAAGGGAGGGATACTTGGCCTACTTATACCACGCTGGCCAGACGGATTGGTATAGGGTTTAATTTTAAGTTTTCCTTCTTTTTATTTCGTAAAGATAATATTCACGGATCCCTTAGTCGGTTTTTACGACACCCATGGGATTAAATGGGGTGGTGACATATTGTATTGTCACAATCTAACGGTCACAAAGGATATCCAGACTCAGGACAATAATTTGTGGCTCACACAAAGTACTGCCCGGCGTGGGACTCGAACCCTTGTTCGTGCCAGCCTCTTCCGCGACCTTTGCACCACTGAGGCAGTTTATAGTAACATTAATTAATTAACATACATTAAATAAAACTGTGGTTTAGAGGTAAAGTCAAGACACTTGTGATGGCGAATAGTGGATAATCCTATTTGTTGAAGAATAGGATTTTCATTTACTTTCACAGATGACAGCAATCGTAAATAATTTTGATGTGAATACATAGATACTTTATCAGGCAGTCAATTATTTTTCTAAAAAGTTATTTGCCATTTACTATTTTTCAAATCAATTGATGAAACTTTCTACAGTGCTGTAAATACCCACCTTCTTCTTCCATAGTGTATTTTACATTCCCACATTTAATAAGATTTTACTTAAAGTAATACCTAAATGTAATTTTACCACTTAAACTAAGTGGATACTCTTTATTTATGTTAGTAATTATATGTATAACAAAATAGTTCCTCAAAATATGATTATTATGGCGTATGATTTTGTTTATTTTTTTTCTCGGCATAGCCGCCAACCATAAATAGGCCAACGCTGTGATGCAATAGGTAAAATTATCCTTCGCGACACCCCACAGTACCAGGTTAGGTTCTGTCCTTTAGCGTAATTTTAAAGATAGTCATCATGATTACCTATCGTGAACATGGCTGCCAATTTCGGCTACGCGTTTATGTACTTACATTAAGTATTTTAGTGAAAATGGCTCATTATCTGCGTATCTCAATTAGTGATTATGGTACGCGTTTCATTAATAGCCAAGATATAAATAGAGCGTACCGGCGTTTGTTCTTTTACTTAAGATACATTATAATGCAATTTGTTCGGTATATAAAACGCTTTTTTTTATAAATTAGCATTTTCTGCGCAAATTTTTTGCCAATTTTGACCGAACATTATTACTTAAATAAGTAGGTAGGATACATAAAGGATAAGGCCACAAAAGAAAATACAGGCTTAGGGCAATCAGATTATGTGGCACGAATGATTGTTTTACATTAGAGGCAGTGAAATTAAAAACTAATTTCTGTGAACTACCTATAAAATATAATCTTGCCTTTTGTAGTACGAATGAGTTAGATCAGTATACTTAGTAGTAGATATAGGGTGATGCTACCAATTATCAGCACTTTAAGAGTTAGTCCTACTTTAACATCGTTTATCACAGTGATGATAATGATAACAACTATAACAATATGCTTTCTTGGTTCATTATTTACACATTTTATTTAGATGAGTCTGACTAAATAATGACCCTGGCGCCAATTATTGGCACCATCATCGCCAATTATTGGCATTGACTGAGCCAATTATCAGCACCTTAAAATTAGACATAAAATTAGGTAGATAAATGAAATAATCCAATGTTTATAGTAATAATTCAATTTTTATTTATACCTAGCCTAACAACCGAAGTTTCAGAAAAATAATTACATAAATATAAAAAATTCCAAAAAATAATAGACATTCTTTTGATCATAATATCAACACTATGAAAATAACTAGCAATGTTAGTTTCAGCACCATGGCAGGATATGAAATCCGAAATCATAGAGTACGTTTTCCAAGAATATTGAATTCTAGGCATAAAATAATCACGCTTTACAATAAAATATATGGATTAACAATTTTACATACCACTTTGTCATGTAACAGTACCTACCAGTGCCGATAATTAGCAATTCGCAAAACTTTCGCAAATTCGCAAAATTCGAACATAAAATCAAGATAACGTTCATTTCCATTGTCAGATAAGCCTTATAAAACATTTTATACATGAATAAAACCTAAAGGTTCAGTAAAAAATATCTAAAAGATCTAAAATAAAGTAAAATAAAAAAACCTGAACTTACCTACGATCATAAGAAACTGTCAAAACAAAGTAATGTGAAGGACATGTTCCCGCGTTTTTAAAAATATCGCTTTTTTTTTTTTCAAAAAGTGTCGTGTTTGGATCAGTTTATAATTCCAAAAGGATCTTATTTTAATGTTTGTTAAATGGTAGCCGAAATTAATTAATAGAAAGCTTATAATTTGAGTTTTAGTTGGGGGTGCTGATAATCTGGTGCAGTGCCAACATTAGGACGCGTGCCCCTACCTGCGTATAACTATTAATACTTTATTTATTAGTATTTAAATAGTTAGGTTTCGACCTCATTGTAACGAGAAAACATAATAGCTAATAGTTTAGGAGTGGAGGGAGTAATTGATTTCATATTTATGGATAATTTATCGAATGATAAGTTGTCTTTTCGGTTTATTTTTTGCAGAAAATGTAACAAATTATTTATTCTGTCAATGTAATTAATTTAGTCACTGACTTAGAACTAACTTGAAGCATTTATATTTTAGAACTAAGTATTAACTATTTTTTAATCCTTATTAAGAGTACAAAATTAGTGGGAACTTCTTTATTTAATTTATTAAATGGTAAACCTATACAATGGTATTAAAATTTAAATTAATAATGATTAATTTAAATTTTAAAGGATGTAAATCTTGTTATTTAAATAAAGTTTATTTAAACACATTTAGTGTAAGTATACAATAAAACTGTAACCACTTGTTATTTTATTTCGTTAAGCGACAGTTCGACGATACCATACTGATTTGTTTATTTATCTTTTATGCATTATGTTTCCTTTTTCTGATAGTTTTTTTTGTTTTTTTACACATGTACTCAAATCTTTTATGTTAGGATTTAAAAGTAACGATGAAAACAGTAAGACAGATGAGAAGAAATCAAAAGTTAAGAAACGCCCTGACGTGGTCGCATATTTTCATTCGATGGATGACACTGGTACACTGCTCAACAAACATTACAGTGAAATGACCAAATGTATGTCAAGTATGGAATATGTGCTCAATAGTCTGGATTCCCACGTTTACGGCCCGACAGTGCCCTGTTCTACACAAAGACACGCATTAGAGCTGTGCTATAATTCAAACACGTTGAAGCCCTTGAATTGTCAACATCTTGTGAAAGAACTAATGGAGTGTGCGCGCAAACACGTTTTAAGAAAACTATAAGCTAATTCATGTATCTTGCATTACTGTGTTTGAAATTTGTAGTAAACATTATAAAATATTGTTATTCATTGTCACATATTACAATCGATTGGGTTTGTGTAAAATAATAATAAAACCACAAATTGTTAAAAGTTTTATTCTTTACCAAATATAGTAAAATCGAAAATACGTAATAGGTAGATGACGCGCGACTGACTACACAATTTTTATACAAAAGTAAATAACACTTGATTACAATTTTGAACTTGCTATCATTTGATGTAATAACTCTATGACGGTCCGGGTAGGTCTGCCGGTCATACCTCGTGTGAGATAAGGGAAGTCTAATCCTTTCGTATAACTAACGTTGTACGTGTCAAGGTGTATCCAATTGCTGTCCTTTATGAATTGCCTCAGGAACGCTGCACAATTAGGAGAGTCCCCGTAGAGATTCCTACCGGTGTTCGCCATATCAACAACATCACTATCTTTAACACGGTCTTCGTAGAATTTCCAGAGAGGCATTCGCCATATTCGATCACCTGTTTCACTGCTAGCCGTCTGAATGAAATTATACAATTCTTCTGAATTAGTGTAACAAGCACAGGCAGCTCCCCCTAGAAAATGTATCAATTCCTTTGACATAGTTCCTATGTCTATAATAAATTTAGGCCAAAAATGGCGTGCGTAAACTAAGCTATCAGCGATAAGAAGTCGTCCTTCCAATGATGGTACTCTTAACTTAATTGACTTTTTGCATGCATTTGTAAAAACGTCTCCGAATTTAGGACTTCTTCCATTTGGCATTAACTCGCATAAAGGTAATATCCCTCGAAGGTTGACCGGGAGTTTGAGCTTAGCGGCGGCTCTTATGATTGCAATGACACAAGCTGCTCCTGCCATGTCACCTTTCATATATCTCAAGTCTTTAAGATCTTTTAAATCTATGCCTCCGCTATCAAACGTGACCCCTTTACCAATCATGACGATGGGCCGCGTACATACATCTGCGCCGTAGTAAGTGATCTCTACGTAAAGGGGAGGCTCTACAGAGGAACTACCCACTGTTACGAATCCTCCCATCTCATGGCTCGCTGCCCAGCCTTTTGTCTTTATTTCTACGTTTATGTCGTAGTCACATAAAAGATCGACAGCAATTTTAGCGAACTTTGTAGGATTTAATATATTTGCTGGCATTTCTTGTAGGAACCGCGCTAGATTTTGTGCTTCTGCTTTATATTCACCAATTTTCCAACCTTGCTCATCGCAGTCATCATATAAATGTAATTCAGGTTTTGGTATTATTATTTGTTTATTCCTATTACTTTTGTACTCTGTGAACTGCCATACACCTAAGTGTGCACCCTCCGCTGCAATTTCAGCATTTCCAAAAGATTCAACATGTATCTGTTTAGGGTTAAAATGGTGAAGCGATCGTGCACCAACGGCAGCTGCTATTCTTATAGCTTCCTTAGTTTCATCTAGCTGTTCAATAGGGTTGAATCTTAAGCATTCGCTTCCTAGCCCTGCTACTGCTACGTAAGCATATAATGGATCTACATCGTAAAACACCCTGCATTCTCCAAGCTTAGGTATAGGGGTCAGACAAAGATTATTCCATAACTTCCCTTGTACTTGCTGATTATACTTCTTAGCAGTTGCAGTGAGCATAGCTTTCTCACCGTTAACGTCTTCATTGTAATATACACCTAAAACGAGTCCCTTATCTCGAATAGCACATGCTTTTGGGTCTACCACTTTACGTTGCGCAAAAACAGGAAAGCAGTCTGATTTAATAACTTTGAACTCGGTTATAAATCGTACATTTTTTGGTAAAAACTTGACAATAAGTAAATTTTTATACATATTAAATTTTGCAATACAAAAATTTTTTATCTATTCAAATGTTTTATTTTGTGTATAAATGATGTCAGCCTGCGGCCGTCGCCTACTAGTTTAAGACAATTTACTCTTTAGTCTGAATAAATTATGAATAAGTTTACATTATATATTAAAAACAAATAAATTCACAATATCACACAGCATACATTTAGCTCACAATTCAATCAGATTATCGCACAATATGTCTTTTGGATGAGGTCAAGAAGTTTTCATTTTCAGCCAACTAGGAGTATGACGTTTAAACCATTCAGGGATATTTTGTAGGAGTGTCTCTTGTAATTGTCGATATATAATAAGTATCAAGAAGGGAATGGCAAGTCTTTCATCTTTAAAGAAGTAAACCCAAAAGGCTAAAAGTAACAGGCATACGTCAACGGTGTAGTCAATAGCTGATCTAACATTTATCTTAGCCTTTTCTTCTAGTTCTTGGTAATTTATAGGAATCACAATTGTAGCTCGTTCTGTCGTTCTCAGTACCACTTGAGTGCCTATTTTCTGGGTTTTATTTGGTGCTTCAGGTGTTTTTGGTCGTGCAGGTTGAACAGGTGCAGTTTTCTTCTCTAAATGATTTTTATCAACTTTGGGTGCATTTTTCTGTTTATGTTGCTTATTCGTTGAGTTAGCCTTAGCCTGGTTCCCTTTTTTATCCTGTGATTTATTTAATGGTTTCTTCGCATTCGGTAATTTCTTTTTGACAGGATCTGCTTTAGTGTCCACAGTTTTAACAGCAAGTTGTTGTTTTTCGGCAACAGCTTTTAAATCATCTGTGTTAAGGTACATTGGGGTAGCTGTTTTCTTTTGACCTCCATATTCTTTAACTATATTTGTATAATAGTCTATAACCGTTCTACCTTCTTCACTAACCTTATCTTGTTGTTTCTCAGGCTTTTTAATTATTTTATTATTTTCAACAGGAACCTCTTCGGGTTTTTCGATTTCTTTTTTATTTGCAAATTTAGGGAATTGAAAAGATTTTTGACCAGGCATTTTTGTTATTTTCTTAAATAACGAAGGCTTTTCGACTTTTTTCGATTTCTGTGCTAATTTTGGCGATTTTGGATTATCGTTTGATTTTGGAGTGCTAATTTCTTGGGCTGGTTCAGATTTGATTATGTCTGCTTCTCGACGTTTTAAAATAGGTTTTGGAACAAAATTTGGATCAGGTAAGGGTAACGGCTTTAGAGGTTCGTGTTCAGACTCTTCTTCTTCTTCCACTTCTTCTGCAGTTTCCTTTTGTGATGAATGAGCCATTTTATCTCTTGGATTGTACGTGTCCTCTTCATTTGCATAATTACTTCTATCTACGTCTCCATTGAGGCTACCTTCATCTGTATACTCCCCTTCAGATGATACAGTACTGGCAGTGTAGTCTTCGTCAAAAGACATTTGGTGCCATTTGTGGTCTGGAGCATCAGAATCTTGAGAAGCTTGTCGGGAATTATATTCAGTTGTTTCAGTAGAATCAGATTTAATGTATATCTCTGGCGATTTGGCCTTTACTTCTACTAAACGTTCAGGCGATTTAGTTGTTCTTCGATCATCATTAACGATTTCATGATGATCGTAGTTGGTATTATACGGAATGTCAATGTTGTGTTTAGTGCGTTTTTCTTCCTTATTTTTGGTTTGTTCTTCTTTCATGGCTACAGCTTTACGAAAACGTGCCATTGCTCGTTCATGCAAAAGCTGTGAGGAACTGACAGCATTTCTAAGTGCCTTGAATGGCATTACGCAACGCGAACTTAACTCAGGTGCGGAGAACGATATTGGCGGTGGTGACAGGGCGTCCATGTCTAGTTGTATGGATTGTCTCTTTTCTGAAAAGAAAATTAGTTACAATAAAACAACAGTCTAACTTTATACGTTCATAATAAAAATTCGCTTTGACTTTTAGGCGCTGACTCCACGAGCGATAAAATCGCGGCGATATAATCGTCGTGCCATGTATTTCTATATACTCTGTATGAAGGTGTCTCCACACGGCGATGTTATCGCAGCGATTTTTGTTCAGACTCGTCGCGATTCTATCGCTCGTGGAGACAGCGCCTTACAGTTAAGTATTCCTACTTAAAATTAACTTGTCTAAAATAAAACTCATAATGTTTTCCAAGATCAAATTAAACTTTAATAGCTTCAAACAAATGGGTAGTAATAACAGTACCGATCGTGTAAACGCTTAGAATAGATTTCGCAAATGATTTGTTTATATGTAAATTTCGCAGAAGCTCTGTGTAGGTAAAACACTCGTTTATGTTTTGCTTGCCTCTAGTTATGTTAACGCGAGCGATCTCTTCAACTTATAGCATTCTTGCTTTTATTTTTAGACACGACCCCATAAAATATATGATGTAAGACTATCCGGATACGTGAATCTTCATATCTCGTGCCCAATAATGTTAACTAAAAACATATATAACCCCTTAATAACAATAGCAAAGTATTTAACTTTTGTAATTTATCCGAGAATATCATATCAGAGAATTTTAAACTTGACAAGTAATGTCAATAAACTGGATTCTCTAGACACGACAATGATTGACAGTCATAAGTAATATCATAGCAATATGTTAACCCGAAATACACTTATTCTACAGAAATGTGTCTGCCCAATGTGGCCAGAAAAACTTCCCTTCACCGCACAGATAAGAATTATTGCTGACAAGACATTAGAATCATCATCAATCATGAAGGAATAATTAATCATCTTGTTGATAAATATTTTACCAAATTAGATTTGAGGTACACACGAGTATTCTTTTTCAACAGGTCTTAGCTAATCATTCTGCAGATAAATATTCTATGTTTTGAAACATATTAGAAATAGAAAATTATAAATTCATAAGTTTTATGAGTAAAACACTCTATTAGGTACTTTTTGTCATACCAAAATCTTATAAATGAAATATGGAGCACTTCTTTAATATTTAATTAACAGTATCATAGGGACTAGGCTTAGTGCTACAATAAAGTAAAAATGTTTACTAATCAAAATACAATAACATAAATAAAATTGGCTTCATTGAAACTTAGGTATGACAAATTCGCATTGCAGTGTCTTAATTAAATATATAGATGAAAGAACAGAGCGTTGTCCTTCTTAATTAGGAAATTCTGAAGATAAAACACTATTATTTTCATCTTTATTATTGAAGTACATAATATTTCTCACAAATTCACAAACTAAGCAGAGCGTAAACTGTGATTACGTGATAACTGATACTTATACATCTTTCTTATGTATAGTAGCTATTGTACATAAAAAATCTTGACCAAACACCACCCATTTTCATACACACAAATGTTTCACTAGCGCAGGGATCGAACCCGCGGCCAATTGTGGCAAGTAGCAAGTAAGTACAACTACTTCATTTAAGTACTACACCACCTGGGCGTCACCTTACAGCAGCTATATAGCTAGCCATAGCTAGCTTAGGTTTGTTGATTTGTAAAACATAGGTGTCTTAGAATAAAAATCCAATAATTATAATTCTCGAAAAATTAAAGGGAAATAGTAATTATTTTGGGTGTATTCTAGATTTAGTATAAAATATAGTCTATTGATTCAACTTATTTGTGACACAAATTTTAAAGTGGAAACAACAGCTAATTGCATTGCATAATACAGTCAATTGTTTAGGTATACTTTAAAAGCTTGATTCTTATAATTAGAAGTAAATTAAGGGCAATGGTGAGCATACTTAGTAAACAAGTATTTTTAGTTTATTAATTAATTCTTACTTTATTGTTAGATAACCTTTTATGTTACGAGACTTAAACGTAGCAGATAAGTAAGGAAAATTATGAAAAGTAACTCACCAGATATTTCCATTTCTTTTTGTGTCTCTGGATAGAGAATGAGCATGAACTCATTACTGCCTGATCGTTCAGGACCAAGAGTACGTTCCACGGCTGGCGAGCGTCGTGACTGTCGTCGCGGAGGCTCAGGTTCAGGCGGCGCTGTCAAGGCCCGCTTCCGGCGAGGAACTGGAGATACTCGTGAATCCGCACCCCCTTCTTCACGAGTTAAGACTTCTGTGATAATCTTCGACTCAACAGCTAAAAATTCCATATCCACCGGTCTACCGGGTATCCTAACTGGCGCTGATTCCACACTTGGTGCGCTCATTCCATAAGGACTTTCAGCTTTCACACGAAAACGATACTCGCTTCCTTCTATAAGGTCAAACAGAGTTATGTTTGTTTTGCGGCTTGTAGTTGCTTTCAGCCAAACGTTCCAACCGTTACGGTAATATTCAACCACGTAGTTGCCGATGCGGCAGCCACCATCGTCTTCAGGTGGTTCCCAGTCTAACGTAACGGACTTGTCTACTTGTCGTGTCACGGAAACTTGCTGCGGAGGATCAGGAGGCGCAGTTATTGTTACTAAGAACGCTGCCATATCTTCACCAATTATGTTCTTAGCGTGAATTTGGTATTCACCTCGATCGCTCCTGCGTGCCGAATGTATTTTCAAAACAGAGAACTTTGATGTGTTCGATATTTCAACACGATCGTCCAAGACTATGGGTTGACCGTCGTGTCGCCATTCTATAGTCGGGGTCGGTTTGCCGACTATCGTCGTTTTTAGAAATACAGTTTCGTTTATTTCGTATAACAGACCATCTTCATATTGTCGTGGATAGCGTAGTTTTGGTGCAGCTTCTAGAGACAAACGAGCCTTAGTGACCGCATGTCCACTACGATTTGTAGCCGTACACTTAATTTCTCCTTCATCGCTCGGCAATGTTTGATGAAAGACAAGAACACTGGTGGAATCGCTTGTTGTAATTCCTGTTCTTCTGCTACTAAAAATTTCATAATCATCCTTAAACCATGCAATGGTTGGCGGGGGAATTCCAGAGAACGCCACACGGAATTCAGTTTTCTCATTTTCGAGAGCAGTCACGTCTTCTAAGTGTTGAAGAAACAGTGGTGCTTCGTGGGGAAGACGGTCTGAATTGACTGTAAGTAAATCGGATAGTTCACTGTAGTCTGAAAGTCCTACAGCGTTAAGTGCTGCCACTCTAAACTGATATCGATAGGGCGGGTCGAGGCCGGTAAGTACTAGCTCAGGTCGTAGGACAACTGGGGGTGCGGTGCGTATCCAGTCCGGCGAGCCAAGGCGGTTGCACTCCACTTGGTAACCGAGTAGTGGCGCGCCGCCATCATGCGTCGCCGCCGCCCATCGTAGCGTAATCGAGTTTGGCTCTTCATCTGACAGTATCGGAATAATATCCGGCTTGCCTGGCGCTGCGGGTCGTCCTGGAAAACGAGATGTTACCTATCAATGTCTTTGTAAATTGAATTCTCGAATCGGCCGTTAACCTTTATTCGGTAACCGTGCTACCGGTATTAGCCATTTGGCATAAAACTCCTTACAAAATTAGACGCGTGATAATAGTTACATGAACGCGGACGGTCTTACGATTTGTTTTGTTGTGCCACGCTTTAGGAATCGCAGCGCGCAGTCTTTTTAAAAATAGAAATATCACACAGTCTCGGTATCACTAGGTGCACACATGACAAGCATCGCGGGGGTCCGGGCGCTGACTTATGGGCTTATGATTTACCTGCAGTTTTCCAGCGCACGTTTTTGCTGGGCTTATGAGTGTTGTGTGAGGCGGAGTGCTGGTTGCCCATGACGGCGGCGGCTCGCGCCGACACACTGAGCGCGTTTCCCGCTCGCCCCCGCCCTCGCCGCGCCACGCCGCGCTCTGGGAATAACTCTGCGCTCCCGCCGTCGTCCGCCCGGATGCGATCTTGATCTGTTTGATCGATAGATTTTCATTAACGATCGTTGTTGGGCCACGACCTTTGGCGCTCCCACTGATGACTTCAATAATATAAAAGCTTTGCCAATAACATCACTTATTATGATATGTACATTTTCAAACCATTTTCTTTTTTTTATGATTCTCAAAATATTTTACTTAATGTGTCGGTCACGCATCTGTATTAAATTATTTTAGCTAATTGGATAATTTAATTAGGTATGTAAATATAAAGTATAATATATATTTATGATTGCTTTTTAATTTTGTAAGCAGTGACATCTTTTATTGCGAATCAAAACTGCTTTATGTAATACGTTATGTACAAACTTTTCTCTTGAAACACAGCGGTTCCATCTACCGAAAGTTGCCTAAACGAATAATTAGCGTCGATTGCCAACATCGGGGTTCGAGTGTGAGTCGAATTTTATTTTGACTAACCACGACGTAATTAGTTCACAGTTGAGAAATACAGATTGCTCTGCTGTACTCATGTACTGTGAACTAATTAGAAAAAAAATGGATCAACATTGGTTTAAATTGGACTTGTACTAGTTTATTTGATTGTTACGAATATATTTATTAACCTAATATTCAGGAACACAGATTACTTCAGTAATAACAGACCTATACTTGCATAGGCTGATCAGTTTGCGATAAGAATATCGCTAAGGTGGCTGCGATAAAGCCATACAATTCTATGTAGTTAAACCGATTCAGTATTATGTAACAAAAGAACATGGTCGATTCATCATCATCTCAGCCCAAAGGCGTTCACAGCTGCATATAAGCCGCCTTCAAACGTCTCTACCAGCCTCTGTCCAGTGCCTTCTTCATCAATCAACCTTCCCTGTCCGCAAACGTTTCATCACAATTTCAGTTAACAGTACAATACGATTTTTACTCTGACAACAACCTAGTTGCCTTTCATTTTTCTTATCACCATTCCATGAATTAGTGCTAGTAGGCCATTCTGTTGCACCATGCATTTTTACTCTGCCAACATACCGATCAATGTGTGTTACATATAAGGACACAGATGTTTCCTGTAAGTTGTTCGAAGACATAGGGCTACCTAATTACCAAGATTACATTTTCCAAAAGTGCAAGCAAATTATTTAAGAAGACATACGTAAAAACAAATTGCAGATTATGTCATAGCTCGAAAAGCAATTACAAGTAACTACCTACTTTCGCGTGAGAAAAATGTTTCACGTCCAAGAACGCCGTTGAAGAGGTGTCTGAGACTCTGAGTGCACTTAAAAAAATGTGTTTCGGAGAGAAAATTATGAAACAATTAAAAAAGATATCCAAGTATTTGTAGATTTAACCTTTTTTCTATTTAACGTGTGGGAAACCAGGCATGATAATAAGGGGTTTCAGTGTTCTGTCGAATTCAAATCGACAAAACCACGCGGTGTTCTTCCCAGTTCTCGTGTCGGAGGTTCCAGGTAAGCCCTCGTAAGGATAATCCTAGAGACCTGCGACGTTTGTAGATTTAACCTAGTTAAGTCTACACTGTTTCGTGCGTCACCTTGCAAGGTTACATTCCTTGCAATAGAATCCATCCTTGTTGATAGAGTCTTCATATATTTAGCGCATATATAATTTGGTTCATTTATTAAAAAACTTGATAGTTAGTTTGAATTGAATATTTGAAACTGTCATTATTACAATTCATCATCATCATTAACATATAGGTACGTTCGTCCCATCTACTGCAGAGAGCGTCAGAGATATTGTGTGAATTACCCTAAAACCCGGAGACAAAGTCGCGGGCATCAGCTAGTAGAAAATAATGAAAAATAACAATACAACGCGACCTAATTCCCAAATGAAACTCACCTTTTATAACTCGTAAAAAGTTACATACGTTACATAACTTGGTGGGTAATTTGCAGTGCTCCTAGAATTTATTAGATTCAGAATAGTTGGTGGCGAAGCCCGATACTCATGAATCTAAGTACACCCACGCGGTGCTCTTACGATAGTTTAGTTATTTACCACCTGAACATTTGAGTAATAAGATAATTTTAGAAACTGTTATAATGATGGCTGTTGTACCTATATTTTTTTTTTGTTCATGCGTTTGAGTGCGTATTTTCTTAGATAAAGGACAAAAAGTTTATAATAAAGACACACGATACCTGGTTCTTTCGATTTCAGGAGACAGTTGATGTATAGGACGCAAGCACGTATCTGGCTTGTTCGGAAAATTCGGGCAAGGATGGCATTACATCTATTACTTAGTATCAGTTATGTACTTCTCTGGAGTGCAGTAATGCAGTACTTTACCAGAATGCTAAGTTTATGTGAAGCTGCTGTGCGTTTTGTAAAGATTCATTCCTAAGAAAAACAAGAAAATGAAACTTCTAAGTGCTGAACGGGACAACCTTGTTTTCTTGGATTTTAACTCAACTCCAAAGAGAACCCTGCGTCCGATTGTGTTCACCTACAATTTATTCCCTGTTCGTCTAGAAGTCTTCCCAGTAGCTCGGGATTTGCATATGATAGCAGCTGTAAACGAGTTGTCATCTGCAAAACAATGAAATACGATAGTAGCCGGAGAGCTGACAGGCATTTTTGAGTACATCCTTGAGGCACATTGAAAATATTATTGTTGATTAGTTGCGAATGTGTGGATGATGAAATGGCCGATCTGGCTGGGAGGTTGCGGGGCGTTTATGAGCTATGAATTTTTTTATTCGCAATTTTTCTCATGCAGAAAATGTTCTTGAGGCACTTTGAATTTTACAGCATTTTAAAGTCTGATATTTAATTAAACGATATATCATAACGCCAGGCGATTTGGTTGGGATTTAAATGGTGACAGGCGATTTAAAGTTATATTTTTTTTTGCGCAAAAAATGTACTTGAGGCATGCTGGGATCTATACACAATAATTGTTGTGTTGATAAGATGCCATATATCAAATGACAGGCCGTTCTGGCGGTTATTTAATCTTGCCAGGTGATAATAATAGTTGCCTGTGAGTGTATATCTGCAGTCGACTGAGTGGAGCGTGCCGTGACGTGATTGGCTGGGAGCAGTCACATGGCTCAATAGCCGTTAACGTGCATCTGTCGCTAGTATTAGAGTAAGTTTACATTCATAGCATAGCAACGACGCGTGATTTGAACTTGTGTATAAAAAAAAAAATAATAAACAAAAATAAATTATTAATTATTTTTATTATAAAAAAATAATTTTTTACAAAAAAATTTTGATATTCATTTTATGTAATTTTTTTTAATTTATTGATATCTGATGGAATCTCCTCGTCGCTTGTGAACTCGTCCATAGAGTTGAGTTCTATGAACTCTTCTTCATCGTCTGAAAATAAATATTTTTTTTTAACAAATGTGAAATACAATCAATAGTGCGAGTATTTAACAAATTATTATTACATACCTGTAGCATTTTCATCAGAGTGTTCAAATGTTCCAGGATCAATTGCATCGATAACTAATTGCGGCATGCAATCCCCATCAAACCAATAAAAATTCAATTTATCCTCCTTCAGCTGCCATCCATGTTCAGTGGGTTGTAGGTTACTTGGAAAACGTAAATGTGCATTTCTCCAGATACTTGTTACATATTGAGCTCTTAAAAGCTGTTGGTGCAACTCATTTGATATATGGCATCTTATCAACACAACAATTATTGTGTATAGATCCCAGCTTGCCTCAAGTACAATTTTTGCGCAAAGAAAATATAACTTTAAATCGCCTGACACCATTTAAATCCCAACCAAATCGCCTGGCATTATGATATATCGTTTAATTAAACATCAGACTTTAAAATGCTGTAAGATTCAAAGTGCCTCAAGAACATTTTCTGCATGAGAAAAATTGCGAATTAAAAAATTCATAGCTCATAAACGCCCCGCAACCTCCCAGCCAGATCGGCCATTTCATCATCCACACATTCGCAACTAATCAACAATAATATTTTCAATGTGCCTCAAGGATGTACTCAAAAATGCCTGTCAGCTCTTGGGGTATAGTGTTTGTTGGCAGCAGGCACATTACAAGAACAACAGTTTCATAACAGTCACAATTTATTCAGAACCCCGTTCCGTATGTAAAGTTACCGCGATCGTAGATACTGCAGTGAAAATAGAACATCGGCTAAGATAAAACAGATAGATACGATCTAAAAATTGCTGACTGTTACAAGTTATTTAGTTTTAATGTATGAGATAAGCGATATGATTTATTTTAATGATGTCAAGTATTATATTGTACTGGGATCTACAGATGTTTATGACTGTAAGAGTTACATTTTATTATACTTACCTCAGCACAGTAACGCATTATAAAATTTTGACCCAGTACTTTGCAAGGCGAACTGTTTGACATGCTTTAATATTAAAGGTTTTGAATAGTGCAATTACTTAGTTGGAACTTTCCGCACAAGAATATAGATTGATAAGATACGGATTGATTAATAGACTTCTTTTCCTGTTTCCACTTCTTTATTGTTCATTTCTGCGAACAACATTAAATGTTATTACATACTTTGTTAATTAGCTGCCGTATCATTGCAAAAGAAAGCATAGGTATTTACAACATAAGTATATAAGTGTAAACCAGCAGTAAGACCCGATTTATAAAATTGTTTTACGTATGATGTCAATTGCGAAATAGTCGATTATTAAATAGTTATTTTCAGCATCTTTAAGAACAAGATGTTTGTTATTGGATAATCTCTGCATTCGACTTATAAGAGGCCAAGTAAACCAAGATTAAATTGGCGTATAACGTATGACCGATAGTGCTTTCGATCGTTTAACGTTAACGAAGCCATTAGTTTGCCATTGTAACGGATGATCGATAGATACTGTATTGGCACACGTCCTTGCGAATATGAAGCTCATCCCTTATAATATATTTGGACGTTAAATAATATATGGCTATATATTGGGTTCATTTTCTCTTAGTCATTGTAAAATATTCTGTACTCTCCTATTCGACGACCTATGACTGCTACGCAGAGTTCTTGGGATCGATTCCAGCTCAAGTAAATATTTGTGTCAATGTATGTGTCTATGTGTTTTCTTTGTAGATATATATTTGTATTAATAAAAGAAAAGCTGAGGTTGCCTCCCATCTTATAAAAATATTGTTGTTTAATACTCTTATTTTATACTCTGCTTAGTAGGTAAGTGTCTATATAGATGGCATTTTGTTAATGTGTGAGGAGGGTAATTGAATTACATTGCTCCATTTTTTTAAATTACTAAACTCTTGTCTATACAAAAGCGGGCTTCTATGTTGTATATATGTTACGGCTAATACCCGAAGTGCGGCTACGCCTAGTTTTAGCCGGTTAGAACTAGGTGTAGCCACATACTCTTGGTTAAAACTAGTATTAGCCGATTGTTTTCGGGTAAAACCAGGTTTAGCCTTCATCAAGCCGGCTACAACTAGTTCCAGCCATTAACTGTTGGATAAAACTAGGGCTATCCGATATTATTCCGGCTAGAACTAGTTTCAGACTATCTCTGTTAGATAAAACTAGGTCTATCCGTTACCATTCCGGCTAGAATTAAGTTCAGACAATCCCTGTTGGATAAAACTTAGATGCGTGTCCCGCCACGTCTTCCGCCTCGCGTCACACTCATGACTCACAGCATCTGCAGCAGCGGCGCGGGGTGGAGGGCTACGCGCCTCTGCAGGTTGTGAGCGCCAAGTGCTGCTGATCTACTGCAGGTCTAATAGCGAGTATGACTCATAGCGTCTGTACATAGTTGTAGCCGGCATGCTTTCAGCAGAGCTTTTTTAGATATTAAAAAAAAACATCCAATCTTTAGAAACGTAGATAGTTTTGTATTCTTTTAAATCAAATTGTAATAATTAACACAAATTGTTAGGAATACAAGTTTTAGTATAATAGGGACAATCAGGAACATTTTTTTAACAACAGACAATAGTTGCATATTAATATTTTTAAGAATATTATTATAATTATAAATCACACTTTTATAAAGCAAGGCAGGGGGGCGCGACTCGCGTGATCCAGGCGTCTGTTACTTGTTTGCATCTAGTTTTATCCAACAGAGATAGTCTGGAACTAGTTTTAGCCGGAATGATATCGGATACCCCCAGTTTTATACAACAGTGAATGGCTGGAACTAGTTGTAGCCGGCATGATGAAGGCTAGACCTAGTTTTACCCGAAAACAATCGGCTAATACTAGTTTTAACCAAGAGTATGTGGCTACACCTAGTTCTAATCGGCTAAAACTAGGTGTAGCCGCGCTTCGGGTTTTAGCCGTAACATATACATAAGAATAAATACTAAACCATATGTCGATAGCTCGACGTTTTTTTGTACCGTCTGTCCCGATACTCGGCAGTTCGTAACAAGAGCAAAAACTCGAAAAGCTTACCACCTCGTGGGGTTTAATCCCTTTTATCACTAGAAGCTAGTGATTTTGAAGTGAAGTTTTTTTAGGCTGCATTATGTTGATTATACCTACTATAATTGGCTTATTGAGTAACTTGTAGTGTAGGTATACCTACACTACCAATATTGCGGTGAAATTCTTTCATTTTGGAAAGCTATATTTTTCCTAAATGACATTTCATAATTATTTCATTTCATTAAAAAAAATGGGGATAAGTACCTACTTACTCATTAAAATTACTATGAAGTATAAAAAAATATTAAAAATCAAAATTAATGCCCGTGCGAAGCCGCGATGGGTCGTTAGTTTTATATTAAAATAAACTTATTAGGTAATAATTTACATTGCACTAGCTGATGCCCGCGGCTTCACCCGCGTTATAAAGGTAGCTTAAATGTTATTCTACACCCTAAACTACCTATATTCTAAATTTCATCAAAATCCATTCATCCATCCGTACATACTCACAATCTTTCGCATTAATAATATTAGTAGGATTGGTATTAATATTGTATTGAGTCTTACGTGGTACCACAATCCAGACAATCCACAAAAAACAAAACTGCGTAGGTACCTACATCAGGAATTCGTAAACGATTAGACAACGTATTCGCCTTGTGAATGTAGTTAAAGTAACAGTAGTTTAATGGCAGTCGTAATTACACAGGAATCGTAACAGATTTCCTAATGTTACAGTAAGCGGCAAATAACTCGACCAGCCAGAAGTTGGCGATCATAGAAGTTTGCGCATGTTTAGGAGAAATAACGCTCCCGCCCCCCGCCATTTAGTTCGAAAACTGACATCTGCGCCCCCATCTCCACCAACTTCAAGCAGGTCAAGCTATTTGGCGAGTACTGAACACTCTATAGTCTGGCTTCTGGTCTAACCTTCCAAATTAATATGTATCGGCCGCATAGTTTCAACGAGTAATGTAAGATTGTTTACATCATATGTTTATTTTAATTCTTCGTCTTAGAGATGCGTTTATTTTCACTGTACCGAGTAAAAGAGTATTCGCAAACATTGACGGTTTTAAAATAGCTATTAAGAATTACGTATTCCATAAGTTTTGCAATGTTTTTAGTTTTAAGATTAGTTTTGTAGATATAATCAGGAACTGAACCTGTTGCTAAAACACAGAAAGGGTAGAACCTCACAAGGGAGAGATAAGTAAATGACCGTGATAAAATTAAGGAAGAAGAAAGAAAGGTGAAAAAGTTCAATCAAATTTTACGACACTAAATCATTTCACGAGGTCGCGGTCCTTTTTTTTTTTTTTTTTTTTTGTCATGGAGGAAATTCTTTAGGCATACACATCCTCACCTGGGGGTGCCGGTGAGGTGGTTATGTCAGACTCCCATAGACCGGTCTACTGACTAAAACCTCCACGGTAACCATCTTCGGGGTATATGAGGAGTCCCGGGAACTAGAAATACAACATCCGAGATCTCCCCACCCTTACTTTGCTTACGCAAGGCTCTCCAAAGGGCTTCAAATTTAGAAAATGTTTGCCTCTGTAATTCAGCACTTTTGACGGCAACCATGGTTACATCTGGTTACCGCGCTATCTCGAAGTCGCTTGAGCAACGGAGTCCCCTACATTGGTTGCACGGAAATTGTAGATTAGGGATGGAGGTAGAAGGTACCTGGTGTCATAGGAACAAGCTCTGCTTAGTTTGTAACTAAATGGCGTTGCGTGTTTATGTAAGGAATTTGTAGCCGCTTAACACGTTCCCTGTCCCATGAGCCGTATATGGTACATGTGCATTGTTTTACTATTGTGTCTGGTGGCGGAACTGTGAAAGGGTTAAAGGTAGGTACACAGTGGATAGGTAGGTATAGGGTTTTCTGGCAAATTTTTCGACATTTGCTTTTGCAAAGAGAATATCTAAATCCCTCTTTAGTCGGCCTGCACGAACGTCACAGCTTTATTAGCATTCGAAATTCAATAAGTATATTAATTTGGTTAAGATGTTCCTCCTTCCTAAGAGTTTCCAGTCCTATCCCTTTGGTCAAGTCGGTAAGTGATGGCAAATAACAAAAGGCATGAATCATTTCATTACCACTGTTCAGAATTCAGTATCGTAGTTCCATTTGTTTTTAAAAAACTAGCTGTATGTTGCCTGTGTGTACGTGGTGATTTATTAATTAATGATTGCGCAATAGAAAAATGTTATACTGTTTACAGAAAAACCAATAAATTAAATTAACATTTTAATAAAACTAAAACGCTATTTACAGAAATAATGAACTATGGGAATAATATACGATACAAGTATCTTGTTACATCTTTTAATTTTATTTAATCCGAACTGATTTCATCTTGGCAACGAGAATACTCACTCCTATTTATTAATTAAGCTACTTATAGGATTAAGCGTTCAGTAAAATTAACGGGTAACAATTTATTCATAGATATTATTTATTCCTAGCATTCACTCGACGTGCGCTTCTCAAATTAGCTACAGAATAAGAATACAGGTATGAGTACCAAATACATATTGTATGAGTAAGTATTTTCTGTGAATCAGAATGTTTTCAGGACAAATAATGTGAATAAGTCATAAGTCAGCCATCAAAAATATAATGTAATTACAATCCTATTTCAAAGATATTATTGTTTAAATTGTATATTCTCGACACAAATATCAGTGCGAGCGGAGCGTGCGCGCAGCCGACCTACATCTCCTGGATCGACGCCAGCGCATAAATACCTAGTGAGACCACCACTCGTCGTCAAGGTGACATTATACATACGCCCAAACATTTGCTCTTTGTTCACGAAAAACGTATACCGTTTTGTACGGTATTAGGTCTCCTGTAAGATCTATTATCGCACGATTCGTTTTCATAACATGCACTAGGAGAGCAGATTTTTCTCGAAAATATAAAATGAAAATCTTTTTCGGATGATTATTATGTTCTTTATTTGAAAGTAATTTGATCGTTATTAGTATTAAAAAGAAAGTTATTGAACTTTTACGTTTATTTTTATATTTCTTATTTTAGGTCATCCAATTGATTCCGCGCGGGACAAGATTCTAAAGTTAACTTTACTTCTACATAAGAGTCCTTCACCTCACATGTTCAGACATATTTATACACTTCTTTTAGTTAAAGAATTTAGTATAAAAATATGGTATTTACTTGTAGTTAATTTGCTGTATTTATTTTAAGATTTTTTAACAGTTTTATATGACTTTATTGTTCAGAAATTTATTTGAGGTTGCACAATCATTGGATTTAACCGATAACTGACAGAAGAGTGACGCTTGAATCGAATGAAGAACGATCAATACCGTACAGCGATCAGACCAAGAGAGTTAGGGTAATCTCAGCCCTATGTTTAGCACATGAAGGGCTCCCTTTGGTTGAGATGAAGATGAAAATTCACTATGATTTATTTCGGTACTTCTGAGCTTCTAATGCTGTGTCATAAATTCCATTTATAGTACAGTCAAATAAGGCTAAAATAGGGTCAAACCTCGGAACGGAAGCGAATAAGCTGTAAATTCGTATAATCCTTTGTTTTGATGTCACCTACCGTTTTCGAGATATAGCGCAACGAGTGGCGGGCGCACATTCGTACAAAAAAAAAATATAAATTAATAATAATAACTGTATCTTTATCCTAATATCAATTTTTCATAGTTAACTATTATCTCAACTATACAAACTAGCACCGCATTTCACATGACTTCTTTATGTATAGGTGCGTGCACTCTACTCTTGGAGCTATATCTCGAAAACGGTTCATGATACAAAATAATGCTTGATATAAAAATTGTAGACAATTTTATGATCTACAATATTTATAATGACGTTAAATGCGTATTTCCCATAGAAAACGAGATAATGGGAAAAAACTGATTTTCGTGACCTTTGACCTTGAATAACTTATGACGCAGACACGTGATCATATGAGACTTTTCTACCAGTCATTAGTACACCAAAATAAAGGTTTATGCAAATTTACAGCTTATTCGCTTCCATTCCGAGGTTGAATGCTTATTTTACTGGAGTATTAGTCTGTTGTTTACAGTATCTGAACATACAGTTACATGCAGTTTCTTAATTTAACTGCCTTGGTAGCAAAACGGTCGATTGTGCGGCTGTATTGTGAGAGGTATAAAGAGTAGTCACAAAAAAAAATACATGGCAACAGAATGCTGCTAAAACTAGAGATTGGCCTCCTAAGGACAAAAGGACCGTTACTTAGATAAGTATATGTACTTACATACATGCTTAATTTCACACTACTACTTGGTACAGGGCAGAATCTACTCAGCGTCAAGTTTTACGATCCTTACAAACCAGCTTTATCTACATTTAAACAGGTACATGCCCGGTAAAAACATCTTCGGATACATAGAGAGAAAATCCTCCTCTCTTCTAAACTGCTATACCCAACAGCGTCCATATTGTATCTGTGATATTATAAGTAAGTAATACCTTTTTGTAACATATGGAGTGCAATAAATATATTGAGTATTGAAAATATACGCGGACCAGACTTTACAATATTGGTAATGGGGCTTATGTCATCTTTTTGCTTTAATCTGCAGTCATTGATTTTAGCCAGGAGTCCATTAGTCGCCTTTTAATAATTGATACGTTACTTACTGTCTGTGTGTCTGTTATGTTTTAATGCATAAGCAACAGACTGATGTAATGTGGTAGGTAAGTAGACAAGACCTCGGGCGAGAATATGTTTTTGGGCTTACTATTAGCTTAAAAAACGGGTGTCATATGTCATTTCGAACGTCACTGTTGCGACACACGCTGTTGCGAATTAATTTTCGCTGCCTCATAGGTTCGAAAGCTTATGGACTCGAATGAAGTAGTCGCGAAAGAAGCTGTTTCGAAAAACATTTTTACTGCCTCATACGTTCGAATGCTTGTGATTTTGATTAATTAGTCATAAAGCGTACAAAAAAATATTCTTTTACGTTTATTGTTGTTTGTTATAACGTCGTACATGAATATACATACCAATCTTTTTACTGAAATCACTATTTATCCGTATATTTTATGGCTGTGTATGTATAAAACAGAGGTTTGCCTAGAATATGACATACGTGCAATTTCTCTTTAGTTTTGATATCTTTGGTTTTGTAATATCTTATTTCAACGTCGTAAAGTGTGATGCGAATAATAGAAAAATGAGCGTCAATAGTTTTTTTCGTCCTGTGACTACTCGATATGGTAAATGTAATCTAATCAGAGATATTATGTCCCACAATAAAACAGTTAAAAATGTAGATTGCAATGAAATGAATTATTTATTATTAATTTAAAAATGTACACACATCAAAAAAGTCTAAGCAACATGCATGATATTACAAATTTACCATTTATATTAATTAATTTCTAAGTATTTACTCACTCAAAGTGTATAGGTAAGTAAATTTTTTTGTTATTGATGACATACTGGCTGGTTGTAAAAAAAAAATTTCGATTATGTTTTGTTTTTTTTCATAAAATTCAAATGACTGCGAATTTGTTTGAATTTGAGTGCATGTTAATTGCTACGTTTTAGTCTTGATTTTATAATTTTACCAACCATTTAAATACAGTTGGCGACAAAATTGAATTGTTAGATATTCTTTACGTCATGGAGCGACGTCATTTGACGGCAGATGAAATGCAAAGAGCTGTAGGGATGTTGCAAGCGGGAAGTAATCAATCTCAGGTATCTCGACATTTTGGTATTCATAGAAGTGTTATTTGTCGTCTTTGGCAGCGCTACAATAATACAGGGGAACCCGCTGAACAGCATCCAGGCCGTAAAAGGAGTACAACCACTCGGCAAGACCGGTACATACAACTGACTGCAAGACGCCAGCCGATGTTAACCGCTCGAGAGATAAGTTTGAGGCTACAAAATTCAAGTGGTGTTGATGTAAGTCCCCAAACTGTGCGAAATCGACTGCATGAGTACGGCCTACGAGCTCGACGCCCTATCAGGTGCCCACCGATACGTCACGGGAATCGCGCTCGTCGAAATGAATGGTGTAGAGAACGCATAACATGGACCCAGGAACAATGGGATAAAATTATGTTTTCCGATGAGTCGCGATTCGGGTTTAGGCCTGATACAAGAAGGGTGCGAGTGTACCGTCGACCCGGAAATACTGAAAGACTCAGGTGCGTTCAGGAAGTTCATCCATACAGCGGCTCAACAGTTATGGTATGGGCGGGTATTATGAAGAACAGGCGAACTGAGCTCGTTTTTGTAAATGGAAACATGAACGCTGAAAATTACGTTGAGGATATTCTCAGACCTTATGTCCATCCATTTGCACAAACCTTTGGCTCCGATTTTACGTTAATGCATGACAATGCGCGTTCACATACAGCTCGGCGAACCAGTGAATACTTGGCAACGGAGAACATCCAGGTATTGCCCTGGCCTGCACAATCGCCAGACCTCAACCCCATCGAGCACGCATGGGACATGCTCCAGAGACGTGTTTTGAAGGACTTGGACGGAGTGACAACAACCCAACAGCTGAAGGATTTGCTACAATTCCATTGGGAGCGAATACCGCAAGATGACATAAACAGTCTCAATAATTCAATGAATAATCGTTGCCGACAAGTTCTGAATAGCAGAGGAGGCCATACTTTGTATTAAATTGTCCTATTCTTTCACAATAAATTCATTTTCTTAAGAAATTTCAATTTGTAAAAAAAAAGTTTAGTTTCTTATGTACCTGTATATTCTAATATTGTTAATTTCTGTTATTAAAAGAACTTATAAAGAAAACAGCTGTTATTTTTACATCATAGAACCCTAAAAATATTATTTTAAAAATAAAATACAACGTTATAATTAAAATAAATGGTAAAATAAATTAATATAAATGGTAAATTTGTAATATCATGCATGTTGCTTAGACTTTTTTGATGTGTGTATTAATCATTATTGTTTATTAATTTGTTATTTTTATTTAATAAGGGCTTGAATACTTTTCTGTACACTTTATGACTAAGTTGCTGTCCTGTGCCCACTTCGTTGGGCGGCGAAAAACGCGTTCCGTTTTTTACATAAGTATTTTATTATCATAGACTTAGAAATAGACTATTCAACACAGATATAATTTTAAAATCGGTTTATTAGATCCAAAGATTACAACGTCGCAAATACACAAACTTTCATCATCATAACATCCCATAAATGTCCCACTGTAGGAACGCGCTTCCTCCCGTGACGGAGGGATACTTGGACTACTAATACCACGCTGGCCAGGTGGATTGGTATAGGGTTAATTTTAAATATTCCTTCTTTTTATTTCGTAAAGATAATATTCACGGACAGTACCATAATCGGTTTTTACGACACCCATGGGATTAGTGGTACTCTTACATTATTGTATTCTTACTCCGTAACCACTCGGAGAAACAATCATTACCTCTTTATAATATTAGTAGAAATTAATCAAAATCACAAGCATTCGAACGTATGAGGCAGCAAAAATGTTTTTCGAAACAGCGTCTCTCGCGTCTACTTTATTCGAGTCCATAAGCTTTCGAACTTATGAGGCAGTGAAAATTAATTCGCAACAGCGTGTGTCGCAACAGTGACGTTCGAAATGACATAATTATGACACCCTTAAAAAATTGAGGGTAACTAATCTCAAACCACTCGAATTATTTTTAAAGACTGCTTATGAGTTATGCTTATGACCCGCAGTGATCTGCAAAACTAACAGATAGGTACGTCCTGTTCACAGATTCCTCATAAAGTATAAAGTGAAGTTAGATAGAGGTACCTAAAATATTACAGTGCCCGCGGAGTAGTCAAATATTTCTGTATATTCCTTATTAAAACAAATAATTGGACCACTACTTCAAAGTAGACTTCGGGATCTTGAATAAGATTCTTGTTTAATCAAAACTTTGTGTTCATGAATATGACAGTTTGAGAATGCCTCAGGCGTTATGTTCGCTTGAATACGTTTTTTACATGAAAACACATTTTAATAAGTACATTGAAGTATAATAAATGTGTATGTTTGTATTTGCTTGGGCGTTTTCTACATAACATTAGGTATTTAATTACAAGAAGTAAAACATTGAAGCTCGAGACTGGATTCGAACTAATAACAATTATCAGAAAATAATTAAATATTTGCCTACAAACACTAGCTTGATTGATATTAAATGTTATATGATAACTACCCAAAACTAAAATATTTGACGAGATAGTAGTGTTCTTAGAGTTAAAAGGAAACTAAATTAATTTAATAACTAAGTATAACAAAATTTAATTAATTTGAAAGGACAATTTGCTGCTCTAAAACTTTCCAAATTAGAAGGACAAATTTACAGAATGCACTGGAATACGGCGAATTTGAGCAAATATTATATGCCAAATGTTGACTGCAGGTGCAAACTAACTAGGAAGGTTAATTTATTAACAGACAACGATGTGTACAGTCGTGTGATATGTTCCTTTAATTAACCATCCTAAAATAGAGGATAATAACTTATTCTATAGCTTACACTAGCTACCAGTGGCGAAGGGTGGATTTTTATAAAAGGGAAGCCGAAGATTCCGTGGACTTTTGTTCTACTTTATATTACTATTATTCTGTAGTTCATAGGTATTCGTGAGAAAATGTTTCGATTTTACCTAGTTGTCCCGAACTCATAAACTTAAAATACGAAAATGTTTCTCTGTTTGGAAGACTTCTTTGATCAATTAGATTAATTGTTTATATTGCTATATCCTAAATGATTCTACATACCTACTTACTTACTTTTAGAATCTGAGAATACTGTCTGTAAGCCACTTACTTATACGTATCGAAATGAGATAATTGTATTAAAATGTTTCGTAAATCCACAGCGCCGGCGTTTCTTATATTTATAATTCAATTTCGAGAATGATGTTTTATCGCACATCACATAATAGGATAGTCAATATAATATAACACTATTAACCTGTCCCTTATAACAACAAACTATTAAATTTGCTGAAAACAATACAAACAAGTACTTACAAAAATATTCCATAGGATCCCAACGCACTACGACAAAAATAAAGTCAACCAATGCACAACACATAATACACAATCATAAATAATTAAACATACAAATTTTACTACTTTAAACAAGAAAGCGAATTTTATAACCTATTTGCAGAAAATAAATACAAATATCTGTTTTTTCTTCAAATGGTCCTATCGTTTACCGATGATTCTGCCAAAGTCAAGACGCAAGCCGTATAAAAATATAAAAACAAATAAATATAATTAAAAACTAAAAATTCAGAAGAAAGGCTGATTTCTATCAGATTTAAATAATTGATAAAAACAAAGGAATGTCAATGGCAAATTAAGTACTTAACGTGAAATGAAATGAAACTTCGTTACAATTGGTCGGTCCACTGGTTGCAATAGTGCTTTCTCGCTCTCGCAATGTTGTAGTTGTATCTTTTATCCTTGTCATAAGCCGATGGCCACCGGCTTATATGGTACCTTAGATCGACGAATACAAAGTGTCACGTGACCGTACGATTTCCGTACAGTCTGTTGTACTGGATTCCTAATTTCGCGACCGGCTTACTGCGCTCCGCGCATGCGCGCTTTAAGTACTCTCTGACTGAACCATAACAAGTTGTTAGTTGACAACCTTTAATTACAAGATGGCGTTATGAGTACGTAAATAATTATATTGAAAATTATTATTACTGTAATTATTATTGCGATTTACGTAAGAGAATACTTTTTTGTTTTATATTATTTTGTATTGAGTGGATGTTGCGTCATTGATTTATAATTGATTAATAGACAATGCTAAGCGGTTTTTGCAAAGGTAAGCCGGTAGGAATCGAGTTATATGGACACTTCGCCACTACTAGCTACTGTTATCCTTTGTTTCACGACGAAGTTATACCTGAAAATAATTACATGTACCTTACCTTCTCAGCACATGGGTGTCTTAAACGCCGACTTAGGAAAAGTTTACTGATATTATCTTTAAAAAAAACATCAGAAAGAAAACTAGGCATAAAACCAAAAAGGCTAGCGTGGTAACTGTTAGCCAAGCTTCCTCCCTCCGTCATTTGAGGAGAATTGAGAGAATGAATTAGAATCTTGTTTTATATAATTATCACAATTTTAATACCTAAGTAGTATTTCAGTAGTAGTATGTATGACTCGCTTAATGAATGTGGACGATGCCTAATCTGTTTGCCAGGATCGTGACAAGTGGCGTTCTGTCGTTTCTACCTACCCCGGACGGGATAAGGCGTGAATTTATGTATGTATGTATGTAGTATTTCAGTCAATAAATTACACGTTCAGTAGGAATCTGGACTACTGTTTTGAGCTGAAGCATGTAAAGCGCAAACGTAAAGAAAGCCCACTTTGAAACAACGAAACGCATGTTTCTGACAGTGACAAAACGCATATGTTCAACTAGAGTAGTCTTTGATCGCGGTATGTTTGCACGATATCAAACAGTTGACAAAAGTCAGTGTCGGTATAGCAAACACAATTACAAACCTCAATACTATTAAAAGAACGTTGCAATACGATTCACGCTCTAGTCAATAGCAATAACAATGATGTGTAGTTTATAGTTTGATATACCTTACGGCGTAATCTTTTTTGAAATATTAAGGGCCTGTACGTGGCCCACTAGCGCCGCCAATAGAAAAAAAGTCGTAATAAGTAGGATAAATAATGTAAAATGTTGATAACAAAGTTTTGAGAAAAGGCAATAAAGTAGGTATTTGTATAACACACTCCCAACACTTTAAATGTTTTTCAATTAAATAAATATTGCATTATAAACAAAAACGGCCGTTTTTTTTTCTAAAAGCCCTATAAACGCTCTTAAGCTGTTAAGAAGCTAAAACTAAAAATAAAATTTCGGTGCCTCGGAGGCAAAGTGGTTGTGTTTGCGACTACCGTTCACCGAATCTGACGAAATATAATTATTTGTGTGATCCACAATGTATGGTTGAGTGAACGTTAATTTTATTTCTGTAAAAAGTCCTTCCCTCGCGTCAGAGGGTTTGACCCCTAGTGCAGCAGTCTTTAATAAAAGACCACAAACAAGTAGGTATACGATGCAGGTAAACTTCGACTCACTTGGGAAATCAATAAGTCTTTCGCTCCTGTACAAACTATTTGAGTTCTCTTGAAGTACCTAATAATATATTGCTAACCAATAAGTAATTGGTTTCTGTTTTCTTTGGTGGAGATCAAATACCCTATATGACCACTTCATAAAGTGTCCACATTATAAAAGAAAATAAAAACTTAAATAAAATTACCTACGTTATGCTATATTCATTGATTATGAAGCACACTTGATCGGATCAGTTCAGCTAGTAAGTATTGAAAAGAGGATTAATTAGCAAATCATTAGTATCTTAACTAGGTCATCAGGTTCTTTTCATATCGAAGCTTAGTTATTATCCTCAAGAGTAACGTTCTACTTAGGGGAACCGAACGAGGGCAAGTGACGATGGAAAAAGGATCTATTATACTATATTTATTTCTTCTTTCTACTTAATACCTTAACTATTATAAATTAAATGATATTATACTTAAATAATCCTTTAGTTGAATACTATTTTAATAGCTACTATTTTAATAGTTTTGGTTTTTATAAGGAGAAATGTAATTAATTCACAGGTATCTTTGTCAATATTATTATATTGACAAAGATACCTGTTGTAAACACTTAATGCATGCGGTGTTCGCCTTTAAGTAGTTATTACACTTGCAATGTTAAACGTAGCTAATTAAGGAAAAAATGTTTTCGTGTAAATAACTGTTGGTGCCCCAATCCCTATACCATTCCGTTTGGCCGGCGTGGTATTAGTAGGCCAAGTATCCCTACATCACTGGAGGAGGCCCGTCCCTGCAGTGGGACATTGATGGGCTGTTATGATTTATTTATTTATTACCGTATTACCTTTTAAATATCATCAATTAAACGAATGAACTTCCTAATTATCCTAAAAGATTAAGCGTAAATTCATATTTAATGCTATGTAGGGTAGTACGTAAAATACGTAGGTATGGGGTTCACTACGGCAATTCGAAGTACGTTACATATTGTAAAACTTTAAAATTAAATATGACGACTTATTAGTTTCATCGGTAGTTTCATTCTTACAATGTTTATTATAACGAATTACCTTTCTTCCATGCTTCGTTCCTAACCTAACCTAAACACTTTTAATTATAAATACATTTTCTCTTACAACAATTCATCGAACACCGCATGCAGTTATATAACTAATGGAGCCTGTATCCACATGAGTAAAGCTTCCGTGCAAACTGTCCTATATAGGCTTTACACAAGAATATCAATACTTCCGGTGCACAATGCCTCGGTAAATAGCAGCGTATAACGTTTGCATTGCATGAGTTTCCATGGCGCAATCGATATTCTTCTCTAGGTGAAAATCTCCGCTTATTTTAATCACCTAGACCATACAATATATTTATAATCCATTGCCTAAAGACAGGTTCCATAGTCCTTACTAGAGTCCATAACTAGACCTTAAGAGCTGTAAAAATATAAATGCTAACACGATCTTTGGAAGTGTGGATATTTTAATTTGTCGTTCTTTTTAACTGTTCGTCTTGTAACTTGATGGTTATATTACATGGCTGCTACACAGAGGTCTCGGGTTTGATTCCCGCTTAATGCAAATATTTGTATGCATGAACATGATTGTTTGCATTGGTCTGGGTGTTTCTATGTAGAATATGTACGTATTTACATAAAGTATTTTACAGAAATATTTCCTTTTATATCCCTTCGAATTTTTTTAACATATTCGTAAAGTATCAGTATATTATTTGCTTCTAGTGGAACAGTGTAGAGTCAGTGTCTGTATACATTCTGTCAACTGTAGCTAGGAATGTTTCGTTCTGGCATCGTGCCAATTGACCCTCCCAATTATAGATAACTAAAGTATCCAAATATCATTATTAATACGTACATGGTGAGTAAAATATAACAGGAAACTTTTTATATGCCTAACCGTAGAATTCTTGGCATTAAAATAACTTTGATGGGAAAGTGTAAATTATAACGTGACGTGTTACTTTTAAGGGTAGACACAATAAAAGTTTTTAGAAATTTTAACGGTCTAGTCTGAAAGTGGTTTTTATTTGAAGACTTCTATGGCTAGTTCGTATACTCCATGGTTGCTACGCTAAGGTCTTGGTTTCGATTTCCGCTCTAAATGCAAATCATTGTCCGTTAAAAACTATTGAAATAAAAACCGTTATTTTCTAAAATGTTTTATATTCTTTATATATTTATGTAGGTAGATCTTACATTTTCTTTTGAAAAGATCAATCATTAGTATCCATGTATTTTTATTCAAATTTTATCGATATAAATGAAAATTCAATAAACACTTTAATTTCCCGATGTCTCTATGCCGAGGCCAGTAAAGTTACCATATATTATAACTACTATACTACGGTACTGTAATTAAAATATATATAAATTAAAGTTAGTATAAGTAATTAAAAACATTAAATAGTAGCTTCTAAATCATTAGGTTCGAAATAAAATCATTTGCACCATAAGTACCCTTCAGTAGGACACTAGTTATTTCCGATACGAAAGGACAGACATTAATTGGAAATGCTCTTCAAGATTTCAATACAGCGCGAACGTGCACTATAAAATGGAATGATGAAATGTATTTTGAAGAGGTAGAAAAATATTGTAGGTACAGTCAACATGAATTTCTATACAAAGTGTGCTTGTTAGAGGTACTTAGCATCTTCGTATTCTCCTAGGTTGACTTTATTCCTATTGACAAACTCTTAAAGGGGTTTAAGCAGCCATAACCTACGCGAAAAGCAATTATTTTTCAACGACATGCCCTCAACAATATTTAAATTATATTCTTTTCTATTTTCTTTAATATTTTTGTAAAATAAAATGAATATTTTATTTTTGTACTTTAAGTAGTAAATACAATTAGTATCATTGGTTATTTATCAGGTTTTTTCAAGGTTATTACAAGCTCAACTCAAAAGTGGATCACAAATATTATGATGACCAACTTAGAATCTCTTTAAATCTTAATTTTAAAGTAATTTTGATGACGTATTGTTAAATGCTTCTTGAAAACATTTCAAATTTTTACCAATACGTGACTTGTGACCAATGTTAATGTCTTGTTCACGTTTCACTGTAAACGGCAGTTAAATGACAAACACTGCGGTTTTTTACATTATTAAAAATTAAGCTCCTAAAATTTTAAACAATTATGGAATCACGAACTATATAAGTCAAAGTATCAAAACATTTTCAAATATTTTAATGAAAACAGAGCTTGCAAAAACAATGCATTAACTTAAAAGCATATTCAGTTTAAGCTTGCAATAGCTTTTTTTAATCATTCCAGGAACTTTTAGCGCACTCCACATTATTATGAGAAATACAGGGAACAAAGGCAAAAGTATTATATGAATACCTGTTATAAAAACATACAAAGCTGATTTTAATTGGACATGTATTTTCAGAACTACAAACTCAATTAGTATCTACATGTTTCTATTTGTAGAAAGATACGATGAAATCCTTTGTAGTGTACTTGTTATAATTCTGATATAAAACAGAAGGACTGTGAAAATATTACTTTTATAAGCAGTTATTTTCGCAAAATAAAACCAGCATCTACTCATTAAAATAATAAAACATAGAAAACATAAGTCTAGAAATATGATACTAAAAAAAATCTAAAACACACACATGGGTTCGATTCCCTCTCAATGCAAATCTTTGTGTGCATGAACATGATTATTTGCATTGGTCTGGGTGTTTTTTATGTATAATATGTATGTATTTACAACAAAAAAAAAAGTATTTAAGTATGTAAGTAGGTTCTTCGCCGATGAAGTATAAAATACACGCAGAGTGGTAAAAATATGTTTATTGTTGGTTAGGTAACAATAATCATAGACTTGAAGTCCCTTCGTTGGTTGCCAGATTGTAGTAGGTTCGAAATCGACTTAGGTGCTGACAATATAAACCTCTAGCCTATGTGAACCTAAAGGGCAGCCTAAGGATACCTACGAATAAATACTAACTATGTTCAAGAGGTCCCAGTAGGTTATTCCAAGTAGGGCGTAACCCCCAGATGCAACCTGAACAGATTACATAACTCAGCCTAGATTCAAGAAGTCCCGATAGACCATTCCAAGTAGGACGTGATCACCAGATGCAACTTGAAGCTGACTGCTAGCTAAGATTCTATTATTCTTCACAACAATTAAAAATCCTCAGGTATTTATGCAGACCCGGAGAATCTTAACATCGCAATTTAATTTTATGGCACAGCGCCATCTAGTGAAAACTTAACAAACTAATTATGATGAATACAATACTAGATCATTTTATCTTATTCTAATAATATGTGTGTTACAGTCTCCCCCTCAGTTCCCGAAGACGGCTCGGCGAGAGGAACTGGTGTTTACTGTTTTCTAGGTCGTCCACGTCCTCTTTTTACCCTTGGAGGTGTACGTTGGAGGTTACGACTGTTGGTTTTCTGGGCCGTCCCCTTCTTCTAAGAGGTTGCACAGGTTCTGGGGTTGTAATTGAGTCTTTACTTCGGAAAGGAGTCAATGCTGACGAATGGTAAAGTCCAATCGGTATATCCGGTGAATCCACAGAAGCAACTTTAAAAGAAGCAGGGCCATGTTGTTTTACAATGACATATGGCCCATCTCTCCGAGGTGCAAATTTAGCTGTGAGGCCTTGAACTGCTTTACTCACAGGATGTAAGTTGACAAGGACAAGATTCCCTTGTTTATATTGAGGATGAGGGCGTCTATGCTTATCTACATATGCCTTTCGAGCTTCTTCTTTCATTTCTTGGACTTCCCTTGCTTTCATTTAGTTGTCGGCTAAAAGTTTCTTTCCTTTGTTTCTCTTTTCAACTGGGTTTGTTTCAGGATGATAAAGTGGAGTAAAATGATGTTTTATGTTGAGACTAAAAGTAACTTGTTGCATTACGGCACTAACAAACTGAGTGCTGATGAAATGAGAAGTCGACTCGTACAGGATGCATATCTTCTTTCTCCCCCTGCACGAGAGCTGGTCCGAGTGCGTAGTTACTGGCATCAGTTTTAATGTAAAAGAGATTGTTTCTTTTGATTGTCGCAGGACAGGTTGTGACGTAATCAATTTTTGTTTCAGCTTTCTGTGTACTTTCTTCTTGAGCAACAATGGTATACCAATAACGGTTTCAGTATTTGGAATCTTCTCAATCCGCCTGAAGACGTCCACCAAAGCTAAGAAGGCTTCTACTGCTTCTGAATCCTTGGTGCCATCGTATGACGAGGTACAGGTCGCGAATGTACCATATCTTGCTGGTGACAAAGTAGCCAGGAGTGTCCGGAAATGATTGTCGGATAAATTTACAGCCATCTTTCTCTTCTTGCTGGTTGCTGACTTTGATGCTGCGCGTCCACTGCGTGTACTACACTGATGTACTTTACTTTGCTTTTATTGGCCGCTCGTTGGGGCGCCAGTTTGTAAGTAGGTTCTTCGCCGATGAAGTAATAAAATACACGCAGAGTGGTAAAAACATGTTTATTGTTGGTTAGGTAACAATAATCATAGACTTGAGGTCCCTTCGTTGGTTGCCAGATTGTAGTAGGTTCGAAATCGACTTAGGTGCTGACAATATAGTCCTCTAGCCTATGTGGACCTAAAGGGCAGCCTAAGGATACCTACGAATAAATACTAACTATGTTCAAGAGGTCCCAGTAGGTTATTCCAAGTAGGAACGTAACCCCCAGATGCAACCTGAACAGATTACATAACTCAGCCTAGATTCAAGAAGTCCCGATAGACCATTCCAAGTAGGACGTGATCACCAGATGCAACTTGAAGCTGACTGCTAGCTAAGATTCTATTATTCTCCACAACAATTAAAAATCCTCAGGTATTTATGCAGACCCGGAGAATCTTAACATCGCAATTTAATTTTATGGCACAGCGCCATCTAGTGAAAACTTAACAAACTAATTATGATGAATACAATACTAGATCATTTTATCTTATTCTAATAATATGTGTGTTACAAGTATGTTTATCCGTAGTCTAGTAGGTACCCATAGTACCAGCTATGCTTAGTTTGGGACTAGATGGCGTTGTGGAATATTTATTTTATATAATAAAAAATAAAATAATAAAAAATCATTTCTTTGTCATAATAAACCTTAATAATAAACAAATCAAATATAATTTAATGCCTGAACTAGGTAATCCTGTGTTTCAGGCTAAGATGCCTAGCGATTATATTTTCTTTATTTAACAATTCAATTATTGCTGATTTTATAAATACAATTCTACTAAATACAATTTGTTATGTATTATTTGTTGTGACCACAAACCCTTTGCCAATTAGCCTGACTTAACGTTTAATACGTCGGCAAGTTTTCCTGCAAAAAGAGCTTCGTAATGCAATGGGCCCAAACACGTATAAAAAATTAATTATAAAAGTGATACTGTGTATTAATTATAACATTTAATTTTATTTAGAAATAGATAGTAAAATATCATAAACATAACTTATAGTAATAATTTTACCTTTTTAACTACTACTTTTTTGACCTAGACTGTTTTAATGTTCATGTACCTAATTAAATGTGTAAGTTTAATAAAGCTGATTGTAAATAAAACCTGACATTTACAGCATGTAATTAGGATTGCGTAAAATATTACAGTAGGTACAGGTCGCAGAACCGCTTCTTGAAATCCTGGTTAGGTATGTGAGCGACCTCATGCAATAGAATTTACTATAAAATAAGTCTTAGGTAGTTATAGCAATAATGTTTCTATGATTGCATAGTAATTAAAACTAGTTGTTTCTCGCGAATTCGTTTATTTAAGTGGGTTACATTTTCACGGTTTTACCCTGATAGCAGTAGCAATCTGCCGATAAAAGTGAGTATCAATCCGTAAAATTAAATAATAATAAAATAATAATAAATAATAAAAACTTTATTTGCACAAAAAACATAATTACAGTTATTCTATCTTAAACATAATATGAGAGGCACATTTTAAATATGTATAAGTTACCACTTGTTAATAAATATATTTTCTGCTTTTCATCTGTTTTATAACAAAGTTATCTGCCCGGTGCAAAGCAGTACGGTGAAAAAAAAAATTGTTAAAATTTTAATGGATTTTTATTTTCTACGGGACACAACTTGTATTCGAAAATTAAAATACATAGTGAAAGTTAGGCATCGTAAAATCAGCTATCTTCTAGTGAAAGATCCCGACAAAATCGATCCAGCCTTTTTAGAAATTACCTGTAACAAACAAATAATTAGAATTACCAAATGGTAATACGAGTAATAGCAATCTGTGGCGTAGTGGTTATATAACACGACTGCTACGCAGAAGTCTCGGGTTCGTATCCCGCTCAATGCAAATCTTTGTGTGCATGAACATGATTGTTTGCATTGGTCTGAGTGTTGCTATGTATCATATGTATGTATTTACAGAAAAAAAAGTATTTAAGTATGTTTAAGTATCTACAAGCTCTGCTTAGTTGAGGACTACTTAGATGACGTTGTGTGAGGATTATTATTTATTAAATACAAACTAAGCATCAGTACTAATCCGCCCTTGTCTTATTTCTAGATTATTTTCAGTACATTAGTTAACGATGAGATAAAGTGTGTGCCATAATTGGCAAGCATATTGTTATTCGTAATACGTAGTTTATGAGTAAACAGTTGCTTGTTTCATGCTTACAGTTTTGTTATGATCTCTCATCCTCCTTAGTACAGTCATCTTGCCTATTTATATTTGCTGAAATAATTATTACGCATTTAAATCAATATGTTATATCCATTTGTTCCTTTATTTGTCAGGGATATTAAATCTAGATGTTTAGTAAGCCAATAAATTTAATTATGGCAATGTTCTGAGAAAGTGATAATTATAATAAATAATATTCCTTACACATTCACACTATACCATATAGTATTAAACTAAGCAGAGACCTTTTCCTATTAATATTAAATAGCTCCTAATACATTTTTAAGTTGCATTTTTTTAAATGCATGCAAATAAAATAAGAATTGCATGGAGCGGGTTTTAAGTTCCATTTAATAAACGATAAGGTTGTTAATTGAAAAAGATTTTACTAAATTTTCGAAAGACTAGATAATTGTTATTACACGCATTGACATATTTTTTAGAAATGACGTGTTTCTATCTGTATATAACCTAAAAACGTATGAAACATGATTTTATAATTCCTAAGATAATTTAAATATTCCGCTAACATACAGATAACACGGTTTGACATTCATAAAATAAATACTAAAAGGCAGTGATAAAAAATAGGCTATATAATAATTGAGTGCGTGACGTTTTTCGTGTGCCTAATTATTTTAATATTCTTACCTACTATACCATATTCATCTGGGCCTGAGAAATTTGGTAAACAAACAAAAAATGGATCTTTTTACTGTCACGATTACTCATTTATAGATAATTATAATCTATGGCCACGATGAAGACTCGAAAATTATAAAAAAATATGAATATTTTAACGTCTTTACAATAAAATAGAAATTTCATTACATAATATGTTTAAATAATTTAAATATTATAATAAGATCACCAAGTAATCAATTTTTTTTTTTCCCTTTTTAAACATTACATACGAACGGAACGACAATGATGAAGAGCTTACAATTGTCAATGTCTTAAAAGTCATGTATCGCATTAATATGTCTTAACAGAAGAAGAATAATATTACAAATTAATGGGATTATTGAAGAATTTGATAATTAATTTATAATACAAGCTGGGAACAGTTTTTCTGAATCTAAATTGGAAGTTTCCGATTAATAGAAATTGAAAAAAGTGTTTTTAAAATGCAATTTATTAATTCGTAAGTTTTATTTATATATTCTGCTTCTCAATAAACTTTTATTGCCTTAATTCAAGCATTATTTACTAAATTCACATTTTCTTATCCAGGTAGAATACACTTATTTATATTTACACAGAGTTATTTATTGTTTAATTATGTTTTTAGTGAATTTTTTTTGAAAACCGCGGCATTTTGGCAGTTTGGTTCAGGAATTGCTACTTAAGCGATGTGGTAACTTCAGATACTTCATAACATGGGACGATTCGAGAGTCATTCGAGTTATTATCAATCAACCGTAAAGGACTTCAGAAACGGATCAAAGGGTTTTACTTTAAGGATTCTAATGATTTCCAGGGATTTGCTAACAAACTTCAAATGACTTTTTTCAATAAAAACTACGTTTGCAGATCTGTAAATCAGTACCATAATCAGCTTACGTTCAAACATTCACTTGTTGTGATTTGACATTCAGATGTTAGAAAATAACTTTTTTCATTGGCAATTTTATGTTGGATTAATTCAGACTCGGCAAACCCGAAAACTATCAACTTCCGGTTCACGTATTTCCTCCATCATATGATATTGGGTCCTTCAAACGCAGTGTGAAGAAGCATTTGGCCAAACCGGCAAGATGATGACGACGGATTAAAGTTATTTTAAGATTACGATCCGTTGGCTTCATTTGTGGACTGTACTCGCGCTTTCCATCAGGTTCGATAAAGTCATATTGCCGTGTTTTTGTATAACAAAAAATAAAAAACTTTCCTCAGGTCGTTCATCAGTCTGGATCTTATTTTACTTTTCCCAATTTGTGGCATTCAACTAAATAAGAACAACATATCTGTACTGCATGGAACGTGACTACCCCACGGCCAGTAATGTCCACTTCATTAGCGGACATTTATAGCTCCTATTCGTTCTTTTTCTTCTTCTCTCGAGTCGTAAGGCACACAATGCATTACCATCGGTGGTCAAATGCAGTCAGCCCAGAACTTGTTATTAACCTATTATTATTATTTACTTCATATTCGGTAAATACTGTATATTTGTATAAAAAGATGTAAAAAGACCTATTTTTATTTATTTCAAAAAATACAAATCCATTTTTTACTGCCAAAGCAAAGAGCTACTGCTAACATTGTGTACACTGTACAGAGAAGTTTTAAACTAACGGCACAGTCAAAGCCACTATGCAACAAATAAAATGAACGTCAAATTTTGAAATAGTCCGTATTTTATATATTGGCTTTCACAGAATGCGATAGTTATACTCTTTCCACTATATTTAACAACATTTGACAGCTTGACGTTAATGACGTTCAGCAGTATCTCGAATGTAATGCTATTCGATTGTAAGCGATTTCGCAATTTTTCAAATTCCTTTATTTTACACATTTGGATCCTTACATCAACTTATATTATCATTTTATTATTGTTTCTTTCTTTATCTATGTTAAGAGAATTAGCCTATAGCTTAAAATGGTAAAATTATAATTAGATTAGGTATTATTTAAAATACATAAATTATCGTGACACATTCGCGGGTTATAGCTAATCTTAAATATCAAATTACATTTTATAAACGTATTATGAAGAGTTCAGGTTTAATCATAGCATTTATTTCTACCGATTATTTGTAATTTGTTTCGTAATGGTGGTAATCGTTATGAGTGTCCATCACTAAGTAACCATGGTAACTGAAAAAAAACATGGGTACGTCCATGAAATACAATATTATTTGTTCGAAAAATAAGCGGAAGTATTACGAAACTTCATGGACGTGAACTGTCAAAAAGCTAAACTTACGCTGGAAAGGGTATAACCAACTTGCTTTAGAAACGTGTCCAACAGTTTAAAAATTCTTTTGTGTAAATAACCATGTTCCTTTTTTAAAAAGACAAGACGTAGAAAGTAAATGCCATATAACAAAAGATCGTAAAGCAGCTAATCATAAACAAAAAACAACCATCCAAACCTAAAACAACACTTCGTAAACCTCTGTGTAAAGAATTAAACTACTACTCCATGCGTGTAGTCTACATACATGGTCTCTAGTATCGCTTTCGTGATGGGGCCCAAAGTAGCCCATAACAATACTTTCATTCAAAATAATCGCGCTTTTTTCGTATTAATAGAAGTATAAAGCTTTATTTTATGGTTCTTAGAACATAAGATCAAGTAGATGAATTTGGAAACAGTTACACACAAATATTTAGCACAGGACATAATTTACTACTTTTGTGTAGTTCACAGTTTTCCATAATAATTTGTAGGTAACAATTTACTATACGTAAAAGCTTAGGGTACGCATTTGTAGTGTAAGATAGTCGGCAAGTATGTAAAGTAAAACAGAAAAATAAAATTAAAGGTAGATAAATGTATACATAGCATGACATACATACATTAGTCCATGACTACCAATACTACCATTGAAAGCTGCTCCGATTTTCTAAACATGTCTCCTGGTAACATAAATAAACCTAGAATTATAAATATAAAAGCTAAAACAATACATTGGTTAAGAGGCTTGTATTCGACAAGGGCAAAGCCACTTTGAGCGATTAGTTTACATTTAGTTGTTCTGAAAACTTGTTCGTTGCGGTCAGAGTTAACAGACTAAAGTTAAAGGGATGCTTATGTGGCTTGTCAAGTTTTGAGGCAAACTATAATGTTCACTAACATGAAGATCAAGAGGATTTGTATTAAAGTGTTATTAAAAGCTACTAGGTAATCTAATGATACCAGTCATTTATTTATATCGCTGCTAGAACAGAAAAACAAGTAACTTAGATGCATAGGCGGGAAGGAGAACTCCCATTAATACAACAGCGAAAATTTATGAACATGTGTGTTCCATTTTTAGCTACGGTGCTAAAACTTGGTCTTTGACAATAATCCAAAAGTCTAAAATCAAGGATTGCCAACGAGCCATGGAGCGCAGTATATTAGGTGCCAAATTAACTGACAGAGTCCGAAACACGACACTGCGCTCCAAGACACAGAATTCTGTTGATGTTTTTACAAGGCCGTAAATTTAATGTTGTATTCAGCCAGTCGTACTGTAGGCCAGAATCAAACGCGAGGCGATATGAGCTAGACAGGGCACAGAATCACTAACCCTCATTAGCCATATAACGAGGTTTGTGGAAGTTAGGAGGATAGGCCTTTGTTCTGCAGTGGAATGATGGACTATAACAGTAACCGACTTTTTACATGTTATTCGGTGATCAGAATGTTTAAGGTTATAATTAAATCAATAACTTATGGTTATTAATTTATTAACATCCTCTTACATTCCATCGCATGACTTCAGACTCTTGTCACAGCCCAATAACAATGCTGATTTACTATTAGTAATAAAATATAAATTAAGACAAGTAAAACATTTGTCAGGAGATTCGAAACTGCTTGTTTTTAATGTAGGTACATACTTAACTATTCGTTAGTCACGGTTCGTATTTCCAAATAAACTAGCCAGAACGTGACTTTTATGGATTAGT
Source organism: Schrankia costaestrigalis (assembly GCA_905475405.1). Taxonomy (NCBI): domain Eukaryota; kingdom Metazoa; phylum Arthropoda; class Insecta; order Lepidoptera; family Erebidae; genus Schrankia; species Schrankia costaestrigalis. Next base: position 19,916,114 of record FR997825.1, on the reverse strand, counting down.
AAAACTAAATTTACATAAACACTACGTAAACACATCTAGATACTAAAGTTATAAGCCAAACCAACTTTATAGAACTCAGTGTAGTTATAGATAACTTGCTTACAGTATCGGATCACAGAACCTCTGCGGTCATAGAGAAATTCAATGAGCTAGTTGATACGTTTGCAGAAATAGCTTCAAATCTATCAATCACAATTTCTTCAGGTCTTCCAAACTAATTCGATTCCCCGTTTTTCGAGGGAAATTGTTACGAAATACCAACAATTCTTTTGAGTGTCATACAAAGTTAAGTAGATGAACATATATTTAATTCACATACCTAACTTTAAGTCTATTTATTTCGAAACCCACTCATGTATGAAAGCCGTTACAGAAAGTAGCTCCAACATATTCTCCCTTAGGACTTCTTGAGTAAATCATTTGTTATTTCATCTTGTTATTTGTTATTGTATGTTATTTATCCAGCCAAGAACACTACATTTCCCATTAGGTATTTGAGATCTGAGGCAAAGTATTGAGTACTTAAAGTATTGGATACAGAAGGTACTTGTGCCAAGCTCAATGTGGATTTTATTGCATTTGATCTTACAGAAACTAGAAATCCAATAACTTGAGAACAATTGTACATTAAAGAATAGATTCCCTATACAAACTTTACCTTATATGCTTTATATTATTTACTAATTCTTAACAATTCGTTCACTGTTATTCGAAGAGTGAAGTTGAGTGCAATGATTTTATGAGTACCTAGGTAGTAGGTACCTATCTCTTTCTCTTAAATCGACTTTAACGCAAATTTTGGAATTAGAATGCGTGAAGCTTTATTACAAAGAGATGATTTTATAGTCTTATACAAAACGGTAGGAAAATGTCATTCTAAACGTGTATATTTATACGGTAACTTTATATCCTTATTAATACCACAGCACAGACCAAGATTATAGTCGATCGCGCATGTAAAACCTTACCATGCACATACGTACACAACAAATATCGTATAACATTATAAAACGTATCTATTCAACTGTATTATTCTTAAAATTGTTCGTGACAAAACATCAAAATAATTTTAGAGGAGCGTCTCATCGTCAGAACGCAAAATAGTTTGAACAAATGCCAAGTAAACAATTTTCCAATATGCTGCGATTTTAATATAGGGTGAAAGACTCGGATTGCAATGAACGGATGCTTTATAATCCCAATTAACTATTAATTGTTGTATTGTTCAAGCAGATAATTAATTATTGGATTGGTTTGAGAGTTTTGTGTTTTATTGAATATTACGAAATCGTTGCATCATATTAAGCAATACCTTTTTCGTTCTATAATTTCGTCGATATCTAATGACTGTTTAAATTATCTAAGAACTTATCAAACTCTTTTTGTGTTTATGTCTTTTTACTCTTAATAATTAATACAATACCTAAATATGTAAAATAAATAAATAAATTAAAGTTAGGTAAGTTTTATTTGCGGATGAATTCGGGATCGAATTACAGCACAGCGCGTTTCAAGGATGTTCTTTTTCTATCGCCATAAACAAGTTTACATGAATGCATTATTATTTCAGCATCGAGTTGAGAATAAAATCGGCAAGGTCATGTTGCTAGCGCTCTCACGCCCCCGTACGTAGATCTACATGAAAATACCTATTTATTTCCTAAAATAAATCTCCAATTGCCCTCGCTATAACTAATTTATTTACAATGTAAAACCGATTCACTGTTACATATTAAGGTTACTAATAAGTTTTCAAGGAAATACGACACTGCTTTTTTAGGAGAAAATTTCACAAGTCTATTTTACTGTAACGAATTAAATATTTTAAATTATGTCTGATTGGTGATATTAAATGAAATTTGTTTGGTCTAATAAATTAATTAAATGGTTTATTTAGACATCAATAAATTAACTAGGACTGTTACAAAATAATAGCTCGCGGCCACCGGCTTATACAATTGAGAAACGAAAACAAAAATGTCGGTACAATAACTATTTCATCTAGGTATTACCAATTTTTAGTTATAAATTTGTCAACTTACTAGGATACTAGATTCTTTTATAAATATGAAGTTACATCGTCTAATAAACTTTGTTAATTTTTCTAATATAAAGCAATTTTATAAATTCTACTACTTTCGTCGTCAAATATAAATCGTCTGAGCATTTACCGGATCATTGACCTAATCGTGTAATTGCTTAATTTAAAAAAAAAACAAGTGGATTTAATGCCAATTAATGAATTGCAGAGATTATAGAAAAATGTAAAATGAAATAATTGTGACTACCTATTGCATACAGATGATGTTCAACCAAACAATTTATTCAAATAAACTGAAAACCATAAAAAAATTCTCGTTTAAAGAGCCGACTGAGAAATACTATTTTTTTGTATTATTATTTTTATTGATTATCATCAAGTATTGTGCGAGAGCCAAATTTTTTAGTAATGTATTTTTAGCTTATACCCAGGAGACAGTAATTCATGTTTGTAATGATTGTGTAAAAACTAATCAAGAGTTACTAAGAACTACTCGTGGTTATACATTATCCAAGAGAAATCTTGCTTACTATGGTATCACACTTGTACAGTTTAACCTCATGTTAGTCTACTAGAACTGTAACTTTAAATACGGGAATACATATACATTTTCTTAAAGAAAATATATAAGTATTTCTTATAAGTAAAAACAAATCATTGAGTAATGCAATCGTATCAACCTTTCGTTAGCGAAACACGGATAAAATTGTCCACCCCAGACAGTTTCATTAAAACGCGAGCGATACTGCAAATATGAAAATATTTTACATTTTACCCAGATATTATTCAGACAAAGTTCTCTAGGGCACGATACAAATTCAAAAGCATACTCAAGTTTCAATTATAGTTTTGTTTTCATTCAGGTTTTGAGTAGGTAGTAACAATATGAAATTCTACAGGTTGTTAGATAAATAACTCATCCTTTTAGGGTTTTTTTGAAGATATCATTACGAGTGGAAACGATTCTTATGGAAGTTAAGGAAGACTTTAAATTAAGACATGGTCCCTACATGCTTTACAGTCAAGTCAACGGCCTTATTCATTTTTGGGAGACCTCCAAAAGCATTTCACATTCTTCTTACATAAATTATTTAACGATGCTTACATTTGTCGTAAATACTTGACTTTAAAAGATTCTCACATCACACGGTGAAATTCTTTTAATTTATTAATTAAAACAGTTATTCGATTAAAAGGTCCGTGCATTTATGAGTTTGTTGATGTACCCTGTATGTTGCACTTAAGCTGCTTAGAAGTGCAACTACGTAGTCACCTGAATGCACAAATTTATTTTAGTTTAGATTCAAGTTGTGCAGTCAATTCACTACGATATGAACATTATAAACATAGTGGCAACGTAAACTTTAAGCTTGAAGAGAGAATCATTAACAAGTATCTGTATCGTTGCTAGTTAAGTATACTTATGGTCTTACTCATTCATTTCATGTAGTGTTTGGGGTGTTTTATGTTGAGATTTTATACATAGGTATTAAATTCTACTAAATATTATAGAGAATAAAATATATCTTTATGCATGATACCAACCGATAAGAAATCTTACAATTTACCCTACTAGTAGTTTTAAAAAAGAGATTGTTATAATAGTTACTGCTAAAAGGCATAATTTAGAAAGTTGCAATTGGTGAAAGCCGGAGGGAAAATTAAAAAAGTCTTCAAAATCTCAAGAAAATAATCACGGGGAAATGAAAGAGTTGGTAAAACTTTTCTGTTGGCAATGAGGGACACATTAAATTCATGCGACGGAATGAGACGTAGAATGAGAAATGAAGATGAAGCGTCGAATTTAAATAAAATGAGTTTGTCTATTTTGCCATAACGTGAAAAATAAATATATGATGCCTGCAACATAATATACGAAATGCATGACTTTGTGTTTCGGTGTCGCGACCTCCTTTGAGTATTAATGTTCTGTGCATATGACTGCCCTGTGTGTTAATTCCCAAGAAGGATTAATTATTATTTACTCATGTTCGTTATTTCCGTTAAATTTAGGTTTAAAAAAGATTCAGTGTATTATTTCTAACACGGCAATTATTATTTTTTTGTCTTTAACTAATGAATATTACTTATTATTGTTGAAATTTAAATAATAAAATATTTGTAACGGAATGTGCCTGTACCTGACAGGTGTAGATATTACACTGTTTGGCAACTTGTGTTAGTAGGTGGTCGATATTCTCGGCGGAAAACAAAAAATACTTGTAAAAGTCGCCCACGGACGCACTCTCGTGTTTCTCACACGCTGAGTTAAATCCGATGGCATTCAATGAGTAACCCTTTGCGCAATACAGGTGACCTTATTTTGAAAACTGTAAATACATATTAGCTTCAAAACATTCCAGATTACCTGTGTAATATGGTGCAATCATTGATGTGAGATTAAAATTTTAATATATCAACATTACGTTTATCAAATCATTACCTATCACCGCCACGTTATTATAATCACGATAATTTCATGAAAAATCGACAAAAATAGTATACTTACCATTATTAGATACTTTGATTTGATAGGAATAATTAAGACTGTATTGTCTCCTTTTTATTTAGTTACACTGTCATGGCTGTATGGTATCGTACCTAACAATACATATTTTATAATACGATTTTAAACTGTAAAGATAATTCTACAAACAAAACAAGTGGAAGCTAAGTGTGTAATCCCATTTCAAGAAAATACAAAGCTGGCCTGTCGCTTGTGGTATCTTTCGCTGCATTCCTCTGGCATTTATGAGAAAAGCATTAGGATAGTGATGAGTTACTGCCAGGTTTCTACTGAACCAAGTTTAAAGCCACAGTTTGAATACTGATTTATGAAGATGAAATTATGTTCCTTGTTTCCTTTTATATGCTAAATTCCTAATCCGACAATATAATTTACAGACTGCTTATAGATGATTATAATTTTAACTGCAAGTTAGCAATTTGCATTAACGTCGGTAAATAAATAACAAACGGTCGAGGATTCTTAGTCGTATAAATAGTCAAAGAGAATATACATCAATACCTTTACCAATTTAACACCCATATACTTTATTTGCTTGTAATAAGACACATTGTTGAATGAAAATTTATAGCTGCTGCGTCTGGATGCAATCGAATGTAAGACTTAACTGATATAATGGAATATTTGAATTTATGGGATTATTGAAGACGCAATGGCATATTTTAATCAGTCTTAAGAAAATATTTTATGATAATGTATATTAAAATATCTATAACTATAAATTGCATAACTATATATGTAAAAGTAAACTTCAAACCAAACGAAAAAAAAGAATAAACATATCGTTATAAATTTTACTGAAATTCGATGCGTTCTTGAGAATCTAAAGTAGTTTAATATAGCCGTGCTTTTATTATTACACGTCTCGCGTAGAAACAAGCCACTTCATATAATTTCACGTTTACCTGCGCGGACTGAGTAGGCTGCTTTTCCAAAATAGCGAGTGTATTCTGTAAAGAAAAATACACCGATTGCTAGCTTCATTTTTTTTAAAGATGCACATTAGATTTTTTATCGAAAGAAGGTACTTAAATAAAATCATTCCCTGGGTTCGAAAAACCCGGTTATTACCATATTCAATTCAAAATATAGATTCAAACCAAAAACTTGCGGGAAAATTTTAACTGCTGGAAATATTTTACCACATTATCTTGGCAAGTGAAGTATCTCCGCGATCCAATTCATTGTTATTCTTTTTATGACAATGTAAATCTAAACATAGAACAATGATCATTGGTAGTAAAACATAAGGCACTGGGTTAAAGCCAAACATTCTGTCATAAATAAAATTAGTGAATAGCTAATCAACTAGGACTTAATTGATATTGCTCATACTATGATGTCTGTGAAAAGACTATAGATATTAGACATCGTACTAAAATAAAATGATGACAACAATTATACATCTACCTACGTAATTCTATACCTATCACAAAAATTTAAAGGGATAATTTGCAAAGTAAGTATTTAGTATTATCCTGTATACTTAATAATAATATTTCAGCGAAAACGTACCAAGTCAAAAGTATAAAATGAGTCATACCTACTAATAATTGGCAATTTTATTTCAATCAATTTTTTTTCTCATAGTGGGTAGGAACAGATTTGCTGAAACTCGTTATATAGATCATATGCCATCAATGTAAAGAAGTATGCTAATCAATTGTCTATTAGTACTAAACTAACGGTATTACGCGTATGTCTGAGAAGTATTATTATTATTCTCTGTTTACGCATGTTTTCTTGGCAAAAACGATTACCTACTGACTTATCTGCCAAAGCTGAAATTTTCATGTAGATAACAAAATGAACGGATTTAAAAGAAACTTTTCTAATAAATATTGTGTAATACTCTCGGTCTATAATATACCTTTACAAAATAAAATTTCAAAGTTCTGTAGAGGATCTTTTAAAAGACCAACAAAAGCCAGCCCTATTTAGTTAATATTAGAAATAAACCGTTTTTTTTAAAAGCAGTCCTGTATAGCAAGCTTAGCTGATTCATTTAACACAAATACTTAATATTTTATGATATTAATCAAGTCACTAAATACCATTTGAATTAAGGGCGCAAGAAAACGGATAAACAATCTTGTTCATGTACACAATAAATTGCATTGAGCGGGAGTCGAACTCGTAGTCCAGTGAGTTTACTCGTAGCTCATGCCACAAAGATCTTCAAAATTATGTCTAACAATGTAAACTTAGACATTGAAATATTGTAAATTATGTAATCATGTTACAAAGACAATCTAAAATTCCACTAAAAAGAAAAACGACACCACACAGCCGCGTACCAAAATATTCTCTTAGCAATAATAAATCCAAGTTGTTTATGAGAATGTAGAAGTTACAGATTCGCATGAAAGTTGCAGTCATCGGTCTCAATGCTCCAGTAATAACATTACACCCCCGTTCCCTGCAGTGTGCACACTACCCCGCCCCCCCTTTCATTACCCGACAGCTGACTCTTGCATTTCAGCCCAAAATAAATTCGTAAATATGCGTCACCGCATGACTGATCTCAAGATACCATGTGAAAATATGCACTTACAGTCACCTACTTTGTAAGATGTATCAATTTAGTGATGAAGTAATTTTTTCACTTTTCAGTGTTCTATAATTGACGCACTATTTTATTTAAAGTGATGTGTGCAATGGTACCTACATCTTTTTAGGGTTCCGTACCAGTTTTGAAAAAACGGAACCCTTATAGGATCACTTAGTTGTCCGTCCGTCCGTCTGTCCGTCCGTCCGTCCGTCTGTCTGTCAAGACCATTTATCTCAGGAACGCGTGGAGGTATCAAGCTGAATTAGAAAGAAGAAATTCACCAAATACTAAGGCTTGTTGCCTCTTAGTGCCGTAAAAAAATCAAACTGCTAATCCAACGCAATCAAGAGATATTGCCGTTTTTGTCGAAAATTTAGAGGGGTAAAGGCAAAAACCTACAGGGTACTTCCAGTCTACCTACAAACTTGAAATTTGGCATGAAGCAAGTTCTTGTACTTACATGTAATGGGAAAATTCCGAAAACCTTAAATTTTTACTTCAATCATATTATATTTTGATTTCATAGAATTTTGGCGGGAAAGCTGAGTCACGTGACCTGTGACGTCATAGAATTTTGGTCACGTGACCTGTGACGTCATAGAATTTTGGTCACGTGACCCGTGACGTCATAGAATTTTGACAGATGAGTCGTGACGTCACAGAATTTTGGCGGGAAAATATTTTTTGACAGTTGAGTCGTGACGTCATTGAATTTTTGAACGCTGAGTCGTGACGTCACAGAATTTTTGACAGATGAGTTGTGACGTCACAGAATTTTTGACAGAATATGATTTGTGACGTCATATTATTTTGGCCGGAAAATATAAGAAACCTCTGTCACTTTTGGCAGCTGTCAATTTTGACAGATAGGTGTGACGTCATAGAATTTTTGACAGATGAGTCGTGACGTCACAGAGATTTGGCGGGAAAATATATTTTGACAGCTAAGTCGTGACGTCATTGAATTTTTGACAGATGAATCGTGATGTCACATAATTTGTGACGTCATAGTATTTTGGCGGGAAAATATTTTTTGACAGCTGAGTCGTGCCGTCATTGAGTTTTGGCGGGAAAAATAGTATTTAAACAGCTGAATCCTGACGTTATCACAATTTGGCGGGAAAATAAATAGGTTTGTACGGAACCCTCGGTGCGCGAGTCAGACTCGCACTTGACCGGTTTATTTATTATTATGTAGTTTGTATGCACAGTATGAGGACATTGATAATATGATTAGTTTTTAAAGAAAGACAGACAACAATGAGGAAGCGAGAAAGTAAGATTATAATTTATTGATGATTTTGAAATTGCATATTATGACGTTAACAATAAGTGCTATATTTTGTTGCACTGCAATGACTTTTTATCGAAGTGCAATGTTTCCGTCACCAGTGTCACTTAGTAAGACATAATGAAACATACAATGTCAAATAGAAGTAAGTAGGAATTCAATCTTTTATAATTTCAACCTTATGCCGAACGCCATAAGATACATTTTAATGTGATAATTTTCAAAACTTATGCTAAAATTATTCAGCTATTTTCGGTAATCGGATGTACTTTTTTTACTCATTGATTTGCTGTCTTTCTTTTCAAAGCCAATCACATTATCAATGTCCCCATACTGTACCTATTGTTTTCTTTTTACGTAATTACAAAGGGTTCGCTCTTTTTTACCATATTACAAAATTCATTTTGCTTTTTAACATTATATTGCATTTTAACGTCTGAAATTCAATTAGTCACTATTGTTAAGACTTATAATATGATCAAAACTATTTTCTATAAATTTAAATATACTATTTACTTCTATCGTCTTTGACATTCAACTATTTTTATACAACTAGAGGTATTATAATAAAGCTGTCTGAAGACTTTGTTTGCTTGGCTGGTCGCAATAATGTCAGAAACTACTAGCGCGAGAAACTCTTTTTGTGTTCGATAGTTCAATTATCGAGAAAGGTTGTAGACTCTCCTTGCGATACGACCTATAGGAATGTATTGACTAAACAATATTTTGCCAACCTTTTTTTTGTATTTGAAAAAGGCGATATCAGTCTATCAAACCTGATGGTCAGTGCTAAAGAATAGGAGCAGTAACTAGACCAGTAGGTACGCATAGGTATAGTGATGCTAAGCAGAAGGGAGCTCTCAGTCAGAAATTAAAATTATGATCTGGATGGTATGATATTACATTTATTTATTAAATTGCCTCGGTTGCGAGTCACACAAGACTATTTATTTTCAACCGACTTCAAAAAACGGAGGAGGTTCTCAATTTGGTTGTATTTTTTTTTTTGTGTTTGTTACCTGATTTCTCGAAAGCGGCTAGACCGATTTGGAAATTTTTTTTTTGTTCTTATGCTTTCCCTTTGGTCCCATTGTCACCAGATCTGGATCTGAATGACGGGATCCCAGAGAAATCGAGGGCATCTCTTGAAAATTGTAGGGACGCATTATGTAAAATCTTGTCATACATGTGCATCTCTGACGTCACTACCAAATAGTCAAGGGTTAGAACTGGTCATATCCTGGAGACCAGAGAGAGTCGCAGCTATATAGCAGCTACCTTGTGTTTGGACTTATTTTAATTGTATTTAAGAAAACTTTACACAAACATGATCAGATGATGAAGAAGATTAAGGGTCGAGGCAAATCCTCAACAGTATATAGCAGCTACCGAGTGTTTGGGCTTATTTTATTCGTATTGATGAAAACTGTACACAACTTTACACAAACATGATCTCATGATGAAGAAGACTGAGGGTCGAGGGAACTCCTCAAAGGTATATAGCAGCTACCTTGTGTTTGGGCTTATTTTAATTGTATTGATGAAAACTTTACACAAACATGATCTGATGATAAGGAAGATTGAGGGTCGAGGGAACTCCTCAACGGTATATAGCAGATACCTTGTGTTTAGGCTAATTTTAATTGTATTGATGAAAACTGTACACAACTTTACACAAACATGATCTCATGGTGAAGAAGACTGAGGGTCGAGGGAACTCCTCAACGGTATATAGCAGCTACCTTGTGTTTGGGCTTATTTTAATTGTATTGATGAAAACTTTACACAAACATGATCTGATGATAAGGAAGGTTGAAGGTCGAGGGAACTCCTTAACGGTGTATAGCAGCTACCTTGTATTATTCGCTTATTTTATTAAATTGATAAAAACTTAACACTAACATTATGAATGTAATCGCAGGTATGGTTTAAGACTTGAATGAAGTTCTTATTTAAAATTAAAATAGGAATTAATAACGGATTATAAATAGACAAACAAATTGTTGAATTGCATTTAATTTATTTTAAACTTATTCTTTAGATATAACAAATTGATAATAATAATTATATTTATACTATATATTTATTTGATTTATTTTAATTAACTTAATTAACCACGCCGAGACGTTGGCTACGCTTTTCGATGTTCTCCCTATTTAAAACTTTTTGCATGTAGGTCCTTTTTTGTGAAACTCGATTTATACGTTGTTCACTAGTCTCTTTTTAAATGACATTGGAGGTAGATTTCCTATATTAAAAGGCGTTTCTCCCTTTCTTGGTTTGTTTCATTCAATCGCCGCTGTCTCACATAAGCAGTGCGTTTTGTAGGTCTACCCATATTCAGACACAGTAATGTCCCACTGCAGGGACGGGCCTCCTCCTGTGGCGGAGAGATACTTGGCCTACTAATACCACGCTGGCCAGGCGGATTGGTACAGGGTTTAATTTCAAGTTTTCCTTCGTTTTATATCTCAAAGATAATATTCACGGATAGTCCTTTAGTCGGTTTTTACGACACCCATGGGATGAGATGAGGTGGTGACATATTAAGTTCTCACTCCGTCCGGATTTATAGAATAGGTATTCACTAAAAATTTAGAAATAAAATTAATTTTCACAAAAAAAAAGAACCGACTTCGAAGACAAAAATTGCACTAAAAAGTAATAAATAATTACTTGTATTTTGATTTTACAACATTAAATCAGCCCTTCTTTCTACTTAATTTTAATTTAAAGAATAGGTTCTTTTCATTATTGTAAAAGTACTGTTAAGGATATTTCTTGAAGAGTCTGTAAATATATTTATTTGTAGATTCTTTAAAAGATAATGAAATTATTACAAATAATGTAATATTATTGTTATTTTTGGAGTCGGTGTCAGCCAACGAAATAAGTACAATAATACCTAAGCAAACGGAATGACGGCCATGAATTACAGATTATATATGACTTCGACATTATAGTTGTTGATTGTTTATGGATTAGTTTAAAAATTAAACAAATATTCTTATCATATTTAAATAAATATATTTTAAAATACCCGTATCACATTTAAACGTTTTAATATTATATTTAATAACTGATTAAAGCTTTCCAGAACTTAAAATAGATTATTTCGTTTCATTTTCGAATGTGAATTTTAAGTAATTGTTAGTCTGTGTATAACACGACGCCATAATATTTGTTTAAGTTTTCAGTCAGAAATAAAAAATGGTATAATAATAACTATCGTGGCTGACACCGACTCCAAAAATAACAATAATATTACATTATTTGTAATAATTTCATTATCTTTTAAAGAATCTACAAATAAATATATTTACAGACTCTTCAAGAAATATCCTTAACAATACTTTTACAATAATGAAAAGAACCTATTCTTTAGATTAAAATTAAGTAGAAAGAAGGGCTGATTTAATGTTGTAAAATCAAAATACAAGTAATTATTTATTACTTTTTAGTGTAATTTTTGTCTTTGAAGTCGGTTCTTTTTTTTTGTGAAAATTAATTTTTGTGATCTACAAAATGATTATTTTGAGGCTGCCTCAAATATCCAGATATTTCATCATCATTATTATCATTATAGGTAGCTAACGAACGTCCTCTGCTAGACATAGACCTCCTTCAAATATTGCAATATCCTTGCGCAGTACTGTAATCTAATTGATGGATGTCATTTGTATCTATTGAATTGATTTTAGTTAGTCACTGCAACACTACCTACCTCATAATTGACAATTATTAGTTTAGTTAACGACGCATAGAATAAGATTACAGTGTTTACTAAGCTATAAACGCAGTCATGTGAAAATATAGAATTGATAACTATTTTATTCAATAACTTAGTTATACTTCGGAAAACAGCAGTACTTGTTTACATTGTCAAGGCGAATTAGTCACCGATCCTATAATTCCACTCATACAAGCATGAAACTTTAATGATAAAAATCTGGATCGCTAGCTACATCATTATTTTCTCATATTCAAATACATACCGTACTATCAATGTTATTTAATTTCAATATATAATTGGATTAGCATTACAGGTCTGGCTTAGCAAATAAAATGAAACTCGCACACATTTTTTCACATGGTTCTCTTTATGGCTTGTTTATTAGATAAATTCTGTAATGGCCGAAATCGAAGCCGAAATTTTAAATTGAGATTGCTCGTTCGGGCGTTAAGATTTTTTAGCCTTCCCAAAACATTTCGTGGTTTTTAGCTGATACTAGCTGTTACAGGCGACTTCGTCAGAAAGCTTGTTTTTAGTAAGTAAAGTTATATTAAAATATTTAGTCCGCAAAATAAAATGAATTGATGGGTATAAAATTACACATAAGGCTGCATCTATGTATTATAGGTAAATAAGCAAAGAGACTGCTTATTTGTTGTACAATACAGCAAAAAGAGTTAAGGTTGTTTTTCTAACATTTATTTTGTAGAAGAGCGACCTACATTACTCTTACGCACACTAATTACCACTACCGTCAATTTTCTATGAAAAAGTATTAACTTAGTAACTATGGATAATTTTTTTTTTTCAATTTATGGTTTTTATTCTGCAGAATCCGAATATTAATTTTGAAGAAGAGTTTAATTCTTTAGTATTTTTAATCTAAGCTATCTGCTAGTGAAGTCTTGTTAAATAAAATCTAGTTTAGTACAAATTTTCACCAATTTCTATTCTGTCAAGTGAAATAAAACATTTGTTATATCTTCTCGTTTTTATTATTTTCAGCGTAACCTTAAATCTCTATCCAAAACTAAACAAGCCTATGTTCTGCATCAGCAATCTATCAGTGAAATTCTGAAGCCGCACCAGTGGCTTTGCGGATGACCTGGAACAAACAGAAAGGCAATTCTTATTTTTAGTTAATTTAGGCATTAGTGTCATGTAGTTGATAAAAAACTGTGGGTTTGATGTTAGGTACAAATCCTTCATTATATTTACAAGTGTATATATTATTGTGTATTATAGTAGTGTTATATAATTTTTGTTAAGTTTTTCTGACAGATAACCCATTTATAAGCTAAACCCTGTGTTTAAACTTTTTAATATTTGTTGTCAAATTTAATTAATATACAAAAAGCATAAAAATTAATATTGTTTAAAAATGCTTACATTTTTAATCTGCATCCATAAACAGACTTTGTAAGCCGCAAAATCTCCCTCGGCCTCGGCACGCAAATCTGACACACATTTTTAAACTTTTTATTTTTATAACTGACAGTAGTACTTAACTTATTATTAGTACAATAAGAGTTAAACAGACTGTATAAATTGACAACGTGTCTTAGACACCAATCATAGATACGAACAAAACCTTTAGGTTTTAAACTATAACTATATCCTATTCAAAATAGCATGAGAAAAAGTATAAACATGTCAAATCTGTCAAACTGCAAAAATGCCGCGGTTTTCAAACATTGTTAACTAAAAACATAACTAAACAATAAATAACTCTGTGTAAATATAAATAAGTGTATTCTACCTGGATAAGAAAATGTGAATTTAGTAAATAATGCTTGAAATAAGGCAATAAAAGTTTATTGAGAAGCAGAATATACAAATAAAACTTACGAATTAGTAAATTGCTTTTTAAAAACACTTTTTTCAATTTCTATTAATCGGAAACTTCTAATTCAGATTCAGAAAAACTGTTCCCAGCTTGTATTATAAATTAATTAACAAATTCTTCAATAATTCTATTAATTTGTAATATTATTCTTCTTCTGTTACGACATATTAATGCGATACTTGACATTTAAGACATTGACAATTGTAGGCTCTTCAATAAGTCGTTTAGTTCGTATGTAATGTTTAAAAAGGCAAAAAAAAAAATATTACTTGGTGATCTAATTATAATATTTAAACATAATAGGTAATGAAATTTCTATTTTATTGTGAAGTCGTTACCATATTAATATTTTTTTATAATTTTCGAGTCTTTATCGTGACCATAGATTATAATTATTTATAAATGAGTTATCGTGACATTAAAAAGACCCATTTTTTTGTTTGTTTACCAAATTTCTCAAGCCCAAATGAATATGGTATAAGTACTAACCCGAAGGCCTTACTGTTTATGGATTACTTTAATATTCCTAAGAACGCATCGTACGTGGCGCTTAACTTTATAATTAATGTTGTGCACGGGCGTTCACATCTAACACTTATGAAATATTCATTATTAGTATTACATACCTCTTTACGCATAATATGCATGTATGTGCACATTGCATGTTCAAGTACACAGATGGCGCTAGAATAATATTACTTCCCTATTAAAGAGTACACAGGTGGTACACGCAAACGGTAGAGAATAAAAAATGTATAATTTCGGTTTTAACAAAGTATAAAATTTATTGTTATTGCCTCTGTACTGCCATACAGTTAGTTTTACACGTGTCGGGACTTTATAAACTCGTGCAGGGGATTAAGTTTCTTCGTATGCACTAGTTGTTGCAAAAGCAATATGAAATTTATTCAAAAGACATTTGTTTAAAATCTGTAGACTGATTTATGACAATATTATCTTATATTATTAAATTTTTTCAAGAATACGAACAATATGAATAGGGTAGACTTAGGAATGATTTTGCGTATGTATGTAGAAATTGGGAGACTTACTACCACTAAACTTATGAATTAATTTAAAAACTGCCCTAATTATTAAACTGCTATATTTATTGACCTAAAGCTGATCCATCGGGAAGGTAATTTCCTTGCGGCCTCATGTAGCCTAAACTGCTTGTGTTTTTGAAAGTTGCAGTTTTCATCGTCATAGTGGGACATTATTAGGTTCATAAGTTTTATTTCCCAATAAAACCGTTTTAATATTTTTAAAACCTGTCGGGATTTCAGGCTTTATTAATTAATTCATATTATATTTATATGATAGCCTAGGGTTAAGAGAGGGTGAGGCAAGTTTTTTTTATTATTACATCTCCCTAAAATATTGTCCAGCAAATGAGCCGCTATTTATTATAATTTTTGTAATTGTAAATAACACCTTGAACGACCGCGTAATAAACTTTCAACTTAATCTCTATTTGATACATCGCTGAAAAATGTGACGTAAATGTGTATGTTCTGTAATGGCGGATGTAAGCATTACGCGATTAATTCATTAACTGAGACTAGTAATTAAAACATTTAATCGCACTATGTAATACGTACGAAATAAAAAAAGCCCCTATTGATAAATTGTGATTGAGCCAAAAGACAAGGGTCAAGCTATTTTAAATCAATGGCGTTTGGAAAAATATTTATAAAAAAATAAAAGGTTACAAAACCATTAAGTCTGACTTTAAAACTCAACAAGGTTCGGTTTTCACATATTATTGCCACAGCTTTTTATTCAGACCCTTTATTGCGTAAACCTATCCCTGGGTATTTATTAATACATTTACCGCGACCAAGCAACACTTGCGCTAGTAAAGTACTTTTATGGCGTTTACGGTGAGATAACATCAAAGTTTCCATTAAAATTTTCTAAACGTAACTGCATTCGTTCATGTGCTGATTGACGAACAATAAAAATTGCCATCACTCTCAATAATATAACAATGAAAACTTAAAATGCACTTAACTGTCTGGCCAGACCAAGTTTTACTCTATTAAAGAAACCTGTAAAACCCGGGCCCTTTAATGCCCGGGTTTTACAGCTAAGAGAAAATATTCATTCAAAATCTTGTACAATGGCAAGCTGAAGCAGAATATTCCATAACTATCTAACTATAGAGCTAACTGGAAACAAAATAATTAATACAAACCTAGAACTAATGTGATGTAATTCTAATATCTTATTTAATCATAAATTATAGATTAGTATAAACAGAATCAATTAAATAAATGTTATAACTATGCACAATCTTATAAAATATAGGAAAGTTTGCATTATTTAAAACAACAAAGGCTATTTGTACGCAAAGCTTCAATAACATTGAAATAGTTGCGTTAAGCAAAGCGTAACGTATGTTGTTTGTAACACCATGGCGAGCGATCTTTTATCTGATAATTATTAAATTAGATAGTCCAAGACAACATCACTTTATACATAAAAATACTGGCCTAGAATGTAGCTGACTTAATTGAAAAATAGATTCTAATATTACCTATTGGTGAATCAGATTAACCTATTACTTACAGAAATTTTAACAATACAAATAAGGAAATAATAATATAAAAGTACCATAAAGATATAAGTTTTAAAAAAGCTAGTACTTAGTTAGTTTGGTTTAATAGTTTTATTTATATGTTAACAATACTATGAATGATATGCATTAAGTCAGAAACCCAAAATGACGACAGATGTTTTTGTTGAATAAGTGTTGTTTGAAAGTTTTTAATAGAAGTCACTGATATTATAAGAAGTATTGAGTTATACCTACATATTAAAATGATACCGAACCCTATGCCGTGCAGTTCCCGGTTAGAATAGGACTGCCCCATATCCTCCCGTGGCGACTAATGGCTAACGCAGACCTGGACGGCATGGCAAAGGATTTTAATTTTTACTAATGGAAAGGGATTTTTCGATGCCGCGGCATTGAAAGGGATTTTTCAATGCCGCGGCATCATTTTAAAGCATAGCAATTTATGTCGTATTTCTGTAACAGTACGGTTGAATTTCCATTAGTAAAAATTAAAATTTATTTTAATTTTTACTAATGGAATTTAGAATTTCCATTAGCCATGCCGTCCAGGTCTGCGTTAGCCATAAGGGATATCACGACTCGGTGCATAGCACCTAGCACCTCGGGTCAACTTCCTGGTGGGGGAAGACATGCTGCGCCGACCCCAAATAAAATTGTGATACGATCAGGGGAATGATGATACAGAAACCTTTCTTTAGAAACCTAACCTAAGCCTAATGTGTCATTTTGCGTTTCTGACATTATGCGTACTGGTCGATAATATCAGTTCACTTATTCTGCATGTTCAGCTCTTCTTTGTCTTCTTATGCCCGATTTACACTTCGACAAGTACAGAAGCGAGTTAATTTGCCTCATTGGCGAGTTAAGTCACTTTTTGCGTTTGAACGGCAAAAGCGAGTTAAGTAGTAAGTTGCCGATTAAGTTGATTTGAATAGATCTCGATCCTATTTTTGGGGAGTTAAGTACGAAGTAGCCCCCGCGTTGCCCGCCGTGTAGACGGGCGAGTTTAGTAGGTACAGTTCACAAGTCCGTACAAAGCGGCTGCATAAGAATTGTGTTTTTTTGTTTTCTGAATATGAAATAAGTAAAAATGAAATGGTCAGAAAATACTACAGTTTCTTTTGTGACAACATGAATGTTTGTTGCTAACACGTTAATTTCTTCTAGCAATCCATTTTCGTTCCCATGTGCGTTTGGGTCTATTTATTTCAATTGAAATTTCATTTTCAATTTGTTGTGCAAGTATTGATACAATTTCTCGTATAACACGTAAATTGGTATTCAATGTCCATTTTATCTCTTAAAATAACCGTAAACAATCTCAGGCGACGCACGCACGACGCGACTAGTCTTCGTCTCTGATCGGCAACTTATGAATTGTACTCGCCTACGTGTAAACTGTACTTACTACTTATTACTTACCACTTAACTGTCTCTTTTTTTAACCCGCTACTGTACTTGTCGACGTGTAAATCGGGCTTTAGCGTAAGAAAAGTAATTTCAAACAATTCTAGTGCCAATATCTGCCATTAGATTACTCGTCTGGCAGATATCTGTGTAACGACAGTACCTGCTGCTCACACTTTCAGTTCTTACTAGAAAAGAAGCAGCGCATGTAGATTCTACAGTTGTCGTGGTATTAGATAAACTCTTTTTGTTAACGTAGGTACTTATACGGCTACTTAAATTTAGTTTAATATGAAATAAAGACATTAATTAAGAAAGTAACCATGACATTCAGGAAATGTAAACACTTGACCTGCTTAATAAGTATGTAATATGAATGTCAAATTATTAATAAGTATTGAATGAATGTCAAATTAATACTCATTTAACAAGTTAACGGAATAAAATAACTACGAGTATATCTACTAGATATTACCTATAATGTGCCAAGGGCCCTACAGATTTTTTAAGCAAACCAAATTTAAATCATCGGCCAACTGTCTTCAGACTAAAAATAAGGATTATAATTATTGAGATTATTTTTTAAAAACCTCAAACTTAGTTTAGGAACGAGGGCGTTTAGGATAACAAAGATCCGCCATTGTTTATTACTAACGTTACATAATTTATAGCACACCCGGGAGAAATAAAAATGTAATAGCACTTCAAACTTTAAATTCGTTCAATCAAACCCTGTAGGCTACAGAAAGTCACAATGAAACGGATATATTACGTTAAATACATTACCTTCCTTCTGAATAGATCGTGTATAACAACAATCAAACTTAATGTGCAATACATCAGGCTTGATTATCATATCTGATTAAAAATACTTCATCAATCAGACAAAGTACTATCAGGATGTTGCATTATGCATCAAGTACCTTACGGTCATTGAACTAAACTCGTCACTTAGCTGTTAGCAAAAATAAGACATTTTGTCACATTTTCTTTCAAGTAATAATTATTTATGTATACATAAGCTCAAGCCTTGTGACCTTGCTGGTAGGCAGCAAATACATGATCCTACACATAAGATTTTAATTTTTCTCAATTACTAGTTTGTAAATAAATTAAAAATAATGTGAAATAAATTAATATAAATTTAAATAGGGTTATAGACATTGCCATATTTTTATTTATATATTTTTTCATTATAGCCAATGACGGCCAAGACCTAGGTCTTGGCCGTCATTGGCTTTCTTTGAATTAGGTACCTCCTTTAAGTATTGTAAACTTAAATAATTTAAGTGTTGTTGCAGCAACTCTGTAGTTGACGAATAGATGATAATTCTTACAGACGATATAGATTTCTATGACCTCCAAATGATTGTTCTAGACCTGGTTGTATTTTGTCTCCTTATATTGAACCCTTGATGATTTGGAGCGACTCACTTATGCGATCTCATAACATTGTCCCCCTGCAGTGGCTTTAATTCCCATTGCACAACTGATTGCAGACGAGATTCATTTACGTTTAAAGGTAAGAAAACTTAACCTAGCCAAACGGAGCTTTTTTATCTGTTAAGGCTGTGTGTATTTTTAAAAACTTACTTTAAGTAACATTTACTAGACTGCCTTTATAAGGTTCTGGATAAGTCGCTGCTAGGTTTGGTCTAACTACTCCACGGTGACAGTCAAAAATTATGTCGATCCGATCTTCCAATAATGCTTAACGCAATTGCTTTTTTAAGTACTCGTATATTAGTATATCATACAATTTGGCAAATTTCTCTTACGATAAGAATAAACTGGTCCTATGATGTTATCCTTAACCGTAAAAGCGAGAGTAATTAACTTTTAATGTGTCCAAGATTTCTAAAAGAACGGAACCGATTTCATTCCTGCAGGTTTCTCTTAGTATGTACAGAACATAATTCTTAATTTTAGTAAGATTATTGCTGATAGCGATGTTTACTTTTAGGGTTATTATTGGTCAGCCAAGGATTATCTAACAAATACTGCGCCAAATTAATAAGAGCTTATTAATCTGATGATGTTTCGTCCTCACTTTTTCGGTGATTTGGACTGAAATCGTGCTTTATACTATAAAAATTAAAACAAGAATCACAAGCTAATGTATACACCTACTTACATTGTTTTTAAATGTTTTTAATACGTCTGAATGTTATTGAAAGTGGGAAACCGTCATTGTAGTCCGTAGATGACATAATATGTAGTTGCTGATAATAAAAGGTCCATGTTGGACATGGCAATTGTACAACCAAATTGATTTGTTATTTAATACCGCCTGTGGCAGGATTAGAGATTGCAACGGAATATCTTGATTGACTCATAATCGTAATATTACGTTACTGTATATTCTTGTGTTAACACATGTACAATAATACTGATGTCATGATTCCTTGACATCTTGAGGGATTCGTAAAAGCCTAATGAAGTGGAGGACCCGATATCTTTGTAAAAAAGGTGTACTGCTTCTAATGGTGTAGTAGTGAAAAATTATATTCTAATTATTTCAAACATTTTGGAAGGTGTTCATTTTTTAAGAACGAGTGCATTGTTATGGTGGTTAAGATAGCATGAATGTGAATGTTGCATGAGGGGTCGGTGAGTCTCGCCGGTCGCCGGCATGTGGTGACCGAGGCGCCGCCGTGGTGATGTCGGCGTGGTGGGGCGCGTGGAGGAGGGCACGCGGGAGTGCGCTCGGCTAGAAATAACTCGTCGTATTTCGGTCGCGCCGCCCCCCGCCCTCGCATCGCCGCCGCCGGCGCAGCGCGCGCTTCTCCGACTCCGCACTATCCGCTAACTATTCGCAATCGACCGACGTCTTGGTTGTTGGAATTGGGTTATAATGACTTGACTTCTGCTAAATGAACCCGTGGACTAGAATAAGTTTTTCGCAGTGGCGTAATTGTATCTTACTACAGGAAACCCGAAAAGAGGATTGTTTTGCGATAAGGACTATTAGCGTCGAGTGAGAGTTTTTTGTGCGTTGTGCTGCGGTGGCGGCGTGATGGAGAAGCAGTCCAGATGGTCGGAGCAACGCTCCGAGCAGCGCTCCGAGCAGCGCGTGCAGCAGCATTCCGAGCGGCGAGAGCAGATAGTGCAGCAGCAGGAGCGCGTACAGCGCACCGAGCAGCACTTCACCCGTCAGATGCTTACACAACAAGGTCAGTACATATCTATTATATACTATTATACATACACCTTTAACCAATCATTTTATACTCACTCTGCGTCATAATAAGCCCTATGTCATATTTAGCTTAAAATTAAATATTACTAACTTTTAGATTTATCATGCTTGTTGCGAATTTTAGTTTTAAATAAATCCTGAAATTCATGATATAAATGATTGTGTGGTAGCGGCGATGTGAGGCGCGCGCTAGGCTCGTTGTGCGGCGCCCACGCGCGCGCCCCAGAATAGCTACACTATCTCGCTCGCGGTGGAAAAGCGCTATGCACAAATAAAGTTACGCACCAGGAAGAAACTAAAGACACTCGCAGGCGGATCGCCTTGCGCGATGCCTCACTTGTCGCGATCACTGCGCACAAATATGTCTTAAATACTAAAATGATATACTGTGACAACATGTTCCCTCTTTCTTGATGAACCCACAGCTAAACTTTCTTCCCCTTATACAATGAAATAGATGCGAATTGTCAATAAACACAAATAACAACAAGCGAACTCACATTGAATTAAGATTATAAACAATTACATACGAAAATATTTTAGAATAATAATGAAATGTTAAACTGACAACATAAATATCGGTGTTATCGCAACGTGAGTTCGCTCGTCTCTCCATTAAGGTTGCAGTGCGAACTTGTTTTAGCTTTAAGAACTTGTTTACTTATAAGGCGCAAAGTCCTGTCCTTTTATGGAATGTGTACAAATATGCTTCCATTCAAGGATTATTTTTTTACTCAACATTAATGCCTGACCATTTCTCTGATGTTATACAGATGCATACATAACTAAAATATCTTCATTGTTACACTAACATAGTACGCTTATAGTCGTCTATATAGAATATAATATGAAAAATAAATCATTTATTAATAAAAAAACGTAAAGTTATATCTGATACTCGCCCGATTTTATTAATATGATTAATATCAACGCAAATCAAATATACTAAGAAAATTACAAGGAATGTGAAGATGAAAACATTGAAATAACGTTCATTTGTGATTAAGAAAACCTATTTTTAATATCATTAGACTTAAGACAAATTATATTTCGATGTTTTATGGCACATCTACAAGATATTACAAAAGAGATTCGAAGATCGATCATAAAGTGATCAAACTTAACAATTAGGAACACACGCCATATAAAATATGTTTTTGCGGCAAAGATTGTTATTCTTACATAAATATATAGGTACAAGGATCTCGAGGTAAAAGGATAGGTAGTGTGGACAGTTGTTCAAACTTAGCAACGCGTTTAGTTTTAATTATGTATGTAAAATTGTAAGAGTAGATGCACACGCACGCTATCATACACATAGCGTGACTCACTAGTGAAATACTTAATAAAAATCGTTGACGACGTTGTATAATAGCTCTGAATCAGATTGATCGCTACGCTTCGCTTAATTACTCGATCGACATTGACTTGTTTTCTTTCACTTGATACTATCCGTTTTACTGTTCAATAAATAAATATCACTTAACATTTCTTACAAGCTAATCAAATGACTTCGGAATACTTATTTTATCACACATAATATCAGTTAGATGCATAATATGTGCATCTAATGTAACAGGGTGTGGTATCTTAGCAGTTTTTGCAATGATACGCTTTAATTATCGGTTTTCTATTTCGCTGTACGACTGAGAACTTATAGAATAATAGCATCATTAGAGTATGATGCGAAAAACGCCGGTAAATGCCATCGAACGTTTTCACTCTTTCTTTGCAATCAACATTCAATAGAGATGGCATAATATACTTATTTGTTTATCAAATGACGTTCACTTTTTACAAATGTAAAACCGACAATATACTAGGAAATATAAATTGAACATTAAAACATAAACGTAAAATACCGTAGACAGTTAGTAGGACGCATGGTCCGTTTGTTAGGTAAGTACTTATATCCCAGTGAACTACATTTGTTGAGTAATAGAAGCGCGTGTCGGGCAACGGTCGGCGCCACAGCTAGATGATCATCTCAGCGCGATGGATGCCATGTTCTGTCTAGCGCGGAGCTAGAACGTGTTCACGACTCATTATAACATATTAACTGTAGCGCGTCGCGGTGCCTGCTCACTACCAAACTATAAAAAGCTACTGCAACAAAAACAAAAATCACAACCAAGTTTATCTAAGCACTGCTTAGTAAGCAGTAATATTCTGTTGAAGATAAATTCTAAACATGGCAATAATATATGTTTTAGGTTCGTACATCATTAAGTTATTCATTCTTTAAAGCAATATTCACAACTCACAAAACTACGAATGCTGTAATGAGGTTTAGGAACGTTATTACCTTTTGAAAAGTAATGAAGAAATTTAGTATTTCGCTTCGGTTAAACCTAAAACCGGTAAAGTTGAGCCGCCTCTAGGAATTACCTAGAAATACACACATATACAGTTACAAACTGATCATTTAAAAACAAACCCTCAACCATATTAATGTTAATTAAAAACATATGTGTTGTATGTAAATATTGAATACATGAACATGATGATTATTATGTTTCACATTCAACAAAATAATAATACTCTAATGAGAATATAATAATCTCAAGAACGACGTCTTTTAATCTCCGTTCATCACGTGCGGTACTGTTATTCGAATTTCACAACGAAAGTGCAAGTAAAACTTTCGACCATGCTTGTTGCCAGTGCTGAGAACGTCGATAAGAAATATTCAACGCAGTCTTCTTTAACAGCTGATTCATTAACAA
The DNA here is from genome assembly GCA_905475405.1 of Schrankia costaestrigalis. Lineage (NCBI taxonomy): Eukaryota > Metazoa > Arthropoda > Insecta > Lepidoptera > Erebidae > Schrankia > Schrankia costaestrigalis. The sequence continues at coordinate 19,892,212 of FR997825.1, read as the reverse complement.
AGCATTAGAAATTACATTTTGTTCAAGTGGTCATTGTTTAATAAGTACAATACGTTCGGCTCGTACTATGATAGGCCATGAATGTTCTTACCAACTATATAGACACGGATATTAATTTAGACACGCAGATAAGTCACGATTCGTAAACTATTCGAAAGCTTTAGTTTAAGTCGAAGTAGGGGAAATAATAAAATCACAGGCTGTGTCGAGTACACCGCTTGCAAATAACTAATATAAAAATGTTACACCGGTAGAGACAGCGCTTACAGTCAGTACCCACGCTGTACTCACTTTTAACGAAACTTAACTCTAAATTCATGATTTAAGTGAACAGTTAAGAACGTGGCTACTTTCGCTCGGTACCACGAGGCAGTGTAAGAGTAGGTACGTTTTATTTTAATGAAATATACTTACTTCAACAATGTTAATTTAAAAACATACCAAATTGTAGTTGGTTTTGTCCTACATATGTAGGTATATACTCGTATTATTATATATGTAGTTTCTTCTCTCATATGACTAGTTTATTTTAAGGTCAATAAAGGAATGACCTCAGAATTAGTTTAAGTAGCTAATTATAGGTAACTTTGGCTGGTTTGGTGACTGTTACTAAGTACAATACAAGGCAAATAACGATACAGACTAAGATATAACTGAGGCGCATAGTAATCAAAATAAAAGTAGATACATCTATGGAAAAAGTTATTGTTCTTATTACATTAATGATTTTGTCTGTTTTTACATTTTCTTATTTCTTTAATTAACTATGGCTATGAAAGCCTTTATTTTGATTTCGCTATTGATGTCCCCGTTGCAAATTATTAAAAAAGAATGTAATATTTTCTGTAAGAATGAGTCTTGTTTAATAAACGCAATAAAAAATCTAAGGCTTGAATAAAAATCGGGAAGAGTAGCATTACTTAGTTAGGCAACTAAAGTCATACTATAGAGTAAAAATTAAACTAGTTACCTAGTCAGTTACCGTATGTTCCATAAATATTATTATAACCTAAAGTCTATTATAACCGCAAACATGTCCTGTCTTTCCATCAGAATTTCAGAAGTCAGCGAGAATATACTTTCGAATGTTAGATATTAGTAAGAGCAATGTAATCTTCTACCGCTCATGGTAGACAATAAATACTTGCATGCTTTACGTTGTTTGTTGGTATGTACAGTCAGCCCCAAAAGTCGCTGAACACATTTTAAATTCCAAAACTGCTGAACACTAAAAGTGGCATAAGTCAGTGTCGCAACAAGAGTACAAAATAAGCTAAACGTACAAAACGACCATAAGACGCTGCACACGGTTATTCCAAAAGTAGCTGCACTTGGGTATTTCAGAAGTATCTGAACACTAGTAAGTATTTCAAAAATATCAGCACACGGGTATTTCAGAAGTATCGATGTTGCCAACTCGTGCAGTATACGGGAGCCGCGCATGACTGAACGGCAACGTCACCCGCTGCGTCGCTCATCTGCGGTCGAGTTTCAGTGTAGTTGTAGTGAGTGATTTTGACAGTAGACAAAAGTCAAGCCAATTTCAAAGCGGAATACTACATTAACAATTTCATCAAAACAGTTGTCAACACGATAGCTTTGCTTGTATAGAGCTTGGGTGAAAAGAAAACAGCTCTGGTTCGATCCTGAGGAATTGATTACTTTTTGTGTTTTTTTATTTTTTCTTATTTTGTTTTCTACTATTATTATTCAATACAAGCTGTAACCCGCGACTTCGTTTACGAAAAAAATGTATATTCGACAATTAAATTAAATAATTTAATTAATTAAATGTCTTTATCACCTCTAGAGTTAATTTTAGTTGCATGTCATAAAACTATTAAGTTCAATTTCGCACAACAGGGAGCGCTTCTTCTTACATAACATTTCAACTCATATCATCGAATCTCCGAAAATGTTTCTCATACAATTTAAAGTCATAATGATCATTCTTCATTAAATTAAAAATTAAATAAAAATACTATTTAATTTTCAATTAAAAATTAAAAATATTATTTTAACTTTATTAAAATACCTGTGAACAGTGACGGTGAATTTAAGTTACTTGTTTTTTTTGAGATAAAATACAATAAATAAAAAATAAAAAAACCAAAAAAAATACTTGGCACAACCCGGTTTCAAACGCACGTCTACTTCATCAAAGTCGAGTGTTCTATACCCTAGGCTATCGAATCTCAGTGAATTGTGTTGAAATTATGTATCTATTCCAACGAGTAAACATAATTGTCTATAAATATTGATGGTAGGTAAGTGACTATTTATATTTTATTAAGCCAAGTAACTTGGCTAATTGTTTATACATATATGAATGTGTATGTATATATTTATTTATATTTTATTTATCATAATATACTTTATAGTTAAATAAGTATGTTTATAATAGGTTAAATTATTCTTGTCAGTATTATGCACACCGTAATTGTCATATATATCAGATAAAATACTTTGTATTTTTTATTATTTTTCATAAAATATGTTTTTAATATATATGATGTGGTAGTGCTTTTAAAATAAATAAATAACTTAAATTCACCGTCACTGTTCACAGGTATTTAAATTAAATTAAAATATTATTTTAAACTTTGAATTATAAATTAAATAGTATTTATATTTAATTTTTCACTATTAATTCAGCTACTTTTGAAACACTAGTGTTCAGCTACTTTTGGAACACTAGTGTTTAGCTACTTTTGAAATACTAGTGTTCAGATACTTCTGAAATACCTGTGTGCAGCTACTTTTGGAATAACCGTGTGCAGCGTGTTATGGTCGTTTTGTACGTTTAGCTTATTTTGTACTCTTGTTGCGACACTGACTTATGCCACTTTTAGTGTTCAGCAGTTTTGGAATTTAAAATGTGTTCAGCGACTTTTGGGGCTGACTGTACATCATAGCTTTCACTAAATTAAAGATGACGCTAATGTATGAAACAAGGAACACATGACATACTAAGCTGTACATTAAATTGTGCATTCGTAGTTACTTATAACGGAACAATCTTGGGCCGCCAAGTGCCGTGCACATAGAACGCCTAATTCCCAAATAATAGGTCACTTAAGTCAGTTGGTACTCAGACCCAGCCTTTAAAATTTATTAACGTGAATAACAATTTTAATAACTGCGTCTTGGAGTTTGCATTTATACCTTTGACCTTTGAGGTTTCTTAATAACAAAGACGTTTCATATCGTTCTATTATTTATTCGGATAATAAAGTTATAGAAGTTGTTTTTACATAAATAGTCACATTTTAGTAGTTGTTGTGAATGTGGTCTTATTCAATTACATCATTAATAGGAAACCTCGCTTAGGTTTTATATAGGCAACTTGTGCTTGCCTTGAATTATACTCCCCTCGGAAAACAAAAACCTTTTAAATAAAATACCTATTCGTTAATTACAAACAATTACGGAAATGAACTAAATGAGCTTAATTGAAATGAGCTTGATTATGCATTTCCAAGTGGAAAGATTAAAACATTGTTTATTTAATACAAAATGTATCTGTGAATTTGCTGCATCAATTGATACATCATATGAACCGTAATTCAGTGTGGTGAGAGCAAAATATTGTTGAAATGGATTGCAGTATTAATAGCGATTCATTTTGAAACATTGAAGGATTTATGTATGCAATGTCTCTTAATTGGCAATTAACTGATTGCATCGTCACGAATACAAAATTTAACGAGGAATTCGCTTGCGGTAAATCGATTGATGAGTACCCACATACACTATGATCATGACTACTTAACATAATAGGTTTTTACAATGGATTTATTAAAAATCACGTGCACATGTTGTCTATGTTATTATTATCGTATAAGTGTGTACTATCACAGTGTATTATATTCGTGCAATTCGCGACTACTGTGACAATGTGACATAAATCTTATTTCCTTTCTTTCTAATTATTTCCGGCTTTCATTTTGAGTAAACGGATGCCTTTTAATCAATTACATATTTATAGCCTTCTCTACAGAATATCATTCGACAATAGAGAGAAAAACAGTATACCAAATCCAAATCTAATTAAAATAATGCTACAATTATTTCAATTGATCTACACACATCAAAAAAGTCTAAGCAACATGCATGATATTACAAATTTACCATTTATATTAATTAATTTCTAAGTATTTACTCACTCAAAGTGTATAGGTAAGTAAACTTTTTTGTTATTGATGACATACTGGCTGGTTGTAAAAAAAAAAATTCGATTATGTTTTGTTTTTTTTCATAAAATTCAAATGACTGCGAATTTGTTTGAATTTGAGTGCATGTTAATTGCTACGTTTTAGTCTTGATTTTATAATTTTACCAACCATTTAAATACAGTTGGCGACAAAATTGAATTGTTAGATATTCTTTACGTCATGGAGCGACGTCATTTGACGGCAGATGAAATGCAAAGAGCTGTAGGGATGTTGCAAGCGGGAAGTAATCAATCTCAGGTATCTCGACATTTTGGTATTCATAGAAGTGTTATTTGTCGTCTTTGGCAGCGCTACAATAATACAGGGGAACCCGCTGAACAGCATCCAGGCCGTAAAAGGAGTACAACCACTCGGCAAGACCGGTACATACAACTGACTGCAAGACGCCAGCCGATGTTAACCGCTCGAGAGATAAGTTTGAGGCTACAAAATTCAAGTGGTGTTGATGTAAGTCCCCAAACTGTGCGAAATCGACTGCATGAGTACGGCCTACGAGCTCGACGCCCTATCAGGTGCCCACCGATACGTCACGGGAATCGCGCTCGTCGAAATGAATGGTGTAGAGAACGCATAACATGGACCCAGGAACAATGGGATAAAATTATGTTTTCCGATGAGTCGCGATTCGGGTTTAGGCCTGATACAAGAAGGGTGCGAGTGTACCGTCGACCCGGAAATACTGAAAGACTCAGGTGCGTTCAGGAAGTTCATCCATACAGCGGCTCAACAGTTATGGTATGGGCGGGTATTATGAAGAACAGGCGAACTGAGCTCGTTTTTGTAAATGGAAACATGAACGCTGAAAATTACGTTGAGGATATTCTCAGACCTTATGTCCATCCATTTGCACAAACCTTTGGCTCCGATTTTACGTTAATGCATGACAATGCGCGTTCACATACAGCTCGGCGAACCAGTGAATACTTGGCAACGGAGAACATCCAGGTATTGCCCTGGCCTGCACAATCGCCAGACCTCAACCCCATCGAGCACGCATGGGACATGCTCCAGAGACGTGTTTTGAAGGACTTGGACGGAGTGACAACAACCCAACAGCTGAAGGATTTGCTACAATTCCATTGGGAGCGAATACCGCAAGATGACATAAACAGTCTCATTAATTCAATGAATAATCGTTGCCGACAAGTTCTGAATAGCAGAGGAGGCCATACTTTGTATTAAATTGTCCTATTCTTTCACAATAAATTCATTTTCTTAAGAAATTTCAATTTGTAAAAAAAAAGTTTAGTTTCTTATGTACCTGTATATTCTAATATTGTTAATTTCTGTTATTAAAAGAACTTATAAAGAAAACAGCTGTTATTTTTACATCATAGAACCCTAAAAATATTATTTTAAAAATAAAATACAACGTTATAATTAAAATAAATGGTAAAATAAATTAATATAAATGGTAAATTTGTAATATCATGCATGTTGCTTAGACTTTTTTGATGTGTGTATTTGAAAATGGCATTATTGTGTTTAACAGATTTCTGTGGTTTAACAGTATTGAAATTTAACAAAACATGCATGTTGTTCATATGTTTATTAAACAAATACAATTTAACACTGATAAGAGGTCGAAAAACTTCTTAATGCACGTTAAATGCCTAAATTGTTATATTAGTTTACACAGTCTATGGTAAAGCATCATAAGAATTGGCCAACTACTTAGTCGTTTTGAATTTCGGTTGTGAATATGATAAAAGATTTCAATGCTTTTCATATCTATGGACATTGCGACATGATTTATCGTCGGACAAACTCGCTAACAAAAACTAGTGAGAAAATTAAAATGATTAAAGTAAATTGGTTTTACAAAGCGGGTCTACGGTTCTTTCACGCGCAGAAAATAGCGGAGCTTGTAATTATATCGGCTATATAACTTTGATAGTTACTCGAGATAAAACAGAATGAAAAACTTTAAATGCTGATTGAATTATTAAGACAGAAAATAATAAACAGGCGTTCCAAATTAATTAAAACAACCTTTGCTCAAAACACGATTATGTAGACTGAGAAATAAGGAGAACCGCGCAAGAACCTGGCCTGCAGACTTTCCCATCTGTAGTCGCCATTCCAGAACCTTTCTGTCTCATCGCCAAAATAGTTAAATAATTATAATACACTCGAGAGCAAAAGTTCCGGGTCACTAGCATTTACTTCAATATCTTGAAAACGAATAAAGCTATCGTATTGAAATAAATTGAACTTTATAGACAATTTAATGTTACTAAAATAAAATGCATTACATTTACTACTGACCATTTATTTTATTATGTTTAAAAGGACAAATTAAAAATGGCGTCAGTAAAACCAAAACTGAAAATATTGAATTTTTTATATTTACAAGTAGTTTTAACACGGTTTAGTACTTGGTATTACCCCGTGCTGTCTGGACTGCTGCAATGCGATTTGGCATGCTGTACACCAAGTTTCTGAAACACTGTTGGGGAATGTTCTCCCATTCCTCTACCAATGCATGTTTCAAGTCACTAAGCGTAATTAAAGAAGGATCTTGTTGTCTTACCCGTCGTCCGAGCTCGTCCCAGGCGTGCTCGATTGGGTTGAGGTCGGGGCTACGTGCTGGCCACACCATGGGACGAATATTCACCTCATCAAGGTAGTCTTGCACTACACGAGCAGTGTGGGGACGGGCGTTATCCTGCATAAAGATGGCATTCTCACCAAGTCTTGCCATAAATGGACCGACGTGCTCGTTGAGGATTTCATCCACGTATCTTACGCCATTAAGAGTACCGTTTTCGATCAGTACAAGCTCTGTTCGGCTTTCCGCAGAAATTCCAGCCCACACGACTACCGAACCACCACCGTATGACACCTTTTCTTCAATACAGGCTTGCATAAATCTTTCTCCTGGTCTTCTGTACACCTTTGCCCTTCCGTCGTGTGTATACAGCATAAATTTTGATTCGTCCGAGAATATGACATTTGACCAATTTTCAATCGTCCAATTCGAGTGTTCGCGTGCATAAATTCGTCTTGCTATACGATGGTGTCTCTCGAGTTTCGGACCATTTGCGGGTCTAAATGGTTTCAAATTACCTTCAGCAAGTCGCCGTCTTACAGTCCAAGCAGAAGGGCTGCTTCCACCAAGTCCTAAAAAATGATGAGTCAGTGCTGTTCCCGTAAGAAACCGATTTCGTAGCATAGAGTTCACTAAATATCGATCTTCCCGTGCCGTCGTACACCTGGGTCTGCCTGTTGTTGGTCTGCGTAGGTTCAAACCAGTTTCTAGAAACCGCTGGCGAACACGCTGAACTGTAGACAACGATACACCGACTATTCTTGCTGTTTCTCGCTGACTGCTCCCATTTTCCAGGATCGTGAGGATCCTCGTACATTCCTCAGGTGTGAGTGACATAATTACCACTTTAATAATGACTATTGGATACCTGGATGACTCCTTATAAATACATTTTATGACAGAACAAAAACAAAAGCAAAAACAGTAGTGAAAATTAGAAGTTCTGTTTTTAAAAAAATGGATCTTTTTTTTTATAACTTTTTTAATGCCATTACTTACCGCCAATCAATAAGTTTTTATATGTTTAATGAAAGATTATTAAATTGTCTATAAAGTTCAATTTATTTCAATACGATAGCTTTATTCGTTTTCAAGATATTGAAGTAAATGCTAGTGACCCGGAACTTTTGCTCTCGAGTTTAGTTAGATTATTCTTGTTAGGAATATATTTACAAAACTTAATTCACTTACTTATATTGTGTACTTATATTTATCTCATTAGCTGGTGAATTTCTTGTACTTTTATTAAATGATTCATACGGAGGGCGAGTGACCATATGGCGTACAGTAGGTCAGATTTGGTCGTGGCTGCATTGCTAGCGAGCCTTGAACTGATTTAAGGTTAATTAATGAAAGAATTCGGTTAACATTACCTTTAAAAACCGTTCCGTTACGTCCCAAGGGATTTGTTGGAAGATGGTAAAATTGGAATATAACGAAATTTAAAGATGAAAAAGTGCGCCAAATTGCCCTGTTGTACTGAAGGAGGCTCGTTCATTACTAAGCAAAACTAAGTGATTTTTAGGGTACCGTAGCCAAATAGCAAAAAACCGAACCCTTATAGATTCGTCACAAAGTCATTTTTTTTTCGAAACTATAAGAGCTATACCTACTGTTGAGACTTGGCAGGTAGATGTATTCTGTGAACCGCATTAAGATTTTGATGCAAAAATAAAAAATATTGGGGACTCCTCATACTTAGAACTAAAACTTACTAAAATATTTTTCATAAAACACATACATGAGTGTGGGGTATCTATGGATGCCTCTTTAAAAATGATATCGAGGATTGTAAAATGTTTTTTTTCTAAACCGAATAGTTCCCTCCCCCTTCTAACTTCTAACATAAGAAAATGCAAAATCTAAAAAAACATATTATGATGTATACTTATTAATTACTATAAAAACTACCAACGAAAATTGTTTTGAACGAGATCTAGTAAGTAGTTTTTTTAATACCTCGTAAATCGTAAACCGTTTATTATTTAGTTTATTTCATCCCCGATCAACTCCCGCACTAGGGATCATGCCCTGTGTCGCGGGGACTTTTTACAAACATCAATTAACGGACACAAAGAACACCCAGACTCAGGACAATAATATGTGGATCTCACAAATTATTTTCCTGCGTGGGGATCGAACCCACAACCTCATGCGCGGCAGCCGCTTGCGCTCCCGACGCGCCACCGAGGTCGTCATTAGTATCGTATAGTATAGTAGAATGTAATTAGTATCAATAGATCACGCTGTTGGTAGTACGGTACCTACTTACTGGCTGCGGTTTAAATCTTGGCACAGATCTAACTTTCTTAGGTGGCATTAACCACTGCCGTGAGATAAACTTGTGCAATATTTACTTATGGATTAAGGCTCATGCGAACATTTTTAATGCTGTGTGACTTCAATTTAATTTTTGATTAAATTTATATTATTATAGTTACTGTAGTTTATATCGTATAAGGTTCTAATTCCTTTGTAATGTGTCACAACTGATCGTTATGCTCTAACCTCCGTGGTTTACCCATGCTCTGCAATGATTTACTTACGGGGCTAAGTACTTTGTACTGCTTAATTATACGTTTGAAACAGACAAAGACATTATATCGTTACTTAACCCGAGAGCGGAACGCGCTTAAAAAATAGAATGCTTTCGCCTCTAGAAACATTGAGAGCAAAGAGTTATTATTAGCTTAGCTATGTTTAACGTTAACTATTTCATAAGTTCTGCGCTCTGCCCCAGTGCTGCCGTGATATTTGGCACATATCCAAGATGTCTAACTAAACTAGATTAAAGCTATAGCTTATCTACCTTAAATTATAACGATTTCAGTAACATGTTTCATTGACTTTATTACCTAAGAAACCACTCTGAAAAGCGTTTTAATTATCTTTACACGATTCTCCACCATGTTGTTTACGTTGATACAGTGATATAATTATGTCAGGGCATTGTATGACCTTGACCTAAAAAACCGTCCGTACGTAACTGTTCTTTTGTGAGCACTATACACAATGTGGTTATTTTAACAGAATGTACTTAAATACATATAAAATAGGCATATAACGTATTAATGAACCAACTTGAATGTATTAAACTACTAACAATCCTTGCTGAATGTAGCAAAACGAAAGAGTGACCGAAATGGTGATGGTAACAAGATACGAGTGTCGATACTAAAATAGGCCGCGCGAAAAGAGCTCATACGTCTCGTCACATTTATGAGTCACACATCCAGCCTAAAGAGAGAACTGGAATAAATATATGAATAATAATGTTCCAGGCATTTTTAGTTTTCATTAGTATTTCGAAGAGTCTCAGTAATCACACAAAAATTAAAAATTTCGTTTATTTTTCTTTTTTTCTAATATTTTGTTTTATTTTTGTTTTTAAATAACGAGTTCTTTGAAATAAACGTGACTTGTTGTTTTCCTTCTTTGATAGATTCATGTTTACTACTGGGCCCATTTGCATATTTTAGGATATCCTCGAAATGAAGTAAACAAATAACATTACTAACAAGTAATTTGTCACTTTATCTGTTATTTTTTTTTTATTCCGGATGAAAGATGAAACTCACTTCAGTCGATGAAGTTTGTATTTAGATTTAAGATAATTTAAATATATTTATATTACCAAGTAAATAGCGAATTATGTGCTCTCTCAACTAACGTTACGTAAAAAAAAGTTTATGTACTCAATAACTTTTTAGCTTTACCACCCTTAAGCCGAACGTCCACCCCCGGCTAAACTAAGTTGGTTTAGCTTATCTCGCATAGTTATGCCAGTTTTCTATACATGTGAACTGGCATAACTATGCGAGCTAAGCTAAAGCAACTTAGTTTAGCCGGCGGTGGACGTTTGGCTTTAGAGTAAATGTTAGTTTTCAATATTACAAATCAATTAGGTTCAATATTGTACAATAAGAAAGTAGCAAAAGTATGACGTTGCTTTGACATATCAGTTTTATTATATTAGCAAATAGTCGTTAAACATTTATAAAATGAACTGTAAAGTCAACGTTATTGACTGTTACTAGAGCATATATTCGGTAAAACGTTTTATTCTAATGAATTTCTCTCTTTTTTCCTTCTATGTCCATCCCTATCATTTCTTGCATGACGTCATTGGCGTGTATTTTCTTTTCATATTTTAGTAATTTTTCTATACAACAAATAGGGTAAACCACCCAATCGTTGGCCCTCTTTTAAATATTGGCAAAACTATAGATTTTCAAGTTCAGTATGATTATTCAAGTGAAAAGATCATTTCTTTAAATTTTTCATCATATTTTATTTATTTCATGTGTATACGATATGGAACAATAAAATCAGAATCCTTTTATTGGCATTAGTGCCAATAATATTTATTTAATCACATAAAAATGATTATAAGCAAAGATTAAAGTATTTTATCATAATTATGTTTTGTCTAGTAGTTTTTCTCCATAAGATTTTATGGTAATTTTTATTTTAGTCTGACACGAAATTCACTCTTATGGTGCCAACAATTGGGTGGCTTACCAGCCTATATTTAAATTCATGAACATTTTCAGTTGTTCTGAAATTACAAGCTAGTAATGTCAGAAGTAACAAGTGAAATTTAGTTTTTAATTATTTTATGGTTTTTCACATATAAACTCTACAGTTAAATATAGTGACATTATTATTTATAATGTTGAAATGAAAGGTGAAAATAGATTGCACTTTTAATCTAAGCATAGTTTGGACTACGGTCAACCAATGACGACAACCTCACGCATATTAACATTAAGTAACGAACCTTAATGAATTGAATTATATTATATTTTTTTGTCAAAACTGATAAAGCCAAGACATTGTCGACTATACATACGGCGCAATATCATCAGGTCTATTTATATATCACCGGCTTTAACCGCAACTAAAACAATTTTTCAATTCATTAAAAAAACAAAAATGTGAAACATAAAATAATAACAATGGGTCCGATTGCCTTTCTTTTCGCTCTTAAATAAGGATGCACTAAAAATTATAAAATAAGACCACGTCCTTATATAAAAGCTATTGCGGATGTCACAAAATAAGAACGTGACCTAAAAAACTACCAATTCCTTTTGTCTATGAAAACAACCTTAAATAAGAGTGTTGTTATATTAAGTTTGACATGTTTTACGTCAGTTTTTTAAAATTTATTTACATAGGCTTTGTTGCTTAGTGACCACATCGCCGCCTGTTCGTACTTATTTTACGTTTTTACTTGTGATATCTTTTAATTTGTTTTTATAACATGGAACCAGATTCACATCGAACGGATCAGAATTATCTCTGATATGCCGATATGTAAGCCTTCTTTTGTCTGTAAACTAATAAGAAAAGACGCACTTTTTTATAAAGAACAAAGGCATTCAGTTAGGTAATTTTAACACATTTAAACCCTTTTACCGTTGATGTTCTTCATTTAACCTTCTTTGCACAATTATAACACTGATAGGAAACATTTTTGTTACTAAAAATCCAAGAAATACCTATATTTTAAATGAATTAAAATAAGCTCGCACAAAATTTCGAGCGACTTTAATTAAGGCAGTTTTTATACCGCTTCTACTTAAATAAGGTCAGTCAAATGTCAAATAAGACGAAACGCAATCGGAATAAGAAAACTACTATCACTAATTAAGTTTAGGATGGCCCTATTTTAGTGTATGTTCTTATTTAAAGGAAAGGTAATACCCATGTGTACTAAAAATTTAAGTTTACATTTAAGTTCAATTTGTTGTTCTTATTTAAAGTCAATTGAGAAACGCAATCGGACCCAATGAAGGTTACTAGTTAAGTACGTATTTTTATTATAGTACGTAGATATACATTTTTAAGTTTTCACTTTAATTTTAATATTGTTTTAGTAAGTAATTATGTTTAATAATCGTAATGTTTTTTATTTATTAATCGTAAAGTATTGTTTATAAAATTAGGCTAATACGCGTTGTACATACAACAGTTATGTTAGTGAGATGTCCAAAATAATATATTTTTTTATTGTTTCAGTGGAATCTGCTGGCGACCGCTTGCCTGTAACATTAGGCAGACCGGGCGAACCCTCGCCACCAATCTTTGAGCAAATCTTTAAAAATGCAAGGTTTGCCCAGGGCGGTAACGCAAAATTCGAAGGAAAGCTTAGAGGCAATCCTACCCCTGTTGTATCATGGACAAGAAAGAAGGCACCACTGGTAGAGTGTAACAAGTACAGTATGAGCTACAATGAACAAACGGGTGACGTGTCATTATTAATTAAGCAGATTGGTCCGGGGGATGAGGGTGAGTACACTTGTACAGCCCGCAATCAATACGGTGAGGCTATTTGCTCCGTATATATTCAACCAGAAGGAGTCCCGGTGCCCGCACAACAGTCATCACAACAACAAAACTACAGACACGTCAGTGAGAGCGTTGAACACAAATCATATGGTACACAGGGTTATTCGACCGAACAGTCGAGACAAACTCAAAAAATTGCCTATACTAACGGCACTGACTATTCATCCACAGATTTTAAAGTAGACACCTTTGAGTACAGACTTTTAAGAGAAGTATCTTTCAGAGAAACAATTACCAAAAGATATGTAAATGAAAGTGACATTAGTATCAGTACTGAAATCGACAAATCTCTTGGACCAGTATCACCACCTAAAATTGCACAAAAACCAAGAAATTCCAAACTACAAGAGGGTGCTGATGCTCAGTTCCAGGTACATCTATCTGGTAATCCAAGGCCACGAGTAACTTGGTTTAAAAATGGTCAACGGATAGTAAATTCGAATAAACACGAAATCGTAACCACTCATAATCAAACAATTCTTAGGGTGAAGAATACTCAAAAGTCTGACTCCGCCCATTATACCTTGTTGGCTGAAAATCCCAATGGATGTATCGTCACATCAGCATATCTTGCTGTTGAATCTCCTCAAGAAACGTATGTGCAGGATCATAAATCTCAATATGTAATAGACACGCAACAAACAGGTATAGAAGAAAGAGTAGAAATATGTGAAAAAGCTCTCGCTCCGCAATTTGTAAGAGTCTGCCAAGATCGCGATGTAACGGAGGGAAAAATGACGCGATTCGATTGCCGCGTCACAGGCAGACCTTACCCAGAAGTCACGTGGTTCATTAACGAAAGACAAATTCGAGACGATTATAATCATAAGATATTAGTAAACGAATCCGGTAATCATGCGCTTATGATTACAAACGTCGATATAAGAGATAGTGGTGTAGTTACATGTGTTGCTCGTAACAAAACTGGAGAAACATCTTTCCAATGCCGACTAAATGTTATTGAAAAAGAACAAGTAGTCGCTCCAAAATTCATAGAACGTTTTAGCACAATAAATATACGAGAAGGAGAACCTGTAATTTTAAATGCACGTGCCGTTGGCACACCTACACCACGTATCTCATGGCAGAAGGACGGCGTTCCAATAATACCCAATCCAGAGTTACGAATAAATACCGATGGTGGAGCCTCGACACTGGACATACAGCGAGCCAAGGCGTCGGATGCGGCATGGTACCAGTGCACAGCCCAGAATGTCGCCGGCTCCACCGCCACTCGGGCTAGGCTCTATGTCGAAGTACCTAAGGAGCCACCGCCTGAGCAGAAGCGTCTGCATCTACCTCGGCCTACCAAAATCATCGAGCCAGAGTAAGTGTCATACAAAACCGTACATTAAGTATTAGCATAAAACATACATAATTAATTTAGTTAGTTATACTAAATAACTATTTTGGGTCATATAAATACTAAAGTGTGTCATTGATATAAAACATAGGTTGCAGATAGTTAAAGAGCATTGAGAGGTCTGACTAGCCACCTTTGTATTTAGATTAATAAGGACTAATAAAATGTAGTAATTTTTTTTAAAACTTTGTTAATATTACAGGCCTGCTCCTGGACCAGAAATTATATATTTAAGGCACGTAGAAAGAGCAAGACCATATATTCCTCCTGGAGAGGAAGATCGAGTTTATCCTCCACCACAGTTCATTGTGCCACTCAAAAGTGTTACACAAACGGAGGGTGGAAAAGTACACTTTGAAACCAGGATAGAACCAGTCGGTGATCCAACTATGAAAATAGAGTGGTTAAGAAATGGTCAAAGTATCGAAGCAAGTAAGTGTTTTATTAGATTTTTATTTTAAGTAGATTTTGTTAATTATTTTAACAATAACGTCTTACAATGTCACATTATTTTTGTTTGTAACTGAAACCAGTACCATAATAATAAACTTATCTTAAAACGTACTTAGACCATCTTTAGTATGATTTGTTTGTTAAAATTAATGATTAGTTTCACTTTGAGTAGTAGGCTTTTGTATTATATTTTACGAAAAGTTATTTTAACAAGTGTTATATTCGCAGGTTCTAGGTTCACTTCAATATTCAGATTTGGATACATTTCTCTTGATATGCTTAGTCTTAATATTCAAGACAGCGGAGAATATACATGTCGAGCTGTTAGTGTAACAGGAGTCGCCGAAACCAAGGCAATGTTGCATGTTACTCCAAGAGCAACTATTGAAAGAACTAGTCAACATCCTGAAAGCTTGCAATACATTCAGCAGTTGGAAGATTATTCAAGGTATCAACACCAAGAATCGATAGAAGAACAAATTTCACAAAGGCCCCAATTTATTACGCCTTTGCAAGATCTAGGTGAGCTCCAAGAAGGTAGAAATGCCCATTTTGAAGCTCAACTGACACCTGTAAGCGACCCTACTATGAGAGTAGAGTGGTACAAAGATGGCAGGCCAATTACAGCTAGCTCGCGAATCACGTCAATCTTCAACTTCGGTTACGTCTCCCTTAACATCATGCACCTACGGGCTGAAGATGCAGGTTCGTACACAGTGAGAGCTGTTAATAAGTTAGGTGAAGCCATCAGTACCGCTTCCATTAGGGTAGCTGCAAGAAGCACAGTAACAGCTGATCTTGGAATACCAGAACAGCGACGATACATTGAAAAAACTGAGAAACTAGAAGCTTATCAGCAACAACAACATCAAAAGTACTATCAGGAAGCACCAGAAAGTACTCAAAGACCGGAATTTAAAACGCCAATCAAGGATCAAATAAATATTAAAGAAGGAGGTTTTGCTCACTTTGAGGCACGACTTGAACCGGTTGGTGATTCAACGCTAAGAGTAGAATGGTTAAAAGATGGGCGACCAGTAGAAGCTAGTTCTAGAATAACAACTTTCTTCAATTTCGGTTATGTTGCCCTAACCATTAAATCTGTGACAGTTCATGATGCCGGTCATTATACGTGTCGCGCTTATAATGCTTTAGGTCAGGTAACTACAAATGCCAATCTGACCATTGTAACAAAGAAAGATATCATTGCCGAATCCCAACATCCAGGTGGATACGAAAAGATACAACATCTTGAAGATTCAAGCAGATATTCCAGACGGGCGGAAGAAGAAGTTAGAGTAATTCAGAAGCCTAGATTTTTAGGACCATTAAAGGGCACTAATAAAATTGTAGAAGGCCAAAGTGCACACTTTGAAGCAAGAGTAGAGCCCCAAAGTGATTTAACAATGACTGTGGAGTGGTATTTTAACGGAAAACAAATTAAGACTGCTAATCGTATTCAAACGTATCATGATTTTGGATACGTAGCATTAGATATTGCTAGTGTGCGCGCTGATGATTCCGGTGTTTACACAGTTGTAGCTCGAAACGCATCAGGAGAAGCACAATTAAGCGCTTCTATGGCTGTCGAAAGTAAGTATTTATGTCGTAAATCGCTAACAGATTCGTGGAATGGTGTTTTAACCTCGACGAGTATGTTAGGTACATAAAAACAATTTAGTAAATATTAACTTTAATGCTATATAATTAACATATTTTATATTTTTACAGCACGATCAAGTATTGACACATCTAGTATTCACCGCGGTCTTTATGAAAAAACTAGGCACATAGAAGAATCTAAGTTTGTCGAACCAATGTACGAGATTGAAGAAATATCTAAATCAAAACCTGTTTTCGTCCAGCCCTTATCTGATCCACAACCCGTTTCAGAAGGTAAAAATATACACTTGGAATGTAGATTGGAACCTATGGGAGATCCTACAATGCGAGTTGAATGGTTTCATAACGGCAGAGCAGTAACTGTAGGCTCTCGTTTTAGAACTTACTATGACTTTGGATTTGTCGCTCTCGACATAGTACATGCTACATCTGCTGATTCTGGAGAATATACTGCAAGAGCTGTGAATCATTTAGGTTCCGCCCATACTTCTGCAATGGTACGAGTCATCGAACGATCTGATATTTTGACTGACACTCAAAATGAACAAGCTGTTGAACAAATTCAAATGCTCGAAGACGCTTCACGAAGATCCAGACAAGTACAAGAAGATATAACAGTGATGCAAGCGCCTCAATTTTCCAGAGCATTGCATAACATTGAAACTGTAGAAGGAACAAATGTTCACTTGGAATGTAGGTTACAGCCTGTCGGCGATCCAACAATGAGAGTAGAATGGTTTTGTAATGGAAGACCTATAAAAACTGGTCACAGATTTAGACCAGCTTATGAATTTGATTACGTAGCGCTCGACTTGTTAAGTGTATATCCTGAAGATTCTGGTGTTTATACCTGCCAAGCTACTAACCAACTCGGTGAAGCAGTTACTTCTTGTGCGTTACGAGTAATAGCAAAAAAAGATTTGATATTCGATTCGCAGCACCCGTCCGGGTTAGAGAAAATCCAGTATCTTGAAGATGCCTCGCGTTACAAGAAGAGTGAAACAGTAGATGAGTCTATTAATATAAAGCCACGTTTTGTGACAAGACCAAAATCTATTGAAAATGTAGTCGAAGGACAACATGTGCATTTTGAATGCAAGCTTGAACCTGTAACAGATCCAAACCTTAAAGTGGAATGGTTCAAAAATGGTCAACCAGTAACTATTGGACACAGATTCAGACCAATTCATGATTTTGGTTATGTAGCAATAGATATAATTGATTTGATCGCAGAAGACAGTGGTGTATATACATGCCGAGCTGTTAATTTAGTGGGCACTGACGAAGTAAGCTGCAGATTAACATGTCGTAGCACTACAGACATTATAAGAGCTACACAAAATGAAGCGGGGTTAGAACAGATCCAGGTGTTAGAAGACAGATCTAAATATCACAGAACCGATTTTGTCGATGAAGTAACGAGACAGGCACCAATTTTTACGACATCATTAAAAAACGTTGAGATTAAAGAAGGTCAGAGGGCACATTTCGAATGCCGGTTAATACCAGTATCCGATCCAACAATGAAAGTTGAATGGTACCATAACAATAAGCCCCTTAAGAGTGGTTCACGATTTACCGAAACAAATAACTTTGGATTTGTTGCCCTAGACATTATGTCTTGCTTACCAGATGATTCTGGAACGTATACCTGCAGAGCTATAAATGCTCTTGGTGAGGCAGTCACATCTGGAATTGCAATTGTACATTCTAGAAAATCCATTTACTTAGAGTCTCAACATGAAGGAGCTCTACCCAGGTTGAATCAATTAGAAGATACCTCCAGGTATCAAAGACATAGTGCGCACGAAGACATTGTAACACAAGCGCCAGTATTTACTATGCCCATGAAGGACATTAGAGTAGCTGAAAATCAAGCTGCTCACTTTGAAGCCAGGCTTATACCAGTCGGCGATCCCACTCTTAGAGTAGAATGGCTGCGAAACGGAGTTCCAATTGAAGCCTGTGAGTATTAATACAAATATTATTATTATTATAATAAATTTTGATTAAAATAATGATAACATTGATGGTTATTTTGCCTTTAAAAATAAAATGTATGTTTTAGCGAATCGTTTGACCACAATGCACGACTTTGGCTATGTGGCTCTGAATATGAAATACGTTAACCCTGAAGATTCAGGAACGTATACCTGCCGCGCAATAAATGAGTTAGGCGAAGCAGTAACATCTTCTACATTGTTCGTTCAATGTAAGTATTTTAGATAATTAATTAATTTATTTATTATATTGCCAAATATTTATTTGAAGAAGATGAATCGAACAATATTCGTTTACAGCAAAAGCATCACTTCAACTTGAGTCACAGCATGAGAGTGCTTTGCAAAAAATACAACAATTAGAAGATTCATCTCGCTACCAACGTAGAGAAGACGTTGAGGTAGCCGTGAACCAAGCTCCGAGATTTATTACACAATTAAATGGGCCATCAAGGCTTGTAGAGGGACAAAGCGCTCATTATGAATGCCGAATCGAACCTTACCCAGATCCTAATATGCGAGTAGAGTGGTACTTCAATGGAAAGGTTCTACAAAGCGGACATCGCTATCGCACAGCTTATGACTTTGGATTTGCAGCACTTGACATCCTAACGGTGTACGGAGAAGATTCGGGTGAATACACTTGTAAAGTGATCAATAATTTAGGACAAGCAACTTCCTCTATAAAATTGAACGTACAATGTAAGTAAATACAAATACTTATTATGACATCAAATAATTAAATGAATTAGATTATAAGTAAATACTTATTTAAAATTCATCTGCTAAATCTTATAAAAGCGGACTAAACACGCATTCTCGGTATAGTTATTCAAACAACCTCTAAAATTTCATAATTAATTTAATGATTTTGTTTACTAATATGAGCCTATTTAATTTTAGCTAAGGAATCGATAATTAGAGATACGCAGCATGAGAGCGCCCTAAAAAAGATTCAATATCTTGAAGACGACAGCAGATACAAACGCGTAGTACGCGATGAAAGCTTTGTAGCTGAGAAACCTCAATTCGGAAAACCGTTAAAGAACGCCCAAGTTAGTGAAGGAAAACCTGTACACTTAGAAGCCACACTGACTCCAGTAAACGACCCTACTATGCGTGTGGAATGGTATTGTAACGGCAGACCTGTACAACAAGGCCATCGGTTTAAAACTACCTATGACTTTGGCTATGTGGCATTGGATATATTATATGCATATGCTGAAGACAGCGGTACTTACATGTGCAAGGCCACTAATGCCGTTGGTGAAGCTGTAACTACAAGCTCTGTCAAAGTAGATGGTAAGAATTATTTTTATTATTACATCATTTTAGATTAAGAGAAGAAAAAAACTTTTACTAGACTGAAATCGTCTGTGATATCTTTATAAATTATGTATAATTTACATATCTCGCTGTTTATAAACTTGTGGATTTATTCTATATAGGTTTGTTAATTTAAAATCATGACGTTTCGGACGTTAATAATGACTTATGCTTAAATTGTCATGCCCACAAATGTTTAAAAGCAGGGATAAGCAGCTTATAACGTTATCCTGAATAATGACGATATGGGATATTTTGGGTAATCAATATCATACCAGAGAACTTAGTATAAGGTTGCCTCTGAAGTTTCTTTCTCTCTTCTTTAGCTTATTTAAAAAAAATAAGAATTAAATAAGATAGTCACTTTATGCATACCTACTTATTATATCCTCCCTCATACAATAAAACGGTATAATTCTATGTGTGCTTTAACCTGCATAGAATTAACAGGACTCATTTTCTGCACTATTTGCCTATTATTATACGTTGTGGTTAAAAACTAACTAATGGGTAAATTATTTGTTCGTAGCTAAAGCTGGGTTGTATTTGGACACATTGGATGAACAGAGATTAAGAAAGATTCAAGAATTAGAAAAATACGAGCGGCCGAAACCAGTACAAGAAGAACAACCAGGGCAAAGACCAGTATTCTTAACTGCTCTTACAAGTCTAGAAAACTTAAAAGAAGGAGATCGCGCCCACTTTGAATGCAGAGTGGAGCCTATTAATGACGCTGATTTAAAAATTGAATGGTACCACAATGGCCAAAAAATTCGAGCTGGCCACAGATACAGAACTACCCATGATTTCGGTTATGTTGCGCTAGATATTTTGTACACTTATGCTGAAGATTCTGGGACGTACATGTGTAAAGCGTTTAATAAACTAGGTGAAGCAGTTAATACTTGCACGTTGAAGGTTGCAGGTAAATATACACCGTATCTTAATTTCAAACTACAGATATGCATATAATTATTTTATTTTTTTAACATTATTGTTGTATTTTAGGGCACAGAAGTGTAATTTTAGACACTCAACATCCAAATGGTTTGGAAAAAATTAGACAACTGGAAGCGCAGGGCCATCACACAAGAATGGAAGTAGAAGAACCTAAGATTAGTCCTCCAAGATTTGTGACCGAATTACGTGGCACTACGCATGTTTTTGAAGGTCAAACAGCTCACTTTGAATGTCAAGTTGAACCAGTACATGACCCAAACTTAAGAATCGAATTTTATCACAATGGCAAAACCCTGCAATCTGCTGCGCGGTTCCATATCACTTTTGATTTTGGTTACGTTTCATTGGATATTCAGCACTGCGTCCCTGAAGATGCTGGAGAGTACTCTGTAAAAGCTATTAATGCTCTGGGACAATGTACATCCTCTATATCCATGACCGTAACCGCAAAAGGTAGCATTATATCGGAATCTCAACGTCCTGAAGGCTTAGAAAAAATACGAGAGCTTGAATCAGTGGAACCTTTTAAACGTCCTGAAATCCCGGAACCTGTAACGCGACAGAGACCTGTTTTCACTCAACCTCTTCAGAATATCGATAACATTCAAGAAGGTCAAACAGCACATTTCGATTGCCGACTTATACCAGTTGGCGACCCAACACTTAAAGTTGAATGGTTTAGAAATGAAAAACTTATCGAAGACAGTTCTAGAATAACGAAAACTCACGACTTCGGTTACGTCTCAATGGCTATTACACATGTGCGTGATGAGGATGAAGGTGTCTACATGTGTAGAGCCTCAAACCTACTTGGCGAAGCTGTTACAACCGCTGCTATGAAAATAAAAAGTAAGTTTCATACGTTTTCATTATAATAATATTTCTAACATATTCATATTATAACATCCTCTAGTTTCTTAGCTTTGATTGTTCTTAGTACATAACTGATCGAAAAAATATAAAAATAATCATAATACATTATATTGTATCACTTTTTAAATTTATTCTAGCAAAAGCAGCTATTCAAATGGATACACAACATCCTGAAGGAATGAAGAAAATACAAAAACTTGAACAACCACAGCAAAGAAGGACCGAGGAGCCAGATCGTGAATTTGAGAAACCCATCTTCACTCAAGTACTTACAGGACCCTCTGAATTATGGGAAGGGCAACATGCACATTATGAAGCTCGAGTGGTTCCAGTTGGCGACCCGAGCTTACGATTCGAATGGTACATTAATGGCGTCGAACTTAAGATGGGTAAGTTTTAATAAATAATGTAGCAGTCTGTAAAAGGCAGTACTATAGAAGTTTCGTGCCCTGGTGGATACTTGTGATAAAATATTACAATTCTGAAATTGTAATATTTTATGAAAGAAAACATTGTCATAAATATAGTTTCTAGGGATTTTTTCACTAAAGAATTTGGTCCGCCCTTTGCCCTTTACCAGATTGTGAAATCATCCTGAACAAATATAATAATATATTTTTTCTCTGCACAGGATCAAGATTCCGAACAACGCATGACTTCGGATTTGTGACACTTGACATTAATTCAGTAGTGGCAGCAGATGCTGGCTTGTACATGTGTAAAGCTATAAACCGCGCAGGTAGCACGGTATCATCGACATCATTGAAAGTAAAAACGAAATCTACTATTGTAGATCAAACCATGAGACCAGAATCGTGGGAACAAATTCAACTTAAAGAAGCCGCTATGAATAAAGTACCAGAAATGTTTGTAGACTCTGGAGTCCAGCAGGCTCCTATCTTCACAACTCATCTCAAGAGTTATGACAAACTTGTCGAAGGACAACATATCTATTTAGAAGCACAAGTCGAGCCAAGAACAGATCCTAATCTTAGGATTGAATGGTTTAAAAATGGAGTATCACTAACTACAGGGTCCAGATTAAAGAGTACGTTTGATTTTGGTTTGGTCACTCTTTCAATAAATAGCTTGAGAATCGATGATTCTGGAATATACACATGTAAAGCTACTAACTTAATGGGTGAAGCAGTGTCTACAGCATCTATCAAGATAGAAGATCGTCACTGGCTACTCGGAGAAACTCTGCACCCCGCATCATTAGATAGGATAGGTGCTTTAGAACAACCTAAAGCAGAAAAACCTGAAGCACCAGAGCCTGTTTATGAGACGCCGGTATTTATTTCGCACTTAAATAACATACTCTGCAAAGAAGGAGAAAATATTCATTTTGAATGTAATGTTGAACCATCAAGAGATCCTACACTTACAATAGAATGGTTCTTTAACAATAAGCCTCTGCCATCGGGCACTAGATACAAGAGCACACATGATTTCAGCTATGTTTCTTTAGATATCACACACACATACGAAGAAGACTCTGGAATATATACGTGCAGGGCAACAAATAGTAAGGGTTCAGCGACCACAACTGGTTCGCTAAGATGTACAGGAGACAAAAACATTTACTTTGATACTCAGCATCCTCAAGGCAAAGCGGGTTTGGAGGCTGTAGAACAAGCTGAAGAGGCTAGATTATCAAAGTCTAGGAAAGATTCCGTACCGGACGTTGAATATGCTAAGCCAGAATGGGTTGTTCCAACAATAGCGGAGCAGCAGTTAATTGAAGGTCAGGCTCTTCATCTTGAAGGACAGGTAGAACCGAAGAATGATCCAAACCTTAAAATTGAATGGTATTTCAATGGCAAAGTTTTGGAACAAGGTTCAAGATTTAAACTTACTAGTGACTTTGGATTCGTAACCTTGGATGTCACGGATGTTTACGAAAGAGATAGTGGTATATACACATGTAAAGCTTACAACAAGAGAGGTGAAGCTTTTACTTCATCTACTGTCTTCTGTACAAGTAAAGAAAACCTTATTGAAAGAACTCAACATCCAAAGGGCACAGAAGGCTTGGAAAAGATTCAAAATCTTGAAGATTCTCTTCGTAAAGAACCCGGCCAACGTGCGGATGATGATACAGGTCGTCCACCGGAATTTGTTACTATTTTCCAAGACATTGTCGATATAAGCGAGGGCCAGATAGCTCATTATGAAGCTTCACTTATACCAACCGGCGATCAGAGTATGGTGATTGAATTCTTCTATAATGGAAAAGCTATTGAAGCTAGTCATCGTATTCGTACTGTTTATGCATTTGGCATGGTAGTTCTTGAAATACTTGGTACCAAAACGACTGACTCAGGAGTATATTCTTGCCGGGCTACAAATAGATGGGGACAGGCTGAAATAAGTGTTAAATTAGAATGCGTTGATAAAAGCAAGGGACAAAAACCAAGGTTTACAACACACATTCAAAATATTGAAGGTTTGAAAGATGGTCAATCAGCCCACTTTGAATGCACAGTTGTTCCTGTTGACGATCCTGATTTGAAAATTGAATGGTATCATAACGGCCAACCTTTACGTCATTCGACAAGAATTAAGACTGTGTCTGATTTTGGCTTTGTTGTATTAGATATATCATACACGCAAAACCACGATACAGGTGAATATGTTTGCCGAGCTTACAACAAGTATGGCGAAGACTTTACTAAAGCTACAATAACGTGTTTCGGAAGAGGTGGAGTCTACCTAGACAGCCTGCAACCCGATTCCTTAGCCAAAATAAGAGAGTTGGAAAGCTTACAAGGGGTTCAGCAACAAGCACCTGCACCTGCTTCAGCTGAACCACCGAAATTCATTACTCAAATACAAGACGTAACGAAATTAGTTGAAGGCCAAAGTGCACACTTCGAAGCAAGACTAATACCAGTAGACGACCCAGATCTTAAAGTGGAGTGGTTCTATAACGGTAAAAAGCTGCCTCATGGACATAGATACAGAACTTTCCATGATTTTGGTATCGTTATATTAGACATACTGTACTGTTATGAAGAAAATTCAGGGGTTTACGAATGTATTGCAACAAATAAATTGGGACGTGATTCTACTAAAGCTACTCTGAAATGTACTTCGAAGGAAAACCTTATTTTGGACTCGCAACTACCGCGGGTATGTATTTGTAATATTTGTAACTAAACTTTAGAGAATGAAACATATTGTAATTTGTTTTTATTAACAATAATAGCTTATTTAATATTGCGTTAAGAAACTATTATTATTATTTAAAACGACACGTACCTCATTGTTTCTTCTGTTTCACAAGTTCTGATTTTTTAGAAAATTAGTATAAGTATGACTACGTTTTCTGTATTTAGATTATAGTAAAACAAATGCAGATTAAAACTTAACAAAAAGGTTTTAACTCAACAAATTATAAAAAGAAAAGGGAGAAAATTAGGAGTCACTATATCATATTATTCTATACACTTAGAAATTAGGTATATGGCATAAATTCAAATAAACACTATTCTTTAGGATTAAACTTTTTTCCTTGCTATTATAGGGCATGGAAGGTGGCTTGGAAAAACTACAGACCTTGGAAGATTCCATGATTCGCAGAAAAGATGTCAAAGAAGAAGAAGAACGTGGTAGAGCACCTGTTTTCACAGTTCCTTTATCAAATATTGAAAATTTGAGAGAGGGAGAGAATGCTCACTTTGAAGCAAGATTGACACCAACAGACGATCCAAACCTTAAAGTAAAACATTTTTAAATAATTTAACACCTTTTTAATGCTTATCATAATATTTATAATTTTTATCCAATAACTGAAGAAAAACTAACACTAAAATTATTTTATTTTCAGGTGGAATGGTATTGGAATGGTAAATCATTGAAAGCTGGTTCCAGATTTAGAACATTCTGCGATTTCGGTTTCGTTATTCTAGAAATATCCCCTACATATCCTGAAGATTCCGGAGAATACTTATGTAGAGCATATAACAACTACGGAGAAGCCGTCACAACAGCAACAATGAAAGTCCAAGGAAAACGTAACATTATCCTGGAGTCTCAACTGCCCAAGGGTATGGAAGGAACTATTGATAAGATAGCAGCTTTAGAAGGGTACACTGGTTCTGTGGATGCTTTGACTCCAGAAGCTGAGAGTGGCAATCCACCTGAATTCACTACAACACCATCCGACCTTATCCTTTCAGAAAATTCATCAGCCCACTTTGAATGTCGACTTATTCCCGTTAACGACTCGAGCATGAGGGTGGAATGGTACCACAACGGTAAACCTCTCTTAACTGGTTCCAGGGTCAAAACAATTAATGATTTTGGTTTTGTTATCTTAGAAATTGGCGGTGTTTACCAACGTGACGCTGGACTTTATACTTGTAAAGCTACCAACCGCCACGGAGAAGCAACAGTTTCATGTAAATTGCAGGTCAAAGGTCGACAGGGTATTATTTTAGAACCGCAACTGCCTTCCCATTTCAAATCTGGTACTGAAAGTATCCAGAAATTGGAGGAAACTTTACATAAGCGCGAAGAAATTGCTATCGAGGATGAAAAACCAAACCCACCGAAATTTACAGTTGATATTAAAGACAATTTAGATGTGGTAGAAGGAGGGCCGATACACTTTGACTGTCGCGTAGAACCAGTTGGTGACCCTACTATGAGAATTGACTGGTTCTACAATGGAAGGCCTTTTGCAACCGGTTCAAGGGTACATATGCTAAATGATTTTGGATTTATTGCATTGGATATAGATTACATATATGCTCGTGATGCTGGAGAATATGTTTGCCGCGCCACGAACAAATGGGGATCAGCAACAACTACCGCTAAAATTACATGTAGTGCTAAACGTGACATTGTTTTGGAATCTCAGCTGCCTCAAGGCATGAGTGGGGAAAAGATCAAAGAACTGGAACGAGGAAGAGTTAACGATGCTCCAAAGGATGAACCCGTAATCAATAGTCCACCTAAGTTTATTACGCAAATCCAATCCCACACGGTGGAAGAATCTGAAAGTGTACGTTTTGAATGTCGCGTAGAACCAAAAGAAGATCCTAGACTACGTATTGAGTGGTATCGCAATGGAAAACTGTTGCCCTCAGGTCACCGGTACCGTACTGTTTATGACATGGGTTTCGTTTCTCTAGATATTCTATACGTATACGCTGAAGATTCTGGAGAATATGTATGCCGTGCAGTTAATGACATCGGCGAGGACTTTACTAAAGGCACTGTTTCTTGCAAACGTGAGTACTTATAGTTCATGTGTTTACACTCATGCTTATGAATACCAGTAACTTTATACAATAACTAATAACTGTGAACAATTAGTTCACGATTATTTACCTGTCTTCATTCTGTGAACAATTAATTCCGAAAGTACTACTTTTCTTCATTAGTATGCGAAGACAAAACCATATCACTCAGTAAAATATTATAAAGCGCTATTATGTATCTACATAGTCTTCTCTTGCGGTAGTTTTCATAACTTTAAGAAATCTATTTAATTGTTTCTCTCTTCTTTATCACTCACTGGATGGGAAGGTTATATACAAAAAGTTAAATTTAACACTATTAGAGCATTCTTAATACAACTTTAATCCTCTTTTACTTGAATTAAACTAAAATTCATCTTACCTTATTTACATTTATAGTATTTCTACTTACCACGTTCACTGTTTCTTTACAGAACTGCCGGATATTATATTACAAAATCAAGTTCCACGTGGTATGAAGAAATCAGAAGCTTTGACACAGATGGAAGCCACTATCAAGAAATACACATCAGAGATATTCTTAACTGAAGATGATTTATACGATGCGGACAAGAAACAACCACCACGCTTTGTTACCCAAATACAAAGTCAGACTACACTAGTAGAGATGGAATCTACGAAATTTGAGTGTCAGCTGGCACCTGTAGGTGACCCTAACATGAAAGTCGAATGGTTCTTCAATGGCAAACCATTATTGCATAGTAAGTGTGTCTTCACTAGTAATATTCAACAGGTATTCTCCTAATGTAAATCACATAAACAAGATTCTAGTACAGATTCTAAAATAATTAAAGTTACAATTGATAATTTTTAAGAGACTTATGAAGGTTAACTAAAATCTTATTATTATGAGCATATTTATCATGAACGAAACATATAGAATTTGGTTCGAGTATTAGGTAGGTATTTAGCGTTTGTTTTGTACATTTTTGCACCGGCGCTGCTTGAATATTTTTTTTGTAGAGTCTTTATTATTAAGTAAATAAATATTAAATGTAAACATTCCTTACACATTCACACAACGCTATCTAGTCCTAAGCTAAGCAATAAATAATATTACGTTTAAAGATCTTTATCTTTCATAATCATTTAAAATAATAAACATAATATTGCAGAGAACCGATTTACACCTATCTACGATTTTGGATACGTTGCTATGAACTTTGGATGGGTATATCCCGAAGACAGTGGAGAATATATTTGTCGCGCAACTAATCTTTACGGTATGGATGAAACTAGGGCTATCATTAAAACAGCTGGTAAGCCAGGCATAGTCTATGACTCACAATTGCCGAAGCATATGAAGAGTATTGAAAAAATAAGAGAAATGGAAGCAGCATGGCAAGTGTAAGTACTTAAAAATTACAAGACGCTAGCTTATCCTACCTTGAGACTTCGTGCCGCTTCTTAATAGTAGAGTTTCAATTTTAAAACAATTCTCCAGTGGGAAATTATGTATTCTACATGACATTTTGTTTGTATCTATATGAAACGGGATGACTCTTAGTATTTATTAATAGCGCTGTATGTAAGTTATATTTCAATTGTGTTTAAGTCAAATGACAAATATATCTACTTATAAGGTTATCATTTCATATATAAATCTGTGATTTTTATTCATATCAGAGTAGTTTCAAACATTATTTTTATGATTCAGAGTCCCCGAGCAAGCTGCAGAAGAAGCAAAATCTCGTTCACCGCCCGTATTTGTAAGTCGTCCTGATCCTGTAACAGTAGAAGAAGGGGAATGGGCTCGTTTTTGCTGTCGCGTAACTGGGCATCCCAAACCAAGAGTAATGTGGCTCATTAATGGAAATACTATTGTCAATGTAAGTATTGGTTATTATAAAAATTATTTTGTTATTTAAAACAATATTCACCAAGCAATATATTAATTTCTAGGGTTCTAGATATAAATTGACATACGATGGAATGTACCACTTTGATATACCTAAGACAAGGCAATATGATACCGGCAAAATAGAAGTGATTGCCAGAAGTTCTGCAGGCGAGGCATTAGCAACGACCGAATTGAAAGTAATACCTAGACACGACGATTATAGAGGGGTACTGAAAAATGCTCCACGACGTAAGTTGCGCTACATTACCGTGAAAATATTACGCTTACTTTGCATATAACTGTAATACTGAACGTTATTTACGAGTAAAAAATATCAATCATTTCCTACAATACGGCACTAACTTACATATTCAAAATACGCACACATCAACAAACCGCTTTATGCACAAAACAACCTGGGCTGCCCTTTCCTTTTCCATTTTCTATCCAAAAGGAGTGCAGCTAAATCAATTGCTTCTACAAGCTTTGCCATCGGAGAGAGCTGAGAGAGGTATGTCTTGAATTTGATTAGTATGGATGTTTGAAATAAGATTTTAACATGTTAACCCATTTCCACAGCTTGGTATGATGAGACAACACAATATCAACGATCAGAAACAGAATTGGAAAAAACATTCGAGGAAAGACAAGTATTGCAACGACAAGGAGTTATTGATCACAGGCCTGAATTGAAACCTAAACTAGTGAAAGAGCCCGACACGGAGTGGCAACAGACAGTGAAGAAGAAGAAGAGTGAAGAATACTATAACAAACTTCAAGAACTTGAGAACGATCAGGTTACCAAGGAGAGTAGGTTAAGGGAATCGACTCATCAGTATGCTATTCCTGGTGAAAAGGTTGCTGCCGCTTCAATGGCTAAAGGAATGGCCCAAAAATATGAGGACAACTTGTAAGTTTCTTTTCGCAGTTGACTATTTTATTTTAGAATTTGTGTGTATTCTAACATTACGTGTATTATTGCAGAGAACAAACAGAAGTAACGACGGAACAAGTTCTGAAAAAAATTACACCGAAGCCTAGGATTCCAGATCCTTCAGAATCTACTGTTCATGGCAAGGAAGTACATGTTGCTAAGCAAAAGCAAATACAAAAGGAAGTAGTTGGCGACACCGAAATCACTCGTAAGATTACTTCAACTGAAACTACTGAAGTAGAACACAAGGCTCAAACTCATGAAAGGGTCGTAGAAGGACCAGTTAAACCAAGTCAACCACCAGTTTTTACAAAGAAAATGCAACCTTGCCGAGTTTTCGAACATGAACAAGCTAGATTTGAAGTCGAGTTTGATGGAGAACCGTTACCCACTATTAAATGGTATAGAGAAAATTTCCCTATTAAGAACTCAGCAGACTTCCAAATCCACACTTTTAGTACCAAATCTATCCTAATTATCAGGCAAGTTTTTGTTGAAGACTCTGCAGTGTTTGCAGCTGTAGCTGAAAATAGAGGAGGAACTGCGAAATGCAGTGCTAATTTAGTTGTAGAAGAAAAACGACGCCAAGGTCGGGGTGGCGTAATACCGCCAAGCTTTACCTTAACGGCACAAAGTGTCAATGTTACAGCCGGACAACTGGTGAGACTCGACACAAAGGTAACTGGAACAAAACCTATTGATGTATACTGGTTGAAAAACGGAAAGAAAGTGCAGCCCGATATTCGGAACAAGATATTAGAGGAGGATGGCACTTACACGCTCCTCATTCTTGAAGCCTACCCTCAGGATTCCGGTAAATATGAATGTGTAGCAATCAACAGTGCTGGAGAAGCAAGATGTGATGCTGA
This sequence comes from Schrankia costaestrigalis, assembly GCA_905475405.1. Lineage (NCBI taxonomy): Eukaryota > Metazoa > Arthropoda > Insecta > Lepidoptera > Erebidae > Schrankia > Schrankia costaestrigalis. The sequence goes on along the minus strand of FR997825.1, from coordinate 19,861,561 downwards.
ATGTTCAGTAAATGTTCCTGCAACCAAAGAAAAACAAAAACCCCAAACTAAAGCAGCTAATGCTCCTCCGGAAATAATTGAACCATTGAAAGATAAGCAAGTTACAGAAGGTCAAGCTATAGAATTTAGTTGCAAGATCGTTGGTAAGCCTTCTCCAACAGTACAATGGTATAAGAGTGAAAAGTTGATCAAACCTTCCAAATACTTCCAAATGTCACGCACAGCGGATGAGTACACTTTACGCATATCTGAAGCATTTCCTGAAGACGAAGGAGATTACAAATGTGTAGCGTACAATTCAGCTGGTCGAGTTACGGTGGCATCGAAGTTGAGAGTAACTCAACCAGATCAGGCAGACAACTTGCCTACTTTAACACCTCTTCGAGATCTCGTAGTTTATGAAGGACAACCAGCACAATTCAAAACTCATATAACGAGCAAGGTTAAGCCAACTATACAATGGCTACGAGAAGGTGCTTTAATTCCCGAGACACCTGATTTCCAGGTATGTACATTGTTAGATTTTGCAACTCATTGGCCCTTACTTATTATAAGAATAAATTACTTAAAAATAATATTAACGTTCGAGGTCGTATATTCAGTGACTGACATCATATTTTATTTGTCAACAATATGCTTAGTAGACCGGATTCCCTAAATTAATTTTGCGAAGTGATTACTTTTAAGCTAATCAAGCGTCAATTTCGAATAAGAAAGTCTGTATAGTGGAAACAGGCAGTGATAGCTAGGATACAAGTTTCGTATTTTAAGTATCCCAAATATCATTAAACCAATATGTAGGCCAATATTAATTACTTTAAAATATGGTTTTGTATTGAAAGATCTCCGTATGGTGGCGGAGTAAGAATACAATATGTCACCACCCCATCTCATCCTATGGGTATCGTAAAAACCGACTAAGGGACTATACGTCAATACTATCTTTACGAAATAAAAAGAAGGAAAACTTGAAATTAAACCCTATACCAATCCGTCTGTCTGGCCAGCGTGGTTTTAGTAGGCCAACTATCCCTCCGTCATGGGAGGCCCGGGTATATACCGCGAGTAAGACCCGTACAGAATACAATATTATGGTTTTGTATTGGTTAGCTAATGAAACCTAATTTTCAGATGATCCACGAAGGCAACAATGCTGTGTTGCTGATAGGCAACACGTACGAGGAGGATACCGGCACTTTCACTTGCCGTGCCACTACAGCAGCTGGTCAAGTGGAGACATCAGCAAAACTAGTCGTCAAAAGTAAGACATAGATACAGGCAGCGAGCTCGCGTCGCGCACTTTTAATCCATTAATGTAGTGTTTCTTTGTTTCATCTATATATCACTTTGAGATCGGGTGAAAACTACTAAATGCATAAATTATGAAAGTTGACATGCGAGTATAGGTTTAATTTAAATCGTTTTCAAATCGTAGCGGTTTCCGCAATAACGACTTACGTCCGCTTATTAGACACATCCCATGATCACCATCTTGACAAATAGACAATTACTACCGCGAATATACTTACCTACCAAGTCCTACCCATCTTGACAACCTAGCCCGTGAGGTTATTTAGGTGATTGGTTCATTTTACATTGCGCGTTTTTGAAATCATGAAGCGCGCAAAGCCTAACATTTTTGCAAATCGACTCGACTGTAAATTTAACTTGTAGTCACTTTGAGCGAATTTCCGCATCTAACAACGCTGTATATTTGAGCTTTTTGTGTAAATAGTCCTAGTCTTACAACAAAGAAGGCGGCAAGTGAAGATCAGCGAGCGTCGTGCCAGGAGCTTCTATATAGTTGGACACACGTAACTGTGATTAACATGAACACGAGACATTTTACGACTGTTTTGTTTTGCTTTTACCGCTACGATGTTAACTAAATGTAAATGTACATTATGAACGATTATACTGTATATTAGAGGAAATTGCGAAATAAAAAAGACGCGTCTTTCGACGAAACATCAAATGTATTTTTCACCCAATACTCATTTATAATATTTTAAACCTGCTGAATTTAATGAATTATTTATTTGGCCTTATTAACCGTAAGAATTAAAAATGTTTTACGCTTTTGAGCAGAGATTTGACCAGTGAATCTTATGCAAATGATCTCAGTGATGTCTATCTCTTCTCACAAAATAAAATTTCATTTGAAGTGAAGTTCATTAGATCGCTTTTGAAACTGGGACTTGAGTCTGCTTCTGTTCTTAACAAAATACTATTGCTCTTCTACAAATTTTCAGAAGATCAATAGAAGCACAGGGGCCGAGTCTCTGCTTCAAATTTCACCTTAAGCATGTATCATTGTTTGTATTGTCCGACTTAGATTTTGGCATTATGTTTATTATAAATTACACCTAACAATGCTGCACGTAGAATTCGGAGCCAGCTATGGCACCATAGTCACCTAACAGCTGCGACTAACTTTGTCAGTGTCACAGCGTTTTTGATGTGTTATTGCAATGTCGATGTCAAGGTTTGCGGTAGTGGGTATCGCGGACGCTGAGTGGGTCGTTCTCGCGTAGAACAAAGTTATTCGTGGTTGTATTACGCCATGCCATTAGTTCCGCTGTCAACTCTTCTATGACAAAGAAACATAATACTCGTATAATAGAGTACTAGGTCGCTCACTTTTGCGACTCAGCACTTAAAGTACGCACGCATTACTTGTCTTGCCAGTTTCTATGTTTTGACAACACTGCCGATGTTGATGACCTAATTTTTTGCAAGTACAAATCCAAATTGAATGAGATTTATAGTTTAACGTTACAGTGATCTTTAACTTAGTTTGATTTAAGTGCACGATATTGTTAAAATTAAAAATGTGTTGTATGTTTCACCTAATTGTAATAAGTTATTAGGCGTGGCAGTATTTTATCGCTAAATTAGCATATTTGATAATAGATATATTTATAATTTTTTTTTGTATGTTACCTTTATGTGAAATCTGTTTAATAAACGCTATAAATTAATAATAATTTCGCATTATTCTATACACAACACAATCATTACTCGATTATGAAATATTTGTTTGTCCGTATTTTAAATGTGAGAAGTAGAATCTTACATTAAACACAACACAATAACAAATGCATAGTACCAGCTACCCATGAAATTAGTAGATTCCTTGATAAAAAGTGCTTCTTGGTTGCTTTAATTCATCAGATTGGGCACAACTATATCTAAACTTCTTTTTTTTCTCTTCACGTCATTTTACTTGTGAGTCATAGTTTTACTTTATTACTGTTGTAACTAAACAGATGATTAACTAAACCTCTCTGTTTTGAGTCTGAAATGTGTTATAATATACAAGATATTACTAAGTTTTAATCTTCAATGCTTATATGACATAATGAGAGTTATTTTTTACTTTTATCACATTAACAAACACAAAAACAAAGAAAATTTACTCAATTACATTAAATGCAATAACCACAACAAGTACTCAAATATAAAAAAAAACTTGATATTATATATTTTTTTAAATTTGCCTCTGCTACATATGTATAAGAAGAATAATTGTTATCTATTGATAGAACACTCACATCTAAATATTAATATATAATTACACTTAACAAACCAAAACTCATAAAAAGATATACGGGTATCACTTACTATTACGTGACTCGTATATGTTATAAAAAAAACATGATAAAAATTAGGTTTATTATAAAACAAGGTAAAATTTACAAATAACAATGTACACCTGCATGAAGGAAGGATTCAGGGGAATATTATTGCAGAGGATAATCCTAATAACAGTTAAGGTAAGTGTTACGGTAAGTATTATAACTATTGCCTAAACTTATAAATAGGTTTGAGTGAGGTAAAGCCTAAATTTATTATGAAGTTAAATATCGCAAACCATTTGGTTACATTACTATCCCCAAAATTAAAATTACATGATTACCTACTGTTTCTTCAATATATTAGCTTTGGTGCCTCTATTTTCATACTAGATTGCATTAAACCGGATAGACAACTGGAAAGCAGTTCCTGGAATCCGTGATGATCCTATATGACACATTACTAAATTCAACTTTCCTAGTTACTAGTCATATTAAAATAAATAAATAAATATTGTCCGACACGTCAATATCAACAGTATAGACTCTATACTATAGAGTATAATACATAGTATAATTAAGTAATACTGGATTATAATCAATTGCATTTTATAGATATGGTTAATCTTGTAATATGGTTTTCTTTTTGTCTGATTGTTTTCCTCTTTTCCTGAATTATGTTCGATTACTTTTCTCTCACTCTCTTAAATGTATTTTTTGTGAAATAGTAATTTTTAAATTGAAATGGAATTAGCCATATTTTAATTTAATTTAACTAGTGTTGCGCCGATGTAATAGAAAGTTCCCGACATACTCTCTCCATTATCACCCTCTGCGTGACCATGACCATGAGAAGACCCATAGTGAACGACCGCGTCTCTGCTATTATGTGATCACTGCAACAAACTCTGATATTCGACCTTTGTCTTCAGACAAACAATCTGAAAATGAAAAATTGTCATCATCATATCAGCCAAAGGACAATCCCTGCTGGGCATAGCCTCCTCCAAATATCTCAATCCTCCGAGGTCCTGTGCCTTAAGGAATAAATTTATAAAATTGAAGAAATTGTAATTTTAAAAACGATATCAAACCATATCCAGCCACCTTTCGCAGATTGCCGGTCCATCGGAAGGCATCCTACGCTACGTTTACCAATTCGTGGTCATCTGTCCTATGACAGACGCGACCACGTTAATTCTATGTCGGTCACTTCCTTTGATATCCTTGTTTCAAATTATTACCAAGAGGGTGACTCCGACTAGGCATATCCCAAAGACTTTTGCATGAGAAAGGGTCAATGTGAAAAAGCGACGTAGTTTTCAAGTGCCGCTCATGCCACCTGAGTTATCCTGTTGGCCTGCATAACTACATAATATTATTATAATCCTAGTCCTAGTTACAAGAACACTTGAATGCAAATATTAAATACTAGCTGACCCGTGCCCACTTCGTTGAGCAGAAAAAAAAAAGCTTCCTTTTTTTAAACATATTTCATTACTGCTCCTCTCTTATTAGTCATAGCGTGATACTATATAGCCTATGGCACTCCCCGATAAATGGCCTATTTAACACAAAAATAATTTTAAAAATTGGTTCTGTAGTTCCAGAGATTACCCCTACAACGTCACAAACTTACAAACACACAAACGTTACCTTTTTATAATATTAGTATAGAGTATTATCCATTCATTCTGTCCGTGTGGTGACGGAGTAAGAATACAATATGTCACCACACCATCTCATCCCATGGGTGTCGTAAAAACTGACTAAGGGAATAACCGTAACTACTATCTTTACCAAATAAAAAGAAGGAAAACTTGAAATTAAACCCTAAACCAATCCGTCTGGCCAGCGTGGTATTCGTAGGCCAAGTAACCCTCCGTCACGGGAGGAGGCCCATCCCTGCACACGCTGTTATGATGATGATTATCCATGTAACGATGGATTAAGAATAGGTACATGGTATTAATCAATAAACCAATTAGCCCATCGCAGTCCACTGCTCAACCAAATGCCCCTCCCAAGAAACGCCACAGAACAGGGTCCTCCGCCCTCCGAATTTAGTCCGACCAAGCGATCTTTTTAAGGTAGAATTAATTTATAGTACAGGTATTTAAAATTAAAATTAAAATCTTACTCCAACCAAAATGTTGATACTAAGAAAATTCATCTATAGGTACCTAATAACATCGCGTTAGACAGATATTTTACGTTATTCGCGCATTATTTTAAAACTGGGATATCTTTCAAACTAATAATCGGATCTCATCGCTGTAAAGGACAATATTGTTTAGAATTAAATAAGTATAATGATTAACGTATTTATTTTGATAAGGGTCAATACCATATACACAAAATACCTTTACAAACAATGCATTTCTTTAAATCAAATTTGATTATTATAAAAAAGGTCGTAGTGAGTCAACCTTAGAAGATAGATATATGCTATCGCTGACTTAATTGTAAAACTTTTTTAAAGGTACAATTCTCTAATACATCATTTCAGTATATCTCCAGACGTTTAAGCAGCAGAAGCAAAATAAACGTTTTTTAGCGTCCCTTTTATAAACATATTTCATTACTGCTCCACTCCTAGTAGTCATAGCGTGATGCTACATAGCCTATGACACTCCCCGATAAATGGACTATTCAACACAGAAAGAATTTTTGAAATCGGTTCAGTAGATCCAGAGATTACCCCCTACAACGTCACAAACACACAAACACACAAACTTTACCTCTTTATAATATTAGTATAGAAATAAACCAATTAGCCCATCGCAGTCCACTGCTCAACCAAATGCCCCTCCCAAGAAACGCCACAGAACAGGGTCCTCCGCCCTCCGAATTTAGTCCGACCAAGCGATCTTTTTAAGGTAGAATTAATTTATAGTACAGGTATTTAAAATTAAAATTAAAATCTTACTCCAACCAAAATGTTGATACTAAGAAAATTCATCTATAGGTACCTAATAACATCGCGTTAGACAGATATTTTACGTTATTCGCGCATTATTTTAAAACTGGGATATCTTTCAAACTAATAATCGGATCTCATCGCTGTAAAGGACAATATTGTTTAGAATTAAATAAGTATAATGATTAACGTATTTATTTTGATAAGGGTCAATACCATATACACAAAATACCTTTACAAACAATGCATTTCTTTAAATCAAATTTGATTATTATAAAAAAGGTCGTAGTGAGTCAACCTTAGAAGATAGATATATGCTATCGCTGACTTAATTGTAAAACTTTTTTAAAGGTACAATTCTCTAATACATCATTTCAGTATATCTCCAGACGTTTAAGCAGCAGAAGCAAAATAAACGTTTTTTAGCGTCCCTTTTATAAACATATTTCATTACTGCTCCACTCCTAGTAGTCATAGCGTGATGCTACATAGCCTATGACACTCCCCGATAAATGGACTATTCAACACAGAAAGAATTTTTGAAATCGGTTCAGTAGATCCAGAGATTACCCCCTACAACGTCACAAACACACAAACACACAAACTTTACCTCTTTATAATATTAGTATAGATAACACTAAAAACGTTTTTAGAGATAATAAGAAGTTAATAACGAATATTAAAAAATGCTCAGGACGCGGGCGGCGCTAGTGACCAATTAAGCTTTAAATGAAAACCAGACGCCGTTGTGTCTAGGTGAGATCTAGTTAGTATAGGTGTAATCGAGTATGGAATAAAGAATTTATTATAATATTTTGTGCGCTATTTCGGTACAAAGAATTGGTAACATTTTCAATGTAGGTACCTATAGAGTCATACACTTTCCAGTAACTTAATATTGTGCTTGTAGTTAGCCTACGGGTGTAAGTGTAACTATGTTCCGGTTGGAAGTCGCCAAAGGTTTTATTCAGAGCGTTGAGTACCAAAGCACAGTTAGATGTTATGCGGATTCGAGAGTCCGTAATCTTTTCTATTTCTATGGCCTGGCCTGCCAGAATGATCCAGACGCATTCTCTTTGGAATACAGGGTATTTTATATTGAGTTCGCTTAAGTATACGCGTGCCCTAGTATCCGAGTTAGGGCCAGATTCACAGATTCAGAGACCGCACTTTGACTTTACTTTAGCAAAGTCTAGTTATTTTCTCTGAATTTGAAAAACATTACAAGTAATCTTTCTTTAATCTTTTTTTTGTATCAAAGTCGAACTTTCCTTCAAAGTAAAGTCAAAGTGCGGTCTCTGAATCTGGCCCTTAGGGCCAGATTCAGAGACCGCACTTTGACTTTACTTTAGCAAAGTCTAGTTATTATCTCTGAATTTGAACAACATTAAAGTAATCTTTTCGCATGAAAAGTTTACTTTGTAGTAATAAATAATGAAAGTAAACTTTTTCATGCGAAAAATTACTTTAATGTTGTTCAAATTCAGAGATAATAACTAGACTTTGCTAAAGTAAAGACAAAGTGCGGTCTCTGAATCTGGCCCTTAGTCTTAGAGCCGTCGGTGTATATTCTAATCTCTTTTGCGCCTGAGTAATCCTGTTATTCCTCTTCATATTGTATATTATAGTGCTTAAAGAAACTTTCAATTCAATGGATGCTGTCATAATCAATATTTGATCGCTCGCTCTCGTACGCGTGTGTGTTTAACTCTGGAGTCTTTTCCCAGCGTGCCCGCATTTTAGAGCCTAAAGGCCGCTAGTACAGCTTCATAATGCACAACTAAGTGCAAGCCCGAGCATGCTTTGAAATGCATGCAAATGTAGGTGCGGGTCTCATGGTGCTTGTGATAGCAACGCTGTAGTTTTTCTAGTGCTTTTTGACCGGTAGCCTAGTCTCTCCTGGGCCACCAGACCAAAGAGCCATATGTTATAATTGGTCGAATAAATGTAGTGTAAAGTTTTTGTGGTGATGTAATCCGTATGTTTAGCCCAATTAAGTTGTTTGTCCAAGTAGAAGCTCAGGTATTTGGTCTCTGATGTTAGGCTTAGAGTAGATCCGTAAAATGGTGACAGTTGTAGACTTGCTAGTTTTCTCTTTTTAGTGAAGAGGTCTAACTCTGTTTTAGTGGGGTTGACTGTTAGTTTGTGCTCTTTGCACCAGTCCTCTACTATTTTCTAAGGCTGTGCAACTTAATGGCTTATTAGATTAAGAAGACCAAACTGACATTATCTGGGTATTCGATTTAAAACTTTATAAATTAAAGTAGACAAAACTTTATAAATTAATTTAAGTGTATAATCCTTTAATATAAAGTACATAATATATCGTTTCAACAGAACGTTATTGTAAAAAAAATACACTCTCTGGTAAATTGCTTCACATGAAGTTAATAACTTCACTTAGAAATGAAACAGTGTAGGGAAACGACCTTTAATAGTTTGTTAATAAGAACTAGATGTTTTTGTTAAAGATTAGTCAGAAAGGCAAAGGAACAGTAAGAAAAATACATTTCATATAAAAAGTTGCGTTTGGCACTAATCACTCCACATACAAGTAGGGGATTGACTAACGGGCTGATGCTCTGAAACAAAACATATGGCGTGAAATCTTTTATTCAGCGAAAAAAGTACCTACCTGCGAGCATCTGAAGCTTGACTTTGTGCTGTAGACGTCTCTGATTTTTTACTTGATAACCTGTGACATATTCGTGTTTTAAATTTTGTAACTTAATAAATATCGTTTACACTTGGTCCTTAACCAGGGATCTTAGTAAGTTAGGGCATTAAAAAGATTCGTAAATTTCAAATTTAAAACTTTTATATCGTCAAATTAATAAAATACAAAACAATTAAGTACGATAGTAGTTTGAACAGGAAAATCGATGATGTCTGCGGTCGAAGACGTCATGATACTCTTTACTCTGAACAAATAAATGTGAACTTGAATAGTGAACACGATAATAAATCGGAATAAGATTTAATATTCATAATTTTAGAATAAATAGATCTAGGAATTCCTGGGAAAGATGAACATAATATCTTTATCTAAAATAAAATTGTAATGTCAATTTAATCCTGCGTAAAGAGAGATTGAAGAGATTTGTAGTAAAATTATACTATAGAAAATGGAGGCTATATTATAAAAACAGTATAAAAATAATGTTTACATAGTTATTCATGTTAGGAGAATGTGTCCCCTAAGCTACCTTTCAAACCCATTTAAATTACAAAATACCAAGGAACAGATTCGCTATAAATGAGGAGATTTAAACTAGACATGTATGATTGACTCCAGAGGCGACTTGTCGTGCCGGTTGACTCACGTGGTGCGTGACAATGAGTACTTCGGAAAGCATATGAGTCGCATTGGCACTGCGTAGTCGGTAACGAAATTTTGGACCTCCACATATTAGAGGAGTGCCTAGTGGCACGCGCACGTCTCGACGTTAACGCAGTTAGGCGCTGTCTCTCATCAAAACACAAGACTATAACACTTTATTCTAGCATATCATCATGTAAGATTACTTCCACGAAAACTTACTGCGTACAAACGTTTACACAGTTTAAGTAGCAGATATATTTATGTAATATTCATGAGTAACAATTTTATTTCAATTAATTAGTGAAAAAACAAACAACGACTAAGCAAATTACTAGGCAAGCTAACGACGAGGCTGAAAAAATCAGGTATGTTGGACTAAGAACAACTTATGAGTCTAACTGCATAAAGTTAAGTCAGCCGAAATTCACCCTGAAATACGTATACGTATGATTTAATGAAACATACAACGTTACTTTACTTTACATTCGACCTGTGTTTAAGCTCCTGTCCCTTACTAGGATCCAGCGTGGTATAGTCCTAGAGAATGTCATCAGTTATTGGGACTTACGATCTAAGTGTACGTTTTACAAGCCACCTTTTAACACTATTGAATCTTCACCTTCACTGTCCGTCATGTTTCCTCCTCTACCAGACCAAATTTGGTAAGATCAGTAAGACCGCTTTAGGCATACTCGCTAATAGAAATACAGCTCAGTAACGAAACTCTAAGCAGTCCTGGTTCTAGTAGGTTATGGATAAATTTAGCTATACCGTATTCATTTGGGCTTGAGAAATTTGGTAAACAAACAAAAAAATGGGTCCTTTTAATGTCACGATTACTCATTTATAGATAATTATAATCTATGGTCACGATGAAGACTCGAAAATTATAAAAAAAATATGAATATATTAACGACTTTACAATAAAATAGAAATTTCATTACATAATATGTTTAAATATTATAATTAGATCACCAAGTAATCAATTAATTTATTTTTCCTTTTTAAACATTACATACGAACTAAACGACAATGATGAAGGGCCTACAATTGTCAATGTCTTAAATGTCATGTATCGCATTAATATGTCTTAACAGAAGAAGAATAATATTACAAATTAATAGGATTATTGAAGAATTTGTTAATTAATTTTTAATACAAGCTGGGAACAGTTTTTCTGAATCTAAATTAGAAGTTTCCGATTAATAGAAATTGAAAAAAGTGTTTTTAAAAAGCAATTTACTAATTTGTAAGTTTTATTTATATATTCTGCTTCTCAATAAACTTTTATTGCCTTAATTTAAGCATTATTTACTAAATTCTCATTTTCTTATCCAGGTAGAATACACTTATTTGTATTTATACAGAGTTATTTATTGTTTAGTTATGTTTTTAGTTAAAATTGTTTGAAAACCGCGGCATTTTTGCAGTTTGACAGATTTGACATGTTTATACTTTTTCTCATGCTATCTTGAATAGGATATAGAATACCAAACGTGCGTACGTCTCCGGCAATAAGGTAACCATATTATGGTTACCTAATTTGCGCCAGTACCTGATGGCATTCCAAGCCAAGCGTAGTTCCTGGCTTTTCGGGTGCGCTCGCCCGTCTGTTAAGGTTCCTATCAGCGTGCCAGGCAGAGGACGCTGTTTGCCAGCCGAGGTGTTGTTGGCTGTTTCATAAGACATTGTTACATTTGTTTCATAAGGCTATACAGCCTTTTCTAAATTCTGATTTGTGAACTAAAAGTATTTTTTTGTCATATCTGGATTTCTTTAGGGATGACGGTTAGCTGTAAACAAAATAAGAAATGCTGTTCTCATGTAAAGTAAAATAATAATATGTCGGAATTCAACAGCGAGGTGCAGATCATCAGGGATTCAGAAGCTTTATTCCTGTGCGCTGTTTTTGTTTTCGGTGTTCCAAAATTGAAAAATGGTTGTGGGTTGTTTTTATTTGTTGAGCCTTGTTTACAAATGTGATTAGGTATTAAATACCTAGTAATCGTTTGATCTAGAAACTAATAAACTTCCTCCCCAGGTAAAAACAAAGTATTACCTTTCCTCCTTTGAGAATACCTCTGCTCTAAAGCGTTTTACAACTTGCTAATACATCTGCAATTTTTATCTTATAGTTTTATCTTGTGCTAAATTAGTCTGCGCATAAGTCAGTTATAATTATTTTGTGAAATTGTATAGTCCAGTAATTTTAGGTATTTTAATTGTATCCGGATTGATTCCAAGTGAGCTAGGTTATTTTATGCACCTTTATGCATTTTTTATGAAGATGTGAAAAATTTACATCGATATTATGTTGGTTATAAAAGTTATTAAGGTGAAGTAGCATCATTATAAAAACAGTTTCTAGTTAAATTATCTACAAAAAATTATTTTTGCTTTAATCTAAAACAACCAACTGTTTCAAACGTAAACTCGACGTTTTTTTTAGCAACTAATACAAATAGAGAAGCTGAAGTTACCGACAATAAATAAAATAGAAAAAAATAAGTGAATAACTTTTTTTAAATACAAAATTTAAGGAAGAAAAGAACTATAAGGCTTAAAATAGTAAAAGGTTTGTATGAGTATCCTTTAAAATTTTAACTTTTATTTTATAACCTCATTATACAGATACACAATGTTTATGACATAAAAGTTAGCAGCGAGTTTCTTTTTACCAGTTACCTAATACGCTAAGTTTAATTTTTACAAATTTTGGTTTAATTACATACTCATAAGGTATTACGAAGAACTCGCGACAAGCTTTTATGGTCATAAAAATTGTGTACGATATACTCGTACACAATTTTTGATGAGGTTATAAAATGAAAGTTAATTTTATTTTAAACTTTTTAGTAGGTGTACTACTCTGTCAATAAAACACAAAATCTTTGTTTTTCAACCAAATATTATTTTGCTCCTTAATTTTAATATTATTAAAATTTAAATTTGCTCCTTAAGCAAGGTTACACTTAAGCAATTATAGTAAATCCATGCAAAAGAATGTAATGGCTTTATGTGATTGAATTTTGGAAGGTAATTGAGCTTCCTATGTTTTATTTTATTTATTTATTATTTATTACTCCTCACAAAAAAATCACTTATAACTAGTTACATAGTCGTATTATCTTTAATATTTATTATGTGAGGAGCTGGTGTCTATGATAGGCATAGAATGCCTGTGTTGCAGATCACCAGGCCCACACTCTTCGAACAATGGTAACATTAAAGACGAGTATGATTAACAAAATTAATTTTCATCTAAGTATTAAGGAGAATAAAAACAATAAAATTAAGAAATAGATCATTAAAAGTAATGTCTATAATATAATAATAATGTCTATTAACGGATGACCCGGCGAACTTTGTACCGCCTTAACGTAAATTTAATGCGCTACTTGATTTTGTATAGCTGAACTATCTGCGATAATAGCTGATGTCTGTGATGTCATAGATCGCCACAGAGTTTTTTGTTTTAACTTGAATGACGGTGACATTCGTAGCGCGCTTTTTTAAAAAATTCAAAATTAAATGTATATTTTTCAATCTTTCTGAGAGATTTACTTAATATTTTTTTCCGTAAGAACCTAACACACCACAAAGTATTATAAAACTACCAAAAAAATAATCAGCCTAATCGGTCAAGCCGTTTTCATGCTATGTCGTGACAACGGAAAACGGGTTTCATTTTTAAATATATATAGAAACTAGCTGTTGCCCGCAGCTTCGCTTGCGTTCAGAAGTATTATGATTACTTAGGCTTATTTTTTGTTTAGCGTGTGTAAAAATAAGGGGCCTACAAAACTTCTTTGTACACAATATATTCTTAATGAAAATAAATAAAATGATAAAATAACTTGTTTAATCCATACAAAGTTATCATCATCATCATATCACCCAATCGACGTCAACTGCTGGACATAGGACTTCTCCAAGTATTGCACCTTATGGGGTCCTGTGCCTCCCTCATCCATCGGCTTCCAGCCGTCCACAACAGCGCTGTCGCCGGTCGCCATTCCAGAATCTTTCTGCCCAAACAGCTGTCGGTTCTCCGCGATATGTGCCCTGCTTGTCGTACTTTAACCGGTTATGTCGGTTACTTTGATTCTCTTGCGGATCTTCTCATTTTTGATTCGATCACACAGGAAAACTTCCAACATAGCTCTCTCCAATGCCCCTGAGTGACCATGAGCTTTCTGAGTAGACCCATAGGTCAGGCTACAACATAGCTCTCTTCATTGCCCTTGAGTGAACATGAGCCTTCTGAGTGACCATGAGCCTTCTGAGTAGGCTTATAGGTCAGGCTACAACATAGCTCTCTCCTTTGCCCTCTGAGTAACCATGAAGCTTCTGAGCAGGTCCATAGATCAGGCTACAACGTAGCTCTCTCCATTGCCCTCTGAGACACCATGAGCCTTCTGAGTAGGTCCATAGATCAGGCTACAACATAGCACTCTCCATTGCCCTCTGAGAGACCATGAGCCTTCTGAGCAGGCCCATAGGTCAGGCTACAACATAGCCCTCACCATTGCCCTCTGAGTGACTACGATTCTACTGAGTAGGCCCATAGGGTAGGCTACAACATAGCTCTCTCCATTGCCCTCTAAGAGACCATGAGCCTTCTGAGCAGGCCAACAGGTCAGGCTACAACATAGCCCTCACCATTGCCCTCTGAGTGACCATGATTCTACTGAGTAGGCACATAGGTTAGGCTACAACATAGGTCTCTCCATTGCCCTCTGAGAAACCATGAGCCTTCTGAGTAGGCCCATAGGTCAGGCTACAACATAGCTCTCTCCATTTCCCTCTGAAAAACCATGAGCCTTCTGAATAGGCCCATAGGTCAGGCTACAGTATAGCCCTCACCATTGCCCTCTGAGTGACCATGATTCTACTGAGTAGGCACATAGGTTAGGCTACAACATAGGTCTCTCCATTGCCCTCTGAGAAACCATGAGCCTTCTGAGTAGGCCCATAGGTCAGGCTACAACATAGCTCTCTCCATTTCCCTCTGAGTGAACATGAACCTTAACCTAATTAGGCCTATAGGCCCTCCAATTTTTTATTTTTTTTATCATAGCTTGATGTTATATAGCCTATAGCCTTCCTCGATAAATGGTCTATCCAAAAATGAAAACTAAATTCAATTCGAAGAAGTAGTTCTTGAGATTAGCGCGTTCAAACAAACAAACAAACTCTTCAGCTTTATATAATAGTATAGATATAGATATAGATAATTAATCTGTCAATAGGCGCTAAAACTATTAAGCTATTATCAAAGTCCTTTCTAAGGGTGTACCAACGTCATAGTAACTATATGCATGCAAAGTCTCAGCCTGATCGTATTGAAACCGACAAAGTTTCATACAAACTTTCATCCCCTATTTTATCCCCTTCGGGGTAGAATTTATCAAAGTCCTCTCTAAGGGTGTACCAACGTCATAGTAACTATATTCATGCAAAGTCTCAGCCTGATCGTATTGAAACCGACAAAGTTTCATACAAACTTTCATCACCTATTTTATCCCCTTGGGGGTAGAATTTATCAAAGTCCTTCCTAAAGGGGTGCCAACGTCATAATATCTATATGCATGCAAAGTCTCAGCCCGATCGGATTGAAACTGACAAAGTTTCATGCTAATTTTCATTCCCTATTTTATCCCCTTGGGGGTAGAATTTATAAAATTCCTTTTTGAAGGGGTTGCCAACGTCCTAGTAGCTACATGCATGCAAAGTCTCAGCTCGATCGGTTTGAAACTGACAAAGTTTCATACAAACTTTCATCACCTATTTTATCCCCTTGGGGGTACAATTTATAAAAGTCCTCTCTAAGAGAGTGCCAACGTCATAGTAGCTATATGCATGCAAAGTCTCAGCCTGATCAGTTTGAAACTGACAAAGTTTCATACTAACTTTCATCCCTTATTTTATCCCCTTGGGGGTAGAATTCATCAAAATCCTTTCTTAGCGGATGCCTACGTCATAACATCTACCTGCATGCCAAATTTCAGCCAGATCTCTCCAGCGGTTTGGGCTGTGCGTTGATAGATCACTATGTCAGTCACCTTTGAGTTTTATATATATAGATTGTGTTCTATTGTTTCTTTTTCATTACGGAGTTCCTGTGACTGCTATCTTCATTATCAAACCCTCGAAACTATCTGAAGACAAAGTACTCTTTAAGAATCAAACCATCCCCAAAACTATTGTTTTTTGTGGTTTCATAACAAAGATCCTATGGCCACTTTCCAGATCTATAATCAGATCAGATTCATGTCTTCATAATATGCATTGTCACACGATTGTCATATTCGTCCAAAATTTTAAAATCATTTGGAGACCGGGAAGTGGGCGATATTTTGTTATGATATAAAAAAGTAGTAAAGTATACCTACTTAGTATATTTTTTTGTAAACAAAATTCCAAAAACAAATGTTTATTCTTGAACGTGAAAAGCTTTTATGAATATCATGGATTATGACTACGTAGGAAACCATGTAAGAAACGCGCCTGGCATTCTACCTCGTAAGTGGTGTGGTAAATCAGCGCTCGACTTTGGAAGACGGTTGATTTTACAGAAAAATGCAACGCCATTTTTTGTAGATAATTTTACTAGGAACAATCTCATAATGACCACTATCCACCCCAGAGCAAGAAATTGCAAGATATTTGCGAAAAACTCATTTCGTTACCTTTCCATATTTATTTCAAATTACAATTCGGATTATTTTGAAATTCCTGATAAATGCGAATATAAAACAAATAATGTTCATTGACATTATCAATATTGTCATCATATCAGCCAATTGACGTCCACTGCTGGAGATATGTCTCCTCCAAATATTGCCACCTTTTGCGGTCCCGTGCTTCTCTCATTCAACGTTTTCCCGCCATCCTAACCATTTACTTTAAGCACGATTCCATTTTTGTAACATTTAGGATAAATTTTACAACTTTTGGACTTATTATAGTTTTATATATAAACTTAAGCAAAAAAATACTAACCTAAGTAGTACTGTGTATGCTGCCCCGTCCCCGTAAAGATGGTTGCTTTTGGCCCACGCGGGGAGAAGTGTTGAAGTCCCAAAAATATGGTAATAGGGTGTACAGACTAAAACGCAGGAACACCTTGCGTTCTCTAACCCATGAAGGCAAATCCCGCTGCCTGGTAATCGAGGCAGTGAGTGGCCGCGTGAATTCTGCCCTGGTAAACAACCATAAGGTATAGTTGAATCTTATTTATGATGGCGAGTGTTGGTTGGCATCAGAGTATAACAGGTAAGTGGGCGGCACTCAGATACAACGGACCATCATGACGAATGTGAATGAAACAAAGCAGGTTTGTAAAGAAGGCGTTCCATAGTTTTGCCAACCTCAAACAAGTCGCAGAAAGAAGAAACAGAGTTCAATTTAAAATATTTACAGCGTAAATACTTAAGCATAGTAGTTTTTAAGTAATGACAAACATTTACGGCGTAGGTAGATAACGTTATATTTGAAGAAAATTTTTGCCATTTTCTAAATGACACTACGGCTTTTATCCTAAAACTACTACATACTTAGAATATAAAACACCTATTCTTTTTTTAAACAGAATCCAGAACAACGATTCGCAAGACTTCCATTGACAAAACACATGTTAAAAGTATGAATTCTGAAGATATTGATGACACTCAAGGCAGTAAAACAATGTATCAAACAACAGAAGAAAGTGAAATTCTAAAAATTGATAATTTGCAAGATATAGAAAGTAAGAAACTTGCAGCTGCAGTCCCTTGGCGACGACATAAAAACCTTGACCTAAAAGAAGAAACATTAGAAGTCAGGTATTGGAGAAAAACAAAACAAGAAACAGATCTTACTTCTTTAGAAAAACAATCTATAACCGAAGATTCTACGATACTTGATGTAAAGAATAACCATGAAATAATCAACGACAAAAAATCACTTGAAGTAAAATCTTGGAGAAAACCACGCGGAAAAGATGCGCCAAAAAGTATTGATATGAAACAGGTAACTGAAAGTACCATAATCGGCGAAGATGATAAAGTGGAAACAACACAAAATTTAGAAACTAAAAACTGGAGAAAACAAAGGCCTCAAAATATTGAACCATTATCGCGCACAGAAGATAGTACAATCATGCAAAGGCAGACAGAAGAAGAAGGTAATCTCACGCAACGAACCAAACCACAGACAGATCAAAATAAAACTATACAAGACAGGAAGGAACCAATTCCGTGGAACCAAGAAAGTATCAAACTGCGGCCTACAAAAGTAGAAAAGGTAACACTTGTAAAAGAAAAATTGGAGGATGTAACACTGCGGCAATACAGAAAAAGTTCTATTCAAAAAATTGACATTCAATTACAAGAACTTGCACACTTAGAAGATACGTCCACGTTACAAGTAAGCGACACTCAGGAAGAAAATGAAAAACAAGCAGAAAAAATTAACGACTTACCAGTCTGGAGACGAAAAACAAAAAAACTTAAAGAAGACGATGTTTTACAAGTGGAATCGGAAGAACAAGTTCCTTCAACATTCAAAACTAAACAAAAGGCACCGGAAGAAGACAAGCATGAGGAAATACAATTAAAACCAACAAAGAGAGATAAGCCTGTTGAGGAAGAAGCAGTTGAAGAACCCCGGTGGCCACATGGCAGAAGGCGTCCCAAAGAAGAAAAACCGAAAGAAGAGGTGGTACTCAAACCGATACCCAAACAAAAGCTACCTGAAGAAGAAACACCTGAGGAAAGACAATTGAAACCAACAAAGAAAGAAAAGCCTGTTGAGGAAGAAGCAGTTGAAGAACCTCAATGGCCACATGGCAGAAGGCGTCCCAAAGAAGTAAAACCAAAAGAAGAGGTGGTACTCAAACCGATACCCAAACAAAAGCAACCCGAGGAAGAAAAGCCTGAGGAAAAACAATTGAAACCAACAAAGAAAGAAAAGCCTGTTGAGGAAGAAGCAGTTGAAGAACCTCAGTGGCCACATGGCAGAAGGCGTCCCAAAGAAGAAAAACCAAAAGAAGAGGTGGTACTGAAACCGATACCCAAACAAAAGCAACCCGAGGAAGAAAAGCCTGAGGAAATACAATTGAAACCAACAAAGAAAGAAAAGCCTGTTGAGGAAGAAGCAGTTGAAGAACCTCAGTGGCCACATGAGAGAAGGCGTCCCAATGAAGAAAAACCAAAAGAAGAGGTGGTACTCAAACCGATACCCAAACAAAAGCAACCCGAGGAAGAAAAGCTTGAGGAAATACAATTGAAACCAACAAAGAAAGAAAAGCCTGTTGAGGAAGAAGCAGTTGAAGAACCTCGGTGGCCACATGGTAGAAGGCGTCCCAAAGAAGAAAAACCAAAAGAAGAGGTGGTACTTAAACCGATACCCAAACAAAAGCAACCTGAAGAAGAAAAACCTGAGGAAATACAATTAAAACCAACAAAGAAAGAAAAGCCTGTTGAGGAAGAAGCAGTTGAAGAACCTCAGTGGCCACATGGTAGAAGGCGTCCCAAAGAAGAAAAACCAAAAGAAGAGGTGGTACTTAAACCGATACCCAAACAAAAGCAAACCGAGGAAGAAAAGCCTGAGGAAATACAATCGAAACCAACAAAGAAAGAAAAGCCTGTTGAGGAAGAAGCAGTTGAAGAACCTCGGTGGCCACATGGTAGAAGGCGTCCCAAAGAAGAAAAACCAAAAGAAGAGGTTGTACTTAAACCGATACCCAAACAAAAGCAACCTGAAGAAGAAAAACCTGAGGAAATACAATTAAAACCAACAAAGAAAGAAAAGCCTGTTGAGGAAGAAGCAGTTGAAGAACCTCAGTGGCCACATGGCAGAAGGCGTCCCAATGAAGAAAAACCAAACGAAGAGGTGGTACTGAAACCGATACCCAAACAAAAGCAACCTGAAGAAGAAAAACCTGAGGAAATACAATTAAAACCAACAAAGAAAGAAAAGCCTGTTGAGGAAGAAGCAGTTGAAGAACCTCAGTGGCCACATGGTAGAAGGCGTCCCAAAGAAGAAAAACCAAAAGAAGAGGTGGTACTCAAACCGATACCCAATCAAAAGCAACTCGAGGAAGAACAGCCAGAGGAAATACAATTCAAGCCAACAAAGAAAGAAAAGCCTGTTGAGGAAGAAGCAGTTGAAGAACCTCGGTGGCCACATGGTAGAAGGCGTCCCAAAGAAGAAAAACCAAAAGAAGAGGTGGTACTCAAACCGATACCCAAACAAAAGCAACCTGAAGAAGAAAAACCTGAGGAAATACCATTAAAACCAACAAAGAAAGAAAAGCCTATTGAGGAAGAAGCAGTTGAAGAACCTCAATGGCCACATGGCAGAAGGCGTCCCAAAGAAGAAAAACCAAAAGAACAGGTGGTACTCAAACCGATACCCAAACAAAAGCAACCCGAGGAAGAAAAGCCTGAGGAAATACAATTGAAACCAACAAAGAAAGAAAAGCCTGTTGAGGAAGAAGCAGTTGAAGAACCTCAGTGGTCACATGGTAGAAGGCGTCCCAAAGAAGAAAAACCAAAAGAAGAGGTGGTACTTAAACCGATACCTAAACAAAAGCAACCCGAGGAAAAACAGCCTGAGGAAATACAATTGAAACCAACAAAGAAAGAAAAGCCTGTTGAGGAAGAAGCAGTTGAAGAACCTCAGTGGCCACATGGCAGAAGGCGTCCCAAAGAAGAAAAACCAAAAGAAGAGGTGGTACTCAAACCGATACCCAAACAAAAGCAACCCGAGGAAGAAAAGCCTGAGGAAATACAATTGAAACCAACAAAGAAAGAAAAGCCTGTTGAGGAAGAAGCAGTTGAAGAACCTCAGTGGCCACATGGCAGAAGGCGTCCCAAAGAAGAAAAACCAAAAGAAGAGGTGGTACTCAAACCGATACCCAAACAAAAGCAACCCGAGGAAGAAAATCCTGAGGAAATACAATTAAAACCAACTAAGAAAGATAAGCCTGTTGAGGAAGAAGCAGTTGAAGAACCTCAGTGGCCGCATGGCAGAAGGCGTTCCAAAGAAGAAAAACCAAAAGAAGACGTGATACTTAAGCCCATCCTGAAACAAACAATACCAGTAGAAGAAAAATCTACTAGCGTAGAAGAAAAACCAAAAGAGGAACATACGAAAGAAGAAACAGAAGAGGTTATAAGTATTGCTAAACGAAAAAAACTGATCAAGATAAAGAATAAAAAAGATGATAAACGAGGTAAGATTATAATATTTATAAGATAACTTTATTGTTGTATGCAACAAAATGATTGATCATTAGAAATTTAGAACATCTTTCAATTTCGAATTTTAAACAGATGCATGGTTCATCCCAATCATTTTATGTCTCACTAAACCGATGTAAATATGAAATTAATATTTCATTGTAAAATAATATTTTGACAAACGGCTACAATTTAAGGTAGAATCTATAATTTTATTGTGTAATCAAAAAAAAACTTATTTTACGAAGTTAAAAGATAACATAACATAACTATTCTTGCCACCTTTACATTTAGTTGTGGTTTGCAGAAATTAAGTCAGCTGCTAATGAGTTTGGTCATTATGATGAAATTATTTTTATCAGTAATTTTATTTTATTTTATTATATTTTCTATGTATGTATGTATGAAGAACACTGGTTAATGGTTTTTTTTATCCGTATGTGCAGTCCCATAAAAATTTCTAGTGTTGCTCAAGTCTATCATAGAATTGGTGACGACTGAATTTTTGTAAATCATAACAAGATTAACTGACCAAATCGGCTACACATTTATAAAACACACCGTAGCTATTAATGAGTTGAGTAAGACAAAAAATTATTAATTCTTTGTGAGTACCTCATTAACTACAACAATTTAGGTAGTGTTACTATCTCTTACATTTAATTAATTGGTCACAAATGTCCTCTCAATGCCCCATCCCACACTTATCATTACATTTCCTAAAAGTTAATAAATTTCTTTCGATCTGTAGCCAGCATTTAAAGATAGTTAAATAATGTCTAGCTTAGTATACTGCCTATATGATCAGGTCAAAGCATAATTTGAAAATAATAGCGTCAAGAACAATACGTTCTCTTAGTGGTAATAAATACATAAAAACAAAAATAATCTCAGAGGTGATGAGGTAACAAGACCATATAAATGTAAATTAGAATTTTGTTTTATTTAAGTAAACCCATCTATGTAAAATAATTTCGCATAGTCAAAAATACACAATAAATTGCCAAAACTTCTGTGTTAAAAAATTCCACAGAATGTTTAAAAACATTCAGATATTAACAAACTCACTATTTTACAGCGTTGGAACCAATCATAACCGAGCCTATTAGAGCTATAAACGTATTGGAAAATCATACCTTTGAATTGACAGTTCTATATGAACCTGCAGATGATAACAAAGTGTCATGGTACCGGAACAACCAAATCCTTGAGCAAAGTGAGGATTGTTTTATTAAGACGGAACCAGGATTTTCTACAATAAAAGTACAAAAAGTTGACAAAAAGAAAGTAGGAAAATATGAAGTAATTATTGAAAATAAAAATCTAGTCGCAAAATCAGCGAGCTCAGTTAAATTGGTAAAATCTTTCAACGAGAATGAAATCCTACCTCCTGTTTTTATAAGACCATTTCATCATAAAAGGGTGTGTTTAGGAGATATAGTACTACTCGAGGCGGAAGTAATTTCTAGTCCAACGGCTTCATTCCAATGGTTTTTAGATACTAGAGAAGTTACTTCTTATGCTAAACAAAATAAATTAACAAGTATTTATGTAACAAGCAGGGATAACGTAACATGTTTGTGCCTTGAAAACATTAACGAAGACTTGTTAGGAGTTGTTACATGTCGAGCAGAAAATTTTGCGGGTTCTGTATCTTGTTCCGCTACATTAGTATTGCAACATGATACTGATGTTGATGGCAAAGCACCTATAATTATCAAGCCTTTGGAATCCCAAACAATAATGGATGGGGAACCAATAAAGCTTTCTTGTAAAATAATGGGGCAACCTTGGCCGAAAATTGATTGGTACTATGATGAGACACCTGTACAAAGAGCTAGAGATATTACAGTCGCTCGACAAGAATCCGGCTTATGTGAGCTATGCATTAAAGAAGCATTCCCTGAAATGACAGGGATTTATAGTTGCACAGCTACAAATGAATTTGGAAGTTGTAACAGCGAGTGTACTGTAATTGTGGAAGGTAGTGACGTAATTTATAATTTCATCATTGCATGTGAATTCACTCCGCATGTGTATTCCACACCGCGTGTATTTGGGTTTATAATCATTTATATTAATTTAATTATTTATTTATATTAACACATCACATCCGAATTTTCCATGCATCTGTAGAAAATAATGTTTTAAATTTAGTTACTACTATTGGAAAATAATTTAATCACTTGTAAATGCTTAAATTTTAACAAAACGAAAGAAGTACTTTGTAACGTAAAAATGGTATTTAAGAAAATAAAGATGAACATGTAAATTATGAATGAATGCTGATAAAGTAAACCATATACATACTAGGTATTTAATAGCACAAATCAAAATATGCACATATTATTTATTTTGTAGTAATATTACTATTGCTAGTAATATTATAAGGAAGAGCACAAATGCTATGCTTATTTTATAATACCAGAGCTTCTGTATGTGGCACTCTGTCAATATATTTACTTACTAGTGTACGTGTGTAATTCTTTTTATGCAACATAAATTTGTAGGCAACTATATGCACATGTTTTTGAAAAGGGTTACACTCGTTCATAAACAATATTTTTTCTTATGATTGTCATTACGTAATTTATTTTTTGTAGCATATGAATATGTACCAAGTGCTTCGGAGGAAGACGTACTAAGTGATGAGGTAAGGACTTATTTAATTAAGCTTTATTTAGTAAAACTCAATTTAACGTAAAAATGCGTAAAATTGTTTAAATCTTTATAACAGTATTTTAAACGCAACTTATATGACATAATTGCTTACATTTCGTGACCGGATAGGAAGTATTCTAGGTAACCTATAACATTATTACACGATTTTCTGCTATCTAACAGCTCCTTAGACGTCTTTTACACAAAAAACGTGATATTATGGTTTAGTTACATTACGGAATATCACTGTACTTTGACGATTGTAGTCAACTTTCGTTTCATCTACCAACATAATAATCAAAAAGTCTAAAATAATATGGTGATATTGCGGAAGTCTGTACCTACTGTTTTATTTTAATTAACGCCTTTCCACGCTAATCTTATCAGTCACAAAAAATAATATATCTAATAAAATAGCAAATATTATAGATTTAAATAAAAAAATAATAAACGTAAAATGAATAATGTTGACTTAAATAATACTAGACATACTCGTTCTTTTTCGTTACATCACCGTTAAAAACTTAACTTATGCTGTTACACTTTTTTACAGAAAACAAGTGACGTAGAAGAATTTGCACCGCGAATAATAAAAGCTTTACCAACAGTTGTTACTACCAACGAAGGTGAACTGACAAGGTAAGAATTTATAAAACCTAGTCTTAGCATTCCATAGATTCTCCATGCGGGTGCCGGGGTCCATCGCGTGATAGAAGACGGAACTCTTACATAACAGCGTCTAGGACTTACGACCCAGGCGTAGGCTTAAGGAGGCCCCCTAACAACGCGTTAGCGGTCAACTTCACTATATGCTATGTTCCCACCTATCCTTTGGAAATAGGAACCTAACATTGTCCTTTTGGCCATTTGTCATAGTAGAGACCTTACTGAAGTTCTCGGCAGTCCTAGTTCTTTTACTTAATAGATTGTAGAGGGATTTAGCTGGACTACATCTCACACCTATTTCCAAGGCATAAAGAGTAACCATGTAGCCATTTCTGGTTATCTCAGTGGTGTTCAGGGAAACATCCGTTAGCTCTATAAATACTACACGCTTTTTCAAATTTGAGTAGAGGTATATGTCTGATCTCAACGGCGACATGCAGATATTCTCCGGGATTTCGTAGTTTCCAATAGTCTGCCAAGCTCAGGATTGAAAAAAAATTGTAGGTGGTCGTTTTAGTTGGCCTTGCTTAAAAAATTGAATGTTTTGCCTTTTATTTTCTGTTAGTTCTATTTTAGCTCTAGCAATTGATAAAGTCACTGCCTCACGTATAATCTCTTGTACTCTATCGTGACGTTGCGAGTAATGCCCCTATCCAAAAGCACTTCGTAGCCTACTAATAGGTCTAGCCTTACCAATTTTTTTGTCACATTACGTGCATTTTTTTGTCCGTGGTGGAGAGTCAATGGGAAGGCGTTGAGGTACATTTTAGTTAATGCTGGTCTGCGTAAAGCAATGTGCGCCACTTCAAGGCAAAGGTATACAGTAGTCGCCTAGAGTAACCAATTCATTTTGCATTTTTAGGTTTTTTTGTTACTTAAAATATTTATTTAGTATCTAAACACTCTAGTACAGTACAGAATACATAAAACTTGTACTTTATTTTTTTTAAAGTAAACCTTATACACTAAATAACTAATACTCTGGACCCCACACTAGGATTCCCTGTGTCGTGGGGTTCAATCTCTTCCTGTTTACTATATTCATAATGTAATATTGTGTAATATTGTTCTTAGTACCAAATTTCTTATTTATGGTCTGGTTTATTGCGCGCACTCTATAGCTATCATCTTGGTATAAGAAAGATTTTGTAATTTATTTGTCTGATTGTCTTTCCATGTTTCCAACCTGATCTACTAGTTTGTGCGCTTATCATGAACTTTTTTTATATATTGTAACAGTGACTCGAGCGCAGGTGATTTTTTTTAAATTGGGATGGATTTTACTATTTCGTCTTTAGGTTGATAAGACTTGCATTTTAGTGACTGATGTTTATAAAGTTCCAAAGGTTTTTTTTAGCTTCATCCCAAAGTTATTTTTGTCTCAATACAGAGCGGACGAGTCTGCCGATTGAGATAATCCTAGCCACGGTTTTAGTGTATTTGGCACTTTAGCATCTAGTTTTTTTTAAGAGGTTCTGGTTTAAATCATACACCTCGTGTATGATTAAAACCAGAACCTCTTAAAAAAAAGGCTAATAGAGGCGTGATATTAATTAGTTGTCGTATATCCAAACTTTTTTCACGTTATTTATCAGTTGTTGATCTCCATTTTAATGTCGTTTATGAAACTTTTGACGACATCGTCTAGTGTAGTAACTTCTTCATGAACGTTGGATTGATGTTTTTGAAAATCTCAGACACAGGGCATGATCATTAGTGCATAGTTGGCTATTTAAAATTTTAAAAAAACCACGTTGCCCAGTCCAATAAGCTTATTTTATTAGAAATTTAAGTCTTTCAATATACCTATGTAAAATAAATATTCCATAGAAAAATGAGACTGAATCCATAATAATATAGAATAGAATAGAATATTTATTTTGTAGTAGAAGTGAAACAAACAATTTAACAATTACAGATTAGAAGCAAAAGCCATAGGTATGCCAAAACCACAGATAAGATGGCTTAAGCAAGGTATAGAAGTAATCCAATGTCAAGAATACCAAATAGAGGAGATGGAAGACGGTACATCTATACTAATTATATCCGAAGCGTACCAAGACGATACGGGTGAAATTGCATTTGAAGCATATAATCCTCTAGGTGTTACTTCTACTATTGCAGCCCTTTCTGTTGAAAGTAAGTACAATATTTTTAGTTTATCACAAAAAAGATAAATAAATTTAATAAATGTCTGCTTATCGTTTCAGCTTTCAGAGTTACCGAAGACATATTGGATGCAGTTTTATATTCCAATAACCCTAAATCCTATATTACATCCTACTACAAAACAACACATTACTATTCTACATAACGATTCTGTTTAACACTTTACAGTCGTTTTATTTTTGTAAATAAAGTAATGACATTGAAATAGATTAAGCATAATTACGGTTTATAATGAAAAACATCATCTCGATCTAACGACGTACCTATTGACATATTTACTATACTTATTATAGTTGAATGACCATGCAGCTACTTGTAGTTGTATCCTTCAAAACACAACATCCGTATTGGTATAAAAATATATTAGATTAGAATAGTAAATAATTTATGTAAATGGGCTTTAAAAGGAAACAAGAAAGGAATCAAGTTACACCAAGGGGTTTATCTTATAATTTCATTTTTTTGCAAGTTAAAGTATTTTGTTTAGATACATCCTTCAATTTAAAAAGGTAAAATTATACCCAGCGAAGCAGCATCTACATGCTAGAAAAATTCGTGGGTTCGATACAATGTCCATGTTTTTTCTTTTTGCATACACTGATTCAGGCTTCACCAAGATCTGTGTAATCCACGACGCGCGAAGTTGACGCTGAAGATGACGAGTGGGACGTTACATGGTTCATGTAGTTGTAATAAATGTACCTACGTGCAATAACCTTATTTTTAACACATTTAAATCTGTCACCTCTGATGCAGATACGACAGATTTTCAAATAAAGATTCGACAAAATTACTGACATTTACTAAAATTTCTGGGCATTTAAAAGAAAAATTTTAATAAGTTATATTTTATAGGTATCGTAGGAACCAAGGAGTACAGAAAACCACTATGGGTTACACATATGGAAGAACTACAGGCGGCTTTGAAAGGTATCTATTATTACAGTAATGATCCTCGTCCTGTTATATCTATGTATATTAAAATGTACTCGTAAGTTCTAAAAAATCGAAATGCCTATTATAAGCTGATGAAGTAAACGTAATATATTAAATTATATATATGTTACAGTCAAAACTCATGGCCGGTCAAAACCACTTTTAACTGCATGTCAATTCTCGTTCCTTAAAATCGTTAAAAATTCGGTTAAGTTAACTTTAGTTGTCTAATTGTCATACCTATTGTGTGACAATTTTGACAACTAAAGTTAACTTAACCGAATTTTTAACGATTTTAAGGAACGAGAATTGACATGCTGCGTAAAACAGTCAATAGTGGTTTTGACCGATGTCCTTAGTCAAAACCACTATTGACTGTTTTTGCAGTTAAAAGTGGTTTTGACCATCGATGTTAGTCACTTTTAACTGGCAAAATACAATATTAAGGCAGAAACAGTTGGTTAGGTTAGTAAGGAGACCAAAGGACTAGAAACATTTTTTAAATGTAAAACTAGAATATAGTATTACTATATTCTAGCACTCGCCGGCCGCTGCCGCGGCACGATCGCTTCGCTCGCTCGGCTCGTGCGTCCATTGGTCACCATACTAACCTAACCTAACCAACTGTTTCTGACCTTTGCCAGTTAAAACGTAAAATTTCAATGAGTTTTGACTAACAGTCAATAGTGGTTTTGACTAAGGACGTCGGTCAAAACCACTTTTGACTGGTTTTTTCAGTCAAAAGTGGTTTTGACCGGTTATAGCATATATATTACAATGCACTTATTACAGCAACGCAGTCGGTGCCAACTTTCGTGAAAGAAATTTTAGGAGAACGAGTTGATGAAGAAGAAACAGTTATTTTCGATGCTGTATACAGTGGTAACCCTATTCCAGGTAAGCAAAAATATATTTTGTAATATTTATGTTGCCAATATTAAAGGTTGCAACAGACTGTACACTACTTTCTTGCTTCTCTACCAGTCATTAACTACTGTTTTGTTATATCGTTCGTCTCACATGCATAATATTCAAATGTAACATTATTTTATTGCACTTTTTACAGAAATCCTTTGGTATAAGGACGACAAAATTATACGAACTGATGATCGTTACGTTATTGAAAATGGCGATAATCATACCACATGTACAATTAAAAAATGTGTTAAGGCTTTAGAAGGAACGTATATGTGTAAAGCAGTAAGTGATGTAGGCATGGCTATTACTAAGGCAAAATTGCAAGTGTATGAAAAGGGAGAAAGAATAAAAAAAGCGAAAGAGGTAAAACAGAAAAAGAAACAGAAATTAGAAGTAAAGGTTGAAGAATTGCAAGGAGAGAAAGTTACGAAAATTGAGGAAGACCATACTATGGAAATACCACAGCCAATTAAAAAAGTAGACAAAATAAAAGCAAAAGTTGCTGTCGATGAAGCCGATTACGTAGAAACAACCGATGTTTCTTCGTATAAAAAAGTGGACAAAAAAGCTAAATCATTATTAAAACCGGAAAAACTAGAACCGACTGTTACTGAACATAATTATTTAGTATCAACTCAAATAGAAAAGGAAGAAACTACAGAACCTTTTGAAAAGCAATATGAAACTCAAAAAGGAATTATGAGGATGGTTGAGACTGACAGTAAAGTAGTGGCAGAAATAAATGAATTACTAGAAGTTATTAACGCTAAAGAATTTGGCGCAGGAGAATCACCCTTGCGAGAGCTTGCTAAGATTGGTTTTATGATGAGAAGTGGTATTAACACAGAACAAATCGAGACTTTATATGATTCTCAATATTTTCCAGCATTGAGGATTCCACAATCCCAGTCGGCCCTAGTTCGTTTAGTAGAACGTCAGGGGCATGGAGCACTGATTACAGAAGTACTTACCGAAGAAACTGCTCAAGATGAAGATATAATCGCAGCTAAAGTTGGATTCCGTGCTTTCCTTAAAATGGTGGAATTAAAACATTCTTCGGTCGAAGAAGTTATAGCTCATTTTTATCCTGAAGATTTCAAATCACGGTCCTGGGAACAAAAAGAAGCGCATGAGGTAAATATTATTATTGATTCAAGTAATCCTATGCCTTCTTATGTAGGTGGACTACTGTATTCGTCATAAATAAACTGGATAAGCAGATAAAACAGTAAAATCGGCGTCAGGAAACTGTACGCTGTACCACATATTTCTTATTAAATTGTCTACATTAATAAAGGTTTTTAAATTCATAGAACTTAAATTTGAAAATGTTACAGATTGTTGTTGAATCATCAGCTGAGCACTTTGCAAAAACTCACACAACTAATGTTATAAAAGGTAAGGTATTTTTTTAAATAGGACAAACTTTTGATTTTATGCTCAATGCCGCGGAGACTTTGCAAACTCTAATTTAATGGACACAAATAACATCCAAACTCAGAACAATAGTTTGTGTATGGCGCAAAGAATTGTCCTGCGAGGAATTCGAACTCGGGATCTCGTGCACGGTAGGGATGACACGTATATACCGGCACAGGTTTATATACTCAGTATAAGCTTGCCAGTACACACACCCAGTATGTATAACTGAAACCCGGTCTGTACCCGATCGGTACAAATTCTTGTCGAACACCCGAACTAAACTCGACCGTATTCATATGAACATAATCTATAGTATTCCTTGACATACAGTACGGTACAGGCGGCCATACGGGGTCTGACGTCATACCTGTACCGAACGCCCGACCCGAACTAAACCGTATTCATATGGCAATAGAGTATAATCTATAGTATTCCATAACGTACCGTACGATACGGGCCTCCTCGGAGCGGGTATGACGTCATACCTGTTCCGAACCAAACCCGACCGTATGAGTATAATCTATGGTATTGATGACGAACCGTGCAGTACGGGTCTACGCAGAGCGGGTCTGACGTCATACCTGTACTTGTATCGTACATTCGTACCTAGAAAGAACGATCGCATTGAAATTTGTTTACATTTAATTTTATATTCTTTAATAAATTATTTGGTGATGCAAATTTCTTCTTTGTTTATATTCTTATTAGGAAGTTAATAATTGTAATATTTATTTTAAATTAATTGTTATTTTTTTATTTTACAAGAGTAGGTACCTAGTTGTTTTGAATGACTTCTCTTTGTTTTTTTATTGGAAAAGGGTTTTTTGAGCTATTACAGATAGACGAGGTTTTAGAGTAGGTACCTATGTATAAAATGTTTCATGTAAGTACCTAAGTAATATTGGTTTTACAACCTTTTTTTATTATTTATAAGCATTTAGTTGACGCGGCGCAGTTGTTCGATCGTGTTTGTAAACTCAAAGCCCCTGTCTGAAAATACCTATAGGTATGATTATACTGGGTTTTGGCACGGAGTATACAGCCATACCCATACCTGTGAGCCCGGGTATGCAATGTTGCAGGTATATCTCATCGCTAGTGCACGGCACCCGCATACACAGCCGCTTTGGCACCAAGGCAGTTATAAAGTTATATAATATTTCTTCTGCACTTATACTTGAGCAACACTAACTATGTTAAAATATAACTAACATATCTAAACGCACCGACTTTTTTCAGTGAAAATATAAAAAAACTTAAAAGTCATTATTTAGAGAGTCAAGAGTCTCTAGCCAGTCCTTACAACAACACGGGATAAAAAATTTAAAACAAATACTCTTTTTAAATATTAAATTTCGAATTTTCACTTGATATTATAATTCATGACCTTGGGTCTATTGCAGCGCTGCGCCGGCAAAAGATGGAGCTGTTTGAGTTTGAAAGCTAAGCTTTATGACTGTATTTTTATATGATATAATCAAATCGATCCTTAAAAGTCATTGGAAAGTACCTACTTGACCAAATGTAATAATTCATTAAAATAGCCATTTACAAAATTTTAATTTAATTCATTTTTACCGGTTACCACACTCGTAGCTAAGTTATAAATTAAAATATTAATATTTTCAGATATCTCCGAAGATGCGGAAAAAGCTGAAGGTAAGTTTTTCTAAGACAAACGACATCAGGAATATCAGCGCTTGTAACTCATGCTTTGAACATTTAATTTTTTGTGCATTTAAAAGCTTCAATAACCATCTGAAAAAAATAACTGCATAATACACTTCTCATCAAAAAAATCGAAACAGTTGCAAGTTTGTGTTTTATAAGGATTATCTGAAAAATGTGTATATTTAGGAATATGTGTTATACATCATTAAATAGGGAATTTAATGAGGTTTTTAAATAATGATGTTAATGTTCTAAATTCAAATTAAATTTTCATAGATTTCGTATTTTATTTAACGAGTCGTTTTTACCCTGTACGTAGTGTGACGGAAATTGATAAAATTAGGCACGTAAATGAAAAAAAAGCTAGAAAACGTTTATTTAATAACTTGGACACCATTCCCGACCTTTCATTACTGCTTCTGTACGGTTTTTCATCGATCGGATGAGAGTCACGATCTAAAATAGTGGCGCTCTATTCCATTCCTGTTGGATTGCATTTTAAAGCTGACTAAATGTTTTTGAGGCATGATCTTTTACACTAATTCGTCTTTTTTATTCATCCCATAGATGTTTAATCGGATTCATGTCCGGGCTTCTTGCTGGCCAATCAATAATAGAGATATCGACTTCAGTAACATAATCTCTTACAACGCTCGCGGTGTTTGCCCTAGCATCCTCGTACATAAATGTCAAACCGGGGTCAAATAAATGTTCATAGGGCATCACAAGAGGTTCAAGATACTGTTCGATGTACCTATGACTGTTAAAAAAGGGCAGACGGGACCCAAACACAAAGACTAACTCTGTCTTGTCGTTGCCACTAATTTCTCCTCAAACAGTCCATGAACCGCCACCATGGATGGCCTTTTCTTTTAATCCTGCATGGTGCAAAGCGTTCTCCATCACTTCTGTAGACCTTAGTCCTTCCATCGTTACCATACAATACAATTTTGCACTCATCAGAAAGGAGGAACTTGTTCCACTAGATGTATGACCAATTTAGGTAATTACGTAAAAAGTTAAGGCGCGCTTTTTAAAGATCTGCAGGTAATTCCTCCCTATTTGCTGGCTTGTTCGGTACAAGTCCACGTTTCTTCAACCTTCTTCTAATTGTAGAGTCACTTACAGCCACCATAGGTTCATCATGAAGCTGCTGCTGCGGTTGAAAGACATTAAGGCATAGACTTTGTAAGAAAGGTGTTACTATAAATCGATCTACTCGGTCAGAAGTTACCTGTTTTCTGCCAGATCTCTAACGGCGCGTGAATAAACCAGTCTCTTGATAGCGTGTGCAAATTCTATGAAAAGACGAGACGCTAAGATGCAATCTTTCAGCCGTATTAACCTGACTAAGTCCAAAATTCAGCAATGCCACCACTTGGCGGTTTTTGCGAGTAAAAAAAGCATGTACGCAGTAATAAGGGGAGCGAGGAACTCTGGGTGCGCGATACGGGTTAATAAATAAACGTTTTCTAGCTTTTTTTTCATTTACGTGCCTAATTTTATCATTTTCCGTCAAACTACGTACAGGGCAAATACGACTTGTTAAACAAAATACGAAATCTATGAAAATTTAATTTGAATTTAGAACATTAACATCATTATTTGAAAACCTCATTAAATTCCCTATTAAATGACATATAACACATATTCCTAAATATACACATTTTTCAGATAATCCTTATAAAACACAAACTTGCAACTGTTTCGATTTTTTTGATGAGAAGTGTATAATAACATAACATGTAATCTACATTTAAGAAATGTTTTTATTTTCTGCTTAGGCTATATTTTTGTTTTTGTTATGTATTTAAGAGTAAAAAAGACATTGGTTTTTTTTTCATAATTCGAGTCTAATTGTATGAACAACTATACCCCTTCCACTATATTTAACAACATTTGACAGATTGACGTTAGTGACGTTCTCGAATGTAATCCCATTCGATTGTAAGCGATTTCGCGATTTTTCAAATTACTTTATTTTACACATTTGGATCCTTACATCAACTTACATTATCATTTTATTATTGTTTCTTTCTTCTATGTTAAGAGAATTAGCCTATAGCTTAAAATGATAAAATTATAGTTAGCTTAGGTATTATTTAAAATACCTACATAATTTATCGTGACACATTCGCGGGTTATAGCTAATCTAAAATATCATATTACATTTTATAAACGTATTATGAAGAGTTCAGGTTTATTCATAGCATTTATTTCTACCGATTTGTAATTTGTTTCATAATGGTGGTAATCGTTATGAGTGTCCATCACTAAGTAACCATGGTAACTGAAAAAAACATGGGTACGTCCATGAAATACAATATAATTTGTTCGAAAATTAAGCGGAAGTATTACGAAACTTCATGGACGTGAACTGTCAAAAAGCTAAACTTACGCTGGAAGGGGTATAGTCACTATCTCATTATTAACATTTATGCGTGTGCATAATGTAGGAGTATGATTACATTTAAACAAATGCAGCTTCAATTTAACGTGACAGTGATTTTTTGGAATATATGTTAACACATGGTGGCCTCTTACAACGATATAAATATTATTAAATTAATTATTATAGAATAGAATATAAATAAATAAATAAAATTAAAAAGTACTAAATTATTTAAAAAAACAGTAACTTGAGTTATGTTTTAATAAATGCGTGAATTAATATTCTTTGATTCAGCTTTTAACAAACTGCTTTTGGCTTCAAGAATGTGCTTAATTTTCAAATTTCGTAAAAAAAATCATGTTGGATAACCAAGCCATAAGAAGTAAGTATAAAAAGCTATTTTTATAAATATAGTTTATTTTTTTAAGCACTGGCTAACATAACAATAAATACCACTTTTACAATAACAAATTTCTTAATAAACTTCAAACACTGTACTATATATTTCACAGATTTAAAAGAAAAGAAACAAGTCGAACGCAAAAAACACACTAAACAGAGAGTATTTAGTTTTGAAGATAAAATAACACAAGAGATCAAAACAAACGATACAATACAAGGCTTAAAAACATTACAACCAAAGGAAAAACAAGAGTTCAATGAAGAAGAAAAGACTAGCATTCTAGAAGATGTTTCATTCTTACCAATTAAAACAATCGCGACTGATATTTCTGATTGCACAGTAGAAGTCGTCGCTGCTAGCCTCGTATCACACATTATACCCGAAAAACAAATAACAAACCTTACAGCAAATTTGAAAATAGATGTAAATCAGTCTCTGATATCGGACATACCTCAAACACAGGATAGCGAAAAACCATTACAAATTAAAGAAAATGTAAAAATTACAATTAAACCATCATTAAATGAAATTGAACCTTTAATGGTATCAGAAGTGGAAATTAGCAATTCTGTAGAAGATTATCAAGCAAACAAATGCACTGGCGAAAATACAGCCCACAAAAGTATTGTGACATCAGAAAGTGTTGTCACCACCGAAACTCTTATTAATATGAATGCCACTGACATAAAAAATGAATCTCCATTTTATAAGGACCAAACAAAGCAATCTACTGCAACAATAGCTTTCTCTCCATTAATTGGACTAAATGTGACTGAGGTTAACGAAGAAATGAAAGAAAGCGATATAGCATATGATAATTCTGAAAAACTGGTAACATCAAATCTAAAGTTTAACCTATTAGAATCGCTTCAGGTAGGCGAAGTTTTTGTTGATGATAAATCTGGAAAATATTATCCCGAATTAATTGTGCCTACAGAAACTGCCCGAAAGAATATTTTACTTTCAAATCAGATTATAACTGAAATGCAGAATGTTCAAGAAAGAGAAGGAGTTTTGTCATCTCTTAAAATACCACCAACTCAAGAAGCGCGAGTAGATATTACTTCAAAAGACAGTTTACTGGTAAAGGAAGAAGAACTACATGAAAAAGAAGGCGACCTTCCTAAAAAAGAGCTACCTACTGAAGTAGCCGTAAGTAATGACATTGTATTGCATACAGGTCTAAGCAATATTATTACAACTGCAAACATAAAAGAATCAGAATTTGACAGTCCAACAACAAATAAACAAAACGCTAAAATAGGTATAAATGAACTACAACATAAATTCAATGTCGAAACTAATATTCACGATTCTGAAAATATATTAGATCAATCAAGGCCTATTGTTGGCTCATACGCCGAAGTCAATCTAACAACTTTAGGTAAAAACGAAGTGAATATAGTTCATGTACATGAAAGAGAGAAAGACTTCAAAATTAACGATGACAAAATGACAGTTACAGCTGACATTGATTTAAAAGCTTTTGAACCTTTCATTATCTCTGAAACCATACAAATGACTTCTACTGATGATTTAATATCACAGGAAAGTACAAATAAAGAGACAGCTGTCGAAAAACTCATCACGTCTCAAGCAAAGATTGTTACATATCCTTTAGTACATGACAAAGAAACTACAAAAGAATATAAATCAAACAATTTAGAAACAATATCACTATCGCTTATTCCCAATATACCTTTAACTGTTTCTAAAGCTGAATATTCGGAGAGAGAAAATCAGTTAAACATTGACAAAATACCAGATGTATTACAAGCTAAATCAACAACTAGTTACCATTTAAAAACACCATTATCACATGAAATAAACACTGCTGATCAAATTGATTTTATCGCTGCAACTCCTAAAATAACAGAAACAGCAACAGAGTTAACTGACGTACATAAAGAATTATCTGTAACACAAACGACAACAGCAGAAGAACTGCAAAAGTTACAAGATAAACCTGTGCAGCACTCATCAGCACAAGCTTCATATATTAGTAAAGAAAGCTTAAATGTCACTGAAACAATGGTTAATATATCAGAGCAAAATTTAAAGCATGAAGATTCGAAGCCTAAGTTGTTTGCTAACGTTGAAATTAACTCAGATAGGAAAATTGCAGAAGTTATGGAAACTAATCTTCGCGAATCGATTAATACATTGAATACATTAAAACCGAACTACGAAGAAGCTCACATAGGAGCAAACATTTTAAGTTCACTGCAAATATCGGAACATAATATTCTGGATAGTCAAGCTTTGTTACAAGAGGATACTCAACCTGACCTAAAATATCTAACTACCGAATTAGTCCAGACTGAAGAAATAATTAATGTAACTGAAACCATTGAACATGAAAAAGAAGGTATTTATAATATGACTACGAGTGTCCCTGCTACAGCCTCAACAGATATCACAGGGCGACCCGTCGCCATACTTTCTGAAATCACAGTTGATTCTAGTGTGGGCTACACAAATGATTTGAAGAAAGACACTAGACAAGCTACTGTAGACAATGTACTATATAAAGAATTAACAGTTAGTATACCAGACTGCAATGAGAAAGAAATTCTACTACAAAATGATGTCATACCTAAAACAAATTTAGCGTCATTCAATATTGAATCTAAACAGGCTATCGTAATAGAAGAAATGAAAACTGAAATAAAACCGGAAATGTTAGAAATTAATAGTGCTTTAATACAAGTACAAGCCAATACAACTGCTATTACTAAAGAAGCTATAACTCAGCAAGAAGTGATAGTACATTCTACAACAGATGAATTAAACAAAAAACAAATTGATAACTTAATCAAACCTACAGTTTCCATAACAGCATTAGAGGTTCCACAGCAAAATGAAAAATTAACAATTGAAAAAGAAAACACATTGTCACAAAGCCATGCACCGGACAGACAAATAGCAGAAGTTTCCTTTATTTGTCAACAAAGTGTAGAGACAACAGAAATCACATCTCATTCTGACAATCTTGAAAACACAAATGAATCTCCCACAACTTACAGTAAAGCTGTTACCAAGCTTGATGAAGCTTATGGTAAAACGGCTCGGACTGAAGAAATATTGACTAATGAATCACTAGAAGAATTTATGGAAACGCAAACTGTTTTAGAAAAATCAAATATTACGCCGATAACACAAATCACAGTTGAACACACTGAAATAATACTAGGCGATAAAGAAAACATATTAGAGGATAAAACACCCACAACCTCAAACATCAAGAGTGACTTCACTGAAACAGAGGCTATCGTTATTTCTTACAATACAACAATCGATAAGGAACAAGAATTAGAAGTTGAAACAAAACAACGAGAACATGACGTGTCTATTGCTTTTGTACCGTTTAACAGTTCAATAGACACTGAAGTTATAGCATCCATAAATTCTAATAGTTTTACGGAAAACACAGTTAAACCTTTCAAAGCATTACAGACATCTAACGCCATGCAAAAGCATTTAGAACAGACAGAAGTTTTAATAGGTGAAAAGGAATCTTACTTAACTAATCCCCAAACTGATACATACAAAGCTAGTGAGAAAATAATTGAAGAAACAGCAAAAGAAATAACTGAAATACAGACGTCTGAAAAAGAAAAAGCTTTTAGTGAAGAAACTAAACATCAATTAATTAAAGCTCTACCAACATTTAATGAAGAAGAATCTTTGATCAGAACAGAAGTCGTAGTAAATCAAAATACGGAAGAACTGGAAATGCCTATGACAACGTCTACAACAGCAAAGACAACACAAGGTGTCAAAGAAGCTGTTGAAAGGAATCAACCTTTTATAGGAGAGCTAGAAGATACATATGATAGTAATTTAAAAGTATCAACTCAAAATCTTGTTGGAGTTTTAGACGAACTTGTGCCTGTAGGTATAAGTGAAACTATTGTAACAGAATCGACGAGTATATTGGATCAAAAATCATTACTAAAACCAGAAAACGTAAAATCATCATTGAATGCTAAATTAAGCGTTAATGTGATAGAAATTACACCTTCGGAAAAAGAAAG
Organism: Schrankia costaestrigalis; assembly: GCA_905475405.1. Taxonomy (NCBI): domain Eukaryota; kingdom Metazoa; phylum Arthropoda; class Insecta; order Lepidoptera; family Erebidae; genus Schrankia; species Schrankia costaestrigalis. The sequence goes on along the minus strand of FR997825.1, from coordinate 19,823,241 downwards.
CGATTTCTCAGTGAAAAAGGGATTGGCTGAAAAATATGTTAGGCCAAATTTTGAAACAGGATTACACTCGAGCATAGATGTCAACGAAATTATCATTAATGAAATGGAAAATATTTTACCATCTGCAAGTGAACTGAAATCACAACACGTTGATTTTAGAATACATCCAACGGACAGTTTATGTGTTTCAGAAAATGTGTTGATTGAAAAAGAGGGTGATCTACCCGAAAACTTAATGCCAAAAATAATAACTAATGACGTAAGTTTAGTAACATACAAACATTTGCACATCGAAAAACCTCAAATCTCAGAACTCGAAGATAATTTAAGACCAATCGAAAAAATAGAAGAAAAGTTCGGCGAGTTTAAAGTTGAGACAAATGAGTCGCTATTAATATCTGAAAAAAGATATGAAGAAGAAGCTAGTGAGATAAACGTCACGGAAAAAATTAAAAATGTCAGCCCAGTGATAAATTTAGAACTTGGACAACATGTATCAATAACTGAAGCCGAGGTAAGAGAAAAGGAATACCCAATAAGTGATACAACAAAAGAAACACCTAAAACAATAGAGCAATCTTATGTTGCTAATTTACCAATCCAAGTACAAGAAACAACTTACACGGAGTCAGAAACACATTTGAAACAAAATCAGATATCACAGAAAGAAATAACAAAGGTTGTGATTGAACCTCAACAGCATGTTACAGTTACGAATGCTGATGTAGAAGAAAAGGAGGAAATTTTAACACCAATAGGTTTACCTGCAATAGATCAACAGAAAATAACTATTGATGCGGTTCATTATATTACCACTACAGAAACGGTACCCGTTGAAGAAAATCAAGGAATAGAAAACACTATTTCAAACAATGAAAGAATCATACCGAAGCATATTATACTAAAAGAACTTATAAGTGAAAAGCCAGAAGCTATGGAAAGCTTGGAAAATATTAATCAAGGTTATCAACCTGTTGAAGGTCAAATCAATGTAGAAGTACAAATTCATAAAACATACTCTACATCTGAAAATTTAGCTCATGAAGTCATTAATGAAATTCCAAAAATCACACACAACCTTAAAACTGCTGAAAAACATATCATAGCAATGAGATCAATTGAACAGACTCATGTCATCGCCGAAGAAAAATCAGGTTTAATTGACAACACTAACGAAAATACGAAAAAAACAGCAAACAAAAGTCATGTTATCTACCAAGAATTAACTAACAACAGACCTGACGTCATTGAAAAAATTGAAATTATACCAAAAATAGAATGCGATTCTACCAGAGCTTCGTACGACTATGAACCACACAATACGTATTTGGTAATGGAAAATATTCCTCAAGAAAGTCCCGAAAATGTAACAGTAAACCTGGAACAAAACAAAAAAGTTACAGAGCAATACTTCGAACTAAAATCATTAGAACAAACAGAAATCATTACAGGTGAGAATATTTCGTCTTTAAAAATATCAGAGCATGAAAAAATTAATATTCAGGGAACACCTATTTGCAGTAGGCCTTTAAATCAAATATCCGTAATAGTAAATGAAAACGAAGTTGAAACTACATTTGAGAGACCTGCAGATCATGGAAAAGCAATGGTTACATTAAACACTATGGAGAGTATAACCGTCAACGAGATCACACAAGATGACTCTTCTGATACTATCAAATTAAACAATATAACACCTGTATCTGCCATGCAATCGATTACACCTTTAACACATTTACAATGCATCGAAAACCTAGCTGAAACACAAGTAGATGAATTATTTATACCAACAGCACAGGTAAAACCTATCAGAATTACATCAACAAGTATAACACCACTTATAATCACAGACAATGAAAGTTTACATCATGAGACTGATTTACATATAACGCGAACTGAGGAACAAAAGGGGACAAAATCAATAACAACAGCGAGCGGAATACAGGTAACCGCCGGATTTGTAAACGAACAAGTTATGCCGTATTTCAAAACACAACCAAACCTTATAGAAGGTAAAACGAGTACAACAGAAGAACTTAAAAATATTTTAACTAGGGATACACAAATTAATGTTCAAGGTAAGTTAGCTTAAGTTTAAGTGTTTTTTTTTAATAAGGTACATACACTATAGGAATTGTTTTAAGTCCCTAAAATTTGAAAAGTAAATATGTATTTTGAATTGTTTAAACAATTAGAAGTTCAATAAAAACACATACAATGTCAAAAGAAAAGTTATGATTGCAAACAAAAAAAGTAAACCTATTAAAAATAATACCTATCTTTAAAACCTAATGAAAAACACAAACAAAAAATTAAAAATATTAAAGTTTTATAACCTAAACCCTTGCGATTTTTATCTTGTATGTATATTTATCTTCCAAGTACATATCAATAGTGATATTCAAAAGCTAAGTAATTTCATAATCAAAAGTTATTAAAATAAACCATTTACAGAGATAGATCAAACATCGCCTAAAACATCAGACGTAGAAGAATGTGAGGAAATAATAACCAAGTTTGTACAAGGTCCTGGAAACTCTGAACCAAAGCAAATAAAAACAAAACGAACAATAATTAAGAAAAAAAATACAAGGCACAGCGATTTTGAAGAAGGCAATATTGTGATCGAAGAAACATTAGACGAAGAGCCAAATGACATTAAAAAACATAACTATAATTATTTGAATATTGAAGAATATGATGAGTCAGAGTCGGATATAAGGCAAGATCTTCAAGAAAAAAGCACAGTTGAAATGCCAGAAGATATACTGTATATACCTAAACTTGAAGGACGAATGGTAATTGAGGAACTATTTGAAGATGATACTGAAACAATAACAGATTTAGAAAAATCTGACACAGCTCAAATCGTTGAGGAAATTCCAAAAACAGTGAACGTCACACAAGAACAAACCGAAACAGGTGACACTAAAACAGTAAAGACAACCAAGCGAGTAATCAAAAAGAAGAAGGGCGCCAAGCAAGAAGTCACCGAAATAACAACAGTTCAAAAAGATGAAGAGGAACCTATTGTCACCGTTACAGTTACTAAAGAGGCTGCCACGGAAGAACCTGAAGAGACCGAGCCAGTTGAGATCGTCGAACTACCAGAGGAGACGACAGTCGAGGTCACTGAAGCACCAGACGGTAAGCCGAAACAAAAGAAAATCACGAAACGCATTATTAAAAAGAAGGTAGGTCCTAAGCTAGAAACAACCGAGATCGTTACTGAACAACAAGATGACGAACAACCGGTTGTTTCTGTACACAAAACTGAAGGACTCACTGACGAAACAACATCACCAATCACAGATTTACAAAAAACTGACACAGCACAAATCGTTGAGGAAATTCCAGAAACAGTACACGTCACCCAAGAACAAACCGAAACAGGTGACACTAAAACAGTAAAGACAACCAAGCGAGTAATCAAAAAGAAGAAAGGCGCCAAGAAAGAAGTCACCGAAATAACAACAGTTCAAAAAGATGACGAGGAACCTATTGTCACCGTTACAGTTACTAAAGAGGCTGCCACGGAAGAACCTGAAGAGACCGAGCCAGTTGAGATCGTCGAACTACCAGAGGAGACGACAGTCGAGGTCACTGAAGCACCAGACGGTAAGCAGAAACAAAAGAAAATCACAAAACGCATTATTAAAAAGAAGGTAGGTCCTAAGCTAGAAACAACCGAGATCATTACTGAACAACAAGATAACGAACAACCAGTTGTTTCAATACACAAAACAGAGGAACTCACTGACGAAACAACGTCACCAATCACAGATTTACAAAAAACTGACACAGCACAAATCGTTGAGGAAATTCCAGAAACAGTACACGTCACCCAAGAACAAACCGAAACAGGTGACACTAAGACTGTAAAAACAACCAAGCGAGTAATCAAAAAGAAGAAAGGCGCCAAGAAAGAAGTCACCGAAATAACAACAGTTCAAAAAGATGACGAGGAACCTATTGTCACCGTTACAGTTACTAAAGAGGCTGCCACGGAAGAACCTGAAGAGACCGAGCCAGTTGAGATCGTCGAACTACCAGAGGAGACGACAGTCGAGGTCACTGAAGCACCAGACGGTAAGCCGAAACAAAAGAAAATCACAAAACGCATTATTAAAAAGAAGGTAGGTCCTAAGCTAGAAACAACCGAGATCGTTACTGAACAACAAGATGACGAACAACCAGTTGTTTCCATTCACAAAACAGAGGAACTCACTGACGAAACAACATCACCAATCACAGACTTACAGAAAATTGATACAGCACAAATCATTGAGGAAATTCCAGAAACTGTACACGTTACACAAGAACAAACCGAAACAGGTGACACTAAAACAGTAAAGACAACCAAGCGAGTAATCAAAAAGAAGAAAGGCGCCAAGAAAGAAGTCACTGAAATAACAACAGTTCAAAAAGATGACGAGGAACCTATTGTCACCGTTACAGTTACTAAAGAGGCTGCCACGGAAGAACCTGAAGAGACCGAGCCAGTTGAGATCGTCGATCTACCAGAGGAGACGACAGTCGAGGTCACTGAAGCACCAGACGGTAAGCCGAAACAAAAGAAAATCACAAAACGCATTATTAAAAAGAAGGTAGGTCCTAAGCTAGAAACAACCGAGATCGTTACTGAACAACAAGATGACGAACAACCAGTTGTTTCCATACACAAAACAGAGGAACTCACTGACGAAACATCATCACCAATCACAGACTTACAGAAAATTGACACAGCACAAATCATTGAGGAAATTCCAGAAACTGTACACGTTACACAAGAACAAACCGAAACAGGTGACACTAAAACAGTAAAGACAACCAAGCGAGTAATCAAAAAGAAGAAAGGCGCCAAGAAAGAAGTCACTGAAATAACAACAGTTCAAAAAGATGACGAGGAACCTATTGTCACCGTTACAGTTACTAAAGAGGCTGCCACGGAAGAACCTGAAGAGACCGAGCCAGTTGAGATCGTCGAACTACCAGAGGAGACGACAGTCGAGGTCACTGAAGCACCAGACGGTAAGCCGAAACAAAAGAAAATCACAAAACGCATTATTAAAAAGAAGGTAGGTCCTAAGCTAGAAACAACCGAGATCGTTACTGAACAACAAGATGACGAACAACCAGTTGTTTCCATTCACAAAACAGAGGAACTCACTGACGAAACAACATCACCAATCACAGACTTACACAAAATTGACACAGCACAAATCATTGAGGAAATTCCAGAAACTGTACACGTAACACAAGAACAAACCGAATCAGGTGACACTAAAACAGTAAAAACAACCAAGCGAGTAATCAAAAAGAAGAAAGGCGCCAAGAAAGAAGTCACCGAAATAACAACAGTTCAAAAAGATGACGAGGAACCTATTGTCACCGTTACAGTTACTAAAGAGGCTGCCACGGAAGAACCTGAAAAGACCGAGCCAGTTGAGATCGTCGAACTACCAGAGGAGACGACAGTCGAGGTCACTGAAGCACCAGACGGTAAGCCGAAACAAAAGAAAATCACAAAACGCATTATTAAAAAGAAGGTAGGTCCTAAGCTAGAAACAACCGAGATCGTTACTGAACAACAAGATGACGAACAACCAGTTGTTTCCATTCACAAAACAGAGGAACTCACTGACGAAACAACATCACCAATCACAGATTTACACAAAATTGACACAGCACAAATCATTGAGGAAATTCCAGAAACTGTACAAGTTACACAAGAACAAACCGAAACAGGTGACACGAAGACAGTAAAAACAACCAAGCGGGTAATCAAAAAGAAGAAAGGCGCCAAGAAAGAAGTCACCGAAATAACAACAGTTCAAAAAGATGACGAGGAACCTATTGTCACCGTTACAGTTTCTAAAGAGGCTGCCACGGAAGAACCTGAAGAGACCGAGCCAGTTGAGATCGTCGAACTACCAGAGGAGACGACAGTCGAGGTCACTGAAGCACCAGACGGTAAGCCGAAACAAAAGAAAATCACAAAACGCATTATTAAAAAGAAGGTAGGTCCTAAGCTAGAAACAACCGAGATCGTTACTGAACAACAAGATGACGAACAACCAGTTGTTTCCATTCACAAAACAGAAGAACTCACTGACGAAACAACATCACCAATCACAGGTTTACAAAAAACTGACACAGCACAAATCGTTGAGGAAATTCCAGAAACAGTACACGTCACCCAAGAACAAACCGAAACAGGTGAAACTAAAACAGTAAAGACAACCAAGCGAGTAATCAAAAAGAAGAAAGGCGCCAAGAAAGAAGTCACCGAAATAACAACAGTTCAAAAAGATGACGAGGAACCTATTGTCACCGTTACAGTTACTAAAGAGGCTGCCACGGAAGAACCTGAAGAGACCGAGCCAGTTGAGATCGTCGAACTACCAGAGGAGACGACAGTCGAGGTCACTGAAGCACCAGACGGTAAGCCGAAACAAAAGAAAATCACGAAACGCATTATTAAAAAGAAGGTAGGTCCTAAGCTAGAAACAACCGAGATCGTTACTGAACAACAAGATGACGAACAACCAGTTGTTTCCATTCACAAAACAGAGGAACTCACTGACGAAACAACATCACCAATCACAGATTTACACAAAATTGACACAGCACAAATCATTGAGGAAATTCCAGAAACTGTACAAGTTACACAAGAACAAACCGAAACAGGTGACACGAAGACAGTAAAAACAACCAAGCGGGTAATCAAAAAGAAGAAAGGCGCCAAGAAAGAAGTCACCGAAATAACAACAGTTCAAAAAGATGACGAGGAACCTATTGTCACCGTTACAGTTACTAAAGAGGCTGCCACGGAAGAACCTGAAGAGACCGAGCCAGTTGAGATCGTCGAACTACCAGAGGAGACGACAGTCGAGGTCACTGAAGCACCAGACGGTAAGCCGAAACAAAAGAAAATCACAAAACGCATTATTAAAAAGAAGGTAGGTCCTAAGCTAGAAACAACCGAAATCGTTACTGAACAACAAGATGACGAACAACCAGTTGTTTCCATTCACAAAACAGAGGAACTCACTGACGAAACAACATCACCAATCACAGACTTACACAAAATTGACACAGCACAAATCATTGAGGAAATTCCAGAAACTGTACACGTTACACAAGAACAAACCGAAACAGGTGACACTAAAACAGTAAAGACAACCAAGCGAGTAATCAAAAAGAAGAAAGGAGCCAAGAAAGAAGTCACCGAAATAACAACAGTTCAAAAAGATGACGAGGAACCTATTGTCACCGTTACAGTTACTAAAGAGGCTGCCACGGAAGAACCTGAAGAGACCGAGCCAGTTGAGATCGTCGAACTACCAGAGGAGACGACAGTCGAGGTCACTGAAGCACCAGACGGTAAGCCGAAACAAAAGAAAATCACAAAACGCATTATTAAAAAGAAGGTAGGTCCTAAGCTAGAAACAACCGAGATCGTTACTGAACAACAAGATGACGAACAACCAGTTGTTTCCATTCACAAAACAGAAGAACTCACTGACGAAACAACATCACCAATCACAGGTTTACAAAAAACTGACACAGCACAAATCGTTGAGGAAATTCCAGAAACAGTACACGTCACCCAAGAACAAACCGAAACAGGTGAAACTAAAACAGTAAAGACAACCAAGCGAGTAATCAAAAAGAAGAAAGGAGCCAAGAAAGAAGTCACCGAAATAACAACAGTTCAAAAAGATGACGAGGAACCTATTGTCACCGTTACAGTTACTAAAGAGGCTGCCACGGAAGAACCTGAAGAGACCGAGCCAGTTGAGATCGTCGAACTACCAGAGGAGACGACAGTCGAGGTCACTGAAGCACCAGACGGTAAGCCGAAACAAAAGAAAATCACGAAACGCATTATTAAAAAGAAGGTAGGTCCTAAGCTAGAAACAACCGAGATCGTTACTGAACAACAAGATGACGAACAACCGGTTGTTTCCATTCACAAAACAGAGGAACTCACTGACGAAACAACATCACCAATCACAGACTTACACAAAATTGACACAGCACAAATCATTGGGGAAATTCCAGAAACTGTACACGTTACACAAGAACAAACCGAAACAGGTGACACTAAAACAGTAAAGACAACCAAGCGAGTAATCAAAAAGAAGAAAGGAGCCAAGAAAGAAGTCACCGAAATAACAACAGTTCAAAAAGATGACGAGGAACCTATTGTCACCGTTACAGTTACTAAAGAGGCTGCCACGGAAGAACCTGAAGAGACAGTTGAGATCGTCGAACTACCAGAGGAGACGACAGTCGAGGTCACTGAAGCACCAGACGGTAAGCCGAAACAAAAGAAAATCACAAAACGCATTATTAAAAAGAAGGTAGGTCCTAAGCTAGAAACAACCGAGATCGTTACTGAACAACAAGATGACGAACAACCAGTTGTTTCCATTCACAAAACAGAAGAACTCACTGACGAAACAACATCACTAATCACAGGTTTACAAAAAACTGACACAGCACAAATCGTTGAGGAAATTCCAGAAACTGTACACGTCACCCAAGAACAAACCGAAACAGGTGACACTAAAACAGTAAAGACAACCAAGCGAGTAATCAAAAAGAAGAAAGGCGCCAAGAAAGAAGTCACCGAAATAACAACAGTTCAAAAAGATGACGAGGAACCTATTGTCACCGTTACAGTTACTAAAGAGGCTGCCACGGAAGAACCTGAAGAGACCGAGCCAGTTGAGATCGTCGAACTACCAGAGGAGACGACAGTCGAGGTCACTGAAGCACCAGACGGTAAGCCGAAACAAAAGAAAATCACAAAACGCATTATTAAAAAGAAGGTAGGTCCTAAGCTAGAAACAACCGAGATCGTTACTGAACAACAAGATGACGAACAACCAGTTGTTTCCATTCACAAAACAGAGGAACTCACTGACGAAACAACATCACCAATCACAGACTTACACAAAATTGACACAGCACAAATCGTTGAGGAAATTCCAGAAACTGTACACGTAACACAAGAACAAACCGAATCAGGTGACACTAAAACAGTAAAAACAACCAAGCGAGTAATCAAAAAGAAGAAAGGCGCCAAGAAAGAAGTCACCGAAATAACAACAGTTCAAAAAGATGACGAGGAACCTATTGTCACCGTTACAGTTACTAAAGAGGCTGCCACGGAAGAACCTGAAGAGACCGAGCCAGTTGGGATCGTCGAACTACCAGAGGAGACGACAGTCGAGGTCACTGAAGCACCAGACGGTAAGCCGAAACAAAAGAAAATCACAAAACGCATTATTAAAAAGAAGGTAGGTCCTAAGCTAGAAACAACCGAGATCGTTACTGAACAACAAGATGACGAACAACCAGTTGTTTCCATTCACAAAACAGAGGAACTCACTGACGAAACAACATCACCAATCACAGACTTACACAAAATTGACACAGCACAAATCGTTGAGGAAATTCCAGAAACTGTACACGTAACACAAGAACAAACCGAATCAGGTGACACTAAAACAGTAAAAACAACCAAGCGAGTAATCAAAAAGAAGAAAGGCGCCAAGAAAGAAGTCACCGAAATAACAACAGTTCAAAAAGATGACGAGGAACCTATTGTCACCGTTACAGTTACTAAAGAGGCTGCCACGGAAGAACCTGAAGAGACCGAGCCAGTTGAGATCGTCGAACTACCAGAGGAGACGACAGTCGAGGTCACTGAAGCACCAGACGGTAAGCCGAAACAAAAGAAAATCACAAAACGCATTATTAAAAAGAAGGTAGGTCCTAAGCTAGAAACAACTGAAATCGTTACCGAACAACAAGATGACGAACAACCAGTTGTTTCCATTCACAAAACAGAGGAACTCACTGACGAAACAACATCACTAATCACAGACTTACACAAAATTGACACAGCACAAATCATTGAGGAAATTCCAGAAACTGTACACGTAACACAAGAACAAACCGAATCAGGTGACACTAAAACAGTAAAAACAACCAAGCGAGTAATCAAAAAGAAGAAAGGCGCCAAGAAAGAAGTCACCGAAATAACAACAGTTCAAAAAGATGACGAGGAACCTATTGTCACCGTTACAGTTACTAAAGAGGCTGCCACGGAAGAACCTGAAAAGACCGAGCCAGTTGAGATCGTCGAACTACCAGAGGAGACGACAGTCGAGGTCACTGAAGCACCAGACGGTAAGCCGAAACAAAAGAAAATCACAAAACGCATTATTAAAAAGAAGGTAGGTCCTAAGCTAGAAACAACCGAGATCGTTACTGAACAACAAGATGACGAACAACCGGTTGTTTCTGTACACAAAACTGAAGAACTCACTGACGAAACAACATCACCAATCACAGATTTACACAAAATTGACACAGCACAAATCATTGAGGAAATTCCAGAAACTGTACACGTTACACAAGAACAAACCGAAACAGGTGACACTAAAACAGTAAAGACAACCAAGCGAGTAATCAAAAAGAAGAAAGGCGCCAAGAAAGAAGTCACCGAAATAACAACAGTTCAAAAAGACGACGAGGAACCTATTGTCACCGTTACAGTTACTAAAGAGGCTGTCACGGAAGAACCTGAAGAGACCGAGCCAGTTGAGATCGTCGAACTACCAGAGGAGACGACAGTCGAGGTCACTGAAGCACCAGACGGTAAGCCGAAACAAAAGAAAATCACAAAACGCATTATTAAAAAGAAGGTAGGTCCTAAGCTAGAAACAACCGAAATCGTTACCGAACAACAAGATGACGAACAACCAGTTGTTTCCATTCACAAAACAGAGGAACTCACTGACGAAACAACATCACTAATCACAGACTTACACAAAATTGACACAGCACAAATCATTGAGGAAATTCCAGAAACTGTACACGTAACACAAGAACAAACCGAAACAGGTGACACGAAGACAGTAAAAACAACCAAGCGAGTAATCAAAAAGAAGAAAGGCGCCAAGAAAGAAGTCACCGAAATAACAACAGTTCAAAAAGATGACGAGGAACCTATTGTCACCGTTACAGTTACTAAAGAGGCTGCCACGGAAGAACCTGAAGAGACCGAGCCAGTTGAGATCGTCGAACTACCAGAGGAGACGACAGTCGAGGTCACTGAAGCACCAGACGGTAAGCCGAAACAAAAGAAAATCACAAAACGCATTATTAAAAAGAAGGTAGGTCCTAAGCTAGAAACAACCGAGATTGTTACTGAACAACAAGATGGCGAACAACCAGTTGTTTCCATACACAAAACAGAGGAACTCACTGACAAAACAACATCACCAATCACAGATTTACACAAAATTGACACAGCACAAATCATTGAGGAAATTCCAGAAACTGTACACGTTACACAAGAACAAACCGAAACAGGTGACACTAAAACAGTAAAGACAACCAAGCGAGTAATCAAAAAGAAGAAAGGCGCCAAGAAAGAAGTCACCGAAATAACAACAGTTCAAAAAGATGACGAGGAACCTATTGTCACCGTTACAGTTACTAAAGAGGCTGCCACGGAAGAACCTAAAGAGACCGAGCCAGTTGAGATCGTCGAACTACCAGAGGAGACGACAGTCGAGGTCACTGAAGCACCAGACGGTAGGCCGAAACAAAAGAAAATCACAAAACGCATTATTAAAAAGAAGGTAGGTCCTAAGCTAGAAACAACCGAGATCGTTACTGAACAACAAGATGACGAACAACCAGTTGTTTCCATACACAAAACAGAGGAACTCACTGACGAAACAACATCACTAATCACAGACTTACACAAAATTGACACAGCACAAATCATTGAGGAAATTCCAGAAACTGTACACGTAACACAAGAACAAACCGAAACAGGTGACACGAAGACAGTAAAAACAACCAAGCGAGTAATCAAAAAGAAGAAAGGCGCCAAGAAAGAAGTCACCGAAATAACAACAGTTCAAAAAGATGACGAGGAACCTATTGTCACCGTTACAGTTACTAAAGAGGCTGCCACGGAAGAACCTGAAGAGACCGAGCCAGTTGAGATCGTCGAACTACCAGAGGAGACGACAGTCGAGGTCACTGAAGCACCAGACGGTAAGCCGAAACAAAAGAAAATCACAAAACGCATTATTAAAAAGAAGGTAGGTCCTAAGCTAGAAACAACCGAGATCGTTACTGAACAACAAGATGACGAACAACCAGTTGTTTCCATTCACAAAACAGAAGAACTCACTGACGAAACAACATCACCAATCACAGGTTTACAAAAAACTGACACAGCACAAATCGTTGAGGAAATTCCAGAAACTGTACACGTCACCCAAGAACAAACCGAAACAGGTGACACTAAAACAGTAAAGACAACCAAGCGAGTAATCAAAAAGAAGAAAGGCGCCCAGAAAGAAGTCACCGAAATAACAACAGTTCAAAAAGATGACGAGGAACCTATTGTCACCGTTACAGTTACTAAAGAGGCTGCCACGGAAGAACCTGAAGAGACCGAGCCAGTTGAGATCGTCGAACTACCAGAGGAGACGACAGTCGAGGTCACTGAAGCACCAGACGGTAAGCCGAAACAAAAGAAAATCACGAAACGCATTATTAAAAAGAAGGTAGGTCCTAAGCTAGAACCAACCGAGATTGTTACTGAACAACAAGATGACGAACAACCAGTTGTTTCCATACACAAAACAGAGGAACTCACTGACGAAACAACATCACCAATCACAGATTTACACAAAATTGACACAGCACAAATCATTGAGGAAATTCCAGAAACTGTACACGTTACACAAGAACAAACCGAAACAGGTGACACTAAAACAGTAAAGACAACCAAGCGAGTAATCAAAAAGAAGAAAGGCGCCAAGAAAGAAGTCACCGAAATAACAACAGTTCAAAAAGATGACGAGGAACCTATTGTCACCGTTACAGTTACTAAAGAGGCTGCCACGGAAGAACCTGAAGAGACCGAGCCAGTTCAGATCGTCGAACTACCAGAGGAGACAACAGTCGAGGTCACTGAAGCACCAGACGGTAAGCCGAAACAAAAGAAAATCTCAAAACGCATTATTAAAAAGAAGGTAGGTCCTAAGCTAGAAACAACCGAGATCGTTACTGAACAACAAGACGACGAACAACCGGTCGTTTCTATACACACAACAGAGGAACTCACTGACGAAACAACATCACCAATCACAGATTTACACAAAATTGACACAGCACAAATCATTGAGGAAATTCCAGAAACTGTACACGTTACACAAGAACAATCCGAAACAGGTGACACTAAAACAGTAAAGACAACCAAGCGAGTAATCAAAAAGAAGAAAGGCGCCCAGAAAGAAGTCACCGAAATAACAACAGTTCAAAAAGATGACGAGGAACCTATTGTCACCGTTACAGTTACTAAAGAGGCTGCCACGGAAGAACCTGAAGAGACCGAGCCAGTTGAGATCGTCGAACTACCAGAGGAGACGACAGTTGAGGTCACTGAAGCACCAGACGGTAAGCCGAAACAAAAGAAAATCACAAAACGCATTATTAAAAAGAAGGTAGGTCCTAAGCTAGACACAACCGAAATCGTTACCAAACAACAAGATGACGAACAACCAGTTGTTTCCATTCACAAAACAGAAGAACTCACTGACGAAACAACATCACCAATCACAGGTTTACAAAAAACTGACACAGCACAAATCGTTGAGGAAATTCCAGAAACTGTACACGTCACCCAAGAACAAACCGAAACAGGTGACACTAAAACAGTAAAGACAACCAAGCGAGTAATCAAAAAGAAGAAAGGCGCCCAGAAAGAAGTCACCGAAATAACAACAGTTCAAAAAGATGACGAGGAACCTATTGTCACCGTTACAGTTACTAAAGAGGCTGCCACGGAAGAATCTGAAGAGACCGAGCCAGTTGAGATCGTCGAACTACCAGAGGAGACGACAGTCGAGGTCACTGAAGCACCAGACGGTAAGCCGAAACAAAAGAAAATCACAAAACGCATTATTAAAAAGAAGGTAGGTCCTAAGCTAGAAACAACCGAGATTGTTACTGAACAACAAGATGACGAACAACCAGTTGTTTCCATACACAAAACAGAGGAACTCACTGACGAAACAATATCACCAATCACAGATTTACACAAAATTGACACAGCACAAATCATTGAGGAAATTCCAGAAACTGTACACGTTACACAAGAACAAACCGAAACAGGTGACACTAAAACAGTAAAGACAACCAAGCGAGTAATCAAAAAGAAGAAAGGCGCCAAGAAAGAAGTCACCGAAATAACAACAGTTCAAAAAGATGACGAGGAACCTATTGTCACCGTTACAGTTACTAAAGAGGCTGCCACGGAAGAACCTGAAGAGACCGAGCCAGTTGAGATCGTCGAACTACCAGAGGAGACGACAGTCGAGGTCACTGAAGCACCAGACGGTAAGCCGAAACAAAAGAAAATCACAAAACGCATTATTAAAAAGAAGGTAGGTCCTAAGCTAGAAACAACCGAGATCATTACTGAACAACGAGATAACGAACAACCAGTTGTTTCAATACACAAAACAGAGGAACTCACTGACGAAACAACGTCACCAATCACAGACTTACACAAAATTGACACAGCACAAATCATTGAGGAAATTCCAGAAACTGTACACGTTACACAAGAACAAACCGAAACAGGTGACACTAAGACTGTAAAAACAACCAAGCGAGTAATCAAAAAGAAGAAAGGCGCCAAGAAAGAAGTCACCGAAATAACAACAGTTCAAAAAGATGACGAGGAACCTATTGTCACCGTTACAGTTACTAAAGAGGCTGCCACGGAAGAACCTGAAGAGACCGAGCCAGTTGAGATCGTCGAACTACCAGAGGAGACGACAGTCGAGGTCACTGAAGCACCAGACGGTAAGCCGAAACAAAAGAAAATCACAAAACGCATTATTAAAAAAAAGGTAGGTCCTAAGCTAGAAACAACTGAGATCGTTATCGAACAACAAGATGACGAACAACCAGTTGTTTCCATTCACAAAACAGAGGAACTCACTGACGAAACAACATCACCAATCACAGACTTACATAAAATTGACACAGCACAAATCATTGAGGAAATTCCAGAAACTGTACACGTTACACATGAACAAACCGAAACAGGTGACACTAAAACAGTAAAGACAACCAAGCGAGTAATCAAAAAGAAGAAAGGCGCCAAGAAAGAAGTTACCGAAATAACAACAGTTCAAAAAGATGACGAGAAACCTATTGTCACCGTTACAGTTACTAAAGAGGCTGCCACGGAAGAACCTGAAGAGACCGAGCCAGTTAAGATCGTCGAACTACCAGAGGAGACGACAGTCGAGGTCACTGAAGCACCAGACGGTAAGCCAAAACAAAAGAAAATCACAAAACGCATTATTAAAAAGAAGGTAGGTCCTAAGCTAGAAACAACCGAGATCGTTACCGAACAACAAGATGACGAACAACCAGTTGTTTCCATACACAAAACAGAGGAACTCACTGACGAAACAACATCACCAATCACAGACTTACATAAAATTGACACAGCACAAATCAGTAAGGAAATTCCAGATACTGTACACGTTACACAAGAACAAACCGAAACAGGTGACACGAAGACAGTAAAAACAACCAAGCGGGTAATCAAAAAGAAGAAAGGCGCCAAGAAAGAAGTCACCGAAATAACAACAGTTCAAAAAGATGACGAGGAACCTATTGTCACCGTTACAGTTACTAAAGAGGCTGCCACGGAAGAACCTGAAGAGACCGAGCCAGTTCAGATCGTCGAACTACCAGAGGAGACAACAGTCGAGGTCACTGAAGCACCAGACGGTAAGCCGAAACAAAAGAAAATCACAAAACGCATTATTAAAAAGAAGGTAGGTCCTAAGCTAGAAACAACCGAGATCGTTACCGAACAACAAGATGACGAACAACCAGTTGTTTCCATACACAAAACAGAGGAACTCACTGACGAAACAACATCACTAATCACAGACTTACACAAAATTGACACAGCACAAATCATTGAGGAAATTCCAGAAACTGTACACGTAACACAAGAACAAACCGAATCAGGTGACACTAAAACAGTAAAAACAACCAAGCGAGTAATCAAAAAGAAGAAAGGCGCCAAGAAAGAAGTCACCGAAATAACAACAGTTCAAAAAGATAACGAGGAACCTATTGTCACCGTTACAGTTACTAAAGAGGCTGCCACGGAAGAACCTGAAGAGACCGAGCCAGTTGAGATCGTCGAACTACCAGAGGAGACGACAGTCGAGGTCACTGAAGCACCAGACGGTAAGCCGAAACAAAAGAAAATCACAAAACGCATTATTAAAAAGAAGGTAGGTCCTAAGCTAGAAACAACCGAGATCGTTACTGAACAACAAGATGACGAACAACCAGTTGTTTCCATTCACAAAACAGAAGAACTCACTGACGAAACAACATCACCAATCACAGGTTTACAAAAAACTGACACAGCACAAATCGTTGAGGAAATTCCAGAAACAGTACATGTCACCCAAGAACAAACCGAAACAGGTGACACTAAAACAGTAAAGACAACCAAGCGAGTAATCAAAAAGAAGAAAGGCGCCAAGAAAGAAGTCACCGAAATAACAACAGTTCAAAAAGATGACGAGGAACCTATTGTCACCGTTACAGTTACTAAAGAGGCTGCCACGGAAGAACCTGAAGAGACCGAGCCAGTTGAGATCGTCGAACTACCAGAGGAGACGACAGTCGAGGTCATTGAAGCACCAGACGGTAAGCCGAAACAAAAGAAAATCACAAAACGCATTATTAAAAAGATGGTAGGTCCTAAGCTAGAAACAACCGAGATCATTACTGAACAACAAGATAACGAACAACCAGTTGTTTCCATACACAAAACAGAGGAACTCACTGACGAAACAACGTCACCAATCACAGACTTACACAAAATTGACACAGCACAAATCATTGAGGAAATTCCAGAAACTGTACACGTTACACAAGAACAAACCGAAACAGGTGACACGAAGACAGTAAAAACAACCAAGCGGGTAATCAAAAAGAAGAAAGAAGTCACCGAAATAACAACAGTTCAAAAAGATGACGAGGAACCTATTGTCACCGTTACAGTTACTAAAGAGGCTGCCACGGAAGAACCTGAAGAGACCGAGCCAGTTGAGATCGTCGAACTACCAGAGGAGACGACAGTCGAGGTCACTGAAGCACCAGACGGTAAGCAGAAACAAAAGAAAATCACAAAACGAATTATTAAAAAGAAGGTAGGTCCTAAGCTAGAAACAACCGAGATCGTTACTGAACAACAAGATGACGAACAACCAGTTGTTTCCATACACAAAACAGAGGAACTCACTGACGAAACAACATCACCAATCACAAAATTACATAAAATTGACACAGCACAAATCGTTGAGGAAATTCCAGAAACAGTACACGTCACCCAAGAACAAACTAAAACAGGTGACACTAAGACAGTAAAAACAACCAAGCGAGTAATCAAAAAGAAGAAAGGACCCACAAAAGAAGTAACAGAAATAACGACAGTGCAAAAAGATGACGAAGAACCTGTCACAACAGTTACAGTCACCAAAGAGGAAGTGCCAGACAAGCCCGAAGAGACCCAACCTCTGGAAATAATTGAGCTACCTGAAGAAACTACATTCGAGGTCACGGAAGCACCAGACGGTAAGCCAAAACAAAAGAAAATTACTAAACGCATAATCAAAAAGAAGGTAGGTCCTAAACTCGAAACAACCGAGATTGTTACTGAACAACAAGACGACGAACAACCGGTCGTTTCTATACACACAACTGAGGAACTCACTGATGACACTGTTACACTTCTTACACCTTTACAGACGACAGAAACTGCACAAATAGTAGAGGAACTTCCGGAAACAGAACAAATTACACAACAACAAACAGACCAGGGTGACACTAAAACAGTTAAAACAACTAAGCGAGTCATCAAAAAGAAGAAAGGACCCACAAAAGAAGTAACAGAAACAACGACAGTGCAAAAAGATGACGAAGAACCTGTCACAACAGTTACAGTCACCAAAGAGGAAGTGCCAGACAAGCCCGAAGAGACCCAACCTCTGGAAATAATTGAGCTACCTGAAGAAACTACATTCGAGGTCACGGAAGCACCAGACGGTAAGCCAAAACAAAAGAAAATTACTAAACGCATAATCAAAAAGAAGGTAGGTCCTAAACTCGAAACGACCGAGATTGTTACTGAACAACAAGACGACGAACAACCGGTCGTTTCTATACACACAACAGAGGAACTCACTGATGACACTGCTACACCTCTTACACCTTTACACACGACAGAAACTGCACAAATAGTAGAGGAACTTCCGGAAACGGTACAAATTACACAACAACAAACAGACCAGGGCAACACTAAAACAGTTAAAACAACTAAT
Source organism: Schrankia costaestrigalis (assembly GCA_905475405.1). NCBI lineage: Eukaryota > Metazoa > Arthropoda > Insecta > Lepidoptera > Erebidae > Schrankia > Schrankia costaestrigalis. The sequence continues at coordinate 19,804,765 of FR997825.1, read as the reverse complement.
CGAGTCATCAAAAAGAAGAAAGGACCCACAAAAGAAGTAACAGAAATAACGACAGTGCAAAAAGATGACGAAGAACCTGTCACAACAGTTACAGTCACCAAAGAGGAAGTGCCAGACAAGCCCGAAGAGACCCAACCTCTGGAAATAATTGAGCTACCTGAAGAAACTACATTCGAGGTCACGGAAGCACCAGACGGTAAGCCAAAACAAAAGAAAATTACTAAACGCATAATCAAAAAGAAGGTAGGTCCTAAACTCGAAACAACCGAGATTGTTACTGAACAACAAGACGACGAACAACCGGTCGTTTCTATACACACAACAGAGGAACTCACTGATGACACTGCTACACCTCTTACACCTTTACACACGACAGAAACTGCACAAATAGTAGAGGAACTTCCGGAAACGGTACAAATTACACAACAACAAACAGACCAGGGCAACACTAAAACAGTTAAAACAACTAAGCGAGTCATCAAAAAGAAGAAAGGACCCACAAAAGAAGTAACAGAAATAACGATAGTGCAAAAAGATGACGAAGAACCTGTCACAACAGTTACAGTCACCAAAGAGGAAGTGCCAGACAAGCCCGAAGAGACCCAACCTCTGGAAATAATTGAGCTACCAGAAGAAACTACATTCGAGGTCACGGAAGCACCAGACGGTAAGCCAAAACAAAAGAAAATTACTAAACGCATAATCAAAAAGAAGGTAGGTCCTAAACTCGAAACGACCGAGATTGTTACTGAACAACAAGACGACAAACAACCGGTCGTTTCTATACACACAACAGAGGAACTCACTGATGACACTGCTACACCTCTTACACCTTTACACACGACAGAAACTGCACAAATAGTAGAGGAACTTCCGGAAACAGTACAAATTACACAACTACAAACAGACCAGGGTGACACGAAAACAGTTAAAACAACTAAGCGAGTCATCAAAAAGAAGAAAGGACCCACAAAAGAAGTAACAGAAATAACGACAGTGCAAAAAGATGACGAAGAACCTGTCACAACAGTTACAGTCACCAAAGAGGAAGTGCCAGACAAGCCCAAAGAGACCCAACCTCTGGAAACAATTGAGCTACCAGAAGAAACTACATTCGAGGTCACGGAAGCACCAGACGGTAAGCCAAAACAAAAGAAAATTACTAAACGCATAATCAAAAAGAAGGTAGGTCCTAAACTCGAAACAACCGAGATTGTTACTGAACAACAAGACGACGAACAACCGGTCGTTTCTATACACACAACTGAGGAACTCACTGATGACACTGTTACACTTCTTACACCTTTACACACGACAGAAACTGCACAAATAGAAGAGGAACTTCCGGAAACAGAACAAATTACACAACAACAAACAGACCAGGGTGACACTAAAACAGTTAAAACAACTAAGCGAGTCATCAAAAAGAAGAAAGGACCCACAAAAGAAGTAACAGAAATAACGACAGTGCAAAAAGATGACGAAGAACCTGTCACAACAGTTACAGTCACCAAAGAGAAAGTGCCAGACAAGCCCGAAGAAACTCAATCTCTGGAAATAATTGAGCTACCAGAAGAAACTACATTCGAGGTTACGGAAGCACCAGACGGTAAGCCAAAACATAAGAAAATTACTAAACGCATAATCAAAAAGAAGGTAGGTCCTAAACTCGAAACAACCGAGATAATTACTGAACAACAAGACGACGAACAACCGGTCGTTTCTATACACACAACAGAGGAACTTACTGATGACACTGCTACACCTCTTACACCTTTACTTACACCAGACACTGCACAAATAGTTGAGGAACTTCCGGAAACGGTACAAATTACACAACAACAAACAGACCAGGGTGACACTAAAACAGTTAAAACAACTAAGCGAGTCATTAAAAAGAAGAAAGGACCCACAAAAGAAGTAACAGAAATAACGACAGTGCAAAAAGATGACGAAGAACCTGTCACAACAGTTACAGTCACCAAAGAGGAAGTGCCAGACAAGCCCGAAGAGACCCAACCTCTGGAAATAATTGAGCTACCAGAAGAAACTACATTCGAGGTCACGGAAGCACCAGACGGTAAGCCAAAACAAAAGAAAATTACTAAACGCATAATCAAAAAGAAGGTAGGTCCTAAACTCGAAACGACCGAGATTGTTACTGAACAACAAGACGACGAACAACCGGTCGTTTCTATACACACAACAGAGGAAATTACTGATGACACTGCTACACCTCTTACACCTTTACTTACACCAGACACTGCACAAATAGTTGAGGAACTTCCGGAAACGGTACAAATTACACAACAACAAACAGACCAGGGTGACACTAAAACAGTTAAAACAACTAAGCGAGTCATTAAAAAGAAGAAAGGACCCACAAAAGAAGTAACAGAAATAACGACAGTGCAAAAAGATGACGAAGAACCTGTCACAACAGTTACAGTCACCAAAGAGGAAGTGCCAGACAAGCCCGAAGAGACCCAACCTCTGGAAATAATTGAGCTACCTGAAGAAACTACATTCGAGGTCACGGAAGCACCAGACGGTAAGCCAAAACATAAGAAAATTACTAAACGCATAATCAAAAAGAAGGTAGGTCCTAAACTCGAAACAACCGAGATAATTACTGAACAACAAGACGACGAACAACCGGTCGTTTCTATACACACAACAGAGGAACTCACTGATGACGCTGCTACACCTCTTACACCTTTACACACACCAGACACTCCACAAATAGTTGAGGAACTTCCGGAAACAGTACAAATTACACAACAACAAACAGACAAGGGTGACACGAAAACAGTTAAAACAACTACGCGAGTCATCAAAAAGAAGAAAGGACCCACAAAAGAAGTAACAGAAATAACGACAGTACAAAAAGATGACGAAGAACCTGTCACAACAGTTACAGTCACCAAAGAGGAAGTGCCAGACAAGCCCGAAGAGACCCAACCTCTGGAAATAATTGAGCTACCAGAAGAAACTACATTCGAGGTCACGGAAGCACCAGACGGTAAGCTAAAACAAAAGAAAATTACTAAACGCATAATCAAAATGAAGGTAGGTCCTAAACTCGAAACGACCGAGATTGTTACTGAACAACAAGACGACGAACAACCGGTCGTTTCTATACACACAACAGAGGAACTTACTGATGACACTGCTACACCTCTTACACCTTTACTTACACCAGACACTGCACAAAGAGTTGAGGAACTTCCGCAAACGGTACAAATTACACGACAACAAACAGACCAGGGTGACACTAAAACAGTTAAAACAACTAAGCGAGTCATTAAAAAGAAGAAAGGACCCACAAAAGAAGTAACAGAAATAACGACAGTGCAAAAAGATGACGAAGAACCTGTCACAACAGTTACAGTCACCAAAGAGAAAGTGCCAGACAAGCCCGAAGAAACTCAATCTCTGGAAATAATTGAGCTACCAGAAGAAACTACATTCGAGGTCACGGAAGCACCAGACGGTAAGCCAAAACATAAGAAAATTACTAAACGCATAATCAAAAAGAAGGTAGGTCCTAAACTCGAAACAACCGAGATAATTACTGAACAACAAGACGACGAACAACCGGTCATTTCTATACACACAACAGAGGAACTCACTGATGACGCTGCTACACCTCTTACACCTTTACACACACCAGACACTCCACAAATAGTTGAGGAACTTTCGGAAACAGTACAAATTACACAACAACAAACAGACCAGGGTGACACGAAAACAGTTAAAACAACTAAGCGAGTCATCAAAAAGAAGAAAGGACCCACAAAAGAAGTAACAGAAATAACGACAGTGCAAAAAGATGACGAAGAACCTGTCACAACAGTTACAGTCACCAAAGAGGAAGTGCCAGACAAGCCCGAAGAGACCCAACCTCTGGAAATAATTGAGCTACCAGAAGAAACTACATTCGAGGTCACGGAAGCACCAGACGGTAAGCCAAAACAAAAGAAAATTACTAAACGCATAATCAAAAAGAAGGTAGGTCCTAAACTCGAAACGACCGAGATTGTTACTGAACAACAAGACGACGAACAACCGGTCGTTTCTATACACACAACAGAGGAAATTACTGATGACACTGCTACACCTCTTACACCTTTACTTACACCAGACACTGCACAAATAGTTGAGGAACTTCCGGAAACGGTACAAATTACACAACAACAAACAGACCAGGGTGACACTAAAACAGTTAAAACAACTAAGCGAGTCATTAAAAAGAAGAAAGGACCCACAAAAGAAGTAACAGAAATAACGACAGTGCAAAAAGATGACGAAGAACCTGTCACAACAGTTACAGTCACCAAAGAGGAAGTGCCAGACAAGCCCGAAGAAACTCAATCCCTGGAAATAATTGAGCTACCAGAAGAAACTACATTCGAGGTCACGGAAGCACCAGACGGTAAGCTAAAACAAAAGAAAATTACTAAACGCATAATCAAAAAGAAGGTAGGTCCTAAACTCGAAACAACCGAGATTGTTACTGAACAACAAGACGACGAACAACCTGTCGTTTCTGTACACAAAACAGAGGAACTTACAGATGACACTGTGACACCTCTTACACCTTTACACACGACAGAAACTGCACAAATAGTTGAGGAACTTCCGGAAACGGTACAAATTACACAACTACAAACAGACCAGGGTGACACTAAAACAGTTAAAACAACTAAGCGAGTCATTAAAAAGAAGAAAGGACCCACAAAAGAAGTAACAGAAATAACGACAGTGCAAAAAGATGACGAAGAACCTGTCACAACAGTTACAGTCACCAAAGAGGAAGTGCCAGACAAGCCCGAAGAGACCCAACCTCTGGAAATAATTGAGCTACCAGAAGAAACTACATTCGAGGTCACGGAAGCACCAGACGGTAAGCCAAAACAAAAGAAAATTACTAAACGCATAATCAAAAAGAAGGTAGGTCCTAAACTCGAAACGACCGAGATTGTTACTGAACAACAAGACGACGAACAACCGGTCGTTTCTATACATACAACAGAGGAACTCACTGATGACACTGCTACACCTCTTACACCTTTACACACACCAGACACTGCACAAATAGTTGAGGAACTTCCAGAAACGGTACAAATTACACAACAACAAACAGACCAGGGTGACACGAAAACAGTTAAAACAACTAAGCGAGTCATTAAAAAGAAGAAAGGACCCACAAAAGAAGTAACAGAAATAACGACAGTGCAAAAAGATGACGAAGAACCTGTCACAACAGTTACAGTCACCAAAGAGGAAGTGCCAGACAAGCCCGAAGAGACCCAACCTCTGGAAATAATTGAGCTACCTGAAGAAACTACATTCGAGGTCACGGAAGCACCAGACGGTAAGCCAAAACAAAAGAAAATTACTAAACGCATAATCAAAAAGAAGGTAGGTCCTAAACTCGAAACGACCAAGATTGTTACTGAACAACAAGACGACGAACAACCGGTCGTTTCTATACACACAACTGAGGAACTCACTGATGACACTGTTACACCTCTTACACCTTTACACACGACAGAAACTGCACAAATAGTAGAGGAACTTCCGGAAACAGTACAAATTACACAACAACAAACAGACCAGGGCAACACTAAAACAGTTAAAACAACTAAGCGAGTCATCAAAAAGAAGAAAGGACCCACAAAAGAAGTAACAGAAATAACGACAGTGCAAAAATATGACGAAGAACCTGTCACAACAGTTACAGTCACCAAAGAGGAAGTGCCAGACAAGCCGGAAGAAACTCAATCACTGGAAATATTTGAGCTACCAGAAGAAACTACATTCGAGGTCACGGAAGCACCAGACGGTAAGCCAAAACAAAAGAAAATTACTAAACGCATAATCAAAAAGAAGGTAGGTCCTAAACTCGAAACGACCGAGATTGTTACTGAACAACAAGACGACGAACAACCGGTCGTTTCTATACACACAACTGAGGAACTCACTGATGATACTGCTACATTTTTTACACCTTTACACACACCAGACACTGCACAAATAGTTGAGGAACTTCCGGAAACAGTACAAATTACACAACAACAAACAGACCAGGGTGACACGAAAACAGTTAAAACAACTAAGCGAGTCATCAAAAAGAAGAAAGGACCCACAAAAGAAGTAACAGAAATAACGACAGTGCAAAAAGATGACGAAGAACCTGTCACAACAGTTACAGTCACCAAAGAGGAAGTGCCAGACAAGCCCGAAGAGACCCAACCTCTGGAAATAATTGAGCTACCAGAAGAAACTACATTCGAGGTCACGGAAGCACCAGACGGTAAGCCAAAACAAAAGAAAATTACTAAACGCATAATCAAAAAGAAGGTAGGTCCTAAACTCGAAACGACCGAGATTGTTACTGAACAACAAGACGACGAACAACCGGTCGTTTCTATACACACAACTGAGGAACTCACTGATGACACTGTTACACCTCTTACACCTTTACACACGACAGAAACTGCACAAATAGTAGAGGAACTTCCGGAAACAGTACAAATTACACAACAACAAACAGACCAGGGCAACACTAAAACAGTTAAAACAACTAAGCGAGTCATCAAAAAGAAGAAAGGACCCACAAAAGAAGTGACAGAAATAACGACAGTGCAAAAAGATGACGAAACACCTGTCACAACAGTTACAGTCACCAAAGAGGAAGTGCCAGACAAGCCCGAAGAGACCCAACCTCTGGAAATAATTGAGCTACCTGAAGAAACTACATTTGAGGTCACGGAAGCACCAGACGGTAAGCCAAAACAAAAGAAAATTACTAAACGCATAATCAAAAAGAAGGTAGGTCCTAAACTCGAAACGACCGAGATTGTTACTGAACAACAAGACGACGAACAACCGGTCGTTTCTATACACACAACAGAGGAACTCACTGATGACACTGCTACACCTCTTACACCTTTACTTGCACCAGACACTGCACAAATAGTTGAGGAACTTCCGGAAACGGTACAAATTACACAACAACAAACAGACCAGGGTGACACGAAAACAGTTAAAACAACTAAGCGAGTCATTAAAAAGAAGAAAGGACCCACAAAAGAAGTAACAGAAATAACGACAGTGCAAAAAGATGACGAAGAACCTGTCACAACGGTTACAGTCACCAAAGAGGAAGTGCCAGACAAGCCCGAAGAGACCCAACCCCTAGAAATAATTGAGCTACCTGAAGAAACTATATTCGAGGTCACGGAAGCACCAGACGGTAAGCCAAAACAAAAGAAAATTACTAAACGCATAATCAAAAAGAAGGTAGGTCCTAAACTCGAAACGACCGAGATTGTTACTGAACAACAAGACGACGAACAACGGGTCGTTTCTATACACACAACAGAGAAACTCACTGATGACACTGCTACACCTCTTACACCTTTACACACGACAGAAACTGCACAAATAGTTGAGGAACTTCCGGAAACAGTACAAATAACACAACAACAAACAGACCAGGGTGACACGAAAACAGTTAAAACAACTAAGCGAGTCATCAAAAAGAAGAAAGGACCCACAAAAGAAGTAACAGAAATAACGACAGTGCAAAAAGATGACGAAGAACCTGTCACAACAGTTACAGTCACCAAAGAGGAAGTGCCAGACAAGCCCAAAGAGACCCAAACTCTGGAAACAATTGAGCTACCAGAAGAAACTACATTCGAGGTCACGGAAGCACCAGACGGTAAGCCAAAACAAAAGAAAATTACTAAACGCATAATCAAAAAGAAGGTAGGTCCTAAACTCGAAACGACCGAGATTGTTACTGAACAACAAGACGACGAACAACCGGTCGTTTCTATACACACAACTGAGGAACTCACTGATGACACTGCTACACTTTTTACACCTTTACACACACCAGACACTGCACAAATAGTTGAGGAACTTCCGGAAACAGTACAAATTACACAACTACAAACAGACCAAGGTGACACGAAAACAGTTAAAACAACTAAGCGAGTCATCAAAAAGAAGAAAGGACCCACAAAAGAAGTAACAGAAATAACGACAGTGCAAAAAGATGACGAAGAACCTGTCACAACAGTTACAGTCACCAAAGAGGAAGTGCCAGACAAGCCCGAAGAGACCCAACCCCTGGAAATAATTGAGCTACCAGAAGAAACTACATTCGAGGTCACGGAAGCACCAGACGGTAAGCCAAAACAAAAGAAAATTACTAAACGCATAATCAAAAAGAAGGTAGGTCCTAAACTCGAAACGACCGAGATTGTTACTGAACAACAAGACGACGAACAACCGGTCGTTTCTATACACACAACTGAGGAACTCACTGATGACACTGCTACACCTCTTACACCTTTACACACACCAGACACTGCACAAATAGTTGAGGAACTTCCGGAAACAGTACAAATTACACAACTACAAACAGACCAGGGTGACACGAAAACAGTTAAAACAACTAAGCGAGTCATCAAAAAGAAGAAAGGACCCACAAAAGAAGTAACAGAAATAACGACAGTGCAAAAAGATGACGAAGAACCTGTCACAACAGTTACAGTCACCAAAGAGGAAGTGCCAGACAAGCCCGAAGAGACCCAACCCCTGGAAATAATTGAGCTACCAGAAGAAACTACATTCGAGGTCACGGAAGCACCAGACGGTAAGCCAAAACAAAAGAAAATTACTAAACGCATAATCAAAAAGAAGGTAGGTCCTCAACTCGAAACGACCGAGATTGTTACTGAACAACAAGACGACGAACAACCGGTCGTTTCTATACACACAACTGAGGAACTCACTGATGACACTGCTACACCTCTTACACCTTTACACACACCAGACACTGCACAAATAGTTGAAGAACTTCCGGAAACAATACAAATTACAAACCTACAAACAGACCAGGGTGACACTAAAACAGTTAAAACAACTAAGCGAGTCATTAAAAAGAAGAAAGGACCCACAAAAGAAGTAACAGAAATAACGACAGTGCAAAAAGATGACGAAGAACCTGTCACAACAGTTACAGTCACCAAAGAGGAAGTGCCAGACAAGCCCGAAGAGACCCAACCTCTGGAAATAATTGAGCTACCAGAAGAAACTACATTCGAGGTCACGGAAGCACCAGACGGTAAGCCAAAACAAAAGAAAATTACTAAACGCATAATCAAAAAGAAGGTAGGTCCTAAACTCGAAACGACCGAGATTGTTACTGAACAACAAGACGACGAACAACCGGTCGTTTCTATACACACAACTGAGGAACTCACTGATGACACTGCTACACTTTTTACACCTTTACACACACCAGACACTGCACAAATAGTTGAGGAACTTCCGGAAACAGTACAAATTACACAACTACAAACAGACCAGGGTGACACAAAAACAGTTAAAACAACTAAGCGAGTCATCAAAAAGAAGAAAGGACCCACAAAAGAAGTAACAGAAATAACGACAGTGCAAAAAGATGACAAAGAACCTGTCACAACAGTTACAGTCACCAAAGAGGATGTGCCAGACAAGCCCGAAGAGACCCAACCTCTGGAAATAATTGAGCTACCAGAAGAAACTACATTCGAGGTCACGGAAGCACCAGACGGTAAGCCAAAACAAAAGAAAATTACTAAACGCATAATCAAAAAGAAGGTAGGTCCTCAACTCGAAACGACCGAGATTGTTACTGAACAACAAGACGACGAACAACCGGTCGTTTCTATACACACAACTGAGGAACTCACTGATGACACTGCTACACCTCTTACACCTTTACACACACCAGACACTGCACAAATAGTTGAGGAACTTCCGGAAACAGTACAAATTACACAACTACAAACAGACCAGGGTGACACGAAAACAGTTAAAACAACTAAGCGAGTCATCAAAAAGAAGAAAGGACCCACAAAAGAAGTAACAGAAATAACGACAGTGCAAAAAGATGACGAAGAACCTGTCACAACAGTTACAGTCACCAAAGAGGAAGTGCCAGACAAGCCCGAAGAGACCCAACCTCTGGAAATAATTGAGCTACCAGAAGAAACTACATTCGAGGTCACGGAAGCACCAGACGGTAAGCCAAAACATAAGAAAATTACTAAACGCATAATCAAAAAGAAGGTAGGTCCTAAACTCGAAACGACCGAGATTGTTACTGAACAACAAGACGACGAACAACCGGTCGTTTCTATACACACAACTGAGGAACTCACTGATGACACTGCTACACTTTTTACACCTTTACACACACCAGACACTGCACAAATAGTTGAGGAACTTCCGGAAACAGTACAAATAACACAACAACAAACAGACCAGGGTGACACGAAAACAGTTAAAACAACTAAGCGAGTCATTAAGAAAAAGAAAGGACCCACAAAAGAAGTAACAGAAATAACGACAGTGCAAAAAGATGACGAAGAACCTGTCACAACAGTTACAGTCACCAAAGAGGAAGTGCCAGACAAGCCCGAAGAGACCCAACCCCTGGAAATAATTGAGCTACCTGAAGAAACTACATTCGAGGTCACGGAAGCACCAGACGGTAAGCCAAAACAAAAGAAAATTACTAAACGCATAATCAAAAAGAAGGTAGGTCCTAAACTCGAAACGACCGAGATTGTTACTGAACAACAAGACGACGAACAACCGGTCGTTTCTATACACACAACTGAGGAACTCACTGATGACACTGCTACACCTCTTACACCTTTACACACACCAGACACTGCACAAATAATTGAGGAACTTCCGGAAACAGTACAAATTACACAACTACAAACAGACCAGGGTGACACGAAAACAGTTAAAACAACTAAGCGAGTCATCAAAAAGAAGAAAGGACCCACAAAAGAAGTAACAGAAATAACGACAGTGCAAAAAGATGACGAAGAACCTGTCACAACAGTTACAGTCACCAAAGAGGAAGTGCCAGACAAGCCCGAAGAGACCCAACCCCTGGAAATAATTGAGCTACCTGAAGAAACTACATTCGAGGTCACGGAAGCACCAGACGGTAAGCCAAAACAAAAGAAAATTACTAAACGCATAATCAAAAAGAAGGTAGGTCCTAAACTCGAAACGACCGATATTTTTACTGAACAACAAGACGACGAACAACCGGTCGTTTCTATACACACAACAGAGGAACTCACTGATGACACTGCTACACCTCTTACACTTTTACACACACCAGACACTGCACAAATAGTAGAGGAACTTCCGGAAACAGTACAAATTACACAACTACAAACAGACCAGGGTGACACGAAAACAGTTAAAACAACTAAGCGAGTCATCAAAAAGAAGAAAGGACCCACAAAAGAAGTAACAGAAATAACGACAGTGCAAAAAGATGACGAAGAACCTGTCACAACAGTTACAGTCACCAAAGAGGAAGTGCCAGACAAGCCCGAAGAGACCCAACCTCTGGAAATAATTGAGCTACCAGAAGAAACTACATTCGAGGTCACGGAAGCACCAGACGGTAAGCCAAAACATAAGAAAATTACTAAACGCATAATCAAAAAGAAGGTAGGTCCTAAACTCGAAACGACCGAGATTGTTACTGAACAACAAGACGACGAACAACCGGTCGTTTCTATACACACAACTGAGGAACTCACTGATGACACTGCTACACTTTTTACACCTTTACACACACCAGACACTGCACAAATAGTTGAGGAACTTCCGGAAACAGTACAAATAACACAACAACAAACAGACCAGGGTGACACGAAAACAGTTAAAACAACTAAGCGAGTCATCAAAAAGAAGAAAGGACCCACAAAAGAAGTAACAGAAATAACGACAGTGCAAAAAGATGACGAAGAACCTGTCACAACAGTTACAGTCACCAAAGAGGAAGTGCCAGACAAGCCCGAAGAGACCCAACCTCTGGAAATAATTGAGCTACCAGAAGAAACTACATTCGAGGTCACGGAAGCACCAGACGGTAAGCCAAAACAAAAGAAAATTACTAAACGCATAATCAAAAAGCAGGTAGGTCCTAAACTCGAAACGACCGAGATTGTTACTGAACAACAAGACGACGAACAACCGGTCGTTTCTATACACACAACTGAGGAACTCACTGATGACACAGCTACACCTCTTACACCTTTACACACACCAGACACTGCACAAATAATTGAGGAACTTCCGGAAACAGTACAAATTACACAACTACAAACAGACCAGGGTGACACGAAAACAGTTAAAACAACTAAGCGAGTCATCAAAAAGAAGAAAGGACCCACAAAAGAAGTAACAGAAATAACGACAGTGCAAAAAGATGACGAAGAACCTGTCACAACAGTTACAGTCACCAAAGAGGAAGTGCCAGACAAGCCCGAAGAGACCCAACCTCTGGAAATAATTGAGCTACCAGAAGAAACTACATTCGAGGTCACGGAAGCACCAGACGGTAAGCCAAAACAAAAGAAAATTACTAAACGCATAATCAAAAAGAAGGTAGGTCCTAAACTCGAAACGACCGAGATTGTTACTGAACAACAAGACGACGAACAACCGGTCGTTTCTATACACACAACAGAGGAACTCACTGATGACACTGCTACACCTCTTACACCTTTACACACACCAGACACTGCACAAATAGCTGAGGAACTTCCGGAAACAGTACAAATTACACAACAAAAAACAGACCAGGGTGACACTAAAACAGTTAAAACAACTAAGCGAGTAATCAAAAAGAAGAAAGGACCCACAAAAGAAGTAACAGAAATAACGACAGTGCAAAAAGATGACGAAGAACCTGTCACAACAGTTACAGTCACCAAAGAGGAAGTGCCAGACAAGCCCGAAGAGACCCAACCTCTGGAAATAATTGAGCTACCAGAAGAAACTACATTCGAGGTCACGGAAGCACCAGACGGTAAGCCAAAACATAAGAAAATTACTAAACGCATAATCAAAAAGAAGGTAGGTCCTAAACTCGAAACGACCGAGATTGTTACTGAACAACAAGACGACGAACAACCGGTCGTTTCTATACACACAACTGAGGAACTCACTGATGACACTGCTACACTTTTTACACCTTTACACACACCAGACACTGCACAAATAGTTGAGGAACTTCCGGAAACAGTACAAATAACACAACAACAAACAGACCAGGGTGACACGAAAACAGTTAAAACAACTAAGCGAGTCATCAAAAAGAAGAAAGGACCCACAAAAGAAGTAACAGAAATAACGACAGTGCAAAAAGATGACGAAGAACCTGTCACAACAGTTACAGTCACCAAAGAGGAAGTGCCAGACAAGCCCGAAGAGACCCAACCTCTGGAAATAATTGAGCTACCAGAAGAAACTACATTCGAGGTCACGGAAGCACCAGACGGTAAGCCAAAACAAAAGAAAATTACTAAACGCATAATCAAAAAGAAGGTAGGTCCTAAACTCGAAACGACCGAGATTGTTACTGAACAACAAGACGACGAACAACCGGTCGTTTCTATACACACAACTGAGGAACTCACTGATGACACAGCTACACCTCTTACACCTTTACACACACCAGACACTGCACAAATAATTGAGGAACTTCCGGAAACAGTACAAATTACACAACTACAAACAGACCAGGGTGACACGAAAACAGTTAAAACAACTAAGCGAGTCATCAAAAAGAAGAAAGGACCCACAAAAGAAGTAACAGAAATAACGACAGTGCAAAAAGATGACGAAGAACCTGTCACAACAGTTACAGTCACCAAAGAGGAAGTGCCAGACAAGCCCGAAGAGACCCAACCTCTGGAAATAATTGAGCTACCAGAAGAAACTACATTCGAGGTCACGGAAGCACCAGACGGTAAGCCAAAACAAAAGAAAATTACTAAACGCATAATCAAAAAGAAGGTAGGTCCTAAACTCGAAACGACCGAGATTGTTACTGAACAACAAGACGACGAACAACCGGTCGTTTCTATACACACAACAGAGGAACTCACTGATGACACTGCTACACCTCTTACACCTTTACACACACCAGACACTGCACAAATAGCTGAGGAACTTCCGGAAACAGTACAAATTACACAACAAAAAACAGACCAGGGTGACACTAAAACAGTTAAAACAACTAAGCGAGTAATCAAAAAGAAGAAAGGACCCACAAAAGAAGTAACAGAAATAACGACAGTGCAAAAAGATGACGAAGAACCTGTCACAACAGTTGTAGTCACCAAAGAAGAAGTACCAGACAAGCCTGAAGAGACCCAACCTCTGGAAGTCATCGAGCTACCAGAAGAAGCACCAGACGGTAAGCTAAAACAAAAGAAAATTACTAAACACATAATCAAAAACAAGGTAGGTCCTAAATTCGAAACAACCGAGATTGTTACTGAACAACAAGACGACGAACAGCCGGTCGTTTCTATACACACAACAGAGAAACTTACAGATGACACTGCTACATCACTTACACCTTTACACACACCAGACACTGCAAAAATAGTTGAGGAACTTCCGGAAACAGTACAAATTACACAACTACAAACAGACCAGGGTGACAATAAAACAGTTATAACAACTAAGCGAGTTAACAAAAAGAAGGGTCCCTTAGAAAATATAAAAGAATTAACGACAGTCCAAAAAGGTGACGATGAACCTGTACTCACAGCTACAGTCACCAAACAAGAAACGCTAGATGAGCCCAAGGAGACTCAACCTGTGGTAATCGTCGAATTTCCAGAAGAAACTACATTTAAGGTTAAGGAAGCACCAGACGGTAAGCCAAAACAAAAGAAAATCATGTCATTTTATGAAAGAAGCGATGGTTGTTCATAATTCAGCATCAAGTAACGGTTTTAATCGAAAATTCACTTATTTGATAAAGCCATAAGTAAAACAAGAATTGCCAAAAAAGTACACCCTAACAAAAATATTTTATAAATGACACATTTTTAAGTAATTCTGATGGATTTGACAAAGTAATCAGATAATAATAGAATTATTAGCTGATTTTTTAATTGAATTTAAATGCTATGTAATGCACTAGATCTAATCATAGAATCTTTTTAAAAGACAGGTATATACAAGATATACATATCGTATTTATTTCTTTACTAAACAAACTAGAAACATTTACTCGCTAGGCATTAGGAGCGCGTAGTATCTATAACAGGTTTCTAGGAAATAAATAAGGTTATACAAAGTTTACCTTAAATTTTAACAGTATTACTATCGGAAATCTTTGACAGGAAGATGTAAACATCATGTTATTGATAAATACGCTATTTGAAATCTGACAACTCAAGGAAGAAAAAAGAAAGAACTTGAACAAAAAAATGCGCTTTTTAATTTTGTTGTTATATTTAGATGTTGGTTACAAAAATTTGTAAAAATAAATACTATTTAAAACATTATATTTTGTATATAATGATTTGAAATAATTACTTACTAATTAATTTATTAAGTAAAATTAAATTATTAACTAAACTATTTGGAATTAAATGAACTTTTATGTAACATAATTGATAAAAATATAAAACACGCCTGTTATTTAGTTTAGTTGGAATCTGACATGTATTGTTTTATTTATTTCAGTTGGAGAATATAAAAATAAAAAAAGTGAATCATTGCAAACTTCTAAAAAAACAAGCCCGAAGATTGAAAATGAAGACCTAACTGAAAATGTACCAAAAGACCAAGGCAGTAATGAACATACAAACATTAAAAATCTGGTTAAATTAAGACCAATTCGAATGAGCATTGAAGAAGTTAATTTAAGTAAACCGCAACATGCACAAGAAGTTCAAGGACCGCAGTTTACGAAATTAAAACTCAAAAAACCAGTACAGAAACCTAAAGAAGAATTGACAACTGCTTCATTACCAAGAATTCAACTAAAGAGCCGTATTCGGTATATTTATGATTGGCCACCACAACAATTATTACCTCTCATATCATTTTTAGGCAGTGTAAAACAAAACGGTCAATTATCACGTAATGTCAAAGAGGCTGCTAAATTAAAAAAGAAAAAAAGGGAAATAAGGGAAATCCCTGATTTAGACAAAACTAAATTAGAAAAACCAGATGAGTTTGAGTATACTAAAAAAGAACCAGAAGGTGATAAAATAACGGATCAATTAATACAAAATATTGATGATATTAGCTCGGGGCCTGTCATGGTCAAAGATGAAAACAAATCATTAAAAATCCTAAAAGACGAAGGACTCTTCACAGAAGAACCTGAAACACTACAAATTAAAGATAAACCATCTAAAACGAAATTAACTCCTACTAAGATAGAAAGAAAAGAAATTGTAATAAGTAAACCTCAATACGCAGAATGTATTGAAGGCCCTCAATTTAATAAACTAAAATTGAAAAAAGCTATTCCAAAAACAAAACAAGACACAGCAGAAGTAAAACTTCCAAAATTCCAACTGAAGAGTCGTATTAAATATGTGTTAGATTGGCCACCCCAAATACAATTGCCAAACATAACATTCCTGGGAGCTGTGCGTCAAAATGGTGTATTATCTCGAAACGTCAAAGAAGCAGAAAAGATTAAGAAAAAGAATTATAAGCAACCAAAATTACCCGATATAGAAAAAGCAGAACTAGAACAACCTCAATTTGCCTATTCAGAAATATTAGACACCATGAAACAAAACGAAATTTCGCAAAAAGATGCGCGACAATTGCCATCAGATTCATTGGATGTTGTAGATAATACTATATCAGTCGAACCTGAACAATTTACCATAAAAGCGAAACGGCCTACCATAAAAAAGACGGAGGAAATCGAAGATGAAGTTATAATTAAAAAGAAATTGAAATCCGTAAGAAAGCCTTCAGTAACGCTTCCTGAAATCACCGAACCAGAAACCGTAACATTCAGGCCTAAGACGACCAAAACTAAAGAAGACGTGGAACAAGAATTTAATATACAGTTAGATTCATATGCTGAAGAAGAAATTTCAATGAGCAGTAAAGTAAAACTGAAGCCACAAAGACAGCCGACATTTAGCGAAGAAGCTAATGAAACATCAATCCAATTTTATGAAGAAAAAGATGACGATGAACAACAAAATATCATAGAAATTGTAGAAAGTGATGATGAGACAAAAGACAACGCTGCAAATGTTATGTTTAGTTTGAAAAAGCCATTAAAAACAAATACAACTGAAGATATAACAGCATCAGTTACTGTTTCCAAGCCCAAGTTACAGGATACAGAATCTATTGTTTCTCAAGACATAAATATTAAATTAGATAGGGTACCTCACTATAAAGTTGATGACCAAGAAGAGGTTAGATTCGACGTTAAGCCACGGCAAGAACAATACACAGAAGAAGAATTGTCACTTTCTAGCAAAATTAAGTTAAAACCTAAAATTAAAATGACTGTATCTGAAGCAGCTGATGAAGCATTAATTCAATTAAAACAGGAAGTAGAGGATGACAGTCAAGCGGAAGAGATAATATTAAGTGAAGGAGAGGCTGAGGAAAACGTTGAACTGTTTATCAAACGCAAGCCGAAGAAACCTTTGTATGAAGTTAGCGAAGTAGAAGAATTAAGCATCGAGCTAAAACCTAAAAAATCTAAACAAGAAAAATATGAAGAAGAACAACTCACTATTTCTGCAAAAAGAAGACCAAAACAATCTACCCAAATACAAGGTACACGAAAAAATATGTTGCTTCCTCAATGCAAGATTTAAAAAATATAATTGCTTTATAATGCTTTGAACCCAAAAAGCGCATTGTTTTATTATTTTTTTCTTTTTTTCGATAGACCATACAATTCTATATATTTATTAATCTTATGATATTTCAATAAATCATAACAGTCCCGCTGCGAGAAAAACCCCCTTAATAATAAAGTAAAACTAAGCCTAGTGTCTCTAATGTGTAGTAGCATGTGATGCTGGACAGACGATTTCTAACAGGCTTTCGTGTCCAGTAACAAAGTAAGACTCGCGATAGCAAATAAATTAAAGGTCTGCGGCTTTTGTGAACTGCTGTATGTCTACAATGTGACACTGAAAGGACCACAAAACCATTCATAATTTGATTAATAGCCAAATTTTAGTAATCTACAGAAAACATTCTTATTACATATTTTAAATTAAATACTTTTATCTACATTAACCTACCTACTGCGGTTATTGCGGATAGATTTTAGTGAAATTACTACCACTAATGAATGCATGCAGCAAGTTATAGTTATAAATATGTGATCTCTTACGTACATGGGTTCAATATCTCATTTATAGACAAACTATTGTGTACATAAGTATGGCGCTAATGGTAGCTTAACATTTTAAGGGCTACATATTAATATTGCAAAATAATCTTTTTTGTAAATTATATTGACATGATAAGTCATTACAATACTATATCATAATACAAAAAACAAAATTAATATAATTACTTCTATTTTTAACTTATTACACCTGTGACTTTTTTATTGCTTATTACACATAATAACTTACTCTATTTCAAAGCATGAGTTTTACAAACGTGACAAAGTTATTTTTAAATGTACTTTTTGTGTTAAATCCATTTACAGAAGCCGATGTCTCTATGAGTATTGCTCGAGAACAGGAATTCCCAGGTAAAAAGCCTATTCGTTAGTTGTATATATGATAACCCGAAAATCTTAATTAATCGATCTCTAATAACAGAAGACCTAATTCACTTAAAGGAATATAATATCATCATCATTATATCAGCCAATCAACGTCCACTGCTGGACATAGGCCTAAAACCTAACTTAACTAGGTCGTCAGTCTACCGTGTGAAGGGTCTCCCCAACCTGCGCTTTCTGGTACGCGTAACCTTTCTGCCCCAACGGCAACTAGACCAATGCAAACAATCATGTTTATGCACACAAAGATTTGCATTGAGCAGGAATCGAACCCGAGACTTCTGCGTAACAGTCATGTTGTATAACCACTACGCCACAGAAGTCGTCAAATGTTTTGATGAAACAATTTTGATGGTCTTGCATTCTTGGGTTACTTTATACGATAACTTCACAATTTGATTTTATATGTAATTCCTTTCCTCGAAATATTGATAAATTAGTTGATTGTCAAATGAATAAACATATTTTGTTTCAAAAAAGGGCTTTTGTTGTTCTTTTATTGTATAGAGAATACTCACTGTATTAATTTTCAAGTAATTCTGATTATAGATATCATATTATCATCTGAGTCTTAAAGCCATGTCATTTCTCTATATCTATCTCGCTTGCACTTACGGGTCTTCTATTCTTATATAATATCTTTTATCTCTTTTTGGAGTACTCGGATGAGAACGTGCTATCTATAGTGAATAAGTAGTTCTGTTATTAGAGATACGAGTAGTATGACTTCGATGCTACGGTATTCGTGGTGGTGTGCATTCGTTTTCGAGTGATTCCTTTTAATGAATAAAGTGGTCTTGTAATTCGAGAACGCATCGTTGCTACTTGCTATGTCATTCGTTGTGTCGTACATTCATTGGTACGTGAATGATATTAGTAAACCTACGGGGTTACACTTTTCGAAGTCACATATTACACCATAGTAACATAAGACTTTAATTGCTAAGATTAGTTCACACTTACTAGCTAATTTGCAATGCAAGCAATATACAGGGGGGCTCATTCAAATGGGTCAGTATGGGAAAGTCTTAAACTATAAGTCATACAAAGATTTGTTCTTAGGAACCATGCCACCGATTTTGATAAAAAGAAAAACTGCATTCATACATTTTAAAAAAGATACTGCACCCAGCCGGGAATCGAACCCGGTTGTTTTGCAAAAATAAAATTTTACTTTTTCCAAATAAATATCGATTTTGTAGGTCTTAAGCAGTAAATGTCTTTAAGAAACATTATGTCTAAAATTAATAAAATGCATTGTTTTCATATACTTTAATTTATCATAGTAGGTGTTCGAAGTGGCCACGTTTAGGTAATGATCATTTTAAATTGCATTTTGTATTTTCATGTGGTGAAATTGCGTTAAAATTGACTTTATGGCTGACCTAAAAGGTTTTTAACGTTATCATAGTTTGTTTGACCCGCTTCATCCTTAACGTAACCCAACAAGAAATAGTCTAGAGGCGTTAAGTGGGGAGACCTCGAACAACGGTGGCCACATCGAACACCTACTTTGATAAATTAAAGTATGTGAAAACAATGCTTTTTTTTTATTTTAGATATAATGTTTCTTAGAGACATTTACTGCTTAAGACCTACAGAATCGATATATAAAAAGAAAAAAATAAAATTTTATTTTTGCAAAACAACCGGGTTCGATTCCCGACTGGGTGCAGTATCTTTTTTAAAATGTATGAATGCAGTTATTCTTTTTATCAAAATCGGTGACATGGTTCCTAAGAACAAATCTTCGTATGACTTATAGTTTAAGACTTTCCTATACTGACCCATTTGAATGAGCCACCGCCTATATACCTAGTAAATGTTTTTGCGCAGCGCCCCAAATAGCCGCTTTGCCAGACGAGTGGATATATAAGTAGTTTTATACCACATTGATAGAAATTGGGTGTTTTTCTAGATTTCCGATCATAGTATATTGGCAACGACATCATTTAAATTGTAGTCAATTTTGACGCCACCGCACAAAAACTAAGATTGTAGGTACCTACTTAATAGTATTCCTAGTTCGTGACGTTAAATATTAATTGAATTTCAAAAATGTAAGATTGTTAGAATCTTAGTTAGTACTACATAAATTAACTATATTTTTTGGTTTACAGAAACTCCACTTGATGTACGTGGCGGCGATACAGTTTTTGCGGTTTATTCCTACGTAGCAGAAACAGACGAGGCCATAAATTTAGTGGAAGGCGAAAGGTTATACATACTAGGTAAAAAACTCTTTAATTTTAAATATTTTATCATCATCATAATTGTAAGCCAATTGACGTCCACTCTGAGTGCCCACTGCTGAGCATAGGCCTCCTCCAAATATTTGCACTTAACATTAAACACATTAACATTAACACTTAAAATATAAATAGGTCTGTCTATAGAATGCAAAATGACTATATGTATATTGACACAATCTATTATCAAAAAAACCTATTGTTTCAGAAACCACCAATCAAGATTGGTGGTTTGTAAGGAAGCATCTTACTGAAGAAAAAGGTTGGGTTCCAGCACAATATTTAATGGATGAAGCTAACTACACGCTCTATTTACAGAAAAAATTAAATGAAAAAATAGATAAACTTCCTGTGTTTGAAAGTAAGTCATTTATTTCACATGTCACACTTATATATAACAACTAACTGTTACCAATGATGGTATATTAAAAAGAGGTAGATATGTTATAAGCGGGAGCGTCATGGAAACCCCAGTAAGACAACTCTAGGTTTCTGTCTTTAATGCTGGTCCAAATGTAGAGCAAACAAATGTAGAACGTTGAGAAAACGAATAAAAATACCATCGTGTTTTTATAAACACAGCACCAACAATCATTCTAAGCGTAATAAATTACAAGCGATCTATCACAAGTAATTATAATTTATTTTCAATAATAAAGGTTATTTCAATCACTGTTTCACACATCACCTTAGCAACAACGATTAATTATTGGTGAATTCAGTCACCAATAAGTAGTTTGTATCAATTGCGCGTGCGTTACTTTTCCGTCTTAGGAACATTTTTTTCATTGATTTTTGAGCATATGACACAAATTTACCTCTTTATAATATAATTGTCTGTTACCTTTGATTTTGTCACGAAAAGTATTATGTAAGTAGGTACACGCATTTTGTAGTACGTACTGATTTTTTTTTTTTTCTTATCTTTACTTTACTTAACTTTTTTTATCACAGAAAACTAAGATTCACTTCAAAGAAGAAGAGCCTAAATTACTCTTATGATGCAAGAGTTAGGGTAACCTTATACACATAAGAATGCAATTTTTACTTGAGTATTGATACCTATGTATATTAAAAAAATAACACAAAGTTAATATTATCTAAAAAAAATAGTTGCGATTCTTTCTGCCGGTATAAAACAATAAGTTGTTAACATTTTCGTGTATTTATTTATTTATTTTTCTGCAGAGCGCTAAATCTTTTAAGAAAACTAAAGTAGTTAAAGTCCCATCAAAACAGGTCTCCGGTCCCAGTTGTCGTTGTAGGAACACAGTCGTTATGTCACGGCTTAAGGCTTTTTATAGGGTTCAGAAAAAAATGGTGAACAGTAGTTCACCATTTTTTTCTGAAAACAGATTCGAAAAACATATTTAGGTAGTAACCTATATATATTTTTGAACGAATTCGGGGGACACATAGTCTATGATATTATAAGTGTAATAGGGTGTTAACTATTGTAATTTAATACTACTAGGGTTACATAATCGCATTAGTGAGAAAGCCCGTTAATATAGAAAAAAACCTAATATAATTATTTGCCAACCATAACTTTGAAAAATAATAACATTTTAAAATATAACCAATTTTGTAGAACCAACACCAGAGGCGCAAGCTGTTGCTCCAATATTTACAGAAAAATTACGTCCTAAGCACACACCCGATGGATCGACAGTTCAGTTTGAATGCCAAGTAGAAGGATACCCCCGACCACAAATAACTTGGTTCCGTCAAACAGCTATTATAAAACCATCGCAAGATTTTCAAATGTATTATGATGACGATAACGTAGCCACACTAATCATTAGAGAAGTTTTCCCTGAAGATGCAGGTACTTTTACGTGTGTGGCTAAAAATGCAGCCGGTTTTGCATCCAGTACTACCGAATTAATAGTTGAAGCCCCACTATCAGACCACGGTTCAGAAATGACTATTTTGTCAAGAAAAAGCCTATCCAGAGAATCTTCATTGGCCGATATTCTAGAAGGAATACCACCGACATTCTCAAAGAGACCTAAGGCTCAGTATGTTGATGAAGGATCACAAATATTTTTAGAATGTAGATTAGTTGCAATTCCTGAACCTGATATAGCTTGGTTGTTTAAAGGCGAGGAAATAATTCCAAATGAAAATATATCAATAGCAACAGAATCTGACATGCATATGTACTGTAGTGTGTTAAAGATAACAAATGTAAAGAAATATCAAGAGGGTACTTATACTGTTCTAGCGGTTAATAGAGAAGGTGAAGCTAGTTTACCAATTGTACTAAAAATTAAAACTGGTCAAAAAGAACAACCCCAAGTAATTGAACCCCTCAAGAGCATGACTATACGAGAAGGAGAGAGTGTACTTCTTTCAACACAAGTAGTAGGAAATCCACAGCCAACAGTAACGTGGTATGTAAATAATAAGCCGGCTACAACTCTTCCTACGAAATCAGATGGTGATACTCACTCGGTAACAATTATCAAACCTAAAAAAGGAAAAGATGACGGGGTATATACACTAAAAGCTGTAAACTCTGAAGGCTCTACAGAAACAAGTGCTGTAATTACTATAGAAGGTATGTAATTAACTTAAGCATAACATAATAAAGGTAGTACATTACATGAAACAAATAAGTGGGGGTCTCCTACAGTGATACTGAAACTACGCTGCCCAGACAGATTGTTTTGTGTCAAGTATAACTTAACGTTTTCACGGAGAATAGCTTCATCTGTACCAAATAAATATGACTCTTAAGGGATAAATGGGGGTATTACACATTACGTATTTTTACGATATCAACAATAATAATAAGTATAAAAATTTATTTCAGAACCTACTGAAGAAAACGCTGAACCTCCACTATTTATTAACAGATTCCAAGAAATAACAGTAAAAGAAAAAGAGATAATTAAATTAGAAGCCAAAGTTACGGGAAACCCTGTACCTACTGTAACATGGTACAGAAATAATCATATAATAACGCCATCTAATACAGTTACACAAAACTTTGATGGCGAAAACATAGAACTAATTATCTCGAACGTTGATTCAGAAATTGATTCTGGTGACTATAAATGTGTTGCTTCAAATAGTGCAGGCAAAGCTTCACATGGTGCTCGGGTAACAATTGATGTTGATAAAGTAACATTCGTCAAAAACTTAAAGAACTCTTATGAAACAGAAGAGGGCAAGACTGTTGTTTTAGAGTGCCACACATCACATACCGTATCAACTAAATGGTATCACAATGACAAAGAAATCAGCGGCATGGATCATAGAGAGATAGTACAAGAAGGTAGGATTCACAAATTAAGAATTAAGAAAACGAAATTAATTGATGTAGGCCGTATAAAATGTGTCGTAAAAGGGCAAGAAACATGTACAAAATTAATAGTTCATGAGACTCTGCCTGAATTCATACGTCGTTTACAAGATTTCGAAGTAAAGGAAAAGGATATCGCTATTTTAGAAGTTGAAATAAATTCCGAAACAGCAGACGTTATTTGGGAAAAAGATGGAGATAAAATTAAAGCTAAGAAAAATAAATATGAACTAGACAAACGAGGGAATGTAAGAAAGTTATTAATTAGAAATACATCTGTGCATGATGAAGGCGAGTATACATGTAGACTTCGAGATGATTCTTGTACCGCAGAAGTGACAGTTGTTGAATTACCGCCAGAAATAATATCTCGGTTACAAGATCAAACGGTTAACAAAGGCAACAAAGCCACGTTCGAGATTGAACTCACTAAGGGTGACGCATTGGTACAATGGTTCAAAGATGGGTCGGAAATTCAATTCTCAAATCATATTCAACTTACAATTGATGGGAAGAAACAGAAGTTAAAAATATATGACTGCGAATTAAGTGATATGGGTGTGTATGCGTGTGAAGTCGGTAATGATAAGTGCACAGCCAAACTTATAGTTGAACAGCCGTCTATTGATTTTGTACTAAGATTGCCAGATACAACTATCGCTCCGGCAAATACGGACACATACCTGACAGTTGAAATACCAGACGAAATATTAGAAGTGACATGGTATAAAAAGAAAACAGTAGTAGAGGACAGTGAAAAGTTCACTTTGATCTCAGACATCTGCAAGCAGACGTTAATAATAAGAAATTGCACTGAAGAAGACCAATGTGAATATTCTTGTGTGTTACTAGATGCGAAATGCACGACCAAGCTAATTGTAGAAGGTAATATTACTTTAATTATTGTCAATATCTTATTATGTACTTACTATCAACTTTTCTTAAAACATACGGTTTGTTACGTAGCTTTGCAATTTCTCTCACATAAAACATTATGGATAAAACATATTAAGCAGATGTCTAACTTCATAATTTTATATGACTGCGTTGCGTGAATTTATAAGTAGGTACATTTTTTTTCTTTTAGAAAAATAAAATATTTTTAATATTACTTTTTATTTTACAATTACAGTATTAGAATACCCACCTAAAATACTAGCTTACGATAATGAATACAGAGTAAAACGAGGATCCGATGCCACTTTATACGTTCAGTATGAAGCAGTTCCCCAGCCAAATGATGAATGGGTGGTAAATTCTAAAATTATCAAGAAGAGTAAGCATACAAAACCAACAATAGATTCAAATACAGCAAGTCTAACAATAAAAAAAGTTGAACAAAGCGATGCTGGTACTTATCGACTACGTCTCGAAAATAATTGTGGAGAGTCAAACATTGAAATAAATTTAGTAGTTCTAGGTAAGTAATTAATATAATTATGTGAATAATTAATCTAGCAGAAGACAAAACGACAAGAAAAATAGGGCTTTTATAAATAGAGCTGAACGTAGGCAAACTAAAAAAAGTTTTGTTTTGGTGATTATTTTACGTTTGAGTGAAATTATTATAGATCACACCGTACTTTATAAAAACAGTTTTATAAATATTGTCGCTAGATAGTCTCATATACCTATTATTATATCTGTCTGTTTGGGATTTACTGATTATTAATTATCCCCATTCAAAATAATCGTATGAGTATTATACAAGTTAACTAAAAGAGTAGACAGACAGAGACTATGACTGTAAAATAAACAAATACAAAAAATGATCCTTAGTCATCCCCATAACTAAAGCATTTTGGCGTTAGATGTATTATGAAGAAACAATATACACAACCCAAAATACTTTGAAGTTAAGGACAAAAGGCTTTCTTTTCTAGCACTAATTGGACATAATTAATAAATAACGTTACTAAATAAACTTATGCCTTTTTATAGATGTGCCTTCGCCCCCTGGAAAACCAAACATATTGGAAATAAGTAATAATTCTATTAACCTCTGTTGGGATGAACCAGAAAATAAAGGAAATTCCGAAATTAATTTCTATATCATTAAATTCCAAGAAAGCAACAGTACTGAGTAAGTACACGTCATATTTAATTAATGGCCCACATTTTGTATAATTGCATTTGTTACACCAATTTTATTTAATATACTTTACATAAATTAAATATCTATATTTTTATTGATCTCGACCATTCTTCTCAGTTTTAAATGTAACTACGTGTTTATTTCAGGTGGATATCGATAGAAAACATTAGGGCGATTCAACATTCCGTAGAAAATCTGAAAACTAAATCTTCATACAGATTTAAAGTTTATGCGGTCAATGAAGTAGGGGTGAGTGAATCGTCTGAAGTCACTGAATACGTTTTCATTGAGGAAACTGTTAAAGCTGAAGCCCCCAGTGTTCAAAGACCTCTTAAAGACATAGTCAAGGAACCCAATGAAGATATTGAATTGACATGTATATTTGGTGGGGTTCCTGAGCCCAAAGTAGTGTGGTTTAAGGACGGCAAAAAAATTAAAACTGCCAAAGCAACTTATGTTAACAGGGTTGCTACAATAATGAGGACAGCAACTGAAGCAACAGAAGGCAAATACAGTTGTGTTGCGTCAAATGAACATGGCGAGGTTGAGACTTCATGTTCAGTTGAAATTCAACAAAAACCTATTATAAAAGTATCTGAAGAGGAAATTAACCAGAAACGCAGAGTAGGAGAACAATGGTCGGTAACTGCGTATTTGGAAGGAATACCGCTTCCTGTAATAAATTGGTATGTCAATGGAACTAAAATAAAGGAATCAAAAACTATAGAAGTAACGACAGAAGACGACGTCAGTATTATTAAGATAATGGATTTGAACAGGTCACATACAGGAAAGTACACTATTGAAGCTCAAAATAAAGCAGGAAGCACAATGTTGGACGTGTCACTTAAAGTTTACGGTAATTTATTTTTATCATATTTTTTATCATTGTTAGATTGAAGTTAAAGGTCATATTATTATTATATTCATGAAACGTTATTTAGTGATCTATACGTTGATCTACCTCTTAATAAGAGCCTCTTTTAAAATTTTTGCTACCTTGATAGTAGCAAAACATCTTTGGCCACAACCTTACTGGCTAAAATCTTACAATCTCTGCTGACGCTATAGTGTGACTTAAAAATAATAGTTTAGGAATATGTAGCGTGGTAAAAATACAAAATATTGAACACACGGTAAAATAAATGCAACCTAAAGTTAAAAAATAAGTTAACTTTTGGATTATTAAGTTTTAAGGTCCCTTAAACCTAAATTTATTCCATTTAGTTTCATTTTCTTCTTTCTGATAAGTACTGCAGACTCTGTATTGCTATATCTTATACGATTTCGCCTACCAAAGATTTAAAGTATTGCGGGTTGCGAATGCTTGTGAGGATCGTTTATTGCTTGCCACAATAGCAATCTTATCTACCTAAAAACTTGTACATATTTCTTATAGATGTAAGTATGTTTAAGTAAGTATAATAAATTCAAACGTATCATTATCTAGAAAATAAGAAAAATATTGATTTTGTCTAACATGGCATGAGGCGAACCTTCGTAGTCTACGTAGACAAAACAGGATCTAACTCAGGGATTGGTAGCAGCGTCTGCGATGTAACGAAAACTCTATAATAAATTTTAATTAATTAATTGTTCCGTTAAGAAGGGAAAGCTTTAGTCCCTTTATATTACTCGTACCGGCAGATATTGGTTTTAAGAGCAAATTTCATATCTCATCATCAGCTTAAATTTACAATCGAGCTCAATAAAACCATTAGAAAAAAACCACGTCATTTATTTGATTGAAGACGTTGATTGCAATATATTATAAATATTATAGATGACAGTGAACGACGTAGCAAATCTAAATCACCACAACAGGAATATTTGGGTAACATTTTACCCTGAATAGACGTGTTCCTAGCATTGTTACCTATACATTTTCTATGATTTGCTAATATCCAATTTACCTTTTTAACTTTTTAGCACATAGTTTTATATAATCTTAAACATTTGCAACATTACTGATACTCTACACCAATACAGAAGATATACTAGCTTACTTTTAAGACAAGTAAAATATGCCCGCAAGTTCTATTTTTAGAAGGAAGTAAATAATAATAACATGGCCTGACATCGGACACCGTCATCACCATAACATCAGCTTGAGAATCATCATCAAATACTCAGCTTGCCATAATCCTCCTCCCAATATTTCCACCTGGAACAGGCCAAAATCATGCAAGCAAGATTCCGGCCGTTTTTATTTAAGTACTAGTTGTATCGAACCCCACTACCTCTTTAAACATGCCCTTTTTTATTTCTGTTTCGACACATAGGTTGAAAAATACGTAGGTAAAAGGATAAACACATTCCCTAAAGTACTTTTTGTAAATATGTTAAGGAGGTGGGCGTTAACTTTTACTATTTTTATAACGAGTATACAGGGTGTCCCAAAACCCGACGTTAACTCGAAACCGGGTGATAAGGCAAGTCACGCTGGTTACCAGAAAAATATAAAAAAAATCTAAGTTGCATGGTTGTAAAGTTATAGGCATTTGAAAAAAAACGCAAAAATTCACACCCTGTGACAGTCTTTTCACTCTTGTTGCCTCAAAACTTTTTGCTTCTCTCTAACTTTCCGGCTCAACTACTTAGCTGGTCAATTTTTTCACTATAAAATTTATTCTAAGAAATAAGTCCTATTAATATGAAAACTAGACCAGCTGGTTTTAAATTATTTATAAATTTTACATTACAACCATGCAACTTAATTTTTTTTTATATTTTTCTGGTAACCAGCGTGACTTGCCTTATCACCCGGTTTCGGGTTAACGTCGAGTTTTGGGACACCATGTATTACCCACTTTTATACACCGATACTTACATTACTAATTTTCAACCGAATGAACTGGTCAGTCAAACTACGCATATTAAAGAAACACCTAGACCAATGAAACATTTATGTCAATGAACTTACATAAAACTCTGTATTGAGCCGAAACCAAACAGGATACCTCTTCATAGTCCTTTTTTTTTAATTATGATGGATATAGATTACTGTTATAAAAGAAGGTGTTTTTATATTATTATTACACTCACTTCTAAGAAAAGGGTAATCGTTGAAAACCTAATGTTTAATAATGTGGTAATAACTCCTAAGCCTGACAATCAGTACAAGTACCTAAGAAAACTAAAGATTTTACACTATACAATAAATATATCACCCTTGCAATAAATTCTAAGCACAGTTTACAGATCGTTTTCATCTATAGCATGTTATTATTAACAAAAATTACTTAAGTGTACAGATAATAACACTTGACTCAATTATTTCAGATAAACCAAGTAAACCAGAGGGTCCAGTCATAATGCGTGAAATAAGCAAGGAATCTGTAACAATAGAATGGAAGCCGCCTTTGGATGACGGTGGTTTAGAATTAACAAAATATGCAATTGAAAAACATGAACCTGATACAAATCAATGGGTTAAAGTTGCAGATGTAGATAAAGATGTTGAAACCTATTGCATACAAAGACTGAATGAAAATTGTGAATATATGTTCCGTATAATGGCCCAGAATCCCATTGGATTTTCAGAAGCCTTGGAAAGTGAACCTATAGTAATTAAACATGCTTTAGGTAAGCAAATACAAAAGTAAAAGAACGAAAAACTTACACTTGCATGTTTAGTCAAAAAATTTAATTTTTCTTTTTCTATTATTATTTGAACGTAAACAATAAATAATATATATTTAATGTTCCAGATGTGCCTTCTCCACCTCTTGGTCCATTGGGTCTGTATGGCATAAACAGCAACTCTCTGACCATAACATGGTACCCTTCAGAGAAAAATGGTGGATCACCCGTCATTGATTACAGTGTCGAAATTAAACAAAAGGGTAAAGAATGGACTAAAGTCATTACTGTATCTAAGACCATGGCAAAAATAGAAATGTTGACTATGAATGTTACATATCAGTTTAGAATTTTTGCACGTAATGAAATTGGTCTGAGTTTACCTTACACATCTGATGAAAAAATTACCATAGGAAAAACACTATGTAAGTAATATTTTATTTGAATAATATTATTCCTTGACATAGACAACCAGATATTTTAGTAGTTAGTGTATTTGTATACCATGCCAAAGGTTGCGGCTTTGATACTGGCACAAGGACTCATAAAGGCCTACGCAGACCGGGACAGCATGGCAAGGGATTTAAATTTTTACTAATGGACATTCAACCGTACTATTACAGAAATACGACATAAATTGCTATGCTTTAAAATGAAAAATGCCGTGCGATAAAATCCCTTTCAATGCCACGGCATCATTTTAAAGCTAAGCTAGCGTATTTCTGTAACAGTAAGGTTGAATTTAAATCCCTTGCCATGCCATCCCGGTCTGCGTAGGCCTTTAGTGACTCAGAGTAAAAATATGTTATCAAAAAAGCGTATAAATAAGTATATTAATATTTTACAGTTTTCAATGTTAAAACTTTTAACCCAAATGAGGCCGTCAATCTTTTAATGGATTAGCTCTATTGCCAAGTAAGACTTCTTAAACAAATGAATAGAAATACAATGTAGAGCAGTTTGAACGATAACTAAAACATTGGTGTACTCTTATGATTTGAATCATAGAATGATGTTAAATATATTGTAATCATTGTTTCTTAATTTTAGCTCCACCATCGCAGCCACAAAACTTTGCAGTGAGAGAATCCACTTCAAGAACTGTGACACTGCAATGGGCTGCACCAGAGAGTGACGGTGGAAGTGTTATTACAAGTTAGTATGAAAATGATTACAATTTTATTTTAACCTATTTAATACTAGCGACCTGCCCGAGCTCTACACAAGCACCTACTACAGATTGTACTTAAACAATGTTCAAATACAGCTCCATTAGGAATCTCTAAATTTATATAGGTTTCTCTACTTATTATGCACTAGCTGATGCCCGCGGTATTACCCGCTTAATTGTTATTTTACACCATAAACTACCTATATTCCAAATTTCATCAAAATCCATTTAGTCGTTTTTGCATGAAAGGGTAACAAACATCCATCCATCCTCACAAACTTTTGCATTTATAATATTAGTAGGATAGGATAAGCAAAGGTGTGTCACTTTAGTGAATATTATCTTCACTAAATAAAAAGAAGGAAAACTTGAAATTAAACCCTATACCAATCCGTCTGCAAGCGTGGTATTAGTAGGCCAAGTATCCCTCCGTCAAGGAAGGAGGCCCGTCCCTGTAGTGGGACATTAATGGGCTGTTATGATGAAATAAGTTAACAATTACGAATTTAAGCTCTCTAGACCCACAGCTAAAAAACCGGTCAAATGCGAGTCTGACTCGCGCACCAAGGGTCCTGTACAAACCTATTTATTTTCCCGCCAAATTGTGATAACGTCAGGATTCAGCTGTTTAAATACTATTTTTCCCGCCAAAATTCAATGACGTCACGACTTAGCTGTCAAAATATATTTTCCTGCCAAAATTCTGTGACGTCACGACTCATCTGTCAAAAATTCTATGACGTCACGGGTCACGTGACCTATGACGTCACAGGTCACGTGACCTATGACGTCACAGGTCACGTGACACAGCTTTCCCGCCAAAATTCTATGAAATCAAAATATAATATGACTGCTAATAAAAAGTAGCCTATGTTCTTTCTCAGGGTCTAAAGATTGTCTGTACCAAATTTCATCGAAATCCGTTCAGCCGTTTAGGCGTGAAAGAGTAACAGACAGACAGACAGACAGACAGACAGACAGACAGACAGAGTTACTTTCGCATTTATAATATTAAGTATGGATGTGTAATACATATGAACCTATCTGGACCTATAATATTATAGCAAGTACCCGTGCTTCACCCAGGTGGAGAACCTAGGTGGAGCACGGGTCCGGACCCTCTCTTAAATCAAAAAAGCTACTTCATTTTAAACTATGTATAGATTTACCATTACTAATATTTCCCAAATTACAATTATCCATTAGCTTAGCTACACACTCTCCTAAGCTGTAGTACCTTATTTCATTGAAATATTGAGATTCAGCTGACTTTAATTTATTGAATTAAAATTTATTATACAATTTAATTATTTTATTCAAGTACATGTTTACATTATTTCTGATGCTATCTTGCTTATTAACCCTATGGACTGTAGTCTTTTTTATGCTATACCTACTGTGATATCTTTGGTATATTTTAATTCTTTTTTATATTATTCTAATGAAGACTGTAGTCTATAGAGTTAAGTAATTATGAATAAAGCATTATCATATAGGTTTAACATTTAAATAAATTTTATAATTTTAGATTATATAATTGAGTACAAGACTGCTAAAGGAAAATCATGGACTAAAGTAATTACTGTCAGTGGATCAACATATGAACATTGTATAGAAAATCTAAAGGAAAAAGAAGAACTCGTCTTTAGAATATCAGCGGAAAATGCAATTGGCGTTAGTCTACCAACAGAATCTCAAGCTGTCAAGTTGGAGAAGCATGCAAGTAAGTTATAAAAACTTTATAAATCAAAGTACATAGGTACTTACATTTTTAATTTTTATATTATTTTTAATCCGTCACACACAATATTTGCACATTCACAAACACACACAAACTGGAACAAACTTTTATTAGTTAGTCTTCAAAGCACACTTTGGTATTACTTATAGAACATTGGACTAACTTGATAAAACAAGTTTGATTTCATTGATCTATTCCCAATCACTTTATACTTTTTCAATTACTATTTAGTAAAAATGCATTCACAAATTGACTGAATCCAGCAGCTTGCAGCTCTTACAAACTTTGAAAAATACGCGCGAAATTGCTCCATCCAAATGACAGCCAGCTAGTGAAGTGGCATAGACTAGATCAAATTAAATTCGTTATTTAATTTTTCAATGTCTTCCTAGCCACAGAAACTTATAAAGCTTTAATATTATAATATATTATTATACACAAATATAACATCATTGATTATACCTTTTACACTCCACATTTTTTACCTGTGCCGTGCCACTAGCTGGACTACAGGCAACCTTTATTTTAAAATCTTGTTTATCTTGATTTATAAAAAAGACGTAATTCAATCTTTGTTATAATGATACCAAACAACTCTACTTTGTACTATGAATGAATTAATTATTAATATTCATAAATTAAAGTTAAATTGAGTAGTAATAATTATTCGAAGTAATTCCATCCCGTAAATAATTGTTTTCTATTTAGACTTCTGACTGCTACTCAATAAAGGATAAGGCACCCGTAGTATTTTACTTTTATGTTTTATTTTTCTTTTTAACTGAATCTCTAAACAGTGAACCTTTTTATAATTTTAGCCGTGCCGTCACCACCCACAGCACCATTGGAAATACGAACTGTCGGTAATAATATTGTTATGACATCATGGGGTACGCCCGAATGGGATGGTGGAGCACCTTTACTTGGTTACAACATTGCTATTCGTGACGTCACCAAAACCATGTGGATGGAAGTTGGAAAAGTTGATGCTCATACGCTTAAGTTCAATATTAAAGACTTAAGTGAAAACCATACCTACATGATTAGGATTTATGCTCGTAATGAAATTGGAATCAGTGAGCCATTAGAGTCCGATGAACCTTTCAAAGTTATACCTGGAGAAGGTAAGATAACATTTTTAACAATTTCTATGCTAATTAAATATTTGTATAGGTGTGTTCGATTTACATGAATCACTCTATCTATTAAATCACTCTATCTTAGTGTTACTCTACTCTAAAAGTGTCAGTCGATAGCATGCAGAACCGATAGCTTCTGAAACAGAATCGTGCGCCGGAAGACGCAAAGTAGGCGTCACGTGGTAAAAAGACGAAAGGTCAATGGATGTCGAACACACTGTCGGGCGCGTTGGTTGCTTTTAGAGGAGGCGTACGTAGAGGTGTGGACGGGTTTAAGTTTGTAATGATGATAGATAATAATAATAGTATTAACTTAAGGGTTAAATAGGTACCTATATGGAACAAATTTATGCCTAACGTCTGTACAATATGTATTGTTTACCAGTGTAAGATCGAGATGGAGTTTTTTTACTTTAAAGATGATAAAAATAATATTAACATTTTTAGATTCACATGCGGACGAAGAGATAGGCGAGCAAACCGAAATGACGGAGCCTACCTCATTCAGCACTCAAACAACAACGTCGTGGATGCGAGAACACAACATGGACGCAGACATTCGATCGTATGCTCGAGGCTCGCTCCTTCGACGTGATGAATACTTCTTTAGAATATGGCATTATGCTAAGCAACTATTTAAGTAATGCGTTAACACGTCCACGCATTCATTTACCTGTGATATTTAACGACAAACAATATTTAATGTTCATAGTTGGCGGATAGTACATAATGTTTGTGTCCACCCCCGCAAGATATGTAATTTTTTAATTTTATACTTTCGATATTTATATCAATTTAAATTATACTTACTTAATATTTAATAATTTATTGTAGATAAGGATGCAACTATTTATTTTATTTATTACTGTGAAAATTTATCTGATGATCTAATTTGAGTTTCAGTCAATAGTTTAAGGGAGACGTTTTAAATATAGGTGCAAAATATTTATTCGATAAATTGAGTGAAGCTCAAATTCTTCATCGGATAATATTTTTAAACGATACAATATAACTTAAAAAATACTTGTTTGTCTTATTATTTTAGTTGAGTAAACCTTCAAAATTAAGCTCTACTTAGTAACTACTTAATTAAGGTAAGGATATGCAATACTTACTCTAATGTATAACGGCCTCGTTGGCGCGGGCGGTCGCGATTGCGCCTGAAGTGCATGAGTGGCTTCGATTCCCACGCAGAACGAACCTTGTGCAAACATAAATTATTGGCCAGAGTTTGGATGTTATTTGTGTCCGCCTTTTACAAACTATGTATTAACATTTTCCCTTGCGGCCGGTCCACAAGGGAAAATGTTTATACATAGTTTGTACCTTCTGATTCGGAGGGGTATGTAAAAGTCCCCGTAACACAGGCATGAACCATGCGGATGCTGTGTTTTTAAAGAAAGAGAACTCGTAAAAGTTTGTTTGGGGACGACGCTGGAAACAGTAGTGTCCACATTTGTTCACTTTCTGTTTTGACTTGATACCTAAAGTATAGTTAGCGCAATCTTACATGGCCAGCCTGAATTTAGCTGTCAAAGAGGTCCGCGCACACACCCGCTCTTCACACTCCCCGCCATCGAGTTTCAACGCACAACTGTGTAGCTATTTGCAACAACTTAAAGCCGGCCAACTTAGATTGGGCGTAGGTACCTACCTACTGTACTTTAAAACAAAGGTAAGTAGGTACACACTATGACATAGGCAACTAGCATATTTCACAATGTTCTAAAGAAAATTGAATCTTCTGTTCAATAGCTAAATTTCATTCTGCATGGAGTTTACAATGCTTGGGACAAGCGCGTATTCCGCAGCAGCAGCCCGGTTTGCTGCGCCATGCGCGCGTATGGCGCTGCTTTTGGACGCGCTCCGCCCAGTGGAAATCGTACGCAAGTATAGTTGTAGGTATTTTTTAGTCCTCACTAATGGATAAGGGAGGCACAGTATTTCCGAGATATTTGAACATAGGCCTCCATGTCGAGCAGTGGACGGCCATTGACTGACCGATGGATGGATGGATCTTTATGCCAGAGCCCACGGGTATGGAATATGGAATCGGTTGCGAGTGGTATTCTAAGGGCGCTTGTACACGCTAAGAAAATTTGCCGTGTCTGCGCCAGACAAGACAAATCTTCGTGTAGACGTCAAGAATTTTGCCTTTTTCGCACACGAAAAGTTTTCGTGTCTTCCGTAGACAAGACCAATGGAAACGTGTACACGATAGGATTTTTTTCGTGCAGTCGTCAGACGGGCGTAGGGCGCGCAAGTAATAACAAGTGTGATAATCAGTGTGATTTTCCTTTAGTAAAAATGTTAACTAGAAAGCAAAAAAGTATGATACCCTACCACACCGCTCCCCGCCCCTCCGCAACAACGTTCGCCGTGTCTTGTCTTGCGCAGACAAGAATATTTTCTTATTCATCGCCGACGCTGTGTACACAGGTCGTGCTTAGAAACTACACGAATTCTTGCGTAGGCCCGGCGATTTTACTTACCGTGTACAAGCGCCGTAAAACTGTCTCGACACGGCTAATAAAGTACAAATCTTTGTGGGTATGAACATACTTAATTGTTGGCTTTAGACAGGTAGCCTTCTATAAGATTTAAAACCTCTACTTCATAGGTTATCAATTCTCTCAGCTGAATTTTAGAACTCTCGACTTTTCTAATTTAATTTATAATTCTTATTTTTGTAGATAAGTATATCTGTTTTACTCATACTTACATTTTATTTGATACTTACACAATAAGAACCAAGAAAGAAGAAAGGTAACCAAAATATTTGAGTTTTGATTGTCTAAGTAGGGGCACGCGTCCTAATGTTGGCACTGCACCAGATTATCAGCACCCCCAACAAAAACTCAAATTATAAGCTTTCTATTAATTAATTTCGGCTACCATTTAACAAAAATTAAAATAAGATCCTTTTCGAATTATAAACTGAACCAAACACGACACTTTTTGAAAAAAACAAGCGTATTTTTAGAAACGCGGGAACATGTCCTTCACATTACTTTGTTTTGACAGTTTCTTCTGATCGAAGGTAAGTTCTGTTTTTTTTTATTTTACTATATTCTAGATCTTTTAGATATTTTTTACTGAACCTTTAGGTTTTTTTCATGTACCTATTAAATGTTTTGTAAGGCTTTATCTGACAATGGAAATGAACGTTATCTTGATTTTATGTTCATAAATGAGGTGCTGACATCTGGGTTAAATTTTTTTGCGAATTGCTAATTATCGGCACTGGTACTGTTACAATGTAAAATTGTTAATCAATATTTTTTATTGTAAAGCGTGATTATTTTATGCCTAGAATTCAATTTTCTTGGAAAAAGTACTCTATGATTTCGAATTTCATATCCTGGCATGGTGCTGAAACTAACATTGCTAGTTATTTTCATAGTGTTGATATTATGATCAAAAGAATGTCTACTAATTTTTGGATTTTTTTATTTTTATGAATTTTTTTTTCTGAAACTTCGGTTGTTAGGCTAGGTATAAATAAAAGAGATTTTGCTATAAACATTGGATTATTTCATTTATCTACCTATTTTTATGTCTAATTTTAAGGTGCTGATAATTGGCTCGGTCGATGCCAGTAATTGGTGATGATGGTGCCAATAATTGGTGTTTGGGTAATTATTTAGTCAAACTCATCTAAATAAAATGTGTATGCATAAAGACAATTTTTTATAATAAAAATCAATTACTTATTTAATAGTGAACCGAGAAAGCATATTGTTAACTTTCGTTATCAGTATTATCACTAAGATAAACGATATTAAAGTAAGACTAACTCTTAAAGTGCTGATAATTGGTAGCATCACCCTACGTACAGTCTAAATGTTTCAGTATACTGCTTATTCTGAGTATTGGCCTGAACTCCATCTTATAAACGGCGCCGTGGTGATCGCTTACTATTAGGCTACATACGCAGCAAGCTGTTCATATCTCAATTATAGCCTTTTCTGTATCGTAATAGTAGTTAAAAGTTAAGTACCTACTTATAGAAAAAAATAACAAAAAACTAATCGAACATGGAGATCATTGTTTGTGTTGAGATTTCTTTTACCAAAGCATTATAAAAAACACGTTATCATCGGAGTACTCCAAAAAAGATAGAAGATATTTTACAAGAATAGAAGACTCATAAGTGCAAGCGAGATAGATATAGAGAAATGATATGGCTTTAAGACTCAGATGATAATGTGATGTTATAGGCACATTGATTGCTGCGTGTAAGCGTGTTGCCGTAGCTAGCAGTGATGATGTAGGTACTTACAGAATATTTATGTTTACCATTTTCATCATTTCCACGGCTGCTGGTCCAATAGCAGTACTATAGTAAGCGCAAACTAACTAGACCGGCCTGAAGTTGTTGCAGATGTCAGCTTTTGAACTTAATGGCGAGGGCGCGGGAAGGGGGTGTTATATTTCTCCCTGTTATTGCGCGAACTTAGCTTAGCTTTACTCTGATAGCTAACTTCAGACTGGTCAAGTTATTTGGCGTGTGATGTATGTCTCAAGAACAGCAGTTTTTCTTACATCTTCGCTTATAGCCTACTTTCAAAGCATTCATAATGACGTAATATTATAAATCATGTCATAAATAGATATCTTCATAATACCTATTCGTTAGAAGCTGATCTGCTTAGATTAACTAGCGGTGAATCAATTCTCTTAGTTGAATTTTACAAAAAACAGCCCACCCCAGAAATAGTTACTTCTTGTGAAGATCTTGAATTTTTATAAAGTACCTAGATAACATAGTTTAATGTTATCTAGGTACTTTTTATATCTGCATTCCTACTGCAGAGGCAGCTTTTCTATACTGATGAATGGGAATAGGTATGGGATCAATAAGTTTAGTATGATAAAACGACATTAGCCGAAAGAGTTAGTGATGGGTCTGTATTGAGTTTTTTCTTCTCCTTCAACAATATTAGTCTAGTCGAAATTTCTAAGCCATCTTTTACAACACAATATCGCTGGGAACGCTAGGTGCATACTTATTTGGTGTATTTGCTAAGTTCTTAGTCCATCACTATACTTACTGAGTCTTTAGGTTCAGGGGTAAACTAAAATAAAACACTTTATAAGTACTTATTTATTTATCTTATTATCAAAGATTTATTTAATTTACCAGCAATAATAAAATGAATAACTACTTAACATTATCTATTAATCATTCAATTTATCATTATTAAATAAATTGAAATGATTATATTGTAGCTAATTAATGGCTTATGAATATTAATAAAATTTTGTAAGAAACAATTTTTAAATTGTCGACACTATTTTGGCACTATTACATTAAATTAGAACCAATTAACGAACATTGTTACGATAAAAATGTCTAAACACAATCATTTTGATCTTACTGACGATTTCGGCGACCTGTAACATAACAATAACAGATTATTTACAAACTAAACTAAACAACCATCTATTATTAAAACTATATCTAATAAAATGCACTAATAGGAAGCCCATTAGATGGCGTCGTCTCCCAATTCGATCCAGGCGGACAGGTGGGTCGGAATGCCAATAGACCGGTCTATATATCGGTATATATAGTTTTTACCTGCGTTCTTGTAATACGAATGAAAAACTACGGTTGCATGATGTACCTACAGTTGAATAAATAAATATATGTTTAAATAAATTGTTAATAAACTACTTGATAATCAACTTAAAATGAGGTTAATAGTTATGTAGCTTCGCTTTAAACAGACTGTAAATTGCTTTCAGAGAAGTTGAAAATCAAGAAACATAGCAATAAAATCTTTTTATATGTTTTTTCAAAAGTCAACTACTGTTTTAAAACTCGAAGTTCTATACATAGAATTACATACTTATTTGTATAGGTACCCTAGACACAGATGTTTACAGCCCGCTTAACACCATGTCGTTATTCAGTAGTCAAATAGGAAATAAAGGATTGGACGCAAGCCTAACTGTGAACACAATTCCCAAAGGCTTTCCTGTCCTCTACAGGGCTCTCGCTTAAATTGTTCCCACATAAACATCATACATTGATGTAGGTTATTACTCAAAATCAATACTGAACAAGATCAAATTAAAAATTAAAAAACCCCCCATTGATAAAAAGAAACATACAGAACTAGTTGAGACAAATCTAATGAGCCCAAACTCGATGGGCTTACTAAAAGGCAGTTCAGGGCTAGGTAAAAGCAGACCAGCTCAGTGGTTCCAGAAGACATTAGTGTTTCAAATGTCAGATCCCAATGCTTGCAAGTAAACTGAGCGTGTAACATTCCTATCAGACTAACAAACGACCTGGTGACCTTGAAGACCTGAACCGATTTCCATTTAACATAGCTAAGAACACTCTCGACTTATATACCTTTCAAACAAAAAAACCGCATTAGAATCCGATCATCCGTTTGGGAGCTACGATGCCAGACATTTACACACACACACACAGACACGAAAAAATAAATGTTGTTTTAAGTAGAATTTTAGTAAAGTGGAAGCAACAAACCTTTCTTACCCTTGTCTTTGGAAGTCTTGACCTGCTTATTCTTGTTACATTTTTTAGTTATGCGCCTACTTTGGTCGCAACTCGGGTCACTGTTAGTTTTCAGCATATCAGTCCTGGACATTTCGCCATTAGGGCTGCACTCACTCCAGGAAGACTTCTCATAACGGCAAGCTACACAATGGAAAATGCACATTTGTAGAACAAAAATACCTTACAAACATTTAAGTTCTCATTAGCTCATGTTACTTTAGTCGTATATGGCCTAAAACTATATACTCGTAGGTACTTTTATGTTCGCTTGCGTCTGAACATTAACTGCATGTGTGCGACGAATACTTTAATCGCTTTTGCCACACAGAGCGTTTCTGGCAGAGTAGAAAGTAAAGTTTTGTCTAATATTACTCTACCAGTACTTAACACGTTCACTGCGTTACGGGGTTTTTTAGACCTCGTGCAGTGCCGTCATTCAGTGCGGACGAAAAAAACTAGAGTATGCTCGCTGGTGCGGGAGCTGTATCTATGAAATTATTTACTGTATGAGGGAGATAAATATATATTTTTCATGTACGCTTATTAAAGAAACAGTTAAAATTATAAAATTATACGGGGTCTTACAAACCCCGTTACGACCAGAGAACAAAAATTACCTTCCAGTGCGATACGGGGTTAAAAAATCCCGTATTAATTATTGTGCTGCCGTACGGGGTAGTGAGCTCATTACCATTAGTGTTGTTATTAGCGCAAGACGTAGTGTTAAACTATCGATAATGAAGCGATCGCGACGTATGTTCGAACTGTCAAATATTAAAAAGCATGATGAAATTCCGTCGTCTCCAAGTACATCCCAACGGCAGTCTCCATCCTCAACAATTTACCGTAAGGTTTTTCAGCGGCATCAGCAACGCGCAACAGATGAATTTGATATTATCACTAGTCCTAGTACTAGTCATACCTTGATAGGTATGACTAGTACTAGGACTAGTGATAATATCAAATTCATCTGTTGCGCGTTCATATGAACATTACGTAGCTCGTGATCGAGCTACGTAATGTTCATATGATTTTTTTCTAGTTGTTCAAACAAGAAAATACCAAAGATCCCAATTTTGGACAATGTTACTACTACACTACTACTAAAACTAAAAAGTACTAAGTACTTCTAAATAAGCAGATGCAAATTTTATATCAA
Source organism: Schrankia costaestrigalis (assembly GCA_905475405.1). Lineage (NCBI taxonomy): Eukaryota > Metazoa > Arthropoda > Insecta > Lepidoptera > Erebidae > Schrankia > Schrankia costaestrigalis. The sequence continues at coordinate 19,763,141 of FR997825.1, read as the reverse complement.
TTGATCTCTGTCAAAGTTCCTAATTGCCGTTGAGGTCGGATGAAAACGTTTTAAAACCAACTTGCTCAAAAAAAAAGTAATTTTCGATCATCGATCTTCTTCTCCCTAAGTTCTTAAATAAAGTTCCTAAGCCAAAAAAATATTTTAAATTAAAAATTATCGTTTGTCTTATTTCCCAACACTATAATTTTATCGACATAATTGAGTTCTGTTCGTTACGGGGCAGTAAAATCCCGTATTTTATTATATCAAGTGCGGTACAGGGTTTCCCAGACCCCGTACAGTTGGTTTTCTTTGTATGTTCGTAATTTTTTGTCAAATCTACTGGCGAAAAGACTATAACGTAGCCCATTTCATAATCTATTAGACTATAAAATAAAACAAAACCAAACATAAATTTTCAGCAAGTTAAAGATTAAAAAAGCAATAAGGGTGTACGGGGCACTTTTATACCCGTAACGCACTATGAAAGTAACACATTATACTTATCTCGTAACGCACTCAAATTGGAGACGGTTTTTGAGCTCCCGCAGTGAACGTGGTAATAGGTGCTATATACGAGTACGTTAAGTATTGCTATTGATCAATTCATGATTATCTTTTCTAGAATGTTCCAAGGTGAACTTGAACGAAATATGAGCAAAAAAAATCACAAAATATTATACCTACTACAAGAAATAGTTATTTGTTCTACATAGTATTAACATAACATCACACACAATACGAGTAATTCTGAATTTGTTACCCATGAAACTTGTATGAATATGATTTTTTGGTGGTGCGTAATGTAGAGTAAGTATTACGAATATCTATGTACAAAAATCGATGTTTATGTAGATATGTAAATAAGTATATTTCTTTTAAATGTATCCTTTGAGCCATCTGCACTGAATGATTCTTACATTAAACATTTGCTTTAAATTTTGCGTTGTAAACAGCACTGTGCTCTTTAATCAATGCGTATCAAGAGTCGTTGAGCCAATGATACGACAAAACGTTTATTTATAAGTTCTTGTTCAGACAACTAGCGTTTTTAAAGGTTTTTTCATACAGAAGTATGTATGTAACTATTGTTTTCGTAATGACTTCTTAGATGGTTAGTATCTACATTGGATTGTCGTTGTCTTTCAAAAGCCTATTAAGAAAGCCAGTATATTACATCGCTATAATAAAATAAACAATACACGGTTAATGACACCATTAAAAATGCATAGTTTTTGAATAGAATTTTCATAAGTACCTTTCTTGCACTTCTTTTGAATGGTCTTGATACTTTCGCAACTGGCCGGATCACCTTTCTTCAGAGTGAGCTTGCGCGAACGTATATTGGTTTTTGAATCGCATTCACTCCATGCTCCCCTCACATAACGGCATGTCTCTGTTGTTGAAAAATATAGAAATTTAAATAAAACAGAATGCATCTGCATTTATGATTAGTACCTACCTTCATGTAAACGATAACTAAGTAATATATTACGTAAATAAACAAAAATAATAAAGAATTAAATAATTAATTCAATGTAACAATCATCCACTTAACAGCCCATTAATCCACTTGTCACTTTGTCCCATTGCAGGGACGGGCCTCCTCCCGTGACGGAGGGATACTTGGCCTACTTATACAGTTATACCACGCTGGCCAGAGGGATTGGTAAAGGGTTTATTTTAAGTTTTCCTTCTTTTTATTTCGTAAAGATAATATTCACGGATAGTCTCTTAGTCGGTTTTTACGACACTCATGGGATGAGATGGGGTGGTGACATATTGTATTCTTACTCCGCCACCACACGGAGTAATTAGAAATAAGTTTACTATTGCTATATTAAATAAAATACTTAATCAAAAGTTTTAATTAATTTAATTCTTTGGCAAAGAGTTTCAAAGTGTTCTTTTTTATAAAGAAAGACTTTAAGTATAAGAAAACAAACAAGGCGACACGGCTCAGTTGATGCTAAGTTGCATCCTATTACCAAAAAGGTACAACATCAGTTACAGGGGCAAAAAGAAAGAAGAAGGAAAGTCGACTCGTTCGTCGTCGCAACGGTAAAAGGCTCTATAGCGCTAGATTTAAATGCCACGCAGAGAATTTTATACAAAAAAAAGAAACAAAGGAGTCTTACTTCCATTGAGGAAGCTCTTTTGTTATAACAAGATGTCGGCAAAGAGGTAAAGTGTAAGGCAGAGATTTTTTATAGTTTCTTGCAGGAAGTGCGCGAATTGTCTATTTAAGATTTTTAGTTTTTGCAAATTAAAGACAACTCCTTCATTTCAGGATATAATAACAATGTAGCCGCATGCTTGATCACTGAGCCCGAGGACTTAAAATAAAGAGGGCTTGGAGTATGAGTAATAAGGTCATTGTAAATTGTAGGTACATATAAAAATAGAAAGGGTAGTAAATAGGGAAAGATCGGGCTAAGCACTTCTTAAACACCTCTCGATATTCATACCTATTGAATATTATTGTTATCACTTTAGTTTATCCTCTATGTGTCGGGTGCGCGTTTGCATAAAGTAGGTAGGTACATAATGTAGGTATCGTTTACCGATTTGCTTTCGGAGCTCCGATTGATGAAACGAATGGCGCAAGTCAAAGGCAGCGCCAAACTCAATTCGACAACAGCTCATCATTTGTCTAACATTATTGATTAGCATGAGCCGTCCTTTGATTGGATACAACCATGATACAACAGTGAAATTTACTACGTTTTATTATGGTTTTATTACATTAAGTATATTCATAAATACCTACTTAATGTTCTTAGTTAAACTAAGTCTATAGGATTGTAGCTTTTCAGTGTTGTAAAAAAAATAAAAACGTTTTTTATTTAATAATTAAAATTGGTCGCCAATTAATTTATGAAAACATGAACCCGAAATCAAGAAACGCACAACATAATATTTTTACTTTCATGTTCATTTAAATTTCGTTATCATATTAAATTGTGGCCACGATCGTTTTAATCAAATTTATACCACATAATTAATTATTTAAATAAATAAATATCGTTTTGAGTATTCTCGGGCGCCCGAGAATAATTTCCAAAGCAAATAACTTTCTTTAAGCGAAATTATTATTAGCATAGATATCAAAATCCTTGTATAATTAAAACAGTACCTATACTTTTTAATCCTAATCGTAATACGCTGGGATTTTTATAAGCCAGTATTACGGAACTACTAGAAATATTGGGCATGACTGCATGACATATTCTGGTGTGCTCCAGGGAATCTTGAGCGTAAATAATTGAATCGGTATCTGAGGCGTTAGGTAACTTCTATCTAGGTTACAAGAAATATTCTCGTACCGAGCTAAGAGAACTAGGTTCGATCTAACCAATTCTGTTTAACAAACCGACTCCAATTTACTGGGATACCTACAAGTTTGTTTGCTTGGATGATGTTCACCTATTAATTCTGTGATAGAAGCAAATAACTAAGCCAAATGCTTGATAATTTTTAGGACCTAGTTGGCACTAAGTACCTATCCCTAAATTTTTTTTTTAAAGATTTTGCTTATTATCAATTAATAAGCAAAATCTTGTCAGTGTGACAAACTTTTTTTTAAATTCATTTTAATTCAGGACATTCAGCTTTTTTCGGAGTTGGAGTTGAATTAGAAATGAAAACGCAGATAAAAGCACCAAAAAAGACTGTAATTTACTCCACGAGCAAAACAATGGTCAAGTCTGTTTAGCTGCGTAGTTTACGCTTTATTTGTTAGAACTTACGAATAGGTCAGAAAATCCAGAGTCTATGACAAATATACTGCGACATAAACCATGCATATATGAATTATAAATTAAGTGATATTGAGAAATATTATGTTAAAAATATCTACTACCGCCTTTTAATAGATACAATTTTATTGGTTTCATATTCAATAAGCATTATCATAAGGTTACTGATTTAATATCAAAAAACACGAGACGAACATTTGTTATATATTTGATTGAAAACAAAACTTTAAAATGCAGATGAAAAAAGTAATGTTATGAATGTATTTCGGGCACATGTGCAACAGACAGACAGCCGACCCGAGATATTTATTTCGAGCAGTCTGGAAGTAGGGTAGCAACAAAAATAAGGTGACAAAAGGACTTTATGAATAACATAGTATTCGTTTTACATCATCCGTTAATGAAACCTCTTTAGAAGAAATTGTAAAAGACAATAACACAGTTAAAAAGTCGTACTTAGGTAAAATTTTAGAACTTTACATTAGTATTTTATAAAAAAAAAATTATACTTTTATTTTAAGTAAGTAAACATACAAATAGGTAAATTGTGTTTTTTAATTTTTTCATTACAATTTAATTAGTGTTTACCTAAGTACGATAAAAAGAAATGATGCACATAAGTTTTTGATCTAGTCGTCTAATCAATTTAAAAATAATTAAAAGTAATGTATTTACTTCAAAGTGCTATACTTAAAACAAACTTAATCGCTGTTTGCAATACAAATAAATAAATACAAGGACAATAATAATAATTCCTATTTATCTGTTTAATTAAATGAATCATAAAATCCTAATCTTTATAAAGACTAATAATAATTATTAAATTAACCGAGCTTTCGGTAAAACTGATTCATTTTGACCACATTCGTAAACAAGACTCTATGTAGGTTTTGCTAAAATAACAGTTTAATGCGTAAATAATTATTATACTTACTTACCTACTTAACAATATGATTTATTAACAATGTCATTGTTTATTATAGGTACTAATGCCATAAGCTTACTAAACAGAGTTTGTATAGTTAGCTGTAAAAAAATGAACACTTCTACCTAGAATATAGTCTTATAACAAGAAGCTTTTTTGAATGAAAAAGTAAACATGATAAATAAGTAGGTATCTATACCTCTTAGAATTGGCAAAGTATTTGTGTTTACAGTCAAAGTCAAAGCTTTCAAAATTATACTTAAGAAATTAAGCCTAAACATATTCTCATAATTTAAATTGGTATGAATTACAGTAAAAAACTACTTATGGAATCCTAAGAAATATTTTCGATCCGATAGTAGCTATAGCTTAAAGTTAAAAAATTTAAATTGGTACGAATTACAGTAAAAAACTACTTATGGAATCCTAAGAAATATTTTCGATCCGATAGTAGCTATAGCTTAAAGTTGACATGACAATGAATACTTCTAGACCATAAAGCTAACGACGACGTAAAGAACAAACCATATTTTAATGCGAAAAAAGTCCAGAGAATAATTATTTGAAGCTGGTGGAATCGCGAGCAAAATACAATACCTAACTACTTATTAAAACTTACTAATATACTTATAGAAAATAATAATAATTTAAAAAGCAAGTGCAGCGTGAAGCGCTGTCACTTCGTACGTTCTAAATACTAACCTCTATTTTTAGCACCCCTCTCGCTTCGTATGAGAACCTCGTGCTCGCTTTCCTCCCATACCTCACCTTCAGCAGAGACGACAGCGAATGACAGCAGGATCAGTCCTGCCGCCAGTCGCAACACGTGCTTAGTCTGCAAACAATACCCCGCATTAAAATTCAACCAAAAAAAAACAAAGGATGGTTCTTAAATTCGCTGAGGCTTAAACAAAAACAGTTGTTCGCAAACGCGTCATTGTGCGTATCTGTAAATAATACGTAGGTATAGCTACATAAGCTGTGTAAAAAAAGTATTTTGGTATATATGAATGATCGAAACAAAGACTACATATAGGTATGTAGTAGCAGATAAATGGCCAGTGCTCAGTCAATGACTTTAATTGTAACTCAGTGATGGCGCCCCGCTAAAATTAACTGGATGTCTCAGAGGTCACTACCCAGTGCCATTGCGATAGTCAACTCGTTACTCTTGTATTATGTCTACTGTTGACATTTGTATAACTTATTGTTCTCTATTTATTGTGTTAATAAGGATAAGCCTAGGTAGTAAACAGTAGCACAGCTGTTAAGTTTGTTTCCTATTGGCTAACGTACTCGTAAATATGGTTCGATACCGCGGCTGCGTTATTTGAGAAAAGGAAATAATCAAACATAATAATATAATGTAGGATTTGATACGATGAGTTTCGATGATGAAGGCCAAAAGTTGCATAAACAACACGATAACGATGTCGCGTACAAGGAGTCAACGCACACAAACAAACACTGTATCCACCCCCAGCGACCCTCTCTGATTGTGCAGAGATGCTGCGCACTAATTTTGTAATATTATGTAACAAATATAAAAAAATCACAAACCTTGTTATTAGTATAATGTCACTTAACTTAAATAACTTCAACGCGAATTTATAACACATCTAAGTTTTATACCATAGAAACATAAAATCGCATTAAAATCAATACTTACTTAATTTAGAAACTTAAGAAACAAATCTGAACAATTTTGAAAATTGAAGCGAAATGTAGGTAAATAAATATACTTAATAGGGTCCACATAATAAAATTATCCTTTAAAGTCCAATGTTTTTACATAATAAACGGATATTTTATACTTGAAATCACACCAACCACAAAGAAATACTATTTTTTTAATATAATTATATTATCTACTTTCGCAAAACAGTGCTTTTTGTTATAAAACTTAGCGCGATTTCTCACAATTTTACAATGAAACTATAAAAAAGAAGAAAAAAAGCAGTTTAGTAATGGTATATGAAGCGTAGATTGCTCACCTCCATGTCGGACGTACGCGTATCGTGTCGGGACGTAGAGATCGCTGACTGATGGACGTGATGTTCCGGCAGCTAGCGGGGCAAGAGTGGCGATGCGATGGCGCGAACGAAGGCGCGCTTAGTGCCGCGCCGGGCGGGACCGGGGATACGCAGGACGCCTGTCTATTGATCTGGCTCTCTTGGGCTCTTGCACCCGGGACCACCTCTATACTCAGTAGTCAGTCCTGTACGCATATTCACACCCCCTCCCTTCAGTCCGCCCGATCTCTCTATCTGCGACTAGGCAAGATTTATTGCTTTTTCCGGGAATCGCCGGATTTCCTCTAGTAGCTCGTGTATGATATGCCGACATACTTTTTTTTACATTTAAGATATTGATGTGAGCATGGCTGTAAAAATGTCTGTTTACTTTAAGCAGGTACAATTTGATTACAGTTTTATATTTATCCATCTTACTTTAGCCATCTTCTTATAGTGGATAGACTCCTTTACTATACTTAATTTACAAAATTAAAATGGTTGCGTTTAAGAACATATCATTTTTATTTACTAATTTAAAGCAAAATCTAAAGTTGTTTTTAGGCATTAATTTGTTAGTATACTAACTTCATAATTATTTAAATTTTTATCAGCCATAATAGCTAGTAGCTGCACCACATTTCTGTGAGCTGCACCGAAATGAAAGTTAGAACTATCTATACGTAATTTAACAAAATAAGTTGGTATTATAGCTTCTGTCTACTTATACATTCATAACAACATTTTCATAAACATTTTCAATTGGATGTAAACCCAAAATAATTAATTTACATATTTTTATCAAATTATATATTTGTCAAACCTAAATAATGCGTCATAAATTCTGCCTTTGAAACTATAGTGTTTTTACGGCAATAATGACAGGTTTGATATTTTACTCTTGAACATTGCTACTCTTATCAACAAAGATTGCCACAAGTGCGTGTTCTTGCTAAGTCTTGTCCTTCAATTATGTCATCCCCACAATATCTATTTATTCTTTACGATTTCCAGCCGTTATTTATATATTAAGCAAACTAAAATACTTTCATTTCTGTTTGTCTAGTGACGGAATCACTACCAAATCGCATCCCATGGGTGTCATAAAAGTCAGCTAAAGAAAAGTTGGCAGATACCTATTATCTGTACCTACATAAAGTTTCTATCACTGTAGGAGAGCATCAATGAAAACATTTTCTAATGCTCGTACCAAATAAAGTTGCATTATTTTTAACCCCAGACTCGAATAAAAGTTTGAGGTTTGACATGTCTGTAGATACATCCGTGTTTGTCTGTGTAACAATCGATTGTGATGCAGTATTTTTGGTTTTAACGCTATTATTTACGAAATGGTTCTTAATTATTTTTCTGATTGGCATATGCAATTAGTAGTACAAGAAAACACACAGGCACATAATGTAGCCCTATATATAAGTTTATTTTTATGAGCAGGATTCAAGTGTCTATTAAAAGAGTTAGTATTTTACTACGTCAGACTATTTTTGTCATCTTTGTTTGGTAGGGGTAGAGTAATAAACAGGCAGGTTCAAAAATGTCATCAAATTAGTAGCGGTACTTGACAACCAATAGAAATGTAATCAAAGAGAAGTTGTACCAATATTTTAATATTTGAACACAGACAGCCTCTATGTTTAATTTTGCATGTATCGTATATCATCAATGATTTTAATGACGACCAGATGGCCGGAGGCCACGGGACCTATCGTCGACTAGTCAAACGTTTGTGTGCAGAGACGACTGATTTGATTTTGTATTTGTTTGGGCAATATTATGTTAGCCGATGTATGTACTTAATGCATTTGCTAACATAAAATGATATAATATTTATTAGTTGTTGAAAACCTACATAGTACTTGATTTACGTAGGACTAGGTGATGTTGTGTTTTGTGTGAAGAATATCGATATGTGTTGTTTTAGCTTCTAGTTCGGTACCGCAGCTGTGCAAGCATAATCCGCCTCCAAGTAGTACTATAAAATATTTCTGTTTACTTGTGCTTTTATGGGCTTTAAAACCTAGAGTAGGTAGCGCCTTGGCTATGCTCGGGTGAAGTACTTAAACGGCGGTTATCACTTACGATTAGGCGGGCCACTTGCATGTCTGCCACATTAAAGCAATCAAAATTAAAATACAGTAAATTGTTACCTAATTTTGTAACATTATTTAGCGCATGTGTGCCTAAGATATGATCGGGTCATCCACACGTAGTGTGACGAAGCCAAATCGTCAAAGTGACGGCGTCGGAAGTTGGAATGCAATCATTTTGATGACTACCATCCTTTGTATTCAATTAGATCTTGGCATTAGGCTGGAAACGGTCATTTGACGTATCCTTATAAAAAAAGCAGAACCTTAATCTGTCGCTTAGGTAATCGATACTTGCGATTGCTTCAGCTAAGTAGGTATCATGTGCGAAATTTTAAGGTTATTGAATTTATGTAGAGTATAGCGTAGCGTTTATGAGGTATTAGAATGATAATTTCATTAGGATCCACTTAACCTGGCTGACCCAGAACGAGGTTAATGTTCTTACAGCGTGTGTAGTATGTACTCTTACGTACAGAAACACATTAAGCGGTACATATACATTTGAAAATGTGTCTTATTACAAGACCTTAAGGTACGTGGGGGTATATGATGATTTATTTTCGTGTTTGTAGTTGTATCTTTTTTAAGTAATTTTTTGGCACCTTAAAAGTGCTAAAAAAGGAGGAATCTCATCCTGTGTTTTAGGAAAACTTGGTTTACTACGCTAGGCAGACGGCTTAGTAGAGGTTTCTGTGTGAAGCTTAGCGGTGGACTACGAAAGGCTAGTTGATTGATTGATATGTGTTATACGTTAAGTAGACTAAATGATTGGACCCTAGTTGGGGGCGGACTCGTAATCACACCAGGTTGTCACACCAGTGTGACTATCAGGAATTGTTTTCTTGTTAGTCACACCGCCAACAATACAACACCTTTTATTGTCATTATCAACTAGTGCTGTTTTATCAATAAGTTCTTAAATTAAAATTTGTTACAATAGTTACGGTATATTAAGACCCGAGATATAAAATTATACTCCTACTTTGTACATCCCTACACTATGCAGGTTGACTAGTAGAGAATGTCTTAGGCATTTACACCGCCTGTATACTTTAATAATACATTACATAACTTTACGCTCGTTTCTCAAAGGGGTATGCATAGCGTCAAGATGCAACAAAACTGGGTCGAGTACACATTGACGTGACTATCGACTCCACAGCTAGACATCTTGTGCCACATTTACCTACCATTTGTAGACATAGGTGACTATAGCGCCGATTACAGTAGACTACATGTAGGACACTACATCTTGTAGGAGACTACATCTTGTAGGACACTACATCTTGTAGGAGACTACATCTTGTAGGACACTACGTGTAGTCTTTCCATTTCCATGTAATTGTTTTGCGAAAGCGTGCTGGAAAGCGCACAGGTTGGGGAGACATCTCACACGGTGGACCGACGACCTGGTTAGGACGGTGGGAAGCCGATGGATGACCGCACAAGGTCAATACTTGGAGGAGGCCCATGTCCAGCACTGGACGTGAATTGGCTGATAAATATGATGATGATGATGATTACCTATACAAAATTTCATTAAACTAGTTATGTTATTGAATACTTATCGTCTCGAACAAGTTTAGCTTGGATAGGGAGTAAAGGATTTATGAAGAATGTTAAACAATTTTTCTCCAACAGAGTAAGTAAGTAAGCTTACGTAAGTTTTAATTTACGTTTTGCGATTTTATATATAATAGAACCGGATAGAACGTGTAGTTTTTATAACGAAGATACATAATACACCGCGATTTTATAATTTGCGATACCTACATAAGAATAGCAAGCACAAATATTATGAAATAACTTTTCCATAAAGATAAATGTTAAAATACAGGGTGTTTGGTACATCGTTTGCCAAATTGAAATAACTGATAGAAGAGGTCATTACCCGTCTTTCCTCACTCACCTAGCCGGTTTTAACCTCAACATATTTTAGATATCGATGTAAAGCTATTTTTAAAAGAAAAACCCAATATTTACCATGAACACTTAAGTTTAAAAAAAAAATTCTTCCGTGAGTCCTCATAATTATGTTTTGTTTTAAAGTTTAATACTAGGAGCATCAAATAAATTCATAATAGCTCACCAAAAACGTCAACTTTTTGTTTATTGACTTATTATAACTAATAGAAACAGGTAAAATTTAAAGATATGATCAACTTCACAGTACAATAAAAAAATAAATAAAAGAGAGAAAGTTCTTCCATTTTCTGAATAAATGCCTTACTTTATCCTCTTTCCATTGGTATACAACATCTTATAAAAAAGTAAATAGTTTTTCTACAAAACATGTGTAATACATAATTCGAAGTAAGTTTGATGAAGAACATTAATCGTAATTATTGACGCTACAGTAAATGACGAAATTTTTTTTTCTTTTTTTATATTTTACTTTTTTACTTTTTTTTTTTTATAACATGTTGTATACCAATGGAAAGAGGATAAAGTAAGGCATTTATTCAGAAAATGGAAGAACTTTCTCTCTTTTATTTATTTTTAGATTGTACTGTGAAGTTGATCATATCTTTAAATTTTACCTGTCTCTATTAGTTATAATAAGTCAATAAACAAAAAGTTGACGTTTTTGGTGAGCTATTATGAATTTATTTGATGCTCCTAGTATTAAACTTTAAAACAAAACATAATTATGAGGACTCACGGAAGAATTTTTTTTTTAAACTTAAGTGTTCATGGTAAATATTGGGTTTTTCTTTTAAAAATAGCTTTACATCGATATCTAAAATATGTTGAGGTTAAAACCGGCTAGGTGAGTGAGGAAAGACGGGTAATGACCTCTTCTATCAGCTATTTCAATTTGGCAAACGATGTACCAAACACCCTGTATATTATTACTGTGCCCTATTGAAGACGTGAGCTTTTAGCAGAACAAATTATCTGTAGGAGTGTATAAGCTATCACTAGTACAATTTTAATAGCCAATTATTTAAAGCTTAACCATAAATGTATTTTCATATGATTTATATTTTAAACTGCGTTACAAACTTATGTACGTACAAAAGGGAGAATAGAAAATGTGACTAAATAAAATACCGAAAAAATCAATATAGAAGTATTATTGTTTCCAGAAGTGGCGAAAATTAAAAAAGAAACCGATCACGTGCGAGTCTGAATCGCACACCTAGGGTTCTGTACAAACCTATTTATTTTCCTGCCAAAACGTAATAACGTAGTGTGCGTTACTCTAGCAAGAAAGTATCTCGTAGAGTGATTTGAGTGGTACGTATCGTTTTTGTTTGGTCTACAGAAGATGTGCACGAAGCGACTCATCTGTCATAATTCTATGACATGACTCATCAGTCATAAAAAAATCCTGCCAAAATTCTATGACATCACGTTCACGACTCATCTGTCAAAATTTCTATGAGGTCACGTATCATCTGTCAAAACTCCTATGACGTCATGAATCATGTGTCAAAAAATTTATGCCGTCACGAATTGTATGACAAAATTCTATGACGTCACAATTTAGCTGTCAAAAATTTTTTCCCACCAAAATTCTATGAATCCAAATTTTGAGTTTGTAGTCATTGATTTACAAAAAACCAAAGATACACACTCCACTTCCCAAAACCGTCCGCAACAAATGGGCGCATTGTGCACTCTTTTCAAATTAGTATCGCGTTGTTCTACCGGCATACGTCAATCATTAAATTTTATTGCTTTATGTGCATTACTTTTTAAATACAACTTTATGTCATGCGTGTAAGATTGAATTTGAAAAAAGAAATATGTTTACGATATTACTATACGTATTTATTGCGTATGTTTAATTTGGTGACACTTTTGGCTGTTAGTTTTGTTTGAAAATGTGCATCTAGGGTTTTTTATAAATCAATGTTTGTAGTGTAGGTAAGCTGAAAGAACCCTGTAGGTTTTTGCTCTTACTTGTCAAAAATTTGCGTCAAAAACGATTATATCTCTTAATTGCGTTGGATTAACCATAGTATTTGGTGAAAATTTCAGCTTGATACCTCCACGCGTTCCTGAGATAAATGGTCTTGACAGACAGACGGACGGACAAACAAAGTGATCCTATAAGGGTTCCGTTTTTTCAAAACTCAGTACGGAACCCTAAAAATGAATCATAACTATTTTTGCATTGTTATTAACCTAAGTATGATACTTATTTCTCTAAAACATGGTATTACCTAATGTATTGTGAATGTTAAAACAATAATTTACAATTGTTTTTAATAGCACGGAATGATGCCACTATGTCAAGGGACAATAATTCATTTGTGTTTACTAATAGTTAATATCGATCTAATCAAAGAAGTGGATTTTCTAAATGACGTATCTATCTAAATGAAATAGTTAAGATTGTTTAATAGTTATAAAACAAAACAAATCTATTTAAATAAATACTTATCTATCTATTGAGTTCACTTTATACACATAAGTACTACATAGCTGACCCGTGCCTACCTCGTTGGGCGGCGTATAAAACGTAATGCAGCGTCCCTTTTTTAAACATATTTCATTACTGCCCCACTCCTATTAGTCATAGCGTGATATTATACATACCTATAGCCTATGACACTCCCCGATAAATAGACTATTCAACACAGAAAGAATTTTTAAAATCGGTTCAGTAGATCCAGATCGAGATTACCCCCTACAACGTCACAAACACACAAACTTTACCTCTTTATAATATTAGTTTAAAAGTATAGATAGGTAACTTACTTCACATATTTTTAACTTTCTTTTCACTTTATATTATATACACCTACGTATGACGTTTATATTTAATTTTATTCCCGGTGATTATTCTTTTTTTGTTTTGCCAAACTGGTAGGTATGTTTAAAATGTTTAAATAATTAATTTTTACAAAAAAAAAGAACCGACTTCAAAGACAAAAATTGCACTAAAAAGTAATAAATAATTACTTATATTTTGATTTTACAACGCCATTCTTTTTACTTAATTTTCATTTAAAGAATTGTTTCTTTTCATTATTGTAAAAGTATTGTTAAGGATATTTCTTGAATAGTCTGTAAATATATAAATTTGTAGATTCTTCAAAAGATATTCAAATGATTACAAATAATGTAATATTATTGTTATTTTTGGAGTCGGTGTCAGCCAACGAAATAAGTACGGTAATACCTAAGCAACCGGAATGACGGCCATGAATTTATGAGATTATATGACTTCGACATTATAGCTGTTGATTGTTTATGGATTAGTTTAAAAATTAAACACATATTAAACAACTATTCTTATCATATTTAACTTTCATTATTCATATTTATTATTTCGTTGGCTGACACCGACTCCAAAAATAACAATAACATTACATTATTTGTAATAATTTGAATATCTTTTGAAGAATCTACAAATTTATATATTTACAGACTATTCAAGAAATATCCTTAACAATACTTTTACAATAATTAAAAGAACCTATTCTTTAGATGAAAATTAAGTAAAAATAATGGCTGTTTTAATGTCGTAAAATCAAAATATAAGTAATTATTTATTACTTTTTAGTGCAATTTTTGTCTTTGAAGTCGGTTCTTTTTTTGTCATTGAATGTCATTTCAAAAGAGACTAGTGAACAACGTATAAATCAAGTTTCACAAAAAAGGACCTACATGCAAAAAGTTTTAAATAGAGAGAACATCGAAAGGCGTAGCCACCGTCTCGGTGTGGTTAATTAGTAATAATAATTAAGTAAATAAAAATAAAAATAAATCCAATAAATATAATAATTATTATTATCAATTTGTTACATCTAAAGAATAAGTTTAAAATAAATTAAATGCAATTCAACAATTTGTTTGTCTATTTATAATCCGTTATTAATTCCTATTTTAATTTTAAATAAGAACTTCATTCAAGTCTTAAACCATACCTGCGATTACATTCATAATGTTAGTGTTAAGTTTTTATCAATTTAATAAAATTAGCGAATAATACAATGTAGCTGCTATATACCGTTGAGGAGTTCCCTCTACTCTCTGTTGTCTCCATCATCAAATCACGTTTGTGTAAAGTTTTCATCAATATATATTAAAATAAGCCCAAACACAAGGTAGCTGCTATATACCGTTGAGGAGTTCCCTCGACCCTCAGTCTTCTTCATCATGAGATCATGTTTGTGTAAAGTTGTGAACAGTTTTCATCAATTTGAATAAAATAAGCCCAAACACTAGGTAGCTGCTATATACCGTTGAGGAGTTGCCTCGACCCTCAATCTTCTTCATCATCAGATCATGTTTGTGTAAAGTTTTGTAAAGCTTTCATCAATACAATTAAAATAAGCCCAAACACAAGGTAGCTGCTATATGCCGTTGAGGTGTTCCCTCGACTCTCTGTGGTCTCCAGGATCTGACCAGTTCTAACTCTTGACTATTTGGTAGTGACGTCAGAGATGCACATGTATGACAAGATTTTACACAATGCGTCCCTACAATTTTCAAGAGATGCCCTCGATTTCTCTGGGATCCCGTCATCCAGATCCAGATCTGGTGACAATGGGACCAAACGGGAAGCATACCCAGACGAACAAAAAAAAAATTTTTCAAATCGGTTAAGCCGTTTTCGAGAAATCAGATAACAAACACAAAAAAAAAAATACAACCGAATTGAGAACCTCCTCTTTTTTGAAGTCGGTTGTTAATACATATACACACCTCAACAAAGTCTAGGGATATTTGGTATTTACTCAATTAACTTCAAAATGATTGAAGATAGCATACAACATGTTTATATTTTTATAAATACAATTTATCAGGCTACAATTCAGAATTATATAAAATAATTATTTTTGTATAAATATTTTTTTATTCAAATAAAAAAAAAACTTGGAAAATTAGTAAAACTAACAATGAATGTGTTTCTTAAGCAAAAGTGAAATTAAGCAAAAATTAATCTGTTTTTAACTGTTATGTGAGTAATCAGTAGTCAGCACAGTAAAAAAATAGTAAATAACGGTCCTGCAATGGTTTTTCATGCTTTTATTATGTTATCCAGGTCTTGGTGCGGTATACATATTGTTCCAGGTCCGACTAGGAAGCAAAAAAAGTTGCCCTTCCATCGCAATTTTATGCAGGAAAAATCACCAAAACCCTTCTTTTGAACATGTCCTACGCGTATTTTATGGTTTTGAGGATAGGGGATTGAGTGGTTCAGAATAATATCGATACGTCGTGCTCCTGCAACCAGCTCGTCATCACTCTCGCTTTATGCGAACGGGTGTTATTGTCCATGAACTTGAACATTTGGCCCAATTGTGGTCTACGGGGGTAGATTATTAGTACTAGCACCTCGTTAAATTATTTTTCAGCCGTCATGGTGTTTCTGATCAAAACGCGCTCTGTTCTTCGACCGATACAAATTCCCGTCCAAACCATAATTGTTCTATCGTGGTATGAATAGATTTCTTGAGGATGTTGTAGACGGCTATCACAACCAGGAACTCGCCAAGCACGTTCTCTACGTGAATCCGAGTAGAAACCGAACCGGGACTCAGGTGTAAACACCACTACAGATAACAGGTTATCCTTATAGAGCAAATGTTCACGAGCCCACTCTTGTCGTCGTGCGCGATTCGCTCGGCGTAGTGCTGGAGTACAAAGCGGTATGCAAGCATAAAGGTGGGCTTCATGCAGACTTCTTCTGACAGTTTAGTCACCCGCAAGAGGCTCCACCAAGAGCTGGAACCTCTAAACCAGCTGCATGGTAGTAACATTTGGCTGTCTTTTCGCGGGAACTTGCAAAAATCAATCATTTCGTTGAGTGATGATAGACTTTTTGCCGTGGTATCTTTCAGCCACTTCACCAGTAGCACGATAACGTGACCATAACCTTGATTTCATATTTTGTATTGTTCCAATCTCTTTAGCAATACTCCGCTTAGTACCCGCAGCTGGGAGCATGCCTACTGCCCATAACATTTTGTTTCTGATGAAATGGCGCCGCTGCTTGATGCACACAATATCATTTATTCGAAATAAACGTTTAAATTGTTATAAAACTTAAATTTTACACAAAAATGCAGTCAAAACTTACTGTTGGTAAATGAAACTTTCGAACTTGACTACGTTTAGGCCGCGTAAATCTTTTATTTTTAATTTTATTTTTCAAATTCAAATTTAGAATGGTTAAAAAAGGTTATCAAAGTAAGTTTTCATCAAAAGAATTAAAAAGAAACCAATTTATTTTGAGTTTCACAACTGTATACAAAATATCCCTAGACTTTGTTGAGGTGTGTATGTATTTTAGGCGATGTGGTCGCTAAGCGACAAAGACTATAAAATTAAAAAAAAAACATATATTTTAGCTTCTTGCTATCACATTAAGTACGAGACTGTAGCACACGCTTCTCTGACTGAATTCTTAATCTGGATTACGTATCGTAATACTTTTAACGGCTGCACAATTCGTAATCCGTATACTAAATGCTCAAAATTTCCTTTTCATTTATTTTTAAAACCAATCTAATACAGAGAAACTTTTTATATGGATTGTATTTTATTTATTATCGCCTCTTCAAAACTCCAAATATGTTATTTTTGAATTAAAGTTTAGTATCCCACTTAAAAAAAAGAGACAATCTACGTTGTAATCGCTGTGCCTGTTTAATCTGCTTCCAATCAGTAGTGTGCAAATGTAAGTGTGGTTAGGTAGCTAGTGACATTACAAAGTTACGGGGCTTAAAATCTAGTGACTTAAAATGCCGAGAACAAAGTAGAGCCACAGATAGTTCTTTTGATATGGTATAGCAAAGCATAGAGTGTAACTTGTTCGTTGACGTAGCTTCAAATTTATAATTTTTTACACTTAATTTTAAAAATATAAAATTAGATTTTAACGCGTGTTTTTCCTTCGTTGTTTAGGTTGGCGAATAGTGCAATGCTGTACGAAGCTAGAGATTAGGCCCAGCGCAAACGTAGACACTTTTTGTTGCCGACACGGCACTCCATCACCGGGAACCGTAGTTGCTGTGTCCTGTAGCGGTGACCGGAGACAGTCGCCCGTTGACACTGCCGCAGTTGCTGTGTCCGGTGGCGGCAATCGGACACAGGGCCAGGCCACACGGCGCGGCACCGCACCGCACCGCATTACTCCGCACCGCACTACCGGCCACACGAGCAGTGCGGCGTCGCATTATTCTTACGTCGCCGCTGCGGCACCGCAACAGGCTTGGCTTGGCTTGCCCAGTTGACGACAGACACTCTTGCCTATGCCGTACAAACAACTGAGCGGCGCCGCTGCGGCACCACACTGCTTGCACCCCTCCCCGCCTCGTCTGCCTCGCGCCGTTGTCCGGTGCGCCTGCGGTATGGCGCAGGAGCGGTGCCGGACGTACCGCGTGGCCTGGCCCACAGTCGCCTCCCGCTAGAATTCGTTTTAAAACAAACACTATTATGTTTACTACTACAAAAACTTAACATTTGCGGGCTGTATTGCTGATTATACGTGAACGTAGACGACGTCGCCGACAATATTTTCAGGCAAATCGTAAATTGTAATACTTAATGTTGCTTGTTTCGTCAACTAACGACTATACCGAACACTTTTTAGTATGTGTAAGTGGACACAATATGCGCAGGGAGTGGATGATTTCATCCTGGTTCTATGGAAATAAAATACAAATACAATACAAATATTCATCGGTAGCTTGTATTTGACACAAGACACAAAAGTGTCTACGTTTGCGCGGGCCCAATAAAATTGTCCTAAACGCAACAACAATGTTAATTATTCTTAAACTAAGATACTATAAATTCATCATCAAAGTCAAAGTGTCGCTGGTTTTGGCATATACGATCAAAGAGAATTAACTCAAGACAGAATTTGCATGCATTACATGTTTTAATCAAAGCATTTGATCGTTTCGAGAAACTTCGCGCGTGACTTTGACTACCAAACTTGCAATCGAAGATCGTACATAGTATACTTACGTACGTAATATGTAAATATCTTAGGTACAGTTAAACATCAGCACAAATCCCCTCTCCGACGACCTAGTCATAGCAGACATTGAACGTCCCATTGCACTGGCCTCTCGGACTATTAAAGACTTAATAGAATAAGCCATACGTGAATAAAACGCAGACCAGACAGCTTCGTAATGTCAATTCGTTTTGTTTTGTTAGAGAATTTGTCTATGACGTAAAAGTTCCTCACTTGACTTTTGCCTATCGGCTCGAGATGGGATGAAGACACTCTTTACTATATATTATTTCATTACCTTAAAGATGTTTTAACTAAGCAACCTTGGTAAGAAAGTATCAATAAAACTAGTGGAGTAAAGAAGACCGAAATCATTACGTGTATGATATATTATTATATCATGAAATGAAGGACGCCTACACATTATGCGGTTGAAAAGAAGAAGAATAAAAAACACTCTCAATACAAAAATTCAACAAACATTTAATGTAACAATCATTATTGTACCACAAAAGCACAGAGCATAATTATACCACAAACTTGCTTCATACAATCACTATTTAATATGATAATTAAGGCGAAATGACCAAAGTTTTAAATTTATTGGTAGCCTTGATCAAGCATGATTCAATTATGATTTAATTATAACCTGATAAAACTGGTAATAATGTCAAGCAATTAACGCAGTTTAAAGCTTCATATTATTAAATTTAAATACTGAATTTACCACAGTTTGGTGAGGTCTAGATTTTCTTGTTTGAGCGATTTCTCTTATTTTTATATAAAAGTAACTTTTTGATTTCATTGCTATCATTTTATTTCAATAAGTAGCTCGGTTATTGCCTTGGGGTTAGGGCGAGATTACCATTAGACACACGAGCAAACAGTGACCGCTAACGGGACAATATTGACTAAAGAGCTAAGCTGAGTAAACCAGAGCTATTACTTAAACAAAAGCACATTTGCAGCATTTGTTTGATCTCAAAAAGGTACTCTACCCGACTTTTTACACCGCGTCACTATCGCGTGTTTGTGTCCTTCGCTTAGGTAGCTTACAGCTCACTCAAGACTGAGTACGTTCTGGCCTCTCTTGTCTGGATTGTTTGATTGTATATTAGTGATGTGGGGATAAGTGTCCATTTCACTAAATAAGAGATATTTTCTTTGGAATTAGAGCATTCAAACCAACTCTAGAACCATTCAGAGCTTGTAAAATTATATAATCTTTATTTCATAAAGCTAGCTCCAATATTTTGGAAGTAATAATTAAGGTTTTTGTAAGCGACCCGTTTACCTTGCGGCCCAGTGTATTCTAATATACGAGTAGGTACATACTACGAACGCTCGACACTACGAAAATGCTCGGTACGGAATACTGCTGCGGCTCTGAAAACGTCCAAAACAAGCGCCTAAATTGAAAGAGCCATACATATCTAATCTCACCATTAATATCAAAGCACATAATGTATAATTTGTATATTACACTCCGTATATTACAATATTGCTTGTAGCCGTATGATTGATTTCTATTCATTCCTTGATAGCCTGGTCTCGACACTTAACTACTCAATGGAAAGCAATTGCTAACATCACAAACAGATAGCAGGGCTTTATCGAACGGCATTATCAATAATTGCACCTGCTACTGGTTTCATTCATCATTTTAATTACAAAATTCATACATACATATGATATTGCATATTCACGCCTTGTTATGAAAATAAGTACAATAAGGGTAGGCAGAAAATAGGTACGGAATGATATGTACATGTACAACATACGTTGTTATACATAACTAGCGGTCCGTCCCGGCTTCGCAAGGGCATTATTTTCCCGCGTTTCTGTTGAAATTTTTCTTAAATTTTCTTTGCTATAAACCTCACGGAGCCCGAGACCTTTCCAACGAATGCAAAATCGTGGAAATCGGTACGTGCGTTCTGGAGTTATAGCGTCAGGTCAGGAAGGAAAACCCGACTTATTTTTATATAGTAGACTAGCAAACCTGGCGAACTCCGTTTCGCCACCAGATGGCTTCGTTTTGAGCTGTATGTAAAAAAAGATTTTCCCGCCTTTTTGGGGAATTTTTTTAAATTTTCTTTGCTATAAACCTCACGGAGCCCGAGACCTTTCCAAAGAATGCAAAACCGTGGAAATCGGTTCGTGCATTCTGGAGTTATAGCGTCAGGAACACGTCAGGAAGGAAAACCCGACTTATTTTTATATAGTAGATAGTTACGGCATTAATTCGTTAGTAAGTATTCAATAATGAAAAAGCGTTAATATTCAAAGAATGGCGGATTTCAAAGAAACTTGCAACGAACAAACGAGTACACATCTCAACCCATTTTAGACATAACATCCGTTCAAAACTTTTTGCTGCGAACTCAAACAAAGACACAGACAATACCTAATTCGCTAAAAAAATGTCAACTGTTTTGTATTATTGATTACAAATTGAAGAATCGGAATGAAATACTTAATAGTGGTAGAATGTAGGGCGGTGGGCAAGATCGAGCGATGAACCAACAACCATTGGAGCTAAAAGGATCTGGAATACAGACCGCTTAATGTAAGAAGACGACACGGATAAACGATGGATTAAATGTTTTAAACCTACCGATTTTTATCATTTCAATTTATATAATGTATGAATTGTAGGAAATACATTAATTTAAAACTGCTTTCTACTTAATCACTGTTTTCTATCACCTCCAGCGATCTTACAGTATTGTTATGTTTTTTTAACATATTCCCCAGCAGGTTAAAACCACCTACCGGGGGAGTTTATTGCGACGCTTTGCGCTAACCCTTGCTATGTGATACAAGGTTTATACTGTACGTAGGTACTTATTGTATGTTACTTACTACTTAAATGTTAAGTAATAAAAAGTTATAAAAAGTTGTCCTATATAAATTGACAATCAGTATGATGTTTGGTTTCGTACTGAAAATTAATTAAATCAAACAAGAGAAACATTACAAATTTATAAAAAGTAAATTTCGTGAACTTATCTCAAGTTTTGAGTTTCTTAATTCAGCGGCTGTTGGTTCAGTGGTTTCTTTACAAAATGTTTTCATTATGTTGATGACAAAATTAACGACCGTTACATATAGGAATGATTAAACTGGCACGTTTTATTTTCACATTATTGCACAATGTACATATATGTAGCACTTATATGGATAGGTAGAGTAAACAGATTTCTTTAACTTTTTTTAAAATGTACGAGTATGTGTTGATAAAATAAACAAATTTTATGTTATCATAGGAACTTTTTTTGATCAATGCGATGCCGCAGAGCCATTCAAGCCGAAGAAAGCAGGCGTACCCTTCGCAGTAAGTTCGATAAGCTATTTTGTATATTAACAGTAACTGGACACGCAATATTGTCATGACCTGTATGGCTAAAATTGATTCCTTTTTAAGACAACTTACGCACTAAGTAGTATGGGTCGCACATTATTTCTGATTTTCTTTAACAGGTATATTTTCCATCTCGATACCGTGGCACGTGCGTAGGATCCTTAGTTTCAAGAACAGCAGTGTTGACTGCAGCAGTGTGCGTTGCAAGTCCAGATTACGAACCCGACACACGACCGATAAATGTCGTCGTCGGAACGCATTACAGGCATCCTCGAAGAGGTATCAGGGTACAAGTCAATAAGATACTCCTTCCTACTTGTAAGTAACCTTTTAGTATATTTAAAAGTTGTATTTGTAATATACTAATTATACCCGATGCTCGATTTTTTTGCAATATACGAGTGTTAATAACGTTTCACAAAAGCCAGTAACTTTTAGTAACTAGCGAAATAATTGTACAGGTAGATACTTTTATACTGTGTTTCTCGAATGGATTAAGAATACAATGAGGTTAAGTGCTCTTTTTTATTTTTTTACTTAGATAATTTCGGTCTGCTGTAGGAGCTAAATAGTTTAGATACCCTTACGGAAATTAACCTCTACATAAAAGTAACGTCCAATAGTTATTAACACTTGGTGGCGGAACTTTAAAAAAAAAATGTATTACCTAACACTACTTTTCATTTTGATTAATAAATTTTATTTTTATAGTAAGACACATAGAGGAGAAAAATAGACCTAACGTGATGTCCACAAATTGTGCCATCTTACTGCTTCTGAAGAAAATACCCGACGTTTTGGTTGATGTACCTTTACGGCCAATAGGTGTTGACTACACAGGCAAGGAACCGGTTATACACCAAGAATGCCTAATTGTCGGCTGGCATTTTTTCTATTTAGAGGTAATTTTCTTACAGATTTTGTTTAGTAACTACGCTAAAGCGCCGATTACAGGGCACTACATGTTGTCTAGTGTAATCACATGTAGGCTGTTAGGACACTAAATATCGGAGATTGGCGAGTCCCGACCGCCCTACATCATGTAGTGCACTACATGTAGGTAGGGTAGTGTAATCGGCGCTTAAGTTAAATGCTTCTTCGGTCTTTGTATTATGTATTACATTTTGTACATACAAAATGCTGACGAGACAGCTAAGATGCTTGGTAAGTTTTTTATTTATAAATAATATAGCTAGCGCTGGGCATTTGTAAGAAAAAAGGCTACGTTTATAAAAATGTATTTATTTGTTCACGCAAAAGTTAGAGGAGCCCACACTGCATGTTCGTTATACTTTGAAATAACTTACTAAGTAAGTAGGTATATCTAATAAAACATGGCTATTTAAAAAAAAAAAACTTTTTACATTTTTCGGTTTAGTATTTTAAAGTACGTTTCACGCTTAGTACTACATCTTAACTTCGATATAACTGGAAACTTAGCCAATACCAAATTTAATTAAATGTAGAACCAGATAAAGTAAAACAGATAAATATACGCCATACAAAAATATAACAACTTCTGTACATCATTAAGCAACGTTAACATTTGCCGCGCACATGGTATTTATAATTTCTTTTTATTTTCTTCTTTAGAAAAATAATGACCATATTATGTTCAGTTGCTGGAGTAGGTGTTTTAATGTTACCTAATAATAATAATAATACCTGAAAGAAATACACTCGAGAGCAAAAGTTCCGGGTCACTAGCATTTACTTCAATATCTTGAAAACGAATAAAGCTATCGTATTGAAATAAATTGAACTTTATAGACAATTTAATGTTACTAAAATAAAATGCATTACATTTACTACTGACCATTTATTTTATTATGTTTAAAAGGACAAATTAAAAATGGCGTCATTTTGCTTGTAAAACCAAAACTGAAAATATTGAATTTTTTATATTTACAAGTAGTTTTAACACGGTTTAGTACTTGGTATTACCCCCACGTGCTGTCTGGACTGCTGCAATGCGATTTGGCATGCTGTACACCAAGTTTCTGAAACACTGTTGGGGAATGTTCTCCCATTCCTCTACCAATGCATGTTTCAAGTCACTAAGCGTAATTAAAGGAGGATCTTGTTGTCTTACCCGTCGTCCGAGCTCGTCCCAGGCGTGCTCGATTGGGTTGAGGTCGGGGCTACGTGGTGGCCACACCATGGGACGAATATTCACCTCATCAAGGTAGTCTTGCACTACACGAGCAGTGTGGGGACGGGCGTTATCCTGCATAAAGATGGCATTCTCACCAAGTCTTGCCATAAATGGACCGACGTGCTCGTTGAGGATTTTATCCACGTATCTTACGCCATTAAGAGTACCGTTTTCGATCAGTACAAGCTCTGTTCGGCTTTCCGCAGAAATTCCAGCCCACACGAGTACCGAACCACCACCGTATGACACCTTTTCTTCAATACAGGCTTGCATAAATCTTTCTCCTGGTCTTCTGTACACCTTTGCCCTTCCGTCGTGTGTATAGAGCATACATTTTGATTCGTCCGAGAATATGACATTTGACCAATTTTCAATCGTCCAATTCGAGTGTTCGCGTGCATAAATTCGTCTTGCTATACGATGGTGTCTCTCGAGTTTCGGACCATTTGCGGGTCTAAATGGTTTCAAATTACCTTCAGCAAGTCGCCGTCTTACAGTCCAAGCAGAAGGGCTGCTTCCACCAAGTCCTAAAAAATGATGAGTCAGTGCTGTTCCCGTAAGAAACCGATTTCGTAGCATAGAGTTCACTAAATATCGATCTTCCCGTGCCGTCGTACACCTGGGTCTGCCTGTTGTTGGTCTGCGTAGGTTCAAATCAGTTTCTAGAAACCGCTGGCGAACACGCTGAACTGTAGACAACGATACACCGACTATTCTTGCTGTTTCTCGCTGACTGCTCCCATTTTCCAGGATCGTGAGGATTCTCGTACATTCCTCAGGTGTGAGTGACATATACCACTTTAATAATGACTATTGGATACCTGGATGACTCCTCATAAATACATTTTATGACAGAACAAAAACAAAAGCAAAAACAGTAGTGAAAATTAGAAGTTCTGATTTAAAAAAAATGGATCTTTTTTTTTATAACTTTTTTAATGCCATTACTTACCGCCAATCAATAAGTTTTTATATGTTTAATGAAAGATTATTAAATTGTCTATAAAGTTCAATTTATTTCAATACGATAGCTTTATTCGTTTTCAAGATATTGAAGTAAATGCTAGTGACCCGGAACTTTTGCTCTCGAGTGTAGTATAAAGTTTATTTGTCCAAAAGAAAGCTACAGTTTGTTTCTTTGTTTTCTTTATTTTCATTATTATTTTACCTAACAATTTTATTTTGTTTAATGTACACACTGTTTTTAGGATCATATTTACCCGCCAACTAAATTCCTACTGCAAAGAAACCTAAGAGCACAGCTGATGAGTGTTGCCAGGAAAACACTTTGGTGTGAAGCACTGCTTATCAAATTTAAGAGGGCTATGTCTAACCTTGGAGTCGATGAATATTTTGACGAGGATGCCACTGTCTGCATGAGAGATGTACATATTTTAAATTTATTACATATTTGGGTTCACCATAGAATTAAGAAAAAAACGCTACGAGAGTGTACCCAGAAGTCGATGCGTCTGGTTATGTAAATAAAATCACAGATTTGGAATAAGCACCTAACTAAATTTTTGTAAAAAAAGTATTAGAGCAAGTAGTACAGCAGAGAACTGAGTTTAAGGTTAATGACAGATAAAAAAGAGCTGGAGAATATAGGTAGCATAAAAACGCAAACCTTACGCGTTTTTTCGATCAACACAGAATTTGAGCTCATCATCCAGACCCTGGATGAGTTCGACATTTATTAACAGAATACGCCAGGAATCTGTGCTACCAATTTCCTTGAGTTCGGGCAAAGTAGGTACGCTGTTTCTAGTAACGTTTACCAATTTTATGGAATATTATACCTAAATATCTAAACAAAAGTCCACAAAACAGTTTACCTACGTAGTGAATAAATTAATAGTTAAACTGTTAAAAGCATTATTTTGCAATTAAAATAGGGATAAAAAGTCAAAAATTATACCGTAGTCCCCAATGTTCAACATTCAATTATAGGTACCTACTAAAAGTAAATTTTATCTTGCAGAAAGACTCCAGGACACAACCATGCCATGTAAGATATTACTATAGTTATTATTACAATACAGTGATGATATAGTTATACCTATATCTAATTAGAAATTAAAAGTAACCATTTACAAACTACTTATTCCTAATAAAATGATCACAGTCATGAAAGAATCTAATGCGCTACCTACTAATAATAAAATGTACCTACTTAATGAGCACTAATCTTTGTGAGGCGCTTTATAGAATAAAAAAACACGAAAAAAAACATTTAATAGAACTCGAGACCGCTTCCACGATAGACAATAATAGACATAGGTATGCCATGCAGCGGACTATAATGTCCAGATTTTAGTGATCAACTTTGAAAACTCTTCAGTTACTCTTACTTATGTTTGTGAATTTTATATGCTTCTTAAAACCTTTTATCTAAGATTTTATTATGCACAGGGAATGTACGGGGCTCCATTAATATGTGAAGGTAAAATCCAGGCCCTTATGTTAGCTCCAGATGCTCAATGGGTTAATTGCACTGGTCATAGCAACATCATGCATCTTTTAAGTGCACAGCACTTGCGGGAATTTATGGATTGTGTTAGCCGGTAAGTAACGAATGATAAAGACTCTCATATCTCTTAATACTTGTGCCTAATTAATTTTTGAGGAAAGCCATTATTTTTCCTTCTTTTTTTGTGCTTCTGGTCATTAATCAACTGCTTTAAACTAAAACTTTAAAAGATAAACAAGGAATTATTTGGTTTAGGTTAGGTTAGTGACTATTAAAGCATGTAGGCGAGCGAAAAAATGCAAACGTGCTGCAAGGCCGCAACGAAGCAAAGTGAAGGTACATTTTATTATGAGATTATTTTATATTTTTAGGTTATTCGTGGTTGAAGAACCACTGAGTTGGAGTACTATGAAGAAAACCTCACATGATACAACCGCCGAAGACTATAATGTAATGGATGAACTATATGAGTCTATGGTGTTAAGAGAAGATCAAGACGATAAAAGGAAGAGATAAACACTTGGCCGCATATTTAATTCTTTTAGTGTACTTTCCTAAAAAAAAAAGAAACTTGCCAAATAGAGTAATAACTACCTAGATGGAATTAATTAACCTTGCACATCATCATACCCTGTTAAAGTTGTCAAAACTATTAATAAAAAGCTTTAAATTGTGTAATAAAGTTTTCTCTAGTGAGTATGTTACAATGCGTAACATTACAAAGAAAAAAGCCGTTTACGATGAGCGTAAGTATCTGATAGGTAATAAGGAAAATTTGCTGTATAGAGACTTACCTACCTACTACAACCTAAAGGTGACTTAAGGTACGATACGTCCTTACAATTTTCAAGACTTGCATTCGATTTCTCTGGGATCCCGTCATGCAGATCCAGATCTGGTGACAATGGGACCAAATGAGAAGTATATCCTTTCAAACAAAAAAATAATTTAAAATCGATCTAGGCTTTTTCGAGAAACCAGGTAACAAACACAAAAAAGTTGTAGTTAAGGACTGATGTCTAATCTTATTCGATTCTGTAAAAGCGATACGCCATTTACCTACTTGACTAATCTTATAGGTTAGGTTTTGAAGGGCCGGGGAATCGGCGAATTGATACATAAAATTATGGACACGATTATTTCAAGTTCTACTGTTCATCAAATCTAATTAAAAAAAGGTACCGTTTGACAGTTCTGACAAATTGAATAATAGGGAAGGGATAAAAAAATATCCGAACTTTAAGAGATCGATTACTATAATATCCGAATTTGATAACACTTTAATAATTAATTGATCTCTTACTAGTAGTGAATAAAAAAAATATCCTAAACATTACTTTTATTTTAATTATACTTAAATAATTAAATAAAAGTAATGTTTAGGATATTTATTTAAACATGAACTGATGATTCTGAAGCTCCGTGCTCGAAGGTGTCGATAAGAAAAGGTAGACGCCTCATAATATGCCATGCTGGGTCAGAGTCTACAGGCTTCGTGGAAAATTCCTTATTAGCATGTGAAATTAATATTCTGAAACTCCATTCATAGTTTCATTTATGTAGAAAAAAATGCTCTTTTTGAACTATGGTTTAAACTGGTTTAAACCATAGTAGTTTAAACCAGTTTTTTTACTGGTTTTTTTTTGGTATGGTTTTTTTTGGATGTGAATTCGAAACAGTAACATGAAGAACTGTAAGAATCTAAACTATTTCCAATTCAATGTGCTTTTCCACGGCGACTATAATAAAGTTATACTAGGCCCACTTATACACTAGCCAGATTAATGGGGAGGCAAAGAGCGGTGACTGATCAAGAAAACATAGTGTTTTCTTTACTGCTATCATATACTGTGTCATTAAAGCTAAAAAGTTCCCAGATAAGTAGGAAAGCTTGACATATAATTCTACTGAAAACCGTCTGATCGGCGTGATATTTATTAGAAGGCCCAAATTTTCTTTGCCACTTAAATTGGCTCGTAACATGCAATGCAGCAACCTACAGTACCTAACATTAAAACTCCTTCATACTTTCAATAAGTCGGCATGTGCGACACCCAATATACACCATGGGGTGGTGACAACATGTATTCTTACTCTAGCAACACTGGGAGGATAAACTTGTTAAAAAAGTATCGTTATCCACTTTAGGCATAAATGAAAAACATTTCTCATAATCCATTTATATTTTTATTTGGTCTTAGGTATACCTAATTTACGTAATAAATTAAACTAAATAAATTTACAATAAATAACAACATATTTATACATAATATCCTAACATTTATTTTATATAATATCCATTCTACATACAATAAATCATAGACGTTTTATCGAAACTTAGTAAGAAACATTGGCATTTGCTATTAGAATTGTAACTAAAATGTTATGCTATTAATAAAAAATATATTATTCCTAATACATTAATATCTTAGTGGAAACTTCAAGTACTTCAAGTTAACTAAAAACTATTTTACTATCAAGTATCTTTAATATATTAGGTAAGGGCAATGTGTAAGTGAGATCGGACGCGGTTCAGAAAACCAATAACATTATTCTATTTTCTAGCAATTTAGTTATTATTATATACCTATATATTATTTAAAGAATGAATGAGAACAATGGTAGGTATCTCGCAGGAGGACAGACTATAAGGAAGGTACGGTGCAGCAGCAGATACATGGAAGACTTGGAGCAATGTCATTTATATTTTTAAATAAATGAATGAGAGTCTACTCGAAGTATTCATCAATTAAGTCTTGGGTACATTATATTTTGAAATCTGTTGATACACGAAAGAATAATTTATCAAGCTTCTGGTCAAGGGCTAGACTAAACATATTCCAGAGACCGGTCAAGGCCGAGGCCGATTCATAGTGTCAAGGCTGTTCCCGAGAGGAACACGGCCGTACCATTAGTTACAAGGCTTTGTTTAAAACCGTATGCAAAACTAAACTTTAAATATAGCCAAACACTGACGTTTTTAGCGCGCACAAATAATAGGTACATATCAAAATATTTATTCACTACGATTTTCAAACATAGAATAGTAAACAATAAATCCTACGCGCTCTATGGTTTATTCTCACCTGCATAATTTTGGATACTAAATTACGTTTCAGGCGGTTCAATAAGAAAAACTAGTGTGGAGCGAAACAGATTTACAAAGGAAATTAACTGCTTCGATATCAAAGAGGTAGAATACTTGGCTGCCGGGCGTGGTCGCGTTTTTTATGAAAATTATTTTCGCTAGGCACAAACTATTGTCCTGAGCCTTTATATACTTAGTGCCCTTTCATTCTGAAAGTCTTCAGGACATCTATTTAAAGCGAGGCAGTTCTCTTTTTCTTAGCAAATGTCAAAAAATGGAACTCTTAAAAGAATCGTCAAGTTTGTCTGTATGTCGGACGGACATTTATAATGCCAAAATAGGAGCTTTTTTTTAATAAATAAAATATTTCGTTACGCGAAATTTTGCATTATATAAAAAGGAAACATTAATATTTCGCACGTTAATTTAAATCGCAAGCAATTTATTTTCGCAATGCACTAATTTCATTGTTCTTTCTGTTCATTATAAAGATTTTCGATATTTTTGTAACGAAATTCTATGTAAGAGCGCGTTTAGTCTTAACGGTATCAATAAAATAAGTTACAATTATTATTTAGTTCGTAATAATTATTGGCATGAATTTTACTGTTTGAAATAATTGTTATAAAAATAACAAAATCCATTTATCTGTGCGTAGTAGATAGAGGAAGCTAAATATTTTACTTAATATTAAGTAACTTTATAAAAGAATCCAAGAGTAACTTGCGCGATATAATTTAGACTGGACTGAAGTTAGCTCTATATTACTGGGCATATACGTCACTAAAACTATTTAAAATAGGCCCAGGCCTTTTCTACGGCCTGCATTTAGAATTATGATCACAAATATTCTTCTGCGCTGTCCTTTGAGTATTTAACTTGAATCGAAATCTTAGGTAAAAAATTATAATTATAAAATAAGTTTCTGGAGGACGACTGTAAGTGGGATATTAATGAGCTGTTATCATTATAAATATCGCATTATCATCTGAGTCATATGGCTAGATTATTTCACTATATCTACCTCGCTTGCACTTACGGGGGCGTCTTCTATTCTTATACAATATCTTCTATCTCTTTTTAGATTACTCAGATGATAACGTGCGTACGTTCGTAACTATATGTATACTGTATTCATCCTTACCTGATTTATTTAGTAAACAAACACCACATATCGCAAATTCACTAGTTTTTACATCACTCGCACACTTTGATATGGATGAAAATTTCTGGAAAGTAGCATTAAAAGTTTATGAAATAAAAAACACGTAAATGACTTTGATTTATCCACTATCTTTCTTAAATTTTAAATAAATATATTTTTTTCCAACATAAAACTTCACAGATAAAATTATTTTTACCATTTGACATTTTTGTAGATTATAGAATTTTGTCCTTGATTCCTATACATTTTTCAAAGATCAAAGACTAGTCTGTGGTTGACACGACGCCATATATGTTTACGTTTTAGAGCAAGTCTGTTTAAATAGACAGTATACGTAACTATAATAAAAAATTCATAAATAGTCACGTATTTATAGTGTTAAATACTCAAAGCGCAGTTCAAAGTAGGCTAGCTTCAATCCGTCCATTAAGATCGCGGGCATATACAATTCCGTTACAATTCTAAACGTTTACTATATTAATGATATAATTAACTATTATAGGTACTATTTGACGTTATTATACAAGAATAGATATATCACTTAGCTACAAACATGATTTAACATTTACACTTAGAAATGGTTTAAACACATTCAAATTATAATAAACAGTATTAATATTAGCACGAGTAGGCCTAAAAGTATCCCTATTGCAAGCCACTGTCGTCGATCTGAAACAAATGATTAAAACAAAACATTTATAAACCATTTATATTATTCACACATTTCAAGTTCATTTCTGCAAAAATTTGAAGTTAAGATCAGTCAAATGCGGAGTTTCATTATTTTGTACGATGTAAGCTGTGTCTATGTCTAACTTCAACTTAAAAGACACGGCAAATAATTACAGTATTGAACCTGATGGTGATCAGACGTGAGTGTGAACAGAGCCCTGAAATGACGGCAATGTTATTTTATGTATAACATCGTATACACAATATAACCTCCCACATAACCTACACAATATAAATCCCACATAACATCAATTTATTTATTTAGCATTGCCGACCTTACACTACATTTACAACACTTGATATCACAGGAAGGAGGAAACACATGTCAGAGCCAAGAGCGGTCTGGAGGAGTTGGTTATGGACTCCAGAAGATCGCGTTATCCATTCCAGTCTTCCCCCTAGGTTACAAATAGGAATTTTCCTATTGCTATGTTAAATACCTATATATTGATTTTAAATAGAGTTTTCCTTCTTTTTTTCACAGACTTGTGTTATCATTACTTATCTTGGGACATTGTCAAGAAAAAGCGAGTAAATGTTCAGCAGGGGAAATTTCAATGCGAATAACATCACAAAGTGGGCTCCCTGGCAAGATATGTTGTGAATTTCATTGAGTCACCTGATCAAAATTGGGGATGGGATTGTATTGAAGGAAAAAAAACCTAGCTATACTCGTAAATATAAACCAAAAGACAAGAGAGGCACAGAATTCAAATCAGTAAAAATGTGAGGATAATCTAGTCAGTATGTAGGTACAGCAACGGGATAGACTGATATATGAAAACGATTGTAAATGTTATGGTGTACCTCGTCAGGTATGGCAATAAAAGTTCTTTAACAAAATATCTTAAAAATTAAGTTAAACAGTCAATAAATAAAGTGTTTCTTTACCATTATTCATATGAAGCACCTTAGCAACTTTTTTAATCGTAGAATCTAATTTAGAATCAGCATTTTCGAGTTCTGTATTGAGGTCATCTAACATCCTGAAACCATTATGTCAGATATACTTACAATAAAACATACAAGTGCAATCATTAATAATTCTTCTGGGCTGATTTGTTTCGCCTATTAATTTATTTAAAGAGTTTTTTGTAACGTATCAATTTTTAAATGTGACGAAGCCTTATTATAGCAATAGACGATGTGTATTTATTGTTTTTACAACGACAGTCCAGTCCCCTTTCGTAGATGACGCATTCAGTGTAAAATGAATCATGAACGGTTATCCAGGGGTGATGATATGTTCGTTGGAACTTTGCCTTTTTAAATACGTAAAAAAAATCTTTTAGAAGTTTAATATTAATATTTTATTATTCGGTACTAAGATGGTGGTATTCTATTATACATAGTAGCAACTCATTACGTTCGCACGATAATTTGGCCAAAATTACAAAGTTGACCAGACAAAATTCTATTTTGTGAGTACGCTTACGATCATAGTCAAGTCTTTGATACTTGATTGTAATTAGCCAACTACTTCATTTGATATAAAGACAATGTATATATATGTTATAGTCAAAACTCATAACCGGCGAGTGCTAGAATATAATAATACTATATTCTAGTTATACATTTAAAAAAATGTTTCTAGCGGCCGCTACCGCGGCACGCTCGCTTCGCTCGCTCGGCTCGTGCGTCCTTTGGTCACCATACTAACCTAACCTAACCAACTGTTTCAGACTTTTACCTTAATATGTATTAAACATCAATTTTCAAAGAGTTTTGACTAACATCGATGGTCAAAACCACTATTGACTGCAAAAAACAGTCAATAAGGGTTTTGACTAAGCACGTCGGTGAAAACCACTATTGACTGTTTTATGCAGTTAAAAAGGGTTTTGACCGGCAATGAGTTTTGACTGTAACATATATATATATAAATAGTTAAACAAAAAAGTTATTTTAAACTTACACAGCCTGCTCGTCAAGTTCTATTCCAATCTGTTTGGAGACAGTCTTCAAAGATCCGACAGAATTACTGATAACTTGAAGTTGATCATTTTGACTGGTTAGCATTTTATCTTGCATCGACATTATATCACTGTCGTAGTCGAATCTGTTGGGGCTGTCTGTCTGATTCGCTAACTTTGAATATTTGGTGTATTTTGGCGTGGACATCCATACATTACCAAGATGTATTGGACTCTCTTCACCAAGTAATGGTTCACGTGCTGTGCCATCGTTATCGCGATTCCTGTTTAAACTCATTTTGCTCTTCATGACCTGAAATAATTCGATGTATAAGAATATGTTCAGAAATAAATCTATTAGGTACATCATTTTTAATTCAGCGCCGTCTGGTTAGCTAAGGTTAAATCAAAAATATTTCTTGTACTATATTTATTGTTGTAATCCACACATTTAGGCCATTTAGAAATACTATAGGCAGATATAAACAAATTACACTATAGATAAAAGAAAGCAAGCAAACTATTGCCAAATATGTTCACAGATGTCGATTGGATGTGTTTATTGTTACATCTTTTTATATTCTTAAATACATTTGACATTTGTACAAAATGATATATTAATATTATTTGTTGTGTATTTAGATATATAATATAAATGAACGTCATTTGGGACAATGATAGTATATTAACAGATATACTTTTATGTGTTACTTTGTAAACTATGATGTATACCTACAGAGATACATAAAGATATTACAATACATAGAGTTTTAACTTACTTTTACTTCTTGCTTTGTAGTCTCGATGAAACTCCGTCTTTCAGATATTTCTTTATTGTCGATTTTAAACTTAGAAGAATTCTTTTCTACAATACTTATGACATGTTAAGGAAAAAAGATATACTTAGAAAACAATCACCACTACCACCCACTGTAATTGGTAGTCTTATACTTTTAATTAACTTTGGAGTCTCCCATTACAGAACAAACAAGCTTAATACTCTCATTTATAATACTAGGTGGGAAGATGATTTCGTAACTTTTCATACTTGTTTACTCTCCTCTAGAATCTTTCTGACGGCTTGGCCATACACTAACAAACAGTACTATGTTAATACTATGATTAACTTAATCAGCTATAGCTATTAAAAAGGATATTAATTGTATCTTCTAAGTCTTCAAGGTCCCACTCTATACTACGGAGTGCATTTCTCAACTCCGTAGAAGTCCATTCCACTTCAGGAGTGCTGGGTACAGATGGGGTCTTTGAGATCTCTTGCCACCTCAGATATAGGCCGCGAGTTTTGTTCAGTGCTTTGAACACCTCACTGTATAATAAATAAAATTGAAATATGTTCGAAATACACAGAACAATAGAAAAAAATATTATTATAAGGTCAGGTGGGGTAAGTGAAAAGGCGGGGTAACTGAAACACCAAAGCCCAACAAGAAACTATGGCGTTTTTTGGCTAAGCATTGCAGTCGATAAAACAGGAGTGACCAAGTAGTTGTAATGCTGTAATACATATGTCCCTGCGATCTTTCTAAAAGTTTATATCCATAAAACAAATTTGACACTTGTCAAATGACAAAACGCGAGTTCGACGCTGTTGAAGTTTTAGCTCGTATCATGGTGTTTCCTTGTTGTTTTTATGAAGATTTTTTACTGTAAGTACTATTTAATATATAGACTTCATGTTGCAATAGTTGTTAATGTCTTAAAACAACAGAAAATTGATTTAAATTGTGATTAAAATTTTTACTTTAAATCATACCGAGTGGGGTAAGTGAAACAGTGATTCTGGGGTAACTGAAACATATGGCCCACATCCCCCATGTCAGGGATCAGCAACATTCTTTAAAAAAACTTTTCCTGTATCAGAGTTTTCTGATATTATCTTATTTATACTTAATTATACAGACATCAATATAGTCAAGAGATATTGATCGAATTAATGTGTATTTAAATCGGAAACTGCTAGCTGTTCATTTATTATAACTTTTGTTTTTAAGTCATGTACTATATTGTAACTTTTAAACTATCGCGTTTCATTATTATAAATATTATATAAACAGTGATATCAAAAACAATACCTCCCTTTTTTGAACGGTCGGTTAACGTACAGAACAGCGATACGGTCAGTGTTGTGTGTAGGGGGACTTTATATTAACATCTCAAGATGCGAGGGTAGATGATAATAATATATTATCTATCACGAAGACGAAGCTGTGACGTCGCATCACCAGACAGCTTGCGACCACGGCCAGTGCAACCTGTGCCGAAACGTCAAGTAAAATAAAGGTAAATTAAATGCGCGTTAATATCCCGTTTATATAATATTTATCATGTACTATATGCCTCGAAATTACACTCGAAAAACTGACACAGGTGCTTACTCAATTGATGCGGTCAAGAACGGAACAGCGTCAGCTTATACTGTTTCGAAACATTATTGCATCCTACGGTCAACCATAGTTAATCGCATTCAGGAACATAGGAGTTTGAAAAACCTCGTGAAGGAGTACAATTTTATCACATGAAGTTAAGGAGTTGTTGGCTAAGAATCTTTATGTTATGGAAAAGTGTGGATTTAGATTAACAAGAAAGGCAATGTTTGAAGTAGTTGGTGAATATGTCAACAAAAGGCGAAGATTGGTTTCTGGAATAAAAAAAAGGCATGACCTCACAGTAAAAAAACCGCAGTCTCTTGAATATGTCAGGAAAAATGCGTGTAGACCTGATATTATACTCGTATATCCATACTTCGACTTACTGGAGAATCTATCAATGAATAATATTTGTATGACAAACCTAGCCATTTAAACAATTTAGATAAATCATGTTTTAGGAGTAACATTTATTTGAAGACGATATATAATTTGAAAAGACTGTCCAATAATTTACTATTTATTTTCATAATGAATAAATAATATGAAAAATTAAAAAATAGTAGAACATGCTTGATTTTATTTTTAGTTTATTACCCCTGACTACTAATACTATGTTTCACTTACCCTAGATTTCATTTTTTCGTTGTATATTGAAAACTAAACCGTATTATGATTCAGTAATACTTAAATTAGAATGAATGCATTTGACATGTCATTTTAGTTATTAAAATAGTTTCATAACTATAATATTTATAGATATTCTGATGACAGTTTCACTTACCCAGTTATAGGGGTAAGTGAAACAAAAACACTGTCTTCTTTTATTTGGTAATTACGTAGTTGGTTGCATGACTAGAGGGCCTGATGTTATGTAACAATAAAGCTGATTAAATCAAGAGTACGAAGCACCTATCCCTATCCGAAATGAGAATCATCCTAATGAGCTATGGGTCAATATGTATAAAAAAAATAAAGTATGTTTCACTTACCCCACCTGACCTTAATGTAATATGTATATAAAAAAATAGTGTTTATATCATATTTTGATTATATTTAATATTACAAAAATATAATGATCAAACTGATATGATTGAAATTGACCAAGTAGTTTAAAGAGATCCAGGATTTCATCCTAACATATTTTTTATGTTGAGTCAATGTTACATCCTGCATTTTTTTAAATATTTGGCAAATGTTTTTTCTATACTGAGTGAGTGGCATTTTATCTTAAGTGTTTCGAATACAAAAACCACTTTGAAAAATACTTGAATGAGCAGAGTATAAGAAGCTCACTAGAAATGTAACAATTTAAGAGTGAAGATGAACATGCAAAGCGAGCGCCCCATCCGTAATGTATAAAAAAATGTTTTAGATTACTAGTCATTTATATATTTAGAAATATGTAATATAATAATATGTTGAAGTCGAAAATGTAAAGAATTTATTTTTTTATATTGAGGATCTATAAGGGTCACTGTTCTAACATAACCTAAACCATTCAAAGAAATGAAAACTGATGTTTACTAGACTAATATAACAAATTGATTCTATCTTAATATTGAAGTTGCCCTCTCTGTATTTCCAATCGCTCATTTAGTAATGTAGTCGCTCAGACAAAATTTTAATATATGAAATGGATTAATCACAATCCACTTTTTGTAAGCTCGTTCTGGATTTTATTATAACTCAATATTCATTATTAGTTAAGTTAATTTTACGTTTACTCAAATTCAGCTCAAGTTATTAATACAGTATGTCATCATCAGTTGCAATTTTTTTTTTATAATTCGCTATAAATAAATATTTGTTATCTGTATGGTGGGTAAGAAAACAATAATGTCACCACACCATCTCATCCCATGGGTGTCGTAAAAACCGACTAAGGGACTATCTGTGAATGTATTCTGTACGAAATAAAGGAAAACTTGAAATTAAACCCTATGCCAATCCGTCTGGCCAGTGTGTTATTAGTAGGCCAATTATCCTTTACGGGAGGAGGTCCATCTCTGCAGTGGGACTTTAATAGGCTGTTATGATGATAAATAAATAAATCCAAAGCAAATCATAGTCTGTAAAATACACATACTAATATTTCCATCCCGGTTTTAACAGCTTGTTTATGATTTATGTTCCATTTAATAGAATATGGCATCCCTTAAGCAACATTATAATTTGAAATCCCTATAATTGGATCTGTCATAATTATGTAGTACCTAAATGTTCTTTGTATCTGTTTATTTCATGTCTGTAATAGTCCCTGGAATACCAAGCTCTATCTCTTTTGTGAAAATTATTATTTAGGACATATGGTATGTTATTGAAGGTGCAATATATTTTAAGATATTCAAGTTGTGTGGAATAGGACAACATACTGAAGTATTATGTTAAGTACAGACATGCCTAGATGAAATGATTGTCACAAGTAAACATCAACATAATATACAATAGGACATTTGCAATGATATTGATTTTCTGACACTACAGGGGCCATCAAGCAAGTATGTACTAACATTGATGGTAATTTATGATACTTACATAAGCAATACATTTTCTAAACTAATGACCTAAATAATTTTCTCTTAATGCTACATTATATTTTATACAATAACCTATATGCTTAAGGCCTATTGAATGAAATTTATAATTAATAGAAAAGAGGTAATATTACTATGCATTCTTGTTTATTTATTTACAGAAATACACAAAAACTACAGCAGCAATGTAAGGAACTTGATAAAATCCAAGCATGGAAGGTATCCAGTTTGCTAATTATCAGGTACAAAGGATCAAATGCAAATCACGAAAGCCTTCACTAATCCACAAATTTGTTTTGTCTACTTACTCTTTGACGACGTAAAATGGATCTTCCAAAGTCATGTCAAACAAGGATAACAACGATCTTGCTCAAGGTGATTCATGTGATGAGAGATTTATGCACCAAGATTTGCAAATAAAAACCAACACAGATAAACATACAGGTGTATCCAGACGATCCTTCGCCTATCCCACAAAATATCGACAACATGATACGTACCTACTCTGTGTATAAGTCGCTCGATGAAAACGATATTCTCCGTCCTTTGCTAACTCATATAAAACATGGACGGTTTGAGCTGCGTAACAACTCCAACGTTGCACCGCGCAATCGCACCAGGGTCGATGCTAGCAGTAGAGACGGCGCGATGCGACATTACTCCACACACCCTCAATATTATCACAGTATCACGCACTTTACTCCCTTTTAACCACCCAAAACCCCAACCCTCAATAGCCACCTCCTGAAACTATTTTCGTCTTGTCAAATTCAATTCACCAAATGTCATAGATGACAGAGCGAAACAAGGAACTTAATTTATCTGGAAAGCTCACTTGCTCGTCATAGTACTCTTACCAATCTATAATACTGTTTTGAGTATGGTTCGCAATACTCAATACTCAATTCTTTATTGCGTTCCACAATGTTTCATAGGTACAAGACATGCAAGTGGCAAGTTCGCAGGGTGGCTGGGTGCAACTCTCTGGTGATGAAATGATATTCTCCGTCCTTTGCAGCGATTCTCTTTAAATTATTACAATATTAATAAATGGATGTTAACTTTGCTTTCAAGTGTGAAAGTGTAATTTGTTTGTGTGGGAGTGTGTATGTATGCAATAGTATGCATGTGTGTGAGTTTAGTGCCGAATTTTGTGTTTTGTTTGTGTATTCGTTATCCTTATCAGATATGACACTAACTATATTCACTCTATTATTTTTACTATTTCTTCTGTTTCCTTGTAATTAAGTTTAATTAAGATCTCTTTAATTTTTGTTTTGAGCTACCTTTTGCTACAGTTTAAATCATTTTAATTAGTTTGTTCAATAACATTCCGGTACTAACATTACGCCACGATACGGATAAAACCTTTGCGCAAAGGTGGTTTTTGAAGAGGATTTCTCATAATAATATGTTGAATAATGTCATATGTTTTTGTTTTCTCTTTCTATCTTTCAAGTGTTAATCTTTCATTCTACAACAACTTAAGTTTTTTCAGCATTTTTAATCCTACGTAGGGAAGGGTAGGTCCCTAGCAGAGAACTGCATGCTAGGTTTTTTAGACTGTTGAATTTCTACCAATTAGTGGAACGAAAAAGTTTCAAAGGAATTCTTAAAGATACTTTTTTTTTGCATTTTCAGACACTTTTTAAATTTGCCCCTTTTTGTCTCGACCACTTTTTTTTTGTCAGACTCTAGTAAAAACGTAGTGTCTATGGTCCTCCTCCTTCGTATACAATAATGTCATTTTATTTCTTCATTAATCTATGTTGCTCCCCCTGTCTCTGCAGCTCATGCAAGTCTAAAAGATTTTATTGTTTTTATTAATTTTAACCTTATAATTTAGTTTCAATTTCGCAAAATGAATTCTGTTTTAAACCCAGAGGCTCCAGAGTTTTACCCACATTTGACATCAGTTACACAGGTGCGTGATTCAGCGACTTCCTATCTCAATGACAACAAGCATGGTGTTTTATTATTGCATGTACAACTTAATGCGTAATTTTTATTTATTTAAAAAATATTCTATGAGAATTAATTACGTAAATGATTAGAAATCATAATAAGGTGGCTAACTCGACAAATGTTT
Source organism: Schrankia costaestrigalis (assembly GCA_905475405.1). Classification (NCBI taxonomy): domain Eukaryota; kingdom Metazoa; phylum Arthropoda; class Insecta; order Lepidoptera; family Erebidae; genus Schrankia; species Schrankia costaestrigalis. Next base: position 19,722,528 of record FR997825.1, on the reverse strand, counting down.
TGTTGATGTTAACTGCTATTTCTTTTGTGATCACTGAAATTAGAACAACAGAAGTTTTGAAATAGCATTAATGTTAATTCTAGTTTTAATAAGTATTATTTTAACCCGGATGTCTAACCTTAAATATTAGTAGTATCATGATACTACCACTAGCTGTGGTAATTATGTAGTGCAGTGACCTCCATGAGTCTGACAACATTACAAGCATGCATACATTCATAGTTTAAATCATGTCATTATTATCTAGCAAAGATAATCGAAACAACTTTTTATCATGGACATGAAATATTTGTTTGTTTTTTATAAAAACAACTCCATTAAAAATAAACCTGTTCTGTTAGTCTTTAACTTTTAAATGAGGTTAAACTAAATACAACTTTCACAATAACAGAGGCTTGAGCTACATGCTTAGTGAGATATAGGATATTGAAGACTCATTGAAAAGGATTAATCAAGGAGATGCTTATGTTTCTTTATCAAGTATATTTATGTGTAAAAGAGACTACCTTGATGAACACATAAACTGTAAATGTTTACCTCTTTATGCAATTAAAACATTTAATTATTAAACAATATTTGTTTCATAAATTATTTCTGTTATAAAATCATTACATCAAGTAGTTTAACTACATGTAACTTTTGGTTGCAATATTTATTAGAATATCCTATGCCCTAAGCTAAACTGTATACCATTTCTACCCTACATGTTATTTAAATTGTTTCAGTTTCAGTAGGCTATGTTAGCGGAAGCTTACTACATAGAGAGTTACTTTCCCATTGGCAATAAAGTTTAAAGAAAATAAGTATATAAACAATGTACAATAGGATAAAAATATATGTTGCTTGTTAATAGAAGCTGTATATCCTGTAATACATAAAACAATCTTGACTTTAATTCTGATGCTAAAAGAGTTTTAATTCTGTATTATTGTTAAGTATTACAAGTCTCAAAAGTGCTTAAAATAAATTCAAACATCCCAACTTTTCAATGTCATAATACTTATCATTTTGTTTGCTTTCCTTATTAAATATGAATAATGTAATAATTGAGAAGAATTCATTATTCAAAGTAATTTTTATTTCATGACCTTTGTTTAACAATTAATTTTGCATTTTGTCAAATATAATAAATATTAATTTTTAGATTTTAAATTGGCAATTTACTACTAATTACATTTAAGGAAGCAGAAAACATAATTTTATTTTGTTTTTTTTTACAAATAATTAGCTTACTGGTAGCTATAGTCAAAAATGCAATTTCCATGCTCAAGGTAACATGTTAAAAATAACAAGAAGGATTATTTTTTAGTGATAACCACAAAAGATTCTCGCAGCTTTGGATGTACGTGTTAAAGACTCCTTTTAAACAGAAAGATAACTTTTCTACATAAATGCATAATAAAATATGTTTTTAAAATGGTGATTGAAGAAATCCAATAATTCAGCACCATCTTCCAGTCCATGATGAACTACTATTATTAAATGTATATCTCTGTACTTGGTTAATATTATAAATGTTATGGTCTTTTATTTCTAGGGTGGATACAAATCAGTGCACAAATCAATCAGATCCTCAAGCACCTTACCTTCTGGAAACTCATATGATTTATTTAAAACATTTACTGACTTCAACATTGTAACCTGCCAGTTAAGTGAAAATGTTGTTATACAATCAAACCAAATAATGGCTACTGAGCTGCCAGCCGTAAAGTTAAAACGGTAAGTTTGTTAAGATTTTCCCTTTATGCTTCTGCTATACTCCGGTGAATTGTGTGTGCCTCAGCTAAGACATGTGATATAATATTTATGACTAATGTCATAGTGTAATTACTATGATTTAATTATTACACTTTGATGTCAATTCTACTTGTTGTGACTTACTCATGATCTTCATCTAGAAGTATATTTGTATCATAGCTTGGAATTATTATACCTAGTTTCTCCTCTGGTGTACCATACCATAGGGCTGTGTTTACATCAATTAGTAATTGACTGACAAGTTTCACAGAAATAATTCCTTTTAGGAATAATCACAAATAGCAACACAATCAGTCATTTGACCAAAAATATCAGCGTTCTTTGATCGTCTGTGCAACATCCTGTCCAATTATGTCCAGACGTCGTATGCGGCAGTACATGTCTGTCAATTGATTGTAATATAATAAAATGAACTACAATTTAACTTGCAAAGCGAATGAATATCATTTCTGAACAGTTCGTAAATTGTAACATTTTGTTGTTTCTAAAATACTAGCCGTAGTCAGTAAAGCCGTAGTCGTAACCGTTACAGTTCATGTCTTGTTATTGCAGTTTTTTCACTGATGGCATAATAACTTTTATCCCATTGTCGATAGTTCGTTCGCCGCATACCAGCGGCAGACTGCGAAGGCATTATTTTACTAATAAATATATTTTACAGCACTACTTTTTTTCAATGAATAAACTATATATCTATCATATTTTTTATTTAAATACAATTCCCTCACTACTCTTACATGTAACGGATTCAAAGAAAATGATAATTATAATTTTTTGATCATACAAATAATTACCCTGCGCAGGATTTGAACCCGCGACCTTGTAACCAGTAGTCGCATGTACTTCGGTTGCCCTTATCTAGGCAGTTAATAAAATTAGCACAAGTATGACAGAATTTGAACCTAATCGTATTAGGCGGGATTCGATTCCTGTTAGTATTTATAATTATTCCTGAAGTGATAGTATTCGATGATTTTATGCTTCTCCAATTTCTAGCCACAACTGTATCAATAACCCTGTGTTACCAAGGCACTTGTATTCTTTTGAAGCGATTGTTCATAACATATTCAAAAGAAAACGCGAATATAAAAAAAAAACAGATGGAGTCATGGTTTTGATTCATATGCTGAGCGAATAGTTTTTTTTTCGGAGGACTGTGTTTACAATAATTTCTCATATCTGAGAATATTGTGGCAACACCAACGATGTTTTAAAAAGATCTATTTGATAGTGAGCATAGCGACAGAAAAGTGGGGAGATCCCTCACACGGTGGACTGACGACTTAGTTCAGACGTCGGGACACCGATGAAGGAGAGAGGACCCACGCAATATGAAATTATTTGGACGAGGCCTGTGTCCAGCAGTGGACGTCCATTGGCTATGATGATAGCCACATTGATACTATTAGGGGTAAAATGCTCAAGGGCAAGAGATCAGAAAAGGCGGCAGATACAAAGATGTTGGAAGTTAACACATAACAAGCAAAAAACAATTTTGGACTAGTTACCTTGATCTTGACAAAGATCGTGTTAGCTAAAGGCGGACTCCTAACAGTCTCGTCATAAAACTACTACATATAACATTCTCACTTCGTATATTGCTAATTGCTTATCGTATCATTGCTAATTGTATACATAATTTCAGTTTCGTTAAACAAGCATTGCGAACTGATTGCATTATCTGCTTTAATTCGCTTTGTTGTTATTCGAAAGTGTTGTAATGTTTCGTACTAAATTTTAGAAAACTTCTTTGTCTTACTTTTTATTTTTGAACTTCCTCTGAGCTCCCTCCTCAGCCCTGCGGGGCTTTTTGATCGACTTTATTATTGGAATTTCAGCAACCCCACTTCACTTGATTAATCGTGTTTTATGCCCATACCTAATACTGTACCACGTTTACGTGTAATGACTATGTAATCTTGTGTGTCAAATTCAATGTATTTCTGTTTGGGGACCCTTATGGTGTAGAATCAGTCATTGTATCAAACTGCATTGAACTTTCCACCAATCGAGGCATCAAATGCAATACATCGCAAGACAACATTCTTTGTTAACTAAACCTACGACATTTAAGTACTTATAGGTAAATTGTGAGTCTTACATCCTCGTCATCGTCCCTTTAATAAATCGGCAATAAAAATACTTTAATGTCACTAAGTCCCTGCCTATTATCTGCCCTGAAAATCTTATTGCGATTTGCGTAGTGTGTTCTTCATGGCTGAGCGCGCTGAGTTTAAATTTTACATTGTAGCTTTGTTTTCTAAACATGTAACAAAACCATTGTTTATTTAAGAATGTACCTAATTAGTCCATAGCATAGACGTCACTAGTAGACCGAAGTATAAATGATGCACGTCCCGTTTGATTGCATTTGCAGAGCAATTTTGGCTTATTTCACATCTCGTAACATACTTTGTCCATGCTCTATTATCTACTGATTTATTTATTTTTCTCTACTACAGCAATAACCATGAATATAATACGGAGAAACTGATTGATGCCAACGATAGCTTTCTTGACAGAATTAATATAAACATAGACACATCGAACGGCGTAAATGAACCAAGGGACAAATTTATGAAAGGTGTCTTATCACAACAGAAAGTATCTTCCTGGAACTCGACTCCTGTTATAGCGAAAATACAGGTATGACTCATATTTATAATGTTATCTTTATTGTTATGTGTAAATTAAACGGAAAGGTCGTTTTATTATCTTTGCTAATGTTATGTACCTACTGTAACTTATCAGCATTATGGCCTCGCTCAAACTGATACTTCTTTAAAGGTATCCGCGAAACTGAAGGGCACACTAAAAGTAATATTTAATAGATAAAAATACGTATAGCATTAGCCTATCCCAAGGCTAATGTCTCCAATTAAAATAACTCCTTAGCCTGTAATTTCCTGGTGGATTATAATTCGCTCGACATTTACAACATGCTGCATTTCTGGTATTTAAAGCCTGCATAGATTTACTATTCCTATACAAAGCTTAAGTTATTTTTGCTTAAAATGTTTTCTATTAGTTGTTTTCATATATATCGTTCTTATTGCTAAACTACCTTGGGAACTTTAGGCGTCTCGAGATGAATGTAGTAGACGACTGCGCGTAATTATTTGTTTCTGTGTAGATATGTAACCTTTTTGTCATTACAATCTCAACCTCGGAATTAGATGCGTGTTCTATTTAGTAATCACACGGAAAAGTGTGCTCACGGAAAATCACAAGTCTTGATATCACGATGTAATGTTTTTAAAGATTCTACTGTGACAAATGACAATGCTTTATAATAATCAAGAAACCTCGGATCTGGTTTATAGTAATAATATTGGTTTACTAATAATATCCTACTTAACATTGGCAGTAAAGTAGTTATAATGGTAATTTGTTATATATACATTTCTTTACAATGATTTTATGTTAAATAATATATCATCATTGTTTTTTTACATTATACTTGAATAGAAAGAGGAGTAAGCACCTTGTCTGATTAGTACATATGAAATGAACCTCCTTAGTCTCAGTTTTATGTGTAGCTAAAGACATCTATGTCATGATTGGCCTCAGAAAAACAAAAGAAACTAGCCCAGACAGAGATCTCATTCTTTGATCTGATTCATTCTTATTATAACGAAGCTTTTATAAAAAAAAATAAGCAACAGTTATTGCGAGAAAAAACTTTTTGTTACATATAATATAATTAACCTTGTTTTTACAGGAGTATTCTAATATTCAACTTTTTCTACAATAAATTTGATGAAATAGTTAAATTCCCTCGATCTTCTAAAAAAAAAACAATTCAAGGTATAATGTAATGTAAATATTATCCGTTAAAAGAGTAAAATAAATATTCTTTTACTTTAAGTACTTTCCAAGTCAATATGTGTCAGTTAACAATAAAGATAAGACACGTTCCAGACTAAGAGGTGCATTGTAGTCATGTGTAAGGTCATGGCCTTGGGTTAGCCTCGCATTCAATGCAACTCGTTGATAAAACTGTCCATATCGGTCGTTACTTATACCTACCGGCATTGAGGCGATTGTCCTCGAATTGACGCTTTTGATACCGACTAACAATTTTCCTTTTGTATTATACAAAGGAGTTATATTTACTTGTATTATTGCTTGGGTTATTTATGTTTATAGTTATTTTTTTTTAAATACAACTCTTACTAGGGATCATGCCATGTGTCGCTGGGACTTTTAACAAACAATAATTAAAGGACACAAAGAACACCCAGACTCAGTACAATAATTTGTGAATTTCACAAGGGGATCGAACCCACAACCTCGTGTACGGCAACCGCTTGTGCTACCGTCGCGCCACCGAGGTCGCCTTTACTAAGAGGCCTAGAGCTTAGACGACGCATTTTAAACTCTTGTTGTATCTGTATTTAATAGGCTGATTAGAATTTCTTTTTTTATTAGTCCATACTATTTTAAAGAAAAACAGGATCTCAAATACATTTTAGCTTATAGCCTTACTTAGATGATGAATATGCCCAAAGCGCCAACTAAATTCTTTCAGCTTTGTAAAAATACAAGCTATATTCGTGTTTTTACTTGAATCAATTTGCAAATATTTTTACTCCTCGATTATAATATCCAAACATGAAAAGTCAAATTATTAGACTTCAAAATATAAGAATGTAAAAATTGTGTATAGTTACACAGTACACAGTTAAAAGTAAAATGAAACAAAAGAAATATCCAAATAATAAATCCAAAGTATTATGACATTGTATCAACACTGGAATAAAAATAAAAGTATCGCCTTTGAAAGCAAACAATTTAATAATAACTCGATGAATTAAACAATATTTAGAATATACAATACGTCTTAATTAATTCAAAAGAAATATTATATACGTGTTAATATAAAGGTTACATTACAGATGGGATCAGCAACATTTATAGGTGCTAAAAATATACCGCGTCCACAGTTAAACTTCAAAGACTCTATTGATAATTCTGAGAGTTTGTGGGTGCCAAAAATATCGGACAAACCAAACAATATAAAGCCGCTAGCTTTAAATATTTTATATAATGACGAAGGCGAGGCAGTTGGGTGAGTAATAACAACAAATTATTATATTAATTACATCATTCTATTCATACATTTCAAACCTCTTAGATTCCACTCACTAATTATTATTATTGTATTACTATTGTAGTATTGAAGTATTAGTATTGAATATTTTGGCAGTTCATATGGTCAATACAGCTCTAACTTAAAAGCTTAACGCACTCGTTATGGCCAATTATTATGGTCAATCAAGAATAAATTTAATGATGCTTTACTACATTTAGCTTTAGTGAAGATTTTTAAATGCTATTATTACTAGGCAAACAATTTTATCGCCTAACAAAGCTCTTTACTTTACCATGTCAGATGTAAAAGAAATCTGTATATAGAACTCGGGTGCCTCGTGAGATATAATCATCTCGTAACCCATGTAATGTCTAGTAGCCGTTTAGTACAAATTAAAGTGAAAATCTACCCACAGTTAAAATAGAAACCTTATCTGAATCCTTTGCGTCTACTGCTCCTTTATAGCTGACGTAGGGAACTATAGCCTTGGCTACTTTGAATTATTTTGATGTACATAGTAAAAAATGTATATAACTGGGCAATACATTGGGCTCAAAATGAGACATAAACTGGCTTGGCTTGACTACCAGAATAGTTTATTATGTTACACATATCCTTTTCTTTTTCAACCGACTTCAAAAAAGAGGAGGTTCTCAATTCGGTTGTATTTTTTTTTTCTAGATATGAGCATCCTTACAAGGTTGAATTAGAATTATTTCATCCTGCAACACATTTACTTCAAGCTGAAGTAAAAGAATTACCATTTCCACCACCATTGGAAAGTACGAGACTGACATATTATGTTGACAATGAAGCGAAACTAAACGAACTTGTTGAACATTTGAACTCTGTAAGCGAACTAGCTGTGGACTTGGAACATCATTCATATAGAACTTATCAAGGTAACTATTTTGTTTCCTAACCATTGTGATTGTTTGAAGATTGTTTGATATGCTACTTTGAGACCATACTTACACAAACTTAGTAACCCTATTGTACCCTGCATTATTCTGATAAAAATAGTGGTGTATTTTTTTTTTATAAATACATGTTTTTATACAGGGCAATGAACAAGATTATGTTTATGTTCTCAAAAATGTTCATCCATGTCAAAACCTCTGCTCAGTATGTGCCATATATTTATTTTTACTATGATATTATGTTTAGTTAATTTCCCTTATTCAAGTTTTGCAATTTGAAAAGGCATGAAATATTGGTGATACTTTGCATTCATCCAATTGTAAATTAGCTAAATAAATTGTGGTGTATGTAATCTACGTGCTTATCCCATAATGGATAATTATTTATGTGTATTAATTTATTAATATCCAATTGTTCTTAATTAGTTAATTAGAATACAAACGTTTATTGTTCAAAGGTATAACTTGTCTTATACAAATATCTACGAACGAGGGTGGCGATTACATTATAGACGCGCTAGCTGTAAGGGAGCATATACATAAACTAAACCTAGCATTTACGGACCCAAAAAAAATAAAAGTAAGTATTAATTTATATTACACAGTAATATAATTGTATTGAAACTAAAGAAAAACGTGTGGTCTCATCCCATGGGTGTCGTAAAAACCGACTAAGGGGCTATCTGTGAATATGAAATATACGAAATAAAAAAAAGAAAAACTTGAAATTAAACCCTATACCAATCCGTCTGGCCAGCTTGATATTAGTAGGCTAAGTATCCCTCCGTCACGGAAGGAGGCCCGTTCGTGCAGTGGGACATTAATGGCTGTTAGGATAAAGAAAAACGCGAATACAGTCTAGGAAAAAAGGATGTCATGAAATTAGTTTACTCCGTTGCCATCGTTTTGCCGGCCAGACCACACTTGTGCTGGATGTATGGAAGCTCATCCTTGCCCAAAATATGCAGGCGATATTTTCGCTTGATGGTAAAGTGGTCGCCTCGACAGTTAGTTAACCTACCACTCAACCTTGAAACATGATGCATGGGTATGGATGTATTCTAAAGGTAAACCTCGAGGCCAAATACAAGTAGAAAGTAAATTTCAGTAGGTTTTCTTTAATTGTACTTTTATATCATAAAGTTTTTTAACCAAACACACGAATGTTAAGGCACACAGACCACAGGCAGCCTAAAAATATAGTTATTTCCATCCCGAAGGCAAGATATTATTCTGGCACCCAGTATTTAAAACCTAAATATGTAGCTCAAAACTACTTCATTTCAAATCCAGTCATTTTCTTCATCTTCATGGTGAAAACTTTATAGCAACTTACTATTCATAAACGAAATATCGGGATATTTACCATGTTTCGGGTTTTCGAGTTTCTGATATTTCGACGCTGTTACAAGCGCCATGATCACGGAGGAACACGATATTTCGTTTATTTACAAAGGTCACTTATTGTGTAGTATGTAAGTTAGGTTAATGTTAGTTTATAAGAAAAAATTGTTGTACTCTATCGCATTAGGCTAAGATCCTGTAAAGATAGTTGTATATTTGGTTAATAAATAAATAAATAAATTAATAGTGAATGTGACCATGTCAGTTTAAATAATTTATAGAAACTTAGTTGTTATATTATTTTGTATTCTGTAGGTCTTCCATGGTGCAGAGAGTGACGTGATCTGGTTGCAGAGAGACTTTGGCGTTTACCTAGTGGGCTTGTTCGATACGCATCAAGCAGCTAAAGTACTCAATCTGCCCGGATTATCGCTCAAGTATCTTTTAATGAAATATTGTAGAGTGGACGCAGACAAGAAGTAAGTTTGTTCAAACTGTTTTACTAATCGGCTTTTCTTCATATAATTGTCATATCAACACTTAACCTCATCCTGAGGAGTAATTTAAAAGTTGTGTAGATTGTATGTCTGTGCGTATAACAAGACAAACTTAACACAAAATATACTATGTAGCTCTAGCTGGCATGGAGATCTATAGTACAGATCTCCCACAAATTATTTATTAACTTGTCTTCTGTATCTATTATATATTATATTATCTTCTGTCAACTGTATCTATACATGAAATTTGTGGAGATAAATAAATGTTTTTATTATTATATTATAGCTAAAAATCATAAACTATGAGAGTGACGCACTACTTGATGAGATGATGATGAAAGAGTAGGGGCACCATGTTCGATTAAACAATCTCCACATGAAAAATGCTTTTATTTGTTTAGTTAGCCAGACTGTATGTAAATAATATTATTTTTGTAGATATCAGCTGGCTGATTGGCGTATGCGTCCATTACCGGAGGTTTTAGTGCAATATGCTCGTATGGACACGCATTACTTGTTGTACATTTGGCAGCAAATGAGGGCGGAGCTCCTGAACAAAGGGGCTTCACAACCGCACTTACTGTTGTCCGTGTTTGAACAGAGTAGGCAAATATGTGCTACCGTAAGTTTCAGTGTTTGTTAATTTTTAAATTTTTTTTTCAATTTGTTGCAAACTATATATTGGGTATTAAAGTATTAACATTTCTATTTACAATTACAATTAAGCCGAAAGGCTGTAAACTCATGGTTGCACCCAATTCAGATAGATTGTTTGACACAGGTTTCCAAGTCATAGTTGTACGACCTATAAAAGGTTTATGAATATTGAAAATAATCTTGTTAATATACGTAGAAACAAACAAACAGTTTTTGGATTGTAATGTAACCTCTTATCGTCAGGTAACACCGAGCCCTCACCATGTTGCCGGTACTACTTCCATGCCGAATAATTATTTGTGCGAACCTTAAATTAATTTCTTGTAATACTTGGAAGCGTCTCAATATTGTTGTGACTTATAGTAATAGCGAGACAACCCCAACACAAGTATTATTTAATTACTTACTGGGGATGCCTCATGACATAAACACCCTGTTACTATTTTGAGACAAATAAACATTTTTCACTTGGAATACAGGGTATGATCTCTAATGCTCAAATTGTCTTCTTTTACAGAAGTAAACAAACATTCATCTTATTAATTATTATGTTGTTTACAGACCTACAACAAAGAAGTAATGACAGATGCGTCTCACATGCCACTTTATTTACGCTCGAAGAAATCATTCAACTCACAACAGATGGCAGCACTCAAAATGCTCTACAAATGGCGAGACACGCAGGCTCGCTCGCTCGATGAAAGTATCACGTAAGTTATTTGTATTATCTTTAGCCTTACTCTCTTGTTCTCCTTCTGTGTCGAGAGTTATTCAAGCCACCCTTAGACTTCTGACGTGCTTTTACGACTGTGTCACTACTACTAAAGCCGGCATCGACATTTTACTTGCCTTCCAAAGCACGGAGACGCTTAGATCTAGACCATTGAGCGGGCATCCCTCTCTGGAATGACCTAGTCGACGTTGTTTTTTTCGTTTATAAATCACGCTTGCACTTGGCTGTGAGGGCCTCTATTCTACAACCACCACCATGTTAGCCCATGGACGTCCACTGCTGGACATTGCGCCTCTATTACTAACTATTAATTATTGTCTTGAAATAGAACGATGAAATAGTAATTTGACCTCCATTGTTTCATGTGTTTGGCACCAGACAAACACTTTACATTAGTGTCCATCACCAGATTGACAATAATGTAAGCTGTTACGTAGTAAATGAATTAACATATTTATACCTGTTTGAGAAAGCTAAGCGTGTAAATTAAAAAAGCTAAAATATTTATTAAGCTAAATTTCTTGATAAATAATTTAAAATTTGAAATCTAAAGCATAATACTAACCTCATCGCTTGGACTAAACTGACCAGATGTCTTAGAATGCCTCTCTTGAAGCTCCAAACCTCCACTCTGCGCGGTCCTGTGCCTCCCTCATCCTTCAACTTCATTACTTTTTTAAACAAGCGGTTTTTATTTCAATTTAAAAGTGTGATTATTTTATTAATGTTCCATTATTACCAGATATCTCCTCCCAAACCACATGCTGTTGTCTCTGGCCGAGACGCTGCCGCGCGAGGTGCAGGGCGTCAATGCAGTCTGCAACCCGATGCCACCCTTCGTCAAGCAGAATCTCATTACCATCCATAGAATGCTCTTGTCGGTTAGTCAAATAAGTTTTAGTTTAAATATTTTAAGAATATACTCATTTTATCGAACAAAATTATAGAAATTGATGATTTGGCAAGAATAATACAATAATTTTGTAAGTCAGGTCTTACTTAATTTGTATGATAAATACACACATCAAAAAAGTCTAAGCAACATGCATGATATTACAAATTTACCATTTATATTAATTTATTTTACCATTTATTTTAATTATAACGTTGTATTTTATTTTTAAAATAATATTTTTAGGGTTCTATGATGTAAAAATAACAGCTGTTTTCTTTATAAGTTCTTTTAATAACAGAAATTAACAATATTAGAATATACAGGTACATAAGAAACTAAACTTTTTTTTTACAAATTGAAATTTCTTAAGAAAATGAATTTATTGTGAAAGAATAGGACAATTTAATACAAAGTATGGCCTCCTCTGCTATTCAGAACTTGTCGGCAACGATTATTCATTGAATTAATGAGACTGTTTATGTCATCTTGCGGTATTCGCTCCCAATGGAATTGTAGCAAATCCTTCAGCTGTTGGGTTGTTGTCACTCCGTCCAAGTCCTTCAAAACACGTCTCTGGAGCATGTCCCATGCGTGCTCGATGGGGTTGAGGTCTGGCGATTGTGCAGGCCAGGGCAATACCTGGATGTTCTCCGTTGCCAAGTATTCACTGGTTCGCCGAGCTGTATGTGAACGCGCATTGTCATGCTTTAACGTAAAATCGGAGCCAAAGGTTTGTGCAAATGGATGGACATAAGGTCTGAGAATATCCTCAACGTAATTTTCAGCGTTCATGTTTCCATTTACAAAAACGAGCTCAGTTCGCCTGTTCTTCATAATACCCGCCCATACCATAACTGTTGAGCCGCTGTATGGATGAACTTCCTGAACGCACCTGAGTCTTTCAGTATTTCCGGGTCGACGGTACACTCGCACCCTTCTTGTATCAGGCCTAAACCCGAATCGCGACTCATCGGAAAACATAATTTTATCCCATTGTTCCTGGGTCCATGTTATGCGTTCTCTACACCATTCATTTCGACGAGCGCGATTCCCGTGACGTGTCGGTGGGCACCTGATAGGGCGTCGAGCTCGTAGGCCGTACTCATGCAGTCGATTTCGCACAGTTTGGGGACTTACATCAACACCACTTGAATTTTGTAGCCTCAAACTTATCTCTCGAGCGGTTAACATCGGCTGGCGTCTTGCAGTCAGTTGTATGTACCGGTCTTGCCGAGTGGTTGTACTCCTTTTACGGCCTGGATGCTGTTCAGCGGGTTCCCCTGTATTATTGTAGCGCTGCCAAAGACGACAAATAACACTTCTATGAATACCAAAATGTCGAGATACCTGAGATTGATTACTTCCCGCTTGCAACATCCCTACAGCTCTTTGCATTTCATCTGCCGTCAAATGACGTCGCTCCATGACGTAAAGAATATCTAACAATTCAATTTTGTCGCCAACTGTATTTAAATGGTTGGTAAAATTATAAAATCAAGACTAAAACGTAGCAATTAACATGCACTCAAATTCAAACAAATTCGCAGTCATTTGAATTTTATGAAAAAAAACAAAACATAATCGAAATTTTTTTTTTACAACAAAAAGTTTACTTACCTATACACTTTGAGTGAGTAAATACTTAGAAATTAATTAATATAAATGGTAAATTTGTAATATCATGCATGTTGCTTAGACTTTTTTGATGTGTGTAGTATAATGTTTATTTGACACCAATTATTTTTTTCTACATTATGTCTTAAACAAGCATATCATATCATTATCATATCTTGAGCCTTATACACTCGAGAGCAAAAGTTCCGGGTCACTAGCATTTACTTCAATATCTTGAAAACGAATAAAGCTATCGTATTGAAATAAATTGAACTATATAGACAATTTAATGTTACTAAAATAAAATGCATTACATTTACTACTGACCATTTATTTTATTATGTTTAAAAGGACAAATTAAAAATGGCGTAATTTTGCTTGTAAAACCAAAACTGAAAATATTGAATTTTTTATATTTACAAGTAGTTTTAACACGGTTTAATACTTGGTATTACCCCCACGTGCTGTCTGGACTGCTGCAATGCGATTTGGCATGCTGTACACCAAGTTTCTGAAACACTGTTGGGGAATGTTCTCCCATTCCCTCTACCAATGCATGTTTCAAGTCACTAAGCGTAATTAAAGGAGGATCTTGTTGTCTTACCCGTCGTCCGAGCTCGTCCCAGGCGTGCTCGATTGGGTTGAGGTCGGGGCTACGCGCTGGCCACACCATGGGACGAATATTCACCTCATCAAGGTAGTCTTGCACTACACGAGCAGTGTGGGGACGGGCGTTATCCTGCATAAAGATGGCATTCTCACCAAGTCTTGCCATAAATGGAACGACGTGCTCGTTGAGGATTTCATCCACGTATCTTACGCCATTAAGAGTACCGTTTTCGATCAGTACAAGCTCTGTTCGGCTTTCCGCAGAAATTCCAGCCCACACGAGTACCGAACCACCACCGTATGACACCTTTTCTTCAATACAGGCTTGCATAAATCTTTCTCCTGGTCTTCTGTACACCTTTGCCCTTCCGTCGTGTGTATACAGCATACATTTTGATTCGTCCGAGAATATGACATTTGACCAATTTTCAATCGTCCAATTCGAGTGTTCGCGTGCATAAATTCGTCTTGCTATACGATGGTGTCTCTCGAGTTTCGGACCATTTGCGGGTCTAAATGGTTTCAAATTACCTTCAGCAAGTCGCCGTCTTACAGTCCAAGCAGAAGGGCTGCTTCCACCAAGTCCTAAAAAATGATGAGTCAGTGCTGTTCCCGTAAGAAACCGATTTCGTAGCATAGAGTTCACTAAATATCGATCTTCCCGTGCCGTCGTACACCTGGGTCTGCCTGTTGTTGGTCTGCGTAGGTTCAAACCAGTTTCTAGAAACCGCTGGCGAACACGCTGAACTGTAGACAACGATACACCGACTATTCTTGCTGTTTCTCGCTGACTGCTCCCATTTTCCAGGATCGTGAGGATTCTCGTACATTCCTCAGGTGTGAGTGACATAATTACCACTTTAATAATGACTATTGGATACCTGGATGACTCCTTATAAATACATTTTATGACAGAACAAAAACAAAAGCAAAAACAGTAATGAAAATTAGAAGTTCTGATTTAAAAAAAATGGATCTTTTTTTTTATAATTTTTTTAATGCCATTACTTACCGCCAATCAATAAGTTTTTATATGTTTAATGAAAGATTATTAAATTGTCTATAAAGTTCAATTTATTTCAATACGATAGCTTTATTCGTTTTCAAGATATTGAAGTAAATGCTAGTGACCCGGAACTTTTGCTCTCGAGTTTAGTTGCTTATTTATTACAGTAGCTGTAGAAAATTGCTTCCCAAACTATAATACAATCTATTTACGTAATTTATACCAGGATATAGTGTAACCAGTCGCGAAAGTTAAAAACAGCATGTCAATTCTCGTACCTTAAAATCGTTAAAAATTCGGTTATGTTAACTTTTAGTTGTCAAATTGTTTTGTTTTTGCTATTGCAATTGTAATCTTTTGTGGTCGTGTTAAAGTTTTATTTAGAGTGTGACAATTTGACAACTAAAAGTTAACTTAACCGAATTTTTAACGATTTTATGGAACGAGAATTGACATGCTGATTAAAAATGTTAATTATTGTTCCGTAGTGTCGTGAATTGCCGAGTGAACCGCAGCTGTATCAAATGCCGACAAGTATCAGAGCGATGGTGAATGTTCTGCAGACGCAAACGTTTAATGTACACGATCTGCATCCAGACTTCAGGTATATACTAACTATTCATTACGATACCAGTGTTTTATAAGTTAATTAGTTTTTTTTTCAATATATCGTCGATGGCATACAATTTTAAAACTCTACTTACTTTTACTTACTTAATTTTGGCAGCTTAAAAGAATTATTCGTTTCGTTTCAGCCCTTATCATCCCACTGCTGGGCAAAGACCTCTCCCCTTGATTTCCACAATTGTCGGTCCTTGGCCAATGAAGGCCAGTGTTTTTTGCCCTATCTAGCTCATCTCGCCACCTTCTACGTGGTCTGCCGCGCCGCCGATTTGAAGAATCTGGGCACCACTCGGTGGTAATTTTAGCCCATAGATGGTCAGGCATGCAGCTAATGTGGCCAGCCCAGTCCCACTTTAGTTTGGCCGCTTTGTAGGCAACATCAGTGATCTGTGTCTTGTGTTTCGGACTGTGTCTGTTAATTTGACACCTAATATACTGCGCTCCATGGCTCGTTGGCAAACCCCGAGTTTGGACTTTTGGATATTAGTCAAAGTTTGAGCTCCGTACGTTAGTATGGGTAGAATGCACATGTCCATCAGTTTTCGCTTTAATGTTAGCGGGAGTTCTCCTTTCATTTGTTCCTTTAGGCTCCAGAAACCCTTCCAGGCGTTACCGGTTCGTCTTTCGACTTCCTTATCTTGTCGAGCTTGGAAAGAGATTAACTGGCCTAAGTAAATGTTCTCATGGACATACTGTTCTTCTCCATTTAATTGAAGCTTTTATTCTGTGCTGTTAGTCATTATCTTGGTCTTGGACATGTTCATCCTTAGTCCAACCTCTAGGCTTGCATCACTGAGTTGCTGTATCATCGATTCTAGTTCTTTAGCAGTGGTAGAAAAAAGGAATACATCGTCTGCAAACCGTAAGTTTGTTAACCGCGTTTTGCCGACATCAATACCCTTTTCTTCCCAATCAGACTATAATCTTTTGAAAATTTCTTGGATTGCGCAATTAACAAGTTTGGGAGAAAGTGGGTCTCCTTGTTTGACATCTTTTTTAACAGGAAATGAAAGACCGGTGGAAAAAAAGAAAAGAAAAGAAAAGAATAATATAAAACAAAATTGTTTACCTAACAAATATTTCATTATAATCTATGTTTAGCTAACAAATATTTCATTGTAATATTTGTTTTGCTAACAAATATTTCATTGATAACATTATTTGGTGTCCGTATACCCAGCAGGACCCTACGTCTGATTCGAATGAAAACCTAAATTCAACGTAGGTAATAATTTGTACCTTCTGACTAGTGTAAAGAAATAATTTGTACCCTAACAGTTACACAGAAAATTAGAGTATATTTCCAGCAGGACCCTCCGTGGTTTGAAGGTATTTTGACCTGTGGAGTATCTCACTGGGTAGCGGCAAATTTGTACCTTTAGAAAATGTAAGCTATGTTTAAAAAAAGTTTTTAGCTTATAAGAAATATAACCATTAAAATTTTATTCCGCTAGCAGGGCTCTTTTTTATTCTGGGTCTTTCAGTCCAGACAAAGATACTTTCTAGTAGTATTGAATTTGTACCTTTCAAAAAACTTATCACCTAATCCAAATAATGAGTAGAAGTAAGCAAATAAGTCGAAAGAAAGTATTGTAAAACCATAACATTACTTCGATACCCCAAGTATCGAAGTAATGTTATAGACTTTCTTTATTATTGTTTTATGACTTACAAACAAATACAAATAAACGCAGACATCACACGCACACACACATGCATATAACACACACGCACACAAAGCATACAAGACACATTAGTGCTGGTAGATTACGTAGAACTTTGTATTATGTCTAGCTTACAAACATTGCCGCTACCCAGTGACATACTCCACAGGTCAAAATACCTTCAATCCACGAAGGGTCCTGCTGGAAATATACTCTAATTTTCTGTGTAACTGTTAAGGTACAAATTATTTCTTTACACTAGTCGGAAGGTACAAATTATAACCTACGTGGAATTTAGGTTTTCATTCGAATCAGACGTAGGGTCCTGCTGGGTATACGGACACCATTATTTGTATAATTTCTTTTCTACTTAGAGGGGTTCGATTATCATGATGTTATTAACAATAATCTTGGATAAAAGATGACGTAAAACTGATCTAATGGAAAGTAAGCAGATCTTAACGATAACTAAAAAAAGGAAAATGTGTCAAAAAAATATCTGGACAGTGTGGAGTTAGTAGGGCAAGTTTTCGTCTGTCACTGATAGAACCTATAACGTTATGGGCTATAATTAAAAAATAGCTCTTACAAAAATGTTAGACTTGTCAGAAATAGAAGTTTTGTGGTACCTTCACCAGACTAGCTATCACAGATTAGTTGACTAGCTTGACCAATTGCGATGCTTGATAAACATACTTCAGTTTCATTCATTTATTCAAAGTAGTACAATAATATTGTATCTTTTTGACGTCATCTAACACTACTTTATCTAAATTTAAAAACATTTCAAAGTTTAGAAAACTTTATCTTCATTATATCAGCCAATTGACGTCCTCTGCTGAACATAGACCTGCTTCTAATATTGCCACTATGTGCGGTCCAAAACATACAAAAAAAAAATACAAACATACTGTACCCATTGAAATTCTTTAGATTAATAGTATTATAAGCTCAGCTGGCTTAATTTGAGTATAAAGAAATTTTCCCCGGTGACTTCCTTGATTAATGAAATCTCTCCTAAATCCTTTCCTCACTATTTACAATCGTCTCCTTTGACTTTGTCAATGAGCAGTCTCCATCAGATGCATTCACAGTTTATTCAGCCCAGAAAGAAATACCCAAATGTCGGGATCCGAACATTGTTTAGCGACTCGGCCCCTAGGTTTAAAAAAAATAAATCACTTGAGAACGTATTTTTAGTTTTGCAGCAGAACTTTACAACAAAACGTTGAAACTACTCAGCGAAAAAACGAAACAAAAACAGGTCTCCTCTAAATCTTGGTATCTCAGTAGCTAGCTACACTGGCAAAACTCTCATTTACAACAACCAGGAGACATTTGAGGTTGTTACATTTTGTATTCATAGCCTGGCACATTGTTCAATATAAGCCAACAAAATTCAGTAGTAGCTACAACTACTTCTCCTATCTCTTAATAGCCCATTAAAGGACCGTCCCTGCGGACCTCCTTCCATGAAGGAGGGATACTTAATACCACGCTGGCCAAACGGATTGGTATAGGGTTTAATATCAAGTTCTCCTTCTTTTTATTACGTAAAGTTAGTATTCACGGATAGTCCCTTAGTCGATTTTTACGACACCCATGGGATGAGATAGGGTGGTGACATACTGTGTCCACACACTTTTCTAATTGTAATAAATTTTAAAACATTACGTCTCATTGATCCAATCTTCTGTTCGCCATCTGCATAGAGTGCTTTTAGTAGTGAAGAAAGTGAGGCCCTGTTGTTTATTGTACCATGCTGAACTTAAAGAGACAATAAGGATGCTTTTTTTATATTGGTTGAGACAATAACAAATTATCATCATATCAGCCAATTGATATCCACTGGTGGACATAGACCTGCTCCAAATATCAACTATATAATAATAACCTTGTCCAGTCTTGCGCCTCCCTCATAATAATAAATCATGCTAATCATAAATTGAAGACTGTAATTTGTTATTATTTATTTAATTTACGTTTATTTAGACTTTTACACTTATGTTTGTAAAAGTCATCGCCACAGAGCGTTGGGTAATGAGTTAATAATCCCCCATTTTTATAAGATCAATATAATTGTCTCATTTGTTGATGTTCATGTATTTTTAACTCCTGTCCAACCAATATTAATGTCTCATAATAATAAATGTTGTTTTTGTTAATCAGTGAAGAGTACACAATGAACATGGAACAAGAAATAGACTTGCAAGACTACTACGCTCAACATTGTGACTCAGCATCAGAAGGAAGGTTCCATCTTTACATTCAAGAACAAAATACCAACTTATATGAAAATATTGTAAGTGTACTATTATCATTTTTAATTTATTTGTTAATATTGTTCAGAAATGCGATAGTCTCTTTAATAGGAATGTTTATTATTGAAGGGCCATTGTATTAATTAACAATTGCATTGCAATAATATTTTGTTAAATTTCTACCATTGTATTCCAGTACAAAGTTACAAAGATAAATAAATAAAAACACGTTTACGTAACATGTAAGTTGGTTGCCATGTTGGTTGACAGAAATAGTAATCAGAGCAATAAAGTACGCTGTTTGTAAGAAGAATAAAAGCATTTTTTTTAAGAGTTAGGGCTAGTTTAAAAAATGTAAAAGAGGTCCTTAGAAAGAGGTATTTTATGAACAGCAGGCATATAGTAAGTAGCAATATAAAGACACAATGTTTTAAATATATTTTATTTGTTTACAGGTATCAGATTTAAATGCGGATGCGAAACAGTTTGTTCCACCATTCGATAGATACAGAAAATATCGTTCCTTAGCCCAGGTACACTATTCCGTCAATGATATAGCATGTGCATGAAATATAAAATAGTTTTTTAAGAAATCTGTAAACAAAGCCCATATGTTTTCACAGATGGAAGAAATTAAAGAGTTCAAAGACAAAGAAGCGAAAATAGCAGCTATAAGCAAAGGGAACGAGTTAATAAAAGCGGAAGTACTTGTTAAACTTCAACAAGCGAAGACTCAAATCGAAAACGAAGGACAGAAAATCGTGCTGACTAATTTAGATGATAGTGAAGCTAATAATAAAATGAAAAAACGCAAAAGGAAAATATCAGCTGAGAAAGTTGAACAGAAGGAATCTACAGACAACGTTACAGAACATAAAAAGAAAGAAATAATAAATACGGATAGTAAAAAAATTGATAGTAAAGTCAAACCTTTCGCTTATAATACTGTTAACCTCAAAAAGTTTTACAATGATAACAACAAGGAACACAATAAGAAACAACATAAAATGAAATATAACAAATATAAAAAATAATTTCATATTTATTAAGCTAAAGTATACATAATATATATGCCTAGTTCGTTTTACTTTAATTGTAATTTTATTTACGATAAATTAACCCCCAAATAAATAAAGTAATTTATTGATATTGTAAGTGATGTCGATAGATACCTATTTAGGTCTAATGCTCAAAGCAAAAACTGCTTATCATTACGAATATCAAGAAAATACTTAAATAAATAAATTAAAATTAAAAAGTACTTTTACACAAATTAAAGAAGATCTAATTCTAAATTTACCTTTATAGTACGTTCAACTTAAGTCGAATATGGGCAATCAGCGTAAATAATTCGTGACGTATTGTAAATTGGTACAATTGTACCTACTCCAGATGGATGTACTAAAAATCCTCAAGGACGAGGGGTGTGCTAAAGGTTTAAGTTATTTGGTCGTATCTTGAATCTCGGTACGGAATATACGTTTGTAGGAAATTTTAAGTATAAGACGTACACACAGCAACTAATCAAGCTAGACACTCATGTACCTTAATACCTTGAAATAAGACACAATTTCAAATGAAAATGTTTAACTTGATGTGTTGTTGTGTGTACCAGAATAAATACGTCCGTATGGATTGAGGAGCCACTTCAGATTATAAAAGGAAACCCTCCCCCTTATTTAGTAGGGAAGTAAATAATTATGTAGGCGGAATTCTGAAATTTGTAGTAAAATATGTCCAAAGTTATATCAATGTGAATGTGGCTCCTCAATCCAAACGTCTGAACTGAGGAGCCACCTGAAACACGGAAAGTATATCACGTACATATTTGAAAATGTTGTATCATTATGTAGCAATTGTGTATAGTTTCTACTAGAAATCTGAGCCCAGTACTGTTTATTTTAAAGAATATACAACACTTTGAATGTGGCTCCTCAATCCATACACAAGAGCGTGAATTGTCATGAAAGTAATTGGTAAATTTATATTTCCCTTTCAAAGACATTTAGTAGGTAGTGTGTCCGAATTTATACCAAATGGACAAAGTAGTAGAACTGAGTGAATTTAGTAAATTAACGCATTTTAGTTGGCTCCTCAATCCTTACGTCTGCTTAATAAATAATTGACTGTACCTACCTGAGATCGCAACGAAATAGAATACCAAAGACACTAACGTTTAGTATAAATGTCTACTATATACTTATGTACAGTTCAACATTGTATATGATCGGAATCTGAAGAACAAATTACTTCTCAATATTCCTTACGAATTCGCTATTAAGGGTGACCATGTTATACGAATCAAACTAGGATTACTAATTCTTGAAATTTTATTTTCAAAAATATTCACACAATATTCGGTATAAAGCTAAAGATTCTTCTTATTTAACCTCTGGTATGCGGGAAGGGTGTATGCAAGTATGAGCTACAGCGCGGCAACATGGCGGCAATTTTTATAACAGTGGACCAAGTCCAAACTTTACGAAATATACAAAAATAAGTGTTTTGTGGTCATATAACAAATGATTTTAATTGATAGGTGCATAAATTATGTACAAATTTATTATATAATAAAGCACCAAATCCGTAACATAACTATTTGATTTACAAGCAAACTTACCAAACTGCATTTAGCACACCTATTTTTGAAAACTCATAATTTCACAAATTCTTTAATATTATATTGTTTATATTGTTCTCACAACACAGTTTAATAACTAAACTTTATGGAGATAAATAAATAACACGTTTTTAGTTAAAATCCTAAAACAAAAATAAATTCACAAAAAAGTCGCGCGTCAAATTTTCGGCGCGCCCGTGTAACGGCTAAATTCAAACTAGCTGTAGTCATGATTTTTCTATGGTCATTCAAATTTTAATGCTCTATATTGTTCGTTCATTTATCGAAGTTACAGTAAAATACAATTTAAACCTTAACATCATTGTTTTAAAGTTTTAAATTGATCAAAACATGAACGTTGTCGATTGGTGCAGATCTGCTACCTCCGTCGTTTACGCTCTGGAGCCGATCTGCTACCAAAGCATACGAAAGGTTAATACCTAGTCATATTCATATTCATTTATTTATTCAAAGTAGTACTTACAATAATATTGTATCTTTTTAACGTCATCTAACACTACTTAATCTAAGTTTATAAACATTTCAAAGTTTAGAAAACTTTACCACCGCCTCCAAAGCGCTAGTAGAGAAGAAGCGGCGCAACAAACTCTACTGCTGCATTTTCTTGACATTCAGTGTAGTAGACTATCGAGAAAGTGGACGTTCGGGGGAGGGACATTCCGGTAATAGGACCTAACGTTTCGGAAGGCAATGTTTGTGCAGCTAAATGTAAACATAAGTCATTAGAAAAAAATACTTTGCATGGGTATATTTTAAACTTGTAAAAACTTACCAACTGCTTCTACAAGACACCCAATACAATATACCCATGCAAAGTATTTTTTTTTCACACACACAAATTCCCCACAAAGTTACTAATAAACTTTAAAACGCAAACTAAACTAAATTAAAAACAAATGAGATGATAACTTCGTACCGTAGTATAGATTTGTCTTTAATCTTCTTATACTGTGACAAAATCGTAAACAAAAAGTTTTATATTTGTACATATATAACATGAGTGCGTTACCCTAGCAAGAAAGTATCTCGTAGAGTGATGAGAGTGGTACGTATCGTTCTTGCTAGGTCTACTGAAGATGTGCACGAAATTTGACATTTGTGCGTCCTGGCGTTTTCGAGAAAAATGGAAAATACGATTCCTGCTAGGGTAACGTTACTCCAGCAAGAAAGTATCTCGTGGAGTGATTTGAGATACTTTCTTGCTAGGGTAACGCACTCATATAACATATCAGAAATGAACCATCCCGGTTTTATTGATATAAACATGGTCACCCTTAATAGCGAATTCGTAAGGAATATTGAGAAGTAATTTGTTCTTCAGATTCCGATCATATACAATGTTGAACTGTACATAAGTATATAGTAGACATTTATACTAAACGTTAGTGTCTTTGGTATTCTATTTCGTTGCGATCTCAGGTAGGTACAGTCAATTATTTATTAAGCAGACGTAAGGATTGAGGAGCCAACTAAAATGCGTTAATTTACTAAATTCACTCAGTTCTACTACTTTGTCCATTTGGTATAAATTCGGACACACTACCTACTAAATGTCTTTGAAAGGGAAATATAAATTTACCAATTACTTTCATGACAATTCACGCTCTTGTGTATGGATTGAGGAGCCACATTCAAAGTGTTGTATATTCTTTAAAATAAACAGTACTGGGCTCAGATTTCTAGTAGAAACTATACACAATTGCTACATAATGATACAACATTTTCAAATATGTACGTGATATACTTTCCGTGTTTCAGGTGGCTCCTCAGTTCAGACGTTTGGATTGAGGAGCCACATTCACATTGATATAACTTTGGACATATTTTACTACAAATTTCAGAATTCCGCCTACATAATTATTTACTTCCCTACTAAATAAGGGGGAGGGAAGTGGCTCCTCAATCCATACGGACGTGAATAAATCATGCTATTTGTAGGGAGACTAAAAAAGGTTTAAAAAGCTACCTGAATAAAGGTATATAATTATACTAATTTACAAAACGACACGAATTTTTTGCCCTGATTTTATTAATTGGACTATTGACAAAAAAAATGTTTATCTGGATATTTTATATCATACATTTTTCAACCATTTAGAATATTTAGGTCATATCATACAAAAAAGTTATTTGAATAATAGGCAAACATTTATTTACATTTTATTTAAACTCATTTAAAATAATGTATGTATTATGGCTAATGAAGTATTCGTAATCATCTGATTACGTGTCAATGTGTCTGCTTTATGTAGACAAGCATTGTATTAAATAACAGGAGGGAAAATCTTCCAGGGGCGTCCACTGCTGGTTTCATCCCTGTTTAGGTAACTTCAAGCGTGCTTTCCCCGTAAGAGATCAAATACATTAGTGGAGAAAAGTGGAATGCGGCAAAAATTTCATACTTGGTGAGTATAGATGTAATAAACTTTTAAACACAGACTCTTCATTCAAATCTTCAAAAACAGTCTTTTTGAAGATTTGAATGAAATTGGTCAAGGTGAATGATGAATATGTTTTATAAAGCTTAGGTTTGGTTTTACCTATAAAGCTTAGGTTTGCTCCAACTTATCAATAACAATGGGTACCTACATATGATGAAGCTCTAGACTAATAAATAATATAACTTGTTCATCACCTTGCATATTTATATCATGAGCCTATTCCCATTTTGTCTAGATTGGATTGTCTAGGCTAATTTTTTGCCCATCGTTTTTCAATTTAGTTCTATTGGTAGATTGTTAAACGTAGTTAACTCGAGAGTCTGTGTTTAAAAGCTTGTATATAATGCAGAAGAAGTATTAAAAAGGTTACTCGGATGTGTCATCAGAGACATCTTCTTTGACTTTTATTTTACTCTTAGATCTCCGATTATATCCGGAATCATTATGCTCTTTGGTTACACCTTTGCCTTCAGCCTTATTTTTTGGTCTAAGCCTTAACTTTTTGCTACTTCTGGTATCATCGTCTCTAAGTAAGGTTTTCTTGTTTCTATGTGTATTGTGTGAATTGTGATTTTCGCGGTTATCGCTTACAGTCACTGCCTTTTCATCTTCTGAATTTTCGCGTTTCAAAACACTCTTGAAAGTTTGTCCTCGTGTAGGCTCGTGCAAAGAAAATGTTATTCTGTCGTGATGAATCTGTTGAGTCAATGTTATAAGTTAATTTTATATTAATATTTATAGTAAAACAATTCCTACACTAAGTAGAGTTCATACCAATGAACTCCAAAAAATATCCATTCTTTGCTATACGAATTCCGTCTCGTAACTAGAAACTTTATGGAATGATGTAATTATATAGTCATAAATAAGTCCGATAGGCGATATTAGAAACGAAAAATAACCTTTCGAGTACACTTTCAAACAAAGCATTGTTTACAGTACCGTGTTTAACTACAATTGTAGGTACATTGTGAGTTTTGATTACTGGTATGGTAATAACACAAAGATAAAGTATTTGTATGCTTGCAAAAAACAATACATATTGATAATCATCAAATGAATAATCATTCAATATAACTGCGTGTTTAGCCGGTCGCGGTTTGTATCCTTTTACAAGTCAAGTATGTTCATTAACATGGCTTTTTGATTTGGTCTTGGTGTTATTAGCCATATTTAAAAAAATAAACAATAATTTGTGATCTGTATTCATAGAACAAATTCCGTGTAGTTAGCGACTACCTAGATGTCGTTTTGGGAATGCACTAAAGAAATAAAAATATTATTATCCTTGGTCTTACCGTGCAACTTTATTGTTGCGATAGAAAACTTAGGTAATTTGTCTGTAGGTGTGATTGTTGGATAAGGCAGTGATTGATTCAGTTTCAAAATTTGCGGAATGTCGTATCTTTTGGAGGGAAATTTTGTTCTTTCATTTAGAATTTAGGACAAGTATAGATAGCTGACCGAACTAGGTAAATCTATCGGTCAGTTGCAAACTACATAATGATCAAATAAGACATTGAACGGGCTTTCAGCTTAGTGAATTTTGGCGAAGATTTCGAGAATAACTTTACTAGCTACAGGTTAAATAGAGTGGCAACAAAGAGAATCGCCAAGAATTTTAGCCACGGCAGAACACAAGACCTCTCACAGACTTGTGGTTCACGTAAATATTTGTACCTCAAGTAATTTAAACATGCGACATTGTGAGGCAGTCGCTGCTTTCGTATTAAATCTACATACATAGATTTTCATGAGTCTCGGTCTCTTTTCATTATGACACCTATTTTTGTGGTGAAATTCCTAGCAATATGCCCTAATTTGTGATGTAGGTACTCAAAACGGTTCTGGACAAATTATGGCGAGTAAACAGTCGGGAAAATTATAATATTAACTTACCCTGTATTCAATAGTAAGGAAGCATTCTTCTTCGTCTTCACAAATGAGCGAGTTTACATCTGCTGGCTTGGCAGCGTTCGCAGGTCGCCTACCTACTCTCACGAACCGCCACAGTGAGCGGATTCTGGGACCGCATGCTCGGATCATTTCACTGACCTGTTATTAATTTTATTTTAAAAATATTAAGCGAGCCGCAAGGTTTTATGAGTTTTAGGTGCGTTGTTCTTACAGTGACGGTCTTAAATTTTCACCATCCCATCCCATCACCATCTTGTTCCGTGGCCGTTAGAAAGACCAAGCGAAATTCACCAAGCTCTATATTATATCACGAAGAAATAATCTACCTACACCAACGCTTTTACAAGTTAGGAAAACATAATGAACCTGTGATATATAGCTCCAGGGATAACTAACACTAGAAGGTGACCCTGCGGTGATCTATTTTAAGTGCTGCTAAGTAATAGACACATGATTGCCTTACTTTCATTTGTTCTGCACCGTCGCACATGCTAGATGTACGAGTTTCGACACCAAAACTGTTGACACAAGCGCGGTCTTCCGGCAGTAAAGAATCTATTTGGAAAGCGCATTTTGGCAGCGCGTCGGTACGTTCCTGTTGAGACATATTAATTTAAAATATATTTATTAAATACCACAAGTAACAAAAATTAGTTCATAGGTATAAATGTATTACCCATCCTATATCGTCACAGTGTTTCGGCTCATCATAGCATATGTAGTAGTTAACAGCTTTCGACCCATCTGTTCTCTTTTCTGTCGACCAAGTGTACCAGTTGTCACCAAATTTAAACATACTGTTAATATGACTTTGGTGATATATCAAAGGGAAAATCATTTCATTAGGGTGTTGTAGTTTTGTTTTCTCCGTGGTTGGTTTTTCATCTTCTGCAAAATCGATTTTGTCTTCGGTTTTTTCGGTGGCATGTTTTGTACGTGATTTAATATATGGTAACATAGTGACGTCTACTCTTTTGCCGTGCTCCCAGCCGCTGGTCCGCAGCAAGTCATCGTCGTCCATCTTGGAGTCTTCTTGATCAGAGTGCATCACCACTTTGACCTTAACCCCACGTACTCCTTGCAGGAGACATACACTTAACACCAGCGTCCTCAACCAGTCCATATTAAAATGAAGTGGTGAATATACTAACTATCGAAATCGACTAGTACTCGTTGCTATTGTGCTATGCTTCATAAAGGAAGTTGTTGTAGTTAGAGCTACGATAAGATGTGTATTTATAAACATACCCTTGATTTCAATTATTCACAGGGCAAAAGAAAGAATAATTGTATTGTTTCGTTTGTATTTTGAATAGATGTGCGATAGGAGGAATGTGGATAGGTATAATCAAACACGCTTCACGCAAAACTTATCTTATTGCTTTTATTTGGGTACAAAGATGTAGAGTATAAAATAAAAATACTGCATTTGGTATCAACCTTTTTCATAAAACTTTGATTATGAAAATTAAGCATTTCGACAAATACATGTTTTACATCTATAAAATAAAATTAAAGCATAACTTGATATCTAGACTAATATTATCATTATTTCTTTATCTACTTATATAGATATTGTATAATCGTATAGTACAAATAAAAAAGCGAGTGAAGTTTGGACCATTGTTAGGAATTTAAGTTTTCCATAGTGCTCGATATATTACATCAGCCATAAGAATTCGTATTTACAAGATACATTATAATTTCGTACTAACTTGATATTTCGTCATAGCATTAGGGGGTAAGAATAGCATCACTAAGGCAGAGAGGGTGTTTTATTGTACATTATTATTAGTGCCTAATATTACTAGCTAACGATACATTAGTATGAGGGAATGAACCATTCCGCTCATCTATACTAACATCTACACGATAGTAATTAACGAACAAATTAAGGCCAGACGGAAAGTAAAAGCATACCTATGATAATATTCCTCTACAAGTATTACTATAGTCTCTACGTATTGATTAGCCTACAAGATTGGTTCCTTCCGTGGTCACGTGTCACAGCGCAGAGGGCACGCCATACGTATTCATATACTATATATGTTACGGGTAATGCTAGAAGATAAAGTAAACCTAGGTTTACCCGGGTTAACTTAGTATTTATTACCCAAGCTTCTTGGGTAGAGTCCGAATAATAAGTAAAATCAATTAACACTACCCAACTCTGGCTGGGTAATGTTAAAAAAAGATCATTTAGTTAAGTTATGTTAGAACTGTGGCAACTTAAGAAGAGCGAGCGAAGCGAGTGTGCCGCCGTAGCGTCCGCCGAGCGCCACATCCATAATAATTAATAAAAAAAATTATACATTTGTTATTTTGCAATTCAAAACACTTATTATTCCGAGTTTACCCAAAAAGCTTGGGTAATACTAAGTTTACCCCCGGTTTCTGAATGACTGATCAAGTCAAAAACAACTAATCAAGTGTCAAAACTGTCATTTTAGTTCCTGAAAATAATAGTTTTGACACTAGATTAGTTGATTTTGACTTGATCAGTCATTCAGAAACCGGGGGTAACTCGGGTAAACCTAGGTTTACTTTATCTTCTAGCATTACCCGTAACATGTATACAACTAAAACTTATTTATAATGCAGAACCTTTAGGTAATCATTTAGGCATGAATAACTTCAATGTTTTCTAGTTTCTTCCCAATTACGAACTATTACTGCAGCTTTATATCATAAAAAAACGATGGATAGATTAATTAGTGAACCTGCTACCGCTAAAACATGTTAGAATTAGGCCAATGTGCAGGCTTAGAGAAAGAGCCGATCAGGGTATTAACTCGAGTCTAGTCAGGTAAAGAAATACAAATATTATTTTGTATTCATTGATTATTATGAAATAATGATTTCGCCTGATCGAAGCGCTGCAAATTGTTATTCGTAAGTAGTATTCATTCATCAAATACATTCTTAACGTGCAAAAAATATTACCGCATCTGTTTTTTGTTGTTCTGATTTTAATTTTTTAAATGTATGTTTTGCTATTTAACTTTAACTGTGAATTAGTATGCTAGTATTTAATGGGACCAAAGCGTTGTAATTTATATTTTTTACCAATTCTGGAACATATTTTTGTTCATTCAAATTTCAAATTAGTATGCCTCTACACTAAAGTGATGCATTAGGTATTGCTTGATAGGATAGAAATATAAATGTTCACTAAGTATAACATGACGTTAAGACTCAAGAAAATGTTCATAAAATAATTTATTACAATAGATGCACTCTTTAAGTTACTACTTTTACTCTTTAAAAGATGACGCCTAATATCGCCGATGATAAAATCTAATTACTTATTACAAAAACCTATTGTCATTATTTTACTACAGTCAGGTTTTCATAAAGAAGAACAATCTATATACTTAATACTTTTTACAGGTATCTCGAAACCGAAGTAAACATTTAAAATTCTTAATATTCGTGTGCTTACTTTTTTTTATGTAAGAATAAGCATTCGAAAAAAGTACATTTTGTTTTTTAATTAAGTTTAAAAATACAATGTAAAATATGAGACTCGAAAATAAGTACGTTCAGGTTGAGATAGGTTTTCGTTAAAAATACCCGTTTATATATTACAAGCATAGCGAGGTATCACAGTAAGTACTGGCATGTCTTTCACCTCGTAAATAAAATTAACATTAGGCAAAAGTTTAAGTCGATACCATGCATGAAAATCCTTAGCAACGCCGATATAGTTATAACAAGTAATGATGCTAACAAGCAAATCATATCAGGGCTATTATTTACAAAATAGTCATTAATATCATGTAATTCAATTCATCCCATTTAAAGATACACTTAAATATTGTAAATAATAAAACTATATACCAATAAGTGACATTTGAGATTTATGGTCAGTCGTTGTAAAAATAAAATGCATAATTAATAAATGTGTGCTCAAGAAAGTACACAGAATATATACATAATATCTATGAGATAAGACAAAAAACTACTCTTTTATAATCTGTGTCCCTGTCCTCTACACTGCGTTATTTGTGATACAAACTTTTTCTAAATTGCAATCTATACATCGCTCGCTTAAATCTAACAAGAGCTTATTTTACTTGGCTTCGTTTAAGCCGTTTTGATCCACATTAGAGGAAAGCTTATACTTATTAGTGAATAACACTCAAAAAGCTTGCGGATAGTTATAAATAAAATATAAAATAATCATTTTTGTATAACAATATTACAGTGAGTTATATTCTAATAAATAATATCATTAAAGAATAAATAATTTATTTTTTCTTTTCGTAAAAAAAAATCTCGTCTTGTACAATAAGTCTCATGTTTATAGAAAGCAGCTAGTACGTAGTCGTGGAGACACGTGATAATACGTCGGTTGTAATACAGGTGTAGTAGCTAGTAAAGCGCTTTAGTGAGAGTTGGTTAGGCCTTTACTGCGATGATCTTCTATTTTAAATAGTGTAAAAATAAGATGCCTTATTTTCTTGACAGCTACATATCTACCATTCATATTTAAACCAATTATACCCTTTCCACTATATTTAACAACATTTGACAGCTTGACGTTAGTGACGTTCAGCAGTATCTCGAATGCAATGTCATTCGATTGTAAGCGATTTTGCGATTTTTCAAATTACTTTATTTTACACATTTGGATCCTTACATCAACATATACATTATCATTTTATTATTGTTTCTTTCTTTTATGTTAAGAGAATTAGCCTATAGTTTAAAATGATAAAATTATAGTTAGCTTAGGTATTATTTAAAATACATAATTTATCGTGACACATTCGCGGGTTATAGCTAATCTAAAATATCATATTACATTTTATAAACGTATTATAAAGAGCTCAGGTTTATTCATAGCATTTATTTCTACCGATTATAAGTAATTTGTTTCATAAAGGTGGTAATCGTTATGAGTATCCATCACTAAGTAACCATGGTAACTGAAAAAAACATGGGTACGTCCATGAAATACAATATAATTTGTTCGAAAAATAAGCGGAAGTATTACGAAACTTCATAGACGTGAACTGTCAAAAAGCTAAACTTACGCTGGAAGGGGTATAGTATTAATTATTTTTATGTTCAGAGACAAAGTAATTTAATTTAGAATGTGAATTAAATTCAAACATAAATTAAAGTACACCTTTTTATATAAAGTACAATTAATTATATTATTAGGCAAAATGTATAATAATATATAATTTAGTACCGAACGTTTACCACGTCGCTGCATCTTCACTTTTACGAAATAAGTGGTCATAGTCACTTAAAATCTCCTTTCAACTTCAACCCAGCAAACTACGGAAAATAGACAAATCTCGACAGCTAATATAATAATATAAAATTACAATCAACTAATATAATATATTATTTAGTTAGGTCGATCCATTTGATACAATAGTAATTAAAACTTCTTTCGTTATAATTTTATTTACGTGTAGGCCTGTTTACAAGATTTAAAATATTTTTTTATTATTTAGTATAATGTATTTCACAAACATGATAGTGTTAAAAAGTTTTTATGTATTTCTTAGATAGAAAGTGTAATGTAGTATATGTTTGGTAAGTACACAATACTTATATGATTTTATTACTAAGTATTGTCCATATTGAAACTAACTATAATGTTATAAGTACATGTGATATGTAGGACGCAGTGTATGCGTTCTAAGTTAAGATTGACTGCATCGCGAAAACAGAGTCTTCATTATTGTTTTAGTCATATATCGTCTAAAATTATGGGGATTGTTTACTGTAGTTCCACTTGGCAGTGTTATTTAATATTTTTTTAAATAATTTTTAATGTTTAATACCATCCACTATCTCACAAAAGTGATCCACTACTTGACAATGGCAGTGATTTTTGATACTTTTGTTTTTCTTTATGTCATTTACTTTCTCAGCAAAAACTCCCTCCAGCCTGTATCAACAGCGCAAATGAAACTGAACATCAAAGAAAAATAAAGCCTAATAGGAATGTGTCGAATTTAATTATGACTAGGAGTTAAGTTTCTGCAATTGTTATGTGTTTTTTTTATTGATTTACAATAAACGATAGATCAGCGGAGCTCAAGAGAACTCCTGAAGCAACCTAAATTTTTTTAAAAAAGCAGCAAAAGTTAAGATGAATAAAAAATAAAAATGTAATTTCGTCATGTTTACTATTGTATTTCTTTATCAAAATCAATATAAAATATATATCACTATGGACTCCATAGAGAAAGAAACTAATAACAAAGGACAATGCCAGCGATTGTGATTGTTAGTGCAAGAATAAAACAATGGTAATCGCGTTGCAGTCCACCTGT
Source organism: Schrankia costaestrigalis (assembly GCA_905475405.1). NCBI lineage: Eukaryota > Metazoa > Arthropoda > Insecta > Lepidoptera > Erebidae > Schrankia > Schrankia costaestrigalis. The sequence continues at coordinate 19,689,550 of FR997825.1, read as the reverse complement.
GTACATGTACGAGTGTTCACAAGTCACCTAGATAACTATAGCTTGCGTTTATTTGTTATTGTGTAGGTATGCGACATACATATTATATTATCTCACACAAGAATATCATATAAAATAGTAAAATGTATTGTGTTAGAAAGGTGACTCGCTCAAAAACCTTACTATTTTTTTTAATAACCTTTATATTATAATAAAATCTATGTAACAATACCATAATAGAATTTATTTTATTTTCGATTCAGATGCATCTATAACTAACAACTTACAATTATAATTATTATGCACTATTATACTTGTTTAATTATTGAAATGTGTTGTATCAAAATAAATGACTATTAGGTGGTAACTTTACCTCATAATTAAATTCCACATGTTACACCCTACCATGTACGTGGAAGAAATATTAAGTATAATAAAGCGGATTGTGCCTTTACAAAAATAATAAAACACTACGATAGCATGGTCAGGAGTAGGAGGCGGAACCTTATAGATAGCAAGTGAAGGAAGAACGGTTGCTTATGTCTATTATACGTAGCTCACTCGTGAATGTTATGCAATACACCTATACACTATTCTTCCGATACATCAACTGTACTAATAGATCACATTATCAACTCGTTTATTATAAAAGTATTATCCTCACTACGGGAATGTTTCGAGCGGCAGCGGCCCATCACATCACCATTAGAACCCGCAAGCCGTGCACAGAAGCAGATCGGAACGTGTGAAGCTATCTAACACGATACTATTAAGTACGAAAACTTTAGCGCCGCTAGAAACATTCTACTACTTTAAAGTTTCTTCACACTAGAGTTGGACATATTGTGTACGTATACGTCATTAAAGATATAGCGAGAATAAAATTCATGTGACTTGCTAAGCCTTCTTGAATGTCGATATAGATGAGCACGTTAGATTCCCGCGATATCTAAAATGTGTATACGCACTTAATTCGCTAACGCTAGGCAAACGCTAGTGTGTAGGCAGCCTTACAAAATCATTACACATCCTATCGGAGCGAACGTCGAGTACTTCCCGCCGAACAGCGATACCTTATTGCACTATATTGTCAACATATTTGTTACAGTTACTATAGACTAATAAATAGAGATAATTCTATAAAAACTGGATTTCTCCGTTCGGCGAGACCATTCTCTGTTCAAAACCGTGTAGTCATTTCGTTTGTGGATGCTTGGTAGCATAGGCACCCGTCGTTCTCTACTCTATCGTTGCTCCGATTTGAATGCTAATAGCTCATGCCCGTGTATATGTTGGGGCATGGTAGATGCCAGGATCACGTGGTCGCGTAGTTGAGGCTCTTTCGTTGGAGGAAGAGATGTATCTCTGCGAAGGTGGGTCGGTCGAGCTCGTCTCGCCGCCAGCACTCGCACATGAGGTCGAACACGTCGCGGGGACAGCCGGCCGCGCGGTCTATGCACTCGAACATACCGTCGTCTGCTTGTAAGTGAGATAGGTTTTCCAGTACCTGTTACAAATATAATTTTCTATAGTTATAATGCTTTTTTGTGACATTTATGAAAAAAAAAAAAAAAAAAAATAATGATATCTAATTTTAATGTTTACACACGGTTAATGTAAATATTAAAACGTCACGTACCTAGCTACACAATAGGGCAGAAATGTGTTAAAAAATGTAATTATAAAAATATTCATGACATTGAATATTTTAATTAATTAAATGTTATGTATAGGTAAATAAATTATCTCGAAAACCTGATATGTGTTGTTTCTTTACATTCCCCTAAAATGCTCAATGGAAAGTATACCTGCATAAATAAAATGTGTAAATACAATTGGGACTTGCGAGTAAGTATTTACCTATTATAATCATCATCATCATCATAACAGCCCATTAATGTCCCACAGCAGGGGCGAGCCTCCTCCCGTGACGGAGGGATACTTGGCCTACTAATACCACGCTGGCCAAACGGATTGGTATAGGGTTTAATTACAAGATTTCCTTCTTTCTATGTAAAAGTAATATTCACAGATAGTCCCTTAGTCGGTTTCTACGACACCCATGGGATGAGATGGAGTGGTGACATATTATATTCTTACTCCGTCACCACACGGAGAATTTACATCAATAGTCGTGACAAAAAGCAAATTCAAAAAGGCGTAACTGCTAAACATACCATCTACGCCTCTTTCAAACGTTTTATATTCATTATCTATTCACCGCAACCTTTATCACCATAGATCACATAAACATAGATCGCTAAGGATTTTGCCACCCAACATCTTCCAAACCTTTATTATCCACATGTTTTTCCTTCGTTTGTTTTTGTAAAGATATCTGCTTACCTTACCTATCTTATTCCGTTTTACTACACACATGGGATAAGATGGGTCGAGGACTATAATATTCTTACTCCGTCACGACACGGATATCCCATTTTTTTTTCCCCCCAGAGTTATAACTGCTACGGGGAGGAGTTTATTGGCGCAACAGTGCGCCCAAAGCTATTAGATACTAATGAGTGCGCTGCCTCATATATACATTATAATGTACTTAAACCCAGGGATTTAGGGAGTGTAGTGAGATTGATTATGATTGTGTATGTGTTGGTGGTGTTATGTGTTATTGTACGATTTTAGTGTGTTGACAATGCATTTTAAGTGTGTCATGAATGAATTTGAGGTAGATTTCTTTGTGATGATTTGTGTAAGGTTGTAGGGGTCAATCTGAAAGTGGTGGGATGTTTGTTCATGGTGTAAGCGGGTGCGTGTATAATTTGGGCATTGTGTTAGTAAATGTATGAATGTTTGGGGTGTGGTGTCGTCACATGGGCAGGTGTTGTTTTGTGTTATATGAAATCTGTGTAGGTAGTGTTTATGATAGCCGTGGTCAGTGAGAAGTTGTGTGAGTGCGAAGGTGTGTACTATTTTTTGCGTAAGTGTGTGTAGGTTTTCAAGTGTAGGGCACCAGTTACGAATGGTAGAGCCCTTAGGGTTGTTGGTGTATATGTTAGAAGAGTGTTGATGGCTTTGAGTTTTGTTAAATTTGTTGGCGTAACTGAGTGGGAATCGTGAAAATGTTGGCTGACAGCTCAATGTGGCAGCTTGCTTGGCTGCGGTGTCTGCGGCTTCGTTGCCAATAATGCCAGCATGAGCTTTGATCCAAATGAATTGAATATCAAAGTTTATGTTGTATAATGTTTTATGTATGTTGTTGGTTAATCGATGTGTGCTCTGTATGTTGCTGATGTCTATTATCCCATTAGGAGTATCTTATACATATTATAAACACAAACAATATCTCCATAAATTGTAGCCCATGTTTTATTCTTATGTATAGGCATTGATTTATAAAAAACCCTAGATGCACATTTTCAAACAAAACTAACAGCCAAAAGTGTCACCAAATTAAACATACGCAATAAATACGTATAGTAATATCGTAAACATATTTCTTTTTTCAAATTCAATCTTACACGCATGACATAAAGTTGTATTTAAAAAGTAATGCACATAAAGCAATAAAATTTAATGATTGACGTTTGCCGGTAGAACAACGCGATACTAATTTGAAAAGAGTGCACAATGCGCCCATTTGTTGCGGACGTTTTTGGGAAGTGGAGTGTGTATCTTATGTGTATAGGCTACTAATATTATTGGACAGTTTCATTAAGATCCTTTCAGTAGTTTTTACGTAAAAGAGGAACAAACATTCAAACAAACTTTCGTGTATACTATAAGTATTAGATAATGTTCTACGTACCTCATTATCAGTCAAATGTTCGTACGGCCTTCGCCTGCAAAGAGTGAATATCTCGAACAGAGTAACTGCGAAGGCCCAGACATCACTTTTGGTCGTGTACTTGGCCCTAAGTACAGATTCCCAAGCCGCCCATCGTAATGGCAACGGTATGCGACCGTCGACCTTGTAGTAATCACAAGCGTATGCCTCGTTGTCCGTGCCGAAGTCGCTAATCTTCACTTGGTAGTTCTTGCCGAGGAGGCAGTTTCTGTAACAATGTCATTATGTTATTGAGCTAAAATGATGATGATGATGATTACAGCTCTTAAAGCAATAACCGTCTTTCTGTAAAGCAGGAAAACGAAAACTACGTTAGTTAGGCAAATTGGTAACAAAAATTTCCTTCTCTGACAAATTTATTAAACTACCCTGTCCCGAGAGCAAAAGATTTCCTAAATCCTTAGTTTTCTAAGTCAATACTACTGTAGGTCTTAAGCAGTAAATATCTCTATGAAACATTATGTCTAAAATTAATAATATACATTGTTTTCATATACTTTAATTTATCATAGTAGGTGTTTCGATACAATACGATACAAAGTAAAATTTTATTTTTGCCAAACAACCGGGTTCGATTCCCGACTGGGTGCAGTATCTTTTTCAAATGTATGAATGCAGTTTTTCTTTTTATCAAAATCGGTGACATGGTTCCTAAGAACAAATCTTCGTATGACTTATAGTTTAAGACTTTCCCATACTGACCCTTTTGAATGAGCCACCCTGTATAACATAATTATTTAAACAAATAAAAATGCATACACACCTGGCAGCTAAATCACGATGAACAAAATTCAACGACTCCAAATACTGCATACCAGCAGATATCTGCGTGGCTAGATGCAGTAACGTGGACGAAGCGGGAGGTGAGGCAGTTCTTAGGAACGCGCATAAGTCTCCCAGTTCTAGGTACTCTAGTACCACGGCGAGGGGCGGTGATCTACAAGCGCCTAATACACGCGCGAGGTGCGGCGATGAGAGGGCAGCTAGTATGCGAACGTCGCGCTCGAATTCGTCCCTGTTTAGGAAATGGTTTTATGTAATAACATGTCAGATTTCTTGATGAACACAAAAACAAAAAGAATAATGACGATATAACACTCATATAGGTACAGATTTCTGAATTACTGAATTTATAATAACGCTAACACGTAAACATGTTACGAATAATTAGTTCACAAAATAACTTTATCACAAATTTTCATTCTGTATCATTGTCACCGTTCTAACCTATCCTTACCTTTCGACTATGTGTGAAATGATTCAGTATTTCGTAAATCAGTATGAGAGTGTGACGCTATTCATTTATGTGTACCATGTCGTATCAGATAAATTGGTATTGATATCATCCTTCACTGTTACTAAACGGTGTAGATTTCAATAAATTGCGATTTTATTTGTGCTTCAAATCAGTTTAACGAATTGGACATACTGCGACTAATTGATATTAGCAAAAGCTTAACCTAAACAAAGTATAGAAGTAGAACACAACAAGTGTGACACATAGAGGAGAGTGCAGATAGTATACAAACATGTATAATCTAAGCGTGGTCATACATGATATACCTCTCCTTAACGGTCGCGTCGTGGCAGAGGAACTTGACGGCCACGAGTCGCTTCTCTGATGTTATTGCGCCGTTGTATTCTGGTACACCGTCTGCCTCCGCTACATATACCTGGATAATAGAAATAATATATGTTTTCACTTTTAACTATCTTAAATAAAAAAAAATTCAATATTTCGTAAGTAAATTATCGTTTACAAAAAATTTTTTTTTTGTCATAGCATGATTTTATATAGCCTTCCTCGATAAATGGTCTATCCAAAACTGAAAACTAAATTCAATTCTGAGCAGTAGTTCCTGAGATTAGCGCGTTCAAACAAACGAACAATAAACTCTTCAGCTTCATAAAATAGTATAGATATAGATAAGCCACGACCTCTTGCACAAGAGCCGCATACCATACCGCTTTGCCACCATGCCAGTTAATAATTTGGACACTTACCGTACCAAATGCACCTTCAGCTAACTTAGATATCATTCTCAGTCTATGCCTGGGGAACTCTATCACGTTTGTTGTCTCCAGGCGACGCTTTAAATCTGTGAACACCTCTTGTTGACTCGGCGACTGCAACAATTATTATTATATAACATTCATGTTCATTCATGTAAATGCCTTAAGTTATAATGGTTTATTTAATTTTAAAAAAAGATTTTTTTTTATATTTCGCAGGCATTCTCAGAAATTTCGCAAGCTTACGGTGCTACAGCATCAAAATACAATACTGCGGGAAAAATAAGTAGTAAAGCTGTTATTAGTTTTGCCTCTTTTTCGCTAGAGAGGGATGTGACAGTTTTTTACCATATAGTAATAAATTTTAAAAATATTTTTTTTTCACTATTCATATTTTAAAAGAGACGATTAGAAGGTGATAACTTTAGTTCTCGTTTTCTACTACATTCTTAAAGATCCTAGTGGCACTAAATATTTATTCATTAGTTTTTTCTATCTAAATAAATTTATGTACTTAACAGATACAAAAGATATTTACCCTATGGCTATGTTTCGATCTCACAGAGCCAGCAGATCTCCTCGTGTCAATCTCGACTAGTTTGTCATCAGTCATAATTTCCGTGGCGCGTTCCGACAGCGAGTCCAGCCGACGTTTAGTTAGCAATGGTGCCGAACTCAGCTCGGGAACTGCGTAGTCGTAATTTGAACTATCTGTTAAGGAAAATAGAGTTTAATTTAGTTGTTGTGTTTATGAGTATAGTTAAATGAGTTTGTTTGAATCTATTGGTTTAAGAACAACTCTTCTATGTAATGGGTTATCTATTGGTTATAGACAGAAATACGTCACCATCAATTTAGGTTTTGGGCTGTTGTAAAACTCGGTTAAGGAAAAACAAGCATATCAAATATACAGTCGGAGTAGGTAATCTCGAAGCACACCATAAACGTTTTAGTAGAGATAACAAATGCGATCTTTTCTTCAGACCTTAGATAACATGCTGTGGTAACAAAATTTAATCATTACTTATTTTGTAACTTATTTTAAGTATTAGGAATACTAGCTATATCTAAGGAGCTGTATTTTTAAAACGAAATACAAACCTGAGAGCGCCGTATTAGAATCCTTAACGAAGTCTTTCATCTCGAGCAATACAGTACTATAACTAAAATAGGGCGCGCACTTCAGAGCTTGATACGGCTCCTGATACTCGTCCGACTTAACATCTAAACCGCAGTCTATTATCATCTTGTTATCAGGCAACATAGAAGTACCGCAACCACTGTAGTTATCCACAGTTCGTTTTTGTGATACTGTAGACTTAGTTAATGGTGAAGCGAAGCATTTTCTATGTCTATGTCTATGTACTATAAGGAAGATGGCGACTGCTAGCAATATCACAAGAGCTGTCAACACTCCTACTACAATAGCGACGTATAACGGGTCTTCTTGGTGAGCTGTCGATATAGGGACTTCTTTGTTAAGCGTTGTCAACTTTTTGTCTTTGCTAACAGATGGTTTTAAACTCTCTGGCGTGTAGTTTCCTTGGGCCACGTCTGCAACAACAGTATTGGTTTAATTTATAAGTATACATAAGATAAAATATAAGTTCATTTCATTGATCATTTGTATTGAAGAGAAATGTTGTAGGAACCAGAAACCTTTCTTCTATTGGGAATTATACTAAAACTAGACTACATTTGTGTACCAAGCCAAATAATTTTAGATGTACAATGGAGAATGCACATTTCACTCGATTGATAATAAAATAATTTGGCCTCATTCAATGAGAGCTCACATGATTTATGGTCTACAACTACATATTAACTACATTACTCAACAGAGCTTGGGTTCTCGACGCGTCACGACCAATATAAATCTATAATCAATTGGTAAATTAAATTATATAAATCGAGTTGCGTTGTTGTTATTAGAGACATATATTTTAGCTTTGTTTTTGCTTAGCTTTTTGCATGTGGTTTTGCTCAAGCTTTTGCACGGGGCTTTGCGTAGTAGGTACCTACAGTTTTGTTAGTTCAATGGAAAGAAAGAATAAATTTGCTGTGTTTATAACCGTAAACAGAAGTGATTTATAGACAAGTGCTGAGCCTATAAGAGCGAGAACAAGAAAATAGTATTTCATATAAAAAATAATATGTTTTCATTTCAACTTCAGCATTATTATTTTATTTGTGCAAAAAAAAACTAATAGTAAACTGTGTTTATTATTCCAGCAACGCTTATCTTTACTAATAACTTAAAAGATGAAAACGAACAAAACAAAAGTACCTACGTATATTTTGTTCATAATTTTTTGTATCTTTTAAGCGAATTCAGTGATCAGATTACGTTATCAAAATGGTAGTTAGTAATCTCTACCTATTTTTGGTATTCTTTACCTACTTATTGGCACAAGGCGTGAATTTATGAATACATGTATAAGTAAAAATAACAATTGTATACTTAATTAAACTTACCGGAATCAAAGACGGCTTCACTAATAAGTATCCAGCGTGCTGCAAAGCGCAGTTCGATACGAACCCACTTGCCAATACGATGATGTAGTTTGATACTGACATTACGCGATGTCTCGAATATATTGTTGCCTACATATGAGTAGTGGATAGGTTCGTCTTGGAAATGTCTACCGCCGATTGAAAACGATACTATGGCCTCGGAAAATACCTGTGAAAGAGAAAGAAAGTAGTATTTTTTTTAAAACGTCTTTATCTCAAGCCTATGGATAGTGGATATGTATTGATATGATAAAATACATCTTTCGTGTCAAAAAGCTTTCGTCCTTGTTGGTTTGCATAAATAACTGTTTTATGTGAGACACGAACACGTATCTCGTATATGGCAATTTAATGCACAGGAGCTATGTCACCGAGGTCATCCATGTTGACAAATACTTTAGGTCATTTAATGAGGGGTTATGCAGAAGGTGAAGCTTATGTTACGGGACTTTTACAAACAACAATTTAACTGACGCAAACTATCCAGGTAAATCACTCATGAATTACACGTGGGTTTACGCTAACGCGTTGTAAGGGCGCCTCCTTAAACCTACATCTGGGTCGTAAGTCCCTGACGCTGTTATGCAAGTGTTCCGTCGTCTATCACGCGATGGACCCGGCACCCGCACGGAGAATCCATGGAATGCTAAGATTAGGTCTTATGTTTTGCGTGGAAATCGAACCCACAACCTCGTGCTCTACAGCCACATATCACGGATGTTAGTTCAATTTTCCTTTATCGATATACAACACATATATAACACCATTATATAGTATGTATGTCATTCATATGTTTAATAGTGAGAGCATATCTCGATATAATAAAAGGTCATAGGCAAAGGTGACGATTTGTGAGAGACAAATAACACTTAATTACTTTGTTGTTTCATAACGTAGCTGTGACAGTTATTGCATGTAGTATTAAATAATTTATTTAGTGCATCACATCTTTGTATTAATGTTATAACTGAATTGCGACATCGTGTTATCTTTGTGGGTCACAGTACGAGTTTACTTATTTGTTTTAAATGGTTACCTAGGTTACATAGTTTGAGGAAGTTTTGTCGGGCGTCTGTTAAGATTATATTAATATGTATTTGAAATTAAACACGCCAGTCCCGAACACAACAGAACTTGTACTAAGGGACTACTAAAAACACATCTAAATACTTCTTTCGGTAAATACATACATATTGAGTCGGAATTAAAGAATTTGAACTCCGCCATAAGAAAGTTTATAAATTATATAGAAAAGTTTACGCGTGTTTTATCATAAACAAGCCTAGTTTAAAACCGCCCAATAAACTTATACATAATCGCAATACGTAATAGCTGATTCAATTTAATTCGTTGCTCTGTGGCAAAGCTAGTACAAATTTATCATTAATATAATTTATTATTTACTTAATATTTATCTCGACGTGTAATAAAAACTTCAGCATTTAGCATACAAAAAGAAGCTATATCGACGTAGACAAGACAATAAAATATTCAGTATTAAACGTATTCAATAGAAAAATAATATAACGTACCTGGACGTCGCGCATGAATTTATTATTGCAGTATAAATGTACCGCGCTAAATTCACGGACTTTGTCGAACTCGAAGATGATGACCGGAGGATTTGGCCTTGAGTCATTTCTCCAACCAACCCAAGCTGAATTCTTAGCAGCTTCGCGGATCTCGTCGCCACCAAATCTTCCATCTACAAGTTGGCCTAAACCTCCGCGGAGCTCTTCTCCCCATTGTCCATCGTATATAATGTCAGTGAGCTCCAAGCCGTTACTCCGCTTATCACCTTTCGGCATTGAGTAAGACACGATGCCAACTGTAATTACATAAAATGTTATTAGCCGACATTCAACAGCCTTATAAGGTATAATTGGAAGTGAAACCCCGTGTTTATATAACCTGGAGTTTCTGTTTTGCTTTAAGTAAACCAAAGTACCTACATATTTTGCTAAGGAGCTAGTTAACGGTGTGAAGAAAATGTATACCTAGTGTAATATGGGAACTAGGTTGCGACAACGAGGTGACAATTTGTTTAACAAGAATCAAGAAGTGTCCTCTGGGTATTACATACATTCGTTCACAATAGTGAAATTTATTTAGGTAACACTTGTCGCTACTATTGTCCGCGATATGAATTAGAGTCATGATTGCGATAGTCAGTAATGATTTCAATTTACTAGCTGTGTAGTCCCCTGTAGTAGTTAGATTAAGGCAAATTGTTAATGTAAAATAATTTTAAGTAGTTTATATTATTATGGATAGAAAGTTGTTGATCAAAAAAAAAAAGGTGAAAGACATAAAGTTTGAGGTAGGATTCCCCTTTTTAGTATCGTCCACCGACGTCTTATTTGTTAGGCCACCCGAGCACTTTTTCAAATATATTCGAATTTGCTAAAGTTAGGTTTGCTATAAATAAAACGAAAAACAATGGACTTCATTTAAAGCTCGATTTATTTCTATAAATTAATTCTATTCCTCTATTGAAACCTCTATTCCTACAATTTTATTGTGAATCTAATAAGACTTTAAACATTAATATAAGATTCACATGCTAATACGAACACTCATATAATCATGTAACCAGAATACAAACCATAAACAAAGAACACCTAGGCACGCCATTCATGCGAGCATAGAATTATGGATTAAAGTTTAAATGCCTGTTCAATATGCCTACCCGTGAGTGCTTGGTAAAGCAAAAGGTATTTAGACATTCAGTGAATGTGTGACGGTTTCCGTGGCTAATGAAACTTTAATTGTTCAAAGCCTAACCGTTAGAGATGTATGCGACATTGGACAGTCAAGTGCCATATTTGCTATTAGATTTGAACGCTTGAATGTGAAGTGCGCCAATACTCGTTTGACTACTGCGAGCCAAAATTGTTCAACGGATTATTAGATCAAATTTTGCCCGTGTAACAGATTCCATCGAAATTTAGTGTCCCACGTAAAGCAACACAAAGCATGCCGAAATTACAATGATATTCCAACAACCTTTGCTGGGGTACGGTTTGTAAAGGACAAAATTTTGTATGTCTCTTTGTCCCAGACATTCACAAATAACCAATACATCTCCGTCTACGCCCATGGGAAAAAGGCGTGATTTTATGTATAACTTATAAATAAATAGTTTCGTAGTAATCGTCCTTACGGTAACGATACACACTCAAACAAAAAGGACGGCTTATTTGAAAATGCAATGTTCGTGTCTTGCAACAACAAAAATACCTCCCAGGGAATAATAACCTGTGCATTTACTCATATTTATTATATAAGGTGTGACTCAAATATTGTTATACATATTTATATTCCGTACACAATACTTGTTAAGTACACCTGGCAAGAATAATCACACAAAGGTACAAATGTTTTGATTCAATATCATGATAACGTGGTTTGTTACAATGAGAATTGCGCAATAAAGCTGGATAGTCATCAGAATATAGGTAAATCTAATCGACAAAGACTTACTACATTAACAACGTCACAAAAAAAACAAAGACATGTCATAGTAGACCATTGCCTGTAGAGTTTTAAGCGGCGCCTCTGAAGCTTACGCATAAAATAAAAAAGTTATCAAATTCCAATTTTGACGACTCTCTGGCGTAGTGGTTATTTTATTTCTGTGCATGACCATGTTTGCACTGGTCTTGATTTTATCGTGTATAAAAGTATAAAGGTGAGTATAGACTACAACATTTACTTGTAACAGAACAACGAGCCGCTCTATGTTATTTTCTAGTGTTCACGAACTACACGTCGAGCTCGCTCGCCTCTTTGATACAAACCAACCGAGCATATTGGTGTAACATTTTGTCGAGCGTATTGGTGTAACATTAATTCGTCGAGCCATGAGTGCGGGCGATGCGCGGTTACGGACTACGGGGTGACGCGGAGGGAGAGGGTACGACGAAATGTAACAACGAAATGTTCACACTCGCTGTGTACGGGTTAATGACCCGTAACATAACGCCGAGCATTCGCCGGAACGTTACATTACGTGGAAATGCTTTTGAAACTGAGCTTTTGCCTTTATTGTACTAAGTATTCGTACGAACGTTACATTACACAGAAATGCTCGAGTAAATTTCGTAGTCTATACTTACCTTAACATGTACAGTCAGCCCCAAAAGTCTCTGAACACATTTTAAATTCCAAAACTGCTGAACACTAAAAATGTCATAAGTGTCGCAACAAGAGCACAGAATAAGAAACGACCATAACAGGCTGAACACGGTTATTACAAAAGTAGCGGAACCCTAGTAATTTTAAAAGTAACTGAACGCCTAAGATTCCAAAAATAGCTCTACATACGCGTAAATTCGTATTACAACCTACTTTATGGGTATTATACTTTAAGCATCTTTAAAAAAAATAAAAACTTTTAGAACAGATAAGTTTTGTTCAAAGAGGTTTATTTACAACGTTTTTTTATCTTGGTTATGGCCTAGGTATACATTTGTCAAATTACTTTACATGTCAATGGACCAAAATTCGCTTTACATCAAGAACACCAAAAGTAGATTGACAGGCAATAACATTGAAAATATGATTTGTTAACCTACTTTTGTATTTAATGATGTTCAGCTTCTTTTGGAATACTAGTGTTCAAATACTTTTGGGAATACTAGTGTTCAGTTACTTTTAAAAATACTAGGGTTCAGCTACTTTTGTAATAACCGTGTTCAGCGTGTTATGGTCGTTTCGTATGTAAAGCTTATTCTGTACTCTTGTTGCGACACTGACTTATGACATTTTTAGTGTTCAGCAGTTTTGGAATTTAAAATGTGTTCAGCGACTTTTGGGGCTGACTGTACATACTCGTAAATATGAATTTACAAAACTCACGGACTTCTACCCATAGTACAAGTTCTGTTTAGCTTTGGTCTAGATCGCGTTGTGTAAATGTGTGGGGAATGTTATGTTATTCAATTCATTGACTGCATTAATAGGATAAGTGCCTATTAGCATTGAATATGTTTTAACATCAAGTTAGAACCATATAAAACGCATCGTATAAACTGAGCTTTAGTGATATATACAAGGCCTAGCTCATAAACTGAAGTATTCATGATGACGGTTTCTAATAAATAGAGAACTTTGCAATCGTATTAAAGTCGTATGACAATTTGTAAACCACATTATACTTGTGCAGCTCAAAGGTACCATTACTATTCTAAAAGCGAAATAGACGCGATCCCCAAAACAAGTTGTTTCATAGTTATAATTCAATTACATGCATATTCAAACTTCTATTCAGATTAATATGTATATTAGTTAGAGTTTGGAAATTTCAAAGATGAAAATGTGGTGAAAATAAATTCATGATGTTGCATAAATCTCTTTGTAAGTACATAACTGAGTAATTTGTGGATGTGTCTGAATGAAGTAGGTAAATCAAAACTGTTTTGAGTGAATTAAATATTAGGTACATGAAAATTATTGTCGATAACACCAACTGACTGGTATAAATATGTAAGAATTTAAAGGTTTCTTCAGCAAGACGACTTTTAGATCGGTACCAAATCTGTGCCCGCAATATTGTTGACTGTCTATTCGCTTTCTACGCATGTGCTAAAGATTCTGGAACGGTTGTGAGTTATGATTCATAGCTGCAGCCCTACTTATGTTAACTAAGGCCTCGTTAAGAAATACTCGGGATGGCGCGCAAGGTATGCTAAAAGGGCCGACAGTAGAGAATCAACACGCGTCGCTGCCCGCCACATTTCATGCGCCAAAACAAACATTTATAATAACTAATGTTTTCAATTATGAAGAAGCTGAGCTTTCGGAATAGTGTTAAAAGCCAATGTACGCACTGTGACACACATACACACACACACATCGTCATTAGGTCCGCGGCAACTACATAATTCTTTTATCATCCAAGTTTTGTTCAATTAGTAAAAAAGAGTTGACGCTTCAACATTGGCTAGCGACATTGGCCGCGTTATTCGTCTGCCTTACCCGTCGGCATCTTATTCTACGCTACAATTACACATGCAAAAACACGTTTACTTAAACTCTCCTTTCAACGTCGCTTTACGTGCCGCCCCGCTTAACGCTACGCGTGTCCGTAAACGCGGCCTCAGACAAAAGTATTTTACGTCACACTGTCAGAAGCCAAGCCCTTTTATTCAGACGCATCATTGAACTTACGATACGCGTAGTTATAATAATTTGTTCATATGCTTTCTGTTAGTTTTGTTTTTAAGTATAAAACTAATAGGATGATAATTATTTTGATGCCACGTATTGTAGAGCTATAAGTACTTTACTTTTATATAAATTCAACTTTTGTATTGCATCCATTGAATTAACGAATACGTGAACAACTACATATGGCACGTCTCTTAAAGTTGACGAATGCCTCGACAAAGATCTCCCCTAATCATCTCCATTAAATCCGTCCCATTACACGCCCTGTTTGCTCGGACCTTAAAAACTGTTTAATAGAATCTAATTATAAAATCTACTTTAGTATGTAATAAAATCAATAAAGTACAACACTTTTGTTGCGACATAGGCAGCTTATGGAGGGGTCGAGCAAACAAACATTCATTAGAAGGGAATGTGTGCATAACACAGTGGTATGTAATGATACCGTCATATCAGTGGCGTGTGGCTGAGGCGAAACGCCAACAAAAGCAGTTTAAAAATGCAGACGTATGATTAACCCTAGTAATTTGCCACTTTTTTACTTAATGACGCTTTGCATGCCGTCCCTGTTGGTCGTACTCGTCGGGTGTTTGTTCGATAACATAATTCCTAGAATTCACTATTAGGTTAGTGCCACCGATTACTAGCGTCGTGAAACTTTTAATACCATGTAGACATATTACAATTTCTGTCGTACGTTTCATAATTAAAGTTATTTTAACAAAGTTCGTGTAACGACCGAGCATTATTATGATTATTATATGACTTATGATGGATGTCTATAATTATTACATTCAAAATAATTTCGATACAAAAATGAACATTACTTGATAAGATGGCCGTCATTATCGACAAATAATTACGGAAATTATCCGGTCGCTGCCGTAGAAATATGATTATTTAGTACTGTACTTTTAAGTGAGCAAGTGGATGTAATAATAAAAATTATCTTTTGTTTGATTATATTTTTTTATACAAATCATGTCTTGCCTTTAGGAATAGCTATTGCATAAGACCTAGACGACCTATTCGATTTGAACGCAATACGGAATTATCAAACACAATCTCATAGCAAATCACAAATAAGTTCGCAATAAAAATGTTATCTACAAAGGCGTGCAATTTAAAATTGATATTAAAAACAAAGCAAACAGTGGCAACAGAGAGTGACAAGGGATAATATCAATTTTCCAAAGCTCCGCGGTAAAACCGGTAATAGAGTAGGTAGCTGTGAGGGGAATATATCTATGTATTACTTGAGCGCAATATGCACTGTTGTGGCATACCTACCCCAGTATGACTGACATTCGATTAAGTGTTCGGCTTATCTCATAGGGGAGGATGCATTTAGGCAGTAAAATGAAAACCATTTCACCTCGCTGTGTTAGAACATTTATGCATAGTAATAATTGTTTCTAACAATCATTCATTTTTAATTTATTCTTTGGAAAAGCTTTTATGGCTTCGGTAGCCTAGTGGGTGAGCGCTTGACTGATATGTCATTCTTCCCGTACAGTATGAATCTTTGTATACAACATTAATGTTCTATTGTTCGAAGTGTTTATAGGTTTATTAGACGTGCATTTATTTTACATGCTTTATTCTTGTTCTAGAATCAATTATTTAAGTTTTTATTAGTTTGGTTACAGCTAATTCTATGTTATGTGTATTTGATTAGCCCGTAAATGTAGCACTACTCCAATGAAGATGAAGGGAAGCCTTAGGTTTTATCTCAGTTCATTACTACATTAGTAACGTAATGGTAGTGTAATACGTTTATAATTTTTTTAGTCGGGTAAACTTTTTAAGTATCCGTCATAGTTTGTCAAACTATTTACTGATTGTGTCTATTTTAGTTTCCTTAGACGTATAACGTAAATAAAAACTGAAGCGGTTACTTATTGTATTTACGTAAACATTTTACTTCACTTAGCACAATTATTTTAACAACTTCACTGTCCAGAC
Organism: Schrankia costaestrigalis; assembly: GCA_905475405.1. Taxonomy (NCBI): domain Eukaryota; kingdom Metazoa; phylum Arthropoda; class Insecta; order Lepidoptera; family Erebidae; genus Schrankia; species Schrankia costaestrigalis. The sequence goes on along the minus strand of FR997825.1, from coordinate 19,673,106 downwards.
TTCAGACAACAGTCAAACAGTAATGGCAATGTTCACATATGACTTCATGTATAACTGAAGACAAAGTAAAGAATTGTAAATGTAGTAAAATATCCAATTTGTAAGTCTTTAAACTGTACTAGAATGTATAACAACCTTATTTTTAACAAAGGAACTCGTAAAAAAGAACTGCAATGTAACAAAGCCATTGTGTAGCATAGATAAAAACTTGACACAAAACCCTATACCAAAGCTGGGGGCTAGGTCAGTATAGTAGCCGTAGTCAACTGTCACCGGGCCTAGAATACCCAGCCCTGCAGAAGGACGTTAATGACCCGCTGCTATGAAAATTCAACATTTTATTATGAGAGAGACTTACCACTCCAATAGCAGCCGTAGAGTTCGACCCGCATGCAGACAGTGCGACGGTGAGAGCTGTAGGGTATAAAGCGTATTTTAGACGCCCAGATTGGTGGTTCTAGATGATTCTTCTTTTCTAGGTAAGTGTTTGTATTACCCTGCAGAATCTGTAAAAGAAATAACAACTATTAAACAAAGTATCATAGAGAGCTTTACCATTACACTCAGAGCATTTATACTCAGAGTGTAGTTCTTAGCGAGTTAATTTTAACTTAAATAGTCTTTTTAAAAAAGAAATCTTCATCGCTAGCTAGGCTGATGGATACAATACTGGAAGGTAACTAATTTCTTACGAAGTTTTTAGTTAAAATAATAAGCTGTGGTATTATCATCAACGTCATATATCAGTGACAAACGTCAAATGTTTCCCGGTTTTTTTTCGGTAATTTCACATATTATTACATATATTGTAAGAAAATTTGTATAATAAATACTTATATAAGAAAAATAGACACAGCTTTTATTTATGAATTTTCCAGCACAATATATAAAAGTGTAAATAGGCCCTCCTATCGATGTAAACGTAGTTTTCTACCAGGAAACTTGACAGCTATTTGCATATTCACACACTGAGACGTCGCTCTAAGCTTCCTATCAAAGTCAATTCTCTTTACATATTTATTTTCTCTACTTTCTCGTCGGCTTCGTTTTCAAGTAAATGCTTACATTGTTTTAAAAATTACATTAAAACAGCTTAACTTTTTCAAACTATCGCGTTATATAATTAAAAATATTATATAAACGGAAGATCAACGCGTTATGCTAATTACTTTTACTTTTGCCTGACATTTCGGCGCAACACTAGCGAATGGTCATAAGTAAGCTTGTGATCACAACTTAGTCTCCGGTTTATATAAAGATTTACATTAAAACATAGTACTAAGATAGCACAATTTACACAATCGATCGAGTGGACCGAATTAGAATTTAGAGTGCATCAAGTGTTGTGGATTCGATTGCTAAACTAAACATGTTAATCGCAATAAACCGAACACATTGAACCAAACTAGTACGAGTAACGAGTATCTGTGTAATTATGACGTAAATGCTTTTGAATAGCCTTTTTTTAACTTTTCCCTTTTCTAATTGTCAAGCTTCGTATGACGAATCTTATATTTGATCAGTAAATCATCACTGTCAATCATAATGGTCCAAGAGCTTCGATATAATTATCTCATTTATTTGATATCTAAAGAGTAGGACTTCTGTTTATCTTGAATTAGCTAATACATGTTTACCGTGTGCCCTAGCTCTATTAGTTAGAGGTAAATGGACTAAATTATAGTAGAGTGGAAGCTGATTGCCTACTCCATTATATACATATTGTTATAGGTATTCAATGATTAGGTATTCAATTTTGACGACCTCTGTGGCGTAGTGGTTATATAACATGACTGCTACGCAGAGGTCTCGGGTTTGATTCCCGCTCAATGCAAATCTTTGTGTGCATGAACATGATTGTTTGCATTGGTATTTGGGTGTTTTCTGTGCATAATATGTATGTATTTACAAAAAAAGTATTATGTTTATCCGTTGTCTAGTACCCATAGTACTAGCTTTGCTTAGTTTGGGACTAGATCGCGTTGTGTGAATGTGTGAAGAATTAAAAAAAAAAAAAATATGTTTGTTTATTTCTGTAAATCTTTACAAATAAGTTGCCAGGGTTTCCCGGAAAGTAATCAGAAGATACTTGTGTTGGGAAAATCCTGCTCTTCCTACGTAGACATGTTCATACGATTTACAATAATAACCTATAACATTAATTTAAAATTATACAATTAAAATAAAGAAAAGTAAAGTAACTAATAATAAGAAGTCTGAGGTAAGCATGTAATTAGCAAGTGCAGTAAAGGTTTTGTGCGTGTGTGTGTGTATGTATGTATGTGTGTGTGTGGGTGTGCGTGTGTGACTGGGTGTGCGTGTGTGTCTGGGTGTGTTTGAGTGAGCCACATATACCTACTTAATCATAATGTGTCTGTTTAAATATAAGTATTTACACATAAACTCGTTATTTTATTTCAAAGTAATTAATATATTTTCTACTTCATCGTAGCTAAGAGAATACAGCCATTCCATTAACCTTTTCTTGCAGTCATATGATTTTAAAGGGTATATATTAATAATTTTATTTACTTTATTATACGTGCGGGGGGCTTGTGCTATATTTTGCCGACTAGCAAATGTTGTGCGTGCACGGTATGTAGGAGCAACTAGATCCCAACGTCTTCTCCTAAGTTTAGCGGGATCGAAAGGTAATGTACTGTGATATTTAAGTATCAAATATAATATGTAAAGTTTTCTGACTGAGAGCAGCCCAGAAACCTCATATAAGGACTCAGTAGGGAACCTAAAGGGTTTACAATACATTACCTTTATTAATGATCTTTGCGCTCGCTCTAATCCAATGAAGTGTGTCTTAGCCGCACCTCCCCACACCGAAATGCAGTAAATGATTACAGATTGGGCCAGAGCAGTATATATTTTGTTCAGAAGTTCCGTATTCATCACATGTCTTAGGGATTTAAAAACCCATATGAGTTTTCTCAACCTGCCTATGGTTAGTTCAAGGTGTTGGTACCAGCTCAACCTTTCATCCACAACAATCCCCAGATACTTAATACTACTAACTTTCTCAATTACCGTGCAGCTGCAATTACAGGATAAAGGACCGCTACATGAATGAATTTTAATTTGGAAATCTGGCGATGGCTGTGAGTTTATATATGGTCCGAAGCATACATATTTTGTTTTCAGAGTATTAAGTGTAAGCAGGTTTTCACTAAGCCAGACTCCAACGCTCGCCAGGCCTCTCTCAGCCTTCAATCTAACTCTATCCCATGTCTCAGCTACAAAAATAATTGCGGTGTCATCTGCGTAGGACAGTATCCTCCCCTCGACGCTATTGAGGTTACAAAGGTTATTAATATATATTAAAAAGAGCGTCGGACCTAGGACACTACCCTGCGGAACACCAAATGTGACGCTTGCTTCATCGCTGAGAAAATTGTCAATTTTGACCCTTTGTGTTCGGTTTTCAAGGTAACTACTGAGTAGGGAAAGAGCAGGGCCTCGAAATCCTATACTCTCCAATCTGCGTACAAGTATAGGGACAGAGACGGTGTCAAATGCTTTCTTGAGGTCAAGAAAGGTCACAAGACATTTGTTACCCTTATCTACTTCTTTTGTTATAACAGATACAAGTTCCAAGGTGGTTCCTGGGTTGACATTCCTTTTCTAAAACCATATTGAGAGGTAGACAAGATATTGTACTTCGTTATGAAGTTTACTATTCTAGTGTTTAAAAGCTTCTCAATGATTTTAGAAATGGAAGTCAACACTGAGATTGGCCGATAGTTATTAACGTCGTCTCTATCCCCACCCTTGTACACAGGGGTAACAACGGAACGTTTAAGAAGGTAGGGAAAGGTTCCAGTACGAAAACATAGATTTGCAAGTTGACTAATTAATGGTACTAAGATCTCTTTAGCTTGTTTTAGGAAAAGGGTGGTAATACCATCCCATCCCGAAGCACTGTCAGAGTCTAAGGACATCAACGTTTTCTCTACTTAATTTATTAATAATGGCTATACATGATTAGTCTATTTCGAAGAAAGTCAGTTCAGTTGAAGTCAATAAATAATGCAAGAGGTTAATATGTAATATGAATACTAATTAATAAACACAGAGATATTTCAAAGCAAGAGGTAAAATGAAAAAGCTAAAATGTTGCGATGTAATCTTGTTTGAATAACAGAGCTTTGATAAAAATAACAAAAAACGCCCGACTCTAGTTAGTAATTAACTTAATTAAAAATAAAGTATTAAATAATATTGGCAGCAAACACCGTAGCATCACTATGTACAGCGCTCTTCAAGTTTTATTTTTCTTGACTAGCTTGTATCAAAGTGAAAATGTTTGAACTACACACATCAAAAAAGTCTAAGCAACATGCATGATATTACAAATTTACCATTTATATTAATTTATTTTACCATTTATTTTAATTATAACGTTGTATTTTATTTTTAAAATAATATTTTTAGGGTTCTATGATGTAAAAATAACAGCTGTTTTCTTTATAAGTTCTTTTAATAACAGAAATTAACAATATTAGAATATACAGGTACATAAGAAACTAAACTTTTTTTTTTACAAATTGAAATTTCTTAAGAAAATGAATTTATTGTGAAAGAATAGGACAATTTAATACAAAGTATGGCCTCCTCTGCTATTCAGAACTTGTCGGCAACGATTATTCATTGAATTAATGAGACTGTTTATGTCATCTTGCGGTATTCGCTCCCAATGGAATTGTAGCAAATCCTTCAGCTGTTGGGTTGTTGTCACTCCGTCCAAGTCCTTCAAAACACGTCTCTGGAGCATGTCCCATGCGTTCTCGATGGGGTTGAGGTCTGGCGATTGTGCAGGCCAGGGCAATACCTGGATGTTCTCCGTTGCCAAGTATTCACTGGTTCGCCGAGCTGTATGTGAACGCGCATTGTCATGCATTAACGTAAAATCGGAGCCAAAGGTTTGTGCAAATGGATGGACATAAGGTCTGAGAATATCCTCAACGTAATTTTCAGCGTTCATGTTTCCATTTACAAAAACGAGCTCAGTTCGCCTGTTCTTCATAATACCCGCCCATACCATAACTGTTGAGCCGCTGTATGGATGAACTTCCTGAACGCACCTGAGTCTTTCAGTATTTCCGGGTCGACGGTACACTCGCACCCTTCTTGTATCAGGCCTAAACCCGAATCGCGACTCATCGGAAAACATAATTTTATCGAGTGGTTGTACTCCTTTTACGGCCTGGATGCTGTTCAGCGGGTTCCCCTGTATTATTGTAGCGCTGCCAAAGACGACAAATAACACTTCTATGAATACCAAAATGTCGAGATACCTGAGATTGATTACTTCCCGCTTGCAACATCCCTACAGCTCTTTGCATTTCATCTGCCGTCAAATGACGTCGCTCCATGACGTAAAGAATATCTAACAATTCAATTTTGTCGCCAACTGTATTTAAATGGTTGGTAAAATTATAAAATCAAGACTAAAACGTAGCAATTAACATGCACTCAAATTCAAACACATTCGCAGTCATTTGAATTTTATGAAAAAAAACAAAACATAATCGAAATTTTTTTTTTACAACCAGCCAGTATGTCATCAATAACAAAAAAGTTTACTTACCTATACACTTTGAGTGAGTAAATACTTAGAAATTAATTAATATAAATGGTAAATTTGTAATATCATGCATGTTGCTTAGACTTTTTTGATGTGTGTATTTCATTATAAAAGTTTTATTGAAATACCTTGCATGCACCTAGTATAATATTATATTAATGCATAAACAATTTTCCTAAGCGGTTTTCGCTAGATTTCGTTAGGACTAACATTTAACAAAAATCTACTATATAAAAATAAGTCGGGTTTTCCTTCCTGACGCTATAACTCCAGAACGCACGAACCGATTTACACGGTTTTCCATTCGTTGGAAAGGTCTCGGGCTCCGTGAGGTTTCTCCGGTAGGCAAAGAAAATTCAGGAAAAAATTCAACAGAAAAGCGGGAAAACAATGCCCGTGTGAAGCCGGGACGGACCGCTAGTAAATTACATAAATTTTATTAATTGGTTACACAGCACGAAGATAGGTCTGTCAAGTTGTATCATTAGGTGCACCGACATTTTCACAAGCTATTCATTAAAATGTATTAATTATGTTATTTGCTTTCTTTCTATTCCCTTATTGGACACAGCAGGGACGGGCCTCCACCAGGAAGCATAGCCTACTAACACCGCAAACCTGGTTTGTTAATGCTAGTCATACTTTTATAACACCCGAAAAGGATGTCGTATTTTTAATTCATTGGCTCAAAGAAAAACTCAATCTCTTCGAGAAATAATTAAAAACATGTACTTTATTTCACAAGAAGGAAATTTAAATGTAATTGGAATGAAATTGAGTAGACAAGTGGTTGTGCAAGCTAATATTGTTGTATGCTTTGTGTTCACAAATGACGAGCATTGGATAAAAGCGCTAGCAAATCTCTTCCTAGATCCTTTTACAAAGGCGACGCAGAACAAAGAATCGACATTATTCTTTAGCTAAGGAAATTGAAGAAGTGAAGGCTAAAGTATTACGGAGACTTGCTTATTATCTATTACGGCGTACTAAGTGGTGCTCAATAAGATAATGAGCTCGAGATAGGATAAATAGTTTTAATAGAAAGTAAGCTAATATTAAAAGACAATTTTTATTCATTATAAAAGGTTATTCCTGGGCTTTGAATCTTCTACCGCGTAGATCTTCTTTGAAACAACGGCAACAAAGGCAATATAGTGAGCGGTCGTTTATATTTCAACATAATTCAAGCATTTTAAAACAAAATATTATAAAAAATTTTGATCACATCAGGGAAGTAAGTTCATTGTTTAACCAACTATGATTTTGTATTGTGTACGAATATATATGTCAATACAATGTTAGGCCTCATATACATTCGTGTCTCTAACTGGTCTTATCACCGCACTCCTCATAAAAGAAGACCAAATTGGTCAAAACTAGGTAAAAAGTACATGAGAAATATTAGTGTGTTCTGATACATTTTCTGCTGGCTGGGCAGTTACTAAGCGACTTAGCCAGCTCAACAAGGACGTTATATCTATAAAACGGAAGAGCTCCATATACGCCCAACTGCGAAACGGGTCTCCTCCAGTTGAGTAATTCAAGACTCGGCTATAGAACCTTTGAAATAAGATGGTATGACGACATCATTCATCATTACAATCACAGGCAAACAAATACAAACTGCTTATCATTGTAGAAAAAAATGTTATCGTTATGTTTCAAATGCAAATTCATGTGTACTTATGACGATTATACGTTTCAATGCGTCACTAATTGCATATATAGCATTTAAAGCCCAGCCCATACAATGTACCTACTTGAACGTTTAGTCAAAGCTTCCTTGCTTTACACTCGTTTGAAACGGTGCACAGTGAACGATTGGACCCGATCATGCTTGACAAAAAGGGTCAACGAATTTCTTCCATTGCAATAGCTATAATGATAGCCAACACCATAACTAACATGACCTTGTAATTTTTTTTTCTTAATACCTTCACATTTTTTTTATAAATTTTTTTAAAGTCAGAAATTGTTTAAAAATGAAAATAAATTGTCGATTTCGTTATGCGTCTTTGTTAACATCTCCGAGTTTTATTAACAAATAAATTGAAATAATCTGTTATGAATCGTAAAGTGGTTGGTAAGTAGTATTTTATTGATGTATAATAACTGTAAAAACATGTTCGGTTATTGAGATATGTACAGTGGAACTCGTTAGATACTCAACATCTTCTATGTTTGTTAGAGTGAAACTTATAGGTACCCTCTGGTACCCAGGCTGTATTTTTTATATATTATAGCCACATTAATGCTATTTATAAAAATAATAATTTTAAGCAGCACACTGGTGTTCATTATATATTTTTTTTCGGAACACCGTATTTAACTCTCGAAAAATATGTTTTCGATAAATGGGTGAAACACTCAAAAAGTTACTAAAAAACACGGTTCTTTTATTATCTATTAGTAAGGTGAGCTACTGAGGAGTCGATTAAGCGTTTAAAAATGGTAATAGCACAAAACTCTACCAAGTAAAACGAAAAATGGTTTCTAAGTGGCAAGTGTTATGAACGTTTTTTTGACTTCCAAAGTAGGTTTTTACTGGTTGAACAGTGAAACCATAAAACTTACTGTAAAATGTTTATTATGATAAAACATACGTCAAGATATCGCTTACATATTATTACAAGCTCTAAATATTTTTGTCGACCATGCTTATATGGGCATCGTTCACTGTGCGGTGTACAAAAGGACCGCGGCATCCAAGTGAACGACAAATTTTACTTCGTTCACTTTTAACTGTTGTATTTTTCAGATATTTCTTTTAAAGGGACAATGTTTAATAAACTTCTTTATTGAAGAATATTCTACAGTTTATTTTAACGACCTTTATGGTACTGACATTTTGTTTTCGGAGGCAAGAAATTAGATAGATTTCTTTAGATAAATATGAGTAATCGCTTCACTTGATACACCAGTGACGTGATAGGCTATATGCTACTGTTATTTAAAATATATACAATTAAAAAAAGTATAAACGTAAATAGCCAAATTCTGCTTAGTTAGGGACTTAATGGCATTGTGTGAATGTTACATATACATAAAGAAATGGGCAGAAATAATAGGTCGGGGAAAAAGTCTTTTCGTATTTTTGTATGAAAAGTCAAGACATTTTTTTCAAAGTTTATTTACATTTATTTACAATATATATGTACCGTTTTGTTGAACAACTTTCTGCCATTTTGTGGGCAGAGACATTATCCCGTTACTGTAGAAACTTTGGGACTTCTGACCAAAAAAACGGGACAAATAGTTTTGGCAGTCCTCTCTTGAGGTCAACCTTACAGAACCTAAAGAATTATGAAGAGACCGAAACAGGTGAAAATCTGAAGGCGCAAGGTCAGGGCTATATGGTGGATGCACTAGGACCTCCCAGTCGAACTCTCTTAATTTATGCTGAGTGGCTAAAGATGTGTGTGGTCTAGCGTTATCGTGATGAAAGACCACACTCTTCCTGTTGATCAATTCCGGCCGTTTTCTCTCGACTGCTTCCTTTAATCTCATCAGTTGCTGGCAGTAAAGATCAGAATCGATTGTTTTGCCGGGCGGTAAAAGCTCATAATGATTGATAACTTAGTGTCTAAAATTTTCATTGTTATAAAAATCAATTTCAGTTTCAGTTTCAGTTTCTTTATTTTTCAACATAATGTTACAAAATAACAGCTTATTGACGTCAGTTTAAAACTACTTAGTCTAAGTTTACATATTAAAAGTTTTCCAAACTTTACCACCGCTTCCAAGGCGCTAGTAGAGAAGAAGCGGCGTAACAAACTCTAAAGCAGCATTTTTTAGACGTCTCTATAATTTTACAACAATTTTGTAACCGTAACAAAGCGCTGCAACCATTGTATACCATATAAAAACTAAGGATTGCACTAAAGGATCAATATAAATTTTTAAATATCTTAAACTAGAAGATTCGTCCTGTAGGTAGTACACAAAAGTGGGAGCACCAAATCACACTTACAAAGTTTTCTAGTAATAAAAACGTCGCTCAACTAAATTATCCCCTAGATGAATAAGTGGTGTACCAAAAATGAAAAATACTTAATGTCAGGGTCGACCAGTCACCCCAAGTAGCACCCGTTCACGAGTATAACGCAAAGGCCAGCCATCAACCCCCTCGCCATATCGTAGGGAAGGGATTGACCCGGCCTCCACGCCACCACAAACAATGACATTATAGTGAGCATGACAAGTCCTGACAATAGTAATAGAAGAAAAATAAATACAATTATTTTAAATACCATTAATTTTTAAAATAATATATAGATCTGTAAATCCCACACAAAAATTATGTGAATAAAAGAATTAAATTGAATTGTTTTCAAATGGTATGCAATGTCACTCGTAAAAAATATTATCATGTACGTAAAATTTTTATATTAATAAAATAATTAAAAATCTTTGCTTCTACAATGAGTCCAATGAAAAAAATACATATTTAGGTTCAGCAATTCATGCCTAATTTTTTATGTATTTTTTCACATTGAAACGCCTCTTGAGTACTACATAAAACAATTTATGGAGCTCTGCCATCATTCTTTAAATAATTAATTTCTCAAGCAATAAAAAGTAAATAAACTAAGTACAAAAATCGTTTAACAGGTAACAGTGGTAATTGTATACGTTCTACTCAAAGCTAAACGAAGAGTAGGCGTTTAATATACCTTTCGAGGCTGATTTAATTAGTCTCGTTTCACATTGAAAGCTGCTTAACTATTAGTACGTAATGACTTGATATTGCAAATCCTACGGGTATTTCTACTTGAGACGGGAATTAAATAAAATACCCCTACAAAGTTAATTTTAGTAGAATTGGTAGACTTAAGCCTTTATGATACTTGAAAAATAGATTACAAGACGCTGCAACAAGTAATTGGAACTGATACATTTTCTATAAATCAATATAAAAGTGATTTCAACCCAGTCAATTTACCAAGTAGAGCTAATGAAAATGACTCTTATTTATATGAAGTAAAATTGATTTTAGTTCAATAACACAAGAATAAAATATTATTATAAAGTCTGCTTATAAATGAGATAATGTAAGGACTGCAGATATATAGGGTATTTTATTGTATAGAATTTTCTACATTTACATCAATCCATACTGCGTAGCTTTTTCTTTGATCCATAATTAAGCCTTATTTTCAACACACCTGTGATCTTTTAATAAAGTTGTACTTCCTTTAATTCGCATTTCGTATATCTAACAGCCGTATCAGCATCATTTAACGGTTGCTTAAGTTATTTCTTAATGTAATGTTCCCCTCTACGTATCTTATAAAGAAGTTCTTAAGTAGGTAACCATTAACGACTGTACCGGTTGTAAAAGATGTAAAAAATAAAAATAAAATATACATGGAAACATCTTTTGTTACTTAACGAACCTTTTTACAATTTTTTTCAAAAGCATACGTTTATTATTCATTATCAGTCTTTGTCGCTCGGTAGACGGACCGGTAAACAAAACCTATTTGTTCAACCGTCCTTTTTAAAGTACACAAATAGACACTTTCAACTGAATAATTGTCTAGTCGTTTTAAAAAGTAGTCTGAGCAAAAAAGTTTAGGACTGTTCTATTTTTACACAGCAAATACGTGCCATAGCCGGAAGGCATATACAATACAATTGCATTTATATCATTCGTTTGAAATATAAGAGCAACAGAAACAGATGACCTTTCCCTTATTTATCTTTATCATGCAAATATGGACGTTAATACTAGTAAGTATATCATTTTACCATGCTGTTTGATGAGCAACAAATTGATACTTTGTAAAGGTCGACTCTTTGATATGTTTTTTGTAGCTACTATATACTGTAAAGCAGACAAAATTTCCTAACACATTTTACTACGACAGAAATATTACTATTAGACCAAACAAGGAAATTATAATCATTTGTTTTGTTTGTTTTATCAAAAGTACTTTTTCTATATTTGGTGCGTTTACACGAGAGCAATAATTTACCCCGGGGACACGTATCGACCGACGTTGCCCGATCTAGAGCAATTAATTGAGCAATTTCAATAAATTGCATTTATTTTGGCGATATAGCTTCTAATTGCTTCAGATATTTCATATTCCTCAATGTCGCAGATAAGAATTGACAAAATATCCAATGGGCTTTAAAATTCGATGCAATTTTGTATATATCTCGTTCGCACTTGTTTGTTTTACGGCTTGCCGTCTTCTGCTTCCGCGGGGCTAACGTAGTCATAGTTGATCAATTTTAGTTGCCCGTGTAAAAGCACCTTTAGTGAATTTGATTAACCTCGTTAAAATAACTTTAAGTATTTATTAATAAGTAATGCATCAATTAAAGATACAATTCTTATTATTTTTGATGACATTTTTAATGAGACAAAACTAGCGAAGATTTTATGGGGCATAAAGACACCAGCACATATCAACACGTGTAGCTGGTGTTCTTGATCTATACAGTAATTGCTTCGTTTATAAAGCTTACTAAAAGGGCTTACTACTATGTTACTTCTATTTACTACTAAATATGTTGATGATTGTCGTCAGAAAATAGTAAAGAACTTATTTCGACACCACTCCAGCAGTCTAGGTTTCACTCTTATTTTAAATAATGGACGCAAGAACTGTAAAAAAAAACATAAACAGCATATTTTCTTTGAAAAGAAAGACTCTACCTACGTACCTAATTAAAGCGATTATATTTCTAGCGAACGACGAAACTCAATTTTGGGAATTATAATTCAAAGCGTGTGGGTGGTGTTATAATATAAATTTATTTATAACCATTATGTTTAATTATTAAATAAGAATAATATATTTTCTGAAGTAGAAATGTTTACTACTTACTCGATTTGGGAGCAATTAAATACTTGCTCGTTAATTGTTATTATAGCGTTCCAATGTTTTTCGGGCTCGTAATGAATGAAAGTTTTATTGAATTTTGATGTGCAATTAGCTTATGAGAAATATCGAGAGGAACATGGTCTATGGGAAAAAATCTTAGAACTTTAATTTGATATCATATTAAGTAATGTGTTTATTATTCTCTAGAATTTATAATTTAAATATTAATATTTTTCAAACAAAAAAAGATAAACTAAAAATACAAAAATCTCATAAGGCACGCATTACGGTACCTTATAATAATTTTAATAAGCTTAATCTTACTTAACCATTTCCCCGTTCATAAAAACGCCTCAAAATAACCACTCAGAATTAATTAAGACAAATACTGTAACAGAAATATAGTTTTTATTTCTGTGTTTGGATTAATTTTGTTTTACCTGGAAAGCGAGTGGGGTTAGGGAGATGGCAAGGAGCTTTCGATTTGTCAACTTCACTTAAATTAAACTGTCCGCGAACATAGGGGCGTTTCAACGAGACGAGCGAAAATATAAAAAGCAACATTTAAAACCTTGGTTGTTTAACGCATTACACGGAACTAAAGAATGAAATATTGTGCATCTTCACATGTAACGGGCGACTACCATAAATAAATAAACTTCATTTTTGTATCTCGGTGAAATGATTTATATAAGCTATGAGATAAAAAAGCCGATGAACTTAATTATAACTGGACTTTGTAAGCTTTAAATGTAATGTTAGGTTAGTCCCGAAGTAAGCGCATTAAATCCAAAGATAATGTTATTGTATTTCTTGGAGGATTCGTAAAAAAAGCACTGACTGGGTAGGAAATAAAGATTGGCTTTGATCAGTCAAGCCCTATCTTTATAGGTTAGTTTGGTAGAGTACAATGAAATAATATCGTAAAGCAGCTGCATCTCATACTCATTGTATGTAATATAAACTGTAGTTTGTATCGATAATCTTAATTTCTTTTCCAACTAATAGGTCGTAAAAGTTAGTCGGTGACGATCCTTTAATATCGAGTTTACAAGTTTACAGTATAATAAAATAAGGAGTTTTAATATTTTATAAGAAGATCGTCTAGCTTATTAGATAAAAACCGACTCCCTAAAGCGAGTTTCAAATCTCATTTCGCGATATCTTTATCGCGTGTTAAATCAGAATTGCGCTTGACGTTAGCATATTGAAGTGGATGGATATAAAAACATAAAATACAACATTTTTGTCGTGATTCGTTTAAGTGAAATTCAATTATTATTAAAAGTTTCTTCAAGCTATTTTTCGGTTTAGAACAGAATTCTATTAACCTATAATAATCTTCAAAGAAAAAACAAACAGCGGACAAGTTAATACATAACATACAAAATCATAATGGGTGCTGTTTAAACGCACTTAAAAAAGAGCACATTGTGTACAACACAACTCAAAATATTACTATATTGATATCAATTTATAATCTTGGTGTACCGCTATTTATCTTAAAGTAAAGCTTTTTTTATTAATGCATAGCTAATAATCACTTACGCACATCAAATCAATAAACAGACATTTTCTTTTACAAAAATCAACTACAAACTATTAAATTGACTACGTATCTAGTCATCATAGCTAACAGTCAGTCATTAACTGTTGCTTCCAAAAATACTTATAAATTGTTTTATTAAAATCGTAAGGGGGTAGATTTTTTTATTTCCCGAAACCCATACATAAGTCGGTCGGTTCAACTGGGTTAATAATTTAACATTCATCATTATACATATACTAGCAGCAAAACGCGACTTTGTCCGCGATTAAATTTGAAATGAAATAAAAAAAAAACTTGTATAATTCATACAAAGTTTATTCATTATCATCATATCAGCCAATCGACGTCAACTGCTGTACATATGCCTTCTCCAAGTATTGCCACCTTGAGCGGCTCTGTGCCTCCCTCATCTATCGGCTTCCAGCCGTCCACAACAGCGCTTTTCGGTACGCGGTCGCCAGACCAGAATCTTTCTGGCCAAACAGCTGTCGGTTCTCTGCGCTATGTGCCCTGCTTGTCGCTACTTTAACCGGTTATGTCGGTTACTTTGGTTCTCTTGCGAATCTCCTCATTTTTGATTCGATCACGCAGGGAAACTCCCAACATAGCTCTCTCCAATGCCCCTGAATGACCATGAGCCTTCTGAGTAAGTAGGCCCATAGGTCAGGCTACAACATAGCTCTCTCCATTGCCCTCTGGAGTGACCATGAGCCTTCTGAGTAGGTCCATAGGTCAGGCTGCAACAGAGCTCTCTCCAATACCCCTGAATGACCATGAGCCTTCTGAGTAGGCCCATAGGTCAGGTTACAACATAGCTCTCTCCATTGCCCTTTGAGTGACCATGATTCTTCTGAGTAGGCCCATAGGTCAGGCTACAACATAGCTGTCTCCATTGCCCTCTGAGTGACCATGAGCCTTCTGAGTAGGTCCATAGGTCAAGCTACAACATAGCTCTCTCCATTGCCCTCTGAGACACCATGAGCCTTCTGAGTAGGTCCATAGGTCAGGCTACAACATAGGTCTCTCCATTGCCCTCTGAGTGACCATGAGCCTTCTAAGTAGGCCCTTAGGCCCCCTACATTTGAAAAAAAATTTTTTGTCCTAGCTTGATGTTATATAGCCTATAGCCTTCCTCGATCAATGGTCTATCCAAAACTGAAAACTAAATTCAATTCGAAGAAGTAGTTCCTGAAATTAGCGCGTTCAAACAAACAAACAAACTCTTCAGCTTTATAATACTATAGACTATAGATTATGTGTGTATGAAAGTTGTATGAAGATTTTTTCACTTATATTAATAAGTGAGTATAATAAAACAGTAGAAAAGCTTAGAAACCCTAAACGAATGATGTAAGGATGTTCAATTGAAGAGTCATCAGGATCAAAATATGTTAGGACGATAGATACACAACGTCATCGCTACTCAATCAGTGTAAACCTTGTCAAGCATGCCGCTACTCTTTGGCGACAGGGTTTTGTTAACATAGATTATGTCCTCTTAAATTGGTTTGCTTTATTTGCCGTAAAAATGCCATGGGTATTTAGTCTTTGAAATATAATTGTAATAATCCTCACACATTCACACAACGCCATCTAGTCCCAAACTAGGCTGAGCTTGTATACTGGGGTATTAGACACCTGACAAACATACTTCAATACGGTTTTTCTACATTCATGTACCGTTTAGTCAACTTCTTTTGGGCAAAATACTAAAAGCTTTGTAACGATTTGCATAATCAAACTTCCGGCGCAAGTGTTTCCTCCATCATATGGATAGATAGAGGGTACTTCGAACATAGTGTGAAGAAATATTTAACCAGACCAGGCAAGATGATGACAATATAGTATTTTTTGACTACAATTTGATGCCTTTTGTTCCTGGACTGTACACGCGCTTTCCACCTAGTTCGAACAGGTATACAGTCGTGTATTTTAATTTATTTATGAAGTAGATGCTTGACAAATACAAATGTATTGACATTACTTTGTGCTCACGATCACGTAAGCCGTAGATAACAGGCTTTCACATATATCTACCTAATCGTTAGTGAGAGTCAAATGATCTTACCTTACATATATCCCTTTGGGAACCGAAGATCAAATGGCAACAGTTGCGTGGGTAAACTAATACTGAATCATATTTATACCATATTCATCTGGGCTTGAGAAATTTGGTAAACAAACAAAAAAATTGGTCTTTTTACTGTCACGATTACTCATTTATAGATAATTATATAATCTATGGCCACGATGAAGACTCGAAAATTATAAAAAAATATGAATATTTTAACGTCTTTACAATAAAATAGAAATTTCATTACATAATATGTTTAAATAATTTAAATATTATAATAAGATCACCAAGTAATCAATTATTTTTTTTTCCCTTTTTAAACATTACATACGAACGGAACGACAATGATGAAGAGCCTACAATTGTCAATGTCTTAAATGTCATGTATCGCATTAATATGTCTTAACAGAAGAAGAATAATATTGCAAATTAATGGGATTATTGAAGAATTTGATAATTAATTTATAATACAAGCTGAAAACAGTTTTTCTGAATCTAAATTAGAAGTTTCCGGTTAATAGAAATTGAAAAAAGTGTTTTTAAAATGCAATTTATTAATTCGTAAGTTTTATTTATATATTCTGCTTCTCAATAAACTTTTATTGCTTTAATTCAAGCATTATTTACTAAATTCACATTTTCTTATCCAGGTAGAATACACTTATTTATATTTACACAGAGTTATTTATTGTTTAATTATGTTTTTAGTGAATTTTTTTTGAAAACCGCGGCATTTTGGCAGTTTGACAGATTTGACATGTTTATACTTTTTCTCATGCTATCTTGAATAGGATATAGTTAGATTACACGAAGGTCCCAGTACGTATAAGATCAAAACAGGTTAGATAAATATGTTTTAACACTGTTGTAGAACGATATCACATGTAAGAAGAACTCGTTCACCTGATAATCTTTATAGAATAAATCTTTTTAGATAGTTTTGTATGAGACGAAAGCGGAAACAGCTGAATTCTTCGAAGGAATGCCACGAATGCAAATGCTGCTCTAAATTTGTATATTTATTTAAATGATTGACAATTCATGTGTTGTGGTTTCATTAAAATTCATAGATATTTACAAATTTGAAGTGGTGTAGGGTTTACTCACCTCTTGTCCATCCACAGTTCGGTATCGCACCCACTTGCCCAGTTTCGGCCTGTAGTACTCTATTACATACGCCTCCGCGTATTCTTGGCCCTGACCGTTGCCGAACCGGCCCTGTGTGCCCGTACCGGTGATCACGTGTACAGAGTGTAGATCGATCTCCAGCCATTCTGTTGACTCTGTCGTTATCTGCGATCTTGGACACCACGCTCCGCCTTTGATATCCTTATTTAACCTGATAAAAGGAATACGTTATAAGTTATCTTTATAAAACCACTAAGGTAAATAAAATCATGACAAATAAACCTGAGGTACGAAATAAAATCAACCAAAGTCCTGGCTCATAATAATTCCAAATATTAATAAATTCTAGGTGTTTGATGGAACAACGAAACTATGTCAACCAACTTCTATAAATAACTATTTGGTCCATACAACGAGAGAAAGCGAATATTTCAAATACACTAGACCCTTTTACACACATTCCGATTTAAATACGAATAGGATGCACAGTAGCATCCAATAATAAATTTTATCCGATATGGAAATCAGAAATTGAAAGGAAGATATTTTATACAAAACCGCAGAAAACAATTCGGTTTAACATTCTGACGTGTAATTAATTGGTTAGTCGGATAGCATCAGGTGGGTGTAGACTGTAGATATTTCATTAATACTAAAGTAAAATTTACTTATTATTGACCCATCAGTTGCAAGTTAAAAGCTTGTGGGCGCATATTCATGAACACGGCCGAGCGATCTCTGTGGCTTGTCATTATGTACGTCAAACGAAATTCACAAGCTCGTTTTGGAACCACGTCTCTTGGTGCTACAGATATATACATAGCTAAGAGTATGTACCGGTTAAAACATCGAGTATCGATCCATCTCACTAAATATACTTCGAATTGGTTTTTTGGGAAACTTTCTGGTTGATGTAATTGGTTCAGAAATATAGAAAAAGTAATGTAATAAAATAATTCATAAAAAATGAAAATGTTTTTTTACATTAAATAAGTGGAATTCATTTAATGAGACCCAAGCTCTAAGGTGAGAAAACTGTAAAACGGAAGTAAAAATACGGTTAATAAATAGTCGAGTGTAGAGTTCGCTTACTAAAATCACACTGGGTTGTATAGAAGAATTTCTACAGTCGACACTTATTGTCAACAATGTCTATTTGATGTCGACGACGTCAACAATTAAACATTTCAAGAAGTTCTCTACCTAACGAATTCTGCATGAACGCATACAAAATTAAATTAACATCTAAAGCAATCAGATATTTCTTCGCACATTAGGGAGGCACACTTCTTAAAGGATACGGAAGTGTACGAATTTAGGGGACAAGATATCTACGAACAACCTATTAGCGGCCTATGTGTATGTACGTACCGCATTGAATTTTAAAAGGGGTGTCATTTGAAGTATGCTACTAATATTGTGTGTATATTTAAGGGGTAAATAATACAATAGATAAAATTTTAACTTATGGTATGAAATAGTATTCTTTTAATTTCCTTTACCATTGCCTTCGAAGTAAAAATACGAAGTGACATCAACCCATCTTTTTTCATAATAAGTATCGTAAAAGCCGCTTCAGGAAAAGTTAGTATATATTATACTCCTTGAACTTACATACACTACTAAAACAAAACCCAGTCTCTTTAATAGGATATGTGAGCTCTTATATTGATTTTTAATGTCCTAAAGAATGTTCTCACGAGACTAATATAAATTATTAAAGTTCAATTAATTAGATACATTATTAAACATGTACAACATCATAATATGCTCAACGTTGAAAAGGATCAGAACTTTCGCCAACAAAACAAAAAGCTAGACAAGTTCTTACGATATTCCTTAGTTACTTATATTCTTATAACTTAAAGGAGGATTTTATTAGTTGACTTGAGTTAAACGAAAGTCTAAGATAAACATTTCCTGGAGTCTGTAATTAAATCTGTATCTCATCACCGGGCGGTATCTAGACTGTAGGTAAAGGGAAACTTGTAATAGATTCACCACAAAGAACTTGTAACATTTTGTACGATATTGTAATAATATATGTAGTGATGCAGTTAGAATACTATACCATGTTTGAAATCTATGAGTTGGCACCCTAAAGGACAATGAAGGGAAAGTTCGTACATAAAACCCATCCAGTCTGGTCTGGTTTAGGAGAGGCCCGGTTTTGCAGCGGAACATTAATGTGATGTTATATGTCGTATGCAATAGTATTGATGATATCTAACCTATGTTCTAATAATATCAAAATAATGTAAAAACTAATTTATATCATAACTGAACAACTAAAGTAAACCGATACAATTATTTAGGAATGAAGTCCTTCTGCCTTGATATATATTTAGGCATGTTGTATATTCTTCATAAGAATTTAGTAGGTACTAAATAATAAGATATAAAATGAACACAAGAAGGTTGATACTTCTGTATACATCCAACAACATAATACGAAACAAAAATGATCGCGCTCTAAATCTATATTTGCCGCCGCTGTAAAGCTACGTATTATCCCTACATTATTGCAAAGTAATAAATGCAAGCCCAGATATGAGAAACGGATCTGGTATCTAACGAGTGTTAGATTAATTTACTTTTGAGGAAACCGCGTGACATCTCTACAGAAACTGAGGAATGTTTAAGCCAGAGAAAGAAGGTAGAGAAAAGGCATCGACGGAGGGCCGTATGGTGAATAAGAAAACTTACTTACAAATATATCAAATGCATACTGGAGTGGTTACCTAGGTGACACAGCTCCCATAAAAATTTGAACGCCTATAAAACGAGCGTACAGTTTACAGAATCGATTTGCAGCAAGTCGCAAATATAATATGTCGTATTCGTATAGAGGCGAACACGACTACAGTATAATCACTTACTAAGAGCTGTCAAAAGCTTATTGTTATTTCTATGATTATTATATGTAAATAATTGTAACGGCGCCTAAATTATTCTATTTTATAGCCTGTATTGGACTTAAGTGATAATTTTGAAGTTCCGCGTTTGTGTATCTAAAAGTGTTTCAGTCGTTTAGCAGGAATTACAGCCACCGTGGTCACGGTTGGAATGTTGTGAAACGTCAGGAAATAAAAAAAGCATTTTACCACTGTTAGATTTTTAAAGCATAATCAACCCGGTTATTATTCTCGTGTGGGTAGTTCTTATTTCGGGGATGTTGAGGGTTAAAAATAATTGTACGGAGAAAAGAGAGTTACTCGTATTTTTTGACGCCGTAAATGTTTATTAATTTAAGCAGTTATTACGGCATAACACAGTGGTAAAAGAATAGTATCTATAAATAACTGTGTACGAGTCAAAGATTTATTTAGTCTAGTTCTGGATTGACTCACATCGTCGGCTTTGATGTTTATCGTAATGACTGAGCAACATTATTCACGTCAATAATAATTTCGACTGCTAGGGCAAGTGATCAGGAAGCTTTTTATTCGATTTTAGGTTTGATACTAAAGGAGCAATATGTTGGAAAATTAGGACTGTTATTTTAAACACAACAGACTAAGATGGAATGTGTATATAGTGAGAAGCTGTATTCTTTAGCCTGCCCGGTCTCGGCAATAGACATATTTCTCGGTATTAGGGTCATTGACTACGTTTTATCATACAAAGTCGATCTTCAGACTGTGATGGGAGTAAACTTGGTCAAATAATTCTGATTTTTTTTCGTACAGATCTAAATAATATCAGTCTACTTCTATTTTAGACGTCTTTTACGACAACAACGGAAAGCTGTCACTTATGTAAACATTTTAGGAAATAAATATAAAAGACATTAATGTAATTTTGAAGTATTCCAAATGTTCCCATGATATCAATCAAAGTTATTAATAGCGGTGTTGTTATTCGCTCATACACTTATCATGTGTCATGCGCCAGTGTAATCGTTGCTACGAATCAAATTCCAAGATGGCCAGTCATTAAGCCTATTGACGCTCCACCGCTGTCTCTCCAGATATCAATGAGGCGTAAACATCATTCACAATTTATCACTTACCATATGCAACTAATAAGTTTTGATACTATTTCAACATTAAGTCAAAGAATATAAATCTAATAGCAAGCTAATAAATCTTCCTTGTCGTAACAAATATAATGTTAGTTTACTATAATAGAAAAACAAAGGCGTTGCATATGAACTTTGATAATTAATGAGTTATAAACAGACAATAACCGCTGGTTCACGTTCGTTTTTAATATATTAAACACGTGATGGTCTCCATCGATGAACGCTCACGGTTTAACACTGG
Organism: Schrankia costaestrigalis; assembly: GCA_905475405.1. Lineage (NCBI taxonomy): Eukaryota > Metazoa > Arthropoda > Insecta > Lepidoptera > Erebidae > Schrankia > Schrankia costaestrigalis. The sequence continues at coordinate 19,651,658 of FR997825.1, read as the reverse complement.
ACACTCTATAAAAGTTGAAAATACACCGCGGCAGTAAAAAACGACTTGACCGTAAGTCAGGAATAACTCTAGTATTAGGAATTCAGGCGTCGCTCACTCAATCGTATATACACACGCTCGTGAAGTATTTAAAGTTACTCTGCTATAAATGCTTTTTGGATATGGTTGCTTAAAATGAAATATTAATAATTTTACTGTTTTTATACAGAAGTAGAAGTACATGAGATAAAAGACTATTATAAAGCAAAATATCTGTACAATTAAAGTAGTATACTTGACGAGACATTCTAAACTACTGCGAAGTGCTAATATAAATAAAGGTAGGTTATAGCAACGGTCAGCGATATTTTGCGAACATAGGAAGGATAAGTCTTAAAACGCTCAAAGGATGAACCTACATTACGACGGTAAGTCAATATGATAAAGCGCTACTGTAGATACTTAGTTGTAAAACAGGTTAGCTTATATGTAATACGAAAAAAATTTGCTTTTAGCAATGATAATGACTCTCTATGTCATTTACCATGATCAGCATTTGCCAAATTTATTTAAAAACGAACGAATAAAAAGACATATCTTACAAAGTACCAAACTAATAATAAAGGAATACAATTTCAACTATACTAGAACATTCAATATTGTTATCTACGTTATAATTTGTATTAATTAAATGTACACAAACCTTCCATTCTGCGGTGCCACATTGCCGTCGTTGTAACAGGAGCTAGCACTGATATCCCGGTCGGGAATCAAACCACTCTCCATGCCAAGTGGTGCGATACATTGAGCTGTGAACAGACAAACGTTTTAGATACATCAGCGTATGTGATGTTCTCTCGATGTTTGTACGGTGAATGCACCGCCGGACCGACAACGTTTAACTTAGATGATATTTAGATACTTGGTTAATCTAGACAAGAGATGAGCATGTAACATAATATTAAACAAGGTCTTATAACGTTGTAAAATATACCAGCGTGTTATTAGAGTTATATTGTTTCTATCACCGTATCAGATAACTGGAACGATGTTGGTGAAAAGTTAAATAATCAGCTAAAGTCAATTAAAACTTTATAAATAATATGTCAAAGAGTTTAAGAATCAGAAATCAATACCGTTATGAGCAAAGGTAGATAAACAAGTACGGTATCGCGTGTTGTACAATATTTTATAAAAACATGGACCTTCACAGTCTAACGCCACCCTTCCACAAGTCACGGGCAAATTAATTATTTTCGAACACATCCGCGCAGCGTGTAGCAAGCTTACGTAGACAGTGGTATTAATTAATAAAATGTAAAAGAGCACTAAATTACACATACACGAGAAACAAGTTGTCAGGCATATTTCTCATAGGACTTGTTGTGTATAATTCTCAACGGGGTAGCTTATTAGTCAATATATCTGAGTTCTGGCGTGCAATATGTATTAGACATCAAACACACTGATATATACATATACTAATATTTGTGTGTATGATATATGTAAGTTGAATCATTTAATTAGCTGGCGACGTCTGATAAGTTGCGTCGCATGTTATAGCTACGCATCACTGACGAGCGGGTGCGGACTCTCTATTGTATTGTCAAAATTATCTTTATTTTCATTGTTCAGTTCCTTAACTACTTATAAATGATTTACTATGAAATTATATTGATCAGACAATGAGAGAAATATTGAATTTTGATTATATGTTGTCACGGTTAGTCATTAGTGATCGCAATGTGAGTTTAATTATTATTTTTAGTGGAAGTCGTTTACTCGAATATAAGTCACGTACAATAAATCTATAAATATTAGTACAATGGTAATGCTGTAATACTTAGTGGTCGTGAATACTTAGGCTTGTGACCCCTTTTAGTAGAACGCGTGGCGATTATTTGCTTAGTCGGATTATAATAGACTAATTCACCATAGCTCGTATTTTTCTCCACCCTTTGTTATACAATGATCATCAATTATATACCTCACAAGTAATATTCGTTCTAAAAGCCTTATTAGACGAAAATTTGTCTTTAACTAATTGCATAATAATAAGTTTGTCTTGGTAAACAAGAAAGTATAACATAAGAACATTATAATGATGACGTCGCTATCGCAAAATAAACATTTGTGCATTGCGGGCAGCACGAGTCACCCCGACATTAACACGAAAATGTATGATCATTTAAGAATGGTATATTTTAGTAATGAACATCATTAACCCAAATATGAATAATAACATTAAAATAGGAATCTGCCCAGTGTAACAGACAGCTAAATAAATAAAATAGCTATTTCCTGCTCTTGGAAAGGATCAGGAAAGGATTCAAACAATCATATTATAGGTTCTTGACGTCTGCTCGATAGCCTTAATTTATATTCACACAGCACCAGCGCATACAAACATAGAACTGAACATAGGTTTATATCAATGACAAGTCGCATAGCCAGTGGACGATGTATGTTCTGCAGTACGACTAGGACTCACGTGCTTCTCATAGGCATAGCTTCATTTGAATGTAATTGGCTGTACATAATAAAAAATGATTCATTTGTAAAATAGGAGCTCATTGTGACTCGGCATTTTCCCCTACACAAAACAAAAGACAAGTGCTTATAGGTCAAATGCAAATAGAATTCGCTTGTTGCGTGTCTCGTTATTTAAGCAGGCCTCTTGTTGCTCAGTGCTTGAGAACAAATTGCAAACGTCATAAAGTCAGTTTTGAATATTAATAAATGCGAATAAATGATCTTGGTTTAAGCTAAAGCATTTACTTGGACCAGCGGTTCACAAAGTGTGCGTGCTTCTGACGTCCGGTAAATTGGGTGTACTTTTTTCACATCGGCTAGGTTAACAACTGACCTAACAAAAATAGAGCGTAGTTTTAACAGAACGAATCCTCTATATGTAGTTATGTGTATTCAAAGATCAAAACACTTTCGTTTAGAACTGAAGTTATAGGCGAATAATAAAATGTAAGGTGGGGAAAGTTTCAGAAGCACTGAGCTTGTGCGTGCTTATGCTATTGCGTGACATGTAGTCGTCTAATGAATAATAAACAGCACAGTGGCGACTCGCTACTCATTCATATCCATCCACGAAAGGCAATATTCTTTTTAACATAACGTCGCCTGAATGCTTATTTGCTCAACCGACCATTTTGACGAATTTCACTTTTTGATGCAATTTTATTAAGGATCTAATTGCGGTTCGATTGGTATATAATACTTGCTGCTTGGACTTAAAATACATGAATTATAAGGAATTTAAGTTTTTGTAAACTAACACAAGAGAATTAAAACTTCATGCTTAATTGCTCAACGTCCGTAGAGAAACACCAAACGTGCATCCGAACATCGATTGCGTGCTTAAGTATTCAATCTCCTCACAGGTAACCAATCACGACATCGCATTTTGATGACGCAATACGCCGCCATCATAAATTTCTTTTGTGACGAAGCTGGTGCTCGCACGCATTTGAGTAAAAAATAACGCGAAATATAGAAAAAAAGTATTAATTTTAATAGAAAACAGTACCCCAAATGTCCGTGACGAAATATAAATCGGAAAATATAGTCACAACTATAGAAAAGAATCGGTAACTTGTATTTTTGTTAACATTTCTTTGTAGATTACCACTGCGTATCGTTAACTTATAGTACAGGATGTTTAAATTTAATTCTTATTATTTCAGATTTAATTAAATCTTTAAATGAAATTGTTACGTATCTATAAATGAACAGATTGTTTCGAACATTTCGTAAGGTTGTAAAATATAACTAATATAATAATAAAAAATTTTGCTTTTGTGCGATGACTGTCAAAATATACCTGCTACTTGCATGTTTTCTAATTGTTAAATAGGTAAATTTCTAAGCATTAAATTATGGGTAGTTTTGTGTTTACGTATACCTATGCTTTGTGTTCGCAATGATGTTAGATGCTAGATACATAGATTAATACTATTTTTTTTTCTAAAGAATTCTTTATGAAAACGTAAAAAATCGTCAAAAAAAGGTTAATTTTCTTGAAAAAATAAATCAATTCTAAATTGTTTAAATAGTCTCAGTATATTAATTATTTTTTATACGTATAGGTATGATATTATCACCGTTTTGTATTTAATTTATGTCGTTTTTATTGTACATATTGAAATGAAGAAGTGGAGCCACGGCAATACCATAGTTTCATTTTATGTTGACATTACGTACGATGAATCAAGAATCCGACCAAACAAGAATCCGACGAAAGAAGAATACGACTAATTAAAAAAAAAATTACTAGGACTAATTCAAATCAGACACTAACCGAAAAAAAAATATATTAGAAGTATGTACTTACAAATATATGAAAGCTGACGACAAAGCCTCCATGGAATCTCTAATTAAAAAGGTTTTGACAGGATCAGACAACATAAACAATACCAGGCGAAGTAAACGATCTTGTATCGGTACAAAAACAAAAAAATATTGTATTTTGTATTTTATATAAATCAAACAGTGTTTTTTTTTTAATTCTGTGTTTTTTTCAATAATAAATAGCAAGTTAACTAGTTATATTTTTTTTACCACGATACCCAAACACACTGTATTTGGTTATAGGGCACTTAAGTACTAAATATATTCGAATGCAAAATGCTCAACCTCCACCCCGGTAGTGGTCTATCTCCAATTGCATAATTATTGATGTGTTTATTTGCTCAACCTCCATAAAGAATTGTGAAAATAAACATAACTGTTTGACTTTTTAATGATTATTTGTAATATATCATTTCATAAACACATTAACTATTTTTTTAATATAAAACTTTTATAAAATCATATTATTTGCTTAAACTAATCAATAAAACGTCTCTGGTGTAAAATGTTGAAAATGGAGGTTGGACACTTAAGTATTCGTGCGACGATAAACCGATCGAATGTCAGCTTAAGCCCCTTACAATATTGGCTTTGGCTCGTATAAATTTGTACTTGCAGCTACTTTTCCACGAAACGTCTCCGTTACCTAGATACGTGAGCATTGTGTCTTTGCGATTATAATACACGCTAACTTTCTGTGTCACATGTTTCCTTTTACGACTATAACCACTTTGCGTGATATCGTCCGACTATTATTTTAATTACTTTCATTGTATGAAGGGGTCGTTAGCATTTTGTTTTCTTTTTCATGTTCAGTAGTTTTCACGATGAATGTGGCTAGCAAGTATGTATAGTTAGCTACTATAACGGTCCGGTAAGGTAATGACTTACCAAACTATTCAGTACGACGGCGGGCGCCGCGCCACACTCCAGTACTTACGTATTATATTTACATCGAGTAATAATTACACGGCCATTGATGGTAGATCGATAGAAGCGGGGCAAAGACACATTAAATAATAATATACGTCATTAAAATGAGTTACGGGCAATTTCGATCAGGACCATTTTAAAGTACGGCATTAGCGTTTCTTGTAATCGATAGCAGACGAATAATTAAACAAAACAACGGGATGTACAAAGTATGGGTACCTAATGCATGTTTTAGTCAAGGGTTACGTGAATATAGGGGGCCCCAGGGTGAATACGAGCCGGTGTGAACCGAGGTAAAGCTAAAGAGCTTTTTAAACCGCTCGTATAAGGATTATCTACGACGTGTATAAAATATGTAACAAATGGCCACCGTTGTGTACCTACATAAAGCTTTTATAAACTAAATTCACAGAGCTGAGCCACAAAAACGTGTAAGTTTGTAAAACAACCTAAATAATTAATTTTGTTTAGGGTTTATTATATTCATATAAATAATTTAGCAGGGGCTATAAGCACGTAATCGGATACAATCATAGCTTGTTTATTGCGAGTTTTAATAATGGAAGCATAAAGTTTACACGACGGAACTAAACGTTCCTTTTTACAAAACACTTCGCGTAACACATATTTTTTTATAAAATACATAGTACCTCCTTTAAGTATAAATAAAAATATTTACAATTTACGCTTTGTTACAATTAGTGAAAGTGGTTGTAATATACCTTTGCTGAACACCAGATTGGACGTATGTATTAAATATTTATGTACATTTCATGTGTTTGTTATCTGTAAGTAGGTATAGCGTGTAGGTAATAATAGGCTAAGAATATACGGCCATATCTGAGAATAATGGTAAGCAAATTAACTCAGTGAACTGAAATCAGGATTTCGCGTTGAAATCAGGTTTAATATCAAACATATGTACATATGTAGTACCTTTATATTAGTTTATATTATGACAAATTTTATTACAAGTTGTATGAAGTTTATATTGTTAACACTTTAATATACTTAATTAAGATCGAATATTAATTTTAAGATTTAGAGATAAAGATTTTTTGTTAATTTATTTTCTAAATAATTATTCTATGATAGATAGAGCACAGTTTTGTCATTTAACTATGTAATAGTTAATATAATACGCAAATATTGGCAGATAGAATTTAACATCAAAAGAAAATTCTTATAATACGCAGAAACTTTGCTAATGAATTGCTGGCATAATAATAAGGTTGGGTTTGGCACTACATATAATTAAAGAGATTCTTCTTTAATTATAAGCATAAAATCTTAACGTGACTCAAATTAGTTTTTGTTAGTTTACTATTCTTAAACTAGAATTGAATTTTTTTATGATACAGATATATAAGGCTGGCGTACTTGATACTGTACGTGTTTCTTACCTTAATCTGAAATACCCATGGATTCGATACAATTCTGTAATAAATTTTCTATAAGAATAAAAATAAGCCAAAATCGTCTTTATTACTAAGAAGGCCCATCTCTGCAGGAGGGCATATACTTTTATATTTACTCGAATATTCAATTGAGTGTCAATAATAAGTTTGAACAATGAATGCGTGATATAAGGCGGAACGACATAGGAGCTCATTTTGTATGAAAAGTCCGTATTCCCGGTCGGAATATGTTCAAGATACATTTGCGGCTTCCGTTTTAATTCTTTAAAAGTAAATAGTATGACGATATTCGCCATTGTCGCAGACGCCGGTTGTATCTACGTGGACTGATTATGAATGTACCTAAGCGTAGGTAGTTGCTTCGTAATGTTGCAAATAGCAAAAGGCTTATTACTATTCTTTAGGTTAGAACTTTTATTTAAACAAAGCTTTTGACAAAAACAGGAAGACTGTACCTGTCTTGCTTGTAATGTTTGAAACCGTGAACAGATTTCATAATTTTCTCTTTTATTTGTCTAGAATACAATTTCTAACAGCTTCACAAACTATAGGCTACCTGTTAACACAACGGCAAGAAACTTTAATAAAAGATGAGTTCTATAACGATTTCTTTTTTATTATATAGAAAAAAAATTATAAACTCACTGAAAAAACATACAAATATCTATCTAAATACGTAAAGACGATTTAGTAATTACACATAACAACGCAGGTACATTACCTGCTAGTATGTGCACGAGATAAATTATTAAATTACGACGGCATATCATTACGCTAATTGTTCCATTAAGTCGGTCGACGGAAGTAATTCAATAATTGTAGTGTATCGATGTCCCTCGCGTTAGCTTTGTGATGTTAAAGGTGTATTGGACTTACATATTAAATGAACTTATGTCACGTTATATTACCGGCACGAGCGACGCCGTAACGCTAGGACTTTGACATTTGAAGGAAATAGACGTCAGGTCCCTGGACTCTATGAAGTACGTATTTTTAACGTAACCTGAATTGCACGAACACCATGGTTAAGTGGTAGTTTGTAGTTAGAATATTACACAAGGTAAGTATACTTTTCTGTTACAAATAAATGCATGTTCAGAGTTTAAATATTTGCCGTTCCAAGTTAAAGTCATTTGTTTTGGCCTATGTTGGTTTAATAATGCATGTGTTCGGATGATGACGAAAACAAAGGGAAGATAAGATAGACATGCAGTCGGCCTGCTCAGTCGTAAGGACGAGATAATACAAAATAAACAGATATATATAGAACGCAATAAAACTATAGTAAAGTTTTAGTTAAATATTGATTTAAATTGGTTATCATGTGTTCCAAAAAATATTTGTAGATGCAATAGCTCTATAGAAATTATGCACCTGTAACGAAGCGTAAGCGAAGCTCTATTGCCCTCCAATTCAATACAATCTAATAATAATAATTCATGTATATTATATTCCGAGTACAACTAGTATTTATATACTATTCAAAACAAAATAAAGGCCACTTGTTTATTTTCAATTTAGTGCATTTTTTTTGTATATTATTATTGACTTAACACAAGTTGTAAACCATGTAGTGCCCTTTTAGTTTAAGGGTTTGTGAACACATTTTTATCACACTCACTTGGTTTACTGATAAAGAAGGTAGCTTTTTAATTGTTTTTTGTAACTACATACTTGTTTTTACCCGATTTTAACATGAACTTTTGACTGCAAAATGCAGAACACTGTTTATTTGTGGTAACTACTGCGTGTGTCAGTCTTCAACGAGCCGAGGTTTTGACGACATTATGTGGTTACTACAACTAGGGCCATTATTTCTATTCCTATTTCTAATACTATTTAGTCTATTTCTATGAATGGGTTTAAAAAGGCTAGAAGACCTACTAAAAAACTGATATCAAGTTTAGGCTAACTATATAGTAGGTACCGGAAGACCGATACATACGCTTAAATGCCCGTAGGGAGTGTTCCGTCACTGCCCTTATTTTGCAAAGTCACCTACGTCGGGCAACAGGGACTCGCGTCAGTGATCAAACTATCAGAAAGCATGCATTAAGTCTATCGGTTCACTAGAAGATGAGAAATACATGTTAAATATGATCAAATGCTCATCGTGCAAGCCGACAAGTTTCGCTGTGCACGACAATGCTCCTCTTCATAAAGGTAGAGCCACCAGAGAAGCTTTACGGGTTGCCGTTATAGAGGTTTTGACGTGGCCTGCGAAGAGGCCAGACCTAAATTCCATTGCACACATGTGGAATCTATTGAAAACAAATGTTCGAGATACCAATTAACTAATCTACAATGAGACACAGCTCATAAACGTGTATAAAGCTAGCTGGGACCAAATATCACAGAATCAGTGCGATACTTGATTGAAAGCATGCCTTCTAGGCTACAAGAATGTGTCCAAAAAAGATGAGGACACACATGCTACTAAAGAAACATTGAAAATTTTATTTGGTTTAGTTTTATTGTCTTTTTTAAATTTTTTAGTGTTGGGAGTATTTTTGGGAAAATTTAACTTTTTCAGTCAAAATTTTAAACAAAGCTTATTTTAAAAGATGTGAATGAAAACTTGCTGCACCATTTCAATGATTCTAATCCTTTTCCTACTTCAAATAGTTTTGTTTCCCATAGTTTTGTCAAAACACTGAAAAAACACAGTGACCCTTATTTTGTTTTAAGTAGTATATATTTTATCATACTTCCAATTTATTAGGTAATTCAATTGCATAGTAAGTTGAAAATAAATAAACCTATAAGGAATTAAGGATATGCTAGACTTTTATTAGAAAACGCTTTTAGGTGATTGAAATGAACGGACTGTATACATAAAATGGTGTTAAATGTTTTCCATGTTACGTAATGTTCTAAGTGAGGAGCAATAATTTAGTTATTAGCGTAATGCTGTTAATATAATTAGTGTTTTCATTAACGTTGCCAGATATAAGTTTTAGTTCAATTGAAATTTTGAAATATAACAACGGTAAAAGCGACTGCTGGAATTTATAATTCTTCGTGCAAGTTCAGAGAAGCACGGCGTCCCCGTTGCTCCGGGAGCAACGAGAACTTTCTAATTAAATATTAAGGCGGTCCATGCACAGACATCGACTGGGGACTTAGCACTATAACTTTTTATACTTACTTGTTCCGTATAGACATATCGGTTTTACTGTCACGCTTCTCTACGCAACTTCGTTACTACGGTTACATGTGTCAAGTATATTCTATATCAAGATAAGCACGTGCTTTCTTGTGGACTGACATCTAGAATATGACTGATGGCTAGCCAGACAAGTTGTGGTATAGCTCTGACAGTCATGGCATTGCTTCAAGAATATACTCCGCTGGATTCAGAGATCCGCATATTTATTTGCAATACCCTTTTCAAGCATTTATCTCTGTCGTTGTAGGTATCCAACTCACTGTTTTTTTATTACACGAAACATTTTAAGAAACTTCAGGTAAAGACAGCACAAGTATCGTAAGCCATTACTTAGCACATACACAACTATACTTAAAAGTTTAAACTTGCAAAGTTTAATTATACACTGTTGATTCATCGAATGTCAATTAATTGACGTATTTACAGAACTTTGAACAAGTACAAGTACCCCATTTAAAAGTTAACACCAACGACTTGTAAGCTACGACACACACCTGCTACTTTACATTCGGAATCATTACAATTTATTACACTCCGCTCGTTACTTTAAAATCAATATTCGATACTTACATTATTTTAGTTTAAGGCGCCTTGAAGCCTTTAGATTGCGTAATGATTATAATGAATATACTACTAAGTTAATGTTTAATTAATATTATTTACCGACATCAGTTTACGTACGCGTCCCTCATGCCCGATTTACACATCGACAAGTACAGTAGCGAGTTAAGTAGTATTTTAAGATTAAGTTGATTTAAATAGATCTCCATCCTATTTTTTGGCGAGTTAAGTACGAAGAAGCCCCCTCTCTCGCGTCTCGCTAACTTAACTCGCCAAAAAATAGGATGGAGATCTATTTAAATCAACTTAATCAACAACTTACTACTTAACTCGCTACTGTACTTGTCGATGTGTAAATCGGGCATCAGGGAGATTGTAGTTCTCTTCTCAACCAAGAACAGAATTTATAGCGTTTAACGCAGTTTTTCTCTCCGCTTTTTTTCAACTTTGATACTTTATCATTTAAGTGGCCTGGTGACAATGTTTTTAAACTAAGCTGTCGTTATGATAAGTATCATGTAGAGACTTTTGAAGAACAAGTAATGTACGAGATAATACCTACATACATTACGGTTAAAGGGGTTTAAATAGTTATTATAAGAACTTTGAAGAGAAACCCTATGGAAATACCCCAAACATTAGGTAAAACTATTTTAGTTTTTAACTTTTTTACTAATTTGTAGTTAATGTAGAATATGATTCCAGACTAGACATACCTACTACTTACGAATCAATGGCGCAACGTTGCATTTAATTTCATGTTATTTGAAAAAACGCGATGTCTACTTACTTGAAAATTACCACGAAATAGCTAAAACATTAACTCCGACCTTCAAACTTATTTCATGGCGTTAATAGCGCAAACGTGACTACAAGGAATATTATAAAGCGGCTACCTGAAATTTCCCGGTGGTTGGAGGTTAAGTGAAAACTTTTGTTAGTACAAGCTCAGACAATTTGCCACTTCTGTTTTATCACCATTAAAATAAACTTTTTTTTTATATACTCATTTTGGTGACGGATCGAGAATACAAAATTTCACCGAACCTTTTAGTCTCGAAGAAGTCAACTAAGGGTGTTTTGACATTTGAATTGAAAACGGGAAGCTCGAAATGAAACTTATTAGCAACTCGTCTGCACTTCGTAATATTTTTAGACCATGTTTACGCCCATCATTGGAGGAAACCTGTCCCTGAAATGAAACGTTTCCTAACTGGTATGAAAGTAATAATCAGATGGATGAAAGAGTTTCATGTATGTAACTATTTCATGTATATAACCTTTTCATACACAAACTTATATAGAACAAAAAACGAATGCAGCAATTTTGTATTTACAAAGTTATTCCCTATACAGTGCGGTTAATTACGTAGAAGGCTTTTTTTCAAACAGCTTTTTAAGACGGTTTCCATCAAATTGCACGTTGTCGGGCGGGGTGTCACCGTGGGGACAACGTCTGCCTTACGCTATTACATTAAAACGTGTTTGTGATATAATATGCTTTATAATTCTACCTAAAGGGACATGCGAACAGAATTTTACGCCATAATACGATAGTATTTAAATTGCATTATTAGGTCCTTACCTATGAAATGGTTGCTTTTGAGTCTTTAGCCTCTATTTCTTTTTAAAACATCTTGAATTTATGCCGTTTAGTTAGCTAAAATGTACGCCATTACTTATACCAAATTTCATTGTTTTAAGTTTACTTAATAATTATTGACAAAATTAAGAAAACGTTCGTTTGAAATTTATTTAATTTTTAGGGTTCCGTAACGATATTGAAAAAACGGAACCCTTACAGGATCACTTTATTGTCCGTCTGTCTTCTGTGCGTCTGTCTGTTAAGACCATTTTTCTCAGAAACGCGTGGAGGTATCAGGATAAAATTTTTACTAAATACTTAGATCTGTTGCCTCTTAGTGCTGTAAAAAAATCATATAGCCATTTATGTCGATAATTTTCGGCGAGCATTGGTATAAAAACCTACATGGAACTTCCAGTCTACCTACAAACTTAAAATTTTAATATATTTTAATAAAATTTGGCATGAAGCAAGGTCTTTTAGTACTTATAAAGGAAAAAATCCGTAAACTTTAACCTTCCGTCCGTCGCGTGGGGTCTTTAAACGCCCGAACATTACAAACATGGGTATTTTACATTTTAAAAACTATTGTATCTAAACAGTGTTTTATATACCTTCCTAAAACGAGTCATAGTTGGTGAGGACCGCGGCTTACTTCAGCTCGCGCGCAAGCCTTGCGATATATGGACGTGTTTTGAACGTGCAGGGCGTTGAAAGACCTCACGCGACGATCGGCGTAAGTAAAATTAAACGTTTTATTTCTTTAATTTTATTTGTTATTGTGTATTTTTAATGTATTTTTTAGTTTTTTAGATCAGTTTATTATATTGTGTACCAGTGAAAATGATTGAGTCGCAAAATCGTCGCATATTACGGTCATATCCTAAAAAAGACAAGGTAGTATTGCTACTTTCAACAATGTACTACGATGGTGTTGTAGATAACACTCCTGAGAAGAAAACTCCAGAAAATATCTCATTTTATAACAAAACAAAAGGGGGAGTGGATGTAGTCGACGAATTCATTGGCACTTATTATACTGGTCCTGTTTGTTATCGCTGGCCACTGAGGCTACTCTTTACATTTCTCGATCTAAGTGAAGACTTATAGTGATCCCTAAAAGTTTATATGTTATTTTGTTTTTCTAATATGACTTTTATGTTTTAAAGTTGGTTATTCACATAAGATGCCAAAAGTGATCATAAAAACTAACTACCTGGTAAGATTTAATTTATATTTTTATTTTTTTTAAATGTAATCTCACAAAGAAATTTATATTATGTGTACTTTAAGATTGTAAGTTTAATAAGGAAATACATGAAAATACTTTGATTTATTCGAATTGTTTTATTATAATTTAATTAGTAAGTCATAATAAAGTCTAATGTCAAGTACTTAGCATGCCCTATTTGAATTACCTGCCAATTCATCAGTCGGGTTTTCAAAGACCCCACGCGACGAACGACGTAACTAAAATCGCGCGACGGACCGAGGGTTAAATTTATAGTTTCATCATTTTATGTTTTGATTATTTCGTCATCGAATTTTGGCGAAAAAATAATTTTTGACAGCTAAGTCGTGCGTGACGTCATAGAATTTTGACAGATGAGTAGTGAGGTCATAGAATATTGACAGATAAGTCGTGATGTCAGAGAATTTTGACAGATGAGTCTTGACGTCATCACATTTTGGCGAGAAAATAAATAGGTTTGTACGGAACCCTCGGTGCGCGAGTCAGACTCGCACTTGACCGGTTTTATTTGTACTTAGGTGACTTTTGTTTAGAAATACATATTAAAATAGCAAAGGGACTATGATCTTCTAAAGGCACGTTAGAAACCGGGCAATTTAAAATAGTGGAAGTTTTGGCTATAAAGCGTATGGTTATTATGTCTGTCTGTCGCGACAGGGGTGTTGTATAATGTACATTTCCTCTACTGTCTACTTGTAGACTTAAGCCACTTCTAGTCCCCAGCCAAGAATATCTAATACCTACAGCTAATTGATAACTGATACATTTACGACATACTTAAATATTGATTATTTATAAATATAGGCATTATTACACATAATCTATACTATAATAAAACTGTAGAGGTCGAAATGTCTGTTCTTTTCGAAAATTCAGATAAAAATTATCTATAAAATCTAGAAAAATGTCAAAAAGCACGAAACCACAATTTTTAGAATTAATGTCTGTCTGTCTGTCTGTTTGTTACCGCACATCTTTAAAACGTATTAATATAATCTAAAGACCAATACATTGTATTGTAGCCTTTTTTATTGGGCTTAAACTGAGGTATGTTTCATCAAAATCGGATAAGTGTTAGTCGAGATATCGCTTGATCTCTTTATTAGAACAGTCCAATACAAATCAGGGGTCATGAAAAATGGTTTTAGTTCGATGTTGAATGAATTTAAATTTCGTTCCCCTATTTGAAAGTCGTACATAGACAAACGGTTACAGTAGGAGCTGGGTAATGAGGTTCGAATCCCATGCCGACGAATCTTTTTGTATGTATGAGATCTTTTCAAGAAGTTGTTAGCACAGAAGGTGGTAACAATATGGATTACATGAGCCAGTGTAGTTGTGTCATTCCAATCCAGCCTAGACTCAACCGGTAATATATTGAAGAAACAGGATATAGTGCAGCTGAACTATCTTCAATCCTTAATAATAATATTCCTAGGCTAACTACAGAACAGAAATGTGTTTATGATACCGTAACAAGAGCAGTAATAAACGAAGAGGGCATAGTATATTTTCTCGATGCTCCTGGTGGAACAGGGAAAACAAATCTTACCCAAAGGGATTCTAGCGGAAATTAGAAGAATGGGAAAAAATTCCTTAGCGGTGCCATCTTCAGGTATTGTAGCAACATTACTTCCTGGTGGCAAAACAGCGCACACTGCATTTAAAATTTCTTTGGATTTAAATTGCATTGAAACTCCCGTGTGTGGTGTGTCACCCAATAGCGACAAAGCTAAAGTGCTGCAAGATACCTGTTTAATTGTATGGGATGAGTGCACTATGGCTCATAAGAAAACTATAGAGCCAGTTGATAGGACACTAACAAATTTGCGCAGAAGTAAACGAGTTATGGGTGGGGTAACTGTTGTGTTTTGTGGAGAGTTTCGCCAGTCTTGCCAGTTGTTAGTAGGGGCATAAGAGCTGACGAAGTGAACGCTTCTTTGAAGAGGTCTTTTGTTTTTGGCGACATATCGTTAGGTTAGAATTAACTTTAAATATGAGGGCGCATATGAGTGATAATCTTCAAGCGCAACAATTTTCTACTACTTACTTGATATAGGAAACGGAAAAGTTCCCGAAAATCAGACTAAAATTATTTTGCCACCCAGCCTTTGCTCTCTGGTCACCAGTGAAGAAGACTTAATACAGTGTTTATGGAAAAACGCCCATATAACACAAAAAGAAAATTCCTGGTTATGTGAGCGGGCAATTTTAACACCTAGAAATGATCACGCCAATATTATTAATGCAAAAATTATTTCTGAAATTGTTGGTAATGTCGTCACTTATTTAGCAATCGACTCAATGGTTGATCAGGACGAAAGCCACTAATTTTCCAGTGGAATTTTTAAATTCGCTGAGTGCTTCTGGTTTTCCAGCATACAGCATTTCGCTAAAGGTTGGTGTACCAATCATTCTCTTGCGTAATTTAAGTCCTCCAAAATTATACAATGGTGCACGTGTTAAGGTCATTAACCTTCAGCAAAATGTCATTGAGGCTGAAATATTATCGGAGTGTGGAAGAAGTGAAAGAGTTTTTATTCCACGCATTCCCTTATTACCCAATAGTTTCCCCTTCCAATTTAAAAGAACTCAATTTCCCGTAAGCCTTTGCTTCGCAATGACCATCAATAAAATTAAACATACTAATATGTATTTAAAATTACTGCGTAAAGTCACTTTTCCACGCGGACGAAGTCGCGGGCACAGCTAGTTATATATAAATCGCTATTTTAGTCGTTTTGGATATACATACATTTTGTTTTTCGCGTGTGTGTAACGTTTTTTTAAAACTACTGGTACGATTTGTATTACTGGTATAGAGTTGCATAATCAATTTATTAAGTAAGCCTATATTTTATCATACTACGCCCAAATGTGGCTAACAATAATGAAATAGGTAAGTAAATATAACAAAAACGAGAAGTAAGTCCTGTAGGGGGCTCAAATTAACACGGGGGAGCCGGCGATCACAGCTGGTATGTTTGTAAAAAAATATTGCGACTCAAATTTGTTCTAGTGTGGGAATTGTCTTCGTAACAGAGGGATAATAATTGTATCTGGTACCCAACCTTTTTAATTTAATATTGTTTTCAAATATTATTTCATATAAAAGAACTGCGATGATGTATTTAGTATCCCTTAGTCCTATGTATTAGTTTATAACATGCTTATTAAAAATGTTATGAACACATACCTTTATTATAGCCACGAAACGACTTTACACTTACATTGCTTAACTTTGCCGGTATGGTCAATGCATCTTTACACTACGTTTGAATTGAATCTTTCAATCCATAAAGTCGTAACAATAGATAGAACGGATAATAGAGGATAATATATGCCATAAACCTGACATACAGGATTAAATAGCGTAGCTTGAATGACGCTATATAGTATCAAACTAACCAGGGCATTTACTAAGGGTGATAGAATAACCATACATCTCTACATACAAACATAAAAACAACTAGAGCAATGCAAACATTCATGTAATGCACACAAAGATTAAACGTAAATATAAAATAGTTGCTTAGATAAAAAAAAGGTATATTTCATATTACTTTCTAGGCAACTATTAATTATAATAACTTATTTGACTTTGTTTTCAAATACACTTAAAGTCAATATAGACATTTATATGACAAGTAAAACTACGAGTTGCCTTTGTATGATACACAGAGGGATTTCAATATGTGAATAATTGGCCAAGTGCGTGATACAGAGCACGCGACTCAACACGCAAAGTGCGGAGTTCCGTAATAATACGAGTAATGCAACTTCTTCAATACATTTGTATTTTCTATAAACCTTAAGTTCGAGCTATTTGTTTATATATTTGAATTTAAGTATCGATAATGATATTTTATACTTGGAGGTGCCCAGCAGTGGACGTCGATTGGATGATATGATGATGATGATGAAGTATCGATCAAATTTTACTTTGTGTTTTAAATTCGGAAATGATGTACACGTTTACCTACAATTAATTTATAAAATGTTAATATGATTCACGAAAGTTACTGAGAAATGCTATAAGTATTATCGGATTTATTAGACAAAATAGCCGACGCCCGCCCGGCGGCGCTATTAAATAGCGGGTCCTCTTACTTTATCATACCTAACAGAATTAACCAAGCATATGATATAAAGTCAATTATATTTCTGTCTCATGTTATTATTACATTGAAAAAGTTAGAATATAGACCGCTCTCGAAACAATTGTTTAACTGTTTCAGCGAAACACGACGTATTTTGTGACAGTACTAATCTTAACTTACAAGCGTAGAGTTTGAAACAATCAAAAATGGCTTGGAGATATCTAGTAAACAACTTTGCAGCAGTTTTTGGAAATAAAATATACGTATAACAAAACGCAAAATTAAATGCCAAATAAGCAGAATTTGATAAAAGTGATTGGAGACTGATGAATCTGGGAAGAGCAAAGGACCTGTAGGATGCCGGAAAACCGATGTCCAGTTAATAATTACATAAATTTATCCATGATAAGTCATTGCGATAATCTATGATTTATTAGCAAGATAGATCAAAAAGGAATAAGTTTTTAACTTATCCAGTGAAACTCTAAGTAACACTTTTTCGTATTGGTCCGGAAACAAAGTTGTTTATTTATTCCTTGAGTTCTTACTTTACAATGGACGAAATTAGACTTAGAGAGGAAATTATCAGCTTCGTTTAGATCATTTTAATGCGAAGTTTCCACGCGACGACGTGGGATAATTTTCAACGCCCACGAATCCATGAGCCTTAAGACGGAAATAAGTTGTATTATAAATAAACGCCTTTACTTTAAAGAAGGGTTGTGGAACTAAGGCCTAATAAATAGTGAGTAGGATGGCGATATTATATATTTATACGTTTATAATATTCTACGAGTATATAAATATTGTATAATATACCAAATAGAATTGTAATATTTTTGTAAACTTCAAACGTGTTGCTTTTTAACTAGATACTAAGCGTAATATCGTAAGGAAGGCATTACTATGGAAGTGGAAGAAGAGATGGATGGGTTATGGATGGACTGTGTAAAGTATGTTATGGCTTGTAAAGGAAAGCAATTTTGGAAAGAAGTAGATATAAGCGTGAGAGAATGCTCCTTTACACGGTTTTTGAAGGTCTGCTGTGTTTGAGATCGTCTTATCGTTTCAGGCAAATTGTTCAAGTTTTGAGTTACTTGTAGACAAAACTTCTGCGTATCAACATATTGTTCAAATGTAACAATTAGAATGTACCTCTACGATTTGTTAAACCATTTTACGACTGCTCTTAAAACTATTTAATTAAGAACAATTATAATTTTTAATTTTTGTAGAAGCTTTTTATAAACTTAATAGATAACTATCAGTGGGTAAAGCACGATTTTACATTCCAATAAATTATATAACGTATTGTAATTGTATCATGTATCGCTCTGAGTGTGTTCATGAATAACTTAAGATTATACTTTTTTTAATTACTTAAACTAGTTAAAATAATTGAAACAATTAAATCCCTCGATAATTATTTTTTAACAATGCGGCTGACTAATTATTACGATTTAATGTGTCATTTTTTAATATAATTCAAAAAATATATGTTTGTCCCTAACACTCTGTTGTACTCCGGCATGAAAATAAATTCGAGTAAGGTTGCCAAAAATATCGTATAGTATGCTCAAAAACATCTAAAAAGGCTTTGTCGATATTTTTTGCTCAAAACTGCCATCAACGAATGCTAATGCAAATATGAAACATAAATACACAGTTCAAACAACTGTATCTCAAAGTTTGATGGTAAAGTACGAAAAGAAAAAAGGAAAACATGAAATAAAGCTCCATACCAATCTGTCTGGCCAGTAGTGGCCAGTTAGCACTTTAGCAGACTAATTCCAAACTCTTTGTAGTTCATATAATATGAATTTGTTTGTATAAATTTGGAAAGCTCCCGAAATTCGGAACCGTATACAGGCAAAAACAAAGAAGTAGATAAAAAGACAATTAGGTCACTGCTTAATCTTCGGCCGTTCAGAGAATGCGTTCCTGACACGTCGCGATTGAACTGACGCAGTAACTTTGTAATGGCGTTGCAGTTACGATAAAAATATTTTTGCTGGTTGTTTATCGTTTTAACTATTGATGAGCATTAAAACAACATTATTATATCAATAATTAATGAATGTTATAATGTTGTGTCAAACTGAGTGTCAAATAACTTGGTAAACAATATTTTTCTAAATCTACACTGCGCTATTACAAGGTTATGTCAGCGCTTTATATTTGTAGTGCTGTGCCAACAATAACAGTGAATAATAGTATCGTAATCTGTTCTTATCGATACAGTTATACTTTATAAAATAATACGTTTTGTTTTTCTTTTCAAGAATTTGAAAATAATGGACTTTAGAATAACTTTTATTAAATATAAAAATAAAAGTACATTAAATACAAAGTAGCATTTTTATATTTAGGTTGAAAATGGTAACCCCAAATGGCGTTATGGGCCGCCATTTTGTGACGCTGAAACAGTCGTCTGTTGTCGTTTCGTGCGCATAGACCACGTTCTTCAAGTGTTTGCGATCTGTTGTTATTTGACTTTGATTGTGTCTTATATTGCGTTCTTTTTACTTTTGGTGCATAATAATGCCTAAACGTGGACAAACATTGAAAACTGGAGCCCGTGAGTTAATTATCAAGCTGCAAGATTACTTTGAGCGGGAGCGGCAAAATGGCGGACCCCTGGTTCCTGTCGAAAAAGTACAAGAACGCGTCTCTCAGGCGCTTGGAGTTAGCAAACGAACGATTACAAATATTAATAAAGAAAAGTTCGGCTCTACTGGCATGGAAGATAATATTTTACGTACTCCGAAGAAGAAACGTAGAACTAAACCCGTGACAGATATTGATACCTTTGACGCCGATGCAATCAGAAATCATATATATGGTTACTATTCCAGAAATGAATATCTCAACAGGATGAAGCTTTTGGCGTCGTTAAGAGAAGCTGGACTGTTTAGCGGGGGTAAAACTGCTTTAACGAAAATCTTAAAAGATATTGGTTTTTCGTATAAAAAAACAGACAAAAGAAAAATTTTATTAGAACGATACGACATCATTTTGAAACGGATAAGTTTCTTGAGAGAAGCAAAAAAAATTGATAACTGGGATAATGTCGTGTTCATTGACGAGACATGGCTAAACGCCAATCACACGGTTTCCCGTTCTTGGACGGATGATACACAAGCGTCGACGTCGAAAGTACCAATGGGTAAGGGGGCTCGTCTGATAATATGCCACGCAGGTACTGCAAAATACGGCTTTGTGGAGAACGCTTTACTGGCATTTCAATCAAAAACCACAAATGACTACCACGAGGAAATGAATGCCAGTACATTTAAAGAGTGGTTCCAGAACGTGCTTTTGCCCAGCCTACCAGAGCCTTCTGTAATATTGATGGATAATGCCTCCTATCACTCGTTTCAAATACAGAAACCACCTACCCAAGCTAATAAAAAAGAAGAAATGGTTGCTTGGTTACAAGCAAAAGGCATTGACGCAAATATGCAGATGCTAAAAGCAGAGCTAATTAAGTTAGTGAAAGAAAATAAAGCGGCAAATGTGCGATACGAAATCGATGAAATGGCTTTGGAGTACGGTCATCGCGTTCTAAGAATTCCACCGTATCATTGCCAATATAACGCGATTGAGCTAATCTGGGCTCAAATAAAAGGTTACGCCGCCCGCCACAATACTTCCCCGCCATTCAGCACGAAAAAGATGATGACCCTGTTAAAAGAAGCCTGCGGGAAAGTCACAAGAGATGACTGGGCAAAGGTTGTCGAAAAGACTAAAAACCTGATTATGGAACATTTTGACCGAGATATCAGGATTGATTCTGTAATTGATAATAATATAATTATACATGTAGGCGAAGATGATGATGAAGACACCACCTCCTCAAGCGAATCGGAGTCTGATTAATATTCTGTACGCACATTTAGTTCAATGTACTTTATTCCATAGAAATACAGATTGTAACTTTGTAAAAAATAATAAATAAAACAATTTTATTATATTAATATTCCCTTTTATTGTTTCCACGTAAAGAACTAAAATATAAATTTTAAATGATTCCGCCAATTTAAAACGGTCTAAATCTAATCATAAAAATAACGCGGCGGTTCATTTTGGAGTAACGGTAACGAACTCGGTATAATGTTGTGTCCATCACTAGTCGTGACTAACTGATAAGTGTCAGGAACGCATTCTCTGAACGGCCGGATAATAATAAATCTTATAGTATCTACTCAATTAAATATGAAAAAAAACATTTAAAAATATATCGTAAATTCTAATAAAAGACCAAACAATCATGTCAATACACCACATTATTTATTATTATAAATGTTATTGACATACAATCGTCAACAGGCGATCAGCGATTGAATTAGCGTCGATAAATGGAAGACCATGTGTTTGTTCCAATTATAAAATATTATTAAGCGTACCTAACATATTCACGGACACACACATGTGTGTGGTATACCGAGGGCATTAGTCTTTTTGTGTTGTAGGTACCTATTTTATTTAAACTATTCAGTTTGAGCTAACTATAACGCTAGCTATATACCTAGTCGGGTCGTAAGTTCTGTCAAAAACTTTTAATGTGATTAATGATACAGTTTTTGATAATTGTTTAAAAATTATATATGAAATGAAAGGTAATTAAATGCAAAATCCAAATTTATTTACATTATTCAAAATGCCCTCCCCCATTTTGAATACATGCCCGTAATCGACGCGGCCAGTCGTCGATCGCAGCACGCACCACATTCATGTCTATTTCTGCCGCTGCTTTAACCAGAGATGCTCGGAGAGACTCCAAATTCTGATGAGGTTTAGCACAGACAATCTCCTCCAAATGTTGCCATATCTTGTAGTCCAGTGGATTTAGATCTGGACTAGAAGAGGGCCAGTCTTCATGACCAATGAAGTTAATTCCTCGGGCGGTCAGCCAGTCTTGCGTGCTTCGTGCCCTATGAGCTGGCGCAGAATCCTGCTGGAATATCCAGTGTCTGTTTTCGAACATTGTTTGGGAAAGAGGTTCCACTATGTTCGTTAGGACGGTATTTTGGTATACAACGGCACTGGTTTTTACACCTTTTTCACAAAAAAACACCTCAGTTAATCCTGTATAGGAGACTCCAAGCCAAACCATGATTGACGAAGGATAATGCCCACGCTGCACCCTTGGAATACGCGCGCTTGCTTCTTCACTGCTATGGGCATACACTTTGTCATTTTGTTTGTTGTAGCTTTCTTCGATGTTAAAAATTTTTTCGTCGGAAAACAAAATTTCGCGGTATTTTTTTCCCGCGTACCGCCTTAACAAAGCTCGGGATCTTTCCAGCCTAATTTTTTTCAAACGCTCATTCAAAAAATGTCCGGTCTTTTTACGATAAGCTCGTAGTCCTAGGTCTTCATTTAACACTCTTTTAATCGTGGTTCTGCTTAGGCCCATCTGAAGAGCTAAGATTTTTTGCTTCCGGACGGGATTTCGTTGAATTCGCGCCTTCACGGCTTTGATGACCGCTGGTGTCCTAACTGTGCGAGGTCGGCCGCTCCTCTTACGATCTTCGAAGCTTGAATCTTCAGTGTACCGTTTGATAGTGCGATAAACAAACCGTAGTGTTATTTTCAATTTTTTCAGAAAGTTGAAAATCTCTGTTGGCGCGTAACCACAGCGGTGCAACGCGATAACCGCGACTCTATCTTCCTTTTGCGACCACTCCATATTTGAAAATGAATAAAAATGATTACTTTCTTTATATTTGAAAAGGGCGAATGTTCTATTTTTAAAATTAGTCGAAGCATATGTGGCCAGTATTCGAAGATAAAAAAAATATGGATGTGACAGAACTTACGACCCGACTAGGTATAGTTTAACTATTCAGTTATTTTATACCAATTCTAATCTACTAAAAATAATTAAGGTAGGTAAGTAGATGAATAGCTGATGTGTGCGACTTCATCTGCGTATTTTCGACAAATCATCCAATATCTAAAATCCTATGTTTTATTTTAACGTATAGTTTAAAATCGTTTCGGTAGTTTTTACATAAATTAGGAACAAACATTCATACTTACTACATACTTATATTAAAAGTATTCTTTAGAATACATTATTTGTAACAATCATACGTACAACATTTTACTTCGCGATAAAAACTTACGCAGTAGAGCATCTGGCACTACTAGATAGTTTAATATAGGAGATTAAGGGTTTATTATAAATGAGAAGGAGCTCCCGAGGGAATCCTAGTTTAAATTATAGTAAGACTAGTGGTCCCCGTGACAATCCGTACACTGAGCTATCTATCTAACATGAAGTTTTAATAACAGTATTTTTTTTTATAATCTCATTTAAAAACGCAAAGGATTACGCAATCCTTTGCGGTTTTTTTTTATTTCTATGGTGCGGTAGTTTTTTGGAATCTATTAGTATCTATAATAGGATGAAAACTTTTTAGCAATTTTAGCTGTTAAGACAAACTGTTGAAACATAGTTTATTTGCAAGCAAGTGAAGGAAAACTACAAATTGGTAGTCAGCCCCAAAAGTCGCTGAACACATTTTAAATTCCAAAACTGCTGAACACTAAAAGTGCCATAAGTCAGTGTCGCGGGTATTTCAGAAGTATCTGAACACTAGTATTTCAAAAGTAGCTGAACACTAGTGTTCCAAAAGTAGCTGAACACTAGTGTCTATTATGTTTACTCGTTGGAATAGATACATAATTTCAAAACAATTCACTGAGATTCGATAGCCTAGGGTATATAACACTCGACTTTGATGAAGTAGACGTGCGTTCGAAACCGGGTTGTGTCTAGTATTTTTTTTGGTGTTTTATTTTTTATTTATTGTATTTTATCTCAAAAAAAAACAAGTAACTTAAATTCACCGTCACTGTTCACAGGTATTTTAATAAAGTTAAAATATTATTTTAAATTTTTAATTGAAAATTAAATAGTATTTTTATTTAATTTTTAATTTAATGAAGAATGATCATTATGACTTTAAATTGTATGAGAAACATTTTCGGAGATTCGATGATATGAGTTGAAATGTTATGTAAGAAGAAGCTCTCCCTGTTGTGCGACATTGAACTTAATAGTTTTATGACATGCAACTAAAATTAAGTCTAGAGGTGATAAAGCCATTTAATTAATTAATTAATTAAATTATTTAATTTAATTGTCGAATATAAATTTTTTTCGTAAACGAAGTCGCGGGTTACAGCTTGTATTGAATAATAATAGTAGAAAACAAAATAAGAAAAAATAAAAAAAACACAAAAAGTAATCCGTTCCTCAGGATGGAACCAGAGCTGTTTTCTTTTCACCCAAGCTCTATACAAGCAAAGCTATCGTGTTGACAACTGTTTTGATGAAATTGTTAATGTAGTATTCCGCTTTGAAATTGGCTTGACTTTTGTCTACTGTCAAAATCACTCACTACAACTACACTGAAACTCGACCGCAGATGAGCGACGCAGCGGGCGACGTTGCCGTTCAGTCATGCGCGGCTCCCGTATACTGCACGAGTTGGCAACATCGATACTTCTGAAATACCCGCGACACTGACTTATGGCACTTTTAGTGTTCAGCAGTTTTGGAATTTAAAATGTGTTCAGCGACTTTTGGGGCTGACTGTACATTAATTATGAAAAAGCGTTGTCCTATATTTTAATTAAAAATTTAATATTTTAACTCCAGCAACAAGTTAGATAGTTATAAATACTTAGTTATATATGCTTTTTCCAGTATCATACGAAGCAATATTGTAGTTGGCATGGTGCTAGCCATTTTTGGACTCTATTGGATGCTTAACATCAGGCACCATAGTCATTCTGGTAGGACAATTAAAAAAAACAAACAGGTATTGTGCTAAAATATCTCGAGTGTAAATTATTAAGTATCGTAGTATTTTTTGTTTATCTTTTACTTCGTTAGTGATCTATGTATCCTATGTCTCGATAAAGCAGGTATCAGTCAAACTTTTTTTTTGTGATTGGAAAGTAAGATAAGTAAGGGCACATTGATTTAAGTACTGGCCAGTTGCAAACATAATTAATAAGTTTGTTTGTGTGCGGAGGACAATCATGGTATTTATTGCAGTATTTATTGCACTGGCTCAAAACACATAAATTATCTTACTTCAGATATGAAGTTACTGCGACAATCAGTTAATTCTTTGTTTTGTTGACCACACAAACAGTTGGGTTGAGTAAATGACACATACATTTAACTGTGTATAGTAAATAAGTCTCTGTCTAGTTTATATCACGTAGGCAGCTTATGGTAATACACGCTGTCAAAGCTTTAAAGCTGATAGAGAATGTAATTAAGCTCAGAGTAAAAATTTAATCCAATATATGTACATTACAGCTATAGTTTTGAGTTATTTTAAAAATAAACATTTTACCTAACATTTCAATCTCAAAAAAGACTTAATTCTATTATAAACGAGTGAACGATCGCCATTTTAAAAATATGCGTCACTAGCTTATGTAGGCTGATAGAAGTCTGATACAACGCTATCAGGTTAATAAAATTAAAAACTGTAAAATTTAAAATAGAGTATTTTTGTTTTAACGGTGTCGTTTAAACGCAGCTAATATCTTTAAAGTGAACGTATAGAGCGTACGTCTGAATAGGAACGTCATGTTTCACAAAGTTAGCCGCGGCTTACATGTATTTCGCTAAGTAAGAATTTCCGTCGTACAAGACTGTTTCTATTACTGTATTGACTTTTATTTTACTTTATTTATAAAGGAAACCTAAAGCCTCGTGTTAAAACCTAAAGCCGTATTTTATTTATATCAGGTAATTCAAAAGCGTTTACCACGGTACCACGAATCCGAGATCAAATCAAAGATCAAATAAATTAATATACTAGTAAGGAAAAATGAATCTATATATTTCTTATAAAAATATCTAGATATAGTATAAACTTACTAGTAAGTATATTCATTGATTTGATCTTTCAGTACTTTATAAATGAAATTAACACAATTAACACTGAGTTACTTTTGATTGATATCTATTAATTACCCATCAGCGACGTTACTACGAGTACAACAACAAGCCATTTATCCGGTATATCATTAGGATCTAGGCCCTTTCCCGTCTTGTTAATATATTACTAATGATTGTCCCCAACTTGATTCATTATTGTTTCAGCCGAAAGACGTCCTGCTACATAAAGACGTCTCTCAAAAATATTAATTTGGTACGGTCCTAAGACCCCTCTCATCCATCGTTGGCTCGCCCGCCTGTCCATTCTGAGTCTTATGCTTCTTCCAACGCAGGTGTGTAATAATTTTAAATTTCCCTTCATCTTAATAATAAATAATGGACTTTATAAAACGTTGATGAACACAGCGCAATCGTTGTAGTAGAGATGAAATTGCTTTTCCAAGACAAAAAGATAAGTGTTAACTCTTTGATACACAAAGGTACTACTGTAATATTGCATTCTCAATAAACGTTGAAGTATTTAAAACTTACTTTATGCAGATGAAGCTGCACTTGGATATAAAACATCAGTGAACAACGCTATGGGAATAAATATCTGTACAGAATCACAAATAGTTGCCACGCTCGTCTCAGATTATTTCAAAGGACGTCGTAGTGTAGGTACCATGTATTGTAATTTGTAATATGCGCTATGTCAGTAAACCTCAAGCTATTTACTACGACAAATATTTGTTATAAATTTATTGTTAAAAGGCTTCGTATAAAATATTTCACAATGTCTTGCATGCCGGTTGAAAATACCGATAAAGTCTTACGATAAAATTCGATGCATTTTATTTATTATACAAACCAATTTCTTTCTTCAGACAATATTGCTGGTATATTACTTATAAAATGATGTTTTGACACTGGAAGTTGTGATAGGCACAAAGTCGGTAAAATTCTAAACAAAATGGAATAAGAATCTGTCAAATACACGCTTTGTTGAACCGATGTAAAACTTAAAGTATTAAGAGCGATTTTATGGATTTCTTCCACGGATTGATTGACACGGATGACGGAACAAATGATTTATACATCGCTAAAGCGCCGATTACACGAGACTACATGTAGTCAACTACATCTTGTAGGACACTACATGTAGTCTCTCTATTTCCAAAATTGGAAATGGAAATACTTCATGTAGTGTCCTACAAGATGTAGTCTCCTACAAGATGTAGTTGACTACATGTAGTCTAGTGTAATCGGCGCTTAATTAAAACTTTGGGAGGTACGTTAAAGTAGAGGTTGTTAGCATCTTAACATTTTACGATAAGCAGTTTACTGGAATTAATAAAACCCAAAGAACCAAATTATTAACAGAATCAGTACCTAAGGCGGTTATCACACTGCCACGCACCACGCTGCATGTTGCGTGAATGCGTGTTCTAACGTTGCTTGTAAGTACCTCCACTTGTATAGAAAACACGCGCAGTCCAACACACAGAAAATGCATCTGCATGAACGCACGTGGATGCATTTTCTGTGTGTTGGACTGCGCGTGTTTTCTATACAAATGGAGGTAAGTACTTACAAGCAACGTTAGAACACGCATCCACGCAAGATGCAGCGTGGTGCGTGGCAGTGTGATAACCGCCTAATTGTTTTGTGTGTCATACATACGAAGATACAGGCTTGTAAGCACTGTCAATAGTTGTTGCTATTAGACTAAGTCAAAACATGTGTTTTTATGTTCAAATTATTATGTCACTAGCCTGCGGCTTCACCCGCGTGGTGTAGGTGGCCTAAATGTTATTCTACACCCTCAACTAATATCTATCTATTATCTCCTAACTATTTCAATTTCATCAAAATCCGTTCAGTAGTTTTTGCGTGAAAGAGTAACAGACATCCATCCATCCATCTTCACAAACTTTCGCATTTATAATAGGTATTATTAGTAGGATATACAACATGGTGACGACACGAACAAGTCGCACGCCCGTTAGTAAGCTACAGTTTTGTTCTAGTGCCGGACGCAAAAGAATATTATATACTACATAATGCTCGTTACCCTGGGGCACAAGATGTTAAATGGCATCTCAGTAGTACCAAGAAGGTCTCATGCTCTTCGTTAACAATTTGCTACCTGAGATATTGAGTGAACTTATTATTAGTAACTACACTGCTAGATATTGAGTGAACTTATTATGAGTAACTACACGGGTATAAACACGACTAATTGTGGTAAATACTGATTTATTTACCTTTGTTAAGTGAATATTGAGTAAAATTAATATAACTAACTGCCTTTATAACATTTAACAATAGGGATTAGCAAAGCAAAACATGAAAAATAAACAGATCGCAAAGCTGATGTTTTACAATACAAAAGGGGTGTATTAATACTTACATATGTCGAGAGCATTTAGGGGCGAGGCTCCGACTACCAGTAGAACAGCTACCACACACAGCACCATCGCGCTACGCTCACTTCACCATTCTACCGACACCTCAAATCTGCAACAAATTATTCTATTAAATCATAAAACATTGCTGTGTATAAAATATACGCACGAGGACGTAGTAAGAAAACATTCTGTCATTACATCATTTCATTACGTGAGAGTAAAATCTAAGGAATAAAAGAGTATCTGCTAAAAAAGCTTCTGTACTTATATGTAGTTGTAAGTAATGCTTCCCTCCATAATGTTCAAAAATACCCTTGTTTAACTACTATCTATCTACTAAAACTCTACTTAAATCGAAATTATAAGTCTAAACAAACACAAAAAGTTGTCGATTGCTGAAATAAAACTTTTCATTGCAAAGAGAATACTAATCAAATATATCTTGAAAAGCTTTGAAGGGTTATTATCACCCTAACAGTTCAAATCACGTCGCTGAAGTGAAAATAAAATAGACTGCTGTGACTGATGTTGTATCTATTTATATTTACGATGTACCTAAACGTATTATTCGAACTAAACATACAGCTAGGAACCTATTATATGTAAAATTTCCGTACATATCTGTTCCGTAGCGACTATAAAAATTCAGTGAACACATAAAACGAGGCTACGAATACTTATACATGTAAACATAATATTCATATTAGAACAGATAATGAGATACCGTGCTCCTCAATTAAAACATAAATGTCTTCTCATTTTGACAGCTGAATGATATTATTTGACCAAAATATTACCTGTACCTATAAATACTAAAAATAGTTTAAAACCGAGTTAATTCCCAACATAAAACTTCTTGGCAGGCACTACAGATATTACGAGATGTTAGAAGTAGATTATAAACTCAATTTAAAATCAAACATGACGAGAAAATAGGCTAGAGCAGCTTTCCGAGTTTGTTATAAATAGTTTTCATTTATAAACAAAGGTTTCAATTGTTATGTACGTAGGTACGTGAGACACTTGTACGTTTGTGTAAGCCCCTCAAATGTGAAACAAAAGAATGTCTGGTGGCAAACAACAATAGCTTGAATGTCATTTAGATCTAGACTCATGTCAAGGTCTATTGTAGCTTCGCCGAGGGCAATGCACATTTTGAAGTACGTTGTCATCAAAATTAGATAGAGAAATGAATGCTTCAAAATGTTGATACATAATATCGATAAATACTTAGTACGAAACGATGCAAGGTATACCGACCAAGTGCTACTAGGTTTTAGTGTATTTCCCGGTCCCCGGACGCGGCACACGGTGTCGGTTGCGACGAAGGAAATGATTCTAAAATGTAAGGAGATAAACGACGAAGAACGCGCCGCCTTCCCCGCACCTACAACAGCATAGCTAAGGCACGTAGGCAATACTGTACTATGTGCTTATACATTCTCCTACGTCTTCTTAACTTAAAGTATTGTATACGATACTATTATAAAATATTCGTCTTAAAAATTCAGGATGGTCAAATCAACCTTAAACTGTCGCAATAAGACCCATTTTCAAATAAAAAGTATTACTTTTCCCTGGAGATTTGCCATGTGTATCTGCTTTCTGTAAGCCTAGTATACTGAATATAGTGTAGTAAAAGTTAATAAGAATTGACCGCTGAATAAGAACTTGCGTTAGCCTGCGTAATTGTCGATTATCATAATAAAATATAGTATAAACTCTTAACTGAATTTAGTGTTATCTTCTTAATGAGTGTGTTTCATAGAGTCAGTATTATTCCTTTACCGTAGTAAAGTATCAGGTTAAGTATTTATTTGAATTAATAATATTTCAAGTAATATGATTTACATACTTTGTAAAAACTATAAAAGAATAATATAAACAAGTAGAGCAAATTCACATTGTACGACGACGACGGTTGACATTTGTAAGTCTCTAGAGGGTGCCATGTCCTAATAGGCATAGGCGTCATTATTTTCTCTATAAAATGTTTTGTATGTTACATGTTCGTATGTCATAAAATACCTAAGCATTTTTAATCATATCTTTTTTATATCAAAGTTTTTAGAGTCTATCTAACCGTCTCGGCTTACCCCGAGGGTACATTACACAATATGGTGTTCCTTATTCACCTTAAACGCACACAATACGAAGGCCCACTACTTTACTCATTACTTATCAATAGCATAAAAGATGTACGCTTAACAGATTTTTGAAAGAAAAAGAACTTACAAAGAACTTTCATTCTATTACAAACAAAGGCAACTTAGCCCTGCACAAAGCATTGTTTGAGTGAAGGATAAGTAATAAAAATTTATAACAGTTAAGAATGACATAAAAGCAATAAGATTTATTTACCCTTATTACCATATTTAAATTCACTGTTTAATATCAACTAAGGAGCAATAAAAAAATAAATTTTACAAACATTAATTCCAAGGTAAGGAAATCATTATACTATTATGATCTGGTACAATGATTACTTTCATAACACGAGCCTCCTTCATCATGAAGGCAAGGGTAAGGAAATATCTAGTATGAAACTTTTGAATACGTGTTATGCTGTCAATCTTCTTATATAAAGCAGCTTGTGGTTCTACAAACTATTTCATTAGTTAATACCCCCATCGTTGAAGATTGTGGCCTTGACAAATTGATATTCGGAGAATCTGCCTGCTAGCGGTAAAAGCGATAACTGTGTGATATAGAAGCTACTACGCAATGGAAATTCACTAGGCACATTATATTATCACAGATGATTACCTTTTCGTGAATATCCTTGCTTATTATTACATTTCTGAATGTGTCTGATAATGTTTGATAGGTAAACGGATTTCAATACAAATTAGTTTTAAGTTAACTGACTCAGAGGATGATATTGAGATACATGATTGATTTGGAACTAGAGACGATAGCGGAAAAAACTCATTGCAATGAGTTAAACCATGAATGTCTGTTTATCGGATAGGTATTAGGAATAGGTTTACTATTTTATAACTACGAGTATGTAAGAAAGTGAGTACCTGTTATCAAAGTGCTGCGCGTAACAGTTCACAACTAGGTTGAAACATGATTTAACTATTAAATATACATACTTAATACTTTCATTACAAATTGAAACAAAATATAAATGGATGCACTTCGATCCTATCGCATTAAATGCTGTTAAAATAAGGGAGGTAGCGTAAATACAATATTTAAGCCCGAATTATGAAATGTTACAGAAATATAAATGAGTAGGTACGGTCGGGGTATTTGCCGCTCGACCACCCTTAGGCGAGAATCGCTTGGCACGCGGCGCATGCGATACGTGGCACGCCCACGTATCGCATGCGCCGCGTGCCAAGCGATTCTCGCCTAAGGGTGGTCGAGCGGCAAATACCCCGACTGTACCTATTAATTAATAATGAACTACTGGTGAAATAATATTCCATTAACGTTACTTTACCAAATGTGTTCGTAATACGATTAAAACACAAACTACGTACATAAAATTCACTGCAAATATTAAGGATTTAATATCTAAAATAAACTTCATCAAAATATTCCGCCATTTTGGGAACAGATGTAATATCCTATAACGAATATCCTTCGCAAAACCGTTCAATGAACGCTGTTAAAATTAATGACACAATAAATTAATGATGACAAATTAGGCCCCCTCGATGCCCGCCCCAATGTTTATGCTATGACAATCAGAAGGAGAATTCTCAATGGCAATAAATAGCTTAGTAGGAATGTAAACCCTTTACAGTGTCGATTATTAATTATTTCTCAATGTTATTTAACCGGTTCTCATCCGTTTGCTAGAAGTGTGGACTCGAAATGTATTCAACGCCGTTGTTATTACTTTCTACTAATGCTACAAATCTTTGTTGTATCATGATATATTTCACTTTAACTGGTGGTCTATTTTACATTTAGTTAAATATCATTCGATTTTTTAATGTAATCTCGGCAAAGATATAAATTCAGGGTCTTAAACAAATATGTATTATTTAACCCCCTTACTCATAAACGCCTCTTAAATTTAATCACTGTGAGATTTTTATTACGAAAACCAACCTTCAATCAATTGACTAAAACTTAAGAGGCGTTTATGAGTAAGGGGGTAAATGTTTAAATAGTTTAAAATAAATAATCTATTTGCCACAATTAATGAAAAAAATTTTGAAATCATGGATAAAAAGAAGATCGATAGCTAAAATGCTGTTTACTTCTTATGATGATTCTAAACGTAAGAATAAAGAACGCAAAGTATCGCTAATACTGCGACATATTAAAAACCTTTTTTGAAAAATAGAATATCCGTAGAAAGCAAAATCGGTGATTAAAAGCAACAGGAAAAAACAAACACGGTAGGTACAGGTTTACAAAAGCACAACGATTCGAGCGCAAGTACTCAACACTCACGCCCGGTCTCTTGCACGAGTAATGAAAGTATCGTCATCAACCGGAAAATCTATGTCGTCGAGCCTTAGTTTTATTTGTACGCATTAAACATACAGATACAAACAATAATGTCTTGGGTATCTATCTATCTATTGATTTAATTTTGTTTGCTTAACTATTACTTCTGGTACAAGTTTTGTAAGCTTTTAGGTCTCTTTATTTACCATAGATTTAAATATCTAATTATTTGTTTAATGATAAAATATATTTTATTAAAACTTCTAGGGTTACTTTTTAAGTATAGATTTTTGCCATATAGGTACTGTGTACTGTTTTCAAAAACATTTTACTTTGCGGAAGTATTAATATAAAACCGCACTAATATTATATATAAAGCCTGATACTATAATTTAATTTAGTTATTGGTATAGACTGCTTCAATAACATCACGGTTGAGACCACTAATTTATGGTTTATGAAATGGAATGGAATATCAATTAATAGGTTGTGTTTATTTTGTAATTAACACTAGAATATATTTGAGAGCTTTAAATCAAATTTAGAGAGTTGAATTAGTTTTGGACTAAATGCTTTGCCTTTATATTATACAAGATTAAAATTAAAAATTGTAAATAATGTCTATTCCTGATTGTTTTTATAAAACGTCTACTTTATAGATTTGGCTACAAGTATGTTGTAGAACAAAATGATGGTCAATTAAAATGCTTTCATATAAATATATTTTTAATAATGATTACTTAACTTCAATATTTGTGATAAAAAATTTAATTAAGACGTGTCGGAGGTAATAGTATTGTCTGCAAGATGGGGGAAGAATCACTAGTATTAATAATTTAGTATGCTACGACAATCTTGAGCGGCGAAATATTTCAGACAGGCTTGGAGAAAATCTATAAATTGAAGTTGTTTACAGATTTATTTTGTGCACTGTTCGTACACAGCCACGCCGCAGCTCGTAAAAGTCTATTGCAGATAGGTTTACTGTTGCCTAAACCAAAAGGCGACGGGTTAGTTTCTTGTCTTGTGAATATCGACGTACAACATAGTACTTTCAATCGTCTACCTTAAAATCTTACATATTTGTTTTTTTATATTTGTGTATTGACATTAAATCCACTTCAAAAGATTCATGTTATTAACGCAGAAGTGCGCACCTAACCATATTTATTTTAATGGAGTTATTACAAATTCAAAGCAATGCCAACGATTTTGTAGGTACCAACCGTACAACACCTGTGGCTGTTATAGATAAAAGAAATGCCGAACGATTTAAGATAAATTACATGTCGTAAACCCACGTCAAAGCTGGAAGTTTGAGACTAAAATAAAAGTAAATAAAAGCTTTGCCAATCTTATTTTTTTCTAATTATCTTATAACTTCTGTAGAACATTAAAAATTCATCAAAGTCTTTTATGGTCCCAGAGGACCGACAAACGTTCTGTATTGACAACATTGAGGTAATATGTACTACGTACTAGAGATGACATCCCGAACAAATTTTTTGCTCCATTAACTGAGGTGCATGCACCTCAGTTGTCTCAGTCGACATTTGAACCTTGTAGCGAGAAGACATATTTACAATAGATCAACAAAATAAACATCCACAGACAGACTTTTACTATTGTACCTAATCTGTATTGTACTTTGAGTATATTAAAAATATTTATAATAACTCATTATGCTATTATATTGTCAGAATACATTTTTCGTTCATCTTGAAAGTTAGTCAATATAATATAATAGAACTATATACCTAAGGCGGTTATCACACTGCCACGCACCACGCTGCATCTTGCACTAATACCTACTTCTTATGGAACTTAGGCGGTTATCACACTGCCACGCACCACGCTGCATGTTGCGTGAATGCGTGTTCTAACGTTGCTTGTAAGTACCTCCATTTGTATAGAAAACACGCGCAGTCCAACACACAGAAAATGCATCTGCATGAACGCACGTGGATGCATTTTCTGTGTGTTGGACTGCGCGTGTTTTCTATACAAATGGAGGTACTTACAAGCAACGTTAGAACACGCATTCACGCAACATGCAGCGTGGTGCGTGGCAGTGTGATAACCGCCTAAGTTCCATAAGAAGTAGGTATTATTATTGTATTACAATACATATAGAAAAATTTAAACAAACTGATCAAAAATCACATTTAATTTACTTGAGTGAATTCCCACTTGTAATGAAAAAAAAAACAAAAAACTATTAATTTATACGTATTGAATTAGGCACAAATCCGTCCGTTCTGTTAACAGCTATTTAGTTAGTCTATATTGTGCAAAATTATGTGAAATGAATGCACGACGTTTAACCCTTAGCTCGTCGTTAAAAAGTGCAACGTATGTGGTATCGGGTCAAAAGTGACCCCGATGAGGTGAGTGACATATTATGTCTATACAAATATTAAAAAACATTTATATGGATTAAAATCATCTCTTAAATCCGCCATTGCGATGATTGTGTCCTGTAAATATAATGAAATATACCAAGACAACTCATAAAATAAAAAACACACTTTTGGTATCGGGGTCAATTTTGACCCCAACATGATACGTACCTAGTAGGAAGTAAGTTACGAGCGTCCGTCACCCGCCGCACCCCGCGACCACATGGGATTACCTTGCTTGATGCGCGAGAGTGTAGGAACTTAAACTGCATAGTTATGAATAAAATCAAAAGCTCTTGGGGTCAATTTAGACCCCAATACCAGTTAAGGGTTAAAACGTCGTGCAAAACTTGTATTGTGCAATGTAGCTTCAAAATTGGAGCACACATTTTCTTCGGGGTGTCTTCTCTAGTACGTAGTACATATTATTATATTACCTCAATGTACAGTCAGCCCCAAAAGTCGCTGAACACATTTTAAATTCCAAAACTGCTGAACACTAAAAGTGCCATAAGTCAGTGTCGCGGGTATTTCAAAAGTAGCTGAACACTAGTGTTCCAAAAGTAGCTGAACACTAGTGTCTATTATGTTTACTCGTTGGAATAGATACATAATTTCAAAACAATTCACTGAGATTCGATAGCCTAGGGTATAGAACACTCGACTTTGATAAAGTAGACGTGCGTTCGAAACCGGGTTGTGCCAAGTATTTTTTTTTGTTTTTTATTTTTTATTTATTGTATTTTATCTCAAAAAAAACAAGTAACTTAAATTCACCGTCACTGTTCACAGGTATTTTAATAAAGTTAAAATATTATTTTTAATTTTTAATTGAAAATTAAATACAGTCAATCAGGGTAACTTTGACAGATAATCACTACATTTTTCTAGCTCACTTTTATTACGTTCTTAACGAAGCAAAAGAGTTCACTTAATCTGTGCTCTCAGGGTGGTTATAATAATCGTGTGTCATTTATTATCTGTACAAATAATAAAATATGTCCAAAATTGACAATTTTGTTGTGTGTCAAAGTTATAATCCCTGAATGGGTAACTTTGACACCGATGAAATTTAACGATGAAATCTTTACTTTTTTACATTTTATAGGTTCAGGGTAACATTAGTTTATATTTCCAACAAATTATGATACAGGAGAGTCATAGACAAGTCAATAAAACCAATAAGTTGTAGGTCTATCTTTATTCAAACCCTATGGCAGTCACAAATTATAATCAACTTTCAAAATAAAGGAACATAACCTGGAAAAAACTTTTTATTTTCATTTAAACGAATTTTATCACGTAAAATATAGACATATTTAGGCTGTTGAAGACCCTATTCACCCCACTCCATGTAGAGCAAATCATCTTCAAGGTGAAGAATAATTAGATTTTGATCCATATTTGCGGGTGCCAGGCTCTGGAACTGTCTTTTTTCTAGGCATCGTATCTGCGGCTTATGAGCTAAAAAGAAATGTCTTTATTAATCACATATTAATATGTTTACATTATCAAGTACGTATGTATGAGTATATATATAGGATTATTTATTTATTAATACATAACAGTTCTATATCAAAGTTACCCACACTAAAACTGATAGTTAGGAAAAAAGACAGGGTAACATTGACACTATGGCAAAGATACCCAGGATTCGTTCAAAATATGACCGGCCGGAATATTAAGTAATTATCACAAAGATGTGATATGAAAACAAGAAAAATGTTTTGTGTCTACAAAATTAGACATATTATAAGTTATATTAAGCTTCTACTTACTTTGATAGCAGCGAAATTGCCGAGTTATCTTAAAAGTTATTCACTGCAGATTCAAAGGGCGCGAACAGTAAGTACTTTTACAAAACTTTTTGACAATACCTTTCTTTGACAGGTTATTTTTTTTTTTAAT
Organism: Schrankia costaestrigalis; assembly: GCA_905475405.1. Taxonomy (NCBI): domain Eukaryota; kingdom Metazoa; phylum Arthropoda; class Insecta; order Lepidoptera; family Erebidae; genus Schrankia; species Schrankia costaestrigalis. Next base: position 19,614,254 of record FR997825.1, on the reverse strand, counting down.
TTTGGTTAACGAGGTTTATACTATACACTTATTACAAAAAAATTAAGTCGTACACCAAGTGCTGCCCACGTAAAAAATAAAAAATTAGTTTGTCATCCGACTGTCAAAGTTACCCCTGGTAATCAAAGTTACCCCGATTGACTGTAGTATTTTTATTTAATTTATAATTTAATGAAGAATGATCATTATGACTTTAAATTGTATGAGAAACATTTTCGGAGATTCGATGATATGAGTTGAAATGTTATGTTAGAAGAAGCGCTCCCTGTTGTGCGACATTGAACTTAATAGTTTTATGACATGCAACTAAAATTAAGTCTAGAGGTGATAAAGCCATTTAATTAATTAATTAATTAAATTATTTAATTTAATTGTCGAATATACATTTTTTTCGTAAACGAAGTCGCGGGTTACAGCTTGTATTGAATAATAATAGTAGAAAACAAAATAAGTAAATAAAAAAACACAAAAAGTAATCCGTTCCTCAGGATGGAACCAGAGCTGTTTTCTTTTCACCCAAGCTCTATACAAGCAAAGCTATCGTGTTGACAACTGTTTTGATGAAATTGTTAATGTAGTATTCCGCTTTGAAATTGGCTTGACTTTTGTCTACTGTCAAAATCACTCACTATAGTCTTTATCAGACAGGAAAGGTACGGTGACATTTGATCTTTTCCATGTTACTTAGTTTACTTTTGTAGAATTTAAAAATAAAAGCTATTAATTTATGAATCCAAACTGATAAAAAATTAAAAATATTATTTAGACGTTTATATATAATTAAATTATATGAAATATTTGTTTTATATTCCATCTTCAACCCTAATATGTAAAATATAAACATATAAATTTTAAAATCGTATGCGCGACTCGGAACGAATGTCAATAGAGATTGACACAATAAAATTGTTAAAATCGAATGGTTTTTTATAAAATTGATTAAATCAATTTTTTTTTTTTTTATAATCATAGAAATTAATATAATAATTTCAGTTGTCTTATAACTCAATATTATTTTTGGCGGGATTCGTACGTCATAGCGGTAAAATCTTGATGATGTCATTATTAAAAGAGGCCTGTGACCTGTGACCACGTAACTGCCGATGATTGGAAAAAACAAAAATCTAATACTTCATGACTGTGAGAGGAAGAGACATCAAATTAGACAATTCAGTAGATTTTCACTTATTATGTCATGTAAGTGACGAATAATTTAGTAAGAAGTAATTCATCAAGCTGTTCATCAGGTGAATCACGCATTGATTCGGCATAATTATTAATAAATATTATTTAAAAAAAGATTAGTTTCTTATTTTGTACCCATAATCGATTTATTCTTGTTTGTAAATTATATCGGTTAGATATAGAATCGGTATTTTTAAAAACGATATTAGTGTTACTACATCTCTAGTAATGACAAATACTAATCGTCACCGTACCCATAAGATCTGAAAAATAGTATAGAACTACACTGAAACTCGACCGCAGATGAGCGACGCAGCGGGCGACGTTGCCGTTCAGTCATGCGCGGCTCCCGTATGCTGCACGAGTTGGCAACATCGATACTTCTGAAATACCCGCGACACTGACTTATGGCACTTTTAGTGTTCAGCAGTTTTGGAATTTAAATGTGTTCAGCGACTTTTGGGGCTGACTGTACGTAGTACATATTACCTCAATGATTGACAACGGAAAACTTGTCCTACCAAGAACATGATGATATAATATTTAAATCGCTTTTTATTAATTGATATTAAATAATAATATAATATTTCTCTCATAACGCTATCTAAGATGTGAGGCAGAGCTTATTTAATAGGTACTAGACAACTGATAAACATACTAATATACACATACATGTAGACACCGTCTCGTCCGTAGTTACTCTCGTTGTGACGATATTGGGGTATTACTGTTTCATCTAAAGCACGCAGTCTACTTAGACAGTCTAAGCCTATATAGAAATAAACGCCAATATTTGATCAAAGACTGTGACCACGTATAGCGCAAAGGCTCTTTCCTCACATAAAAAGAAAGGTAAAAGTTTATTCGATTCATTTTTTTGACAGTTACCTTTTCCAAGTAAATTTGACTTGGAAAGAAGCCTTTGAGACATGTTTCAGACAGCTTGGTAATAAATCCGACCGTGTTTGTTATAATTTATAAACATTTTTGTAATTTATATTACATGCTAAGGATAGTTTAAATCTGTTACTATTAAAGTAGTAGCAGTGAAAACTTTGCAATATTTGAAACACGTAATTTGTGGAAGTTTATTATTTCTTTCTATTTACCGTACAAAGAATTTCAAAGAGACCGATGTATGCGACAATCAGAATCTGTAGATGTCCCAGGGCTATACGATAAATCCATTAGCACATATCGGGGATTTAAAAAGATGAACACAAATGATTAGCATTAGGCTCCTCTGTAAGCTTATTTCGCACTAAAATATAATTTCCTTAAAACTCATTAAAGCTTTTAAATTTAAAGCTTTTTATTGCACGACCGATATCAAATTCTTAAGCTATAATATATTTTACTATACCTAACTATACTAGATACGATACTTTAATTCATTCTGTTTTCGTTAGTTTCAACTAAATATTTTACTTTTCCTAAAGTTCCACTTCCCAACATTTTGTCTTCAAGATTTTTATATTTCCACCTGTTAAAGACACTATTCAAACTTGAAATTCAAAGAGGCTTGTTGTTTGTCTTTGAGACTGGGCGGACCGAAAACAACAAAGGACGCCATCCTTTTGTTCTAATCAAGAAATCAAAGGCCTGTTACTTTCCTCCTTGTTTAGATAAAGTAAATTGCAATGTATTTACAATATAAATAATAATGATTATCTCAAATATACCACACAATACACATTATGTAAGCCGAGTCTGATCACAACTAGAGACACAGCTTGTGCTAATAATTTTAAAAACATATGTATTCCCTTCTTTTATTAAACCGTACATAAAACGCTCAGAGCAATGCAATCATTCATGTTCATTTACACAGAGATTTGCATTGAGTGGGAATCGATAACAAGACATCTGCGTAGCTGTCAAATGGTTTAACTACTGCGTCCCGGAGGACGTCGACTTGTCCGGGTTTGTTAACTAAATATCGAAAATGAATGATTACTTAGCCTTTATATAACTTTGAGTTTACAAAATTGTTTTGCTGCAATAGAGAGAGAGTCGTGCTAACTACGAGTATATTGAGAGAAATCTTTTCATTTTTGCGATAACAATTCTGTTTTGAGTTACCACGCAATTTTATTAAATATGTTTCTAGGATATTGGAGGACTAATCATGTTTATTTTAACAATATTTATTTATACTTTACCCGATTTCTACTTCTACGTGAAGAACAAAATGTTATCTAAAATTTAGATATAATAGAACATAAGAACAATAGATAGAACCATTTAGATCCTAAATGGTTTTTACATTATTGACAAGTAACACAATACGTCGAAGAGAGATAATTATTTTCGCAAAGGTGTTGAACGTTACGTTAATAATTATTAATTTGTTAACTTCTTGTGGTGACTCATTTTATTTCCTAAAATAGTTGTTAAATAACTTTCATTATTTTACGAATACGCAAAAAACACAGAAACTCTCATTTTATATCCACTATTGGCGAATAATTGAATGAAAATTATTTCTGCACTTTAAACATTACATATTGAAAGCTTTAAACATTATTGAAAGCTAAAAACCTTACGTGTATGATTCAATAACGTACAGTTTAATAGAGTTCGGAAGTATAAACGGGTTGGGTCCACCGCACAAGGCTCTCACTCACTTAATTTCGATAGCAAGTGTCTTTAGTCTTCTAGTTTGTGACGAATAAGTTTGTTGCATAGATCACTAACCAAGTTTAACCCATTTTTACTTGTATAATAAACAAAAAATGGACAAACAATGATTTTAAAATAACATAGAAAGCATAATAGGAGAATCTCCCATTACTTGTTAACTCACGTTGCACCGCATCATTTGTATTAAAACAAAGGATTGATGGTATGAATTAAAAACATTTAATGAACAAAATTTCTTGAAAAATCAACAAAATGAGAAACAGCCATAAAAACTGTAACATTTAGTTAATTGTCCTAGACATGTTCCATAAGATTTAAGTCTGAACTTTAAGGAGGCCATAGTAATTTTCGAATCACACCCTTATTCAGGTATTCAATTGTGATTTTTAGGGATGTGTGGCCGGGCACTATCATGGATTAACAGAAATTATTCCCCAATAAATGGTGCAATTGGCATTACATGAAGTTCTTAAGCCTCTGTAACATATTTATCTGCGCTTACACCACCACTTTAAAAAATAACCAAGTCTAAGTACGAGCCCCGTAAATGATGCCACCCAAAACATTATTGAACCACCTTGGCACACCACAGTTTCAAGGGGCACATGGGGCAAACCTTTTATTTTTGTGCCTGTAAGAACTCTGACGACCTTCACGATAACTTAATGATATCCGATATTCGTCTGTAAACACCACATTTTTCGAATGCTCTCGACGGATCGACATCCGTATTGGCAAGGCGGCAACCATTTTCGGGAAGCTAGGTACAAGGGTATGGTACAATAAGCACCATACTACTAAGACCAAGATGGTTGTCTTTCAGGGTTCCATCTTAAGCATACTCTTGTACGGAGCTGAAACCTGGACATCGTATGCAAAACAAGAACGTCGCCGTCGTCTTAACTTATGTTACATACGTTGTTTACGAAAGATCTTGGGCTTAGCATGGCAGGACAAGATGACAAACGAGAAGGTTCTAGAAATCGCACAGCTGCCTAGTCTGACAGTGCTTCTTAAATAGAGACGTCTGCGTTGGCTAGGGCATGTGCATAGGATGGAACCCTCTCCATTACAACGACGTGTTCTCTTTGGTGCAGTAGTGAATGGAAAAAGAGATGTTGGGAGGCCGCTGCTTCGTTTCAAAGACTGCACCAAGCGAGACATGGCAGCATTTAAAACCGACCACCGTGACTGGGAGAAGCTCGCGGAAAAACGTCCTGAGTGGCGCAAACGTGTCGAAGAGGGTCGGAAATTTTGTGATGAAGCCTGGATTGGAGTGCTTGCTGACAAGAGACAGAAACGACATGAACATGGTTCGACACTAATGTCCAGTTACTTCTATGGTCTGTACAGTCATCAAAAGCGATGTATCACAGACCACACCTCATAAATCGTCTGCAATAGACGAAAAGGCCTTATATAATATATTGTCCATTGCCTGTACTCACAAGAGAAATAAGAAACTGTGTCCTCTAGCAGTTTTAAAAGCTTAACCTTCTTCTGACCGTACGTATACCCCCACACACATTTTTAACTTCTTGGAGTTGGTTACGTGCTTGAATTGCTGTAATGAACCAGTCCCTGAGGACATTTCTGACGATAAAACGGTTATGCCAAGTAAAATTACACAGCTTACGACTGTGACCTGGTCTCTGTTCATAAGATACTGTCTCTAGGAACTGCCTACCTGCATTTACCACAGTCGTATTTACTTTTCGACCAGTCCAAATTTTCTCCAAAATTTCCAAAATAATCTAAAAATATTGTAAGTTTAAGTATATTTTTACTAATGGACTTAATAATAAATATATCAGGTCCAAAATTACATGATAATTGCTCTTAATAGTTTATCATACATCATATTTCATCCAGTTCATAGTAGTTTATGTCCTTTACAGTAGATTTGTGTTATAGTTTCCTATTAAACTTGGTGCTTACTTTAATATGGGATAGTTTCCATTGAAAGCTTGAGTGCCTTAAAGGACAACTAGCAGGAACTAAGCAACTTTTTTTAATGTAAGGGACATGCTATTTTCTAAACGCGTAAGTTTACGTAAATATTTTATTTATAGTTATAAAGAAGAGAAAATTATAAGAAACTTTGTCCTAGACACTTTTAAGATTAGGGCAACTAATAAAAAGTTACAGAAGAATTTGTAAAATCGGAATGGTTTTTTGGCTCTCCTGAAAAGTCGTGTTTTGTCCCTTACGTTAATTGATACTTCTGGTGTCGATATTTGAACGTAGGCAGCAGTAGCGCCACGAGACAATGGTCATTGTCTATTTTTTAATAACGCTAGTCCAAACTGTTTTGTCGGACAGTGTTGCATTTACGATAAGAATGAATCTATTACTAACTAATCGCGGCATCAGCGTTGCCTTCGATGATGCGTCAAATCATAAACCTTTTTCAAGGAATTAAGGATGTTAGTTTAATTCTTGGAAATAAGATACATTTTTGACTTCAAGTTAGACTTGAAATGTCAGTAAGCAAGATTTTGTTAAAAATTATCAAAACCAGTATAAATCAAAATATTATTTTGATAGAACTTTACATCGATATTAGCGACTAAGAAAGAACTAAAATATAACAGCTTACGAAACCCGTAAAGAAATTGATTCACATCAAAGTGAATGAATACCTTAAAAAAATATCTGGTGGGAAGGTGTGGGAGAAATGAAATAAAAATAGGTTTAAAACTGGAATAGAACCCAAATACGTAATTACCAATTATAATAAAACATTTATACATAATAAGACAGTTACAAAAATGAATAAAAACCTCCTAAACGCATTTTAACAACCACTAAGCTAATTCAAAAAAGAAAAATGTCTTCTTATTTTTTTTTAACAATACGGGAGTTTAACCACCACGTGCCGAACGGATAAGCCTATTGCATTACAAAAACCAATGTTTTATGGAGATCAAAGGGCTATGTTTTATTAAGTAAGACGTCTATAGTCGGATCGGATTAAAGTAGATTTTACGGAACTTTGTAACTTTTAACGAGGATAAATGGCAAAAAGCATTTGGTAGACAAGACCGGAGCATAGTTTGAAAAGTCTTATAGTCCTAAATATCTACTATATAGCGAAATAATACCTTTAGAGGTTTGACCATTAGCTTTTTTTAAAGAAATGTTTTAAAGGTAGCTGGAAATAATCCAATAATAGAATATTGTACTTGGCGATGTAATAAAATCTAACATTGCCAAATAATAAATATATTTGCCTCTAGTTATTGCAAAAAAGTTATTTCCTTTTATATAAAATCGAAACAATCCGAGTATATCGTTAAGACATCAAGCACTTTACTTCTAAGAATATCGTTTTAGTATCCCAAATATATTGGACCCCTAAAACAATCCCGTACCCCGGTGGTCTTAACAGTCCTGCCTCCATTACTAAGTAGCCTTGTTATTTGTCTCATTGAAATAAACTTTTTTGAATGTACTGATTATTTGTTACTGGTAAGAATATTTGATCAGTCTGTAACATAATAAATTTGTGCGGGAGGAATCCCTGACGTTTATTGGTTAAAATACTTTAAAAGCCAAGCCTTCCGAATACCATACTTTATTGCTTACTGTGAAACGGTTATTAAAATCTTGAATAACCATCGAATGCAATAAACCTCGACTTAACAATGCAATCAGGGTCACCATCACTGTGAAACTTATAATGGGGTATCAAGTTTCAATACAGTCAGGAATTCTATTTTTATAAATCAGTTAACTCTTTGAATTATTGTAAAAATCTGGAAATTGTGTATGTGATTTTCTAAAGTACATAAAAATAATAACAACAAATTGGAAAACACAATTTAGAAAGCTTTTGGCATGCAGCATTTGCGCTGATGCAATAATATATGTATTAGTAATTACTATGTCCATCCCCTTAGATTCCTATTGGCTATTTCTATTAAAACGTTGCGTTCAGAACAGAACAAAAGAAAACATGGTCGACTAATACCACGCTGCCCAGCGTTCATAATGTGTCGAATAGATCTTATGCCTGTCTTATGCCTTGGTGGACTTTGATTACAACTAAAATACGATAAGCAGTGGCGACATTTTGTATTAGGTCATCATCAGACGAAGAAACACTTCAGCTGTATTGAACTCTTAAAAATTGTTGTTTTTTCTACCATAGCAATATTTATTTTAAGTATTGTAATAATCAATACAGAAAACGATTCTTTTGTGAAGCGACCCTATTTAATTTTTTTTTCATACTTTATTTCTGTGTTTTGTTGTTATAGCTGTCATACTTCAGGAACATTTCAAGTGTCTGCCTATTGATGTTCAAAAGGTAGCCTTTGACAAAAAAGGCGGGCAGGGGAACCTTAGTTGTTAGTAATAGGGTTACGTTGATACTCTGAATATATAGAACCCTATCAAAACGAAGGATAATGCAATAAGCGAATAGAAACTAAACGCAGATATTCAGAGCATATTGAGAATAATAATTATTCAAGAAGTTCGAAGAGAGAAAGTTTACATGTATTCTTATCGACACCAATAGGTGCATCTTTTTACTCCGTCACTGGCAGATTAAAAATGCCGTTCTAATCATAACGATTGAATAATCTTATTTAAGCCTATCTTTACTCACAAATCTCATACTTTCTAAAAAAAAATATGATTAAAAAAAATTAAAAAGAAAAAATGTGACTCGTGGGCATGACCCCGCATAACTAATCCGTAGTCTTAACTACTACGCTACCAGCCTACCACGACATAGACATTTAACTGCAAAAACCCTTATCGGTTTAATGTTACTACCAAGGGAGGTCTTTTTATTTGAATATGTTCGTACATACGTGATATACTACTAAAATGAACGGCAAATGAGAGATACATTGCAAATCGTCTCAATATGCATATAAGTTTCCACCGATGCATGGGCGGAATCCCGCGAATGCATGTGACACGTCATAATAGCTCATTACATAATAATACATTATATTATTTATAAGTGAACAATCTTAGTCCACGAAAATGCCAACAAATTAAAGTCATTATTAAGAGACTATTTGTCTCTATACCATACAATTTGAGACAGGTACAACAGTTAGACTTTAAATAACTTTAAGATACTTTGTCTGTTTTATTATTTTTTATCTTTGACTTTACAATATTTTGCTTATGCCGAATAAGACCTCGATAAGTCAGCATTCTGACTTGTTTTAAACAATAGGAAAGTAATTGAATTATTCAGACACTTGTTAAATATTCAACAAAAAATAAATGACGAAGTCTGTTTTCTCACCACACTTTCGTTTCTTCATCAGCGTCATCACAGCGGTGACGACAACGGGCTCTACTAAGCCTCAAGAGCCAGAACAGAGTAAATTTATAAAACCTTTTTTCTCCTTGTTTGATCTGTGTATTTACTCTCTCTGCAATGACACGGTATGTACAGTCATGAGCAATAATTATGTACCTACACATTAAAATATAATAATATTAAAAAAACTGTTCTAAAATAATTAAGGCATTTCTAATTTATAAATTATTTGAAAGAAGAAAAAAGTATAATGTATAAATTATACCCACCTAAACATTTTCTAGTTAGTATGAGGTGACCACTAAAACATCACCTATCACTTTTTTTTAGTGTTACTTATTTTTCTTTTTTACAAATATCTAACTTAATAGCCTACTGCAATATTAATTTACATTAATAAAATTTAATTAGAGATTTAGAAAAAATATAAGATAGAGTAATGTTCCATAAATATTTTAAATGTAACTGTCTAGGACAATCGAGCACAATAACAGTACTAAGTTCACGTTCTTTTAAAAAAAGTTTTAATTTCAACTTTCAGTTCTTAAACGATGCTGTCATTAAAGTTTCGAAGCCGAGCGCAAACTCCGGGCAGTCTAGCAGATACTAGGACACAGCCTGTTATCGCAGCGTTCGACGCGACACTGATCTCGGTAGAGCAATAAATGTCTAGGTCTAGGGTCTTCGGATAGTACATCCCTGTTTTCACGTTGTTATTGTGGGTGTACTGCGTAAATGTAAAGGTGTAAATGTAGATGTGGACACGCGCACTAATAACAGCGGGTACCCTGAAGATAGGAATTTAAACTCAGACTTACCAAAAGCTTTAATAGGATTCAAAATCGGACACATGTAATTTTGTTTAACTAGATATTATTTGCGTTGCATGTCATTAGTCAAAACAAAGCATAATTTTATAATATACTAGCGGCCCGTCCCGGCTTACCAGGGGCATTAAATTTGATTGTAATTTAAGGATCTTCTTTTTTTTTTCAAATGAAATATAGCCTATGCCACTCAGTAAAAATGTAGCCTTCCAACAGTGAAATAATTATTCAAATCAGCCGTTTAGGATAAATAACCTAGACACCGACTGCAGCGCCATCTGCCGGGCTGATTTGTGAATCTAAACTATCCAGGCCGCCACTCAAAGGCATACAGAAAAATTCATTTAAATTCAAGCCGTTTATGAGTAGTTCAATGGCATACACACGTACAGCAGTATTATATAATAATTATAACACATTATTTTGACATGACATCGCTAACGCTCCAATACTTTGTTCTACTTCAGTACGCCTGATTGCAACCCCCTTCCCTGTTAGCAACAAACATTAGCAAACTTGCACCTCCCTGGTACACACAAAATTTTAGACAACGAACGCCAACGTGCTACCGCTGCACCAGTACATTATGACACCATTATTGACACTATATACAATTAAGTTTTGTATTCTGGTCCATGCTTGAAATATTAAGATAATTGACCATTAAGAGTAAACGACAAGGTGAAGTTAAAATATGCGTGTACCTACTAATCACTACACGAACATTCTGTAAATTATGATAGTGCAAAAATCTTATTACTTAGTACCTATTAGACGTGATGTCTATCTTATGAACGAACAATTTTCTAAAAAAAGATACATAATGGATATAGCGTATTACAAAATACCCAAGGAATAAATATACGACAAACGGGAAAGACAAAAACAATATTTTCCTCTGTAATGCCCGATTTACACATCGACAAGTACAGTAGCGAGTTAAGTAGTAAGTTGTTGATTAAGTTGATTTGAATAAATCTCCATCCTATTTTTTTGGGAGTAAAGTACGAAGTAGCCCCCCTCTCTCGCGTCTCGCTAACTTAACTCGCCAAAAAATAGAATGAAGATCTATTTAAATCAACTTAATCAACAACTTACTACTTAACTCGCTACTGTACTTGTCGATGTGCAAATCGGGCTTAAAACTAAGTTGGACATTAAGTCCATCGAAGATACGTGGCTGCGGAGCGGCGAAACCGAAAAACAATTAACCAATACGATTCTTTGTGGTAATTTTGTGCAACCTTATTGGTTACTCCGCTGCGACGCTTCAAGTCGGTGAATATAATATAACCCACGCGGTATAGGCCACCAATACTCTATTTCACTGAAGGAGGCCCTTTCTGTTATAGGCACAAATTTATATTAATGATTACACCCTTGCTTTGCATATTAATTTTTCTCGCTACTGGAAGTTGTACAATTAAATCAAAAAATGCTGCAAAAACTGGTTTAAAACTGGAAAAATCCTACGTTCTCGTTTCAGGTAGTTGCAACACGAAAACTTTTTAACTAGCTGACACTAAATGAAAATTTTTAGTCATGGTTTGACTTTTAGCATTGAGCTATTCCAATTATTTTTTCACCAACTTCAAAAAAGGGGGTTACTCAATTTCACACACAACTAAATTTAATTGTTTACAATATAACTAGCTGTCCCGTGCCCACTTCGTTAGGCGGCGAACAAAACGCGTCACTTTTTTAAACATATTTTATTATTAGCCTATGACACTCCCCGATAAATGGACTATTCAACACAAAAGATTTTTTATAATCGTAGTAGATCCAGATATTACCCACTACAAACAACGTCACGAACACACAAACTTTACCTCTTTATAATATTAGTATAGATAACAGCTGTCAGTTCTTCGTGCTATGCGCTCACCAACACTTTAACTGGGCAACCCTGAGTGGTATGTCGGTCATTTTGTTCACCTGTGGATCACCTTAGTTTTAATTCAATCACGTAGGAGAACCACTGACAGTCACTCGGGCAGAAAAGTTCTGGATTGGCGACTGGAATACTGACAGTCGCAGAGTGGGAAAACCTGACTTAGATAAGATAACGAGACGCCGATGGATCAGGGTGGCACAGGACCGCCCAAGGTGGCAATATTTAAATCAGGTCTAAGTTTACCAGTGGACATCTATCGACTGATATGAGTATAATAACTTGAAAGCGACGACATCCACAAAGCATATAAAATAATACAATATTCTGGGATTATAAGTTGGTTGGATATGGATTTCTCTTTACAACATCAGCCCAAAGAAGGATAAGAATATTGTCCAAAAATATAAATAAATAAATATTCCTCGCATATTCACACAACGCCATCTAGTCCCAAACTAAGCTGAGCTTGTACTATGGGTACTAGGCAACGGATAAACATACTTAAATACTTTTTTTTTGTAAATACATACATATTATACATAGAAAACACCCAGACCAATGCAAACAATCATGTTCATCACACAAAGATTTGCATTGAGCGGGAATCGAACCCGAGACCTCTGCACAGCAGTCATGTTATGTAACCACTACGCCACAGAGGTCGCCATAATAAACTAAATAAGATCATAATTTTCATCTGAATGTGTGCTTTATTTCATGTTAACCCCAGTTGTTCACTCAACTACAATAAGACCTAACCTACGCAGAGCCTGCACTAGGAAATAAATATGTGGCATAATAATACTTTGACACTTTCGCGCATGTTGGAAATGTTTACAGAAGCACTGTTTAGCAGTGACTGTCTATAGGCTGATAATTTACCTTTGAGGTCAAGTATGTAGATGGTCTATCATCATAATATGATGATGATGAAAATACTTTCATAGTTTATTGGAAACATGTACATATTAAATCTATATTTCTTGTAGAAACATCTATATACTTGACCTCAAAGCTAAATAAAATGTTGCTAAGCCTTCTGTGTAGGTACTTACATAATGTCAACCACACTAAAGCCAATTGCCTATTAAAAGTTTATTGTAGGATTGAAATTGATACAAATATTTGCAGATTATTCAGCTAAGCAATTTTATAGAATATGGTCTATATGACTGAAAGTCTCGCACTTTTATGGGCAATTAATGCCACATCTGACATTCTGCTCATCAGCAGATCATGGAGAACAGATTCCTAGCTAATTATCCTGGAGCAGGTCTGTCTGTCTTCTCTATAATGTTGCATCAAATGCGGTATGGCACCATAAAGTTAAAAGCACATTACATTTTCAGTAGTATAAAGATATGTACATACTAATCTTGACGAAGCAAACCAGATTTGTAAGCATCATAGTAAATGGCTCGAGGTAGTCTTCATGGCGTCATATGGGTATCTATGTGACCAAGTAGTGTGTTTATGTATGTATCTATGGAAGTTATCAAACTGCCATGCTATACCTAGTTAAAAACATATAATGCTATTTAACTAATATCTGCTAATTGCATGGTTGTTCTGATTCTGACTACTTATACAACGACGGAAGGATATAAATGCTTAATAAGAATTTTTAATCTTTTACAAATCATACAAATTAAGTTATTTTAACTAGACTAAAATAATTTACATAGCTCATAAAGGACTATACTGAATTTGAATTCGGTATTTTCACATACAATTGGTGAAAATATAACATTTATCTACTGTACGCACAATCTAAGTTGGCTAGCTTAAAGTTGTTGCTAATAGCTGGGCAAATGTTACTTTTAGAACTAAATGGTGGAGAGAATGGAAAGTGGGTGTTTTATTGGTCCCTTAACATGCGCAAACATCTCTGAAAGCTAACTTCAGCTCAGTCAAATGTGATTGCACAAACTGTGTATAATGTTATATTGTCAGCAAATGGGAAAGCAAAACCATAGCAAGTTCAAATTCACCTAACCCTACAAAGCTGACTAGCAAGAACATATCAAGCTTCTAAAGTCAATTTGACGACCTCTGTGGCGCAGGCGGTATATTACATGGCTGCTACGCGCAGAGGTCTCGGGTTCGATTCCTGCTCAATGCAAATCTTTGTTTGCATGAACATGATTGTTTGCATTGGTCTTAGTGTTTTCTATGTATAATATGTATGTATTTACAAAAAAAAAGTATTTAAGTATGTTTATCCGTTGTCTAGTACCCATAGTACAAGCTTTGCTTAGTTTGGGACTAGATGGCGATTTGTGAATGTGTAAGGATTATTTATTTATTTTATTTAATCAAGACAGATGCCACAGATATTATATCATTGAAAGATAATGAAAAGTAGAAACAAACCCTATATTATGAAACTGCTTACGCTTAAGGACATGGATCCGCAACATAACAGAGATAGCTTACATAACTAAATGGAAATACTGTGAAGGTTGCAGGGAAACAAAGGCAATAGTAACGTGATCTTTGCATGACAAGCTCCATAAAGCTGTTGAAATTTTAACAGATCACTGTCCCCTAAGCATCCTTTGCAGAGATTGCATGGGAGCAGAAGAAATGCTACAGCAGGCACTCATGGAGTAGTGTGGCAGAATAACAGGAACAGTTTTTCCAATCCCTAATTTCGCTATCAGCACCCTAAAAAGGTTACTAGCTATTTGGTATAGCCTGGGTTGATTGAAATAAACAGGTTTTTATATCACTGGCACATTTAGGCAAAATACAAAATTATTCCAGGTAAACTAAACTCATGGCTTCACCGCTTATTCAATGTGTATTAGTATAGTAAGCGAATACTCTCTTTAACAACAACGGAGACCAATTCCTGCAGTCATCTACTACATTTAGGATGATAACAACTTAAAGTAACGTAAACACAGATAACAATTGTACATCAACTATATTGCATTATTCTTAGCCATTTTTATGATGAATCTTGTGCTTCATTCAGCAATTAATTTGTATAATACAGATTTTTTAAAGCATTACAAACTACAGGATCATAATCATACTGCAGCCGAAATAACAGGCTGATGATTGAATTTCTTTTAATTTTTTTTTATGGGCAAATTACTCAGTAGCTTGCATAAATCTTTTTTTATAGAAAATATTGTATGTTATTAGTTACTAAAACTAAAGTTAAACTTTTAGTGATTATTAGGAGAGAACTTTATCTAGTTTAAAGTACATCAAAATAAATCGGCGTCATGGCAGACCACATATAGCGAGATGGCACACAGGGCACAGAAAAATTAGCCTTCATTGGTCAATGACCGAGATTTGTGGAAATCATAGGGAGAGCCTTTGTGCAGGAGCAGGCTGATAAAGGCTAAAACTATAAAGAATTACTCATATACAATGATTATACAGGTGTTAAATGTGAAACATGTTAGCCATTATCTTTAATATCCCACATGTTTCTCTACCTAGCAATCTAGAGACATCGTTACAATGTTGCTTTAGACATAGACTAGCAGAGACCTTGCTAATATGTACTAAGCAGTAGCAGTATTTAAATTAAGATAAACGGTATAATTAATTTATATGCTTATAAGAATAAACTCTTCTGAGTAACTAACTGGTCTGAGTGTTTTCTATGTATCTATAATATGTATGTATTTACAAAAAAAAAGTATTTAAGTATATTTAGCCGTTGGCTAGTACCCATAGTACAAGCTTTGCTTAGTTTGGGACTAGGTGGTGATGTGTGAATGTGTGATGATTATTTATTTATTTATTCTTATCAGAATAAAGGAAAAGAAATTGAAACACTACATATTATTTAAGAGTGATTGACAATATATAGCAGTGGCAAGTACAGATAAGGACAATGAATGTATAGGGATAGTGTTCAAATATTAATAATTCAAATATTTACAGCAAATATCTTTAATATTGTAATTATTTAAGTATATTTATCCATCGTCTAGTACCCATAGTACAAGCTCTGCTTAGTTTGGGTTTGGTGTTCTGTAAATGTGTGAGGAATATTTATATTTTTTTTATATTTTTTTTTTTTTTTTAAATATTTTACGATCTAACATGCAATCGGTCATCAGACCATAAGCATTTTTTTTATATGATGTTATTTACAATTTCCCAATTGTTAGAATTTTTGAATTAGAAATTAGCTAAATATATTATACACAAAGAATTGAGTGACATTGTTATATTTATTCAAATAATATGATTAAAAAACACTACTAGGGATTTTTTTAAACAGAAAATAAATTATTCTAAAAATTTAAAATAAAGCTAGATTCTTATCAAAAATACAGCTAGCCAATTTTTTTTAACAATAAAATATTAGGCGTAGTTTTAATATATTTTTGAAAGCATTATTTACGAAAGAAAGATCAATTCACTGACTGCAACAATAATAAGTCTCAGTTTGTGTTCAAAACGTATCAGCTTTTGATTCACGCAAACCTTACGATAAAAAATATTAAAACAAATGAGCCACCACTGTTCTAATTATGTATATGAACCGTTTATAGTGGCATGCAGAACAGCATATCAATCAACGAACAGAAAGAAGAATGTATTCGTGAACAAGGAGGGCCCTTCATAGCCCTAAACGTAAGTTATTTATGTTAGTGCGCTTGTTGAAAGAAACAAGTGTTGTATATATTTGTAACCAAAACAGGAATAATAAAACTTTCAAATTAAAATACTGAATGAATATATAAAATATTGTAAATATCATGCAACGCACCTTCGAGTGCCAGGTACATAGGTGGAACCCGGTGACATGGGGAGTAAATTAACATAACTTCGTCCTTGCACTGCTTTGATCACTAGCCATAACTTATAAAAAGTTAACACAAAAAGCTTGTCCACTACTGTTTTTGTTTGAAAGACAACATACTAGGTGCACCTTCAGTTATTATTGTCGATTTATATTCACTGAACGAAATAAAATATTATAACACCTTCAGTAATTAATCGACCATAGCTAGCCGAAAAGCCCTTTCAACTCAAGTGCTGCGTTGTGAAGGAAGACGGATGACCATAGATAAGAATTATATACTGGAAATGTTACTCTATGGAATGGCATTTCAGGCGAATGAAGTTTGTGAACATGAACTAAAATAATAAAAACCATAGAGTATGCAAGAGTTATGAATGAGCGACATGTATAGTCTGTGTTTTGATTGACATTCGAGAAACTAAATTGCGCTTTGAATCTTGCCATACATTTCTCATAGCATAATATAAAACTCAGACACACTTAAATTTGAAATAAAAGTTCTATAGGAAGGAAAAGAAACAAATATGTCTTATTGTGTAATATTTATATTCAGTCAGGCAGGAGTCAGGATTACATCCCCACCCCCATTCCATTACCACCACTCCTCAGGTTATATTATACGTAACTATGCACTTGTAAAAGAGCTCAGTCTTTTAGTTCTCATTTCAGGGGTACGAGTTCTTTTTGCAGAACTCACGAGTCACGACTAATTCCTAAGTTTTGATATCTTAAGTCCTTTCAGTCCTTATATTTCTTGAGTCGTTAAAGTAAGGACTTAGAATAATTTTTTAAGTTCTTTTATTTTTTAAGTCCCCTAAGTTCTTCGAGGCCTATAAGTTCATTCAAGTCTTAGGAGTCTTGAATTATACAGCAGGATTTCAGTCCAATCAAAAAGAGACTGTAGTAGATATTGCTTAGTAAGTTTAACTAAACATTAACAGTGGCTCAAAAAAGACATGACAAGACATTTAGAAAAAAGAGATCTGTTTTAAAAAAATAAGTCTCGAGTTTTCTTTCTTGTTATGAAGACTAAAAACACAGAGAGGCATACGTAAGTCTTCAAAATAAGGGCAAGTTTTGACAAAAAGCCGCAGTTCTTTTACAACACTATATGCACTGATTATACCCAACGAAATATTGGTTACCGCTTTCTTCTGCTCCTATAAGACTCGTAAATTTTAGCCCAAAATCTTACCTTACTAACTGAAACCAACTCTCAACAGTACACTTGGATTATGTTTGGGAGAGAGCCTTCTCACAGTTGGCCTAAAGCGTAAGAATAGTTACATAACATTTTTGACTAAAAAGTGTATTATTTACTGAATTAAGTTCTCTTAGCATTTTCAACGTTTCATCAAAACATTGTTGACCCACTGCAGGGCACTGAACTCCTCTAGTAGCAAAATGAAACTTTGACCTGCTAAAATAAATTAAACGTCGGGTATAGTGCGTAGAGTAGACGAATAGGCAAAGAATTTTACACCAAGTTTTCTTTTTCTTTGTGGTCGTATTATATTTGATATCTATTTCGAGTATATCGAGAACTTTTCGATACCCAAAGGATAAAATTAACTGTATTCTTACTCCATCGCATAGATAAATTGTTTCTTATAATTTAAACGTCGGGTATAGTGCGTAGAGTAGACGAATAGGCAAAGAATTTTACACCAAGTTTTCTTTTTCTTTGTGGTCGTATTATATTTGATATCTATCTCGACTATATCGAGAACTTTTCGATACCCAAAGGATAAAATTAACTGTATTCTTACTCCATCGCATAGATAAATTGTTTCTTTTAAGGCTTTACATATTTTTAAGCTTGTTTTTCCGCGGCAACCAGAACGCATGCGTAAATGAGAAATAAACATTACCATAGAAAAAAATGGCACAATGAATATTTTCTGTTAACTCTGTCAACACAAAAATTCAGAGCTGCTTGCTTTGCTTTCAATTCAATCTTGTCTTGGTTCGCCTTGTCGTTTCAATTTAGATTTTAATACATCATATAAATTTATAATAATGGCCAACATAGCAGCCAAACGCATCAAAAGAGAATTTAAAGAGGTCATGAAAAGTGAAGAGGTAAGTAAGTTTTATTTTCCGTGTTTTTGGAAATAGTTGGTCTGTAACAGTTACTTGCACATTTATTAGTATGTCATATTTTAGTTAGAGAACATCGATCTGTATGAGTACAAAGTGCGCCAGAAAGTATTGCGTTTATCTCAATTTGTATTTAATATTCCTCGTTCTAAACATACGTTATTAGATCTCTGCCGTGCCAATGATTCAGCAAGTTTTTTTCTAAAAAACAACAATATAAATATATCTGTAATTCGTTGTGACTTCATCACAATATGTTGAATATGGAGGGTGAATTAAAAATATTTTACATAGCTTTTAGTGGAATGTAAATTAAATAAAAATAATTATGTTTAAAATGTTTATTTATTATTTCTAATAAGATTCTCTTAGACAAGTTTTGTTGTATTTATCAGTAGTGGGAGAAGAGGCATACATCATAGAATACATAACAATGTAGTTTATTAAAATTAATAGTAAGTTAATGTTTTAAACTTTTATTTATGACCCTCTATAATGTTATGAAGATCTTCATAATCTCTCTTGATAGATGTGTATCTAACATTTGCAACAAAAACATAAGTGTTTATGTTTTTGTTGCAAATGTTTAATACCAGTCAGTCAGGTTTATATCTAATAAACATAACCAATGAGTAAACAAATGTATTTAAATAAAAACTTGCAATAACAGTGTTGGGAATCACATCATCAGAAGTTGTCATGATTATGGTTTGTTACAGTATTCATAAGTATTTGAACTTTTTTGTAATGTCATTGTGTTTTTTTTTCAATAATTACACTAATACCACTCCAAATTTGACAGTGGTAGTCTAGGGTTGGGTGCCTGAAATATATCAGGAGATTTATCGATTCAGATAACAAACAATTAATCGTTTCACCTTTTCCAATAAGTACTTTAGTGCTAGTGGGCCGCAGTATCATCCGTCCAAGACTTTAACTTGGTGGGTTTCGCATTTAAAGTTTCATCTATAAATATTCATAAGCCTAGTTTTCATATAAAATTGGCAAAAAATATTATTTTCTCCATACAACACTGATTAAAAATTTTCTAAGTGTGGGACCCTTTTTGGTACCCCTAACATTAGTCTCTACTACTTACCTAAAAATACACTGATAAATAGGGCAAAACCTGATAATGATAATTATAGTCATAATAACAGCCCATTTTCAATTTTTAAATGATAATTTTTAAGTTACTCATTTTGTTTATTATAATTCACACTGACATACCTAATTCAATTTCTTGCTGATAACAAATTAATGTCAATCACTCAATTATCTGGTCTGAATTATTTATTACTTGCTACTCTTAAGAAAATAATAGTAGAGTGGTAAAAACTACTAATCTTTTTCTAACTCTACTAATATTTCTACCTTTACTAATCTTTTTATCACTATTTTAATTTTTTTCAACGTGTTTTGTTGAATGGTAAATTTAAATATACATATACTGGCTTGCTATTTGTTTTGTTTGTTTGTGTTGCTGTGCTTTTTCTTAACATGGCTTACATGGTGCAATTAGCGACTGTAAACTGTAACTGTACTTATATATGTTGATTTCATGAAAAATTGCAAAAAATTCCTTTTGTTAACCCATAAACTTTTAATTTACAATCAAATTTGAATTAAACTTAATCAAGCTTTGACTTGTCATTAAGCTTATTCGTTTTGAAATATAGACATTTTAAATTCCACACAATTTGAGACATATTTGTTTTGAAATATAGGAATATTGGTATCAGTCATTGTGAAATTAAGTCGTACCAATATCAGACATTTTGGGATTCAAGGCTTATAGACCGGAGGGATACAATTGACCCAGTCCTTGACAGAGCATCACAGTGATTAATCAATTGATGGTTTAAAAAAGAATGCTTGGGCATATTGGTTATGGTAGATGAATTATGAAAGACGATAACCACTATAATTACCTACATCTTTTCCATACCTAATTTTTGGTAATAATATGTAAATCACTGACATATTGTTTCAACACTAAGGCTTACTCTAATGATTGTAGCCCAAAAATCTGTATTATAACTATCCAAGATCGGTAGTTTAAATAAACAAAATTAGTCTGAACTTAAGTCCTTTATTTTGCTATTGCCAAAACTGACCAATTCTAACTGACCAATACACAATATTTTTTAAAGCTGTAATCTGTTTTTAAAGCAATGCTTTAAAATAATCTATTACGTTATTTTAAATTCATTATTTCAGTTTAATGTGGCTTGTTTATGTGTTTGGCTATATCTGTGTATGTTGCGAAGGTAAAATCATTTTGATCTTAAAATACTAAGGGCCAGATTCAGAGACCGCACTTTGTCTTTACTTTAGCAAAGTCTAGTTATTATCTCTGAATTTGAACAACATTAAAGTAATTTTTCGCATGAAAAAGTTTACTTTCATTATTTATTACTACAAAGTAAACTTTTCATGCGAAAAAATTACTTTAATGTTGTTCAAATTCAGAGATAATAACTAGACTTTGCTAAAGTAAAGTCAAAGTGCGGTCTCTGAATCTGGCCCTTAGAATGGATGATATGCTTAAAATTTTATGTTTTCTTTATTATTCCTATCTCATCGTTTTATTCTTTGTGCACCATATTTATTATAAAATACGTGTTTGTTATGATTGTTTTTGTTTATATTGCTTGTTGTTCAACGTCAGCAAGTGTGCCAACTGCCAACAGTAAAGGCTGACGCCTGTCAGCCTTTTGGCACACTTGCAATATTAAATGACTTGCTATTCTTTGTTTACACATAAGATTATTGCTTTATCAAATAAAATACGCAATGTTTTTCTTGCGAACTGTGGGCGTACTATCTAAAACGTAAACTTCACATAAGTAGATTAGATACTTATCCATCTGGTCTGTAACTGCTCTTTATTTTTTGGGTGTTCTGGTGATAGGTATAGTACTTTAAATAATCCCAAAAGTTAAAGTGAATGTATGTATATACATTGTCCCTGGATATTCATTATCCCCATTGCTGTATTAGAGAGGGAAGGAATTCATCCAGCCCCATGGCAGGGGAGAAGAAATTATGTTTTTTCTTTTTCTTTCATTCAATATATGAATAAATAACTAGGTTTTAGTGAGGAACAGATTTTATGTTATTAATTGTAAAGCCGAACCCATTTGCTATCTAGTCGGTCTTCAGGCGTTCGAAAATAACTCCCGAGTATTATTTAATTACTAATATTTTTTATCATCTACGTACTATTCTTGAGAACGAATGATTGGCTTCAAATTAAATTACAACAATAATGTGACGCACTGTGACGTTTTTTGGGTTCCGTAGCCAAATAACAAACAATGGAACCCTTATGGATTCGCCTGTCCGTCCGTCCGTATTTAACAGCCACTTTTTTCCGAAACAAACTCAGTGTATTCGGTAAAGGGCATACATTTTTTTTTAGAAAATTAACTTTAAATTCTTGGGACTTTGCATACTTAGAACTAAAATTCAATTTTTTTTGTCTACCCATAAGTGGGGTATCAATAGATGTCTACAAAATTATATTGGGGTTTCTAATATAATTTTTTTCTTAATTGAATAGATTGCAAAGACATTGGGTCCGATTGCCTTTCTTTTCGCTCTTAAATAAGGATGCACTAAAATGTATAAAATAAGACCACGTCCTTATATAAAAGCTATTGCGGATGTCACAAAATAAGAACGTGACCTAAAAAACTACCAATTCCTTTTATCTATGAAAACAACCTTAATTAAGAGTGTTGTTATATCAAGCTTGACATCTGTACGTCAAAGTTATTTATTTATAGGCTTTGTCGCTTAGCCACATCGCCGCCTGTATTATAGTGTGACCACAGGAGCTGTGCTCCTCCTGAGGTATGCGCGCGGCGAGAGGGGGGTGGACATAATAGAGTACATGTTATATACTGGTATAGAATAAACAGTCTATGATGTAGCTACTATATCCTATTCAAGATAGCATGAGAAAAAGTATAAACATGTCAAATCTGTCAAACTGCCAAAATGCCGCGGTTTTCAAAAAAATTTCACTAAAATCATAATTATACAATAAATAACTCTGTGTAAATATAAATAAGTGTATTCTACCTGGATAAGAAAATGTGAATTTAGTAAATAATGCTTGAATTAAGGCAATAAAAGTTTATTGAGAAGCAGAATATATAAATGAAACTTACGAATTAATAAATTGCTTGTTAAAAAACACTTTTTTCAATTTCTATTAATCGGAAACTTCTAATTTAGATTCAGAAAAACTGTTCCCAGCTTGTATTATAAATTAATTATCAAATTCTTCAATAATCCCATTAATTTGTAATATTATTCTTCTTCTGATATGACATATTAATGCGATATATGACATTTAAGACATTGACAATTGTAGGCTCTTCATCATTGTCGTTCCGTTCGTATGTAATGTTAAAAAAGGAAAAAAATAATAATTGATTACTTGGTGATCTTATTATAATATTTAAATTATTTAAACATATTATGTAATCAAATTTCTATTTTATTGTAAAGACGTTAAAATATTCATATTTTTTAATAATTTTCGAGTCTTCATCATGGCCATAGATTATAATTATCTATAAATGAGTAATCGTGACAGTAAAAAAACCCATTTTTTTGTTTGTTTACCAAATTTCTCAAGCCCAGATGAATATGGTATAGCGACATCTGACGCAATATATTTAAGTTATTTGGCTGGTACGGGTCGCTACACGAGCGGCTGTAGCAGTTTTCTATTAAAAGACAGTCATTTTTAAAAACTCCAAGAAAGTATTTACATTATTGTATAGTTTTAAGCGTAAATAGGAACATTATTTGTGTTTTTATAATGTAACTTTGAGAAAAATTACATCTAGCGGAATGTAACAAATACTCTAAGAACATGAAATTCTTAAAGAAAAATATAATGTTCGAATTGTTATGACACTGCCGTCAAAACTCGTGACAGCAGGTAGGTGTCCGTTATGGTAGCATACACAAGAGCCATATCGAGTTGTTTACTATGCCAAAAAACTCTGCATAAATAAAATAAAAAAAACCAATTGTTAAGATTAATGATGAGGAATTAGAAATCGTTAACACTACAGTATTCCTAGGAATTACTTTATACAGATTACCCCCTTACTCATAAACGCCTCTTAAATTTTAGTTAATTGATTACCTTAAATTCTTACGGTTTTGTTTGGTATAAGTTTGATTTTACAAATAATAATCTCGCTAAACAGTGATTAAATTTAAGAGGCGTTTATGAGTAAGGGGTGAGTTCTTATTTATCACTTGCATATTTTTAATAAAATATGAGTATATTTGGGTTACATTGTGATCAAATGTAATATATTACAGATATGTCTATAAAGTCGTCAAATTTGTGATTTTTATTAGTTCATTAATCTACAATAAACTAATACTGACTTACGAAGAACAATGTAAACAATGAGTAGAGTAAATCAAAGTGGCACGCGGGAAGCGATTTTTAAAGTTATAAGGCGATGTTTAGCGGAGCCGATTCTGGTCAACTTTTATGCGATTTTGATGATGTTTATGGGCGAACTGCAACTTTGATGGGTATGTAATCATGTGACTGTTTTTCGTAATCTGTCTCAAGTAATAAATTTACTCCATTTGAGATTTAGAGACCAAAAACAGGCATTGTGTACATAGCACATTTTTAGGTTAGATATTCATTGTAAGCAAGAAAAATCGTAGTACGACCATTTCTGTTGATACATTATATCAGTTGCATTAGTATAATTCAGTCAAGATTTATCCTAATTTGAATTTTAATTAATTGCTTTATGTCTATATTACGTTGATATTGATAACTAAACTATGTCACTTTCGCATCGACTGGCCTGTCTACAAAAAATAATTAATTGCAATATTTTATTAAATTTTATATCATTTAGCTCTTAGTAAATCCACATTAAATGATATCTTGTTGGTTAATATTTAACACTGAATAAATTTTAGTTAGGTATTGTAGTTATTCTTTTCATTCCATTAGAATTATTAAATTTAAAAATAACAGATTTAAAAATAATGAAAAGCTTGAAACTCAAGGTAAACACAAGCAAGGCCGGCCAAAGAAATAAATGTATAGTTTCTATATTTCTGCTCTCCTCCACAAAATACAATTATGTTCTACAGTAAAAAAGAGGTATATAACATTTTTCTTCTTTTACCTGTATTTTGTTTCTAATTATGCCTACATTTATTGTAGGTATAATCAAATGTTCAATTTACATAACTTTTGTAAAATTTCGAGTTCCAACCCTCAGAAAATTGCAGATGATAGCTAGAACTGAGATGGATTTTAATTGCAGTCTTGAAGTTCTACGCAAAACTTTAAATGCAATAGGCTTACCTACAAGAAATGCCCTAGTATTATAAGTGCTCTAATAGTGTAGTGTGTTATTTGAACATAATTGTTTTGAAAACTATTTTGTCAGACTAAATAGGGTTGCTACATGTAGCACAGTGGCGCCCTAATTTTTAGAGACAGACTGTACCTATATTTATTTAAAAAATAATAGTTGTTGTAGTTTTAATATTATAGCACAATGAAATAACTCCAGCCCGGCCCCTAAGAACCGTTAATATCTCCGATAATATTGAATTTTGTATTGAAATAAAGTGTTACACAGGCGTTATTTCAGGGTTATATTTCTACTGTATTAACAGAATTACTGTACCTATGTTTTGTAGTTCTCGAGATATTCAAATCACTTGTGAGCATATTATCTGTACCAGTACTATGAACATAAATTAACATGGATTTTTGACATATTCCACTGTGAATTCGCATAAAGCATTTACCTACACTAAATCAGTCAGAATTTCACGTATTATTTTTACATAAAGAATTTATCAAAAGAAAAGTTCCCTTTCTATCAGAACTATCACGTGTACGCTACCATAACGGACATCTATTTTTTCTTCGTCCCCCACCTCGCCGCACATACCGCAGGGGGTGCACAGCTCCTGTGGTCACACTATACGTCAAAGTTAGTCTTACTTTCATTCGTACTTATTTTGCGTTTTTACTTGTGATATCTTTTAATTTGTTTATAAAACATGGAAACAAATAAAAGAGAAGGAGGTTGTCACATCGAACGGATCAGAATTATCTCTGATATGCCGATATGTAAGCCTTCTTTTCTTGTCTGTAAACTAATAAGAAAAGACGTACTTTTTTATAAGTGTTTGAGTGTTTTAATGTGTAATTTTAACACATTAAAACACTCTTACCGTTGATGTTCTTCATTTAACCTTCTTTGCACAATTATAACACTATAGGCAGACCGTTTAACTCAGACCCCGCCTGCGGTAATAGGGGTGCGCGGGGGGCGAGGACAAAGGAGAGAGCGATCTCTTGATTTTTTGGCAAAACGGCGCCATCTAGAGACTGTGACCCGAACTATATCATCACAACACAGCTCTAATTTTTAGCTAGCTTATTTTTATGAAATAAAAAGAAGGAAAAATTGAAATTCTACCATAAACCAATCGAAATACCTGGAGAGGTTTTTTTATTTTTCTGGTCAGGCTTTAAATTGTGTAATAATTTAGATTGCATATTTTCTCTAAGAAAGTACGAGATTTAGTGGCAAGATGACGCCACCATCTTTGACATTTGTAAATTGTATAGAAGACGGTCTAGGATACAGCACTAGTGTCATACTGACATACTGACTAGATGTCCGTTATGGTAGCGTAAATAGTGTAAAAATTAAAAAAACTCTTAGTACATATTGTTCTTATTGTCTGTAAATATTTTCTAAGACTGATTATTAAAAATTAATATGTTTGAATCATACCTGTTTTAATTTAAATTATTGTAAATACACCAAATGTGATTATACTGTGATTTTAATATATAATTAATTATTGTACATTGTTATTATTTGTAAATATTTTCTAAGACTTTAGTTATAATTATATACTTTAAATCAGCCATTCTTATAATCTAAAGAATAGTTTCTTTTAATTATTGTACAAAGGATTGTTAAGAATATTTCTTAAATAACAAATATATATATTTGTAGATTCTTTAAAAGAAAATCAAATTATTACAAATTATGTAATATTATTGTTATTTTTGGAGTTGGTGTCAGCCAACGAAATAAGCTATTATCAAAGCAAATGGAATGGCGCCCATGAATTACAGATCAAGACCCTTACTCATAAACGCCTCTTAAATTTTAGTCAATTGATTAATTAGCATAGACTCTTAAGTTGTTTGGTATAAGGTTGGTTTTCGTAATAAAAATGTCGCTGAACACTGATTAAATGTAAAAGGCGTTTATAAGTAAGGGTTTATATTATTAAATGACTTTGACATTATGACATAAAATTGTTGATTGTTTATGGATTAGTTTATAAATTTAAAAAAAAAAACTTTTTGTATTATATTTAAATAAATATATTTTAAAACTAGCTGTGCCCGCGACTTTGTCCGCGTGAAAAAGTAACTTAAGAAAATTGAATACCTATACGTTTTCATAAAAAAACGTATTAAGTATGCACTTTCACTAAAAATGTAAGAAATAAAATTATATTAATTTATAAATATTAATTCTATTGGTAACAGCGGTTCCCAATTGTGAATTAGTTGTATTGCATTTCCACTTGATTTTTCTTCCGTGCATATAAAGTAATAACTAATAATAAGTAATTACTAAGTCTTTTGATGCAATGTAGTTCGGATCGCAGTAACTAGATGGCGCCGTTTTGCCAAAAAATCAAGAGATATCTATACGTTAGTACTTATTCTTATCTATGTTGTGCTGGGCACTGTCATTGTAAATCAAAATTGTGCCACCCGTGCAATCCCCTTTGTCGTCATTCCCCGCCCCCCAGTCACCCCGCAGGCGAGGTCAGAGTTAAGCGGTCAGCATATAATTATTTTTTACTTTTTAGTGCAATTTTTGTCTTTGAAGTCAGTTTTTTTTTGTAAAAATTTATTTAACTTGACATAGAACCAACTCGATATAGCTCTTGTGTACGCTACCATAACGGACACCGCTACCCCGCTCCCTCGTCCCTTTCATACCGCAGGCGGGGACTGAGATAAGCGGTCGGCCTATAATAGGAAACATTTTTGTTACTAAAAATCCAAGAAATACCTATATTTTAAATAAATTAAAATAAGCTCGCACAAAATTTCGAGCGACTTTAAATAAGGCAGTTTTTATACCGCTTCTACTTAAATAACGTCAGTCAAATGTCAAATAAGACGAAACGCAATCGGAATAAGAAAACTACTATCACTAATTAAGTTTAAGATGGCCCTATTTTAGTGTATGTTCTTATTTAAAGGAAAGGTAATACCCATGTGTACTAAAAATTTAAGTTAACATTTAAGTTCATTTTGTTGTTCTTAATTAAAGTCAATTGAGAAACGCAATCGGACCCATTGTGCAAAAGACACTTCCAAAGTGAAAAAACGTTTACGTTAAATTCTGTAACTTCTAAAAAAGGGAATGATATGAATCAAATGTCGCAGTCCACTGCTAGACATAGGCTTCTCCCAACACGCGCTACAGAACGCGGTTTTCCGCCTTCCGCATCCAACTCGACCCAGATATTTCTACAATACGCTTACCGAGTCGCGGTCTCCACTCTAGGACACGTTTGCTCCAACAGCCATCGGTCCTTCGACAGATATGAGCAACCTTTTGCCACTCCAGCTTTCTAATTCTGTGAGTTATGTCGGTAAGTTTGGTTATTTGTCGGATAGCCTCGTTCCGAATTTTATCCTTCAAGTGGACGACGAATTGTCTGTTCCGTACCACGCTGCGCGACTTTAAGTTTGTAAACTAGTCCTACTGTGAATGTTCACGTCTCGGCACACAGGGAATGATAAATGAAAAAATAAAATATGATCTACATTACCATGCAAACTTTAATCGAAAATTGGTTTGAACGAGATCTAATAATTAGTTTTTAATTTTTATCTGTCATAATGCAAAGGAACCCTTCATCAGCGTGGCGGACTCGCATATGGTCGCTTTTTAAAACTAACTCACAAACGAAGAAGTTAATAGGATGTAAGACCAAGATCAATTGACCTCTATTCGCTCAGATAAAATATTCGCTAAAATACTTATATTTGCTTTAATAGCGAAGTGTTATCTTATAAGGAAATATAAAATTAAACTTCGGCCGTTCAGAGAATGCGTTCCTGACACGTCGCGATTGAACTGACGCAGTAACTTTGTAATGGCGTTGCAGTTACGATAAAAATATTTTTGCTGGTTGTTTATCGTTTTAACTATTGATGAGCATTAAAACAACATTATTATATCAATAATTAATGAATGTTATAATGTTGTGTCAAACTGAGTGTCAAATAACTTGGTAAACAATATTTTTCTAAATCTACACTGCGCTATTACAAGGTTATGTCAGCGCTTTATATTTGTAGTGCTGTGCCAACAATAACAGTGAATAATAGTATCGTAATCTGTTCTTATCGATACAGTTATACTTTATAAAATAATACGTTTTGTTTTTCTTTTCAAGAATTTGAAAATAATGGACTTTAGAATAACTTTTATTAAATATAAAAATAAAAGTACATTAAATACAAAGTAGCATTTTTATATTTAGGTTGAAAATGGTAACCCCAAATGGCGTTATGGGCCGCCATTTTGTGACGCTGAAACAGTCGTCTGTTGTCGTTTCGTGCGCATAGACCACGTTCTTCAAGTGTTTGCGATCTGTTGTTATTTGACTTTGATTGTGTCTTATATTGCGTTCTTTTTACTTTTGGTGCATAATAATGCCTAAACGTGGACAAACATTGAAAACTGGAGCCCGTGAGTTAATTATCAAGCTGCAAGATTACTTTGAGCGGGAGCGGCAAAATGGCGGACCCCTGGTTCCTGTCGAAAAAGTACAAGAACGCGTCTCTCAGGCGCTTGGAGTTAGCAAACGAACGATTACAAATATTAATAAAGAAAAGTTCGGCTCTACTGGCATGGAAGATAATATTTTACGTACTCCGAAGAAGAAACGTAGAACTAAACCCGTGACAGATATTGATACCTTTGACGCCGATGCAATCAGAAATCATATATATGGTTACTATTCCAGAAATGAATATCTCAACAGGATGAAGCTTTTGGCGTCGTTAAGAGAAGCTGGACTGTTTAGCGGGGGTAAAACTGCTTTAACGAAAATCTTAAAAGATATTGGTTTTTCGTATAAAAAAACAGACAAAAGAAAAATTTTATTAGAACGATACGACATCATTTTGAAACGGATAAGTTTCTTGAGAGAAGCAAAAAAAATTGATAACTGGGATAATGTCGTGTTCATTGACGAGACATGGCTAAACGCCAATCACACGGTTTCCCGTTCTTGGACGGATGATACACAAGCGTCGACGTCGAAAGTACCAATGGGTAAGGGGGCTCGTCTGATAATATGCCACGCAGGTACTGCAAAATACGGCTTTGTGGAGAACGCTTTACTGGCATTTCAATCAAAAACCACAAATGACTACCACGAGGAAATGAATGCCAGTACATTTAAAGAGTGGTTCCAGAACGTGCTTTTGCCCAGCCTACCAGAGCCTTCTGTAATATTGATGGATAATGCCTCCTATCACTCGTTTCAAATACAGAAACCACTCTACCCAAGCTAATAAAAAAGAAGAAATGGTTGCTTGGTTACAAGCAAAAGGCATTGACGCAAATATGCAGATGCTAAAAGCAGAGCTAATTAAGTTAGTGAAAGAAAATAAAGCGGCAAATGTGCGATACGAAATCGATGAAATGGCTTTGGAGTACGGTCATCGCGTTCTAAGAATTCCACCGTATCATTGCCAATATAACGCGATTGAGCTAATCTGGGCTCAAATAAAAGGTTACGCCGCCCGCCACAATACTTCCCCGCCATTCAGCACGAAAAAGATGATGACCCTGTTAAAAGAAGCCTGCGGGAAAGTCACAAGAGATGACTGGGCAAAGGTTGTCGAAAAGACTAAAAACCTGATTATGGAACATTTTGACCGAGATATCAGGATTGATTCTGTAATTGATAATAATATAATTATACATGTAGGCGAAGATGATGATGAAGACACCACCTCCTCAAGCGAATCGGAGTCTGATTAATATTCTGTACGCACATTTAGTTCAATGTACTTTATTCCATAGAAATACAGATTGTAACTTTGTAAAAAATAATAAATAAAACAATTTTATTATATTAATATTCCCTTTTATTGTTTCCACGTAAAGAACTAAAATATAAATTTTAAATGATTCCGCCAATTTAAAACGGTCTAAATCTAATCATAAAAATAACGCGGCGCCGGTTCATTTTGGAGTAACGGTAACGAACTCGGTATAATGTTGTGTCCATCACTAGTCGTGACTAACTGATAAGTGTCAGGAACGCATTCTCTGAACGGCCGGATATTAATCTAATCTATATTATGGTTGTAATTAAAAAAATAAGGCTAGGTATAGGTATTGCTGATTAGTGCTTGGGTTCGTCTTTGTTTGTTGTTACATGTCAATTGAATGTTCGTTGTGTAAATCATGTTCGTTTATGTTTTATAAAGACAAGGTATACCTAATACTTTGTTTGTTCTTGTTTAGTTACATTATCACAATACTTCAAATATTTTAAGGTGACAGATGAAGCAGGCACAACAACCACAACAGCCAAGGTATAGTAAGCAGTAACTGCCGCTTAGAGACATCGTATCATCTCATGCCCTGTAATATCAGCAAGTGATTACCGGCCAACATTTTATTATCACAACATACAAATGTAGTAAAATAACTGTATGTACAACTATAAATTCTTTGCTTCGTCGATTAATGTCTATTATCTATTGCTTCAGGTTGCTGGCGGGACTATTAAATTAGAGTTAGTGAACGACAGTTGGACAGAGCTTCAGGGTGAAATAGCCGGGCCACCAGACACACCTTATGAAGGTGGAACATTCCTGCTTGAAATCAAAGTACCTGAGACTTACCCGTTTAATCCACCCAAGGTATGACACTGATATATTATATTTATTAGCTTTAAATTGTACTTAATCTAAATCTGTATTTTTATTTAATTAAACTTTTAACAATAAGCCGACTTAATCTATACGATGTATGGCTTTTAAATAAATTATATTTAAAAAAAAACTTACAACGATTTATTGTAAGGATAATATCAAGTCAATATCAGTTTTGATATGGAACAAATGTATTGACCATGTTTTGCAATAGGCCATTGTGGTTAAAATGGAAACATATTATGCCCGAATGTTGAAACCCCATGCGCCCCTGCCCCTCGTTTGTTTAACGTAGGTATCTTGATACTGAGAGCTGTCAGTGTAACGAGCATGTGGGATTTTAACTGATCCTCCCTCTGCTAAAATCTAGATACATAGAGACTACAGCTTTGTTTGCTTACTTTGTTGAATTGAATTCTCTTGTTTTATTTTTTTATCAGTTTATATTTTTTATATTACTATCTTAAGTTCGGTTTTACCTTTGGTGTTCGGCGTAACATTGGTTAAAATAATGTTTTCTGAGCCTTGCTAACTACGGTAAACGACCAACTTAATGAAGAAAATATACAATATTTTACAGATACGCTTCATGACAAAGATCTGGCATCCTAACGTGTCATCAGTAACTGGAGCGATATGTCTAGATATTCTAAAAGATCAATGGGCAGCTGCCCTCACCTTACGCACGGTACTGCTATCCATTCAGGCGCTACTGTCAGCTGCTGAACCCAACGACCCACAGGACGCTGTCGTCGCTAAACAATACAGAGAAGACATTCAACTGTTCAATCTTACTGCAAGACACTGGACCAATGCATATGCTGGCGGACCTACTATCATTTGGGAGTTCAATCAAAAAGTTCAAGTTTTAATAGATATGGGAGTTGACGAAAACCAAGCTAGAGTTGCACTATCAACTTTTGACTGGGAGCTCGAGAGAGCTACAGAACAACTCTTTAGTTAGCTCGTGGTTGGAGTCCGTTTTAGCAGACATAACATTTTTTAAAATGCTATGCTGTGCAGTCAATAATTTTGACTCATAATTCTCCATAATATTTCCTGTGCTGTTAATCCAGGATAATTATGCGAAAACACTTTGTGTCATTAATATAGTAAACATAAATATTGATCGACAGATCGTAATGAATAAAATATTTTAAAGTTAAACAAATAAAATTTGTCCAGCGCCTACTTATTTGCTCTTAATTTTGGTTACTATAGGACTGTGGTGCTCTATTGACTAAAGTTCCACAATGTATAATTGAAAATCATTTGCTTTGAGAACAACAATTTTTGAACTTAATGTACACAGCACTCCAGACTTTATTAACTTCCAAGTTACATATTAAATATTTTTATACGAGCGTAAGTTACGGCCCTAGTTATGAAATAATGATATGATATGGTATTGTGAAATAAATAATTGATAATACAAATGACTACTGAAAAATATATAAATAAATTAACATAAAAACACAATAAATTGTGTTTTTTAAAACATTTTAATGTAACTTATGAGGATGTTAGCATAGGGTATAGATGTAATGATATTGTATTCTATTTGTCATTATTGTGATATACTTATGTCAGTGATGATTAATCTAATATAGATTACCGGAGTGGATGTTAAGAACTTTTGTTTATGTAGCGTATACATACCAAAAAAGCAAAATCTCCCATTGGCTATATACTAGGACAAAATGCTGATTTTAAAAATGTTGTTACGTTTGCATGTACGTAACAACTATGAAAGTGGAGTCTACGCTTGATTTAAATATCTGACGTGTCTTCCCTTTGCTATTGTATTTAGTTAATTTTGCTAATATGGAATTATTTCCAATTAATACATATAAATATAGTTCATAACATCCACTCAAGATTTTAAATTTTCCTTTGTAGTTTTACATCTAGATAGTTTTGTATAGATAGTTCGATCGACGATGTCAGTGGATTTCAAAAAGTTGTAACAAAATACATAATTATAAAAGATCTATGTGATAATAGTTTTTATTTCCATATTATTTATTTTTTTCTACTCATTTAACTTATTATAAAGTAGCTGGCTTGCCCTGGTGACAATTTGTGGTTAAAAGACCCACGATACTCCTGGGCCCTATTTAATAAACGCGACAATGACAGGTGATAGGCGACAGGCGAAAATCCGACAATTGACGATATTTTGCTTAAGAACTTGTTTTATTAAACACTAATTTGTCGTTGGAAGCCAACATATTGTGACAATTGTCACAGATTTTCGACAGGCATTTCATCCAATGTCAACGGTATTCTAAAATGTTGCAACAATTATGTCGAAATTAGCGACATAATTGTCATTGCCACAAATATTTTCTTAGAGATTCGACAGGTAAAACCCGACAATTGTCGCTTTTATTAAAAAGGGCCCTGGTAGTATCGTGGGCAAGCAATCTTCATATAAGAAAACCGCAGGGGGGATAGGCCTTCACACCGTCTATAAACGGGCGATGGTAAGAGTGCGGGAAGCTGACATAAATTAGAGAAACACACAGTTTTGCGCTTTCCTTCTGCGTAGTAATAAGGGGAAGGATAAACAGTATGCGTTTCGACTGCTCGGCCACGGCAAGCAAACAGAAAAAAAATTAGTCAGGGATTCTGTCGAAATTTGTCGAAAACGAATGGCACAAACTAAAAATTTGTCGAAGTAGAAATAAAGAAGTTATAGGGGTCTAAACGTGGCCGCGCGAACGAAACGCGGAGGATTGCGCGGCCACGGAGATCTGACTGCTGAATTTAGGGTAGGGTATCATTATTTTTGAGATTACACGGCTTGAGAACTGTTCTGAGGATCAAACGATATGTCATTACAATGAGGTTAAAATGTAGAATAAATAAATGTAAACACGAATGTCCTTGCAATAATAGTTACTGAGATATCAGCGTCCAAAGTAGCGTTTCGATTGCGCGGCCATGAACTTTTTGTTTTCCTCTGATTTCGTCTATATGGCTAAACTTTAGTAGAGTCTATTGCTTTCATTAGTTTCGACAAATTAAAACCTTGCTGTCAACTCCAATTTTACTGTCTAAAGTCTTAGTTTGAAAGAAATAATCAACTTTAAAGAAATCACAAGTGGAGGATTGCGCGGCCATGACTTCAGAGGTGAATATCTAGTAAAGTATTGATCTAGGGCTTGTGATTCTTTTTTCGACAATTGTTGACAAATTCAGC
This sequence comes from Schrankia costaestrigalis, assembly GCA_905475405.1. Classification (NCBI taxonomy): domain Eukaryota; kingdom Metazoa; phylum Arthropoda; class Insecta; order Lepidoptera; family Erebidae; genus Schrankia; species Schrankia costaestrigalis. Next base: position 19,579,294 of record FR997825.1, on the reverse strand, counting down.
CATTCATTTACAAAAAGAATTAGATCTCTAGCTCAAGAAGTTGCTGAGATCTCCGTGGCCGCGCAATCCTCCGCGTTTCGTTCGCGCGGCCACGTTTAGACCCCTATAACTTCTTTATTTCTACTTCGACAAATTTTTAGTTTGTGCCATTCGTTTTCGACAAATTTCGACAGAATCCCTGACTAATTTTTTTTCTGTTTGCTTGCCGTGGCCGAGCAGTCGAAACGCATACGGATAAACACCAGCCATCACACAGCTTGCGTAGTTTACAACACTACCTGGGATTCTATACCAAGCTGGTTAGACGTTTCTATTTGTTATGATTTCAGAACAGATGCTATCGCTATCTTAATAAGAAGTATTGCAGACATTAGAATGTTCGTCAGGCCCGCCCGGCCCTACGGAATTTGGTAACGAGACTTGTACCAATCTAATGTACTTCTTGACCCAAAGCTATGTAACTACTTCGTTTTCAATGTAACTCTTTTGGAAAAAAGTTACAGGCACTTTTTATAGGGCCCGGGCCAGCCTGACGGTTCTGGCCCGGCCGCCTTATATCTCGAGAACTACGAAACATACAGTAATTCTGTAAATACAGAAGTAAGGCTGAAGTTATTTCATTACGTCGTAATATTAAAACAACAACAGCTATTTTTTTTAATGTAGTTACGTATAATCTTCTGGGCGTACAGATTCAATGTAACTCAAATGACAAACATACATTGTTATGGTTAAAAAATATTACTGCTGAATTGCCTTGTTGGATTTTCTAAATGCAGACTATGTCGTAAAAACAAAACTAAATTGCTCTACCATAGGAGGTAAAAATAAATGAATACTCTGCTTCTTTCATTGTAATTAGTTTTTTTGCGTTAAGTATATAAAAAAATCGTGACATACACTGGCATTTAATATTAGGTATATCTTTGAAATTACATATTAAAAAAGAAAAAGATGGACTTGGTAAAAACGGAAATTTTTCCTGGTATTTTTTAAGCGCTAGTTTTTTGGCTCAAGAGGTGGCGGCGCTTCTATTCTTTGTCTATACACCTACTACCTACCTTATGACTATTCGAGAAGTAAAATTTGTTGTAAAAACCCTTGTTTGTTTGGTTCCTGTGATCGTCCCTGGAAAGGGAATTACGTATTAATCATACGTAGGTGATGCTACCAATTATCAGCACTTTAAGAGTTAGTCTTACTTTAATATCGTTTATCTTTAGTGATAATACTGATAACGCCTTTAACAACATGCTTTCTCGGTTCACTAATAAATAAGTAATTGATTTTTATTATAAAAAATTGTCTTTATGCATACACATTTTATTTAGATGAGTTTGACTAAATAATTACCCAAACACCAATTATTGGCACCATCATCACCAATTACTGGCATCGACCGAGCCAATTATCAGCACCTTAAAATTAGACATAAAATTAGGTAGATAAATTAAATAATCCAATGTTTATAGCAAACTCTCTTTTATTTATGCCTAGCCTAACAACCGAAGTTTCTGAAAAAAAAATACATTAAAATAAAAAATTCCAAAAAATAATAGACATTCTTTTGATCATAATATCAACACTGTGAAAATAACTAGCAATGTTAGTTTCAGCACCATGCCAGAATATGAAATCCGAAATCATAGAGTACTTTTTCCAAGAATATTGAATTCTAGGCATAAAATAATCACGATTTACAATAAAACATATGGATTAACAATTTTACATACCACTTTGTCATGTAACAGTACCAGTGCCGATGATTAGCAATTCGCAAAAAAATTGAACCCAGATGTCGGCACCTCATTTATGAACATAAAATCAAGATAACGTTCATTTCCATTGTCAGATAAGCCTTACAAAACATTTTATACATGAATAAAACCTAAAGGTTCAGTAAAAAATATCTAAAAGATCTAAAATAAAGTAAAATAAAAAAACCTGAACTTACAGCTTGTCTATAAAGTCAAGAAATTAAAGTTTGAGGAACTAAATTGTTCATGTGTCTGGCAACACTGAAATTCAAAATAGACTTGTACATGAGCTGTCATCGAGTAGAAGTTGCGGAACGGTTTTCATTTTGGGATTTTTAATATGTTATTAATCTACAATAAACTAATACTGACTTACGAAGAACAACATAAGCAATGAGTAAAGCAAATCAAAGTGGCACGCGGGAAGTGATTTTTAAAGTTATAATGTGATGTTTGACGGAGCACGAAGCTGGTCAAATTATATGTGATTTGGCTGATGTTTATGGGCGAACTGCAACTTTGATGGGTATGTAATCGTGTTACTGTGTTTTGTAATCTGTCTCAAGTAATAAATTCACTCCATTTGAGATTTAGAGACCAAAAACAGGCATTGTGTACATAGCATATTTTTAGGTAAGATTGTCATTGAAAGTAAGAAATATTGTAGTACGACCTTTTCTGTTGATACATTATCAGTTGCATTAGCATAATTCAGTCATGATTTATCCCAATTTTGAAGTTGAATTAATTGCTTTATGTCTATATTACGTTTGATAACTTAAATAAGGATGTCACTTTCTCATCAACTGGTCTGTCGACAATAAATAATTAATTGCAATATTTTATTATTTAGTTCTTAGTAATTCCATGTTAAATGATATCTTGTTGGTTAATATTTAACACTGAATACATTTTAGTTAGGTATTGCAGTTATTCTTTCCATCCCATTTTTTGCGTGTATTTTGTGTCTAGGTATGCCTAAATTTATTGTAAGTATAATCAAATGTTCAATCAACATTACTTTTGTTAAATTTCAGGCTCCAACCCTCAGATAACTGCAGGTGATAGCTAGAACTGAGATGGATTTTAATTGTAGTCTTGAAGTTCTACGCAAAATTTTAAATGCAATAGGCTTTACCTACAAGAAATGCCCTAGTAATATAAAAATCGAGATTTGCCTGAAGAACTAAGGAAAGCCATTATTTATCACTCTTTATACAAGGTAACCTGTATAAGCATATTCTTTTGTATAGTAATTTTTCTCATTATTAACTGTATACAATAGTTAAAATAATACTTTCTAGCCTATTTTCCCTTTCTACTCCTCTTTACCCCCTATACGCCCCTCCAAATAAACCAATAATCAAATCTTTTTTAATAATAATATTAGTATAGTTAGAAAATCAGTAGTGTCCGTGTAGTGACGGAGTAAGAATACAATATGTCACCACCCCATCTCATCCCATGAGTGTCGTAAAAACCGACCAAGGGACCATCCGTGACATATTATCTTTATGACATTAAAAGAAGGAAAACTTGAAATAAAACCCTATACTAATACGTCTGGCCAGCGTGGTACCAGTAGGCCAAGTATCCAGTTATGATGATGATGAATTGATATATAAAATAACAGAATATTTTATAAAATCATCACTAACAAGTAACTATTTATGTTCCCGCAGGTCACAAAATGTTGGCAATTTCTAAAAAGGGCCTTCAGCAGCATCACAGCTGAAACTTGGAAAAACAGTTGCCATCGCGTCGAGAAGCTCGAATCAGAATACTACAAGAGAGGACGTCACCTGTGGGCAAATACTGACGATAATAGCAGCAGCAAAGAAAGCTTTAGTGATGACGATGAAGGTGGCAACGAAAGTTATCTCAACATCGAATATTTAAAAAATCCTCTGATGAAAGCGATGAATAAATCTCCTTGTTAACTGTGTACATGCGTTTTTATTACTCTGATTCAATCCGTTAATTTATTCTAATACCCATACCATTCTAATAGGCGAATTTTGACCCATGTAGTTTAGGGTTGGTGTATGAAATCGATTAAGAGATTTATCGATTTAGATAACAAGCGATTAATCGATTATTATTTATAGTTTAGTTTTTTAAATTTGGTATACATGTGGCAGCAGCCATATAGTAGCAGCACTAAAATTAAAACCATAGAACATAATTGTTTTGCAGAAGTCAAAAATTACATTATGGCTCATAATTCTTACACTAAATTATGTTACATTCTATGGCTCAAAACAACTGTCAAAATTTAAAATGGCTTGACTATAGTGCATATAAAACAGAAATAAAACATCGTCATCTAAAATGTTTAACACTACTTTACTTCTATAAAGGTCATGTTATAACAATTATTCAAATTTCTCAATCACTTAGGGTTTCAACCAATGAAATGAATTATCTCATTATGAGTTGTGTGAATTTCTTACTTGAGTATTAGATATAATGTGTTTCAAAATTACTTATTTTATTTCAATAAATTACTAGTATAAAAACTATTTTCTCAGACTAAATAGGGTTGCTACGTGTAGCACAGTGGCGGCCTCATTTATTTTCAGGACTTTATAGACAGAGTGTACCTACGATCATAAGAAACTGTCAAAACAAAGTAATTTGAAGGACATGTTCCCGCGTTTTAAAAAAAAAATGGCTTTTTTTAAATCGAAGAATGTAGTTTGGCCCAGTTTATAATTCCAAAAGGATCTTATTTTTCATTTCTTTAAACGGAATCCCAAATTAATTAATGGTAAGCTTATAATTTGAGTTTTAGTTGGGGGTGCTGATAATCTGGTGCAGTGCCAACATTAGGACGTGTGCCCCTACTATGCTTTTGTCTACGTTATATTGTTGTCTTAGTGATTCTAATAAACCAAATAGGTACATTCACTTCACTCTCAACACTTTAAATGTATTTAAATTAAAAAAAACGGCCGTTTTTTTTTCGAATGCGAAGTTTAACTAATTTAAAAACATTTAAAGTGTTGAGAGTGTGTTATATAAATACTTTATTGCCTTTTCTCAAGACTTTGTTATCAACATTTAACTTTATTTATCCTATTTGCGAATTATGATTTTTTTTCAATTGGCGGCGCTAGTGAGCCCTATAAACGCTCTTAATTAAAAGATCACAATTTACGATTCGTAAATTACACGACTTTTTATTGATAAACAGTGATAGTAGAAAGGTTGAATGGGTCGTCGTCACATCTTTTAGCTGTCAAAACGATTGGATTGTGCATGCAATTGTCATTCAGCACTTTATGAATTAGTCCTACTTAATCTGTGACAGTTCTAATAATTCTACTTGGGTCCCGACACAGACAGTTGTTGTCACCTTTCGTGGGCAAATGCTGCCTACGAAAGTATATTCCTACTACACAGCGTTACCAGTGGAATTGTATTAATTCCCCACCATTATTTGCCAATCATGTTGCAGATATGGTCACACAAAGGCTCAATGTCGTTCAAAGCCCAGGTGCTTTCGTTGTTCTAAGGAGCACTTTGGTGATACATGTGATATTGAAGAAACTGAATCTACGTGCTTACATTGTTCTGGTCGGCACTTTGCTACTAAAAACTCCTGCCCAGAATTTGCAAGGCAAAAGTCAATAAAAATGTCAATGTCACAAAACAATATTTCGTATATTGAGGCTTCTCAGCAATTCCCGAGAGTTGATAGGTCGTACGCTGCGGTCACTCAAGAGGTCAGTAGACCTCGATCATCTTTATCCCCATTAACTCCATCTCAGTCCTCGTCTTCCTCTTTTTCTTACAGAAACACTAAATTCCTTCCGTCTAAATCCAGAGCTCCGTTGGGTAAATCTTATGATAGGGTTGCTCTTCAAAATATTGTATCAACACCTCCTTCTCAGCTGCACAATGGTTGTGCAATTGATAACAGTTTGCAATCTGAAACAGGTCCCCAATGTGCCAATACGTTGGAATCCCTGATCACTCTTCTTCTCGAATTTATTCTTTCAAATTCTCAATCATTACCGTCCAACGTGGCATCTAAACTTATACATTTAGTTTCTCTTTCTTCCAGTAATGGAACAAACTCATCTCCTGCAATGGAATTGCCAAAGCATGCGTCGCAAGAAGCATGAACTTTTAGATCTTATTTCTCAATTTAATCCCTCATGCCCGATTTACACATCGACAAGTACAGTAGCGAGTTAACTTGCCTCATTGGCGAGTTAAGTCACTTTTTGCGTGTGGACGGCAAAAGCGAGTTAAGTAGTAAGTTGCCTATTAAGTTGATTTTAATACAGTTCGATCCTATTTTTTGGCGAGTTCAGTACGAAGTAGCCCCCCTCTCTCGCGTCTCCCTCACCCCGCCGGCTCGGCGCTCGCAGCGCCCGCCGTGTAGACGGGCGAGTTTAGTACAGTTCACAAGTTCTAATATGTATTTATTTTTATTTTTGTCTGTATTTCTATGTATAATGTGTACGTATTTACAAAAGTATTTAAGTATGCGTTGTCTAGTACCCATTGTACAAGCTCTGGTTAGTTTGAGACTAAATGGCGTTGTGTAAAAGTGTGAGGAATATTAATTTTTTTATTATTCTATACTTTTCTATTACATTTTTAAGTGTGCAATGTGTTGTGCAAGTGTTAATACTATTTCTCGTATAAAAGCGCGTAAATTGGTATTCAATTGTTCAATGTCCATTTTATCGATTAAAATAACCGTACCTAAACAATCTCAGGCGACGCACGCCGGCACGTACGACGCGACTGGTCTTTGTCTCTGATCGGCAACTTATGAGCTGTACTCGCCTACGTGTGAACTGTACTTACTACTTATTACTTACTACGTAACTGTCTATTTTTTTAACTCGCCACTGTACTTGTCGATGTGTAAATCGGGCATCAGTCATTGCTATCTCGGAGACTTGGTTGAAACCTGGTTCCCGATTTCGGGTGCCTGGTTTCTTCTGCCTGCGGGATGACAGGGCTGATGGGTATGCGGGTTGTGCTTTGCTCTTAAAGCGCGCTCTTTCTTATCTTCCTATAACCTTTCCCTCTCACCCTCCTAATATAAATATTGTTGGCGTGAGAACTGTAAATATCTCTTTTGTTTCTTTGTATGTTTCTCGCCCTCACTCATCCCTTATAGCCGATATCCAGTTGCTTCTTTCATCTGTATCGCCCCCAATGGTTGTGATGGGTGACTTTAACGCCCATCATACTCTTTGGGGTTCCGCGAACTCTGACTTATTTGGTCTTTCTCTTCTAGATTCCTTCTACGAAGTTGGTCTGAGTGTTATGAATAATGGTGCTCCTACTCGCAGGGTATATCCTTCCCAGAATCCTAAAAGTGCGGTCGATCTTACATTATGTTCGCCATCGCTTACCCCTCTTTTTAAATGGAGCATCTTGCCTCTAACTTTTGGTAGTGACCATTTCCCTATTTTGAGCACCCTTACTACCAGTGTAATTCCCTTTTGTAACTCTAATCCCTCTCTAAAATACAAACTATCTTCTGCTGATTGGCCCTCGTATTCGGCTACCCTTGATTCAAATTTACAAACTGTTGTTTTTGATCCCGTCGAAGTTGATCCCTTAGAATCATATAACTCTTTCGTTAATGCTATTCTTTCATCTGCTTTGCTTCATATTCCTAAAAAGAAACCTTCCAAGTCTTTTAGGATTTCCCCCCCGTGGTGGGATTCTGAATGTACAGAAGCCGTTCGTGCTCGAAAAGAAGCTGAATTGTTATAATAATATAATTCGTGCATGAACGATCAAAATTTTTTAAACTTTCAAAATGCTTCTGCTCGTTTCAAAAGATTAGTTTTATCTAAGAAAAGACTTGGTTGGCAAAAGTTTTGTGAAAATCTATCTCCAAAAACACCATCTACTATAATCTGGAACCAAATTAGGCGCTTTAGAGGAGCAATGAATAGTATGGATGTGCCTTCCATTGACTCTTCATCTTGGCTGGAGGTATTTTCGGACAAACTAGCACCTAGTTTTGATCCTTCAGATGATTCCCTTCCTTCTCCGAGTTCTTTTCTCGTCTCTACTAATATATTTGATCGTTCCTTCTCCTTTGATGAATTGTCTCTGGTCCTAGGTAACTTGTCGGACTCTTCTCCTGGAATAGATGGCATCCCTTACTCATTTATCACTAAATCTTCCGTTCGTACAAAACAAATGTTTCTAAACCTTATTAATTATTTTTTCGATTATGGTATTGTTCCACTACAATGGAAGTCTCAAATAATTATCCCTATCCTTAAGCCTGGTAAAGACCCTACGGATGGCAATAGCTACAGGCCGATTGCACTTTCCTCAGTCTTGTGCAAAATTACTGAACACTTGCTGAGAATCCGCTTAGAGTGGCTTGTAGAAAACAAATCAATTCTGGCGGATTCTCAGTTCGGGTTTAGAAAGGGTCTCAAGCGAATGCAATCCGGACTATCCGTAATCCGAAAAATCCGGATATCCGCCCATTTTTACTCGGATTGTAAATCCGGATTCGAAAATTAAATCCGCGGATTTTCTGAATAATAAGAAATTGTAATGTTAGAGTGGATATGGCGTTATTCGAGGATAATGTTAGAGTGGATATGGCGTTATTCGAGGATAGTGGTTCAGACACTTCTTGATTAATGACATTACGAGCCCCTTGACAAGACACTGGCAAAATATGTGACGTTTCACATGAGGCCATTCACGAAGAAGTCAAGTCTAGTCCTACTTAAATGTCGTTAAAACAGAAACTATGTCTTTGGTACTACAAATAGCAATGGTTAAATACATTTGGCAATGAGTGTGTCGATGTGGAATAATATTGCACTAACGTGCATCGCGATGGAAAACATTCTAAATAATGTGTTCGATACACATAATTTTATGGCGCTCTTTAGCATTAACTTAAGTCGCGTTTCAGTACCTTAGAGCTACCGTTCATCGCTAATTCGTAAGTAGGTATATACATAGCTTTTACAGGAAAAAATATCAATGTAAAGAAGGCTTTCATTCGGCATGGGAAAAATTCATGCAACATTAAATACCAACAAGTTAATCCTAAAATATTCTATTCGAATTGCAGAACAATCTTAAACATCGTATAAGAACAATGCGTGGATGATACTCATTTTCTCTAGGTTTATGTGAAAAAGTTCTCTTTAAACATTGGTGCTGTCTACAAACCCAATAAAATGAATATAGAAAGATTTCTTGAGATTTACTCGCAACAGTTACAAAAATTTAAACGAACGTATAGTTTTTGGAGATTACAACCTAGACTTAATCAATCCGGATCTGGCGACACCTACTACTTGTTTAACCTAAGATCGAGTCTACCATTCAAAGAATTTTGATTACCCACATTATTCATATTGTTATAAAAATGTTTTTTCGTTTCTGATTAGTAGTTTGTGATGGTGTATTGTATTTGTGTATAATGTGAACATTTTTTGTGCGCTCTGAAATATTAAGTATAGTTATTATAAACATGTTTTTCAGTAAGTGAATTATGTATGCAATTCTTTCTTGAGAAATAAAGTTGTTCTTAAACCGAAACCGAATTATGTCACACATGGTATTAAATCAACCAACCACAACATCTCTAATCAATGAAATATACTGCCATTTCCAAAATAATGTTTATATATAAAAAAGAGCACTTTTTTTTAGTTTTTCTGTGAATGTACCGCATGTGGATTGCCAAAATAAAGGCTTTCTTTCTTTCTTTCTTTATTTCTTACTTGCCTAAACTCGTAAAAACCTTAGAATGAATAGATAATATTTAAGGACAAAAGTCTTTTATTAAATAGGTATAAACATTAGGTTTAGGTGTGTTAAATTATGACATTACCAATGCATTTACATTATTAGCCATAAAATTAAAATAAATATGATTCTTACTAAAATGAAATTATGGGACGTCAACTTAGTATGTAACTTAAATACTACTTAATCTCTATAATGATACCTCCCAGAAACGATCACAGGCACCACGGACGAAAAAGGTTTTCAAAAATAACATTGATAATCTAAAACTGTTTTACATTATCCTTATTAAAGTTACGCCTTTTAAGTTAAAAAAAGACTTAAAACGAAACCTTAGTTTTAGGAGGTTTTAATTGGGACTTGATTGGACTAAGCATGTCAAAGATCTAACTAACTCCGTGGCGCAGTCGGTATATTAAAAGGCTGCTACGCAGAGGTCTCGGCTTCGATTCCCGTTCAATGCAAATCTTTGTGTGCATGAACATGATTGTTGGCATTGGTCTGAGTGTTTTCTATGTATAATATGTATGTATTTACAACAAAAAAAAGTATTTAAGTATTTTTATCCGTTGTCCAGTACCCATACTTAGTACAAGCTTTGCTTAGTATGGGGCTAGGTGGCGATGTATGAATGTGTGAGGCTTATTTAATATTTATTTATTTACGTACATGCTTGACGACGACTGCCTTTTGCCATCTTCTATAATTAGTTCTATGAATGGGTTTGACTTAATTTGTTATGTCCGAACCCAGGATGGGTTCATAGCTTGGGTGTCAACCCATTATCTAACCTTTTTAATCCTAAGTGTGAATGTGTGAGGAATATTTATTTATATTTATTTTATTATGTAGTCTTTTATAAAATTTTTATCCATGTTCTGAAATAAACAGTACCTATCAGAAGTCTATGTAATATTTATGAAATTATATTGTTGCACCTGACTCCATTATCAAGGTCGGTCAGCGACATTGAACAGCTTGTTGAAAGACGATAGGACAAAAGTAACGACTTCTTAACTAGGTACATAAAATAACAAAAATAGCGTCTAACTTCGTTCTTAAATCTATTCCTGATGGTGTGTTAAGGTATGAGAATATGCCTTTTTCTTATCTTCTATATTATTGGGTAGATAGGTTTAATAGGTATAAAAATACTATTGTGTTATCATCTTTAGCCAAATATTATGACGTCTTGAGGATACGACATATTATTCCAATCGCGTCATCTACAATTTGAATTAGAAAAATAAATAACTTTTCGTTTACCCAACAGTTAAATATACTGTAAGGTTTGAAAGAGGTGCTAATCAACAAAAAGTTACAACCTGTTCTCAGCCATATTGAATAAATTTATCCAACTCTGTTACCAGCATTAACTCATACAGTAAAATGTTTTTGTCTTATAGTCACTGTAACAAAACTAAGTTCACATCTACTTTTTTTAGTTGCCGCATAAAACCTGTTTCAAATAGTCGTGCCTAATTGATGTCATTGATGAGGTGAAATAAATGCAACTCCTGGCTTATCAAAGTAATGAGTCGCAAGTTTTACATTTTCATTGTTTGTGGTCTGTGTGACATAGCAATTGTCAGGCCGGTACCGACGAACATGGAGGCTGCATATCGTGCGACTAGTAGCGCCATCTAGCGACAATGTCGATGACGTGGTAGCAAGCCTAGTGTAGAACCTGCTAGCGGGGCTGCGCTCGCGCCGCGGTAGCACGCATGAGCAAACAGCGAGTAAGTTGAACAACATGCCGAGCAAGGTATCATTCATCAGTCACAGTTGACGCTACTCTGTGAACGGTGCTCTCTTGCGCCCCTCCTTTAGACGTTGCAACAATACGGGGAAGGCAGAGTGCATAACACATCATCAGAATGTGACATTTAAGTGCACCATTTAGTTAATTAATACTTCCCTTCGCCTTCCTTAGTAACTAACGTTAACAAACTTTTTATTACTTTCTAAAAGTATTTAATTTTCCGCGTGTGTCTCTTTCCAAGCTCGCGCCAACAAACGTGTGTGTGTATAAATAAATATTAATTTGTAGCGTGTTAAACTGTACCAAACATGACTATATCATATGCCGGCGAAGTACCTAATGGTAGCAGTTTCGGATGTTTCTGGAGGATCCTTTGCAAGTGAGTTCAATATTATTTATACGTAGTGCTTGACGCGAGTGCTATAGACTACAGCTCCGAGCCTGCAGCAATGGGCGAAACAGCTGTTTAGCCTGTTGTCTCCGTATTGCATCCTTTATGACGAAATCACCCATCGATGGTCCGTAACAACACATTATACATTAACAATAGGACGTCTCTTGCCGATCGTCTATTGTTACGCATGACTTGTATCTAAGTTATATGTTTAATTCAGAATATAAATATGTCCTCGTAACAATCGAAAGTTTGTTATTGGCGCCTGAGTCCTAGACGTAGAAGAGCGAAGATCACAATGCAGAAGTCGACCTCGGTGTTGCGCGATGATGAATACTATGTACAAAGTAAATTATAATTGATTGAATGCTTGATCGCAATTCGTTTGGCCCTGACAACGAAAGGTGGCGAAAGTAACCATGACGCATGCACCAATCGATTAAAACTTGATTCAGTTATACCTAAGATCGTCAATGTCGATCAATAAGATTGTGCTTATTTTATTCAAATACTAATCCGTACATTTTGCTCTTTGTTAAATACTAATAACTAGTTAATAGAAAATAAGAAAAAACTTGTGTATAGGATATATACATAAAGTTAAAACGTATCCTAAAGCGAACTGTATTTTAGTTTAAAATGGATTCCTATCTGAACGGTAAATGCAATAAGTCACAAAGAAAATAAATTTGCTGTTATATGCGTACTACATAACAAAACCCGTCCGAGCCAACTTACGGTAAAACTATTAACAACAAAGCACTAGGTAAAATTTGATAAGTCTAGACTAGTATATTAATTTCATTTGGACTTCATTAGTACATCAACAGTAACTTCACTAAATAATTTATACATAATTAGCTGATGCCCGCGGCAACACCCCCATTGTATAGGTAGCTTAAATGTTATTCTGCACCCTAAACTACCTATATTCCAAACATCAAAATTCAATGAGTAGTTTTTGCGTGACAGAGTAACAAACATCCATCCATCCATCCTCACAAACTTTCGCATTTATAATATCAGTAGGATATTGCAGTTCTTATTAATTTTATTTATTTAGTTTTATTGTATGATCTTTAGCATGATTAGAGATTTAAGTTTTATCTTCTGCTAAAGACTTTTAACCGGGTAGTAGATCTCTACAGCAATAGGCTTTGTAAAACTGTACCACTCTTGTGCCAGTTTAAACCATCTCGAAGCAGTAGTGTGAAGTATTACCTACTGCGTTTAGTTGGATGGAACCCAGTTTACTGTATCCAGTACCAAACTAGTGATATTATAGGGATATGAGACTTGACATCTTACGTCTAGAACAGGTAGCGTCTGACTGCTTTGATCTGTCATTGCTGCCGTCCATGAGTGTTTATCACTTCCCATCAGGTGCGATACATGGTCGTTTGCCATCGTAATGCATCATTGCGTTCATCAAAAACATCTATTGAGGTTGGGGACAATGAAGTCTTTAAGTCTTTTTTTTTTCTACATCATCCACTCACCACTTTCTTGACAACCACAGCCTGAGTAGAAGTTAGTACCAAGACAAATGCTGCTGCTGTCCTCGTATAGGTAAGACCTGATCTTAGCATTCCATTGATTCTCCGTGCGGGTGCCGGGTCCATCGCGTGATAGAGGACGGAACACTTGCATAACGTCTGGGACTTACAACCCAGATGTAGGTTTAAGAAGGCCCCGTTACAATGCGTTAGCGGTCACATTCACTGTCTGCTATGTTCCGTCCTCTACCTATCCAAATTTGGTAGGAACCTAACAATGCCGTTTTGGACATTCGTGATAGTAGAGAGCTTACTGAAGTTCTCGGCAGTCCTAGTTCTTTTAATAGGTTGTAGAGGAGTTTAGCTGGTGTACCCCTCGCACTTATTTCCACGTATTTGTTTGTCTTAATTGCGTGGTCTTTAGGGATGTTAGTTTTCCACGGTACCGTGAGCTCAATAAGTACTACACGCTTTTTCAATTTTGAGCAGAGAAATATGTCTGGTCTCAACGGCGACACGCAGATAATCCTCCGAGATTTTGTAGAGTGTTTCATACGTGTCAACCAGTAGTGTCCAATCTGCCGAACTCAGGACTGAAAAAGACTTAATGTAAACAAAAAAAAAATCTTTGTTGTTGTATTAAATTCAGTTGGGTACATAACATCTTATATCAGTAACTAACTATATAATGAAATTTACAGAACTATACTTATATATACGTTTAGTTGTCTAGTAATTATTTATGAGGAGTGTTATATTGTAGATACTTAAAATGAATTTCTAATTAAACGTCTCCAAAACTAGAGTATTGATACCGATCAGATCAAGTACCTACCTAGTTAAATTTTATTTACTTACCGTATTTTTGAGTTGGAAATAAAATGACTCAACTAATTTTGTGAAGACTTGCATTTTGCAATATCTATTGTTGTACCTGCACTTTGCCAGTCTGCTCGAATGCATTAAATTAGTGAGAACTTATTTCTTTGAGAGTTCTTCAGTCTCCTTTTATACTTACCGTCATTACGGGGTCTCTCGACCTGTCCTGTAACTGGCTAGGAATACAGGGTCGCCGAGTCATTTTACCCCGTGCGTATAGTAAGATAAGAGAATACTAATAAGCAAAAGATTAATTATCGCTAGCTAGTGGGTTTTGTCCTTTGTGCAAATTAAATACATATTTGTTATAAGACCCTGCGAGAGATACCTTTTTTTTTTTTTTTTTTTTTTCCGTGGAAGAAATACATTGCGTATACCTGTCGCCTCGGGGTTAGACGAACAGGTGATGTCGGACTCCCAGACCGGTCTACCGACTAAAACCTCCACGATGGCCTTACTCAGGTGTTCCAGAGAGGTTTCGGGAACGCGATTGCATCATCCGAAACCTATCTCACCTTGCCTTAAAAAGGCTCGTCAAAGGGTGCCTTGTTGGCAGCCCGCATACTCCCACGACTTATGAAAGTCGTACTGCGAGAGATATCTAATGTAACCTTACTCCTACATGGAGTAAGGTTATAAAAAAGAATCTCTTCGAGAGTAAAGCCGTTGCCCATAATCCTTATACCTACATGAAAAATAACTATAAAAATATTGAAAGGTAGAGAGGAAGTAGAAGAAATAATACATATTAATGAGATTCCATCTACTAAGCCCTGTTCGGTGCTTTAGATATAAATTTAGTCGTAATCATAGCAGTCTTTTAGCCAGGAAGCAGGATATAGGGCTACAATATTCATTTCGTATATAGAATTGTATATTACTATATTATCATCTCAGCTAAAAGACGTTCGTAGGCGGAGACCGCGACTCGGCAAACGTAGTGTAGGACGCTCCCCAGCTAGATGGACCGACGACCACATAAGGGTCGGACTGGATGCGGAAGGCGCAGGACCGAGTTCTGTGGCGCGTGTCGGGAGAGGCATATGTACAGCAATGGACTGCAATAGGCTAGTTGATTAATTGATAGACGGAAATAGACATTCTTCAAACGCCTTCACCTTCCTCTGACTATGTCTTCCTCGTCCATCGGCTGCCCTATAAATATATATCAATATACAGTTACATTTTTTATCACGAAAGCTTTTACTGCTTAAGAAGTATTTTAAATGAATTCCTCACGATAGTGTAATGAGGTCGTCAAGGCCAGTCTAAACCAAACGACATAATAAAAGAGTAACAAACAATAATTATTGTACAACAACTAAGTTCTAATTATAATTAAGTAGTACTTTAGTTAAACATTATCCACTGTTTTGGTGTTTATTAATTTATTGATGTTTCCTTGGATTTCATTTTCTATAGTTATTTTAATTCTGATACCATATCTGACGATACCTGATACATAAAACAAACTGAAAAGATTCATAGAAGATTACGATGATCAATTTTAATCCGCTCAACTCAAATTATTAATGAATAAAATTAGAACAACATGTAGTCAATGACCATACTAGCTTTACATAGGGGTTTTGTTTGAGCAGTGATAATGTTAAATGAAATTATACAAACGTAGACATTTCACTACATGCAACGCTAACGAACCTATAATTCTTGATACGATAACTTCCTTATTTACCTGCGTGAGTGTATTGGTATTTGGATTCACACATAGTCTTCATTAGAAATAATTAGAACGATGGGTTTGGTTGGTTTTAAACTAAAGGGTTATAAGTGGAATGAATACACTAAGCACGTTTATAGCTCCAGTGTTTATAGACCGCAAGTGATCGTTATTTGTCCAAAAATAATAAAACTGCTTGATTGTCAATAAGTATTTACAAAATTGAAAAGGTAGGTAAATTTACTCCTTTGAGCCATGAGCTTATAATATAAATATTACCTGCAAACCGGCAATAGAAATGTATGTAGCAGTTACGCTGAATGTTATATAACGAAATGCCTGCAAGAAGTTTTCACAGCAATTCGCAACATGCAAACGTATAATCTAATAAAACGTATATACCTATCGCAGTCTGCGGCCTATTGTTTCACCAAGACAACGCGTTTGCGTACTCAATACACGTAACAAGGGACTAAATTTACACCAAATAGACCAGACTTATGGCACTAAGGCGTAATGATTTTTCGTATTCCTTAAAATTAGAAATCAATTTTGCAAAGCAAAGCTACAATGTCTTCGGAAAACTAGTCAAGAGTCAAGACTCATTTTGATAATATAAAATATTTTTAAAGAATGTTGTGAATAGATTTGATAAAAATATTTTATCCTTAAAACTGGTTTTCTATTAGTTTCTCAAAACTTTATAGTTAAGTTATAAAATTTATTATTATTATTATATGACGCAACATGATTTTCCTTTTTTTTGTGCCTAGTCATTGGTGCTTGTAAAAAGAAAGTTAAGTTTATTATCTTTATACCTATTCGTTGACATAATTACCCTAACTGGCTTACTAGCTGAAGCCCGCGGCTTCACCCGCGTGGTAAATGTAGCCCAAATGTTATTCTAAATAAATAAATAATAATAAAATAAATAAAAAAAATAAAATAAAAATCTTTTATTTCAGACTCACAATGTTAAGGTACATGCATGTCCATATTTAGTGGAAATAGAAAATAATTAAACCGGTCAAGTGCGAGTCTGACTCGCGCACCGAGGGTTCCGTACAAACCTATTTATTTTCCCGCCAAATTGTGATAACGTCAGGATTCAGCTGTTTAAATTCTATTTTTTCAGCCAAAATTCAATGACGGCACGACTAAGCTGTCAATAAATATTTTCCCGCCAAAATACTATGACGTCAAAACTGATCTGTCAAAAATTATTTGACGTCACGACTCATCTGTCAAAAATTCAATGACGTCACGACTAAGCTGTCAAAATATATTTTCCCGCCAAAATTCTGTGACGTCACGACTCATCTGTCAAAAATTCTATGACGTCACGCCTATCTGTCAAAAGTGACAGCTGTCAAAGTGACAGAGTTTTCAAATATTTTCCCGCCAAAATAATATGACGTCACAAATCATCTGTCAAAAATTCAAAAACGTCACGGCTCAGCTGTCAAAATATATTTTCCCGCCAAAATTCTGTGACGTCAAGAATCATCTTTTTTAAATTCTGTGACGTCACGACTCATCTGTCAAAAATTCAAAAACGTCACGGCTCAGCTGTCAAAATATATTTTCCCGCCAAAATTCTGTGACGTCACGAATCTTCTGTCAAAAATTCTGCGACGTCACGACTCATCTGTCAAAAATTCAAAAACGTCACGGCTCAACTGTCAAAAAATATTTTCCCGCCAAAATTATGTGACGTCACGACTCATCTGTCAAAATCGTATGACGTCACGGGTCACGTGACCAAAATTCTATGACGTCACAGGTCACGTGACTCAGCTTTCCCGCCAAAATTCAATGAAATCAAAATATAATATGATCGAAGTAAAAATTTAAGGTTTTCGGAATTTTCCCATTATATGTACAATAAGACCTTGCTTCATGCCAAATTTCAAGTTTGTAGGTAGACTGGAAGTACCCTGTAGGTTTTTGCCTTTACCCCTCTAAATTTGCGACAAAAACGGCTATATCTCTTGATTGCGTTGGATTAGCACTTTGATTTTTTTACGGCACTAAGATGCAACAAGCCTCAGTATTTGGTGAAAATTTCAACTTGATACCTCCACGCGTTCCTGAGATAAATGGTCTTGACAGACAGACGGACGGACGGACGGACGGACAGACGGACGGACGGACAACAAAGTGATCCTATAAGGGTTCCGTTTTTCAAAACTGGTACGGAACCCTAAGAATAAAATAAAATAAAATCAGTCATAAAATTAAAATATAGATAACATAACTTAATGTGAATAGAATGGACTCTAAGGGGCAGGTTTTAGGAATGCACCATGTGCAACCTATTCCAGTGTTCCATGAACACACACTCAGAGTCCACTCTATCCGCCATCATCTTTAGATAACTATTGGTACTGCGCCGCAACCTGCACACCAGGGACGCCGACCTGTTTCGCAGGATATCGCCTGGAAGCCCTGAATGTGGGCGGTTGCGAACATACTTGATGCGCTGCAGAAGCGAGGCAGCCCCAATAACACTCTAAACGCATTGTTGTACTGACTCGCAGGGCATTGTAAGCCCGTTGCGTATACTTGACCCACAGATTACACGTATAGAGGGACTGACAGTACGCCCTAAACAGGGTGATTTTGACCTGCTCAGTACATCTCGCGAATCTGCGAGCCAACATATTAGCTCGGACTGACAATGCCCTGCGTTCCCTCTCTATATCTATGTCATCACTTAGTGACTCGGTGACCCAGTGGCCAAGGTACTTAAACTGTGTGACTTTCTTAAGAGGAGTATTGTTTAACGTTACCTTTGTGACTGTATTGTAGGCTTTTGCTCCGGCTTTAAACAACATCCACTCACTCTTAACAGTATTGTACCTAAGCCCATGTGCCATCGCATACCGCTCACATATTCCAATCAAGCGCCTGAGAGCACTGATCGATGGGGCCAGCAGCACCATGTCATCTGCGTAGCTGATGTTGTTTACACAAACCCCATCAACATGGCAGCCAACACCAGCGCTGCTGAGCTCACGGATCAATCCGTCCACATACAGATTGAAAAGCTTCGGTGACGTAAGCCCCCCCTGTCTCACTCCACATTTCACTATTCACCACCTAACACTATTCCTTTGGTTGTTGTACCAGTAATCAAAAAGCGATATCAACTCTCGTGGGAACTCGGTATCACTCGAGAGCTTATCCCAGAGTCTGTTATAGTTCACCGTATCGAAGGCTTTCGAAAGGTCCAGGAAACAGCCATATACTGGAGTATTTCTGGTTGTATAGTACTGGACAGTGTGCTTGAGGCTCAGTATCGCGAACTCTGTAGACAGTCCAGCTCGAAAACCGAACTGCGCGTCATGTAATTTGAGGTGTTTATCTAAATGTGTATCAAGCACACTGTCAAGCAACTTCGCAGTTATTGTTGCGAGTGATATTGGCCTATAATTGGTAACACTAGAAGCATCACCCGTTTTATTTTTGATTACTGGTACAACAATAGTTCTCATCAAGTCCTCCGGCAAGTATGCATGTCCTACACACAGGTTGAACAGCATCGACAGTAGCCTGGGCAGATGAACACCAGCATAGACAAAGTGTTCTATGCTGAGTGAGTCATGCCCAGGGGATTTTCCTCTCTTCATACCTTGTATCGCCTTAGCGATTTCTTTTGCTGTAAACCTCTTAGTACTGTCCCCCACATATTTACTAACAATTGTAGAGGTACATGCACTGTCAGGTTGCAATGTAGGCTTAACTTTAAAATGGTCCCTAAAAAGGTTGGCAATCTGACGGGGTTCGCCCTCTACACTCGCGGGAACGCTAGACTGCTGTGGGTTTAATTTTTTAGTTTCTTTCCAAAAACCACGGAAATTTTTCGACATGTGATGGGTGGCCAAAATGTCCATTTTTATTTGACTCTGATTATTTTGACACCATTTTAGTTTATTCTTAAAAACTATTCGCGATTGACGCATATTTTCATACACTGTACCATAAGAGGGTTTACCGAATGCAACCCATTCCCGGAACCACAATCTAGCTTCCCCGTGGGCGTCCTTGACGTGTTTGTTCCAGCCGGTAACATAATGCTTTCTCTTCGGCTTTCGACTAGAGGAACTTTTCACAGCAGCATACCTTAAACTATTTACAATATCATTATATAAACTATTTATTGCACCTCTATGACTTACATTATTACATATTCTATCAGCACAGCCAGTAAATTCAGTCGGAAAATCTATTTCTCTTAAAGTTTTATTACAGAGTTGTGTATATAATTCTATTTGTGAGATATCCCGCTTAAAAATCCTAAAAAAAAAAGATTAATCCTAAGCTATATTATTTTATTATTATTAAATAATAAAAGCAGCATTCAAACTATAATCTACATGGAGGCTTTCGTTAAACGTTTGTTTGGTAAATCAATCACCACAGAGAAATTGCAAAATAAATAAGAAAATGTACGTAAATTATAAGCAACAAGTTCATTGTCCGTAATTGTAACTATTACGGAGATAAATAAATGTAAAGTTTATTTATAAAAAAAAATTAATTAAATAAATACCTACTATCAATAGGTAACTTAACATTCGACTATTGTGTTCCGATATTATGGTACAGTCATTGAAAGATTATGTCAATTAATTCCAGTAAATTAACTAAAACTTTAACTTACGAACGAACTAACTTTAATTACCTCTCCTATATTTCTGTTCCTACTGTTAGTATTTATCTTTCTCTTTATGTATCATTTCTTGTTATGTGTTTCTGTGTGATCCTAAATAAACAATTCATTCATCATTCATTCATTCTATACATTGAAACGCTGTCTTTATATTTCAATATTATTTATTTTAATATACTTATTAATCTCAATCAGTTTTCAAGGTAAATAAAAAGGGAGTCATAATATTGAAGTTCCGTGTTTTAACTGAGCAAGTGCAGCGTTTAAACGATCTTTTAGAAGATTCAGAAGGCCAATACTTGAAATTTAATTTGAAGATATACGAGTATATTTAAAATATTTATGATAAATCAGGAAGTTGAGCGAAGACTTGTTACAAAAATTCAGTTAATTTTTTCAGCTTGTAATTCTGTCAGTAAAAGTGTTTATTTTTTTTTTTTCATCCTCATTCATTTTATCAACCGACTTCAAAAAACGGAGGAGGTTCTCAATTCGGTTGTATTTTTTATTTTTTTTTGTTATGTTACTTTGGTTCTAATTTTGTTCTAGTTGGTACACTGAAGTGCAAAAAAAGATGTAAAGAACGGAAGTGTAATCGTTATGTTCTGTATTTAATACAAGATTGCTTAGACTTGACGATGTAATTTCAGATCCAGTTACGAATGTTTAAATAACTGTATTGACTTGTTTATTAAACTTAGTATTGTTTTATTTTAAAAACAATTGATATCACAAATCAACAAAGGATTATTTTACTTACCTTCTCCATGATTGCAATTTTCACTCGTTAGTCTACTGTAAGAACTGTTCTAGGTTTGAATATTTTCTTCTATGGCTGTGTTACTAGTCTGCGTACCGTGACTTTTAAACTTTAACCAAATGATAATTAAGGTTTTTTTTTCACACTTTCACACAACGCCATCTAGTCCCAAACTAACCAAACCTTGTACTATGGGTACTAGACAACGGATAAACATACTTAAATACATTTTTTTTGTAAATACATACAAATTATACATAGAAAATACCCAGACTAATGCAAAGAATCATGTTCATGTTCATGCACATAAAGGTTTGCATTGAGCGGGAATCGAAGCCGAGACCTTTGCGTAGCAGTCATGTTAAACAACCACTACGCCATAGAGGTCGTTGAAGTAACAAATGTACTACTTAAACTTCATTTTTATGCACGAAACCTTGAAATGACCCTTGTGTTTAAGTTGGCGACGGTCTTTGTGTCTACCAGACTAAAGTCTTCGCTTGGTGGAGAAAGGGGACGTTCCGATTCATTTGTTACCTTTTTTAACTGAAACTAGAACTTAGACTGTTTGCAGTGTTATCAATTGGCGTATAGATATTTTGTATCCACTCGATGTATTAAGGAGAAAAATATGTAGGTACTTAACTTAGCTTAACTTTTTGTCGTACAGAATGGCCTTGCCGAACGCAAGGAGAATCAAGTTTTTGAGTTGGTCGCTTTTAACTATACAACTTGCGTTTTTGTGTATTTAGTGTTCATTAAAAAAGTGTTTTATTTCAGGCTATAATAGCTCTCTATTTTCAGGTAGTAAAATCTTTAAATATATCTAAGAGCTTTTATCATGTATTTTTCTTTTACCAAGCCACTGAAAATTACTTTGATGTATTAATATTCTCGTTCACAAATATCAATTACCTACAGTATAATTATTTATCTCCTAAAGTTGTATTAACAGCTCATAATTTGAGATCGATTAAGCAATATTTTTTGCTGTTAAGTACAGATACAGAAGGTCGGTCGACAGTGATATTAGTAATTAGTAACCGGTGTTTACTAGTAGTATTCGGCCGTGGTAAGTTGTCACAAGGTCAGAGAATTTTGACTTCAGATTTTAGCATTCTATGTGTACGAGGGCTCAGGCATTTGGCGGTTTTGCACACTATAAAATGTTTCGTGCCATGGACACGGAAAATAGAGATTTCATCATTTTTAGCATTGGTATTCGTATCGATTACCGCTATAAACTATTGGTTCATTTATTGACTAAAACATGAAAATGTATTAATATATTTAAGGTCTACTTATTAGGTATTTCAACATTATTATTAAGTACCTTTAGCTAAGAACCAAAATACATCCTAATGAAAGAGATTGACTGAAATGAGGTGAATGTAGTGTAATATCCGTTCAAGGTTGATTTCTCCTACTCACGTTCTAGGTATTTGTTTAATTATATCTATAATACTTTAGCTCGCCCTTGAGGAATGCTGGTACCCTTGAAGAAATTGGAGTACCCACCTATAATTTATGTACGGTGTTTCACTGACGTCTTATCAAGAACTTTCAGGTGTTGCGCGCGGTTTAGAGTTCGGGTATCAATCTAATAGTCTTAAAATTCACTTAAAGTAATGACTGATCAAGACTTTACCTTGCGTTGTTATTAAACTGGTTAGGTAAGCCAAATTAAGCAGCTTTTAACCGGCACCTTCATTGTTCTGTCTAAAGAATAAATAAAAAAACAGATTCATTCTTTATAAGGGTCGTTTTAAACGCCGGTACCGATCGCTACCTCTGGTATTAGGTACTTGACCTGTGTCAAACGCCTTTGGTGACACGTTTCAGGTTCGATGACTCTTCGTATGCTGACGGAGTTAGAATACACACGGTGTCATCACTCCAGCAGACTAATGAAAAGTTCGCAGAAATAATATCTTTAAGAAGGAAAACTTGTCATAAAACTCTACTGCAATACGTCAGGCCAGCGGTATATTAAATAAAAATTGAGAACCTCCTCCTTTTTTTTTAATCGGTTAAATATGCCCAAATTCCTGGACCAAGCCCGTCCCTGTAGCGGTACATTAGGTTATAACAATGATAAAGTATAGGTACAGGTGTCGATAAACAAACAGGCTACCAAGATAATTCGCGCAATTCGGCGAACTTCATTGATAACCTTGTGCATACGTATTATACATTACCTAGTCAAGACAAATAGTATATGAATTCATTGAGCCACGTGCGTTGCGTGAATTAATGTACTTAGTTTATCAGTCAAGCAATGTTTTTACTATTTGCCCATTTTCTCAATGTGTAATTCAAATACATTGTATAGAGTAAGTAAGTACGCTTCAAATTATTTGTAAACATTCGTTACACGTTATCTTATTTCCTTTATAAGTAGAACTAAATTAAGGTTTAGTTTAATTACTTTTTTCGTAATTAAAGTAAACCTGTAAACCATTCAAAACAGTCCGTGTGGTGACGGGCTAAGAATACAATATGTCACCACCTTATATCATCTCATGGGTGTCGTAAAAATCGACTAAGGGGCTATCCGTAAATATTATCTCTATGAAGTAAAAACAAGGATAACTTGAAATTAAACCCTATACCAATAATAAGAAAAATAATAATTTATTTCATAATAATAATACAGTGCCATAAACTCGAGCTTAAGCCTATTTACAAGTTCATCAGGATTACATAACTATGTGATACATAACTATGTGAAATATAAAACATAAAACTGTCTCCCTTTTAGCACTTATTTAAACTATCGATAACTAGGTTACATTTTATGAGACATCGATTATATTATAGACTGATTTCGATTAACAGTTAATCTGCCAATGACATTAACTTTCACTTGGAATTATTTATATTCTGTTAGTATTTTCCTTTAATTTACTTTACTTAATTTTACTATTTACTTGTTCAACTGGATGTGTTGTACTTTAAGATTTTTGTCCCGAACATTTTGCTTCACATTCTCTTTACAAGAACCGTTAACCATTTAGCGTGGCCTCGGTAATATCATTCACTTGCAAACGCAAGTAACAGGAAGTGATAGTATCAACAAATACAAATAAATAAATAGTTATTAATTTGTGTTTATTTGTGTCTTTGCAGCTGACCGTACCAGCGATAAATTATTAAAGAGCTTAGTAGATTTTAATAATGAAGGTTTATAAGGGAAACTTAAGGTTGAGAAAGTTACAATCCGCTTTAAATAAATTGGCATTACACCCAACAAATAGATGATGAGCCCAAACATAACATCCATATGGCCTTGGTTTAATATTCTGGAACTAATGCAAACATAAAAATAGTACATAATACTATTTTTACGGGTCTTACTCGCGGTATTACTAATTAGCCTAGATACTAGTAATATAAATACCTAGGTTTTTCTCCGACGTTTCGGCCGACTTGCAGCTCAAAAGCCGGGAGACGTCATTAGTGTAGTGTGTCGAAGTACCTACAATACGGCGAATACTCTAGATGTCAACAAAGTGAGGGTAGATTCCATTCCCCGCACTTCACAAGGACGACGCTCCGCTGACACCAGTCCCTCCGCGACCACGGCCCTTGCAAGTCGGCCGAAACGTCGGAGAAAAACCTAGGTATTTATATTACTAGTATCTAGGCTAATTAGTAATACCGCGAGTAAGACCCGTAAAAATAGTATTATGTATACAAATCGCGATAATTTAAAATCTATTATAAAAATAGTAACAATTCCTTAATTGGACAGGGCCGACGGCTAGGCTGCTATTAAAACTACTCGATACGCGCCAATTAGGTATATAAATTAACACCTGGTCTCGCAAAAGGAAGTACTTATGTCTGTTTTATATAACGTAATGATAAAACGAATATCAATGAATAAGTTAGTGAGTAAAACGGATATTTGACAATACGTAACTCTGACAATGAAGCAATAATCGATGTGACGACGCGACGCACGGTGAGAATATTTGTTTCGAATCACGTGATCGTGTTTAGGATATATGCATTTTAAAAAGGATACCACTAAGTGTTAGCAGGCTGTTTATATAATAGTTGTACTCAAAAACGCAATAACAGCGAAATAAACTATAATATTATACATTGAGGTATGCTAAAAACTTATGGATTCAAAAACGTTGTTACAACTCGTTTTAGACCGCCAGAACAAGCAGGAACAACGGGACAATATTGTTTACGCTTAAAATAACTTTGATACCCGAGCACCTCACAAAAACATAATAACTAGTTTGTTCTTCAAAGATGCTATTATAAAAGGCAATTTGCAACGATGTTCTATACAACAACTGGTAAATACGGATCGCGGCATACTTATTTCATGAAAATAAACTAAACGGTTATTTCATGTAGTTGAATGCAATACAATCACCACTTTAATTGTGTCCACCTTTCGGAAATGAAAGTGTGTGAAAAATAGACCTAAACATAATTTAGTTTTCTCTTAATTTTTATTTTATTTGCTTTTGCTATGACATTTGACATTTAGTGTGTTCTAATGTGATATTTGATTAGTCAGGTACATTCCCTGACAGTTGAATAGCAGCGTTTCAGAAATGCTAGAACAGATAACTACTTTGATTTATCAGTCCATTCTTGATTAAGTAAGCAAACTAAAAACTTACCAAACACCCAATCGTTGGATATAAAATTAAACACACAGTTATCGAGATGAATCGAATTGGTTAAAGTAGGAGAATGAAAAGCTTGTTATACACTTGAAGCTTATTGGCCACAGCAATACAGATTACGGATGCTGAAGGAATGTAGGAGCGTAGATGAACAACGGGTAGACTGGCATTTACATGTCGTTTGTTCGGACTGCAGAAAACTACTTAAACTAACCCCTCTGATCAGCCAGTAAAAACCTTTTGGAGAAAAAAGAGGACGTTTCTCAGCAGCAGGACATTTAATAGATTATCGAGGAATGTAGGGCGCTTGGGGTAATTGGCCAATCCAATTAAAATCCATCCTACGAACTATTGTGACGCATGGAATGATTGTCTCATTGAAATTAATTGCCGAAGTTATCGTGCGAATCACTTACGCGTCTGGTCCATGTGGAAAACATCTACACCTTAATTTAAATAACCATAGTTAGCTACCTCTCGTGTTTGCGTATGAGATTTCGTTGGTAATTACGACATTAAAATAAATATACGAATGAGACATACGAATATCATACGCAGTAATTATAATATTGAACAGTTTACGACTACAGATTAAGTATTTGTGGCAACCTGGACTTGCAGATAGGTTAGAGTGATTAGTTATGGAGATAGATTCTTAAAGTGTAGGTGTATTACTTATATGCTGAAATATTCACGTGTAAAGAAAAAATAAAAGTATGTTTATCAGAAACTTAATACCTGTGTTGTCTTACAAACAGCAGTAAAGACAACCCAATGTAAATATAATTTTGCTCTTATCCCATCTTATGTTCAAGACGTTAAGGTATAAGACATTTTTTTGCGGACAACAGAAAGCCAAAACAGTGTAGTGAATTCTGTATTATTTTTGGTATTTTTGCAGTAGCAATCGATGTGTGTTCTAAATTTCTTTTTATTACTGAACGAGATTTTATGAGAAATAAAACATCTATGGACGATAACAATGTCAACATTTTACCAAACACTTGGATAAAACCTCATTGTATAACTTGAAACATTGCCAATCGACCAGGATCATTTTTTTTGTCTATTTAAAATCAAAAAGAGATTCAGTATGGAACAGACTGCTTAACCAACAAACCTATGTATGACCTTAAAATACCCCGTGTTAAAAATACAGCTGCGTAGATAAGCAAAGCAATGTTTTTAGCTAGTTTCTAAATAATTAGTATAACGATTTGACATGCAATTATGTTCTGTACAGGGTTTTTTTGTTGGAATTTGATTTGAAACGAGTTTTTATACGTCACAATACCAAATGTAAGACGTCATCGCAAACCAATTTTATTTTATTGTTCATAACAAATATTATTGCAGTTGATCAATCCACGCTTTAGCTATTAGGTATATGTTTATTATTAACTTTGACCACGTCATCACTATTATAGTTAAACTATACGTTTAGTGTTTATTTGAAAAATAGATTATTTTATTAAACCATTTTGTCTATGTAGTAAAATACAAAATAAACCTGTCAAGTGCGAATCAGACATGACGAATCTAATAAGGGTTCTGTTTTTTGTATTTGGCTACAGAACCCTGAAAATGGGTAATGTAACATCACCTATTAGTTGTAATTTACTTCTTTTATCAATGTCAATATATTCCGAGTGTCATATCCCGGTTAAGACAGCGGGATGGATGAGGGAAGCACAGGACCGCACAAGGTGGCAATATTTGGAGTAGGCCTATGTCCGGCAGTGGACGTCGACAGGCTGTACGTTTAGTGTTTATATGATATCCCGGTTACAGCAGGGCTTTCGGCTTATTTATTGGGAATAACCGTTGATGCGCAGCGGTGTGGCGGAAGATAAGACATACCATGCTTTTCAAGCAAGCTTCTCGTTTCCGTAATATGTGAACTAATTTGGTGTCCTGAAGCTTGTCTGGCAAATAAAGGCTGCCATGTATCATCGAGTATGTTGTATGTTACTTTAAAATATCTCAGAATTTCGTTGTTTGGCGAAGTAAGCATTCATGTTGTCCTATCAACCTATGAGTGACGTAAACACTGACTCCGAGACTGTTTGCAGAATATAACATACAATAACATGACTTATGACAAGTGGGCCCATCTCTTCATATATGATCAATTATAATAATATTGTAAGGTAAAAGCACCTAACTACGAGGGGTTCTAAAAATGGCAGTAAAATCCGAGGTATTTAGTAAAACGGGTTTTTAAAGTAATTCACTAGTTATTTTGGTCTGCATGATAAAATAATCAATTAATAATTTATCTGTTCATATTTATATAAACAAAAGAGAGTTAAGTGTGTTCACACTGTAGAATAATCGGTCATTTTACCACGGGAAGCCGCCTTTAAAGCACACTTCATACGTTTAGGACCTCATGCACGTGAGTATTACGATTTGCCAAATAG
The DNA here is from genome assembly GCA_905475405.1 of Schrankia costaestrigalis. Lineage (NCBI taxonomy): Eukaryota > Metazoa > Arthropoda > Insecta > Lepidoptera > Erebidae > Schrankia > Schrankia costaestrigalis. Next base: position 19,551,045 of record FR997825.1, on the reverse strand, counting down.
TGTTTTACGTGATAATTTTATACAATGCGAGTTTTCGTTTAGGTTGAATTATTGAAAGGACAATATATTTTATCGAAAACACTTAAGATTTGAGTATTTTATTTGCAAATTAGCAAGAAAATACGTGTTGAAAACACCACGGCATTAGGTGCAAAATATTTTAGTGTGTTCCTAAAAGCGATGTATACCACGGAAAAACAAATTTTAAGACATTTACTTTTTTAAAATTTTCGGTGAGTGTTTTATGATTACAAAGTTTAATGTGTTAGTTCTGACTTATTGAATAACACATGCATTTAATAATGTAATTCCGAGGTACACCTTGGCGTCGGATTCACTAATTATAGCAGGTTAAAAATGACTATTATAGGTACTTTCTTAATACGTTGTACGGGAAAAAAATTATGAAGACGTTCGGTTTTTGATCTGTTCTGTTATTATGTCTATGTGTCTTATATTTGTTTCCCTTTCATATTGCAACTATCCACTATTTAATTTGCATAATATCAAAAAATCTTTTAATTTTTATTACTCGGAATTAGAAACTTTGATTTAGCATCATAAAACGCTATTCCGATGTATATACGTCGGAATAAGGTTATATGAGCACCTAATTGCGATATATTTACATCGGAATAAGCTTACATGAGTTCCTAATTCCGATGTTTTGACCCGGTCATAGAGAGTATTGACCCTGTTTAAATACAGAGTGTTCCTTTTTTTATGTGCTTAGTACGTAGTAACTGAAAGAATACTAATCATCTATAGTACAATCACATAAAATTGGAGTGTGCGTGTATTCATATTTCTTTAACCCAATTATGAAACTACAGCAATTAAATGATTTTTTGTCTGTCAGTCTGCCTATTTGAAGACTATTTTCAGCGTGTGTGTTTATGTAATTTTCTTTGTATCCTCCTACACACTTAGTGACTGGACCTGGATAGTTTTACATACATCATTATTAGGTTTCCTAAGTCATTTTTTTTATTGCATAATACTCATTCATGATTTATAGTGCTTCAAAGTTTAGCATCATCATCATAACAGCCCATTAATGTCCCACTGCAGGGACGGGCCTCCTCCCGTGACGGAGGGATACTTGGCCTACTAATACCATGCTGGCCAGACGGATTGGTATAGGGTTTAGTTTTAAGTTTTCCTTCTTTCTATGTAAAGGTAATATTCACAGATAGTCCCTTAGTCGGTTTCTACGACACCCATGGGATGAGATGGAGTGGTGACAAATTGTATTCTTACTCCGTCACCACACGGAAAGGTTAGCATAACCGCGCCTAATAAATTATTTCAAAAGTCTTAAACTTGCATTTTAGTTTCACTTATTTATTACTTTTTAGTTTTTTTATTTAAGTACATGTAAGATTATTTTTGTAATCATGATACAAGTAGATTTTTATGTTGATTTTTATAAGATTAAGGATAATGATTAAAAAAAGAACTGATTTAACATAAAAAATAAACTCCTTTTATTTTTGAACATCATGTATGAGAACCCTACATAGGTAGTTCCCTTTCTATTTTTATACTCGGAATTAGGAACCAAATGCATCGGAATTACAATTTTTACATCGGAATTAGGAGCATCGTTCTTTTTCATATTTTTATTTATTTTATCATTTTTAATAACCTGTTACTGACAAACTGCATATATTTTTCAAAAATTAGATAGTTAACGCTTCGGATAAAAATATAAAATTGTATACAAAGGTACGATAATTACTTAATTTTTAATGTTCTTTCGTGTTTTGTCAAAAACACCACGGAATTAGGTGCCTTTACCTTAAGTAATTAATAAATATCTTCTCTTATTTCAGATGGCGAGGCAGTGTGTACAAGCTAGTATGGCGGGAGTTATTAGCTTATCTTACACTCTACTACACTATCAATTTATTGTACAGATTTGCTCTAACAGAACAACAACAGAGGTAAGCATTTTCTTTACGTTTCTTTATTATGTTAACTTGGCTTAATGAGCACGAAAATGCTTCTCTCGGAATCAAATTACTTAAGTATAACCCTTACACATTCTATATATTTATTATAACGTCTTGTTCTCCTGAAATAAATAGTGCCTTTTTATAGTGAAGCTGCAAAGTTAAAAAAAAGTAGGCATACTTTTTAAATACAGATGCTAGCTTCGTTTTTTCTTTGATATGCAAACACGCATGAAGGTCGGACACCGCCGCTATTACCTCCTTCAGGTCAAATGTAATAATACAAGATAGCAATTTGTAACTGTATGTAAGTCGAACGTACCCACCGATTGTATGCAATTGTTCCTACTGTCACGGTGGTCACCATTCATAGGCTTCTTACAATCAGGCCATATACGACTTGACGAAGCTCTTCAGGAGAAGATGTAATCCAAAGTATTGTTATTCCTTCAACACATCAAGAGAATTAGACAAACAAAACTGTATTTTGGTGTCATTGCTCCTTGATAATTAGAACAAATAGGTATGGTTTAATAAAGAATTAATGCCTATTTGTTCTGTTATTGTTAAGCATTACACGGGTCATGATTTTATAAATATACATAATTATAACTCACAGTTAGTAGGTATATTATGACGTCAAACACTGTTGTTTTTTCTTTTGAAAAAAATTAATAGTAAGTATAGATTTTTTCTTTAAACTGCGATAACTAGAAGAGAAGCTGAAGGGTGATTCAGTCTTAAGTGAGCTATGTGAGATTAGAAGGCAATGGTTTCGAATATTAATAAATATACATTCACAAATTACTCCCGATTTCTTGGGAGCAAGAATTAACATTATTGGGTACCTCAGAAAACGAATAAGTCCTTATTCGTCGTATTTTTCTTTCGTCGAATTCTTGTTTGGTCGGATTCTTGATTGTTAATTCCAGAAAACTCATCTATGTATTTTATAGTTTAAAGACGTAGGTAGGTACTTGACATTATTTTTGCGACGTCATTTAACACGAAATCAATAAGAACACGTTGTTAAAAATAATATTATCGAAGAAATAACAGACATAAACATCATATTCCTGTATAATTAATCTCAGTGTCGACTAATGTATAGCCTTAGCTACGTAACAAAGCACCAAGTGCAGTCGTACATGTGTATAATTATGTACAAAGACGATGATTAAATCAAGGACATTCACAGTCTGTAATGGTAAACTAATGTAATCTATGGCTTTTCATTACCCCTATAAATAATTACCTATATACTCTCCATATGGTGACGGAGTAAGAATACAATGTGTCATCACCCCATCTCATCCCATGGATGTTGTAAAAACTGACTTAGGGACTATCATCTTAACGAAATAAAAAGAAGGAAAACTTGAAATTAAACCCTTTACCAATGCGTCTGGCCAGCGTGGTATTAGTAGGCCAAATATCCCTCCGTTACTGGAGGAGGCCCGTCCCTGCTGTGGGACATTGATGGGCTTTTATGATGATACATATATAACAAGAAAAAAATGCGATTAATATAATATCTATATTTTACGCACGTTTTCACAATGTCTTCTGGTCCCAAACTAGGTAGAACTTGTACTTTGGGTACTAGACAACGGATAAACATATTTATGTACTTTTTTTGTTAATACTTATTATACATAGCAAACAACCAGGCCAATGCAAACACATAGATTTGCAATGAAACAATAAAGCTCGATTTACACATCGACAAGTACAGAAGCGAGTTAAGTAAATAGTACCTAAGTTGTTGATTTAAATAGATCTCTATCCTATTTTTTGGCGACTTAAGTTGGCGAGACGCGAGAGAGGGGGCTACTTCGTACTTAACTCGCCAAAAAATAGGATGGAGATCTATTCAGATCAACTTAATCAACAACTTACTACTCAACTCGCTATTGTACTTGTCCATAATCGGGCTTTACTCCTACGCTACAAAGTCGTCAATTATAATAGTTATTAGTTAATTATCAATATAAAAGAAATCTAAGAAAACGATTTCTATGATTAAATATGAATCAAAGTTCGTAAATAAACCAGACAAGGTTAATTAAACAGAAGAGATACTTTCAAGAGAGATTTGTTACATAATGGGAAGAAGATACCGAGAATTTGGCCAAATTCTGTCTGACTTTTGTCAGCTCAAGGAAAACGTTCTTAAAATCTTTAGAAAAAATGTAATTGCTCATAATATTACAGAGGTTTTTACAGATGGTTCAAGGCAATATAAAAAGAAAAAAATATTCAAAGACTTTGAGTAGGTAGGTACCTTACTCTTATGTAGGTATCAGAGACATTTCAAAATAGACTGAATGGACAGTGGTAGTTTCGAGAAATAAAGGTCTATAATGTCATTATTACAACCGCAGGGGTTTACATTTTAATTATTTATTATTATTTACCAAGGCTCCAATCCGTGTGGTGACGGAGTAAGAATACAATATTTGTCACCACCCCATCTCATCCCATGGGTGTCGTAAAAACCGACTAAGGGACTAACCGTAAATATTATCTTTACGAAACAAAAAGAAGGAAAACTTGAAATTAAACCCTATACCAATCCGTTTGGCCAGCGTGGTATTAGTAGGCCGAGTATCCCTCCGTCACGTGAGGAGGCCCGTCCCTGCAGTGGGACATTAGTGGGCTGTTATGATGTATAGTCCCTTATTCGGTTTTTACGACACCCATGGGTGGTGACATTATTGTATTCTTACTCCGTCACCACATGAACATTATCTTTACGAAATAAAAAGAAGGAAAACTTGAAATTAATCCCTATGCCATAATATACCTACCTATAACCATAATCCGTCTGGCCAGCGTGGTATTAGTAGGCCAATAAGTATCCCTCCATCACGGGAGGAGGCCCGTCCCTGCAGTGGGACATTAATGGGCTGTTACGATGATGATGATTATTATTATTTACCAAGGCTATATATTCAGGCTTCATTTGATAAAACGAACATAATAAGTTGAACTTTGTTTACGAAATAATTTAATTGAGTTTAGTAAAATGAACCATATTTTGAGTAATTTACATTCACAGCTATGTAACAGATAGGCAAAAAAATGTTTACAGAATTTTCATACAGCTAGTTAGCAGCCATTTAGAAATAGGTATGTACTTCTTTTGGGAAACACACACGCTCAAATCCACGAATTTCGTCTGCCAGTTTTATTCAAACAACAATATATTTTGTTAAGTCTATTGACGCTAACAACAAGCGTTACGATTACATCATCCGAGCTTCCACCTTAGTTCCTAGAAACAGTCGAACATACCGCATTCTCTACCGGCAACAAGACGGACTGCTGAACAAAAATAAACAATTGATAATATTCCTCACTTGTTCTCACAAAGTCATTTAGATCTATGAGTATTAAAATAAATAAATAAATAATCCTCACATATTCACACAGCGCCACCTAATCCCAAACTAAGCAAAGTTTGTACTGTGGGTACTAGACAACGGATAAACATACTTAAATACTTTTTTTATTGTATTAAGGAACTAGCATAGAGATATAATAAATTTGATAATGTTTTTTAAAAGCTAAGTACAAAAATATAATATCTTTTACGTTTGGATAAGGCCTATGTTCAGCAATGGACTTATCAATAGGGTGTTATATTCGATTTTACAAAATGTTTTGATTTTTATAAATCCTTCACGTTTTTCTTTAACACATTTTTTTTAGATAAGCTAATCTTTTTGTCAAACATAAACATTAAACGTACTGTGTGATTTAGTGTAAAAACCTATTGAAATCAATAAATTGTGACATGACTATTTTTATTCGGAGCTTCACCTACAAATTAGTATTCAGATCACAGACCTGTGATGTAACTCAATCAATTAACCTATCGCAGTCCACTGCTACAGTAACTATTGTAAAATAATCTAGGCTTACTTCAAATTATAAACATAACATAATATTATATGTCTTATTTCTCACCAATATGCATAGCTCAGTCTTAGTAATAGGACTTTAATGTGAGCTGTCTATTGAAGACACTGGTTTCAGTTAACAGGACAAATTCTATTAATAATTTTGTATATATTGATTAAATATTCACATTTCCGCAAAATAGAAGAACTAAACCTGTATTACTCTATTTTACGTGAATAAAGATCATTTCATTTTATTTGAAATAAATTGTTTCAATCAATCAACCAATCAACTAGCCTTTTGCAGTCCACTGCTGGACATAGGCCTCTCCCAACACAAGCCACAGAACTCTGTCCTTCGCCTTCCGCATCCCGTCCGACCCAGAGACCTTTATGAGGTCGTGGTAAATTATTTATATTATCTAAATTACTTGCACGGAAGTAATTTTATCTTCTAATAATTCTATTCACAGAAACATCTGATGAAATGATAGGAAAGCAATAGCAGTAGTCCGCGCATAAAGGCTCAGATAGCTTAGAAAGACTGGCATACACCTATTTTTACGTACGATTTTTATTACGAGCATACCCCAAATTTCCAGAGTCAGCAATGACTTTTTCATTGCGAAACAAAAACCCATATTAAACAAGTGTGTTTTACTTATGACTTAAGTACTTACAATTCTCATTAAGCATGTCAATTAAGGTTTTAACACAAGACTCCCTGGTTCTTTTGAGGGCTAAAAGCACGAAGAGCATATTCTTTTGAACTGTTATTCAAAACCAAACTCTTTACCTATATTCTGTACCGTTATTTTAAACATACCTATCAGACTTATTTTATAACGGATATTGAATAGAATATATTTATAATATTTGTTATTTTACCACAACTTTCTATGGGTGCATAAATGTGACAAGTTTTAACTTTCTCCACAATGGCTTTTAACCGTTTCAGATATAAAGACAGATTGTCTTTTCTACTTTTAATAGCATGTATTGTTTAAATAATACATATTAAAACGTATTGTAGAAAACTATAAAAAGTCCCTTGCCGTCTGTCTCTTTCAATAACGCGGTGTCCTACGTGGGCGACGAAAGCGACGCGACGCAACGCGATGCCTCACGCGACAAGTGTCCTACATGATTACGTCGCTTTGTCGCAGAAGGTAGGACATACTCGTAAGTAGGGTACGCGCTGCCGCCGTGGATTGCATCGCGTACGTCGCGTCGCATTCGTCGCCCAAGCAGGCAGGACATTATATTATATATTACTTTATACGTTGAGTCACAGTAAAACCAATTAGACTCTTGGGTGATGACTAATTACCTGAATGCTACTGTACATTTATGAAGAACACGGAAATTAAGATCTCATATTGGTTGTCCGTGAACGAACACGTCATAGCTAACACTTTTATGCAAATTGGTATAAAAAATGATGACGGAAGGCATAAGTATTTGAGTGCGGTTGTTCCCCGTAATTTTATAAACGTAAATGCACTAAAATTGCCAAACTTTTAGATCAACTAAATAAAAGTAGCTTTACATAAAACTTATTAGTAGCTGTACGTGTTATGTATATCATTAATTGACAACCATAAAAAAACAACCTCCAGGTTTTCAAGAAGATAATAATGGTAACTTTTGAATCACTTGGTTAAAGTAATAAGATTCTTCTAGCTATAAAAATAGTTTTAAACCTAAGATTTCTTCTAACTTCGTTAACAAAACCTAACAACTCTTCAACATACGAAAATTGTTCTGTTCGCTTTAACAAACGGTCTCACTGCATCTTTGAGTCTCGGATTCAATATTTAGTGCATACATTTTGTTGAAAGTTTTAATGGCTATTGTAAACCTCCTAGTATGGTATCGTGCGAGTACATCGTATACGAGTATATGTATATTGACGACCTCTATAGCGTTGTGATTATATAACATGACTGCTACGCAGAGGTCTCGGGTTCGATTCCCGCTCAATGCAATTCTTTGTGTGCATGAACATGATTGTTGTCTGTATAATAATAAGTATGTTTTTACAAAAAAAAGTATTTAAGTATGTTTATCCATTGTCTAGTACCCATAGTACAAGCTTTGCTTAGTTTGGGACTAGATGGCGTTGTGTGAATGTGTGAGGAATGAATTTATGCAAATGTGAGTTACTACCTAGCTTGTTTCCGTGACTTCATCTGCGTATTTTAAATAATTTTCGACGAAATTTTCACGTTCAGAACATTAGTAGGATGATTGCTAATATATTTACTTGCTAAAGGCTGTTTTATTTTTGAGTATTTGCCTCCATAGTTAATCTATAGTTCTGCCATTGGTATCGCGTTCATGACAATGACATTTAAAGTACCTTGATACATTCAATCAACCGTGTACGAGTTTTATAGATAGGAACATAGCTAATTGATAGTTGAGATGTCCTACATTACTGTACATAACTTTATACTAGCTCACTGGGTCTTCTAGCCCCTGTTTTTCGCCTGTCTGTCAAGTGTTAAGTACATACATCTTTTTTTTTGTAATAATAATATACGACATCCCTAATGCCCGATTTACACATCGACAAGTACAGTGGCGAGTTAAGTAGTATTTTAAAATTAAGTTGATTTAAATAGATCTCCATCCTATATTTTGGCAAGTTAAGTACGAATTAGCCCCCTCTCTCGCGTCTCGCCAACTTAACTTGCCAAAAAATAGGATGGAGATCTATTTAAATCAACTTAATCAGCAACTTACTACTTAACTCGCTACTGTACTTGTCGATGTGTAAATCGGGCATAAGATAAGATGGGTGTTACTACGTCACCTTATAGAGATGTTATTAACATCGTAATTAAACTTTATATACGTTTAAATACTTACTAAAATTTTAAATTAACTTAAGCTAGTTTTATTAGTAAGTACTGAATTGTGCTTCATTATGAACTATGAATCAAGTTGCCGTATCAAGCAAAAACCTTGTCCATTTTGTACCTCGATTGCTTTGATCAAGTTCAAAACAGAAAAACATCTATAGAACGTAAATGGATATACTTATAGATTCAATTTGGAGCATAATGTGTAGAAGAATAAATATTTTGCGCTTATTATTGTTTTGTTTTGTAATTATTGGGGTGCTACGAACTGGTACCTAATGCTGCTATTCCTCGAGGCAGATGTGTCGATACATATGAAGAGTATAAACAAGGACGACAGGGATACACTGAATTCACTGCGTTCTGTGTTTTTAGCAGTAGGGGAATGAATACGCAATGGAATTGAAACTTAATGAAATGGACACTAGAAGTAGTCTCCATTTCATAGAGAATTTAATATTTTTGAATTTTATTAGGTATGCATGTCATTTGATTGTAACACTAATGGCATTAGGGGTTTGTTTAGGGTCATTTGTGTAGCCAGCAATCAAATTAAAGTTTCATTTTATTGAAATCTCTATTAGCGTCCTTATCATAACCCGTCCTTACCTATAATAGTCTATAATTAAATTAAAATAAGTTTGTATGTGTTATGGACATTATTATCCTGTCCATAATTCTTCAACACACTGATTCATAACAGCCCATCAATGTCCCACTGCAGGGACGGGCCTCCTCCATTGACGGAAGGATACTTGGCCTACTAATACCACGCTGGCCTAACGGATTGGTATAGGGTTTAATTTCAAGTTTTCCTTCTTTTTATTACGTAAAGATAATATTCACGGCGTCCCTTAGTCGGTTTTTACGACACCCATGGGATGAGATGGGGCGGTGACATATTGTACCTATTCTTACTCCGTCACACACTGATTACAACTACATTAATGTGTTAGAATTCACATAAAAATATACGTAAATAAATAATTAACCATAATATCTTCTTGAAGCCGGTATGTTATTAGAAACAAAATGGTAATTAAGATATATCAATGCTAGCAATAAAATATGAACAATTATAATAAAATAGTCTTCAAGAACATCTTACTTCATCAATTAGGAAGCTATAAACAAAATAATAACAGTCTTAATATCATTTAAAGATCCATAAAATGTAGAAAATCTTGAAGTTGTAAATTAAAGCAAATTAACTTTTTTACACTTATATTTATTTGGATGGTATTATTTGTGTAATTAATTATAACTAATTATTTGATATATATCTTCTGCTAAAATATTTTACTATTTCGTATGACTTTTAATAGAGAACGAACTTCTTACCTGGGCCTGAACATTATTTACTCCAAGCCAACCAGTGATGTTTTAAAAATATATCTCTGCTTTAATTAATCTTAAAACTTTAACTTACTTACTAATATTTTTACAAGAATCACGAATATAAATACCTATTAAACTCATAAAGTATTGAATGGAAAACCAACTAAACTTCTTCTAAATCACTAATTAAGAAAAGTACTCTACAGTTCTTTCCTTAATTAAAGATTATCAATGTAAGCTATGGTACTTAGAAAATTAATTGTAATAATATTTAATCCTTCATCCTTTCTAAATTGAATGTTCAACGTAATAGGTATAAATATTATTCATTTAATAACATCAATTATTTTAGTAAGATGGTTTTGACGTCAAGGCTTGTCTTTAGGTTAAACTGAGACTCATATTTTACCTAATTGTTTCATTGATAAAACTCGTTTTGTTTCTTTTTTAGTGTAAAAATGATGATAATGTTAGTAAAGATTTTTATGAGTACCTACTGTTCCTTTCTCTTCTGGTCCTGGGTTTTTAAGAGACTTGTAAAAACGCTTTTTTCGAGCTCGACTATCATTAGGTACGAGTATACCATAATGTTTTACTATTATCCTCCCAAGTCATCCCATGACGTCTTCTCTATGAAACCTCACTGACCGCTTTACTGAAGTTTTTTGGTTTTATATAAAGAAGTAAGTAATAAAAAATATGATCATTTCGTATAAATGAGTATTAAAATTTAATACTCTTAAAACGTTTTCATTAAATAACTGGCTCTAACTACATAATGATAAACAAGATAAGTAAAAAATCACACAAAAAGATGTTATGATAAACAAACTTGGCACCCTGCAACCGGTTTTCAATATTTCTGGTCAAAGATATGAATCAAGTGATGGAAATTAAGACTATAAATATTATTATGAATAAAAACACAAATATGTTGTCAAACAGGCAAATTAACTGTATAATAATATGGTATTCCGTTGTTCTGCTAAGTAAAATTATTATGGTTATACAATCATAATTTGATTCAAATGATAATTTAAAAGTTATACGAGAACTAGTAACACGAATCTCAATACTTATTTGAATAATTAAAATTGTTTTTATCTTATTTGGGAATACCATTCTACAATACATGTATCAACTGTTTTTATAATAATCTCCGAACAAAGGTTGTTATTATCATTTTGGCTATTCGCTATTCAGTTTACAATGTATGTTATACTTATATTAAAATTTATACTACTAAGACAAAACTTAAGTAGATTTATTTATTTTAAGGATTCTGTTTCTATTAGAAAATCGTAGCTTATTTTAGTTCTTAAGTTAGTTAGTACAGGTTGACTAGCGTATAAGTAAGTAGGTACTTAATTGACATAAAAGTAACAGTATCAGTACTTATAATATTAAATATCAGTTATAAATATAGAGCTGTACTTCAAAATTACGTAACTGAGGGTTAAATTATTTCTTAACCAAACATTTTAATTTCCTAACTACTCGTAATTACTTAAACTTTTTCTTTTAATCTTACAGCGTTACGCGTGACTTTGTATTTTGAAAGGTTTCCCATTTTTTTTTGTTTTAGAGTTATTTTCGTGTGTTGGCAAGTACGCAGGCGTTACAGAATAATTTGTTTGCGTCATTTTCCACATAAAAGGTGAAATATTATATAAGCTTATTTCTCAAAGTGTTCAAGTATTTTATAGAGCTTCGTTTCGAAACTTACCGAACCTAAAAAAAGTAGAACAATGGTTGTTTTTATGTTAAATTCGGAATGTATTAAATGTTTTTCCTCAGTCACGTTTTCCTTTCTGTGTTTTTGTAAAGGTTAGGGTAGAAGCACGTGTATTTGTCGGTATCCCTGAAGGTAGCTAGTTGTTTTCGATGGGCACAATAGGCGGTGACACCAAGTATTCGCTACTAGCTCTTTCACCACATATACAACCATTGTTATAAACATCAATGATATAATTTTATAGACTAAACTAATTGTACAATAGAAGGCATTGTTAGTAAGAAAATAATGATAACATTTTGACACTATACTATTGTCTTACTAAAGTAATGTTTAACAAACTGAATTTGCTTAGTGAAATGAAAGTAATAATATTGCATTGTATATTTTTCGTACCTACTGTTACTTACTTACAAAAGAGGTGAGGTCATGAAGCTATCAGATAGTTAAAGAGGTATTAGGTATTATGTTGTCACTCTTGACTCTATCGCTGGGAACTATTTATCATGACCAAGTAGATACACAGTTATAGATAACTGCTATTTGCTGCAGTTGCCTTAGACTTAGACTGAAAACCTCTGGTGCGGCAAGTAAGTTTTGACGTTGCCTTAACAACGGTGGGCACTTCACCATCGTGTGGAGCTGTGAATACTCGTCGCAGACTCCGCGGTGATGACACCTGGCTGTTGGCCTATGCGATATAGATACTAATCGTATTTACAAATATTTTTGTAATCTCTCATTATAGGAATGGTTATTAAATGTTGGTTTTGTATAAAATACTGCACCGTGTTGGAATATATGCACTGCTCCTTAATAGTCATCAATAATTTTTCATTCGATTCAGTTCGATTTCATGATGTAGGTATGTACTCCACTTACACGAAGTACACGCGAAAATTAATAAAACTAAAAATCAGAATCGAGAAAAATAAATATAAGACACAATCTTTTGTTATTTTATTGGTCTATTTTATTCTAAAACTTAGTCGACAAAAGCGAAACGCGTTTACAATTCTATTTATTATGGATTGAAAAATGTGTTAACTGAAGCAAATAATTTAATATACTAAGAGTTAAACATAGATTATAGTTATTTTTTAACGATAATAGACTGATATATCTTTTGTTTTAACTTCGATCCAACTCTTGTGAAGGAGCATACTGCTACTACAGGATTCATTAAATAATATTTTGACGAATTAAATACATTTGACTTTGGACAATTGTTTATTTATTCTTATTTCAGTTTAAACGATCCACTATTATTTATCCATAGGACAATAAACCTCTCCGACTATGCTGTTAGCTATAAAATGTGATATAAACAATACTGACTACAGATGCCATTGTTGCATACCCTTGTCAGGAGAAAGTCGCATAGATTATTAACTGAAGATTTCCTTCCTCTATATAAACTAGCTCTAGCTAGACTACTTTCGTACTTTTTTTAAAATATTTTTAATATTATACTTGTTAAACTGGTTCTCAAGGATGTTCTTCAATATTCTTATTGAGTCGTAAATTTAATTTAATAATTATAAAACGTAATCTAATCGCGCGACGCTTTTACTGTTTCATTCATTGGTAATGTAGGTTAGACTCGTACTTCCGCGTACCACGGAAGGCTAAAACCGTTCTTGTATTATTTAGTAATAACTAGGTACTCGCTGTTATAGTATTACAATATAAGGTAGGTACTAGGTTTCCAAACTAATTTTTACTTCGTTTCCGTTCGCTTGTAGCTTGTACTTGCAACTTCGTCCGCTTAGGTACATGTCTCATCTTAAGTATTATAGCAGGTACTGGTAGCATGGTCTAAAACTGTACTTAATTTTATCGAAATTGGTTCCGTAGTTTGAACGTGAAAGCGTGATAGACTTATTTACTTTTGTTTTTACAATATCTACTGCAAAAGGCTTCACTCGTCTCAAATGTCTCAAAAGTTTCATTTTTTATGGTATTTGTAATGTAGGTATTTCATGTACACTGCCCATATATAATTCATATAACACAAATAATTGAAAGTAGATTTTGTAATTATCGCGTCTAATAAATCCAACAAATGGTTTTAAAACAGTGTGCAGATATTTATACAAATAAAGTATAGTTAGTTAAAACAAAGTCACTACTACTTACTACTGCGTCTCTTTGTTCCTAAAGTTCAGACATTCAAATAATATCTGTATCTACTTACATTATAATATTGTAAGCAGGAAATAGATATTGACGGTATCCAGGTACTTAATCTGAATGTACTACAGACAGTTAAGGTTTGTTATTTCATTAAATAACACTTTCTACGATTAAAAGCAATTTACAAGCCACTAATTAAAATGATCTCAAATTTAATTACTGGCGTTCTGTACTGGTTTTCATAGGTGCATTTGATATTGACCGAAACATCTATTGCAGAGACGAAAACTCGAGACAATTTCTAGTTGCGAAATTTAGTTTTGCCGTTGATGCCAAAACAACTCCCTCAAAAGCATTGCTTTTGTTGCGGGGACTACAAAACATAATTTAACAGTTATAGGCCACAAATATAATCTATAAGTACTCCGAAAACTCACTTCCTCACTATTTCTGTAAGAATTTAAGATAGAAGCACTCAACAATAACTATTAGCTGCCTAAGTCTTTAAACTAAAATAATCACTATTTGCCATCGATTACTCATTCAGAATGCTTGTTAGAGATGAGAATTAAAGAACAAATAAAATCAAGATTTATACGAATTTTGTCGCATGTTCCTTATAATAATAATAATATGTTATAAGGATGTAACGAATGCGCAATAGGTATTTATATTTTAAGTGCTGACGACGACCTGTAGTAATTTATTAGTATTTGTTCTAGACGCTAAATGACTGTAAACTTAGTCCATAATAAAACAAAGTCATTGGAGTTTCTAGCTATAAATTATTATTCGAGTGAGCTTATTAATTCATAGTTTCATCTCTCTTTTTCATACGAAGGTGGTCGACTACACGTTTAATCTGTCAATGTTTTTAACAAAGACCCAAAACTTGACTTAAATCAGAGCAGTCTGTCTGACTATATGCAGGCTTTGTTTTCATTCATATAATGTACTATTTCCACAGTAAAAGTTAACATATTACTACCATGTAGGTGTTTTCTCTTCTAAATACACTATTTAGAATGATTTCAATTTAATTATTATTTAACATTACCAGGTGGGAAGTTGCTGCGACTCATCCATTTACTTTTGATTAACCTCTTAAAATCTTATTGGGTATAAGACTACATAACACAGCACTACGTAAATTTAAACGAAGGCTACTTGTGTAGCGTGAGAAAAGTTCACACATAGCATTAGCAATAAGATTATATAAGTAGTTAATAAAATTTTGCAAATGTTTTCAATTAAGAGACTATATTGAACCTAAAGTACAGCGTACGAACCCAGTTTAAAAATGAAGATAACAAAAATGCTAAGCAAATCCAATTTCATTCCGTGGTCATCACCTTGTCGGTGTTTGGCCAAATGCTTCTTCACACTACGTTTAAAGGACTTGATATCATACGATGAAGGAAACATATGAGTCGAAAGTTTAAATAAACAAATAATAAGTATATTTACTAAAAGCGGAATGATCATCAAAATTATAAAACGGTGCTTACATATTTTGTCCAACTAATAAATTTGTCATCATTATACTGTAATTAAATAACTAATGAGTAATACGGTAGAACAACAGCTATGCAATGTAATTAATTGCACAATTAAAATTCTTTATAAGAACACTTAGATTTTTGTACAAATAAAGTTTGGACAAAAATTTACAAATAAAACATAATTTTCTTATTTAAGTATTATGTATGAAATTATGTTTTTCTCCTTCTTTCCTCTAAGTCCCAATCCTTCACAGGAGGTAGCCACGGATTTAAAAAAACTATTTAATCGTTTTCAACTACGTACCTACACTTCTGTACCATAGACATAAATTCGAAACTAAATATGGGTTTTATAATTTAAGTATGGATTTTATTACATAGGTACATACCTACTCTGTTACAGGTAATAAAGGGATGCAGGACGTCGGCTAATTAATCCTAAAGAGAGTATAGTTATAGATAGCTAATTAGTTAATCGCTGCTCCTAGTTTGCATCAAGTCTAAGATTGGTATTAACTTTTTTCTTTCATCATCATCATAACAGCCCATTAATGTCCCACTGCAGGGACGGGGCCTCCTCTCGTGACGGATTGATACTTGGCCTACTAATACCATGCTGGCCAGACGAATTGGTATAGGGATTAATTTCAATTTTCCTTCTTTTTATTTCGTAAAGATAATATTCACGGATAGCTGTACCTTAGTCAGTTTTTACGACACCCATGGGATGAGATAGGGTGGTGACATTTTGCATTCTTACTCCGTCACCACACGGAACTTTTTTCTTTACGTCCACGTAACCACCTCCAATGAGAGAGTAAATTTGTTGGTTGTTAATAAAATAGGAAACGCAAAATTTATGATGCTTGTTAGTTTCAACGATTTAAATCTCATTATACTTGCAAAATTGTATGTTTATGTCGACGTAATAATTTAGAGTTGTAGCCACTTATTCTAAAGCATTGGGTGACACGTATTTTAAACAATACATGCTTGATCTTTTCATTATAAAACGGATTTCGTCTCTTACAATAAAAAATAAATCTTTCATTTCATCACTCGGTTTTCTACAGATTACAATGTGAATCAGAAGCAACTAAGTAAGTGTTCTTTCAGGAGCAATGTCTGTGGTCTAATATGACAATGGAAAAACTTCTCTCCTTGCCATATAACATATTTCTGGCCTATTCGGCGAGCTTTATCTTTTTTCTAACTGTATCAGACGTGTTTAACGCAAAAAATATAACATTAAATAAAGTAATTAATTCATGAATATTACTCTTGAGACTGTTATAATATAAAATGATTACAATACTTTAGCGGTGACAAAGCATGATAAAATCGAATTTTAAATTAGAAACAGGTTTTATTTGAGTTTATAATAACATAATAATAATATATACTTATTACCTGTAAGAAAATCATTTTCCTTGTAGCTCAATATGTTTATGTTTCTTTATTGTGCATATGGTAATACCTATCTATTGGAATAGATCTCAATAATAATATCATAAATAATATTTTTTACTATCGGTATTTGTCGATTTTATTCTTAAGCGGCTACTAATAGCCACGGCTGAAGCTGGATTAATGAATATAAGTCATTCATTTCCACAGTAAAAAGATGTGAGTCCCCTTGCTTTCCAAAATTGTTTTTGGAGACCAAGGGTACTCACATCTTTTTACGCAAGATTTGTATCTTGCGTACCACATATGAAACCTCCTAGTGAATTAAGTCTTTGCGCATCCTCAATCTACAAGCCTTTGCACACACTTTACCTCATGTTTTAATTTTTGTTAAAGTAAAAAATGCCAATAATAACCAACAAAAACCAAAAAGGTAAAAAAAACGTCTTCTATTAAATTATTTTGGTTGCTTAGTCGTAAGCTTTGTTTTATACAAACAGAACTTTGAACTTTTCAAAATACCTATTGTAATGTTTTAGGGTAAAAACTTTACCTACTCCGCAAAATGTGACAAGAGGTTACGCGCGGCATTCTGGCAAACATTCCTTCATCTAAAGAAGCACGTGCAAGAACCTGTTAAAAATATTAGCTGTGTATGTATATTATTAGCTACGCACACTTTCGCAATGGCTATAATCTGGAATTTGATCCAATTTAACTTCGTGACAAATACGACATGCGATAATTTCATCTATACTTATAATAAAACTGTAGAGAGATCAATTCTGTACATTGAATATATGTTAAAAATTAATATTGGAGGATGAATGGTGATCGATACTAATGCCAAAAATGCAATCAATAAATTTTTTGTCTGTCTGTCTGTCTGTCTGTCTGTCTGTCTGTCTGTCTGTCTGTATGTGCACGCATGGGTCAAAAACTACCGAAGGCATTTTAACCAAACTTGGTACAATTGTAGTCCATACTCCCGGGCAGGTTATAGGCTGTATAACATAACGCTAAGACACATAGGAGCTGAGCAGTGGCAAAAAATTTGAAGCAAGTCGGTTGAAAAAAAGCGCGTTCGAGCTCTTATCATCGCATACGTTGATCATACGCCAAAAATATGTATTACAAAAATAATGGTCTTCAAACGATGAACAAAAAAGTCCTGAATAGTATATATCTATCTTTTATATATTAGTCACAATAACCTGTTTAATCGTTAGGGTTTTCTTCAAAGTGTAATAAATACATAAATATATTGTAATTTGCATAGACATATCTTTTTCAAACTCCCATATTTCAAAAGTACACTTTAATACCTTATTCATAAAAAAAAAATTATAGAAATCGGTTTATAAACACACAAGATTTAGATGAAAGAAAATTTCCAAATGTCGCCGCGCCAGTATGAGTACGGCAGTACGGTTGATTTTTGTTTAACGTCCGAAACGGCCAACCGGTGCATCTATATAATTTCATTCACATTGACTCTTAATGCGAACGGACGTGGTTCTTATTGACTCTTCTCGGAATAAGCGCGCTTTAGATATTAAAATACATAGATACGTAGTATTTAGGTATTAAGTTTAAAGTAGGTATCTATCTATACTATAATAAAACAATCGGAATCGGATAAGTAATACTCGAGATTTCGCTAGATCTCTCTTTATTAGAACAGTCCAATACAAATCAGGGGTGAAATGAAAAATGGATTTGGTTCAATGTTGAATGAATTTAAATTTCGTTTCTTTTGTTCACGAGATGGCGTTACCAGTAGTAATCATAAAATAAATGAGTTTTTAAATAATATATAACTATTTTATTATTAAGTGCTATTAATAAGTTATTCCTTTTAAATGTTAATAAAATTAACCATGAATCGTATGTGTAATATCAATTATTATAAGTCTTCACACTAGCCTTTAAAAATATCAATTTAACGGACACAAAGAACATCCAGACTAAGGACAATAGTTTGTGTATCACAATTGTCCTCCATGGGAATCGAACCCGCGACCTCATGCACGCCAGCCATGTAACGCGACCGCCGCGCCACCGAGGCAGGTAATTCTGCCGCACCATAACGTGGCGTGCAAATGTATTCATTCATAATTAATTAGCGATTATCCGTGTGGTGACGGAGCAAGAATACAATATGTCACCTCCCCATCTCATCCCATGGGTGGCGTAAAACCGACTAAGGGACTATCGGTGAATATTATCTTTACGAAATAAAAATGAAGGAAAACTTGAAATTAAACCCTATACCAATCCGACTGGCCAACGTGGTATTAGTAGGCCAAGTATCCCTCCGTCACGGGAGGAGGCGCGTCCTTGCAGTGGGACATTAATGGGCTGTTATGATAAAAAAAGCGATGTCATTTATTTTAACTTACAAATTTGACAACAGATGGCATTGTGCCTGTGACGTCATTTTCAGTATCGCGGTATTAAGATTTTACTTGAAAGAATGACGTTCGCTCATGTCTTTCAGTATAAGTTTAGACACAGTCTTCATAGATCTGTCTTTGTAAAGATCTGTTTTTGAAAAGGTTTTGGTTCGTTCGTTAATTTTACAATTCGTGTGTAGGTATATCTGTTTGTTATAAGGTTTAAAAAACGATTTTTCAGTAAATCGAATTGCGAAGTAAGTAACATCCGCCACGCGAACGAAGTCGCGGGCACAGCAGCTAGTGCTAAATAAATGCTTAACTAGTGGGAAGTACCTACACTTCTCGATTGTATTTTGTATTTCATTTTAAGTCTAAAAATGTCTAGATTTGTGTGTATCATAACATTTATATCTAAATAACTACATTTATAAGATGTTACATGATTATTGAGCATTGGATACTGTTTAGAAACCTGAACGGAAATATATATAACCAAATGGGTGAAAATCAGCGCTGTAAGCGACTGAGCTTAAACTGTGGTGTGCTGCAGCATTGTGCTCATTGGGGTCCGATTCCTGCACAGATGTGGCTTTGTCATGATTTTTAATTTATATTCTTTTTTTTGTTTTGTTTTTGTGATTGTCTGTATTCTTATTGTATCTGTTTCTTTCTATCTTCTAAAATAAAATATTGGAAATATCAGTAACACACTCGTCTCCATGATCATAAGAACAATAAAAATGCATCGCCTTATCCCATGCCGTCCCGTAGAAAATGGAAGTCTGTGCCATTAAATTAAAAGTTTAGTTGTTAACTGCGAGTGACATTTTCAAACATACTTCGGTCTTACTAATATTATAAATGCGAAAGTTTGCGAGGAAGGATGGATGGATGCTTGTTACTCTTTCACGCAAAAAGTACAGAATGCATTTTGATGAAATTTGGAATATAGGTAGTTTAGGGTGTAGAATAACATCTAAGCTACTTAGACAACGCGGGTGAAGCCGCGGGCGTCAGCTAGCGTATTAATAAAATTATTTTGTTCACAGGGTATTTGAGAAAGTTCGTCAGTATTTTGGTGCTCAAAGTGAATCGATACCAATGTCATTTGTGCTCGGCTTCTACGTGAGCCTAGTTGTGAAGAGGTGGTGGGAACAATACAAGCTACTCCCGTGGCCGGACACACTGGCGCTCTTCATTTCTGCGGGGATACCTGGAGCGGTTAGTAAAGTAAAGACAAGTATTCACATTCCTTAATTATCTCTTAACCAAAGTTTATTATTGAAGGACTGACTAATGTCAATCTACTTCAAGGCTTAATCTTTGGTTTTTTGCATTTGCGAAATGTATTCGATGTTGTCTTAGCGACTTTTTTTACTTGTGTAAAATACCTAAGTACTTATGCTCCAATTTACACTATTTTTACTTTCCTACAGACACGATTTACTTTTCGACATAATACATTATGTCAAAAAGTTAATCCTTTAAGATTAAGTATTCATTCACATACCGTAATTTATAGCACCACACCATATTCTTACCGACTTTTCAAACAATATAAAGTTAATGTTTTATTATTTACCTGAGTTCACAAGCAACGTCAGCAAGATTCGTAACTACGTTAAACGTAAACGTATAAAAAGCCACGTCCTAGGGTTATTAGAATTAAAGTATGTGTATATAAACTCGTAACAAAAATTTCTTTATTTCTCCACTAATTCCTGAGGGTGCGGTAAAAGTTCTTATGTTATTACGTACTACTATTAAACCATCTACTTTATGAGTTTTTTTGTAAACAAGGTAATTTTTCTCCCGTCAGTTGAAGCAATCGATACAATTATATCATCAGTTTACAGGTAAATAATCAAGAAACTAAGTTTGTGCCACAAAATGAGACTCAGTAATTTCCTCATACAATTTGTTATGTTGAAACGTTGAATGAGTAGTTTAGCTGCTGTGCCTCGTTACTACTGATAACTTAACTATGCCATGACAATTTATGTTAACAATGTTTCTGCGACGTATAAGTATAAAGTTAAATATTTGTACATACAAATATTTATTGTATATATAATATAATGTTGAAAAGAGCAACTAGCGAAACATGTAAATAAGAACTGTTGAAAGTATTCCAGTTATTATTTTAGGTGACTCTACACTAAGGAGATTTTTCCAGCAATAATGAAAACAATCTGGAAGCAACTACAAGGTAATATCATGATAATGACGGAGTTAATTGTTTTTACGTATTGTGCAGATTTTATTTTGTATTGTCGTTATATCTTTGTGTTTGCTATTGTCGCTTTACGAGAAAACAATCGTTTTAGTGAACTGTAACTGCTATGCGTCATAATACTGTTGGTTGAAACAACACTGAGAATATTTGCACATAATGCACTGCTGCAAAGCGAAAGTCTGTTATAAGTAATAATTTAATAGTTACATAGCATTATAATATATAGAAATTGTATTAATAATAAGAATTCAAATCGACATGACCTTCTTTCTTAGATATTATTTGAACAAATCAACAATTAAATTTATAAATAATGAGGTTATTAAAAGAGATGAGGGTCATCTTTACTAATAATTACAATTGTTCCTATTTATTGACAAGGCATTTTAATTAGTTGCTTTGCGATGGAGTTTCGTGTTAGCGTTTTTATTTACTTACGCTTCGGCCTTGACCACAATGCAACTTTGCACTAGGACTGAGCGCATGTTTTGTCTCAAGACTTCTTTGAATTCAAATGTTATTTGTGTACGTGTGAATTCAAATCACAATGAAGTTTAAGAACCTTCCTTTATTAAGGTGTACTGAAGGACATTTAGTTAATAATATTTAAGTCAAAACTACACTTTAAACATGATTAGGCTATTCAGTTTTTAAGGTTATTGATGCATTCAAATTCCGGTCCTTATTGTTGGATTATGACAAGCAGGTTCTGCTTTAAACATAAAATGAATAAAATTGTGAGTTTGTATTCTACTATTATAGTGTTTGTATAATCCGTGCAACATCCCCTACGTTGTAATCCAATACATCAACCCAAATTGGCCCAGGCATTCATTGCGGACTGCCAGTTAAACTAACGAAATCTGTCTCTCTGAATCTGTTGTCTGTTAGTGGACATACTGTATTCTAATAGTTTCTCCACAAATAGGATTAGTAATCATTATAATTTATTTATCTAATTATTGAGTTTTAAACGTCACCTTTAAAAATGTCGTCTGTGATCAGCAAAATTTTAATGAGTAGGTAAGCTGATGCATACTTATACCCATTTCGCTGCCAGTCTTGTTTTATTATTTGAACAATGATGTTTCATTCGATTTATAATACAAACACAAAACCACAAACATTACATAATTGTATGACGACGGAGTCAGTTTGTTTTGGGTTTGTTTGTTATTTTTCGTATATGACAATGACCGAGAGAGTGCTATTGCAAAGAGATGATGAATAACTCATAACACTCGTACATGAAAGATCAAATTTGTCATATAGCAACGTTTATACCAGATACTTAAATCGATAGATCGTGTACGAACAAAACCCTCAAAGCTTCAGTTTGTTTTTATTTTGGTTTTACTAATGACCAAATTCCTATTAAGTTCTTAGCTTCTTGATTACGCAAAAATCCTTATTATAAAGTTGTATAAGTTTATACTTGTTAGGTATCCTTTTATATTTAATTGCAAAGCTCTTAAAATTTCACTTTTTCTAATAAATATTCAACGCGTTCTAAGGTTAACAAAAAGTTTTAAAAGTATTACGTCAATGTTAATAATATACTTTCGTTTCGAGAGTGAATTTAAAATGGAAACACGTGTTTTAGATTTCTTATTAAACGAGCCTTAGTTACTAAATATTTCTTTGGAAAAGTAATTATGGCTTCTGTACTACTCAATGCATTGTTAAAGTATAGGCCGTTTGCAAGGAACGTAGTAATAGGGAGAAAATAGGCATATTGTAATTAGCTACTTGCAAAATTTATGTATTAATTATTCCTTTGCTTCGTCGTTATATTCTTTGTTTAATAATAATGCACTAGTCTGTAGATATTTTATTCATGCTTCATGTCTGCTAGTGTATTTAGGAAAGAGTTTTAGTTTGATTTTGATTTTGAAAGCAGGACCCTCACGGACCTTATACTTTCATTTATCCAGACTCGGAATAAACAATAATTGGTAGCATAGATGTAATCGTATCGGCTTATTTGTCGTCCGTAAAATTTTAACGTGTTTTTAGGGTTCCGTACCAGTTTTGAAAAAACGGAACCCTTATAGGATCACTTAGTTGTCCGTCCGTCCGTCTGTCCGTCCGACCGTCCATCCGTCCATCTGTCTGTCAAGACCATTTATCTCAGGAACGCGTGGAGGTATCAAGCTGAAATTTTCACCAAATACTAAGGCTTGTTGCCTCTTAGTGCCGTAAAAAAATCAAACTGCTAATCGAACGCAATCAAGAGATATTGCCGTTTTTGTCGAAAATTTAAAGGGGTAAAGGCAAAAACCTACAGGGTACTTCCAGTCTACTTACAAACTTGAAATTTGGCATTAACCCAGATACTCCTACCAGGTGTTATAACACCGATTAAATGACTTTAACAATACCATCAAATAAAATATACAAAAAGCGAATAGTGATCAGCATTTCTCATTATATCTTATTCAGTGCATGTGTATTATTATTTACGTGCTGAAACAATTGTTATATGCATTGAATTTTATGGATTTTTGGTCAATTAAAAAAAGATTAGTGGATTTTTTTTAAAATCACAACTAAAAGCTACTTTCTCTGTAATTATTGTATAGTAACCTAATAATATCGTCCTGATTATGCAAACTAATGACTGTTAGCTATAACGTCACAAACATAGTTATATTGTATTTAAATTTGTTTAATTTTTATGAATAAAATTCTCAGAGGTGTTATTATAACACCTAGTAGGAGAATATACGTCTATCTCGCTTTACTACAAAATGTTAGGTTACGGCCGGAAAAATCATTATGTTTACACGAAATATTAGAGAAATTAGAAAAAATGAATGAAGAAACACCTTTTACACGAAGTATAGTCATTTTTGGGTTCTAAGTGGTCAATTTAGAATTAAAGCTGTAGTACAATATGAAGAAACTACTTCTGACTACTATGAATATAACGTCTTATATAACTAAGAGAAGGCGTACAGAATCTCCGTCCCACCTAAAAAATTCTACTGTACCTCATTCAGCTCCTGTAGCCTTCTTTTAACAAGTGGTACTGCCTTTGCAGCGAGAATATCAAAGAAACAGAATTATCCAAATTCTTACCTAGAATGGCAAACTTCCGAGGGTCCGAATAAACTACAGCCACCAATTTAATATTATTCTGATGCCATGTTTGGTGATGATGTCGTTGGCTATTTCTGCTGCTATGTCGTTTGTACATTTAGTATACAAACTTATACGCTAGCCAAAAGATAAGTAGAATATTGTCACAAAGAGAGAGAACAAAAAGATAGCCAGGAATCATGGCTATCTTTTTGTTGTGGACGTGGTCTATCGAAGAGGCATGTACTGGGAAAGTTATCAGATACTATTTTTGCACATATAAGTAACGCTCTTTCAAGAGATCGAATAAGTAATGTTACTTTTTCACTGCTGTGATAATACACTAAGTGGTGACAAGTAACGACTAATTTGTAAAAGTGAGACCTCAGTTTGGTGTATTGACCGTAATTTCTTACCTATGGCTTTTATAGAATTATAGTATCAATGAAGCAGTAGTGTCTTATTATGGTAGCCATTGTTACACGCAATTTATACACGACCAAAACTTGTAAAATTTTCAAAAACAAATCTATTTTATGTAAAAAATGTTAGCTCTATTTTTACCCTAAGGGTTGCTTTATAACTAAATTAATGTAAATATGACATACTTATATTCTAATAACAATATAAAACTGTATGAAAGTCTAACAAAGATTAAAAAATAAATAAAGTGTATAATTTTATCTAAAATATTTCCCATAGTTCCCTACTAGCAATGGTAGCCCATTCTCCTACCAGGTGTTATAACACCGATCATTTTCCAGATTTCCCAGAGGAAAAGGATTTTCTTTTGTATTTTTCCTGAAAAGTTAGTGACACTAATACCAACATATCAAAAAATTACAAAGATCTGAGGCCCTAAATAGTTTCAGGAGTATCTGGGTTCAAGGTCTTGTTGTACATGTAATGGGAAAATTCCGAAAACCTTAAATTTTTACTTCAATCATATTATATTTTGATTTCATAGAATTTAGGCGGGAAAGCTGAGTCACGTGACCTGTGACGTCATAGAATTTTGGTCACGTGACCTGTGACGTCATAGAATTTTGGTCACGTGACCCGTGACGTCATAGAATTTTGACAGATGAGTCGTGACGTTACAGAATTTTGGCGGGAAAATATATTTTGACAGCTAAGTCGTGACGTCATTGAATTTTTGACAGATGAGTCGTGACGTCACAGAATGTTTGACAGATGATTTGTGACGTCATATTATTTTGACGGGAAAATATTTGAGACCTCTATCACTTTGACAGTTGTCACTTTTGACAGCTGTCAATTTTGACAGATAGGCGTGACGTCATAGAATTTTTGACAGATGAGTCGTGACGTCGCTGAATTTTGGCAGGAAAATATATTTTGACAGCTAAGTCGTGACGTCATTGAATTTTTGACAGATGAATCGTGATGTCACATAATTTGTGACTTCATAGTATTTTGGCGGGAAAATATTTTTTGACAGCTGTGTCGTGCCGTCATTGAGTTTTGGCGGGAAAAATAGTATTTAAACAGCTGAATCCTGACGTTATCACAATTTGGCGGGAAAATAAATAGGTTTGTACGGAACCCTCGGTGCGCGAGTCAGACTCGCACTTGACCGGTTTATTTGTAAATGCGTCCGCTGTGTATTTGAAATTACTTATCTCTATCACCATAAATCAGTTCTTGTAAGAAGCTGTAACTTGTAATGTTGTTGCTTTTTCTTGTATAAGGACGAAAGCATTAGACTACGATAGGACATAGAACATGGACATAGGACTCTTTGATAGGTGAAATAGCAAAGGGTCATTGTCTTACACTGAACTAACTATGCCATGTTCTCATAACGTTATTCCTAGTTGATTCACTATCGGAATATATGGAAACAGTGACAAGTTTAGGATCGTAAGTATTACTTCACATCTCAACATTTTTAGGAGAAGTAGATCCTACCGTCAGGATACTTAACAGGATAAAATCTAGTAATTTTATTCGTTTTTGTATTGAGCTGTTGAAGGTCGGTGATTTAATGATCAACTGGGCTAGTACTATTCTCACACTAAATAATGCGGTAAAATCATTGAATAAGTACTTACTTTCTTACTATACTCCATTATTTCCATTTTAGTCGTTCCTTAACTTCTGTCTAAAGAAATCGATTTACCAGCCACCGCTGCAACTATTGAGCATTAGTTTCCATTTTGTCTCTGCTTGTCTATATTTGAAGATAAACGTATTTAAAGATGACAGCCCATTAATGACTTGATAAAGGGACACCTTTCAGTGTCAGAGGGAAACTAGAATTACTCACATCAGGTTTCCTAGAGATGAGATAGTTAATATATCCATGAGATGAACCTTGCCCTATCATGTCACGGAGATGATATCTACGAGTATATGCTTCCTACTAATATTGTAATGGTAAAGTACGGAAGGATGTTTGTGACTCTTTCACGTAAGAACTACCGAGCGGAAATGTATTTGAATGAAAGTTTACAATAATTATGTAACTCCTAATTCCGAACAACACATAGACTAATTCTGTGCATACGAAGGCGCAATCACCAGCTAGTATAGATATATTTATAATTAGCCTTAGAATCGTTACAGCACGTCGAAATACGTCATCCTTGCAGTTTCATTATACAGATAAAAATCTGCGCCATTGTTTCTCTTTATTATTAAACTGAGGTCGATCTACCCGCACCTCATTGTGGCTGCAGATATTTACTCAAAGCCATGACCATAGTTCTCGATCAATGATTTTATTTTATCTTCAATGTTTTGACGTGCCTTGAAATGTCCTCAGCGCAGGGCAAGGATGCGGTAATAGAAGGAAATGTAGTTAACTAATATTCAAGGGAATTTGTATATAACTTTTGTAATGATAGTATGATGATGATAACAATATGTAGCCTAACTAATCACCAGGTTTGTCGATGCAAAATGCAGAAATACTGAGTATTTGACCAATTTAAAGCTCATAGTGACTCTGCAGTCAAACTAAGACACAATGTTTTGTGTTCCATTGGTATAATGTAATCTTTCTAGCAGAATCCTACCACCATATCATAACATATCATCAATCGATACTATATTTTAATCTAAGTATATTTAACTGTTTTAGAACTTATACTTTTGTAACGTAAAGTAACTAACTCTATGTCGTATTGAATGTAAGAAAAGAAACAATGACTGGTGTTCATCAAACATCCGTTGGCGGAACGTTAACAAAACCTTTTATACTAACCATTCAATCACTAACTGCGCCTGTTAGGTTGTGAGCCATGTGGAAGCGGAGAGCGTATTACTTATCCAGTAGTAAAATATATACCAACGAACAACGCTTCAGATCAGCATTCTTGAATTATGTCTCTTTTCCTAAACTGTATGTATGGAAAAATCATATGATCTAGAACTATAGTGTGAAGAGCACTCAAATCGAAACGCATTACTTTTAAACTATCGGGTTTACAAATTGTTATTAAAACATAAACGACGACAGTTAGCTTGACAGCACGGTCAGGGTCGAAACTCTTCTAAAAACTACCAACCTTTTTCTGGAGTAACTTGACCTTGTATTTAGGACTGGTTATGACGAAAGATTCGGATGGAAGAGATAGAGGTATAAAGAAGTAATAAATAAATTGCTTGCCGCTTCGCTTACGGCAGCCAATGACGCCGGTCAAGTCATAAACAAGCCTACCGACATCTGTGCTATACACGCATAGCTGTGACGGTTTTAGGATTCAGATTCTAATAAGTGATTGCCGAAAAATTGTTGAAATTTGTTTTTACAGCTAAATTCTTCTGGGTATGAGCCCACCCACTTAATATAGTTGATCTGGAGAATGTACCAGTATTTAACATTACCAATAATTTCTACAGAAGTTCTTGTATCCTGTAGAAACTATCTATTAGATGTATCACACTGAGACTTAAAATAAAATCTCTCTGCATAGAGAACCCTAAATAGTGCCTCATAAACCCTCACATTACCCTCTAAAACACTTTTGAGAGCCACTTTCAAACTTTTTTTCTTTTAATTAACTTAACGTTAAGCTGAAGAAATATTTAATCGATTCACATTACAATAACAGACTAGTTCGATAACAGATAACCATATTACTTATAAAAGGTAGTTTATTATTCTGGGACCTTGCTACGTTTATAGAACCAGTAACAAAACATATAAGGATGTCTAGATAAAGTATTATTATAATCACACTATATGAGCCTATTCTATACCTTCTTTTTTATTTATAGAGGAAAATCAACACATATTATGTACGTAATAATTTTACGCGCTAATGCTTAATTAACTTTACGAAGGTGGGTATTAACAAAGGGCAACATTATTATTATATTTGTAGATAACCAACTTAAAAAATACCAACTTGTACTCTATCTGTCAAGTGTAATAAAAGTTTACTTTTTTTAAATCTCATTTATACTCGTAAATAGCCTTACATAAGAGTTTACTAGTTTAGACCTCATTTCATAAATGCCATATATAGAAAGGTTATAGAAAGCCTGTAATCTCTTTTTAAAATATTGTTTATGTAATCGTACTTCACCCGCATATAGCAAACAATAATATTATTCAAAATTGTAATGCCAAACTACAGATAAATAGAAGAATTTACTGTCAAAATGCAAAATCCTAGTTATGTATTTAGTATTATACAACCTATTTAGAATTTGGTAATCGATTGAGCTCGCGTTAACGTGGTAAACCCTCTAATACAAAAATAAACATATGTATATTTAAATTGTATGTAAAAACTAGGCGTACTCTAGTTAAATCCCTCTACAACCTAGTAAGAGGTCTAAGACAGGCATTACATTCTGTTATACGGTGCACCAAGCACTTGCACGGAAAATTCTTAGAACGCTTAAAACCCGCTCTACATCATAAATAGACA
The DNA here is from genome assembly GCA_905475405.1 of Schrankia costaestrigalis. Lineage (NCBI taxonomy): Eukaryota > Metazoa > Arthropoda > Insecta > Lepidoptera > Erebidae > Schrankia > Schrankia costaestrigalis. The sequence goes on along the minus strand of FR997825.1, from coordinate 19,521,580 downwards.
ATGATCTAAAGTCGAAAATAAGTAACGTATATTAAGGACATAACTGCAAATCCCCAGTACTTTGGTCATTGTTCTTGGGATCCGTCCTACACAAAGTTTAAAAGTGCTGTAAGTGCCCATGGTAAAAAAAAATGTTATAAAAATCTACCGAGCTTCAATTTTCCTTTACAGTTACTCTGGATCAGTAACAAAGAGTTTACATATACATTTTCTTACTTTAAAAGAGATCTCGCGCAAAATAAATTATTACCATTCCTTGAAAATTAAAAAATGTTTGATATTAGCAGGAGATGTTCTGTAGTCAATTTTATAACTAACTAGTGGCCCATCCCGGCTTCGCACGGGCATTATTTTCCCGCTTATCTGTTCAAATTTTTCCTGAATTTTCTTTGCTATAAACCTCACGGAGCCAAGACCTTTCCAACTAATGCAAAACCGTGGAAATCGGTTCGTTCGTTCTGGAGTTATAGCGTCAGGAAGGAAAACCCGACTTATTTTTATATTATAGATGTATTATGCAGCCATTTCTTTGTTACAAAGCAAATACAGGTAAACTTTTTTTTTCTGTTTAAATTTAATCAAAATATAGTTGAACTTTAGCTTCCTTTAGCTAAAGTTCAACTATATTTGCACCTGAGAAAAGAAAATTGTTAATTGCCTTCGTATAGGTTCTTTAATTATCGTGGTATCATCGGACGTTCTTTTCTCATCATAATCATAACAGCCCATTAATGTCCCACTGCCGGCATGGGCCTCCTCCCGTGACAGAGGGATCTTTGGCCTACTAATACCACGCTGGCCAGACGAATTGGTATAGGGTTTAATTTCAAGTTTTCCTTCTTTTTATTTCGTAAAGATAATATTCACGGATAGTCCCTTAGTCGGTTTTTACGACACCCATGCGATGAGATGGGGTGGTGACATATTGTATTCTTACTCTGTCACCACACGGAGATATTAGGTCAATACATAAAGCAATCTATTCCGAATAATTTATTCTCAATGTATCTATAAAAGTTCAATAGACTTAATCCAGGGGGTTTTAATGAAACGTCAATCAATCTTCTAGCCTATCGCAGTCCACTACTGGACATATACAACACGCGCCACAGAACACGGTCCTGCGGCTTCCGCATCCAGTCCGACCCAGAGACCTTTTTGAAGTCGTCGGTCCACCTAGCTGGGGGGCGTGCTACATACATATTTGTAATGGAAAAGATAGATACCTATTATATATTTAAATGTAAGCCACTCGACTGCATCTCAAACACTAAATCAAAATTACTTACAATTCTGTTAAAATATTCTGAATCATTATTTGGCAAAAGTTTATTTACTGTAACATTATAATACCGATATTTTTTTGCTCAAATTTTAATATACTTATTAACAATAATTTTGATTCTATATTTAGATTATTGCGTTATGTAATATTTTCTATGTTCTACGTAGTTAACTAGAACTCAACATTACCTAGCAGAGGCAAATCCTTGTTTTAGAAACCGTAGCATGCTGAAGCCTTTTGTTCTGCTAATGGGTTGTTCTTGTCAGCGTTAACATGTTATGACGTGGACGGGCCTCTAACATTAATGAATGGAAAATCATTACTTTGCCAGTGTTATCCTGGATATTATTAAAATCATAGGTTTATACCTATGGTTTTAATAATATCTAAGCTTAGTTTTGGACTAGATGGCGTTGTGTGAATGTGTGATTTACATTTATTTATTTATAGGTATCTCTTGTAAATGATTTTTTACTTGTCGGGAATCTCTTAGTTAAATTACTCGACACCATACGAATAAGAAGATGACCCCTTGTTTGTGGGATCAACAGTCACAGCATTTTTTTTTTATTTGTACGTATTGCCTATGACTTTGTATTTGTTATCTAGTGTAACAGACTGTACTCTGGGTACATAGTACCGTACAAAAATGGATTGGCAATTTTGTTAAGCCGGTAGCTTTTATTTGAATGTGTCGAACGAGCTTTTCAATCAAACAAACCTTCCCTTGCCAATAAATTGAAGTATTTAAAACAAAACTAACCAATGTTGAGGTTCTAAGCTATACCTACGTATACAAGTTGATAAGTAATTTTTTAGCTCAAAGTTTTTTGCTAAAAAATACACGTACATTTTCATTGTAAATACTGGCACTCGCGGATTTTCGTTCTCTTGGTATTTTATATTCCTGTTGAATCTACTTTGACGATGGGGTGCAAATGGGGGATAATCTTTTGTATTGTTAATCCTTCAATACGTCATGTCCAAGGCCCGCGTGCACTTTGATTTTATTATACATACTGCAGTTGCCTATACTTATGTAGAGGGTAAATATTGTTCTAATGTAACCACTACCAGTTTTAGTGAATTAGTCTATCCAAGATATACCTATGCTTGTAAATGAAATGATGTTTTAAACATTTTAGTTAATACTTAATGCACTTACTTTAATTTAAAATGTATAATTGAAATGCTTCTTTAATTTATCCCATATTATTCTAAGACAGTAAAAATTTCATTGTATTTCTATTATTTTCTGTTCATTTAGTTACTGGAGCGTTTGGTACAACGCCGCATCGAATGTGCGATGTAGGTTTTTCGATAAGTCCACGAAGCATTATCAAAACGATTAGTTATGCCTTCGATGCACTCACACGACGTAAATGATTGATTGCAACGCATTCGTTTGTACCACTTGCTAACAATATAGTATTCATTGTTCGAATATACTTATACATAGTTTTATTTAATTATATCATAGTTTATTTCATTAAAGAAAAGAAGAATTATTAAAAAGGATCATGATAAAAAAAACACAGCTTCGATATTATTACAACTTGTAAATAATATTTATTTACAAAAATTGTAACTTGTTTTGTGGATTAAATGAATAAATAAATAAGTAATATCGATCTATGTTTTTTTTTATAATGATCCTTTTTAATAATTGTAATTTACAACTAACTAACTTAATTTTAAAAAGCAACTCAACCGTATGTGGATACAGCAAAACCATACTTTATCACGTAAACAATACTAAAGTTAGATATTCATGTGTACACTCAATAATAATAGAAAAAAAGCAAATGAAAAGTAAACAAAATACAGTTACTTGTACTTACTACTAAACCTTATATGCAATCAAATCTAAGGCAGGTTAAATAACTATTGTGAGTTAAGATGATTGTGTCTAAATATAATTGATACGTATTGAAGTTATTAGATGGGATTGTCTATCTAGTTAATAGAATAAAGATAAAACCAACCTAAGATAAAATATCGATGTATTTTATTCTTGAACTAACTGATATACGGGGATAGGTTATCTATACCCCGCGCTATATCAGTTAAGCCCGATTTACACATCGACAAGTACAGAACGAAGTAGCCCCCTCTCTCGCGTCTCGCTAACTTACCTCGCCAAAAAATAGGATAGAGATCTATTTATATCAACTTAATCAACAACTTATTACTTAACTCGCTACTGTACTTGTCGATGTGTAAATCGGGCTTTAGTTCAAACATAAAAACACATCGATATTTTAGGGTGTAGCATAACATTTAGGCTACCTATATCACGCGGGGGAAGTTTTGATTACGTTGAGTATTAAGGCTCTGGCGCCGTATAAAGCAGTGGTTAAATTTGGTAGTCGAGACGGATACTCGGGTGGCCTAGCCTGGTCATGGCGCTGGACGTGTATAGTTAAGAGACGCGGGTATGAGTCTTGAGTACCAATTTTTGCCATTGTCTTTCTACTTTTCGGATTTTTCTAGTTAAGTATACTTAAGCTTTATAGGTAAAAAATTACATGTAACTGCTATTAAATAATATTATTGTATCCCTCAAGTTTTATTTTCTTCCATAATAAGCAATCAGTAGAGTTTAACCCAGACCAATGCAAACATTATAGGCTTTGAATCCGTTGCCTCTACTTATCAGTTACTTATATACCTACCTAATTCTTTACAGGCGTTGACATAGACATCAACAATAGGTGTATGTTTATACATTTAAACAAAAGATTATTTTATTATTATTAGTACACAAACGACTATCAACAAACACAGGTGCGAAGAGCAGGAGATTTTTAGCAGATAATAAGGAGTACCTACTTACTTTCTTGATTGGTTTCCTCTAATGAATTTTCTGAAATTCTTATTATAATGTTAAAAGATTTGTTGCAAGGAGTTCTCTATCACCTGGTTCATTGAAATCAAAATTTGACGTAGTAGTGTCATATCGTGCTCGAGTCCATACTGTCAAATGTGGATTTGGATGATCTAGGACTAGATAAGTACGTGTACACTTCCATGAGTATCAAATACGTTCATCAATAAAGGACTTACGTAAGAAGTAACAAAAAACCCAACGATCGCAGGTCGTACAACTACAAAATCGAATAACAAGTTAAGAAACATGATTTTGAAAATTAATAAAATACGAATACTAATAATAATCAGAGATGTATTTAAATATGTTTTGAGGAAAACATTAACGAATACTCGTTGCGCATAAATTACTCTGGCGTGATCCGTGTTGCGTTACGTTCATAATTCGTACCTCTGATATTAGTTCAGTCACGATTTAGTGAGGCTATAGCAAATCTAAAATTGTCATTAAATTATTAAGTAGCTCCGGCGTTGATGGTAGAAAGTTACAGGTATTGGAAGCAGTGGAAGGATAGGCATTAGCTAAACTCGTATTATTCCTTTATCCCTTATCGTTTAGTTAGTAGCCAACCTGCTGCCGAGAGCTGTTTAAACTCATAGGCCCCTGAGGTGGCTTAACTACTGCGTTACTACTAACCCCTTTATGTTGAATATTTGATCAGACGAAAATGTCTATAGACAGAAGCTAAGGAATGGCTGATAGGTATTATGTTGTAATGAGGAAAAAGCTTCTTTTAATTAATTTATTTATACTGTAAACACTTATGAAGACTATCATAACTTTTGAACTATCGCGTTGCCTGATAAATATGAAATGTAAATGTATTTAGTAAATAATGAACGTTTCAGCAACCCACAATTACATTTAAAGAGTCTAGTGGCATTGTGTCCTAATGTGTTCTTCTTCTGTTTTGTGTTGAAAAGATTGAAAATATGTGCAGTAGTTTATTTAGGCATTAACTGCATCAGCTATACATTTCTTTTTAATCGGTTCAGTAGTGTGTTCGGTTCAGGTGCTGAAAAACAGCTTGACCTGTATATAAGCTTGGCTTGTATATAAGCAATCCAGCATTGGGTTTAAGAAAACCCAATGCTGGATTGCTTATATACCAAGAAGTGAGTGTTCATTCAAAAAAGTCCGGCCTGACTAGGTGTTTAGTAGTCGGGCCATGGGTCTTCTTATCTGGTTCACTACTTGGCTTAGATCCTGCTCCAGAGACCATCGGTTCTGAACACTATGTATGAGCCTCGTCCACCGCCAATGAACTAGGGCAATTCTCTACAAAATACCTGCATAAAAATGTTATGACCACGGTACCTATTTCATGTGCATAAACTAAAACAATATTAGCGTGACCAGCCATAGCTACGAGTATGAAAGAGAACTTAATACCTGTTTTGTGCTTAAACTATAAAAGATCTTATTTTTCTATTATATATAATAAAAGAATATAACAACGTTTCCGTACATTCATTACAAATGGGGTGTCTTAGATTACAATAGTACAAATGGATGTTTTATTTCGCGTATAATTTCCTTTGTAAGTAGTAAATGAATGAGTAATTTATGTCAGTGTCCTTGGATTACATTGTTTCAGGTGTAGACATCTAACATCGAGTCACGTACTTGTACTTGCAATAAATTAAAACAGATTTTACTTGTCGTACTATTTTTTGCAATAATCCTTATCAGTTCTTTAATGTCCCATTGCAGAGACACCTACTCTAGTGAAATGTGACTTGCCCCACTTTTACACAAGAACCGAAGGGTTTGGTATAAGGTTTTTTTAGAATTTTCGGTCTCTAGGAATTATGTTATAGAATTATGTATTACGTTTTGCAGTACATATCGACGATTTAAGAAGGTAAATAGTGTGTTCTTATTCCTCTTATTTACGATTTTTACTATTCTCTTCGTTCCGTTTGTGTTTGAATCTAATTCCATAATATTGCGTCATGAAGATGCATAGATGGAATTTCTTCTCAGGGTATTGCAGCTATCACTCCATAATTAGCCTCTTATCATGAGCAAGCATTCTTTGCTGCATTAAAAATACGCAAATAATTTATAATAAGAAATCAGCACGATGTTATTTTAATATCATGTTCGGAAGAAACGCCTGAACGCTCTGTAATTTAATCTAAATGAGACCTGATCTGAAAATATACCTGCTTTATTATCTTATTATAAATAAAATGCAATTGTTTAAAACGATAGTTACCTACATTAACCTTGGACATAAATAACTTTTAAATCGATTGCAGTTTGCGAATGTTTCTTTTTTAATTTCTGTACTTAGTGATTTAAGGCTTAAATACACTCAATGTTTCTGCATCAAGGGACACGACAACAATCCTTCTTTTACGCGATATCAGTGTAGAGACATTAGAAGAATATAAAGTCCAGCACCCTGTTTTACCCCAAAGTTTCCGTAAACAAGGAAGGCACTTGACACAAAACTTAACCATCCATACTGGCCAGCTTACCTGTAGGCCATGTCCCCCTTCACTTGTGAAGGACCCCTTTAGTAGTGCACCTGTGGACTCATCGTGTGTATTTCACCTTAATCTGTGTACTTAGTGATATTTTTAAAGCATGGTATAACAATATTATACACATTGTTGCAGGACGAGACAGGGAGACTAATGAGAAGAAATATAGTGAGATACGCCATCTTAGCTTATGTAATAACCCTGCAAAGGGTTTCGTTAAGGGTGAAGCGACGGTTTCCGACGTGGCAACATGTCGTTGATTCAGGTAAGGGACTTTTACATTAGATTGCGTATAAATTGATAGTTTTATTTTGCCTTGAATGTGCTATGGTATTGCAACAGTTGCAGTTACTACTTACCGGCAACTACCACACTGGCACATATTATATCATTTCTGACACCTTTATTAGAAATAATTTATGCAAACTAAGTATTAACATTATAAGATTCTTAGAATAAAAGTGTGTGGTGGAACTCAATATTCTTAGAACTTCATCTAGGTACTAATAATTGATAAAAATTCTATATTTTCTTCTATTGCAGGACTCATGTTGGAGAGTGAAAGAAAAGTCTTCGAAAAGATGGATGGGAAAAGTCCAATGTCAAAGTACTGGATGCCCTTAGTTTGGGCAACTAATATAATAAACAGAGCGAGGAAGGAAGGCTTGATAACGAGCGACCATATTGTGCAGACGTTGTTGGTTGAGCTCTCAGATATAAGGAGACGGCTTGGAGCTCTTATAGGATATGACACTGTTTGTGTACCATTAGTTTATACTCAGGTTAGTTAAATATGTGTCTTTTTAAACCTGGATTAAGTAACTTGGTTTTGTTCAAATATTCCACCAATGCAGACGTTTTCGTTGCAAAATTATGATTTAGACGTCATCTAAAGATGAGACGGTAAATGACCAAAGTAAATACGTTAGTTTTTGATCAGAAAGTTGAAGGACCACGACGTAGATCATCCTAGGTTGACTGTTAGAGTATGTTATCTGCATTAAATCCGCCTATGTACAATGTTGGGATGGTAAAGTTAAATAAGTAAATAAATGATCTAGTAGAGTACTCCTAAGTTCTCAAAAATGTGAGCCGAAGTTATTTTTGAGGACTTTTTATCTTCTAGAATATTTGAAACCATGATTACCAAACTACCAAAATCTAAAGAATCTTTCTACTTACAACAATGTAATTAGATACAGTGAGGTTTAGAATGACCGACATCATTTATTTATACATATTTCTCTTTTGTCTGTTTGTCTTGTTTTTGTGTTCATCATGCTTTTATTAAACTTGTTATACTTGTTTTGGAATTCTATGCTCATATTTATATAACATAATCTTAAAACGAAATCATAAAGTTTCTAAGAATTATTACGAGTACATGTAAATAGAGGTAAATAAATATTTTGCTAGTCAAGTGATGATGCATTCATTAAACAATACTTACATACGACAGTAGACGTGGACACAAGAGCTCATAATCGTCATTAAGAAGACGACTCACAATAAATGTTTATACTTAAGTATAGATTATCAGTACCATAATGTAATGCTTAAGTAAAGATTACCCGTAAACCAGTACCTAAAGTTCATTTAAATCTTCTATTTATTGCTTGACATGTATTTATGAATACATGTCAAGCTTATTATTTACTTACATTAGTTTGTGGTGCCAGTTGCGGGGAAAAGACTTGCACTGATACAAAATTCCGTACTTAAATTAATTAATTAAAATTGCATTACCTATGTAGAGTCTACACTCACTATCTATGATTACTATTTGGCGTTGTTTGATTAGTATAAATAGCTCAATTTGATATTAAGGAGGTTTAGCCAACACAATATACTAAAACAGAGATATGTGCGAATTTATACGATAAAATAGTTTTGAAAAGCATACTTACTTTTTCTTAAAATTGGGATGAGTGAGGTAAGTAGGTAACTACTTAACTACATTACATTTTCCCAACATTACAAACGTTGATCATGTCGCATTTTATAAAAATGCTTAACTTACCGCGAGAATTATATTGATATTAATCAGCGTAAATTGAGAGTGAATTATTGTTTAAATACCTGTAGAAAAACAAGACGTGACAGCAGATGTAATCTGCCATGTGTCTAGGTTAATTCGTTCCGATGATAAACTTAGAATATAATCATACGTTGGTATATACCTAGTAGGTATATGCGGGCAAAGTGTCACGCTTTTAAATCGTTGTACGTGCCGTATTGTGTTATAATGTCGCCTCATTGCCAGAATATTTTTAACTTGCTATCAGTGTACTTACTTATATATGTTTATTTATTACTTGTTCCAGACCAACTTTTAGTTTACTCTCATTTTCTAACGCCGCCCGGTAGCTAAAGAAGGGACCCCTATATCTTGTACTTAAGTGTTTTAGAAGACTAGACAAAACTTCGTAGAGGTATGTGTCTGTGGTCTAAATATACTCTCATAAAATCAAAGCAAACATTCATGTTCTTGTTCACGAAGATTTGACATATTAAACGTAAATGGGTCCTGAGACCTCGGTTTCTCGCTGCATGGTCAATAACTACAACGCAATTCCTCAATACAAGCTTCATTCTAAAAATATTCATAGTACTTACCTATGTATTTAAATAATAAAGATTATCGATCTTGCACGAAAGAAAAATAATATACCTACCTAACTTAATACAGGGGAGTACATAATTCATTATAATACAGAACTTGTTTTTAAACGACTGCATACCATAAAGTACACGTGATATTCTTTTCGCAGTCGCTTCTAAATTGTATGTTACAAGAATTGCGAATCACGACGAACGTAAACACCATTGTTTTCTTATACGGCTTTATGTAATCATTCTGATATTAATTTTGCTTTACACTTTGCTATTGTACAAGGACGTTTTGTGAGTTTTTATATTTTTAAAAGTAGGTAATTGCAGCTTTGATTAAGACGCTGCTTTGAAAATTTTCGAGTTGAATTCGGCCGTGGCCAGAGGGGCGCGCCCCTCGGCGCGCGAATGAGACGGATATACTCTCGCTCACGCGCCGCCGCGCCGTGTGCGCCGTCGTCGTCCCACCGGCCCTCAAGGACACGTTATCGCTCTGTGCCATAGTACAAATATATACAGTATTTCAACTTCATAGAAACGGACGAAACGTGAGTTTATACCTACACGCTCACGATCGCGGAGGGAACAGTCGCTACTGTGCCGCAGTAACGAGCGGACTGTGTGTTATAAATTGAAACTAAATATATTATTCATATGTCAATTTCAAACAAACATGGCTGATATAAATACCTACCTTACTAAATGACTTAGGTATTTAATATTATAATATAGTATTTTTTTTATCACGAAAACGGTTTGTTGTACTTAGGTCAATAATAATGAAAATTTAGCCCCCCTTTATGTAATCCCCCATGCGTGTCTTTCACTTTGATCTAGGTAAATTTAAGCAATGACATCGATGTCAGTTTTTGAATGGATTGGTCACCCATCCATAAAGTGACCTCGATGCCTTTATTTTGACGTTAGAATAGATCTAATAGACCTGTTTAAAGTTTGGTTTTGGTTATCGATAAATTCAATTTCAAACAAACATGGCCAATATAATAAATACAGTACCCGGCCGTAAATATTACACATCGACTTTTTCTCTGACGCTCTACGAAGCCGAAATTGACCGATTGTATTTTTCTATAGGTTGATATGCAATATAAACGGCCCGGTACTGTACCTACTTTACTGAATGACTTGTTAAGTACCTTCTTAATATTATAATTTAGTATTTTATTTATATCACAAACATGGTGGATATAAATACAAACATATACATGTTTCTTTAAATTAAATGTATCAATCATAAAACAACACGTTTTTTACAGAACACTTCCTATTTATTTAAATATAAAATAGAAAAATAAAAAGTATTAATATACAATTACAAAACTAAATGGAAACACAAAGTAGATCGCATGTTTACTATTGTTTATGTACCGCGCACCCATTTATAATAAATATTCGGCCCAGTTTGACTACTGGTTATACTGTGACGTCAGTCCGCGGTAGGTAACAGAAAATTCTGTTACAGAAAAACCTATCTACCGGTCTATTATGTTTATACATGTAGCCCCTATTTTTTTTAATTTACACCCGCGCAAGGTATTATGAAGGCACAAAGCGCATCCAGATTCAGGACAATGATTTGGGGATCACAAAAATAATTTGACCGCCTCGGGGTAGCGGTCGCAGTGCACGAGGTCGCGAGTTTGAATCTCACGCAAAACAATAGAACTTTAAAAAAAATACAATAGCCCCACTATGTATTGTCCTGTGTCGCGGGGTATTTACAAACATTTACTTAGCTGACTCAAAGAACATCCAGACTCAGGACAATAATTAGTGGATGGAACAAATAAAATTGTCTTACGTGAGATTTGAACTCTAGGTGATTTTCCACCAGAGGGGCGAAACGAGGCAAAAATTGAAATCTTTATGTAAAAATGAACCGTATTGCTTAGGAAATAGAGTATATATTAACTTTGTAATAAAAACACTCGCTTCTCGCGATAGGCCTATTGTTGTTTGTTGCTACTTTTTGTTTGTGTAAAAATGAACCGTATTTTTTCTTAAATAGAGTTCAAAATACATTAACAAGAAACACGCATGTCGCGATGTCAATTTTTGGTGGAAAGAGTTCGGTGCGATTTCAATTCTCGTCTCGTCTCGCCCTTGTGGTGGACTCTTCATGCTGACTTACGATTACCGATTACTGCGCCCGCCACTGCCTAAGGCAGACAGTTTTTTTGTGTGATCCACAAACAACGGTCCTGAGTCTGGACGTTCTTTGTGTTCGTTTGTTTCATGTTTGTAAACGTTCCCGCAGTGGAGTGCATGAGAGTTCAAATCTCACGTAAGACAATTTTTTTTGTGATCCACAAACAACTGTCCTGAGTCTGGACGTTCTTTGTGTTCGTTTGTTTCATGTTTGTAAACGTTCCCGCGGTGGAATGCATGAGTTCAAATCTCACGTAAGAAATTTTTTTGTGTGATCCACAAACAACTGTCCTGAGTCTGGACGTTCTTTGTGTTCGTTTATTTCATGTTTGTAAACGTTCCCGCGGTGGAGTGCATGAGAGTTCAAATATCACGTAAGAAAATTTTTTGTGTGATCCACAAACAACTGTCCTGAGTCTGGACGTTCTTTGTGTTCGTTTGTTTCATGTTTGTAAACGTTCCCGCGGTGGAGTGCATGAGAGTTCAAATCTCACGTAAGACAATTTTTTTGTGTGATCCACAAACAACTGTCCTGAGTCTGGACGTTCTTTGTGTTCGTTTGTTTCATGTTTGTAAAAGTTTCCGCGAAAGTAAAAAGTATTATTTAGATCTTATCAGTAAGTACCTACCTACCTAAGCTTGCAAATAAAATAGGTGAGTAATATTATTTCTTAGATTTTTTCAGTTTCACACAACTCCTAGGTACTGTCGCGGAGACTTTTACAAAGAACATCCGAACTCAGGACAGTAATTTGTGAATCGCTCAAACAACTTTTTTGGTTGGATTCGAGCCCGCGACCTCGTGCACGCAAGCCACTACCGCCACCGGCCCGCACTGCCCGCGCCACTGAGGCCATTTCAATTACGTGATCTTGACGAAAACGGTTATAAAACTTATTACACTTGAGCATATAGTCTAAAATCGCTTATATAAACAAACGCTTGCATTATCAAAAGGGTCAACAGTAACTAGGTACTTGGTTGAGTTATGGCGAACATTACCTAAGTTTTATAAAAGACATAACTACAAAAATATTTTACGAACCAATGTTATCGAAATAACTATTATAAAATAATACTATTATTTACTTATAAAAGAGAACAAAGTATTAATAAAAACTTAGGTATATATTTTAAACCTAACCTATATATTTTACCTACGATTAAAAATTACGCGATAAAATTTAGTACGAACGGTGAGTCGACATGCACAGGTCCGGCGTCGAAGAGGGCCATCGCCCGACTGAATCGTCGACCGTACTCATTCTGTATCGATCGTTAACTAATCGGTATAAGGTCTGAAATTGCGATGCGCCCGCAACGATCCGGAGCGCTTAGAAATTGCTAAAATCTTATTTGATTCATTAAAAATTATTGGTTGTAGTTATGTAATGATATTCTACAGTAATACTAATATTGATGTTACGAATGTATTTGAGTAATTCCTAAGCATAATGATAGTGTACTTTCCGTGTAATATGTAAAAAACTGTTTTTGTAGAGGTGTTTTCAAAAATAAATATGATCGAGCCAAAATCAAGCTATCGCGTTTTGGTAATTACAAAAACCTAGTTAAAGGTATCAATTTACCTATATTAAAATTCTAGATCAATAGGTCTTTTCATAGTCCTGTAGTAGTTGATGAAAGATAGTGCATTTTATCAATGTATCATCTCTATGTTTTTTGTCTGACGAAAACCAGTTCTTGTTGAAAATATCCCTGATTCTTAGCATACTCGTACAAGTGTGAAAAAACTCCCTCTTACCTAGATGTCGTTTTCATTTAATTGCCCATAAACTTTTATACTAGTAGTGTGATGGGCTTCTTAAACGAAGATACCCTGGCCAACGGGTAACATAGCTGGCAAGTGGAATTGGTATTAGGTTTTGTGTTATATTTTAACTTCTTTGAGACATTTTGTTAGCTTCTCGGACATATCCAGCGGTTGTTGATATTAATTTCAAGTTTTCCTTCTTTTTTATTTCGTAAAGATAATATTCACGGATAGGCTCTTAGTCGGTTTTTACGACACCCATGAGATGAGATGGGGTGGTGACATATTGTATTCTTACTCCGTCACCACTGAATAAGCAACCACCGAATTATTGTGTAGGCCTTTTATTCTGTCCTGCAATTTTACTCTGGAACAGGGCACGTATTACCAAAGAAGTTCCCATCTCTGGGAACTCTGATCAGCAATTTGAACCAATGTAAAATTACCAAAGAAAAGTATTCAAAGGAGAATAATGATATTACTTATGCTTTGCCTTTTTAATAACTTTAGATTTTGCTTGAAGTGAAGTAATTGCTAATTGTAATATTTTGACGGGTATTTTGACGTGGCATCGTAACTCCCAAACGGATGATCCGATTCTAATTCAGTTTGTTTTGTTTGAAAGGTATATCAGTCGGGAGTGATCTTAGCTATATTGGGTGGAAATCGGTTGAGTTCTTTAAGGTTTCAAAGTCAAAGTTCATCAGGTCTTTTGTTAGGTGTGATAGGAATGTTACACGCTCAGTTTACTTGCAAGCATAATGTGGGATCTGACATTTGGAACACTAATATCTTCTGGAACCACTGAGCTGGTCTGCTGTTACAAAGGTTGGAGATGTAACCCTGGTCTACCTTTTAGTAAATTCATCGAGTTTGAGCTCGTTGACTTTGTCTTGACTAGTTCTTTGTAGGTATTTTTAGGGTTCATCATTTTTAACCTCTTGTATTTATAATTGCCTACTTTTTTTAGGTCGGAACGCTCGATACTACTTCAATTTCGTTCGACAAACGCACTACTGCGCCCGTCACGAAACGCATAAATTGAAAGAGCCCAAAATGTTTATGCCATACTGTGGATAAGCCTAAAGCATTGTTCTTAATAGTTTCTTATTTTAGGGTTTTCCTCTTGAGCAGTGGAATGTTTAATATAATGCTTTTAAAAGCGGAAAAAGAACAAAAATGTACAGACTCTAGTACCAGTCTGAGTTTCATCATCATCATATCAGTCAAAGGACGCCCAGTTTAGGCATTGTCTAAAAATTCTTATTTGGTCCTGTGCGCTCACATTTATCGGTTTGCGCCGCGCCACTTTATGTGAGCACTGCCTAAATACCTACCCAGCGTCTCCCCCAACGCTATTTTAGAACCTTACTACCCCAACAGAGGAATCGCAACATTCATGCAATGAAGCAAGCAAAAATTCATATTTTTTTTATATATTTATTTACACGACTAGAACTTTAAGAACTATATTGTCAATTGTGATTATGTAGGAATTATTAATTTCTTTACTCATAGTCAATACTTATTTCCAGGTGGTGACCCTGGCTCTGTACACGTACTTCGTTGCTGCTTTAATGGGCCGACAACTTGTGCCGCCTGCTCCTGGAAGCACATCCAAATACGAGCCTGATGTTTATTTTCCTTTATTTACAGCATTACAAGTAAGTTTATCTATAATATAAATTTCATTGAGGTAATAGATTGCAAACGTTGAGGGGAAAAGTCGTGTACCTACAACCGGCGGTATCAAGGTCTGAAAGTGGCATGGATATCAAAACAACGTGCCACCAATCCATTCCATTCCTATATTGCCAATTTCTACATAAAATTAACGCAACGTACATGCAGACTCAAAAGAATACGTTTTGAACTTGCAAACCTCGTTTTGCCATAGAGGTAGTTAAATATCTTGTTTTGAAAAAAGAATACTTCAGCACTAGGGATCGGGCCCTGTGTTGCCAGGACTTTTATAGACATGAAAGTAGCAGAAACTAAATACATCGAAACTCAAAACATTAATTTGTGTGGATTGCACAAATAAAACACAGGTACGAAGTAGCCTATTGAGAAAGAGGGCTCTCGCGTCTCGCCAACTTAACTCGCCAAAAAATAGCATGGAGATGTATTTAAATCAACTTAATCAACAACTTACTACTGAGCTCGCTACTGTCGATGTGTAAATCGGGCTTAAAAATACAATCGTTTTTCCATAGAGGCAGTAAATTATCGCCTATCCAATACGAACATATAAACTAATAAAGGTTACCAAACACGGATATATAAACTGCTTAATAAGTTTTGGCATGTAGTATCGAACTATTAAATTAACGGGGTCAAGTTTGTTCGTATTCATGACCGCCACCAAACAATTCCTCACCTTCTGCTTTACCAATTACTCTTATGTAATTGTTTACAATTATACAACCGTTTATCTATATTAATATGAGTATACCTATATCAATATGAGGCTGTATGTTATTTTTTATTTGTTTCTCAAGAAATGCTAGGCCAAATTTAAAACAATATACTTAGATAGGTATATATTTGTGGTGGACGTGGTAAGGAATTCCCTAGGAATACTTTGAGATATCAAGGAATATTAATCGATGATCGAAGAATAATATACCTGTACAAAAATATAAGGATGGATGAATGTCTTCGTGTGGTGACGGAGTAAGAACATAATATGTCACCACCTCATCTCATCCCATGGGCGTCGTAAAAACCGACTAAGGCACTATCCGTGAATATTATCTTTACGAAATAAAAAGAAGGAAAAATTTAAATTAAACCTTATCCCAATCCGTCTGGCCAGCGTGGTATTAGTAGGCCAAGTATCCCTCTGTCACGGGAGGAGGCCCGCCCGCCCCTGCAATGGGACATTAATGGGCTGTTATGATGATGTATGAATGTAGCAAACCAAGTCTGTAAGGACTTAGTATATTATTATGGCGTTCTTTAGTCTTAGCCTACCCTACTCGTACGTAGAATCTTATGTGTATCTTATAGGTTTTTTGTTATTTCCAGTTTTGCTTCTACGTAGGATGGTTAAAAGTGGCTGAGGTACTAATTAATCCATTTGGCGAGGACGACGATGATATCGAATTGAATTGGCTCATAGACCGTCATATCAAGGTACGTCATAAAATTGATATAACTTGCTGTTTTACTATATTCTTCAAAATCGAAGGTTGACAGTCAATTACATACTTGTATTTTTCACCTTGTATCTAGCGAGGCCAGACAGAATGGCGACTTTAAGATAGCGATTCCGGTTTTATTTTTAATGATGTATGAAATTTCAAAAACAATAATTATGATCCATTTTGGCGTACTTGCTAGTTAAGGTTACAATAATCTTAAAAATAAAAAGGACATGCAGCTTGCTACGTTAAGTAAAAACGTCACGCACTATCAATTTATGGTGCTATCGTGTCTGAGAACAAAATATGAAAGTATGATCTTCAATTTTCTTTCTTTGCGGCGCATTTCTACATAAGATAAACGAACACAAAGTAAGTATAGTCGAGAACTAAATGGCTTTATCACCTCTAGAGTTACTGTTAGTTGCATGTCATAAAACTATTAGGTTCAATATCGCACAACAAAACATCAGCTAAATCATGACGCTACTTTGACATATCAGTTCTCTTGTATTAGCAAATAGTCGTTAGGTATTTATAAAAACAAATAGTAAAGTCAACGTTATTGACTGTTACTAGAGCATATTTTCGGTAAAACGTTAGAATCTAATGAATTTCTCTCTTTTTTCCTTCTATGTCCATCCCTATCATTTCTTGTATGACGTCATCGGCGCATATTTCAATTTAAAGTTTTCGTAATTTTATAATATAAAACAAATTAGGGTAAACCACCTAATCGTTAGAAGTCCTACAATTATTGGCACTTAAGAGTTAAAAGTGAGTAAAAAGAAAGAAAACACTATAGATTATTCAAGTTCAGTATGATTATTCAAGTTCAAATATTATTTATTTAATATTTTTATCATATTTTATTTATTTCATGTGTCAACATAGCAACAATAAATTTATCAGAATCCTTTTATTGGCATTAGTGCCAATAATATTTATTTAATACTATTCAATCACATAATAATGATTAAGTATAAGCAAAGATTAAAGTATTTTATCATTTTATGATATTTTATATTTTAGTCTGACACGAAGTCCACTCTTAAGGTGCCAACAATTGGGTGGCTTACCAGCCAATATTTAAATTCTACATTTTCAGTTTTTCTGAAATGACAAGCTTGTAATGTCACAAGTAACAAGTTGACTTTAGTTTTAAATTATTTAATGGGTTTTCACATACAAACTCTACAGTTTAATTAGTGACATTTGTATTGTGTTAGTAGATTTTATTATTTATTGCGTTGAAATGAAAGTTTAAAATAGATTGCACTTTTAATCTAAGCATAGTTTTGAATACGGTCAACCAATGACGTCAAGCTCACGCATAAACATTAAATAACGATCTTAATGAATTTGAATTATGATAGAATTTTTTGTCAAAACTGATAAAGCCATTTCGTTTTCGACTATACATTAACAGCACAGCAAGGTTCCCTGTTGTTGCCATATAACTAAACATTGCACCTTATAAGATACTATAATTCTACAATGTCACATTACAGGCAGCCTACATGATAGTGGACGAAATGCATGAAGAACATCCAGAACTACTAAAAGATCAGTATTGGGAAGAAGTAGTACCAAAAGACTTACCGTATACAGTAGCTTCAGAACATTACCGAAGACATGAACCAGCTTGTTCAGCAGATCACTATAAAGTGAAGGCAGAGGACGCAGTATATGCAAACGTTCAGGCCCCGAGGAAAAGCCACGATGAAACTTATGCAGATTATGTAAGTACTAGCTGATGTCCGCGGCTCCCCCGCGCTGTATAAATAACTTAAATGTTACATCCTATACTACGAGCCTATATTCCAAACTTCATCAAAATCCTTCAATAGTTATGGCGTGAAAGAGTAACAAACATCCATCCATCTTCACAAACTTTCTCATTTATAAGTAATATTAGTAGGAAAGATAGTATTTGTTTATTATTTAAGTTATTTCTTGGTGATAGGTAAATCAGAGTACCTAAGTGTTTTCTAGCTGAATAAGATTTTTTTTTAAATTAGTTTTGTTGACGATTCCACACAAACAATATTATTTAGATTCTTTATTATGTAAATGTTATAAAAAGTTGCCACAATGCCTTAAGGTTGCTTAATACTTTACGAGATCTAACTCATGGTCTTTAGTAATTATTGTATTTCTTTACACTCTTGATCTCTTCTAGTATGGATTTAAATGTTTTACTAAATCCTAGTAGTTAGTACTATATTTTTATAAATACCAATCGGTCCCTCAGCTCCCAGGCACATAAAAGTTTTAGTTTTTTGAACGTAACTCTAATTACAAAAGTTTAAACCTGACGACTGTTGAAAAGTCAGACTATTTTATTTTCGTTTTGATTCGTATGTAGTATATTTTATGCCACAACCAAGATAGAATACAATTACACCTATCAGATCACTTAATATTATTCGATTTTTACAGGAAAGTGTTGATACGCCTCTCGTGGAGAGAAGAAAAAATTGGTTCCAACGACAAATTTCGAGAATGGGTTCAGTAAGATCTGCTTCAACGGCATATTCCTCAGGCGGTCTTTTCGGAAGGAATCGACATAATTCAGTTGTATACTCAAGCCCTGAAGCAGGACAGCCTGTAGCTCCCCCGCCGCCGCATCATAAGATGTCACTGTATGAAAGACTCGTCGGGCGGAAATCGGGGCGTGGCCAACATAGACAAAATTCGAGACACGGTAAGATCTGTTACGTGTTTTTTTAAGTCTAGTGAAAATTATTGTCAACGGTCCAAATAAATTATTTAAAAAGTCGGAAAATCTCTAGAAAGACGTCACAGTCTTTTCAATCCAACAGCGAATTCAGTTTTTTTACTAATAATAAACATTATATTATATACTATATTTCAATTTCCAGGGGGACAAAAAAGCAACGGTTCTGCCATACCAATAACACTGCGCAACAGACCTCGCATTCCAACACCAGACGTGACCAAAGAAGTTATGGATCGTGAAAACAGAATAGCGATGGGAATGCAAAATATGGGAGTCATCATGGCGCAAGGCTACCAAAACGAAGTGCCTGTTCTGGGAGCTCTAGTTTTATCACCTATACAGGAACTCGACAGTGGATCAGTCAATAATACATTACACGCTGGCCAGCCAGGCACAACTGCTCTAGCTCAGGCGGTGTTATCGCCTGGTGGCATGACGCCAATGTTAACGTCAGGACCGGTTACATTATCACCTATGGGTGTGCCTCAGCTTACCGCGTTAGTTAGCTCGGCGCCGTCTACTCCCCGTGCGGAACGAGGCGCCGCTGATGGGTCGGGTGGATCACCCCACTCGCCCAGAGCTACTATAACAGAACTTCCACCCTCAGATCGGGATAGTGAACACAGTGCCGCAAGCACCGGTACTCCGCCAGAGTTCAGCAGAAAACGCACCAGTTCTAAGAGAGGAGAGGTGTACGTGTAAAATGTCCGTCCTTAAACTAGAGGTGTTTGAATTAATTTTGTGATCGATGAATTTGTTAGTCGATATGTTCGTCTGATTAGTAAATTAATGTCAGTGAGCGTCAATAAATGTTTGGCCACTGACTAAGGTAGAGTCGTAAGGGAGGAACTACTTAAGTAGTAATTAGACCTTAGAGGTTAAATGTCATAGTTTTGAACTAATTAGTTATAAAAAAAATGCTCGTTACATTTTCCTGTGTATAGATAATAAAATTAAAAATTATTGCCATTTTTTTATTTGAATGATATTGTCATTATGTGAATAATATTAATGATAGCTACTTGTTATGAATGAATCATAGAAGAAAAATATAAGTGTATCGTGTTTTTTGTATTATAAGCGTAAATTTAGGTAGACAAATATGAAATGACGTTAACATTTATATGGCGCTCACTGTAAGTACGTGAGGTACTTAACTACTTATTGAATAATAAATAAGTAAGCTATAATGGCTCATTTATATTTGACAGTCGATTCCATTGTATCCATGGATAAAATGAATTTCATGCACAGACAGGGATTGAAATGTATAGATTTATATAAAGTATTTTTATTATAGTTTTTCATTTTAAGTTTACAAAGTATTTTTATTTATTTCAAACTTTTGTCCTTGTAAAAATAAGTCGTTTCTCTTGCAACGTATAACGAAATGTTGGACTTTTTACTTGATGCCAGTATAAACATGCTGACAGATATCTACAGAGGAAAAAAAAAGTATTCGTTTTTCTTTTATTTTAGAAGCAAGAATACTCGGTGTCGATGAGAAGCTGACGAAGGGAAGAAGGGAGAGGACAGAAATTATCTATAAGAAAACAAAAGAAAGAAAACTTCACATAAAACCATTAGAAACCAATCTGTCTGACCAGTGCTAAAAGTACGCCAAGTACCTCTAAGTCCACTAACATCCATTGTAAAAATCCATTGATGGATCTTTTTACACTTTTAAGTCTACTTTAGTCCACGATCCGAAGATATTTTAAAAATGGAATTTAAAGATTAAAGATATTTTAGCACAAACTAGTGTATTAAAATTAATTAATAAAAAAATAAAGCGGTTGACACAGACACGGACTGTCTCGGTGCCGCGGGCGCGGTTGTATTAGCGACTAGCGAACACGAGATTGCGGGTCCTTCGTTGCCCTTAGTATTACAGTTTCATGATGGAAATATTGATGTTTTTTAAAATGTTGATACAAAACAGTAAACGAGGAAGCCCAGGACCACGTAAAGAAGAGGAGGCATATGACCAGCAGCGTCAATTGGTTGATTGATGAAGCGTCACAACCAATAATTATTAAATTTAATTACAACCCTTTAGGTCTCCCTTACCTTAGACTTCATTTTAGGGTTTTATTTTAATAGAATTTTTTTTGGTTTTATACTTTTATTGAAAATGGCTAGTGTAGATGTAGCTTCGTTAGTGCTAAAACAATAATTAAAGTGGACATAAAAGTGTAAAAAATATCCATCAATGGATCTATAGTACAATGGCTCTTATGCCCGAATACTCAAACTCAACATAAATCGATCTGTAGGTATACTTAGTCGTAATTTGTTTATCTGTATCTTATACCTACGGCTTCATGTAACAAATGCTTTCAAGTAAATCTAGTAGGTCACGTTATTTAGTGCATTATGTCATCTTCACCAACTGAAAATAAACCTGAGGAAACCACACACACTAAAGGAGAAAAATGTTTAATGATACACGTGGTTATAACAGTTATTATTATTATTATATTGGCTATCATATACATTGTTCACCTTTATGCGATCAACCACAGAGTATTGAGACCTGACGATGAAGTTTGTAAGTACTTACTATAGGTAATGAGAAACAAGTTATACATTATATTTGTAAGTATAATTTACTTGTCATTACCGGAGTTAGCGAGCTTTTGTACCTATATCACAATATAGTTACTACTACCCGGTCACATTATCTAAAGACCTGGCGTCGATGACGTCACGTTGCGTCGGACGAATCACTAATGGCTAACGCAGACCTGGACGGCAAGGCAAAGGATTTTAATTTTTACTAATGGAAATTCAACAGTACTGTTACAGAAATACGACATAAAATGCATAATGCGCCAGTGGCGAGCGCGGGGGTTGAAAGGAGAACGGGACGCGAGGTTCGCATTCCAGCGAGGTCTCTAGATAATGTGACCGTGTAATAGTTAATGTCATTGTATACCTCCTAGAAACCTTACTAATACGTGCAATACTATCTCTCCTTCATCTGGTTGTGAGGTTACAGAAACTTTACGCATTGATGAATCTCTGCTGTTCCCTTTCGATCGTAATGGGTACACGGAGCACGGATTACCTATTGAGTCTTATAATACATAGCAGTAGATGAGTAACTACATTATCTAACCAATTTAGGAACCCTGACCGAGTAGCGAAAGAAGCAGGGTAGTAATACCTCTTACAAGGTGTGCCGACAATCTGGTAAAGCTAACGGACTTGAGATGGTTCAGGGGACTTATTATGGCTAAAATAAATTTAAGAGTAAAGACATCATAACAGCCCTTTAATGTCCCACTGCAGGGACGGGCCTCCTTCCGTGACGGAGGGATACTTGGTCTACTAATACCACGCTGGCCAGGCGGGTTGGTATGGGGTTTAATTTCAAGTTATCCTTCTTTTTATTTCGTGAAGATAATATTCATGGATAGTCCTTTAGTCGGTTTCTACGACACCCATGGGATGAAATGGGGTGGTGACATGTTGTATTCTAACTCCGTCACCACACGGAGAAACTTAAGAGTAAAGAAATAAACAAAGTAAATCGACCAATACAAAATCTAAAAAGATTTCTGTTAAAAATATCAGATAGCGCATTGAACAAACACGTATTCCTGTATAATCAAGTGCACCTACAGTTCTGTGCGCCTGACTCATTGACCTTTTAATCACTCGAGCCCTTACCTCGTCTCGTTCTATATTTTGTTCCGTGCTTTATGCAGATAATGAGGCTGTCATTGCGATATTTCATTCGTTAGCAGAGCACCATCTAGGCGAGTAGTAGTTATAACTTCCAATGTTGCAATTATGGTTCCATATCCATGCGGTCACATTGATTGCTATGTTTTATAGAAAAAAAAACTTTAAAATAAATAACTTGAGAAGTTTTTTGAAAACTCAATGTGTTTTTTAGTGGATTTAGGTTGGGAAGGACTTGCCATAACAAGTTACCCGTACATTGGCATGATTTATCTGAACGCGAGCACTCAGGTGGCAATTTGTAACACACTTTTGATTCAAAAATTTTGGTCGCTTGCACCTGGTCAATGCACATCGATGAGGTCCGATCCCGATATGTTTGAATATCTATCGTTTTGGAAAATTAAATATAAACTTGAAGGGGAATATATACGTAAGTGCATTAATCTACATATACATATTTCTAGATCAAAACGATTGTTCAGCAGACCTCCAGAGATGACCATAACTATCCTTAATTGCGTTCATGCCGAAGTTATCAAAAACGAAATTGTTTGTGTCCAAAAATGTTTAATGTGTATGTAGATTCATATTAAGTTAGATAAACAACAATCAAACGATGCATGCAATGCAAACGGAAGCGACATATTAGAATAGTTCTATCGTCAGTCGGCGCATCCTGTTCACCTACCAGCTAGTTTAATCATACTGCTAAAATACCTAGTCCCCTGTCGATATTCCTGTCCTCTTTAACCAAGCAGATACTCCTCATAAGTGCCATTCAAATTTTTTTTTATGGTAGTGTATTGTATGTCTAGTATCGGTCTATGCCGTCGATCACTACTGTATTTTTTCCACGCCTGCCAACTACTTGAACCGACGACGTTTGACGGCTCTCCTAGGTCATGAATGAAAAACTAGAGTCAGTTTTATTTTAACAGAACTAACAGACTATGTAGGTACACACATACATCTTCCAATTCAACCAGCATTTTTTTTTAATTTGTCTAAGGATAACTAACTAAATATTTCCCTATTATCTGTTTCTGTTCAAATAGACTCTAACATCAAGAGGACTATAACGCACTCACGGTACAATAGAGCAGACTTTAGTAATAACATTGGCTTATTTGAACACACTGACCGTATTGTAGCCGAATGTTACGTTGGTAAGTTTTATTTTGTAAGTATTTATAGACTAGAAGATACATGCACAATTACTACCATTCATAGAATGGTTTTAATACTGCTAACAAAGTATTGCCGATTTTACTTATTTCAAAACGACCTGATTAAACTAATTTATTAGTTATCAGTTTTAGAACGAATAGAAATATTTTACAAGAGTGGGTAGAATAAAAATTGAAACGTAAAGAAATGTGCTAGATGAATATTTTTTTTAGTTTTGTAGTACCGTTTCCCGGTCATTAGTAGATTAGTTTAATTATATTAATTTTAAAGTTAACCTTGAGTTTTGCTAAGATTATAAGTAAAAAGATATATAATTAGTTTCGCAAATGGTGATGTATTTAGTGACTATAAACCCTGGACAAAGTACTCGGCGGAGATTTCTTCATCCCGTTACATTGTAAGTCAATTTAATTTTACTTAAATAGGTATGTATTGTTTCAGCCCCAAATAATATTGAAATGAATGATGAAACATTTGAAAGGCATGCTAGAAGAATGTTTTTAGTAAATTGGAAAGTGAATAAGTCATTTAGTGGTTGGTACTTTATTTTATACCTATTGATTATGCTTAAAATAATAAATGTTAAAATAGGGTGTTTTTTATTATCTTTTGACGTACCTACATAAATGAAAAGATAACGTGCCTCTTAGGTTTATACGAGTACTTATACTATGATTCATATGGATGGATTATTTATTACATTAAAAACTCACAAAACTGCTTGCGCAGTTAGTAAAAACTTATAAGTACATAACATTCACGAACGCCAAGTCCTAGGGCCAGATTCAGAGACCGCACTTTGTCTTTACTTTAGCAAAGTCTAGTTATTATCTCTGAATTTGAACAACATTAAAGTAATTTTTCGCATGAAAAAGTTTACTTTCATTATTTATTACTACAAAGTAAACTTTTCATGCGAAAAGATTACTTTAATGTTGTTCAAATTCAGAGATAATAACTAGACTTTGCTAAAGTAAAGTCAAAGTGCGGTCCCTGAATCTGGCCCCTAGTGGTACACACCGTACGTACCGTAAGTATGCAACTATAATGCTGGTTCGACGTGTTGTTTGCCAGTTATAAATATTATTGTTTTTTTTTCTGTTCATCCATCCCATCACCCGAATATTTTTAAGCTATGGTTCACATAGTCCAACGATAATTGATACTGCTTTTAGTAACCACAAACTGACCCCAATATCGTAAAACTTGTTGGTCTACTCGTACACAATGCAAGATATTTGCGGTTGTCGAGTAGATTAGGTACCTATGTGTTGAGTTGTAATTTTATTTCCACGATTTTATTATAGCTTACAATTAAAAAGACATCGACATACACACACCAGCAAAGGTTTGGACTATGTAATATACCTACCTATTACCTATTTGCTATATTTTGTGTAATTAAACGAGCTCTTAAATATTCCACAGCTGGAATGGTTTTCTAATGACTTCTTTCTAACGTTTTCCAAGCGGTTGGGTTGGGTATAAATTTGTTTCGAGTTTTCCTTTTCCGCATTCGATTTTCATTACGAGACTTTTCGTTTGAGTGTACGCTATACCTACAGTGAAGCGACCACTGTAGGTATAGGGTACTGGCCAATAGTTATATATAATAAGGCCCTACGATAAGAAGGCCTCTAAAACCACAGTCACCGGTTATTCCATGCCAGCAGGATCCCCACGGGAATGAAAGAGGCGAGTTATATTCTAAAACTGCCGCGTCGCATCACGGTTAAATGTTAATTATAATAGAGATTAGTTTTTAGGTGATTTATCAGATACTGTTGTGAATCCAGTATCACCACTAACTACTTCAGACTGTTCAACATTGGCTACTCCAATCATAGAAAACTTGAGAAGTTACGAATTTTGCGTTTCTTGTTCACACAAAACGTTACGAAAGAATGTGGGTTAGTTATTTCATTACCTTTTCTTTTAGATATAATGGCCCTGGTCTTGTTGACATAATATATTTCATACATACTAATATGTATGGCGTTAAGCAAGGTTATTTAATAAAAAAGAAGACGGATTTACAATCAGAGCTCCATTCCCAAAACTAAAAAAGTCGACACAATTTTTTTTTGGAAATATTTTTAATAAAATAAAGAACCAAATATTCAGTAGTAAGAAATTCCAATATTATTTAGACTAGGTCTGCCATATGCGATAACATATTGTAATTAAAGCGTCTCATATATAGATAGCCTTTATAACTGAGAGCATACGCGTAGGTGGGACAACCTTTGCTCCGTGACCTTGCACTCATATTGAGATGCAACAACAACTAAACATCAATCAATTTTGCTCTCGTGATACTACAAAAGGATTAATAATCCAATCTGGAGTTGTGATGACTAAAAAAGTAATATCACTAATGAAATCATTCATAAAGTGTTCTAAAAGTCCATGCTTGTGTCATTACTCCGTAAGCAATAGATCGGTATCAGTTAGGTTCAATCGAGCTACACACACATTATACAGTTCTCAGTATTTTCACGCCCTATAATGTGTATAGGTACCGAGATACCTAGATATTTTTAGAATTTGATTAATATTTAATTGATATCCTTTATCCTGTTATTTGTAGTAAGGTTTACTTAACCCACAGTGTGTCAGGATTAAAATTATATTTTAAATTTTAGATCACGGTGCAATGCTCGTCATGAACGCAAATGTTATTGGATTTTTTTCGTGGGGAAGTTTAAATGGAAAGAAGGTTCCTTTTGTTATTTTAAACATTTTACATTTTAAGAAATGGTACGAGTATATCGTTTTATAAAATTGATGTGTTTCATTTAATCTATGATCTATACTTCTATACCTCAGACCAAATTCTATACTAATATTTTAAAGAGAAAAGGCATGATTTTTTTGTTTGTTTGTTTGAATTGAATAGGCTCCGAAACTACTGAACAGATTTGAATAATTCTTTCACTGTTAAAAAGCTACATTTTTCCTGAGTGACATAGGGTATTTTTAATTTTTTTTAAATGGGGTACCTTCTTACTTAAACTACCATAAAGTGTGAAAAATATCAAAAAACGTCCTAATTACATATTATTATTGTGACGGACGTATCGGGACGGCGCCCGCTTGTACCTACAAAATAAGAAGTCATTTATTTAATTAATTTTTATTATAATAAATATATTATGTAGCTAACTTGATCTTCTTCTTCTTACTTCGTTTTCACTTGGGAAGAAGTCTAAAATCTAATTCTCCAAGAAATTGTCGTCAACCACTACAATCTAAATAGACAATGAAGTCATAAGTATTAAACACTTTAATAATCAGCAAGGATACATTCGCATGAATTAACTACTTTGAAACCATATTACCTCAATGTTTGAAACGTTTACTTCTCCTATTGATCGACACCAATCGAAGAGGCTGAGGTTTTGATCAATACTTCATGGTTAAGACTTGTTAGTATGTGAACCTTTGAAACGAGGCCTCTATGATTAGATAGCCTTTACAAAAACTCAAAGAGGTTTTATTATTTTCTGTGCAAATCACAAGCCCGCTATCAAAGCGGGAAGTGAGTATTATTCAAATATCAAAGAGAGAAAGAAAAATGCTTAATTTATCCGACACTCAGCTGTTACACCTTAGATCACAATTTATTTAAAATTAGAAGAACAAGGAAAAGGAAAATGCGAGTAGGCTTTTACGACACGAATGGAGAAGAGATGGCTCATTATTTCATACGAATATAGAGTCCCAATCCCTTCCGGTCAGTGTAGAAAAAGGGACTAAGGGGCTACCTATTCAATTATTAGACTAGTAGAAAGAAAGCCTAACGAGTTTCTCAAGCGATACCTGTATGCCAATTATGTTCCTATATATTATGCATTATTTACTTTCCTACATTAGGCCATTCATAGGTGATATTAATGATATAAAATAAAATTTGCTTACCTACTACAAAATACGACTATGACGAAGAAGTATATTATAAACGTTACGAAATTAAACAAGAATCAAATTCATTTTCACTTTTTCACGAATTGACGTCAAGGAAAACTGTTTCGCAAAGTACCTACTTGGCGAAACAGGTAGGTACTATTTTTGTCCCGATGTTTGAGAAACTTTAAAGGTAGGACGTACTATCCCCATGTAAAAGAAGTTGTCGTGAATAAAGTACTACCCCTTCCCTAATATTTAAGGAATAATGTCGCAACAAGCTAGCTGCCATAAAGGGTTTACTTCATCTTGGTTAGGAACTTTTACTTATTTTGTCGTTTCATGTTAATCGGCTCTCTGCTTTCGATCTGGAACTGTGTACGTCGTACTTTAAGAATAGGTACCTTTCGTATAAGAGCCTAACAGAATATCAGCATTGTACCTAGTGTCTATGACCATTAGAACTACAGTCATTAGCTGAGTTAGGTCCGATAAATTAAAAGTGATAGAAATAAAGTGAGCAAATTAAAAATGTGTATGAAAAAGTACCTCAAAAACTCTGGTTATCAATGTGTGAAATTCAAATGGACGTCACGTATGGCGAGTTAATTTATAAACGAAATCTCCGTTTATTTTAATTTAGGTAGATAGGTATTATAATGGTAATTTATCCCCACTAGGTATTAGTAGGCATTGTTCCTACGAGCTAAATAATTTGATAAATACCTAGTATGAGTCGTAGGGTGGAGTCTTTTCACCCTGCGCCTCGGCTCTTACTCGGTGGACACGTGGACCGACGGTCTAAGGGCGGCGGGAAGCCGTTGGATGAGAGAGGCACAGGACAAACTTTTGGAGGAGGCCTATGTCCAGCAGTGAACGTCCATATGCTGATATGGAATTAATATGATGCATAACTCACGACGTGCACTTCTCCATCACTAATCAGCGATTATGATCACACAGGTAGACTTTATGAAGCATTTGGGCTCTACATTATTCTAGTCCTATTAAAAATTGTAAATGATGATCTTTTGTCCCTCTAGACAACATACAATTAAGTAAATAATTTGAATTAAAATATCGATCACTAAGTATAATATTAATATTATCCTTCTTATCTTTTTATTGGCCTTTCCTAATTTCCTACTCGTCAATAATCATAACGCCATCTGCAGTTTGAATTGTTTAACTAAAATGACATTGTAAAATGAGTGTGGCAAGTTAAATAAATATACAGTCGTTAACATGACTTCGTTTGTGGTTGAAAATGCCGGCATGGTTTTTATATAATAAATATTATAATTTTATTTGATTAAATATATACAAATATATTAAAATTATTGTTCCTTGGTCCTTAGTCTTTTTTTGTAAGTACACGAAAAGATTTAAATTACAATTTTGATAAATCTTTGGATCAAAACGTTATCGAAATGACATTAAATGTTTAGGTTTTAATAGTTCTGTCTAATAAAAGAAAACTGTTAAAAAACAAACAGTTTTTAGTTCATTTTCGACAATTTCAAAGTTACGTACGGCCGTCAAAACATCACAGAACACATTGCAAACTATTCAGTGGCCATAAAATAGAGAAATATCAGATCCATATGATAGATTTTCGCCTTTAGAGTTAAAAGAAACACAAAATTTTAAAAAATCTTATTATTTATTCTGCCAGCATTCAATATTTTTATGATTACTATAAATAAAACAAAATATCTAGTTTGTAAGGCTGGATCAAAGTCGTGATAAATGTTGACATTCAATATGGCGGTATGTCGTCAGTGCTATGCTGTGTCGTGGTGAGATTTGATTATTTCATGGTTTTGTATATATTTGCTTTCAAATTCAGTCGATTAACGTCAATAAGAACTAGTAACAGCCGTATAGTATAAATGTGATAAGCTATTTGCCTTAATGGAAGTAGTTAGAAGAGTTAGCCTTATCCCTCGGCGTTGTAATTTCTGCACATCGTTCTATCGGAACACCGATGCCTACCTAGATAGCAATAATAAAATGTAGCAACATCTTCCAACATAACGCTTTGTTATAATTCGGTATAATTAAAACTAATTAGAATTCTACGGTCCTTAAAGTGTATTTATCTAGAGGCTAACAAAAGTGTCTATTGCAGCTTGTGAAAATCGGATTAAATACGTATAGATAGCAACACAGTTATACGATATCTACCTTCATCCATCCTCATGCACCACGGGCTCCGACTCAGCAAGCATTGAAGACATCTGAGGATTTAGTTTAACATAATCATAAGTAATTTTATTTTGAAACATTAGTGGTTTTGGTGTACAAATTGTGACTTTTGCATTAGAGACTTCAACTGTGTTCTTCTGAACACAAAGACTTAAGAAAATGTGATTTGATGTAAAAAATTGTAACTTCTACTGAAAACTGAACACCACACAATATTCTGTGATATAATTGGTACCTAGGGACTAGGATTTTCTATTTATATACAAAGAAGATACTACTATCGAGATAGAATGTCCAGCAATCCTCAGTGGAAAATGTTCCAGCCGCCAGATTCACACTCCTCTCCCCTACAAGATATCTTAGATCTACAGCATTCTAACATGCAGCCTAAATCGGCTTATCGTAATGGTGAGTACTTTTAATAACTTCTATCATGCTCATGAGCACTATTTTCTGATTAGAATTTATTTCTATCATAACATTAGATACCATTTTTCTGATAGAGTTAATTTTATCTTCTTAAGTATTTATTTTGCTTGTATCTTTCACTATAATATAATTATTTACCTTTTATCTTAGAAATATTACTCAATGTGCATTTAAAAGTACTGAGTTACTTCTTGCAAGATTGCTAGATTTATGTACTAAACTATTTCTCAAAACAAATGATCAGATGAATCAACCAGTGTGGCCAATTTTATGATAGATTTCATTTCATCTTCATTCGATTTTACTTTAATGTGTTTAACTATATTATTTTAAAAGCATCATTAACCTTTTATCATTTTACATTTTTAATGTACATATTAGGCAATTTGTGGCAGTAACAAAAAACAAATTCTTGCCTCAAATGATCAGATGCATCAATACTGGTATAGCCATATTTTAGATAGTATTCATTTCATCTCCATAAGATGTTATCCCCTTGCATGCCAAAAAAAAAGTTGCAAGCAAAAAAGGGACCACAGTCCCTTAAAAGCAAACAACCGGATAAGCAAACAACCGGTTGAGATTTTTAAACATCAGGTAGTCCCCTAGTTATCTCTATTCAATATTAAACTGCTTATTTACATAGTATGAATACTTCCAATAAACAAATTTGTTATTTCTTTTTTAACTTAGTTGTCTAGACTCTCATAACTTTGATAAAAAAAAATAGAATTAAAATGTGTTTAAGACAAGAAATATCATCAATTTAGCCTAACATATTCAATAGGGCTTGGGTTATGATATCGTTAAAATCTTTATTGATTTTAGCAAAGTAACAATCATGCATCTGTGGAATTCCCATATTAAATTGCTTTAATGAATGTTCACTTTTACTTCATACTCTGTAATTTGCCATGTAGAATGAAACTGACTATCCTACTTGGTTATAGCCTTACCTTGTTGACTAATGAATTTAAGGGGCATACACATTGTATGTAAATATACACAGTATTCTGTCTTTATTTTGATAGCAACCTTTGCTTTGATTATTTTACATGGTGTTTTCATTTAGTATCAACTCTTCTGTTGGCTTGTGCTCAGGGTGGCGATCATCCAATTTATACAAAAAAAACATCCAAGCTCAGAACTATCATTCATGGATTGCACAAACAAATGTTTTGTGTGGGGTTTAAATAACTGTCACTGTGCTTAATTAGTAACAAAAATAGTTGACCATTTGGTTCTTCATTTATTATGCCTTATAAATAATTAGAAGCCTAGGTTTGTGATATAAAAATGTGCTTACTTGCTAATAGAGTAACACATGAAGTACATTTTATCACAAAATTGGGTTAGGCACTGGAATTGTCAAGGGAGTAGGTATAAAGATTCTGGTAAGATACATAAGTCACATTCAAACAATAATTTCATGCAAATTACTATATTCTAATAGGCCTAGAAATTTACAAGTCATGCTGGAAATTTGTAGCTCACTTGTCTCCATATGACAGTGGCTGTTGCAAAAA
Source organism: Schrankia costaestrigalis (assembly GCA_905475405.1). Lineage (NCBI taxonomy): Eukaryota > Metazoa > Arthropoda > Insecta > Lepidoptera > Erebidae > Schrankia > Schrankia costaestrigalis. The sequence continues at coordinate 19,489,521 of FR997825.1, read as the reverse complement.
AAGTATTTTATTGTGTTTTTTGAACAAGATTTAATTCAAAAACATATTTTTGAGAAATGGTTGATAATAACTGCAACTGAATTGTATGATTATTGTTTGTTGTAGTATGTGTTTCATATTTAAAATTAAACTATTATTTGTTATGCAGTTAAACAATGGTATTAATCTTTATAGTTATGTCTAATGTCTAAAAATGAGTTTTTTTTTTGTTTTAGGTGAGTATCCAAGTTCACCAAGAGATAATTTTAACACACCTAAAACAAGTGGGGGCAATCGCTTCTCACTTGGTTATAACATAGATAGTTGCCCTATGGGAGACTCTGTATATTCTTCTGGATCCACCAATAATTCATCTACATATGACGCAATGAATCACCCACCTATCAGAGAGACAGGTATAATTGAGAAATTACTTCACTCATATGGATTTATCCAGTGCTGTGAGAGGCAGGCTCGCCTTTTCTTTCACTTCAGCCAGTTTAGTGGTAATACTGAACATTTGAAGATAGGAGACCCTGTTGAGTTTGAGATGACATATGACCGCCGAACTGGGAAACCTATAGCTTCAACTGTCACAAAGATTGCACCAGAAGTGGTAAGATTCAGCTGAAGTTCATGTTTTTTTTTGCATAATATTTAAGTTACATTATTTATTAATAACCAATTATTATTTTAGGTCATGAGTGAAGCTCGTGTAACAGGCACAGTAACAACTGAAGTGAAAGGGGAAGGTTCCGGTGATAACACTGGGAGAATTTCATATGAAAACCGTGGGGAATGTTTTTTTCTACCATATACTAAAGATGATGTTGAGGGTAATGTCACCTTACATACAGGGGATGCTGTTAGCTTCCAAATAGCAACAAATCAGCGGTAAGTGTAATTATTATATTATGAAATATAGTACAAATGAAGTCTTTATGCTTGTCATTAATAAATTTGTCAATATTACAGAGGTACACTGGGAGCTTGTCATGTTCGGTTTGAAAACCCTGTGCATCCTGTCAAGTATCATGGTGTTGTATGTTCTATGAAGGAAAATTTTGGCTTTATTGAACGTGCTGATGTGGTCAAAGAGATTTTCTTCCACTATTCTGAAACTAAAACCAAGGAAGAGCTAGTTTTAGGTGATGATGTCGAGTTTATTATACAGACCAGAAACGTGAGTACTGTCTGTATATATTATTACACTTATGTATTAATTTTTATAATAATTCTTTGCATTCTCTAATTTCTTTTTCACTATCTTTCTAGGGAAAGGAAGTAGCCTGCAATATAACAAAGTTGCCCAGTGGTTCTGTGGTGTTCGAGGATGTTAGTCCAGAGATAATGCGTGGGCAGGTATTGAAGCCTCTGGAGCGTGGAAACATGATGCGTGTACCTCAGAATGACCCTCTACCTGGTCGTATTAGATATCGCGCAGCTGACCATTCTGAGGTTGAGGTAAATAGACTAACCCCCGGTTTCCGAATGACTGATCAAGTAAAAATCAACTAATCAAGTGTCAAAACTATCACTTTAAGGAACTAAAATGACAGTTTTGACACTTGATTAGTTGATTTTTACTTGATCAGTCATTAAGAAACCGGGGGTAAAACTTATTACTCTAAACATAGTTTGATGTTTTTAAATACTATAATGCTCTCCTAACATTTTTTGCTTAGGTACCTTTTGGTGACAAAGACCAATGTGGTGAATTCACACTTCGCCATGGGGACTGGGTCCAGTTCCAGGTTGCAACGGATCGTCGTGACCAGCTGAAGCGTGCAACTAACATTTCATTACTTGATGAGTCATTCAATGTCTCAGGTGAACGGTAAGTGTAATTTTCCCAAAATAACTTTTTATTTTTCAATAGTTGTTAGTTTATCTTATCTAATATTTGTAATATTTTTAACAGGAGGGAACAGGGCGTTGTTTGCTCCCTGAGGGAAGGTTTCGGGTTTATTCGCTGTGTTGAAAGAGAGCAAACAATGTTTTTCCATTTTGCGGAAGTGCTTCGTCTGGGACAAGAACTCAGTGTCGGTGATGAGGTACGTATAATTTTTTTGTCAACTATGGCTAAGAAAATAGGAACATTCTAAAACATGTTACCTTTTCTCAATAGGTGGAGTTTACCGTTGACCCAGTGACTACATTCTCAAATATGAACAATCGTCAGTCTGGCATACGAATCAAGCACTTGGTACCTGGTACTGTTAAGTTTGAGACATTAATTGAGAATGGTGCCCGTGGAGTGGTTACCAAAGATGCTCAGATGTACTCGTCATCTTCCAGCCCTACTGGATCACCTCCAGTAAGTTCACTACATAAGTAAAATATTAAAAAAAAATTGCTTTAATATTAAAGTATATTATCCTAATAGCCGGTATTTAGTGTTTTTGACCATGTAATGTTTAGCCAAAGCATGTGTTCATTATCTTAAACTAGAAAAATAACTTTCAATGAAATGTTTTTATCATTTTTTATTTAATTTCTTGTTTTTGTGACAATTTGTAATATGTAAAACATTCTGCAGCAGGACTCCAATGGCACAATTAGCTGGCAAGTAAATCAACAAACTAAGAAATCACTACCATTTTCGTCTAAGAAGTGTGAATCTAAGATGTTACCCCGTGTTGGAGATCTTGTTAGCTTTGATGTCTATCAGGTAAAGACTGTTTTCGCAATAATTTAGTTAAGATTTCTCAAATAAACTGTGAGATATTTCTTATATATTATTACTAATATAATATTTACTTACTAATATCATTTCTATCATCAGGTAAAACGTACAAAGGAGTTGGTGGCCAAGGCTGTACAAGTACAACACAGCCTTATGACAAATGGTAGCAGCAGTAATGGTGCTAATAATCGCCCTGTTATGCCTGGCTTTATTGCTGCACTCAAAGATGGTTTTGGTTTCATTGAAACATCTGACCACAATAAAGAAGTTTTCTTTCACTTTAGGTAAGTTTTAAGTATTTATTTTTGTGTTTAGTTTTATGTATTCTTGGCTGTAATAAGTTAATTTAAAATTTGTGCACTATTTACTCGTAGTAACGCTAATTTTTTGAACTACTTTTGTATGTATCACATATGAAGCTAAGAGCAAATGTGCTAATTTCATGGGTGCTGTGCGATTTGTACTGTGACATTTTATCTGGTTTATGAAAGCATGATTAGTCAAAGAGAGATAATCAACCATTTGTTAAATCTTTTACTTACATCAATGCTTATACATTTTTATTACTAATCACTGTGCGTAATAATTTTATTTTACCATTTCAAATTATCTGCTTTTATTTCACTTTTGTTTTTGCGCTTATTGTCAGTGAATAATAAATAAATAATAAAAATAATTGGCTGATAATATGTGATGATGATGACACATAATTAAAATGTCCAAGTCAGTGAAATTATAATTCTAGCGTCTGTCGTGTTCATTCCATTGTTGTATTATTATGCAAAAAAAGAATGGGAAAAAAGTAATTCCATTAATTACTGTAATATGAAGTTCTACTTCCTAATTTTATCATACAATTTTACTTTTTTTATCATACTGCTTGCGACTTTAATTTGTTCAGTAAACATAGCAGGAGCTTGCTTCAGTGATGAGAATTGGCTAAACTAGGGGGAATATATTTCGCAGTAGCAGTGTTGCGTAATATCCCTATTAGTGTTATAGTTTAATACTGTTATTTTTGCATCAGTAAGATGCACTTTGAAATTTAGCATTTATCAATTGAATTAAAAAAAACTTCTATTAAAATATGTTTAAAACTTTGTTCAATAATAAACAATATGTGTATTACACAGGCTAATAAATCCAAAAAAACTGCTTGGAATATTTGCACTAAGCTACCTTGATTATTGCGAATCGTTTTTAATTACAATCTATTGGCTTAATAAGTGCTTTTTAAAACATTTTTATTGAAATGACAAAGCGAATGATTCTTGCATTGCCTTTATTTTCTATATAAATTCAAGATCTCTTCAAAATTTTGACATGATAAAAATTTCATTCACATTCTTACACATTATACTAACTACATTCACAGCAATTTAGAAGGAAGTCCCGATGGCTTGGAGCTTGGCTGTGAGGTGGAATATACATTAGGACGTGTGAATGGTTCTGGCGGCGGCTGTGCGAGTGCTGAATACGTCCGTGTACTTCCCCGTGGTTCCATACCTATTGCTAAGCCATTAGACCCCACACTGAATGGCACTGTGACCAGGACGCTTAGGGCACTTAACCCTGATCAAGCACAGTACTCAGGTTTGTTAGAAACACTTGTAATATTAAAACTATTTGGTAATTCCTTTGTTCCGTGTCTACTTCATAATAGAATTCAGTCAAACAAGTATCTGGGATGAATAATTTGGTTCTAGTTCTAAATTCATATTTTTGTCGGTTTTTTGTTGCTACGGTATGTTTTCCATTTTGGAGCGTAGTTTGTGACACATCTGCATTTTAGAATAGCGTTTTTATTTGAACTTTTAGTATTATTATTGCGAATTTTACAAAATACAAAGATATCGGTTCTAAGAGATTGCTCAGACTTCGCCATTGTGATTTCCCCTTCGTCATTTGGTGGAGGCCGTTCTCTTTATTTTATTGTCAATAGGGTGATATGATGCCTGGAATTTCGTGTTCCTGACCACTAACAATGAATGTGAATCAAGCAAACAAGCCCAACCAAAGGACACAGCTCATTGACAAATCAGAGTATCGCAATCCTCAGCAACAATTTAAAATCACTCTCTTTAAAATCTAACGGTCAACCGTCTCAGGTATTGGAAGATTTTTATCTATATCTATATTTGTTCCTAATAGGCAAGCATTCTTCAACTGAAATTTACTTTATAAAAATGACGAATATATTCTTTGCTGTTTCGAAAATACCTGATATCATTTTCAACAAAGGTCTTCTCCTTTGTAGTTAATTGCCACCTTACATACATGTAACTTATAAAAATTGATGACGCAATTAGGACATACCTTCAACTTACTCCAAAACCTTCAATTTACTCCAAAATATCTGAAAAGGCGTCGCTCGTCCAACTGAATTGTAATAAAAAATCACGCTAAAGTTGTTTCAAGTTATTCAAGGATTAGGTTACGTAAATGTGCGTTTGCACAAGGGCATCATCGTGAATAAATATTAGGTCAATCTTGGCTACATGGAGTAACTTCACGGCACCTGTTTTTATTATTCAGTAGATGACAAATATGAGATTTTGCAACAAAGAATGATCTTAATACCGGTAAAAGTGTGTCACCCTTTGAATAAATGTTTTGATAATTGAATTATTCGTTGGCGTAAGTGGCGTGTATCATTTCTGGAGAAGAATGCATAACAGTCCACAAAATAAATTTGGATAAATAAATGTTTTGTGTATCATTCACCTTTCCCCAATACTTTCTTGACAGAGTACTATAAATTAAGATATTTTCATAGACTTAAAGCTGTTTAAAATTAGATTAAATTATTGTAGTGTATTGCTACTGATTATATTAATAATGTTTGTCGTTGCTTTTTAAATTTTTCATTTGTTATGTTGTGTGTGTTGTTGTATGCACTATAAAATCCTGGTCATATAATGATGATTCACTATTAAGTTATCTAAACAAATGATATTTTTTATCGACTAAAAGTTAATGGAACTCATCTAATTTTTTTTATATCCTAAGTATAGATTTAAATTGACAGGATTGATACAAATCGAGGGCGGAACATCTTACGAGTTTGGTATAATGGGCTTGTCATGCAAGCGTGAAATTCTTCAAGTCGGCGATCCCGTAACTTTCCAAGCTGATGTGGAAGGCAGGGCGACCAATATTGTGCCAATTAGGAAGAAACGACGTGCCACTGTTGATGCTATTAAAGGTATTTATTTTTTAACATGTTCTACACATTAATAGCGGTTCTGTCTCTTCATGTATGTCTCTTCATCTATCAAATTGACAGTGGAACTACTACCCTTACTTTATCTAAACAAAATATATCGCGACAATTATTAAATCGGGTCTTAATTTAGCTTCCACAATATGGTAAGACGAGCATTTATAAAATGACGGCTATTAGCCAAAAGAGGTCCTTGGCGTAATTTAGGCACAAAAAGTTTCAAAGATGCGCAGTCCTGTGCTTCTATCGCATCTACCTTTTACCACTTAATAGGTAACTAGCATTTAATGCAGAAATCATTATTATATGAGTTGAAATACGTATACTGATGGACCTAGAACGCTTCCAACTGTTTTCCTACACGCGCGATCTTATCGTATCCGGGTCTTTCCGCCAATGGCAAAATAACTGGTAACAACTACCTAGCAGCTAATATTCGAACTATTTAAGCGGTTTAAATATTTGGGAATCTTAAGTACTGTCTTACTAATGATTATTATAACTATTGGTAACCACATAGGTCAACAATAGCCCAAAAAGAAACATTTTGTTGTTTCGCAGACGCTAAATGCGGTGTAACAAACTGTGTTTTTGGCTATAAAAAAATTTTTAATTGAAAATTTACTGATAAATCGTCAAATTTTATAATATTTTTGGATTCTTTAGACCTTTGCCAATATCCGTATATAAAAATTACATCATTATATTATTTACACAAATGTACTTTTGCTTGTAATATAAAAGGATATCGAAAATCGGTCCTTACCAAATTCACTATAAAATGTTTGTTAGTATGTTCTGAACGCACCCGTACGGGATCTTGAATGAAGTGTCGCGAGGTGCTCTCTGCCAGCTCCCTGTCTATCGTCGTGAAATGTGGTTGTGACTCGAATTAAGCGGTGGGCAGGTGTTCTTTCTCAAATATATAAAAAGTGTCCTCTCCATCAAGGCTTTATTATTAAGGGGAAACAATTCAATCGCAATTCCATACAAACAAAGAAAGTTAATTCCTCCTTCATTAGATAATAAATACTCAAAACTATAGATGATATCGTTTTGTCTCGTTATTATCTAGTCTTATTGATTAATAAAACAGTAAAAAAAATATTCATTTACAAGTTATGAGGCTTCAAAGTTCATAATTCTATGCACATTTTATGACAACTTTTAGCTTAATAAAATAGGATTAAACGTTTATAAAGGTAAATATATTTTGGGACTAGGAATAGATTATTTATTCGAAAATTCAAATAATTTTATATTGACTAGATACATTCAAAAGTTTGTACGCAATTACCTTTTTCCCAAAACCATTTTAGGAAATTTTACCGTGCTCGTTTCCGCCATCGACATCTTGCATCTCGCCTCCACTTTCTGCACCCCTCGGGTCGGAGGAGGGGAGGTACGACAGCGAGCCGACCGTCGTCGAATGTTACCGAATATTTTTTTTTAAACTTCAATAAACTTTAATTTATGTCATTTATGACAATTATGTATCGCTTGCCAGTAAGAAGTTTCGTAATTTCTTTTATCAAAGAGATCCAATTATTATCAGATGCATAACCAGTTAGATAAAATACCTACATCAGTGACCTTCTTGACTAAAATCAACTGTCAAAATTCACCTATTATTACAATAGTCAATAGAGCATAGCTAAGGCTGTCACATTGCACAAACTGTATTTTTTTGTAATTCATTTTGTATTTTTTTTTAAATATTTACGTGACTCACCCCCGCCCCGGTATCTGAATGACTGATATCATTTCTTGTCAATTATCATTTCCAGATTTTATGATTATTATTTATTTTATGATTTTTCTTCCTTTTTTTAAATCCAGCTAAAATTAACTTCATGTACTGTATGTGAAGTAAGATATTATTGTGTACTGTATGGAACCCCTATTAACGATGCACGGTCTAAAAAACTGTCTCAAGAATAAACAGCTTAACTTAAAAAAAAAATTAAAAATTATAATGTTTTACGGTGTCATACCTACACCACTTACAAGATAAATTGATGTCTCGCTTGGTGTGTCTTCCGCAACAAAACTTACAATAAAATATTTTTTAAAAACCCATTTTAGTTATCTTTATTTACTCCTGATTTATTACTTTTTAGGTAACTACCTACAGCTAGTATTAGTGTCAACCCTAACAATCAAGAAGAACAATATTTATATTTTGAATGACATTTTGATTTGTAATAAATACAATCGAGCGCGTGTGCGTGTGCACGTTTCTGACTGCTTTTCTATGAGTTTTTCTCTTTCTCACGCAACGTTTGGTGAAACAACAATCTTTTAGGCTCCGGTGACAGCTGAGTTGGTTTTGACAGAAGGAGCCTTCTTAAGGTAAGTAAATACTTTATTTTGTTAATTCCTATGGAAAGTTATATATAGAGGTGCAATTAATCTCGGCATAGTGATTGAAATCAATTAAGTCGTAATTAAGTTAAGTTATAATAGAAAATGTTCTCAATGTCCTTACCACTACTGTCCTTACCGTGTCAATTTGCGGGGTACGGTAATGACATTAAGGTGACGGTAATGACTTACTTTAGGCAAGCTTTTTTTTCCTGCTCGATAGCATATTTTATACGTATGTAATATGCCTTTTCAACTAATTTATATAATTAATTTAAAATAATAATACTCTTTGACATCGACGCGCAAACGAATGCCACGGCACTTGTACATAATTCTGGCTTTTTCTCTTTGTTCTTGTTCATGATTCTAGACAGTACTAGATCAGTGGTATGTGCTTCGATGTCAATGAAATTCTCCCTATCGTTGTCATGCTGTCCCTGCTATTGTTTTCTTTTAAATAGCATGTTTCTTTACACTCAAACACAAAAATGCCGAAGATGTGTTCATCAGCTAGCAAAGAAAGAAAGAAGGATAGTAATGCGAAACGATATGAAATAAAAAATTGAAAAACATTACAGAAATGAAAGAGAGAGAAAAAAGAGTGAAAAGGAAGCAATGGAGAATTAATTTTTATTCACTACTAGTACTAGATCTATACTCAGTAGTAAGAGATCAATTATTAAAGTGTCTTAAAATTCGGATATTATAGTAATCGATCTCTTAAAGTTCGGATATTATAGTTATCGATTTTTTTATCCCCTACTATTATTCAATTTTTTTTATACAAAAACATCGCAATATGACTATATCGAACCTGGTGGAAAGCGCGAGTACAGTCCACAAATTAAGCCAACGGTTAGAAGTCTAAAAATAACTTCAATCCGTCGTCATTATCTTGCCGGTTTGGCCAAATGCTTCTTCACACTGCGTTTGAAGGACCCAATATCATACGATGGAGGAAATACGTGAGCCGGAAGCTGGTTCCACAACTTTATGGTTTGGCATAGGAAGGAATTCCCGAACCTTTTGGTGCGAGCCGATATCCGACAGACCGTTTGAGTATGACATCGCAAACCGGCACGAGTGGTCCTATTATGAAAAGGGGACGGAGGAACAAGATCGAATATCTCTTCAGAGCACTCTCCATGGTACACACTAAGAGACGAGATATCTCTGCGAAGCTGTAAACGCGTGCTCCGTGACCTGGGTGTCATCAACTATGCGGAACGCATGTCGCTGCAGTCGGTCTAGGGCTTCCACGAGATACTTGGCAGAGCCATCCCAAAGATGCGAACAGTACTTCATGCTGCTCCGAACCTGCGTTTTGTAGAGCAGGTACCGCTGCTCCGGAGTGAAGTATCGCTGCACCCTGTTCAGGATGCCAAGTTTACGTGAAACTGTAGTGATTACTCCTTCGACATAGTCACGATTGTTTAGATCATGTCTAAGGTTCATCCCTAAGATGTTTAAGTTAGTCTGCAGCGACAGCCTAGTGCCCTGAAGAGAGGGTAGTAGTAGAAAGGGGGACTTTTTAGTGCTAAACGCGCAAACCTGTTTTTTCGGCGTTGAACTCAACTAAATTTTGGGAACCCCACACTGAGATTTGCTCAAGGGCCCTATTGAGCTCATCGACAAGATGTTCCCTGTTCCTCTTGAGGTCTTCCCGGTTGCTCGAGGTCTGCATATGATAGAACAGATGAAAGCAAATCATTGATATGCAGAAGGAAAAGAGTGGGTGACAGCACGGAGCCTTGTGGCACACCGGCATTGACTGACACGAACTTTAACATGCCTCCGTCGACTAGAACACGTATTTTTCGCTCATGCAGAAAGCCGGAGATCCACTCACAGAGATGGTTGGGAAGACCATAAGCCGCAAGCTTGCAAAGGAGATCATGGTGCCAGACCCGATCGAAAGCCTTGCCGATATCCAGACTTATCGCCAAAGCCTCGCCCTGCTTGTCGATAGCGTCAACCCAGAGGTGCAATTTGTCAGAACTGTCAAACGCTACCTTTGAGATTTGATGAACAATAAGTAAAGTTGATTACGTAAACTTGTTGTTTTATTTCTATTTCCATGTTGTCATTTTATCAGGGGCAATAAAATACTATACAAACTATACATTTCTCTATAATATCTATCTGGCTTGCACGGGTCTTCTATTATTATATAATATCTTCTATCTTTTTTTTTGGGTACTCAGATGATAACGAGCATCCATAATAGGGAATATAACTGCACTATTCTGACGCCAGAGTGCGGCACTAGCACAAAACGTAAACAAAGGTTTGACAAGTGATGCGAAGAGTAAATAAATAACTAAATTCTATAAATGGCTAAAAATTTGCTGTAAGTTAAACCACAAAATAAAACTTTATTTGAGTTTCGCAGAGTGGTTACAGTGAGAATTCTCAAGTAACAAAATTACATTGGGCGCCATGACAGTTTGCTTATGTGCTAGTGACTCCCTCTGCGCCAAGCTTTGCGTAATCTTCCATACTAAAATTGTTTCGTTAACAACGGTCATTACCGTGTTAAGTATGTCCTCACCGTTCACTCAATAACTTATATTTTGTAGACATTAAAAATAAATATATGAGTGATAACAACTTATTTGTGGATTTTCTACTAATTGCAGTTATCTTATCTTAACAATTAAATAATTTTGTCCTTACCGGGATTTTTGAGTCCCTACCATTTTTTTAAACGTTAATTAACACCGATACGTTTGACATAATTAGTGTAAACGCAAAGTATAATATTTGTGATGACTGTGGCAATGCATTACACTTATTTAAAAAAAAATATCTGACATTTTTTTCGGATCCGTCGAAAAGCGTGATTTGGCGGAAATACCCATCCCTTATCCATTGACCTATTGCCACCTATGAGTGGAAATATCATCATCTCAGCCAAAAGACTATATTATGTAGAATGGTTGGTAAAAGTTACATGGCAAAAAAAACATAATTATATTGGCAAAAAAACTTTTTTTGTTATTTTCCGCTCGCAGATAATATACACTTCTCATCAAAAAAATCGAAACAGTTGCAAGTTTGTGTTTTATAAGGATTATCTGAAAAATGTGTATATTTAGGAATATGTGTTATATATCATTTAATAGGGAATTTAAGGAGGTTTTCAAATAATGATGTTAATGTTCTAAACTCAAATTAAATTTTCATAGATTTCGTATTTTGCTTAACAAGTCGTATTTGCCCTGTACGTAGTTTGACGGAAAATGATAAAATTAGGCACGTAAATGAAAAAAAAGCTAGAAAACGTTTATTTATTAACCCGTATCGCGCACCCAGAGTTCCTCGCTCCTCTTATTACTGCGTCCATGCGATGTTTACCCGCAAAAACCGCCAAGTGGTGGCATTGCTGAATTCTGGACTTAGTCAGGTTATTACGGCTGAAAGATTGCATCTTAGCGTCTCGTCTTTTCATAGAACCTGAAAACGCTATCAAGAGACTGGTAACTTCAGGTAACTTCTGACTGAGTAGATCGATTTATAGTAACACCTTCCTTACAAAGTCTAGGCCTTAATGTCTTTCAACCGCAGCAGCAGCTTCATGATGAACCTATGGTGGCTGTAAGTGACTCTACAATTAGAAGAAGGTTGAAGATACGTGGAATTGTACCGTACAAGCCAGCAAATAGGTAGGAATTACCTGCAGATCAACGAATAGCGCGCCTTAACTTTTTACGTAATTACTTAAATTGGTCATACATCTAGTGGAACAAGTTCCTCCTTTGTGATGAGTGCAAAATTGTATTGTATGGTAACGATGGAAGGACTAAGGTCTACAGAAGTGATGGAGAATGCTTTGCACCATGCAGGATTAAAAGAAAAGGCCATCCATGGTGGCGGTTCATGAACTGTTTGAGGAGAAATTAGTGGCAACGCCAAGACAGAGTTTGTCTTTGTGTCTGGGTCCCGTCTGCCCTCTTTTAACAGTCATAGGTACATCGAACAGTATCTTGAACCTCTTGTGATGCCCTATGCATATTTATTTGACCCCGGTTTGACATTTATGTACGAGTATGCTAGGGCAAACACCGCGAGCGTCGTAAGAGATTATGTTACTGAAGTCGATATCTCTATTTTTGATTGGCCAGCAAGAAGCCCGGACATGAATCCGATTAAACATCTATGGGATGAATAAAAAAGACGAATTAGTGTAAAAGATTAAGCCCTAAAAACACTTAGCCAGCTTTAAAATGCAATCCAACAGGAATGGAATAGAGCGCCACTATTTTTGATCGTGACTCTCATCCGATCGATGAAAAACCGTACAGAAGCAGTAATGAGAGGCCGGGAATGGTATCCGAGTTATTAAATAAACGTTTCCTAGCTTTTTTTTCATTTACGTGCCTAATTTTATCAATTTCCGTCAAACTACGTACAGGGTAAAAACGACTTGTTAAACAAAATACGAAATCTATGAAAATTTAATTTGAATTTAGAACATTAACATCATTACTTGAAAACCTCATTAAATTACCTGTTAAATGATATATAACACATATTCCTAAATATACACATTTTTCAGATAATCCTTACAAAACACAAACTTGCAACTGTTTCGATTTTTTTGATGAGAAGTGTATTTTAATAACCATAGTAGCCTATATTACACGCTATAAAATTAGCACAGTGAAGAAAAGTTTTGTTACAAGAAAATATTAAGTTGAAGTAATTTTGACTTTTTACTAATATTTTTTTCAATACTTTAGTTTATATAATCTGTATTTGTTCATGATTTTATGTGCAAGTATCTTGTTCCCAGGTGGCTTCGGATTTCTATCCCTGGAGGCTGAGGAGAGTCGGCGGTTATTTTTCCACATGTCTGAAGTGCGCGGCAATCATTCTGAGTTACAACCCGGTGACGTGGTGGAGTTTGTCATGCTGACCAATCCTAGGAATGGCAAGTCGTCCGCTTGCAATGTTGTTAAAATTGGGTAAGTAGCTTATTTTATAGTAAAATTATTTAGCATTCTTATGTAGTTGTAAACACTGATATGCAAACAGCAATTTGCTCAAGCTTTATTTTTACGGGGCACATAACTTACAGTTAGTCACTGCTGGAAGAGAAGAGCAGACAGTAAAATTTGTTTGTCAGAAAACTAGTCATAGTGACAAGCTTTACAAATTGGCGCCATTTCTTTTGAATGGCCGCCTTTCTTGTGCATTCAGCTGTGATGATCAGTCATTCATTGCTACTTTTTTTTGTCAATTCACCAAGGAGTTACAACACATAAATTACTCTGAAAAAGAAGAGCATGCATAAGCATTATTTGGTATTATAGTGGGTAGGTGAGGTAAATTCACATTGTGAGGAAGCTTTATACATTATTTTTAAGTAGGCGACTCTATGCTGCAAGTTATATAACTTTTATGTAATAAAATATCATCATAAGCAAAAGACGTCACTGCTAGAAATGAGTAGGCCCGCTGGAAGTCCAAGTAACCGACATAGCACATATTGTTTATTTAAAGTGGCAATGACAGTGCCCAATGCACGCAGTTTAAGGCATGGGAATATTCTGGAATGGCGAACTGTCACCCTTTAAAATTGTTCTTTTATCCCATTGCTTCACAAAGTATATCTACGGTAACTGATGCAGACAAATCAAAGCGCTACCTTTTGAAATCCAAACCAGATATGCAGTTGTGATATAAGCGCATTTGTCCCTCTAAATCACCTTTTATCACTACATAACTTAATAAGTACATAATTGAATAATTTGTTTATTTTTAGTGGCAAAACTTTCACCAGCACCAAAGCGAGGTGTGAACGACCGGAACGTCTTCTCGCACGGCTTCGTACGGCGTCCTTGGAAGAGGCTAACGGACCGCGAGTTGTGGTGGTCCGTCCACCGCGCGGTCCCGACGGCACGCGTGGATTCCGGCCCCGTCGTCCCATCTCAGGTTAGTTGACAAATTTATTAATTTAACTAATCATAATAATCGGTAATTAAAAAGTTAGTAATTAATATAATTAACTATATTAATCTGTACGGTGGTAGGCAAAACACAGGTCATGAGCTCTTATCATCCATTGCATGCCGTAAAAGTCGATAAAGCGAGATGTACTCTTACAATTCTGTAACAAATATTAGTAACATCTGTAGTGACAGCACGGAATACAGAATATCACACTACGTTTTTCGTGAGATTCAACACAAATTCAATATGAAGCCAACTGGCTAGCATAGTATTAGTAGACCAAATTCTGCCTTTTGACGCACAATGACCAATAATACAATGTTTTTTATCGCAATATGACACATTCCCATATTGACCTATTAGCATTTAGACTAAAACGCAAAATGACGCATACGTGAAAAGACATATACGTATAATGACCAACGGGCAATACGAATTTAGACATACACGCAAAACGTCCAAAACGCATAATGACGCATAAGCAAAACTAACAATACGCATAATGACCAATACCAAATCATTTATTGTCATTAAACACGAAACAACAAATACGCTGTTAGGTCAGCCAATACATAATAAGAAACAATACAATATAATAAATAATAGTCTATGAATGGGGCAAAGAAAATAAAATAAAACATAAGTTATAATGGACGGTTTATTAATGGATATTTTGAACTACAAAAGCTAACTTAAAAGTAACTCTGGTGTAAATAAAAACTTAAAAGTGACTTTGGTATTATTCTTACAATAAAATAATAATCATGCAATACGTTTCATATTGAATCAGTATAGTAAACGTCGTTATTCTCTTCAGTACAATAATAGTTAATTATAGAGAAAATATTAATGACAAATGCTATTTTATTTCCTATTACGCGTAATGTAATGAAATGATACTTATGTCATAATAGTTTTTTTCTAGCAATACCTATTGGCCAGTACCTACTTTGTATCAAAACCTTGTTGATTGAAGTTTTTTTTACAGATAAGCTTAAAAATGTAAACTGCTTGCGTGTTAGTCAAAATGCTAATATGTCAATATGCGAGTGTGTCAAATTGCGAGTTGGTCATTATGCGAGTTTATTTGGTATTGGTCATTATGCGTATTGGTCGTTTTGCTTAGGCGTCATTATACGTGTTGGTCGTTATGCTTGTGTGTCAATATTCGTATTACCTGTTGGTCATTGTGCGTATTGGTCATTGTGCGTCAAAAGGAAATTCTGCTTATATATTCAAACTCAGCAGAGCTTGTACTAGGAATGCTGTATTATTTCTATCCCAGTATGTAAATCCAAATATAAAATTGTGTACTCAATCACTGGATACTAAATAAAAATTATGATTACTATTCAAACTAATATAAATAGGTCATTAAGAAACCCATTGCCTATTTCCGTGATTTTACAAAAGAACATAGTCTATAATGACACGGCGGAGCGACGATCTAGTTAGCATAACGGGAAACCGTTGGATGAGGGAGATACAGGACTGTGCAAGGCGGCAATATGTGTAGCCCTGTGACTAGCTGTGGACTTATATTGTCTGATAGATTGATAATATAATGATATAATGCATGCAAACAAATGTTGATCTGTATTTTAAAATAAATATAGAACATGAAGAAGAAAATAGCTCTTCTTAAATTTTACAGACATAAAAAACGATAAACCAGTTACTGAGATGAAAATAATAAAAATTAATTCGTTTTTGTGTATGGTACACAAAAACGAATTAATTTTTATTATTTCAACATCCCATTAATATGGCACTGCAGGGGGATATTCATTCACCGAAGCAAGCTTGTAAAGGGACCTCTCGCTCACGAGTCTGTATGCAAGCGAGAAGGACAGAGACCGTCATTGACGGTCAGTGAGCGTAATAATAAAAAAAAAACAATGCTAAGAAATGTAAAGATGCATCCACAAGGCTCGTTCGGTACTGATTAAGTTCAGTTGGGTTATTAGAAAATATTTTCAAATGGTCATAATTACACAGAGTAATGTTTTTCATAATTTAGTGACAATATAACCTTCTGAAGAAACGATCCTCGTAGAACAATATGTTATACTTCATTTTAAAATTTTAGTATTTACTTTCCGTTGAATCATCGCTTCTCTCTTCTCTTACATTAATTATTAATTGTTTTGATAAATTTTTAATATTTATATTTTAATTCATGTAACATAGACGACAAGCAGTCAAAAAATTAACATTTTGACGCGCCTTTTGTCTCTACTTCAATCAATCACGTGTGTCCGGCTTTTCACCATACCTACAAGCTTGTCTCGGTGAATAGAATATAGCCTCAGTGACGATGACGTAGGAAAATTAATACAGAGTTTAGATTGTGTTATTTTCTTTTATTTTCGTTGAGGTTACAACTGCAAAACGGCTTTCACTGACATTCTTCACTCTATCCCTCTATCCCTAACCATTTTGCATGCTGGAGGAATGAAAGAACAAAAGTTCGTTCCCTTTTTACTTCATAATAACAGCCCATTAATGTCCCACTGCAGGGACGGGCCTCCTCCGGTGAATGAGGGATACTTGGCCTACTAATACCACGCTGGCCTGACGGATTGGTAAAGGGTTTAATTTCAAGTTTTCCTTCTTTTACTTATGCAATAAAATATTGTTAACAATTATTTAAACACCTTTTGTTTGTTGTTTACAGAACAATTAGCCGAGTAAGAGATGGTGACATCAGCACTAAAGGCCTCAATTGTGTAGGTGAAACATCTTGATGGTTTGATTTTCCATTTCAAATTATTTCTTTGTATTCATGAGAGACTGACTTATCCTCCTTTATTTAGCAGCATTTAGGAAATCGTTTTGTTATTTTTATTAATTCTAGGTGAAAACAATAAATTATTGTCAGCTGTCATTAATACAGATCAAGAAAAAGGCGTAAAATATGTATGAGATCAATAAGCAAGGTACATATCAATTAATCAAACCGATTTGCGTTGTTTATTTACTGTTGATTTTTGTGTAAAGAGGTTCTTTTTCGCATAAAGACGTTGTTCAAAATTCCGTTTACACCATTCCTTGGCCAATGTAAATGTAATTTAATGGTTTGCCAAGTTCACCTTGTTTGTCTGCTAATGCGTTGTTGTGCGACACATGGCACATGAAGTGAAGCGACTTGACACGGAACAGTCTAGTTGTAACGATACAATGTACACTCTGTTCGCTGTATTGGGATTGGCATTCGAAAACAATGTAAATATTTATAGAAGCTAGGTATAATGTGTATAAAATGTTCTTAATCAAGCAACCCGCCTGGAGGTGTATTATTATCAATTAACGTTTCGGAACGGATCATGGTTTATAGTATGTTAATTAATCGCATTATTATATCATTGCGTGTATCCGTTGGCAATAAGAAATAACATCAACGCTTAGTGTTTCTAAGTTACTGTGTAAGGATTAAGAGGAGCGAGAACAACTAGACAAATTTATGTCCTTTGTACCCGGATGTTATTAAAATATGCAATAAAAATCAATTCTAAATGTCAACAAAATAAATTACAATATTAATATTTATCTAGGGCGAAATGTCATGCAAAATAAAGCCATGCGTCATTCAAATTCAAAATAGAAATATAAAAATGTAAAATTAAATTATTATCCCAAGTGAACGTAAAATCAGGTCAACATTGTTATCTGTGTTTGCCTGATGCCGCTATGATTGTTTTTAATTTATATCAAAGTTTGTAAGAAGAGTCATACATACCGACTTAATGTAATGTTTTGTTATATAGCGACGTCAGCTGATGGTCTTATAACAATGAATGTCCACTGCGAACTTTTATTTACAATATCCTGGTTTTAAAACAACGTGAAACTTAATCTGTGAAGCGTCTTTAAATGTAAAAGTATCTTATTTATATGTTAATTTGTACCAGAGCAGGATTTCATGTTCCCAATTTATAAAAAGCGAATTGTGCTTTAATAAAAAATATATTTACCTTTATCAGTAAAAATATTAGCTTTAAATAACTATATTTTCTTCTGGATACTTTTAATTAATTATTTCTACTATATTATAATACGTTGCAATAAAAATAGGAACAGCTACCTAAATTAAAAAATATAATCATGATTCTTAAACTTATCTACCTCGGCCTGTTGAAACTCTTGGTATCCAGGGAAAATTAAAATAATGCATATATTTAAACATCCGGTACGTGTGTGCTAAACCAGTGTCTTTCGTTATTTAGAACATTGACATAAATTTGTTCTAGTTATCGCGAATGCTTATGAAATGTTGTTTTTGAAAGCTAACATTTTATAGGTATGTGTATGTGATATTTGTACAATCAGATATAAAACATTATTATTTCGATGTAACATTAAAAATGTTGTTGCCGTTTTTTAAAATAAGTTAGTGTAAAATGCTTATTTTAATTTCTAACATTCTTACACACTCACTTTTAAGCATTAAACATTTTCTAAATTTTTTAAACTAAGTGTATTGTAGTATGTACCATAAATAAAGTCTTTGAATGATGGAAATTAGATGCACTGTTGTTGCGGTTGTTGTTACGTTTAGTAGATCTCTTTATGCGGAACATTCTGTGATCAATGAAAATTTGTTGTGCAATAAAAATATAAAGATGTTGCCCTCTTAGGGCAGTGCTAGTCTCTTAGTATTATGCGATCCCCGCTTCTCACTCGCACACTCTTCATATGATATGTGTCGTCCTACATTGTTCTATCGTGATGATGGCTTACCTTTATAATAAACGAACAAAATATTCATTGTTAATCGGAAAAAAGCATTTATGCAATGAACTGGAATGGAACCAAAGACTGAATTAAAATATTTATAACAGTAATACTTATTGGTATTAGATTATTTTGATCGGCTAAATAATGTGAACCCTCTTGGTGTTCATTGTAGCCATAGATTAAACAAAATATTTATTTCCTGAATAAAAAAAAACTATGTAGATTAAAATTTCTGTATATTATGAAGTACGAAATCAAGTCTATCTCATTGTCTGGAATCAATTTTCAAATATAATATTATGTGATTGATTTAGTATATTAGTATAGATAAGTCCAAAACATAATTAGCTTACATTATTATGGTAAATGATGTACTAAAAATATAAATTAGCATCGTATTTTGGTAACACCTAAATAATCATTTAAATATATAAAAGTAATTATAGCTTGAACGATCTTTTGCATGCATCACATTTCGATAATGCTTTTTTGATAATTTGATATATAAAATATACTCAAAGACAAGTAGGAATTACAAAATTGACTAGCAATAAACAGTCACATTAAATTGTGGTTTTGATAGATATTTAGTTATTTTATTTTTAGGTTTTGGTACATGGTGCTTATTGTATTGTTAAGCCTTGGGCCGCTTTACATAGTTCGACTAGTGTTTGCGAAGTAGTTAAACGTAGAAATAACTATCCCAGTGAGTTTTATCTATTGGTTGATATTTAGCCTGTTCTCCACTTCGCAGCTAGTGTCATGGTATTGGCCGTTTGATTATCTCTCTCTTTTCACTACAAGATAACTTTACTACAAAATTTTACAGTCATACAACTTATATTGTTTGGTTTAATGTCATTAATTAATATTAATAGACTGACACAGTCTGTAATTTACAAACAACTTAAATTCGTAATTAGCAATACAATATGCGCCTATGTCTTTTACAGATTACAAAAATATTTGTAAAAAATGATATTGTTTTTCTCATCAATGCGAAGACTTCTCGAGTCTCCAAATCCCATGGTTTTCTGTTAGACATAAATTTGATTTTCACGTCTGTATAAATGCATTCTTTTTCATGTTTATGTTTCTTACAAAACAATTTTTTTTCTGTTACGATTCACATGTACAAATATGAAACATAACATGTACTATGTACTTTCTTAAAATAAGGTTTTCTCTATGGAAGCTTTTATCATGAAGTCCATAAACGCTTTACACCATACTTCAAATCGCCTGATTATTGATTCCGTTGTTGGAATTAGCAGGTTTTGTTATAAAATAAAAACAATTCAAAAGTTTCATAATTTTTTACAAGTTACATAGCAATGAATGAGCAATCAATTTTCCAAGTGCCCTGCGTTTAATTCTAACTGTGTATTTCTCAAGTCTTAAAATAAATAAATAAGTGAAACACTATAAGTACATAATTTGACAGCAATAAGCAACCGAAGACGATATTTTGACTTCATAAGACTCGTGCATATTTAATTGTAGTATTATCCAGTATGATGTAACTAAAAACTAAGTGAGTTCAGTTTCTCGAGTCGATTAGCTTTCATAACTGTGTAAATTTTACAAAACGCACATAAATACTAAATTCACGCATATTCATCACAGGTTTCCACGATCGTTCATTTTTTGCAAGCTCATACCAAATCGATAAACGGTCACGATGTTTATAAATAAATTTTCATACAAAGTTAAGTTTAATAACGTCAAAGTTTACTCCATATATAAAAGCACAAATAAACAACTAAGTTCACGATCCTCTAGGCTAGACTCTTTTAGTGAAAATAAAAACATCACAAATTAATTATATAAAAAATGTGTACAAAAAAAGGTTATGCCACCAATTTCTTAAATAGATGGTGTCGATCGTTCTTAGATTTGATATTTGCATTATGGTACAAAATACATAAAATACCTTAACTGTTTTAAGCCCCAGGTGCCTTGTTTGGCTGGTGATACGTATATTGCCTTAACTCCTAAAGCAATAAATTAGGTGATAGCTACTTTTGATGTTTCTACATGCGTTAGCGCAATGGCTTGCTAAGTACATAGTTGTGCTAGTGCCAGCAATATCCAATCTGTTGACTTAATTACATATAAAATAAATGCAGATGTACCGTTATGGAATTAGGTTTTTCCATAAACGAAGACTTGTGTCGTTTTATATGTATTTAGTTATTACCATGTTTGCAAAGAATAATCAAATCTAAGGAACGTGTTTTATTTAATCGTCCCATCTGTTTCATGGACTGACGTAAAGGAGCAATACGATTTATATGTGTTCATGTTTATAATTAGGCTGTATTCATTCTGAGACAGCAGCCATCGGACGCCGATGGTGACGTTAAAAATGTTAGTTGAGGACGCGTATTCCTGTGCCTGTTTATAGTAGTTCTAAACAAATCTAAACTTCTCATATTAAATATAATAAAATCGCGCTTTTTTAAAGAATGTAGTTTACCATAATAAGATTCCGCAGCGATGCGTAGATAATATTGATCTACGCTGTCAACGAATACCCTGTTTCTTTTATGCTCGTAGCTCCGTAGATCGGTGCTATGAATTTATAAAGTTTAAACAGTCTGTAGACGCTGTATTTGCGCTAAGAACTAAATTATACAAAAAAAAAAATGTTTGTTAATAGACAGTGGAATTCAAGAGGAAAGTTTATATTGTTTATAAATACATAGTCATTGACTCTACGTGAGCGAGATCACCTGCTTCAGCATGTACGAAATAAAGTTAAAATTATTTGACAATCATCGTAACATCCGCGTAAAATAGGCTTCATCTGTAGAGAGAATTACTCTGTTTTATCATCTCGTTATTGAAACAAGGTTTATGAGTTAGTCGCTATATGTTTTTTTACGTGTATTGTTTTACTCAATTGTCAACATTCATTAAACACAAGTGCTATTAATTGAAATCAAATTGTACGTAAATATAACTGCGTAAGTGTATGTATTTAATTATACTTTTTAAAATCCAAATTTTTTATAATGTTTAATTTTGTTTATTCATAATGCAGTTAATATTATAGACAAGTTGTTAACTAATAGCACTTTTAAGCTGATACCACCGTTACAGGTACCTTATTATATGTTTCTTAATGAATTATCTAAATTCCTTTTTGTCATTATATGTTAAAATTTATCAACTTATACATAATATATTTGTCTTATTGAGTCTTAGAATAATCTAATTATATTGGATATGATAGGCAAATGTTGTCAATGACAATTTGGCATCACTACAAATCTACAATCTATTACCGGGGAACGTCTACATAGTTTTAAGATATCTTATATAATAGTAATTATTTAGCAAAAGAATGATCGATTTAAAAGCAATAAATTTTCATGTATAATTGTATTGTATGTGTTGCTATTAATAATGTGATCAGTTAGTAATGGGATCCTCACTATTGGTAATCTGTAAATAGTTTGTAGGTGGCCCAATCTCGGCTCTTATATAATAATATTCACAGGTGTCAAATTGTCGCATCTGGGTCTATTGTATGAGTACTGTTAAGTGCTTGTGCTTTAAGCTTTTCTAAATGTGTAATCCAAAGAATAATAGGAATTTTGAACAAACGTTATATGCTTTACGCTTACGAACTACATTATTTTGTGCTGTATCATATATGTATGCCCATGTAACCAATATAATATTAATAGTAAAAATGATGTAATAAATAATCGAAATATTTGATGTTGTAGTGTACGAAACTTAAGCCCCGGATCATTTCGGGTATAGGTATTATTATAAACTAGTCTTAAACATTTACGGCCGGACGCCAGTCACGTGCAGATGTATTTATATGCTAAACTGGTAACAAACGAACTATAATATGAGATCTGATAAGAAAATATTAGTGATTCTCCTTGAAACGTAAAAGTTTCAGTGTACCTAGCTTTGAATTTGGCGAACCAGATATAATGAAATCAGTGCCTAAAAGAACCTCTGGGAGATGAAAAAAACCAAACAAAATGTGAAATTATTTAAGCATTTCAGAAATTACAAACTTTGAGTAATCATAAGTTTATTTTTATTTAATTCTTCGATTGTATTCTTTAGAAAAGTTATCTAAGCCAAATGTTTATAAAGACCTGTACATTTTTGAAAATTGTGATTAAACCAATGTACACCACCTTCTTCGAGTTGTATGACCCCCTGTTTTTGTTTTAATAACATAGAACCATTTCCATTACCATATGATTACAGGAATGGACATAAAAGAATTAAATATATTGTCACAACTTTGATTAATTGCGAGCTCGTCCAGGAAGAATTGAGAGAGACTACATGTAAACATTGTCCGGGATAGAAAATTATCATCTTGCCACCATATTCTAAAAGGCAAAGTGCGACTCTTACTATATTAAGAAGGCTTATGTTTTTTGGCAGGGTTTTAAATGTACCTATTTATATAAAGCGACCACATTATCTAAATTGACATTAATTTAAGAAATTTCCCCGGATCTTACAACTGCTCACAACTATAGATGTACACATGGTTCAGTAAATTAGCACACAAAAGCAAATTTGATTATGCGTCGCTACCATCAACAGGAGCTGCAACATTCGGTCCGAATCCCAAGCTGCAACATTCGGTCCGAATCCCAGCGGTTTCAAAAGTGGTATGGTATTGAACAAAATTTAGAGTACCGAATCGTGGCAACGGAGCGGAGAAACTGAGAGTTATCTAATACGATATTAACTAGTAGGATTGCATACAATCTTCGCTGCTAGATTTTGTGCAATCCAATTGGTAAATATTTCTTAAGCTTATCTGTTCGGCTGCCGCTCTCCGATTCGGTAAACAAGCAACCTAGATGGATGGATGTAAAAAAAAATCAACACTTGCCTTCAAACTCAAGCCCGCAGCTGCGGTAACCCTCCGGACCCACGATACCCCCCCTGTTCGAAAGTGTTGCGATTACTCAAAAGTTCTGGGACACATTCATACCATGGAAAATGATTTCAAAATAGCCCTTTTGTACACTTGACACCACCGCCTTGCACCACCGGTGGTGTAAAAGGTATTTTTAATACCATTTACACTACCAAGGAGCTGCACCATCACCTGGTGGTGTAAGAGGTATTTTTTTCTATCATGTGCATTTCTCAAAATGGATGTAGGAATGAGGCACGTGGAACTAAAGAACAACTTCTTATTGACACTACTATTAGCGAACAGGTACGTCGTAACCGAAAAGACTTGTCTACATGTTGGATAGATTACAAGAAGGCGTATGATTCTGTTCCTCATACATGGCTTCTGAGAGTGCTGGAGTTGTATAAGATTGATGCAACTATATGCACTTTTTTGAGGACATTTATGACAAAATGGAATACGGTTCTTTTTTATTCAGGATGTAGACAGGGCTTAGGAAACGAGGTGCCTATTCAATTAAGCGAGGTATATTTCAACGTGGTCTCAGTTGTGGTTTTGCCTAGCACTGAATCCGTCTAGTACTTTGCTAGTGTGTTCTCACGGTTAGGCTATCGGTTAAAGAGACAAGGTCAAGTTATATCCCACCTCCTGTACATGGATGACCTGAAATTATTTGCTCCAACTAAATCCCAATTATTAGTTTTACTAAAGGAAACTGAAACCTTTATTATTCTATTAAAATGGAATTAGGCGTGGATAAATGTGCTGTCATGCATGTTAAGAGGTAAGGTTGTGGAAGCATAATCGAAATTATGGTTACTCTGCTCGAACATTGTATAGGGTATCATTATTTTTGATATCAAACGATATGTCATTACAATAAGGTTAAAATGGTAGAATAAATAAATGTAAACACGAATATCCTTGCAATAATACCTAGTTACTGAGATATCAGCGTCCAAAGTAGCGTTTCGATTGCGTGGCCATGAACTTTTGGTTTTCTGATTTCGTCTATTTCGCTAAACCTTAGTAGAGTCTATTGCTTTCATTAGTTTCGACAAATTAAAACCTTGCTGTAAACACCAATTTTACTGTCTAAAGTCTTAGTTTGAAAGAAATAATCAACATTAAAGAAATCACAAGTGGAGGATTGCGCGGTCATGACTTCGGAGGTGAATATCTAGTAAAGTATTGATCTAGGGCTTGTGATTCTATTTTCGACAATTGTGGACAAATTCAGCAGCAAAAAAAAGAATTAGATCTCTGTGGCCGCGCAATCCTCCGCGTTTCGTTCGCGCGGCCATGTTTAGACCCCTATAACGTCTTCTTTATTTCTACTTTGACAAATTTTTAGTTTGTACCATTCGTTTTCGACAGAATCCCTGACCAATTTTTTTTGTTTGCGTGCCGTGGCCGAGCAGTCGAAACTGCTACATTTTATTTAGGGTGACTATAAAACACAACTAATTTAAATGAAATATAATTAAACGAAAGTAGAGTCTGTTTAAAGTAGCCTTACGTGCGGAGTAGCATGCGTCTTTTAATGAGCTGAATGGCGGTGATTCCAAGTTTTCGCTTGAATCCGAATCGCTGTCTAGACCCTTCATAGACTCTTCGTATAATTCTGAAATTGGTTTCCATTTTGTGCAGCAACGTTTTTTTAATTGATTAACAGCAATCGCTACTTTATTTTTTGAAATCCGACTTGATTTGCACGTATGGCTACTTTCCCTTGTTATTAAGTTCATTTCAGAGTTTACGGTTACTGATGCATTGCTATATAATATCTATAATTAAACATAATTACACAATGTGCATAATTGTACTTTCTTGTGTAAAAAACAGAATTCGTACTTTCTATAATTATTGTGAAAATGAGGCATTCGGAAAATTAAGAATACTTAGGTAAAATTAAGAATGTTCATAAAGAAGAAAAAAAAATACACACGTGGCAAATTAAGAATTATTATTAGGAACTAATAGTTGACTTCGTAAAAACCGGGGATATCATGTTACAGACACTCCAATTTTATTTAGGTATATGTTATGTATAGATATGTCGCAGGGAAATGAGGAAACCAGGGATTTCACGAAATCACTAGGGATATCATTACTTTCCTTTTTAACTGTACTTTAAGATTAAAGTTGGAATAATGCTAATAAAAGTACACATTAAAAAAAGTTAAACTCATGCGAAGACTTTTAAGGGCATTGCATTGCTCAATGACCTTGAAGATCTGAGGTTTGTTACAGTTTTCATAGAAAAAGCGCCATCTACTAACAGAGATTAATACTAGGATATAATCAACTAATGATTATTCAAATCACAGACGCGACACAAATTTATCATTGTTTTGACCTAACTTATTTATTCTCTCGGAGACGCCAATTTTATACATACGTATTTTACTGGAAATAACGTTCACCGCGCTCAGAGCAATAACGAATTTATTATTATTACTGTTGCTACTAGACTATGTCTTCTGAAGGTCTGATGATGGCCAGGTAAGTACACAACGGTTCTCAGCGATGGTAACAGCTAGAAGTACTCTGTTTTCATAATTTGCCTATTTGATTAATGATGCTACTACACTATGTCTTCTGAAGGTCTGATGATGACCAGGTAAGTACACAATGGTTCTCAGCGATGGTAACAGTTAGAAGTACTCTGTTTTCATAATTTGCCTATTTGATTAATGATGCTACTACACTATGTCTTCTGAAGGTCTGATGATGACCAGGTAAGTACATAACGGTTCTCAGCGATGGTAACAGCTACAAGTACTCAGTTTTCATAATTTGCCTATTTGATTAATGATGCTACTACACTGTGTCTTCTGAAGGTCTCATGATGACCAGGTAAGTACACAACGGTTCTCAGCAATGGTAACAGCTAGAAGTACTCAGTTTTCATAATTTGCCTATTTGATTAATGATGCTACTACACTATGTCTTCTGAAGGTCTGATGATGACCAGGTAAGTACACAACAGTTCTTAACGATGGTAACAGCTACAAGTACTCAGTTTTCATAATTTGCCTATTTGATTAATGATGCTACTACACTATGTCTTCTGAAGGTCTGATGATGACCAGGTAAGTACACAATGGTTCTCAGCGATGGTAACAGTTAGAAGTACTCTGTTTTCATAATTTGCCTATTTGATTAATGATGCTACTACACTATGTCTTCTGAAGGTCTGATGATGACCAGGTAAGTACACAATAATTCTCAGCGATGGTAACAGCTAGAAGTACTCTGCTTTCATAATTTAGCTATTTGATTAATGATGCTACTACACTATGTCTTCTGAAGGTCTGATGATGGCCAGGTAAGAACACAACGGTTCTCAGCGATGGTAACAGCTAGAAGAACCCAGTTCTCATCATTTCCCTATTTAATGACTCATGCTACTACACTTTGTACCTACACTGATCCTCATCAGACATTCTTCTGAAGGTTGAATTGAACTCAATGATTTTCAGCGATGGAAACAGAAAAAAATTGAAACTAACTGTAAAATGTTATTTTGTAAAATAGGCAAAATGGTTATTAAGAAAACAGCTTTAGTAAGTTTTATATTTTATTTTAATCAAAGAAGATAAGACCTAATCTTAGCATTCCATAGATTCTCCGTGCGGGTGCCGGGTCCATCGCGTGATAGAGGAAGGAACACTTGCATAACAGCGTCTGGGACTTACGACCCAGATGTAGGTTTAAGGAGGCCCCTATTACTCTTCTTCCAGATATATTTTTTGTTTCTTCCTGGAAATGCCCCACTTCTACAGTCAAATTTGGTAGTATTTCTTCTTCAAGCTAGAACAAAATTTTTTATTTAATAAAATAGTCGATGTTACAAATTAATACAAGTATTAATCACAGTACATAACACATTTGTGGCGGTAATGTACTCTAAAACAAGTAGCAGGAGGATTATCAGAAATATGGAAAAAGTTACGAGTTTGCTTTACTAGTAATCATTACTCTATAATATGATAAACAAATTAGCTTTCAGCTGTTTGTCTGTTTATGTATGCATTAATTTTAAAAACTAGGCAGCAGACAGAATTCATAACACCTATGCATAATATAGATGAAAAGCACTCATAATTTTAGACGTTTACAATGTGATGCCGTAAATAAACACTTATTTGAGCTTACATAAAAAACAACAAAATAAACTTATATTTACCACATTTTGCTCAACTTCCATATCAGTTGGCATATCTGACGGTTCGCATGTGTCGGAAGATTTTGACAGCGGTTGATCTTCTTGATTTTGTAATTCAGAGCCTTGCTGATTTCTTATTTTCCTTAAAAAAAATAATTCCTGTTTTAATTGGTACTTGTAATTTTGTCGATAACAAAACATTGGAGTAAAAAAAAGCTACCTAAGTAAATGTCTCAAAGTCAACTAGGTCAAGACCTAATGAGTAACAACTTGCTGTTTTACGTAGGTACTGCCATCATGACTGAAGTCTACCTACCTTCGTAGTCCACCATAAGTCAGTTCCTCACAGTCACCTAGGTCTCCCTGACCTCTTTTAAACGAGTACCAACTTGCTGGTTTACGTAGGTACTGCCATCATGACTGAAGTCTACCTACCTTCGTAGTCCACCATAAGTCAGTCCCTCACAGTCACCTAGGTCTCCCTGAGCTCTTTTAAACGAGTACCAACTTGCTGGTTTACGTAGGTACTGCCATCATGACTGAAGTCTACCTACCTTCGGAGTCCACCATAAGTCAGTCCCTCACAGTCACCTAGGTCTCCCTGAGCTCTTTTAAACGAGTACCAACTTGCTGGTTTACGTAGGTACTGCCATCATGACTGAAGTCTACCTACCTTCGTAGTCCACCATAAGTCAGTCCCTCACAGTCACCTAGGTCTCCCTGAGCTCTTTTAAACGAGTACCAACTTGCTGGTTTACGTAGGTACTGCCATCATGACTGAAGTCTACCTACCTTCGGAGTCCACCATAAGTCAGTCCCTCACAGTTACCTAGGTCTCCCTGAGCTCTTTTAAACGAGTACCAACTTGCTGGTTTACGTAGGTACTGCCATCATGACTGAAGTCTACCTACCTTCGTAGTCCACCATAAGTCAGTCCCTCACAGTCACCTAGGTCTCCTTGAGCTCTTTTAAACGAGTACCAACTTGCTGGGTTTACGTAGGTACTGCCATCATGACTGAAGTCTACCTACCTTCGTAGTCCACCATAAGTCAGTCCCTCACAGTCACCTAGGTCTCCCTGAGCTCTTTTAAACGAATACCAACTTGCTGGTTTACGTAGGTAGTGCCATTATGACTGAAGTCTACCTACCTTCGTAGTCCACCATAAGTCAGTTCCTCACAGTCACCTAGGTCTCCCTGAGCTCTTTTAAACGAGTACCAACTTGCTGGTTTACGTAGGTAGGGCCATCATGACTGAAGTCTACCTACCTTCGTAGTCCACCATAAGTCAGTCCCTCACAGTCACCTAGGTCTCCCTGAGCTCTTTTAAACGAGTACGAACTTGCTGGTTTACGTAGGTACTGCCATCATGGCTGAAGTCTACCTACCTTCGGAGTCCACCGAAAGCCTAGGTACTATCAAGGTACTCAAAATATAACTTTAATCGAAGCAATGCCGATGTTCTAAAAATGAATCTAAACATCGTACAAATAAAAACGTGTCTAACTAAAGCATACAAAGGTATAAAATAATATAAATGTATAATATTTAGCTTGTAGGTACTTACCAATAATTTTGAAGAGCTCGGCCACGCTTCACATTACGTTTATTTTTATATTTAGGCATAGTCTATGAGTGATTAAAAAACAAAATTTAATTTAAAACTAGGATATATTACACTTATAAACTTAATTACAAGTAGTATTATTAAAAACAATTGTGTACTTTTTATTTACAATATTTTTTCATTCAAAGTTGGTCGGTTTAAAGTTTTATTCGGTAAGAAAATACGGTCGTACAGTCCACCCGTCACAAGAGTCGTAACGACACTGAATGTGCGACTCCCGAGCAATCGTCACGGCGGTAGCGGGGGTGCAGGCGCGGGGATTTTATGAAAATCTAGTTTTTATCAATTATTTTAAATATAACGAATAATTAAGATAAAGTAATCAATACAGATTATTAGTTAGACTAAAGCACATTTTTTGTATAAATTTCGAATAAAATCAATCATCCGTTTAATAGACAATTTGATATTTAGTTATTATAATACCAGATTTCGTGATTTTTTTTAGGAAGTTTTTAAGAAGTAATTAGCTTTTTTAATCAATACAAAGTTTTTTCGGTAGTATCTAGTTTATTCATGTGTTTTTGTGAAGTAAACGTATGTAAGGATTCGTCAACAAACTTCTCCAAACCGAGCGTGTTTTTGGGGTTTGAGCAATGCAATGCCCTTAAGGATGTTTGTAAAGTTGGATTCCTGAGAAAGTTGGAATCTTGCGAACAAAGGCACAAAAGGTAGGTAAGGGTAAATGTCGAAAATGCCTTACCGCGGCACCGCGGCACGCTCACTACGCTCGCTCGCCTCATGCATTATGGTCACAGTTCTAACCTAACCTATAGAAGTTGAAATCCTTGTGTTTTTTAACCTACAAACAAAAATATAAGCATTTCTTTTCTAGTAGAAACGGGAATTCGTCATATCCCTAGGGATTTCGTGAAATCCCTGGTTTCCTCATTTCGCTGCGACAGATATACAGATGAGCTCAATCAAATTTTGCGCTACCTACAAATGTGAAGCGCTAAATTGTGTTGAGTTACTCGTCGTAGTATTTTTTTTTTGCACCACGAATGACGCACGCCTGGGATTGAAAATGCGCCCAGACCGGTTCTTCCTCGTGGTCAAACTATTTTGTCTAACTAGTTTGACCACGAGGAATTTTGACAATTCCTCGTGGTCAAACTTCCTATCTATTTAAAACGAACACCATGTTTCTAGTTTTAAAATGAAATTGTACAGGTATATTCAAAACCTTTCGCTTCTTACTCATAGTCAAACTAGTTTAGTTTGTTTTAATTCAAACTAGTTTGACTATAAGGAATTGCGTTTTTTCGCCCTTTTATCGCATAAGGACAAATTCTCATATAGACAGATTCTCAAAAAGACAGAAATGGTACAGTTGTACGCACGTTCATGCAAGTTCTTAGGACATAAAAGTGAGCCTCGCTGTAATAGAATTAAAGGAACTCTGACAAAACAAATTAACGTCGACTAAACAAAAGATGAATTAAAACAAATAAAAATTAATTATAATTTATAATTTTTTTTTTCTATAAAAAGTTTATTTATAAGTACTTAGGTCTATTTTTCTGTAGGTTTTCCAATAACATTTTTTTCATCAAAAAATCTGTATTGCGGTCAAGCAAAGTCTTTCACGATGACCAAAAAATGTTTTTATAATTTTACGAAGCATCTTTGCCAAATTTTCACCATTTTTAAAGTGAATTTTAATGATTTTAATGTGTTGTTTAGATGTACTTATATCATTCTATTTTTACTAATGGCATACTTTTCATATCATTCAAATTACAGCTTCAAAAGTGATTTTTCTTGTCCTAACTTAACCTATTTTTATTTACAAAATTGGTCTGGCAAGTTGTGTCAGTGTTCCTCTTTTACGCTTTATGAATTTTATGTCCATATTTAATGCACTAGTGTAGCTCTCTAATTATTTAAACAAGGAAAAGCAAAGGCAAATAAAAACGGGAAAATAATACAAGTGACATGGATAGGTAGGTATACAATTGTCAATTTACTTTTATTTTTACCTGTACTATTAGATTTCATAGCATACAGTATGTTCTGTAAAAAGGTTATGCTAGTTTAACCACGAGGAATTGTCAAAATTCCTCGTGGTCAAACTAGTTAGACAAAATAGTTTGACCACGAGGAAGAACCGGCCCAGACTACCTCCGGTCTATCTTTATGTATGCGTTTCGACTGCTCGGCCACGGCACGCAAACAGAAAAAAAATTAGTCAGGGATTCTGTCGAAATTTGTCGAAAACGAATGGCACAAACTAAAAATTTGTCGAAGTAGAAATAAAGAAGTTATAGGGGTCTAAACGTGGCCGCGCGAACGAAACGCGGAGGATTGCGCGGCCACGGAGATCTCAGCAACTACTTGAGCTAGAGAGCTAATTCTTTTTGTAAATGAATGGCTGAATTTGTCAACAATTGTCGAAAAAAGAATCACAAGTTCTAGATCAATACTTTACTAGATATTCACCTCTGAAGTCATGGCCGCGCAATCCTGCACTTGTGATTTCTTTAATGTTGATTATTTCTTTCAAACTAAGACTTTAGACAGTAAAATTGGTGTTGACAGCAAGGTTTTAATTTGTCGAAACTAATGAAAGCAATAGACTCTACTAAAGTTTAGCCATATAGACGAAATCAGAGGAAAACAAAAAGTTCATGGCCGCGCAATCGAAACGCTACTTTGGACGCTGATATCTTAGTAACTATTATTGCAAGGATATTCGTGTTTACATTTATTTATTCTACATTTTAACCTCATTGTAATGACATATCGTTTGATCCTCAGAATAGTTCTCAAGCCGTGTAATCTCAAAAATAATGATACCCTGTACAATGTTCGAGCAGAGTAACCATAACTTCGATTTCATTAGGAAATTCCTTTTTATTAATCATAGTAAATTTTATTTAATACAAATATTTGTAGATCTTAAACTATGAAGGAACTATTGACTCCATTATACTTTAATTATTTTTAAAGACGAAAGATTTTTAATAAGTATGTGTTTGTACTTTTTTGTTATCGCCTTAGTTATTTTTCGTACATCGATCGCATGATTCTTTACGAACTTACTGTGTGTGTAGTGATATTTAAAAGATGTTCTGTGCCGTGTAGCATTACAAGATTTACTTACATCCTGGTTTTATAACACCACACAAACATTTTTATTTACACCCATTGTTATACCTATTATTTTAAAATAAAAATTGAAATGTAAAATAATTACTTTACAACAATTGGATAACCCCTATATTTTAATTTTTAATGACTGAGTTTATTTTATTTTTATTTTTAATTTCCACTAAATATGGACATGCATGTATCTAAACATTGTGAGTCTGAAATAAAAGATTTATTTATTTATTATTTTTATAAAAGCTTCAAGGTCTAATTTAAAGCAATTTAGCCAACGATTGCGCTAGAGTTAGCCACGAAACCGGGAGGATCAAGCGAAAATTAGCCTTTTGCGCTCTCACTCTAAGATTATGATTTCTCACTCGCACATTTGTTGGCGAGCGAGCCACCGCACCGGGCGAGACGGCCGAATAGTAGTGGCTTTGATCCAGTGTTGCCAGCCGTACGATTTAAATCGTACTCATACGACTTTTTGGTAAGTTAGACTCAAAATCGTACGCTACGTTCTTACCAAAATCATCATTTTCGTAACCAATTATGAATAATATTACAATCAAAAATATATCAGTTTGCCTTTGAAACAATGACATGGTGTATCGCGCATTTTAATGTACAGTGTCTCTGTTGGTACCCTGTTAATGAACATTATTCGGGTATTGATTTTAACACATCTAACGAAATAATATCAAAACTAAATTTAAATAGGAAATAATACATATCGCCTCTTTACAAGAATAATGTGATATTTTTTGAACTACAACTTTACAGGAGAGCATATTTAAACATTTAAGCGTTGATAAATACTAAAATATTGATAATTTTATTGTCGGAAAACAATTAAATTGTTGCGGTAATTAATTTGCTTACTGAAAATAAGCAAAAAAAAGTCGGTTCAATATGATATAACAAAAAAAAAGTGATTATATATAATATTATTATTATTAAAGAATCAACACTTTGCCTTCTGTTAACGATAGTCGCTAAAACTTACTGAAATAAAATAAAAATTAAAGAAAATAATACACCCATTATTAAGATTTCAACATGTATCTACTATTATTTTTTTATACATTCGAGCTTAATACAATCTTTTGTACTCCGTGGAAAAATAAAGTTTGCAACACTGTTTAGTTGCAGAGGAACGTTATTCTCGTTTAAAACTCAGCTGTGTGTCGATTTGAATCGGGAGATAAATACTGTGTATAGGTATGTATTAGTATTTAGTTGTTTATTTATTTATTTATCAATAGACATGTCAACATAATATTTATACATAGGTATAGACATTCAATTCAATAAAAAACACATTATTACATAGTCTTCATATTATATAAACCTAAAAGAGGCATGTACAACATTAACAAGAGTAGAGATATCAATAAAGAGAGGTGAGCTATATTTTTTTTATTCTAAATAAACCAAACAAAATAAAAGGCAGAGCAAAATTAAAACAAATTAACTAAAAAAGAAAAGTTAATTTTTTTTTAATTTTTTGTCGAAAACTGGAAAAAGAGTCTTGGAATATATCGACTTTACCATTCAACCTATTATATTCATTACATGCACGCACTAAAGGAGTAATTTTATTGTTTTTTAAAATAAAAATGATAGTCTCCCATTTGAGGAATATCCTAATGAAATCGAAATTATGGTTACTCTGCTCGAACATTGTACAGGGTATCATTATTTTTGAGATTACACGGCTTGAGAACTGTTCTGAGGATCAAACGATATGTCATTACAATGAGGTTAAAATGTAGAATAAATAAATGTAAACACGAATAACCTTTCAATAATACCTAGTTACTGAGATATCAGCGTCCAAAGTAGCGTTTCGATTGCGCGGCCATGAACTTTTTGTTTTCCTCTGATTTCGTCTATATGGCTAAACTTTAGTAGAGTCTATTGCTTTCATTAGTTTCGACAAATTAAAACCTTGCTGTCAACACCAATTTTACTGTCTAAAGTCTTAGTTTGAAAGAAATAATCAACATTAAAGAAATCACAAGTGCAGGATTGCGCGGCCATGACTTCAGAGGTGAATATCTATAGGCCGACCGTTTATCTCAGTCCCCGCCTGCGGTATGAAAGGGACGAGGGGGCGGAGTAGTGGTGTCCGTTATGGTAGCGTACACAAGAGCTATGCTATGCGAGTTATGTTATGCCAAATAAAATAAGTTTTTACAAAAAAAAACCGACTTCAAAGACAAAAATTGCACTAAAAATTAATAAATAACTAAACTTCGGCCGTTCAGAGAATGCGTTCCTGACACGTCGCGATTGAACTGACGCAGTAACTTTGTAATGGCGTTGCAGTTACGATAAAAATATTTTTGCTGGTTGTTTATCGTTTTAACTATTGATGAGCATTAAAACAACATTATTATATCAATAATTAATGAATGTTATAATGTTGTGTCAAACTGAGTGTCAAATAACTTGGTAAACAATATTTTTCTAAATCTACACTGCGCTATTACAAGGTTATGTCAGCGCTTTATATTTGTAGTGCTGTGCCAACAATAACAGTGAATAATAGTATCGTAATCTGTTCTTATCGATACAGTTATACTTTATAAAATAATACGTTTTGTTTTTCTTTTCAAGAATTTGAAAATAATGGACTTTAGAATAACTTTTATTAAATATAAAAATAAAAGTACATTAAATACAAAGTAGCATTTTTATATTTAGGTTGAAAATGGTAACCCCAAATGGCGTTATGGGCCGCCATTTTGTGACGCTGAAACAGTCGTCTGTTGTCGTTTCGTGCGCATAGACCACGTTCTTCAAGTGTTTGCGATCTGTTGTTATTTGACTTTGATTGTGTCTTATATTGCGTTCTTTTTACTTTTGGTGCATAATAATGCCTAAACGTGGACAAACATTGAAAACTGGAGCCCGTGAGTTAATTATCAAGCTGCAAGATTGACCCAAGCTAATAAAAAAGAAGAAATGGTTGCTTGGTTACAAGCAAAAGGCATTGACGCAAATATGCAGATGCTAAAAGCAGAGCTAATTAAGTTAGTGAAAGAAAATAAAGCGGCAAATGTGCGATACGAAATCGATGAAATGGCTTTGGAGTACGGTCATCGCGTTCTAAGAATTCCACCGTATCATTGCCAATATAACGCGATTGAGCTAATCTGGGCTCAAATAAAAGGTTACGCCGCCCGCCACAATACTTCCCCGCCATTCAGCACGAAAAAGATGATGACCCTGTTAAAAGAAGCCTGCGGGAAAGTCACAAGAGATGACTGGGCAAAGGTTGTCGAAAAGACTAAAAACCTGATTATGGAACATTTTGACCGAGATATCAGGATTGATTCTGTAATTGATAATAATATAATTATACATGTAGGCGAAGATGATGATGAAGACACCACCTCCTCAAGCGAATCGGAGTCTGATTAATATTCTGTACGCACATTTAGTTCAATGTACTTTATTCCATAGAAATACAGATTGTAACTTTGTAAAAAATAATAAATAAAACAATTTTATTATATTAATATTCCCTTTTATTGTTTCCACGTAAAGAACTAAAATATAAATTTTAAATGATTCCGCCAATTTAAAACGGTCTAAATCTAATCATAAAAATAACGCGGCGGTTCATTTTGGAGTAACGGTAACGAACTCGGTATAATGTTGTGTCCATCACTAGTCGTGACTAACTGATAAGTGTCAGGAACGCATTCTCTGAACGGCCGGATAATAGTTGTATTTTGGTTTTGCAACATTAAATCAGACATTCTTTTTACTTAATTATAATCTAAAGAATAGGTTCTTTTAATTATTGTAAAAAGTATTGTTAAGGATATTTCTTGAAGAGACTACAAATATATTTATTTGTAGATTCTTTAAAATATAATCAAATTATTAATGAATAATATAATATTATTATTATTTTTGGAGTCGGTGTCAACCACGATAATTATATTCTATTTTATATTCCTGACTTAAAATTTAAAGAAATATGGCGTCGTGTTATACACAGGCTAAAGACTAAGATGAGAAAGTACTACAAATCAAAGACAATTACTTATAATTAACTTTAAGTTAACTTCTAAGTCCCCTAAAACGAATCTATTTTTGCAAATAACCTCGTTTTTCAAATTGTTTTTATTAAAGAAAGATGTTTGTTGGGATTGCTAGATTACAATAATAATATAATGTTAAAAATCGTACAGAATTAAGGTTGTTAGTAAGTTTAAGACGTTTTTCATGAAATGTCGAAATTAAAGAAAAAGCACTTTTGGGGGTTTTGAAATTATATGACTCATATATATATATGTTACAGCCAAAGTAATAAATATGAATATTATACATAATAACTAGCCATTATGTATAAGGGCTACTCAATTTTGATAAAGTGATAAATGTCAAAGAATTAATCACATTAACTAGCCATTATATATGGCAAAAATACAATATTAAGGCAAAAGTCAGAAACAGTTGGTTAGGTTAGGTTAGCATAGTGACCAAAGGACGCACGAGCCGAGCGAGCGAAGCGAGCGTGCCGCGGCAGCGGCCGGCGAGTGCTAGAATATAGTAATACTATATTATTCTAGTTTTACTTAAAAAAATGTTTCTTGCGTCCTTTGGTCACTATACTAACCTAACCTAACCAACTGTTTCTGATTTTTGCCTTAATATTGTATTTTTGCCAGTACTATAACATATAAATATAATGACTAGTTAATGTGATTAATTCTGCGACATTTATCACTTTATCTAAATTGAGTAGCCATTATACATAATGGCTAGTTATTATGTACAATATTCATATTTATTACTTTGGCTGTAACATACACATTAAAACAGGTATGATTTAAACATATTAATTTGTAAGAATCAATCTTAGAAAATATTTACAGATAATAAGAACAATAATTAGAGCTTTTTTAATTTTACACACTACCATAACGGACACCTAGTCAGTATGTCAGTATGACACTAGTGCAGTAAGCTAGTCCGTCTTCTATACAATTTACAAATTTCAAAGATAGTGGCGTCATCTTGCCATTAAAACTCGTACTTTCTTAGAGAAAATATGCAATCAAAATTATTACACAATTTAAAGCCTGACAAGAAAATTAAAAAATCCTCTCCAGGTATTTCGATTGGTTTAGGGTATAATTTCAATATTTCCTTCTTTTTATTTTATAAAAATAAGCTAGCTAAGAATTAGAGCTGTGTTGTGATGTGATGTAGTACGGGTCACAGTATCTAGATGGCGCCGTTTTGCCAAAAAATCAAGAGATAGCTCTCTCCTTTGTCCTCGCCCCCCGCGCACCCCTATTACCGCAGGCGGGGTCTGAGTTAAACGGTCGGCCTATAGTAAAGTATTGATCTAGGACTTGTGATTCTTTTTTCGACAATTGTTGACAAATTCAGCCATTCATTTACAAAAAGAATTAGCTCTCTAGCTCAAGTAGTTGCTGAGATCTCCGTGGCCGCGCAATCCTCCGCGTTTCGTTCACGCGGCCACGTTTAGACCCCTATAACTTCTTTATTTCTACTTCGACAAATTTTTAGTTTGTGCCATTCGTTTTCGACAGAATCCCTGACTAATTTTTTTTCTGTTTGCGTGCCGTGGCCGAGCAGTCGAAACGCATACTATCTTTATTAGGTAGGTAAGTGGTGTAAAAGTCTCATAGGTCATAGAGTGGTTAAGAATTATCATGACCTACTTGGTCATGTTAATTATTAGCCTGAAAGTCGTAAGTCACTGAGGCCTTATATTATGTTGTGGACGGAGAATCTTAACATCGCAATTCACAAACCACCTATTCCCTTACAACGCCATCTAGTGATGTACCGTTAAACTGTTCTTCACCTATCCTAATACTCGTAGTTAGAATAAACAGTACGCTCACCAATGTGCGTGTGGTGTGAGTGTTCTTTTTTAAAAGTAAGTCAAAACATGACGAAATTTAAGAATAATTTAGGAAAAAATTGTGAAAAGACAACGGCGTAGATAAAAAAATTGTGAAAAGCATAGAAAAAAAGTTACGGTCTATTAATTAAAACACTCAATCCGGCGACCAGAAAAAATTACTGCACCTTGTTTCTTAGAAACATACGAACAATTTTGTTGTGAAATAATTATACAGAGTTAGTGAAATATATTCCCAATTATTATTCAAATGTTTTTGACTATTTATTTCGATTTTATAAAGGTATTTGTAGAACACTCAATCCTCCTAAAGCGCAGATTGAAGTATTAAAAAATCTTAAACTATGGCTTAATAATTTCTTGACTTTGATACTCTATTACACGAACACTATCCCGAATCAATTTGTGAAACACAAATCATCATAAAAAATATAATACTTTAAGAGAAAATTAAGCAATTACTTTCTAAGAAATGTTCCGTGTGAGTGTTCCATGTTTT
The DNA here is from genome assembly GCA_905475405.1 of Schrankia costaestrigalis. Classification (NCBI taxonomy): domain Eukaryota; kingdom Metazoa; phylum Arthropoda; class Insecta; order Lepidoptera; family Erebidae; genus Schrankia; species Schrankia costaestrigalis. The sequence continues at coordinate 19,450,352 of FR997825.1, read as the reverse complement.
GGCGTACATGAATTTAACCCAAACTTTGTATGTCAACCCAGACTATACCTGAAATTGTGAAAATGTTTGTACTAAATTTTAAAGCGTCTTCTGAACTTGATACGGTTTTATTTTAACAATTATTAACTTAAATAAATCTCAATCATAAATTCTATGCTATAAAGCTGATCAGGCTGACCATAAATTCAATAAAAATAAAACTGTACTCTTTGTGTTTTATTACAATAAAATATAGTTTATAATTTAATGCATCTTTGTTTTGTAAAACTAAAAGACCATGAGATAAAGTCGTTATGACTAAGAATTATCGGAAATATGTCTTGAAGGATGGTACATTTGACTTGGCCACCAACAAGTTACTCTTCAATATAAGCTTTTTACCCGAAACCCTACCCTGTTCTCGAAAATAGTAGATGTGTATGTAATATTGAAATCGATACACCATACTCATATGAAATAATATGAGACTCTCGCTCGACACGGCACGTATTGTAAGGAGGTTCCTATATCTGGAGCCCTAACCACCAGTAGCTTGGTCCTTGTACCAGATGCTTGTGGGTCTATCTTTTTTTATTTTTATATTTAAAAATGAAATTATTTAAAAAAAAATTAAAATAAAGAGAAAAATAATTATAAAATTGACTCCCTTAGTCAGTTTTTACGACACGCATGGGATGAGGGTGACATAGAACAAAAATGTACTGTTTTATTTTAATGTAAGTCATGGTCAGCCTAGTCAATTTTTTAGCTTAGACTTATAATTTAGTTGATAATTATTAAAATAAAACCGTATCAAATTCAGAAGACGTTTTAAAATTTAGTACAAACATTTTCACAATTTCAGGTATAGTCTGGGTTGACATACAAGTTTGGGTTAAATTCATGTACGCCAAAACATGGAACACTCACACGTAACATTTCTTAGAAAGTAATTGCTTAATTTTCTCTTAAACTAGCATATTTTTTATGATGATTTGTGTTTCACAAATTGATTCGGGATAGTGTTCGTGTAATAGAGTATCAAAGTCAAGAAATTATTAAGCCATAGTTTAAGATTTTTTAATACTTCAATCTGCGCTATAGGAGGATTGAGTGTTCTACAAATAACTTTATAAAATCGAATTAAATAGTCAAAAACATTTGAATTATTGGGAATATATTTCACTAACTCTGTATAATTATTTCACAACAAAATTGTTCGTATGTTTCTAAGAAACAAGGTGCAGTAATTTTTTTTGGTCGCCGGATTGAGTGTTCTAATTAATTGATTAATGAAACGGCGTTTAAAGCCCAGAAAAAATGCATTAGAGCAATGTTTAACCTGAAACAGACTGATAGCTGCCTCCCGATGTTTAAAAAATATAACATTTTAACACTGCCATCCCTATATATCATAGAAACAGTCATGTTTGTCAAGACCAATAAACATTTATTTCCTTGCTTATCTGATGTTATTCCTAGAAATCGTCGAGACAAGAGTAAACTCTGTTTACACGAGTGTGAAACAACTTTAATGAGAAAAAGTGTATTTTGTATGGCCCCTATTATATATAATAAGCTGCCAGAGTCATGGAGAAATTGTACCAAAAGTATCTTAAAAATCAAAATAAGAAATTTGTTAGCAGAAAGAGCTTATTATACTATTGGCGAATATCTTGTTGAAAAGAAATGGAATTAAATTCACTAGACATCTTATAATTTATCATCTAATTTCCACATTAATGAACATTGTAATTTAATTTTGACATTCTAATTTAATGTTATTAATAATTTAATCTGTATTTGTTTGAATAATTTTGTATTTTGTATGTCAAATACTGGCGGAACATAATTGTACCAACTTTATTATTTTATTTAACATCTTGCATGACTTGATTATGTAATACTATGTTCAACAAAAATAAATCTTATCTTATCTTATCTTGACCGTAACTTTTTTTCTATGCTTTTCACAATTTTTTTATCTACGCCGTTGTCTTTTCACATTTTTTTCCTAAATTATTCTTAAATTTCGTCATGTTTGGACTTACTTTTAGAAAAGAACACTCACACCACATGCACATCGCTCACCAAGGACTAATAGTTCAACATTACATCCTTAATAAATATTAAAAATTTGTTTAGGACTTTAATACGGTTGTTAATTAACCTTCTATCATACTATTTTTCGCTCGCGCTTTTATTTATCATACAAGCATTTTTTTAACCCCCGACGCAAAAATGACGAGGTGTTATAAGTTTGACGTGTGTGTGTGTGTGTATTAGTGTAAATGTGTATATGTCTGTTGTGGCATCATAGCTTCCAAACGGAGGGTCCTATTTTGATTCATATGCGTTTTTTTTGTTTAAAAGACATATCAGTCGAGAGTGTTCTTAGCTATGTTTGGTGGAAATTGGTTCAGGTCTTCATGGTCATCAGTTCGTTTGTTAGTGTGATATTAATGTTACACGCTCATACTTGCATGTGGGATCTGACATTTGAAACACTAATGTCTTATGGAATGCTGCTGTTACGGCTCGAAGACAGGAGGCTTCTCAGATTTGTCTTAACTAGTTTTCTTTATGTTTATTTTAGTCGATAACTGGTTTTTTAAATTTTTTAATTTGATCTTGTTATTTATTTGTGAACGCTTTTCCTCCGAACTTGACTCTCAGCTTATATCTATGGAAACATATTAATGATCAGTAATTAATATCACACACAAATCTAAAAGGTTTAAGGATAAATAAATAAATAAAAACAATATATTATTATATGTTATGGGCAACGTGATTAAATGGGCATTATTAATAAGGACCGGCCATTATTAATAGTGCCCGGACTTATCAAATTGCCCGTAACATACCTATATATCGGCAAGCAATATATTATTTTACTAGTCTTTGCTCGCGGCTGTTTCCGCGTACAGATCCCACTTAAACATCGGGGACAACCATGGGTTACCATAATGTATAAAAACTCATTTGTTACGAGACCTATTTAGACATTTGTGTTTTCCTTGTTAGTGACAGAAATGTTTAATTTTTATGTGTACAGTTAAAAACAAACTTGATTGTAAAATTTCACATTCTTAAATTAGTCAAATGATGTTAATTTGTGTAAATTTAGGCTTAATCGTTAATTAATAGAGATTTGTTAATGGTTATGATGTACAAGCGTTATGTAAATGGAGTTAAGGACTGTAGTTCTTTGGGGACTGGAATGTTAAGAGCTCGTCGTCTATTTATGGTTAAGATATAAGATATGTTAGTCGAAAAAGTGTTTGCTGACCTAGACTATGTTATTGGTTTTATTTTAATCTATTGCAAGTGCTTCGTTTAAGTACACTTGGTTTCGTTAAGTTCGTATAGTGTAGTGAGAAGAAAGGCGGTCCTGTACTGTAACTTGCTTCGCTGTTTTCGGACGTAATTATGTCTATGACTTGACACGTACAAATTGAGACATTTAACGTTAAGCCGGTCTTTACGACACCTATGGGATAAGATGAGGTGGTGACGCACTATATTCTTACTCCGTCACCACACGGACATACTTAAGTATACTTATTTAGACGCCCACGATACCACCAGAGGTACGTGGGTCCGTAGGGGTGCGGATAGCTTAGCGTTATTCCTTGAGCTATTGTTAAAAATCTAAAGATATTTAAAAGATTGGTCAGGTTCATCGTCATGAGCAAGAGGCCGTTTAAGTCAGATGGTCGTATACCTTGACGTTGTACCCGCTTAATCCACCTCCAAATAGGAGTAAGTGTTTAGTGGACGGGTAAATGTGAAATTACAAGGTTATATCCTAACTACAGTGCTTGGCTTGGCAGTACTCCGGCTTTAATGAAGTATATGAGCAGTGTTATCGACTTGCTGCTGGTAGGTATGCTTCTCGTTGGCGTATGGATATTGCAAGTAGCCATCTTTGAAGGTGATGCCGTGACAGAAGTATTCATCTACTTTCGAAGAGTCGCAGGCAGAATTCCATTTGGTAAAATTAACGTACCGTAGGTTAGGAAACCTTGAGATGAAATAGGAACTTTTTTCTGTCAAAAGACTGACTATCATTTTCTCTCTCTCTGTCAACCATAAGCGGTTTACTGCTAGACATAGAGCGTCTCCAAGTTCGCGCCACTCCTTCCGGTTCTCTGACCGTCTTATCCACCTTTTTCTTATAAACCAAAATGTTTAAAAATAAAAACGTGGTCATCTAGTAAAACAAATTGTATATTTTTAATAATAAATGCTTATTCTACATTTTTAATTCTAGCCTAACGTAAATCTATTATCTTATCCGTCTACGATAAGATTAAAATCATTATGTTTTATCTCTAGGCAATACATCGATAAAATCAAAATAAAATAATACCTTCCCAATTTTAAAATTAACATACCATAGTGAAGTAAATATTTTTTACAATTTTATACTGTGTATTTATACTTACTAAGTATTGCAATAGCGAAAACATTCTTTTTAAATAAAAATTGACAACATTGGATTCCCGATTCCCTCACTTGAGGAGATTACATCGATACAGACATTTCTTATTGTTACGCAAACTCAATATATTTTCTATTAATGACTTAGATACAATGTATTATAGTACTTAGTTGGTTTTGAATAACATGCTTCACCACTAAGCTTTAAAGTTTATAATTGAGCGGGGCTAACAGTAGAAGTTCTGTTTCCTTCAAACAATGCGTGTATTTCTGGACAAGTTCTGCCTCTAAAAACATTATCGTGAGCATAATTAGGCCATTGCTGTATTGCATTGTATAGATTAGTGCCCGGACTTTCTGATGAATTCAGGTCTTTCGCCCCAACTACTTGGAATTGTGGGTCAAGATAACTAAGTCTAACACCTTCTTCAAAGAGCTTGTGTACACTCTCCAGTTGCTGTTCAGTTACCACTGAGTATGCAGGTGATCCCTCTCTGTAGTCACCTGTAATTAAAATTAGTAATTATTGAAGTTAAAATCCGCTAATAAAAAGACAAGCTGGATAATTGGGATGACGGTTGATGCCACGTTCTTATTCTACATTGATTTATGTCGATACATTTACGTTCATCATCATCAAAACAGCCCATGAATGTCCCACTTCAGGGACGCGGGCCTCCTCCCGTGACGGAGGGATACTTGGCCTACTAATACCACGCTGGGCAGACGGATTGTTACATTTACGTTATCTCTACTAAATATTTTGGGACCGACGACACTTTTACGGTGACTATCGTACGGTACGTATCCTTGGCCAGACAAAATGTAAGACTTACAGTAAGTAACTTCAAAGTATACCTATAAGCATCTATCAACCTACCATAATGTAGGTGCCTTCTTTCCTTTCGTTTTAAAAAGACAAGTTCTACACAAATAAAGTGTGATCCTTGTGATTAAAAAACCAGCGAACTCGCGCACGGCAACCGCGCACACAGTGGCTTTACCACCAAGACAGTTTTAAAATACATAAGTAGTAGGTATCTGTATCTCTTGACCATATTCAGTCACAGAAACTAGTTACTAATATTGAGCTTCGTTGTTGTGTTCAACGTGACTAACGTAAACAATCTTTGCAGAGCATTATGCAGCCAGTAGGAACACCTCCAAAATAAATTATAAAGTATGGCCACAGGAGGTCGTCTCGTTTGCGATCGAGAGCCATCTTTCTTTCCGCTTTCGCTCAAACTCGGACGATTTGGTGTGCCTCCTAACGGAGGGATACTTGGCCACTAATACCACGCTGGCCAGACGGATTGGTATAGGGTTTAATTTCAAGTTTTCCTTCTTTTTATTTCGTAAAGATAATATTTACGGATAGTCCCTTAGTCGGTTTTACGACACCCATGGAATGAGATGGGATGGTTACATATTGTATTCTTACTCCGTCACCACACAGATAGTTCAATAATAGCTTACCAACAAATGCAATGCCCATAGAACACCTATTGAAGCCGAATGTATGTGCTCCTACGACATTCCAGCCTCTTCCTTCGTATACCCTTCCATCGTTCCCAATAAGGAAGTTGTAGCTGAAAATATACAAATTAGTAAGTTAGTACTATAGATTAACTTGGATGATTTGAATGTGCAAACCGAAAAAGGTATGCATCTTCTTGGGTTTGTTGTACCTACATGTACAAGTGATTTACGTGGCACATTAGTCCTATTAGCTACGAATTAGAAATCATGTAAGTACCACCTATCTAAAGCCAAACTCGATGTGAAATCTTTGTAAACAAACAATAATCATGAAATGTAGCTTCATCACACCATTCCGAAACATTTGCACATTAATTAATTTCATAGGTAAGTCGGTATTTTATGACATACTTTTCGTACCACGACTACCGACTCGTAGTCACACCAAGCTTGTCATACCAGTGTGACTAACAGTAATCGTTTTCTTGTTTGTTACACTACTGATTTTGACACACCATTTAATGTATTTATTTCTAAACTAGTGATGTCCAAGTTGCAGTACTAAGTTTTTTATATTGAAATCATCAAAGTATGTAGGTACTACTGTGTTGGCATTATCTGCTATCAAGACGACATGAAGTAACTACGGCGCAAGTGATGGGTTCTTGTATTTGCCTAGAACAGTAAATTAGGATTTCTTTTATATCGAAATTTAATACCATCGCAACTTTCAAAAGTAATGGCAGTTGTAAATGAAGACAAAACATTACCAAACAAACGAACAACTTTTCAAACTAGGGTAAAAAGCTAAATTTCTAATTTTGCAAACGGTAGGTACAGACAGAGCTCACTTATTGAAAAGGAAGAAATTGAGCGATGGTAAATATAATGCGGTACAGAAGAGAAGCACGTTAAATATATTATGGAACAAGGCTCAATAAAGGTGATTTGATCAGTAGTGAAGTTGAACAGTATCACCAAGTAACACTATTCGAACTGTTGCATTCAATTTGGCGGGTTCAGAGGCCCAAAGTTCTTCCCTACCCACGTCCTTTTTCTCCTATTCTTTAGGACAGTGTAGTGGAAACCACTATGGCATTGACTCTTCTCACATGGATGAAAGTGGCTCCCATGTTTTGATTACACATGTTGCTTTCCGTCAGGTAGAGTAGAGTGGTGACCGCAGGTAAGCAAACACTTACCTCAATCGTCCCTACTACGGTCCCCAGCTCGTGTATTATGTTCATAATAATATGACAATATTGATTACAGTATCTATTAGATTATTATTTTTAAATGTTGTTAATCTGTGCTTGTGCTGTGGTTGCTAAGCATGTGTTTTTTCTGTGTTTCACATCGATTTTATGTCAAAGATATAAAGTAAAGCAGGTACTCACGGAAGGTCATAGCCTAAAGTTCTTATAAAATATGATTGTAAGTTCCTCATCTCGGCTGCACAGTTGGCAAATAAATGGCATTCCGTACTAACAGAATGAGCTATAATGACGAGATGCAACGGTTCATATTCTGTGGTCCGTTCTGTTTTATTAAATCCTGGTGCTAGCCACATGTCTCTAGTAATATACCATTCATGAGGTGCTGAAAGTAAATAATCTTAATTAATAAAGATCCTGATGTTTTAAGTTGAACTATAGTATTTCGTTACCTTAAAATAGAGGGGATAGACACATTTTGCAACTTTGGAATCGATTTCATTATTGTTTTCGAATTGTTTCTTTGCAAATATTGCATTTAAACCTTGAGTGAAGCTTAGTTTTAAGCTTTTTAACAAACAAAAGTTCTTTTTATTATTTAAGTAATTTAAACAAGAAAAACGTAAATATAAGCTGTTTCAACATCCTGGAATCGGGGCTAATGGTTATTAGGTACATGGGGTGAATGGAAAAAATTGCTAGGGTTGTATATTACTCTATATGACTATATATATCTTACTCTAGCCGACTTTAAGAAAGGAGAAAATTGTCAATGGACTTATTTTTAAATAACCTCTGCTTTGTGATTATTACTTTGAGGTTCCGTACCCAGCGGATTAAAACGGGACTACGGATAACAATAAGGCTCCGCTGTCCGTCCGTCTGTCTGTCACCAGGTCGTATCTCATGAACAGCCAATCTCTATGATGACAGTTATACAGTTGGAATTTTCAATTAACTTGAAATGTTTAAAATATGTTTTTTGCAGTTTTTATAGACATGGTACGGAACATTTCGTGCGCGAGTCCGACCCGCACTTGGCCGGTTTTTAAATTAGATAAATACTTTAATTACCTGCTTTTAATCTTGGTACATATTATTATGTATTAAAGATAATGTTATATATTCATTTAAGTAAGATTATTTTTGTTTAGAAGTAAAAAAAACAAACAAATATTATTTGCTAATCAACAGTTTTATTGCAAATATGTATTAATTACTGTAGCTGTATCATTTAAATGCCTGCTGAATTAATATTGGGTCGTATGTTTTATATCTTCTTCGTCAGATGTGTACACGCGAGGCATTTTAAATCTAAAACAAAAAATAAATATCAATAGTATAATGTACACCTATATAAAGTCCAAATTGGTTCACCCGTCTAAGCTAAGACCACACGTCATAATAGTTACCGGGCCAATTAAGGAACTTACGCAAGTAGACAACCCTAGTACGTCGTTTTCCAATCACCCCTTTTTCATCTATACTTCTATACTAATATTATTAAGAGGTAAAGTTTGTGCGTTTGTTTGTTTGTGCATTCGTGAGTTTGTGACGTTGTAAGGGGTAATCTCTGGATCTAGTAAACCGATTTTAAAAATTATTTCTGTGTTAAATAGTCCATTAATCGGAGAGTGTCATAGGCTATAGGATCGCGCTATGACTAATAGAAGTGGAGCAGTAATGAAATAGGTTTAACCCTTAATAGGGCAAAGGGAACTATGTTACCACCTCATTAGCAACTCTAACGACCTTGTAATAAAGGTCAAAAACAATGAAAAAACTAAGTTACTTGTGCCCGTTTAAGGGTTAAAAAAGGGACGCATTTTTTTCGCCGCCTAACTTGGGCACGGGTCTCGGTAGTTTCTAAAAAACCCTTCCCCATTTCTATTAAACCCATACGACGCACGTATGTATTGTTGTTTATTGACTGTGACATGTTTATTAACTTCAAGTCTTAGTAAAATCTTCACTTTTTTTTCTTTGTGATTTAAAAATCAAAATTGTAATTACCTATGAAAATTGTACTTACTTACATAAGAAACTTGATCTTGATGCTTCTATGAACAATTGCAGTAACTTTGACTGACTGCTGCTGTTATGTTTAAGTATTTCTTTTTTCAACTTGAGTAGCTTATAAATAACATTAAGCGCGGGTATTTTTTATATGCATTTTTAAGTCACGTTCGCTAACCGGTGCCGTCGTATTCCGTCAGGGGTAAAGATCGTTGCATACATTTTATATGGACTCCACCATACATGTCCGTGTCCGTGCCGACAACGGAGCTTAGAGTAAATGTCGTAGCACGGCCACGCCCAGGGCACGTCCCGGACCCGGCCCTGACGTGTGTGGTTGGTAATTTTGCTTTGGCGATTTCTATCCATTTTAGGGTAAACCGACGCATTTAAGCGATGTATACATGAATCATTTTTGGCTAATAAAGTATCGTAATTTTGCAAGGAGCGCTGCTTAATCACTTTTTCATTATTGAGGATAAAAAAAACTTAACTAAACAAGTACCTAAGTATTTGGAACAGTCAGTAACAAAAAAAGATACAAATATATTTTTGTATCACTTACTATTCCAATGAATACATATAAGTTAGTCATGTAATAAGCAAGGCAATTAGGTACCTATGTGTGCAAAGTTAAGTTAGATGCCTACGTGTGTGTATTTGCGTGTGAGGGGGTGAGAATAAGAATTTGTTATAAATATTCATATTATATTTGTATTCTTCTATACAAACAAATCTAAAGTAAACGTTTTCTATGTCAATGTGCTTGCTTTAACAATCTTGAGTAAGAACTTATCGATTACCTTGAATTTGTGTGTAAATAGAATATAAGCGCTATGGCCGATGTAATGCACAATGTAGGTAAATACTTTGATAAGACATACAAGGACGTAGCGTAAGTATGCAGTTGAATGCACTTATGCTAAATTTTATAAAATTATACACAATACTTTTTTTTTAAATATTGTTCAAGGTGATTATTAGGCATTATTAGGCATTAATTTTAAGAGTGACGTGTCTTACACGTCACTCTATAGTTTTAACGTCTCTTGAATCGTCTTTTGAATGCTCCATAGAGGAGGAGTCTATTAGCCCTGAGCCCAGTAATGTGGATCTCTAAAGTTTACCTGAAGTAAAGACCTGCCAAATGGTAATTAATAATAACGCCGTGTTTCAGTCTCATGGCGTCCGATTTGCCCAGGATACCGACAGCTTTCAGTGCTTTGTGTGTCTTTCGGAGGCCTTTCGTGGAGATTTTTGTAGTGGGTGGTTATTCACGCATCAGAATGACTGTCCATTTTTTAAATCAACTTTCATAGTTATTCATTAGGTACAAAATATCGAAACAAAGGTACAAAATATTAGCTAATAGGTACTGCATGTTAGTAATATTTTAAAGCCGAACTACGAGTATTACTTTGAGCAGTCATTCTGATGAACACAAGAAAGCCCTTCAGGATTTCCACACATACAAAACAACGTTATTCGTTGGTAGAATTTTATTCTCTAAATTATAGCTGCCACTTACCAACATCAGGAATTTCATTAGATTTATTAGCGGCTACAGTAAAGTATATAATCAGAACGATGCATGTGATTAGAACTACCATTGCTGTGCCGCATGACAACCTTTCTGCCCTCGTCGTGTTCTTTGCCACATCCCAGATATAACGCGGGAGAGATAAATCTGTAACAGAATGTTTTATTAGTTTTTTAAGGTGTTTAAACATTGAGCGGGTAGAGCGCGGCTTTAACAAATGGCGCCGTGTACAGGACATATTTTTGCTGATCTCTTACTAGAGGAACTACTTTCCGTTTCGCCGAAGCTGGGGGTATGTTGCTACATTGCTACATACAGCTACTTTGCACAAGGTCCCATGCAGAGTAATAGTTCGTGATATGATGATTGTCCTGAATTTTTCATGTTCTATTCTTTCTAGCAAACAAAAGGCATGATTCCTGTTGCGATAGCTCTTGTAAAAAAATAGATGAATAATATGAACAGTAAATTGTATTGTAGCAAGTTTAATTTTTTAGTATTTATAATAATAAAATTGAACTTGCTTTATCAAAAAAAGGCTTCTAGTAAAGTGATTTGGAGTTATGTTTAAGGCAGAATGTTTCAGTTTCTCTATTGTGTCGTCTTTGTTGTAGGGGTGATTGTAAATTTTGCCCATTATCTAGTGACTTGTAATTTCGCCCATTTTTAACTCCTTCATAATACATGTTAATCTAATCAAACTATGTAGTTGCAAAAAATTGAAACCAAACCCTTAATAATCATATTTTTGTAATAAATAAAATCGCTATAAATTTCATAATCATGTTTGTCATATAATCGCTACATAATTTTATTACGTAGCCTCAATAGATAAAAGTTATAACACTAAAGCGGATTATTTTATGAGTAAGTATTTTAATACATCAATCATCGAGCTCTACTTGGTTATGTAGTATTAACACAGGTGTCATATCTCATGCAATGTGAATGCTAAAAGTCAGCTGGTAGATCAAAAGATAGAAAACTTGTTTAAAACCCTATTCCAACCTTTTATCTTCGTGACTAGAGGAGGTCTATCAAGAAGGAACTGTATGCATGACATCCATACATTTTCTTCTCTAGTAAAAAATAATTAAGAAAAAAAAAATAGCAACACTTATTGCGTTTATTATTATTGCTTTGTGAGGATTTTCTCCAATGCGTATGTTATACTACGGTATGTTTGTACCTAAAGTTGTTTATACACAAAACTTAAAGTTATACTAATGATATTCAGTGTAGGCAGACTTTTCCGAATATTTTAGAAAAGAGTTTTCATACCTTAATGTAATGTATTTGTTGTGGCTCTTAGTCTTGTTCAAAACCAGCTAGTAAGTATAGGCTATAGGACGCCTTATACCTAGTAGGTACTTAAAAGTTGCTTAAGAAGCACCTACTCTCTGTTCAATAGTACAAAAGAAAAGGATTTTCAGAGCCACATTGTTAATACACAGCGGTTGACAATGAAGCATTGCCCTACCACGATACCCCTGACGATACCACCAGGGGTATCGTGGGTCTTTTAAAAGTAAACGATACCCCCAACTAATAGTGTTGTGACACTAATCGCTTCAGACCCACCGTACCCCTGGTGGTTCTTTAAACTGTACCTATAGGTGTGTATTGTTCTAAGTAATTATTTTAACTTATTTTGATGATAATTGTGGGTTAATAGGACGACGTTTGAGGGTTGTTTGGATGAAGTCTGCGAGTTGTATGGATGCATGCATTTATATTATGTACGGATTATGAACTTACTTTTGATTGATGAAGTAATTAAATGTCATAATTAGATAGTTATCTAAATAGATATAACTAAGTTATGTTGTGAAGTAAAATAAAGTTATTATATTATCCGTGTGGTGACGGAGTAAGGCGTCCCATGGGTGTCGTAGAAACCGACTAAGGGACTATCTGTGAATATTACCTTTACATAGAAAGAAGGAAAACTTGAAATTAAACCCTATACCAATCCGTGTGGCCAGCGTGGTATTAGTAGGTCAAGTAACCCTCCGTCACTCCGAGGCCCGTCCCTGCAGTGGGACATTAATGGGCTGTTATGATGATGATGAACTTATTGATAGGTACTTACGGTATGTCATGTAGTACCTGTAATTAATTAATTTAGACAGCTACAGGAATATAATGTTTATTCTATGATGCGTAGGTATGATATTACCAAAAATACTCTTAATTACTCCTTAGTTCAGCTAGAGGTTTTAACAAGCATTCACACTGGGTCCCAATGATTAATAAAAACAATTTCTGAAGTAATTAAGTAAGTATCCAATAAGTTTGTAAGTAGTGTTATAAGCTAATAAAATAAAAAAAATAAAAAAACTTAAAAAATAAAAATACTCTTTTTGTTAATTGACAAGGCAGTATGAGTGAATAGAACTTGTTGGAAAGTGCAAATACAGTCCAGGAATGCGGACAATGAATGGTATTCATGAAATAATTATACCTATTCCGTCGCCAATACTTTGCATTTGTAGAGAACCTTGGTTTACCTAACTTGTCACAGTAAATCTACTGTTTTGAAACTGTCAAAGAAACGGGTTAGTTGCATTAGTCCCAGTTGCATTTTCCCCGAAAAAATAATAAACCTAAAAATGTACAAACTTCTATTTAATAAGGTTTATTGTTTTTCGGAGAAAATTAAAATTGGGGACTAATGCTACTAAACCAAAGAAACAAGGTGATAGAGACCCACGTAGGTACTTACAATAATACATATTAAGTGAAATAACAAAGTAGTAACTAATTCAACGAATGTTTAATATTTACGTCAACGTTTTATTTAAAACTAGCTGACCCGTGCCCACTTCGTTAGGCCGCGAAAAAAAGCGTCACTTTTTTAAACATATTTCATTACTGCTCCACTCCTATTAGTCATAGCGTGATACTATATAGCCTATGACACTCCCCGATAAATGGCCTATTTAACACAAAAATAATTTTAAAAATCGGTTTAGTAGATCCAGAGATTACCCCCTACAACGTCACAAACACACGAACTTTACCTCTTTATAATATTAGTATAGAGTATTATCCATGTACGGTGGATTAAAAATACCTGGTACATATTAATCAATAAATCATGCCTCTCCCAACAAACGCCACAGAACAGGGTCCTCCGCCCTCCGAATTTAGTCCGACCAAGCGATCTTTTTGAGGTAGAATTAATTTATAGTACAGGTATTTAAAGAATACAATTGTAAGAATACAATATGTCACCACCTCATCTCATCTCATGGGTGTCGTAAAAACCGACTACGGGACTATCCGTGAATATTACCTTTACGAAATATAAAGAAGGAAAACTTGAAATAAAACCCTATACCAATCCGTCTGGCCAGCGTGGTATTAGTAGGCCAATTATCCCTCCGTCATCGGAGGAGGCCCGTCCCTGCAGTGGGACATTAATGGGCTGTTATGGTGACAGGTATTTAAAATTAAAATAAAAATCTTACTCCAACCAAAATGTTGATACTAAGAAAATTCATCTATACCTACTAACATCGCGTTAGACAGATATTTTACGTTATTCGCGCATTATTTTAAAACTGAGATATCTTTTAAACTAATAATCGGATCTCATTGCTGTAAAGGTCAATTTTGTTTAAAATTAAATAAATATAATGATTAACGTATTTATTTTGATAAGGGTCAATACCATATACACAAAATACCTTTACAAACAATGCATTTCTTTAAATCAAATTTGATTATTATAAAAAAGGTCGTAGTGAGTCAACCTTAGAAGATAGATAAATGCTGTCGTTGACTTAATTGTAAAACTTTTTTAAAGGTACAATTCTCTAACACATCATTTCAGTATATCTCCGGACGTTTAAGCAGCAGAAGCAAAATAAACGTTTATAAGCGTCTCTTTTATAAACATATTTCATTACTGCTCTACTCCTATTAAGCATAGCGTGATACTATATAGCCTATGACACTCCCCGATAAATGGACTATCAAACACAGAAAGAATTTTTAAAATCGGTTCAGTAGATCCAGAGATTACCCCCTACAACGTCACAAACACACAAACACACAATCACACAAACAAACAAACACACAAACTTTACCTCTTTATAATATTATTAGTAATTAGTATTAGTATATTAGTATAGATTAAGTTAAATTTTAAAACGCATTTTGACTAGTTCAAGATACAAGTATTCCAAAAGTATATATAAATGTCTATAAATACTGTCTCTCTAATGTTGTAGTTTTTCATAAGTGTGATATAAACATCAATCTAAATTAATTAAAAGAGTCTCGTCTTTTGAATGCCGGTATCGTGCGCCTACCACAATATACTTATTCAACATTGCGCTTTAAATATTGCATTAAACTAGGTATAATATTATAATGTCTAGTACTTTGACCTGACTTCAACGATAGTTAGGATTTCCCTTCCTCTTTAATTATAGGTTCAAGCTACAAGTTAATTAGTTTAAATTACTTAGGAAATTAGTAAAAAACCATTAAGTAAGTACTTAATTATTTTGATATTAGTCTGAACAGTAGGTACAGTAAAATACCTATCGAGTCTTGACTTACGGAGGATTTGTGGCTCATACAAATAAAACTACCTTACTAGTACCATTCAGGCAGTAAACAGTACGAACTGTACTTATAGTAGTTTTTTTTAAATAATATTTAATAACCAGGCCTTTATGCGTCAGCGTCAAATTCAAATTATAAACATATTTAACAGTACAATAGTATGTCATCATTGTAATACCAGTACTTAAAAGTGTCACAGCTCTGTAGACACTAATAGCTATAGGTGACTGAGGGTGTTTTGGAAAACTAATGTACTACACGCCAGACGGAATGGTGATATTGATGAGTTGGGTTGATCAGTGTAATCTCTTACTTTAAAAGAATCAGTTATCTGTTTCATAAAGTGATAAGTACTTATACTTTTTTTATTTAGAATACAATGTAAAAAAGTATTGATAAGATATATATTATTATAAGAAATGATGAATTATGTTTAATACTGATTTATCAAGTAATAATTATATAGAATGAAAAAAATCATCTCCATTAAACAAGCAACCCCTAAATATGAATAATAAGTAAAATAATGAAACTAAGCTGAGCTTGTACTAGGAATAGGTAGGTTACCCAATTTACCAGAAAACAGATAAATATATGTATTTTGGCATAAGTACAGTATGAGGACATTGATAATATGATTGGTTTTTAAAGACAACACTACACTTTTCGTTGTTTATACATTATTCAAAACCCTAAGGAATATTCAGATAAATGTAAACTATACTGAAAGAAGGTAGGATGGGGTTAACGTATCCTCTAGGATAAAAACCCCAAAACAAATAAAAGTTAAAAAAAAAACCCTAAGCAATCAGCCAAGTTCATGCAGACAAATGCTTTAATTTATATTATCATCACCACGAGGTCATCACGGATTATTATTGGATGGAAGTATAGAAAAAGACAACACCAATAGATAACTGTTTACATTATTTTATTAATTCTGACTATAAATCTCATATTCGAGCTCATAATCGAACATAAAACTACTAAATTACTACTAAAATTAAATTACTAACAAACTACTAAATTAAATTATTAATTCAACTTTACATTTAATTTAAGACATTTTATTAAAAAACACATGCACTCAACAACATCGAATATTCTCATAATAACAATCAAAATTCAGTGAGCGTTTATAAAATCTATTAATTTTGATAACAATTTTGACTCAAGCCTTAAGTTACCGACAAAGGAATACAAAAATATCACATTATTGTTTTGAAAACCTCAAAGGTTCAATAAAACGAAGCATAAACTTTACATAGTCATACTTAGTCTTTTTGATCAACATAAATACAAACTAGGTATTATTTTAACTAATTCCATAACTAAAAAGATTTAAATGCGCGAATTACTACTGACTATCATTGACAGTCTTACAACGGCACTTGTTCTTTGAAACATATTATAAGTTCTGTCATATTTACACAAATAATTTACACAAATAGCCTCTAGATCTTATTTAGACGTAGGACGCAGACAACCTGAACTGTTTTTTTGGTCCCAATGTTCAAAATGGTACATATTGTCCATTAAATGAGGCCCGGGAGGTATAGTTGCACCGTCTAACTGACAGTGACCAACCACAACATAGTTCTGTGATAATACCCCCTTCCTCAACAATGCTTCTATGAGACTATTTACATTTTTGAATTGTTCCTCTGTAGGAGTACTGTGTATGTAATTACCCAGAAACATTACACTTATAGATTTCGTATTCCATGATCTCACCATTACTCCTAATAAGTTTGCACCTCTACCTTCGAATACAAGTCCATTGCCGCCAACTAGAAAGTTAGGACCGATATCATTCCATCCACGCCTTTGGTGATCCCTTTGTATTTCCAACACCTCTTTTATACACGAATATTTATCTGTGCAGAAGAGCGCCGCCGAATGGCCGATGACTACATTTGATACAGGGAGCTCCAATAAGTCTGTTCCGTAGTCGGGCATCGCCTGCCAGTCCCCGCGTCTTAAGTACCATGGCTCCTTGATATCTAATGGAATGAAAAAGCCCAATTGGAATTTTGTTTTTGGAAATTAAAAAGAAAAACATAAGAAAATATTTAGGGCATACAATGTCACTTAAGGTACATTGTTAAGAAAAGGACTTTTAAGGAACATGAAAAAAAAGATCGTTACCTAGGTCAAGACGAGTCTCCCGCTGAGCAAATGCAAAGTGGAAGATGAAGAATGTGAGGGCGGAAGCGACTACGAAAGCCCAGCACACGAAGACAGCAATGCTACACCGAAGTCGCCTCGTATTCTGTGGCGACACCAGCTCAAGGCCCAGTATTCGTCCTGAAACATGACCAATAAAAAGGTCATATTAAAGGACTCTTTTATTTTATGGAAAATGTTAGTTGTGAAGGACATTGAAAGTTGTTAGTAAAATTATAATTTGAGGTCCACACCTAAATATATAATAGGGATTCTCATGTGTTGCAGAGATTTATTAATAGCAACCTGGTCTGTACGGTTTTTTTTATGTAATAGGAGGCAAACGAGCCAGCAGGTCACCTGATGGTAAGTGATCGCCGCCCATGGACACCCGCAACACCAGAGGAATCACAGATGCGCTGCCGACCTTTTAAAAGGGAGTACGCTCTTTAAGTAGGTTGTAAGGGTTCGTTTCAAGTTTCTCATACGGAGGAATGATAAAAAAGGCGTGGCTGCATTTTTGGACTGTATTCATTAGGTCATATTATATAAAATAATATAATTTTAAAGTTTTATTTATTTAGTGGTCTTTTATTTCGCACTCATGGAACGAAAGTAAGTACCTATACGCTATTCTATTCTTACTTCGACACAAGAAACTCCTCAATGCGCATGTTAACATCATATAAATTAACTAAAAACTCATTAGTAGTAAATTTAGTAAAAGGCGAGCGTCAACGCCTGTGTTTTGTTTTATCTGCAAATAAGATTGCGGTAAATGTCAGCTTAAGCTAATCTTCAAGGTCTTGACGTGGGTCAACAAAAATACTTCAGTACTACTTGACTGATTAAAGATTTAATAATTCACGAATCCTTTGCATGAATCGTCATGGTGGACGTTTTATGAAAATAAATCTTGAACTAATTTATCGATGGCAAATATCGATGAAATTCTATCGATGTAGGTACAACGACTAATTTATTGTACGATTGATCAGTGTGGCTGAAACAATCGATCCCCGCTTTAATCGCTTCTACCTATCGATACCATTATCAACGCTCGATCGACTAGTGTGGTAAGACCCTCAGTCTGGGTGGTTTAATTATAAATATATTGGTATGTATTTACATTTAAAAAATAGTGTGAATAAGTAGGTATGTTTATCTGTTGTCTAGTACCTAACGTGCTATGTCTAGCACAATCTCAGCTTAGTTTAGAACTTGGTGACTTTATATATTTGTGCAAAAGAATATTATACCTATTATGAAATACATATTTTTGTCTTTATCAATCTGTTTCGTCTTCAATAGTTTTACATCTAAAAGATTAAGATTATAGATCTCATTTTGTGTCGTGATAGTCTTGTTTTGGAATTTTAAGTAGGTAAGTATAAACCACATGTCAAATCAAATTTTATTTACATTTTATTTACTTTACACATTTTATTTTCTGTGGTATTTATAGTAACTACTTATTAATAAAAAAATAAATAAAAATAAGTATAAATATTTAAGTATTTAATCTTTTTTTATTTTTAATAAATACTATCTACGTAGCTTATTTATGTTTAGCCTATGCAGATAAGTGCATAACTTATAGCTAAGTCAGCTTTCACGACACTGGAATGTGATTAGATAAAATGATGATAATTTATTTTCCTTCACCGTCATCACGCACACTAGGTTAGTAGGTAAAATACAATCAATAAAATTAATAAAAACACTTATCAATAATATAAAGTTAAAATTAAGATTAAAATATTAACACTAAATTGTTTATTGACTTATGTTATGAAGCCGGAGTAGACTACGCGTATAAACTACAAAATTTATGTGTTTATACTTAAGGATTTAAGCGAGCACATTCAGGAATTGCAGATCTGAACTGAATAATATTTTACTGTTGGTTAGTCCTGAGCCCCGCCTAAAATCAATCTATGACTAAAATAATGAAAGCCGTCAAATTTATTAGCTATTTATTTTACTATCTTAACAAATATTTTTTTAAGTCGCTTATATGGCGCTAACGGATATATCATAGCCTGATAATGTAAAAAAAATACTATTAGGATTATGAATAATTGGATTAGTAAATTATTTCTATACATTTTTGTACAGTAATTAATCATATTGACACGTTATTGATAGTATTTGATAACATTTTTGTGTCGTGTCGACGAACCCTCACTGCACTACCTACACTAATGTTATCAATTGTCTTTATCTCTCTCTTAGCCATATACGGTCCAATGCTGGACATAGACCTTCCCAAGGTGGTAATCAATTCAATACTTTTCTAATCCTAAGTAAAAAATTATCATTATTCAAACATTCGCATTGTTTTATTATTCTGTCTATTGGCAGGACAATGAACCTTTTACGTTGTTAATGTGTTTGCTGAAAAGCTTGTAGCGATGCAAGTTAAGCAAAATAAAAGTCTTTTTAGCTTTTTTCTAAAAGCTTACTCTTAAAACATTAAAATATTATTAATTCACTAATTAATTATTAGTTAAATCTACGTCATTTAGCTACAAGTTCAAAGACATCCCTAATCTGAACTAGACTTGCATTTGACTGTCGTATTCAACAGGCTTAGTTCTAATGTTTCTTTTTATTATTCTTCTAATTTTATTGCTTTAATCACGACATCTATTATTAACTGTGCAAACAACATTTACGTTTTAAGCTAGTTATTATTAGACATAATTATTTTGTTATATTTGTCTATTGCTGCATACGCATTACAGCGTCTTGTAGGCATAAATAAATAAATATTCAAGCTCAAATATTCAAGAAAACAATACTCGCCTGCTACAAAACGTTAGACACATTACATCCTTTTACAAAATGCCTGTACAAGGTAAACATATCATGAAGACCAACCTTTGACTATGACTTTGAAAAGGTTGTTAGGCTGTTGTTTAAAAGTAAAAGAGTTAGTAACATAATGTTATATTTTTAATCTTATAAACCTAGTCAGTTGCCTAGTACCTACAAGCTAATGCACTCCTATAGTATAAATGTGTGAGGTATGTTATTAATATTATTTTATATTTATGAAGTATATTAATTATACTGTATTATTATATTTGCCTACCTTGTCTGCCTGTGCCTGCAGTCATCTTATGAGGAAAAAATAAACTAGAATACCGTTAAATATAAACAAGTGACACTGTCCTATTAAAAGAATTAACTGAAAGCGTATGAATTTATTCGATGATTATAATCTTATCATTGCCTAATAACAGACTAATTTTAAACGATAAGTTCAAGGGATTTTTTTAAATTTTCATTATCTTTTAAGTTTATTGATACTTTAAGAACAAAAGGTTGATTAATTTAATTATCTTGTCGGCAGCCTTAATGGTTGAACTAATTTTAACATGACGTCATTGTGAAAATTCCGAACTGACTTCACGACACTGACAGTGTCACGGGCATAATGTAGTCCTCAAACAGTTAGCATAGACTGGGGACTCTAGGTAGGTAAGCCGTCGAAAGTATATAACCCCAAAGTCTTTTTCAGGGACCTGCCTCCACCATTGACTGAGGGATGCTTAACTTTTCCTCCACATTGGAATCCTCCCACGCTGGCAAGACTTGAAGGAATGTTTTTTTGTTGGTTTTCTAGTCCCTTCTGTCGGCCTTATATCACTCGTGGGAATACACGGGGTGGTGACATGGTTTTTCCTTACTCCGTCTCCACTCGGACACAGACAAATTTTTCCTTTATTGCCCGTGTTATTACCAATGTTACTACCAGTAGTGACAACGGAAATTGAATTAAGTACCCCACTTACTACTCAAGTTGAAAGTAGTAACAACAGTAACCAAAATTCCCGGTGTTACTACCGTTTAATTTTAATTCATAAAACAAACAATTGCTTTTAAATGTTTTGTTATGGTTTTTTAAACTTTAAGTAAGTATATCAAAATAACTCCTTCCTCTAGTACGCTAATCAAGCTAGCTCTATTTTTTTAATTAAGCCCAGAGCCAGCTATAACATTTTGTAGTTTTATTTCAATTTACCACGGCGGCAGTTACTGCTTAGTATTAAATATCAAAGTATCGATTGTATACCAAGCGGGAACCCTGAATGATATTAACTTAGTTTTACTTAGTACATACTACAACACTATGCCCATCATACCCTCAAATCGAGTATCTGAATGAATAACTCATTTAGATACTCGTTTTATATAGTCGCTAAGTAAACGCATTATGCGTGATACGATCAGTTAAATACCTATACATTACGGGCGACATTAGTAATGTAGTTTACATAATTATCATATCTCTTCTAGGCTGCGTTATCTTATGCTTCATAGAATTTATTAGAGCTACGATTGTATTTACCTTTTATGTGTCTGTAAAAGTGTGTTTCTAAGTATTAAATACGAAAGCTAGCTTTTATTAACTGGATTTTACTGATTATTGATTGTTTTGCGGCAAATAACGTTTTCTTGGATCTCAGAGTATCATGCTGAGATCCAAGGAAAAATGTAAACAGTCTCGAACCCGCAAAGAATTTCACAAAACATCCTGACTTGAATTTAAATGCGGTGAGAAAGCACGGCGCTGTTTTTTTAATATAACACGAGATTATTATATACTTACTTTAAAAATAATATCTAAGTTACTTTTTAGCAAACGGGAGATTTTCGCGTGTAATTCATTACAAGTGGCGAAACGTAAAACAAAAGAAAGCTCAATCGAATGCCGCTGTAATCTTCCGTTTACGTTTAATAAACAAAAAGTAAGTATAAATATGTATACTAAAATAACTAAAGTCCTTGCATGTTGTTATTAGTCAGTTCAGACATTATAGAATTTCACAACTTTTTTTAAAACAAACCTTGAACTGTGTTGAATACGGTTCGTTTGATTTACTTCATCCTTGGTCGTATAGTATTTGTTCGCGAAAATGTCGGTGCTCAGATTTAAATGAAAGTGCTAATTAATGTACAGTACAATAAGCATTGTCGAGTATTTAACATGCTATTATATAATGCCATTCAGTTTTAATTTTAACTTAAACCTAACCATTAATGGAGTTTCTAGAACAAACTCCGTAGTTCCGTATCTTTGTAAAGAATGCGACTACATGAGAGGGGGTGTCACCCCCTAATATTATTATACAGTCAATATGTTTAGGAAAGAAGGAAAAGAAAAATTCTACACCAATTCGCCAGCGTGATATTTGTAAGTCAACTTTTATTTTAGTAGAAACACTTTTACAACTAATAAATGTAAACTTAGTTTATAATGTCAATGAAGCTTGCACGTAAATGTACCTACCTATTTAATTTTGAACCTTTTTCTGCTTTATAAATGTGCGTTGAAAGTACTCATAATGGCACTTACGTCATCAAACCATATAATATTTTCATTTGACATATTTCTAGCGATTCAATCAACCAATCAATCGACTATACCCCTTCCAGCGTAAGTTTAGCTTTTTGACAGTTCACGTCCATGAAGTTTCGTAATGCTTCCGCTTATTTTTCGAACAAATAATATTGTATTTCATGAACGTACCCATGTTTTTTTCAGTTACCATGGTTACTTAGTGATGGACACTCATAACGATTACCACCATTATGAAACAAATTACAAATAATCGGTAGAAATAAATGCTATGAATAAACCTGAACTCTTCATAATACGTTTATAAAATGTAATATGATATTTTAGATTAGCTATAACCCGCGAATGTGTCACGATAAATTATGTATTTTAAATAATACCTAAGCTAACTATAATTTTATCATTTCAAGCTATAGGCTAATTCTCTTAACAGAGATAAAGAAAGAAACAATAATAAAATGATAATGTAAGTTGATGTAAGGAGCCAAATGTGTAAAATAAAGTAATTTGAAAAATCGCGAAATCGCTTACAATCGAATGGCATTACATTCGAGATACTGCTGAACGTCACTAACGTCAAGCTGTCAAATGTCGTTAAATATAGTGGAAAGGGTATAGCCCATCGCAATCCACTACTGGACATAGGCCTATCCCAACACGATAAAGGCGTTATAGCGATTAAGGTATGCGAATCATGTCTATATTGTTGTGTTTCTCTGTATGTACCTACCAGCAAATAAAAAAAACAGTATTTATGCTTTCTTATTACTTTACTATACCATATAATATAATACTGATTTCTCTCCGAACGTATTTTGCATCACAGCATTTATATAGGTAGTTTAAGTATATAGAAAGTATTTACTGAGTTTAAAAGTGGGAAAGCAAATAATATATATTTAGAAAATTATATAACGATCATAGATTTTTGTCGTGAAACTTTAAGTAATGTGATATGATATTTATATAATCGCGCAGTCTAAGCTACGGACAACAATGCAGTTTCTTTCACAGTCATATTTATTGATTGCTGACATCCTAGAGAATTCTATATTTTTCTCTTGCACTACAAATTTATTGCAGCCAAATAAAAAAGGAACAAAGGGGCGTGTTGCGGGAGGCCCATGTCCAGCTGTAGACAGCGAAATAGATAACCGAGTACCTCTCTGGCGATGGCGTAATGATTCCCGCTCTATGCAAATTTTTGTGTGCATTAACATAAATGATTGCTTTGGTAAAGATGTTTTCTTTGTATACCGTATTCATCCTTACTTGATTTATTTAGTAAACAAACACCACATATTGCAAATTCACTAGTTTTTACATCAATCGCACACTTTGATATGGATGAAAATTCCTGGAAAGTAGCATTAAACGTTTATGCAATAGAAGACACGTAAATCACTTTGATTTATCCACTATCTTTCGTAAATTTTAAATAAATGTATTTTTTTCCAACATAAAATTTCACAGATAAAATTATTTTTACGATTTGACATTTGTAGATTATAGAATTTTTTCCTTGATTCCTATACATTTTTGAAAGATCAAAGACTAAAGTCTTTAGTCTGTGGTTGACACGACGCCATATATGTTTACGTTATAAAGCAAGTCTGTTTAAATAGACAGTATATTATTTATGTATTTACAAGAAAATAATAGTATTTGAGTATGTTTAAACATTGTCTACCAGGTATTCATAGTACAAACTCTGCTTAGTTTGGGAATAGATAGCGTATTGTGAATGACTGAAGAAATTCTGACCAATCACTGCTTACTAAGATGTTTTGATATGTCATTACTTATTATCTTATTAGATTTTAATCACAACAGCAGGCGCTAGATGTCGGCGATCGCTACAAATTAGTGTTATTCTGAGGCTTTATTAGTAGCTATCTGACAAGCACTTATTACAATACATTAAGATTTTGTAGTCAATGTGATTAGCAAAGTTTCTTACATATTAAGAGGTTAATTATCTTTTTGTCACAAGAATACTTGATGTGATAAGAAACCTATATTCGTGTTCTATAAAAAAAAAAAATGATTTATTGAATAAAATGACCGATTTGGTTACATCACCGAATTATAAATTAAAGTCAGTATGAACTGCATACATTATCACGATAAATGTTCAGATTAGATATTTTTAACAACAACAAATAAATATGTTTAAAGTACAATATGCTCTTTAATGATGAATTGCATATTTTGAATATGATCTTAATAGCATCACCACAAGGTTTATTTTTAAATGACGCTAAATACAGGGAAAGCGGCTAACAAAAATGTAGGTAAATTAGTCTACCTACTTTGTTTATAACTAGATTAAAAAGCAAATCTAAAGATTATAATAATATCCTTAACACGTACACACAACGCCATCTAGGCCTGTATTAAATAGAGTTTAGTACCTAGGTATTCCGGTAGGGTTTATTTCAACTCATTTGGAAACATTAACATAAAAAAATCATTGTACGTTAATGCTTGACATTTACATTGAGCTGGATTCGATCATGAAAGTTCTCCGTCTCTATAACCACTAAGTAACAGAGGACCTTAAACATAATGATAACTATACCCCTTCCAGCGTAAGTTTAGCTTTTTGACAGTTCACGTCCATGAAGTTTCGTAATACTTCCGCTTATTTTTCGAACAAATTATATTGTATTTCATGGATGTACCCATGTTTTTTTCGGTTACCATGGTTACTTAGTGATGGACACTCATAACGATTACAACCATTATGAAACAAATTACAATTAATCGGTAGAAATAAATGCTATGAATAAACCTGAATTATTCTTAATACGTTTATAAACTGTAATATGATATTTTAGACTAGCTAGGTATAATCCGCGAATGTTTCACGAGAAATTATGTATTTTAAATAATACCTAATCTAACTATAATTATATAATTTTAAGCTATAGGCTAATTCTCTTAACATACATATAAAAAAAGAAACAATAATATAATGTAAAAGATGATGTTAGTTGATATAAGGATCCAAATGTGTAAAATAAAGCAATTTGGAAAATCGAAAAATCGCTTACAATCGAATGGCATTACATTCGAAATACTGCTAAACGTCACTAACGACAATCTGTCAAATGTTGTTAAATAAAGTGGAAGGGGTATAGGTATGTAAAATTTTTATTAGTGACCTAAAACTATCCCAGATAGAAATATCTGGGATAAAACTAATCAGGGGTCTCGTGTGATGGAAGGTAATTTGGTAGGAGACGACATGAGGGAGGGCAAGGTGAAATTTGTATATTTTTGGGGGATACTATCTAGCCCTAACGCAGACAGACTTTGAAGTTTCTACAGAATTTATACCAATCGCAGTAGCAGAGGGTCTACAAAATTGATTAACTACCACTTAAAAGGACTCAATTTTCTTTGAAAAACTCAAATTCCTTAATATGAATTTAGTTTTATTTAAGAACTTTAGTTCTACAATAATATCTCAGTCCTATGAGTCTTTTTGCATTAGGACTCAACAAAAGGACTCAAGACTCATAACTCAGGGCTTATTTTAGTCAGAGTCTTGCGAGCTCTGTCAAAATGAATCCAGTCGCTAAATTAGGACTTAAAAAACTCGAATCCCGTCCAACACTATATTTGGCATTATCTTTCAGTCGTTACACTCTAGTCCGACCCGCGTCGGTAGGGACTCCAATGACCCCAAGGACATAAAGGAGACAGTTTACCGATAAAAAGACAAGAAGGTATTTTTTGATATTATGTACAACTTTAGTGAGTAGTGCTCTTTAGATTATTATTACTGATTTATTTGCATGATTGATTTTTCTTATGCACGATTCTTCAACTAATGTTATCTTTTGAATGGAATTTCCAATTTTGATAATTCAAAAGTAATCTACAGATAGATACTGATATAGACCTAAAAATAATGTATTTTATTAGAATAAGAATGAATACAACTTGAATTCTTAACAAAGTGGTCGAGTTTCTATCCCAGCCTTCAATAATTTTAAAATATAAAAAGAGGTTACAATAGCATAGAGCAAAAGTTTACTGAAAAAAGCTGAATGAAGATACGTCAGGTTTCGAGTGAAAAAAAAATGGCAGAAAGACTCTTTATTAGCTCACGTCACGCTTATTATTAAAAAAAGGAAAACTTACAGGAAAAACAAAAGGATAAGGTTTTTTAAATTAACATTATTATTATTATATTCTTCATATCTTGTTTTCAATTTATAAATTAACCTAAAAAAAGTGGGCCCTTAGTCTGTCCTACATTATAATATGAAAAGTATGTTAAAACAAAAAGTATCTTTGAACATTTTATTCTAAATAACATAAAATTCTAAATATATTTATGCTAATATTCTAAACATGATTAACTCAGTACCATATAAAGTAACAAGAGTACATCACAAGTGTGATAACGTTATGCATTTGTTTACATTTAACATAACTGGCAGAGAAACAAAGCGATGCACGCATACATTCTGTTTTGCTTAGGGAAAATACGTACTTAGTGCATCTGAATATCGGCCTACTTTATACATACAAAACTAGCTGGGCCTTACTGTATATGCGTAGGATTAATATTCCGAGTAGCTTTAATTATAAATACACTATCTTCATAAACTGTAGCCATGTTATTCTGATGTATAAGGTGTATTATTGTAAAGTTTGATTAAAATCTTTTTGGATTATTTTCTATTATATATGTTACGGCTAATACCCGAAGTGCGGCTACACCTAGTTTTAGCCGGTTAGAACTAGGTGTAGCCACATACTCTTGGTTAAAACTAGTATTAGCCGATTGTTTTCGGGTAAAACTAGGTCTAGCCTTCATCAAGCCGGCTACAACTAGTTCCAGCCATTCACTGTTGGATAAAACTAGGGCTATCCGATATTATTCCGACTAGAACTAGTTTCAGACTATCCCTGTTAATACATGATAAGCCCCAGCGTAAACGTAGACACTTTTGTGTCTTGTGTCAGATACAAGCTACCGATGAATATTTCATTTACCTATATAGAACCAGTATGAAATCATCCACTCCCTGCGCATACTAATGACGATCAAGAAGTGTCCGGTGTGCCGTCTCGGCAACAAAAAGTGTCTACGTTTGCGCAGGGCCTAAACTACCAGAGCAAAGCAAACGTTTATTGTTTATGCACACAGAGAATTACATCGAGCACAATTCGAAGCGGAGATATCTGCGTAGCAGTCTTGTATGTACTTACTATAGCTACTTGGCTACAGAAATCAATGATCTGTCCCATTAATACCATATTTAGTCCAACTCATAATGAAATATTTATTAAATTACTTGTTAATTAAGCTATATAGATTAGCTATAACTAGATATTTCGAAAAGAAGAAAGACAATGAAAAGGATTTATTCAAAACTATGATTTAGCATTTAGAGGTTATCTCTACCTCTACTTGAAACATGTCTCCAATGACCTCACACTACCAGGATAAATTAAAAAATTATCCTACTAATATTAAAATGCAAATGTTTGTGAGTATGAATGGATGGATGGATCGATGTTTGTTACTCTTTCACGCAAAAACTACTGAATGGATTTTGATGAAATTTGGAATATAGGTAGTTTAGGGTGTAAAATAACATTTAAGCTACCTTTACAACGCGGGTGAAGCCGCGGGCATCAGCTAGTAGCTACATAAATACACATTAGAACTAATTACAAAAGGTTAAAATATTTAGATTTAGAGATAAGTTTAGAATGCGTGAAGGAGAGATAATTGTTCATACCATCATCATCATAATGTAATAATTCATGACATCGGTCTAACAGCTAGCGTTAAGCTAAAGCAATAAAAGGATTAAAAGAAATTTACCCCCTTACTTATAAACTTTCCTTTTCTCCTTCTCTCTCTCTCTTAAATTTTAGTAATTGATTAATTAGCATAGACTCTTATATTGTTTGGTATAAGGTTGGTTTTCGTAATAAAAATCTCGCAAAACAGTAATTAAATTTATGAGGCGTTTATGAGTAAGGGGGTTTATCGTTAATGTATCTTTAAAAACTTTACTTTTTTAATAAATGTTACAAACACACGCTCATTTGATGTGAGCAGTGTAGTGAATTTAGATTTAAAAAACGAAATACATTTAAATCGATGTAAAGAGGCAATATAGGAAGGTACCTTGGTCTGAAGGAAAATCAAGAATTCTTTGTTTAGATGTATTGGCTGCAGTAGTTGACGAACGTTTGTCAGAGTTGACTCACGTGTTGACAAATGTTTGGAAAAGTGTAATAAAAAATTGATAAAAAGGAGAAAATAAAAAAAAGGAGTATTGTTTTGCGTCGGCTCTAATATTTGCATCACACAGCTCTGAATGCAGTGCGTACCTATTTAAGTTATCAAATAACAGAAACACATTGAAAAGCAAGGAAAAAGTCTTTGGTGTTCCATTACCATACATTATTAACATTTTGATATGTATCACATAACTAGTACATTAAGACGACCTTTCGTAGACCTTTAGCTACGCAGAGGTATCTACAGTGTAACGTGCATGAACGTAAACATTCGCAAAATACATCTAATTAATAGTTGTGTATAAATAATATATAACTACATTAATCAAAGGCGGTATCGGTATCAGACCTTTCGTCTTTTCCAATGATCGGTGAAAAATTGGTGTACGGGGACCATGACAAACCGATATTGTCATTAAGTTGTTTAGATTTTTTAAAATTAATTAATAGTTTATCTGTGTACATTTACTTTATTCCATTTAGAATTTTCTAATTTGAAGTTGGAATAAATATACAGTCTGTTTTAGTGATAGCTACAGCAATATTTGGCTGATGTTTAAAAAAAAACTGACTTTTTCAAACTTTACGCAATCTTTGTGAAAACTTATGATATAAGAAAATTTTCAGAAGAGACTTATAAAACTGTTAAAACATTTTCCTAAACTACGTAAACTTGAATAAAGAAGTAACTAACTTATTTAAGTTGCTTGTCAATTATATTATCATGTCGAACATCTTCATTTTGTAAACATAAGGTTGCGCGTCTAACACCACAAAGCAGGAAAATAAACAAAAATAATTCGCAGAACAACGGCAAAGTTCATATTTAAAGGATAAATTTGTGCATACAAGTAATTAATCGAAGTAAAATGCATCATGCATATTGTGTTTATTATCATGTAGCGCTGGCAATACGGCTAAATATATAATAATAATCGCAAGCCCATACAACACACAACTTTGTTTACATCTAAAAAAATAAACTGATCTTACTAACCTTTGATTACTTCTGTGTTTTCAACGTTTTGGGTGACAGAAACAAACTTGGGTCCAATATGTATTCGTGATGATTTAGTCACATTGAGGTTTGAAACTGTTGGTTGCGAACGTGCTGCCGCCTCAAACACCCGATCGTCCATCATGACCAGTTCGGAGCCATCGCTAGTGCGGCCCATCGTGACTTCGTGCTCCCTCAGCTCTTGCTTAGGCTCGCTCCACATAACAAACACTGACGAACTTGGTAAAACCGAACGCGACCACAGTTACTGACGTCACACAATGGATGATTATTACTGGTCAGGCGTCAGCGCGCTTCGTCGTCTGCAACGCTACTAACTTCACGCCTTTGTACGGACAAACTCTGACAAATTGTGATAAACCAATTTACAATCTACTGGCTGATTCGCTATTCCCTCATTAGTCATCGCAGACGAACTAAAGAGTGAAATTTGCTCAACGACGCCATTAAATTATTAATTCTTTTATTTAAGATTTTTATTATTTACTTTTGTTTGCTACCACCGAGAAATTATGATAACCTGTTTTTTGAGTTTATCGTTGGTACTTTTTTTATCTGTCTAGTGATATGTATATTTTATTACTTGATAATATTAGATTGTAAAAATAATTAGCAATTGGAATGCGTTATTTAAGTCTTAAGTAAACATTTTCTTTGCAAGTACTTGCGTAGGTGTCTAATATAATTTTTGACCGATTCAGATTCCAACTTGGTCATCAAAGAATATAGAATATCTATATATGATTCTTAGAAAAGAAGTTCCATGAGTTTTTATATTAACGCAGCTTTTTATTAAATATGTATATGGAAAATGGATGGTTGGAGTATGTCTTGAAGTACAAAATTGTTAAGTAGGTAAAATCGAATTTAATATCTTCATCTTGCTTAGACACAGACAAAGAAAAGCATTAAGTGATTAATAAACATGTAAAATGTTATCTTTATTTTATGATAAGTAGTATTAATTTGTTACATAGACATTTTATTTGTTCCTATGTAGTAAAATATTATGAATATAATTTAAGAAATTGCGAATAGTATATTGTTAATTTAATATCACAGTTTAGGAATCTGAACAGCGAATTTGAGTGGAGGAACTTCAAAACTGAGCCTAAAGATAGCTTACTTATAGATCAGCTACGCTGAAAGTCGGTGAATACCTAGAGTTAAACCTTCTTTGTTAGAGTACTGTTAAGTAAACAATAAAAATCCTTTAATCGGCATTTACTGCAGCTTTGGAATGATTTGAGAAAGTGACAGCCTAATGTTTCTTAGTTCGTCAATGCAAGAATATAAATTATTATAATATATTATAAGGAAAATTTATTTAATGTATTACTGTTCATACCTTCATCATCATCTCAGCCAATTGACGTCCACTGCTGGACATAGGCTTCGTCCAAATATTGCAACCTTGTACGGTCCTGCGCCTTACTTACTTCCTTCCTAAGTATTATAAGGTACTTACTTTACTTCCTAAGTATTATAAGGTAATAGTTCATTAAAGTAACTTCTATGTTTAGTGTGTAGTTTATTAACAAAATAGAAATTGTTCTAAAGCTATATAAACTGGTAACCTCTAGCACTAACAACTTTTTTCCATAACCTAGTTCACTATAACCAGTTTACAGGCAAATGAAGGAGGGGCGAATACTTATCTGATTTTTTTATTTAGGTTCAACAAACATAATTTATCGGTAGTTGTATGAGTTGAATTATTGTATTATTTATCATATAACGCTGAGAAATTATAAATTGTAATAATGGGCCATAGGTCTGATGAAGAAAGCAGTATTCCTTCACTTAGGATCCTTAGGTTAGTTGGTTATTCGCTTAGGTTGCAACGCATTTCTTTTAACGTCCAGTAAATATTTGCCGATCACTTTCACATGTGACTATGTGGCTGACAAGCTCTGCCACTCTTTTCAAACATAATTTAATCAAACTATTTTACGGATTCCAGCAGCCAGAACATTAATGTAAGCTAATCTCTTAATTAAATTCAGATAGAACTGATAGCCACTAATTTTGGTTGAATAAATATAAATTCATAAAGTAAAACCAACATGATATCTAAATTTTTTATGACAAAGACGTATTCAAGTTAGAAAATGAAAAGCAACATAAAAATAGTAAGTATATTTCAGTCTAATATTCTAAAGATACCTATACAAAATCAATGCCCTTTCCCAACAGCTACATTTATTCAACAGTATAAAATGAAATATCTAAACAGCAACTCTATCTATTAAGTAAATTATGTAATTTATTTACTATTAAATGATATTTTATTTGCATTTTGACACGGTTGCTATCTCTGGAGCCCTAACTACAAGTAGCTTAGTCCTTGATATGCGATAATGCCGGGTCTATATATATCTTACGGGTTTTATTTATTTGCATATTAAGAATAAGATGTCAATAACCTGAGTTCTCGATAGAAATGAGGAACATTAAAATTTTAAGATTGTAACATTAATATAATCATTTCAGCCAAAATATGTCCACTACTTAATTTAGGACTCTTTGGAACATGTTGCTTCTTTTGTCCTGTGCTTCCCTCATGTATCGGGTCCTCGCGACCTTTACCAGGTCGCTGGTCTATCATATGCGAGGTCTGCCCAACCAGCGTCTTCCAGTCACCATTAACATACATAAAAAGACATGCTAAAGGTAAAATATTAATTATCCACCTTTCTGTGGCCTCGCTATGTAATATCTAAGGGTCGGATTCAATCGGTAGATAAGGTTTATATTTGCAAATAATTATTAAATATGACGTCAATATTTTTGGCAAGTATTTAAGTACAAGAATGATGTATTTGTATAAGCATATTTTAAGGTGAGCACTCATACTTAAATTTGTATTTGCACACTTCATTGAAGGTCAATTTATTAAGCAAAATATTAATATTTTAGTATTTTACTACTAGAATGTTTGACGTGGCATTAGGTAGAGGTTTGTTTAAAGTAGAGTGAATGCTAATGCACGCTGGCCAAACGGATTGGTATAGGGTTTAATTTCAAGTTTTCTTACTTATTATTTCATTAAGATAATATTCAATTCACAAATACTCCCTTAGTCGGTTTTTACGACACCCATGGGATAAGATGGGGTGGTGACATATTGTATTCTTACTCCGTCACCACTCGGTGTTAGAATATAAAGTATGTATGTTTGTAATGTTCGTCGTAGGTATATGACGCCCAGTAGTCTACCTTTCCCTATGCGGATACGACGTGAATTTATGTATATGTTACGGCTAAAACCAAAACTAGGGCTATCCGAACTAGTTGTTGCCGGCTTAATGAAGGCTAGACCTAGTTTTACCCGAAAACAATCGGCTAGTACTAGTTTTAACCAAGAGTATGTGGCTACACCTAGTTCTAACCGGCTAAAACTAGGTGTAGCTGCACTTCGGGTATTAGCCGTAACATATACATATAAACAACTTCAGATTCTCAGTCAATAATTATTGTGTTAAGCTAGAACACCGAATACATTTCTCATATTCGCAGTATCACATCAATCTATACACTCAAAAATATGTCTTATTACAAACCAATAAAGTACCTACACTATGTGTCTAGGTTAATAAGTATGTACATAACTGTGTTTTGATAGCACTATTATCATTCAATGGTTGTACGAATTAAGAAAAAAATGTAAGATGACGCAGCGGTCTCAAGGTGAGGGGCTTCCCCGATGCCGCCTGAGTAATTTGTGGAGGCCATTATGATCTTGATTCTTCGTAACATCGAGACGAATGTTTACAAACAGCTTAATATATCCGTTAAAAAAAATTAATGTCTTAAATATAAAAACAATTATGTGATAATGAATATTAAAAACAATATCTCGGTCCCAACTAATTGACCCCAACTTAGAGTCATTTGATTTTATTGATAACTTAATAACAAATTCGTGATTGATTTACGTTATTTATATACAATATTATCATCATCATAACAGCCCATTAATGTCCCACTGCACACATTAATGGGCTGTTATGATGAATGCCCCACTGCAGAGACGGGCCTCCTCCCGTGACGGAGGGTTACTTGGCCTACTAATACCACGCTGGCCAGACGGATTGGTATAGGGTTTAATTTCAAGTTTTCCTTCTTTTTATTTCGTACAGATAGTATTTACGGTTATTCCCTTAGTCGGTTTCTACAACACCCATGGGATGAGATGGGGTGGTGACATATTGTATTCTTACTCCGTCACCACACGGATAATACAATATTATAATTATTAATAATCCTTACATTCACGAAACCTTAACTAGCCCCAAACTAAGCAAAGTATGGGTACTATACGACTTATAGTTTTTGTGCTTATATTCTTTTATTTAAATACATACATAGCAAGATATACGCACCCTTTTTGGACTCCTTATTGTATCCACAAGTATCGTAATCTCTTTTTTTGGCGTCTAATTGGTCGATGGATGGATGAATCATTTCTTTATTGCATTTAAAATATTCACATATTATATACATTGCCTCACAAAACTGCTTGCGCAGTTTAACTGTGAGATCGTTGATTCTCTTATATTAAAAATATTAACTTAATTATTGACCTCATAGAATTGCGTCTTTTTGGCAAAAGGTGCAATTCTATAAGGCTGCTCTCTTAAAGATTCTAGCTTTAACATATTATTTGTGAAATCTTTTACCCGAAAACAATCGGCTAGTACTAGTTTTAACCAAGAGTATGTGGCTACACCTAGTTCTAACCGGCTAAAACTAGGTGTAGCTGCACTTCGGGTATTAGCCGTAACATATACATATAAACAACTTCAGATTCTCAGTCAATAATTATTGTGTTAAGCGTAATGAGCAAATATTAAATTTTTAATTACGAAAGCCGTGTGAACATAACAACACGGTGACATCGTACTTGGCAGGCCAACAATGATTGCATAATAACTGCTTCTGTGGCAAAGCGGACGTGCACACTGCTGTGTTTAGGTCGCGGCCGGGCTCGAATCCCATGAAAATTTATAATAGGCCTTTACCTAGAAATTGCCATTTTGTATGAAGATTTTATCAGAAGTTAGATTTTTCATACTAACGTTTTCTTAGATTTGTCAAAAATGAATAAACATAATAGAATGAAATTTGGTATAAGTAAGGCAAATTTAGGCTAACTATATGGTGTTTAAAACAAAGAAAAAAAAGTATCAGGGAAGAAGAATAATTATTTTTAATTATTATCTTTTGTTAGATGTTGGTAATATCCTATATTTCCTCTTATACTAAAAAAATATTTATTCAATATACCTATGTTTTAAAAGAATATAGAGTCTAAAGACTGCCCAGATATAAAACGGCAATTATGATATTGTAGGTAAAGACCTATTATATCGATAAACTCCTCCACTGTTGCTGTAGTGTGAATGTGTGTAGGATGTTAACAAAGAACTATTTTGTAGATAAGACAGAGCTATTGATCGAAGACATTTTATTAAAGAACTAATTTCCCGGTGACCAAACAGTACCTTCTACTATTTTCCTATGACAAATTTTCCATTGACCATTTTCCTATGGTACATTTTCCGTTGAACATTTTCCTATGGTACATTTTCCATTGAACATTTTTCTATGGTACATTTTCCATTGACCATTTTCCTATGGTACATTTTCCATTGAACATTTTCCTATGGCACATTGTCTATTGACCATTTTCCTATGGTACATTTTTCATTGAACATTTTCCTATGGCACATTTTCTATTGACCATTTTCCTATGGTACATTTTCCATTGAACATTTTCCTATGGTACATTTTCCATTGACCATTTTCCTATGGCACATTTTCTATTGACCATTTTCCTATGGTACATTTTCTATTGACCATTTTCCTATGGTACATTTTCCATTTACCAATTTCCTATTGACCATTTTCCTATGGCACATTTTCTATTGACCATTTTCCTATGGTACATTTTAAGCTTCATTTGGTTCAGTTTAAATAATATTATCTAATATTATTTAAACTAATATCTAATAGTTTAGATTTTTTCATACAAATGTTTTTTTCGCTAACTCCCGTTCCCGAGGGAATTTTGCAATATCCTGTTGCAACAACGTTTTTAATTTACTAAAGTACCTGCATGCCTAATTTCAGATTTAGATTTAATTCTTACAAAATTTTTTTTTTTAGATCCCGTTCCTGAGGGAATTTTGCAATATCCTGTTGCAACTACGCTTTAAATTTACTAAAGTACCTGCATGTCTAATTTCAAGCGTCTTACATAAGTGGTTTAGATTTTTTCATACATATGTTTTTTCCCACTAACTCCCGTTTCCGAAGATATTTTTTAATATCCTGTTGCAACTAAGCTTTCAATTTACTAAGGTACCTGCACGCCTAATTTCAAGCGTCTAACTTATGCGGTTTAGATTTTTTCATACAAATGTTTTTTCCGCTAACTCCCGTTCCCGAGGGAATTTTGCAATATCCTGTTGCAGCTACGTTTTTAATTTACTAAGGTACCTGCATGCCTAATTTCAGGTTTAGATTTTTCATTCAAAAGTTTTTTCCCACTTACTCCCGTTCCCGAGGGAAAATTTCAATATCCTGTTTCAACTAAGCTTTAAATTTACTAAGGAACCTGCATGCCTAATTTCAAGCGTCTAACTTAAGTGGTTTAGATTTTTCATACAAAAGGCTTTTCCCCCTTATTCCCGTTCCCGTGGGAATTTCGGAAATTCCTTTCTTAGTGCACCTCTACGATGCCTAAGCTACGTTCCTTCCAAATTTCAAGTGCCTACGTTTGGCCGTTTAGGCTGTGCGTTGATATGTCAGTCAGTCAGTCAGTCAGTTTCTTCTTTTATATATACAGGGTGGCTCATTCAAAAGGGTCAGTATGGGAAAGTATTAAACTATAAGTCATACGAAGATTTGTTCTTAGGAACCATGTCACCGATTTTAATAAAAAGAAAAACTGCATTCATACATTTGAAAAAGATACTGCACCCAGTCGGGAATCGAACCCGGTTGTTTTGCAAAAATAATATTTTACTTTTTTCTATTTAAATATCGATTCTGTAGGTCTTAAGCAGTAAATGTCTCTAAGAAACATTATGTCTAAAATTAATAAAATGCATTGTTTTCATATACTTAAATTTATCATAGTAGGTATTCGAAGTGGCCACGTTTAGGTAACGATCTTGTTAGGTAAATAGCATTTTGTATTTTCATGTGGTGAGTTTGCGTTAAAATTGACTTTTTGGCTGACCTAAAAGATCTTCAACGTTATCATAGTTTGTTTTGCACACTTCATCCTTAACGTAACCCAACAAGAAATAGTCTAGAGGCTTTAAGTGGGGCGACCTCGAACAATGGTGGCCACATCGAACACCTACTATGATAAATTAAAGTATGTGAAAACAATGCATTTTATTCATTTTAGACATAATGTTTCATAGAGATATTTACTGCTTAAGACCTACAGAATCAATATTTAAATAGAAAAAGTATAAGTTTACTTTTGCAAAACAACCGGGTTCGATTCCCGACTGGGTGCAGTATTTTTTTCAAATGTATGAATGCAGTTTTTCTTTTTATCAAAATCGGTGTCATGGTTCCTAAGAACAAATCTTCGTATGACTTATAGTTTAAGACTTTTCCATACTGACCCTTTTGAATGAGCCACCCTGTATAATAATAAAAAGATAGGTACCGTTCTTCTTCTTTGCGTGTCGATAACAATCAAACTGTGTCAGCCCAAAATTTTGCCACGAGTATTGCATTCTCAGTGGCATGCATGAGATCCTCCATTGTGCATGTGTTAGGTCCTAGAGGACAAGATAGCAGATGTTCCATTGTTTGTGGAACAGCACCACACACACATTCCTGGTCCTCCCTAAACCCCCACCTGAACAAGTTCTCCTTGCTTCTACCGACCTGAGTCCGGAGTCTGTTACGTGATTTCCAGGTCGGCCAAAGGAGCAGGTGTCCTGTTGATGGGTTTTCGGACAGCGGGACAAAAGGTGTTGGTAGGGTACTTCTATCTGGCCACAACCCAAGTCTCTCATGTGAGCTGCTCGAATTTCCGACTAATGGGAAGACGCATTTAGCAAAGCTTTTACGGCTTTTCAGCCTTTGTGGCACAAGGGTGTAGTGATGTAGAGGGTGCCGAGTGTCTTCTTCCATTTTCGCTCTTTCAACAGGTACCGTTAATTTTGTATAGAATATTTGTATTTGTTTCTTACATTTTTGTTTTATTATTAGTTAATATCAAAATATAGAAAAGGTCTCTCATACTTTCATTTTATGTGAAATTCAGTGGGAGAAGACTTTACACAGGTGTGGGATGATAGTTTTTAAATTTATCTAACTTTCAAAGGGCAATAGGAAGAGCTATATATTTAAGAAGAGTATGTGTTTTTTAGAAGAACCACAATGATTGACTCTACTTTAATGATCGTTTCATTAAACTGACAATGGGATGGCACACAGCTTGTAGAAAGGACAGCCATTCTTAAAATGACGAGGGAAAGTTTGAAGCTGGAGTACGAGATAAAAAAATACATTAACATCAATTATTAAGTATACTCCGTGTGGTGACGGAGTAAGAATACAATATGCCACTACCCAATCTCATCCCATGGGTGTCGTAGAAACCGACTAAGGGATTGACAGTAAATATTATCTTTACGAAATAAAAAGAAGGAAAACTTGAAATTAAACCCTATACCAATCCGTCTGGCCAGCGTGGTATTAGTAGGCCAAGTATCCCTTCGTCACGGGAGGAGGCTCGTCCCTGCAGTGGGACATTCATGGGCTGTTATGATGATTATGTTAATGGAAATGAAAGCCGGCCGATAAAAAAAGTAGTGACGTTAATAAGTACTCTTTGCTTGTAGACTGTTTCATAGATAAAGTATTTATGTTGATTATTATCTACAGACCTTTTTTCATGAATTTTAAATAAATTGCAACCAATGAACTGGGCTATCATAATTCAATATTTAAAAGTCATAACATGATTCAGTTTTATCCGCTTACAACCGGTTTTATTGAAAACAGATTACCTTATTGATATATTTCTGATTATACTTTCTCGATTCTTGGAACATCGAAAGATTATCTAATAATATAGCTTTTTTATCAACTGTAGGGGTTCAACAACATTACGAGTTTTTTTATACCAATAAGATTGCGTTTTGGAGTATAATAATATTTAAGGGTATAGACAAAATTCAGTGTATATCATAATTTAAATACGAGTGTATCGCAAAAACTCGTGCTTCCTGACATGACAGAAATTTTTTCTAGCAACGTGAGGAATAGGTATGCGTAAAAATTTAAGCATTGTGCTTTTATACAACTTGTCTGGCAACTGTCCCAGGTAAATATACTCGTCGACAACTTCGAGTGTAGAGCCTCCAACCGTAATTGTAGTGGGTGCAACATGGAAATTTGCCATGATCTTGGTCTTATCCATGTTGATTTTAAGACCCACTTGTTGGGAGACACTACTCTCACAACACTACTAAACTACTTATCATTATCATCATAATTTACAAAGAAATATTCTTTTAACATTTCCTACAACTTGACAACCCAGTAAGGTTAGTAGTTTAGTTTTAAGTGGTTCAGTTTACCTAGGCTTTTTCCGCACTTAGCTGGCTAGATGAGATTGTGCATGTCATACCGACCTGTTTATTCCAACCAACCCAGGTAAAAAAAGTAGCAACCTTTAAGGATATTGCAGGCTTCTGGTAGCTATTGCAGGGACTCAATAATCCGTGCATGTTGATCTGCCACGTGCCTGCATTCCATGAGTGCGTGCTGTGTCTCTATGTATCCCCTGCAAAGAGAGTTCTCTTCGTTTTTCGTCTTTCACATCTGTGTTAAAAAGGTTTAGAGGACAGTGACCTGTTAATACTCGAGTAGTTTTATGGATTTTGTCCCTTCTTTATATTAAAAGCAAACCTTTTTGATGACGGAACTGCAATCTTTGTTTGGCTGCACCCTTCACTGTTCTTTCATTACTGTGCTTACATTGGAGTGTTTTTAGTTTAGGGCTGGTTTATAAAATACCGATTGACACTCAGTCTAGGTATCTAAGTATAATGGCCTAGAATTCTAAAACAAAATTAATCATAGGATACTGGAGGAATTAGAAAATATTATTTTACGTAAAGAAAATAAAGAAATGACCAAACAATTCTATGTTTATTTCATCACAAACTCGTAATTATGACATCATTAATAAAGTAACATACTTAATATCTTATTAAAACAAAAATATGTTATCTCAAAAAATAGATCAATAAATTTATGTATTATATAATAGCCTTTAATAACTAAGTCTAATTTTAAAATTTATTGTATAATAATATATGCTTACATATAATTTATATAATTACAATATTTTACTGTTAATTTATCACGTGGTTTTGTTACCCTACCTATTGTATATCTTGCCTACGCAATCTTGGGACGAACTCATTTTGACAAGGTGTTTATTCATTTGTACCATATCATGTACTTTCCTAAAACCGATGTAATTCTGATAATAAATACCTAGACTTTACAAATTAGTACATCTCCAGACAAAATATTCGAACAATTGACATTAAACTGTTATTCTATTTCTTTAGGTCTGAGGAGGTCCTAATTTCAAATAATATCATAAATAAATCTTTAGGTTCTATCATAAATATTGAAGCATGCAACACATGGTAGGCAGCCATGTTTAATTATATCTACTAAATAAGATTCCTCCTTAAAATAAAACACTTAAGTACATGTAAAATTGTAAACTTTTTCATAAATACAGATTACAATTTTAAATGTATTCGTGACAGGTATACACAAACTTAATTTATCTACGTATGTATAATATCTATTGTTTAATTAAAATTACATTAATTTATTTGATCTAGTTGCCTCTCACGATAAGATTTTTACAGGGTTTCAAATCTCTCGCAAAGGATATTTTAGTTCTAATAAATTCCAAAGAAAAAAATATATTACCTAAAAGACACAAATTATTCGCATTATTTTATATTTGATAAAAATAAAATTAACAATTGTAAAATAGACATGATCAATGAAGTACTTTTATTCTAAGTCACCTGATAAGTACATGTTATATAAAAAGATGTCGATAGACGGTACCAGTCTGACTAATATCATACTGTCATTAACATAAAAAAATCTGGCAATACTTTTTATTTAGATGTTGATTGTAATTGTAAAGACATAGCAAAGAAAGTAACTAGTTTCTTACACACAGCGCCATCTATCGGCACTCAGAACAATGAATATTTCGAATTGAGCGTCAATTTTCTTTTCAAGTAAGTAAAACTCACAAAATTTCTTTACAATTTTCTTAAAGGAATGAATATTATACAGCTTACAATACTACCTAGTTCATTAAAAAAATAGAGCACATCATTGTATCAGCTACCGTATCAACAAGGAAGAATTTACATTAAAGCTACTCATGACAATTCTGTTGAAGATTTTATTGAATTATACTTAGACCAGCTTTCCTTTTGTTGAAGTAGGTACTTCATCTTACGTAGGTTAATGATAGAACAACATAAAACGAAACACAATACTTCAAACAATTATCACATCTTGTTCAGAATACAAAAGAGCTGTTGTTGCGTGATGAAGGTTTGATCGTAACATAGAACGCACTAAAATTAATTTAGCGCACCTATGAACGAAGTTATAGAATAAAATTAGACAAAGGTTGTACAAAATCCAACGCTTTCGTAGTTGAGCTGTTAAATATTTTAATTTATAAAAACGCTATAGTTAATAAGTATTGTCACTTTAGAAAAATATCGTTATACTAAGACCTTTTACTTGCTGTAAAAAAGTGCAATTATAAAACAAATTGTGCAATGTCTAAGGAATGTATAAATTATAAGCTTGTTTAAATTTCCTTGGTCCTAAATGTTCACATAACATCATCACAGTAAGAATATTGACGTATGCCGTCGAACGAGGAACAAACTACACTGATCTGTTACAAAAATTACATAAAAAACAATCACAATCGTTTACATAAGTGCCGAGTTCATCAAAACCGTATCTTTTACACTTTACACTTCACAAATTTACGGTTTGTTATGTGACAATATCATATCAAAATGCCTGTTATAACTTAAAGTAAAGAAAACCGATGTTGAATATTTTGGTAATGAGAACTATTCATTCAAATATAATGTTCTTTTTTGTGTAAGTCGACCATGTTAAGACCAGCTTCTTTGCCCAAATCCATGTACTTTTATTTCCGTTGGTAGTGGATTTCGAGTATTAATATGTAAAAGGTTAAGCTCGATGAGATTCATTTTGCTTTTATCGCTAAAAGCGGGTTTAGACACATATTTTTACCTGTTATAATAGTTGCGACTTTTACAGATATTAGACGGTTTCTTCTCTTGTTTGTACTTGTAAAGTCTTAGATTTTTATCGTCTCATTCCACTTAATTTAACTTACCTATTGGATACATAAATAGCCCTAATTACATTCGAGATTATATCATGGAGATGTCATTGAGAGATTTTGTACATACCCAAACATGTATGGCATATTGGTAAAGTGGGAGGGGAGCGATGTCTACGACAAGAGACATCGACGTATGGAGCACTGTGTAGGCCGAGCGGTGGGTCTTGTGCCCTATGGCCGACGGCTATGGCTTAAAGGTGTGTGATGATTATTTCGTCATCAATCTCGTCCTTCTCGTCATCTTCTTCTGGGGGTTGCTTAGCAGCCTCGGCGGCTACAGCTGGATCTTCAGCAATGGCTTTAAGGCGGCGAGCCTGGAAAAGAAATACTAATAAAACATTTGTTGACACTAAACGAAATATACTGTAATTTAATTTAACTTTTAATTTATATTATCAACACAATTAATAGTAAACTGCTTTTAAATCGATTTCGACAATTTTTTTTTAAAGTTTTATAGTGGTTTTGTCTACGAACCCTATTACGATAGAAAACGTCAAGCTATCCCTTTATATGAATATTCTATAGTCAAATTTATAATGTTGATAATAAATGTTGCAGTAGCAGATAAAATTACATAGAAAAAAAGTCCAAGAGTCGAAAGTCGGAATACATTATTAATTCTCTAGGGTTCTACTGAAAAGAGCACTGTCCGAATTGACGCATCGTTAGACAGCCATAAAATGGTTCTCAGAAGCAAAACTATCTCTTACCTTTCTCTTATGGAGGATCTCAACAACGAGGTACCCGGCGACGCCTATAAGAAGCATCACCATCATAACGTATAGCTTCATCCTGGCGCATAGGTGAGTGGAGTAGGCATAAGCTATGACGAACCCGGCGCTTTCCCATAGACGGAAGTTAGAGAAGGCAGCCTCTTTGTTACGTCTGAACAGCACGCCGTATAAACCTGGAATAGAAAGTAATATTTTAGAGTAATGCAAATGAAACCAAAACTTAAAAAAATAAATTCTTATGGGTTTTCTAATGTCCCCGTCCAGGAACGGGCGTTCTCCAATGGTGAATGGATACTTGGATTAATGTACTTTGCCGCCTAGATGGATACAAATGGTAAAGTTAGAGATTTCTGCCTCTGTTAGAGGCGTTCTTTTTTGCGGCATAATTCTTACAAAAATATTAATAATAAAATATTCCCCACATATATATTTACAAATCTATTTTTCCTACCCAATACGTGCGTAAATCTATCCAAACGATACAATGTTAACGTACTGATAATAATTACGTTTAAGTTAAAGAATGCATGAGAAATAATTACAGTGTTCGAGGTGTAACGATAAAAACGTGCTTAGCTATGGTCACGTGTTATTTCAATACTAATGATGTCCTACAATCGGTTTTTATAACAATAACAGATGATAATGGTGTATTGAACAGGTGTTTACAAACCTGAATACTGTTGGTTAGTGTATCATTTTAAAAACGAGGCTTATATTTGGTTGTTTTTTTTGTTATTGTACTACTAATACTACTAATAAGGTTTTTCTGTAAATTTTTCTAAACGTCAATAGGAATAGATAATTGGTGTTTCCAGAAAATTAACAAAATTCTAGTGTTTAATAACCTAAAGTCGTTGCTAATGCAAGGAAATAATTCTTGATATACTATAACGTTATTTAATAATAACTTTACCTAATTAATA
The DNA here is from genome assembly GCA_905475405.1 of Schrankia costaestrigalis. NCBI lineage: Eukaryota > Metazoa > Arthropoda > Insecta > Lepidoptera > Erebidae > Schrankia > Schrankia costaestrigalis. Next base: position 19,406,122 of record FR997825.1, on the reverse strand, counting down.
TTTATATTGAGATTACAGATTACACACGGCCTGAGTAAACTTTTTTTCTGGAGGCCTTGCAAACATAGCAACTGCATTTTTAAAACACCCTATGTGTTATAGTAGACTGGTGAAATTCAACGTACTTGATACACAACCTTCTTGCAATCCAACCCAGCAAGGTATTAGTCGGCCAAAATTCCCTCTAACACTTGACGTTTAAGAGTTACACAAGTACCTATATACATAAACTCACGCCCTACCCCGTTCTGAGTAGGCAGAGACGATAGAAAAGAACAACGTTTAAGAATTTAAGAGTTCTTGGGGAAAATCTAAAGAACTATTTTTTTATCTCTTCCATAGAATCTGTATGACGTAATACGGAAGAGTTCCGATATGAATTAATGTTTTCTAATGAGTCTGTGGCATTTTAATACTTAATGATTATGATAATATTGTTTTGAGTTCTTATAGACCACAGATTTTATTGAAAATCATCTAATTTATATGTTTTGGTCGTTTATACCAATTACAGATGATTGCATGCATTATGCTTGTATTGTTGTAATTAAGTTTAATTAATGTTTGGTTTACAATTATACTGTGGTTTTTAATTACTCGATTTCATTAAAATTAGGTTATTTTTTTTAATCTACGGAGCAAGTGTATTGTTTAATGATTGGTAATAGTTAAGTTTAAAAATATGGTTTTTATCTAAAAAAAATACATTATTCTAAGTAAAAATATACCTAAGTAGTAAGTATTATAATCGGTATCAATGCTTAGGCAAAACCTAAGCCTGTTTAGCTTAAGTCAGTATTTTGTTCGTTTCTTAGAAAATTATTTTGTATATCTTACCATTAATTTGAGTCTGCCACACCGCATCTCCTACTCCCCAGAGGCCGGAGATAACGAAGAAAACTGTTGGAGAGTCAGGATTTGGCCTCCAGATCAACAGCCAGACAATAAGGCCTAAATGCAGGGCAGCCCCCATCACGAGTATGGGGAATCTTCCGATGTATTTCATGGCCGTACCGAACAGTAAGGAACATATTGCGTTGACTACACCGAAGCAGATCATCACGTAGCCGATTGACCGGATACCTAATGCACATGATACGTAGGCCTGAAAATAATATAAAGAACTTGTTAGAAGAGAATATAATAAGAAAAGAAGAAAAAAGATACTAAAGTACCTAGTAACATTAAGTACCTAAATCTATTTCTACAGTTGTAAATTTTGAGGGTAGATGATGTTTTATTCGTGAAGAACTTCCATTTATTCATTTCCCGTAGTCAAGTTATTCAATGGAATAACATATTATATTCTGATACAGGTTTATTAAGTGTAAAACGAAGGCTACCTTTACTTTACAACTATTCCTCACTTATTCACACAACGCTATTTAGTCCCAAATAAAGCTAAGCCCATACTAGTATGGATTTAACTAAAATACACGATCAGGAATTCAACCTAAAAGCTCTGTGAAGCAACCTCATTTTGGTCCGAGAATATCGTGCAAACTGACATTTCAAATAAATCAATTTATTCAAGCCTTGATCTTCAAACAAAATAAGCAGTTAATTAGAAGCAAACATATATAATGAAATGTTATTTTTTTTATAATAAAAACGTCAATGACACAAGAAAAAAACACATAGTCAAAATTTTTAATTAGCAAAATTGAGAACGAATACACTGCTGTAATTTCTACGCTAAATAGATATTATGCCGTTGTTGGAAGTTAATCTTCATCAAATCGAATCTTCTCAAAATATGAAGCTGAAAATGTATGGTCACATACACATCATTTCAATTTAAACCTCACTAAATTGAAAAATAGTTTGGTTTCCTATTCTCAGCCCTTTCAATGTAGTTATCATAAGTAAACAATTAAGTTATATAGACAATATTTACCTGGGTGTAATCAGCTCCAATAAATGCCTGTTCCATTCCAATCCAAAGGGTGATAGGGATCAATAGCTGCTGGTTGGGTTTCTTCAATTGGTATGCGGTGGCAGAAAGGAGCTGGATTCCTGTGACCTCTCTGGAGGGATCTGAATTTCTTTGCTTTTCACCATATCTGTAAATGTAATTACTCGTTTTAAAGTTTTTGGTTGATGATTTAAACGCTTTGAGAAGTTATAAGTCCAGTAACTGTTCGACAGAACAAAATATATAAACATTATGTATAAGCTTGATCCTACTATGAATCTCAACAATTCCCCAAGAAATTAATTCCCGAAAACAATAACTTAAATCACAATGATCAAGGAATCCAAAATATCAATGTTTTATAATTTACCAACTGGCTACAGTTGAGGAAATGTGATTGTATTTTGATTTCACTTAAAACTACTTAAACCTTTGTTTACCGTTCACGTCACATAAATACATCGGAAATAATTTTCAATCTTATCAGAAAACTAAGCGTGAACAAAAGAGTCTCAAGAAAAACTAGTTTATTGGAATATTTAGATTATAAAGATATTTAACGGTATTCGACCGATTGCATACTCGTTGAACTTTCAATACCTAATCGTTTATAAAACCAATGACAGATACTACAAATAATATGAGATTAGGACAGTATTATAAATTGATTATCATACTTCCGTTTAATTTCTGAAAAGTTATAAATTATATCTATATTTTGGGTTAATCTGTCATAGTTTGGACTATTTATTATATTACATAGATTAATGTTCAACAATGGGTATATTTTACACGTCACAATAGCACCCTAGTTTGGTGCGTACAATACATTTGATGGTTTCAATGAACTGACTGGAAAATTAATTGAATGCAAGGGTAAGTACACATCATAATCATATATAACAATCGGTGATAACCATTAACAGGCTAGGTCAAAGCAATAAACAAACCTTGACAGTGGATCGACGAGCAATGCCACCATGAGGACGGCCACAGCGACGCAAGCGAGGTATATGGCACTGATCTCATATATTTCGCTGTCTGGTGGCCTATGAAGGTTCTGGTTGTCATGGTGACCTCCTCCAATCATACAGAAGTTTGCTCCGCATGTATTCAACAAAGTCTTGCTAACATTTTCGGTCGTTGCATTACCGCTGCTGTGGACTCCAGAGGAAAATACTGTCGACAAAAAATATTGCTGTGTTAATTTTTTGTAAATATGATTTGGTAATTTTAGTTTTCAAAGTTTAAAAAAATAGTTTTTTTTACTATATTTACCTAAACTTGAGATCAGATTTCCCCAAAGCTCAGCTGTTTGCCAAGCAAGGAAGAAGAAGCCGAAGAATCGTACTATAATTCCATCAACGGGTTGATCTGTTAGCTTCGCATAAACGCTTCCTACTTGTGTTAAGTACGTGGCTTTTGAGGTCCACATAGGCGCTGCTCCTAAGCCAACCACCACACCAGCTGGCACTAGGGTGTAAAAAGCAGGGTAGAACTGTGCTCCAATATACGGAGCATAACACATCATTGATAAACAGAGGGTCCATTTGACCGTAAGTCTTTTAATTAGGAATGTAGGTACGAATATACAGGATACAACAAGAGCTGCGTAGATAGAACTGAGTGAAACTGTCCCCAGTCCGTCTCTTGCATTGATCGACGACTGCAAGTTCGCAGTCCCTTGAAATGCAGTAAACTGAATCATGAAGGCTGCGCTTACAGCCGCAATATTTTTTAATATCCTCCATTTTTCGTTTCTCGGTAGCTTTACTTTGCCGGTGGCGAAATTGTCATCTTCAGCGGGTAGTGGTGGGGGTTTAACAATGTCATTCATAGAGCCTCGGTCATGTTGGTAGCCGTCGTTTTTGAAACCAGTCTTAATCGTGTACACGGTGTCTTTGTCCGGACGATCATCTTCACGTCCGCCGCCGTGCGTAGCCGTCATGCCGTGTTTCTACTTTTGCCCTGAAACCAAAGATAAATCTACGTTAATATCAAATGAAAATAGTAAAGATTTGTATACTCTTTAAGTCTTGGTAAAGGAGCTGAAAGTTTTGCCACTTAAAACTAATAAGGTGTTCCATATTGGAATGCTTGTAATGTAACTTGGAGGTACGTTTGTTAATGAATAATGTGTAATGATATTAGGTATTTGTGGCAAATACTTAGATGAAGAGCAGCGAATCGAATCAAGGATAAAAAAGATCCCTGCTTAAAGATGTAAAAGCAAAAGCTATTAAATGTTTTCAAAACTAATGATATTGACTAGAATTAATTGAATACTCGGAATTGGAACCTAGTAATAAGAATTCAAAACTTTCTAAACGCTTAAGTATCAATGTTTAGACTGTTTTGTTTGAAACTACTCTTTCCTATCTCAACATAATGCATTAACTAAAAAATACACTTGATTATTTTGTATGTTTTTAAATCTTTATTTATATAATTTAATTTTGTATTTAGTTGTATTACTTATTCATAATGATGACGTAGCCAGGTTCTATATCATTACATCTGTTTACGTTGAAAGCAGCATACGAAACAAACTCGCCTAATTCGTTCAGTACACCGCCAGTCTACGCCGTTCAGTGAAGTTTTTGTCACAATAATTACGATTTGATCCGCATACAACGTTACAATTGACAATATCAGCTGAGTACATACCACTCTATTGTTCACCAGCTTTAACAAAATGTTTCGTCATGACATATTAACGCTTGGCCCGACACTGTGAAAAACTTCAGTTTTGAAATAGCTCTGTACGCTTGTTTTTTTATGATGACTGAATTTGTTGGTTATTTATACTTTTAACCTTAAACAAAATTATAAGAGTACTTTGAATAAATATGTAATTTGCACGTGATTAAAGGCTTTACGTTGCGATATGTAAATAACATGTATTTGAAATTGTCATGTTCAGGATGTTCGTATTATGATGGATTAAGCATATTTATATAGCATTAACCCTAATTCATGCTTAATATGCATAGTGAGTAGACGAAGTCAAGATTATGCTTAGCAATAGTTCAAGAGTCTATTATTATTTGCCATATTGTTAAGTTAAAGTAAACATTACATGTGACCATTATTGTGAAAACATTTATTAAGTAAATAAATTAAGTCAAAAGTACGTATTTTTAAAAGTCCCACATGTTATTCAAGTACCTACCGAATAAGACAAATATTGTTGGAATGAGGAAGTTCTTCTAAGTTATGGAAGATATTTATTATGAAGTTTTAAATGATATTTGGTATTTTGGGAGCTAATTCCTTCTTCGCGTAGGTTACGGCTTTTTAAGCTGACTAGTAATATTTGTAGGTAGCGAATATGGTGCTATAGTTTGACTATTTTCTGTTCATTATTTCTTCGAGAAGGACAGGCATGTGTTGAGGTCTGTAAGGCTTCCCCCACATTTGACGTCGGCGTTCCTTGGGCATATTATGAGTGACGCTCACGCCGCGTCGACGCATCGTCTACGCCGCGTTCGACCAGCATTGGAAGCGCATGTGCGTACATGCGCTTCTAATGCAACTGAAGAAGGTTAAGCGTCACGGGATCGTCGCGTGGCGATCACGTGACGCTTAACCTTCTTAAGTCAAGTAATTTTAGAAACCATGCTTACAACTGACTAATACAAAAACAGGCAGTGTGGATAGCGTTCAAAGGGGTAAGAACGTGACGCGAACGCCGCGTGAGCGCTGCGTCTACGTCACGTGAGCGTCGCGCCGCGTCGAAGCTAGAGACGCCTACGCCTAATGTGGGGTCAGCCTAGGAAACTGGACGAAGGAAAGTAGGTTTGCTAAGATAGTAGTAGGTACATGGCGCTCAATGGCCTTTGCTTTACCCCATGGGAATAATATGTGATTCTCTTGTATATTAGTCTCCATGAGCCGATATGTAAGTATATTTTATGTTATTAAACATTAAGTATAAAAATAAGTTTGATAAACCGTCAAGTCTCCTCAGTTTTCTAAATCACCTGCGCAGTTATAATAGACGCCGATGTAAAACAATATGTTTCGACACGTGAGCTGTGATTCGGAGTGAAACTAATACACCATGTCTAAACTGGAATATAGAAGGAGTTCGAATATGCCTCTCAGATGCGAAACAAACTGAGCAATAATTCATATTGATTTTATACGAAGTATTACGTATATATGCAGCAATTACATGCTAACTTATGCAACGGATTAAATTAAAAGATTACAGAAATTTCTATTTTTATAACTTTGTTATATTTTCTTAAACCGTGGCTTGTATTATTGTGACCAATAAAAACCACTGTTGTTGCTGTATTGCTAAAATACCTAATATGTAATATTTGATATCCCGAATAAATTGGCGATAAGTATCACAGTGAAAATAGTATCACTATTAGATATTGTATTATTTTTTTTAATTCGTGCTGCAGGCACTGATTGATTAGTTAAATTTCTTCTCAAGAGTAATCCAGCTCTCCCACATACTCGTAATTGTAGAGTTATTGACCGGGTGGTATGTACATCGTAATTGATTTTTGCAGTCTTTGTGTGATTAGCATAATTAATTTTCTTTGTTGACGGTTTTCATATCAAGCGAATGACTTTATCGGCATTTCGATTGTGATATTTTGTGAACGAGAACTTCCTAGCGCCATCTGTTAGCTGCATGATGTATTTCATTATCACGGGTAATTGACGTCCATTGATAGGCACAGGCCTCCTCCAAATATTTCCGCTTCATGCGGTTCAGTGCTTTCCTCCCTTATTGTTGTTTTCGAGGTGGGAGATGACCTGATGATAAGTGGTAAGCCCCTATCATGAACGTCAGCAATACTAAGCCGCGCTGTCTGCTCTAGACAAAGTTATTAAATATCATAGCTTTATAAAAGCATTAGGCTCCCACCTTCAGTTGCTTTGACCTCAATAAAAAAAAAATAATGGTTATCTTTTATGGAAATTATTTACCGTGTATGACTAAAATTTGTACGCAAAAAAACCTAAACAGATGTACGAGAAAGGCACGTTACAATTACGAATCTATGGCGACAGGCTGGCGAGTTCGTGTTGAAATTAGCGCACATGTATTCAACTCATGTATCTACCCAAATCGAATAGCTATCGAATGCCCCATTGTGCAATTTAATGACTAGGTACATACAAGACGCGACGAATGTTTGTTGTTACATTGGCAACATGAGTTATCGTTTGCCTGAATTCATTGTCAGGTGCTCGCGGAAAACTGTAAACATACTAACGGATTACAGAACACTAACATACTTAGGAATATGTAGCTACCTAGTTCAGTACTTACCTAGATCATTTATTGCGGTAATGAAGTTTTATAATTACTTTCATTGTGGTTTTATGACTAATTTCATATTTAGAGGCAAAGCCAATAGGTTTATTTTAAGTTTGAGATATTTGTGTTTTGATTTTTGCCTTTTTTACAGCTATTACTCTTGTGAGTCTAGATAAGAAGCGTGGTCACGATAAAAAGCAAGACCGCCGACTAATACGGTAAATAACTAAAGCATTTTGAGACCCTCAACAAAATTAATCAATTTAATTCAATATAGATTCTTATCAGTTACGTATCATATACCGTTAATCATGTCTGGCAAAAGTCAGGGCAGAAATATTCCTAATAAATAAAGGACTTCCAAAAATTGAGTTCAGACTTGTTTGAATTTACTGGTTAATATTTTTATCACCACCGTAGTTATCCAAAAGCAAGAAAACTCAATCATAACCGATAATGTAATTCTCTAATCCAGTTAAACTTAAGCAGAACTACAGTAGGTACTTAACTTGTTTTCAAGTAGCACTAGGTGTCTTAGCAAATTACATAGTGTACCTCAACCATACATATTATAAAGTTAATAAACAGTTTGTGGTTGTAACAATGAGGGTGTTTTGTGAATTATGGCTACCATTTTGCATGTGGCCAACACGTGATTGCATACTTAGGTAGTAAAACCTTTTTGTAGATATAATATGGTGAATCTTTTATTGTTTTGTTTGTTTGATAGCTATGGCTATATGATGCACGATAAAACGTGATGTTTCTGGTGTTAAGTATTGGAATATGCATTTTATTGTTGTTAATTATTATATATAAATATGTTGTATCTATGTAGGTATATTAGTTACATACCTAGTATATATTACATGTAATTGCTTATAAAATTTGTTTAAAAAATAATTTTATTAAACGCTTTAGTGCAAAAATGCAATTAAACTTGAAGTAAGTAATTCAAGTTTAATTGCATTTTCCATGTTCCATGTTTTTGCAAATTGAATGTTTCCTAAATTAGTATAAAGATTTCCTATAATTAATATCGTATATACCTAGTCTAGCCATAAATATTGTTACGAAGAAAAAACATTTTTTTTTATTGCAAATAATATTTATTACTTTTACAGTGTGTTAGTTTAATACATAAATATAAAACAATTCAAAATATAAAAAGCTTATTCGAAGTGGTCTCCATTGGCTGCAACACAGTCCTTTAAACGTTGAGGCCAGTTATCAATAGAAGCACGCACTCTTTCCATGGGAAAATTCTTCACTGCCAATCGTATGGATTGTTTTAGGGACTCCAAATTATCATGGCGTTTAGAGCAAGCCATACTCTCTAAAACTGACCATAAATCATAATCCAGCGGATTAAGATCGGGACTAGACGACGGCCAGTCTTCAGCTCTGATGAAGTCCGAAACGTTCATTTCCAACCAAGACTGCGTGGACCGAGCTTTATGACCCGGCGCTGAGTCTTGTTGGAAGGACCATACTTGGTTATTGAACATGGTGTTGTTAAGGGGTTTAACTACCTTCTCAAGAATGGTATCTTGATACACTTGTGCCGATGTTTTGATACCTTTTTCACAAAAATATGGCTCAGTCACTCCTTCATAGCTAACACCCCACCAAACCATCACTGAAGTCGGATAATGCCCACGTTGCACTCTGTCGACTAATTGGGAAGCTTCCTTAGAGCTTTGAGCATAAATACGGTCATTTTGTTTGTTAAAATGTTGCTCAACTGTAAAGATTTTCTCATCCGTAAACAAAATTTTTCTGTGACCTCCCTTTGCGTACCGCTTCAGTAGTTGCTTCGATTTTACCACCCTATTCTTTTTTAAATTATCAGTTAAAAAATGACCAGTGCGTCTCTTATAGGCTGCAAGTCCTAAGTCATCTTTTAAAATGCGTGACATGGTTCTGGGTGCTATCTTCATCTCCCGAGATAAAATCTTTTGCTTTCGGACAGGATTTCTTCGAATTCTTTCCCTTACTGCTTTGACCACCATTTTCGTACGAACACTACGTGGACGGCCAGATCTTTTTCTGTCACAAACAGAGAAGGTCTCATTGTACCTATTAATAGCCCGGTACACAAACATTTGACTAATACCAAGCGTATGGAGAGTTTTAAAAATTACATTCGGCTCCATACCAACTTTGTGTAATGCAATCACAGCGATTCGGTTTTCTTTATCACCCCACTCCATTTTAATATAGCAAAATATTGTACAATGTATTGGCGCCAAAATTAGAAAATACAATGAACAATCGTATAAAAATGACAGATTCCAAATTCAAATGTAATATCTTTCTTATTTTTAATTGTAACAGTATTTATGGCCAGACTATGTATTATACCTGCTAACTTTACTATAGTAGTTATTAATTAAGCCCTAGGATGAGAATGAGTAAGAGACGAATACGTGGTTTATTCCTGCTCCGTTACAACATGAAGAATATGTAACTATATAAAAATACAACGATACTATGTACTCGTTTCAAATAAAAATGTGCATGAGCCTGCGTCAAATTGTAACGTCACAAGTCTTATATCGAAGAAAATATTTAGGTTTTCTTCAATTTTAAACTTCTGACGCCATAATATGGCGCTGGTTCAAGCACATTCTCATTTCAAACGAGTAGTAGGTACCTACGATGTATTTTTATAAATGTTCCCAACGGCCAACGTTAAAATTGAATCTAGCGTTTAAATTTCGAATACCAATTAAAAATAAAACAAGAAACGTTTAGACCAATTAAAATAAATAGTTTAAAAGTAAGTAAAAAAATTGGCAACCAGTATTACTCTTTTTTTTCTTTTCTGACATCATCTTCACAATGTTCGGACACGTGATTTAAAATGCATCAATAACAAGTCTTTACTTTGATAGGATTCAGAAGCACGTATTTTAGATTATGCTTAATAAAAATATTTTTAAATTGTATCGTGGTTTTCTGAAAAACACTTCATTTTTATTTTATTTTTCCTTATGCTAATTGTAGTTAGTATTTGCATACTTTACAAGATCTTATTAATACCTGGAACTACATGGTGTATCGAAATTATGGTATTTCCCTGTCACGTTTTGTTTATAAAGCTAAGTTTACATTGTAACTATTAAAGCAGTACCTAAAGTTAGCTTAATAGATTATAGAACTAAATTACAAATTAATTCTTTATCTAACCGATAGATGGCAGTAGTAACACCTAATTAATGATTTTAAGTGTTTTTTTTTAATATAAGTAAGAAATATTATCCTTATGAAATTTCCTCCAAGATTTAAACTAAATTTTATGTTATAGGTACTTAATATCCATCTTTCTGAAGCAAGATGTTCATTTTAATGTTGAAATTATTTATATCTTTTGAAAATGAGTTGTCGTAATCACATTTATGGTAAAAATACTGTAAGGCGTTAGAGCTGATAACAATTAAGAGAGTCACAAATTTCACTTTTGTGTCTTTTCAATTTCCTCATAAAAGAGGTAAACCAATGTTTTAATAAGTAAATAAACTTATCGACAGGAAAACGCAAAACGCATTTCAGGATACAGACACAATGCTTATTGGGCTTGCAAAAAAACGTGATTTGGCTTTTTTAGTAACATCCCACGATCACAAAGCGTGATGGTTCAGGCGTTCGTTGATTTTCACTTCCCAGTCATCGGTGTAATGAGGTTTTCAAGGCTAACTACTGCTAAATTGCCCCCGTCATGTATACACAATACAGCTTACAAAATGCTATTGTCAAACGTGGTTGTTAACGCGGATGATTCTCGACAAGTGTCATTTTGTCCCTCCGTGTCATTGGCATAAGTACGGCCTTCGTGAAAAAATAGAGTTGTTCATTGAAGCTAGCCATTTCGTATTCATTATTTTGTTACGACCTCATACACCGGATGTTTTTGAGACCCGGATCTTTGAAAGGCATAAATCTAGTCAAGTTGATATCATATAGGACCATTGAGAAACATTTAATTATTGACTGACACAACAATACTTATATCTGTATTCTCAAATAATTGAGTTCTTAAGAACACACTGAGATTAAAAACTACTACCTTACTGACCCATACAAATATTCCTTATTGTGTTTCAATGAAGTAACAAACAGCTGAAAACTCTTCAAATGATAGAGTTTTCATAATAATCACGAACTATTACGGTAATCATTAGTTAAACTCTCAAAATCACAAAATTTTATCAAAATTAATGAGTAATTTTGGACACATACAAAAATATGTATTAAACCCAACCTAATGTAAAATAATGTTTATCTAAGAAAGCACTTAGCGTTTATAATTTTGAAATTATTATGACATTTACTTATTTACGAATTATTGTTGGTAAGCGTGTTAAATTTAAAGTGATGCAGTAGGTAGTATATTGTATATGTTAGTTTATTTCTTTTAATTGTAATTTATGAGAGCAGAGGACACTACTGTGGCGAGTTGCCTCTTCTGCGTCCTCCAGTGTACCGCAGTCAATGACCAATGAGCCCAACACATCGCTATTTTAATCAATCTTTTTTAAATTCTTATTACCCTTAATCGCATAATAATTGTATATGGCAGTTACATAATCATATTATAAATGCATTGCATATTAGAAATATTTAATAAAGTGTTACATACAGCATTAAGTATTATTGATTTTTCATGGCGATTATTAATACCTATTTAATAAAGTTCAAGCTGAAATGTTTACGGTTATGCTATTTTAGTCGGTAATAATCGATTAAGCAGATTCAAAATAGCCTCCATTAACGATGATAATTAATTACAAATTAGATTTATAATGATAATAACAATGTTCAGAATATAAATGATCTGTGGAGCCTTCACCGTAGTTTATTTATTTCATGTGACCTTAGGTGCAATATAATGAAGTTGATAGTTTTGCATAATCATTACAATGATTGGGTTTTTGTTTATACTTTTGTTTGTGCGTGTATTACAATAGAAACACTGATGATTGAGGTCGATACATTTTAATTTCATGGTGTTCTACTACATTAACACACAAAATTATGTGTTGTTAGGTTATGAGCGAAATCGTAACTTCAGGATTTATAAATAAGGGTCAAAGTTCTTTACAGACGCAGTTAGTACTTGTTTGCTTTTGGTCATCTGAGGTATTATAAATCTATATAAATTATTTTTGTTACACATATATGGTCAACAGAGGGACAGCCGCAATAGGTACTGAAAGAATTGTAGATGTAAGTAATATCGATTGGCGTTGATTCTACTGAATAATACTAGAGCTAGGCACAAACGAGTACCCTTTAAGTAACTAGTTGATCTCAATTCAAGTAGAAACTTAAATTAAATTATGTTTAATTTAAAAAGACAAAAGAAATTATTTATACAATTCTAGGAATATTATTATAGTTTATTTAAGTTTTTAATATTATACTATAAAATATAATATAGCAATATGTATTAACGACAGTAAATTCAATTGTATAAAGCCTTCTTTGAACATAATATGAATCATAATAATAAAGTGATCATAAAGAAATATTTAGAAGATCAGATTTTATGGAGCTTTTAGCACAAAAACTTTAAAAGTAACACAATCTTTGCATTATCCATCTCGTTTCGCACCTCCAGATTTTAGTACTTACATTAAACACCCTTCTTTCCTAAATGCTTTAACATATTAAGTTATTTTGAAGTTATTCTTTTCATCTTTTAAAACTTTTTTTTGTCAAATACATATAACTTTTTTACCATTAATATTTTATTTAGTTCGATTTTCAAATTGGAAACTTTATGATCGAGGTAAGTATCTTTGTCGTTCTTTATAAAACGTTGTATGTACTTTTGTTATTCCAATTTCGTTAATAATTGTATTACCTTATTGATAAATGTATACTACCCTAATGTGCAGCAAAAAACGTGTGAAAAGTCAAACTAACGTTCAGGTCAATATGAAATTATCGTGACTTGAATAAATTTTTCATTTTATGTCCCGGAAATACAGGCTTATTATCGTGCATTATGTATATGATGCTGTATTAATTGGTGGCCAAGGTCATAACACAATGGGTACAGCCGACGCAACCACAATCATATACGCAACACTAAGTACTATTCACTACTAATAATAACATTGGATTTTTTAACTATAAGCAGGATGGCTAAGATTCTACGTTATCAAATATGTTCGAGAATAAATTAAAGCTTATATTCTAATTTCTGTAATAGGGACAATATACAAAGGCGTAGAGCTAGAGACCCCCATTAATTATGTAAGTTTCGCAAAAAAAACACTACGATTGTCACAGAAGGAAAACTCGAAGTCAATCACAAAGGCTAGTGTAGTATTGCTAAGCCAAGTTGTCCTCCGCTTATTAAGAAGAGTCCATTCGTTTTTGCGATGTTTCTTATTCATCGTTCGATTTGTTCGCCAATAATATCAATTTTATTCACCCAAAGGAAAGATAAACCGACGTTAACCGGAATAGCCGGGATTTGTTTACCATCATACCATGCTACAGTTCATTTAAAGTCTAGTAAAAACCAGTGCAATACGGGAACTGAAATCCAATGTTGCAGTTCAAATATTAGACAATCTGTGGTCAGAATTTGCGTAACGTACTCATATTAAGGATGAAACATGTTACTCTTAGCTTTTATAATACATATTTTTATACGTTTAAGAAAATAATAATTTTGTTTACATAATAAAAAAAAAATGAAATAATGTAACATACGAAGATTGTTAATATGACGTTAATCGTCTGTTAATATGTTACTGTTATTTAAACATAATCTAGCTTATTGTTACTAGAAGAATAAAAGAAAACGGTTACACCAAACAAAATATACTCTCACGATAGTCACGCCATTTGTAATTACTTGTCAAGTAGTCCCTATTAGAAAATAATTATCTTAGGTAATTATTAAAATACTATTGTTGCTAAAAATAAATTTTAATTGACACCTATTTAAATATAACTTGATAAAATTATAAGCTGTTTTAATAATAAATTTGTATAAATTAGGAGATTCTTTGTGATGACGAAATGAGAATACATAATGTTAATCTACAAAAGCTCGTGGTTCTTGTAAGAACGGACTGGAGGAGAAGCTATTTAGATGTTATCTCAGTAAAAAGATACAGGTAAATAGCAAGCTATTGGATAGTAATACCATTAAAACATTCTGGATATATCTAATAGTTGTTCGATTCAAACTAATGGGTAATCGTAAAAGTATAGCTATTATACAAAAAAAATCTTTTAAGCAACAACAACAACAAAATCTGTTTTTTTGATACTAAAATTATTGAACATCGATTGGAACAGGTTTAGAACATCAAAATATTTTCGAGAAATAGTAATTTATTGAGTTTGTGTAACTATAAAACATAATTATGTAGAAATTCATAGAAACAAAAACATGCAAAATTTTGCAACAATGTTTGGCCTCCTTGTTGTCTTATTTTGTTTGGTGTAACAAAAATTATAAATAAATAAATTTCTAAGTACTTATAAATGAATCCTGTAGAAATTATTTTATTGAATACTGCTATGATAAATAAATCCAATATCAATTGCAATTTACAGTATTTTTAGCTCCACACAGTTTTCACAATAACATAATTTGGCCCCAAAAATCTGTCGCCTTAATTATGTATCATCAGTAGCCTTGTAACATAAATATTAAATATTGCAATGAAATATAATTTCACAATGTATCTGTCTGTATTTTAAAATATTATTTACCGTTTTAGATTATTTTATTTTGTATTACCTACTAGGTCATAAAAAATTTTGAATCACATGGCAGCATATACATCAAAACGTAAACGGATCGGCACCGTATCAACTCGAGCAGTTTAGTATTATTTGTATGAAACTCCTTACTGCAAGCAACGCACACTAATCGGAATCGTAACGTAATCTGATTTTTTATGCTTGACAGCGAGGAAAAAGGCTAGGCGCTGCCGATCCCTTTACGTTTAGATATAATAATATGTCTTACGACACTTAGTTAAGACGTCGGGTCGCGACACCGATGAACGAGGGCACAGGACTGCATAAGGTGGAGATGTTTGGAGGAGGCCTATGTCCAGCAGTTAACGTCCATAAACTGATGGATGGATGGAAAGAAGTTAGATAATAAACAATTGTAGATATATAAAAGAGGTAAGGTTGGATGCCCAGGTTGGCAGAAAGGCTAATAAAGACTCCGAGGACAACACTGGCAGATTAATAAGTCTTGTATCAGTATCTACGCTTTACATAGGTACCGATATAAGACTTAAGAAAAGTTAAACTCATATAATTATTCTGTACAGTGGCAGTGCAATCTAAAAATAATAGATTTAGATAAATTGTGGACCAAGTCCAATCTCGTCTAGAGAGATCTTTACAATAATATGAATTTTTGAAAACACTTTATGTATTAAAGTTTTCGCGACTCAGGGGTCGATGCCTAGAGCAGGAAAAGTCTTCTTAAAAAATAGTAAGTATAAATAAATGAAATAACGCGTGGACACAATAAAACTTAATTATAACATAAGTAATTTTAAATATAATATAAATAACTAATTATAAATATATAATTAAAACTTGGCGATTTTAAATACAAAACAGGCAGTCGCTAATAAATTACGAGTATAAAAAACATGAAAAAAATTCTAGGTACTTGTACCTTATTATACTTACATGACTTTTACGGCTTTTTTATGGCATTGTTTTATTTCAGTTATTGTTTTCCTTAAAGAAACAGTAATTACTTCACACTGGGTGCCTGTTATACATTTTAGATTAACACTGATTATGTTTTTATTTGATATGTCCTCGAGACGTAACTTGTGACGTCAGAACGCAGGAAGACAGTAATAGTGTCAACTAACATAACCCATTGTCTTGCTGTTACTGGTCGAATAAACGCGTCATCGGAGAAGAAAAAAATATAGAATGGAATTCAAAATAGTTTTTATTTGTCGTCTGTAATATTTCCGTAATGTTTTACATTTGCAAGGAGTGGGCATTCTTGTACTGGTTCACTTATTATTTATTGAATACGTTTGGTCGTTACATTTAGATTGCAAATCTTTAAGTTTATTTATGATAGTCCTATGCTGGAGGGCCATTTTATTGCAGATAATCTCTAGTGATAGGATGCTTATTCAAGAGTTTATACAATGATTTCAAAGATAGAACATAAAATAACCGTGTAAATAGCTTATAGTTTCTATAAAAGGAAATCATGCATTTTATTATTAGTTAGTTTCTAGAGTTATTCCTTTTATTATTGAATCTTATTTCTTTACGTTACTGGGTAGGTACATTTTGCCATCCTTTTTGTCTATTCTACTAATAATAATACTTTTACACTGTATTTAAGGGATACAGGATACTATTGCACTTGCACTTTAAAAACGGTTTAAACTGCAAGAATAACCACTTCTTTCTGTTAAGTAATTTCTTACTAAGACCACTAAAATCTTTATGTCGGATTATGAAGATTATGTCTACCCTTTAAAAAATAGTTACTCATTAAAATATCCTGATAGATCAATACTGGGATAAAAGAAACAAGCTCTAGTTTACTAGTAACCCTAGCATTCTTATTAGGGCTTAAACCGTGAGGCTTCATGACCTTAAGTACATTCAAATACGCAACATGAATACAGAACATGATGTTCAATAATAAAATATGTAAAACGAGTATTTAGTCGAGACAATTTCCGCCTGCACTTTCACTACGACCATAATGGCAATATGATGCAGCCTTAAGGCATTATGATAAACCTAACTGTAGATTGATAAATTAAAAAAACATTGTTTTGATGAATATGAAATATTGTTAGAAGCGATCTGGTGACGGTTGCTGGCAACTCATGGATGAGGATGGCACAGGTAAAAGGAGAACTTTGAAGGAGGTCTGTGCCCAGCAGCAGACATCTATTGATTGATAAATGACAATTATTGTAAGATTTATTTTTTTATATCTCAGTAGGGGTTACATTTCTTATAAAATGTGGTCCCTAATATAATAGGAACACGCAACGCACAGCAAGGACTTGCTTTTTCCTAAAATATCATTCTGATTTGGAGGCTTTTTTCTTTCAAGATTTTCTAGTCTTAGAGTGTAATATACAAAAATCAAATACCCACATAAACGGTTACGGAAGGTAAGAGCAAAATATATTTATTATGTTTTTATACATGACAACGAACTTAATGCAAAGACTAATTTTTTCTTTTTAATATGATAATAATAAATATTTATGTTTTAATTACAAGTGATTATGTTTTTTTAGAGTCAAAAGTATTATTATTTAAAGTGTTTGTAAAATTAATTACTGACAGATTTGTAAATTTTAAACAAGAGTCTAAAATAAATTAGGTAGCTGTTATTATTTTTTTAAATGACATTTTTTTTACAATGTGTAGGTACATATTTTATTTTTATAAATTATTTTTTATTTATGCATTACTTATTGTTACTTTGCGCGCGTCCTTGTCTTCAACACCCAAAGACATCTTCTTTTTTAAGATGTGATGACTTTGGGCAAAGATGCATTCTGTAGATAACAGAACTTTCTATCTCAATGACCGTCGTTAAATAAAAAGAAGGAAAACTTGAAATTAAACCCTTTACCAATCCGTCTGGCCAGCGTGATATTCGTAGGCCAAGTACCCCTATATCACGGTAGGAGGCCCGTCCCTGCAGTGGGACATTATTGGGCTGTTATGATGATGATGATTATGATGACCGTCCTTTTGGTGAATAGTCTTATAGCTGTAACAATGATACGTAAACGTTTATCCAACGTTACATTAATAACAAATAGGTGAACAATCTTTCGAAAATTTTATTTAGTATTCGCTGGAAGTTATCTTCACATACAACGTTTGAGTTTGCTAACTAATAGCGACAAACAGTGTGGAATCTAAAATAACTTTATCGGCAACATCACGCTATGTTATCATTAATACTTCATCACAATTAATCCAGCGGTCAATGTCAGTTGGTACCGGCTAAAACAGATCTAATACGGGACGAAAGCGGTTTCAATGACTCATTGATCCCTATACATCTTGGTGACCAGACTTTGACACTATATTTATAATTTTATAACTAAGAAACCGACTTTAATTGGAAACTCTGTTAAATACAAACGTAATTTCGTTTACCTCTTTTAGCAGAAATTTCATATTTTTTTAGATTAACATAAATTACCTATTGCTTAAATTTCTGACAATTCTGGAGGTATCTCCTTTCAAACAAACAAAGAACATTACAAATCGGTTCAGATATTTTCGAGTAATCATAACAAACAAAAATACAATCGAAATGTAACCTCTGAAGACGGTTAATAAAAAAAGATTGAAAGCATACAAGAAGAACCACTAACATTATTATAAGCAGACGTATCCGGCAAAATCTTGATTCATTTGTGAATTAACACGATCGTCTCTGATTCTTGTCAAATAATATCATGAATATTTGTCTAATTGCATATCTTGAATAGGTATAATACTTTCCTTATATTCAAAGTTATGAATGCAAGTTAATTTTCCTCTAAATGTATTACTACGCTTTTAAAGGAAACAAAAGGAAATACTTAAGCGATTGAATTATACTTATTAGTCGATTATAATAAAAACGAATGAACAATATGGAACACTTTTTTAATTAAACGTCCAATTTAATCTCTGCAATTATGTGATTGATGAAACTTAAGTATAAGTATTATACTCAAATAACTGACCAATACTTATACAGGGTGGGTCAAAAGAAATCACCCTATTGGAGCATGCTGTTATTTTTGCAAATGGCCGACAATGTCAAATCTATTTTGATATTTGAGGCCTAGACAGATGCAGAATACAAGTAAACAAGCCTTTGAGTGATACACTCCCCAAGAACACGAGATAATCGTGTCTAAACTTTTACGTATCAACTCGTCGATTCCCCGGCCGTCTGAAACTGGCAAACATTGCACCGTTTGACTAGTAACCTTGAAGAGTAGGCCACACGAGAAGTTACCAAAAGTGGCCAGACCCAGAGAGCCCTTTCTGCCGAGAATGTCACCCCTGTGTCCAAGGGTTTGCCGCATTAAGAACTATTTATCATAAATGGAGTGTTGTTTATATGACGCAAACGTAACATTGTCCTTTGTAGATTTGTCTTCTTTATCACGTCAGCAACAGTTTAGTGTCTACGGGTACTAACTCCATACATTGTTATGAAATATGAGTAATATATCTGTTAAAGCGTGTTATTAATCAGCTACGGTACCTAGTTGTAGTTATTTTAAATGTATTTTTAATTTGCTTGTACTACGTAAATCAATTTGTTAGTTAAAGATAAAGGTGCGGTTACATTGTTTTTAACTGATATTTAATAAGTATCGCCCGTGACTTTCAAAAGGGATTCTTTTTATAAAAAAGCTGTTTCTATGTACCTAAGGTGATGATATCGTCAAAACCTACTAAGATAATGTTAAACACATTATTTCTAGCAAAAGAAAAGTAGAAGAAGTCGAGATCTGACTCTGAAATCTGATGGGCCAACTTTCCAACCGCTTTTTATTCCAATAATGATCTCTTATGACGCACAAAGCTTACTTATTTTGTACAGTCAGCTGCAAATAAATCTAACCCCTTTAGCGCACTGTTATATTCTTAAAGGGGGATAGATTTCTCTGCAGCTGACCGTACTCACAACTAATTTATTCCAAAACCTTGTAATTATCAATATTTTCCACCAATGCTGAATCAAAATATCAGTTTTATTTTAAAATATTGGACAGTTAGCTCATTGCCTGTTATTGGCTGAATGTTTTTAGATATAAATTAAGAAAAGAAAGTGAAAGTAGCTGGATTACTCAATGTATACCTATTATGAGTGATCATAAATATATAATATTGAAAGTTGTTCGGGCAAAAGGAGGTAGACATGATATGCAAGGAAAAGAAGCATCCTTAAATGTAGCCTTTTACTACACCTATTACAGGGACTACTTATTAGTCAGGATCTGTAGCTATGAAGGAAAAACACAAAATTCACTCGTATTTTAATAATAAGCTATTTATAATAATAAATTAAGCTGTTAAGACTTCTAGGCCTGTAATTTTACTAATAGCCGTACCTAATCTTTTACTCTAATGCTTGAAGGTAGATTAAACGAGTAGGAGTCTTAACAATCTAGACTGCATCTTGGTGGAAATATTTATGTAGTTTAAATAAGAAGTTAGCCCGTTCCTTTGTTCATTACAAATGCTCCTCACACATTCACACAACGCCATCTAGTGTCAAACTAAGCAACGCTTGGTACTATATACAACAGATAAACATACATAAATTCCATTTCTTTTTGTAAATACATACATGTTATACATAGGAAACACCCAGACCAATGCAAACATTCATGCCATGCACACAAAGATTTGCATTGAGCGGGAATCGAACCCGAGACATCTGCGTAGCAGTCGTGTTGCAGAACCACTACGTCACAAAGGTCTCATTGGTTGCTATGTGTCAATTATCACTTATCAAATTGTGTATGACAATGTGGATTAAATATAAATAGACTCATTTTTTTTAAATATTTTACTTCTGGTTACCTTTGATCACAAAAAATCAGGGAAGTTGTGTATTGAATTGTTTGTCTATTCATTGTTGCGGATGTTTGTTTATTTAGTTACACGTAGTTATTTATTATTAATTATAAATTTTTATGGCATCACGTATAAGTAATCTTAACTTGTCCAACCAAAAGCCGTGATTATGCAGTGTGGCTGTCTCAATGAAACACATACTGCAAAACCAAACCTTGATGGCACTTTAATACTTAAATAACATGGATTTACTTATGATAGTTTTACAGATTGATGAAGATTATTATAGGAACTGTATGATTTTGTTGTTAAATAAACTTGCAAGAAAAATTAAATCATGTTTTTGTTTTATGTCACGAGCAATAGGGGAAAGTATTCGGGGGAAACTGGAAATAGACCACCTACACATTGTTAAATTTTCTAAACTATCTGAACGTTTATCTAGACATTAGAATACCAAAATTATTTCGTAAACCTTGAAGAGATTTCGCACAGTTTTGAACTAATATTCGAATAGGTATTCAGTTTTAGATTGGCAAAGCTTTAGATAACTGTTTTACAAAATGTGAAAATGTGTACATATTATTGATCGTGACTGTACTGTACCTACAAGTATAACCTATAACCCTGTCACATTATCTCGAGACCTGGCTTCAATGACGTCACGTCGCGTCGTACCATGCGCCCGTGGCGAGCGAGAGGGTTGAAAGGAGAACGGAACGCGAGGTTCGCATTCCAGCGAGGTCTCTAGATAATGTGACTGTGTTACATGACAGAGAAACCCAAAACCTTGTATATTAAACTTTCGCAAGGACCATAATATGTCGCTGTGTTTTCCTGAGTGCTTAACTAATATTTAGTGTATGTACTTGTAATAATGTTGAGTCTCAGATATTTCGAAACTATTGTTGTACTGAATATCAATTACTTATATACTTTGGATAAAGGTACAGTAGTGATGTACCTTTTATGATTTTATCTAATAATTGTAACAGGTCAAAAACTGCTAACTGTTATTTAAACCGTGTTTTGTGGTGCATGTTAGTAGGAGACGTAGAGTGTCAAACTACTACGGATTATGCCAGCAGTGGACTGCGATACCCTAATTTATTGATTTAAACAGTTTTACTGGACTAGTCACTAGCATCTTCCTTTTTAAATGTATGTCTTCTAAAGACTGGTGAAAAGTTTGTAAACAAAATTCTTTGCATAAACGAAAATAACTTTAGAGTTATCTTATTAAAAAGCCGCATTCACGTGAAATGTTTAAGAAATCCTAAGATTAAAGATAAATCATTTTAAGTTATTAATGTGGTGTTAAGCTTAACATAATGTTGTCTAACAACATTGAATGCTCGTAAATATTGATTATTTACAATACCTATACATTTTAATGCATGACACGCAATTAATAAACACTTGAAGATTCAACCTTGTTTGGTCACGAAATGATCTACAAGTAATAACAGTATGTACGTATGTATAGCACAATTTATTTGGTGTACAGAGAGACTATAGACTGATATCGCATTATCATCTGAGTCTTAGAGCTCTTTCAATTTCGCCGTTTCGTGCCGTAAGGCTGCCGTACGTTTTCGTTGCGTTTTCCGGACGTCAAACTTACATTCGTTTGTTTTCATACAAATCTGTAATTAGAGTGGGCAGTATTTATAGTGTCGAGCGTTCGCCGCACGGCAGATTTGTATGAAAACAAACGAACATAAGTTTGCCGTTCGAAAAACGAACAGAAAACGTACGGCGCGAATTGGCTAAATTGAAAGCGCCCTTAAAAACATATCATTAACTCACAGTAGAATGTATGCTTAGTTTGGAACTAGATAGGGTCGTGTGAATTTGTGAGGAATATTATATTACAATTCATTCAGATTTAGGTACATGTTTAAATGGATGAATTAATAGATTTTAAAGAAATTTTATTTTGAAAGCTAGTTATTTTAAAGCTATAAATATCTATGCTTTATCAGATACTTAAGTGAGTAAAACCGAAGATGAAAGCTAGTATGCCAGTTAAGTTCAACTAGACCTTGTTTAGTTATCCTTGTCTCACTGTTTGTATATTAAGTAGTTTGACACTCTACATCTCTGTTATATAAACAATCCATGACGCTTATAAATTATTTTATTTACTATCTATAGCCGTGCATAAATAGATTATGCCCATACAACTTTCCAGATTGTGAGTGGTCTCTTTCTTTGAGGTGTGTGATAATACCCATTATTCTTGCTCCATAGTAGAAATATAAATAAATATTCCACACACATTCAAAAAAAACAAACACCATCTAGTGCCAAACTAAGCAGAGCTTGTACTATGGGTACTAGTCAATTGATAAACATACTTCATTTTTTTTAATAAGTATAAACGTTGTCATCACCCTATCTGATCCGGGTGTAGCAAAAGCCGAATAAGAAAACAAATTTTGACATAAACCTCTTTATTTACTAATTTGCTTCGTTAGGTTAGGTTAGTGGTATACGATAGAGAACGAAATATAGTATAGTTTTTACTCGGTGACCTAAGCTTTAAAATTAAAACGCAACAACAATTTCTTAGGAATGTCTCAGCTATTCGATCACTGATTTATTAAGGTGTGTCCAAACATTGAGCTGCAAGCTCTGTAGCTAAATAAATACGGTGTGTGCAGAACACTTTGCTGTCGTGCAATAGTCAGAACAAAACCGAATCGTGAGCATTTTTACTCCGTAGTCTACAAAATAAAGGGTCGTAGATTGTCTACGAAAGACTATATTATGATAGTTTAGTTTAATTTATGGGCAACATTAAAAACAATATTCTCTAGATTAAAAATAATGTCCGTAGTTAACAGAAAATTATTATATACTTAAGTAAATATTAAGTGTCCTAGAGTGGAGGTGTAGGACGCCCCCCAGCTAGGTGGACCGGCGACCTCAAAAAGGTCTCTGGGTCGAACTGGATGCGGAAGGCACACCAGTGAACTGCAATAGGCTAGTTGATTGATTGAAATATTAATAAATTATAAATAGACCTAGCATAGCTTGTGGAAAGATTAAAATTTCGTGCGACCGATTTTTGTTCAATTCTTAGCACAGTAATTAAATTACGTTACGAAATTAAAACGTTCATCGTAGTCACGTTTCAATATAGTTAAAGTAACAAGACGTTTATTATAATAATATAACAGTTATTATATTGTCACAGTATGTCAATCATACGGGTGTATAACTACTTTAATATAATACTTAACAGATACAAACAGACATGATCAATTGCAATTTACTTCAATTATAAGCATTCGAATATATTTTACCTAAAACTCTTTAGTTTTTAAGAAGTTTAAGGAATTTGGAGAGTTATATTAGCTAAATATCTTGACTGGCCAGCGTGGTATTAGAACGCCAAGTATCCCTCCGTCCCGGGAGGAGGCCCGTCCCTGCAGTGGGGCATTAATGGGCTATTATGATGAAAAATGAAAAACCTGCTAAACACATAAGACGGATTGTGTTAAAGTTGTATGTCATACTCGTACCTACTTCATGCTATAGTTTTAGCAGGCAAAACATCTGCGAACTTTCCCCCCAGACTTTTAAAAGATTATTTTACTCCGTCACTACAAAAAAACACGAAGAATACTTATTTGCACAATGGTTCAAAACATGTCCCTAAATATTTTACTTATATTTCTAATTACATCTTAGTAAATAACAAGCGAAGGATGAGGGAGGCACAAGACCGCGCAGAGTGGAAGCGTTTGGAGGAGGCCTATGTCCAGCATTGGACGTCCATTGGCTGATATGGATGGATGGATGAAATAACAAGCAGAATAATACTAAAGCCCTATTATATATGCTACGAAAGGATTATAATAGTAACCAGTTTTGTCTAAACTTAAATAAAACTTTAAAGCGCTTTAAATTGATAAAACTACGTATTTAAAGTATATTTTATCTCCTTCCAAGTATGAATACTGGCTGTCAGTTCTATTTATAACTCTCACTAATACTTTCTTATGCAGTTTATATATACTTACTTGGAGTCGACGAAGCGAAGGCTAGTTTTTCTAGTTTCCTAATACAAGGGCCGAGTGACTAAGATAATATATTGATAGTAGGTTGTGATATCCACTTTTAGTTTCAGCTTATTTAACCATAAATACTTAAATAACATTAATAGCATTTAAAATATTTCACACATATTCATCAAGTCCTAAATAACTAGAGCTTGTATTTTCTCTAGACTCTTGAACTTGACTATTGAGATACATACAGATTATCTATACGAAACGACCAATCCAAATGTTCTTGTTCATACACAAAGATTTGCATTGAGAGGGAATCGAACCCGAAAACACTGCGTAGCAACCAACGACTAAAAAACACTATGACACAAAGAAATATAGTACGTCTAAGTTCTTCATTACTCAAACATTTAACACATAATAAACAAATACATATAAATAAATACTATATGAAGATTCGCAAAGAAAAGCGACACAAAAAAAAACTATTTGTTACGCCAACTGCGATTTAGTGAAAGTGACCGCAACAACCTGGCAACGGTTTTAGTATACGAAAGCCTTAGCACTTAACATGTTTACTATATACAACATTTAAAACTCTTTGGTATTTATTGGTCACCAGTATTAACAAAATTCGGATTCTCTAATTTTTCGGGGACCTTACCCTAAACAAAATCTCTTTGGTACGATTGGTGGTGAAAGGCATAATCGAAGCCAAAAGTACTCTAGAACAATATCCAACCTGGTGGACATCTATAAATCTGTGGCTCACTCCTGTCTCAAATTATTTATTTGTGTTGTTGACTAGTTTATTTATGTTAATTGTAAATTTATTTGTGTTGTTGAGTGGTATGTTCTTGTTAATTGTAAGTTTATAATTTATTGTTGTTTAATTTTTGATGTCTATCTAGTACTCTAAAACTTTGTTCTTTACACGGATATAATTATTTTCATAATATGTTATAGCTTATAAGTGAGAACCTATAATTGGCTGTTTGTTATATATACCTATTGTTATACATGTTGCAAATGCTGTTGGTTTTCCATAAATTATAAATAAATAAATAAATAAAAATGAAAACTATCAAGTCGCCAATAACAGAGACAATGACGTCACAACACGACGGAAGAATCAAGACTCGACCAACACATATTCTGTACGACTAAAAAGAATGAACTGGATAGACTTAATTCAAGTAAGTTCGAAGCAGTTTTAGTAGGATATTCTTGCTTCGCCGGCCAACACTAGCTACTACCCGCTTTAGGCCCTTTTACACAGACATCTCTCGCTAATAAGTGATTGTAATTATACTACAACACAAGGTCGTATTGTTTGTCTAACCACAATATAGGACAATATTCTCAGTCAATCATAAACAATTGAAATTATTATTATGTGTTTACAAAAAAAATATTGCTTCTTGAGTTATACATAGTAGGTGTTTTTATTATTTATAGCAGGTAAAAAGTGTTGGGTTATGGAAGATTGGGAGCCTTTTTCCTGGAAAAGGATGACGGTGTCTACCAGTAGCCAATAACCACGTTGTCATCTTGATTATACTTCGTACTATGATGTACCTACTATGATAATTTCAGAATAAACTTCATTATTAATGGTCCACTGAATGGAAAACATTTTTCAGTAAGGTAAACTAATACGTGGCTACCCTAACGAATTGATATAGAGTTTGCATTCAAGTTTTCCTTTCTTTTGTTTGAAAATTCCCAGATTATATGTTTCTCGAATTCTATTTTAAGCTTCCACGTGTCTGTGTCTTCTTGCACATGTCTTGTCCATGGCTGAGAAAAGCCATTAGTTTGTGCTATGTCTAGAGATCTTCATAAAAGAAAAATAACTCAATTTAAATTAAGCCATAGTTAAAAATTAACATAGACACTTTGATACTGTTTATGTATAAACCTTGTTATTAGCAATTCAAACAAGTTTCCCCTCTAGGTAGAAAAACATATTTCCGTATCGATGTACATTGTGATTTCGATCATAATAATAAAAATCAATAATAGTAAATCTATCTATTGCTCGATAAAACACATTGTAAACAGGAATTGTGCATAAATAGAAATATATTATTATTTTCTTTAACTCATCACTTTACATGAATTGATTTTCAATTGGCTACTTCCCATTTTAATTTTTATTACTCATACAGCTTCCGTAATGTACTTGGAAAGGTTTTTCTTTGTCTTTGTCAATAGGTAGCTGTAATAACTTTAGCTCGGTGAAAGCTCGATTAGGGGTAAAAGTCTTTTGGACTAAGACTTTCAAATTAAACACTGTATAAAAAAAGCAGCAGCTTAGAATAATAAACAATGGGACACGTTCTACATAGCTTAAACTAATTGTAAATTGATATATTATTATTTTGTCTCACTATAATGCCTGCAGTGTGATAAAACAAACACCTTTATTTTCTTCGACGACACAATGATATAAATATATTGCTGACCAGTGGGTCAAACGAGTAAAATACAGTTTTGTGAGAAAATGTTTAGTTCTTTTTACGAAAACCACAGAATTAGGTGGGGTGGTGAAACATATTTTATCTTAGTCTTACTCAGTCGCCACACGAGACAACAAATAGATTTACAAATAAACTTTTTTTTTTAATACCATGAATTGCGCCTACATAAATAACTAAAACTTACGCCGTATCTTCCATCATACGGCATATAAATAGAATAAAATTGTGTAATAACATAAAAAAATAAATTTAAAGCAAAACTGAATATGTCTTAGCAGGGAATATAAACACGAAACTTTGAGTTATTATGGCCAGTGTTCACAGAGGTTTGTTAAAAAAAAGCTTTCGTTTTTAAAAAATAAAATAAATGCAAAAGGAATGTATACCTTTACTCACTGAGGGGCCAATATGTGCATACGGACCTTAAACTTAAAGCCTTTTTGTTATAAGGTCATTGACAGAACTTTCTGTTAAAACTTTACTTTGGTCAGCTTTTAAACATTGACAGTTTCACTTAGAGCATATATTGTCAGATCTTCAAAATATTGCCGAGCGACAACTTGAGATGGTTATGCCATTGAAAAAGGAACTAAAAGTGACTTAAAGATATAAATATTTTATTCCTTCAATTTCCAAGAACCAGTGGAGCTTGCGTTCTGTCTATGTAGGTATTGAGTCTGATAAACTAAAAACGCGAAAGCTTATGAAGTACAAACTTCTGCTTATTTCTTGTAGTTATATTTTAGTAAGTAAGTGAAGATAACAACAATTGTAATTGTAATCATCCTCATACACCCATAAGCATACTGGAAGTAGCAGAATGA
This sequence comes from Schrankia costaestrigalis, assembly GCA_905475405.1. Classification (NCBI taxonomy): domain Eukaryota; kingdom Metazoa; phylum Arthropoda; class Insecta; order Lepidoptera; family Erebidae; genus Schrankia; species Schrankia costaestrigalis. The sequence goes on along the minus strand of FR997825.1, from coordinate 19,377,995 downwards.
GCAGACGGTCTAATCATAACGGTGCGAAAATCTGAAAAATGAGAGCGAGGTAGGACCGACTGAGAGGCAATATTTAGAGATGGTTTATGTTTAACAGGGGTGAAACGTTGCCAGGTAGATGATGGTGAAGACTTGTATTATAATTAGTTAGTATTTTATATATGTATAGTATAAGTAGTATTTACTAGATAACGAACTCGCGACCTCCGGTAAAACACTACTCATCTACAATACAAAGAATAATATAAACCCTGAACAGTCAATTGGGGGCGATCCGGCCCTCAAATGACAATCTACAAGCTTATTCTTTATAAAAATAATAACTTTAATTACAGCAATTGTCACTAAAGTGAGTCTTGGTGTAATCATCGCAATCTTAGGACACGCAACGTATGTACATACATTGCGTGTTGAACGATTATACACAGTAACACATCCACCTAGTCCTCCATATATCTAAATATGTCTTAACCCCAAGTAATAAGGCACATATTTGTATAAAAATGTCAAGATTGATTTGTTGTGCGTACTAATATGTACATTTTTTAATCTTAATGCTTACTTCGCGTTACGAAGTTTAGGGCTCTACTAATCTTTGAATAAAAGAGTTCGTGACACGGAAGAGGTTAGCAATTTTATCATTTGTTTAGATTGTCAATGATATCTTTGAGTTTATTTTTAAATTCAAGTTCAAGGTTTTAACTAAGCCACGTGTTTTTTTTATTGATGTTTTTATCAGTAACCGTAGCGTAGGTCAGGAAATGTAATAAATTAAGTATACATTTTGATTAGAAAACTAATAGAATTGTCATTTATAGCGATTGTCGTTAACTAATAATTTGTTAGTAAAGTTGTATCGGCAGGTTATGGATACAAAATGACAATTTCAAAAAAGTAAAGTTTAAAATAAAAGAAAATTAAAATCCGGTTAAGAAAATGTGTATCAATCTGCCAAGACATAGGGTAGGCATAGAAGAACATTTTTTTATCTAATGAATGCTGACATAATCCCATAATATAAGACATACGTATATCAAACTATCTATCCGTGTGGTGACGGAGTAAGAATACAATATGTCACCACCCCATCTCATCCCATGGGTGTCGTAAAAACCGACTAAGGGAATAACCGTAACTACTATCTTTACGAAATAAAAAGAAGGAAAACTTGAAATTAAACCCTATACCAATCCGTCTGGCCAGCGTGGTATTAGAAGGCCAAGTAACCCTCCGTCACGGGAGGAGGCCCGTCCCTGCAGTGGGACATTAATGGGCTGTTATGTTATCAAACTCTAATTTTGATTCAATAATACTTTAAGACCTTTGTCTTAAAAAATTAACTTATAGAACTTTTCTGTACAAAGTCAAGGCGCAGCTCTTCTAAAATTAATAATAATAGCAACACTCACATGTCATGAATCATGAAAGAATGATTTAAATATAAGACACGTAACAAATTATTATAATGATGTGGTGCCCTATGCATCTAGAACAATAAAAACTTATTGACATTATCTTTATTGAGTGCTAGAATTACGTACTCATTGAAACATGAAATATTGTTATTGACAATAAAATCTATTAAAATAAATACTGCAACAGCTTTTAATGAAAAACTAAAGTGATAAATTAAGAGTGTTCTTTTATATAATCATTAGTTATTATATAATTCTTAGAATTAAATCAACAAATGCTAAACTTGACATTTTGCTAAGATACAATAAAAAGTTTGAAGTAATGTGACCTTTGTGTGTTCTGACTTTGAAGGTAACGCATCGTACATTTTAACTTTGAAAGTTCTTATAATATCATATTGATAAAGTTATATACCTTATAGCAAGGGCACGTTTGACGAAACACGGCGTACCTAGTGGACAAGAAGAACGTATAACAGGAATAGGCAATTGGGACGGGTCAAAGTTCAAACCATAGCGCAATAAAATGGACGTTTTGTGAGAAATGGAAATCGAAAGGGCAGTCTTATGGGTCAATATATATGATCGTAATGACACATCCGGGAAGTCGGGAAAAATACTGCTCTTTTAATTAACATCACTAAGAGGTTGGAACTATTACTTTGTTTATTAACAATATGATAAATGATCGTGGTCACGGATCTATAATCAGATAAGACAATGATGCCTACTGTGATGGAAGCTAATTTAGCGTACAGCGAGTTAGAATAATCTAGAAGACATTGGATATATTTCAATTTATAAATGGATATATGGAATTGATCCTAGGATGTGGAAGTCAACCAGGTCGCTTAAGTGAGATCCTTGTTAGTTCCGATTACCTAAATGTTCCCTAGTAGATACTCAGGTATAGGATACAGCTGATAAAGCTGTAGCTGTCGTTAAATTCTACGTTTGAAGTATGCAGCCATCAAAACAAAAGAAGAAGCCTATTAGACTGGTCCAAAAAATATTATCATTTGTAATTATCAATTGTTTTTTCATTAAGTCACATGAATATTACTACGAGTAAAAGCAAACCATTCATGAAAATTAAGTCTAATTTTTGAAAATTTCAAAATTTCATGTGTCATATGTCATTATTAGTGCTTAAATCAAAATTAAATGTTTACACTCATCACATCACATACATTAAAATGGCTAAAATATGTACCTATCAGTTTTTATAAAAACTATGTATCTCCTCGTTAGAACGGCGGAAAACCGATGAATGGAGGATGCGTAGGACCGCACAAGGTGCCAATATTTGGAGCAGGTCTATGTCCAGCAGTGGATGTCAATTGACTGAGATGATGATGATGATGATATTTGCTATCAAATTCCGTATGAATAAAAACCAGCCTTTGATTATAATATTGTCATTCATGTCATAATTTACCGGGATTTCTACTTCTTATTTTTACTTACTCTTTGATACTTATAATTTGGCTTTCAATAGGATTAGGAAACCTAATAATAAATTACCGGGACTTATAAATAATTGCGACATGGAGCAGGGCTCTACAATTTTCACAGGGACAAGTTACCTATATGTCCATAAAAAGACTATTGCAAAGATTTGTAGTACTAACCTACTTGATATAGTTTTTGTCTTTATTTTAATGATAATAATGATTGGTATCAAACACGCTGACCCTATTCATATACCCCTGTTCGCCTTCAACTAATGATAATTAACTAAACACAATAGTTAATCATCTGTACAAAAAAAACTATAAAGCATAATTCTATCGCCGCCAGTAAGTGGTTTTAAAGTACAAGATTGTTCTGCGACTATATTTGAATAAGTTTAAGATAAGAGTTGGTTGACAGCGCAATGAATAAACAAAAAGTATACATTGGGATTTATCGAATCATGAAATTAAAAAGTGACTGGCCATTTGAAAGAATGAGAAAAGGTAACACTTAAGAATAGATGAGAACGGGAGTTAAAGGAGGTAGTACGTATATGTCTCTCATGCAAAGAAATCCATTGGTTAATATGATGGATTTACATAACAAAAACATATCTAAAATAACAGAATAATAATAATCTATACAGGCGAATTGCATTAGGTATTTCCACCAAGAAAATATTTCTATACTTATGCATTATAATTCGTATAACCGCAACTATAGAAATTGTCATTGTAACTATGCAGTTCAAGTAAGTAGTAGGTACCTGTTAAACTATGAGTCACTGTATAAACGTGTAGTATTTATAAAATGAAACAGCTGTGTATCACGGTTATATGTTACAATAAAAACACACTGTGATTCATGAAAATAAATTGTAGAACCTTAAGAATACTTTGTCAGGACTAAGAAGTTTTTGTTATAGACTAAGATTTTGTGTCGTAGCACATTATCAAAACGGAAAGGGATCGGCACCGCATCAACTCGAGCCGTTTAGTATTGTTTGTATAAAACTCCTCACTGCAACGCACACTAATCGGAATCGTAACGTAATCATCGCCACTGTTTGACACCAAGAAAAAAGGCGAGGCGGTGCCGATCCCTTTACGTTTTAATATGTGTCCTACGACCCTAAAGCTACAACAGATTGAGTCGATTATTACTATCATGTGATTTTTTGTAATTTTTGCATCGGTTCAAAAATAATTTTTGATCACTTGGAACATGCAAAAAACCTTCTATTATGTCTGATCCCAACCTGTCAAAATAATAATGTAGAAATCTTGGAAGAATGCCGAACAAAAATTAAGCCTGTAGTAGATAATGTATTCTTCATGATTTCTTTTTGTAAAACTTTTATTTAAGATCTCAATCGATTCAAATAACACTAAGATAAACGAGTTATACATAAAAGTTTATTATATGATTCAAATATAGAAGGCGTATCAAAATGAAAAAAAAAACAAAATAAGTTGCTAATGTATCGACTAAGAGTACAATTTGCATAAAACTAAAATGTTGTAATATAAAACGCAACCTAGATTGTAGAAGTCGCTTCGTGTATTCGTGTGAATGTACCCAGCATTAGAAACTTGCTTAACACGTCTTTATACCTATGTCGAATTAATATTTGTCATTTACTTGTGTAATGAAAATGACAAAAACAGAACAAAAAGCGAACCGTGTCGTTTAGTGAAAAATCGAAGGTCTCTGCTATCGATGACTTGATGGAGAATTCGTTAATCTTATCTTATTTTTGGATTAGAACATCCGGTTAGGTTAACATAGGTTTGTTTAACGCACAACTAAATCATTTGTCTTCATTTTTTATGTATAACGTATTAACAAAAAAAAAGTCATTAGTCTCCTTGGTAAGTACCTAAGCTCTGCTAGTGCTTAGTGTAAAGCTAGACGGCGTTGTCAGAATATGTGAGGAATGTTACATTATATTATTTAAATTAGTTAAAACTATACATATTGATCTGCATAGTCTAAAATTTGTATATTTATAATCAATCAAGTATATACTAGGAACCTTTCACAAAAAAATATAGAATATTTCCATTAATATCAACGTATTAATAATCAATGCTGTCTTACGTAATATTAATTTTTATATCGTCATACTATACTATCTACAATTATATATTTTGACATCTCTGTATTCAATGTCGAAGTCAATAGCCTCTTAAGAATTGACCACGACAACATCGAGGACAATATAATAAAAACAACTCTGGTACTAAATGATTTTAGAAAACGTTTAAATTTAAACAAATTTACTTAAAACATAACGTCAAGTATAACTAATCAAAAAATTAACTATTTATTATAGATTTTTAAGAGAATTAGAAACAAATGTGATATTTTTACTGCCTAATTGTGAATAAATTTTTAATTTTCTAGAGTAAAATAAAGTAAATATTAATGTAATACATACTACGTGTTTGTAGTTACCGCGACGCTGGGTGCAGATTCCCCGCGGGCCAATGGCGGGGTCCGGGCGAATGGCAGGCCAGTCCTCGGCGACTATAACCAGACCACACCGGTTAGAGCCGGTTCACATTCGATCGCATAGCCATCAGTCGCAAAAGCAAACGCCAGCAATTGAAAACACCGTCTTACTTACTAGCTTAGATAATCTTAAAGAGATGAGTTCGAGTTTTGTTTTATAACTCTTTACACTTAATAAAATATTCTTACTAACGAATTATTTAATAGTTACACTAGTACAGTTTAAAGTATTTTTAACCGACTTCAAAAAAGGAGGAGGTTTTCAATTTGATTGTTTTGTTTTGTAAGAAATTGTTTAAAAAGTGTATAACACTAAGCTTAAACTAAGAAGTACTTACCTATATATTAGAAATAAATTTACCAAACTAAATCCTACGGGAATATCTAGTAGGTATAACAAATAATTAATTATTTTGTGTTTTATACTCTTTGCGTATCAAAGAGGATCTATACAACATAGGAGTACTCACCATTCTAGAATGCAAGTAAACCACCTGTTTGACATTTGCTGGGTTTTTATATTGGCTCTCATCTATATCTCCTTGTTGGAAATATAAAACAAGGAAGTGATTTTTTCCTTAATGCCAATCTAATTATGCATATTAGGAACATTTGATAAATTCCAAGCTTGACACCCACGCAAACAAAGGCACAAACTTGTACTTACAGCGCTATACAGCATGTTTAAAATATTGTCACGACAAAAGTAAGTTGAAGTACGTATTGTAGGACTGAACTAGCAATATTAGCAGTATTCCTGACGGTATTTGGGCCCGAATTAGCATGGAGTCAGCAAAACCAGGAGGTGGTGAGATGAGTTGGACAAAAACACTAGCTTTCATTGAAACTGATATATTTAGAAGTCAGCGGAAGAAGCATTTGCCCAGATGTGGGGTAATAGAGGCTGACACCAACACTTAATAACGACAAAAGACTCTTTTTCAACCGACTTCAAAAAACGGAGGAGGTTCTCAATTCGGTTGTATTTTTTTTTCTTTTTTTTTTCATATACAGACAACACTACGTAACACATTTCTTATGAATGAGAACTACGTTTTGTGTTAAATAAATAAACTTTGAGTACAAAGATCAACATTTGATTAGAACTGAGTAATTAAACATGTTTTAAGTACGTGATGTCCCTTTTAAATTACTGAACATGAATTTTGTGGGATACAAGTATAATATTTATGTTTTAACTATTTGCTCTATGTTTTTTTACTTTGAAGAAGAAATTTTTAGGGTCAATTGGACAATGTTTTATTACCAAAACTATTTAACAGTAAAGGCATTTTTATTTTAAATAATATAACGGTAATATTTGAGGAATATGCTGTGGGTTTTGGAAAATAATTTTATTGTTGCTTACAATTCCATAATTTGTAGATTTTTAGGTTAAGACTGTTTTGGAAGAAAGTTATTTTAAAATTGGTTCTAAGTTAGACTTAAATAAATTCCTACTAAGTACATAGTTAAACTGATTTTACAGTTTATCTAGTAGGATAAGATTTTAAACAGTTTTAATAAGTTAATAGTAAACCGTGACAAAATTTATCGTCAACGCAACCGCCAACGAATTGTACATTAAGAAAATATGTCTGACTCTAATAGCACTAATTCGTTGTAATTATTATGTAAAAGCAGTTATAGTGCAATGAAGGAAATTTGATCTAATAACGTGTCGGTAACCACAGAAAATGTTGCTGTAACAGAAATGAAAATTGCTAACTTATTACTTAAGGTAACTCAGGACTATCAATGAAATTAACTACTTAAGTAGACAAGGAGCATATTCAGGTAAAATTTTCATAATAAGCGAATGGTGAGTAAATAACAAAGCTTGTATTTAAAATATTGTAGCGCTTTTATTGCCGTACAAGCTAACTTTATCCCAATTTATGTTTTAATTTAAATAAATATTTGTTGAATAATTTATTTTTGTATATAACTTCATATGTATACGTACAAGTAATTATAACGAATCTTTTTAAGACTAAGCTTTAACTCGACTCTATAATATGTCAAACTTGTGTAGTCTACATCTCGTCGAGCCTAATTTCAAGTCGTTGGAATTAAGGCACTAAAAGATTTTAAATAATAAAATGCGGCAGCGTGCACTCCCTACTCGCCGTAGGTTATTAACTAAAAGATCTAGTTGTAAACTTTTTTGTAAACCTCTTCAAAATATTAGTTATGTTTATTTTTTAAATAAAATTTTACTTTTTTACAATAATGTGTTATTTGTAACTGACCATTCTACCATTTACAATTATATAAATCATTCAATCGTATAAACGCTAAACGTGCCGCAATACAATTTAGGTAAAATAAACTATACTTTTCTATTATAATACTATTGTTTATTATTTACTTCACGGAACAGAGAAAACATGAATGCGTAAAAGGCTAATTTAATAGCCATAGAAGTGTTTTTTTTTTTCAGATTGTTGTCGTACATAAAACCTTTTTTTGTTTGTATGTTATTTGATAAAATTACGATGGTTCTGCCAAGGGTAATCAGTGACAAACACCGTTCCGCTAGCACATTTGATTGTTATTGTGTAAAATATAAGACGTACCTATTAGTTTTAATTACCGTAGATTGTTTATTACATTGTAAAGTACTACTTTAAAATGATTTCGTTGTTATGAGATCCAGTTTATTTATTTTTTGGTAACAATTACTGTTAGGCCTTGAGTATTTACTAATTGTCGGTCTATTACACGTTATGCGTCACAATTATGACGAGAGTTCGACGATTATTTGTTTATATCAAGTTTTTTTCTTCAAGAGAAAATTGCCGCACTAGGGAATCATCTAAGGGATCATAGCGGGGGATTTATAAACATCAATTTAACGGAAACACAGAACTTCCAGACTCAGAACAAAAATTTAAGGATCGGACAAGGAATAGTTCTGCGTGAAAATCGAACCTACGACCGTGTACTTGAACTGCAGTTTGCTCAATCTTACTTGACCGACCAAATATTAACTATAAGAGAAGTTCGAGCACGCACGAAAACAAAAATAACTTCCCGCTATTTAGTTCCAAAACCTGCGCAACCATTAACAATAACTTCAAACCAGCGATTTTAGATTGCGCGTATTCTATGTATAAATAGATAAACAGGTATAAAAATAGCAAACATCTTCTACGTATGTGATGGCGGAAACTGTTTGTCTTTAATATACGCTTATGCTGTCTACGAGATCAGTATCACAGTTCCGCCGTAAGCCACTGAAACCGCATTTAACGATCCTCATTATAATTGTTTCTTAGTATAAATCAAGCTGTAATTGAACTAGATAACCAACAATAACTAATTGTAATAAAAAGGTTTTAGTTAAATTAGATCTTCTTCTTTCAACCTAGTGCAATGTATGGTGAAAAACGTATTGATATTACACTGGGTAGACCGTTTTGTATAGAACTGGTTTCAGATTTACAGCTGGCAAAAAGATAGTGGTATTTTGAGTTTTAGTACCTACGTTACCACTATTGTTGTGATAACAGTTCTTAATTAGGCTAGTGACACTCTGAATTCCTTAGTTCCTCACTAAACAGAGTCTGTTATCAAAAATAGTTTGTTTAAAGACAATTTACCACTTATACTTATTAATTTGCGACGGAATGGAATACTACCGTGTTATAAAAGGAATAAAACCTACTGAAAATTTTACGATATTAATAAAATGAAAATAAATACGATGAAAACGAACGTTAGTCTAACAATTATTAATAATTAAATACTTTATTTAAACATTATATTAGTATTATTTAAGTTTAAATTGCAGAGGTTATGCAGTTAGATAACATCTGTGCAAGTCTCGCGATATCATGCACTGGCACACGATTCTTGTTTCTTGCAATGACAACCAAAGATAATTGTATCATCTTTAATAACATCTTTTCCTTATACTCATTGATGCTTAAGGTTTTTTTAATAAACTTTATACTCTAAAGGTTAGACTAGCATGAGAAAATCCAAAGATATTTATTTTATTTACTTGAAATGAGATAGGTTAAAAATAAAGTTTTAAGTTAGATGTATAATAAAATAAGTTAGAAAAATAGAATAACATAATTGTTTTTAATTATTCTTACTTTTTGTTTTGACAGTTTATACACAGTACTCATTAGATTTTTTTGTCAACTAAGGATACACATCTTTGTATATACCTATGTTAAATATCTGTCAAAAGATAGTTTGATGACATTTTTATAACACGAAGCTATTATTATTATTATCATACTTTACTCTCTTACAAACAGCATTTTAACTTCACATTTCAAATTATAGTGATTGACACCATGTTTTTATAGCCATTTCTGCCTCTCGGAACATTTCAATCATATTTTTTTTTGTTTGTTGTTAAAACAGTATGTGGTGCCAACGAAGACGATTTTAAGTGGTTGTAAGGTTCTTTTTTTTGTTTTATACAGATAATGTTTGTTGCCTTTTTTGCATTTGGGTTTTTACTTTATTGTCTCACAGAGTAATAAAAGCCACATAAACAGAATCAACTCGTGAGGTTTTACGTCAATAGGTTTATTTCTTGAATTCTTATGTTCAAAATAAGATTGATCCAAAATGAAAAAGTTGGTACTAATAATTTGATAATAAAAACATTTTGAAATTTTTTTTTGTTATTTTTACTCTTACGCTTTACTTTGATGAAGACATGATTATCATAATTTTCAATTCATCAACAGTTACAAATTAAGTAAAATAACAATATTGGATAAATTTGGTAAACGGTACCTAATCTTATTTGGCTACCATTTATTGCGAAAATATTAGCAAAAATGTATGACACAAAGAACTTTCAGTCAATGTACACTCAAAGAAATTAATTGTTTAGCAGTTTGCATAATTTTGAAATCGGTCAGGTTATCATCTTATGTCTATTTTGAGGTGTAATATCTTTCAAATTCGTTATGATTATTTTGGTAGGCATATAATACGACTAAATTACGTAGGTAGACAACCTGCTAATCAATTATTTTCCCTGACCGTACCTATAACAGAAACTTAAAACCGTGGAGGCTGTACGACCACGATGGAAATTCCTTACTACCTTAATTCAAATATTAATTACAGGTAAAACCAAAATATTTCACTTAATTCATTGTAACTGTCTTAATTACCTTAAATAATAAATCACTAAAAGCATATTCATGTATCATTTCTGACGTACGGACACGACCTAACAGGGACATTGTTTTTGTTTAAGAAGACGAACACTTAAAACGCAAAAAAATTTATACATTTGACGTTACATTGTGTTGATTAATAAGCTGTGCAAACAAACCCGTCAGTTTTATTGTGTTCGCCTATACGATTGTTACTATACTAAAGACTAAAGCTATATGATTGGCGCGAAGGTGGACGCGTTATGAACGGTCGGCAACGACCGCAATTTGAACAAGGGTCAGCCATACAAAAAAATTCCTGCAATAATTCAAAACGAAAAGAACCTGACAGAGTTTTGAGTAATCAATTTATTTTTTAATACTCGTAAATAAATTTTGTAACCAACGCTAAAAATAATTTAAATACAAATTTGTATTTATTTAATAAAATTTAATTAATTATAAGATGTAAAATGAAGCAATGGTCTGGAAATAAATTCGTAAGCATCATTCATCCTTTGCAAATAGCTTAAAAGAGGTCTGGCGTCGACCAAATACTAAATACCTTAGAAAATTGTAAACAGATATAAGTGCGAGGTCTGCATTAACAGTTTAATAATACAGCATAAGACGGTTGGTTGGTACATACAACCGGATACAGAGTACCTTCATTGTAAGAAGTTATTCCGTTTTTTGTGGTCGCGATTAACAAATATAACTAATGTAATACATAAGAACAAAAAACTTATTCGTACAATCTCTGAACTGTCTTTTTAAGATGTTCTTTTATATTAATATTTTTAAGAATAACTGTCTATCATTATCTTAAATTTCTCTATACAGTTCTGGTGTGTTTGATTGCAAGTCAGAGTACAGTGATTTCATTACACCTAAAAGGGGATTAGTCAGTCGGTGTTTCATCGTCAAAAAGGATCTCTTTGGATGTCACTAATGCGGCCACAGAATGTGGCAAACAAGCTAACCATGTAAGCAATTACTGTAACCTTTGCACGCTCGCAGCACCAGTGCCGCTAGCTTACGAGGCTCATGAAGTACTACGAGTAGGTAAGTAATACATTTACAAATAAGATAATTAAAAAGAACTTCATGCTTCTCCAAATAAAAACTATTTTGAACTGACTCCCAAAAGAGCAGGCCGTTTTAAGTTTGGTTGTATTTTTTTTATGTTGTTCTTATCTTAAACAGTATGGTAGCGTACCTGTTAACGATATTTGCGTAAGTAGTATCGATTATATCAATGCTCTGGGTAGAGTCGTATTATTAATGAAATAACTATTAATTCTTCTTCTCTTAATTTCACATCGCCTAAGCATATTTCATTATTTAATTTATTTATATAAACTTACTTAATCCGTCACCACAGTATACAGGACATCAAGGTGCAGCTAATGCTAGACATTACTTACATAAATCTGTCTGCTAACCTTTAACGTTGAAGCCACTCCCGGCTATAAATTATATATAACTTATTACTATATATCTAAGTCACAATTTATTGTAAACACATCTTAAATCTCAATGTCTAACCGCTACCTTCGTACAGTATGTTTTATATTTTAAATTAGCTGGGAAATGATTATATACATCTATTGTCTAGCTGGTACATCATAGTACATAGAAGTTCCCACATATTCTCATAAATACAGCTACATTGTATTATTTAATAAAGTATAATAGCTGTGGAATAGTTGGTTTTATCTCAAAGATCCAACATCAATGACAATAACAGCGTATATTACGATTTATATAGGTACTGATTATGTTATTTAAGATCCGCCGTATGAAAAATCTGCCTACCAATAAGGCTCGAAATAAATGTTGTTATTTAAATATACAAGATACTTAAGTTAAAAATAGTTTATTATAAAACGTTTATCAATAGGTTAGTAATTACAAATTAATAATGTAAATAAGTAAAAATATCATAATACGACTTAAAAGAATTTAATAATGTAAATATCTGGTTTGGAAAATCTAAACAGGCCTAAGGAGCAGGTCTTTAGTATATTGAAATTCAACGTTTGCTCATTTAGTTTCAACCTATAAAATTGTCAAGACTTTTCTGTATGTTATCAGTCTAATAAAACTTATTGTCTAGTAAGTATTAGAGGATAAATTGGCCTCCTATTAAATACAACAATGCTCAGTAAAAGATTGTATGTTAACTTTCTTCCCTTTCATTCAGGTAGATATAGTACCAGCTTTGCCTGATTCTTTTTGACACTCATTGCTATGATAAGTAGGAACACCATGTATTCTAAATCCAATACCACACGGAGAATCTCGGATTAGGTTTCGATAATGTCACACGATTAAAATATTCAATTTAATAAAAACTATTTATATACTTAGGTATTATTAGTTGGTTCCGCGTTTTATTTGACATGTGACAAATATTAATAATACTTTGGTATGTTAGTTATTTTTATTCTCCTTTGTTTAATATATGTATAACTTGTTTTTTTTATCTACGTACATGTGCTACACTCTAATAAGTATACAACGAATAGAAGTAGCATAAAAAAAAGCATCTGAATGCTCGTGTTAATATTATCAATAGTCAGTAAGAATGTTGGTACCTCATTGAAGGTTTCTTTTTCAGTCAATCAATCATTTTGTTGTTGTTTGTGTCATTATCCTCTATTCTTAGGTAATAGTAACACTTTTGTTGAGTTGACGCCATGGATCTGACCAACAGGAATAATTTTAACGAATATAAAAAATCAGATGCTTTTAAATTCATTAAAAAAAAAAAAATCGTTCAGGATACAAAGCAAAGTCAAATTAATTAATAGTTTTTAAACTATCTCGATTTGTATACATTCATACTATGTAATAATATATTTGAGACTTACACGCGGTATACTCGTATAATACCTAGGTTTTTTTTCGACGATTCGGCCGACTTGCAAGGGCCGTGGTCGCGGAGGGACTATTTTATTATTATCTACACATAAATAATAAATAAATATAGCTTAATACTATGAACATAAGGCGGTTCCTCTAAGATTAATTTGAGCTGGTTTTCGCATATCTTATTCTGACCTAAAAATGTCACATTTCATTATAATAATATTACTTATTTAAAATTATTGCAATGATGTTTATCGTTTCTTGCATGTAGTACCTACTTAACAAGATGTTTCTTTTAAAAAATTATAATTTTTTTTGTCTTCCATACAATAATACAAATAATATTTAATTTCAATAGTATTTGTATTATTTTATTAGTATTTATTAGAATATTATTGTATTTTTTTATGAGTAAGTATTTAAAACAATGGGTTATTTCTTAATTGTTAATAAGCTACAGGAGTAACAATAAAACACAGATGTAAACATACTAGCCTGCAGTTGGACACCCTATTACTACGTAATTAATACCTAATCCTACAATATTTACATATCAAATAATACGCAAAAAGCTCAAAATGTCTAATTGACAAACAACAGGATGTGGACTATAATTATCAGTGTATTGTGATGCTTATGAAAACTCAAAACCTAGTTATAATACAGAGGTACGTGTGAACCAACTTACATACGTATTGTTAACATTATACCCGTACATTAACACGGGGTACAACAATTTAATAAACGCCAATTACACTGACAATACGAAGAATATAAAGGAACACGTGAATCTAATAAATATTAACAATATCCATGTACCTAATAATACTTTATTACATGTCACAGCATTTTTTTCTATTTTGCTAATTCATCATAAAATAAAATTATAGTTATTAAGGGTAATTGTTAGTAAGTGGATTATTTTGCAAGCGCGGTAATGGTCTCGGTAAAGTAGCAAAATGTTTGAACACGCAGTGACTGCAGTTGAGATTATCTTTAAGGGCATATTGTCTTTATGTGAAGTTCTTGAGAAGCTATTAATGTATGACCTTTTAAAGTTGCTTCCAAATTTATTTATTATGGCGTATAATGTTTGCTAATCTTGGTGTTGTTTGTTTTAAGATGTATAAAGAGACTCTACTGAGGCTATTTTGCATTGTTTTAAAGTCTTTTTCAGGCGCAATGGAAAAGTTAAGTGGAGGCCTATGGCCACCAGTTGACATTGTTTCGGCAATACGATGATCATGGTGTAATATTTTTGTGGTTGTTTTGTATTAGTAGTCTTTGGTTGCTAGATGTAAGTATTTATGAATTAATCAAGGTCTTGTAGGATACATTCATTGCTTAAATGTTATCAGGTATTTAAATTACACACCTAGACGGATATCAATCGAGTAGAACCAACATGTTTTTCATGTCTGTTTTGATACGTTATTTGGTAAGCGTCTTTCCGTCCCTTATATTTTCTATTGGACAAGTGTCCTTCTGTGTACCACTTTCGCAGCATCCTTGGGACTAGAAAAGTGGTAACGTATTTATAGTTAGCCACCGCACAGACAACAGGCGATGGGCCTATTCATATGTAGGGATAGGCGTATTCATAGATATTAAGATCATCATCATAACAGCCCATTAATGTCCCACTGCAGTTTTCCTTCTTTATATTTCGTAAAGATAATATTCACGGATAGTCCCTTAGTCGGTTTTTACGACTCCCATGGGATGAGATGGGGTGGTGACACACTGTATTCTTACTCCGTCACCACACGGATAAGTAGATATTAAGATAGATTACAAATTATAACAAACCTGCACCATTTACTATCTTACGTAGTTTTCATAGTAACGGCAACAAAATATTAAACATTCTGGCACCGGGTCAAGACGACACCACGAAATCCAAGCGCCAACTCTGGCCACAGCATACTAATGTTCCATACAATAAGTTAACGTAAAATTGCGACATCTCTGTGCCCGTAACAATGGTTAATATATACTGTGACCTGTATTGATCATAAATAAGTAGTTAATTTAAAGCGATTTACTCCCATCAGTACTTATTAAAAGTATTAACATTACAGCCAGATAGCTTTAAATGTAAAACTTTAAAGAAGAGTCGTAGGGAAAAAAACTAGTGTAAGTAGTAAAAAAATAAAATATAATTTTATAAAATAAGGAAATTTACAATAATGATATCTAAGTATATTAAATATTATTGCAGTTAGGATGCTGCATGTTTACAAGTGTAATAAAACTTATACCTAATTACGTTTATAACAGTAATCTAGTAAAATAAAACAAGCTCTGGTTTGTTAATAGAAGAAGTGAAGGAATAAAGTAAGAAAGATAGACCACACTACCAGTTTATATAAATAGTGAGAGAAGTAAGAAATACTAAGAGATATTACTGATATGTTGTTAAACAAAATTAAACGTAACTAATTACATTATAAAAATCATATTCGTATAGCAGCCCTAGCATCTCAGATGTAATCTCAAAGTTACTGTAATTACTTGGTAAGAATAACTTAATATTAATGCCGATGCAGTTCGTGCTAACATCACTTATCACTAACATTTCTGTATTTAAAACATATCATAATTTATATCTAATAAAAGTAAAAGAGATCCTATCACGTGGCTATAAAATAATAATAATTATAATGTCACGATAAAACCATAAATTTAATGTAGTTGTATATGTAAGCCATGTTTTTAAGTGTAGGTTAATATGTGAATAATATAAAAATGCTTCTTTCGGTCGCCTGAGCATTCTAGTGGAGAAATTGGAAAGAGAAGGAAATATTAAAAAGACAATCGTCTTGTCTTTCAAGCTATATTTATTTAAGGGTTTACATGGTACAAATTATGGTTTGTATGAGTATTAGAAGTCATTAATTTTTTTTACACATTCACACAACGCCATCTCGGCCCAAACTAAGCAGAGCTTGTACTATGGGTACTAGACTAGCAAAGAATCATGTTCATGTACCAACCAAAAGATTTGCTCTTTTAAGGAACTCAATAAAACAGCTCTGTATGACAAAGTTAAAAACCTAGTCTTGTCAACAGAGACTAAACATTCTTTTATTAAAAATAATATGAGCACTTTAGGTATTTAACAACTCAAAGCACGCGATGTATTAAAGTAGACTAGATCTTTTTTTAAATGTTCTTTTGACATTTAAGTGCTGCTTACAATATGGCGCGATGATTACATAACACGTATTACCTACTCTACTTTGAATGTGTTCACCAAATAAAATTATACTAACGACTATTTAATTAATAGTATCCTTGAAATATTAGTAATTAGAAGAATGACTAGTAAAAGAGCCCATTATTGTCCTAATCCACGGACAGGCCTGCCCAAGTGACGGAAAAACGTTTCCACCGGAGAAAAGAAGAGCTTCTTATACTACGTTAGCCAGATATTTTTAGTTTATAATCCTTCTTTTGTTTTAGATATAATGTTGAGACCACGACCTGTGTAGTCTGTGCTGAAACGTCAAGCGAAATAAAGGTGAAGAGCATGTCACGTTAATTTGACTCTGTTTTGTTAGTACACATTGTCAAAAGTGATGAGCCCACCTCTTTCTTAATTTTAAAATGGTCTGCGTAAAGAATATTTATAATAATAATAATAATAAAAAATTTCATTTATTAAGTGACCATGACTCATTTGGTTAGTAACTTATCAACTATGATTAGTAAAACTTATAATTAAGATAAACAAAGAGAAAAAGGAAACAAAAATAAAAATATGACAATAGATAATAGTCCCCCCTGCACATATGGCCCAGCATTATTATCTCCCATGCGATATGGCACAACATCGGTTCACATATGTGCAGTCAAGTCTATCCGCAATCATATTTAGTATGCTATTGGAGCTGGCCCACACCCTGCGCACCAGGGATGCACACCTTTTACGCATGGTTGCGTAAAAGCATGCTACGTGCGCATCTGCGAACATACCTGATGCGCTACAGAAGCGGGGCAGCCCCACCAACACCCTAAATGCGTTATTATATATTTATTATATATTATATTTACTTGCCTGATGTTATGGGTGGAATTACTTGTTATTCTTTAAAATGTATCGTGATCAGTAAATTAAGTAATTAAGTACGCTGGTCCGGAAATTCCTTGAGTACTAAGTGGCTATCTTAAATGTTAGGAAACTATTTGATTAGTCTCTGAAATTATTTACCAATTATACCTGAGCTATTGATATTTTTTAATTTAAAAGATGAATTAGTAAATTACATTTGGATAATAAAGTTCTGTTTGCATATAAATGTTCTTAAACATATTGAAAATAGTAATAAATATTAAAACGTCGTGCAATAGAATTGTTTGCTTTTCTATTAATTTTAAGACCTTTATAAAAATCTAATCGGAAGTAGGTAATAAACAAAAATCTTTTACTTTGGCACTTTGTTTCATTCTAAACTTTAGCTCCTTCTAAAAAAGTATATTTTGGCAGTTGTCATACTTTTACCATACCTGTGTAAGTTGGTCAAAATCTTGGCATTCATCCGTAAAGGTATAGTCAATATCAAAGAAACACAGTGGCAGTTTCGGCAAAATTTTTTGTTAAGACACTTACAGAATAGGTCATAATAACTTGCATCATATAGGTACATAATAATCTATTAGAGATATCCCATTGTCCAGACAGACCAAGATCACCGTGCGAGGTCGTAGGGTCAACGTATACATGCAGCGAATCCTAAATTATTTAGCACTCGAGCAACAGAATACTAATGAGTATATATTTTTTATTGACTCTACCAATAGATAAAATTGTTTTATTACTAAATCGGCCGCGAGGTCAACTTTCAGCCTTCGATGGTTTTACTAAATGTTTATACACATGACTAAGTCAATGCGATGGATAAAGGATGAACACTTCCGCGATAAGCGTTAAAAACATTGTCAGAGAAAGTTAAATGTGAAATCAGCACCTCGCAAAAATACTTGAATAAGATTTATTTGTTAGGACATCTTTAGTTATGTGTGTTGAGTGTTGGGTAAGCACAACCTGGTTTTGTAGACATATCGAGCCTTAGCGACTATTAATGTTTTGTTATCCCAACCAAAATTTATGCGAGAATAAGTTTGTCAGTCATTTTGTTTTCCGTACCTATGCACCTAAACCAATTTACAGAATTCAATAGAATTTTATATATTAACTAGAGCAAGCGCATAGCACTTGTTTCCAAGTGATCTATGGGTAGAAAAAAACATACTACTATAAAGATAAGTATGAATAAAGACGAACAAAGTTGGTTTGTAAGAAATGTAATACATGACTGTAGCTAGTTTTGGCCTACCCCAACGGGACGTCATTGTCATTAGGCTTTTTACAACGTATTTAACTCATGAAAGAATATTGAAAACTTGACTCATGATCTTAAAATGCATGTACCAGAGGAATTATCAATAAGAGTGTTGTATATCGACTTGCAAGCATGTCGAAAACAAAATCAAGGTAATCTGGTAAAATGTTTTCAAGACCATTTACGCTACTTTGTTACTTCGAGTTATGCAACTGTGTATCAACTTACAAATTCTTGTTATCATCATAGGTCTCTAGGGGTTGAAGGAAAGATGTCTAAGTAAAATCACACCCAGTAGATAGCATAGTGTGTCTTGTTTATTTCAGTAATCTACTGTTTGACTTATTCCATAATAGAAGTTTTAGCGGACGTTCCTTTAACGGGATGAAGCTTATCACTTTTATCTACCTGAATATCTGTTTGAGGAAAACGTTTAGATTTTTTTACGCTCGCTTTAATGCTAAAAACTCATGTCAGTTTTCAAATTCCTTTTCTTAGTAAAGAGAGTTTGCAAGAATTCCATGCGAAAAAAACAAAACGAGTACATTGCCATGATATTCTATGACAATGTTATTTACACTAACAGCAGCCTTTACATAATTTAGTAACATCAACATATTTGTTATTTGTTAGTGACATAACATTTTCCATAAACTGTAGGTATTGGTACAACAAAAAGCAAAGGTGGTTGCATTGGATTTTCCCGTTATCGCTGGAGGCTATTAACGATTCTCGCACGCATGCGTATTGCAGTAACTTAAATGTTTATTGCGTTGTAAAATTGAACAGCTGATAACTCGTTTCAATGTACATTTTATAGACAAAATATATATTTCTGATGTCCACTACGATAAATAAATATTCATTAATTTCCAACCCGGATGAAACCAATCCTGTTTGTTATTGTGTCCCATGTTGAATTTTGTCAAAGACTCAAAGCCCTAATTTCCAACAATATCTTCCCAGCTTCATTTTCTTTCTCCCCCCTGTCTTCGGCGTTCCTGTATCCATGCGTCTTTTTCCTTTAATTAGATGACCCCTTTTGAGAGTTTTTTATCCTCATAATTCTCAAACTCGTAACTTCAAGTACATTAAGATTATACTTTGGAATGTTTAAGGTAAAGGCGTAGGCTAAGAAATAAGAACTCCTTGGAATATATTTTGCCACTATAAGTATACTCGTAGATGCTTCATATCTCAATTTAATAAAAATATTTTATAAAATTAAAGACACGTGATAATAACGCTAATTTAATAATAGATTTAACCTTTGATATTTCATTTTATTGTTAATTTATTTCATTAAGTACTTAATATTTTATTTAGAATTGCATTTAAAATGTTCATAATATTATTTCAGTAGTTATATTTAATATGTTTTAACCACATATAGGTATACAATATAGATAGGTATTACAAAGACTTTTAACTGACAAGTGTGGAAGAATCTTTACTGTGTTTCCCGAAAATAACTAAACTAGGTGAGATTTGAACTGGCGACCCCTTGCTACGTCACTATAGCAGTCAATTAAATTATCATTAGCAGCAGATCTCGAAAGCAACAATAAATTCGTTGTTACAGTAAATGTTAAACATGGCAAGTAACTTTACAGTATGATTACATAAATAAATAATAACTTATAATGTCAATGAACAAAAAATATTATTTTTTATGTTTACAATTTAATGT
The DNA here is from genome assembly GCA_905475405.1 of Schrankia costaestrigalis. Classification (NCBI taxonomy): domain Eukaryota; kingdom Metazoa; phylum Arthropoda; class Insecta; order Lepidoptera; family Erebidae; genus Schrankia; species Schrankia costaestrigalis. The sequence continues at coordinate 19,357,567 of FR997825.1, read as the reverse complement.
GTCGAAATTACAGGCGTGCTAACGTGCAAAAATGCTGCTCTTTTTTTTCATCAAGTTCGCAGTTATTTTGTGAACTTTGCGATAATAATAGTAATTTTTTGAGTTATTTATATCTACAGATGTGAATATAATGATTCACTTAGAGCCATCTTAAATCGTTCTTATTCTACGTCCTTCTTACAATAACTATTTGCAAAGGAATTCTATATAAATGTATGTATAATATGTATCGTTATAATTAAATACTTAAACCAGATTTGGAAGTATGCAAACTCGTGAATATGTTTATTTATTAGAAATACAAGTTTGGAATGTATTGAATTAGGATTAGATTGTTGGTTGAATTGGCGATTACAAAATATAGGTACAGTCCACGAGGACACGACTTTACCAGCTTACCAATAAATAGTAGGTATTTGATAAATTAGCTTATGTTTATACTTAGTACTTACTTGTTATTCTCAACCCAGGTAAAGAAGAAGAAACCAAACTAATAAGTTATTCAATAGTCATTCTAAATAGTCGACTGATCAAAACCAAAACACGAAGTATCATCATCATCATAACAGCCCATCAATGTACCACTGCAGGGACGGACCTCCTCCCGTGACGGAGGGATATTTGGCCTACTAAAAGACGAAGTATATATTTTTTTTAAATATTTATTAGGCCAAAAAAGGCCTGATCACTTTGTGTCAAGTATATTTAGTATTAAATTCAAGTCCTTCTTTGTGCACAATACAAAAACGTATCACAACAATATTCTTATATTAAAATTATTAAGTTTTTGTCATGTCTGCAGATCACTGATAATCTTGATGGCGTGTGGAACAGGGATAAAAAATAAATATAATCACACATTTAGATACACTAAAATTACTTTAGCGAAACATATGATTAGAACAACGTACACACAATTTAAAAAAAAGAACCTTAAATATTAACGCCCATATTATAAAAAAGAAAAAACAACTTTTTAGAAATAATTTTAATAAGGTTTTTGATTGGTTCGCTCACAACTAAATCAGCCAATCAGATCTTTTGGCAAAATATTTAATTCAAACTGAATTTGATGATTTGACCGTGCTAGACACTGGACTTTAATGAAAGAAAGAAAGAAAGAAAGAAAAATTAGTTTATTCACGTAAGATATAAAAATACCGCGTGTGAAGGTCGTTTTATAGTGATCACATAATATGCTCGTCTAACTTAACGGCTAAGTTTACTGAGGGTTCGGAACACGACCATGTCAGAGAAGACACCCACAAGAAACTCTGCTGGGTTCCTATCGCTCTTTTGGTGATCACTTCACAAATATTATTTTATTTAGTAAACAGGACAATTCAGATCCAAGCATTTTTATCGTTTAAGTAATCCTTTACACTATAATATGATTTCGATATTAACTTATGTTTAATAAAAGATTTAAATTTATTAACCGAAAATTCTTTAACTTCCCTAGGGAGCTTATTATAAAAACGAATACCATTACCAGCGAAAGAATTACTTATTTTATGAAGCCTAGTGTGGAGAACAGCAAGTTTATTTTTATTTCTAGTGTTAACATTATGTATATCACTCATTTTTTTATATTTGTTAATATTTTTGTGTACGTACATTAAATTATCAAATATATACTGGCAATGCACAGTCATAATCTTAATTATTTTAAATTTATCTCTAAGAGACTCTCTTGGGCCCATATTATATATACAACGTATCGCTCTTTTTTGCAAAACAAATATTGTGTTAATATCAGCCGCACTACCCCACAACAGAATACCATACGACATTATGCTATGAAAATAACTAAAATAAACTAGCCTAGCTGTGTCTATATCTGTTAATGAACTTACTTTGTGCATACAATGTGTGACACTTGCAACAATTTAACCTGTAACTAGTATATTAAAGGCTACACCAGTCTCACACTAAAAGAGAGCGTCTATAAAGTTGTGAGCTTGCCGACGCATGTTTTAGTTATCACATAATATTTTGTGAACGGACTTAAGATGTGTGATTCATTAAAAAAAACCAAAATAAATAGGTTTATTGTCACAAAACATGCAAGTTTCAATCCCAAATGCGGCAGTTCTATTTAAAAATAAAATGTTTTACCTATGACTAACCTACTGAGCGTAAGTAAGCATGTATAAAGAATCAGATGTATTCTTAAATTGTGAAACCAATGTGCTAAGGGGTGTAAATATAAGTGCAAGTATTATAAATATTACATCATTGTTATGTTCACAATATCGCTTTCTTTATTAGCTTGTGTTAAGCAATGAACTACTTGAATACAATACATATGTTTTATGTTTATTTTTAACATATTTTTTTTTATCAGTGGCGGTATTACCTTCGTCATGTAATTTAATTAACATTTTAAGTATTGCATTGAGTCATAGTTTTTGTAGAGTATTATCTATTTGTTAATGACATTTGTTTTCTGTCTAGTTCTAGTTAAGTTCAATGCCACTAAACTGGCTTGGCTTTTGTATGCTCCTAATGGTATTTGTATGAAATATAATTTTAACCGTGATCTTATTCTAAAGAGCTCTGTTTTTAGATAAGTAAAGGCATTTTTTTATAGATATTAAAATTATAACAAATGGTAACTTTAAGCCTGTATCACTAACCATCACTGGAAGAAGATTTAAGTCTTAAAAATATTACGTGTAAGTATTACATAATAGGGACGTTATAGTTTTGATTTCAAGAATTTTTAACTTAAGCATTGATCAATACATTCTGTAAAACATCGCAGAATTCCAAAACGTCCTTCTGAATGACATTAAAAAGGTTTTACGTTTAAAAATTCCATTTATAGTTTTTTATTACTTCGATAAATACATACCTATAGCATAGCTATTACTATTTTCCGGCCGTATACAAATATAAGTCAGTGCCACTATTTTATAAAAACTATAGTTAACAACATCTTATGCAGTTAAGTTCTTATGTATTAAAACAAACACGATACACTTCATTATACCCGCTAATTCATACAATAATTCATTAATAAGACGGTGCTTTTGACTAATTACTTTTTTATTAATTGATTGAATTTCTATTTATGATATTTCTTCTTTCCATTGCCAAGCATTGCACACAATCTTTGTTTATAACCCTGCAACTATTCAACAGTCATTACTTACAAGAATAGTTTATTATGTTTACATATTGGTTAGTCAGTTGTTTCATTTTCCTGCTTACCGCAAGAACTTTAATGCTTGTATTTCCCTAAGAATTTAATCTTATATAAGTATTGCACACTTGCATAATATTTTTTAAATATCAAAATAAAACAGGAAAATAATAATTGATAAACATTTTCGTGTCCTCCTACTACTTAATATTATAAATGCGAAAGTTTGTAAGGAGGGATGTATGTTTGTTACTGTTTCACGAAAAAACTACTGAACGGATTTTGATTAAACTTTACAGTACAGTTACAGCTTACATATAATTATCAGAATAACACATAGGCTACAATCAAATTTGAAATTTGAATTTAAAATTTAAAAAAAAAAAAATTTGTTTCGTAAAATATTTAGTAAATTTCATCCTCATCACAAGGTTAAAATTATATATACATAGGTATCATTTCAGGTATGTCTAACACATTATTTTTAAGGAATCATTGATATGGACGCTATTGCCTATTGTTTAAAAGATTACAAGTGTACGGATGAATCGTTTATCGATAAAACGTGTGTGTACCTGTCTTGATGTGGACGTTTGATTGTTATATAAATTAACTTTAGAACTAATGTTATATAGTAGGTCGTTATATTAGTACCTGATGTAGCGCTGCGCTGTTGATTCTCGATTAAAACTCGGCAGGTAGTCTCGTTTTTATTAAGTTTATTGTTAGATATTGATTAGTTTTGATTCGAGGAATTAAATCGTATGAATAGTTAGTGATGCGCAACTATGTAGGTATCTGTCTCGCTCGTCAAACTTGTTTGAGGTACCGTTCTCGGTTGCGAGTGAGAGTAATTACAGTTGCAGTGTCGGCGCCGACGCCGGCTGTCTGACTGAAAGTGGCGCCCGCGAGCCGGTTTACTTATCACCGTGTACCGATATTGTGTCTATTTCTATGTTGGAGGCTATTTTCTCAAGCAACAAGATCCTATTTATAAAACGTGTAATGAAAATTGTTTGCGGAAATAGCTTTTTTGTATCAGATGATTTCATCAGAGATATATGTTTAAAGGAGCGCTCGCGTGTGTTATCGCAAAAAAAAGTTGAAAGCTACCAACTGGTTACATAATACGCAATCACACCTTGGATCTATTTTACTACCTACAGTCAACAAACATAACTTCGCATACGATTTTGATATAGATTTTTTTATGCATTTATTTAATGTGTTTCGTTGTTTTTTGTCTACATAATAAATTATATTTTCCCCAAGTTTACGTCATTTAAGTTACGACCTTATTCTATGGTTATTTATGTAGATTCAATTTCATGTAAATTATTTATTTATCGTTGATGAATTTATGATTTTTATAAAACGGCCTTTTATTTTACATTGTGGTAATATTAGTAAACTTCCGGTTCATTTGTTTACCGGAACTGACGATACGTATGCATAATACGTATTCTTTAGAATGAAATCTATCTTCCTAGTTTGGGGTCACCTATTGAGGTTGCATGTATTGAAATTGTTATCATTGTAAAGATCAAAAACAGGTAAATTAGTTACTTGTAAACATATATTTTTTTACTTTTCTAGTTTATTATATCTGTGTGTAAACAAAATATAAAAGAAGATTTAGTTCTAGAACAATTTATCTGTCTAAATATTTTATGTCACTACTCTTTCTCCTACCTATAGTTTCATTACTGTAAATTGTTACAAAAGATGAGTTAAAAATACCTTCTGGCCTGTATTGTATTAGTAGACCAAATATTCAATACTAAAAAAGGCCCAAGCTAGGCGTGACAATAAAAAAAAACAAACATTAAAAATAATATGACTCGAGATGGGTCACTTTTTATAGTTTTCCTAGTGTTATTTTGTTTTTTATTGTTTCCCTAGATGTCTCTGTCAAAAGTAATTCTGTAATTAGTAATTAAACTGTATTGTAGTGTGACATGTATAGTGTCATTTAAGCAGTAAATATCGGTATACTGTTTCAAAATATTATGTAAAGGTATCCATTGACGACATAATACGATTGTGTATGTACAAATTAGTACGAAGCGTGCCAAACAAGGCTCGTTATTAGGCGGAAGCGTCGCTACCGAGTTACAAGTTACATTTATAAAACAACAGTTTTATATTGAATGTAAACATAGGACAAGTATAACATTAACTTATACTATATTCTGTTTAAAATCAGACTCCAAAATAGGAAACTATTGTAATAGAATTTTCTGGAGTAGGCACTTATTTTTCTTTACTTGTTTATAAAAGTAAAAAAAAGAGATATAGGTTTAATTGGTCCATAAATTACAAATTCTAAAGTGATAATGAGAAATGTTAATCTTTGTAGTTGTGACGTCACACCACGCGACAGATAAATAGGTGGTACTTACATTTTAAACTCTATCTCCAAGCTAATCTATACACAGTATAAAATAAAGTCGCTTTTTCTGTCCTTATGTCCCTTTGTATGCTTAAATCTTTAAAATTACGCAACGGATTTTGATGCGTTTTTTCAATAGATAGAGAGATTCAAGAGGAAGGTTTATATGTGTAACACATACATAAATATAGTATAGAAACCTATAAAACGTTGTTTAAGGACATTCTGTAGTAGGTGTGCGTGCGGAGCAGGGGCAGGTCTCTAGTTTCTATATACATATAATATAATAATAAAAGTACACATATAGTATACATATACAAGCAGAACTTAGTTGGGCTCAGCCTAGATGTTGTTGTATGAATATGATCACTTTACAAATTTCAATATACCGAATATTGAATGAGCCAGAAATACAGGTATTCAAATTTGAATGGTTGTTTCGCGTGAATTTGTCTTAACACAAGCCTCGTCCTAGATTATATATTGCAGTTATGAGTAAATACTCTTAGTAACATGTCAATGGTTTGCAAATAGCGTTTGCTTTCTTTGTTGATGTCATTTGTTTAGAAATTAACGGCAGTTGAGAAACGTATGTCCTAGTTCCTGGAGCACTAGGAGATAATTTGAGCAAGCTTTTCTAAAATTATTTGAGAACATTTTAAGCGTTTGCCGTTGCTATGTTGGAGTTGTAAGAAAATTTGTGTCATAGTGCTGTGGAGATTGGTTTCTTTGTATGTGTCCATAAATGTTTGTTCACTATGAGTCGTCTTGAAGAGATTAGTATGAGCCAGTGTAGGTTTTGTTTGTTATTACAAAACATACAACGCTGTCTAGTCCCAAACTAATCAGAGCTTGTTGGTAAGGACTTGACCCCTTGGTCTTATAAGGATGTTTATCCTTATAAACATCATTATATTGTGTATTATATTAATATAATACATACAAATAAAAAATGTTAAAAGATTCAAGGCATATGGGATACTAGCTGATGCCCGCGGCTTTACTTAGGTAACATAAATGTTATTCTACACCCTCAACCTACATTTCAAATTTCATCAAAATACATTCAGTAATTTTTGCGTGAAAGAGTAACAAACATTCATCCATCCATACATCTATCCATCCGTCCATCCATCTATCCTCACACACAGGATATAAGTAGGATTTAACCAGAAAAGACACACGATCGAAAAGTACCTACATCTTAAAACCCTTTATCGATATTAATAATCAAGTCTTATTAATAGGAAGACTTGATTATCAATATCGATAAAGGGTTCAGATATAAATAAATGTAATAAGATAAGATAAATAAGGTTATATAATATTATATTATAAACATTAACCTTTAGTAAGAAAGACATGTAAGACAATATGGCGGCTATTCTTATATTAACGACATCGACGAGAGCACAGACTAATTTGAATGTTTAGGTAAATATGATTAAATTATATCTTGAGTTTGAAATCTAAAGTAAGGTTTTTATTCTTATGGTCTCTATTTTACAGTGCAGCCTGAATTTTAAGTCTTTTTTTTCACCGGCAGCCTATATAATAGGCAACTTATCGATCTATTTTTATCTATTTATCCGTGCAAATTATTATGCTTTATTTATCCCTATTTTTAATAACCCACATTGAATAATGTTACGTATAATATGTTATTATATGGGGATACTATACCTACATAATTAACGTTAAAGGAATAATTATTACCAGCTAAGTAAAATGTTACACAATAAAAATAGGAAAAGTGATTAAATAACATAACTTCTGTATAATTATATGAAATCACGCGGGTTATTATATGAGCGCTGTGTTTATTCTTTACCAACTAACCATCTTCATATTGAACAGAACGTACTCGTAGGTATGTTTTACTACATTTATATGACTGCTACGCAAAGGTCTTGGGTTCGATTCCCGTTTTATGAAAAACTTTGTGAACATGAATGTTTACTTCATATAAGTATGTTTATCGGTTATTGTACTTATAGTACAAACTCTGCTCAGTTTTGATTAGGTGTAAAATAAATAAATATTCCTAACACGTTCACACAACGCCATCTAGTGCTAAACTAAGCAAACCTTGTACTATGAGTGCTAGACAACGGATAAACATACTTAAATACTTTTTTCTGTAAATACACACTTACTATACATAGAAAAAAAATGTTAGTAGATAAGTTAAAGTTAGCTTACTAGTACATATTTGTAGGAGGCAGATTAATAAATCGAACGTAACTGTAAGCAATGTTAACTAATTTATTATTATGTAGCTTTTCCATCAGAGTATACTAAAACAAATTTTAAATGCGGGGTCCTCAATTTAAACCGGTGAAAAAGAGGCAACTTGTCTCTTTCTTCCACTTCTAGAATCCGCGTTTCTATATTTCTATTTATATTATACTAGCACTTCGCTACTTTTAGTGTTTCAATAGTATAATGCAAAACAATATTAAAATAATGTTACTTTAAAAGGTGTTGTTATATTACCCAGTTGGCCAAAATAACATCATGTAAATGATGGAAAAGTTTTAAGGAAAAAGACGTATAATTAAAAAAGCTGCTCTGGCGTATACAATCTCTTTACTTAAAACTAGTAATTAACTTTAAGTGAAGAGGTTAAATATAAGTTAGTATGTGCATATACTGTACATGTTTTAAGTTAAGTGTAAATTGTATTGTTTTGTTTAAATCAATAAAATAAAATAAAATAATATACGCCTGGGGCTCAAAATACGGTGAAGGCTATTTTTGGTTCTTATCAGGGCAAGTCAAAGTCCGTGCAGAGTAGGATCTCGGAAACTTGCAATAAACCCGTTCCTATAAATCATTCTGTCTTTGAGGATAAGTGGGATACACATTATTTCGAACATCAAATGATAATGAAATATTTTCCTTATTATTTACGATCGTATATCTTCGTATTCAATCTCTACATAATATAATTGCATACAGAATATATAAAACGGTACCTAATTACGTACATAGAATACCGTCATCATAAATAGGAAGCCCGATGCATTCAATGATACAAAAATGTTTTATAAATAGATAACTGATACAAAGAAGCAGCTTCCTTAAGCATCTCATTTAAAATAACTATGAAAAATTAATATAAATGAGTTTTAGAAATGTATTCCTGTCTCATTGATTATATATTGAATAGACAGAGATATATGTATATAGTATTGGTGTTGTATATATTCTGCAAGGCTATTACGGATTCCAACCACGCGGCATCGCTCCGAAACAACCTTGTTGCAAGGCTTTTTCGTTGTAAACCGACGACTTTAGGTCGTGTGACTCGAGTGAACCGCGTACGGGACACAAATTCTTAATAACATTCATCTGTCTATGTAAGTATGTACTTATACGGGTCTTTTTGCACTTTATGCTATTTTCCTGTTGTTCTTATCTTGTTTTGAAATTTTGGTTTATTTTGGTGTGCGTGGTTTTAAGTAAGAGGTGGTAATTTGTAATGTGTCTTCTTTCTATTCACGCAATATCAAAAGAATGGAAGAGAACTTCTTCCAGCTGGCTAGGATGAGCAGAATATTCATTGCTTCTAGTAGTTAAATGGACTTATGTGTAGTTAAACAGCAGTAGGTATGTTTAATCTCTGTGTCTGTGCAGTGACCACAACATTTCACTGCAATCAAAATACCATTCAGAAAAGGAGCAATAAAAGCGAACCTATACAATATACCAGACAAAACCCCTGCATTGGAGGTAGTTGCCGTGGATGCGTGATCATTTACGAGTGAAACATGGTGAATTGTTTGCGGCAGGGAAAGAATAGTACTTGCCGTGATACATCTAAGATTTGAAAGGACTATGTTCTACTTAGTATACCACCTCTTTCTTTTCCATATCAAAACATTAACGAAAACAAAATCCGACTATTGACGTCTGTATCATCTATACTTATAATAAAACTGTAGAGAGATCAATTCTGTACATTGAATATATGTTCAAAATTAATATTGGAGGATGAATGGTGATCGATACTAATGCCAAAAATGCAATCAATAAATTTTTTGTCTGTCTGTCTGTCTGTCTGTCTGTCTGTCTGTCTGTCTGTCTGTATGTGCACGCATGGGTCAAAAACTACTGAAGGCATTTTAACCAAACTTGGTACGATTGTAGTCCATACTCCCGGACAGGTTATAGGCTGTATAACATAACGCTAAGACACATAGGAGCTGAGCAGTGACGAAAAATTTGAAGCAAGTCAGTTGACAAAAAGCGCGTTCTAGCTCTTATCATCGCATACGTTGATCATACGCCAAAAATATGTATTACAAAAATAATGGTCTTCAAAAGATGTACAAAAAAGTCCTGAATAGTATATATCTATCTTTTATATATTAGCCACAATAACGTGTTTAATCGTTAGGGTTTTCTTCAAAGTGTATTAAATACATAAATATATTGTAATTTGCATAGACATATCTTTTTCAAACTCCCATATTTCAAAAGTACACTTTAATATCTTATTCATAAAAAAAAAAATATAGAAATCGGTTGATAAACACACAAGATATAGATCATTTTACACATTATTGCTATTTGTCAACAATAAAAAAATACAAAACTGACAATAAAATAAAGAAATACAATCACAAAACATTAAATTATTATTCAAAGTGTTTGTGTTTATTTTATTAAGTAATTCAAAAATACTGCACGCAGTTTATCTATAGATAATAATATAGTCGAGTCTAAGTTTAGTCAAATATTTTTTGCTAGATGGTAAAAAGGTGTGAGGTACAATAATTTATTTCAGCATTTTTTTTACAAAAGACAAATCCCACACTAGCCTTTAAAAATATCAATTTAACGGACACAAAGAACATCCAGACTAAGGACAATAGTTTGTGTATCACAATTGTCCTCCATGGGAATCGAACCCGCGACCTCATGCACGCCAGCCATGTATCCGTGTGGTGACGGAGTAAGAATACAATATGTCACCTCCCCATCTCATCCCATGGGTGGCGTAAAACCGACTAAGGGACTATCGGTGAATATTATCTTCCAATCTATCCGTATATTATCAACCAATCCGACTGGCCAGCGTGGTATTAGTAGGCCAAGTATTCCTCCGTCACGGGAGGAGGCGCGTCCTTGCAGTTATGATGAAATAAGCGATGTCATTTATTTTAACTTACAAATTTGACAACAGATAGCATTGTGCCTGTGACGTCATTTTCAGTATCGCGGTGTTAAGATTTTCCTTGAAAGAATGACGTTCGCTCATGTCTTTCAGTATAAGTTTAGACGCAGTCTTCATAGATATTTTATTTACTATTTATTTACTTTGAAAAGGTTTTGGTTCGTTCGTTAATTTTACAATTCGTTTGTAATGTAGGTATATCTGTTCGTTATAAGGTTTTAAAAACGATTTTTCAGTATTAAATCGAATTGCGAAGTAAGTAACATCCGCCACGCGAACGAAGTCGCGGGCACAGCAGCTAGTAACAAATAAATACGTAAAGGATAACCTTTTAATAAATTATATAAAACAAATATGTTTTTAAATTTCCTAAAACACACGTTGATATTTTACGATAGCGCATAACCTGTCGAAATTAATAAACGTGAATTAATTTAAACATTAGAGAAGTATTACATATGCAAAGTAAGTATACGAACACGATGCGGGGAAAACCGCAGGACAATATTATTTAATAAACATTCCGAATTGTAAATAAGATGTTACGACTCGATTATAAAGTGGATCACGATCCGTTTATGGGTTTTTTTTTTAATTTCGCAAATGTTTTATGGTCAACATTAAGCAGGTTTTCAATATACAGTTATATAGTTATTGATAGTTTCGGTCGCAATCTGATGTACCCAGATTTTTTAATGTTAAAATGTCAGAAGGAGAAATAAATCTCACAAGTCATCGATGTTATTATCGATTTACAGTTATAGGTGGCGCCACTTGGTGTCCGTTAATGTTTACTCATAAAAGGAACCGCCTTCCTTTTCCATCCATTTTCATACATTTTATACACATAACTGGTACAGTTATTATTTTTCATGTATTTATTTCTCTTTCCATACTAATGTGGTCGTTTGGACGTAAAATTTGGCTTATGCACAGTTGTGCATAGTGCATACAAGGCCACGCTTTATATTCTCTCGAAGGTATGCAGTACGGAACGTTATGGACTATCAAAGATTTCCACAATCTCTTGCACACCAGAAAAATACTTCTTATATTTTTTATGACCAAGTTATAATCATCAAACTTCCGTTATTTTAATGTCATTTATAATTTTTTACATTAATCTGTATTTGTTTGTTTTCTGTCACTGTGTCTTTTGTAAATTTTTTTTATTCCTTTATTCTATGTATCAATTTTTTTGTTGAATATAAATATAAACAAAAACCAAGTAAAGGTAATAATATGTTTATTAATTCTTTTATACCCATAGCAGCAGCTCTACTTACTGCTTTTAATTTCATGTTAGACCTGCCTGGATGTCATTCATATCAGCGTGTACTAAGTATGTTCTAATCGATAGCTTTTACTTAGTCGAGTCAAGACGCAATTTCGATGATCTTTAAGTGCTCGTTTACAAGGGCATGTAGTAACTTAATTTATTAATAGTAAAACTGATAATAATCATATAGTTATTTACATCTCAATTATTTTTATATTTCCTTGTTATAATTGTTTACTGTTTTATAACAAACAATTAGGTGCAAAGGGCTTATTACGTTTTACAATTATTAAAAGTCAAGTTTAAAGTCGAGACCTTGGCTTTGACTTGATAGAATATCAATAAACCTGAGTCTAGTAATATAAACCTAGAGTTTAAAAGTAATAAACAGAAAAATAATAATAAAGTAATAATGAAGGCCGTTTGGCCAGCGTGGTATTAGTAGATCGAATATCCCTCTGTCACGGGAGGAGGCCCGTCCTTGCAGTGGGACGTTAATGGGCTGTTATGATGAATGAAGGCCTATTGGCTTAGTAATCAGTGATTTTTTCTTCTATGTCGTCTAGGTACAGATTTCGATTCAGAGATGCCTTCTACCTAATAGATATCTGGTAATAGAGATTTTCATTCGTCCGGATTGACTGATATAATAGATAACAGAATGACATTAAGTCCTCTATAATGTAACCTTTTTAGAGCTAAAGTTATATAAAACAGTTATCTGTTACACGTAGTACAAGCTCTATTTAGTTTAGATAACATTGTTTGAATTTGAAATGACAATCCTTACAACACGTGAGTCATTGAACACTTCATTCAAATTACTATTAGGGCTCTTTCAATTCAGCCGTTTCGTGCCGAACGGTTGCCGTGCGTTTTAGCACGGCAAAAGCAACGTTCGTTTGTTTTCATACAAATCTTGCCGTGCGGCAGCACATAACGTCAGCCGTACGGCAGTATTTATAGTGTCGAGCGGTAGCCGTATGGCAAGATTTGAATGAAAACAAACAAGCGTTGCTTTTGCCGTCCGAAAAACGCACGGCAGCCGTACGGCACGAAACGGCTAAATTGAAAGAGCCCTTAAGCGGTCTGAATGTTAAAAGGCTTGTTGCGTATATGTTCTATACATGAGTAAGTAGTGTTTCTGTGTAACATCGTCGATCACGCCTGCCATTGTAATTGAACTTTAGTAAAGGCTGTCGAGTACCGTTCGAGGATGCTAAAATACACGTACTTTCTCAATAACTTTATGTTGAATCATAAAATACAATGGGGCACCAATCACTTGGTGTCATTGACTGTATTTGGTACGATGAACTACACAAATCTTTTTGTCATATGAAATTAGTTGAAAAAAAAAAACTAACACGCACTAAAATTATTTAGTAAAAATTGCGATGTTGTTTAAAATTACCGTTAAAAAGTTATTTTAGGAATTGAATTTAGGTAATCATAAAGTTCCTTATAAAATGTAATAAACATTTTTGTAGAAGACATTAATGTTTTAGACAAGCCCTACAGCAAAAATATCAACAACCCATTTTATGGGAATTTTAACTAGCCATTTTTAACAAATAAAGATAAAATTATTAGAGTTTAGTATTTGCTATTAAGTCACGTATGGTTTAAACATTATTTACTTTTTAATTTTAACCTTGTAATCATCCTTATTATGCAGATAACCATGAAAGTTCAATAGATTTAAAGCAGGTTTGATAACAAAGAGTTACTACGTACCTTGAAATGTAGCAATTATAACGATACATTGCTTTTACATTATATTGAGTGTTATAATACCAGGATGCCGACCCAAATTTCACTTTAAACTTTACAATAAAACAGGAATGGGCAATAAATGAAATATTTGGAGGAGAGTTATGTCCAGCAATGGGCATCCATTGGCTGATATAATATGTAACTTGCACTGTACACTCGAGATCAACATTTTTAAGATGTTTTCCGGATAATATCATAAAAATGTGCATCAACTTGTCGTCAAGTAATTTACGTGGAAACTTGTTTCTAGAAAAACTTCCTTCCTTAAGGTTTATCTACCTACTGTAAATTGCACTTATTGTTCTAAAAAATAACGTCAGGCTTTATCAATTTAGTATATTAAATCAGCTTTCGAAATTCCCCATAATACACAGAATAAAACGCTGTAACTAAGTATACACCGTAGTATAAATATAAGTCATGGCCTTTGAAAATTGTTTAATGACATCGATAATGAAAAATATAAGGAAATTTTAATTCCGGAAACAGTACGTTTGGTTTAGTCTGGCCCCGTATACTGTATTAAGTACTAAGTATTGTTGTTATCAATAAACATGAACGCTTGCAATGTTGGGTTTTAGTAAACATTTTCGTTGTTAGGTAAGTTACTACACGTAACGCGTATTATATGGTTGCGCAGATTTTAGAATACGTTTTGTTAATTTTTGAAACTGTTATTTTATGCTAATGTTCTTCTCACAACGCCATCTAGTCCTAAACTAAGCAGTATTTGTATTACGGTTATTAGATAACTTATATAAATACTTTTTTTTTACAAACTCTATGTAAACAACCCCGACGTCGTCACTATTTCTGCGTAGCAATCATGTACTGTACCACTAGGCCATTTATTTATACAAAATATAATCACCTCATCTCATACTTTGATTCCCATGAAATTTATTGGAATAGGTACATATTACATAGATATACTCAGATAAACGTAGACATCAAATCATAAAATAATTCACATACCTACGAGTATACGCGGGATCAAACCCGCAATAGTGATAATGATCATTATCATTTATATTAATTAATATTACCCCAGACCAATTAATATTATGATCGATTATGACTCATTAACTAATAATAATAACAGTTTAATTGGAAAGCACTTAATGACACATCAATCAAAAAAGTTTAACTACCTTTGCGGTTGCAAGAAGCGCCTACTATATAAAGGCGGGTTCAGATATGTACCTATCATTTTCCCCATCCGATTACCGTATCCGTATCGTCGACACGTATTATAATCGCATATGTGAACGGGTGATGATACGAGTATCATACGAGGCTTGATATGTGACACGCTGATACGGATACGTTGACCGGATCGAGCAAATGATACATATTTGAACCCGCCTCATAACATCCCGGGCTCGAATCTCACTCGATGCTTGAAGTTTCATACAACAGTAACTCTAGACACCACAACTTTTCACTGACTGAAATGTCAGGGTATGGATGTTTTCAAACCTAGATCCTATTCGTTCAAACCAGTTTAAACATTTTAAAACATCAATGTGTTAAAACCTCCGTGTGGTGACGGAGTAAGAATACAATATGTCACCACTTCATCTCATCCCATGGGTGTCGTAGAAACCGACTAAGGGACTATCCGTGAATATTATATTTACGAAATAAAAAGAAGGAAAACTTGAAATTAAACGCTATACCAATCTGTCTGGCCAACGTAGTATTAGGTAGTAGGCCAATTATCCCTCCGTCATCGGAGGAGGCCCGTCCCTGCATTGGGACATTAACGGGCTGTTATTATTTTAAAACATACTTTAAGGAACTAGCTAGATTGGCGGGAGACCTTGGTATAGCGTTTGTATTAATTTTTGCCCCTCTTTTATTTTCGTAAAATAGTTTTCTACAGATAGGGTAGTAGCATTATTGATAGCTAAGAAACCTGACTCCGAAATCCTTTTATTGAACCACGACTTTAACAGATGTTGTTCATAAACCATTAACGTAATATAAGTACACAACATACTTAAACAATCTACATCAAATATTCACAGATGTACTTATGTTAAGGTCCAAATAGTTTAATATATTTGTATATAAACTACAAATCTAATTTCCCTTATCACCATGAGTACAAACTTGACGATATGATATGAAGACTCTTTGCTTAGTCAACATATAGACGATTATTATAACAAATATAATAGTTGATAGTAACGATTGTGCTTGTTGAATGTATGCTATGATTGTGACTGTCCATGAGAATACATAGAATAAAAAGAAAATATACCAACATATCCCATACATGGGAATTGTCGGAAAACTAAGATAATTATCAATAAAGAATAACAATATTTCTTACCTACTCACACAACGCCATCAAGAACCGAAATAAGCTACTATTTCATATGAGTACTAGACAAGCTTTATGGTAAATACGTTCATATTATTACAAATGTTCTCTCTTATTTGTAAACTCAATGCTCCAACTAACTACACCACCCTATGTTGGCTGTTAGAGAACGCCTATGAATCTGTCCTACGCTTTGATACATTATTGAAGTTAAAATAAATTAATTAATCAATGTAAAAGTTAGCCAATTTTGTTTTAATCAATCAACTAGCCTATTGCAGTCCACTTCTAGACATAGGCCTCTCCCAACACGCCCCACAGAACTCGGTCCTGGTCCTTCCTTCCTTCATTTTTGTTTACTTGCCTGTAAAAACAGATCTCATTCATCGTCTAGCCTTTTAATTTTATATTATTACATACGTATCTATTAGTTTTACCTTGATATACGCTTACCCTAATTCCCGATTTACACATCGACAAGTACAGTAGCGAGTTAAGTAGTATTTTAAGATTAAGTTGATTTAAATAGATCTCCATCCTATTTTTTGGCGAGTTAAGTACGAAGTAGCCCCCTCTCTCGCGTCTCGCCAACTTAACTTGCCAAAAAATAGGATGGAGATCTATTTAAATCGACTTAATCTTAAAATACTACTTAACTCGCTACTGTACTTGTCGATGTGTAAATCGGGCATTAGCGTTAGAGTTACTTACTTAGTTAGTCAATCCTCCTTGTTATCTGTCAGTCAAACATAAACAATGATAACTAGATAGTTTTAAACATTAATTTTATGCACCTTATTATCTACTTCAATAACAAATAAGGTTTTTTTAAAATATTAGTAATAATATAGTTAAGTATAATGTTTTGAGAATAGTTGTAATACAAGGCGTGCGTGAAATTGCTAATAAATTGGTGATAACGTTCGTCCAGTTTCTATTTTTTAAACAAGCAATAATAACTTGGTCGAGTTTTCAACATGGCACGTGCCTTACTGTATTCATTCATACACACAATATATATTTGAACAGATATATCGTCACACCTTTTGTAAAGTTTATTTTCAATGATAACAAAAAAGAAAATGATACATAATTATAAATATTTAAGTGTTAGTATTCCTTAACAATATTATAACACTTGGTCGACGAGTGACGTTGCTGTTAGCAAATAATACAATGTTTATAGTAACTGTGTAACGTAGGTAGAAAAAATATAAAGTAAAGATGGTCAGTGAAAATGTATTCAATAATAAGAAGGTTATTGTATTTTTATCGAGCAAGGAAAAGACATAGGTACTAAGGACGTATTAGACAAGTCAATTATATACGGTGTTAATTAGAAAAGTAAAATAATAAAGCACTACTTACACTTTTCTCTAACAGTTTTCTACATTATTTAGAAGTTTGTCATACCTTCTTTTAATAACCTTTTTAACTAATATGGAAACGTTAGTTGGTTTAACACAATGTTTATAGTAACTGTGTAACGTAGGTAGAAAAATTATAAAGTAAAGATGGTCAGTGAAAAAGTATTCAATAATAAGAAGGTTATTGTATTTTTATCGAGCAAGGAAAAGACATAGGTACTAAGGACGTATTAGACAAGTCAATTATATACGGTGTTAATTAGAAAAGTAAAATAATAAAGCACTACTTACACTTTTCTCTAACAGTTTTCTACATTATTTAGAAGTTTGTCATACCTTCTTTTAATAACCTTTTTAACTAATATGAGAAACGTTAGTTGGTTTAACACAATGTTTATAGTAACTGTGAAACGTAGGTAGAAAAATTATAAAGTAAAGATGGTCAGTGAAAAAGTATTCAATAATAAGAAGGTTATTGTATTTTTATCGAGCAAGAAAAATACATAGGTACTTACTAAGGTCATATTAGACAAATCAATGATATACGGTGTTAATAAGAAAAGTAAAATAATAAAGCAGTACCTACACTTTTCTCTTACAGTTTTCTACGTTATTTAGAAGTTTTCCATCCATTCTTTTGAAACCTTTTCTAAGCTAATATCAGAAACGTTAGTTGGCCAACAATATAATTTAAACAATACTAGGTAAGCATACAATCCCACCTTAACTTGGAACAAGATGGCGTTCCTTTATTTATTTATTTATTTTTTCTTTATTTATTTATTATCTTTTTTTAATTATTTACGATGCTAAAGGGGATACCCGTGAAAGTAAACGAATCTGTTTTATGGCTTATGTTATATTATTCTTTAAGATTAGAAGATTCTTGTCAATTGATAATACAAATATTTGCTAACATTTATCGCATCAACTTAGATTTATTCGCTAAAAGGTCATCTCTTTACATGGTTGTGGTTGTAATATAAACATAAAATATTAGCTAAGTAAACTCAATATTAAGTCATATGCAAAGGATTCAGAATTATACAATTGTTGCAAGCTTGCAAGTGCAACGGCCAGTGCAACCTGTGCTGAAACGTCAAGCAAAATAAAGGCAAATAGCATGCGCGTGTATCTCCTGTCTATATAATATTTATAATGTAACACGATAGTTTAAAAGTTATGATCACACAATTATTTTGTAAAACACTATACAAACTCTTTACAGGTTTATACTTCGTCTTTTGTAGCCTATTTTATTGCTACAGGTGTTACAACTACTGATTTAAACCTAGTTAACTACTTGGAAGAAATTGAAACAATTCAATTTGTTTCTGGTATTTTGCATGACATAGTTTAATAGTAGTTTAGTAAGTAATAATTAGAACTCCTCAGCTTTTCGATTAAATAAAATAATACAAGACATTTATAATAATAATATTAAGTAGGTAGGTGTGTAATATAATTTTATTAAACTCGATTTTTAGGTCAAAAATTCATTGTGACACGGTTACCTAAAAACCTGCCATTGAATTAGTTCAGACAAGGTAAGCAGCAATATGATAAAACTGTTACTTTTAGAGGCTCGTAGAAATGAAAGTCAGCTTTTTTTATCCGTGTATGAAAATGCGTCTTTGTGGGAACAAAAATGTAATTTTACTAGGTTTTAAATATCTAATTGACAAATCTTTTAAGAGAAACTTGACCTGCGCATACTACTCTTGCTGGATAGGCAGCAACAAATACACACGCAAAAGCACTAGAAGGTACAACATTCATATCTTGTAATCATCATATCAGCGAATTGACGTCAGCTGTTAGACCTAGGCCTCCTCCAAGTATTGCCAACTTGTGCTGTCCTCATCCATATAATTAATCGTACAATTACATTTTCTTCCTTGTTTAGTTTTTACGACACCCTGCGTATGGTTGCCATCTTGTTAACGTGTTACATGAATATTCAGTCCACAACCACTCAGACAAGAGATTTTATAGCTACTTCTAATATATGCCTCTCACACAACAACACGTGAACGAAATTGATTCAAAGTGAAAAGTTTTACCCTAATATATATTCTCGTGAACACTACATTTGAGTTAAGATTGTGAATACAGTAAATCGTAACGTTTTCCTTATTCACACAAAAAAAACGTAAAGAACCCGTATTTAAAAATAAATTCTTACATTTCTTCGAATATTTACATGAACTAAAGAAAATAAAGTAAACAGATTAAAATGACTCTCGAATCGAAACTTGATAATATTATGATATCGTAAGCAACTGGTTGCTGGTTGAAAGTATGCTTGATGCTAAAAATAAACTTATTACTAAGTGACAGCTTGTGAATTTCGATAAACATTTACTTTTATTTTCTATGTTGCATTTCTTTGCTGATTTTATCATACACAAAATAAAAAAATGTCTTCTTTATTATAGTTTAATTTTAACAGCATCTCAATAATACCAGGTGGGAAGGGCAGTGACGCCGTAGGAGAAGAAGCATACCGTAAGGTAGGTAAATCTGTAAGAGTGGCTCACGCACGCATAGATACTAACTAAACACCGACAAATATCGACTAACAACTCAACTATAATCTGAACATAATTACGTAATGCAAATAATCCATTAAAACTCATTAAGTCGATTAGTTTCGGTTGCTTTATCGATATAATATCGTACAAGGCAATCTACATTACACGTGGTGAACATATAAATCGTATCTTAATATGAAATAATCGACTAATTATTAAGTTCAATTAAGGCAAAGGATTTTTTTTATTATGCACTTTATTTAAATTTAAACTTAAGCAGACGTAATAAAGACTTATACCTACATACATTAGTACATAAACTCACGACTTTTTGTTCTTATAAGGGTAGGTATTAGACTACGGATCATCATCTCTAAATACGCCATTGTTAATCTTTCTATGGCTTCCTTAGATATTTGTTATTTCGTTTCGATAGTAGCTGTTCACTAACTTAAAAAATAATATCTGGAGATCGTAAGGTGTAAAACATGTAACGCTTTAAGTATCAAAGTTTTCTTGTGCACAATTGAGACGAGAAGATATTAAAGAGGTTCTCTACTGCATAGATAGATTCGATGTCAATCCTATTATGTAATTGTAAACAAATAAAATTACGGTTTGAAGAATACTCCTTCTTTTTATTACTTTTTTTACACAAAAACGATCCAAAGCAAGCACAGAAGGACGAACAGGATTTAAACAAATAAGTGTCGTCTCCAAAAACGATCGTTTATATTTTTAAAACGGTCACCCTTTGTAGAACATAATCATTTACTTTTTTAAATATTTTTCCATATCACATAAAATAAAGAAATGTGGAATATGAATGACTAATTCAAAGCGTCGTGATTCATTACGACAGCGATAAGGGGTTTAAGCATCATAGCTATGGAAAATGCAGAAATGTTTGTATGTTTTATACGTAATTATAAGAGCTATTACGTATGTATTGTGCGGTAAATTTGTAATTGTGTAATGATAAAGAGTCATGAAACCTTAGACGTCTATTGCAATTCGCTTAAGGAAAGGTATAGTAAATGATAAAATGTCTATTTCTACTTATGTCTTTCTTCGCTTCTATATTATCGTGAAAAATTATAAACAAAATAGGCATAGTTTTAAATAAGACCTTCAAATAAGTTAAACGACAATAATTATAGTTCATGGTATGACACAAATATTTCACGAAAAAAATAATAAGTTAATATATTATACTAATTATTATAAATTTCAAGCATTCAAAATATTATATGCGATTAATATCATTGTATTCTTTCGTGATTCCTATGTTTTTAAAATATTCCATGTTATCGAACCGTAAAATATTTTAGATATTTTTATTGTTGTTATGAATAAATAAACTTTGTTATATAATTTTACAGTTTCAGTTATAGTGAAGAAATGTTCGAAATGTGTTCATGTAGCTCATAAAAACGTTAGTCACAAAATAATTTCCGTTCTTTTTTTTAACTTAAGTTAAAAATATGATACACGATTGCGTAGTAAAGTTCCATATTTTTACTTAAAAATCAAAAATACTAAACTTATTTTAATGGTACACACCACAGAAATCTAAATAAAAGGAGAAATGGTATGACGGGGTTTTCTTGTCAAAGCAATATGATTAGAACGATTATATAGCTAAAAATGGCTGTCACCTAGGTTTAGCTGTGTTTTGACAACGACCGGGATAACATATAAAATGCCGAGTTGTTCAGTGGTTGCCTGTAAAAATAAGAGCAATAAAAAAAACTTTATTAATAATGGAATCACTTACCATATCTTAGTACATGTATTTTATTGTATTTACCTCTAAAATCATGAAAAAATAATTTTCGATGTCCTCACTATGTTATTTTCATATTCGGATAATTAAGTACTATAATATTTTTGTAACATATACATTGCTTCTCTAATGTTGTGTAAACTAGTCATTCAATGAATATATGAAGCAATGAACTATTCGCTCAACGATATTACGTATGACAAGTGGTTGCTAACCGTGATCGCTCTAACAACCAAACGATAGTGACGACCCGTTCATGACTACGACTATCTATCGTTTTCGATAAAAAGTCGTGTATTGAAGGAATTTTAAATTGTAAAAGTTTTATTAAGTTAAATGAAAAAAATATTTTTTTTAAATGTTAAATTATGTAATTTCAATATAAGTATTACAATGTTGAAATAATATCCTAAATCAAAGGTGGCGTAAGTACTCTAGAACATAAAGGTTTAAAATGATCATTAGAGTGGTTTTAAAAGTTTTTTTAAAAGCTCATACATTTATTAGCACACACAGCTTTTCGTCAAAAGTCGTGGTTTAAAGTCGGCTAGGCTTTACCGACTGTGGCTAAATTATCGCTAGCTCTCCCTCACAGGTGCGTTAATTTTGTATGACAACAGTCAAAATGTTACAAACTGCTGCGACAATAAGGACGCAAAAAAAGTATGACGCTTATATTCCTTCAACCTGCGATATTACGACATCAGTTCACGGATTAATTTGTTTCACGACATGTACGATCTTATACACACTGTCGTGAATATTATTTAACAAAAGTATTGTACAATTATATATTATTACATTATACATATTTATATAAAAGTAATTAATATTAATATAATGTAATTATTATTTATATTTATAAGTAAGTATTTATTTTTTGATGATAAGGGCTGATACGATACGATACGATACGATTTATTTTTTAATAAAATAAGTGGAAGTCTTGTCTATCGATATATTTTATTAATCATCTATCGATAAGGTCAACGCCTAGCATAAATGTAATTTTTTTACATGTAGTAGTTTTAAATTGTAGTAGTTCTTCTATCTAAATTTATTTTAGTTTGTTTTATTTGTTTAAAATATTATTATTTGTTTAAATATAGTAGCGCTGATTGGTTCGCTGTGACACCGTGTAAGGGAGATATTTCAAGGAGAAACGAGACAGAGTAATTGCGTTCATTGATAATCTAGATGTAACTGAGAACAGTACTCTATTCGTATATTCTACTGCTGTGTGTGTTAAAAAAACTGGCGACATTAGGTTTCCATACAAAATGACAATCAGGGCACATCTCCTTTGTTCAGATATCTGTGGTACACACTTAGTAAATTACAAAATATGTTTAGTTGTCAAAAATTTAATAAGTTTTAAATACAAGTACTGAAACTTTTACTTAATACAATCGCATTCAGATCCTCCTGCACTTAAGTCTGTAGCACGTCTCAATAATTAACTGTAGCAAAATGAACTAAATATGTACCTAAGTCCTTTCAACAACATGTTTATTCATTGCGCCTTGTTTCTTTATCCGTCTTTATTTACTTTTGTGCAGTCTTACTTCATTTTCTTAGTTAGTTCTAAGAATTATTGTAAATTGTTTGTTTGGATATTTCCATAAATATTGAGATAAATCCGTCAGGGTGATATATTATTTTATGGTTGTTAATTACAGCGAATACATTTAACGCTTAGTTGCAATAAATGTTATTTTACTACCTGCAATTTATGTTTTAGCACTTTATTATTTATTAAATTTGCAATCATAAGCACAGTGGTTTTAATGGTGAACCTCAATTATTGAAAGCAAGAAGATCTTATTTGTGTACTGTCCGTGACGTACTAAGAATACTTGATGACATTACTTCATTTCAACCCGAGATTTTCCTAAAAGGACAAGGGGTAAAATTCACCATCGTGGACCGTATAAAAGACGTAGTTAAAATAACAAGTGTGTGTTTTTTTAAATAAGACGTGAAAACATGAATTTACTAAATATAATCAGCCAGGATTCTATAAGTTCAACTAGTTTATGTATATAAAGCTAAGTATATGGGCTTAACTTGCCATTTGACTTAACAAGTTTTTGACAAATAGGATGTGTTGATACCACGCCCAACGTTGAGCCAAGAGTTGATTATTTCTCGAAGCGTCGTTTTATTTGTTGGATCCATGTGGGAATCTACGTCACAATTAGGTACATTATATTCTAAATATCTTAATTTTTAGCTTATTAATTATCATTATGATCATGAAGTTATGTTAAAACTATTTGACAAAGTCTAAGATTGTATACAATCAACATTGTTGGTCAACATTACAAGCAATTTTAATGATCTTGATCATTAGCGTCCGAAATGACTATTAACATGGACGTTCAAAAGATAAATCTAATTTTAGACATTGTCTAGTGTAATTGTATGAGTGGCATAATAATTATAGGCATTTGTTGGGTGATAATCTTTAGCCGTGAATTCCGATGTCCCATTGCAGGGATGGGCCTACTTCAGTGACGGAGATAAACTTTGCCTTTTACACCATTATTAGTTAGAAGGATTTGTTTAGTGGCAAGTTTATTTTTGAAAAGGTCATTTTGCGTAATTTTCCTTAGTCGCCTTTTAATAATATTAGGAGGAGAAGGCTTTTATTTTTGGGATGAGACAGTGGGATGGTATCGCAACCACGTAGTGTTAAGTTTTTGCGGCCGTAACATCAGTGGTTATTATAAGGAAATACGAGTATGTCGATTATTTAATCAAGTGTGTAACATCTTTTCTGGAGCTCATATTAAGTATTGTTGAGTTTAAATTGAGTTTAATTTTATATAATATCTAAGTATAGTCGAAAACTTAATGGCTTTATCACCTCTAGAGTTAATGTTAGTTGCATGTCAGAAAACTATTAGGTTCAATATCGCACAACAAAACATCAGCTAAATCATGACGCTACTTTGACATATCAGTTCTCTTGTATTAGCAAATAGTCGTTAGATATTTATAAAAACAAATAGTAAAGTCAACGTTATTGACTGTTACTAGAGCATATTTTCGGTAAAACGTTTTATTCTAATGAATTTCTCTCTTTTTTCCTTCTATGTCCATCCCTATCATTTCTTGCATGACGTCATTGGCTCATATTTCAATTTAAAGTTTTCGTAATTTTATAATATAAAAAAAATTAGGGTAAACCACCTAATGGTTAGAAGTCCTACAATTATTGGCACTTAAGAGTTAAAAGTGAGTAAAAAGAAAAAAAAAACATTATAGATTATTCAAGTTCAGTATGATTATTCAAGTTCAAATATTATTTATTTAATATTTTTATCATATTTTATTTATTTCATGTGTCAACATAACAACAATATATTTATCAGAATCCTTTTATTGGCATTAGTGCCAATAATATTTATTTAATACTATTCAATCACAAATTTATGATTAAGTATAAGCAAAGATTAAAGTTTTTTACCATTTTATGATATTTTATATTTTAGTCTGACACGAAGTCCACTCTTAAGGTGCCAACAATTGGGTGGCTTACCAGCCAATATTTAAATTCTATATTTTCAGTTTTTCTGAAATGACAAGCTTGTAATGTCACAAGTAACAAGTTGCCTTTAGTTTTAAATTATTTAATGGTTTTTTATGGTTTGTCACATACAAACTCGACAGTTTCATATAGTGACATTTGTATTGTGTAGATATTATTATTTATTGCGTTGAAGTGAAAGTTTAAAATAGATTACACTTTTGATCTAAGCATAGTTTTGATTACGGTCAACCAATGACGTCAAGCTCACGCATAAACATTAAATAAGGATCTTAATGAATTTTAATTATGATAGAATTTTTTGTCAAAACTGATAAAGCCATTTCGTTTTCGAGTATACAATAATTAATAATTTTTGTTGATTATGATGCATTACACATTGAAACAAAAAATAACTTAAACTCTCTTAAACAATAACATGAATAAAGAATCTTACGATCACATTACAAATCTAAGCTAATGGTATATTTCCAAATAGAGATGAACTAGCCATCACGACCTAAATAAACTTCCTTGTATTTACCGAGGAAGTAGAACGAAATCATTGTAAAAAATCTACAATTAATAGCCCAGTCGAGATAAGCGGCCAATTAATAACTAGATACAGGCAGTTCGATCTTAGCTACGTGTCGCACACTTGGACATATTAAAACTAATATCGCGATGTTCTCCTTGCGGTATTTTTATTAATAGATACTCATTAGATTGATTCTACTTCTTGCCTTTATAGGTACCTACTCATTGCCGGCTTCAAGAAGTTTTAGTTATCACATAGACTTATACACAATGTCGTGACTCGTGTGAATATTTGCGTGATAGTGTTAATACACTAACTACTTAACTTTCCTTAAACTTAAGTAATGCTTAACTAAGATTTTTTAATCTACCTTCACCACCACCCATTGGTTATTGAAAAGAAACAAAGTAAACTTTATAATCACTTATCCAGCCAGTCTTAATATAACAGAGGAAAGAGATTTTACTTAGTAGGGACTTGCCCACTGAACCAAGCTGCCATTTTGTAATACCCGCATGTTGTTAACGTAATAAAGCAAGAATTTTGTTATAGTTACATGATATCCTATTGAGGTCGCGACAAGGCGCTTTAAATTGATTATATTCATGAAGTAAATTAAATCAAATTATGCATCTCGTGAATCAAATAACACTGCTTTGTTAGAAGGCACGAGCACACGCATTGTAAACAATTGCAGAGAGGTCGATTGAAATAGGATTGTTCTGATTGATGACCATCCATTTGACGTCACGGCTCTGTTGTGACGTCAAATGAATTAATTAATTAATTAATTAATTAATTAATTAAAGGTCATGGATGGTCACAGGCACTGGTAATGTTAGTTTATTTTAGAGGGAAAGCAGACACTTTTTTTTTTAAATAAACTACAATGAAGTAAAGGATAGTGGACCGATTTTTTAAAATAAAGATACAACAAAATATTACTAGGTACATCAACCCTGACGGAATAAAGACGAGAAATTAGGACAATGGATGGTAGAAACTTCACACCGTCACCATCATCCGATCTGGTCAAATGCTTATTCACATGTAAGTAGGTTTGAAGGACCCGACATCATTTATTTTATATTTTGACATAGCAGGGATACTGAAATTATTATATTTTTATCTATATACACAACTAGCATTATACTTATCCGTATATAATACATGTCCTTTAGTATTACTCGCTACATAATACTACAGTGGCGTGAATTGTCCAATGACAATAAGAGTATACGTAACAGTGTTATTGAAACACTGTGTGACAAACGGAGAGTGTCTACTCTACACATAAATTATCTATTTTTTTTTTACAACTACAAAGGTTCATTTGTCAAACGATTATTCCAGTTGTCTATACTCTAAGAACTCGAGACTTAGTTAGTGTTGACATTAGGTTGTAACTAAAAGAACCTTCGTATGTGTGAAGGTGAGAACATATTCCAATTTTAAAATTTAAAGTAACAGACTTTTTTTAATTTAATTAATTAATAAATAATAGATTAAAGGACTTGCCAGGAACCTAAATGAATCGGTTATTTAGAAAAGGGCTTAAGTTCATTTTTGTAAACTTTCAGGGGACACAAAAAACTATCTCTTGCAATTTTTTATATGTTGTGTTGAAAACGTTACATGCCATTTAACTGACCTTATCGATAGTTATTATTTTGTTATATTAGTTAATCATATTTATTTAATAAACTAAAGGTCATGATTATTCTTATGTATTTAATTTCCTAAAATGTTCAATCCATTCATCTAAAATAAACGCGCGCGGTGCGGATTTCTACCCGTGGTCAAGCCGCAAGGAGATAGGCCGATGACCTGTAGCAAGATGCTCAGACAATCTAGGTTCTCTCAAAGAGACGATGTCTTAAAGCTATTTCTATTTGTTGTTGTGAAGGAAGGAAACTCGACGCATTTTCTGTGAAGAAATTTTTTCGCAACAATTACCTATCGATCTTTCTTTCAATCTAAATCTCAAAATAAGCTAGCAGAATGAGTAAATAACACTTTTTAGCTTTTAAATTTCTCGCAACAATCTTAACAAATATTTTCCTTAACTATTTACTACTTATCTGCTAAATTATAAGATAAAGAACGGAGCTTACCCATGGAATTCAAAGTGAATTGAGGAAAACGAACAGCGATTAAAACAATTGTCATTTATAAAAATAATGTGACCGCACCGAATACATTTGGTTAAATCTAATTTATTAACCACATCATATCAATCTATTTAAAGATTTTATTTCATTAGATAGGACAATTTTTTAATGATATTTTATACTCCTATTATAAAAACAATGTTGTAATTATTATATTCGATTTCTGTATTTATCACAATGTCTAAAGTTCGTAAGAAATTATATTCGTGTAAAGAATTATAAGTCAGTTGTTTCGTAACTAGGTACATATATAGTCACTTCGTAACAACAGCTAAATAAGTGATAACATAAATAAGTATAATTTTAGATAATTGTACTTAAGGAAAATGGGCACGATATACTTATGAACACCCAATACAACTTTAAAATTAGCCGAGATAATATTTTCCTTAAGCAGAAACGCGCAAAAAAGTAAAGGAGCTACTACCTACCAGACATCAATCTATATAAATAACAATCAATTACCGATTATCATGATACCGATCATCATATAGATTAAAAGTAACAGAATCACTACAGAACAGCTGCACCTATGTGATCGATTCTTTTTTGTTATTTGTAACGCTTAAAATTGGGATTGAAAAGTCGTTTGAGTAACTTATTTGTGTATCTCTAAAGCCCGATTTACACATCGACAAGTACAGTAGCGAGTTAAGTAGTAAGTTGTTGATTAAGTTTACTACTACTTAACTCGCTACTGTACTTGTCGATGTGTAAATCGAGCATACCAGTATCCCAAATAAAATTCAGAGCTTTGTCACCTATAACTACTTTTTTAATTCTGACAGAACCTTAAAATAATAAAAATATAGACACCGTATCTGGTTTACCTTATTGATACTGAAACCAATTATCAACACATTGATAGAGTTTAAGATCATAATTTAACAATTGCATAAGTTTTAATAATCTTGATGATACCCCAGATAGCAATACTCAAAGTATCAATCCTATTAATAAATACCTATATTAATATCCTCTTATAACACATTGCCCTCTTTAAAGTTCACCTTACTTTAGTTAAATCTAAACTGCGATCACTGGACATACATTCAACTAATTAACTAGCGATAAGGGCAGATCTTAATGATGCCGGCTTGTTCTAACCTGTTCATATTTATCTTTCACTATTCATTAGCATAACTGTCTAAGCACTGAACTTTTATCACTAAATTAATTGAACAGAAACAGGTCGTGTTGTGGGTTAAGGGTTTCGTATTTAGTTTTGTACTCATGGCTTAACTTAATCATTCTATATGTATCGCTTAATCTATTAAAGTACTAAACGGGATTCAAATAATAATACAAAATCTTGAAGTGATTATAGACCAGCGATACTAGTATAATATAAGTATACTTATACGAGTAAAAAACATTAATTTGTGCTATGACACCTGAAGCTGTCTTAAAATACGATTTAGTAAGTCCATGTTTTTACTAGTTTAAAAAGGTATATTTATATTGTTGTGCTCTCTAACTATCATGGAATAAAGGTATTTTTTTCTGCTATGTGACACTTCCGATAAAAATTGTCAACGATCGGTTTATAAGTTCATGAGAAAGTGAACAGGTCATACTTGTTTGACGAGATAAAAAAATATTACGGACAACGCAAGTAGGTTTTCTGTTTTTATATTTTTTTGTGGTTTTTACGATTTTTTTGTATGTTTATTAAACAATTTGCATGTATTATTACCTATATGTTTTGTATTACCTGCTAGAGCTTTTAAAATGCGTCATAACCAGAGCCATTGATTTCATTACTTGATTTTAATTAGCAAAGAAAAGTCACAGTAAGTGTTATTAAATATACAAAACAAAACCGTGTGTAATACTTATATACAAATATCACAATCATCTTGTTAGCCCTTAGGTATCCTAAAGGTCCGGTATATTTATTTAATCCAAAGTAAATAAACCAGCCACTAAATTTCACATAGAGAATGTTCTAAATAACTTCAGCATGGAATATTATTTTTCAATCATATAAACAAAATATACTTGCTTAAAGAATTCGGCATGAATTTACTTGTATGTGCTAAATGTCTGGCACCTTGGCCCACTAAATACGAGAGCTCAAAAGGGAGGTCCGAAAAATGGAGATGCGACTTTACAAGGTCCCTACGATGACACAATGTTGCATTATCATATTGTTAATGTAAGTTTACCCTTTTAAAGTAAAGTTAAAAATATTATTTTTTAAAGGGTTAACTACGGGCTATTTTCAACCGACTTCAAAAAAGAGGAGGTTCTCAATTCGGTTGTATTTTTTTTTTTTTTTTTATTTTTTTTTTTATTTTTTGTGTTTGTTACCTGATTTCTCGAAAACGGCTAGACCGATTTGAAAAATTTTTTTTTTGTTCGTATGGGTATGCTTCCCATTTGGTCCCATTGTCACCAGATCTGGATCTGGATGACGGTATCCCAGAGAAATCGAGGGCATCTCTTGAAAATTGTAGGGACGCATTGTGTAAAATCTTGTCATACATGTGCATCTCTGACGTCACTACCAAATAGTCAAGAGTAAGAACTGGTCAGATCCTGGAGACCAGAGTGAGTCGAGGGAACACCTCAACGGCATATTGCAGCTACCTTGTGTTTGGGCTTATTTTAATTGTATTGATGAAGACTTTACAAAACTTTACACAAACATGATCTGATGATGAAGAAGATTGAGGGTCGAGGCAACTCCTCAACGGTATATAGCAGTTACCGAGTGTTTGGGCTTATTTTATTCGTATTGATGAAAACTTTACACAACTTTACACAAACATGATCTCATGATAAAGACGACTGAGGGTCGAAGAAACTCCTCAACGGCATACAGCAGCTACCTTGTGTTTGGGCTTATTTTAATTGTATTGATGAAAACTTAACATTATGAATGTAATCGCAGGTGTGGTTTAAGACTTGAATGAAATTCTTATTTTAAATTAAAATAGGAATTAATAACGGATTATAAATAGACAAAATTGTTGAATTGCATTTAATTTATTTTAAACTTATTCTTTAGATATAACAAATTGATAATAATAATTATTATATTTATTTGATTTATTTTAATTTTAATTAACTTAATTATTATTACCAATTAACCATGCCGAGACGGTGGCTACGCTTTTCGATGTTCTCCCTATTTAAAACTTTTTGCATGTAGGTCCTCCGTTGTTCACTAGTCTCTTTTGAAATGACATTGGAGGTAGATTTCCTACATTAAAAGGCGTTTATCCCTTTCTTCGTTTGTTTCATTCAATCGGCGCTGTCTCATATAAGCAGCGTGTTTCGTAGGTCTACCCATATTCCGACAAAGTAATGTCCCACTGCAGGGACGGGCCTCCTTCTGTGACGGAGAAATACTTGGCCTACTAATACCACGCTGGCCAGGCGGATTGGTATAGGGTTTAATTTTAAGTTTTCCTTCTTTTTATATCTCAATCTCTATTCACGGATAGTCCCTTAGTCGGTTTTTACGACACCCATGGGATGAAATGAGGTGGTGACATATTGTGTTTTCACTCCGTCACCACACGGATTTATAGAATTGGAATTCACTAAAAATTTAGAAATAAAATTAATTTTCACAAAAAAAAAGAACCGACTTCAAAGACAAAAATTGCACTAAAAAGTAATAAATAATTACTTGTATTTTGATTTTACAACAATAAATCAGCCATTATTTCTATTTAATTTTAATTTATAGAATAGGTTCTTTTCATTAAGTATTGTAAAAGTATTGTTAAGGATATTTCTTTAAGAGTCTGTAAATATATTTATTTGTAGATTGTTTAAAAGATAATCAAATTATTACAAATAATGTAATATTATTGTTATTTTTGGAGGCGGTGTCAGCCAACGGAATAAGTACGATAATACCTAAGCAAACGGAATGACGGCCATGAATTACAGATTATAAATGACTTCGACATTATATTTGTTGATTGTGTATGGATTAGTTTAAAAATTAAACAAATATTAAACAACTATTCTTATCATATTTAAATAAATATATTTTAAAATACCAGTATCACATTTAAACGTTTTAATATTATATTTAATAACTGATTAAAGCTTTCCAGAACTTAAAATAGATTAGATTTAAAGAAATAATTCGCGAATAGGATCAATAATGCAAAATGTTGTCTACAAGTTCGTTAGAATAGGCAATAAAGTTTTGTATAACACACTCTCATCACTTTAAATGGTTTCTAATTAGATAAATATTGCATTTAAAACGAAAACGGCCGTTTCATTTTCGAATGTGAATTTTATGTAATTATTAGTCTGTGTATAACACGGCGCCATAATATTTGTTTAAGTTTTCAGTCAGAAATAAAAAATGGTATACTTAATAATAACGATCGTGGCTGACACCGACTCCAAAAATAACAATAATATTACATTATTTGTAATAATTTGATTATCTTTTAAACAATCTACAAATAAATATATTTACAGACTCTTAAAGAAATATCCTTAACAATACTTTTACAATACTTAATGAAAAGAACCTATTCTATAAATTAAAATTAAATAGAAATAATGGCTGATTTATTGTTGTAAAATCAAAATACAAGTAATTATTTATTACTTTTTAGTGCAATTTTTGTCTTTGAAGTCGGTTCTTTTTTTTTGTGAAAATTAATTTTATTATAAACAGCCTTCATTATTATCTAAGAATAAGCGTCTATAAGCAAGCAGATACTATAGGTAAAAACAGTTTGCAAATTGTTTATAATATTCTGGTATAAGATACTTAAAAAAACAACCTAATAAGTACGTAAATATAGAAACAAGCAATTAAATGCATTTTAACTTAAGTTAAATTATAGCCTAATCGAACATTGAGTATTAAAACTAGTTAAGTCTTAAGTTTAAACTAGTTGATAGATATTTAAATCAATAAACCAAAAAGCATGTAGGTAAAAGGAGGTCATATCTAACGGCAAAGTATCCAGGATGTCAAAAATTTGAATGGTAAATACAAAGCCATTTGCGTGCATAATAAATGACAAGATAGGAAACAAATTGGGGCGCACTGGCATTAGTTTAGCGACTAGTTTTTCGTCTCACATGTAAGTTAACCTAGAAACTTTGCTCACAGTATGTTTGCTAACAGGATATTTGTCGTAAGCTAACTAACGGTATATTTCGATGCCATTTACTTCTTAATAAGATTACAATTTTCTGCAGTCATTATTCAATTGACAAGTAACATTCTCTACTGAGTTATAGACGCTTAATTCTTACATGAATTGACACAGGATTGTGTACATGAAATAAAACCAACTGTAATTCAAAATATTCTTGACCGCACTTGACAGTTTAAGACCAAACTGCAGGCAGTAAATTATCGTGATAATTTGGGACACATTTGAAAATATTTAGAGGTATAAACAGTGTTTCGACATGTGTCATCAGAGTAAGCCCCTCAAAAGCTTTTGATCTAGGCTTGGTCACCAGAGCTATTCTCGTTAGCTGATTTTTTTTCATTTATCATAACATAACATTTATCATAACAACATATTAATGTACCACTGCAGGGACGGGTCTCCCCCCGTTATGGAGAGATACTTGGCCTACAAATACCACCCTGGCCAGACGGGTTGGTACAGGGTTTAATTTCAAGTTTACCTTCTTTTTACTTCGTAAAGATAATATTCACGGATATTCCCTTGGTCGGTTTTTACAAACAATGGTGGGTGTCCCATAGGATGAGATAGGGTGGTGACATATTCTATTCTTACTCCGCTACCACACGGATACTAATTAATCTTATTATAGCTTGTAAAGAATTGTAGAGCCGTTAGCTAACATTCAATTCAAACTAGACAAGGCCACCTAGGATCTTATCAAACTTTCAATATTGCTTTGAAATGAAATTGTTTTTTAGAAAAGCCTAACGTTAGTTTTGTATCTGGCAACAATATTAACAAAACTCGTATTGATTTTGATAAACAAAACGTGAGTACAAAAGAATAAATTCATATTAACATTATGTATACCATTGTTTTTTTGGAAGGTTTTTACGATTATTTTGTTTAATGTTCTGATAAAGGTCGATATCGTTCTCACATTACATACAAATTAAACAGAAGATGAAGTATTTATTAGTTATATTCAATTTATCCTCGTAATAAAGATATCTTATGTTTACTTAAAAATGGTAATTAGGTCAGTACAAGTTCTTTTTTTTTACGTTCAAGTGAAGCCTTGACTGAGAATCTGAGTGCATTTGCCTACGTTACCAAATCCGCATACGGGCGACGCACTCAAATAACCAGTTACTTGGTTTATCTCGGCATCCATATTGGAGACCGGTTCCAGCTCGCAATAGGAGTGCTCTTAAAATCAGAAATAACCTGGAAAATACATTACTTATACCGATTAAACAAAGTACTCAATATATGACGCATATCAGGGCTGTCCTAAAACTTTCAACGCTATTGTATTCACTCTTTGTGCACTAATGATACTTATTGTGAACATAGAATAACGTCACATATATACTTAAATAAATGTGTATTAAACAAACAACGGCGTACTATTTACCTATTTGTTAAAAAATAAAATATTTTGTTAAAAAGCTTAACGATATAGTAGTACCTACTGCTAAGCTGGTTTAATCTAAATACAAGACACCTATTTTTGTTTCGAGCTCTAAATATTTTTCGTATTATTTATTACAAGCCAATAATCGTACCTGTACACTTTACAAATAGGTAAAAATAACACCTATAAAAACATACATTCTAAGAAAGTAGTACTTACTTACAAAACAAAACGAAAACACCGATGTACCGAATAGACACGTACAAATGCAATAAGTACTTAAATATTGTAGACTAAATCTCGTTTTAAGGTAATTAACTGGTGACCTAGCCACACAGGCACGTACTGCTGACCAAGGGCTACAGATAACACTTCTACAGAAACAATATAAATAGTTTCCTTCTTACAAACCAATAAGTAGGTTTTATTCTTACATTGTCCGTACAGATTCGATTGGAATTATAATCTTTGTTAGTTCTGTGTTATCCTTAATACTTATAACGAACATATAAACGTCGACCTCTGGTGTAATGGTTATAATGCCTGTCAAGTGCTGTGCAAAGATTTCAGGTACGATACCCAGACAATACAAATCTGTGTGTGCATAACCATAATCGTTTTCATGTGAGTTTTCTATGTACAGTCACGAGCAATAATATGTACACATTTTCAAATTTTCTAAACTATCTGCACGTTTATCTAGACATTACAATATCAAAATGAATTCGTAATTTAGAAGAGGTTCCGTACAGTTTTGAATTAATCTTCGAATTTTCAATTTTGGATTGGCAGAACTTTAGATAACTGGTTTACAAAATGCGAAAATGTGTACATATTATTGCTCGTGACTGTACAAAATAGATGTGTGTTTTCTTTTACAAAAACTTTTCCGTTCATGGAGCTCCGAATACAGGCATTAACAGTCACTCATTCCGGTTATTCTAACGCACGTGTTAAATACTATAAAAACGTTTAATAAATAGGTATATGTATCTCTAAATTAGGCAGAAAAGTATATCCCTAACTAATCGTGGGATCTAAATGAGTATGAAAGCACTGCGCGGCGGCGATGACGTTTGCCTCACACGGCGAAAAGCTGGTTGCAGAGTGGGAGGATGGCCTTCCCCTCATGAGCAAAAGGAGTAAGAGGAAGGAGTTAGTGTATATACGTAATAATAATGTTTGTTCAAGGCAGCATTACTGTGAAGTGTATAATATACCTTGAAACGATAAAACCTAAATTGTCATGGTAAGTTACGGTACGAGTACTTTAATATTGAAATATGACTGCGAAGTTAGTGGAAGCCATACTTTACCTATTTACTTTTATTACCGTCAATAATTGACACCAGTTTTTTTCTGAATTCTCACTGCGCCATCTCGTCATAAACTAAGTATAGCCTTTAGTTTGGATACTACTCATCTGATTTGCATACATGATATTCAAAGAGAATCTTGTATTCCAATACACGAGTACCACATTCGTTTCGAAATACCAAAATACTAGTCTTCTTTTAAATTATTAAGATAACGCTTTCATCGTCACACGAATACTAAATTAATTACTATTAAAGCATTCTTAAGCTGAATACATTATGTAATAATTGACCACCTCCACCTTGATGCTGGCAAAGAGCACTAACGCCTCATTACTAGATCGAACTAGTTATATCCAGTTAATTTATTATAACAACGCATTTTATTAAACCTCTTTCATCCGTTCCTTAATCACAGACAATATACATGGTAGATACATAAAATAGATAATTGCCAAGATATTAATCACTTAATTAACATTAAAATGTATCCATTTAAGAATATCTTGTGTTAGATTAATGCTGTCGTTATATAAACAATCCGGGTATATGTTTTTAATACATTTTCACGGTAAATCCATAACGAATGATGGAGATAAGAGGTAAATTAATTACAATTTTATACGATGTTTTGATAAAAAATGAACACAGAAAAGCCTTCGAAAACACGCGTCGAATATTTTACTGGTTTCGAAATCGTAGACGAAACGTAAACATGTCCTCAGGCCAGACTTACGACACACGTTCTATGATAACATAGGTAGCAATATTATTTTCTAACAACGTAAGACAAAAGAATATATAAGTTTGTTTCACATTTATTGAATAAATAATAAGAGCAGAATATAGAGTTTTCTCTTAAACACTAAGAAGTAATAACATTTATAATACATTTATATGAACATGATATACCTATAATAGGTATATCATGTTTTTTGTTGACAAATCCACGTCCAAGCTTAGCGTATGAAGTCTAAAGTAGTCTCTTAGTAGATGTTTGTAACAGATATGAAGCTAGATGGGCCTAAAAAGGCATTTTTATATTTTGAAGATGCCTTTTCAGGGGAGCGATTAAGGCAGACTACCTCGTGCCAGCTACTAGATTGATAAAAAGAAACATAAACAGAACTAGTTAAGCCCAAACTCGATGGGTTTACTAAAATGCAGTCTAGGGTTACGTGTCCTATCTTCGACTCGTAAAAGCGAACCAGTTCAGTGGTTCCAGAAGACATTAGTGTTTCAAATGCCAGATCCCACATATGCTTGCAAGTAAACTGAGCGTGTAACATTCCTATCACACCTAACAAACGACCTGATGATCTTGAAGACCTGTTTACAATAAGATAAATATTTAGTCTAACTCTAAGCCCTTTCCACGTTTTTCTCCATCGAAAGTTAATCATTATAATTAGTAATGTCTATAATTATAATCATAATACCTAATACATATATTTAAAATGTCCAGACACATTTTATAATATAAGATGGTACGTGTGAATAATTATTATGGGTGTATAGAATCGTAAGGTGTGTTAGAATTATTTTTGTGTATTTAAATATTAAGAAGGCACTGTAACCCACAGTCAAACCAGTAACATGGTTTTGTGGGATTGTGTTCAAGTGTCATTTTAAAATAAAAAACGTTTTATCTATCTATCTATGTATCTATCTATCTATGTATCTATCTCACCCCAAAAAGCAAAGATCACTGGTAATTATCATAACGAAAACAAAAGTACAACTAGTTGGAGACGGTGGTTCTTGGAGAAAGCCCGTGACTGTAGTAGGATATTAAAGGACCTTTGTTGATAATTTTATCAAGTAGAACCTTCGAGTTAAAATAAATTAGTGAGTGTCGTATTTTGGTTAGCCATACATAGCTAAGTGCTAACAAAATGGACAAAATGATAGGGAATGGTCATTACCTATCATTTTATTTTTTAACTTAAGCATCAACAATTTCTCAACCTGCTTATAATACAAACATTATATTGGTATCGAATGATTCCTTATACTTAATACGATTTAAAAAGTAGCTTGTACCGACATCTAGGTTATCATTTAGAAAGCGCCGGACAACGCCAAAAGAGAGTTTATTATGATATTTATTTATCGGATCGGAGATGCATGTTTTACATTATTTGGCTATTTTCAAGTTTTTTTTTAAAGATAACAAATCAGTTTCAAAATATACTAAGTAATATATTAACTACATTTTAAAAAGAAATGTAAGTACTTATATAAT
Organism: Schrankia costaestrigalis; assembly: GCA_905475405.1. NCBI lineage: Eukaryota > Metazoa > Arthropoda > Insecta > Lepidoptera > Erebidae > Schrankia > Schrankia costaestrigalis. The sequence goes on along the minus strand of FR997825.1, from coordinate 19,319,423 downwards.
TTGTTTTATGTTTTGCTAGGAGGAAAAAGAAAAAAAATATTAGCATTTGGCAATCCATATGAAGCTATTCATTATGTTTTTTTTATTATATATAATTATACAAAGCTGTTTACAGTTTTCTAATTGTCAAAAGTGTATTTATTTATTTTAGAAGGGCCACTTTTTAATGTAAATGAGGCCAGTGACCTTATAGATGAATCGAATTTAAGTTTAGATCTTTGTCCTATTAATTGATAATTATTAGCATGTAGGTATATACATATAAACAATAAAATATTTTATGTGCTGTACAAAATCAAATTCGACCATTTTAATTAAAGTAAATAAATAAATATTATAACATTTTTATATTACCAAATAATTATTAAAATAAGTGATTATATTTTAGAATACATAGAAACAGTGTCGTAGTATGTTAAACATTATCTTACACTATACTAATTATTTCCTAATTAATTGTGTACATTACCAGCAGATATCCACGTACTACTCGTAGATATTTTAACGTAAGTATGCGTTAAGTACATAGGTGCATTGTTTTAATTACATGTAAATACTTGTACTAATACATGTTATTGCTTAATAAAATATTTTTAAAATTACCCATCTTTTTAAATTACTTTAACCTTTTTATGTTATTTTTTATAAATATTTTGCGTTATTTTAGTTTCGATGCGGTTGTTCGCTTTTTAGAATATATCAGCCGCGTACGGGTAATGCGCGAACAAAAGAAACAAACAAACGACTCAACTCATACGACAATTTCACCGTATCGAAGTTAAATATTCTTTTGAATAAAAATTATCTTAACACTAGAAAAGCAAAATAAAACAATCCTAAATAGCTTTAAGTAGGATAACAATTTTGGAAAAGATGACGGCGGTCATTGAGTATTTACAAATACCGTCAGAGCTGTTAACCTTTACAGTATAATATACAAGAACTACAGGTAATCGGTTGTTCGGCCGTCAATCTAAGGAACGCCAACGCGTAGCTTATCTGCAAATAAGTATCGCAGATCGCGTAGTGTTGTAGGCGACCGCGCACTCCGCGAATCCGCAACACTCCTTCCAAGGAGGTGCGGGTCTTTTGGAAAGTAAGATCGTAACAAAATTTCGATTTCGGATTTAACTCGCAAATGCAGACAGTCGCTGTGCCTAATAAAACCCAAAATAATAACAAACTTACCTGTAGAAAAATTTCAGAGGTCCAAACCGCAACGGATTCCTTGCAGGTGTCTTGTGTCAAGAGAGTAGTCCGGTTTTGCATTCACGTACCGAAGCACGATCACACTGCGTGAGAGAAAGGGCGCGCAACTCGTTCACAAGTGAACACTATCGCGTGTTGTAGCTCGGCGGTGCGATGCGAGAGTGGGCGTCGCGAAACCGTGTTGGCGTTCGCGGGTCTCAGCTTGAACTGAAGGCCGCGAGGTGCGGGGGCCACTTTATGGTAACGCGAGCGCACCCCGCCGGCGCGGGCGCGGCAAGCGGCGGCCGCCCGCGCTGCAGCCGCTGCAAACACCGCAACCACGCACAACCCACAGACCCTAAAACCTGAACATTTCATGAATCATGTCCAACCGCATCCCGCATTTTCCTTGTTCACTAAACAGTCATAGTTTCAATTTGAACATTTTACTTTCCCTTTGATTAATGTTTGAAATTAGTACCTATTTACTTACCGTAGTACTTAGTACTTATTAAAAAAATGTTGATGATGATTTCCTGAAATAAAAAAAACATACTAGATTAATCTCCGTAAATCCAAACTCATTGTTCTTCGTGTAATAGAGCAACTGCTAGAAATAATATCTTTAGCGTTGAAATTAGAGTTAAGAGGACTCTCGAGTATTACAAACAACAACACGCCTACCCAAGCTATGGAAGAAATTCATCGGAAATGTAAGTTAAAGGTATCATCTTCACGACGGAGGGATACCTACTTGGCATACTAATACCACGCTGGCCAAACGGATTGGTACAGGGTTTTGCTTCAAGTTTTCCTTCTTTTTGTTACGTAAAGATAATATTCACGGATAGTCCCTTAGTCGGTTTTGGGATGAGACGGGTTGGCGACACTCTGTATTCTTACTCCGTCACCACACGGACAACCTTTATATAAAACATTAATATTCGATGATAACGCTTTAGAAAATAGTTCAAATGGAAGAGAATCTATAATATGGACAAACGACGCAGGGTGGGAAGACCCTTCACACAAAACTTGAACAGAAGACGAGGAATTTTATGGCTACTAATGTTGCAAAAGCAAACCGTTTTTTGATTATTACAATTTCCGTACATAAACCGTAATAAACATAAGGGAGAAAAATGGTGAAAAGAGACTTTAGGGCTCTTTCGATTTAGCCAGCCGTACATCTGCCGTTTCGTGCCGTTCGGCAATATTGAAACGGCTAAATTGAAAGAGTCCTTACGAGTGACAGGGAGTGCGTTTGTGTTTGTGGGTGAGTGTTATTATTGTATTTGCCTATTTGCTCTGTAAATTCTAACCCCTAAAGCGCCGATTACACTAGACTACATGTAGTCTCCTACATCATATAGGAGACTACATGTAGTCTAGTGTAATCACATTTTGGCTGTTAGGACACTACATATCGGAGATTGGCGAGTCCCGACCGTCCTTCATCATGTAGTCTCCTACATGATGTAGGAGACTACATGATGACTCCCTAAACAGTAATTAAATTTAAGAGGCGTTTATGAATAAGGGGGTGAGAGTCTCCCTAGTGGGGTTTTTGCCTTCTGCATCTTTGAGTACCCGGTCGCCATGCTAGAACCTAACTGCTTCAAGGCCTTAACACCCGTCGTTGGTACTGTAAGATACTTAGATAACATTTGCTGATACTATATTATATATCTCTAAAGGCTCTTTCAATTTATAGTTGCGGTTCGGCAAACGCACCTGCCATTTTCTATGAAAACACATGAGCGTACGTTTGCCGTTCGACAATCATGTACCTAGTCTCCTACATGATGTAGGAGACTACATGTAGTCTAGTGTAATCGGCGCTTAAGTCATGTTTATTAAGTTGAATTATAAATAATTATTATTATCATTATTTACTTGGAATTTCCAGAAAGTATTACCTCCTTGAAATATTATTTAATCGGTCCAACATATTAATATTTGTTTAATTCATTAGACAATAATTTTCAGTCGACATGACTTATTTATAACAAGTACTTACTGGTTAACAAATATTCCAGGTTTTAATGAAATTATTTGTTGCACAATATGATGTAACAATTTTATTATGTACAAGATGAAATTAAAAATTTAAAAATAAAACCCCGTTTGATAAAAATAAACATAAACAGAACTAGTTAAGACAAATCTAACGAGGCCAAACTCGATGGGTTTACTAAATGGCAGTCTAGGCTTACGTGTCGTATCTTCGAGTCGTAACAGCAGACCAGGTCAGTGGTTCCAGAAGACATTGGGGTTTCAAATGTCAGATCCCACATATGCTTGCAAGTAAACTGAGCGTGTAACATTCCTATCGCATCAAACAAACGACCTGATGACCTGAACTGATTTCCACCAAACATACCTAAGTACACTCTCGACTGATACACCTTGCAAACAAACAAAAACTGCATTGGAATCGGATCATCCGTTTGGAAGCTACGATGCCGATGACAGACATAATTATACACATACACACACACACATACGTCAAACTTATCACACCCCGTCGTTTTTGCGTCGGGGGTTAAAAATAATTTTGAAGTAAGCTTCAATAGTTTGGTATGGAGTCCTAGTAGGTATAAGACATTGGAATAAATATTTAACTCATTAGGGATCATGGAGACAAGGGTAGTAAATAAGTAGGTACTCACTACAAGCCATGGGTCGCGGCGACTTTCATCATGACAGCTCATTAATGTCCCACTGAAAGAACGGGCCTCCTCCCGTGACGGAGGGATACTTGTCATACTAATACAACGCTGGCCAGGCGTATTGGCATAGGGTTTAATTTCAAGATTTCCTTCTTTTTATTACGTAAAGATAATATTCACGGATAGTCCCTTAGTCGGTTTTTACGACAGCTATGGGATGAGATTGGGTGGTGACACCCTATATTCTTACTCCGTTCGTTTGGCCAGCGTGGTATTAGTAGGCCAAGTATCCTTCCGTCACTGGAGGAGGCCCGTCCCTGCAGTGTGACATTAATGGGCTGTTATGATGAAACGTCAAGGAGAATAACGTCTCATGTATAAGGATGTATGATATCAACTAATACACACATAGGGTCATAGAACAGTAAATATAAATAGAGTAAATAATTTTAACACCAGTAAACTGAACAACAGTAATTAGTACGATTTAGTACTAATAGAATACAGAGTCTAAATTGATTATTCTATGCGTTGATAAATTTATCTCTCAAAAGAAATATTATTTACTTACTACAAGTTGTTTAAATAAATATTAAGGTTAATAGTTACTACGCAGAGGTGGGAAAGAAGCGGTCTTAAGCGGTGGGTATCTTACAGGCTATTTAAATTAGCTTTATTAGGTCTATCATATCAACGTCCACTGCTATGGGCCTTCTCCAAACATTTATATGCTACTAGCTGCCCCGTGCCCACTTCCTTGGGCGGCGAAAAAAACGCGTAAGGGACGCGTTTTTTAAACATATTTTATTACTGCTCCACTCCTATTAGTCATAGCGTGATATTATATAGCCTAAGACACTCCTCGATAAATAGTCTATTCCACACAGAAAGAATGTTTAAAATCGGTTCAGTAGATCCAGAGATTACTCCCTACAACGTCACAACTTTACCTCTTTATAATATTAGTATAAATGTCGGTTACTTTGGTTCTCCTGCGGATCTCCTCATTTCTGATTCAAACACGCAAGGAAATTCCCAACATAGCTCTCTCCACGACCCTTTGAGTGACAGTAAGGCTTCTGAGGCGGCTAAAGATAGAGACGACGACTTAGCTCCATATGTCAGACGTTGATTTAGTTTAGCGTCATATCAGCGTACAATTCATGGTCTTTACAGTTAATGTGGCAGGGTAATAGCTACCTTCCTGCTACGAATGATACAGGCTCAGTACACGGTCAAGTGACCCTCTCTGGCTCCCTATGGTTTGATACAGATGGACAAGAATCTATAATCCGCAAGCTCTTTACCCTTCAGCTACAGAAGGATATTTCATATAAAAAATACGCCTACATGCTCTTGACAAATAAGTCATACGGTCACCAATGTCAATAGGTAGGTACTCTAAGTTAACCTACAATAATAATTATATTAGGTACATAGTATTGTTCTCTCATAAATGCTATTCACTGCTTTAACAAACAATATACTATACGCCCTTAAATTACAACTCATCATATTAACTTGTATAAGAAATATAATGAAAAAACCTTTTGATCACAGCAATCATACAAAGTACGTAAATACACATAGAACTTGTAATCAGTGGCTATTGTTGTCAGACATTAATAGATAAGCACAACATATTGTTAAACTAGATACTTACTAATACATACATACATTACATCACGCCTTTTGGTTATGGAGGTAGGTGCAGACGACTGTGCGCCATGAACTACAACGAATATGAAGTCAAGATAAACCCCTGATTATTACCTACCCAGTGAAGAAGTATTTAAAGTACAACGTTCTTTACTAACCTGCTTTACTATTGTACCTGGCCGTAAATATTGCACATCGACCTGTGGAAAGAGACAATCGGTCAATTTCGGCTTCGTAGAGCGTCATCTCTGTCATACTGTACATTCATTTATTTATATCTTCATACTGCTCATCAGTTCCGAGTCCTAGGCACTTGCATTTTTAAAAGGATGTGATATTTTGTTTGTAAAACTGGATCATCTTTATTCACAGTCTATGGCTGTTGCGGTCGTGAAAGGAATACAAAATTGACCACTACAATAAAACCTAACTCTAATATTATTAGTAGTACCTAATACCATTGATCGACACCAAGTAGTTGTGCGAGTACCTACTTAATACGTTTTTTTAATTCAAATGTCTTTTCTTTTAATTTCCGATTTTGTAATACATAATAACTTATCCCCTTACTCATAAACGCCTCTTCAATTTTAGTCAATTGATTAGCTTAAATTCTTACGGTTTTGCTTGGCACAAGGTTGGTTTTGCTAATAAAAAAACTCGCTAAACAGTAACTAAATTTAAGAGGCGTTTATGAGTAAGGGGGTTAAAATATATCTACAGGATAAGAAGCGGTATTGACACCAAATCTCAAAAAATGAAATAGTAATAATCAGTTAAATTAGTTTGTCTATGTATCACAACAAAAAGCAATTTCATCAATAGTTTTAGTTATTACAGAACAGAATCAAGTTTTGCGTACAAACTTGAATGTTTTTATAAATAACGCGGCTTGCGCAGGTATCAATAAGAAGAATAAGACATTTTGGGGAGTATTTTGCAAACAGGTTCTCATCTCATCTCTAAAAACAAGGTGTGTTTATGTACGTTATAAACTGATGTTAGATATTAGTTTTATATTCAAGTTCTTAGAACTTTCGCAGTTTTTTAATTCACTTTTGAATGCGCATGAACGTCATTGGAAGTAATAAAACAAATGCAAATGAACTACTTTTAATTAGGTAGGTCACGTGACCTTCTAATGATACTTTTTTTACACGTATTTTAGCCATCGTATCTGCCAATTTACTCCGTGTGGTGACGGTGTAAGAATACAATGTCACCACCCCATCTCATCCCATGGGTGTCTTAAAGACTAAGGAACTATTCGTGAATGTTATCTTTAACGATATAAAAAGAAGGAAAACTTTAAATTAAACCCTATACTAATTCGTCTGGCCAGCCTGGTATTAGTAGGCCAAGTATCCCTCCGTCACAGGAGTAGGCCCGTCCCTGCAGTGGGACATTAATGGGCTGTTATGATGATCTGCCAATTGACGTCCGCTGGCGGCCATAGATATCCTCCAAATATAACAACCTTGCGCGGTCCTGTGCCTCTTAGTTATTTTTTTTTCTTTTTTTTACACAAAAACACGGCAATATGACTATATCGAACCTGATGGAAAGCGCGAGTAGAGTCCACAAATGAAGCCAACGGATTGTAATCTAAAAATAACTTCAATTAATGTCCCACTGCAGGGACGGGCCTCCTCCCATGACGGAGAAATACTTGGCCTACTAATACCACGCTGGTCAGACGGATTGGTACAGGGTTTAATTTCAAGTTTTCCTTCTTTTTATTTCGTAAAGACAATATTCACGGATAGTCCCTTAGTCGGTTTTTACGACACCCATGGAATGAGATAGGGTGGTGACATATTGTATTCTTACTCCGTCACCCTCACCATCACCACACGGAGAAAAGCATACTAAGTGCCCCTATATTCCATGCTCTAGGTTTTTAAGGCGCCTTAGGGTGGCAGACGAGCAAGCTGCCTACCTGGTGGTTAGTGGTGACCGCTGCTCATGGACGCTCAGCACTGTCTACCTTCAAATGTATTAATGTCAACTTTTTGACGACCTCTGTGGCGTAGTGGTTATATAACATGACTGCTACGCAGAGGTCTCGGGTTCGATTCCCGCTCAATGCAAATCTTTGTGTGCATGAACATGATTGTTTGCATTGTTCTGAGTGTTTCTATGTACTATGTATTAATTTACAAAAACAAAAGTATAAAAGTACTAATATTTGTAGTTCTGTTACCCATAACACAAGCAGGTTAAGCCTAGCTTTGGAAACTGATTATTTATTTAACGTGTTTTTAATGTCCACGTTACATATTCCTGTCATTATAGGTCTTTAGCAGGATGGTAAACGTGGACTTTGGGCTACTCAAACATCATAATATTATTGTACAGTTCAATCGTATGGCGCACGCGCTGTAGATACAAATGTTAAACACAAAATACTGCAATATACATACTTCCTCACACATTCAAGTATCAATACACGATTGGGTAGTAACAGATTCTGTTAGTTACTTAACGAAGTTTTGAGCATTTTGAACAAAATGTGGTCGCGATTTAATATTTTTGGTAGGTTTAGGTTTTTATGTCCCGCTACATGCAGCCCATAAGACCTATGGGCTGCTACAGACAATGCAGTTGCTGTGGCCGAATTCTGGGCCGGTACTGTTGGAGTTTTTGCCAATCGACACGAAGAAGAAGAAGTAGTACAGATGAAAATCGATTCGACGAATTTCAGAGAAACCTTTAATAACTCAGTTTTAACAAATCATCAAGGTAGGTAAGAATAGAGGGTGAGGAAGACCACATGGGTGTCCTAAGATTGGTTGGGTGACTGAGGTTTTTGAAAAGCTAAAAGTAAGTATGGAAAAATATAAAAACTTGGTGTAAAACCAATCAGTCTTACCATTAAGGGTATTAATAATCGATTTTCAACTTTCGCGATATGCGTACATTGTACAATTATTTATACGGGTCTTACTCGCGATAAACTATACAGCATATTATATAAATTGTATATGGTATAAATAGACCAACTTTTATATATAGAGTACTACATTATGTCATTGTTTTATTAAATTAGATTTTATGTTTTCAATTATTTTAGAACATGTTTAAATGCTAAAGGTCTCTACACACAGCCGGCTTGGCGTGGCAGGGCGGGGCGTGGCGGGGCGGCGACTGCGCTGGCGCGGCGTTATCGGTCACTTTTTACAGACGACCTCCGTGGCGCAGGTGGTACTGCACTTGACTGCTACGCAGGGGTCGCGGGTTCGATCCCCGCACAAGTCAAAGATATGTAAACATGGTATAATGTTTGATTTGGTCTGGGTATTTTGTATTTATAATATGTATGTATTTACAAATAAAAAGGTATTTATGTATGTTTATCCCCTGTCTAGTACCCATAGTACAAGCTCCGCTTAGTTTGGGACTACATGGCGCTATGTGAATTGGTGTCGATTATTTATTATTGATCACTCTATTCTGGAAGAGGCCGCTTGTAGAAGTGGGGAATATATTTTTAAAAGCGTTGCAATGTTATTCAGTTCAATACAAAAGAATTCATTATTTTTTTTTCAATTATGGTTTTGTACTATGTTACTTTACTACGTTACTTTATATACTATGTTTTATTACTAATTAAATTATGGTTTATATTTTGATAGCACGTGGAAAATGGATTTCACTTTATCTTTACTGGCTAACATTATCATCATCGATATCACTATCAGCACCTGACTAACGAAAACTTCGCAGATATTCCAAGAAATATTTAATACAAACTCCATTCCAATACCATGCATCTTATCCTAAACAATCCTTCAAATCCTTAACGTGGTCTATATGTATTTTAAGTTTGCTGTCTTGGCGGAGACTCGTCCTTACAGTAGGACATTAATATTCTGTTATGATGAAGCTAAGGTTGAATTATTTATGTGTTATGTAAGCAGTTTTTTTATAACATTTGGTACTGCTATTAGTTGTTATTATGTACGATAGTAATGAGAAGAACGCGGATGAAAATATGTATTAGGCATAGATGACAATAAGTTTTAATTGCTTTTTTCTAGTCTTTTCTTAAAATATTACGAGTATGTGGACAAAGGGTAACCGTACCTTTGTTTTTTTTCTTTGTTTTCTGTATGTATCTGTTACGGGTAATGCTAGAAGCTGGAGTAAACCTCAGGTAAACCTAGGTTTTATTTGCGGCCATGCACCCATTGTTGAAAGGACGGGCGTGTCGGTGTCCCAATCCCTGGCCTGGATCGGACTAGTGAACCGACTCAAACCCACGTTGCCACCCAAAACCATGTACCATCTCTTAAGTGGCGGTGGTCAGGGCACATAGCATGCAGATTCGACGGGCATTGCGGAGTAGTGAACCCTTTTTTTTTTTTGTCGTGGAGGAAATGCTTTAGGCATACACATCCTCACCTGGGGGTGCCGGTGAGGTGGTTATGTCAGACTTCCATAGACCGGTCTACTGACTAAAACCTCCACGGTAACCATCTTCGGGGTATATGAGGAGTCCCGGGAACTAGAAATACAACATCCGAGATCTCCCCACCCTTACTTTGCTTACGCAAGGCTCTCCAAAGGGCTTCACATTCAGAGAATGTTTGCCTCTGTAATTCAGCACTTTTGACGGCAACCATGGTTACATCTGGTTACCGCCCCATCTGGAAGTCGCTTGAGCAACGGAGTCCCCTACATTGGTTGCTACGACTTCTTGTTGTGCAGCGGAAGCTATGAGGCTACCGCCCCGCCTCGACGCTGCCTTCTCCTGGTTGGATCGGCCCTCTCACGGTCACGCTCAGCAGCCTCCTTTTGAAGCATAACTGCTTCGCAGAAGCAGCGCTCGCCAATCCTCAAGCGCTTCCCAATCCTCATTGTCCGCCAGCATAGCTGCCACTACTACTGCTGGAGACAAATCACCTCCAATTTTTGCGACCAAGATTCGCCGCTCCATCGCCCAAGCCAAGCTCTCCAACGTGTGCTGGGCTGAGTCACAGATGTCTCCACAATGATGGCATTGCGCGGTTGGTTCTCTCACAATGCGGTTTAGATACTCACCAAAGCACCCGTGTCCAGTGAGCATCTGAGTTAACCTAAAGGTGACGCATCCTTGTTTTCTACCCAACCAGGCTTCGAAGTTCGGTAAAATAGCTCCGACAAAGCGTTGGCGCATGGAATGTAGTTCTTCTAGCCTCAAGCGCCATTCGTCTAAAGCTTGTCGTTGCGCATCCCTCCGAAGCAAGCATAGCGATCACTGGTTTTGTTCTTCCCTAGACTGGTGGAGAGAGTGAGTTTGATCATAAACTCTCGCATCCATCTCCGCCAGTATATCCAGAGGCAGAACCCGTGCTAATAGTGTTGCCGCCTCAAAGGATATTGTACGATATCCACGCGCAATTCTTATAGCCATGACCCGTTGCAGACTAGCCAACAGAGCTCTGCAGCGCTGTGCTCTATAGCGAGGGGCATCCGACAAACAGCGAGCCCAGACAGGTGCACCATAGAGAACCATGGATCGCACGACACTACCATAGAGGCGGCGTACCTCCTCCCGCGGTCCTCCCAGATTTGGGAGCAGCCGGTGTAAAGAGCCAGCTGCCCCACGAACACGGGGTACAAGTCGCTCAAAATGCTCACCGAAACCCCATTGACCATCCAGGGTGAGACCCAGATATTTAAGATGTCGGCTCACTTGAATTTCTGCATCACCAACTCGGATGGTTGAGCTTGGTGGTTCTACGCTTTGTCTTATGCGATAAAACCACAAGGCCTCAGTTTTATGAGGAGCTATTTGCAAGCCGAGCCCGCGTATTTTACTAATAATACAAGCTACTGCAAGTTCAGCAAGTCTAGCTGTCTCCCGGAAGCACACCCCCCTCGCTAATACGAGAGTGTCATCAGCATAACATATTACACTGGTACCAGGTGGGAGACTTGTCCGCAGAACGGAATCATATGCGAGATTCCAGAGTAGAGGTCCAAGTACAGAGCCCTGAGGGACCCCACAAGTGATTTCCCTCACCACCAACGATCTGCTCCGACTAGAGAAATGAATAGATCTGTCGCTCAAATAATTCCCGACTATAGCCTGCAAATAGGGAGGCACTTGGTGGTAGATTAAGGCCTCTCTTATCGCTTGCCAAGGCAAAGAGTTAAAGGCATTGACTATGTCCAGACTTATAGCCAATGCAACCCCACCTGCCTGAACTGCCGGCTCCGATAGAGATCGAGCACACCTAATTGCGTCGACCGTAGACCTGCCATGCCTGAAACCGAATTGGTAATCAGACAAATCCGGGCCCACACGACGCAAGTGTTCATTAAGGCGTGCAGCAACGACGCGTTCAAAAAGCTTACCCGCCTCGTCTAACAGACAAATTGGTCTAAACGATGAAGGAGAAGTGGCAATTCGACCTTCTTTCCTCAGTAGGACCAGCCTAGCTTCCTTCCAGGGAGTAGTGACCCCTACCCCATTAACGTTTTTCGCCTTTGTGATGCCTTCATCATTACGTACTTTCAGCACATCTCATCATATCGGTAGCTTGAAAGCAAACGAACATAGATCTATGCAGCGATTTGTAATGTTAATATTACTTATTAATAGACAAAAAAAAAGAAGAGAAAAGGAGAGGCATGCGACTGAGATGACGCTCTACGAACCGAAATTGACCGATTGTCTCTTTCCACAGGTCGATGTGCAATATTTACCGCCGGGTACAGTACCCGGCTAACAGCCGTTAGGCCCGACTTTGCAGTAGGGCCAAGAAAGGTTTGTTATGATGTATAAGAAGATTATATCAACCAAATTATCTAATAAAAATAATTAACGGTCATTTTAACCCAAAAATAACTTGTAATATTTTTTTTTATAAATAACACGTGCAAAAAACCCGCCTTGATTATCATGTATTTATCCTGTTTTTCTTCGACGCAACAATAATACGTTATTTTAAGTTCTTAATGGCCTACTGTAACAAATACGACCTCAATGACGTAGTTATTTAGCTGCTACGTAGGTCTTAAGGCTTCGATTTGGAATTATTATGTCTAAGAACATGAATGTATGCATAAGTCTGATTATTATCTGTATACAATATATACATATTGTTCTGTAAACAATCCATACGTATTTACAAAAGAAAAGTATTTAAGTATGTTTATCTTCGGAGTAAGAATACAATATGTCACCAGCCCATCTCAGCCTACGGGTATCGTAAAAACCGGCTAAGGGACTATAATTGAATATTATCTTTTCGAAATAAAAAGAAGGAAAACTTGAAATTATACCCTATACCAATCCGTCTGGCCAGCGTGGTATTAGTAGGCCAAGTATCCCTCCGACACGGGAGGAGGCCCGTCCCTGCAGTGAATGGGCTGTTATGATGATGTTTATCTGTTGTCGACCACCCTTAGTAACGTTTTGAATAGTTCAGGGCTATATTCATTTATTTATTTTGTTTAGCCGGTACACCATGGTCCTATTTTTCAGGGCTTCGACATACCTGCCCCTCTGTGGCAAAGACGAAGGGCCACTAAAAGGTTTCCCGCGATAAAAAAATGTGAGTAAAACTAGGTAGAAAGAAAGAAAAAATTGTTTATTGGACAGACATAAGCCACACAAAATAGAGAAAAATAAAATACCTACATGAAAACTTAAACTACCTTACAATAATATTGACGAACACAGAGAAAGAATTACTGCGTCTCCTGACTGGACCATAAAAAGAGTAAGGTAAAATATTTTTATTGATCACCGAAACAGGTATACGTTTAACTTAATATAACATTCATGATTGTAACAATATACTTACACAGCCATAACTTTAATTTCCTTATAGGTTACATTCACCTATTTAGATAACATTTTACGACTGAAGAAATAGGTGAATGCCTGTTTGTAAGTAATCGCTGTTAAATTAAGGACTTAGTCATTTCAATAAGTTTGTCTTTTTCCGCATTGACCTTGATTTTATTGTTATTTATTCATTAACTGCCGCAATCGGGATAATGCAGTCTACCCACTACACCGTACCATACCATGACCGTGCTTTGAACGTGTCAGACAAAAGAGCTGTATGTATCCTTGTATTAAAACGTATGAGACTATGCCCACTAGAACGTTCCATAACCGGCCAGTACCGGCGTCGTTGGATTTACTATGTTTGCCATAATATAGAATCATTTCATATGTCATAAGGGCATTTGCCATAATTTCATCAGAAATAACGCTTCAGTTGCCATAATCATGAAATGACATAAAATGACTTTCAATAATTCCATGGGTCATAATCGATCAAGTGTCATAATAATTTAAATCAATAAATGTATTTGCTATAATTTTCATTTTCAATAAGTAATGCTATTTCCCTTAACTTTCATTCACCATAATATAAATAAAATTAAACCTAAAACTACGCCTTCTATGGCGTTTACTAAGTAAGCTAAACCGTTAATTTCATTTAAAAAACGTAGAAATTACCAAAGGGTTAGGTATCTAGTTAAGTGAAAAGTTGAGAAAAAATCTTGAATCTTCGCAAAGCAATTCTAATCAGCAAATAAACAAGGGCTCGGGGGTCCTAGCGAACATTGGCCTTCGTACGGGTTTAGTTGATGTAGTATACTCGTATTAGTATGTATGTAGTCTATGTAGTGTCGAATCTATAGCAGGCTTTAATCGTTTTTGTTTTTCGATGTTTCGATCAGGGAGGATAATGGATCTGATGCAGAAAATTGTGCTTTTCGATATGGCACTCATTGAGGGGAGATAATTTATTGTTTATATTTTTTATTTATTATTTTAATGAGAAATATAAAATGTGCAATATAAATAATAATTAATGATACAGTAGTAATATTTATTCATAGAAATATGATTATACTCTGGCTATTATATTTTACAGACTGGATTGCTCTCGTGGCTTTGCACGCGTTTAATTTAAGTAGGCGTTAGCCCTTGCCACGACGTTTTGATAAAATAGCGTGTGGTCATTCGGGATTCTGGTTGCGTGAGGAAACTGCGGGCACCGAACTCTGGCCAGTTCGCTGCCCTAAAAGTTAAGCAGCGCATAAATCTTATTGCCGGGTTCAATAATCGTACAATGAGTATTAAGGAGATAAATTGGCCTATCTTTGTAAAAAATACTAAATATCATAAAGCTTTTTTGCCGTTTGAATATGGTAAAACACGAAACTAACCTTTCCTTGGTGGCTGATCGGTTAAAGCTGCCTAACTAGCGTAATATTGCAATATAAATAATGAATAATAATTATTGAATGTGGACCAATCTATTTGCCAGGACCGTGACAAGTGGCGTGATGTCGTCTTTGCCTACCCCGGTCGGGGTAAGGCGTGGCTTTATATATGTACGTATGTATGTATAAATATAAGAATCGTAATGGTTCTGATCGCCATCTTGACGCCTATCCAGACGTCCCTCTCCGATAGCTGTCCTCGAGCCTCTTCCGATGCCCTTTCCGAAAGTCGTCCGTTTTCACGCCAGTCCCGCCGCCTCTCCGACGTCCGCTCCATGTCCGCCCCACGCTAGTTCTGTCACCGGTCCCAACGTCCGCTCAACGCCCGCCCCTAAGCCCGTCTTAAGCCCGTTCTGACACGGGGATCAACTCCCAACGACCAGACCATACCCAAGTTACTGCTTACCTTGGAATTATGCTCTTTTTAAGCATTATTTAGAAGCGTTACTTAATATTATCATTACCTATTATCCTGTTTAATTACAAAAGTGAGTTGTTTCCAGAGATAACGAAGTTCATCGCAAGGATTTCGGAAGCCTTATTTAGTTTTATATACATTTTATTGTTATACAGGTTCTGGATATCAAGGTACTTTCAGTGAACTTATCGAAGGTTACAGGAAATATTAAAGTAAGTAAACATTGATTTGTCGCAGTAAACTCAAGAATTAAAAACGAACGAAAGAAAATTTTCCACCCGTACTCTGTGGTGGAAAATTTAGACCCGAAGTTATGCGAAATAAAAAATAATACTTTATGTATTTTTTAAATTTTATGGTAATGAGAGCCATCACTGCTGAAATCCCATCCTGGTCGTGGTTTCTGACATAGTCAATAAGCATTTTATGTCTGTAATAAGTTGTAAGTAAAGGGTTTAAATAATATTGACAAACCCGTCAAGTTAATTCCTCGACTCCCATCCTACGCCCATCTCGAATCTAGTCCGACGCCAGTCACGACGTCTGATCTGTCACCGTTCCGTCAGCCGTCCTGACGCTCATCACGAAACTCGATTCGCCTCGCGTACCGGCGCTCGTAGTGCCGCCCGTCCAGACCCTAATAACGACGTTATCTTGGATTCTCTTCGACATCGCGTCTGATGTGGCGCCCGGGTACGGTACGGTATCGTTGCCTGTCCCGACGCCCCCCGTCCGTCCCTGCGACGTTTCATCGTCGGTTTCAACGCCTATCCTAAGTAATTTCTGAACTGTCTATTGAAGACCGTCTCTACGTCCTATCTGATCTCTGAAATACATAATTAAAGAAACGATTTCCCAAAACGTAATCACAAGCTGTTTTGTAAATAACAAGTAGAAAATTACGAAATATATGAAAAATCCTGAACCGCGGCTCAGTCGCTACGCACAACCCAGCGTAGGCATCTTAAAAGACACTCGAATTACCAGAAGTCTCTACTGCAGAACATAAGCAACTTCCAAACGTTTCTATCGAACCAACACACAATTAAGCGTAGAAGCCTGAAAAAAACTCAGTGTCAAATGAAGTTAAATTGTCGAGTAAAATTAGAAATTAAGTCCGATTTACACATCGACAAGTACAGTAGCGAGTTGAGTAGTAAGTTGTTGATTAAGTTGATTTGAATAGATCTCCATCCTATTTTTTAGCGAGTTAAGTACGAAGATTACTACTTAACTCGCTACTGTACTTGTCAATGTGTAAATCGGGCTATAGTGACATTTAACTCTTTGGTTTTCTTAGTCTTACTCAGGTAGGCTAACAGTTTAAGGGTGTTTCTTCGAAATTCGATTCTTTGTCTGATTCATATGGGCAAATTTTTTTTTCACATTTCGGCTTATAAAACATCTTTTTGTCAAAGATGATAACCTAATATACAATGTCTGAAAAAGGCACACTTTTTTATGAAATGGTTTTCGAGATAATTAACTTAAAAACTTTTGAGGTCATATTTATCTTAATTAGGAACAAAAATGAAATTCTAGTTATAAAAATCAGTCATTTATTTATTAAAATCACAGTTGATAATCACAATGATTATCACCACACCTAAATCTAGTTATTAGAAGCATTGACAGCTTGACAATATCAATCATTATCCGTGCCGCCATATTAACAATACGGGAACCTGGGGACACTTGATCCCCCCTTTTGTTTTTCATCCCTAATTTCCTTAGTGACTATCCATTTTAAAAGATATTGGTACCGAAATACGTGAAATTCATTCGCCTATAATTGATGTAAGACCCAAAGATACATAATTATTTGACTAAAAGTGAAAATAGAGAAAGGTATCAAGTGTCCCATATATACGGGAGACTTGGTCCTGGGGTTCAAGTCTCCCATATCTAGGTTCAAATGATACTATTACTAAGGAAATAAATAATAAATGTTTTTAGAATATGATAATCTATTTATATTGTTTTCATTATCACATAACATAGGCATATCACACCGTCTCCATACATAAATCAATTGCTAAATGTGAAACTTCCGTTTCGTATTAAAAAACAAAAACAAACTCAAAACAAAATTATATCTTCAATAATAAAAGAACTCAAATGTCTCGCAATCACACCCTGAATAAAATTTAAACGCAATTAAGATAAAGACTTAAAACAATATCTTATTGAATTAAACCCGGCACATGTAAAACAAAATTTCAAGTTACGTTTAAGCTTCATTTAGGTGTTTTAGCAAAATAATCTCTTCATCGATTGGTACTCTTTTTCTGGCACCTTCTCTTGTTTTGTATACTCTGGGCATATCGGTAATCTGAAATTAATTGAAAATAAAAGTTAAAAGTAGTTAAGGGACATTTGATTCTCCCGGATCTAGTCTCCCTTAGCTAAGTGGACCAAGTGTACCCTGAACCGTTTGAGGTTATAAACAAGAATATTTTCAAACGTCTGTTAGATTACCACTTTTCTACGCTACAAATCGCTACTTATATAGATAACGCCTCGAATTAAATTCATACACACCTAAAAGCCATATTTACATTAATGTTTAATCAAAATGTAAACTTACGGAAATGTTCTCTTTGCAACAACAAACACTCGGTCGTCCGCCATTTACAAACGCGTCAAATTTGACAGGTGTACCAACTTTAGAAAGTTAGCGGGTACCATAGACAACCGATATTGCCATTATAAAATTTAATATCACCCATACAAGTTCTGAAAATCTCGTGTACCTAGTCTCCCTTAAGGATCAAGTGTCCCCAGGTTCCCCTATGTGTGAAATTCTGATTAATATAGCATTTTTACCGTATGAATCAGGTACATATAAATCAAAATTTTGCCTTTTAACATCGGTTAATCACTACACGTATACAATTAAGGATTGCTATTTATACATAGGCTTTTAGTCCCCAATTGAATTATATTTCCAACAGATTCAAGTTTGAAAACCATTTAAGTTAATTATAACAGCCAACATAGTAATCAGAAACACAGGTGAACCAAAGTAATATGAATCAGATATTTACATTTATAACTCCGCAACAGCACGAACCAGCCGCATGTAACGTCGTGACCACGTCAGCAGAGTCCCTGGCTACCACCAGCACTAGAAGGGATTTCCTGATGTTTCGTACTTAGCTAGGTACGTTCGAGTAAAGCGCGCGAATATGAATCAGACTTTTGTGCCGGACACTCACAATTTATTTTTTTATTAAAAAACTATCGCAAATATTAGTACCTTTTTTTGTGTAAAGAAACAACTAATATTCTATCCTAATATTTATAACGCACATCGATTCGTTAATAAGAAAAAATGTTACTGTTACTAACGTTCAAGAAACTGGGGTACGGACACACCATATTAATCAGAAGAACGCTTTTTAATATTTTTTTTTAAATATATTAAAAACTATTATTAAAAAACAATAACGTGTGCAAGGTAGGTAACTGTCTATACTATGAAAAAAAAATCATTGCAGTTTGGTTGGTCTGTTAGTTACAAAGAAAAACCTCCAGACATCGAAAATGTTGGGCTCGAAGAATCACCCTTAAATTAGATTCAGCCAGACTGCTAGCTAGATAAAAGTGTTTTTTTTTACCATTGCGCTTGGATTAAATTTCAAAATACTACTTACTATATTTATAATTTTACTCTTCTTAGAAATTATAGTATAAACACAGTTTGTTATTAATAATAATTCCCTCAGATAGCTAGCTGACAACTGACAATACGAATACTAAGAAGTGTCGTTGGCTTAAGACAACGTTTTTCCTGGTGTAGAACGTTTTAACCTAAAAATAGTATAGATGTAGGTACAACAATAGATAAGTATTTTGTACGTGTAGCCCTTCAGATCTTGGCCTCATTCCAACAACCTCGTCCTGAATCGTGATTTTATTAATTCTTCTAGATTTGCATAAACTTTTACAGAGTAAAGAATATTTTCATTACCATTTCAGCCAATAGACGTCGTCCACTGCTGTACATAGGCCTACTCCAAAAATATCCAACAACGCAGGGTGCGGACACTCCTCATACGATGGACGGATGACCTAGTTAAGGCGGATGGATGAGGAAGGCACAGTTAAGAATACTATGTAATATTCTAAATCATGTCTTCCTATCTATCTCTATTAATGGTAGGTACTAGCCTATCAATATAATATCCTAAGAGTAATACAAACAGCTTTGAGAACGCTTCTTGAACCCTTATAGTAAACCCATACAGCTATAGTTCCTCAAAGAGAACTAGGAACGCAGCTTACAACAAAGCACACGCTAACTTTTAGAAAGACGAATAAATAAAATATTTATCATCATTATGCAAAAGGACATAATTTAAAAATTGTGATTTTACGTCTGGCATTATTATTTCCTTTTCAAAAATATTATGTTTGGTGTCCCCAACGGGCCGGGCGGCGCGCGGCGTAAGTTTATTTTTTAATAATGTCAAGGTTTCCTTATTACAAAAAATAATGTATGCTTTTTAATCTGTGTCTACAGATAATAAAAATTAACGTCAGCGCACGATCTCATCTTTGATTATGCAAATCATTGGAAATTGTATGATACAAAATAATATAATGGTTAAGGATAAAGGTATTTTATTACCATAAATAACATGAAGAATAACATGATATTGATACTATTAGAAATTACTATGATTCATTATTTTACATATTGACACTGTCGTATTACAAAGAGTTTTATCTAAATGTTCTTTTTGCGTTTAGATATACTTAAGTCCTTTCCATTTTGTGTGTCCAGAGCTTTGTAACTTTGTCTTTCTATTAGATTAGTTTTTAGCCCATAAGTAAAAATTTCTTTAGGTAGGTCTCGTAGGTAGGTATATGTATAACGCCAGCAATAGTTTATATGGTAAACATAAGTTGCCAAAACGTGCAAATCGTGTGACCTCTTGCAACTTAAACAGCTTAACTGATGTTTAAGTTTGAGATGCCCTTAGACTCGTGTTTAGTTATTCTATAAAGCAGTCTTTCTTTATGATTTCTTTAAATAATTACTAAAATATTATTTAAAATTTTGAAGGAGGGCTGGGCACGCCCCCATCGCCCCCCTTACGTTGCAGTTATAATGGGCATGTTGTCATGTTACAAAAATACATTCTTGTATCTGTATCGTATCAGACAGATTACTTCAGGCCGGCTTGACCTGAAGTAATATTTCTGAGACCATCTCATATGAATAGTAACTCTGATAATACCAGCTTTCTAATCTTCCTGCCATGTAGTTCCATAAATGACATTAGCACAAGCCCGCCTTAAGCCCGATTTACACTTCGACAAGTGTAGTAGCGAGTTAAGTAGTAAGATTTTGATTAAGTTGATTTAAATAGGTCTCCATCCTATTTTTTGGGGAGTTTAGTTGGCGAGACGCGAGAGATGGGGCTACTTCGTACTTAAAATCGGGCTTTATATTGCGCATATTCTACAATTTTCCCTACGTCATTGAAAGAAATATTTCACTTACCTATTTGTAATGATTACATAATAAACTTCTTATAATAAGATAACAGTTATGAACTCTAATAACGTCAACAATAGTTATTATGGTATCGATAACAGTCATAATATAATAATCTGAGATAATGCAGGTGGTCTCACTTGGTAGACTGCGTCTCAGCATCGAATACCTACGCAAAGAACAATAACTAATTTGCAACACATGAATAGAATATTAATAGGCTATTTGTCTGTCAATCAACTTCAAGAAAACAATAATTATTTACTAGATCTTTACCCTGCTTTACTCGTCTTAATTTCTCGTGACGGAGTAAGAATACAATATCTCACCACCACATCTCATCCCATGGGTGTCGTAAAAATCGACTAAGAGACTAACCCTAAATATTATCTTAACGAAGTAAAAAGAAGGAAAACTTGAAATTAAACCCTATACCAATCCGCCTGGCCAGCGTGGTATTAGTAGGCCAAGTATCCCTCCGTCCCGGGAGGAGGCCCGTTCCTGCATGGGGACATTAATGGGCTGTTATGACTCGTTTAATTTTAAAAACCTTCATTATTCCTGCTTTTTAGCATTCAAAAGTAGTTTACATTATTTCCTGCGTTTGCTATATTTGATGATATTACAATAGGTTCCATCCTTCTTCAAGTTGTCAATCTTATACGTGAGGATTCCATATAGGACCACAGTCGCTACTGCAGAACCCCGTATATTATCTGTCCAGTATGTTTTGTACTCTGTTGATATGGCGGTCACTTTGGTTTCTCCTTGGGATCTCTTCATTTCCCCTTCCTTGCTAATCTCCTTCTATAGTTAAATATAGTTAAACTACAAACTTGCGTAGTGCGTAGCCCTAGGTCGCAGCAACAAATTGCGTAGTAAATAATATGTTACATTTTTCTAAAGGTAATTTAATTAAAATACACGTGCCTAAGATCTGGCCCGGTGACTGACCTAAAGAACCGATTTGGAGGCCTATCATGGGCGACTAGAATAGTTCTACAGTTTTAAAATACTAATCAATAATTATAATATTTTGGTAATAACCATAATAATATCGTGTTTTACCTAATTAATATATTTCTTTTCCCCTATATTAACGTTATAATAAAATCAAAGGATTTATCATATCCTACTTGCAAAGAAATTCCGATCCTAAAAGCATGTTTTTACCGATTATAATACGCAATTTCGCTTACATAAATAATTTACAGAATTTCCATGTTTATTTAGATAAAAAACACTTTGATAAAATAATGTTATCCTAATTTCTATTGAATAAACTTGAAAGTAGGTAAATATTTTGAAAAAAAAAAAATTAAGATTTGTTATGAAATTATGAGTTTTGACTTAGCAGAGGAACGGATTTATGATAATTCCGTTAGATTTTCATAACTACCAGAAACCTTATTTTCATAATGAAGTTCTTCTTTTTCTCAGCCAATTCACGTCCACGCCACTGTTGGATTTAAAGCCTCCTCCAACTGCCTCCCTCGTCCATCGATTTTTGCCGCCTAAGCCATGTCCTCGTAAAAAATATTTAAAAATCAGTCCGCGCTTACACAATCATATTTTACCAATATTATATTTATATCTTATAAATAACAAGATAGTTATTTTTATTTTAAACCATTTCCATAAGAGTAACAATAGTTATAACTGACATAATGTCATTATGTAGAACGATACTAAACTGAACAATAGGCTATCAAATAAAATTAAATTTATCTAGATAGGTACACACTTAGTATAGGTACCTTATACAATAATATATTGATGAATACATACACACATACATATACAACATCTTTGACCTCTTGATGCAGTCAACTGGTCAAAGGACTATAAGAACCTTGTCTTAAGTATGCAGCAGACATGCCTTTAATATAACAGCCAATCAAAGTTATATGTATAATGCGTATCCCCCTTACTCATAAAAGTCTTTACAATTTAATCACTGTTTAGCAAGATTTTTGTTAGCAAAACCAACCTTATGCCAAACAAAACCGTAAGAATTTAAGCTAATCAATTGTATAAAATTTAAGTGACGTTTATGAGTAAGGGGGTATGTTATTTACAGAAAAAAAAGTATTTAAGTATGTTTATCCGTTGTCTAGTACCTATAGTACAAGTTTTGCTTAGTTTGGGTCTAGATGGTGCTATTATGATGGTTACTCGGTAATGTAGAACTTTTAGTTCTACATTACTAAGTAACAAGCGCCTTCGATATACAAATCGGCAATTTCAATACAGTCGTCTTATCTTAATAATTAGTAGGTATTTATTACAAGACTATACATAGCTAGTAATAAAGAGCATCGCAGTATAGATTATTCCAACTAACATTCAAAATCTGTCCCTGTTACTTTCCTAACATTGGATTCCTAATTATAGGCTGCTTGAACAAGTCTCAAGCACAGTATAGTAAGTGTCTCAAGTGCGTATGATAATAATTATATTTAAGGGCTCTTTTAATTTATCCGTTTCGTGTCGAACGGCCGTCCCACGGCTTCCGTCCTTTTTTCGAACGGCAAAAGCAATGTGCGTTTGTTTTCATACAAATCTTGCCGTACGGCACGAAACTGCTTGATTACATTGCAGGGCACTCTTTTCTAGTCTACATAAAACGCTCTTATTTAATGGGACATTGTATTCTTACCCCCTATTGCAGTTATACCCCTATCGTCATAATTTAATTTAATCGGAACATCCCAATACGCAAAACCCAAGTTGGTATAAGCTAGCGAGCTTTGCCATAAATATGGAGAGAAGTAAAGTCAAAACTTCTTGCCTAAAGTGATTTTAAGAGTTAAATGTATTACATTAGCTCTGGGGCAGAGACAGAACTTTATTGAAAAGCTTACACCTATGTATATCTTATCTATGAGTAAAAGTATGACATACCTACAGCGGGACTTTAAATTAATTAAATTATGCCCTACAATGGGACAATATAGGCTTTTATTTTCTGTGCCGAACTATTATGTCAACAACAACACTCACTATGATGTCAACAACGGAACAAACTCCCGGCTCCTATGTTTCCTCCATCAATGACAGCGGATCCTTCAAACGTAGTATGAAAAAGCACTTGGCCAAACTGACAAGATAATGAGAACTGAGTGAAGTTGTTTCTACCACCCATTGCCTTTGTTATTGAAATATATTTGCTCTGTCCATCAGGTTTGATAAGGTCAAATTGTCTAGTATTTAAAAAAAAAAAGTTATCTTGCTAGACCAATGCGAGAAAAAAAAATGTTTATAAAAAATTATATTGAAGGCGGCAGTGATGTTCGCCACACATCACTCTAAAGATCACATAGGGCAAAATGCTGGTTGCAGAGTTCCGTTTTGTAAGGATCTAGGGGCTCTGTTTTCTCCTTGTGGTGACGGAGTAAGAATACAATATGTCGCCACCCCATCATGGGGGTCGTAAAATCTACTAAGGGACTATCCGTGAATATTATCTTTACGAAATAAAAAGAAGGAAATCTTGAAATTAAACCAATCCGTCTGGCCAGCGTGGTACCTATAAGTGGACTCCTTCCACATTGTGTGTGTGGACATTCCTCCGTCCCGGAAGGAGGCCCGTCCTTGCAGTGGGACATTAATGGGCTGTTATGATGAGGGGCTTTGGTCCCAACCTACATTACAAGAAAATACATGTGCTTATTTATGTACATAATGTACCAATACAAAATAGAAGACCCTATTTCCACAACTAACTTTGATTGCGTAACGATACAGCACGACAACATCACGTGAGTACTCACGTGCGATAAATAAATCAGGGCTTTCGTCATTAATATTCTTTTATCATTAAACGTGACCGGTATTACATGCTCCTACTATACAAATACAATAATTTACAATGATTGCTCGACATTTCGATTGCAATGGCCGTGGTTGGATCATGATCATGGTCAGTGCAATCCGTCTCTTCGTGTATTATGATAATAGCGCTGTTGACTAAATAATAACTCCCATTTAATGTCCTACAAGGACGTGTCTTCAGTGTCTGGGACAAAGTTGATGAACTAATAGATAGCACACAGTTTTGTTTTTACTTTTCTGCATTATTTTCCTAAATTACCTTTTACGACAACCATAATAACAACATAACGGTAATGACACATAATAACTATATTCTCATTTAAATCATCCCCATTTCGGTTGGTGAAGGTCATTTAAATTTTATAGGCTTCATGGTACTACAGAGTGGAGACTTTTGGAGGAGGCCTATGTCCAGCAGTGGACGTCCATAGGCTGATATGGATGGATGGATGAATGGATGAATGGTACTACATTCAGTGTACCATATAAACTCGAGCATTACAACAACACAAATTCTGCAAAATTAAAACACGAACAGTGCAAAGGCAGAAGCCTTGAGGCTGCATCATAAGTATGGCGTTACACTTAATGCAAGACAAGCTTATGACAGTTTAATTTTATAGAACAAACTGCAGAGCTGTTCATTTACTTGCTGATTAGTAAGATTAAGTTAAGCCGTTTAAGAGAATGATTGCCCTATTGTTGTTAAAACATCACCTAGTCATGTACATAGACAAGTAACATCTTGAATGGTTTATTATTTAGTTATCTTTGTAATAATATACCACCAATAAATACTACCAATCAAGGTATATTGTTTACAATAAAACAGGAACTATTCATCTAAAGGTAATAAGCTGTCATCAGTTATCATTGTCACAGTTGAGACTTAACTATGTGTAGATTTTGTAAGCACTTTTATTATACCAACACTTTGTCATTCAATAAACGTGATATACCATTGTGTTTTAATCTTTATTCTAATAGAATCAAAGATCATTTTCCTATTTATCTAACTGTATGTGCAACAATCCGTATATTTTCCCACATTATGGTATACAGAAGTATATAATTCGCGTGTTTTCATATAGTACACATTTCCGTTGAATTAGTTTCTGCTTTGTATGAATGGATTACACGTGGCTTCATAATGTCACGTGTGTTGGTCTAATCTATTGTTAAGTTAACTGATGTAAGTACTAGTGAGGGTAAATAGTTAAGAATTAAATATACAATATTCGCATTCATTTATACTTAGATACCTATCATAAATTCATAACAGCTTACTAATTAGCAGCTGTAGGAATTCGCTTATTCAGAGAATACTTACAGAAAATTTTAAGCTAAGTTGCCCTTTTTCAGTGACAAATCAGGACTTTTACCTTTAATTACGGGTCTGTAAAATTAGTGGCGATATCTTCAAACGTCTAGCAGCAGGGGTGACAGGTGCGGGAGCACCTTTCATTCCCTTACCGCCACCATCATGTGGGTGAGAAGAAGAGAAGGGCCCGCCTGTAATGGCGGGGATCACTGGAGGGGGGCTGGACGCAAAGGCTCTGCTGGTTCCCCAGGCCCCCAAGTAGGCGACGAAGGAGTGCCGCTGGGGACTTTTAGTGGGTGTACTGAGGGGTTACCCCTAGGAGCCGAGAATAGCCCTCCCATCCCCCGACGAAAGGGGATGCGTAGGCAATTACCCCAGCCTAACCAAAAAAAAACCAAAAAAACAAAGGTAAGTTTACAAGTACTACTCGGAAAATGTTTTATATCATGTTTTCTTTTATTTGTTTTGTCTAACATCCCTAAAAACCACGCAATTAAGACAAATAAATACTTTGATTTCTTATAAGAGATAACCAGGAATGGCTACATGGTTACTCTATAAGCCGTGGAAATAGGTGCGAGGGGTATACCAGCTAAATCCCTCTACAACTTATTAAAACAACAACGACTGCCGAGAACTTCAGTAAGCTCTCTACTATCACGAATGTCCAAACAGCATTGTTAGGTTCTTACCGGATAGGTAGAGGACAGAATATAGCTAACAGTGAAGGTGACCGCTAACGCGTTGTAAGAAGGGCTCCTTATTGTCGTAATTCCTAGATGCTGTTATGCAAGTGTTCCAAAGGGTACATCTTTTCTTTTAAAAAGACAACTCCCGCACTAGGAAAATGTATGTATTTAGGTATGTAAGTATTTTTAGGAAAGCTAAGCTAAAGCTAATAATAATAATAAATCATTCAGTTGTTATACTGAATAAACCATTACTATAACTACCTACAATTTTGAGATTAATATTAAATGCTAAATAATTAAGCTTAACTCTAAAGTCCAATTACTTATATTTTAAACATTGAGAGAAAACATGTTACTTCAGATATGCTTGCATGCAGCTTCCACATAATAAAATTCACAAATTACTTAATATACTTACTTACGAAATTTCTTTTAAGCAGTCGGTTTTTACAAAACACCAGCATGATCAGTTGGATTAACTTCTAGATACGTTTATTACGGCTATAATATTTATTACTATCATACATTATTTTTACAGGGTTTGCCCTCATATAATAATGTAGTTTGTATATAATAATGCGATCTATATTTTTGTTATCTTCTGTTTTTTTTTTTTATTTATCGTCAAAACGTAAGGAAATCAATGTGATTCGCTGTCTATAGTATAACTTAGTTCTTGCATTTGACCGCGTGTATAATAAACGCGAATTAATTCCTCGAGACAAACAAGGTTGCTAATTTTCGCTATTGCTTTAATCGCAAGGGCATTATTTTACAATCATCCTTTGCGTGATCTCAACTACATGGATATATTATATTGGACAAAAACACGCATAAGCTCAACGTGAAAAGATGATTTAAACAAGACTGTGCTAGCTTATAACCGGATTATGGCGGTTTGAAGCAGTTTGGCATTACCTTGCTTAGTCGAAACATTAATTACCTACCTATGTTTAACATTTATTGGAACATGTTGGCATTAAATTCATGAAATATTTGACTATAACATTAAGCATGTTGAATATTTTTATAGTTAAGATAGTACAACAACACAACAGCCAATTATTGCCCCACTACAGAGACGGGTATTCTCCGGTGACGGATAATTTGGTAAACTTTTACTACACTGGCCCAACCGCTCAACGGAGGTACAGAATTAAACTGCGAATTAAGAAGCGGCAATTCAAGATCAATGATGACCTACCCGAATGTAACGATAAGTATAACAGGATGATGTCATTTCTGCTATACATCTACTTTACTAATGCGCGGTAACACGCACTTTGTTGTAAAATATTTATATAAGTATATTATATACTATTCATTTTGTAGATGGGAAAGGATAGACAAAATCATTTAAGAAAAAAAGTAAGAAAGAAAATACATTTACCTATTCCTGCATAAAAAAAATACAAGACGAGAAAAATACAGGTAGGTACTAAAACATACAATAAATTAAAATATCTAAAAAGCCACATCTGTGCAGGAATCGGACCCCACTCAGCATAATGCTGTGGCATACCGAACAATGCAGCTCAGTCGCTCACAGCGCTGATTTTCAGTGAGGCCCAGTGCAATCTGTGTCAAAGTCTGGGTGTTTTATTTTGTAAACAAAACACCCAGACTTTGAGACAGATTACACAGACATAACATGGAACCGTACCCGAGATTTCTGCATAGCAGCAATATACTAAGTATAGCCACTACGCCCCTATTTAAAGACTTGTTAAAATGTAGATCGCCTCATAAAGTAAAACAAAGTTAGTCCTCAAACACAATATTTGCTGAACTAGATATTTTCACCCTGAATCTATACCACACCTGATTTAACAGAAAATGTATGACTAACGAAAAGCAATCCTGTAACATTCCAACCTAGTAATTATGCATTCTTTGTATTATGTGGTTAGTGAAATGACTGTACATTATACAGTAAAAGCTGAAGATAAATGAATACAACCGCATTTAAGTAAGTCAATGTGCTAAATGTATGTGTACATACTATAAAGAAATTACATCATCTTTTAATGCAGGAGAAAATTTGTAAAAAAAGGTACATGATAGACAGACTGATTATACGTTACAGCTTTGTCCTACTTCAGGGACAGGCTTTCTGCCCCAACGGCTGCCGGTTCTCCGCGCTATGTGCCCTGCCCACCGCCACTTTAACCGGGCTATTTTGAGCGCTATGTCGGTAACTTTGGTTCCTCTGCGTGATTAAATCAGAAATGAGGAGATCACTCCTCATTTCTGATTTAATCACGCAGGAAAACTCCTAACATAGCTCTCTCCATTGCCATATTAGTGACCATAAGCCTTCTGAGAAGACCCATAGTTGTCAACCACGTCTCTGATCCGTACCTATGTAATCACTGGCAAGACTCTCTGATCAAAGACCTTTGTCTTCAGACACAGCGGCAATGTGGACGAAAAGATACATTTAAGCTTCCCGAACGCTGCCCAACCGAGTGGGATACGACGAGTGACCTCCTTCTCGAAGTTGGACTTACCTAGCTGGACTATCTGTCTCACACTATCCAACCGTTGGGCAGAAAGGTTCTGGAATGGCGACCGCGTACAGGAAAATGCAGGGTGGGCAGACCCCTCACACGATGGATCGACGACCAGGTTAGGACGGCGGGAAGCCTAAGGATGAGGGAGGCACAGGACCGTACAGGGCGCAATATTTAGAGGAGGCCTATGCCTAGCAGTGGACATCTATTGGCTGATATGAAGAGGTTCAGGCTTTGTTTTCAAGTGACAGAAGTAAACTTGATCTAATAATGTGAGACCAACCCGGCCGTACACAGTAGGGTACTTATCAAAGTCTAGGTGTAAGCCTATTTAATACCTTTTTAGTTTTCGTAGAGATGGTAACATACGCAAACTGTTAATTAGGCATCTTAGAACACCCATTTAAAGACAGGGGTTGACAACACTAATATTACAAGGAAAAAGACATGAAATAATAAGACAAACTCTTAAACCGTTAAGGGCTTCGTATGGAATTTTACATTAATTTGTTGCAATACATTTGGAGTAGATACTCAGTATTAAAATCGTTACCTAGGTAGTTCAGAAAATATCAACAGTACTGCCTACACTAGAGCCTTAATTTATCTGATTCATAATAATTTTCCACAACTTCAGTCAACGAAAACCAAATAGGCAATACCAAATAAAACATTCATTAGTAAGCACATAGTGGAAAAATAATAGCATTGTACATTTGACTCATATTAGTACTTCAATAACAAAATATATATGTTGACGCTTATACCATTTTATTACTGACGCAGTGACCAATTACGAACAATTGTTTTGCCTTTACTGAAACAAGATTACTGACAGATATACGTAAGTGTGGTAGATTTACACACAATGAGGAATGTGGATGTTCTACCGTAATTAGTGACCGGCACAGCATCGCAGCGCTTCTTCTGTTTATAATTGATGTCATTACTTAGATGAAAATGTTTTAGGTACGGCTTAAGGAAACAATTAAAACATTTTTTTATATATGTAGCTATAAATTAACATTGTTTAGGTAATAAAAGTATTAACACTTCCTGCAACTAGATTTTAATATAAAAGATGGTATATTATTATTCCTGGTTTTCAGGCCGTCTGAAGGCAAGGGAGGTATCCCACTCCTAATGTAACGTGAAAGGGAACTGCTTAAACGTCTTATCTTAGTGAGAATGAGAATCAACTTCCGATTCCACAATCAACGTATCTTGTGAATATTTACCTAATACCTGTAGATACTGAGACGAATAAAAAAGGAATACTTGTAATGTTCCTTTATTTCTTTTATACTTATTACCTAGAACCGTTATAACTTAAAGAACTGGCCATGATATTAATCGTTATTTAAAGAGTAATTTGATAATGCTGAGTCTTGTAAAAATAATTTTTATACGGTTCTTACCCGATTTTTGTAATTATTTATTTTTTATGTTTGATCTTTTCATATTACTTACATCACGGTAGGTTATTTTTTTTAAAGAACTTATTCATGTGTGCGACATGAATAAGAGGAAAGTCAGCACTCCAGGACAATAACCAGACGCATTAATGAAGGGTTTTCGTATAGGTATAATATCTGCGAACTATCCCTTAGCCGGCTTTTACGAAAATCATGGGATGGTACACCATTTTATACTTACTCCGTGACGAGTCGTTGTCTATTTACTAAGTTATTTTAGCTATGACACATTACTTGTCAAATTTTGATCATCAGCCATTTGTATCTTTAGCGCAATTCACAACCCTTAAAAACAAATTGATTCCTGTATACAGTTTGTTAGCAATTACTGTGCGTATCCGAATAGCATACCTACAGTCGTTTACGGCCAAGATTGGTTTTATTGACCATTGTTCCATTATACAAAAGAATAGTATAAATGCAAAAAGGATAAATTACATCGTCAATAGACTTGTAGCTCTAAAACAGAAAGAAATTGCATCTTGAATAATAATAATATATTTTTCTGTAAAGACTCGGTTATATGACGGATAAAGATAACTTTGCTGCATCTCGTCATTAACTTGCCGATCTGTTCAAAAGCTTCTTCAGAGTACCATTGAGGAGAACGACAATGGAGAAATGACGTGAGTCAGGAGTTTGTTCCACAGCATAAGGCCGCGTTTCCACTGACGCGGAGTTAGGCGGAGAGGAGCTTAGCGGTGCACCAATTGACCAATCACCATGCTCGAAATCTCTGCTCCGCTTCAATGGAAACAGCACGAGCGGAGTGGAGCAGAGTTGAGCGGATATTCATATAAAATATACAGCGAGGCAATACAGTGCGGAGCAGAACGAGTATTGAGATACAGAGCGGAGGATAGCGGGGCGGTGCGGTGCGGAGGACAGCGAGGATTATGTAGACGAGCCGAAGAGCAAAGCGGGATGAGGGAGGGAGGGGGTCTGCATACGACGGCCGCCGCGCCGCGTGACTCGCGCGCAATGCTTCAGTCATTGTTGTTACGTCATTCTGTGCATACGTATCAAAATGGATGAGAAGAATGAATGGATGACAATGTAATTCATAGAAAAGTTTTCTTGAAATGTTCGAAACTTCATATAGGGTATATGAAGTTTCGAACATTTCATCATCACAGGTCTGAAAATATGTTGAAAATTCTCCATGCATAGAATGGTACTTTATATGTTGTCGAATCCAGAATCTATGTTTTCTCTTCGAATCCAAAAAAGTCGCAACAGTTAATTCTACTTCATCTGATTCGTTATCTTCGTCTTCAATTAAAGAAAGATATAAAATTATTGCTTTTTTCTTTTTAAACGACAACATGACGTACGGTCTTTCTGAGAGATTGACTGTAACTGAGTGCAAAAATGCACTATTCCAAAAGTATGCACTATCCGCCCCGCCCCGCTCCGCTCCGCTCCTTTCCAACCCACTCCGCACCGCTTCAGAAACACAAAACTCCTTTTCTCCGCTCCTCTCCGCCCCGCTCCGCGTCAGTGGAAACACTGACCCCTTTTCACCGCTCTTCTCCGCTCCTCTCCGCCCCGCTCCGCGTCAGTGGAAACGCGGCCTAATGGATCGGCATAGGAAAGAATTCCCGAACCTTTTGACGCAAGTCGACATCAGACAAACTTTAAATTGTTTTAGGGTCATAGCACATATAACGTAACGTAAACGGATCGGCATCGCCTCGCCTTTTTCCTCGGTGTCAAACGTCAAAAATCCGATTACGTTACGTATCCAGTAAGGAGTTTCATACAAAGAATACTGAACGACTCGAGTTGATACGGTGACGTTCCGCTTACGTTACGTTATATGTGCTATGACCCTTACACGTTAATTTGATTAAAATAGTGTAGGTACAAAAAGGCCCAATACATCGCGCGATATTTTTATCATATCAGCCAATTGAAGACATGAGTGGATGACGGAGTTATGTGACATTTTTTCAAAAAACCTTTTTATTCGTCGAATAAAGGTTTTAGATGTTAATAAACTATATCAAACCTTAAAATAACGTAAACTAGGCTCTGTTTCCGAGGAAAAAAATCATAAAAGGGTTATGTACCAGAATAAAATGAAAATCACAATGAATGAAAGGAACATGGGTACTTAACATACTTCTCATAAAAAAATGTTAAAGGTAATTGCCTTTAGTGCGTGAATGACGGGGGCAAGTATCAGCAAAAGCGTGATTTATTGTGTATGATAAGAAGTTGTGTGAATGTGTGAGGAATATTTATTTATTTATTTACTTAGTTAACAAAACTGTCCATTGATATTGTTAAGCCTGACCAGAAAAATAGAAAACCTCTTCATATTGCGGAATCTTTAAGAACAAATTTTTGTCATACAATTTGATAGAAGATTGACAATTAGACACGAAAGCGACCTCCTGTTCCTGTCATGTTTTTTATATTTCTGGTCAGGGTATTTAATAAAACGTTTAAATAGCAAAAAACCTAAAAGATTTACGAATACTTAAAAATAAAACGAAATAACCAGATAAGCAGTTAACAAAACTGTGCATTGATATTGTAAAGCCTGACCAGAAAAATAGAAAACCTCTTCATATTGCGGAATTTTTAAGAACTGTTGAATTGTTTCGTCATATAATTTGATAGAAGATTGACAATTCGACACGAAAGCTTAAAAAAAAGACTTTCCCGCACTAGGTATCATGCCCTGTGTCGCGAGACTTTTAACAAACATTAATCAACGGACACAAAGAACACCCAGACTCAGGACAACAATTTGTGGATCTCACAAATTTTTGTCTTGTGTGGGGATCGAACCCACAACCTCGTGCACGGCAGCCGCTTGTGCTACCATCGCGCCACTGAGGTCGTCGAAATAAATCGTTTAAATATCGTTACTTGAATTTGTAAGAACTGTTGAATTGTTTCGTCATGTAATTTGATAGAAGATTGACAATTAGACACGAAAGCAACTTCCTGTTCCTGTCATGATTTTATATTTCTGATCAGGACATTTAATAAAACTTTTAAATATTGTTAAAAGCTAAAATTTACAAATAATTTAAAATAAAATGAAATAACCAGATAAGCAGTTAACAAAACTGTCCATTGATATTCTTATGCCTGACTAGAAAAATAAAAAACCTCTCCGTATTGCGAAAATTTTAATAACTATTTTTAGTCATACAATTCGACACGAAAGCGACCTCCTGTCATGTTTTTAGGGTTCCGTTCCGATTTTGAAAAAACGAAACCCTTATGGCTAACGCAGACCTGGACGGCATGGCAAAGTATTTTAATTTTTACTAATAGAAATTCAACCGTACTGCTACAGAAATACGACATAAATTGCTATGCTTTAAAATGATGCCGCGGCATTTAAAGGGATTTTTCGATGCCGCGGCTTCATTTTAAAGCATAGCAATTTATGTCGTATTTCTGTAACAGTACGGTTGAATTTCCATTAGTAAAAATTAAAATACTTTGCCATGCCGTCCAGGTCTGCGTTAGCCATTATAGGATCACTTCGTTGTCTGTCTGTCTTTCAAGACCATTTTATCTCAGAGGTTTTAGATGTTATTTTATGCTTAACATATCAAGCTAAACCAAATACTAAGGCTTGTTGGCTCTTAATGCTGTAAAAAATCAAACTGCTAGTCTAACGCCATCAAATTTTCGATTAGTAAGGGCAAAACCTACAGGGTACGGAAGTACCCTGTTGGTTTTGCCATTCTACCTCTCTTCTCAGCCGTTTCGCTCTACCATACCATTTCGTTCCATTCTACCTACAAACTTGAAACTTGGCATGAAGTACCTACATGTAAAGAGAAAATTCCGAAAACCTTAATTTTTTACTTCCATCATATTATATTTTGATTATTTCGTCATAGAATTTTGGTGGAAAAATTAATTTTTGACAGCTGTCAATTTTGACAGATGAGTCGTGACGT
Organism: Schrankia costaestrigalis; assembly: GCA_905475405.1. Lineage (NCBI taxonomy): Eukaryota > Metazoa > Arthropoda > Insecta > Lepidoptera > Erebidae > Schrankia > Schrankia costaestrigalis. Next base: position 19,284,976 of record FR997825.1, on the reverse strand, counting down.
CATAGAATTTTGACTCATGAGTCGTGACGTCCTCACTGCAGGCAGGAAAATAAACAGGTTTGTGCGGAACCCTCGGAGCGCGAGTCAGACTCGCACTTGACCGGTTTTATTTTTCAAAAGTCACCTTTGTTTCTCGTTTTATTTTAAATTATTCGTAAATCTTTTATCAGTATTTAAACGTTTTATAATATAGCCTGACCAGAAATATAAAAAAAACTAGACAGGAGGTCGCTTTCGTGTCTAATTGTCAATCTTCTATCAAATTGTATCACAAAAATTTGTTCCTAAAAATTCTGCAATATGAAGAGGTTTTCTATTTTTCTGGTCAGGCTTTACAATATCAATGCACAGTTTTGTTAACAGCTTATCTGGTTATTTCGTTTTATTTAAAATTATTCGTAAATCTTTTACGATATATCTTAGCTTTTTACGATATTTAAACGTTTTATTAAATACCCTGATCTTCTATCAAATTATATGACGAAACAATTCAACAGCTCTTACAAATTCAAGTAACGATATTTAAGCGATTTATTTCGACGACCTCAGTGGCGCGATGGTAGCACAAGCGGCTGCCGTGCACGAGGTTGTGGGTTCGATCCCCACACAAGACAATAATTTGTGAGATCCACAAATTATTGTCCTGAGTCTGGGTGTTCTTTGTGTCCGTTGATTAATGTTTGTAAAAAGTCCCGCGACACAGGGCATGATACCTAGTGCGGGAAAGTCTTTTTTTTAAGCTAAGATAAACGTTTTATGAAATAGCCTGACCAGAAATATAAAAAACATGACAGGAGGTCGCTTTTGTGTCTAATTGTAAATCTTCTATTAAATTATATGACGAAAATTAGTTCTTACAAATTCCGCTAAATGGAGAGGTTTTCCATTTTTCTGGTCAGGCTTTACAATATCAATGGACAGATTAACAAGTTAATCTTGCCCTAAAATATTCCTTTTAGTACAAATTTTAACTGTTCTTTTACATTAGCTTTCTTTTTTCATTTCTGTAAACCATTCATCTTTTATTTCCTTATTTAAGCAATTTCATATTAAGAGATGAATGAATGTGTTATGTACAATTTTTTTCAAATAAAAACATTTTCTTACACTTTTTTATTATTTTTTTAATCCATATCAGTAGAAAGGCATATTGGCTATAATTTTGTTAAAGTAGATAATATATAAACAAAGAAAAAAGCTATTTATCTCAATAATAAGCAACAAAACTTTGATGCCCTTTTTCTCACATTTTACAAATTGTGACATCTCGCCTTCATCCACTCATGTCTTTAATTGATATCAATTGGCACTTCAGGGACTATGTCCCTATGTCTAGGGTATACCTATGTCCAGCAGTGGATATCCACTGCTGGACATAGGTAACATATAAATTAATATTAACATATAAATAAATATTATTTGATAATAAATTATCAAATGAAGGTGCAATTAACTTTCTCCGTTTGTATGGAGTTGCGACTGGCTTGCGTACCGTTTAAACAAATTATGATTTGATAGTGTACGACGGAGAATTTGGCCGATTGTCTCTTTTCACAGGTCGATGTGCAATATAAACGGCCGGGTACTGTATACAAGGACTCAAGACAGCTGTATAATACGCACAAATCATTTTATTTTATGTTGGGTTCGTGCCCGCGACTTTATGTAGAGGAGCGTCCTCAGTAAGAGCATTCTCGTTTAATGACGTTGAGCCGTTATAAAGCTTCGATTAGACATAGGCGATAGCTCGTTTACAAATGCTCGGGTAAGAATGCTCTCAGTGAGGACGTACCTTGGGACGCATTTCCATAAGGTTATTACATTTATAATATACTTTAACTGGAATGTTTGATTTTATTCTCTGACCTGGGTTGCAATGTTTTTACACTTGTCAGAAATCAAAAATGCTCTCACTGCTTCCTCTCACAGCACAATACAGCCGTGCTTCTCTGCATTTTAGTGCTTATTTGTGGAAATGTATTTGGCAATTATCCGATAGGCCAATACCCAATCGCCGCAGACAAATTTGATGTGTAGTAGAATTGGTAATTAATCAAAATTTCTGTATCATTAAATAATATTATGTATTCAATAACAACGGGTATAAAAAAGCAACAATAAACAACATCATACTTTATTCCGCAGTTTCCTTAAGGCATTTGTAACAGAAGAAACAATAATATTTACCTAACGAACATTCTAAATAGGAAGCAGCTCTCTATATATTATAAACTACTATTGCTTAGTAATCTTCATAATAGGAATCAAGGTAAAATATGTATACACTTTCAAAATAACAAAAAAAAAAGCTAGGAAATAACTAGCGAAACGATTTCTTTAAGCACAACAAACAAAGATGTACTACATCAACAGTTATTATCCAGAAAATTTATGTTTCTTGTGCAAATGACACAGTTTAAATAAAACGTTACATAATCCAACAAACATTATATAAGTTACTATTGTAAGGTTAATACAATATTATATTTAAAATGAATTCAGAGCCCTCTTTTACAAAAAGCATGGTGTGGTAAATTTGTAATCTAACCCAACCATGCTTAAGTTTCATATTAATATCAACTTCTACCTTATCAAATCACAACTACATATTATATAATTTTAACAAGTAATTAATTTAATTATAAGTAACAAAGTACTTATCTAAAATACAATCAACCACAAAAAAGTACTTAACAATGATGTTAGTCCTCTTAAATTTTATTAATATATTTTGGCCACAGCAATGATATAAGCAGCAATCAAACATTGGCCAATTTTATTTTGTTGTAGCATGAGTAAAAATAAGGCCTTATTAGCATACCAACATATTATGATAATCAACAAAATAGGTACAACAACAAAATACGTGGAGTATATATATTTTAATATGTCTTCAAAATTACTTTGGTGTTTATAACTTTTTAAAATTGAATGTAGTGCTACAGCTACAGCTTAATGTACAATACTTTAAGGGGTACAACAAGACATTAAGATTTGCATACAATATTATAAAAATGACATATTCTCGTGACATACAAACATCCTAGTTTTCCTCAATTCATGGATTAATTCAAAACATTTTAACCTCTCTGAAAACAAGTATAAATTTGCTATCAAATATAGCCACATACTGTAAAGTAAATTACAATAAATACACATTATATCAACACCAATCAAAACACAAAAAATTAAGTAACAATAATTTCAAAAATGTTTATTTAATAAATTGTCTTCCGAATGATAATTTTGTTGAGTCGTGGTATCAAAAATATTGCATTTTTTTATCAAAAATAATATACTACGTTCTATGCACGAAATAAAGGACGCTCAATTATAAATGTTGGGCTGAATAAGATATTTAATTTGTTCGCGTGCTTGAACCAGTATACTATATTAAGAGAATGATGACTGGCTAGATTGTTTTTACTCTAACTCACTATTGCTTGTCACTCAAAATTACATTTCAAAAGAATTCTATACTAATAACAATGGATCCTTTATTTTGTATTTACTTTTATATACAATACGGATAATATATTCATAATAACATTTAAGACATGCTGGTACATTTATCTAATGAATTTAATATTATTACTGATAATAAGGCTTAATAAATATAACAATGACATTTTGGAAGTCGCTTTTATATCAAAATATGTACATAACCAACAATAATTGTGTACTTTTATCTAAGCATATAATTTCTACCTTAATTTGTATAAGAATGGTGTTATGTGTAATTGTACTGTATGTTAAACATGTACATAAAATACAGTAAATAAATATATACATTTATGGAGTATGTATTGCTTTAAAAAGGCTGACATAGGTAAGGCATACCAAAGTTTAATTCAGGAAAGCTATTGCTTTAACGACTGTAATTTGACGTTAATTATATTGGCACTACCTGGGACCTGGCAATGAAGTAGGGGAATGGTCTCTCAATAATCCTGAGGTACACGAGCTCTTATCCATTTTACAATATAACCTCGTCAAGTTATAATCAGTGCAGTAAAATAATGGAATGTTAGCTGCCCAATACGATGATAATTTCCTGGATTTATGTGACATTCGTTCCACGTAGTTTATTTGACTTATATTTGAATGTACGGCGAGCGCGCCTTAGATTAACTCCTGCGCTTCGCCTTTAATTTTCAGGATCTATTTTTTACTCGATGGTCTGCAAATGAAATATGAAATTGAACATTACTGTGGCACTAGTTAATTCATAACATATTTAAGTTGGTTTATAGTTTATTTATCATATCAGCCAAAATAATGCATAGGGTCTTTTGAAAATTAGTTATTATAAATAAAATTGTATGTACTTACTATTGCGCGGAAGTACAACCGCATGGCTGTCTGGGACAGTACAAAGGTGAAGGTTGTTATGGAACATGTAACTAATGGTCAAATGCTTGCTATCGCCAACACAAGGATCATAGAAGCCGGGTAATTCAGCCTGTGAACAAAAACACTAACTTAATTGCTTGGATTACGGGTACTTTTAAAAAGTTTGAAGTATATTTCTCCTTTAGGTATGGAATAATAATCGCTAGTGGCCTATTCCCAGGAAATCTCTCTTTCCCTCTCAACTAAACTAGTAAAACTAATGTACTTATAGAGAAAATATAAGTAGATAACAAAACTATATTTTTCCTCATGTCTATGTATAACAACTTATCTTAATTAATTACTATTTCCAATATGGAATCTTAATTAAGTTTTGTTAATAAGTTTATACTAAATAACTCTTGTATCGTAATGATTTAAAAACGATTTTTAAATATTTATAATCGAAGAAAGCGACAAATGCATAAAATCTGACTTCTCTACTGGGAGTATCATAAATCTTCTCTCTCAACTTAAACTACATCTCAACTCATACACATGTAGGTACAGTAAATTAGCCCTGAGGATTATTGGTCAGGGTTACTTTAATTAAAATAGGCACGATAATGCGTCATTCATTCATTAGAACCGCGACAATTAGCAATGGAAATGAATAGAGCTGACAGCCTCAAACAGTCAATAAACTATCGTAAAAAAACTTCATGCATTGAGTTCAACATTATTGAATTTATGAATGGAGTATTTTACTCAATCATTTTGGAATACTATGAGGGTAATAATTGTATTCAATATTACTGATATGGCATTCATAAAATATTTCATAACTTGCATATCTTTCGATAGTTTACTAGGTTGCCTGACCTCTATCGCAAATATGTGAAAGACTGATTTATGTATTCTCTAATTTTTAAAATGTTTTTTTGTTATAATTTCATTGACAACGCATTTGCATTTAAGTAAAATTATTGTTTTTTCATTGGTTTACCTATATTTCGACAAAGTGAAGAGGCCTAAGGATCTTGTAAAATGTTTTTAAAATTAGTTCGGAACAATGACGTGAAGTATTTGTGATGCCACGCTTTTCGATAGCTGTTCAACTTCGTGTGATATATCGATCAATATGATACGTAATAGGCAGCAATTCTTTAACATAAATTCAAAAGAGTGAGTTCAAAAAAATAAGTACGAGATTCTTGTGTCTTCCATGCCAAGGCAATAGCTTAAATCTTATATTTCTACGAGAATCGAAAAACTCATTTTAAGAATCAAATGGTGAGCTTATTTTTTCAAGAAATTCTTACAATTAATAATAATATATCGGTACAATTTCATGCAACCTCATTATTCTACCAGTGATAGTCCTATTTAAAAAACGGAATAGAAACATAAAAAATAATTTAAGGCATTGGTGGAGCTTACAAGTTACTGTTTGCCTGCGACTTCGTCCGCATGGAATAGTTATTTTAGGCATAATATTTATTTTTGCGGGGAAAAATTACTACTTTCGTAAGCTTGCGCTGTGCAAATGGTTATAGTTACACAAAAAATAAATACTTCGAAATTATTGATCTTAAAAAGTTAAAAAAATAAGTCCTAGTAGAATAAATCTATTTGTTGAATGTCATTCCAAAGTAACTATTCACCGAGGACGAAGTCGCAAGCAGCAGCTAGCAGTTAAATAACTTAATAGGAAACATAAATTGGTTAACCAGACAAGGACTCGGGTGCCCTAGTCAATGGCATTGGACGCGTAAACGCAGTTTTGAATTCTTTCACGAGAAGTATCTAATTTTTTTATTATCTTTTGTACAAAACTTTTCAAACTAATTCATGATAATAAATACATACCTTGCTAGCCTCCAACAGTTCTAATCTCGAATCCTTTACTAAGCACTGAACAGGTATTGTGACGTCGACAGTCTCACTCAATGGATTTGACAAATCTGGATTAGGTGCATCCCCTGAATGTTCTGAGCTGATTTCATGATTATTTGCACCTGTGGAAAGAGATAATAATATAGTTAATTGGTTTTTACAAGAAAACTATATAATAACAACGCACAAGCGGGATAGATGGGGACTTTTGACATATCATTTGTAATGACGTATTCAAGGCCTGCACAAAAATCCAGCTTGTTGGGAATTAATGCAAACTGTAATCATAATTTAGTCTATTTTGACTGGGCTATCAGTGTAGTAAAAATTTTAATTTGAGTTGAACGATCTATCGTAGAACGTGCCACCTTAAGCTAACGCCGACATATACAATAAATTCAGTAGAAATCTTACCAGAAGGTAATTTTCCGTACAGCGCTCGCAAAATGACTAGACCTTTCTTCTTCTCCTCATCCGATCTGATTCTAGAGTATGTTGCTTTCATCAGTTCTACCGTAGCACGTGCTTCACGTTGTAACTCCTGCAAACTGTAATATAATGGGCATTTTAAACTCATACTTATGGCATACTTATCTATACTAATATTATAAAGAGGTAAAGTTTGTGTGTTTGTGACGTTGTAGGGGGTAATCTCTGGATCTACTAAACCGATTTTAAAAATTCTTTCTGTGTTGAATAGTCCATTTATTAGGGGGTGTCATAGGCTATATAGTATCACGCTATGACTAAAAGGAGTAGAGAAGTAATGAAAAATGTTTAAAAATGGGACACGTTTTTTTCTCCGCCCTACGAAGTGGGCACGGGTCAGCTAGTTCTACAGTGCTAGTTCTTCCGTACAATGGGTAACGATCTCATGGATATGGTTAGTCAGAGCCGCCAGCAAAAATGGATGAATCTGGTTTCAAGCGTGAACATGACACATAACTCAAAAAAAGCATGGACCACAATTCACAGGCTCACCGGGGATCCACCACCAGCTGTTAACAACGTGCAAGTCTCCGCTAACCAGGTAGCGCATCAACTGCTGCTGAATAGCAAACCACCGAAGAGGCTCCGATACCCTAAGCAAACTACTATTGACACTGGACTATGCAATGATATCAGCAAGCCCTTTGCACTCACTGAAATGTTAGACGCTGTAAAATCCTTAAAGGACGGGAAGGCTACAGGAGTCGATGACTTAATGGTGGAACAAATCAAGCACTTTGGCCCAGTGACAATATCTTGGCTTTTACAGTTGTTTAACAACTGCTTAGAGACCAAAAAAATACCAAAGCTGTGGCGCAGAGCCAAGGTGATAGCCATTGTAAAGCCTGGAAAACCCCCACAGGACCCGAAGAGTTACAGACCTATCTCTCTACTTTGCCATCTGTACAAGCTTTTTGAGAGACTTCTTCTGAACCGCCTCACACCAATTGTTGAACCTCACCTTATCCAAGAACAAGCTGGGTTTAGACCGGGAAAGGCTTGCTGCGGTCAGGTTCTCAAACTTACTCAGGTGATAGAAGACGGTTTCGAAAAAAACAAAATAACGGGGATGGTTCTTGTGGATCTTACGGCTGCCTACGATACTGTTCACATCGGAAGACTTCTCTGGAAAGTTGAACAACTAACACGTGACACTGGATTTGTGCAGATTCTGAGCGAACTTTTGCGTAATCGCCGCTTTCAGGTCAATCTGCGTTCGGAGAAGAGTAGATGGCGTTGCCTAAAAATGGTCTTCCTCAAGGAAGCGTGCTCGCCCCTACTCTTTTCAATATATACACAAATGACCAGCCTACCAGTCCTTCTACAACTCGGTTCCTATACGCAGACGACTTAGCTCTCACGACTCAGACCACGACATTCGAAGAGGCCGAGAAGAATCTCAACGCTGCTCTTGACCACCTAGCAACGTACTACGGGGAAAACGGACTCAGACCTAACCCGTCAAAAACACAATCCTGCGTCTTTCATCTACGTAACCACCAAGCCAACCGCTCTCTCAATATTTGTTGGCAAGGTGTTTCTATTGACCATTGTCCTTTCCCGAAATATCTTGGAGTAACATTGGATAGGTCACTCACTTTTAAAACACACTGCCAAACAACGAAGATGAAGGTGGGGGCTAGAAATGGTTTACTGCGCAGGTTAACGTCAACACAGTGGGGAGCTGCGCCAGATGTCCTTCGTACAACAGCCATAGCACTTTGTTTCTCTGCTGGAGAGTACGCATATCCGGTGTGGCATAGATCCGCCCATGCCGACCTAGTCAGTGTGGCACTGCATGACACCTACCGTACCATCACTGCATGCCTTAAACCGGCAGCGCTAAATAAGGTTTTCCCACTGGCGGGTATACCTCCACCTGGGGTTCGACGAGATGTGACCTGCTCACTGGAGAAATACAGACAGGAGTCGGATAGCCGCCACCCCCTCTTTGGACACCAACTGCCCCCGGGACGCCTCAAAAGCCGGAAAAGTTTTCTCCGCTGCACAGAAGCCCTGACAGAAGAAACACCAACAGCCGCAAGGTGCAAACTTTGGCTTGAAAAGTATCCTCCACCTCCGGACTATATCACGCCGCGCGAAAGTCTTCCACCGGGACACACATTGCAGTGGCCGATCTGGAGGTCATTAAACCGACTTCGTACACAGGTTGGCCGCTGTAGAGCAAATATGTGTAAGTGGGGATTCAGAGACGCCTGTCTTCCCCAATGTGACTGCGGCAATCCAGAGCAATCGATGTCACATCTACTGGTGTGCCCTTTGTGCCCTGAGCGGTGTACGATGGCTGACCTTTACGCGGCTACTCCAAATGCTATTGAAGTGGCCGCTCACTATTCTAAAACTGTTTGAGTTTCGACCATTGACACGAAAGAAGAAGAAGCTAGTTCTACAAATAAAACCATAATAATGTTTATGTATTCGTGTTTTATATGTATTTGTAACTTCATTCTTTCCTGGAATACTACTCGTGTAGTCAAGAAGTAAAATAAATACTGCCACCGCTCTATTCACCGTATTCAATGGATTTCGTAAAAGCTGATAAATCTCTTTGAAATCAAAAAGTAATCTTGATATAAGCAGTACCGCCGTACGCTCTGTAAAGAGCCCTGCCCACATAATGACATTAATGGAAATATGAAATGGTACAGCTCGCCTAATCTTAGTTGCACGGTATGAATTTAGCTTTTAGAGAAGTTGGCTCATGTGCAGAAACAAAGAAATCACTAACCCCCAACCATTTAGTTTTTTTTATGTAATGGGAGGCAAACGAGCCAGCAGGTCATCTGATGGTAAGTGATCACCGCCGCCGATTAGTTTCACTGAGCAGCTACTTGTAACACCTTTAAACCGGCCAACTAATGGCGAGAGTACTTTTAGCCAGTATTATACTTGGGACTGATTGGATAACTTGTCGTAGCTACTAAGCATTTTATGTATGTATGTTTCGCTACAAATAACCGATTTTCTATTTCTACTGTACCATTGTTTACAGTACCCGGCAATAAATGTTGTTTGCTGTTTGTATTTCGTGCGACAAAGATAACTAAGCTCAAATTAGTCGATGGTCTCTTTCCAAAGGGCGATGTGCAATATTTATCGCCGGCCACTGTACAACAACTTACCGTTCAAAGTTAGCCTCCATAGACTTCTGCCTTTCTCGTTCCTGGCGTTCCTTAGCTATTGGATCTAGTATAAGCTTTTTAAGCACAAGCCATGACACTAGAGGTACAACTGTAGCGTAGAATACTGGCGAAGGCATCACTTCCTCGCAGAGGTGGATTGGTACTACTATTGTTTGTGTCGAACAGGTCCACCTGCAAAGAGTAATCGTTATCATAGTTTTAGATAATTTTAGATAGTTTTCTGGCGTACTACTGCTGAACAAAGATCCGTTCTCTCTTTCTTTCGTAAATCTATATTTATTACTCTATATTTTTTTCTAAATAATATTTAGGAAAATCATGCTAGGTATATATTTGAAAAAGGCATGTCTAGTAGTAGACGCAGTGGTTGATGAATAAATGGAATATACGGGACTTAAACGTGAACGATGATATTGACATTTATATCTTTGCCACCTCTGTTTGTTACCACAATCAAGAGTTTCTTACAGGAAATTGTTAGGTGTTTCATCTAAATGAAGGTCTCACGAAAAATTAGCTTGATAGTTATCATTTTGTAAAAATGTACTAGGGTTCCTGGACTATAATTAAAATCTAAATGCTGAACTATAATTTTATTAAAATCTAAGTGGACTATGATACAGATTTCTTACTAACAATAAAGATATATAAATATGTGAATTTGATGTTAGAAACAGATACATCAGTTTTATTTATAAATAGGTTAACTAAGAACTCGTGGAGATAATGAGATTAGTACAACCAAACAAATATAACTAAAAACAAAGATATAATTTATTGTTAATGACTACTAACTCACTTTAATTTAAGCATTACGCCACTGGGAACCCCAAGTATTACAGCCGCCGATACGCTACTATTCTGCGAAACTTTTTTCTCGGCTCCGTATTCCGCAATAGCACCAAATGTTCCAAACCTAAAGAGTAAAACATAAATAATGTGAATATTAATGTCATTTTCACGTATCAAAAATAATTTATGCTGCGTAATTATGCACCATTAATTATTATTTATATTCTGGGATTCACACAGCAATAAGTATGTTTATGACGATGGTAATAAACAAAAAATTTAAAATTAAAGACAACTGCGATGTAAACATACATTAATAAAAATGTAGGCTCTTAAGGCCCTGCGCCAACGTAGGTACTTTTTGTTGCCGACACGGCACACCGTCACTTTTTGATCGTCATTAGAATGTATTAAGTGGAAGCAACTGGACACAACGTATGCGCAGGTAGTAGACAATTTCATACTGGTTCTATAAAAATAAAATATTCATCGGTAGCTTGTATCTAACACAATACACAAAAGTGTCTACGTTTGCGCTGGGCCTAAAACTACAAATGGGTAATTATTTTTCATATTTAGTCAACCAGGCTCGATTAACGTAACATCAGCAAAAAGTAGACATTTACAATTATGTACAGATGTTATATTGGTGATAAATACAGAGAATAAGACAGGTCCACAGTGAGATCCCTGGGGCACCCCAGAAGAAGCAATGGCACATGCACAGCTATAAGCTCCTTTTAAGGAGACAGAAATTTTAGTATTATTCATATAAGAGACCTATTTTTTCATAACTTGCATCGTAGTCAATCTAATCCATCAACGATTATTTATAAGTCTATTGTAAAAGTAATAATAGTCTATAAGTTTATATAATTGTATATAACAAGAAAGAAATATAAGCCAATATCTAGCGTGATGCTCTAGTTGCCTGTACGAACTTAAAGAAAGAAACACATAATATAAACCTTTGCCCAGCAGTGGAACTAAATAAAAGAAACAGAAACGAAAACGCATTTTAAAAAAAATTCGCTGTTTTGTCATGTTAGAATTTACGCTGTTTAAAATTACCCGGACACAGACAAATACATTCGCTCATTTGATTTCATACATTGGCAATGACATACACACATGAAAAGCTTTAAACACTACAAACTAAGCTTGATAAAAAAAGAGGTAAGAGGTGATAAACACAAATAGATTACGATAGAAACACGAATAGGTATGGTAATACAAAATGAAAAATAAATCTTTATGAGTATTTAACTTACTTCAAAGCCAGCCTCAATTTCATCTCATGTTGCGGCATCTTCATCATGAGGTTAAAAGATATAAAGGAATGTGGGTTCCCTATTTGTATTGCAGTATTTGTGTGAAACTTCTCTGAATCTCTGACGTAAATGGTAGTCATTGATGACCCGCCTTGACCACCAGCTCTGTAAGTGAGGTATCCCACAGAGTGGGCATCCAGCTGCAAAGCCATTGCTGAAAGAAGTAATAGTAAACTTAACTATTATTGCAGAATGTATAACAAGAATAAACATGGGACATTTATATTTTATACTTTATGTATTACGTTGTACAGTATGATAACAAGTAAAGATAAAGAGATTCTTTCAGAATCAAAATTTTTTAAACAGGTTAGTTACCAGTGAACCTTAAGATGATGCAAAGATTAATAATGCATAGAAAGATACATGACAAGGTTTTAAATGATATATACTATTAATAGCTTTTATGGGTTTAAATTTTTCTCATATAATTTATAGTTTAAAGTAAGTTGAATGCAATACCTATTGCATCATAAAAGATTAGACTAAATAATCCATGACGAAAATAGTTGAAAATTTTGTGTAACACACATTTTAGGAAATTAATGTATTTGGCATTATTAGCAATAACAGCAAGTGATTTCAAGTTATAGATTTGACAAACTTATAAATTTAAAACTTACTTGAAATAAAACTAGGTGAAATGCCTCTTGGTGTAAATTGTAATACAGTTCCACAATTCAAAAACATAAGTCGAGACAGTGTTCTAAACATCTTGAAGCCAAGCAGTGGTCCATTTCCAATACCACACTCAACTTCGGTCCAGCCTTTTTCAGAGCTTAGATTTCTGTTACACACATTCACCGACCCAGTACCTGTAATAATATGTTGTTTTTATAACCATAAGTTATCTTATTAATACTTAATTTCATAACAGTAATAATACTTTATTTTTAAGTAATAACATAAAAAATATTCATATTACCGATTCCATTTTGTGTTGATATGTTTCCAGATAATGTCATTGTATTTCGTAACGTCACTGGTGCATCAATTGACTGCTGTATAGTCATACCAGAAACTTCTATATTTGGTATAAAATTAGAATCTTCCCTAAAACATATAATTTGCAACATGATTCAAGATAATTAGTGAATTATTGGACATAGTTAGCAGCAATATTAAAAAAACTAATAAATAATCATACAGTTTGGTGTATAAAATTATTTTATTTTACATTATCAATAATAAATAAACTAATAAGTACTATATTTATTTACTATCATAATTGAACTTTTAGGGTCAATTTATACTACAGCAGAGTTGAAGCTCATCGAAGCATCCACCCAAAACTGAATATATAAAACTCAACCCTAAGTCCACAGCGCAACGCACACATTACCTCTGAGATTGCTCGCGCACCAAACAGCATTGGTAACGCGTAGACGCGCAAATTCGGAAGAACGCGCCTATCTTTTAAAATATCAGAAGTAATGTGTGCATGTTAGTCTTTGGAGTTAAGATTGAAATTGATATGTTCCGTTTTGGATAGATGCTTCGATGCGCTTTGACTGTGCTGTAGTATTAAATTGTCTCTTAGTGATGTCTTCAGTTAAATGTAAGAATTTAATTCGACTCACTTAGTGTAAACTCAAACTCAAGACTTTCGTAAGTAATTTATAGTGAAAATATGAATCTCGGTTTGTTTTAATTCTTGCATAAAATCAAAATAAAAAATGTATAATAAATAATAATATGAAACAAATATAAACAACCTATCTGTTTTACAAAAAAAAACATAAAAAACAAAAAGAAAAAAGCAACACTCACACAATTTCATACTCATCGTAATATTTCATGAACATGTCAGTTGCGTTGATGGACAGTGTGATGGTTCCGCGAGGATTGGCACTTTGTTGAAGCCGTCGCTCTTCCCTTTCCCGTTTCAATCTAAAATCAAATTTTATTAGAAAATCATATTTAAAACAAAATACTAAGTATCTTTTTAAATTTTGTAATGTAGTTTAAATATGATAGATTCCATACCTCTCATATTCCTCCCTAATTTCTCTAGGTGTACGTGTTCTGAATATGACCTCCCATCCCTCAACTTCTAAGCCACGCTTACCTTTAAAAGACAAATTAATTATAAGATATAATTTAAACATCTGTTCTGGTTGACATGAAAAAGCAATTAAATTTAATAAGTGGATGATCTTGAAAAGACTTTAGGTATAATTTAATTTCAGTGCTGCTGCGTCTGTCCAACTGACTTTTTGGGTAAATTTTTACTTTAAGATGAGTTTAATTGTGCTGAAATATATGTATTTGTGTAAATTAATAAGAGTAGAATAGATGATGATGAAAAGCTGGAGATTTTGTTTGAATTTAATGTATTAATCACAGAGACAACAAAATTAAATAAAAAGAAATACTTTTTGTGTCTAAATAAAATAGGGGGCTTTAGGGGTTTGTTTCATATATTGTTAAACTTATAAACAATAATATGTGAATGTGTGTGAGGAATATTTATATATTCCTCACACATTCACACAAAGTCATCTCTAAATCTTAATCTCGGTCTTAATGCTTTGCAATATATTTTTAATAACTAGAGAATTACCAAAATCTTCATTCCTTAAATAGAAGTGAGCAATATATTGTTGTGTGAAATATAACTATTGATCAAAGCAAGTCTTTCTTAATTTACCACCAGCTTTTGATCAAAGTGAGTACATTATATGAGGGTAAATGTGTTTTGTTTCCATGTAATTTAATGTCAAATTAAATTAACAGTTGTTTATTATTTTTATTGTACATTGTCTAAATTAATATGTGTAGCACAATGTAATGGTTCAAGAACAGTGTTTAATTATAAAACCTGTTACCAACCTAATGTATCATAAATAGCCCTTTTGTGCGAGTCATAAAGTACTTCATATGCCTCTTTAAGTTTGTTGAAAATTTGTTCAGCCCATTTTTTCTTTGTTGCATCTGTGCTGTGTTTGTCAGGATGAAACATGCGGGAAAAGTGTCTGTATGCACTTTTAATTTCTTCCGGGGTTGCCTGTACAACAAACACATAATTATGATATTCCATATTTATTTATTTTTTACTTACAGTACTAGGTTTTCTATAACTTAAAGATTAGATAATAATATCTAGATATTAAAACCATTTAGAAATTTAAATTTAAAGTAAATATATACTAGGAACACAAAACTTTGTAAGACAGTTCAGATTTTAACTACTAAGGGAAAAGCTACTGTGTAGTTTAGTTGTGCTTCAAGCTATTCCAAAATATTTTTTCAATGTATTACAGTTGATTTTGCAAAAACCAGCAAACATTAAAATTACATTTCTAGAGTATAATAAACTTTAGATTTTGTTTACACATAAACATTAACTCCTGATGCATATCACCAGTATGAGACACAAGAGTTCTTTTAAATGAGGATGTAAATTTATCCATAAAACTATTATACATTCAAGGCAAAATGGTTTATTTTGAACTTTTGAGCAATTCAACAAAATAATGTAATTATTATCAGTTAATTCTGATGATATTAATGATGCTTCCTGTATGCAGTTGGAATTGAAATGATTTTATTCTTATTGGTGGCATTAGTATAACATTAAATGTATAACATTAATATAGTGTATAGTATAACAATAATGATACGATAATCGTAAGATACCGACCATATAGAAATAAATGTTTAATTCTTTTTACAAACAATATTATTATATTTTTCTACATTATTACAATTATTACATCATGTTGTAAATATTTTTTACAGTGCTACACTACAGGAATTATAAACTGAGAACCGAAAATAGACAGAAAAACGTGTTTTTCATGAGAAACTACAAGGAAAGTAAGGAAATGCATTAAATATAACCTAAAAATATATTCCTTCTGATATGTTTACAAAAAAATACAAATAACCAAAAAACATATACTATGCTTCAATTAAGTTACAAGTAAATATAATAAGTAGTTAAATAAATATGATATAAATTCAATCGTTATATAATATTGAAAAAGTAAAAACCCGCTGGTAAATTCTTAAAATACACGTGATTTATATTTACCGTTTTAGAAACATTTAGTATCTGATAAAAGTTCTCTTCAAGTAAAATATTATCCCCATCTTCATCCATTTTTAATAATAAATAAAATAATCAAAACTCAAAATTCCGACATTCGGTTTCTTTCCTGATGAATGATTACTTTTGCTACTAGCGATGACAACAAGAGGGCGCCACTTTCAGCACAGATAATCCTAAAGAACAAGATTAAGCCAGTATCAGAGACGAATTTGGAATAAAACTTTTCTTAAGTATATTTAAATGGAAGATGCCTTTTGGCAATAAAGGGTTCATTGTTTGTTATTGTTATTACCGCAATCAATCTAGAGTTCTGTCGCAGAGCAACATCAAGAGTTGTTTGACTTCGTTTTTTTTGTTGTGGACGAGTAGCAAAGATCTTATTATAAATAAATGTACATATTATTATGTCATAAGCGCAAGTTTCATCAAAATTCAAAGAAGAGAATCCTTTTTTCGGTCTCGGTGATAGCTGGTGCAGTGTCTATAAACACAAAACGGCATTTTTATCTGTTTTTCTAAGCCTTTTACGTTGTTTTGCTCTAGGTTTTGACAGGCAAGACAGATGCACGTCGATTAGAGACCAAAATTTAGAATTCTCCTATTTGGACTATTCGCCACTTGCCAACTTTCGCTCTTAGCCGATCTTTTAAAATGACTTCAAAAAATGGAGGAGGTTCTCAATTCGGTTGTATTTTTTAGATTTTCAAGAGGCTTGCGCTTATCCTTTTTAATATTAAAACATCATTGAATGCAGCCAAATAAATAGTAAAAGCAGAGTATCATCTCTGGGACTTCTTTCAATAGACTTTACCTTACTAAAGTTTGCGGTGCTTGCGTTGCGGCTCCTCTTGCAGCGGCAAATCATTTTCTCATAAGCCTCGACACTATTTTCATCTGTGGCTAATGGCTGTGGAAATGTAGAATAAATTATCTATCTAGTCTATAGGTCTGCTCTCTCTTTTGAATGATGGAATTAATTGTCTTTGAAGAACATTTGACGAAATTTTGAGTTCTTAGATTAAAATATGTGCAACAAATTGAATAAAAAGCTTATTAAACTGGATTGAATGTTGTTCTAAATGTAGCTTTTTAAATTTGTGTGTTATTTAAATCATCTGGTAATAACGATCAGCGTGTCGAAAACAAGGTAATGTTGTGTCTACGTTGTTATTTTCATTACTTTTTAACCGTTTGTTCAGTACTGTAACTGTAAAAATAGTGCCCGAGTGTTTTAGTTACCCTAAAAGTGTTTAGTGACGGTGTTTTTAATTTCCAGCTTCTTTCCAATACAGTCAGAATTCGTAAGACCTAAAAAATGTGTAGGTGGATATTTTTTGATGATCAACGTAAATAAAATGTCAATGTTATATGAGAAACATACGTTATAAATATATACCATTTGAATATAGGTGTGTTATATTAAATACTATAAAATATTTTCTCTTTGTGGTATGTGCTATGTCTAGAGATGCACCAGTAATTCCAATGAGCAAGCAACACATGCTTTCCCCTGTCAGGAGCATAAATTACACACACATGCATACTTGGTGTGAAAGTAGTGTAATAATAAATTCAAAAAATAGTACCAGGACTACACTGTATGTTTAACAGCCTTTACTTTGTATTAGATATTATTATCTGTACTTTCTTGGCATGAACTTGCATAATTCTAATGATTCCCTTGAACTTGACATTATTACCAAAATATTTATCTTGTTTATTTTTTACCTTTTCAGTCTGTAGGAATTTGCGACAATGTTAAAAGTCTTAAAACATTTTAGTTGCAACAATTTTTTTTTAGCCAGTGTTAATAAAGAATTTTTGAACACAGGTAAAAATTGATAATTATTTAAAAAAATACAGTTATGACATTTAAATAAACAGTTTCTTGTTTTGTTTGTGATTGATATGTGCTGTTGCAATATAAGCCTGATTCTGCTATTAATTTTATACCAAAATTAGTGTAAAGGCCTCATAAAAGTATTCACTAATTGTTAACGGTTTATAAAAATGTTTTAATATTACTCCTTTATAATGAAGACTGATTACAAATAAATCCAATCTAAACAAAGTACAAAACTAATATCAACATAGATAGGTATCTGTAGTACATTTACAGTTATAAACAAGTTTTATTAACTGTAGGTAATAAAATAAAGAAATAAACATATTTCATAAAAGAAGGTATTTCATATTACTTTACTCTTACTATACATATAATAGCTGTGCATGCCGTAAAACTTGTGTCTTAAAAGAGATATATCTTTCTATTAATTACATTTATAACATTACAAAGATAAATCATTTCACAAAGAAAATAATAGTATTTATAAGTAAAGATGTTCTCTATACTATTTACAGCAGTTTATTATTGTTTTGGAAATATGCTAATTTATATTTTTACATATTATGTCTGGAACCATTTAGGTATAGTGATAATAACTGGTTTGCATTGCTAATTAGCTCTCACTATATATAAATAAAATAGCTTTATTTATTGCTTATTTAATTTTATCACTCCTCTGGCATGGTTGGTTACAAACTAACATGATACACTACACAAGAGGTTCCATATTCCACATTATATCTTGGCCTATTTGTAACATTGAATATTGCAACAAGTAGTAGCTACTTTATACTTTTGGCAGAATAACTGCTTAAGAATGTACAAAGTATTCCATTTAAATTGTATTCAGCATTCAATAGGCTCATTCTAAAGTTTAAAGTATTTTAAAGTTAACTAGGTGGTAAAAAAACACGACTGAAGGGTTACAGCTAGCTAAAACATGAATGGCAACAAAGCCTATAAAATTTTAAGTTTACCAAAATTTCAGCTGCAGTAATAAAAAAATATACCACCAAAATAACAAGTGGCCCCAATATCTTGTTAAAGAGATTTTGTTACATATCTATCTAAAGATAAGAGAGAGTTTAGGTAAGATTATTTTTGATAATGACCTTGATCAAGATAAATAACTGATCAGTTTGAATGGGGCTCTCTTTGTGTACCTCTTCCATACAGAGAGAAGGCTACAATGATATATTTCTTTACTATAGTATTTAAGTTATTTTTTAACACTCAGCTACTTATTGTGTTATACTTTTTGTGTTAAAAAAAAAGAAGAAAAATATTTTTTCTTTGATATCCTTTATTTTTCTTTGAAATCTTTTGTTCTAGTCCACCAATTTCAATATAACTCATATATACACTTCTCATCAAAAAAATCGAAACGGTGTGCAAGTTTGTGTTTTGTAAGAATTATCTGAAAAATGTGTATATTTAGGATTATGTGTTATATGTCATTTAATAGGGAATTTAATGACGTTTTTAAATAATAATGGTAATGTTCTAAATTCAAAATAAATTTTCATAGATTTCGGATTTTGTTTAACAAGTCGTTTTTACCCTGTACGTACTTTGACGTAAACTGATAAAATGACGCACGTAAATAAAAAAAAAGCTAGGAAATGTATATTTAATAACTCGTATACCCTTTCCTAGCCCTCATTACTGCTTCTGTACGGTTCTTCATCGATAGGATGAGAGTCACGATCAAATATAGTGGCGTCCTATTCCATTCCTCTTGGATTGCATTTTAAAGCTGGCTAAGTGTTTTTGAGGCATTCTTTCTAACACTAATTCGTCATTTCTATTCATCTCAAAGATGTTTAGTCGAATTCATGTCCAGGCTTCTTGCTGGCCAATCAATAATAAAGATATCGACTTCAGTAACATAATCTCTTACGACGCTCGCGGTGTTTGCCCTAGCATCCTCGTACATAAATGTCAAACCGGGGTCAAATAAATGTGCATAGGGCATCACAAGAGGTTCAAGATACTGTTCGATGTACCTATGACTGTTAAATAAAGGCAGACGTGACCCAAACACAAAGACAAACTCTGTCTTGTCGTTACACTATTTTCTCCTCAAACAGTCCATGAACCGCCACCATGGATGGCCTTTTCTTTTAATCCTGCATGGTGCAAAGCATTCTTCATCACTTCTGTAGACCTTAGTCCTTCCATCGTTACCATACAATACAATTTTGCACTCATCAGAAAAGAGGAACTTGTTCCACTAGATGTATGACCAATTTAGGTAATTACGTGAAAAGTTAAGGCGCGCTTTTCGATGATCTGCAGGTAGTTCCTCCCTATTTGCTGGCTTGTACGGTACAAGTCCACGTTTCTTCAACCTTCTTCTAATTGCTGAGTCATTTACAGCCACCATAGGTTCATCTTGAAGCTGCTGCTGCGGTTGAAAGACATTAAGGCGTAGATTTTGTAAGAAAGGTCTTACTATAAATCGATCTACTCGGTCTGAAGTTACCTGTTTTCTGCCAGATCTCTAAGGGCGCGTGAGCAAACCAGTCTCCTAATAGCGTTTGCAGATTCTATGAAAAGACGACAAGCTTAGATGCAATCTTTCAGCCGTAATAACCTGACTAAGTCCAGAATTCAGCAATGCCACCACTTGGCGGTTTTTGCGGGTAAACATCGCGTGGACGGTGTAATAAGAGGAGCGAGGAACTCTAAGTGCGCGATACGGGTTATTAAATAAACGTTGTCACCTTTTTTTTTCATTTACGTGCCTAATTTTGTCAATTTCCGTCAAACTACGCACAGGGTAAATACGACTTGTTAAACAAAATACGAAATCTATGAAAATTTAATTTGAATTTAGAACATTAACATTATTATTTGAAAACCTCATTAAATTCCCTATTAAATGATATAACACATATTCCTAAATATACACATTTTTCAGATAATCCTTACAAAACACAAACTTGCAACTGTTTCGATTTTTCTGATGAGAAGTGTATGTTGTACATCTAGTCAAGATGTTTTTTTTTAGTTACTTACAGATTAGAGGATGCTGTAGTTTTTTTACCATTAGTACCCCCACCAACAACCTACACATCTCCTGATCCTGGCATTGCCTTTCTGTCCTTGGTGCTTATATGCTAATAAGGCTAAAGAGAAAATAAAATCGATATGTCTTTTAATTGTGTGATTTACCCATTTTATGAATGACTATTAAGTAACTTCATAAATTAACATTTAATTTTATAATGCGCCAATCAAAAAAATATTGTTTCTGTTCTGATGTCAGTTCTAATATCAGTTGTGATTCGTCCCCAACAATTGTGTTGGGGACGAATCACAAGAATACAGTAAGGGAAGTTAAAAATTACGAATTATTATATTGATAATAATTCGTAGTTTTTAACTTCTCTGTGATAGATAGCATTTATGGTGTACTAAAATTTATTTTAAGACATTCTGTATAGATCTATTCTAGAGTTTTGAGAATAGCGAAATGTTGTGTTTTCTTGCGAAGAAGTCTTTTAGAGTTTTCCAGCATCGGAAAATAGTTGTACGTTTCTTAGTTATTTTAATGTTTATACTATAATTTATGTGATTTTTCATTGTTTCAGATAATATAAGTTTTAGCTATTACAATGCCGTCGACTCACCTTAACCTACGTGAGGATGACGTGGTCCGGTTAGTCTTGGAGTTTCTACACAATCGCACACTACACATTTCCCAGCTATCGCTGGAGCGTGAAACCGGCGTCATCAACGGCAATTACGCGGATGACGTACTCTTTCTACGTCAACTCATTCTCGACGGACAATGGGACGATGTTCTAGAGTTTATTCAACCTCTTGCTACACTCAAAGCATTTCAAGCTGACAAGTTTAAATACACCATCTTAAGACAAAAATACATCGAATTGTTGTGCATAAGATCTGAAATAAAAGGTTCCATCAATACAGCGACTATAGTAGACGAAGTCGTAAGGGCTCTAAGTGATTTAGAAAAAATATCACCTTCAAAAGAAGATTATTCAAATTTATGCTTATTGTTAACTTTACCAAGTATTACGGATCATGCTCAGTTCAAGAAATGGAATCCTAGTAACGCCAGAGTACAGTGCTTCATGGAAGTGTATCCTCTTGTAGAACAGTTCCTTCCGTGTGACAAGAAACTTAATACTAGCCCATCAAAATCAGCAAAGAATGATCGATTAATGCAACTTATTATTAAGGGTATTTTATACGAATCTTGTGTAAATTATTGTCAAGCAAAGGCTACAGGATGTAAAGATGCAGAATCTAATGTAGTAAGCTTTTCACAATTGCTGGCTGGTACTGGTTTTGACGAATCGGATCTTAGCTTGCTCTCATGGCTCCAATCAATTCCAGCCAAAACCTTTAGTGTTCCATTTGAACAAAAAATGTTAAATGTCGATGTTGAAAAATTAGAGCGTCCGTCTTTGCATACTTCATGGACTGAACACATGTTTGTGACACCTATCAAACCCCGGACTTTTCCACATTTAGCAATGCCTTTTAGACGACCGCGCTCCGCTACCGATGCAATGACAAGATCATTACGACCGCTTCCTGAGGGTGGTTCACCTCGCCATCCTGCTGTTATGGCGTTATCAGCTATTGATTGTGCTCCTTCTTCATCTTGTTTTGGTGGGTTCCATCTCACTGGGATAAAAGGAAGCAAACTAATGAATACTTCCGTAGATAGATTATTTGATAGTAAGCATGATAGTGCTCTAAACGGGCTGAGCGAGTCATTGAAAGTTATTGACGAGACCTTGAAACCTCTTAGCGGTGGTGGTGTTGCGTCAAATGCAACTACGCCGGAACCCAAAGGGCAAGATTACTCATCGTCTACGTCTTTATCCAATGCCGCACAGTCGACGGACAGATTATCAATCCAGGATCGTCCATCACAACCTGAAGAAGATGTGCCTAGCGCTGATGGTGATTTCAGAAGGGAACTTTTGAAAGAGTATCAAATTCAAAAACAAAGAGAATGCGACGACTACATACGTAATCTATGTCCTGCAGACTCGAATCAAAAATTAATGTAAATATATTTTAATTCAATTTATCTTTAATTAATGTTTAATAGTATTCTTTAATTTAATTAATAATTACTGATTTTCAGAACACAAGATATGGGAATTTCAGCATCCAATTATACAACTCCACAACCTACAATGCAGGATCAAGCTTGTGACACAAATATATGGTAATTATCTTGAAATACATAAAAAATGATGTACCTACATAAAAAATGGTACCTATTTTGAGGCGATAGTTCAAAGTCTCTATTAGCAATAAGTCTTTTGAGGTCATTACCCGCTTTGCCCGCTTAGTGCACTTTCAGGCAGTAGTGTGATAATGGCATAGTGTTTAGAAAGGATGCAGTTAACAACTAGTAACTAGGGCAGGCAACGGCTTGACTTTGCTTTTGACTTTCGGCGTTTACCACTTACCATTAGTGTCTAAACACTTCATGCTGAAATGACGTCACGTTGTAGCGCGCAATTTGGTTGTAGCGTGTTAAGATAAAAAAAACAAGAAATAAATAATAGCAAACAAAATAATAACAAAAATAAGCAGTAATCTATTTAAAATACATTTAGTATGCAATATAATGTAGACTATAGATGGTATGTCATGCATGCAAGTAGCAGACGGTAATCATTTTCTTACCGACTAGTGTACTTTCATCGGTAGAGCGAGCAAGTAATTTTCTGAATGTTTGGTCGCCAACTGTTCTTGACCGTTTTCTGTAACGAGCTGATAATATGTAAACTAGATTAATTATTTCCGTTACGATACGTATATGTACTTACATTTAAATTTATTATTGTGTTGTGTGATTATGTGAAGTTTTTGTGCATCCGGATATTTATTTTTATTTTCGTGTTTCAGGAAAAACGATAGTGTGAACGATTCACCGAATATGGATGAGCCGAATAACGTAAGATTTTTTTTTATATTACATATTACTATAAGCCTTTTGACAAAAGCCATATTTGCGAATGCTATTTTTTATAGATTTTGTAAAGTAAAAAAATATTCCATAATCCGTGTTATAAACTTATTAACAGCTTAGCGTCAGCTTAAGCAACGGAGTGCATTTTGTATTTTACATTTTTTATATAAAAACAAAACGGGGGCGGACTCGTGGTAACACCATGTTGTCACACCAGTGTGACTATCAGGAATTGTTTTCTTGTTAGTCACACCGTCAATAATACAGCACCTTTTTACCCAACATACATTACAACCATAACATTGTTCACCAAAATAAAGGATTTGATATAGATTGCAACACAGTTGCATTAAGTGTAATCAATCAATCAACTAGCCTATTGCAGTCCACTGCTGGACACAGGCCTCTCCCAACACGCGCCACAGAACTCGGTCCTGCGCTTTCCGCATCCAGTCCAAAAACAAAGTAAAACAAAACACAAAAACTAGACAAAAATGACTTCTACGATAAAAATAGTATTATTTATAAAATTTCCATTAAACTTAGGTCAGTCTGGACTCTCCATGGCCAACCTGCTATAATAAACCTATTCCCTGTCCCTTGGATCATATGATACGTACATACCTACCTATTGTTTTACTGCTAGTTTGTCACTTGCTAGCTGACCTGTTAAAGTAAACTTAACGTACACCAAACCGCGTAAAAATATTGTTACCATCAGTTACACATCAATTAGATTTTTAAATTGTCACGTGCTCTCGAATTTTGTTTTTTTTTTTGCCATCCAAAGCGTATACTAACCAGAAGTTATATATAAGCAAGCTTATGAGTAAACGCGAATGTTGCTCATTTTTATTTTATAATATTTTTTTTCATTTGAATTTCACGTGCTTATTGTGTTACAAAACGGTTATAAAACCTTCTTACATATGAAGCATAAATTAATAAATTTGTAAAAAACAGACACCATTATTAGGTTGCCTGTCTAGTCAGCGGAACCAATAGCAGTGGCAGGGAAAGGGTTGATCTGAAAAATTAAAGAATATTTGATGACAATATTGTTAAGAAGTAGTTCATTAGCAAATCAGCCAATAAACGTCCACTCATCCATCATTTCAATCAGCCATTGTAGACTTTATTAAATATAGAAAAGGTTTTTCAAATCGATTTATAAATGAAAGAGTAGGTAAATAGAATACAGCCGAATTGAAAAACTCATTTAAAAAAAAAAATAACTGCACAAACCTTGTAAAACTGCATTAAACTTTAAAAAAAAAACAAAAGTGGACGTAGGAGTTTTCTCTATGAAAGGCCGTTCACGGTCCAAATAGAAATATTTTAAAGTATTATCTAGGTCGCATGTTTGTGACTATATCCGCTACGTGTAAGATTCTATTATACGGACTATGAAAGACTGTAATTAGGTGAACGTTATTAATAAAATTAAGAGTAATCGTTATCTTGAATATAAGGAATGTGGATTTCTTTTTTTTTAATAGTTTTGTTAACACGATTATCCTACTAATATTATAAGCGTGAAAGTTTGTAAGTATGGATGGATTTTTGTTACTCTTTTAAGTAAAAAGTACTCATCATAACAGCCCATTAATGGCTCCTCCCGTGACGGAGGCATACTTGGCCTACTATACCCTTTCCACTATATTTAACAACATTTGACAGATTGACGTTAGTGTCGTTCAGCAGTATCTCGAATGTAATGCCATTCGATTGTAAGCGATTTCGCGATTTTTCAAATTACTTTATTTTACACATTTGGATCCTTACATCAACTTACATTATCATTTTATTATTGTTTCTTTCTTCTATGTTAAGAGAATAAGCCTATATCTTAAAATGATAAAATTATAGTTAGCTTAGGTATTATTTAAAATACATAATTTATCGTGACACATTCGCGGGTTATAGCTAATCTAAAACATCATATTACATTTTATAAACGTATTATGAAGAGTTCAGGTTTATTCATAGCATTAATTTCTACCGATTATTTGTAATTTGTTTCATAATGGTGGTAATCGTTATGAGTGTCCATCACTAAGTAACCATGGTAACTGAAAAAAACACGGGTACGTCCATGAAATACAATATAATTTGTTCGAAAAATAAGCGGAAGTATTACGAAACTTCATGGACGTGAACTGTCAAAAAGCTAAACTTACGCTGGAAGGGGTATAGGTAATATCACGCTGGCTAGACGGATTGGTATAGGGTGTAATTTCAAGTTTTCCTTCTTTTTATTTCGTAAAGATAATATTCACGGATAGTCCCTTAGTCGGTTTTTACGACACCCGTGGGGTGAGATAGGGTATATTCTTGGGGTGTATTCTTACTCCGTTACCACGCCGATAAAAGTACTAAATGGATTTTAATAAAAGTATAATAATATAGTTTATACTTAAGAATAACTAATAATAATTTAAATTACTCGAAATACTAATCCTGCGCAGACGAAGTAACCGGCAACAGTTAGTATTTAATAATTTACTATATTTCGTATACATTTTAGTATATGATTCGCTTTGAGTGGTGTATGCTTTTCAGTATTACCGACGGATTACGGATATAATAATGTATTAAAGTAACTAATTCATTGATATTTGTATGATTATGTCAGACAATTCATTATGATCTAAGTAATCAATACCAATAAGAAAACTGTTGACTTACAACGTAAATCAATCCTGGGAGCATGTTCTAGTGTTGGAACTACTGTACATAAGGGCGCGCTACTCATACATCTTTGAGTGAGCCTTTGTCCAGCTGGGAACGTGATGATTAAGGATTATGATCTACTTTAAAATCAAAACCTATTGGAAGTTTTTTACTCAAGATATTATTGTCAGCGACATTCCATGTTTTGTATTGTACGCACGCTATCATTTTAGTACACTAAAAAGAGATAGAAGATATTATATAAGAATAGAAGACCCGTAAGTGCAAGCGAGATAGATATAGAGAAATGACATGGCTCTAAGACTCAGATGATATTTATAGCGGTATCTATATAGAATAAACACAAAAAAATCAGGCAGAGTCATAATTGCGGAGCTGACTACCGTTATGACTAAGGATACAGTACTTGAGGCCTATAAATTACAAAATAAAGGCCAAAATAAGCTCAGTTCAACGAGCCTAAGCTTAAGTGGACCAGTAACACCTAAGTATATACATTTCTGAAAGCCTAACATCGTATTCTAGTAAACTCTTTTACCTCGCGAGGAAATTCAAGGCTGAGCATAGTTATAAGTACTGCTGGGTGTACCATGGACAAGTATTCCTCAGAAAAGACGATAACACGCCAAAAATTCGTGTAACTGATTTAAAGGATCTTACATCCCATGTCCTTTCTAAATTACTAGTTCTACTGCGTCATTTTTATGGTTACTACTCTTGTTTTTTGTATTTGTTTTGTTTTTATAAATATTTTTATAAACTTGTAAGAACGCACTCACAGTATTTTATGTCGCATTGTGTTTATAACAATATTAGTCTTAATTGTATACTAAGTAAACTTTTTATTGCACACACTCACCTACAACACCTTTACACTTATTCGCTTATACAAAGACTCACACATACTCTCGTTGTTTTTTTGTATTTTACACACACTCACCTACAACACTTTTACATTTATTCGCTTATACACAAATTTACACGTACTCTCGTTAATTTTTTGTATTTTATTTTTAGGAGTCAATTTCACATGTTTCAAGTCAACCACCTTATACAGGATGACTCTATACAGTCTTTGTTATCACTTTTTACTTTAAATACTATGAATAGCTGTATATATATAATAAGGAAACACTCAACCATATATTCATATATACGTAGCACATACCACTATATACCTACACACATAATACAAATACACTTTACTTTCTATATAAAAAAGCAGCAACTCAAACAACCTCTAACTCTTAATAACATACAAAGTGCCTGCAAAACTAAGATACATCACAATGAATCTCATTTAATACAGATTATTACTAAGCTTGGTACCAAAATTCGATAATATCCAGATAATTAACACCGATCTTGATAATGTTTCAGTTTCACAAGCTTACAGTTGCTCAGTAGAGGATTTGTGACGATATCCAATACACATCCGCATGCCCTTTCCATTCTAAATCAAAATATAAGAAGTATAACACGCAATATTTCCAATCTACTTACTCTATTACATCGTACAAACACTGCGTGGGATTTTATTGTTCTGACTGAGTGCTGGCTAATAAAATCCCCTCCTATTCCTCTTCTCGAAGGATATAAGGCTACTGCCACCTCACATCACCGCACACAAAACGAAGGAGTGGTCATCTACTACCGCGAAAAGTATAATATTACCATTGTCGAACCCGATTTAAATGATGCAAACTGTTTAGTGGTCATTTTAAACACAGACACGGCTATTATAGCTATTTACCGTCCTCCGGCTATCCACAACGTGACTGCTTTTTTGAATTCTTTATCCCAGCTGTTGAAAAAGTACTCTTCATATAAAAATTTAGTAATTACAGGCGATATAAATATTGATATTAAAGACAACAACACCGACATGCGATCCTCAGAATATTTAACAATGGCTGCATTTTATGGTATGCTACCAGCGCATACTCTACCCTCTAGAAGTCTAAATTGCTTAGATCACATTCTTTTGAAAACAAAACTAATAGCTCATTGTTACGTCGTTAATGCTTCTGTTACCGACCACGATGCGGTAATGCTATTGCTGGGTCCTATTCACCTCCCTAAAACGACCCCAAATAAAACTATAAAAACGTTTGAACTATTCGAAATTAGAAATGGACTTGAGCAACCTAGATTTTACTAAAATGTATAATATTAAATGTGTAAACGAAGCTACTAACTATTTCATCAACTCCCTCAACCGCTGTATCGACTCTAATTATTTAACAAAAAACGTGGCAAACAGAAAACGGCTCACAAAACCGTGGATGACTGTCGGACTTCTTAAGTGTATGAAAAACCGCGATCAATTACATATTAAGCATAAAAATGCACCTACAAATGTTGTAATAGAAATGACTTATAAACGATATAGAAACCACTGTGTTAGTTTACTCAGAAAGGCCAAAAATACTTACGAAAAACCTCTCCTAAAAGCTTCGGAAAAAGATACAAAAAAACTGTGGGACGCTGTAAAAATTGTAACTGACACTAAGAAAACTAAAAACTCCCCAACTGAACTACTATCCACAAAGGACCCTTTGTTATCAGTTAATGCCGTTAACAAGTACTTTGTTAACATTGGTCAGAGATTAGCAGAGGCTACAATTGTGGATAAAATTGAGAATACACAAATCCCTTCGTTACAAATCTCCCCCCACAAAAATACCTTTTTCTTATACCCTACTGATGAAGCAGAAATTGAATCAACAATAACAGATTTACGCTCAAACTGCGCCTTCGGCTCTGACGGAATTACTGGAAAATTCTTGAAGATGTTTAAGAGAATACTAGTCCCGCATATAACATACATTACCAACTCAGCTATTGAAGGTGGAGTTTTTCCTGATGCCTACAAAGTGGCAATCGTTCACCCGATTTACAAGGCTGGGGACAGAAACTGTGTGAACAATTACAGGCCAATCTCCATTCTTCCGACTCTGTCCAAAATTTTGGAAAAAAATCAAAAAAAAGACTTAGTAACTTTCTTAATTCACACAATATACTATCACCAAATTAATATGGGTTTCGGGCAGGCATTTCAACTAACGACGCAGTCCTGGATTTAACAAATAAGATTGTCACAAAACTGGACGATAAAAATAAAGTAATTGGTATCTTTTTAGATCTGGCGAAGGCGTTCGACACGGTTTCTGTTCCTATCCTCCTGTCTAAACTTGAATACATTGGCATTAGGGGTACTCAATTAAATCTTTTCCAAAGTTACCTAACAGGACGTAGGCAGCGCGTTAAAATTGATGGTTGGGTTTGCGACGACCTCGCTATAACTTCCGGAGTTCCTCAGGGCAGTATTATCGGTCCTACCCTATTTCTAATATTCATAAATGATCTCTGTAATCACTGCCTAAAAAATGGAGAAATATTTACTTATGCTGATGATACTGCTCTCATTTTCCACGGAAAGACCTGGGCCGACACCTTTACATATGCTCAGTCAGGCATTGACCGGATCTCTAAATGGCCAAGAACTTACTAACATTAAATGTCGATAAAACTAAATATATTACCTTTTCTCTTACAAGCCCAGGCCAGCCACCATCTGGTTCATTTAAAATTCAAGCACACAACTGCAAACATGAAGGGCCTGCGTGTCACTGTCCTAATATAACCAGTACAGACTCCATAAAGTACCTTGGTGTTCAGATTGACTACAGATTAAAGTTCCATCAACATATTGATTTAATTGCTTCTAGACTGCGCAAACTCATTTACATTTTTAAAAAATTGCGCCACATAGCCGACAAATCAGTTATAAAACTAGTATACTTAGCTCTATGTCAGTCAATAACTTCATATTGTATCATCTCCTGGGGCGGTGCCTGTAAAACCTCACTTATAAAACTGGAACGGGCTCAACGAGCGGTTTTGAAAGTTGGATGGCGACTCCCCTTTCTTTTTCCTACCACCGATCTCTACACTAAATGCAAAGTATTGACAGTACGACAGCAGTTCATTCTAACGGTAACAATAAAAACGCACTCACTCACACCATAATGACCCATCTAAACTAGCTGATAAACGTCGCAAACACACTGTCTGTTCCACTGACTCTTATGCCACTCACCTTGCACGAGGTTGCTTTTGCTATCTAGGAGCTCGCGTATATAACAAATTAAACAAACTTTTAAACATATACCAGAAATCAAAGAGGGAATGTAAAATTATTGTTACTAACTGGTTGTTTGAACAAGATTATGACAACACAGAAAAGTTAATAAAACCATAGCTAGAATCTCACACAGAAAAACACTAAAATCGACACTTATTGTAAGTATAAGCACAAACAACAACAAACACACACACACACGCTCACGCACACACACACACCCACACAACGTACACACACCCACACAACGCGCACACACACACACACACACACACAACATACACACACACTTTTAAGATAAATTTTGTATAATTTGTTTGTTTTCTCATATCTCTTAATATCTTGTATAAGTTATGTACATATACTTGTCTACCTCCGAGGTGGCAGAGAGCCTGGTGATCCGTAATACAGGTTTTGTACGAAACCTAGTACGGACACCAGCTCTCACAAAGGGACTAGGTCTAACTTTATACATTAGCTGTAAGTAACTTTGTAACCTTTGTGGAGAAAAGAAATAAATAAATATATATATATATATTATATCTATAGTTATTTATATTCAAATCCACGGAGAAATTGAGATAATCACCAAGTTGTAAATCGTGTTTTGTTTCTTTATGAATGAGTCCTAAAGTCCTACTGTTTATAGTAAATTAAGAACCCCTAAGCAAACTATGCGATCTCTTTTGTCATCGTTCATTCTCAATCATGGAGACTTTTTAAATAATACAAAAACAACAAAAAAAAGCCATGGGTTATAGAAGAAATAAAAATATTGTTGAACCTGTTATATTGTTAAATCTGATAATATATTTGTTATATTGTTTGTTAAACAATTTGATTTTTACTGAAACCAAAAAAATATTTCTTATTTATACATATTATGACGATAGTATTATGCCATAGCATGTATAAATAATAGACTTGGCAAAGCCGGTGGCAAAAAGGCCGACCCATGGGCTTACGAACAGGGCCCACAACACCCAATCTATGTGTTTTCAAAGTTCGCTACATGACGTAAGTATAGTACTGTCGAAATTCAGTCCACAACATTGTTTTTGTTGTGTAACATAGTCAGTGAAAAATTGTAGTTTATTTATTTTTGATACATGGTAGGTTTTCATGAACATGTCAATGTAACGGGAATCTCAGGATATTTTAAAAACGAGATGAAGATTCGTGAATAATAAATACAGGGCAA
Organism: Schrankia costaestrigalis; assembly: GCA_905475405.1. Classification (NCBI taxonomy): domain Eukaryota; kingdom Metazoa; phylum Arthropoda; class Insecta; order Lepidoptera; family Erebidae; genus Schrankia; species Schrankia costaestrigalis. The sequence continues at coordinate 19,253,065 of FR997825.1, read as the reverse complement.
CCTCGATTTAACAAATAGGAGGGAACAAGAAAAAAATTGTTATATCGAGTAATTCGTTAAAAACCAGAGATCGGTAAGTTGAGGTGAGGTTGTTCTAAAATTCGTTATAAAAAAGTAAAAGTAAAGTTTTATTCACCTCTACATTACGTACCTACTTATCATGTAATGTCGCGACACGAATCAAATACTATATGATTAAGAGTTATATTTATTATATTAGGGGGTACTTTTTACAAGGGTTTTGGGTTGACAAAATTCGTTAATCAGAGGTATGTATATCTTTTCTTGATAGTTGAAAGTTTGTTATAAAGAGGTTTTTCGCAAAAAACGCTCGCATTCTAGAGGTACGAGTATATTTTAAATAGACTCTTATGGACAATTGAAAAGGATTACGAAGAATTTTGATAAATCGAGAAAGTCATTTTATATTGAGGTACGTTATATTAAGATCGAACTGTAGGTACTTTTCATTGTATTTTTTAAAACTATGGGCATACAAAAAATTTTTTTCATAAAAATATCTCATAGGAGATTTTAAATATGCAACAGCGATGTAGTTGTTGTGCTCAGACCTTAGATACAATTGCGCGCGCATTATAGCCAATTTTAAGACGCACTTACTATGTCAGTACATAAAAGTACCTAGTCTGGATGAACCTTCATCCCTTCTATCTACAGTTTTTTAAACTAATGGTATTGCTGCGTAGGTTTTTTTTCAATTTGAATAGAAGCGTCTAGCTCTATAGATACTGCATCACAATGTAGAGAGTTGGATTGCTTCCAAAAGATCAGTCGAAAGGTTAGTTACTAGTGAATTGTTCTTTTATATGTATTTTTAAACGATTTTAAAGGATTTGAAAATTTATTACGCTCATGGTTATTTATTTGACTTATTTAAATGCATACAATTGTTTGTGTTTCCTGCGAGAGGATATCGCAAAAAAAAGCTTTTGTGTTCACTGATGTTTTATAACATATTATATTTACCTACGTTAAAAATAAGATAGTTACTTCTTTTTCAAAATATAATACCAATAATTCGTCATTTTGTCATACGTGTCATTGAAACACCTATCGTAAAGTGTGACCTTACTTCGTCAGATGTCGTCGTTTATAAACAGAAAAGAATCAGATTTTTTGTTCCGCGCATACCTTTTGTAAAATATGTGTACCGACATGATTTGTTATTGTTGTCGAGACGTTGCCCAATTTTAAAACGTAGTTCTACTACATAAGTACTACACATAGTAAAACTAATAAAGAAGATATTAGATATAAAAAAAAGAATATCGTCGGGATAATGTAAATATGAGAATGTACCATACGTAAATGCCGTTTATCTTTAATAGAACCAGTTCAACAGGAAGGTTAAAACTTAGGACCTTTTAGTTTAACGAAGGGGGAGAGAAATTTGACCCATAAGGAAATGAAGTGGATGACTATTTTGAAGGCCAACCCAAGATTTTTTTAAGGTTTATTGTCTCTTATTGGCAAATGTAATAAGTGTATTACAGTTCCAGAAAACTACATTACATTATAAAAAAATATTAGCTTCCTATGTCTTTTCATTCTATGTTAGGTAGATAACTTTCAGCCGGCCCTTGTATTACTCAAAGAAATTATATTACTAAAATTTGTTATTACTGTTTTTTCTTTTAAGTTCATAATTTTATACAGCTGACAAGATAAGCTATTTTTGTATTAAATGCAATATGTTTTACCACTTCGCTGAATTCTAACCATGACATTTTATTGCAGGACTGGCATTCATATAAATAATGACTTATTAAGGTTATGTGAATGTAAGAGAATTGCAAACTTGACTCGCAATACATAGCTTACTCTTCTACCTAAATCTTTCTGCCTTGCAACGAGTAACACAGTATTTTCCCTTGATATAATTATGATTATGATGCATTCTTCTATTTAGCCACATGAGTAACTTTTAATGGTTGTGTTTAAAATTATATAGTTTAAAAGCGTATAAATAAAAATATGTACCTTGAACTTTTAAAATTAATTCGCATGAAGGAATTATAATTTATGTACGTGTATATAACCTAATTTAGTATTTCCTTATTATACTACTTTTGATCTTTTGCACTGTTACCTCTTTACGATTATGAGTTTCAAGTGCACTTGTAGCACCGGGCCCTAGTCTAGCGACGGATGTAAACTATTTTTAACATTACTATACTGATACTATTTTATACGGGTTTTACTCGCGGTATATACTAATTAGCCTAGATGCTAGTAAGATAAATACCTAGGTTTTTTATGTATACAAATCGCTACAGTTTAAAATCTTTTATTACCATACTGGACGATTTCGTCTGGGCTATGGTGTTCGAGGTTCGGAAATCGTAAAATAAATAAAAATATACTTATAATCTTCATGTCCACTTGTTCCCATAGGTTTTACGACAAAAGGAGGGTAAACATTTGTAAATTGAAGTGGTCATAACTCTACCGGATACAACGGATTTTTGTTATTGCTTAGTATAATTATATTTTGTGTTAAAATATGCGCCTTTCGCCTGGTTTATTTCAGTAAAACACTTTAGGGATTAAGATGATAGATAGGTATTTTCACCTGTTCTCAATTCGTAGTCAAACTTATAATTCACTTGAATCGGACTCTAGGCAACATTAAAATATGGTCTGGCTTGTAAATCATAATTTACGACGTATAACTCATAATCTTTCAAAACGTTTATACGCCTACAAGTAGTTCCTTTACGTGTAGTTAGTATATAATTTATTTACTAGTTCATTTTATAAACAAACCGCCGACCGTTCTCATTTATTGCTACTCTGTAATTGTGACCTTCAATCTTACTGTTATGGATAATTTTACGCCTACGTACCTTAAATATGTTCATAAAATGCGCATTCACATAAATATAATATTAGCTTAAAAATGTTATAAATATGACTATGTTAAGAGATACTTATAAATACAATATTTGTAAACATCTTAGGAGTTTCATAGTCAGTGTTGCTACAAAAGAAATGGTCCAACGATATCGATGCTGCTGTTGCAGCTTTACAAATATTGGTGTAAATGTATTCGCATGATAAATAGGGAGTATTGGAAGAGCTTAAAAAGAGCTTTCACATACCGCTATTAAGTTTTTTAAGCACCGCCTTAATATGACTATGTTTTTGGCCTCTTTATCCTTCGTAGCATAAGTCTTGCTGCTCTATGTGTTTCCTATTGCTACTAGAATCGGGGAATCTGCTGTCAATTATTTCTATTTTGTTTGTACTTTTGGAAAGAGAACAAATTATATGCTGCTGTTTTTTTACTATTGCATGCCTGTATTAAGCTATGTAGGAACCTCGCAAAACCCTGTCCAAATCGTCTGAGCAACGTTCTATAATCGGGTGAATTCCTCTACATAACCTAATTTATTCACCAATAAATAAAGTTAAAAATCATATCAGGGTTTTAGATCGCATCTTTTTGGGTGGCTGGATATCACATACCTTTTACTTATTACACAAGAGCTTTACACATCCCAATACGAATGAAAGCTGTTTCCTAGGACTCACCGAGAGTAATGAACGGTGCTTTTGCTATGTTGGGCTTTTGTAACATGTGAGGGACGCTGGAATTAAAAGAGAATAAGACTTAATACCATGATCCCAATCCATTAGTTTAAAATGGGATAAAATGATTGTAATCATCATCATCATAACAGCCCGTTAATGTCCCGCTGCCAAGTATCACTCCTCCCGTGACGGAGGGATACTTGGCCTTACTTAATTTTTGTGATGATTGATTGATTCTTCCCTTATTTCTTACAACAAATTTATACTACATTTTTTTTGCCATGCTTCGTTTTTATTTATACACCCGTTCGGTTCCAAGAGCTACGCAATTGCCCTTTTTAAGGAATGTTACCAATAAATATCCCTGTAAAAGACTTAGAAAGGAGAGTGTCCCCTACAAACATACCACATAAATAATTTAGTAAGTAAGTAATTAGTTTAACATTTTCGACCCAAATCCTTTTATCACTTTATTCACTACTACTTAGTAGTTATAGTAGTTTTGCTTACTAAATTGCCTGTCAATTTTGACAAATGACCTGTTCAAAAGCAATTTGCGGCGACGTAATGTTTTTTACTTGTCTAATTTGTAAACGTTCGTTTAGATAAGTGTTTAACCGAAATAAATATGTTTTATAACTATTTTTTGGCAACTTTTCTAACGTCGGCTTCGTTTGTGTTACAACTGTGCGTATAAACTTTTTGCTTCGTCATGACGGACGGTCGGAAGTGCTCTCGTGTGAACAATACCGAACATATAATTGGCGAAAAGTTCTCCTATTGATTTAGATAGTTATTCATTGGGAATTTCTAAATATTTGTTGTTGTTTTTGTGAAAGGTAGCCACAGGGCCGAACATGACCACATCTGCAATGGCACAATGCAAGGCAAACACGAAACTAGCCAGAAGCTTTAGCAAAATCTTCTAGGTATCTTCTTTTAACGGTTCTTCAATGCGGTCTACTTATCTTGCATAATAATAAGTTACCTAAAAGAAATAAATAGCATCTACTAGGCATTATCAGATGCTAGATACTGCTTATTTTCTTGAATTATTGAAACCTTATTAATTAGCTGTCAACTTAAGTCCTCATTTTTCTTATGTAGTAAAAAATAAAAAAACAAATAAGTAAAAAATAATAATGTTATGTTTATATACACAGGATGTATAAGTTGATGAATGCTTCATTCATTTCTAAAATTAATCTCTTGAGTCATCTGCCCACATGGATTCAGAGGGACTAAGTGTATCTTCAAGGACACTTGTTGTTTTTATGTTTTATTTACGTATTTTGTTTTGAGAATGATTAATTATTATAAAAGTTAACTTAAACCTTAACTTTAACGTAAGCTAACTTAAACTTTAGACTTTCAGATTAGTTGTGAAAATCAAACTAATTGCGTAGACGAAACTTCTGTAATGTTTTATTAAAGTCCAACAAATCTAATAGGTACGGTATGACAGTTCTGACAAATTGAATAATAAGGTCGGGTTAAAAAAATCGATTACTATAATATCCGAAATTTAAGAGATCGATTACGATAATATCCGATTTTTAAGACACTTTAATAATTAATCAATCAAACGCACACTTTGATATGGATGAAAATTTCTGGAAAATAGCATTAAACGTTTATGCAATCGAAAACACGTAAATTGCTTTGATTTAACCACTATCTTTCTTATATTTTAAATATATATGTAATTTTTCCAACGTCAAATTTCACCATTTGACATAATTTGTAGATTCTAGAATTTTGTCTTTGATTCCATTTCTCAAAGGTCAAATACTAAAGTCTTTAGTCTGTAGTTGACACGACCCCATAGTTGTTTACCTTTATATTCAAGACGTAATAAATAAGCAGTAGTATTAGATCTAGTACTTTTAGAGAATAAAAGAAAATTCCAAACATTACTTTTATTTAAATTATAATTAATTAAATAAAAGTAATGTTTAGGATTTTTTTTATTCACTACTAAGACCTTAATAAGTTGCCTCCCGTCACCTTCGACCACGTCGAGTAATAGTTATAAGTAATAGTTAGTTACGTGTCTAACGATAATAACGATTTTTCGTATATGTAAACGATTTTTTTGCATAAAAGTGTGTCCGAAGAGTCGCAACACTACGAGCAGTAACCTAACTACATGACTTTGCAATGAGGTCAAGAATAGAACTATAAGATATTATTTACTATGTAAATATGTGTTATTTTGCTTTGTTTGAAAGTTTTCAATTAAATTTATATATTAAGAATTGTACATTTTTAGATACAATAATAAAATCTTTCTAAATTCATGGTTTTACGAAAAAGGTTTTCGAAACTGAATAATGTACGCATGAACAAAGTTGTTTCAGTTTGAAAAATATGAAACGTCATACTGTATCTTTTAGATTTGTTGAACTGTAGTATCAGGCCACTGTTATGCCCGATTTACACATCGACAAGTACAGTGGCGAGTTAAGTAGTATTTTAAGATTAAGTTGATTTAAATAGATCTCCATCCTATTTTTTGGCGAGTTAAGTACGAAGTAACCCCCTTCTCTCGCGTCTCGCCAACTTAACTTGCCAAAAAATAGGATGGAGATCTATTTAAATCAACTTAATCAGCAACTTACTACTTAACTCGCTACTGTACTTGTCGATGTGTAAATCGGGCTTTACGTAGAATTTATTTAGTGATTATCGCTAACTTGTACTCTATCTTAACTAATTAATTGTTAAATAATAGGTCGGGGAAAAAGTATTTTCGCATAACGTAGGTATAAACTTATTATAAAATTTCTTTGACTGTACTACTTGTGTCTGGCTGGTTTTGGTAACATTAAGGCCCGAATTCCTCTGTCGCTGATGTCGGTCGCTGACGTCGGTCGCGCGTACGAATATACGTTGTGTTCTATGAAGCACCACACTGTAACGCTGACATCAGCGGCGCGCGAGTTGCTACGCGCCGCTGATGGCGCGCGTCGGTCTCGCTCGTCAGTGCCGCGTTCGTCGGTCGACTGACGCGCTATAAAACGCTATGAGCATCCTTACTCTGTTCCTGACCGTCGGCACGCGCGCGTACAGTCGCCCGCCACCATGAACATTGATACTTAACGTGTGATTGCCGAGGTGCGCCTACGTCCTGCATTGTGGGATTTATCGAATGAACGTTACAAAGATCGTGATGCCAGAGCAAAATTTATCATTTGTCCTCCTATCCTCCTAGGGTGAATGTGATTTTTTTTTTCTGTATTGACGCAGGCTCCGCTTGCTTAAGTATGCTGGCAGCAACTAAACAATATAAACGGGTTCATAATAATATCCCAAATGCAAACTCGGCTTCACAAATCCACTTGGAGACGCCTGTACCGTGGAGTGGTCAATATCGCAATACGGATACGGACGGAACTAAAAAGGTTACATTATAAAGAAAAGAAAAAAATAAAAAAAAGTTGTTTCCCGCTATTTTTCATTTGTTTTTCTCTCCGTAAAAATGAGTGAATCTAATGAAGAAATTCGATACATTTTAAAATTTTATTATAAAAAAGGCAAAAATGCAACTCAAGCAGTGAAAAAAATTTGTGATGTTTATGGACCTGATGCAGTGTCAGTAAGAGTAGCACAAATTTGGTTCAAACGTTTTCAGTCCGGAAATTTTGATGTTAAAGATGCACCTCGCTCTGGTCGCCCTGTTACGAATAAAATGGACGCCATTTTTGAAAGAGTGGAGCAAGATCGGCATATTAGTAGTTACGATTTAGCTGAAGAACTGGGAATTGACCACAAAACAGTTTTGACCCATTTGAAGAAAGCTGGTTATACAAAAAAGCTCGATATTTGGGTGCCACACGAGCTCACTCAAAGAAACTTAATGAACCGTGTACTCATTTGCGATTCATTATTGAGACGTAATGAAACCGAGCCGTTTATGAAGAGATTGATAACTGGCGATGAAAAGTGGATCACGTACGACAAGAACGTGCGAAAAAGGTCGTGGTCGAAAGTTGGCCAGGCTTCACAGACTGTGGCCAAACCTGGTCTAACACGAAATAAGGTGATGCTGTGTGTATGGTGGGATTGGAAGGGCATTGTTCATTATGAGCTTTTACCGCCCGGCAAAACCATCGATTCTGATCTTTACTGCCAGCAACTGATGAGATTAAAGAAAGCAGTCGAGAGAAAACGGCCGGAATTGATCAACAGGAAGGGTGTGGTCTTTCATCACGATAACGCTAGACCACACACATCTTTAGCCACTCAGCAAAAATTAAGAGAGTTCGACTGGGAGGTCCCAGTGCATCCACCATATAGCCCTGACCTTGCGCCTTCAGATTTTCACCTGTTTCGGTCTCTTCAGAATTCTTTAGGTTCTGTAAGGTTGACCTCAAGAGAGGACTGCCAAAACTATTTGTCCCGTTTTTTTTATCAGAAGTCCCAAAGTTTCTACAGTAACGGGATAATGTCTCTGCCCACAAAATGGCAGAAAGTTGTTCAACAAAACGGTACATATATATTGTAAATAAATGTAAATAAACTTTGAAAAAAATGTCTTGACTTTTCATACAAAAATACGAAAAGACTTTTTCCCCAACCTAATATAACCACGTAACTGAAAGATACTTTAAACTTTTAATAAGGAAAAGTACTTTGTTTATTACATTACGTACTTAATTTCCAAGAAGTCACACATGACAACGAACACGCAACCTCGTATAAGACAGTGCCAAACTGCGAATTTGAAGTTTAAAAAGTTTTGGAATAATGCGACTGAACATTGTACAAAAGAATTACGTAATAAGATATGACGATATACAAGTTTTACTGACCAATTTACCAAATTTCTTAACTTACCACATTAAGTTTATGACCATTTTATGGTTTCCGCGCATCTACTATTTTGCCATACGGGTATTCATATCTCGTTTATAGATGTACGTTAATTTTCTTACCCGTTAGATTTATGATCTATAGGTTACGTCCTTATTAGAAAAATAACAAAACGACTTCTTAATCTTGGATACCTTTTAAGACGTTTTCCACTGTCTACTGTGTGCCCACGCTGTTTACTAGTTATTATTAGACGAATAGTACGTATTGTTATAACGTATTGACTGTTTCGGTATTTTTTTATGGTTATGTTTGTTTCGATGTGGATTTAATTCTACTATGTAATGGTTATCAAAAATGTCAATGTGTATGACAGAAAATTCGTTGTTATCATCCTCATTACGACTACAATGATTGAGTAATGTAAATTTCAATCTCTATGCTTAAAATTGTAACACAGTCAATTATATGTTTGTGTGAAAATAGTGGTCTGAGTTTCTTGGCCAGATTCTTCTTAAGATGAGTATAGACTACAACATTTCATCGAGCATTTCTGTGTAATGTAACGTTCTTGCGAATGGTACGCAACAACTCACGTTTAGTTCGTAAAAGGATGATACACTAGAACATTTTATAGAGCGGCTCATTGTTATTGTTACAAGTAAATGTTGTAGTCTATACTCACATTTAGAGCTCTACTAAGTTAAACAGATTGTTAGTTGATGTTTTTAAGTTTACATTGTAACCTATGTAAATGAAGATATTTGCCTTTTAATTACCTACCTCTCGTGACTGCGTGATTTAGAGGTAGTTTTTTAGTTATTTTTATTTTTTTATGTTGTTTATGTTAGTCTGGGTGTTTTCTTTTAACCCTTAAACCCTACCCGGGGGTCCAGTAAAGCCCAGTGCTTTATTTTTTTTGAATATTTTAGCAAAATCGAAAAGCAGGGTCACGTGACTCCAGGTAATCCTCGATGACACCTTTGGCCATCTTATAATTTGTCGTGCATTCGCGCTAATGCATTGTAGGCGTAATTATGGCTGTTTTGGGGTTTATCAGACCCCAGGGTAGGAATAAAGTTATATTTTTGTGGTGTACATTAGTTTCTGCTGTTCGATCTGGTGATAAAATAAAAAGGTAAGATACATTTCTTGATGTTTAATAATATAGTAATAGTATTATTAGTTCATTTTACTAAAATTAATCGACATTTTGTATTTTTTTTACATTTTTAATGTGTTTTACGTAATTGTTTTGGTAAAGCTAAACAATAATGGATGATCAGATTATTGACTGGCTGTAAGAAGAAGATTCTGAAGAGGCTACAAAAAAACAATGAAAAGACATCTCTTTCTAAAAAAAACTAGCCTTGAACCTCATCACCAGACAAATGGAGGACAGATTTACATGGCCTTCTTTGCCCTCAAATCTCCAACACCTCCTATGAGGAATTTAAAAAAAAGAAGCGTCTTTTAGTCGTCGCTACTCCTGCTTCCATAGCTAAAAACAAGATGTGCTGTCTGCCCAAGGGGGAAAAACCGGAAAACGAAGGTTTCCTGTGGGATGTGCCGTAAATCTCTCTGTGGTGAAGATACTGTGCCAAGATGTGAGGAATGTGCCATCCAAAAAATAAAATGTTGTTTATAATGCGTTATTAAACTGTTTTTCTAAATAAATAATTAATACATTAAATTTGCGTTTAATTTGTTATTTATTCATGATTTAAATATGGGGTCTACGAGACCCCTGGGTAGGAATAATGTTTCTCCTAGGATGGGTAGGACTTAAGGGTTAAATGAAATCAAAATAGGTCTAATGTTTGTATTAAAAATGTATTTAAAGACTACTACGTTCATGGTTGTGTGGTTTTCAAGTTTCAAAAAATTCCTGCTAGGTGAAATTGATGATTCTGAGCTGAACCAGGACAATATCAACACACTAGTATGGTCTTGTAATTGCCATACAGGTCTTAATTTATAGTACAGTAATGATATGTTTACTAAGAATAGAAATTAACAACCGTAAAAATTCCATACGTATAACCAACTATTCCGTTATTTTATTTTGGTTAAACCATTGTGAACACAATTAGATTTAGTAATAGTAATCTACTTTTGCACTCCGTAATTAGGTAGTAACTCAAATTTCATCTTGTATTTACGACATCATTGGGATGACCTCGGTGGCGCGACGGTAGCGCAAGCGGCTCCGTGCAAGAGGTGTTGGGTTTGATCCCCACGCAGGACAATAATTTGTGAGATCCACAAATTATTGTCCTGATCTGGGTTTTCTTTGTGTCCGTTAATTGATATTTGTAAAAGGTCCCCGCGACACAGGGCATGATCCCTAGTGCGGGAGTTGTCTTTTTTTAAAAGAAAAGAAAAATAATTGTATTGGTGACACTACGTATCCTTTATCTACCTCAAAGGTAATTTTTAGTAATTTTTTTGAGGGCTAGTTTTAGTGAAACGCTATTGCATTTTCCAATCACACGCTTGTTATTCCCAATTTATAAACTATCCGTATCTTGTTTAATTTAAAAGGGGTTTCGGTGGCCGTTTAAGGAACCGTGTAATCGGTAAGTTAAACTTTTTTATCCGTGTTATTTAATCGAATTAATTACGTTCGCTGATACAACTCGTAAAACAATAGCCTAGTTTGTTATTGTAACTAATTGGATAAACACACATGTCTATGAAAACGAGCGTGGGTTCAGCTCATTAACAAATTAACAATTTTAGCGCGAAATAATTTAAATGACATCTCGATTTTGTCGTAATTAAAAGCTTCTGCGTATTTCTTGGTACCAAAGGTTGTTTCACGACCTTGGTGTATACTTGATGTTACACCTACATGCTTCTTCTAGGTCCTTGTTTATTATTGATGGTTGTCTTCGAGTACCTACTGATCATTATTTACCTGTTTGTCACCTGTATTTATATCTACTATATAATTGTAGGACAACCGATAATCGTAGTCTCGTTGCTCGCGCGCATGCCTCTTATGAGTCATCGTTAAGCGTTCTGCGCACAATGCCGTCCGAACGAACAGTCCAGTTGCGAGGCGGCATACCTTGAGGACATACATGTCATTTAATTTACTCATTCGTACGCGTTACGCACGATCGGACTTTGAAAAGATTGTTGACTCGAATTGTGAATTAAAACAAAATTTTGTTGACGAAGTGTTAAAGTATTATAAAAAAGATGACTGCGGTTAAGAAAGTAACGGCAATGCGACAGCTAGACTCTATGTTTAGCAATATGAGTTTGGAGGGAGGAGGTCGGCATTCCCCGATTGTCAGCTCTATCGTTGAACATGACCCTCGCTGTGAAGTACATGGCCGTTGTAGTACGCCTTACAGGTCGTCACTTTACCTTCACAGCAGAGAATCCACGCCAGGATATTATAGAGATTCAGCATCACCTACAAATGGACTTATTATCAGGTATTTTGAGTAATATGGTTAGCATAGTTTTAAAAGCGTTTATTATCTAACAAGTACTATGGTAAAACAGGCGACGTGATTCACTGGGCTTGGCGAGTTCACCGGCGCGAGAGATGGAACATCCTTCTACGTTCCCGAAATTTCTGCGCCGCGAGCATCACAACCATAGCCCCTCCGTGACTCCACCTCGTCGTGATACACCTAGCCCAACACAAAGACTCCAAAGTCACAATAAACGACACTCGATGGGATCATTCCCCAATTTGAGCAGAAGTAATATAGTTAACTACAACAGACGTGATTCTGTATCTAGCAACGGTGTCAGAGATATGAAACGTGACTATGTTGGATCAACGAATTCTCTGTCGAGAAAAAGCTCTATCAATACAACGAAATCATCAACAGATTCCTTGGAGGGATGGCACAGTTCCTGGGACTTTGATAGAACTAATTCAGCGACCTCGTTAGCGAATGACGACAGGTTCTCGATTGGACTAAACAAGGTAAATTGTCAGTAACAATAACTTTCTGTTTCAATATCTGTACTGTGATCATTATTTATTTACCTCGGCATAAACTCATCATAATTCGTGATGTCATCATAAAACTCGTGTTATTTTTTTACGGCTATCAATACTGTCATTGTTTTGATTACAAAGTCGTTTGTTTGTTTTTATTAATCATTGAACATCATTTGACAAATTATAAATATCATTTCTTTAATGTTTAACTTAATAATATTTATTCATTGTCTATGAATTCTCTCCTCTCCTCTCCTGTTTTATCTAAGTCTGATTCTACAGGGTGTACAATTACATGAAAACGGCGCATAAATTTTAACACGAGGTGGGGCATAATTTAACTAGGCAGAACCAAAAAATTTTGTCGAAAAAGGTTCATCCGTTTAGGAGATATGGCGATTTAAATTTTTGCATTTTTACCTCACTTTGGCATAAAACCTGTTGGAACAGGCAGGGTTAACGATTGTAAACACAACCTTTTTTTATTTTACGATTGGTTTACCCGTTACTGAAATACAGCTAAAAACCTATGGCAAATGTGTCTTTAGTCTATGCCCCTGCTTCAAAGTAAGTTACCTATCAATATTTATACAACGCTTGATAAGAATATTTACAAACAAGTTAATTAATTCACTTCAAATTTGTCTTTAAACTTACGACATTTAAATTGTGTTTTAATAAACAATTAAATAAAAAAATGCAACTAATATTTAAATAAGTAAAAATAGTTAAAGTGTTATTATTAAACAAAATATGTAATTGTTTTTCGTTAAAGTTAATTTAATTAAGTATACAAAAGTTACAGCTCTTATTTTACAGTTAGGAATTCGATATGTTCAAGTGTCATCTGTCTGGTCACATCCAAAGGACGCTGTACATGGCTTGTTGATAGGGCGCTCGTACCGTGCGCCATTCGCTGTGACCTATACGGCCATAAATGGACATGACGCCGCCAACTGCTACCCGCCGCCGTTAAATCAAGATAATATTTACATTTTATTTCACATGCCGCTGTCATATTTACTTCGACTGTTAAATAAGAAACAGAAAAATACATTCTTGCGTTAAAATAACAGTTGTTTCAAAATTCTAGATATTTCGATGACATTTTTTTCTAGCGGTATATAAATGATGTCACAATATCAAAATACCGCGACAATAGGAAGTAGAGTTTGGAATAAAGATATCACGTTCGATGATCACTTGTTTCTTTAAGTAACAGATTGAATAATCAGTAAAATTAAAGTATAATCTGATTAAATGAAGCGACTGCTAAATTGGTATATAAGGAATAATGTAATGTATGAAAAAAGATACACACGAGTACCTAACAGAATAAGTACATTAGAATCACGTTAGTTTGTTTTTAATTTAAACGAGACTAAATATTTTTTATCGTTGCCTAGTTCTGAGCAGAACACATCAAACAATATTCCGCTCGGTACCGTCTGAGTAGATAGCATCATAAAAGCAGCGTAGAATCTCAGTGGTAGAGCAATTTAGTCAGTAACGTTGTAGTCAACTTGGTAATTGACCTCAAACAAAAAAGATCTTTAACATTGATATTGATTATTAAATAAAGGTCGTAACATGCGACCAAGATTTTAAAGAATTTTTTTATCTTTTGAACTGATGGTTGGCTAGATAGAGATCTTACACTTGAGTTAAAGACCCTCAAATAGTTTGCAATTACATGCCGTGTTCGGGGATCAGACGTAATGTCAGCCCGGAAAAGTGATGACGACGGAGTGAGCAATTTCTTATCTACCGTCCGTGCCAGTGTTTATTTATAAACAAATAAGACAAGTTAACAGTTCAAACAAGAATGTTTTTCTTCAAAATATAAACAAGATATTTAAAAAAAAATTCTACCGTATTCATTAAAGTAGAGCGCAAGATCCCACACTAACTGTAACACTTTTTTTGTGGTTCAACATCTCATTCGATGAAAGAAACAATAACCAAAGATAAGGCATATTTTCTAAGAGATTGCATAAACTTAATAATATTATAATAGTTACACAAGCCGGCGCGGGATGCTATGACTTCATAGTGAGTCAGAGTTTAAGCCGAAAATCCTTAAGAGAATTATTGTAGCAGTAAACATTGACGCATTAAATCGTGGTTCATCTAAGTGTAAGTAAACGGAATAAGATAACACCTGTCATGTATTTCAGCCAGATTTCGATTAAAACAACTAAAGGATTCCAATAGTCCAATAGGTTATCTTAGTAAACCTATGCTTGACACTGACATGTTAGTAATCTATTTAATTTGTATTTATTAAAGCTTTAATTTAATACACATACATACTCGTATATACTATTTTACACATTTTACAAAAGGTTACACACAAAAAATAAAGTAAACTTACATACGTAAATGTCATCCTTATAATCTACTCTACTCGTCCAATATGATTTATGACGAAGAGGTTCAAAGAAGGGAATTTAAATGGTTTATCTCTTTAACGGATGAGTATTTTTCGGTGATCATTTTGTTACTACGCCATTTTCATAAACATTTTACTAATATACAATCCATGAGACAATACTACATAAGATCATAACAGCCCATCAATGTCCCACTGCAAGGACGGGCCTCCTCCCATGACGGAGGGATACTTGGCCTACTAATACCACGCTGGCCAGACAGATTGGTATAGGGTTTAATTTTAAGTTTTCCTACTTTTTATTTTGTAAAGATAATATTCAAGGAACTGTCCTTGAATATTATCTTTACAAAAAGGGTGTATCTTTACAGGTGTCGTAAAAACCGACTAAGGGACTGCCCTTAGTCGGTTTTTACGACACCCATGGGGTGAGATAGGGTGGTGACTTATTGTATTCTTACTCCGTCATCACACGGAGAATACTACATACGATAGAGATATATTACACAACAAAAAATATTGAGAGGTTTATGATCGTCTCTTTACTATTTAATTTAATAAACATTTGTTAAATTTTTATGAGCCAATAGGTAATCAATTATTTTTATGTTGTTTTCATACAAGTTGAATAGGTATTTCATGATATGTAAGGAAATGTCTTGTGCGTATTATACAAGGCTCTTCTTATAAGGTTTAGTAGCGTCACACGCATTCCGCTTAGTGATTTAATTATCATAATTAATATTATCAATTATGGTTAATGTTTATACATTATATTAATAATTACGAATCTTAGCTTGTGCCATCCTAAAATTGTGCCTAATTATGTATTCGTTTTTCATGCGTAGGTTGAAATTAAAATTATGATGAGTTTCTTCTGACATGAATTTGATTGTTATTATGATCTGTATATGGTACAACATTGAGTTCCTTCATTACAAATAAGGTGACTAATTAAATGTTGAGTTTTCCTACGTTATTCCTAGACCTGGCGTGGGTGTCTACGTGATCATATACAGTAGGAGGTATCTTTATGATGTACGCATTCTGTTCGCGCACTTATCTTCTCCGTCGATAAATTATTAACGTCACAACTAATCAAATATTACGAAATATTTTTCTGTTATACCATGCTTTTTAATAACTAGTCAGGCGTAAGAAAGAAGCGAAAGTTGCATGCGCGCGTGGAGAATTAAACGCTCTTTCTAAAACTTGCGTTTTGAAACGATTCTCATAGGCGTTGATGTTGTAATAAACAGCTTACATGCTCTAAATGCATTTTTCCGTGATCAATATTCTTACATAATGTCGTATAATTTAGAATGGTCATATACTAAATACATTTAAAAACAAAAATATATATCCGGTTACTTCGCTCTGTATGCATTAGTTACTACTTTTCTTGAATATATTAAAATAATAAATATGCGTAGTTACTTAGTAGATGTAGAAAGTTCTACTTTAAAGTAATTTTTGCTCACTCATAGTCATTATACAAGTCAAATACATGTGACAGTATTGTACACAATGCTATAAACTTATGCATTTCACAAGTGTGCAAAAGAAGAGATATCTGACAAGATGTGCTTGTGAGCAATACCTGAACGTAGTCGACGCGTTGACCGCGCACAGGCTACCCCTTTCACTTGTATTCGCATTCAACGGATCGAGCGGAACGCTAGTGCGCCTTTCTCTCTGTTCTTGTCTCTTTCTAACGTTCGCCGACGGCGTGGTGCAACACTGGTGGTGGGCCGGCGCAGGCCGTACATCGTCCGTGACTACAGTAGCGTAGTTTCCTCGACCACATCCGCACGGAACCGACTCCGCTGCGCTCGGATGATCTATCGCGATTTGACATGAAGTCCAAACCGGCACATTATATTGACGCTCCGTTCAGACCGTGGCCGCCGCTTTCGCGCCAGGCGCAGCCCAACTTTTATTTCCGACCACCAGACCCATTGGATTTAAGGAACTTTAAAACGTCTTCTTCAAAGGGATCTACATATTCTGATTTCTCCGGCATGAGCGCTTACAGTAATAAATCGCGGGATTATTACTTCTTATCGCCAAGTTATCGCTCCGCTGGTGCCCCCGCTCCTGGTGTCCACGCTGATTTGTACGGCGTTAGAGATCGTCCTCGCCAACTAAGGAACCCAAATCCATCTCCTACATCTGCGTGCCCTTGCAGTCGTTCACGTTCTTTGGAAGATGTGCGTACAGATGTGGTGACTGAATGGGAAGACGACGATGAAAATGGAAATCGTATTGTCGCACCAGCAACCAAGTTTAATCGTACTTCATACAAAGCGAGCACCCCATTTCAAAAGCAAGGATTTCTTAATAGACACTCGATGGAAAATCTTGTAGATAGACCACCTCAGTTACTACCACCTAAACGGATCTCTGCCTTTCAGGTAAATGAACTAACTTTCTATCGTGACTTTTGTACGTTGCGGGACAGCTACTCTAAGGTAGTTGATTTTGCTAGAAAACTATCAATGATTTGATATAAATCTAACTATAGTGTTTAACAGTTACCATTGTTTGATATGTATTTATGCGAAATGTTTATTGTTTAAAGTCCACATAACTTAATGATTCCTCATTAAGTTATGTGGAATTAATGAGGAATCATTAATCATTGAGCTAAGCGAATAATATTTTTATTGTATTGCATTGCTTTAGCGAATATTAGGTTTTATGTTTACTAGGTATGTGCACAATTACCGTCGGCCGAGTGTTATGGGAATGAAGCATCGACGCCTCGTCAGAGTCCGTTCAGCTCCGTTGAACCGCAACACACAGTCCTGCGTGTGTAACGGATGTTCGATACTTGTTTTTACGCGAGCATATACACATGCATCGTGGTTGTACTTCAATAAAATTTTATACGTACTCATGCGAATTTGGGTTAGCTGGATACCATAATGTGTTGTCATCTATTAATTGAACTAAACCTTTTGCAATGCGAGTAAAAATCTATTGTTTTGTATATTTTGTTATGCCCATTTTGAAATGAAGCTGTTAAAATGAAACGTAATATCATACCTTACATTTTCTCTTAGTTTATAGGTATCATGGTACTTGTCTTTAGTAGACACTGATAGAAAGATCAGTCTAATTACTTAAAGAAATTGTACGCATGGGAATGCGGCAACTATGTTTATTTGTTTGGTTTTTATCCGATCTTTTTTCAGTTTCTATTTCTCGCAATATCATCAGTATTATATGATTTGTATTTGTCGTAGCTACTATTTGATTCCATTTTGCTAACCAACTATAAATAAAATTTGCAATTTAAAACATACTTCTTACGTAAATACAATCATTACATAATAACTAAGACAAAATTGTCATAAAATAATTTAATAGAAATACAATTTTATATAATTTTAGCTCAAACTCGAAATAAAAAATTGATCGGACGAAATTTTCACTTTATTTTAATTGCTAATATTTTTTATAGCATTATATGTTATTTAGATTGGTCGATAATGCGGAAATCATATAATATACGAGTTGCGTAACTATGCTCTAACGGTGATTCAACATGTATTCGATTTGTATAATAGCAGATTTCCAAATGGATGTCATTATCGTATATACATATACCAGCATGGCATGATAATAATGACGACAATGCACCTATTAATCTTGTCTTTATATAAAAACAAAATTACATTCAGTTTTATTAGTCTATGTCTTGAGTTTTTACGCTTTCTTTATTCCAATGAAAGTTCCTCGTGACTATAATAAATAAAATGTTAGTGGATATAATAAGATATTATTACAAGATTAATTTTACAAGAATGTTAACGTTCCTAGGTTGCAGGGAGTAATACAAGTGCGATCTCTTTGTATTGGCTAATCTAATTAACAATACGTTTAATAAACCTTTCATTAAATAACTTATCTATGCTTCATTGAGAGCTTCAAAGAGGCACATAACATTCCTGTATCATTCGTAATCTTTGTACAAAATAAAAATTATATTCCCGGTCTTTAAAAAAACAATGTTACAATTTGAAAATGAGACCTGTTTTGTAATGGACTACGTGTAAATAAATCTGTCCGTGTGAGAAAAAAAAATGCGGTAAAGTACACTTTCTATTAAAACGCGCTCGCGGCTAACTGTGCAACAATGAAACGAAAAGCCACAGCAATTACCTGATTCGAACCGTTTCAAATAAGATTCAAATGCGTGTCTTGGCAGGCGTGACTCTTAATTTATAAAGTTCTGAAATACATTTACTATCTTATTTTTAATTAAATACTTACATACTATCTTATTCACCTTGTTGTACATTTTTACTTCCCAGGAAGTGAAAAGATCGTTGGGCCAGGCTGGCGCTTTGTTTCCACCCCTTCCTACCCTATGTAGAGTTTACAAAACTATCTTTATCTACATAATCCAAAGCACAAAAAGTATAAATATTGGAATCTTTTTCATTAGTAATCAGCTCTTCAACGATAGTGTCTCTTTAGTCACTAATCATGATTTAAATTAGACTTTTAATCACTTATGATTCCTACAACCCGGTATCTTATTATATCTTAATTCTACGTCATAAATGAAAATTTAAATGATGTATGTAAATAACCACCGTCTTAGGTATATTGGGCACAACAAACACTTATCGTTATCTTTAACTTTTATTATCGGTCAGGCAGGTTTTGTTACAAAGTATGATAATAAGCGGCCTTGCAATATATCTACTATAATACAAACCTGATCTAGTTTACTTCACATTTAAAACGTTTCGATTTAATTAAGCTATGGACTATGTATGAAAAGTTTGAGTAGACAATTTAAAGTAAGTAGTCCGTTTTTAAATTGGAACATATCCTTCGCTATGTATATAAATTGAGTTTATTTACAATTTTTTAAATCAAATTTCTGTTGAAAACGTTATAATATATTTTGTGATTAGGTATCTTTAATTTATGTAATCAATCTCAATACAAATTGAAATCTTTTGTCTTGCTTAACTGGTACGGAAACCTAGAATTTTACCAAATATACTTACTTACAGTTAAATGTAAAATAAATCTTCACTAATAAGAGATTGGGATTTTATATTAGAGCTGTTACTTACAGAAACATGTTGCATGATGAAAGTATTTAATTTAGTTACATATTTACGAAATATGTTTCAGTGCCTATAAACTACTCTTAGAATTATTTACTATACATAGGTACTATACGTAGGTAAGAAGACAGCTGATGATGACTGTGTGCGAGTTAGAAACAATTTATAAATCACGAATGTTCCTCCAATAACATAGAGCTAGATATCGAAACTAAATTTGATTTGTAAGGTCATATTTATGACGTAATATACTGTGTCACCTTTGCAACCACTTTTAATGTTTTACCAATATGTACTATAAACAAAATTAAATCTCAAGCTTTATTATGAGGTCAGCTCCCGAAGAGCTAAGAGGAAAAGATTTTCAGTTTAAAGTTAAACCGCTTTTACGGATATGATTGATAGGGTCCAATATCTTCGCAATATGGCTTTTATGCTACGAAATAATGAATACAAAATTGTAAACATTATATATTTTTATCTGTGAAATATTGCTTTGCTTGGTTAACTTACCATGGTTAAAAATATCATTGTTTGACTATTAGTATGAATGATTACTTTGAATTTCGGAGTACCATATTGAGACTGTTATCTTATTATGTGCGTATGATACACATAAAATTAAAGCATCCTATTAAAATTGACATTAAAAAAGTTAGCAACAACATGTAGTGCGTAATCGGCAATGTTGGGTGGCTCATAAAATATTTCAAGCCTGTACACGTAGGGTAAACATTGAGAACAAGCCTATACATAGCTTTGGGCGTTTCTTGATTGTTAACAATAATGGTGATTTTAGGTAGGCATTAGATACGGTGAGAAAATAGGTAGCAGCATCAATATTATGTGTTTTAGTGAACAAGTTTAAATGAAATAATTAATTTAAATTCTGTGGCGCTGCTTTAATTCGTTAATTGATCCATTCTAAATATGATCAATAGTCTAAGTGTAACTATCATCAAAGCTTATAGGCTGACCGTTTAACTCAGAACCCGCCTGCGGTAATAGAGGTGCGCGGGGGGCAAGGACAAAGGAGAGAGCTATCTCTTGATTTTTTGTCAAAACGGCGCCATCTAGATACTGTGACCCGAACTACATTACATCACAACACAGCTCTAATTTTTAGCTAGTTTATTTTTATGAAATAAAAAGAAGGAAATGTTGAAATTATACCCTAAACCAATCGAAATACCTAGAGAGGTTTTTTTATTTTTCTGGTCAGGCTTTAAATTGTGTAATAATTTAGATTGCATATTTTCTCTAAGAAAGTACGAGTTTAAATGGCAAGATGACGTCACCATCTTTGAAATTTGTAAATTGTATAGAAGACGGACTAGCTTACTGCTCTAGTGTCATACTGACATACTGACTAGGTGTCCGTTATGGTAGTGTGTAAAAATAAAAAAAGCTCTTATTATTGTTCTTATTATCTGTAAATATTTTCTAAGATTGATTCTTACAAATTAATATGTTTAAATCATACCTGTTTTAATGTATATATGAGTCATATAATTTCAAAACCCCCTAAAGTGCTTTTTCTTAAATGTCGACAATTTATGAAAAACGTCTTAAACTTACTAACAACCTTAATTCTGTACGATTTTTAACATTATATTATTATTGTAGTCTAGCAATCCCAACAAACATCTTTCTTTAATAAAAACAATTTGAAAAACGAGGTTATTTGCAAAAATAGATTCGTTTTAGGGGACTTAGAAGTTAACTTTAGGTTTTAGTGAAATTTGAAAGTAACCGATACCGTTTTAGAGGGTTTTGAAGCAATCACTATTTTGAACTAGGAAGGTGTTATGCAATAAAATTGTAAATAAGACATAAAATAAAAAAGGCAATTATTTTTAAAATTATTTTATTTCAAAAGAAATGGTTTTTCATTTTTATGTAATAATGAAATAATAATTATGTAATATTATTGTTATTTTTGGAGTCGGTATCAGCCAACGAAATACGATAATACCTAAGCAAATGGAATGGCGGCCACGAATTACAGATTATATTATTATATTACTTCGACATTATGACATAAAGTTGTTGATTGTTTATGGATTGGTTTAAAAATTAAACAAATATTAAATAACTATTTTTATCATATTTAAATAAATATATTTTTAAATACCTGTCTCACGTTCAAACGTTTTAATATACCTATTTAGTAACGGATTAAAGCTTTC
This sequence comes from Schrankia costaestrigalis, assembly GCA_905475405.1. Lineage (NCBI taxonomy): Eukaryota > Metazoa > Arthropoda > Insecta > Lepidoptera > Erebidae > Schrankia > Schrankia costaestrigalis. The sequence goes on along the minus strand of FR997825.1, from coordinate 19,231,054 downwards.
CATAACTTTGGGCGTTTATATAGGTTTAACCAGCACCGTCAATTGAAAAAAATAGTAATTCGCGAATAGGATCAATAATGCTAAATGTTGTCTACGAAGTCGTTAGAAAAGGCAATAAAGTTTTGTATAACACATTCTGATCACTTTAAATGGTTTTTAATTAGATAAATATTGCATTTAAAACAATAACTTAAGTAATTGTCTTTGATTCGTAGTACTTATTTCTCATCTTAGTCTTTAGTCTGTGTATAACACGACGCCATATTTCTTTAAATTTTAAGTCATTAATAAAAAATAGAATATAACTATCGTGGCTGTCACCGAATCCAAAAATAACAATAATATTACATAATTTGTAATAATTCGATTATATTTTAAAGAATCTACAAATAAATATATTTGTAGACTCTTCAAGAAATATCCTTAACAATACTTTTTACAATTATTAAAAGAACCTATTCTTTAGATTGTAATTAAGTAAAAATAATGTCTGATTTAATGTTGCAAAACCAAAATAGAACTAATTATTTTTTACTTTTAGTGCATTTTTTGTCTTTGAAGTCGGTTTTTTTTTTGTAAAAACTTATTTTATTTGGCATAGTAACCTACTCGATATAGCTCTTGTGTACGCGACCATAACGGACACTCGCTAACCCGCTCCCTCGCCCCTTTCATACCGCAGGCGATACGCGAGTTAAACGGTCGGCCTATAGTTGCATATTAAAAATAATACGATCGTTCGCCTATGCATACTTTCAATAACAGCTTATATTATGTTCTACTAAAATATTCCAATAACTATAGTAATATAAGATCTGACAAGTCTATTTACGTTCTTCTGTTTTATGTATTATAATGTAAGAACATGTCACCTTAAATAAGTTAAAATTATTTTATGTGTTCACATGTCACAAGCACAATCATAACTTTTGGGAAACTGAACTCTCGAGTTTGTAATTACATTTACGTTCACAGAAGTTGATATTACGTACTCTAAGTTAAAGAATTTGTTACAGGCTCAGAATAAAAATGGTAGTCATCAAGGCTTAAATTTGTCTGCGCAAAGCAGTATGGCGTTTGGTTCTGAAGTAAGTGGGTCGAGGCCCACCTTCAAACCAGTCACAGTCTTGGAAGATCTCCAAGCGGTACGATGCGCTGAATTCCATCCCAATGGCAAGCTTTATGCAGTCGGCTCCAATACGAAAACGCTTAGGATATGCAGTTACCCCAAGATTGATGAAGTCAAGTGAGTTTATCTTATCATTATAATCTGTGAGAGCTTTGCTCTCTTGTGCTTTCCTTCATTTCACTATTAAGGACAACCAGTTGGTACGTATAATCATCATAACAGCCCATTAATGTCCCACTGCAGGGACGGGCCTCCTCCCGTGACGGAGGGATACTTGGTCTACTAATACCACGCTGGCCAGACGTATTGGTATAGGGTTTAATTTCAAGTTTTCCTTTCTTTTTACTTCCTAAAGATAAAATTTACAGTTAGTCCCTTAGTCGGTTTTTACGACACCCATAGGATGAGATGGGGTGGTGACATATTGTATTCTGACTCTGTCACCACACGGATAACGGGTACGTATAATGCGAAATAATTATTTTTTAGTAGGTTCCAATCCTGATTAGAAATTATATTTGTAAACAGCTTCGCTTGACCCACGCCTTTTAGTTCCAAAACTGACATGTGCTCAGCTATTTGCGACAACTCCAAGCCGACAAACTTAGATTGCGCGTTTTGTACAAATAGGGTTCTAAACATTGATAATTAAGTGACGCATTCAATCAAGTTTATTTAGTTCGAAGCAGTTAGTTGCCTCTTTTGATACATTTTTGATTTAGCGGGTGACCTTATGTATTATTCATCAGACAGGCAGCTAAGTGATACACATAATCTTGAACTAGTATTATGAGTAATTGATGATTGCTAACGAAACTTAATATTTTAATAGTCTTTAAGAATGCGCCAAGTAATAGTAGCATAACATTTAATTTGATGTAATGTACAAAAGATTCGTTTACAGATTTTTAGTTAGAAAAAAATTTGGATCAAGCACTTGTCATAATGTCCAACGACAGGGACCCGTTCTCAAGTTACAAACGGGTTCTTTGTCTACTTATACCGTGTTGGCCAGGGCAATAGATATCAACTTTGTTTCGAATTATTCTGTCTTATGAAAAATAGTGCTCCTTCAATCGATGGACTCTACTTATTAATTATAATCGTGCAACAAGGAGACGAGATGAGCGATTTTTGTAATTTTAACCACGGTTAATAAATTCATTTTAATTAATTAATATTGATTACAAGTCAAGGCATTTCGTTCAGTCAATGAAACAGGATTTATTTAATTAAATTTAGTTTCGTAATAGTTTATTAGTTTATTATGTTTAGTAAATTTTTGTGGTATAAAATACTTTGTCAACGCTCTAAGAATAAGTTTATCATCGAATATGCTTCCTTATACGGCATTACGCATGGATGTGACCGTGGACTTTCTTCACCCGGCGGTCATAGTCCGGTCGACCTTCTCGAATTCATGGCCAATTCGAAATTACTTCTCTTATCTTCGTTTATGATATACTAAAATACAGCTTCTGACTTAAATGAAACAACAAATAATTTGTGTATGGTTGTGCACATCATTATCTAGTTGGGTATGTAGTTAATTCTCTACAACTTTTTAAGAATTAATAAAAACGAAAGCTCATCGTCTTGTTCTCGCAGCCCTAAAATCTTTAGGTACTTATAAGGGAGCAATGCCAGACTTCATTCCCACTGCCTGTCAAAATTGCACGTACGTGTCATTACGAGCAAAGTCGTGCAGTATTGGCACATATAAAAACAAATCTTTATTAAACAAGCAGAACATCTTACAAATAAATGAGTTTGATAATGATTATGATAAACGATGTCTGACGAAGTTGCACGAAGTCACTGTGTACAACTTGACATCGCTATGGATGTAAAGCCCGATTTACACATCGACAAGTAGAGTAGCGAGTTAAGGCAAGTTAAGTTACGCCAAGCGAGTTCTGATTCTTATACATGTTGTGGGGGCAAATGTTTGCCAAATTTAATTATGTTTATTTTATTAGTACATTTTTCTATTTAATTATTTTACCAGAGTCTCTGTCGCTGCTATTATATCATACTGAGTATGTGGAGAGTTGTTTTAAGTTTTTCTTCTCTTCATTGATATAAGGCTTATCGAACTCTCTAAAATATTTTATAAAACTTGGTTATATTTACAAGAGTTTGGAATAACTCTTAAACCGTCTACATTCAAGAGTTAGGAGTAAAAACTTACAAGTATCCGTTAAAAAGTTCTTTATTGCAGTAAATGAAGCTCACACAAATACAAGACAATAATAGATAACAGTAATTTCTAAGAAAGATAAATACATGCGAAAACAATAAAGTACCTAACTTCAAAATAAGATATTATGTTTTCTATTTACAGCGCATAAAAACTAAATATTTACACAATCTATTTTTATGCATTAAAAAAATAAATATTTACACAATTCACATTGAAATTTTATGCAATTGTTGCTTTATTTGCTAATGTACTATAATAAATCCCTCGCACATACAGTGACAAAATCCATAACAATAACATTATGAAATGTCAAGGCTTTTAACGTTACGCGAAAATGTCGTTATATCACTTCACTCGGTTGAGGTTACAATGTTGTGGTTGACTTGAGAACAGACAGTATGAATACATTGACGAACAGTGCTTGAGAACAAAGAGCTACTAGAAAAAAATCTCACTGAACTATGGAACAAATATCAATGGAGCTAGTGGGAATGATCCCATATTTCTCACTATGAGATCGAAGACCTCGATGACGCCATTGTGCCGATAGCAATACGCTACAGTTCTAATCAAGTTGCATTTGTCTAATCAGCCTTGTTAGTAATTATTACTAATGATTTTATCATTACGATTTATTAAAGTGAAATCGGCTAGGTTTGATTGAGCTTAATTTGATTTAATTGAAAAAATATTGGCAGTTAGGTTAAATTAGTGCCACATTCGAAACCATGTTTTGAAAACAGACTCATATTTCTTCTACGAATTACGTAGTCTACCCCTTTCAAATAACAGTGTGCAACAGGAGAACAACTTGTATGTTTATCCGTACTTTTGTCTATGAAAGAAACGGCCTCTTGTGTTTTTTTGGAAAGTCATCTTCTGTTGGGTTTATTTATAATGCCCTCCTTCGTTACTTTAGCATTATAACACCTATAATTATACACCTGCCATTAATTAACCGCTTTACCTTTCTACATCGAGGTAGCTGCAATTTTAACTAGTCGAGCATCGCAATAGTAAATTCTATGCGTACTGTTAACCCCCTTTTCTATTTATATTAAGTATTTGGCTGCTAATAGGTACTGTTTTATGTTAAATCAACCATGCAGAACATAGTTGTAACATCGTATAACATGTGCAAATATGTACTGTAAATTTGTTGCGGAAACTGGTAGGTATATAATACTGCTAGATTAATCGGTATACGTTAATAGGTCATTGAATATTTTATCAATTCTATTACACAAAGTTCCTGGCTACTCTTTTAATAGTCGTGTGACGTCATAATAAACAATATAAGGCTGTAGTCGGTTAAGGCGTGAAAGCCATCACTGTTCGATGCCAGGTCGATGAACTCTCTAAACCAATCGCTATATACGGATAATCTTATATTTTGTTTGCTTGATGTCCACTGCATGAATGGCAAATGAAATTTATTAATTCATGTTTCAAATTATTTAGCCAAGGACATACGGCAGATGTTTTGTTGAAAATTAGACCAGTCACGACTTTGTCCAAACAACAAAACATAAACTTTGCTCCAATATATCGTGAATAAGCAAGACACATTGATACGGTTTTGTTAAAGTCGAAAAAGGATACAGAAAGTGTTAGCGGTTCTGGATGTCTTTCTCGGTTTTTAGTCAATCCAAAAATCCTGGTTCACATCCAATGCATAATGGCAAGGTTGACTAGTTTTCAAATTAACTAGACTAAAAAGTCCGTTAAAATTTTTAATTCACAAAATTTTAATATGCACTAAAAGAAGAATGGGCAGTTTTATATGGGGTGCGTCCCATATGTTGTAACACTTTGTGACCTATATCATTTGAAAGATCTCAGCGAGTGCTATGTTTTATTGTATGGGCATAACTCCGTATCTCGTGCAGGGAAACTGTTATAGGGTTTTTAAAAAATAAAAAAAATAATTAAAAATGTCTTAACTAATTGGTCTTTTAATAACTACTACTAAAGAGATTTAAAGGTAGAGCCTACTTTGACCCAACACCCTCTCAGCCACCATTGTAAGCGCAGCGTTGAGAAGATTGCAGACATGTAAAATGTGATATACGGCGGTCATTCTGGGTAGAAGAGTTCTCAAGCTTTCAGAAACGTTTGCGCAATTACATGGACAAAGAAAAAACAGCTCCCTATGCTCCCCGCCATTTTGTTCTAAATATGACATCTGCTCTCTGCGTCCCAACCTTTGTAACATGTTGCGACTAGCATAAACATGTTCACCTAGATTTTTTTTCTATAAATATATATTCATATTTTATTAAAATTGTGTGCAGGTCAAAAGTGACTGTGTCGAAACTGAGCTGTTTACGATAAAATAATTTTTGTATCAAATAAGGCTTTAATCATACTTTTTTACATTTTGTGACACGGAAACCCATAATACTTATTCCACTTATAATAACTGTAGACAATTTACAGACAGTAATCGTTAGTTTAGACCGTTATTAATAAGTACACAGTTAAAAATATGTAAGTGCAAATGGTAAAGTTATCGCTAAATAAATCTCTTACGTAAATGTAAAGATACGTTATAGAGTTGAGGTTGAGAAAATAAAAATCCTCATCGCATTTTTCTCTACATAGCTGTTGATGTTGATAAGGTTGTCATATTTATAATGACGATGAACTCCTTTAAATAGTCCAATCCATTTAAAACACGGAAGTACAGCTCAGCAACAACACTACACCATGCTTCCAGCCCTCAGCCAATAGGCGTCCATTGCTGGAGATGGGCCTCCTACAAATATCTTTACTTTGCCGATCCTGTGACTACCTTATCACTTGGCGCCACCCCGATATCACGCGATATACGCGGTCGCTTTTCGAAAACTTTTCTGCCTCATCGTCATTTGTAAGTTCTTCGTGCTATGTCGCCCCTTTAACGGGCAATCCTGAGTGCTCTATCGGTCACTTTAGTTCTCCTGCGGATTATCTCACTTCTGATTCAATTACGCAGGTCAACTCCCAATAAAGCTCTCTCCATTCCACTGTAGATGACCAAAAGCCTTGTGATTTGACGAGTCCCCCTTCTCGAAATTGGACTTATCTGGCCTGATTGTCCCAGGTAAATATATTCGTGGACAACTTTGAGTGTAGCGCCTCCAACCGTGATTGAAGTGGGTACAACATGAACATTTGCCATGATCTTGGTCTTGTCCGTGTCCATTTTAAGACCCACTTATGGAGAGATAATATTAGGGTCATCGAGCATTATATTGAGGTCCCCCTTGGTCTATGACATGACACCATTTTTGTTAGCAAATGAAGGTGCGTGCGTGATATACTCGCCATAATATATTGATGCCATTTCTGTTCCAGTCTAAGAGCCTAAAAGCATCTTCCAGTGCAGCGGTAAACAATTTCGGAGATATTTAATCACCTTGTCGTATACCTCGCTGCAAATTCATAGTTCTTGATAATCCATCCTCGAGACAAACCAACATAATGGCGTTTCCGTATACTTAAGCACTGCAGTATTATGATATATCGTTGGTGTACTTGGCATCGTTGGAGAGACTGCAACACTACCCCAGTAAGTTAATTATGGCATCTACACTAAGCGCAAACTTATTTGACCGACCTGAAGTTGTTGCAACTGACTGAGCAGATGTCATATTTGGAACAAAATGGCGGGGAGCATAGGGAGCTGCTTTTTCTTTATCCATGTAATTGCGCAAACGTTTCTGAAAGCTTGAGAACTCTTCTACCCAGAAGGACCGCCGTAAATCTCATTTTACATGTCTGCAATCTTCTCAACGCTGCGCTTACAATAGTGGCAGAGAGGGTGTTGGGTCAAAATAGGCTCTACCTTTAATTCTCTTTAGTAGTAGTTATTAAAAGACCAATTAGTTAAGACATTTTTAATTATTTTTTTTATTTTTTTAAAACCCTATAACAGTTTCCCTGCACGAGATACGGAGTTATGCCCATACAATAAAACATAGCACTCGCTGAGATCTTTCAAATGATATAGGTCACAAAGTGTTACAACACATGGGACGAAACCGCCCATTCTCCTTTATCTGCGAATTTGACATTAAATTTATATTGGTTTTTTTTTTAAATTTATTTTGAAATAAACGTGTTATTATAGTACGAGCTTAATATGAAACAAACAGTGAATTACAACCTTTTAAACCGCCATTCGTCATCATATAAGCTACGGTTCTACTGTCGACTGGACACACTGGCCTTCGTCAAATTTTTCATTTTAGTTTTGTCCTGTTCATAACTTCCTGGCTTTGATTTAGCTGATTCTAATCGAAGTCTTTAATAACGCTTAAACCTTTATGTTGATTTGTGAGTGTTTATTTAGTCTAAAGAGTAAAAAAAAAGTTTTAATTACCCAATGAATTAGTATAATTAATCTTTATTAGAAACTTTTATTTTACACGATAAGTTAAAAGGGTATTACGCAGTAAATAATTGGATGATGTCGCATAATTTGTGAAATTTGGAAATTTTGTTCAAACATACATTGAAGTATGCGGCGAGAAAGTTTAGTATGTAGGCGGGTTTGTGGTGTGCGTATATATGGTTACGAAATACTTTCCGAGATTACACGCTTTACTCACAAACGCTAACACATAGTCAATGACGAGAAATTAATACAAAAAAATAAGGTTAACTGGAACATATTAAACATATTATACACTGTTATGCTATTTGTCATACGATATTATCTTATAGCCTCAGTATGTTATAGGCAGGTGACCCTCACAACTATGACGTATGGCATTTAGTTTACTTCTGTACCACCAAGGTTCCTTTTATTTTATTGAATTCTCCACGTTTATTTAATAGTGAGGAACGTCAGCTCTGTCATATATCTTATCTATCTATATCTTTACACTATTTATTTTAAACTTTTTACAATTTCATATCTATCTACGTTTTGAATTATAATTTATTTATTTTATTTAATCTTTAAATGGACAAAAAATATACCTCCAAGTAACATAATTTTTATAAATTTTACGAGTTGATTCAAAAACGTTTTTTTTTATCATAAAATACTTAAAAGACAGAGGCTTTTAACCTGTTACGAAAAGCTTACAGTAGAGCAATAACAAAATTTATCTTTGCTGATTTCTATGCTCTGCACATATTAAGCAATAGTTACGTTTTAAAACATAATTCATTTAAAGTACGTAATTCGGCATACCCTAATATTTTTCCTCTTATAAACAACGACTTTGATGTATGTAGGTGTGACAAAAAGTATTTAAGCGATCGTTTTAACTGCAATACAATGGTTGTTATTAACCTCTTTTGTTCCTTACTTAGCACATTATAATAACAATGACGGTATATTGTACCTTTTGAAATAAGGTCCGGTGTGTATTGTATAGTATATAGACCAGTGCTTACTCAGATCGGTCTAAAGCGGTGACGTGTTCCCAGCTTACATTATGTAATAACAAAGGAGCAAGTGTAAATATTGGATATTTATTTATTATTAGGCAGGGAATACAATGATTTCATTAAAGTTAATTATCGTTAGAGTTTTTGTAATAAAACTGGCTAATCAATCTTTAAATAATATGTACCTACATTAAAGTACTAACAAGCTATGTTTGTTAATGTTGGTTATTTTTTTAAATTCAATTGATGTCATGCCCAACAATTGATTTACTGTACTTAGTCATGATCAAGAACTGGACTTTAATATGAATTGTATAGTAGTGAATTACTGTAGGTCTGTTTTCTTAAAAAAGCTGTCTATATAACAGTAGAAAAAATATAAATATTTAGCTCGCAAACGTAACAATTTGCTTAAAATAAATAAATTTCACATCTCTTACGCGATGTTCGACGCAGTAACACATTACGGTGATTTGTTTATAACCCATCGAGTTATTTGAATGTATGACATGAAATTACTTATCTGAATATATTACATAAAGTGTTCGAAGAACCATTTCTAACAACAATAGTGGAGTTTGTACATGTATGACGAAATTGTACCACAAAAGACCATTGAATCGAGTCATACCCTGTTACGTAAGCTTATATAAAAATGTGATGAACGATGTATTGCATCATTTAAGATTAATAAAGCCTGTTTTTATTTATTATGTAATTATTTTTTTTATTTTTTTGCGATATGATAGATTAAGTCCTTTGTAGTAATAATATTGTATAATAACGAAGAAAAGAAAGTATTATTAATAAACCGTATAGTGCTAATAGGTAATAGTTTCTGTCTGTCTCAGGGCTTGGTTTCTTTCTCGAGAAATACATCAACGGGTTGATGAACAAATAACCACAGAAAATTTTAATAGCTTTTCTTGTTCTGTTTTAATTACGAATTTTCATACAGTTGATTGAACATTTTGATATTTGAACATTTATTTTATTATTTTAACCCCTTGTCATTGTTAAAGTTCTGTTATTCTTTTTATTGTTTTTTATATGTTGTTTTATATTAACAGTGTTGGGTATTTTTAAATAGTTCATAATAACCATTGTATGTACAAACAAGTAAATATAATCGTAAGGCATTTGATAACAAATAGTATTTATATAACAATTACGTGCTAATTATGACACAATGCGAGCGTCCTTGCTTATAATAAGCTAGGCGATTATCACGATATCTTTATAGATTACACGGAATGTAAATAGTATATCTTTATTTATAGAGTATTTATTGTTATATATGTATAGCAAATAATAATCAAAGTAATTCATCTAGCTTGGTTACTTAGGAGGTAGTTAAAATATTAATCTCTATTATCATTACAGGTTTTACCTAATACAATAGAACGGTGTTTACTATGTGTTATATGATAATGTTAAATTAAAACACACATAAACCAAATTAAATTCTTTCTGGTTTAAGCTATAATATCAGTTTTGCGATTATAATATTACTGTCTAAAGCTTAGTCATGACCTAGATAAAGCAGGAGCTTGAACTACAAGATTGGTCCTGGAAGTCCATACGGGTACCTTTGAGACGAAAGGTTTTGTCTTATCATGAAATTTATTTTATGATGCAGACACTTAGTCTGCCAAAGTAAATTCACGCCGCGTTTGTTTATAGTCTCGCACCATAGCCAGTAGGTATATTATACATAATATACATTAATGGGTAGAAAAACCTCATAGATTTTAAAAAGTAAGCAGCGCACTAATTAATTCTAAATGCGCCATACTATAGTAGAATATTTAGCTTCACTTACCACAATGTGTTCTAGAATATGTGTAAAACAAAATACTTGTACTTACCGCCGCGTTGTTTAAAACAACTCAAGCGTATGTTCGTCAACAAAATTTTACTTACGAGCTTTTATCATAACATCTCATTAACGTCTGTCTTCATTGTCGGAAGGAATCTTGTTAACTTTGCTTTAGTAGGTCTTATTAATATAGAATATTTGTAATATTCGATATTGATTAATATACATAATATAATAAGGCATACTTTTAAATAGAAACATACCTAATTATACTTATAAAAGCACACAAAACATACAGAATCTCACTGAAATGCAATTTCTTATGGATATTGTTTTGCATGAACATGAACTAAAATGTACTAGGCAAAATGTTTGTTTGATATTAATTTATGTAGTCATATCATTACATTAAATAAAAGTGATACTTTATTTGAAGAGAGATCGATTTATGTAACAAATTACATTTATGTAATTGACAGCGCTCTAAAAAGTTATTTGATGGTAAATTAATATATCAACATCATAGAGCCGTTCGGTTATTAGTGGATTAGAAAATAATTTGCTTAAATTAATTGGTAATATAGTGATTATGAAAGTTGGGCCCAGTGTTTTGATGATTATAGGCATGGCCATCAAGTTATGCTGTGTTTTTAAATACGTAATACATGTAAATAAACTGAAGATTGACCGTTACACTAAAAAACAACAAGGCTTTAAAATGATTGTAAACAAACCGATTTTTACATTTATTTGCTCTTTTGTCTTGATATATTTCTGTACAATTGAAGAGTACGTTTTTGTTAAGTTAAATTATCCATGAAATTGAGAAACAATAAATGATACAGCAGAGTCATTGGTGTTATTATAAGGCCAGAAGAATTTTAAACATAGGTATGTCTTTTAGCGCCTATCCTATCCTTGATAGAAATTTTGGATGGCATGCATTCCAAAATATGCTATTATTTATGGTCGTATTTAAAAGGGAGAACGCTTAAAATCACAGTCTCAGATGTTGATGTAGTAATGATGTAGTAATAAATCGACAGGGCAAGGTCTAGCTCAGGGAGATCTATCTCCGTTACTATTTAATATTTTTACTATGCATACAACATGTAGGTACGTAAAAATATAACAACAGTTGAAATGTCTCAATTTGCTGACGATTTTATTCTCTATATAAAATCAAAAGATATTCTATAGCAGTTAATGAAATTTATAGCGTTATATATATTTATATTGCTTTAACGTAGTATTCTGTACACTACAATTAGGTAACAAATTCTGACTGACTAACACTGACTACTATGTAAGTGACTTCGATATACCAATGCATTGCCATCTAATTTAGTCGTTTCCCGCTCTATAAGTTGTTTAAGTAGGTTGATTATCATATACAGATTTATTAACTTTAACATTCCAAAGACCTTGTTTCAATGAAGCTTAAAATTTTTAAAACAAATTCTCATCTGAAGTTTCTATTCAGTTTTCTTTTAATTTTAGTTTAAAAATATTTATTTGTTCTTGTAAATTGTTTCTGTAATTGAAAACGGTGACCATTGGTTCGTAGAAAGAGTTTTTAGCGTTTAAAATTATTATAAATACTTAATTTCTTCTTTTTTTTTTTTAGCGATTAGATATTTTACATATTTTAAACATTAAAGCATCAATTGAAATTTTTTGTTGTTTTATATTTATTTAATTATTTTTCTTAATATTCCTACTAGTGCGTATGACTGTAAAATGGAACTATAAAGTAGATAGGTATATTAAATTTCCTCTATTATTGACAAGTGGCGTTCTGTCGTCTCTGCCTTCCCCGGACGAGATGAGGCGTGGGTTTATGTATGTATGTAAAGAGAAGAGAAATAACTGATTTCTCTTCTCATGACAATATAAAACTGTAATGTACTTAGTTCATTCTTATATTTTTTTCTTTTCTATTTAATCTGATATAAAATTGTGAGTGTATAATTGAAAATTACTTTGACTTCAAATCAAATAAGTATAAAAAAGATATATCTACCTTCTTAGTATTTTGGAACTTTGAGTAATTAATTAATTAATTTCTGACAGTTTGTTCAACTTCATTATGGTACTTATTCGAACGCTGAACGATTAGTAGCTAAGAAAATTTTAATCAAGAGTTTGTTATTAAAATCTAGCGGAGACAAAATACATTTAAAATATTATCTTTACGGTAAATCGAAGGGAATACACTTTTCGTTTTCATTGAAAGTTAGTTAGCGTCAATTTTGTTATTTTATAGCTTATGCATGTGGAGATTGATCCCCTTTCTATACAAAATGAATTGGTCAACGCTATCGTCGGTAACGGAAGAAAAGTAAAAAATCATAGACTGATTATTCACAAGACAGAAAATTAATAATTCATCGAGTTCTTTTAGAAGATGTTGTGTTGTATTTTATCCATTATTTACATTTCTCAATTTGTCTACAGAGATTACACTACACCAACAGCGCCAACAGTTTTACTAAAACGTACCAAACACCACAAAGGCAGTATCTACTGTCTCGCATGGAGTCCTGCAGGTGATCTCCTCGCAACCGGCTCCAATGACAAGACCGTCAAACTTATGAGATTCAACAGTCAATTCTGCAATTTGGAAGGACAGGAGGTAAGCTTGTTTTATAAAGACAGATATTTTTCTCTTGCAGGCTTAATTACATTCTAATGTGTTTTACATTATTTTGAATTTCTTCCACCCACGAGTCTAATTTATAATATGTTAAGGTTACATTACAGCAAATATGTTGGTACAGTCAGCGTTGGATATATGTGCTTTCAAAGTAGTCAAAATCAGCGTTCAAGTTGCTGTAATCATTCAGATTGTTCTCTTGAGCGCTATGTCTGCGAACATAAAATTTAATTTATATTCATCACATAATTTTGACTGCTTTGAAAGCACTTAACTTTCTGGTGTTGACTGTACCTCGGCAAATTAGACCACCATGTTTTTGGTGCTCACTTGTTGGTAAACTACGACAAATATGTTGGAATGGCTATGGGCTCCTGTGACACACATGTGTTAATTTTCCTTATTTTAATATAGAGTTATGTTAGATTAACATCTATCATATTTATTAAAAAGTGGCTTTTTGCTCTATTCAGTACGTTTACGTGTAAATTATGTACCATCTAATAACAAGGAAAAAATATGGGTATCAGATTGAATTGCGCTTAGCAACTACATCTAGCAATTTAAACAAATTGTGCGTAGGTTTACTTAGTCGAAGTGTTGTTGTGAACGTTTATTATCAATTGAAAAATATATTTATTTCTACAGTAGCCTATTTTGTATGAATAAATCATTATTCAGATTTGTTGCTTTGTTAACAGTAATAGATAAATAAATTCTTCTAGCAGTTCATCTGTCAGATCTTTAGCTCTACAACCAGTTACGACGAAACATAACATTTGGTAAAGTCTAAATGGTGTAATCTTATTCTTAATGAAGTAATTGTATTTTATTTGCAAATCTGCTCACAGGGGTAACAACCAATGTACCAACAAGTATGCCAATGCCAAATATTCTACCTTTTTATGAGTACAATAATTTCAGTCTGGGTTCATAAAAATAAATAAAATATATCCTTATAAGAGCACGACCGCGGTGCCTTAACAAGCTTTAACATTTTCCTCCTTGAAATTGTGTATCACAGAGGAAAGCCAAATTCGGTTGAGTTGCACCCATGACCCACTTACGTGGCTAATTAAAAGTTTTCAGGTCGGCTTAAAAATTAGGGATTTTTAGAGAGACATGTCACATTACAAACGGCCTCATTAGCCTTCCTAATCTCAAGAAAGAACAAATAAGCTTCATAAGTAAATACAGACGGAAAATATGTAATTTACATTTTATATTTGTCATATTCTGTGCTCAAATCTAATTATAGCATATAATTTGTTTTGCCTTGAACTTGCTTTTCGGTTTACATTTTATCTATGTTTTACTTTTATGATAAGCGTCGGCATATAAAAAGATGTTTTAAGTATTGTTAATTGTTTTTATTTCAATTATTCGACCTTGTGATTATCTTTCCAAGTAATAAAAGACGCAAACAATGATTCACTCTCAATGAAATTGAATCCTGCTAGATGTGTAAATAAATACCTACTGGCAACTGCGCCATTGTTATGAATAAGATAATGAGTGTTTGTTTAATTTTAACATTTGCATAAGTGAATTGGTTTCATAAACATATGAACAAATTCTGTAAATATTCTTTAAATAAATACGTTGTGCAAATAATGAAAAACGGTTTATTTAATTATTCAATTTGATATCATTTGTAGGAAATATAACTCGTAACTAATACAAGTTTAGTATACCGATACAAAAACATTATTATTATAATTCAAGATACGACTTTAACCAAGGCTTTAAACTAGGTGTTTTTATTATTATTTTTCTTGTGAATAATACAACAGATGCAAAAATGCCTACTTTTATATACAAACAATTAAATCAATATTAATAAAAATAACTTCATGGTATAATAGCTTAATTATATTTTTAAAGTGATTATTGTTTACCTAATAGGTTTATTCGGTGTTTGTAAAAAATATTTATTATTAAAATATTATTTGTAATCGTACATGCTGTGAATCTTTTAACTACGTACAGATGTCATTTGTCACCTAGATCTCTAGTTCCGATTAGCTTTTCAATCCTATAGATATAAATTACTATAACGTTAGTATTTCTTATTTCCTTGAATATCGCAGTGTTAATACACTTTAATAGTCTCTATCTTTTGAAAGACGTAATGCATGTGCCTATATTTTTTATGTTGTATATCTTATAATTAATTTTCAAAAAGATTTATTTCTGCAAAAAATTCCGACGATAACTTTAGTTCTTCTCTAAGGCTTTGGTATCTGTTCTTATGAATTGTCGAATAGGAGAAATAGAACTTACAGCCACCTTCGTGTTATAAATTATTATAATTATATAGTTATAAATTATAATTATGTAATAAATTATTTACTAGAACATGGAATCATTCACCCAACCAAATTATTTAGTAAATACGTATCAGTCAATCAATAGTATTGCATGCATATTTTTAGCGTGATTGACGCGTATAATACTCAAATCTATCGAATAAGAGTCACTTTCACGGCAAACGTCTATCAATATCGCGCTTACTGCACAAATAATGACGTAAATGCAATTTATTTTGATAAGTTACCGTGTCATTGCAATCAGTGTTAAGCGATTGTCATTCTAGATTACATGCATTATATAGCTCACACGGGCGAGTAAAGAATGTTTTATGATGTTGTTAAACCGTTATAATAATATACGCAATGTGTAACTAGGAAACTGGCTTAACATTGTTTTATTACAGTTTACATTTTATCTATCGCAGTATTGTAAATATGTGTTTTTTTATGTCTATTAACATTGTCGGATGTGAAAATCGGCAAGTTAACAGGATAGCGCTTCAAAGTTTAAAATGTTTATATTTTATTTAATATTTAAGCTAGCTCAACAAAAATCAACCGAATTTTAATACATGTTAATTAGTTTACTTAAACGGTAATAGACGACTACAATAGATTTTTTAAATTAATTAAAAGTCAGGAATGACATTTTAACCGTACCAATCCAATTATATTTTGTCTTATATCATATTGCCATTTAAGACAATGTTACATAAACAAAGTAATTAGCTATTCGTCGGAAGTGCCACATTCGACAATGTCACGCGTAAAAAGCTCAACACTCAATATCTTCTATCACTTATTGTTTGTATGTTGGAAGTACCAGATAAATCACTGTTAATAGTAAATCCTAGAACAATGTAAATGATTGCAGTAATTTAGATTAATGCAATCATTTACCAGTAATTTAGATAGGTTTTAAGTCTCTTATTAAACAGTATTTAAGTGTGGGTAAAGATTACATACTTCTTTTGTGAGTTGACCAGTCTGTTGAACTTTTTTATTTGAGAAACTAGTATAAATATTAGGTGAAGCCTTCTAAAATAAATATGCGATATAATATAGTCATTACGTGCAAGAGGTTAATGATATTTTTCGCTGTTAGGTTCGTTTAAATTCAGTGTTTTAGCATTTTTCTTTTTGTATACAAAGAAAACACATAAAAAAGGGAGTATCTAGTCACTAAGGGAAACGTTATCCTAGCAAGTGTTTAAGTGTATGTTTAGATAGAGTTCAAGATCGTTCAACAATAAAATGTTTAGAATACTAAAGAAGATCAGTTTTCTTTAAATAAGGTCAATTTAATTAACATTGAATTGTGTACCGGTATTAATTACTAATTGATGACCTTCACAGTCAAGGGCAAGTTTTGTAATTCGAGAAAGTTAAGAAACAGATAATTTACAAGATTGAACTTCCCAATATCATTACTTACTAATAATATTTACTTCAAACTCAAATTACTATTTACTATATCTTTGTTATCGTACTTAAAA
This sequence comes from Schrankia costaestrigalis, assembly GCA_905475405.1. Lineage (NCBI taxonomy): Eukaryota > Metazoa > Arthropoda > Insecta > Lepidoptera > Erebidae > Schrankia > Schrankia costaestrigalis. The sequence continues at coordinate 19,214,054 of FR997825.1, read as the reverse complement.
GTGAATGTTTTGCTAATTTCTTGTTAAAATATGTGAATAATAATAATGGTTCTGTTGTCATTAACTGGTAGGTACGTTATCTTTTCCTTATTTGAACATTATCTATGTATATCTATTATTAATTTTTATTATTTTATGTACCTACCTTCAGAATCAATCAATCAACTAGCCTATTGCCTGCCACTGCTGGCCTCTCCCAACACGCGCCACAAAACATGGTCCTGCACCAGAATATCCATACAGAATTTAGGAATACAATATCGGCCGAAGCGTTATATTTATTATAGCTCTCCGCGCTCGACCGTAGCAATTGATGATTGAAATCGTTTTTATAGTATAACGTACGGTGTTTACTGATCTCTTCCTTATTGAACTAATAAATCTACTATTCTTATATAAATTACAGAAATCGTTTATTTATTGGTAATCTCTAATACTTTTTAAATGTTCTTTTACTTACCTGTTTAGTTAAGCAGATATGAGTAAAGTCAAATATACGTAGCTCCTTATTATACACAAAACATTTGTCAGAATAGAAAAGGAATATTAACAATTTGTGCAGTTTTTTCTCGATAGTTTTGCTAATAATGAAGTAGTTCTGATTTATTTATCTGGGTGTTTATTTTGTAATAACTGACCAGTTTAATAGCTTAGATTAATCGCCGTATGCCTAAGTGAATTAATAAGCTCTACACGTACTTAGCCCAATTAAAAGAACGACAAAAGAAAAGTTTGTTCGTATTTGTTTAGCATATTCATTCGTTACAGTTATATGTTTTAATACTGATCAGAAGATTTTTTTTTAATATCTCATTTATTTAAACGATGTTGTCTATTATAAATAAAACATACCAATTTCTTAAAAACATCCTACACCGATAAAGTGTACGTCCGCATAATCAATCAATCTATAGTAAATAAATATAGAAGATCCATCTTTGATATGAATTATGAATGGGGGGGTCTTTGTAAATTCATTCTTGAACTTTCGCTGACAAATTACATCCTTATATAAACAACCTTGATACAGTAGGATCTATGACGTGGACGTGTGACGTGATTTTTCTTTTCGTTGAAAAAAACATACTACGAGTATTATAAAGATTTCCTATTACTTTCTCTATATATTTTGAAACATTCATGAAACATCATGAATGTGTAGTAACTAATTTTAAATTAGGCTTCCGACACTTATAAATCGAATAAAACGCTGCACTTAACTACTTTGTCTAAATTAACTAGAACGTTCCTTGCTTCAGGGATGATTCTCCAGATACTACACCTATTATTTACTTTTTTCCAAACTATCGTAATTGAACATATTTTAGTATTCTTAGCAAACTTACAAAAATGTTTAAAATAATGATGATACCACCTAACCAATTTAAGCTAGTTGTTTTGACAGAAACAGATTGCGACAAACGTCATTGCCTATAAATTAATTTACTGCCTGCAGGTCGAACTCTCTATGCACGATGGTACAGTAAGAGACGTCTGCTTCATAGAAGATACATCGAACAAAACTAGCTTGCTGGTGAGCGGTGGAGCTGGTGACTGTAAGATATATGTCACTGATTGCGCCACTGGGAAACATTTTCAGGTAAGAAAATTTATCTTCATCATTATAACAGCCCATTAATGTCCCACTGCAAGGACGGGCCTGCTCCCGTGACGGAGGGTTACTTGGCCTACTGATACCACGCTGGCTAGACGGATTGGTATAGGGTTTAATTTCAAGTTTTCCTTCTTTTATTTCGTAAAGATAGTAGTTACGGGTAAGGAAATTTATACTTTTAGCTAAAACGTTAACAACGGCAGAAGCAGGCATACAAAAGTTACCATTCTTGATATGTACCTTTCTAATAATATAATCAGATACGCCCTTGTTGAGTTCAAGATTAGATTCAGTTCTCATCAAAGAAGAGGACAGAAAATTTATTAAGATATAATTTTTTTGAAATTAATTACCCTATTTAGCTGCAGTTGAAGTTTAAAATTTTAATTTTTAACTAATGTAGGTTAACCATTTGCTTTTTAAATCAATATCATACAAGGCATACACTAGCAATTAAAAAAAGTCATAATGCTTTTAAAGTGAGCAGTATTTTAATTCGTGATATTAGCTGGTTCTAGTTTCTGTACATCACTAAAGGAATATCCCTCTATATTATCCGTGAGGTGACGGAGTAAGAATACAATAAGTCACCTCCCCATCTCATCCCATGGGTGTCTTAAAAACTGACTAAAGGACTATCCGTGAATATTATCTTTACGAAATAAAAAAGAAGGAAAACTTGAAATAAAACCCTATACCAATCCTCCTGGCCAGTGTGGTATTAGTAGGCCAAGTATCCCTTCGTCACGGGAGGAGACCCGTGCCTGCAGTGGGACATTAATGGGCTGTTATAATGACTAAGACTAAAGGAATATGGTATCCCTCCCGTGAGACAATATATAGCTGCTATGATAAATATGCGTGCCTAGTCTACAGAAAGCTCTCGTGCACAAAGAGGGATAATAATCCGCTTTTACGGACCATTATAGCTCCTTGTTTATCATAATAATATAAAGAATAACGTCGATTCTAACACAACTGGATACATAATCGTAATAGGAAACTACATCGTATCGTGGACTATAAATATTTTGATGTAGATATCTATACGAATATCATCATTGTTCGCGTAACATGTACTTTAATTTGCACTGAAGGATATCGCTGCAATTACATCGATCATTCAATTGAAACTTTGTGTTTGTGCAATTAACGCGACCGATTTACACAACGTTTTAGCAACTTGAAATTTATTTAGAACTAACTGATGCCCGCTCTTTCACCCGCGTTGTATAAGTAGCTAAAATGTTATTCTACACCCTAAACTATCTATATTCCAAATTTCATCAAAAGCCATTGAGTAGTTTTTCAGTTTTTGCGTGAAAGAGTAACAAACATCCATCCATACATCCTCACAAACTTTCGCATTAATAATATTAGGAGGATTCCTAGCAAATTTTGACTAAAATGGTAAATTTATAGACAAGTACAAGAAGTTCTTCATTGATACTAATAATAGTTTATCTTATAATATATTATTTCCACTTTAGAGGCACTTGCATATTTCCTGAAGTTTTCGTACATTTTATATGGAATCGCCGCACACGGTTGACCCCGGTGGCCGCTACACACTACAATCGTCGCTACTTTTGTGGCCGTTTCTTGCCTTTTGTGGAACTTAACTGAAAATATCAAATTAATCTATAAATATCTTCTAATATTATAAATATCTTCCATAAGCAATGACTTAACCCTGACACCTAGAGTTAAAATGATAAAAAGCACTATGAATTTATGTCTCTAAATATTTTTCCCTTAAGGCGCCCCTGTGCCCCTGTAATGATATTATGATTATGAATGTATCCAAATTGCTGGTTAATTTAAGTCCTCGTCGTCCTCAAAGTGGGGGAGCTATGACATAGAAACACAACATGGTAATAAATACTAAAGACTTATAAGATCGCTAAAAAGTATTTTACGAAGATCCAGCAATCGCATGCGTCGATTACACATATACGATGTACACGAATGGTATAGCATAATACCACGAAAACGACGTTATTCATTGTTATTTGTAATACCACGCTCGCAATTTGTGGTTTTACCTAACGCTTACCTCACCTACCCGTAAATGGTCGCAAGAATAATAGACGGGTAACGTACTTACAGTTCCCTTGAATGTCTCTCTCTATTCATTGAACAGTCCTGCTTAATTCCATGTAATTGATAACGAGTTCCGATAATGTAACTTTAAACAAATTATGAATCAATATTTTAAAAGTGATGACTTCATGATTTGTCATGTTTATTTCTGATTTTTTTACGTTACACTTCAAAATCCTAGATGCACAGGTTTTCTTCCAGTGTATTTTAAATAGCTAAACATTGTCCAGTTTTCCCTGTCTCGCAGTTGCCTCCTCATTCGAGTTTTACTACAAACCTAAATTTGAACTCTTTTGAATAAGAATAAACATTACACTTTACGAACATCGATAAATCCTCTTTTTATTCAGATATAAATTCAAGTATCTTGTAAAAAGTATAACGCCTCCTTTCTTAAGTGTATGTAGTCAATTGAAATTCAGTACTATAAATGGATTCAATTTCTTTTAGTTCGAAGTGATTGGTAGTAAATGTTTTGCTTTTTTGTACAGGCTTTAAGCGGTCACTCCGGTCATATACTATCGTTGTATAACTGGGGAGGAGCGATGTTCGTGTCTGGAAGTCAAGACAAGACTGTGCGTTTCTGGGACTTGCGTTCTGCAAGCTGCATCAACATTATTTCACCGCCTACAGGACAGTCAAATAAGGTTAGTAGAATTTTAACTACTACATTTTGATGATATTTTATGTTTATATGTATGTATTGTGACGTCATCTAAGTCTTAGAAGCAGCAAGGGTAAGACAAGACTAAGAGGAAGGTAACATAGAACTTTTACAAGACGTTTAAAAAAAAAAATCTAAGATCTATGATAGCTTAACATTGATTTTGAGGGAAATATTTCTCTCTGAATGAGCGGTACTCATCGTCCGCGCTCCCCTAAAATCGATCTTTTCCTAAAATCGAAGTTTTATTCAATTAATTTTAGCAACTACGAGCGTTCATTGATTGTTAAACTGAAGATACTTGACTTAACTGGACCACTATTACAGCGCCGACAAACAGTATTCATATGTTGACTCAATGCTGGACATAAGACTCATCCATTATCTCTGATTTGTCCTGCTTTGGTTGTTTTCGACCGGCTATCACTTTACCTTTACGAGGCTATGTAAGTTATATACCTACGTGCTGACAGATAACCCTTATAAAGATGCGATGAACACCTTTGTAAGGACGGCTGTAGGTAAATGTTGCTTATGTTGTATTCAATTAGGTTTTATTTTAAATAATTGTAACCTTCTTTGCTATACTTGGGCCATTACAAAGGTGGGAACTGACGTCATAATACATTACGTCAAAGAATAGAATAGAATAGAATAGAATAGAATATCGTTTATTTCTAAGTATATGGTATTACAGGGTGTTACACATTAAATAGTTCAACATACACTACCGTGTTCGGTGTAGAAATATTTCCTTAATTACTAAGTATTTTTACAATATTAATTATATTATTTAATATAACATGAATTCTTCAGAGACAACGACAAATAAAATAAAATAAAAAAATTAACAAAAATAAGAAATTACATACTATTTATTTACTATCTACTTTACTATTTTTATATACTATACAAAAAATTATTACTATTAGGTACATTTATTTATATTTTATTAACCTATAAGTGTGAGCGAAATGTCTGATAAAATGATTAGACTCAGATCGCAAGTTTGTAATGGCCCAAATATAGTTTAAAATTTTACGTTGGCTACTATTTAATTTGGCTATAATGTGTTAGTGCGTAAATAAAACAAATCATTCTGCAGTTTGAACAAAAATATTTTCAAAATTTGTATGCAACTCTAGACAAGAGCTAATATTTCCCACAATTTAAGAACGAATTACAATAGAATATTTAAGTACAATATTTCAGAGTACCTATTATATTAATATAAAACAAATAAATGCATTTTCAGGGGCGCCTCTGAGTCGCTAAACGGTAGAATTCAACCCCACAAATTATATCACCCCCCCCCCCGTAGAGTTTTACATTGAATAGATTAACATCAATAATGGCTGTCATATTTATTATTTATGTTGACGTATTATTGCTGCAAGAGAAGGGATCTTATGGCATCAACATAATAGGAACGAATCGATCTTGTACGATTTCGCCACATAATTAATTTTGATTCTTGCTGAGCTCTGTGTTATGTATAACATAGATCAGAAGAATGAAAAGGTATTGAATACTTGCCCATTGTGTTTCGATTGAAAAGCATTAGTTTAGCTACTTTTACATCGTTTATACTTATTACTTTAAAATGAGAGATTTTATACACTAAAGTCGAGGGAAAAAATGTATAAATAAATTAGACTTGTTTACCGTAAACTGTAAGATCTACTAACGATGGAAAATAATATGCTCAGTATTAGCTACAAGCTCCAGTTCTTGTGGTAGCAAACTAAATTGCATTTAATATAAAACTAGTGCACAAGAGATTACATTGAACAATTTGCTACAACGTTGAACACTAAAAGCAGGTAGGTGATCAATCATAACGCACTACTTCGTAAATAATATTCTTGACTATTATGTACTATCACGATTGCATTCAAGCTGCGTGTCTTGCTGCACTACTTTTTATCGCAGTCGGTCTAATAAATAAAGAGTTCATAATGCATGTAATGTTGCCACAAAATAATGCTCGCAAAAAGTAATAAAATTCATATGGATTTAGTAGAAACTATCGATTTAGGAAGTAAATAAAAATCGTTTGTAAGCAGCTTACACGGTAATCTGTTTCTAAGCTGATAACTCTTATGTTTTATTATGTTAAATTACATTTATTAATTATACTTACTTTATGAATGTAATATTATGTAGTTAAATAATAATAATATGTCTCATTCAAGGGGTGTCGTAAAGTAGGGGATAAAACTAAAGGCTCTTACTATATTCACACTAGCCAATTATTCAGGCACCTTAGAGTCATTTTGTTAGGCCTTTTTAAAAAAAAGAAAAAAAAATTCTGATTTTAGGGAAATTATACTCTGCCATGAATAAGCGCGTAAATATATTTGATAAATTACGAAAATGTCAAATTAGAAACAATCAATCGATTGAGAGCCAAAAGAACGTGCCTTTGCAATACTTTAAAACAACATTGATTTGGAATTTTTAAAATTTGACTACCTTGATCTAACACCTTTTACGTCATCGTCTTATATTAACAAAAATGTGAAAGATTGTGTGCTGATATTGTTTTTTTATCCTCGTAATAACATAAAAGAGAACTCATACACGAATAAGTCAAATATTTGACAACCTCTGTGCAAGTATCGCTTATATAATAGTAGGTATATGACTGCTACGCAGAACAACGAAAGCCTAGAACATAACTGTTTGTTTGGGTTTGGGTGATCGGTGCATAATACTTATGGATTTTAATAAAATATGTTTATCAATTATGTAGTACCTACCCATATTACAAGTAGCACTAATTATTTTGAGACTAGATGACTTTTTGTGAATGTTTAAGAAGTTTTAGTATAGGTATGGCCTTGGTCAAGTATTTATCCATAGTCGGCCTAGCTTACCCAGTTTGTGGGACTGCTCGATGACGATGTGCAACTGACCGGTCAAAGCTTAGACTAAAACATACTGATAATACAGTTTCGTTTGTTCATAGTTGTATTAGTACAAAAACAAATAACCATTAAATTGAAAAGTAGATATATAAAAACAGCGGTTACTAAAGAAACGCATAAGCAACATGTCAATTTTATTACACGATTTCGATTTGTTTGCATGATAATATATTTGTTCTTTTACGTGTCGCCGAGAAAATAGTTTCTTGTTTATTAAGCAATGAACTATGTGTATGTCTTCAATTTATATAGCAGCCCAACGAGCCAATGGAAGTGAAAATTTATAGCAGCGTTACCTATTAATATCTATTGTTTCTAAAAGTTATCTGTAATTAATTTTACTTACGACGAGGGATAGTTTTGTCCCTTCATCGATTATGTGGGGTATAACATTGTAACACTTCCTTTATATTAAGTTAAATGTTATCTCGCTTTAAGTAGTAACTCAACGAATTTGTACTTGATTAGTCATTGCTGTGATGACTATAGCAACCCAAAAATGTGACACTGTAGGTCTTACGTACGGGCCTCTATAAATAGTAACTTGGCTGACAAAATCGTACCTGTAATTGTTTTTTAATATCCCGTAAAAATCTACCTGATTGTTATAATCTTTCTCTGAAAAAGATGTTTCGTCATTTAAAAGTACTTTTTTAGAAACTAAATCAATATAATCCCTAGGAGTAGGCAAATCTGTATCAACCCAGTTAGCCAATGTATGCGTTTATGAAGTAGAAAGAACAAGGCTTTACGAAGTAAACATTAAAATTGCTTTATTCGCATATTCTGTGGCTCCCTTGCACTCGAATGTTAATTAAGTACTTAGAAGTTTTAGCTAAGTCAGCATAGTTTACCCTTGATACCCCCTACCTCTACTTGATTAAACACCTTTTTAAAAAATGTATTGCCATTTTTATGAGAGTTTTTTCGCCTTCGTTTTTATATAAATTAGGGAATTTGCTGAAAGTGGTAGATATAAAACTACTGATAATAATTAAAAAACATAGTCATTCGGCTCTCTATGGAACCGAATGACTAATAGACCATTTCCATAGTAAGCCGAAAGCTAAAAAAACATTTCAGATATATCTAACATATTGGCCTTTTCCAAAAAAAAAAATTACCTTGCGCGGTCCTGTGCCTCTCTCATCCAACAGTTTCCATTACACAGTATTTTTAAATGTTTATAATATGTTCTTTTAAAACAGGGATCTGCCGTAGCATCGTTAGCAGTAGACCCGAGCGGTAGACTGCTCGTATGCGGGCACGACGACGGTTCCTGTTCTCTCCACGACATCAGAAGATCACGGGCCCTCCAACGTTTTACACCACACTCTGGGGATCTTCGCAGCGTGAGATTCTCACCCGGTGCTTATTATCTACTAACTGCGGGTTACGATGGAGGAGTCGTACTTACTGACCTTCAAGGTAGATATAATTATACTAATGTTATAAACGTGAAAGATTGTAAAGTGTGCGTGCTTGTTACTGTATCTCGTAGAAACTAGTGAATAGTTTTGAATGAAACTTAACAATAATAATTACATAATTAATAATAAAAAAAGAAAAACAATGAAGTCTAGGTCTAGGTAGTATCACAATGTATTCTTAGTCCGTCACTTTACAGGGAACACTTACAATATTATAATAATACATTAAAAATGGCGGAAACCTATGTCCAGCTGTGGCCATCCATTGGATAGATGGATGAAAAAAAATGGTCATTTTATCCATCTATTGAAATCATATAAAACTTTTTATTTGTGCGTTTCATTTACACTTAAGCTCATTAATATATTGGTCACTCGTCTTCATTTAATATACGTTGCGCACTGTGTCAAGAATTCAACACTATATTTTGAATTTTGTTTCCAATCCTTAACAGTGCCATTACACAGTATTAATGACCTTTAGTGTACCTAATACACATTGTTTACATCAATATCAACAAATACATCGTTTGTTTTCCTCTAGGTGACCTGACGTGCCCCCTGCCCAGTGTACAAGTAGCACGCCACCCCGACAAAGTGATCTCCGCAAGATGGCATCCAGACGATTTCTCATTCCTCTCGACATCAGCCGACAAAACAGCTGTTCTGTGGACGATACCTCCAGTCTAAACTATAAAACGGTTAGGAAACTTTCCATACAAATTACTGTGCTTCATAATACAAAAGCTTTACGACAAATGAACATTTATCTATTATAATATGAAATTTAAATTATCTATATATCGTAACTAATGTTTAATTGTTATGTATTTACGTAATCAGAATATGTGTGCGTCCGTTAATCGTTTATTATTGTAATAAAAATAAGGTTTATCTGTGTATTGTCTTTTTATGTAAGTTGAAAAAAGACTTAATAAATGATTTCTATTTGAAATCTATACTTTCAATTATTAGTTAGATTTTCTTATTAGTTCATTTGCTAATTTATTTGACTTAATTTTCACTAAAAATTAATGTAATGTTCAAATATGAATACAAGATTATACACAATTAACTAAAATGTCATTGCGCAATCTAGTGGGAAAAACTACTGTTCAGATGACACATTTCTCAAAGAAAGAAAATAATTTAGGTACGTACCTATGTTTTTTTTAAAATACGAAAACATAATTTTCTTTTAAGTTATTTAATACGACATACCTTGAAATGTCTTCGATATATTAAGTAATTCTCGTGAAGAACTATTGAATATATAAGAACTGAATTTATTAATAAATACGTCCAATACGTGATAAAAAGTTTTAAGACTCGGCTCTGTAGAATTCGATTTAATACGAATGCTACTTGCTAGCTGAGCGAAGAAAAACGATTCATATGATATTATATATAGAGTTAAATTTCCTGATATTCTACTTTCATTATGTAGTCAGTACTGCTTCCAAGAATACGTTAAGTTAATGTTATTTCAGATGCATACAGTTAGTTGTAATCACAGATTGACAATCGATATACAGATTAAGATACGTCGAGCTATTAGATAGATAGATGACCGTTGTATTTTATCTGAGCGTCTCCGTGCTTCGAAGAACACTAAAAACTCCTTGGTCCCGACTGTTGTCGTAGTGACAAGCCACGAATGAGGCCTGGCTTAAATAACTCTTCGCTTGGTCGACACCTACTTGTACACTTCTCAAACGATAAAGAAAGAAAGATAGCATTTATATTATACGAAAATTCGTTTTTTTTTAGATTCCATAAGTACCGGCTTAACCTATTGTTTTACTTTTTTACTTTAAACTTAAAGGGTTTGGAGTTTGCCTCCAAGTTTTTAAGTGTCAATGAAGTGGGTTTGGTCCGAAAATCGATAGACCAATGACATAAACTCTTGGCCTTGATGTCTATCATTGCTCATGGAATGAAGTAATTAAAATTCTCTTATACATACATACTCAACTCAATACTTTCTATATTGGGTGTAGGCAGAAACTACTTCAATTACAATCTATATTTTAAGCTAAAGTATACAATAGAAACCACAAAAGTACTTCCATTCTTTTATAAGAAAAGGTTGTGGTACTCATAAGTTCAGTAAGAATATCAGGATTATTGTATGTATTAAATAACTGTAACCATATTTAGGTATAATGTGGATAGCAATCTACGAAATTAAACGTGATTACTTACTGAAGACGAATTACGAAGATGACCAATAAATCTTGACGAATAAACTTCTATGTAAAGAAAGCAACGCACACTTTTGGTGTCATACTATACATGGAAATATTGCGTACATTTACCAAACGGAAAATAAAGAATACATCATGCTGCTTTCCTTGCAATAGGTTCAATGACGAAAAAGGGTTAAAACTAATAAAATGGTTATAACTTGTACCATCATGTCAATTCTCGTTCCTTAAAATTCGGTTAAGTTAACTTTAGTTACTTTAGACAACTAAAGTTAACTTAACCGAATTTTAAAGAACGAGAATTGACATGCTTGTGTTAATATTTACTTATGCGTCCTTTTAATATTCATCCTGTATAAATGTATAAGTATAATTTAGCTTTTCGCTGACTCCAAATTATTTTCTTCAAAAGATTTTTCTAATAACTAAAACATTTATTGTATTAATACAAATGCAAGCAAGAGGATATCAAGAAATTAGGTACCTAATAACTTATTCATATGACAATCTTAGCACATTTTCTTATACTCACAAATGTCATGTTTTCGTAATATGCACCCTAATTCCTTACTATAAAGATTATTTCTCTTATTCACGTCTAATCGCTTATATGATCGGCAAATAAATAGGGCGGCATCCTTTGTGGTCGATATCTTTGTAGCCACCTAACAGCTATCGATAATAATTGCCTTCATAAAGCGAAGTGTATTTTTATTGTAATAAAGTGTAGACCTAATCTTAAGTTGAATGACAGATTTAATTGACAATTTGTGGAAGATCTTTAAGTACGATTGTGGCTGTAAGATGTTATCGAGTTTTCAAACGAATGTAAACTTTGTTCGATTGAAAAGTATAAATGTAGAAGATTGGAGAACTTCAATTTTGGGATACAATTTAGATAGTCTTTCTACTTACCTTTTATTAGTAAAGTTGCCAATTTGAATAGTAATGGGTTATTTGCAGTAACTTTAATTAGCTACCGACCTTTTTAATCTTGTTAGTTCTTCCTGCACATTAATTTATAATCGTTGAATAAAATGCCTTTTATCAAAAACTACTACTCAGTTTTTACCTTTTTATCTGTTTATAGTTTATCTTATTATGCTGAACCGTTTGTCTTGTTATATTTTTTGTAGAAGTAGGTGCTATTTTATTAACGATCTGTTGTAGTGAGAAAAGTATGGATGAGACTCTTCACTAAAAATAAAAAAAACAATGATTAAAAGGTTCTCCAAGCCCATAATACCACGGTCTAAAAACGTCGGATTTTATTTATATCGGGATTGAATCCCTTACAGAAGCTAAACTATGTTTTTGAAAAGATTGAATAAAATAATAATCATTCATTTCAGATTTACGGCTGAAACACAAAGAACGCGGACGCAGTGATTTTCTTACATGACACCCGCTGTTCACTGACTCCATATAGTGTGCGGGTCACAGACGGGTCGAGCGCGGTTGACAGCCAAGAAACATTATTAAAAATGATTTGTCAAATTTAATAGCGGATATACGCGCGGACTCTGTACTCCGCCCGTCCTAGCGGCCGCTTTCACTGTGTTTTTGATCTTCGAGCCAATAACACATTATGTTAACTTCATGTAAAATACTGTTAAACGGCAACAATGAAACCTCTATAAGGACCAGAAGAAATATCCCTCAACATAAAACTTCTTCGCGTTAAGAAAACTTCTGCTAAACTATATGTATGAAACTAGAGAATAGCCAGGCTAAACCTCCTAGATTTTATACTATTTATGTACCAATTTAGTATCACAGTTTTAGTTTGAGCTAAATAGTTTTACGGTCTAAAATTAGATGCTAGGTTTCAAAGTCTCAGATATCGTTAGTTAGACTAGAACGTAAATATTGAGGCGAATAGAACATATTTACGTTTGTGGTCTTATCGAATAATATTTTTAATAAAATAAAAACATATAAAAAGCAACATTAATAAAATAAATAATAATAAAATGAAAATATTTTGAAAGAAAGTGCTTGATCTTAATTAGGGTCGTAGCACATAAATATATCAAAACGTAAACGGATCGGCACCGTATCAACTCGAGCCGTTCAGTATTATTTGTATGAAACCCTATACTGCAACGCACACTAATCGGAATCGTAACGTAATCGGATTTTTGACGTTTGACACCGAGGAAAAAGACGAGACGGTGCCGATCCGTTTAAGTTTTGATATATCTGCTACGACCCTATGCTGTTTGGTAACGTAAAGAATGGTGACAATTTTAGTGCTATTATGGTTACTTTTGAATATAATTTTAATTATACTTAAATTCTCAGGTGCTGATTATGTTTTACAATTTAAAAACGTTGAAAATTATATGAGTATTGTTGGTGATTTTGAGAGGTGAAATATAATAATTACAAATTGGATAAGTAATCACGTTAGGTTCAGAGTTAATTAATGCATTGCTACATACGGGAAACAATTAAACTTGCCGTAATAATTTATCAGTATTTCTTTATCAAAAACGTATTTATTCTTTTTGTATTATATTCACATCGATGGCAATTCTTGTTAAATAATATAATAATAATATTATAATAAAAGATCAGAAGTGACCGTTCATGTAGCACTAAATTCGACCTAAAAGATTAATTATATTAATATTCTAAAGAATCTAAAAGATTATTAATGTTACTTAATGTTAAATATGGTACTGTATGTTCTATGTAATTGTAAGAGTTTGCACAAATTTAATATTATTGGATACTTATGACTCTTATAAAACTAATTTGCGTAGCTTGTTATTCCTTGTCAAACAAGTACTTACATTAAGTAGTGTTTGATTATTATTTTATTGTTTTTTTTTTTAATATTTATTATCTTTATTCAGAAGCATCATAAAATCAAAATGTAAAAATTATTAACCGTACTTGATGCACGCAACGATTTCTGAATGACGTGAATGTGATTTATCATGACAAAAAAAATGTTATATTTTATTATTAAAAAAATGTTGTTAATAAAAATATTTAATATTTTAAAATAATTAAATTAGTATAAATTATAATAAATTAATGCTTATGCTTACCTTTAATGTTTATTTGGAAATGACGAATGATGAGTATTATCAACATCGTGTAAGGTTTTTAGCTGAAGTACGCGCACAGAACGAAGTTTTCGTATAATAACTATGTTTGTTCTTAATTATGCCAATAGTGCAATAATTATTAACTGTCTCTCACTAAACCATCGATACGGTAATACTGTAACCAGATCTTGTTAAACCGAATTAATTTAATACGTGTATCCATTATTGTTTAAGAATATATTCACATTATTGACAATTTGTGGTTTTATTTTTTAATTTACCACATTCTAAAATCCTTCCCTACTATTTATACTATGATTCAGTCTGTTGTTATGACAGGTCAAGTGACAATGGGCTGGTCAATCTGTCGAAGTCGAAGCAGTTGGAGCACGTCCGTATGGATTGAGGAGCCACTTCAGATTATAAAAGGAAACTCTCCCCTTTATTTAGTAGGGAAGTAAATAATAATGTAGGCGGAATTCTGAAATTTGTAGTAAAATATGTCCAAAGTTATATCAATGTGAATGTGGCTCCTCAATCCAAACGTCTGAACTGAGGAGCCACCTGAAACACGGAAAGTATATCACGTACATATTTGAAAATGTTGTATCATTATGTAGCAATTGTGTATAGTGTCTACTAGAAATCTGAGCCCAGTACTGTTTATTTTAAAGAATATATAACACTTTAAATGTGGCTCCTCAATCCATACACAAGAGCGTGAATTGTCATGAAAGTAATTGGTAAATTTAAATTCCCCCATTGTGTCCGAATTTATACCAAATGGACAAAGTAGTAGAACTGAGTGAATTTAGTAAAATAACGCATTTTAGTTGGCTCCTCAATCCTGACGTCTGCTTAATAAATAATTGACTGTACCTACCTGAGATCACAACGGAATAGAATACCAAAGACACTAACGTTTAGTATAAATGTCTACTATATACTTATGTACAGTTCAACATTGTATATGATCGGAATCTGAAAAACAAATTACTTCTCAATATTCCTTTTCCTTCCCTTTTATAATCTGAAGTGGCTCCTCAATCCATACGGACGTGTTGGAGCAAGCATGTCCTAGGGTGGAGACCACGACCCGGCATAAGTAGCGTAGGGTTAATGGTTAAAGTATCAAGTACACCAATACTTGTGGTAGACCGGGTAGGGTACACCAATTTGGAGGAGACCTGTTTCCTATAGTGGAGGGCTAAAATGATCATAAGTAGTATGAAAGTAATTCTATTTCCAGTGTCACTACTGTGTTAAGATTAGTAGTAACACGGGGAACTTTTCGAAGGCAGTATGGTGACGTTTGGTGTATGACTGAGCTATATGCCATTTCTACCACATCGAAGTTTTATCTAAAATAGTCATGCTGTTGCACACTTATATTTAAAGCGAGATGGACTGTAAGCTGTAAGCATAGTAATCTTAGAAGGTGTGAAGTATCAACTTCATGAAATTCGTGTAGGTACCGAAGAGCTGCATGAGAACTTTGTAATAAGAAAAGATAATTAACACGCAGTAACGCGTAAAGGCACGCGCTTGAATTTTGAATTATCTTCAGAACGTGAAAGGGTTAAAATGAACTAAAAAGAGAACTTAAGAAAAGTATTGCGTTATAAGAGAATATGGATGCGAAATAGTGAGCTGCCCTTCAATCGTTTAGATTTTTCAAGTTAACTATGGAGTTCAAGTAAACTGGCTTGTACCCAGTGGGGACGACAGGGTGGGGACGACCGGGAATAAAGGGAACGTACCTACTAAAGCAATGATCTTAGTCGACTGATTATAAAGAAAAAAAGAAAGAAAATAAATTTATTCCTGCATAAAAAAATACAAGACGAAAAGAATACAGATAGGTATTGTACTAAAACATATAATAAACTAGCTGACCCGTGCCCACTTCGCTGGGTGGCGAAAAAAACGCGTCCGTTTTTTAAACATATTTCATTACTGCTCCACTCCCATTAGTCATAGCGTGATACTATATAGCATATGACACCGATAAATGGACTATTCAACACAGAAAGAATTTTTAAAATCGGTTTAGAAGATCCAGAGATTAGGTATACCCCCTACAACGTCACAAACACACGAACACACAATCACACAACTTCTCTTTATAATATTAGTATAGATAAAATAACGTCATATTTTTTCTATTGGGTTCTAAACTATGCCTAGATATAGTACCTACTTATGCTTTATTTTTCGTAAGTTTCATATAAAGGTACAAGTTTCTATTATAAATACCTACTTACTGAAATTTGAAACCTGCTTGAGATAAGTACCTACCTACTCAACAGATATTAACTAATTACAAATGCCTACAATAATTAACAAAATCTAAATTGCTCAGGTGAGCTATGATGACAAAGATTTATAACAAAGTTGGTATAGGAGTGACAACGTCAATGCAAAAGAGGATTAATGTTTATAAAGTGAAATAGGTTAGCCAAAGGGTTTGACTTGGGTATAACCTTACTGTTCGAGTAGTTGTTTAGAGATGTTCTAAATATGTCCCCCTAATTATAAACTTGCTGTGCTCCGTCACCTTCCTCGTGTATGAAAACTTTATTTATACAACAAATTGTTTATGTCGCAGGTGAATCTTTATTCCAGATCTAATTCGTTCATAATTAGGTTAGGGTACTTAGTGCTCAATATTCTCTGCCTACTTCCTTGGGAAAAAGGCGTCAGTTTATGTATGTATTATCTTTAGAGACGGTAAGCTCGAAATAGACACAAAACTTACATGTCTGACCAGCAAGGTACCGGCAGACACTATTCTACATCACTGGAAGAAACCTGCCGAGGAACCTGAAAAGGCTTATAAAAAGAAATATACATTATTATGTGCACATAACTTACTTTTCATTAAAAGCCAATGTTGAGAAGTAAGGGAACTTAGTAGGCTTTCAAACGTAGTGTGAAGAAGCATTTGGCCAGACACGCAGCTACGTTATCTCTCGACTACTATTATTACTCTCTGGACTATACCTACCTATTAGGCTTTTCATCAGGTTCGATTAATATCATTTATCATATTATAACAGCAAATTAATGTCCCACTGCAGTGACGGACCTCCTCCCGGGACGGAGGGATACTTGGCCTTTTAATACCACGCTGGCCAGACGGGTTGGTATAGGGTTTAATTTCAAGTTGTCCTTTTTTATTTCGTAAAGATAATATTCACGGATAGTCTATTAATTCGGTTTTTACGACACCCATGGGATGCGATGGGGTGGTGACATATTGTATTCTTACTCCGTCACCACACGAAGCTGATGATATTGCCGAGACTTTATAAAAAAAAAGTAACAGCCTCTGTCTTGTGTAACGCCCGTGTGCATTGAATAAACTAAATATTTTTAGGTCAAACATGTCAACAAGAAGTGTAGTATGTAGAGTAGAGCAGTATATAGTAGTAATGTAGTATGTAGATATATCAATACTCTAAATTGTAATAGTAATATACGATAACAGTAAATAAGAACTTCACGCATAATAAATACTTACCTATTGCAAGGAGCGCATTGCGGGGTATGACTGGACTCCGCAGTGCGGTTTCAAATACGACCTCTGTGGCGTAGTGGTTATTTAACTAGATTGCTACGCAGAGATGTCGGGTTTGATTCCCGCTTAATGCAAATCTTTGTGTGCATGAACATGATTTTCTATGTATAATATGTATGCATTTACAAAAAAAAATATATTTAAGTATGTTTATCCATTGTATTACCGTACGTATTGTGATGTATACGACAACATATACATCACAATACGTGAATAGGTTTGTAAAGAGTCGGGAACGCGCGTGTGAATCTTCTGGAGATGCAGGCGTTCGTAGACTACGGTTACTACTTACAATTAGGTGTGCAGTAGGTATACCTGCCTGGCACTACTGTGATATAAAAAAAACTAGAATCTTCGAAATCAAACGATAATGACGAAATAAAAAACACATCGATGGTTGGACATATTTATTTAATACAGCAACAAACACTGAACAAACAAGATTTTAACTAATAAGTATTATAAGTACTTAGGTTCTATTGTAACTATTACTTTTAACTGTATTCATTGAATGTGATTATGTGTACCTACTTGTTTTTCTAATCTGAGAATTCACAACCACCGTGATGGTATAGGTATTTGAATATTCTAACGTGAAATGCATTGGTCTACTGATTTAAATATGTTAGGAGCCCGACAGGTGAAAATAAAGTGATTTATGCGCATTACTTGTATTAATAGTCAAGGACATTTTTAATAGGCAATGTTACATTTTACAAGGGTTAGTAGACAGCGCAATAAGCTGAATCCTTTCTAACAATATTAGTAACGGATCGTTAAAAAAGGAAATCGATAGGGGATTATTTTGTTCAGTAGTGGGATAATAAGGCTTATTATAACAATATTTCACTACATATTTAAACGATAGATTAACAATGAACCAAATAATTTTCAAACTAGAAAAAGTTTTAACTAAAGTAGTGTCCCTACATTTTGTAGCGTTTTGTACAAAAGAGTCGCAGTCAAGGCTACGCAGAAGCCAATATTTACGAAAAATTTTGCATATTCAATAGTTAAATATGTATCAAGTCTCGAACATTTTTTTTTATTTCTTACGAACACTTAGTCTACAAATTGTTTAATACTAATCAGTTATTTCATTATTCACTATCATAATATAATATTATAAGTAAGTAAACGTTTTTATGGCAAGTTCTAACGTGACATTGACAGAAGTTCTCGATTATCGAATTCTAGAACTCGTGTATAGAATGTTTAAATGACCTAGTCTGAAGGTAAGAGCCATAAACGATGGTAAAAGTTTTACCAATTTAACCATTTTAACAGCTCTTTGTTCTATGTCACTATTTTTGTGATTTCGAGACACAATTACTTAGTAGGAACTGTGCCCTATAAACAAAAGGACATCAGGTGTCATCGTACCTACGTTTAACACAATAGAGTATTTTGTTTAGACAAATATTCTGCTAATATAAATGTAATCTATTTATTAATAAAAATTTGATACATTTAGGTTCGGAACCTTACATTTAACTGGTCATCACATTCGAGAAACACTACAATAGTTCATTGATATTAATTATGTACATGTTTTTAATCCGCTGCAAATTGGAATGGCCTTTAATAACAAGTTGAACTTTAGAATTCTTGTGGTCAAAATTATGATACTTAATGTTGCCATCAGTCATAATTACTAATACATACGAATTCCTGTCAAAGTAAGTTTTTTACAACAAAAAATAGGCGCACAGAGTAGTTGCTACATTGTAAAATTTATAAGAAAGCGTCCAAAATCGTTACTTCCAGACACAGTTTTTGAAACTGAGACAATTTAAATACATAACAACAATTTAATCTATAACTATCAATACAAACAAAATATTTGACCAATTTTATACAATTTAAAACATAATAGCGATAACATTAATAAACATTACAACATTTAACAGGGTGAACATCGTTTAATGTTATCTAACGTCTGCCTACATATTTGTAAAACAACTAAACATGTGCTTAGCTGAGTTTAGAATACGTTAATGTAATGATCACGTTATTCATCATTCTTCGTCGTTCGTGTAATAATTCAATCCAATCAGAAGATTGGTGTTGAATACATTACAGACCTATTTAATCAACATACACGATAATCACATTAACGATATTACCAAAAACAAACTGACACGGGCATCTATAGCGCAGACATTAATAAAATTTGAAAACTTAGTAAGTAATAAGTAATCAATATTAAATTATTTCAAACAAAACCTTTGAACTTATAAATAAAACTAATTTTGTTTATTTAATTAGAATAAAACTTTCTCATTGGCATCGATGCTACTTTTTTAAACTTTAATACACGACTACAATTTCAATCATTAATTTGTTATACAAACATGAATAATTTAGTAGCTTCGCTTTACCCTGTTTGCGTACAGACATAATAATTCGCTCCAAAGATTGTAATAAACCATCAAGTAAAAAGAAAAAAATATGATCCCATCCCCTAAAAATAAAAAACAAAACAGCACACATGCTTACCTTCACCTACAAGTTTATTATAATTATGATTAAACGATCATTTAATAAAGTTTTTAATCGTACATTTAGATAGGTCTTGTTTGTCTACATTTGACAAACAATCTATTTCAGTAGCTCGATATCTTATAATAAAACACGTTTTCTATTCGCCTGTTAATGGGCGTACCTAAGAATATTTATAAAGATAAATGTAAACTTTGAAACAACGTAAATACATATTATAAAATAGGTTAAAATAAATGACGTTCTGGTGACACAACGAAACAACTAAATTGTAAAAATGTAGTTACTTTAACATAATTAATAGGTACATATGTATGTATGACAAACTCATCATATTTTTATTCTGCCGTTTTTCCTAAATCGCTCTTGTATTTTCCTGACGTCTCAGCTACCGTTGGAGCTTTAGTCGCTAAGCATTTCCTCGTAAAAAAGTTGTGAACGTGAACACTCTTACCTCCACTCCTTGAGGGATATGATTAATGCATAATAAAAGATAATTCTTTGCAAAGAAGTTTCTAACAAGTTTAAGCACATTTTGACGATGAAGACCTATCTTCCTACTAGGTATTAAGTGCTTGCTCTGCCACTGTCGAATGTGCAAAATGCTAGTGTTTGTTATTTGTATGGTACTCAAATGATTTGCATGTATTTGGTAAAGATTAAAGAGATATATTTCAGGCATTCACTACCCATACTTACATTTGCAATAAAGTGCGTTTGATGTCAACAGACTGTAAAAGATCGCCCGAAATAAACTGCTGTACTATGTATGCCACAGCTTTTATGGTTTAATCTACGTTAAGGGCTGTATACTTTCAGTACAATTTTATAGAATACGTTACTTTTAAGTTTAGCGAGATGAGCTAGACAGGACACAAACATACTGGCCATTATTGGCCATGGACCAAAACATGTAAGAGTCAGCGGGAGAGGCCTTTGCTCAGGAGTATGATGAAAACTAATGGTAATTACCTATGTAAGCGCTATGTAACCTACAAGAGATCCGCGCATTATAGGTATAAAAGCTGCATGTTATCTTACGTGTACTTTGATATTATGTGTTATAGGTAAAACATAAATCTATTGACATTTCTCAAAAACCTACTGAGCAACCGCTCAGTAGGTTTTTGAGAAATGTAGTAAATAGACTAACATTAATACATTCCTATTTTTAAAACGATGCAATAAACTGACGAGATAATGAAAAAATTAAATGAAGGAATCAAATAAATCATTGAATGTCTTCGATTTTTAACTTAGTAAGAGGAAAACAGAATTTATTTTGCATGGTCAATTATAACAACAAACACAACCTAACCTAACTACAACAACAATAAACAAAACAAAACTTAACAACAGACACAACAAAACAAAACTGAACCACAAACTACAAAACAAAACTTAACAACAAATCTTAACACTTAACAAACTATAAAACTAAACAACAGACTACAAAACTTAAGAACAAAGAAAAAAAAACAAAACAACAAACTATAGAACAAAACTAAACAACAAACTACAAAACAAAACTGAACAACAAATCTTAACACTTAACAAACTATAAAACTAAACAACAGACTACAAAACTTAAGAACAAAGTAAAAAAAAACAAAACAACAAACTATAGAACAAATCTAAACAACAAACTACAAAACAAAACTTATCAACCAACACAACAAAACGCAATAACATACCGTAACAACAAACACAACATAACAAAACTTAACAACTAAGACTACAGAACAAAACATAACAATAAAAATACAGAAATTAACAACGGAAACTACAAAACGAAAATCAACAAAACTTAACAACAAACTACAAAACAAAACTTATCAACCAACACAACAAAACGCAATAACATACCGTAACAACAAACACAACATAACAAAACTTAACAACTAAGACTACAGAATAAAACTTAACAATAAAGATACAGAAATTAACAACGGAAACTACAAAACAAAACAAAACTTAACAACAATCTTAACATTTGAACAAATTGCAACGAGAAAATGAAACATTCATAGTTACACTCAGACTAAAAGAATGAAGCCGAATGACAAAACCGCGCTTGCTGCGCTTACGTACCTCAGGTCCACACGTATAAAAACTTGAGCAAGTAGATTTTCTTTACCATTCTTGTTTAGAGATTATTATAATTTCACTGAACAGTGCTATTAATAAATTAATAGTAATTCTGTTTTTTTAATGATTAACTTATTAACTATTAACTAGGTTTAATGTTGGAACATTGTTTTTGGAAATGACATTAACTTACGTCATTCTACAGCATCGAATTCAAACAACAGTTGAACAGCAAAAAAATTAGCTGATATAATCCTGACTACTTTTTATAGTCGAGGCAGCAAAACATTAAGAAATACCACTTTAAAACGTATTAAAAATTTAAATCGTACGTGGTAAAGATGTCGCTCTATGGTCGTTTTCTTTTCAATAAAGGATAAAAACATTTGACCCACTAACTCCATGCTAGGCAGGCTTTAACTTAATTATCATGCGTGTTTATAATGTCTTCAAAGCAATGGTTCTTCTGAATACTTCCTTGTAATAAAAGTTTTGTTAAGATATTGACTTCTTATTTATTTTTAATTCGTCTACATTTTCTCTATTTTAAATCTGAATTTATTCAATGTTTCTTCGTTATTGAATGAGAATTCACTCAATGCTAAAATACAAAAACTTTACTTGGCTCGTTTAGTTTCAGTTAAAACTTTTAATTCAGCACCTAGTTTATTTTAGGTTTGAAGGTGTAAAATTAAATTCGTATCCCTTTTATAGTAAAGGCTGAACCATACTAGACGGTCAGTGGCAGCAAATATGCAATTCAAGGGCACTTTGTGACCTGCGTACTGCCCTAAGCAGTTCTGAACTTCTAGTGCCTAAACAAATGCAAAATAATAACCTATTACTTGTCATTAGGGTTCATTTTGGTATTCTCAGACATAGGTATGTTAGTTTCTAACTATGTTCAATGGATAAACAGAATGATACTCATATCCGCGATATTATTATACGTATTTATACTTACGTCATAATAAGTAGACAATGTTACACTTTTGATAACGTGTTCTGATCATATTATATAAGAAGTAATAACTTGATTACGATGAATTAAATACAGTTTTTTGGATAATAAGACATTTCAAGCTTCAAGGTTTCTCGATGGTAAGCTTCTAACGCAATCAACAAACCGAAGGTTTTTGGCCAGCAATGAAAAAGGAAAATTAAGAAGATTTATTCTTCTCATTAGGACAAAAGATAGCTCGGCCTTAAGTATCTCCCTATCTCAAATGTTTTGAAAGTCAAATAGGGATAATACCTACTGCGCATTCGCAATGTTTTGTAGGGAAGGAAAGATTAGCATACTTAGCACACGGTACCTATCTGTGTATGCCATTAACCTACCGTAAAGTTGGACTGTACGCGTATATGGTTTGTGTATTTTGATTAGGCGACGCATGATAATCATAATTCTAGCTGTGCAGTCGTTGTTTCTTTTTTTAACCGACTTCAAAAAAAGGAAGAGGTTCTCAATACGATTGTATTTTTTGGGTTGGTTACCCAATTTCTCGAAGACTGCTAGACCGAATTGTACCGGATTTCCCATTTGGTAACATTGTCACCAGACCTGAATCTGGATGACGGTATCCCAGAGAAATCGAGGGCTTTTGAAAATTGTAAGGACGCATCGTGTAAAATCTTGTCGTACACGTGTACCTATCTCTGATGTCGCTACTAAATAATAAAGAGTTAGAACTGGTCTGATACTGTAGACCGCAGAGAGTCGAGGGAACTCCTTAACGGTATATAGCAGCTAACTTGTGTTTGGGCTTAACCTGAATAAGGCTCAACTCACACCGAAAGAGCGGCGAAGCGAAGCGACCCGCTAGGTTGATAAATTAGTTTTTGAAATTCGCCGGAATTTCCTCAAGGATCCGTGCGACTTGATCAAGTGTCATGCGATAATAAGTATTATGTCAATGAAAATAAAGTTAAAATTTGTATGACACTGCGCTCCGCTTCGCTGTCCTTCGCCGCTCTTTCGGTGTGAGTTGAGCCTTAATCTTTTAACTGTACTTATAATAATATGTTGACTGTTGCTATTATCGATATAACCTGTGTACTACAATCTTAGGCATTAGTGACAGAAAAAATAGAATGACCCGTCATACATGTTCTTATAGCTAACAATAATAAAAAAACGTAACCAACACCAGCACACAACACAAAATATAAGAAACTAATAAAACAAGAAAAAAGAAACACACGTGGGCATAAAAGTACTATCGAATCATATCTTTGGAGTGATATTTGAAGCCATTGGTCATTTACAAAGAGTCTTTTTTATGTGGGTGTTCTTCAACGGGCGGTACACCAGCAGCGGACATCTTGCGGCGTTCGAGACGCGCGCGAGACACTGGCCGGTAATACTGCTCGCTTCGCCGCCGTCAGCGCTCTGGAGGCGGGGCTTCCGACTCCAGCTCCATCCACAAGGAACTGATGACCCGGCCCTCTGATGACAAACAAAATATACCGATTACTACGAAATATACTGTTACGTTTTAATGGCAAAAATGGACAGTAGGTCTAAGAACTATGCATTCTCCGTGCGGATGCCGGGTCCATCGCGTGATAGAGGACGGAACACTTGCATAACAGCTTCTAGGACTTACGACCTAGTTGTAGGTTTAAGGGGGACCACAACAACGCGTGAGCGGTCACCGACACGGTCTTAATTCTTTTAATAAGTTGCAGAAGGATTTCGCTGGAGTAACCCTTGCTCTTAATAGTATGATTTCAGCGTAATACATTTAAACTACTATTAGTAGTACAAAAAGGTTTTTAGTAATGAGACACCGATGGGGAAAGTAAGGAAGGAGAGCGGGAAATAAAATAAATATTAAGAAGAATGTTTTTATTATTATTAAAAAGTTTATACCCGTACTTAACTTTAAACAAAGTTGCACATAGGTTTCTGTGCTCCACTAAAGAAAAAAAACATCCTGCGATCGAAAAGGCTGACTATGGTCTAGTATTACTAAATTAAACATTTTAATATTGAGTAACATTTCAATAAAAGGTAAATATCCATGACCAGAGTGGTATCGAGTTGCCCAAATTTACCTCTATTACGGAGGAAATAATTACTACTTTACTGCCGGCGGTAAATCGGTCAAAATCAACAGAAAGCAGCAAACATTATGGTGCAATAAACGTATTGAGTAATAACTTTAGTTACCTAGTCAAACATTATTGAAACGCAATATTACTGAATGTTTTGTATGAGCCAACTAATTGCTTCTAAGCCCTAAGCCCTTCTAAATGTTAGCTAGTGCAACAGTCAGTTTATACTTCATATCATTGTTTATTGTGAGTATTGAAAACGCAAAATCGTTGATTTAAGGTTGATAGGTTGTTGATATTTGAATGAAGAGTTAAGCCGTTACAATACCTTGTAAGTATATTGAAACTGGCTGTAAATAAATGTTCAGCTATAGCTTATGTACTATTTATTTTTAAAAAGTATTGATAAAAAAGAGTGGTTTCCAGCTCGATTTTGATTTCTAGAATATTTTTATTTATTATACTGTCATCAATAAACTGCTTATTGCTAATACGAAAAAGTCGCGGTCAGTACTGAAATAGCACTTTTCACACTGGTTGTTCATTAACGGGTATTATACTAGCTTACATGACTTTAGGACAATTTGGCGTGATATGAATGTGTGTGTGAAATATTTTATAAGGATTTTAAATACTGAATCATGAGTAACAGATTTTACAAAGTTCAATTTTCTTAAAAGAAAACTCATGCTCTATTTTTTTTCTTTACTTTAAAAAAAAGTGATAAATACAATACAAATGAATCATGATTTGCAGCCACCTTATAAGGGTTTTATTTAATGGTTAGTTGCAAGGGCTAATATAATTTTGTGTATGAAACATAATTTGTTACTTAGTATAAACTGCGGAGCTCATAGAGACTCATGATAGTCTCCTCCTGGAGCTCCGCAGTTTCGAAGTTTGTAGCGTGCACTACTCTACTCAGTTCCCACCTGTTACCACAATTAAATATATTATAAAAATCCTATCATTAACAGCACTGTGGCCAAAATTGGCGGGGTAGGTTCAACCACAGAAAGTAACGTTTATTCGACCTGCTTCGGCTTAGCGTCGTAGCACATATAACGTAACGTAAACGGAACGTCACCGTATCAACTCGAGCCGTTCAGTATTCTTTGTATGAAGGTATCTTACTGCAACGCACACTAATCGGATACGTAACGTAATCGGATTTTTGACGTTTGACACCGATGAAAAAGGCGAGGCGATGCCGATCCGTTTACGTTACGTTATATGTGCTATGACCCTTAATCGCCATCGAGCGCTGGCTTTATTGATAGTACTATCGTTAGACAAAGTGAATCTGCTTTCTCACTAATCAAAGACTGCCTTTCGACTACACGTTTGGTTACAATCGTTAACCAGCATTGTCTTTTTCGACTGTACATCTTTCTTGTTATTACTTGTCAGGTTGTCTTTAATTGAAACGACAAAGGCACCAAAATTCTTGAGTCTTTTTTTTTGGAAATATGTAATGTAAATATCGATAGATGTATGTTACCCTTGCACTAAACACAACTGAATAGATAAAAATTAAACTTTACAATAATATCAGAACGACACATAGTCTACAATTTAGAAAGATATTGAATTTATAATAAAAACTACTCAAACTAATAATTCTGCGCAGACCTAGTCGCTAACACCAGCTAGTATGGCTATAAGTAACTATCCTTTTAAAATATGTAAAATCACACAAATATAAACTTTGTCGCATCAAAATAGAAACCGAACCGCTTTTAGAATAAAAATGTCACCTACTTATTTCTGATGGCTATCTAGCAGTTTTTCTATTAAAGACTACAACAAAAACGATAAAAATCACGACGAAATATTTTATTTGAGTGTATCCCCATTGATTTGTGTGATCCCGAAAGGAATTTCTATTCAAAAAACTGCTGTTTGTCAAAACGTTGTCAAAGGCGAGCTCTATTAAAAGTAAAATAAATAGAAAAACGAATTGATTGACGATCTAGTATTATTCCAGTCATTTTTGGGATTTTAAACCCCAACCTGCCGAATAATTCCCAGTGAGCTGGATTTTTGTATACATGTTTATTACGGTGGTAAATTGAAGTTGTGAAAATGGACATCAATATCGTGCCGAAAAAAAGCTTTAAATGTCAAAAGGCCACGCAAACTTACAAAAATATTTTGCAATCTAACCACAGATATCTGAATAAAGAATCTAACGGAGCCCAATACCGGTCATTATAAAGATTATTTCTAGTAAAAGTATCATTAAAAAATATTTTTTTTTCTGTAAAATCAACGGTTTTTGAAATAGAACTGGGAAGCAATATTATAAAGAATCTTTTCCTCACCACCTACAAAGTAAAAAGGCGTAGCAAGGCGCGTTTGTGATCCATTGCAAATTAAATACACTAATGTATTGACTACATAAACAAATCACTTGTAAGATAATACATACGGGTACACAAATTATAATCTTTTTATAAATTAATTTTTTATTCATCGCATGAAAAAAATACGTTTCACCATCGAATAAAGACTTAGTAAACACTTACATTTCGGACAAGTATGAACCAACTTGTAATACGCCATTGCGACTGTAGGTATACATCGGAATAAAATTAACTTGTAAGGCGCGTTTACCACTTTATTCGCGTGAAGAAATGAACGCCGATTTTCGGTAAGTCAATGTTACAGAAATAGGCATTGTCTTATTTTAAATTGTAAACCAGCAAGTTTTACCGAATATAGTGACTATAGGTTAATACGCTAATCGCGAGGAGTACTTTTTGCCACGAATACAGTGGTAATAGATGTTTACCACAAAAATAATCCTTTTACTTTGTGGTATTACACGTTTTATTTAATATCTAATAGAACTTCAACAATATTTATTTAAAAAATATTCAAACTAAGCGGAAAAAAAATTAGCTTTCAATTGACATGTCAATCATGTTTACCTATAGGACGTGTAGTTCTTAAGTTATTCAATAAAAACGGTTTTTTATTTTTCCTGAAAAGTTGATATTTTAATCTTACGACTTTATTCGGTGGGGAATACGATATATAGGCATAAGAAAGTAAACTTTAATTAGACTAACTGTACGGAATCTCACTTGTTTGTGCTCGTGTCAGACATAATAGAAGACTGTTTGTTATAGAATGTAAGGCCAATACCCCGTTACCACGTACGAACAGTAAATCACTTAATTCCGACTTACAAAATAGTGATTAATGTTACACTAATTTCAACTTTGATTCAATTACAACAAAAACATCCTTCGAAGGTCACACAACTTAAAGGTATTAATAAAACCACTGATAGCTGCTCCAGTTTTCCGTACAGTTTTAAAGTTAATTAAAAGTACATATTACATACTGTTAGTAAATGTTTTAACTAGTTGCTTTTGTGCGTACCTATCGGTCAGCCTATAATTTATCTAGCGGCAGAATTTTATATAATTAGCAACAGCTTAATATAAATTAACTTTTAGTAAATTGGTTGTTCTATTCGTAATTTTATTTTATTATAATGACGTAAAAAGTAATATCCTACTGTAGGGCCGACCTTCCGCAAGGCATGGAGCTTTCTTTCTGAACAAGCTGCTGTGAAATATACAAATTAAAGATCTGAGAGAAAGGATTTTTATATTGTCACAATAACAAATAAAATCAAAGATAGGAAAGATAATGCACATGATAATAAGTATGTGAAAGTAAAATATAAAATAATAATATATATTTTTAATTTGAGATGAGATTTACACTAAGTATCACATTTGTCGAAACCAATGAGATCAAACTGCGTAATCATGGCATAAAAGAAAATTAAAATTATTTCCTTGTAATTTTACTCATTTATGAGAAACGTTATAGACGTGTCTTTATAAAATAGACTCGGCTATATAGACCTTGGCGTAGCATTAATTTACTACTACTTACTATGTTAAACCAACATAATAAGATCTAGCGATAGTCCGCAAAGCGTTCCTTCATCACACAAAGAAATCAGTATCTCGCTTAAAGGTGACGATCATTGCTAATCTCCTTCTCGTGTACCATAAGATATAATCATCATTATAACGGCCTTTTAATGTCCCACTGCAGGGACGGGCCTCCTCCCGTGACGGAGGGATACTTGGCCTACTAATACGAATTAATAATTAATAATTTTGCCACGCTGGGCAGACGGATTGGTATAGGGTTTAATTTCAAGTTTTCCTTCTTTTTATTTTGTAAAGATAATATTCACGGATAGTCCCTTAGTCGGTTTTTACGACACCCATGGGATGAGATGGGGTGGTAACATTTGGTAATTACTCCGTCACCACACGGACACACCACACGATATAATCATATTACGTGAAAACTTATTCATTAGTAACTTTGTCTATGTTCCATTATATACAAAGTAATGTAGGTAAGTCGTATTCGCGCCTGTTTGTCTCTCTTAGGGCCAGATTCAGAGACCGCACTTTGTCTTTACTTTAGCAAAGTCTAGTTATTATCTCTGAATTTGAACAACATTAAAGTAATTTTTCGCATGAAAAAGTTTACTTTCATTATTTATTACTACAAAGTAAACTTTTTATGCGAAAAGATAGACTTTGCTAAAGTAAAGTCAAAGTGCGCTCTCTGAATCTGGCCCTTAAGGTGTGTCCAAACATTGAGCGGCAATCAAGCGCGGCTGCCCGCCGCGCTGTGATTGGACGACTGCCGCGCGCGGCAACCCTGAATTACTAGCCGCAGAAATGTGTCTTACGAATGCCGCGTGTTGCTGCCGCGCTCTTGCTGCTCAATGTTTGGACACACCTTTAGCTGAGCGAACACATACAAAATAGGTACCTACATTTTAAGTAAAATTATTCAATTGAATATTTTGTGTTAATCAAACACCTATGTGTCTGTTAAAGTCTAACTTATATAGGATGTAAACGAGAATAATGCATTTATTTTAACACAAAGTGTTGCTTCATCGACGTGTGTGACTGGGGAGGACGAGAAACCGATGGATGAGAGAGGTACAAGTACAAGACCGCGTAAGGTGAAAATATTTAAAGGAGCCCACTGCTAGAAATAAGCAGTGGGCGCCCATTAGCTGACATGATGATAACTTTACAAAACAGGAAAAGTAGTCACATAATTACACCCAAAAAGCTGACATTACCTATACTAATACTATAAAGAGGTAAAGTTTGTGTGTTTTTTTTTACCGATTTTAAAAATTCTTTTTGTGTTCAACAGTCATAGGCTATATAGTATTAGGCTATGACTAATAGTAGTGGAGCTGTACTGAAATATGTTTAAAAAGGGACGCGTTTGAAGTAAGCACGGGTCAGCTAGTGAAAAATAAAGCTAGGGCAGCGATTAGCACTCTATTAATCAGCCTACCACCACACTTACACACACTTCAAAGTTGGACAAGACTTAAGATATTAGTATTCGGTAAAGAATACTCACTGATGCCTTATTCCAATGGGGGTTATCACTGATGTCTTATTCCCATGCGGGTTTTCACTGATGCCTTATTCCCAGACAGAGGCTACTGAGCGCCACGTACTACGATCTTACAATGCTGCCTTGCTTCGTCTACATTCAATACTAAAATATATTTTGAATACTCATGTGAATATATAACATTTATACTAGTAACTGAATTTAAGGACCATAAATAAAATATTTCATAAAACTAAGTGGTTCCCCTGAGTATACCATTGACTCTCAAATATCGTACAGAATTGTACAAAATTGTATGAATAAGCAGTCATTTTACTTGTTAGGTAATATTTTAGTACCTAAGTGAAAGGATTAGCATAATGCTTTTTTTCATACAAC
The DNA here is from genome assembly GCA_905475405.1 of Schrankia costaestrigalis. Lineage (NCBI taxonomy): Eukaryota > Metazoa > Arthropoda > Insecta > Lepidoptera > Erebidae > Schrankia > Schrankia costaestrigalis. The sequence goes on along the minus strand of FR997825.1, from coordinate 19,183,008 downwards.
GCCATCTAGTCCGCATAGTAACCAGAGCTTGCACTATGGTTATTAGACAACGGGTTATTTTAAAAAAGTTCATAGGTATATAATTAACATAAAAATAATCTTCATCATCTTCACGCACCGGCCGGATTAGATGCAAGGTGGGCAATCGCTGCAGCATGTGGAGGACCAGCAGAATATCCGTGAAGTCATTGTGTGGGGGGCGTGGATCGACCCGCCAGCCAGGGAGACCTGTAGAAACGGTGGTGCCGCTGGCCGCCCGCGGCATAGTACATGGGCCCAACTAGGACTAACCATCCTAGGAGGCTGCCCTACCAGGTCGCGCATAATCCCGGAGTGGTTCGTCGTGCCGGTTGGTGACCGGATGGTGGGGCCAGGCGACCACTGCCGAGAGGGTACAGGAGCCCTTCCGTCTGGCGGATCGGCAAACGCCTCACCACATAGTCAAATGACGACACAATTCTCTGCGTCTTGTTCTGCGCTGCTGCGGAGGTAGTCAGCCTTTTTCATGCCCTCTTCTTTTAAAACTTCTTCCATTTTTTACCCATGGCAATACATAAAAGGATATCTGGTAAAACAGCGGCCCCTTCACTCCCCACCAACCCGCTATTCGAGGTGGAGTTTACTAACATCTGTGGGCTCCATTCAAACCTCAATGCCGTCCACCATCATCTTGAGACGGCACAACCGGCTATGCTTTTTCTGACTGAGACGCAAATACGTCGCCCTGATGTATGCCTTTTCGTTAGGGCGGATGTTTGCTGTCGTCGGCTGCGCTGCCTTGAGGATCCTTCCCTTTCTGTCCTTTGGGTGCACGTGGATCTTGGCTGCTTGAGCCGTATCTACGTGTGCCTTTACCGATCCCACAAAGGAGATAATGAGACCACTCATCTCTTTGACCGTCTGAGTCGAGCGGCAGATGAAGCTCAGGAGCGGTATCCGAACGCTGAACTGGTTTTTCTGGGAGATTTTAATGCCCACCACGAGGAGTGGTTGGGGTCTCTTAGAACTGACCATGCGGGTCGGACTGCCCATGCATTCGCTCTCACGCATGACTTGACTCAACTGGTACTCCAGCCTACAAGGATACCGGATATTTCAAGTCAGGCGCCCTCTTTATTGGACCTCCTGCTCACGAGTCACCCAGATCAATACAGTGTTTTGGTCTGTGCCCCTTTAGGTTCATCCGATCACTGTTTGGTCTGCACTTCAGTGCCCTCAGCTGTTCTTCCCCGCGTTGCAAAAACGATAAGACGGTTGTGGCATTACTCGTCAGCAGACTGGGATGGGATGCGTGAATATTTCGCATCTATTCCTTGGGCTACACGGTGCTTCAAAAATAGGGATCCGTTGGAAACTGCCTCTGCTGTAACTGGTGAAATCATTCTGGGTATGGAATATTATATTCCATACAGAGATGTCACCAGTTCCAACAGAAATCGTTATTGGTTCAATAGTGAGACAAAAGATGCCATTGCTCATAAACAGACTGTTTACCGTGCTTGGAGCAGAGCTCTAACCTCTAACGATCCAGACGTCGATCGCCTAAAAGCAGCTTATAACAAAGCCACTAAGGAGTGCAAGAGGGCTTACATAAGGGCGGATGCTCAGCGCGTCGAGCGCTTTGGGCAGGAATTACTATCGCATCCTACTGGAAGCCGTAATTACTGGCGACTCGCCAAAGCTGTGCAAGCAAATTTTTGCCAGTCTTCATTACCTCCGCTGAGATATCCCGATGGATCACTGGCCCACGACCCTCAAGAGAAAGCAAACCTGCTAGCGAATCTCTTTGCAACCAACTCCAGGGTCGACGACAGTGGTGTTACTCCGCCGACAATAACGAGCTGCGATTCGTTGATGCCTGACATCCGAATCAGGCAGAGAGACGTTCTTGCGGAACTACGTTCGCTCGATGTTCGGAAAGCCAGTGGACCGGACGGTATACCCGCGGTAGTGCTTAAAAACTGTGCGGCCGAGTTATCTCCTGTACTACAGCGTTTGTTTCGCCTGTCTTATTCAACTGGAATAGTTCCCGTGGCATGGAAAGAGGCGAATATTCAGCCGGTCCCCAAAAAGGGAGACAAATCTGATCCATCAAACTATCGACCTATAGCCGTAACCTCAGTTCTCTGCAAGGTGCTAGAGAAAATTATTAACTCACAATTGGTGCGGTACCTGGAGGATCACACTTTAATTAACGATCGTCAATATGGCTTTAGAGCGAAACGATCAACGGGTGATCTTCTAGCACACGTCACGCACCTTTGGGGTGAGGCTATAGATAAGCATGGTGAAGCGCTGGCCATCAGCCTTGATATATCTAGGGCCTTTGATAGGGTCTGGCACCGATCTCTTCTTTCCAAGCTTCCCGCATACGGCTTGCCATCCCAACTGTGCATCTGGATTTCCGCGTTCCTGCATGAGCGCCGTATTCGAGTCCTCTGCGACGGTTCGGCCTCCCATTTCTCGAAGATAAACGGCGGTGTGCCCCAGGGGTCCGTCTTATCGCCCACGCTGTTTCTTCTGCATATCAATGATATGTTGAACCTAGGGAACATTCATTGTTATGCAGATGATAGCACAGTACATGGCCGTATTTTTGGTCACCCTGCGGCCAAGCAAGCACGTGTTGAAGAACAGCGGAGAGAGCTTGTCATTGAGCTCGACCGGGTCCTGAACCTCATATCTCAATGGGGTGAAGAGAATTTGGTGGAGTTCAATGCCAAGAAGACACAGGCGTGCGCGTTTTCTGCAAAGCGGTCTCCATTCCTTCCCCTTCCTTCTCTTCAGAACACTCAATTAACGCTTCGAGGAAACCTGAGTATCCTTGGTATGGACATTCGCCGAGATCTTAACCCCAAAGAGTATATCGAGAGCATTATCAAAACAGCATCACGTAAACTCGGAGTTTTGAACAGGGTGAGGAGGTTCTTTGCGCCGGGGCAGCTGTGTCTTTTGTATAAGACTCAAGTTCGCCCCTGCGTGGAGTACTGCTCTCACCTCTGGGATGGCTCTGCACAGTACCTTCTAGATGCTCTTGATCGGTTACAGCGGCGAGCTGTGCGTATCATTGGGTGCCCAGAAGTATCCAAATCCCTTGAGCCTTTACAGCTGCGTAGGGACATCGCCGGATTGGCGGCCTTCTATCGCCTGTACCACGGCGAGTGTTCTGATGAACTTTTTCAACTGGTTCCACCCTCTCCTTTCTTATCCAGAACAACACGTGCCGGACGTAAGTGCCACCGCTACACTGTAGAAACCATACAAGTCCGAACAAAGCGGTTCAGCACTTCGTACATGTGCAAAACCACCAAACAGTGGAACTCTTTGCCAGCCCACGTGTTTCCTTCAAACTACGATCCAGGTTCCTTCAAGCGAGGCGTGAAAAAGCATCTTCTGAAGCCGCCATAGTGGAGACATTCATGCCTCTACAATTATTGTAGCTGGCATGGTGCTCGCCATTTTTGGACTCTAATGGATGCTTAACATCAGGCACCTTAGAGTCATTCTGGTAGGCCTTTTAAAAAAAAAAAAAAAACGCACGCTAATATTTCACTTGAAATCGAACTTACGACTTCTGCGTAGCAATCACGTACTGTAACCGCTATGCCATAGAGGTAGTCAGAATAATTATGTACAAAATAGTAGTACAGAAATACCTACATTATAGTTTACAGAACTTACGATATTATTAACTTTGTTTACCGAACTGAAATACGAAGAGCGAGTCACAATTTAAAAATTCAACATAAAATATGTCTGGCATTTCTATTTGTATTTAAATAAAAACCCAAGGAATGTTATTTTGATTTTATGCAACATTTAAAAGTGATTTCGTGTTCAAAGCAGAAATTTGTCGCGAATATTTGCAAAGAATATGAAAGTTAATATCACTCGTAAAACGTTCACGAAACGTTGTCGTAAGAAACATTTTATAGTATCAGGTTATGTGCACTTTTGTATGTTCTTGACAAATGTTTTGTAACTTTATTGGTTTATCTTTAGCTGTTATTGTTTCTTTATATGTTGTGAACGTGTGAATATGGATATTATGGTTATTCTCGTTGATTTTTTTGACAATATCTTGATTATTGTCCGTGTGGTGACAAAGTAAGAATACAATATGTCACCACCCACTGACTAAGGGACTAACTGTAAATAATATCTTTACGAAGTAAAAAGTAAGAAAACTTGAAATTAAACCCTGTACCAATCCGTCTGGCCAGCGTGGTATTAGTAGGTCAAGTATCCCTCCGTCACAGGAGGAGGCCCGTCCCCGCAGTGGGACATTAAGGGGCTGTTATGATGATCTTGATTATCGTGACAGCTACTAGACATCTACTGCTGAATATAGACTCCTTCAGAATGTTTCACTCCAAACGTGATCAAGTTGATGGTCTAACGCGTGGGACATTTGTTTATTTTGCCTTTTCCGATCCTATAGCAAACTATTTTTTTAAATTTTATGTTGTCTCTTTTTCTGCTGGAAGTACCAAAGAGATAGCGACAATATTAATATTTTGTATTATATTTGAGATTATTTGATATAGAGAAAGATAGTAACACTTTTCCACTAAATTTAACAACATTTGACAGATTGACGTTTGTGACGTTCAGCAGTATCTCGAATGTAATGCCATTCGATTGTAAGCGATTTTGCGATTTTTCAAATTACTTTATTTTACACATTTGTATCCTTACATCAACTTACATTATCATTTCATTATTGTTTCTTTCTTCTATGTTAAGAGAATTAGCCTATAGCTTAAAATGATAAAATTATAGTTAGCTTAGGTATTATTTAAAATACATAATTTATCGTGACACATTCGCGGGTTATAGCTAATCTAAAATATTATATTACCTACATTTTATAAACGTATTATGAAGAGTTCAGGTTTATTCATAGCATTTATTTCTACCAATTATTTGTAATTTGTTTCATAATGGTGGTAATCGTTATGAGTGTCCATCACTAAGTAACCATGGAGTCCATCACTAGGTAACTGGAAAAAACATGGGTACGTCCATGAAATACAATATAATTTGTTCGAAAAATAAGCGGAAGTATTACGAAACTTCATGGACGTGAACTGTCAAAAAGCTAAACTTACGCTGGAAGGGGTATGAGTGTTAATATCTTTCTCTATCTAACTTTGTGATGAAGGCAGATCGGCGTGGTTACCATAAAACCAACCAATAAGTAAGCCATACATGTTTTTTTACTTAGCTATAGGTGTTTTTTCTATACAACTAGTTCACAACCTAAAGGTTCTTAATTATTACGCTGCTTAGGTCCGTCATTACTATTCCATCTGAACCAAATACAGTAGAACCTCGATAAGTAAAAGTCCAAGGGAAACGCAAAATATTTTGAGTTATCGAGGTTTTTAGTTATCGAGTTTTTAGTTACCAAGGGTTTAGGTTAATATGTATAGAGGTAGGTATGTACCTACATGTGTATGTATGACCCCTTGTTTCTATTTTCCGCCACTGCAAAGCTTTTAAGAATTTCGAAGAAGCAAACAATAGGTGACATATGTATTGTTTACGTTATCAATTTAATTATGTAGTGAACATGTGCAAGCCATAAATACCGAAAACTTTTGTTTTGCCCACTCATTCAAAATGACTTATTGATAAACAATTTTATGTTATAGAGGCTGTGGAAACATTTCTTTTAGTTACTGAGGGCCAATACAGAGATTACTTATTTGACTTATCGAGGTTGCGAATTTTGAGTTATAGAGGTTTTGGGCTCTGAAGGGAAGGGAACATATTATTTTTTTAAGTTATTGAGGTTTTTGAGTTACCGAGGTTTGAGTTATCGAGGTTCTACTGTACCTACATCTTAAGTAACTAGATAGATAAGCAAACGATACAAAAACTAGCTTATCTAATAAATGGAGCATAAAAAGTGTACGTATAAGGGATTGCCTCCGTTAATAAAATTTACACGCGCACTCAGAATACAGAACAAAAATCCGCTAACTAAATTGTTGCGGGTTCAGTGACTCTCTAATAAATTAAAACACACTTTGCTTGCAGAAAAAAATACACAAAAAATATTGGAAATAACTCACTGCTTGGCCGTATTTAGCCGTTTTGGCAGCTGATCTGAGATCTAATTAAGAAGCTTCTTTCCTTACTTTGACTATTGTCGCAACAATATAATTTTTAACCAATCTGGCATATCTGTACTAATATTATAAAGAGGTAAGGTTTGTGTGTTTGTGACGTTGCGTTGTAGGGGGTAATCTCTGGATCTACTGACCCGATTTTAAAAATTCTTTCTGTGTTGAATAGTTCATTTATCGGGGAGTGTATGACGAATAGGAGTGGAGCAGTAATGAAATATATTTAAAAAAGAGACGCGTTTTTTTCGCTGTCCAACGAAGTGGGCACGGGTCAGCTAGTATGTTTTAAAGTTCTTATATTATGTATAAGAGACTAGTTAGTATAAAGCGATGTTAATCTGACCAGGATGATTTCAAGCACTATTGGCTTGTGTTAAATAAGTTTTTTTTTATACTGGGTAAGGTACCTGAGTGGTGAGTAAGTACCTCATAAAAAGTACCTAACTAGTAATCACTAGGCATAGCAGTACTCAATAAATGCTACATGCCAATGATGTGAATGAAGTCTGGACCGAGTTGAAATAGATCACAATGACATGATCAATGTTACCTTCAATTATCATCTAAGTCAAAATGTGTAGGGCTGAATGAGGTCAACACATGTTCAGCTAATGCCAATAGGCAAGGAACCGCACACGAACGTGAAAATCAATAAGTGATTGGGTAATGAAAGCATCATTTTCTAATGGACGTTTTCAGTGGTTCTTTTAGGTCACCTACACATTAAGCGCGTCGGATATATTTTACTGATTTTCGAATACGAATAAATTGAAAAAATTTGAAGCTTTAAGTATTTTTATAGGATTCGAACTAACATCTCCTGAGTAGAAGCTTTTGACGGCATGTGGAAGATTAACATGCAATATTTTCTTGCTAGATAGTGTAAACTAGAACTATCCCAATCATACTATGATATTCAGAAGCCAAAATTACCTCGATAATCTAAGTTCGGGGTTATTAGTTCTAAGACAATTTTCTAACAAAGAGACTACTAAGTAAAACGGTTAATTTAAATCCTATTCGAATGCATTTAAAGACAAACAATTGCGAATAGACTCTACACCATTTCAATACTCATAAAGATACTTGAGCACCGTCGAAGTAAAAAATAAATAAACTCTTCAGTAAGGGTTGTAGGTATTGTAACGTGAACATAAAAATGCTTGGAACGTTGGTTTGGTTTGTTTCTTAGCTGAGATTTTCCCAGGGAGTACAGAATGGGGTCTTTCAAGTGAGGAGTGAATAGGTTTTTAAAATGAATATACTTATAGGTTTTGAATGTGAATAGGTTAAAGGTCGGCAACGAGCGTGTGGTTCCACTGGTATTACAAGGATTCATAGACTGAGGCACAAGACCGAACAAGGTAACATTATTTGGAGCGTATATCCAGAAGAGGACGTCAATTGGCTGATAATGATGATAAGCTACGGTTACCACTTAACACCAGATGCGCCATATGCCTGTTTGTCATCGATGTGGCATAAAAAAACGAAAAGTAAGGGTAGTAAGTATACACAAATGTTACCTGGTTTCTCATTAATCTCATCATCTTGCGGTTCTGGAGCTTCCGTGGCTTCTTCAATACAGCTTTGTTCATCCGGGAACTGGACATGCTTCTTTACTGCTGAACGACTCGGTTTCGATAGCACGGAGGCTGTTGATAAATTAAAAATAAATCAATTTCATTATTTTCGCATGACTGTGTCGTATAAACCTACATTGGGATTTTATTTTTAAATAATATCGTCTCTTTAAAACCAAACGAAAGTAAAAAGAAATATTAAAATTCTTATAAACTATGTGTCTGGTCTGGCCAGCAGCGTATTGAAATATTTCCTGCAGTTAAACCTTAGGTGTTAAACATTTATTTATCAGAGCAATAGCAAGAATGCAATAAAATACCATACTGTATGGCTGGCATTTTAATATTGAATATACATCTTTGATCTTACAAACAAATAGCTTCGGCATTTTACGTAACATGGTCTTTCATAATAAAATAAAGTATTCTTTGAACAATGTCCAAGTTTGAATTCACTATCATAAGTTGTATGCAGTTGTATTCAAATGTAATGTCCGTTTAGTTGAAAGAACCGATGTTTCTCAAAACTGTGCAATCTTAGAGATTTAATGTTATTTTATAGTCACAGAAATATAATGTCGCATCTTAAGAAACATTTCTGCCTTCTGTTTATAATATTAAAATGTTAAACACATCGACATCATTGTTGGTCGAGGGTTATACAGATAACCAATAACTAAACAAAAAACTAAACAAACTGACGGATGTCCTTTGACCTTACACCAAATATTTTTAAGTTGACAAATATTTTTAAGTAAGTAAGTCATGAAGGATAACAGCCCATTAATGTCCAACTGCAGGGACGGGCCTCCTTCCGGGACGAAAAGAAACTTAGCCTACTAATACCACGCTGGCCAGACGGATTGGTATAGGGTTTAATTTCAAGTTTTCCTTCTTTTTATTTCGTAAAGATAATAATCACGGATAGTCCCTTAGTCGGTTTTTAAGACACCCATGGGATGAGATGGGGTGGGGACATAATATTGTATTCTTACTCCGTCACCCACGGAGATTTAATTATGTAATCTTTGGAAATAAAATACATTGTGTGAATGTGTAAAACATAGTATAGTACACTATTATTTTAATTTTTCTTTTAAAATATGTAGTTAATTATTTCTATTAATTAAAATGGGTAGCAGCGCCACCCCTGTTAGATAATAAAAGTTGCCTTTTATATACACACAGCAACACATCAAGTTAAACATTTTCATTTGAAATTGTGTCTTATTTCAAGGTACTAAGGTACATGAGTGTCGAGCTTGATTAGTTGCTGTGTGTACACTCTCAACACTAATTACATTAATACTTCACTTGCCCTCTATCGGTAAACATAATTTAAATATTCCTATCAAAGAAATCTTTTCATACATATTTAGTTTAAAACAAAGCTGTCGCTGTCTGTCCGTCCTTATATGTATATGCTTAAATCATTAAAATTACGCAACGTATTTATAAGTGGCTGTTTAAATAGATAGAGTGATTCGAGAGGAAGGTTTATAATTATGTAGGTATAATACATTCATATTTTTGCAGAGTATAAGCAATCATCATCATCATCATAACAGCCCATTAATGTCCCACTGCAGAGGTTGGCCTGAAGGGATACTTGGCCTTCTAATACCACGCTGGCTTAACGGATTGGTAAAGGGTTTAATTTCAAGGGTTTTATTTCGTAAAGATAATATTCAAGAATAGTCCCTTAGTCGGTTTTTACGACACCCATGGGATGAGATGGGTGGTGACATAATTGTATTCTTACTCCGTCACTACCCGTGTAGTGATAAGCAATGCACTCGTGAAAAGCCGGGGCGGCTCGCAAGTTTCTCTATAAACCTTAGTTTAAAGGTTCTTAAAACTAAGGCTTAAGGGACGCCTATTGAAACATTTAACAGATATAATGAGGTTAAATCGTCGACGTATACTGTTTTTACAAATAAATTTCGTAATATTTTCTACAATAGCCAATACAATTACAAAAATAAATACTTTATTTAGGTGTTGCGATGCTTAAGATGACATAAGATTCTTTTTATCGATTGACACACAACTTTACAAAATAAGGACGCTACTACTTCTATGGCTTCTTATACATATTCGAATAACTGAGTACTTTAAATAAATGTTTACATTGTTGACGTGCGTTGAGGTGAAAGAAAACTAAACCTTTATAAACTATGTCACCACAGACTATAAAAAGAAAAGCAGGCATCTATTCTTGCAGACATCTTTTGTACGTCTGTACGTATAAAAGAAGTCAGAGAGAAGATACAAATACAGGAAGAAACTTCAGTAAGTACGATTATTTTTTCTCAAAAAGGAAATATTCTACTCATTGGATTAATGATGACTCGAGTGAGGTCTTCAAGTATTATTGACAGGTTTTAGCAATTTTAAGTATAAAGTAAAGAACTTGAGTAAAAAAATTCAAGAAGCGGAATTAATAAAGAATAGGAAAAAGGAAGGAATTCAAAAGGAATAGTCGTAATTTTGATTAAAAAAAAATTAGGATATTATTATTATGCTGAATATGTACTTAAACGAACTTGTCATAGCAACTTATCTCGCCATTTACTTTCCGACATAAACGGACTGTTATAAAACTTACATTTGGCTAATAATTAAGAAAATATAATTACATATTAGTATTATAAGGTTTATTATCATACTCCCAAGGTTTACTTTCCCGTAGCATGAATCAGTGGTAAATTAAACTTTCTCTGGTTACGAATAAAATTAACGATATCATCAGAAAACGAAATTTTAATTACAGCTTCGTAACAAAGTCTAAGAAAAGTTTAAACTCTTAGATACTTTAATTCTTACCTAGCTACCTTGATTTAGTTGGAACTCCTTACTGTGTCAAAGACTATCTAAATATTTTTTTTCCTCGAGATGGCGATTATTTTAATCTTCTACTATGAAGCTTTAATCTTCTACTATGAAGCAATGTAGTTAATCTTTAGATTAAAGTATTTAAGACAGCCGAGAGCTTCAGTAAGCTGACTACAAACGCAAATATAGCCATATTTAGGATCTTACCAAATTTGGCTGCAAGTTTTCGTCGTTTAATTCAGCTTCTAGTCATAGCAGATTTATATGGATTGTGTTTAGCTAGGAAGCTAGTAAAATTGTAAGGACAATTGGTGAAAAACAAGTGAAGGTGCACTCTGATTTTTATTTTAGTAGGAAACCGATTATTTTTCTGAACATTCAAAAGAAGTTAATATCAAATTCAGTAAATAATATCAACCCAATATACACATGTTGCCAGTAACATCAATTATATTAGGTTCGTATTATCTATCACCCATGACTAGAACATTATTCATCAAATATAGTTTGTCAATAGTTATACGAGACTAGGGAGATTAGATTCTAAGGGACCAGAGAGAGGTTATTACAGAACAATTAACTACGATTGCTCTTTCATTATCTATCTAATATTAGTTCAGAACAAACTATCTAAATAATAGTTCATGAGCTGTATACTAAACCAACCAAATTATCGACTTTACCACAATATTAAATTGCTATGAAATTTGGTTGGACTCCATAAATAATTGACGGGTCACCCAAATATCAAGACGCAGCCATTTTCAGAATATAATGCTACTAACGTCGATGGAACGGACGTTACCCTAAACTTAGAAGGTTGCTTTTTGGGATTCGTACGATAATATCACTTTGATGATAAATTGTGGTTAATAAATTGTTATATTTACATTGTATAAAGTTGTAACTTTTGCTTCTGATAAGAAATTGATATTAAAATTTATGACTTGTATCTACTTTTCTAACTTTAACATAAAATTTAAAAAAGGATAATTAAAATAATGTCGCTAATTGGTACTTTTAGAATTAAATAGGGACGTTAACGTTACTATGTATGCATCAAAATCATCTTGAATGGAAGGCATAAGTCTGTTGATCTTGAAAAGCACAACATTTAACTATGTTTACCATTCGTTCAAGTAGCAACAACCTACCTATTATTTCTACACAAAGGATCGAGCCTTGTCATTAAATTAACGTTACATCATCAACAATTTGTAGATCACACATAATACGGTCCGACATCGTATTTTCGTCCACCTTCAGGATATGTGTTACCATCATTAACTTTTAGTTTTTCATTACAGCGAAACTACAAACCCTATTTACCCTCTTCAAGGACCCACACTGTATTTCCTGAGGAAAACCCCGGCAGGGAAATCATTCAACATATCGGAGTAATTAATAATGGTCTGAGTGTTTCTATGTATAATATTGTATGTATTTAAAAAAATATATATATAAAGTACTAATATCCGTTGTTCTGTTACACATAACACAAGCAGGTTAAGTCTAGCTTACTTTGGGAACAGATGGCGCTGTGTAGAGATGTCTGTGAATTAGTGATACTTACTGATAGTCTTCGTAGGAGCCTCCGAGAACTCTTCAGGATCGCAACGACTCGGCATAGGCCTCCCAGCTGATCGTCGACGTCCGCTAAGGGCTGAACTTGTAGTGTTAGTATTTTGAGCAGTCGCTGTATATTGTACGGCTGCCAACTGCAACACAAACAAAATAAATTTTAAGTTAAATATAAGCATTTAGCATTTATTTCTCTCAAGAAGGTTTACAAATAAGACTTAATTAATAAATTAAATAACCTTAGTGAGAGCTGGAGTCCATAATGGGTGCTAGACCTGTGTGACGGATCTCCAGCCTCTCACCCTCTTAAACAGCACATTAATGAAGTAAGAGTGAGAATTTTTAATACTAAAATAAAACAATCGCAGATACAAAAACTATATAAATGAATATTGACAGGCGTGAATATCAAACTTTTAAGTGCTATTTCAACTTAAACTATGATGGAAATAGATGTTGTTTGGCATAACGTAAAATTAGAATTTGTCAGTACAATTTATGATACTTTGTACGACACGCCTATTGTGTTTTAACAGATAACTAAGGCTTATTTTTTTAGCTCTCGGCAGAAAAAAAAGGTGTTTTTGTTAATGCATTTTTACTGGCAGCCACTCATAGCCGAGTTGTGATCACTAATTCAGAAACAATAAAGGTGGTTAAGCATTGTAGTCGAGGTCATTATATAGATAAGTGACCACTTAATGTTTACAGTATTTCATTAGCATCTTCGTGCTTCGGAGGGTACGTAAAACGTTAAACCCGGCTGTTGATGTAGTGACACAGTCGTCTATTCACATTATAAGTATTTTTATAGGGTTCCGCAGAAAAAAAAGTGAACGTTTATACCCAAATATTGTTTTCGTGATCGAAGTCGCGGGCTACAGCTAGTTTAATATGAAATACATATATCTTATTAAAAAACTTTTGCTCAACGACTTTCCATAATTCGCTTATCAATTACTTCATCTAAACCAAAAATTTCTAGATTAGATAAAATCTAAGCTTCGTGGAACAAACCAAATTTCTGTTTCAAAGAAGTAACATTAAAGAGCTTAAGGGAGATTCAGAAAGTTTTGTACAAATCGCTTGTTGAAACATACCTATCGTGTTTGTGATAAAACTTTTTTTGTCATTAGGAACCCTGTCATAACAAATTGAATAACAAATATAACAAAAAATACTTGTATTTAATAATAATAAAAAAAACATAAACACTCAACAAAAAACTAATCTGGAATCTGGGAGAGGAACATCAGGTTGTAAGTAGTTGGTACACCGCACAATCTATCTTTTTGATACTCCGACACACCTGCCCAAAGGAGGTCAAAAGATGGTGAATTGCCTCTAAAGGGTTTCCTATGTTAAAAAAGTATGTAGGAATGAGTCTTTGTTTTCGAGTTTTTTTTATTGTTTTTTACAAATATAGTCTACTAGCTTTTGACCGCGGCTTCGCTCGCGTTAAAGTCGGTGTAGCAAAAGGAAGCCTCTGTTAGGTAATCTCCATCCCTTCAACTATCTCTTCTTAAAAAATCACATCAATTCGTTGCTCCGTTTTGCCGTGAAAGAAAGACAAACAGACAGACACACTTTCCCATTTATAATATTAGTATGGATGTCTAAGTAAGTCTAAGTTAAATGTGGTCAATAGGCCTATGCCCAGATGTGGACGTCCATGGGCTGATATAACTATAATGATGAATCAATAATCCGTGTGGTGACAGAGTAAGAATACAATGTGTCACCACCCCATCTCATCCCATGGGTGTCGTAGGCGCCGACTAAATGACTATCTGTGAATATTACCTTTACATAGAAAGAAGGAAATAAACTTGAAATTAAACCCTATACCAATCCGTCTGGCCAGCGTGGTATTCGTAGGCCAAGTATCCCTCCGTCACGGGAAGAGGCCTGTCCCTGCAGTGGGACATTAATGGGCTGTTATGATGAATGAATCAATGCCTAACCTCACATTGTTTGTCTGTCCGTTGCGGATAAATTCATATTAGAAAAAAGTCGTAGTTGCGTTGTCAAAGTTGCAGTTAATAGCGAGTATTATTAGACAGTCCTCTCAAACGACGGCGCGGACGTAGCAAAAATTTATAAGATTTTCTTCATTTATGAAGCTAGATTTGATTGAATTCCTCATTTTATCCCCTATTAGATTTTTCCTTTAGGTAATTCTTGCATAGATAAGTCTTGCAAGAAGTTTCCTTCTTCTTGGCGTTGAAAGTCATTTATTTAATTATCTCGTCGACGTTGAAATATTTTCTACGCCGAGAAAATGTAGGACTATTGAATCTATTACTTTTCATAGCAAGAGTAATATCTGATGCTATCTAGAGTAATTTAAATTTGAAGAAAAATCTTATAAGACTAGGCTTGGACTTCAATTATTTCTGAGTGGCGATAGAAAAAAAAAGACATTGTGTCACTACGTAATCTCATGTCGTGTCTATCGTAAGAACTGTCTTAAAAAAGGTTTTTACTAGTGGTAATAGTCTACAGCTGCTACACAAGAGGCCTTGTATTCGATTCCTGATTAACATGAATGTTTGCAATGCGCTAGGTATTTTATATGCGTAATACTTCTATGTACAAAAAACAGAATAGGTATACTTAAGTATTTTTATCAGTATGTGTCATGTGCGTGTGGTGTGAGTGTTCTTTTTAAAAAGTTAGTCCAAACATGACGAAATTTAAGAATGATTTAGGAAAATATTGTGAAAAGACAACGGCGTAGATAAAAAAATTGTGAAAAGCATAGAAAAAAAGTTACGGTCAAATAATTAGAACACTCAATCCGGCGACCAGAAAAAATTCCTGCACCTTGGATCTCAGAAATATAGGAACAATTTTGTTTTGAAATAATTGTACAGATTTAGTGAAATATATTCCCAATTATTCAAATGTTTTTGACTGTTTATTTCGATTTTATAAAGGTATTTGTAGAACACTCAATCCTCCTATAGCGCAGATTGAAGTATTAAAAAATCTTAAACTATGGCTTAATAATTTCCTGACTTTGATACTCCATTACACGAACACAATCTAGGATCAATTTGTGAGACACAAATCATCACAAAAAATTTAATAGTTTAAGAGAAAAATAAACAAATACTTTCTATGGAATGTTCCGTGTGAGTGTTCCATGTTTTGGCGTACATGAATTTAACCCAAACTTGTATGTCAACCCAGACTATAACTGAAATTGTGAAAATGTTTGTACTAAATTTTAAAACGTCTTCTGAACTTGATACGGTATTATTTTAACAATTATCAACTTAAATAAATCTCAATCATAAATTCTATGCTATAAAGCTGATTAGGCTGACCATAAATTCAATAAAAATAAAACTGTACTTACTCTTTGTGTTTTATTACAATAAAATATAGTTTATAATTTAATGCATCTTTGTTTTGCAAATCTAAAAATCTTTTAGACAAAGTCGTAATGACTAAGAATTATCGGAAAAAAATGTCTTGAAGGATTATACATATGATATCACTGTCCCGGAGAGTAACTGGCATATTGTTTCCGGTTGTTCTCGTTTTGCGAATGGTGAATACTTGCATAGTCACAACCAAGTAGCCAGACTTGGCCACCAACAACTTGCTCTTAAATTATTTTATTATTATTATATTTTATTATTTATTATTATGTTATTTATTTTATTTTTGCATCTTGTCGATGCAAAAATACCTTAATATAGGTAAGTACCCTACCCATATAATTTGGACTTGGCTCATGAAGTTGTCGACTAGTGGAATGTTGATTCGGTAATCATTGTTCCGATAGTAATTTCGGTAAATGGACTTATTCCAAAGAGTCTCTATCAACATCTAAGAAGATTCGCGCTTGACAGTTGGATGATAGGTCTGATGTAAAAGACAGTACTGCTTGACACGCCCTAACCACCAGCTTGGTCCTTGTACCCGTTGCTGGTGGGTCTACCTTTTTATATTTAGGTATATTTAAAAATGGAATACTTTGTAAAAAAAAAGAGAAAAATAATAATATAATTGGGTCCGGTCGGTTTAGTCAGTTTATACGAAACCCATGGGATAAGATGGGGTGGTGACATATTGTAATCCTACTCCGTCACCACACGGATAACCCGTTACCTGTTTTTTATATAATTAATTAGTAGGATTGCAATGAACCGCAATAACAAAAAAAGCCTTTTATTTTAATGTAAGTCATGGTCAGCCTAGTCCATTTTCTAGCTAAGAATTATAATTAAGTTGATAATTATTAAAATAATACCGTATCAAGTTCAGAAGACGTTTTAAAATTTAGTACAAATATTTTCACAATTTCAGTTATAGTCTGCGTTGACGCTAAAACATGGAACACTCACACGGAACATTTCATAGAAAGTATTTGTTTAATTTTCTCTTAAACTATTATATTTTTTATGATGATTTGTGTCTCACAAATTGATCCTAGATTGTGTTCGTGTAATAGAGTATCGAAGTCAGGAAATTATTAAGCCATAGTTTAAGATTTTTTAATACTTCAATCTGCGCTATAGGAGGATTGAGTGTTCTACAAATACCTTTATAAAATCGAAATAAACAGTCAAAAACATTTGAATAATTGGGAATATATTTCACTAAATCTGTACAATTATTTCAAAACAAAATTGTTCCTATATTTCTGAGATCCAAGGTGCAGGAATTTTTTCTGGTCGCCGGATTGAGTGTTCTAATTATTTACGTCCGTATGGATTGAGGAGCCACTTCAGATTATAAAAGGAAACCCTCCCCCTTATTTTGTAGGGAAGTAAATAATTATGTAGGCGGAGTTCTGAAATTTGTAGTAAAATATGTCCAAAGTTATATCAATGTGAATGTGGCTCCTCAATCCAAACGTCTGAACTGAGGAGCCACCTGAAACACGGAAAGTATATCACGTACATATTTGAAAATGTTGTATCATTATGTAGCAATCGTGTATAGTGTCTACTAGAAATCTGAGCCCAGTACTGTTTATTTTAAGGAATATACAACACTTTGAATGTGGCTCCTCAATCCATACACAAGAGCGTGAATTGTCATAAAAGTAACTGGTAAAGGAGATGTTCCATTTGGGGCCCAGAGCGAACAGAATGTTTTGAATAATTAAAATTAAACAAATAATTTTCAAAATCAATTAGTGTTTTCTATTTCTCCGTAGAAGTTGGGGGAAAGGTTTTAGTTTTAAATGGTTGTGAACAGTATTTTAATTCAGTCATTGGTTGAATTAATGGCGGATATTTTTTATGTTGCCACCCTTGAAAATAAAATAATATTATGTGGGTAAAAATTAATGTCTGGATTAATAAATATTTTATTCATATAAAAGTTTAATAATCACAAACATTATATTTGAATCTTTAATATATTTTATTTTAATCGTTAAAAAAATAGAACTAGTACGCAATACCTACTATTGTAACACAATTATGTTGTTTTCTTTTTAATGAGAAATCGAATGTAATTTTTTTTTAAATCATTGCAACACATTTAACATCTGTAATCTGTCAAGTGTCACCCCATTTGTGTCAATGTACTTTGTGATTCGTGTTGCTACTACGTATTGTGAATGTTTTGATGTGATTTATTGCAGATTATTATTGTATATTAATTCGCTTTTGATTATGGATTATATGTAGGTTTTATTTTAGACATTCAAATATTAATAATTAGGTAACAAGTTATGTGAAAATTGTATTTTGTGCTATTTGGAGTATGATATAATTTCACTTTAAATACCACATAACTCACATCCTCGAAGTTTTATGGTAAAAATAATTATACAGGCCTATAGAGTAGTCATTTACCTTCAAAACACACAAGGTTTCATGTATGTTCTTGGTGGGCCCAAGATGTATGGGCAAATGGAACGTCTCCTTTATATTTCCCTTTCAAAGACATTTAGTAGGTAGTGTGTCCGAATTTATACCAAATGGACAAAGTAGTAGAACTGAGGGACTTTTGTAAATTAACGCATTTTAGTTGGCTCCTCAATCCTGACGTCTGCTTAATAAATAATTGACTGTACCTACTTGAGATCACAACGGAATAAAATACCAAAGATACTAACGTTTAGTATAAATGTCTACTATATACTTATGTACAGTTCAACATTGTATATGATCGGAATCTGAAAAACAAATTACTTCTCAATATTCCTTACGGATTCGCTATTGAGGGTGACCATGTTATACGAATAAAACAAGGATTACTAATTCTTGTAATTTAGGGTGATGCTACCAATTATCAGCACTTTAAGAGTTAGTCATGACAAAGTGGTATGTAAAATGGTTAATCCATATTTTTTATTGTAAAGCGTGATTATTTTATGCCTATTCAATATTCTTGGAAAAAGTACCTACTCTATGATTTCGGATTTCATATCCTGGCATGGTGCTGAAACTAACATTGCTAGTTATTTTCATAGTGTTGATATTATGATCAAAATATTTGCAATCATATTTGCTCTTTGTCGCGAACAGACGTGCTTATACGTGCTCTAATGCATTTATTTATAAGTAATAAAAAAGTGACCTAGATTAATATTTAGACTGTGTATCGTGAAATGTTTTGCGTAATGAACAATAAATAAGACTTTATGCAGTGAATTATCACTAGGGAAAATGGCTAGCAATAATACTTCTCCAGTAAAAACAACCCATGACCCTACTTGCTCCAGTGCGCCTGAAATTGTGTCCACTGCAGAAATACAAAAATGGATCACCTACACCGAGACCTGTTTAAATGAGATATGTTCCATTACTGAAAGTGGAAAACTCAACACCGAGCAGAAGCTGAAGGTATCGTCCTTGTGCAGAAAAATTACGCACAATTCTTCCCAAATGGCAATTATATACCAGTCCTTGAAGCAGAAAGTCATACAGTCGTCCCTCGAAATTGAAGTCCTAAATGAAAATAAAGATCTTTCAGAATACTTAACAGGGCTTAAAAAGACCATTGAACAATCATGTCCTGCAACCAAAGCCTCTTCTTTTGCTGATGTAGTAAAAAAGGGTACAAATAATTTTATTCGACCCAGTAACCTTAGCTCTGTAGCCGTGTATCCTCTCGACGTAAAGACCACAAGCGAAGACACCAAAGCAATGGTTCAGAAACTTATCAGCCCTGAACAACTGAAACTGCATGTGCGGGGAGTAAGAAAGACCAAAAACGGAGGTGTTATCATTAATACAGAGTCCAAGAAAGACGCAGAAAAACTGAAGAGCGCCGTTCTGAGCAGTGCGCTGAATCTTCAGGCTGAAGAACCTTCGAAACGTCAACCGCGGATTGTGGTAGTAGGAGTACCTACAACTATGACAGAGCAAGTGGTCTATAAATGTATTTATGACCAAAACATCGAAGACAAATTTCCTTCTATGACCTACGAATCCTTTTTGTCCTCGATAAAATTGAGTCACAAATCCGGGAAACGAGAAACTATGTCATGCAACTACGTCATCGAAGTTTCTGCACAGATAAGAAAAGCCCTTATTACACAGCAAAGACTTTTTATTAACTGGACCTCTTGCCCTGTTAAGGACTTTACTTTTGTCACGAGGTGTTATAAATGCCAACAATATGGTCACGCTGCTAAGTCCTGCCGCGAACTAAGTCCATCATACAGCCATTGTGGGGAAATAGGTCACACTATCTCTGATTGCAAGAACAATTTGACCTCTTCAAAATGTGCAACATGTTCGAGGTTTAAGAAACCTAATGATCACAAAACTGGCGATACTGAATGTCCTGCGAGAAAAATAGCTGAATATAGATATATTAACTCGATAGATTATCAAGTAACATAGATTTATTAGTATACTTATAATACATCTAAAATTAATTAAATTATTTAAAACTTCTAATTATAAATGACAATACCATTTTGGCCTACTTACAATTTTTTACTAGTAAGCACATTCTTTAGTTTAAGCAAAACACGTAATTTAACATACCTAGTTAGTTGTAATGATTATCACGTATATATTTTGTAAACATTTTTTATTAAATACTGCCTTTAGATAAGACAAATTATTTAAAGATATTAATTTAAAAATAGTGTATAGAGACAACGTTCTAATTACATAATTACCTATTAAGTATATAATTAGCACATAAAACGCCTGTAACACAGGATTAATCCTAGTACAGGCATTCAAAACTATATTGCACATAATTATGTTATAAGATTTATTTAAGCTATAATTTAAGACCATTTATTTGTAAATTGAATAAATGAATTGAATTGAATTGAAAAGAATGTCTATTATTTTTTGGTTTTTGTATATTTATGTTTTTTTTTTCTGAAACTTCGGTTGTTAGGCTAGGTATAAATAAAAAAGATTTTGCTATAAACATTGGATTATTTCATTTATCTACCTAATTTTATGAATTTTAAGGAGCTGATAATTGGCTCGGTCGTTGCTAGTAATTGTTGATGATGGTGCCAATAATTGGTGTTAGGGTAATTATTTAGTCAAACTCATCTAAATAAAATGTGTATGCATAAAGACAATTTTTTATAATAAAAATCAATTACTTATTTAATAGTGAACCGAAAAAGCATGTTGTTAAAGTCGTTATCAGTATTATCACTAAAGATAAACGATATTAAAGTAAGACTAACTCTTAAAGTGCTGATAATTGGTAGCATCGTAGTAATCCTAGTTTGATTCGTATAACATGGTCACCCTCAATAGCGAATCCGTAAGGAATATTGAGAAGTAATTTGTTTTTCAGATTCCGATCACATACATTGAACTGTACATAAGTATATAGTAGACATTTATACTAAACGTTAGTATCTTTGGTATTTTATTCCGTTGTGATCTCAAGTAGGTACAGTCAATTATTTATTAAGCAGACGTCAGGATTGAGGAGCCAACTAAAATGCGTTAATTTACTAAAGTCCCTCAATTCTACTACTTTGTCCATTTGGTATAAATTCGGACACACTACCTACTAAATGTCTTTGAAAGGGAAATATAAATTTACCAATTACTTTCATGACAATTCACGCTCTTGTGTATGGATTGAGGAGCCACATTCAAAGTGTTGTATATTCCTTAAAATAAACAGTACTGGGCTCAGATTTCTAGTAGACACTATACACGATTGCTACATAATGATACAACATTTTCAAATATGTACGTGATATACTTTCCGTGTTTCAGGTGGCTCCTCAGTTTAGACGTTTGGATTGAGGAGCCACATTCACATTGATATAACTTTGGACATATTTTACTACAAATTTCAGAACTCCGCCTACATAATTATTTACTTCCCTACTAAATAAGGGGGAGGGTTTCCTTTTATAATCTGAAGTGGCTCCTCAATCCATACGGACGTAATTATTTGACCGTAACTTTTTTTCTATGCTTTTCACAATTTTTTTATCTACGCCGTTGTCTTTTCACAATATTTTCCTAAATCATTCTTAAATTTCGTCATGTTTGGACTAACTTTTTAAAAAGAACACTCACACCACACGCACATGTATGTGTCTCGTATCAATAGTACCTACACGCTCTACTTAGTTTTGAACTAGGGCTTTGTGTATAAAGTAGTCTTTGCTATTGCAAGGCCTTGATTAAGGCTTGACAGTAAAAAACTACGATTTAAATCAGATAGTCACTAAAAGCGGAGTAGGGTTTTGAAAGTAATGTTAAGATAAGGAAAGACAAAGCTTGGCCTTGCAATTAAGGATGCCGAAGACCGTGTGAAGTGGAGAAAGAGAAGCCGGAAAGCAGACCCCAGGCTCCATGGCTCTCGAGCTGTGGACGCAACTGGGAACTCGCTAAGATGAAGAAGGAAAGAGAAAAAGACAAAGTTTAAGTAAGCTTTAAAAGACGTCGGTGTTTACCTGTTATGAAACGCCAAGCAAAGAAAGATGCATGTCAAGCTTGCCGCTTTAATCTCTCGTTTATATTATAACTAGCCGACCCGTGCCCACTTCGTTAGGCGTCGAAGAAAACGCGTCTCTTTTTTAAACATATTTCATTACTGCTCCACTCCTATAAGTCATAGCGTGATACTATATAAATCTATGACGCTCCCCGATAATGAACTATTGAACACATATTTTTTTTTTTAAATCGGTTCATTTGATCTAGATATTACCCCATACAATGTCGCAAACACACAAACAAACAAACACACAAACTTTACCTCTTTACAATATTAGTATAGATATTTACAATCATGTAACACGATTGTCTATCACATTATGAGAAAACAATATAGTAGGTATATTACACCCACACGAAACCTACCTTGTGTTAATGACACTTTTCTTTTTCCTAAAGTAAACATCGGTATCATCGAACTTTTACAAAGCAGAGCGTGTGGAAAATACTCAGTTTCCTTTCATTATAGGAACAATGTGTCTTATAAGACGAACAATAGCCTGTCACATCATACGGCTTAACATTAAGATTAAGGGTCATAATATAAGATGCCTAATGATAGTTTTACGTGTCTTTAACAAGGTTACTTACCTCTACTATGTACCTATTGTCCATAATAAAACTGATTAACGTTGAGTAATTTTATACTCTCCGTGTGGTGAAGGAGTAAGAATACATACGTCACCACCCCATCTCATCCCATGGGTGTCGTAAAAACCGACTAAAGGACTATCCGTGAATATTATCTTTACGAAATAAAAAGTTTTTAAGCATGAATGTATGTTACGCTATCAATAGCCTAAAAATAAATCACAGTTTTAAAATTTTGCAAATAAACATATTTTCGCTAAAAATGCCTCATGTTGGATGAAATTCAAACAAACGGAATTCCAAAGCGAGATGATTTTAAGCGTGCCATAATTATGTCTGCATGAAGTAATGTAACAACTGCGTCGCAATGCATTTAGCAATGTCAGGAAGTGTTTGGCTAAAGCCACCAGTAATTATGTAGTAATCTTTGGCAGTTTCGAAACATTCGCCCCATTAATAACATCACATCTAAAAAAAAAATTAAGACTTGCGAGTAATATAAGGACAGTTGCTCCAAAAAACTTTGAAACTGGAAGGAGAAGTGTGTTGTTTCCCAACGCATAAGTAGTCCTGAAAGACCCGAAGAAAGGACACCTAGCAAAATTTCTCGATTACTTATATTTAAAAGATCGACAAATGTTTTTTCGGTACTCTCTGCAGCCCATATAAAAGGTAGTTTTTCGAATGATATTAAAATCCTATAAGGAGAACGGCTTAAAAGAGTTGGAAGTGCCGGAAAAAGATAATCAAGCACCAGCTGTCGATTGCGAAAAGTCGCTAGGGCAGCTCATTGCCGCTCATGATCTGAAATTATATAGGCTGTATTATTGTTTATTATAAAATAGAAACAATAATATTTTTGTCACAGTCTAATTTTAGCTTATTTCTAATCTTCTAACAAGTATTATGTCAGCTAAAGCTACTTTAAAATTATCTTCGAAACTATAACCAATTTCCTTAACATACTGTAAAAATTATATCTAATCTTCATAATATCTTGATAATACGTATAACGTCATTCATTTAGTTATTATCGAACTATCGAGTTTTATACTTGTAATACCTGCATGTCAATTCTCGTACCTTAAAAAGTTAACTTTAGTTGTCAAATTGTCTTACCTATTGTGTGTCAATTTGACAACTAAAGTTAACTTAACCATATTTTTTACGATTTTAAGGTACGAGAATTGACATGCTGGGTAAAGGTTTTTCATTTCATATTTCGCCATAACTTTTTAGATATCCATTTAAATTATTTGGCGTACGCGGATAAATAAATACGATGAGACTACGAAAATATTTTACGTAAAACC
The DNA here is from genome assembly GCA_905475405.1 of Schrankia costaestrigalis. Taxonomy (NCBI): domain Eukaryota; kingdom Metazoa; phylum Arthropoda; class Insecta; order Lepidoptera; family Erebidae; genus Schrankia; species Schrankia costaestrigalis. The sequence continues at coordinate 19,159,054 of FR997825.1, read as the reverse complement.
ACATATTGATAGAGTTATTTCATTTAATTGACATTTAAACCACGCTGCCTGGTTTAAAACCCCGTTAAAAATATTTTTTATACAAATATTTTGTAAATAAATTGTATATTAATACGTTTACCGAGACGTACTAAATAAATATTTAGTAATATTATTATATTTTGACTAGGTGTATTTATGAATAAAAATTACAATCAGCCTACAATATACATATACTCGTAGCAGTCACAAATAATGGGTCTTTCTATGAGCTTAAGAATTGCTTGGAGAATAGTTTAAGTAGGTATAAACTGCTGAGGAAAATTCCTAAGAAAGGCTTACATGGACTTAATTCGTTACAAGCAGCGTTTTAATACTCCGTGTGGTGATAGAGTAAGAATACAATATGTCACCACCTCATCTCATCTCATGGGTGTCGTAAAAATGGACTAAGGGACTACTTATCTGTGAATATTATCTTTACAAAATAAAAAGAAGTTCGTCTGGCCAGGGTGGTATTAGTAGGCCAAGTATCTCTTCGTCACGGGAGGAGGCCCCTCCTTACAGTAGGACATTAATGGGTTTTTTTGATGATGATGATGAACGTTTAGATAGAGTAAGTGTCTAACCCTCCTAACCGATCCAAATGTATGAAGATGTGTATGAATACAGACGAAGAAAAGCGCAATGAAAGAAAAACGTACTCCGTAGTCCCTACGAAGCCCCATAGGATCAATGCGTGACTTAATGTGTATCCAAAATTCAAGTATGGATTACAAAAGCGATTTAATATAAACATAAAACTCATAAGCTCTTGATAAATATTACAAAGTCACGTCGAACCCTTCCCTACCCTTGTATGTTGAATAAATTATAGTTGTTATTTTATATGAGAATTTGTAAATTATGTGTAAACTGAAATATGTTACTGTAACAGAATAATATGCGCTATTTTGTGATATAGTATTTGTTGCTGATGAGTCTGTGGTGTAGTGGTGTTTTATGGGAAAGTAAAAGGAAAAAATCGTATAGCCTTCCATGAATATTCTCTTGTCGGGGGTTTATTCTAGAGGCCTTATTAAGCTGTCCGTCCTGCGTTCTTCTCAACCTACCTAAATTCTTAGGTCCTTACAATGCCGAGGCAGTCGTGTTGGCAAAAAAGCTCTCAGTTTTTTTCATAAGAGATTGTGGCAGATTGCCAGTTTTAATACCATAGACAGAGAAGGCAATCTCGAAACTAAGCTCGTCAATACCAATCCATCTAGGCAGATTGGTATGAGGCCGGTCCTTGCAGTGGTAAAATAAAGGAATAGTAATTTTCTTTTAGTTACTATAAATAGTCATAGAAAATTCTGACCCGTGTGGGAATGTAATAGGGGACAAACTTCGCCTTAATGTAAACAAAAGTCACGCTTACCGCAAAACGTTTTGTTGTCGTTAAAAGAAATGTAGGGGTTAAAGTATGGGATGGTATTTGTAAGAATGTTTGTCATTATCGAGGGTAAAACTATTTTGCATTTAGATACGAAATAAGTTGTAACCCAACACTTAGGTTTTGTAAAAAGAAGCATAATTTGATTGTAAGGATAATCAAATTTTCTTTTTTTTAAAACAACTCCCTCGTTTATCTCCCCGTTATCTTCTGTGTCGCGAGGATTTTAAGACTCAAATAACATTTGGACCCAGGGCAAGACTATCGTGAAAACACAAACAATTAATTGTCATTGATTCATTTTTATTTGAACTTTACTGATATTAGACACGTTTACCCAATAAATTCCATGTTACTCCAATCAGTCAGACAACTAGCCTATTGCAGTCCACTGCTGGACATAGGCCTCTCCCAACACGCGCCACAGAACTCGATCCGCATCCAGTCCGACCCAGAGACCTTTATGAGGTGGTCGGTCCATCTAGCTGTGGGGCTTTCTATACTACGTTACCTGTTACTTCGTCATAAAATCATAACAGCCCATTAAGGTCCCACTGCAGGGACCGGCCTCCTCCCGTAACGGAGGGATACTTGGCCTACTAATACCACGCTGGCCAGACGGATTGGTATAGGATTTAATTTAAAGTTTTCCTTCTTTCTATGTAAAGGTAATATTCAAAGATAGTCCCTTAGTCGGTTTCTACGACACCCATGGGATGAGATGGGGTGGTGACATATTGTATTCTTACTCCGCCACCACACGGACACCTGTTACTTATTCGCAGAATATTATCAATGGGATATCGAAAGTGTTTACTTACCAGAGTTAACAAAGCGGTCGATTTGCTTATCGATTCATGCACGGCGTTACTGTGACCACACGTAAAGTGATTGATTAACATGCCAAATGCGATCAAAAGGACTAATGGCTTCCAACGAAACAATGTCTGCTTTATTGTTAGAGGGTTACGTAGTACTTTATGATTACATCGCAGTGATCATTATGGATTCTATGAAAATTGATTTTATTAAACTAACTATTAACATCTATCTCACTAGGCATCAAGAGCACTGTGTTGCGGGCACTTTTAATTTACAGATATGAATTTAACGAACACAAAGAACATCGAAGCTTCATATTTTGTAGATCACACAAAAATTAAATTAATTTGTTGCATACAGAAAAAAATAATACATTCCACTTCCTACTATCCTACTAATACGAATATTATAAATGCGAAAGTTTGTCAGCATGGATGGATGTTTATTACTCTTTCACGCAAAAAGTACTAGACCGATTTTGATGAAACTTTACAGTAATATAGCTTACACATCATAATAACGTATAGGCTACAATTATAAAGACTTTTAAGCCCTAAGTCACCTTTTACCACAATAAAGTGATGAAAAAGGAACTAAAAGTAAAAACTGTCACAAATCGATCTTATTTAGTCGGTATCGTAAAATTAGTCAACAATTTGATAAAAAACTGGATATGGATACTTTAAAATCAGAAAAAGAACATAAGTTACTTTTTATCATAACACCACGCTGGCGAAACTGTGGGTGGAAGCTAGTCTTAAATAAACAAATTAGCTGTAACTTACCAACTTAACTAGAGAACACAATGTTGAGTTATCGAATGTTGATAATATTGTTAGTAACGAAACAAGTATCGGCTATTTGAAAAGTTTTCTGTGTTAAATGAAAGTGAACATTAGTTAGGAACACTTACCCTATCGGAATAATCGAAAGCAGCGGAACCTCGACCCTCGAGGTACTCTTGAAACTGTGATATCACACACACCATTGCGTAAACCTGCGAAAGAAACATACTTTAAAATAAAAACATCAAAATATTTTCCCTAAAAAATGTGTAGAAAAATTTTACTTTACAAATAGGAAAAGTTTTAAATTGATTTTACTTTATTTTTTTATCATCTGACACCGTCTTAAAATTGTACAAGACTCTGAACAATGTCGTTTGTGAACTTAATACTCGAAGACTTTGGTTTTGTTTTACTACATCATGTAATTTGTATACGGATTCTCTGACGTCATAGATCCTCGTAAGCCAGAAGTATAAAGGCCTGTCCTTGTACGCACCATAATGCACTGTGACACTGATAAGGTAATTAAATCTAATAAATGTGCATGTTAATGAATTCAATAAGTTGAATGATAAAGTCGATCAGCTGGATATATTTCACGACTCTTTTTACAGTTTTAGACAAAAAATAAATAAAATCTTTTGAGTAACTTAATTTCTCTCTTTTTAAAAATTAATTTGATTTAATTTTGCAAAATGTTGTGAATACCTAGATTTTAGTTTAATTATAATTTGTTTTTGTTGTTGTTGATTATATTTTTGTGAATGTTGTACATGCCTCCTAAAGGTGATTTATATAAGGACTGTATTATGTGTTTTTTATTGAATGTTTATATAGGTACACATTGTTGGTGTGTCTATTGTTAAATAAATAAGGTCATCCGAGTCGCGGTCTCGATTTCAAGACACGTTTACTCCAAAATGGGCTGGTCAACAGAGATGATGAGCACATTGTTACTTTAGGTTACTTATTTTACGAGCCATGTCGGTGGCTATTATTCTTTGAGGGATTACATAATTGCAAATTTTATCACTCAAAGAGACGCCGAGCATAGCTCGTTTTGTGTTTAGTTCCAAAATTGCTTGTTCACTTTTCGGTATAATGTCGTAACAATTTAAGCATCAGTGACATACTTATTAAAAACTATTTTTTAAATCGACACTAAAAAACGAGGTGTAGGCAAAAAAGAGAAATAAAATACTTTATTTTTTTACTCATTTTTTTATAATCTTTAATGTATTAAGTGTAATTTATACTATTCCCTTAAAATCTAATTGGTATGCAGCCGCGTATCATGCTGGTCAGGCGTGTTGGTTCTATTATTTCCAAAAGGGTCTGTTTACGCACATTTTCAGATTCTTTCTTTTCGTTACGTAAAATATATATATATATTATTAATGTATATATATATATATTCATATGTTATGAAAAAACAATAAAATAAATTAAACCTTGTCTGATACTGTGTCAAAAACTGACAATACTTTAATTAACTAAGAAATATTACTAGCTCAATGAACTGTTCATGAAAACTGAGACCAGAGCTGCACTTCTGGTAAAATTCTATTAAACATATTTTTTTTTCCACACACTTTCACACAACGCCATCTAGTTCCAAACTAAGCAGAGCTTTACTACGGGCCATAGACAACGCATAAACTATTCATGCACACAAAGATTTGCATTGAGCGGGAATCGAACCCAAAACCTCTGCGTAGCAGTCATGTGATATAACCACTACGCCACAGAGGTCGTACATTAGGTACGTAAGGCTGGTGTTATAGTAAAACTTTTCTCTATGTGCTTTCACTCGTCTTTTTTATGTTGTTTATCATCAAAGGAACCCACTTTAATGAACGTAATAAGGAGAATGAACACAGTTTATGCGGATCATAGAATAGTAAGCTTTGTTTATTGTCGGTTTTAAAAAAACTACATGGAATTACGAGGCTACAATCATGTTACAATAGAATATAAAAACCATAATGGTAGTAAAATTCCTAACTTTCGTTTGATTATAATTGTATGTTTGTATTCATTGATCACGACAATGCAAAACAAAGAGTTTGAAAACCAGTGTCAACTTGATTATAAGGTCGTCGATTGATAGCCCTCGATGGAAAAGAAGGCGTTAAACAGTCTGTGGGATCGTTGCGTTTGAAAAAATGGATTGCTTTTATTTGTTTATTCTTCTTGTACAAAAACACAAAGCCGGACTTAATGCCTGAAGGCTTTATCTACTAGTTAACCTTAGACAAGCCCTTAGACTTTCTTTGCTTTGTTTGTGTCAAAGAGGTTCTTTTAATTATATAATTAAGTACAAAATAAGGAGAGCGTTATTATTTATTTTCGACCAGCTCTGAGTTATTGACCTAAAGGTTTTCTTTCCGTTACATTCTTAAAAATCTCATCTATTCGAAGTTTAAGAAGTAACGGCAATTACGTGCTGCGTTCTTTATAAAATAACAATACAAACAATGATAAAAGTACTACCACAGGGTCCGCACTGTCTTACATATTATCTTGTCAACTCCTAACATCGGATGTTCGAAAATATTTATTATAGCATTTTTAAAGTCATAACGATCATTCTTCATAAAAAAATGTGAAGAGAGAATTACTATAAGTACAGAGAAGTAGTAAGACTTAAAAATAGGACTTTATATTTTAGGTGAGCACTATTTAGGGTCGTAGCACATATAAGGTAACGTAAACGGATCGGTATCGCCTCGCCTTTTTCCTCGGTGTCAAACGTCAAAAATCCGATTAAGTTTCATAAAAATAATACTGAACGGCTCGAGTTGATACGGTGCCGATCCGTTAGCGTTACGTTATTGTGCTATGACCCTCAGTCGGTGTTACACAACTATTTAGCAACAGAATGTAATAACTCTTCTTGCTACCCTTTTATTAAATAAAGAGTGGCGAGTTAAAGGGTTACACCCTTTCATTTCCTGATAGTTTGAATAGTTTCTGTGGACCTCAATTTACTGTTGTTTACACTTTTGAGTTTTGTTATTTTCTGTCTAATACTGGTAAAGATACGTGTATGTAGACTGGCTACTACCTATTAGCAACCGTAAAATAGTCGTCGCAGTTCACTGTTGGTCATACCTAGGCCTCTACCAACACATATGAAATCTGAGACTATTCGTAAATATTATCTTTACGAAATAACAAAGAAGGAAAACTTGAAATTAAACCCTATACTAATCCGTCTGCCCAGCGTGGTATTAGTAGGCCAAGTAGTCCTCCGTCACGGGAGGAGGCCCGTCCCTGCAGTGGGACATTCATGGGCTGTTATGATGATTGTAATATTGTGTTTGTAAGTGATTGTAACATGTCATTGTGTATATGTATTTGCATTACCAAATAAGTACAACCGCAGAAAATAAATATTTAAAATAAAATAATGTCATTTAAAATTGACTACGTAGATTTAGAAGCGTACGAACACCCCTTAATAAATAACCATCATTATAAAACATTGTAAGTTTTATATTCAAGGAAAAGACTTCAGCAAGCGTAGTCGTGCCCACTTGATTTAATAGTACCTACCCAGAATTTCCGGCCTTTTTACGCTAAAGTCAAGTGCGGTACGGAGTGAGATTAATAGGCACTTACTTAGAGTTTTTTTTTGTGATAGATATACTGCATACTTATAGCATCGAATATATTTGCTAGCTTTCGTTCTGTTGAGACGAACAAATCTTTCGCTGTTTTTGAAATGTGTTATAACTATCGTAAGATAGATAGTCTTCAAGTTAAGGTTAAACAAACATAATATTTTTTTTAATTTATATATGTTTCCATTTATTTCTGTCTTATGATAACACATAGCAAAGGTACAAGCAAGACGAAAAGTATTTTATATCTTATATTTTTAAGTATATTAACAAAAACATGGAGACGTTTTCCTGTAATGAAAATAAGTTTTTTAATTCTTTTTCCTTATCGCATGTTTTTTGTATCTGATGAGGATCAATGTTTCTGATAACAATCTTTAGTTTCCCTGAATTATAGTTACTTAATTAATTTTTAGAGCCGAAAGTAATAAAATACAGTAACTAAAGTTAATGATTTATTACATTGGTTATTATTATCTGCGTTATAGACCCAAACAAAAGTAACACAATTTATTTGAATAATTAATCGATACAAAAGTTTACGTTTAAATTATTGTCCTACAAACAGGAATGCCCTTAATTGTAGGGAATACTCCGTAGTTACAAAGACTGTTGCTCGCCTACAAACCTTCACAAATCGATTTAATTATGCATAATGGGAATTGTACAAATAATGTATTTTAAACTTTAACTTATTGTATTACAGTATAAAATAGATAAAACTTATCCATGTAAGTATAAATGTAAAGGAAAGCGAGGTAAAATAGAATTGATTGCAATAAAACGGCTGTCTTTCTTATTAGTTGTGTGTTAGCAACTTTGTCAGACGAAACGATAAGGATGAACAAAGTAAAAGATAAATGAGTACTCTTTAGTCATCGTCAAAAAACGAAAGGGAATTCGGAACGAAAACCTAGTTATAATTGAAAGGATGGTAGAACTCCGTTGATTAATCGCTGGTATTATGTTATAACGCTGATGCGAAAAATACTGATTTGTTTGCAGAATCACGCTCTTGTTAATAGATATTGTTTGGAAGAAAAATATATTTTTTTCTTATGAGTTGTGATTTATGAGATGTAACTGTATTATATTATGTTGTGTTTGCTTTTATAATTAGTTACTTGAGTGTGACGTCTCGCGGGACGTGACAGTACTCGTAGGTTACGGTGACCAGGCGGTAGTCAATTTGATCTAGTGTACCACATCATTACCATATCAGCAAAAAGACGTTCACTGTTAAACATAGTCCTGCTTTGTTTATTGTCGGTTTTAAAAAAACTACATGGAATTACGAGGCTACAATCATGTTACAATAGAATATAAAAACCATAATGGTAGTAAAATTCCTAACTTTCGTTTGATTATAATTGTATGTTTGTATTCATTGATCACGACAATGCAAAACAAAGAGTTTGAAAACCAGTGTCAACTTGATTATAAGGTCGTCGATTGATAGCCCTCGATGGAAAAGAAGGCGTTAAACAGTCTGTGGGATCGTTGCGTTTGAAAAAATGGATTGCTTTTATTTGTTTATTCTTCTTGTACAAAAACACAAAGCCGGACTTAATGCCTGAAGGCTTTATCTACTAGTTAACCTTAGACAAGCCCTTAGACTTTCTTTGCTTTGTTTGTGTCAAAGAGGTTCTTTTAATTATATAATTAAGTACAAAATAAGGAGAGCGTTATTATTTATTTTCGACCAGCTCTGAGTTATTGACCTAAAGGTTTTCTTTCCGTTACATTCTTAAAAATCTCATCTATTCGAAGTTTAAGAAGTAACGGCAATTACGTGCTGCGTTCTTTATAAAATAACAATACAAACAATGATAAAAGTACTACCACAGGGTCCGCACTGTCTTACATATTATCTTGTCAACTCCTAACATCGGATGTTCGAAAATATTTATTATAGCATTTTTAAAGTCATAACGATCATTCTTCATAAAAAAATGTGAAGAGAGAATTACTATAAGTACAGAGAAGTAGTAAGACTTAAAAATAGGACTTTATATTTTAGGTGAGCACTATTTAGGGTCGTAGCACATATAAGGTAACGTAAACGGATCGGTATCGCCTCGCCTTTTTCCTCGGTGTCAAACGTCAAAAATCCGATTAAGTTTCATAAAAATAATACTGAACGGCTCGAGTTGATACGGTGCCGATCCGTTAGCGTTACGTTATTGTGCTATGACCCTCAGTCGGTGTTACACAACTATTTAGCAACAGAATGTAATAACTCTTCTTGCTACCCTTTTATTAAATAAAGAGTGGCGAGTTAAAGGGCGAGTGGCGAGTGGCGAAGTGGCGAGTTACACCCTTTCATTTCCTGATAGTTTGAATAGTTTCTGTGGACCTCAATTTACTGTTGTTTACACTTTTGAGTTTTGTTATTTTCTGTCTAATACTGGTAAAGATACGTGTATGTAGACTGGCTACTACCTATTAGCAACCGTAAAATAGTCGTCGCAGTTCACTGTTGGTCATACCTAGGCCTCTACCAACACATATGAAATCTGAGACTATTCGTAAATATTATCTTTACGAAATAACAAAGAAGGAAAACTTGAAATTAAACCCTATACTAATCCGTCTGCCCAGCGTGGTATTAGTAGGCCAAGTAGTCCTCCGTCACGGGAGGAGGCCCGTCCCTGCAGTGGGACATTCATGGGCTGTTATGATGATTGTAATATTGTGTTTGTAAGTGATTGTAACATGTCATTGTGTATATGTATTTGCATTACCAAATAAGTACAACCGCAGAAAATAAATATTTAAAATAAAATAATGTCATTTAAAATTGACTACGTAGATTTAGAAGCGTACGAACACCCCTTAATAAATAACCATCATTATAAAACATTGTAAGTTTTATATTCAAGGAAAAGACTTCAGCAAGCGTAGTCGTGCCCACTTGATTTAATAGTACCTACCCAGAATTTCCGGCCTTTTTACGCTAAAGTCAAGTGCGGTACGGAGTGAGATTAATAGGCACTTACTTAGAGTTTTTTTTTGTGATAGATATACTGCATACTTATAGCATCGAATATATTTGCTAGCTTTCGTTCTGTTGAGACGAACAAATCTTTCGCTGTTTTTGAAATGTGTTATAACTATCGTAAGATAGATAGTCTTCAAGTTAAGGTTAAACAAACATAATATTTTTTTTAATTTATATATGTTTCCATTTATTTCTGTCTTATGATAACACATAGCAAAGGTACAAGCAAGACGAAAAGTATTTTATATCTTATATTTTTAAGTATATTAACAAAAACATGGAGACGTTTTCCTGTAATGAAAATAAGTTTTTTAATTCTTTTTCCTTATCGCATGTTTTTTGTATCTGATGAGGATCAATGTTTCTGATAACAATCTTTAGTTTCCCTGAATTATAGTTACTTAATTAATTTTTAGAGCCGAAAGTAATAAAATACAGTAACTAAAGTTAATGATTTATTACATTGGTTATTATTATCTGCGTTATAGACCCAAACAAAAGTAACACAATTTATTTGAATAATTAATCGATACAAAAGTTTACGTTTAAATTATTGTCCTACAAACAGGAATGCCCTTAATTGTAGGGAATACTCCGTAGTTACAAAGACTGTTGCTCGCCTACAAACCTTCACAAATCGATTTAATTATGCATAATGGGAATTGTACAAATAATGTATTTTAAACTTTAACTTATTGTATTACAGTATAAAATAGATAAAACTTATCCATGTAAGTATAAATGTAAAGGAAAGCGAGGTAAAATAGAATTGATTGCAATAAAACGGCTGTCTTTCTTATTAGTTGTGTGTTAGCAACTTTGTCAGACGAAACGATAAGGATGAACAAAGTAAAAGATAAATGAGTACTCTTTAGTCATCGTCAAAAAACGAAAGGGAATTCGGAACGAAAACCTAGTTATAATTGAAAGGATGGTAGAACTCCGTTGATTAATCGCTGGTATTATGTTATAACGCTGATGCGAAAAATACTGATTTGTTTGCAGAATCACGCTCTTGTTAATAGATATTGTTTGGAAGAAAAATATATTTTTTTCTTATGAGTTGTGATTTATGAGATGTAACTGTATTATATTATGTTGTGTTTGCTTTTATAATTAGTTACTTGAGTGTGACGTCTCGCGGGACGTGACAGTACTCGTAGGTTACGGTGACCAGGCGGTAGTCAATTTGATCTAGTGTACCACATCATTACCATATCAGCAAAAAGACGTTCACTGTTAAACATAGTCCTCCTCCAAATATTTTTATCTGGCGCGTTCTTATGCCTCCCCCATCGCTCGTCGCTCGTAATTAGGTCATCGGTCCTCCTTGTGAGGTCTCCCCACCCTGACGCTGGCCAGATGAATACAGATGGGTGTAGGGTTTCAACATCATCATTACCATATCAACAAAAAGAGGTTCACTGTTAAACATAGTCCTCCTCCAAATATTTTTATCTGGCGCGTTTTTATGCCTCCCCCATCGCTCGTCGCTCGTAATTAGGTCATCGGTCCTCCTTGTGAGGTCTCCCCACTCTGACGCTGGCCAGATGAATACAGATGGGTGTAGGGTTTCAACATCATCATTACCATATCAACAAAAAGACGTTCACTGTTGAACACAGTCTCCTCCAATTATTTTCATCTGGCGCGGTCTTGTGCCTCCCCCATCCGTCGGTTTCCCGCCGTCGCTCGTAACTAGGTCATAGGTCCTCCTTGTGACGTCTCTGTGGTCTTCTGGTACGCAATCACACTTCCAGAGCTTTTCTACCGAAGCTGTTACAGTTTTGTTTAAAATCTATTTTTTGTACAAAGTTATATTCGAATTTTTCATCTCCAGCAGTTTATTTCAAGTGTTTTTCCTGCCACCTAATTATTCTTAACATATCAACACACGGACAGAAAAAGCAGAAGAGAAGATCAAGATCTTTTTGATATTTTAAAATGTATTTTAATTAGTAAGTATACACATAAATAAAAAATGTTTGTGACAAATTATTTAGAAAGAAATAATATTACTAGCGTCTAGACTTGCTGCCAACCATAATTTCTAGCACTATAATTAAATTAGTCTCAGCCAAGGTATTTTAATTTGTTATAAGATGTTTAATTAAAAAAAACAGTATTGTATTAAAGTTATACTAAGTTGAAGGCAAAGTTTATGCAAAACAATATTCAAAGCTGATCCAATTAAATCGAGGACCCTAAACACTCAGTAATGACAGACAACCATCTGTTAGGGAACGTTTGTACAATATTATGCTTTACTCGTCTCCTTGGTGACTTTTTCATACGAATAGAGGTCATATTATATTAGGTTGGGGAAGAAGTCTTTTCGTATTTTTGTATGAAAAGTAAAGACATTTTTTTCAAAGTTTATTTACATTTATTTACAATATATATGTACCGTTTTGTTGAATAACTTTCTGCCATTTTGTGGGCAGAGACATTATCCCGTTACTGTAGAAACTTTGGGACTTCTGATCAAAAAAACGGGACAAATAGTTTTGGCAGTCCTCTCTTGAGGTCAACCTTACAGAACCTAAAGAATTCTGAAGAGACCGAAACAGGTGAAAATCTGAAGGCGCAAGGTCAGGGCTATATGGTGGATGCACTAGGACCTCCCAGTCGAACTCTCTTAATTTTTGCTGAGTGGCTAAAGATGTGTGTGGTCTAGCGTTATCGTGATGAAAGACCACACCCTTCCTGTTGATCAATTCCGGCCGTTTTCTCTCGACTGCTTCCTTTAATCTCATCAGTTGCTGGCAGTAAAGATCAGAATCGATGGTTTTGCCGGGCGGTAAAAGCTCATAATGAACAATGCCCTTCCAATCCCACCATACACACAGCATCACCTTATTTCGTGTTAGGCCAGGTTTGGCCACAGTCTGTGAAGCCTGGCCAACTTTCGACCACGACCTTTTTCGCACGTTCTTGTCGTACGTGATCCACTTTTCATCGCCAGTTATCAATCTCTTCAAAAACGGCTCGGTTTTATTACGTCTCAATAATGAATCGCAAATGAGTACACGGTTCATTAAGTTTCTTTGAGTGAGCTCGTGTGGCACCCAAATATCGAGCTTTTTTGTATAACCAGCTTTCTTCAAATGGGTCAAAACTGTTTTGTGGTCAATTCCCAGTTCTTCAGCTACATCGTAACTACTAATATGCCGATCTTGCTCCACTCTTTCAAAAATGGCGTCCATTTTATTCGTAACAGGGCGACCAGAGCGAGGTGCATCTTTAACATCAAAATTTCCGGACTGAAAACGTTTGAACCAAATTTGTGCTACTCTTACTGACACTGCATCAGGTCCATAAACATCACAAATTTTTTTCACTGCTTGAGTTGCATTTTTGCCTTTTTTATAATAATATTTTAAAATGTATCGAATTTCTTCATTAGATTCACTCATTTTTACGGAGAGAAAAACAAATGAAAAATAGCGGGAAACAACTATTTTTTATTTTTTTTTCTTTTCTTTATAATGTAACCTTTTTAATGTTACCAAAACCAGCCAGACACAAGTAGTACAGTCAGAGAAATTTTATAATAAGTTTATACCTACGTTATGCGAAAAGACTTTTTCCCCGACCTATTATATCTTAGATTAGATTACAACCGCTTAGAGCCTGTTCATAATAGCGATTGGTCCGGCGATTTTTCTGCGTTTGCACTGGCGACAAGGCCGTGAAATCGCAGAAAAATCGCCGGACAAATTGCTAGTGTAAATGGGCCGCCGTGGTGCAGTGGTTTTAGACAATAGCTACTACGTGAAGGTCTGTACAGTAAAACCATTTTGCGTTTGTTACTACTATTATCATTTTAAGGAAATTAACACTCAAATTCTCAGTGTTTTACATTTCTCGTAAAAAATATTCGAAAAGCGCTACGATTTTCGAGGACAAGTCGACACTTGATATAAGAAACTCGAGGTAAGCCTAAAGGAGTTGGTCGACAGAAAATTCGTATTACAGTACACACTTGTGTTCTTCCACTTGCGTCAAGTGATCTCGGATCTTATTACCTTCTTCACAAGATGCCTTTTAGAATAAAACAAATTTTCGTGAACATAAAACTGAATGTTTGTGAATTACGTAGTGAGTATTGTGCGTTTGCGTGTGTGTATTTTGCATAATGGATTTTAGTTACGATTTCCATGCGTCACATCATAAAGGGTCATTTGTAATTTTCAAACAGTCATTTTCAAGTGGTCAAGTTATGTTGAATATCATTTTCTTGACGTTTGTATTTTAGTAAATTTTAGACCATATCAGTTTGCTTCACGTCGGCTGAAGTAGACAACTCTCATTCTTAATGTAGACTGCCGCCTACATTTAAAATTACGTCAATCAAGCGTGTGAGGAAATTCTTTATAGTTAGTAAAAATGACAGAATATGGTGACATGATTATAAATAAACGAATTATAGCTACAAACTAACGATGATTTGAATTTTGTATTTAGATTTTTTTATTCAAAATAGTTGAAACAAATTATGTGAGAATATGGAAATTCACGGTGGAGTGATGGCCTAGTTTGGTCAACGGGAAACCGATGCTTATGGAAAGCACGGGACCGTACAGGGTGCAATTGCAATTGATAATTATGTGGAAAGTAGCAAGTTATCCATACATTTTACGTCTGATATTACTACTAGATATACGATACACGTGGTGACGGAGTAAGAATACAATATGTCACCACCCCATGTCATCCCATGGGTGTCGTTAAAACCGACTAATAAGGGACTATGCGTGAATATTATCTTTACGTAATAAAAAGGAGGAAAACTTGAAATTAAACCCTATACCAATTCGTTTGGCAAGCGTGGTGTTAGGTTAGTAGGCCAAGTATCCCTTCGTTACTGGAGGAGGCCCGTCCCTGCTGTGGGACATTAATGGGCTGTTATGATAACAAGCTATTCCTAAAATATGTTTTTATGTGCTTTGTTCAACAATCTACCATTGTCCGCGAGCCTTTGCTGTAATATGAGGATATTTTGGGTTTTAAACGACAATATAATATTTACTGTCAAACAAAACATGAGAACTCCGAAAAAAATAAAAATACATTTTGTGAAGCACGTTAAAACAATATCACGGTTTGCGGACTCTGAATAAATTATCAGGGAAAACTCCCACTTGAAAAATTTTAGCATCCATTTCAATCCCTGTTTCAATTTCCTTCGTAAGATGATAAAGTATTTTATTACTTCTCTTAGTTTTATAATAAATAGAAAAAGTAAATAGATGGATAAGTATAAATAGACGCGTAAAGACATGAACCTCCTTATAATTTAACAATTATGCTCTAAATATGTGGTAAATGCCGCTGGTGGCACAATTATGTTATTCGCACCTAATATTTTATACAAATATGTATTGTGTCATTGTTTGTTTACCTAAATAAAATTTTAAAAAAAATTATACTCTGCTTCGTACACACCATTATCTTTCTACTTTATACAACATAACAGCCCATTAATGTACCACTGTAGGAACGGGCCTCCTCCCGTGACAGAGGTATACTTGGCGTACTAATACCACGCTGGCCAAACGGATTGGTATAGTTTAATTTCAGGTTTTCCTTCTTTTTATTTCGTAAAGATAAAATTCACGGATAGTCCCTTAGTCGTTTTTTACGACACCCATGGGATTAGGTGGGGTGGTGACACACTGTATTCTTACTCCGTCACCACAAAGAATTTTTTTTACATTCCGTCACCACACTTTCTACTTATGTTAAAAGTCTTAATATATCCTGTCGTTTAACGATGCCTATCTTTTGAATGAATATAGTACGTTGATTTCTATTTGTATATTTAATACAGTATCTACTGTGACAAATATAGATTTCTTTTCTTTTTTACTTTATTTCAATAATAAAGCAAAAACAAAAGTCAAGTTGGACGCGGCCCGATTTCCTTGCAGATCTACTCATTTGATTACACTAATGCCCGATTTACACATCGACAAGTACAGTAGCGAGTTAACTTGCATCATTGGCGAGTTAAGTCACTTTTTGCGTGTGGACGGCAAAAGCGAGTTAAGTAGTAAGTTGCCGATCAATTTTTTTTGAATACAGCTCGATCCTATTCTTCGGCGAGTTAAGAACGAAGTAGCCCCCTCTCTCGCGTCTCCCTCACCCCGCCGGCTCGGCGCTCGCAGCGCCCGCCGTGTAGACGGGCGAGTTTAGTACAGTTCACAAGTTCTAATGTCGTATTTATTTTTATTTTTGTCTGTTTTTCTATGTATAATGTGTATCTAATAGTGGCGAAGTGTCCATATAACTCGATTCCTACCGGCTTACCTTTGCAAAAACCGCTTAGCATTGTCTATTAATCAATTATAAATCAATGACGCAACATCCACTCAATACAAAATAATATAAAACAAAAAAGTATTCTCTTACGTAAATCGCAATAATAATTACAGTAATAATAATTTTCAATATAATTATTTACGTACTCATAACGCCATCTTGTAATTAAAGGTTGTCAACTAACAACTTGTTATGGTTCAGTCAGAGAGTACTTAAAGCGCGCATGCGCGGAGCGCAGTAAGCCGGTCGCGAAATTAGGAATCCAGTACAACAGACTGTACGGAAATCGTACGGTCACGTGACACTTTGTATTCGTCGATCTAAGGTACCATATAAGCCGGTGGCCATCGGCTTATGACAAGGATAAAAGATACAACTACAACATTGCGAGAGCGAGAAAGCACTATTGCAACCAGTGGACCGACCAATTGTAACGAAGTTTCATTTCATTTCACGTTAAGTACTTAATTTGCCATTGACATTCCTTTGTTTTTATCAATTATTTAAATCTGATAGAAATCAGCCTTTCTTCTGAATTTTTAGTTTTTAATTATATTTATTTGTTTTTATATTTTTATACGGCTTGCGTCTTGACTTTGGCAGAATCATCGGTAAACGATAGGACCATTTGAAGAAAAAACAGATATTTGTATTTATTTTCTGCAAATAGGTTATAAAATTCGCTTTCTTGTTTAAAGTAGTAAAATTTGTATGTTTAATTATTTATGATTGTGTATTATGTGTTGTGCATTGGTTGACTTTATTTTTGTCGTAGTGCGTTGGGATCCTATGGAATATTTTTGTAAGTACTTGTTTGTATTGTTTTCAGCAAATTTAATAGTTTGTTGTTATAAGGGACAGGTTAATAGTGTTATATTATATTGACTATCCTATTATGTGATGTGCGATAAAACATCATTCTCGAAATTGAATTATAAATATAAGAAACGCCGGCGCTGTGGATTTACGAAACATTTTAATACAATTATCTCATTTCGATACGTATAAGTAAGTGGCTTACAGACAGTATTCTCAGATTCTAAAAGTAAGTAAGTAGGTATGTAGAATCATTTAGGATATAGCAATATAAACAATTAATCTAATTGATCAAAGAAGTCTTCCAAACAGAGAAACATTTTCGTATTTTAAGTTTATGAGTTCGGGACAACTAGGTAAAATCGAAACATTTTCTCACGAATACCTATGAACTACAGAATAATAGTAATATAAAGTAGAACAAAAGTCCACGGAATCTTCGGCTTCCCTTTTATAAAAATCCACCCTTCGCCACTGGTATCTAATATGTATATTTTCTATTTATAAAAGTATTTAAGTATATTTATGCGTTGTCTAGTACACATAGTACAAGCTCTAGTTAGTTTGGTACTAGATGGCGTTGTGTGAAAGTGTGAGGAATATTTATATTTTTATTATTCTAAGTATACTTTTTATTAAAATTTAATTTTTAATGTGTTGCATGTTCAGTGTTAATACTATTTCTCGTATAATAGTGCGTAAATGGGTATTCAATTGTTCAATGTCCATTTTATCGATTAAAATAACCGTAAACAATCTCAGGCGACGCACGCACGACGCGACTAGTCTTCGTCTCTGATCGGCAACTTATGAGCTGTACTCGCCTACGTGTGAACTGTACTTACTACTTATTACTTACTACTTAACTGTTTATTTTTTTAACTCGCCACTGTACTTGTCGATGTGTAAATCGGGCATTAGAAACTAACAACATAAAGAAAGCGGGAATATGATCACGTCCTTATAAGACAAAATATTTATTGTAGTTCTATCCGTGTGGTGACGGAGTAAGAATACAATATGTCACCATCACCACCCCATCTCATCCCATAGGTGTTGTAGAAACCGATTAAAGGACTATCCGTAAATATTACCTTTACATAGAAAAAAGGAAAACTTGAAATTAAACCCTATACCAATCCGTCTGGCCAGCGTGGCGATAGTAGGCCAAGTATTCCTTCATCACGGGAGGAGGCCCGTCCCTGCAGTGGAGCATTGATGGACTGGGTGTATGTGGGATATTAAACTTGTAGCTTAATTAAAACTAGCCAGCTTATTGTCTTCTATTTTGGGCCTAACTATTGAGGCATTATTTGATTTATACCCTGTTTAAATTATTCCTAACGCGTCCCGGTTTTATTTAAAATATGCAAAATGTTCAAGCAGGACATCGCCGTACCCGACCGCGTCGCATAATGAATGTGAAAAAATCATACATACATATTTAACAAGTCACCCTTTCGACCGTACATTTGCTTATTTTAGGAATCTTCTTTTTGTATTACATAAACAGGGATAATAATTATGAATATCTATTTAGCTTTTGCTTTCTTGATATAATAGGTCGGGGAAAAAGTCTTTTCGCATAACGTAGGTATAAACTTATTATAAAATTTCTTTGACTGTACTACTTGTGTCTGGCTGGTTTTGGTAACATTAAAAAGGTTACATTATAAAGAAAAGAAAAAAATAAAAAAAAGTTGTTTCCCGCAATTTTTCATTTGTTTTTCTCTCCGTAAAAATGAGTGAATCTAATGAAGAAATTCGATACATTTTAAAATTTTATTATAAAAAAGGCAAAAATGCAACTCAAGCAGTGAAAAAAATTTGTGATGTTTATGGACCTGATGCAGTGTCAGTAAGAGTAGCACAAATTTGGTTCCAACGTTTTTAGTCCGGATATTTTGATGTTAAAGATGCACCTCGCTCTGGTCGCCCTGTTACGAATAAAATGGACGCCATTTTTGAAAGAGTGGAGCAAGATCGGCATATTAGTAGTTACGATGTAGCTGAAGAACTGGGAATTGACCACAAAACAGTTTTGACCCATTTGAAGAAATCTGGTTATACAAAAAAGCTCGATATGTGGGTGCCACACGAGCTCACTCAAAGAAAGTTAATGAACCGTGTACTCATTTGCGATTCATTATTGAGACGTAATGAAACCGAGCCGTTTTTGAAGAGATTGATAACTGGCGATGAAAAGTGGATCACGTACGACAAGAACGTGCGAAAAAGGTCGTGGTCGAAAGTTGGCCAGGCTTCACAGACTGTGGCCAAACCTGGCCTAACACGAAATAAGGTGATGCTGTGTGTATGGTGGGATTGGAAGGGCATTGTTCATTATGAGCTTTTACCGCCCGGCAAAACCATCGATTCTGATTTTTCACCTGTTTCGGTCTCTTCAGAATTCTTTAGGTTCTGTAAGGTTGACCTCAAGAGAGGACTGCCAAAACTATTTGTCCCGTTTTTTTTATCAGAAGTCCCAAAGTTTCTACAGTAACGGGATAATGTCTCTGCCCACAAAATGGCAGAAAGTTGTTCAACAAAACGGTACATATATATTGTAAATAAATGTAAATAAACTTTGAAAAAATGTCTTGACTTTTCATACAAAAATACGAAAAGACTTTTTCCCCAACCTAATATTTAGGGACATGCTTGTTAATACAATAATTAAAAGGTAACTTTGTTATTATCCGTGTGGTGACGGAGTAAGAATACAATATGTCACCACCCCATCTCATCCCATGGGTGTCGTAAAAACCGACTAAGGGAATAACCGTAACTACTATCTTTACGAAATAAAAAGAAGGAAAACTTGAAATTAAACCCGATACCAATCCGTCTGGCCAGCGTGGTGTTAGTAGGCCAAGTAACCCTCCGTCACGGGAGGAGGCCCGTCCCTGCAGTTGGACATTAACGGCGCTTGTACACGGTAAGAAAAATCGCCGGGCCTACGCAAGAATTCATGTCGTTTCTAAGCAACACCTGTGTACACAGCGTCGTCGGCGATGAATAAGAAAAAAATCTTGTCTGTGTAAGACACGACGCGGCGAACGTTGTTGCGGAGCGGTCGAAAGCGCTGTAGTAGGGTTGAACCAGCCAGGTAGTTTTGGTTGTGCGTTTGGTGTGGACGTGTTTTGCAGCGTAGAGTACAAAATGGCTGATGAGTTACTTATAACTTTAGTAGAAGGACGTCCGGTATTATGGGACAAAACTTTAGACATATAAAAAGATAAAAGACTCACATACGAAGCATGGAGAGAAATATTTATTATCTTATACATAGACTTCAACGAAATGACAAATGTCAAAAAAATGAATATGGTAAATACCTACAACTTATTAAGCACTATCTTTTTAGAAGTTTTAAAAATACAGATTTTTAGGTATATACTTACTACTATAATACTACAAACCTAGGGAATTTATGTTTTAATTATTAACATAAAATTAATCAATTAATAAAATTAAATAAATCAATTAAATTAATTAATAATAATTGCGAGCCCTACGCCCGTCTGACGACTGTACGAAAAAAATCCTGGCGTGTACACGTTCCGAATTTTCTTGTCTGCGGAAGACAAGAAAAGTTTTCGTGTACGAAAAAGACAAAAATTCTTAACGTGTACACGAAGATTTGTCTTGTCTGGCGTAGACACGGCAAATTTTCTTGACCGACAGAAGAGGGAGACCCAACAAATACAGTCTTGACGTCGCCAGGGATGACAAGCGTGCCAATGGTCTTACAATTAAGGATGCCGAAGACCGTGCGAAGTGGAGAAAAAGGAAAGCAGACCCCAGGCTCCATAGCTCTCGGGCTGTGGACGCAACTGGGAACTCGCAAATATGAAGAAGAAGACCCATTAAACAAGATGGGATAGTGCAACCATGTATTCGTGCCCAGACATCTACGAAAAAGTTAAGTAGCAAACAATAACAACTTTTATACAGATATTTTATGAAATTTCAACACTTTAATCTCTTACGTCCAATCACTCGAAATAAGTTTGTTAAGAGGTGAACTTTTTACTCCGTGTTGATCGCTTATTCTCAAACTATTGAAGAGGCACAAGGAGCCGAACAAATGCATTAAGCTTGTACTAAGTTCTTCAGAATTGTTTGTTCCAAAAATATTATGAATCTTTGATATCGAAGCCATGTTAGCTCTTATCGAGTTCTCAAAATGAAAGTAAATAACTAATTTTATTTAATTTTAATTAAAGTTATTTTGAACTTTTCTGCCCCAACGGCTATCAGTTCTCCGCGCTATGTGCCCTGCCCACCGCCACTATAACGGGCAATTTTGGAGGATGCCTATGTCCAGCAGTGGACGTCCATAGACTGATATGGATGGATGAATAGAAAGTAATTTTGAGTTCTTTCTTCAAATTGTAATAATTATCACAAATTAATTGGTTTATAGCGACGGGTGGCGACAGATGGAAGATAAATTTTTATTAACAACATTGCGTGTTATAGTGGTCTGGAGGTTTTGTGATATTATTTTTACACTTACAGAAATAATTGTGGACAAATATCTTAGTGTGGTTAGTGACTCCCTTAGATTTAGATTAGATTTTGGGTCCTAAAAGTACGAAAAATACGTGTCATTATAAAAAAAATTGAATTAAGTAGTTAAGTTTGTAACTTTACGCTGTATCTTTCACCACACGAATAATAAAACCATTCGTGTCTTTTTTATTCTCCCTATTGGTATTTGTTTTCGTAACTTAGCATTTTGACATTTTCTGATTTTATCAATATTTAGGATTGGAGGCGATTTTTATTATTTTTTTACTAAACGTTATCTAATTCTTGAAATTAATTATGTTACTGCGAATAAGTTATCTGATTTTTAAAGATGTCGGCTGTGTATCAAAAGAGTTTAAATTTATATTTTCGCTAGCTATAACTTCCAAGACCCCTACGTGCAAACTTTACATACCAATTTTATTTTATTTTATTTTATTTTATTTAATAGGTACAGCAATGATGTCTAAGTATTTATAACATCTGTTAAGAATGCAACCCACTTGAAAGTTCGTGTCAAAACAACATCAATTCTAGGAAAATTGTATATCAGACGGCTAATTGGAAAGAAATGGTTTATCATTTAAATAGAATAGCTGAAAGTATCTTTATAACTATGTGTTGCACGAAGTTTTGTAAATGATTTGTAGTGGAAGTAAGAAAATCACTAGATGGCGGTGTACAGTTGAGTTTTAAGTTGCGGCTCTGGCGCCGTATAACGGCTTCGTGTCGTTTCTAAGCACGACCTGTGTACACAGCGCCGGCGATGCATAAGAAAATTTTCTTGTCTGCGCAAGACAAGACACGGCGAACGTTGTTGCGGAGGGGCGGGGAGCGGTGTAGTAGGGTATCATACTTGTTTGCTTTCTAGTTAACATTTTTACTAAAGGAAACTCACACTGATTATCACACTTGTTATTACTTGCGCGCCCTACGCCCGTCTGACGACTGTACGAAAAAAATCCTGGCGTGTACACGTTCCGAATTGTCTTGTCTGCGGAAGACAAGAAAAGTTTTCGTGTACGAAAAAGACAAAATTCTTGACGTCTACACGAAGATTTGTCTTGTCTGGCGTAGACACGGCGATTTTTCTTACCGTGTACAAGCGCCGTAAAGCAATGGTTAAATTTGGTAATCGAGACGGACGTCCAGAGACGTGGGTTCGAGTCCCGCCTCGAGTACCAATTTTTTGCATTGTATTTCTTCTTTTCGAAGTAAGAAAACTCGGTGTTCCTGCCCTATTTCATCTCATGGAAGTTATAATACATATAGATGACTAGAGGACAGGATGCTTGATACAAAACTCTTCTAGTTTATAGTTACTTTTAGTAAGTCAAGTTTCTCTCCGTCTCTGGATCGTCACTGAAAGATCTTCGTCCAAATACATTCACAAAGTCATTCACGAAACAAATACATACAGATTCATCCTTGCAGTAGCAATTGTAAAGACTCAGAAGACCGATTGGGAATCTTAAATTCGAATTGATTTACAGCATTATCATGTAATTTTGTTTAGTCGCTTATCGCTGTTTTAGATCTTTTTGCTTAGTGTTTTCACATAATTTGCTCATTGTAAAAAATGGATGGAATGTACCTTGATGTTATATAGATTTACTGTAAAACAACAAACAATAATGTTTTCAAATTATTGCACATTTAAATTGCAACTATCTGAAACAAAGTTCAAATAACATTTTGGTTGTTTGAATAAGTTAAACAAATATATTTTTATTTAATATGGTATTAAAATATTCGTACAAAGTCAGATAAGCTGAAATAGCTAATGCATTAATTCTATAGCAAAACAAGTATTTAAATGAGTCATCATAACAGCCCATTAATGTCCCACTGCAGGGACGGGCCTCCTCCCGTGACGGAGGGTTACTAGGCCTACTAATACCACGCTGGCCAGACGGATTGGTATAGGGTTTAATTTTAAGTTTTCCTTCTTTTTATTTCGTAAAGATAGTAGTAGATAGTAGTTTTTACGACACCCATAGGATGAGATGGGGTGGTGACATATTGTATTCTTACTCCGTCACCACACGGATTTTAAATGAGTAGTGAGTGTACAACTATTTTTGTACTTTGGATAGTGGGCAGAGACGAAGGGTGGGTAGATCCTTCACCTAGTGGACAGCTGACCAGGTTAGTGCGGTAGGAAACCGTTGGATGAAGGAGGCATAGGACCACGTATAACTGAAATATTTGGAGGACGCCTAAAGTCCAGCAGTAAACGTCAATGGAAGATAACGATTTTCTGGGAGACACAAAGTAAAGATGTGAGGCTCTACCACAACAGGATCAGAACAAAACGTAAGTAATAGTGGGTTATACAAACTGCTACATTGAACCCACTATCCGCACAATAGTTATTCATTACGTTGTCTGGCTTGCATACCAGCTATTAGGTACTCGTACCCGCAATGTATGAATCATATTTGAAATATACACATAAGCTATTGATTTACTGTGTGAACATAGACCGGTGAAATATGTCAACAATTTATCTGTCTGTAGATTCAGACAATGGTGACACATTCACAATTCATGCTTAGTAATCAATGTAGGCTATTATCGCATGGTACCGAGGTGGCACGCGGATGTGTGCTCAAGCGGAATAACCAATGAAGTTTATTATGCAATCGTTTCAGAACTAATAAATCGTTTCAGACGGAAGACTGATGACGCGCTGTCATTTATGTTTATATGAAATTGTTGATCTTAAATTACATACTGATTCGTTTAATATAAAGCCAAACCGCTTTCACTAAGGGATCGAATAGGGTTTAAAAAGAAATTCGTACCTTATGAAGTATAAATACTGACGAAATTATATTTATATCGAAAAACTATAACACATTTTACTGCACTGGTCACACGGCGTTCTTAGATGTCTCATAGATTATGCCCTAATATTGTTTTCAACGACTTTTCTACTCGACGAAAAATTGACGAAGTATGATACACTATGATAAATAATAAATATTCACGGACATCTCTACACAGCGCCATCTATTCCCAAAGTAAGCTAGGCTTAACCTGCTTGTGTTATGGGTAATAGAACAACGGATATTAGTATTTATACACTTTTTTTGTATATACATACAATAAATAGAAACACTCAGACCAATCCAAATAATCATGTTCATGCACACAAATATTTGCAAGAAGCGGGAATCGAACCCGAGACCTCTGCGTAGCAGTCATATTTTATAACTACTACGCCACAGAGGTCGTCAAATTGTCGTATGTCATTGCAATTGTCGTCGTAAATACCTCCATAAATGGTACGTATGTATAGGCCATAAGATTGTATGACCTTCCTTAACAAGGGCCTGTTGTAATAAATAAATTGTATTTGCCAGTGCTCTTATATTCACAACACAGCAAATAATGACCAAATAAGTAACTCTTTTTATCTATTTACCAATTATTCCATCTTATTTCAATAGCATTTCAACAAAGCCTTCTTATTTTACATTTGAAACATATTCGTCCATTAAATAAATTGTAAAAGGTATTTTCACGCTTATTTTGTTTCATTATAAAGGTACGTAATTTGTCGTGGGACCAAAGGAGAATACATTCGAACGTGTGTATTTTTCTTCTTATTTGAATCTGAAAAGAATACTGGCACGTGCGATAAGACATTATTTTTAACCCCCGACGGCGACGCAAAAACGATGGTGTGTTATAAGTTTGACGTGTCTTTGTAAATGTGTATATGTGTCTGTGGCACTGTAGCTCCCAAACGGATGAGCCGATTCTAATACAGGGTTTTTTGGTTTGAAAGGTACGGGAACCTGGGGACACTTGATCCCCCCTTTTGTTTTTCATCCCTAATTTCCTTAGTGACTATCCATTTTAAAATATATTGGTACCGAAATACGTGAAATTCATTTGCCTATAATTGATGTAAGACCCAAAGATATAAGTGCCTAAATTTCATAGTTAATTGACTAAACGTAAAAATAGGGAATGGTATCAAGTGTCCCGTATATACGGGAGACTTGGTCCGGGGGTTCAAGTCAAACAAACTCAAAACAAAATTATATCTTCAATAATAAAAAGAACTCAAATGTCTCGCAATCACACCCTGAATAAAATTTAAACGTAATTAAGATAAAGACTTGAAACAATATCTTATTGAATTGAACCCAGGACATGTAAAACAAAGGAGACATTCCATTTGGGGCCCAGAGCGAACAGAATGTTTTGAATAATTAAAATTAAACAAATAATTTTGAAAATCAATTAGTGTTTTCCATTTCTCCGTAGAAGTTGGGGGAAAGATTTTAGTTTTAAATGGTTGTGAACAGTATTTTAATTAAATCATTGGTTGAATTAATGGCGGATATTTTTTATGTTGCCACCCTTGAAAATAAAATAATATTATGTGGGTAAAAATTAATGTCTGAGATAATATATATTTTATTCATATAAAAGTATAATAATCACCAACAATATATTTGACTCTTATATTTTAATCGTTAAAAAAATAGAACTTGTACGCAATACCTACTATTGTAACACAATTATGTTGTCTTCCTTTTAATGAGAAGTCGAAGGTATTTTTTTTTTAAATCATTGCAACACATTTAACATCTCTCATCTGTCAAGTGTCACTCCATTTGTGTCAATGTACTTTGTGATTCGTGTTGCTACTACGTATTGTGAATGTTTTGATGTGATTTATTTCAGATTATTTTTGTATATTAATTCGCTTTTGATTATGGATTATATTTAGGTTTTATTTTAGACATTCAAATATTAATAATTAGATAACATGTTATGTGATAATTGTATTTTGAGCTATTTGGAGTATGATATAATTTCACTTTAAATACCACATATCTCACATCCTCGAAGTTTTATGGTAAAAATAATTATACAGGCCTATAGAGTAGTCATTTATCTTCATAACACACAAGGTTTCATGTATGTTCTTGGTGGGCCCCAGATGTATGGGCAAATGGAACGTCTCCTTTCAAGTTACGTTTAAGCTTTATTTAGGTGTTCTAGCAAAATAATCTCTTCATCGATTGGTACTCTTTTTCCGGCACCTTCTCTTGTTTTGTATACTCTGGGCATATTGGTAATCAATAATTAATTAAAAAAAAAGTTAAAAGTAGTTAAGGGACATTTGATTCTCCCGGATCAAGTCTCCCTTAGCTAAGTGGACCAAGTGTACCCTGAACAGTTTGAGGTTATAAACAAGAATATTTTCAAACGTCTGTTAGATTACCACTTTTCTACGCTACAAATCGCTACTTATATAGATAACGCCTCGAATTAAATTCATACACACCTAAAAGCCATATTTACATTAATGTTTAATCAAAATGTAAACTTACGGAAATTTTCTCCTTGCAACAACAAACACTCGATCGTCCGCCATTTACAAACGCGTCAAATTTGACAGGTGTACTAACTTTAGAAAGTTAGCGGGTACCATAGACAACCGATATTGCCATTATAAAATTTAATATTACCCATACAAGTTCTGAAAATCTCGTGTACCTAGTCGCGCCCATAAGGATCAAGTGTCCCCAGGTTCCCCTATATCAATCGAGAGTGTTCTTAGCTATGTTTGGTGGAAATCATTTCAGGTCTTTAATGTCATCAGGTCGTTTGTTAGATGTGCGTCGTAATCAAATAATATGCCATACGCGTCATGGCGTTTCTTCATTGCCACGCGCACGAAAACGTTAAAGTTTTAAAACTAGCGGTCGATTTCTAATTTAATATATTTAAAAACTTCCATTGATAAAAATGGTGATTGCAGATACTTACAAACAGTTACAATTAAAATTTTCTTAACTGTGTTCGCGCTTTTCATCAGTTTCGATAAGGTCATATTGCCGTGTACCAACAAAAGTAAAAAGGGTTACGTATAAAGTTACTTCCACTCTAGTTACTCTACTTTAATTAACAAATTGTAGTAACAGAGACCTTCTTAATGTTCAGTAATGTCCACTTATTCGTGGCTCTAATGTTTTGCCTTCCGTTGATAAGGGTACTGTATAAGTTCCTCTTAAACCGCTATTACTAGGTTTAGTAAGGAAAGAAATAAAATAGGATATTCAGAAGTATTTTTCATATTATATTAAGGCTAATTATTTTTTCCCTTATGATAAGATAGTCTAAGTAGCAAAACGTTAAACAAGGCCAAAATATACCTTTGTGTCACTTTAACCTGTTTTTTGTATAAGTTTTCATTGTGATTTCGTAGTATGCACATAGGGTTACGTTACAATCTAGATCTAAATGTTTAGTATTAAGTCTTTATGGTTTTTACCTCTGAACTAAACAAAATTTCTTAAACAATTAAAATTATTATTTTAATCTTAACTCCTTTTCTATAGGTTAATAACTAATCAATCAAAGGTAAAATAACTCTATTCATTGGATTGTATTTATTGTTGTAGTTCTTTAGCCAACAGTCGTATTTGATTTTTCTATGTATAATATGTATGTATGTAAAAAAAATGTGTAATATGTTGGGACTAGATGGCGTTGTTTGAATCTGTGAGGAATATATATATTTATTTATACATTTAATTCTATATTAACTAATTGTTTGTAAGTATCTGGTACCTTCATTATTACTAAGAAAGGTTTTTTTATTAGTAATCATTTTTAAGTCATGAAATTATCATTTCGTTCCTTTTTCTACTTTTTAAACTTATTTTTTTATGTCTCTGCCTAATTAGGAAGCGTCACAATGCGGGTAGAATCCGCCGGTACCTTCAGTAAGATAGCGCGCGAGTTGAATGCAGTCGGGGTCTGAGGTAAAGGGCGGGAGCATCTCCCCCCGCTATCCGCACGCCCCACCTCACGCGCCTGCAGTGTAGTGCTGTGCCATCCTTGTCAACTATCGTACGTTTGCCGTGTTATTGTGTTAATAGTAATACTGAAGTTCCCGTGTTGTTTTTTTATTCGGTTTTGTGAAATGATTATTAAAACATGTGATAATTATGTGTTTTTTTTCACCATGTTAACCTAGTGTACTAAATAAAATTAAACTTAGAACATTGTTTAAAGAACAATGCTCAAAACGTCCCTAGCTTGTAGCACTTTAAAACCTATGTTAATTGAAAGGCCTTAGTATTCTCATCATTTTATTGTATGACAGGAAATCTCAAATGTGTATCCGAAAAAAGTTATATCGCCTGAAAGAAACCGAAATCAGTCACAATTATGTTGCTGTTTGTTCTACTTTTTCGAAATGATAGCCAATAAAATACATAGTTAACAGTAAACAAGTTATATTCTACACAGAATATAAGAAAAATATAAAAGATTATTTATTATTACGCGCCGTATATGCCCAATCACCCGATTTTTCTTTTTTGTGAGCACAAGTAGTTTGTCTCCTGGGACATTTACTACTTCACGCTGGCTGTGGGGCGGATGGCCCTCAACCTAAGACATTTAAGTGTCATGCCTCAGGGACACCCCCTGTGGGCACGAACCTCGGCCTGGACCGTCACCGACTAACAGGATCTGCGAAAGGCACGCCCTCTAGGAGCGAACGCGGCGCGTATTCCTGCCTCGGCGGCGAGGACGAAACCGCGGACGTGTTGTTGTGGCTTCGCGAACCGTATGAGCTCAACGTTGAGCGATCGCGATATTCTAGAGGGGATGTACCCGGATGCCTCAACCACTAGTTGGTTGGGATGAGTGGCAGCCGTTTCAAAGTAGCGACGGGAACAGAGTTTCATGTGTTGCTGGATGGTCGGCAACTCGAGGTCAATGTGGAGATCTTCGTTACGCATGAACCACGGTGCTCCCGTCGTTTTCCGCATGAACCTATTCTGAATTGTTTGTTACCTATGGATCCTGCTGTGTGGCCTAAGGTGGGCGATTGTGGATTTGAAGGACCCAATATCATACGATGGAGGAAATACGTGAGCCGGAAGTTGGTTCCACAATTTAATGGTTCGGCATAGGAAAGAATTCCCGAACCCTTTGGTGCAAGCCGATATCCGACAGACCGTCAGATTATGACACCGCAAACCGGCGCGAGTGGTCCTGTTATGAAAAGGGGACGGAGGAACAAGATCGAATAACTTAATTTAAACGTGATTTTAAAATGTTAAGGAATTCAATAATACACTTCCTCATCTCTTCACAGACTTCCAAATTGCTGGAGCCCTTCTCAATACATTCAGTGAGCCTTTTCATGACAGTGTCTATGCCACAGACTTCGTTAAATGAATTCATCGCAGAATTCACATCAACAATGACAGGGGTAACTATGTTACAGGCAGCGGGCTACGTTCAGAACATTGACTGATGAGTCCATAAATGTACCGTTCCCTGAATTGTCAAACGAGTATATTATTTTGTTTAGTTTGGGGACATATCACACTTAAAACTAGCAGCTTCCTATGTTAGCAAACATTTACGTGGCGGCGTCTGCAACATAGAAGTCTGTGCAACTCCAAGCCCAATTATGAACCAATACGGTATAAACACGGCAGATTGCATTTTTTTGAGGGGTCGAGTTTTATCCAAACATAGGTCAAATGCGACCTATTACAGGTATTTATTTGGTTTTAAATAACGCACAGGATATAAACGCCATTCAGGCATATTATTGTTCATGCTTAACTGCTATGAGAACAGTTGGTGCCTGCGCGCATGTCGTCAGTATCGTGTGGTACTTTGGTATTGAAAGGCATTTAGACAATTTCAATGGGCCAGCCAGTGCCTATAATAGACACTGAAAATACTGATTAATGTTATTATGAAAGTTGCTATTATGAAGGTATTTTTTATTTGAAAACTTATAAAAACCGTCCATGACCACTTTACAAAAAGCGGGAGTCATTTTAAAACTCAGAATAAGTTCATCCCACAATATTAATTACAATAAAATACATCATGAACAATAATAATATTATCATTGTGACTGATTTCGGTTTCTTTATGTCGATATAACTTTTTTCGGATACACATTTGAGCTTTGCTGTCATACAATAAAATGGAGAGATGATTAATACCTTTCGATTAACATATATCTTAAAGTGCTATAAAGTGGGGACGGTGTCCATACATTTTTGAGCATTGTTCTTTATCGATATGAATGTCAATTAATAATTTATAATTAGGTCACAGCACTACCGCATTCCTAAGCTCTGCATTCAACTCGCGCGCTATCTGTATATGCCCTTAAGAAAGCTATTCACCCATAAAAACATACAAAAATCAAAATGAACAGTTTGTAAATATAACTTGGTGTAAAACTGAGTAATGTAAACGGGTATAAGTATAATAATACTAGCTTTTGCACGCGGCTTCGCTCGCGTTAAATTTGGGGTAGTACTGTTCCCTTTTCCTGGTCACAGAAGAAAAAGGAAAAGTAGCCTATGTTACTCTGCATCCTGTCCTCCAGACAGACACACTTTCCCATTTATAACATTAGTATGGATGATATACGCTTTTATGTTAGTTAGTTTAATAGAGCACTTATAGCGTACGTTGAGTGTTGATACTAAAGCTTATCAGTAACAAGAAACACTTATTACATTATCTTTTATGTTTCATACTTGTTGCCCTCATACGTCACTACATAGTATACCTAAAGCAAATTCACTGTACCTGTTTGTCAATCCATTTAAATTGTTTATTAAATGTTGTTGAATTCAGAAACAACAAACATTTATTTATTTATTTTAAAACCAAACTTACAACTATCATTAGAGACTAACTAATGCGATAGAGTAGTTACACTTAATAAACATAAACATATCCAAAACATCTATGACTACTTATTAAATTATTTCTTATGTAATCTAACATCACAGAGTAAAATAAAATAATTAAAAAAAAATAAACTTAAAAATACTATTCACTTATGTTACAGCTGCACACCCAATATGCGGCTTGTGCCAATTCTTTATGTGTGCATGCAAACAAATCTACGTGTTCAGCGATAGTGTTGAGCGTGCGCAACGCGCGCGACAGCGGCGCTCGCTGCTGCAGATTGGTACGCGCGGACGGTACCACCAACAGCGGTGGTTGCCGTCGTCGACCCCTGTACTACATCTGGTACACTAAAACGTATTTCCAGCAGTATATCCGGATTATGAGTAACATAAAGACATACAATCGAATGAAGCACCTCAAGTTATACATTTCGTTAAAAAAGACACAAAAGATCAATACATATATCTATACATACTATCAATACATAGTACGAGTATAAAGCAAAGTCATTGTAAATCACTAAATTAGTATGGATTTCTCTACTATATTAAGCATGTGTTATAATAAATAAACCTTCCTCTTGAATCATTCTATCAATTAAAAAAAACGCATCAAAATCCGTTGCGTAGTTTTGAGGATTTGGGCATACAAAGGGACATAAGGACAGAGAAAACGACTTTGTTTTATACGATGTAGTGATGATCTTTTTTGTACCAACCCTGGGCAAAGGTTTCTTTCTTTCTAAGCGGTTCTGTTTTTTGCAATCTCTGGAATTTTTAGTACAAGTATGTAAAGCAAATAATTATATCTGTGATGGTGACGGAGTAAGAATACAATAATGTCACCACCCGTCTCATCCCATGGGGGTCGTAAAAACCGACTAAGGGACTATCCGTGAATATTATCTTTACGAATTAAAAAGAAGGAAAACTTGAAATTAAACCCTATTCTTACTCCGTCACCACACGGATATGACGGACATGTTCCTGTAAAACTATCTAACTTCCTATAAAAAAGTACAATTTTGGTTTGCCAAAAATAACATAGAACAATATACAAATAAGTACAACATCACACAGCCGTAATTCCAATAGTCTCATAGACGCCATCTACATTATTGTTTACTAAAACAATTTATCTTGGTGTAAAGGTGTGGGGGTGCGTCGCTCGCATTCACTTATTGTCTATAAACGCTAATTACATTAACATATTCATATTTACTTTTAGGTCAACAATACAACGTTATTAATAAGCATTGCCAGGGAGATAGCAGAATTGCTTTTATGATTTGCATAATAACAACAATGTCGTAAGTTCTTATTTAAGTATGTTTTTTGTCTTAAATAAAATGAGTCTCGTATTCGCGATCGCGATTTTATAAAATAAATATAAAATTAACAGACAAAATAAACATCCAGGATTCGTAGCCACGACCATGGACATAGCAGTCGCTTATACGAACACTACATTTTTTTTATTATTTTTTTGAAAAATACAACTTCCGCGCTAGGGATCATGTATGGCGAGGACTTTTTACAAACATCAAAACGGACACAAAGAAGACCCAGGCGTGGGAATCGAATCTACAACCTCGTGCACGACAGCCGCTTGCTCTACCGGCGCGCCACCGAGGTCGTCGTGTGTGTGCTAATGAGTTTAGTTATTTTATTACTGTGTTTTGTTTTATTATAATAAATAAATAATTTGTCTTATAATTTGGTTAGTGGCCAACATGGTGTTGAGAGTTGTTTAAGCCGCCCATGGGCAGTATACTGACTGTGTTACCAGTTACCACAACCATAGCCGGCCCTGGCTTTTTACACTACCCCCGATGCAAACGCTCAGATAATACATACATACATAAACTCACGCCTTATCCCGTCCGGGGTAGGCAGATAATATTGAAGTTTTATAAAACTTGTTAGGGAACTCAGTTTTTATCTATCTGAAATTACGCAATTATCATTAATCAGCATCAACGTCTTAGAGTCGATTATTTGCTTGATAACATACTATTTTAATTCACGTTATTAAAATATAGATATAGGTAGTACCTAGCATTTCGTGTGTTTTACACTTACACATTCTCATACAGCTAAGGTATAAAAAAATTAGAAGTGTCTATAACGACATCTGTGAAACAGGCCCTTACACTAAGAAAACGTACACATCTACGAATATCGTAGAAGGCGCTGTAGCAGCTACGAAAGCTACGAATATATCTTGCTACGAGGACATTTCTAACTCAATTTATCTACTGATTCGAATATTTTGTAGCAATCGAATCGGATATCGGTTGAAATTGGAACGACTAGAGATGATCAATAAACCGTTTTTTAACCTTACTTAATTAGCTCTTTCCTTAGATCGGTTTTATATCGACGGGTCCTACGTATACTAATGTAACCCGCAAATTGACGAAAATGACTTTTTTGCTTGAATGGCCTTAAAATAATCTATTCTTCTCAAATCAGTAAGAAAAAAATTAAAATTTCTTTTAGTTTCGACGATACAAACTCGTAAACTGATGTAAGTAACACAATTTAATGCAAGGAGACGGTCAAAACTGATATAAGTTACTTGCATTAGTTTACGTAGTTACGATTTACGTGACGCGTGAGTGTAAGTGACCGTTGCACCAGTATACGCGCGACGATAATACAGCGCGTACGTACGATACGGGTGTAACTGCAACGAATTTTACGTTATGTATTGAATTTCTAAAAAATATTCATATTTTTACGATGTTCTGAGTGTTTAAGATCAGTAAAAATAAAAATAATAATAAGTTTGATGCGTTCTCGGAGTCAATTAACCCAGATACTCCTGAAACTTTTAAGGGTCTCAGATCTTTAAAAAAAATTGATATGTTGGTATTTGTGTCACTAACGTTTTAGAAAATCTACATAAAAAGTAATCCTGGCCCTCTGGGAAATCTGGAAAATGATCGGTGTTATAACACCTGGTAGGAGAATGGGTAGCATATTGCTAGTAGAGAACTATGGGGAATATTTTGAATAAAATTTTACACTTTATTGATTTTTAAATCTTTTAATATCGTTTTTTTATATATTTTAATAAATTGTGGGTAAATAAATAAATAAGGAGCTAAAATTTACGTTAGTTGTTCAATGAAAAAACTCTTAGGGAGCAAATAAACTTAACATTTCTAACATAAAAAAGTTAGTTTTTGCATTATTTACAAGTTAGGGCTTAAATTGCTTGCAGCTATAGCTACCACAATAAAGCAACGGTACTTTATAGATAATATAATTCTACAGAGCCATATAGCTAAGACATTTTTGTTCAATACATAAAAAAAAACTCATTTTCATAAATTTGTCATCACTTCATCCTCATTTCTAAACTCGAATCTATAGGTGTTAGAGGAACTCAATTATCTCTCTTTCAGAGTTATCTATCTGAGAGACGGCAATGTGTCAGGATAGGAGACTGGACAAGTGACGAACTTCCTATTTCCTATGGCGTCCCACAGGGCAGTATCTTTGGCCCTTCACTGTTTCTGATCTATATCAATGACTTGTGTCAACTTAATCTTCCAAATCTGTCCATCTATGCCTATGCTGATGATACTGCCCTACTTTTCCATGGAGACACCTGAGGAACTGCATTTGAACATACGCAGCATGGAATCTGTATGGTAACTCGTTGGTTGACGGAAAACCTACTTACATTGAACGTGGACAAAACAAAATATATTACCTTTTCCTTATCCCCAACTAGAAATTTAAACTGTGACTCTTATCCTCTTACTGCTCACTTATGTATTGACCTTAATAAAGATAACTGCCACTGCCCTCGCCTCCATCGCGTTACGTCTATCAAATACTTGGGCATAGAAATTGATGACTCTCTATCGTTCCATAAACATATAGACATGCTTAGTAGTCGGCTTCGTAAATTAATGTTTATCTTTAAAAATTTACGTAAAGCAGCTGATACTACAACCATAAGAATGGTTTATCTAGCCCTTTGCCAATCAGTGATTCAGTACTGTATCGTTGCCTGGGGTGGCTCAGCCAAAACACATAATTATGTTAAAACTAGAACGCACACAAAGAGCACTCTTAAAAGTTGGTTGGCAGTTACCCTATCGTTTCCCCACTACGGAACTTTACATTTCCTGCAGAGTTCTAACGGTTCGTAAATTATTTATATTAAATCTTGTAATAACTACTCACACTCAAAATACTTATGATCCTAATAAATTTAACTCAGTGCGTCGAAAACATGCCGTCTGTACCACCAACCGGGTAAACAGTGCGCTGGCGGGAAGAAGTTTCTGTTTCCTCAGCAGTTACGTTTATAATAATACCAACAAATTATTAAATATATATCTCATGTCTAAAGTAAAATGTAAAATGACTGTTACAAATTGGCTTCTCCAGCTGGACTATGCTCAGACAGAAAATTTACTAATCACTCTAAAATAAGGTAACACATATCTGACCCACACAGAAACACAAAAAAACACACACACACACAAACATACACACACGCACACAAACACACACACACACACACACTAACTAACTTAATCATTAAATATATATTCTAAGCTAATCTTAAGGTATAATGTAGGTTCTAAATTCTTGTTATTTTCTTTTATATTCACAAATCTACTCACGAGTAATATTTAAGAGGGTGAGTGCCTGGAGATCTGTGACACAGGTCTAGAACCTAGTATAGACTCCAGCTCTCACAGAGGTATTCATGTAAAATTAGTTGATAAGGAATATTGTGAAAATGGCAACCTTTATGAGAGAAATAAAATACTATTACTATTACTATTACTACTTGTACCCACTTGTGTATTAGCACAGCTGTGAATAATACGTGACATTATGCAATTCAATCGATCTTGTAAAAGAGTGAGAAGTTATCACGGGAGAATTAGTATCTGACAACTTTTCCCAGTACATTCACTTGGAGGGACTACAATGTTTCCAAAACAAAAAGATGGCCATCCTGCACGCCTTCTTGTAATAAAATAAAACGTTAGAACGTTTTATTGATGTATACGTAAACGTATCTGACTAGGTTTTTATTTTAATAGAAGTCTTATTTTTTTAAGTTATTTTTACCACTTAGTAGATTGTTGTTGTGGTACAAAATTAATTGTGCAATGTATATTTTATTTTGATGAGTCTGTAAGGCAACTATTTAATTAGTCTTAGTAGTCGTACAGTTTTTACCTAAAAAGATTCGAACATTATGTTATAGTTACATATTATTTTATTAACATGGTATAGAAAGCACTGATTACTTTAACTAATTTATTATTACTAAAAAGACGAAGCCAACTATATATTTTATTAAAGTTTATATAGCTTTTTTAAAGACTGATTTAATAATTTTATATCTCCTTAACCTATTAAAGATGATATGTACTATCTGAGCGAGAATCATGTTAAATTTTTAACATTTTAAAATTAAATGGAAAAGACTTCAAAATTTGAAGTCATTATGAAAAAAGTAAATACGTTTATTTTTACACATTTAATGTTACACAATAAAGGTGTTTTACTATTTTGTACGTTTGTTTGTTTCATTTTTCCATAAAAAAAAACAGGTTCATGACCACAAAACTACATAAATTACTGGTACAACTAGTTTCTTAGTAGCTTGTAAAGTAGTGCAAGTGCTAAAAGTAGATAAATGAAATTATTTTCCCATATTTCGAGATTTCATGATTTACAAATTACACTCATATGTATGATTAATAATGTGTATTTCTTTTATTTTCATTATTTAAAAACTAAGTCAGAACTTTGTAAACTAGTACAAGTGGTTACTTGTAACAGTTTACTTGTTTGGATACTTTGATCAAAACAAGCTAAACAAATGCAAGTACAGCTATTTTCTAAAATACAAAGAAATATAAAAATATATTTAGTCCGGTTTTTTCCTTTCATTTCCAGGTATAACTTGTCAAAATTTCAGTAATTTCTGTAGAACTTTGACAAAGTTATAAGCTTCTGAACCTTTGAATTGCTCTCCTGTAAAATTGTGTTTTTGCACTTATACTAGTCTACGTAGGACCCGTCGATATGTTATCTTCGGTTTCCTTCTTTCGTCGAAATATTTAAAAAGTTTGAGTGATGTGATTTTAAGAAAAAAAATATTTAGATCACTTACTAAAGTGATAAATAAGTTGGTGCTTCAGTGGCTAAGAATAACATGGCCTTTTAATCTAAATTTTGGTGGTAAAATACCAAAATAATTCTAAATTATTTTGGTATTTTACAACTTTAACGGGTTTCCGCACATATCCACACTCAAGTCAATAATTTGTGGGTCGCACAAATAATTGTCCTCCATAAGAATCAAACCCGCGACTTTGTGCACGTAGCGCCATCAAGGCAGTTGATATTGACGTCTATAAGCTATAAAGATGTTATACTAAGTTGAATAAAGATTCGAAAATGTATGTATAATATTAAAGTATAACAAGTAAGTAAGCTTGTACTGACGTGTTATACAATGTGTGACTTTGTAAAGTGTTATGTATACAACGTTATGTCAACTGTGATGTTTTACTTTGAGTTTATATTCATTGTTAGTTCAAATTTTAGGAACACATTTATTTATAGTTCTTAAAGTTTGTGGCTAAAAGTAGAAAGAACGCTAAATGCATTAGTGGAGTTAGTACCATTATAAAAGGCTATAATTATTTTATACTAATGGACGAGTAGAATCGGCTTCTGTAATAATAATAATTAAAACTAGTTCCGTACTAACAATTATTCTTTATAAACTTAACAAGGCAAATTGCTATCATTATGGTTTTCTTTGTTATAATTTGTACAAGAAGTTTCCTTTACTATGCGTTTCAAATAAGAATGGTCGAGTCAATGACCTCCATTTGTCAAAGCTCCAATAAAAAGTAGGGACGTCTTACGAATTTGTTTGGATGACGTCACTATATGGCGCAGGCTCATGCACATTCTTATTTGAAACGAGTAGTACCTCAAAATATACAGATTAATATAAGATAATAATAATAATAATAATTGACTTCCTGAAGCAGAAGGTTTATGCGTGGGCAAATCGTATAAAACGATTTAAAAAAAGAATGGAGCGATATACCCAGAATCGTGCATTCCAAAGGGATGAGCGGTGGGTTTACAGAAACTGGGAGCGACCTGTTCAAGATTCGGGTGACAGGCAGCTACCTGATGCTGATGCTACAACCAATTTCTGGCGCAGCATTTGGTCGGTGCCTGTCAGTCATGTAGAGGGTGATTGGATAGGGGATGTTGAAAAAGCGTGTGAACGTATTCACCAAATGGAGCCAGTAACTATATCAACTTTAGATGTTAGTAGTGCAGTCCGTCGACTACCAAATTGGAAATCGGCAGGACCAGACGGATTGCACAATTTTTGGTTAAAATGGCTCCATAGTTCCCACGCTTGTTTAGCATCTCATTTCCAATCATCTTTAGAAACAGGTACGCTACCAGATTTTATTACTACTGGTGAAACCCACTTGCTTTATAAGTCCGGTAGTTCCACGGATCCTAAAAATTATAGACCTATAACTTGCCTCCCAACGATATACAAACTTCTTACATCTATTTTGAGAAAAAAAATATCTTTACATATACAACATAATTCGATCATGTACATTTCTCAGAATGGATGTAGAAATGAGGCACGTGGAACTAAAGAACAACTCCTTATTGACACTACTATTAGCGAACAGGTACGTCGTAACCGAAAAGACTTGTCTACATGTTGGATAGATTATAAGAAGGCGTATGATTCTGTTCCTCATACATGGCTTCTGAGAGTGCTGGAGTTGTATAAGATTGATGCAACTCTATGCACTTTTTTAAGGACATGTATGACGAAATGGAATACGGTTCTTTTTTATTCGGGACTAGCTGTCCCCGCGACTTCGTTCGCGTGGTGGATGTTACTACTTCGCAATTCGATTTAATACTGAAAAATTGTTTTTTAAACCTTGTAACGAAAGAATATACTCCAAAAGAACCAAAACCTTTTTAAGAACAGATCTTTACAAAGACAGATCTTTAGAGACTGCTTCTAAACTTATACTGACATACACGACGTGCAAATTTAATTCGTAATAAATTAGCGATTATCCGTGTGGTGAAGAAGTAAAAATACAATATGTCACCTCCCCATCTCATCCCCAGGTTGGCGTAAAAACCGAGTTAGGGACTATCGGTGAATATTCTCTTTACGAAATAAAAATGAAGGAAAACTTGAAATTAAACCCTATACCAATCCGTCTGGCCAGCGTGGTATTAGTAGGCCAAGTATCCATCCTTCACGGGAGGAGGCCCGTCCCTGCAGTGGGATATTAGTGGGCTGTTATGATGATAGGTATAGTTTAACTTTAAAAAATAAGTTTGTACGCCAATATTGGCAAAACAGGGAAAGACTATTTATTTTTGTCAGATGTTTTGTACCTGTGATTAACTAATAAAGTTTATTTGTATTTATTTACATTAATAAAAACAGGTGGAGTCTGTTGCATATTTTTACGTTGACCAGTAACTACTACAGTTTAAACTAAATTAATACCAAGATAATAATTGATATTTTAGATTAATAGCTTACTAATACAATTTATATTTAATTAAATTGCGTTTCATTTACGAAAAACACAAAAATATAACAATCAACTAAACTTATACTCGATTTAATTTAATAAGACTTATAATTGATATTACACATACGATTCATGGTTAATTTTATTAACATTTAAAAGGAATAACTTATAATTAATAGCACTTAATAATAAAATAGTTATAGATTATTTACATACACATTTATTTTGTGATTACTACTGGTAACGCCATCTCGTGAACAAAAGAAACAAAATTTAAATTCATTCAACATTAAACCAAATCCATTTTTCATGACCCCTGATTTGTATTAGACTGTTCTAATATAGAGATCGATATCTCGTGTAATACTGTTCCGATTTTGATGAAACATACCTCAGTTTAAGCCTAATAAAAAAGGCTACAATACAATGTATTGGTCTTAAGATTATAATAATTCGTTTTAAAGATGTGCGGTAACAAACAGACAAATAGACATTAATACTAAAAATTGTAATTTCGTGGATAGATAGGATAGATAGATTTTATAGATAAATTTTTATCTGAATTTTCGAATAGAACAGACATTTCGACCTCTACAGTTTTATTATAGTTTAAATAAATAGATACTTTTAACTTAATACCTAAAAACTACGTATGTATGTATTTTAATATCTATAGCGCGCTTATTCCGAGAAGAGTCAATAAGAATCACGTCCGTTCGCATTAAGAGTCAATGTAAATGAAATTATATAGATGCAGCGGTTGGCCGTTTAGGACGTTAAACAAAAATCAACCGTACAGCCGTACTCATACTGGATGGCGCGGCGAAATTTGGAAATTTTCTTTCATCTATATCTTGTGTGTTTATAAACCGATTTCTATAACTTTTTTTTTTATGAATAAGATATTAAAGTGTACTTTTGAAATATGGAAGTTTGATAAAGATATGTCTATGCAAAATACAATATATTTATGTATTTAATACACTTTAAAGAAAACCCTAACGATTAAACACGTTATTGTGGGTAATATATAAAAGATAGATACATACTATTAAGGACTTTTTTGTACATCTTTTGAAGACCATTATTTTTGTAATACATATTTTTAGCGTATGATCAACGTATGCGATGATAAGAGCTCGAAAGTGCATTTTCAACCGACTTGCTTCAAATTTATCGTCACTGCTCAGTTCCTATGTGTCTTAGCGTTATGTTATACAGCCTATAACCTGCCCAGGAGTATGGACTACAATCGTACCAAGTTTGGTTAAAATGCCTTCAGTAGTTTTTGACCCATGCGTGCACATACAGACAGACCGACAGACAGACAGACAGACAGACAGACAGACAGACAAAAAATTTATTAATTGCATTTTTGGCATCAGTATCGATCACCATTCATCCTCCAATATTAATTTTTAACATATATTCAATGTACAGAATTTACTTCTCTACAGTTTTATTATAAGTATAGATGTAGACAGGGTTTAGGAAACAACGTACCTATTCAAATTAAGCGAGGTATATTCCAGGGTGATAGTTTCAGTCCGTTGTGGTTTTGCTTAGCACTGAACCCTCTTAGCACTCTGTTAGAGTGTTCAGGGTTAGGCTATCGGTTAAAGAGACATGGTCAAGTTATATCCCACCTCCTGTACATGGATGACTTGAAATTATTTGCTCCAACTAAATCCCAATTATTAGTTTTACTAAAGGAAACAGAAACCTTTAGTAATTCTATTAAAATGGAGTTTGGTGTGGATAAATGTGCTGTCATGCATGTAAAGCGAGGTAAGGTTGTGGAATCTGATGAGTTACAACTCTCAGATACCATAAAGCTTAGATGTCTCTCTCCATCCGACACATACAAATACCTTGGTATGTCACAGGCTTTATGTATAGCGGAAACGGACATGAAACAACAGTTACGGGATCGCTTTTTTGCCCGCTTGAAAAAGGTTTTAAATAGCCTTTTGACAGGGGGTAATAAAGTTCGTGCCTATAACGGTTGGGTCATGCCGGTTCTGATGTACTCCTTTGGCATACTAAGGTGGACACAGACTGAGCTAGAAACTTTGGATAGAAAAGTTCGAACTCTACTGACTGCACATCGAATGCATCATCCGCGTTCTTCGGTAATGAGATTGTACATTCCACGAAAGAGTGGGGGTCGTGGTTTTTTAAGTGCTAAGACCCTCCACAATCGTGAGGTGTACAATCTCAGAGAATATTTTCTCTCTGTGGACGCGGATATACATAGAGATGTTGTGTCAGTGGATGTCGGGCTTACTCCGCTTTGTTTGGGCAAAGAGAATTGGCGCAAACCTATAATACATACTATCGATGATCGTAAAGAGGTATGGAAAAGCAAGGAGTTGCATGGGCGTTTTTACCGGACCTTGAATGGGCCTGATGTTGACACATTAGCATCTGTGTCCTGGCTGCGATTCGGTGATCTCTTTGGAGAAACTGAAGGTTTTGTATTTGCAATTATGGACGAAGTCGTAATGACTAAGAATTATCGGAAATATATCCTGAAGGATGGTACAGTTGACATATGTCGGGCATGTCACTGCCCCGGAGAATCACTCAGACATATTGTTTCTGGTTGTTCTCGTCTTGCGAATGGTGAATACTTGCATAGACACAACCAAGTAGCCAGAATTGTCCACCAACAACTTGCTCTTAAATATCATCTTGTCGATGCAGAAGTACCGTATTATAAGTATGTACCCGACCCGGTTCTCGAAAATAGTAGTGTTACATTATATTGGGACCGATCTATCATCACTGACCGGACTATTGTTGCCAATAAGCCAGATATTGTGGTGATAGATCGGTCAGAACGCCGTGCAATGATAATCGATATCACCATTCCTCATGACGAGAACCTTGTTAAAGCAGAAAAAGACAAACAAACTAAATATTTGGACTTGGCTCACGAGGTTGTCGACATGTGGCATGTTGATTCGGCGATCATTGTTCCGATAGTACTTTCGGTCAATGGACTTATTCCAAAGAGTCTCTATCAACATCTACGGAGACTCTCGCTTGACAGTTGGATCATAGGTCTGATGCAGAAGGCAGTACTGCTTGACACGGCACGTATTGTGAGGAGGTTCCTCTCTCTGGAGCCCTAACCACCGGTAGCTTGGTCCCTGTACCCGATGCCGGTGGGTCTACCTTTTTTTTATATTTTTAAATGTTTTTATTTTTTACTAGCTGCTGTGCCCGCGACTTCGTTCGCGTGGCGGATGTTACTTACTTCGCAATTCGATTTACTGAAAAATCGTTTTTTAAACCTTATAACAAACAGATATACCTACCTACACACGAATTGTAAAATTAACGAACGAACCAAAACCTTTTCAAAAACAGATCTTTACAAAGACAGATCTATGAAGACTGTGTCTAAACTTATACTGAAAGACATGAGCGAACGTCATTCTTTCAAGTAAAATCTTAATACCGCGATACTGAAAATGACGTCACAGGCACAATGCCATCTGTTGTCAAATTTGTAAGTTAAAATAAATGACATCGCTTTTTTCATCATAACAGCCCATTAATGTCCCACTGCAAGGACGCGCCTCCTCCCGTGACGGAGGGATACTTGGCCTACTAATACCACGTTGGCCAGTCGGATTGGTATAGGGTTTAATTTCAAGTTTTCCTTCATTTTTATTTCGTAAAGATAATATTCACCGATAGTCCCTTAGTCGGTTTTACGCCACCCATGGGATGAGATGGGGAGGTGACATATTGTATTCTTGCTCCGTCACCACACGGATAATCGCTAATTAATTATGAATGAATACATTTGCACGCCACGTTATGGTGCGGCAGAATTACCTGCCTCGGTGGCGCGGCGCGGCGGTCGCGTTACATGGCTGGCGTGCATGAGGTCGCGGGTTCGATTCCCATGGAGGACAATTGTGATACACAAACTATTGTCCTTAGTCTGGATGTTCTTTGTGTCCGTTAAATTGATATTTTTAAAGGCTAGTGTGAAGACTTATAATAATTGATATTACACATACGATTCATGGTTAATTTTATTAACATTTAAAAGGAATAACTTATTAATAGCACTTAATAATAAAATAGTTATATATTATTTAAAAACTCATTTATTTTATGATTACTACTGGTAACGCCATCTCGTGAACAAAAGAAACGAAATTTAAATTCATTCAACATTGAACCAAATCCATTTTTCATTTCACCCCTGATTTGTATTGGACTGTTCTAATAAAGAGAGATCTAGCGAAATCTCGAGTATTACTTATCCGATTCCGATTGTTTTATTATAGTATAGATAGATACCTACTTTAAACTTAATACCTAAATACTACGTATCTATGTATTTTAATATCTAAAGCGCGCTTATTCCGAGAAGAGT
This sequence comes from Schrankia costaestrigalis, assembly GCA_905475405.1. Classification (NCBI taxonomy): domain Eukaryota; kingdom Metazoa; phylum Arthropoda; class Insecta; order Lepidoptera; family Erebidae; genus Schrankia; species Schrankia costaestrigalis. The sequence goes on along the minus strand of FR997825.1, from coordinate 19,115,012 downwards.
CAATAAGAACCACGTCCGTTCGCATTAAGAGTCAATGTGAATGAAATTATATAGATGCACCGGTTGGCCGTTTCGGACGTTAAACAAAAATCAACCGTACTGCCGTACTCATACTGGCGCGGCGACATTTGGGAATTTTCTTTCATCTAAATCATGTGTGTTTATAAACCGATTTCTATAATTTTTTTTTTATGAATAAGGTATTAAAGTGTACTTTTGAAATATGGGAGTTTGAAAAAGATATGTCTATGCAAATTACAATATATTTATGTATTTATTACACTTTGAAGAAAACCCTAACGATTAAACAGGTTATTGTGACTAATATATAAAAGATAGATATATACTATTCAGGACTTTTTTGTTCATCGTTTGAAGACCATTATTTTTGTAATACATATTTTTGGCGTATGATCAACGTATGCGATGATAAGAGCTCGAACGCGCTTTTTTTCAACCGACTTGCTTCAAATTTTTTGCCACTGCTCAGCTCCTATGTGTCTTAGCGTTATGTTATACAGCCTATAACCTGCCCGGGAGTATGGACTACAATTGTACCAAGTTTGGTGAAAATGCCTTCGGTAGTTTTTGACCCATGCGTGCACATACAGACAGACAGACAGACAGACAGACAGACAGACAAAAAATTTATTGATTGCATTTTTGGCATTAGTATCGATCACTATTCATCCTCCAATATTAATTTTTAACATATATTCAATGTACAGAATTGATCTCTCTACAGTTTTATTATAAGTATAGATATAGATATCTATATTTAAAAATGTAATTAAATGTGATTAATGTAAATAAAGATAATAATAATAATAGTTTATTTATCGTCTCAAAAGTTACAAATTTCCCTTAATCTACGTGTACTTACAATAAATGAATATAATGCAAAAGATGTGTTTATTAAGGGATTACGTTGTCAACTGTACTAGTATGAACTGTGTCACAGCCGACAGCGTCCTCCACCCGGGTGCTATTTACATATTTGCATGTAGCTAGGTAAAGTTACAATTAGGTACGTAGTTAAGAATAGGATAAGGATTCCTTAAATTAAGTTTAACAATAAAATCTTAAAAGTATACATAACAATAAAATCTTAAAAGAATACATAACAATAACAGTGTTTGTGAATAGCTGAAGTTAAGTGTATGTTTTAGGTGTGAGTAAATTTGTGTGTTTGTGTACTGTGTGTGTGTGCGCGCGCGTGTTTGTGTGTGTGTGTGTGTATGTATGTATGTTTGTGTGTTTCTATCTGTGACTGTTGTAGAATCATGCAAGTGTTAAGTTGTAAGGAACTTACAACAAACACATAAACGAATAACTGTTATTCGTTTATGTGTTTAAGATGACTTCAGTACTATCGTAGTCCAATCCCAACAGCCAACCATGCAATACTTCTTTAAGTTTAGTAGTAGGCAAACCGTATATATTCTTAGCGCGGTGTGCTGTGTTATATAAAATATTACTAATAACGTAGTAATGACGACGGGCAAATGACGTTCTGTGTCTTATCACTGCGCAGACTCTCGCACTACTTCGCCTCAAGATTGGAGAGAACGTAATGGTCTTATGCTTACGTGTTAAAGTGGACTGTATAAAGAGCTTTCTAACTGTCAAAACAGGAAACCGTTTGTACAAGCTATCGGTACTGTATCTGCGGGGTAGCCCAAGAATAACCTTTATAATTGCCCTTTGTGCTCTCTCCAAAGGTAGCAAAATAGTTTTGCCCACCCCACCCCAAACAACAATGCAATACTGGAGTATACTCTGAGCAAGGGCATAATAGACACATAGGAGAGTAGCAGTATCTGCTGAGGCCATTAACTTCCTGAAAATGGGCATTAGTTTTCTTGTACGGGCCACTAATTGGTTTATATGAGTGGACCATTGAAGAGAACTGTCTATAGTAAGTCCCAAATACTTTACACTGGAAGAACGATAATAGAAGATAGAAGAGATAATAAAATTATTAATTTAATTATCTTAACCATCTCATCCCATGGGTGTCGTATAGGGTGAATATTATCTTTACGTAATAAAAAGAAGGCAAACTTGAAATTAAACCCTATACGAATCCGTTTGGCCAGCGTGGTATTAGTAGCCCAAGTATCACTCCGTCACTGGAAAAGGCCCGTCCCTGCAGTGGGACATTAATGGGCTGTTGTGATGATGATTTATCTTAAAACAATAAATCGAATTACTTTGACATTCTTTTGCTGTTTTGTTTTAGTATTTGTAGGATGGGTATTTTTCGAATTATTTACGTGTGATAATAGTTCTTCTTAGCAGGAATATCGAAATAAATCGAAAATTTCAAACAATTTATGAATTAATCAACCTCAGATTATTTTAGTGATAATTATATAGCTTTGTTATAACATTAGAATTGTTTAAAAGGGTTTCGTGATCCTTTCTAATGTTCAAAACGTAGGTATACTTTTATACATTTATTTTGTTTTGTAAAGGAAAAATCTTCAAAAGATATTCGTGTCCCTTGAGGTAGGGAATCGGGTTATATCGGCTTTTCACAGACTAAAACTGCCCTGGGCTGTCACCCTTGACACATTTAGGGATTACTTTATGTTACTCAAAACCCGAAGCGGAGACGTACGAACGAAGGTTATATTTTCTTTAAGTTACGAATGTACATAGATTGTTATCATTAGTTCTAATAGGTAAATTAAAATAAATATTTTTTTTAGACACATAAAGTTAATAAGTTTTTAGCTATTAGTGTAGCATTATTTTTAAATTAGATTTATGTTTAATGACTCCTTCTTTATAATACAAAAACGCCGGCGTCGAAACGCTCGGTACTTTTGCGAGTTGTTGATCCAGACTGACAAAAGTCATAGTTGTGAGAAAATTGGTGGGATTAGACCTATTTAAGACGCTACTTTGAAAATTTTCGAGTTGAATTCGGCCGTGGCCAGAGGGGCGCGCCCCTCGGCGCGCGAATGAGACGGATATACTCTCGCTCACGCGCCGCCGCGCCGTGTGCGCCGTCGTCGTCCCGCCGCCGGCCCTCAAGGACACGTTATCGCTCTGTGCCATAGTACAAATATATACAGTATTTCAACTTCATAGAAACGGACGACGAAACGTGAGTTTATACCTACACGCTCACGATCGCGGAGGGAACAGTCGCTACTGTGCCGCAGTAACGAGCGGACTGTGTGTTATAATTTGAAACTAAATATATTATTCATATGTCAATTTCAAACAAACATTGCTGATATAAATACCTACCTTACTAAATGACTTAGGTATTTAATATTATAATAGTATTTTGTGTATATCACGAAAACGGTTTGTTGTACTTAGGTCAATAATAATGAAAATTTAGCCCCCCTTTATGTAATCCCCCATGCGTGTCTTTCACTTTGATCTAGGTAAATTTAAGCAATGACATCGATGTCATTTTTTGAATGGATTGGTGAAGTAACCTCGATGCCTTTATTTTGACGTTAAATAGATCTAATAGACCTGTTTAAAGTTTGGTTTTGGTTATCGATAAATTCAATTTCAAACAAACATGGCAATATAATAAATACAGTACCCGGCCGTAAATATTACACATCGACTTTTTCTCTGACGCTCTACGAAGCCGAAATTGACCGATTGTATTTTTCTATAGGTTGATATGCAATATAAACGGCCCGGTACTGTACCTACTTTACTGAATGACTTGTTAAGTACCTTCTTAATATTATAATTTAGTATTTTATTTATATCACAAACATGGTGGATATAAATACAAACATATACATGTTTCTTTAAATTAAATGTATCAATCATAAAACAACACGTTTTTTACAGAACACTTCCTATTTATTTAAATATAAAATAGAAAAATAAAAAGTATTAATTTACAATTACAAAACTAAATGGAAACACAAAGTAGATCGCATGTTTACTATTGTTTACGTACCGCGCACCCGTAGGCATTTATAATAAATATTCGGCCCAGTTTGACTACTGGTTATACTGTGACGTCAGTCCGCGGTAGGTAACAGAAAATTCTGTTACAGAAAAACCTACTATCTACCGGTCTATTATGTTTATACATGTAGCCCCTACTTTTTTTTTTAAATTTACACCCGCGCAAGGTATTATGAAGGCACAAAGCACATCCAGATTTAGAACAATAATTTGGGGATCACAAAAATAATTTGACCGCCTCGGGGTATCGGTCGCAGTGCACGAGGTCGCGGGTTTGAATCTCACGCAAAATAATAGAACTTTAAAAAAAATACAATAGCCCCACTATGTATTGTCCTGTGTCGCGGGGTATTTACAAACATTTACTTAGCTGACACAAAGAACATCCAGACTCAGGACAATAATTTGTGGATCGCACAAATAAAATTGTCTTACGTGAGATTTGAACTCTAGGTGATTTTCCACCAGAGGGGCGAGACGAGGCAAAATTTGAAATCTTTATGTAAAAATGAACCGTATTGCGTAGAAAATAGAGTATATATTAACTTTGTAACAAAAACACTTGCTTCTCGCGATAGGCCTATTGTTGTTTGTTGCTACTTTTTGTTTGTTTAAAAATGAATATAGAAAATAATAGAAATGACCGTATTATTTCTCACGTAGAGTTCAAAATACATTAACAAGAAACACGCATGTCGCGATGTCAATTTTTGGTGGAAAGAGTTCGGTGCGATTTCAATTCTCGTCTCGTCTCGCCCTTCTGGTGGACTCTTCATGCTGACTTACGATTACCGATTACTGCGCCCGCCACTGCCTAAGGCAGACAGTTTTTTGTGTGATCCACAAACAACAGTCCTGAGTCTGAACGTTCTTTATGTTCGTTTGTTTCATGTTTGTAAACGTTCCCGCAGTGGAGTGCATGAGAGTTCAAATCTCACGTAAGAAATTTTTTTGTGTGATCCACAAACAACTGTCCTGAGTCTGGACGTTCTTTGTGTTCGTTTGTTTCATGTTTGTAAACGTTCCCGCGGTGGAGTGCGTGAGAGTTCAAATCTCACGTAAGAATTTTTTTTGTGTGATCCACAAACAACTGTCCTGAGTCTGGACGTTCTTTGTGTTCGTTTGTTTCATGTTTGTAAACGTTCCCGCAGTGGACTGCATGAGAGTTCAAATCTCACGTAAGATAATTTTTTTGTGTGATCCACAAACAACTGTCCTGAGTCTGGACGTTCTTTGTGTTCGTTTGTTTCATGTTTGTAAACGTTCCCGCGGTGGAGTGCATGAGAGTTCAAATCTCACGTAAGACAATTTTTTGTGTGATCCACAAACAACTGTCCTGAGTCTGGACGTTCTTTGTGTTCGTTTGTTTCATGTTTGTAAAAGTTCCCGCGAAAGTATAAAGTATTATTTAGATCTTATCAGTAAGTACCTACCTACCTAAGCTTGCAAATAAAATAGGTACGTAATATTATTTCTTTGATTTTTTCAGTTTCACACAGCTCCTAGGTATTGTCGCGGAGACTTTTACAAAGAACATCCGAACTCAGGACAGTAATTTGTGAATCGCTCAAACAACTTTTTTGCTTGTATTCGAGCCCGCGACCTCGTGCACGCAAGCCACTACCGCGACCGCGCCGCACTGCCCGCGCCACTGAGGCCGTTTCAATTACGTGATCTTGACGAAAACGGTTATAAAACTTATAACACTTGAGCATATAGTCTAAAATCGCTTATATAAACAAACGCTTGCATTATCAAAAGGGTCAACAGTAACTAGGTACTTAGTTGAGTTATGGCGAACTTTACCTAAGTTTTATAAAAGACATAACTACAAAAATATTTTACGATACAATGTTATCAAAATAACTATTATAAAATAATACTATTATTTACTTATAAAAGAGAACAAAGTATTAATAAAAACTTAGGTATAAATATTTTAAACCTAACCTATATATTTTACCTACGATTAAAAATTACGCGATAAAATTTAGTACGAACGGTGAGTCGACATGCACAGGTCCGGCGTCGAAGAGGGCCATCGCCCGACTGAATCGTCGACCGTACTCATTCTGTATCGATCGTTAACTTATCGGTATAAGGTCTGAAATTGCGATGCGCCCGCAACGATCCGGAGCGCTTAGAAATTGCTAAAATCTTATTTGATTCATTAAAAATTATTGGTTGTAGTTATGTAATGATATTCTACAGTAATACTAATATTGATGTTACGAATGTATTTGAGTAATTCCTAAGCATAATGATAGTGTACTTTCCGTGTAATATGTAAAAAACTGTTTTTGTAGAGGTGTTTTCAAAAATAAATATGATCGAGCCAAAATCAAGCTATCGCGTTTTGGTAATTACAAAAACCTAGTTAAAGGTATCAATTTACCTATATTAAAATTCTAGATCAATAGGTCTTTTCATATTCCTGTAGTAGTTGATGAAAGATAGTGCATTTTATCAATGTATCATCTTAAATAACAACAATAATAACTATTTCCGTGTTGTGAGGAGTAAGAATACAATATGTCACCACACCATCTCATCCCATGTGTGTCGTAAAAACCGACTAAGGGACTAACCGTAAATATTATCTTTACGAAGAAAAAAGAAGGAAAACTTGAAATTGAACCCTATACCAATCCGTCTGACCAGCGTGGTATTAGTAGGCCAAGTATCCCTCAGTCACGGGAGGAGGCCCCCCTGCAGTGGGACATTGACTGTTATGATGATGATGAGCTAAAGTACTTAATAAATATGTCCGTAAGCTTTCACATTCACATAGAACTATAAAGTACCTATTATTAATGTTAGTCTCGTATGAAAGACACATCGCTACTGTAATATGCTGACTAGTTGTCAGGTGTGTTTGTGTCCAACTAAAGTTAACCTTCCGACATGTGAAGTGTCATCGATTAATCATTGAGACAACTCCTTGCTGACAGTTTGTTAAATTCTGAACTTAAACGTTTATTTTATTGTAGTATAATAGTTTGCTTAATGTCTGAATTCTTTCCTAATATTATAAGAGCGAAAGTTTCTACCTATGGATTGATGTTAGTTAATGTTTATTTTAAATACCACGAAGTATATAGTTTTAATTTAACTGTACAGTTACATAGCTTATAAATCAGAATAACACATAGGGTATTTTTTACGAAATCAATATGGCAGCATAACTAACGTATCAAAATACTCGTATATATGATAAATAAACTCTGTAAGCATTAGTTCAGTAAATTAATATTGACGTAAATACCTATACTTCATAATATTAAATTAAAATATCATGTATGTGTGGACTGAGGGCCCATTTTTTTTTCTGCGGCTTTTTGTAGATTAATCAACAAAAGTGCATAGTTAAAGTTGTTAAAGAGTTTGTTAAACGAATATCAGAGTTTGTTAGGACTTCATTCAAAAGATATATCGCTTTAAGTGGGTCCCTCAGTTCAAACACAAAATCTCCCATAATTAGATAGGTAATGAATTAAACAACAATTTTTTGTTAAAAATCCTTAGTTAAACATGTATAAAAGTATAAAAAGCATTGAAAAGCCTAATATGAGTAGCTAATAAAAAATAAAAAACGTTTTAAAAGGTCCCTGAGGGCCCACTTGAATTTATCTCATAATTAATAAATTATAGCATAAACATTAAATATTCCTAAGCCAACCATTTGTTAAAAGGGCAAGGATAAATTTAAAATTAAAGAAAGATCACAGACAGTGATAATTATTGTTATTTTTAAGTTTTTAAGTGGTCCCTCAGTCCACACACTATGCAAATGCTAATTGTTAAATATATAATTAAATACAACAATTACGAAAATGGGGAGCCTTTCAGTGCATAGTTAATTTTGTATATTATCGATATGTATTTATCTTATCACTGGTTTTATAATTCTTTTACGAAAAAATTACAAAATATGTTTTTCGTACAAGTAGAGTGTCCATGCAGTCAAGAGATAATCAAGAACCATTACATACATTAATGATGTTACATTACGTTTTAAAGTTTCCGCATAGTCATAAAGTGTGAGATAAAAGTAAATAGTTGTAATTGTGTTGGGCCGTATGCGGACCGCATTGAGTGCTATTTGATGCAAACGTAAACAAACAATAAAAAAATACATGTTCCTGTTAAATTAATGATTTAAAAAAATATATATTACGAAGTACATCCAGTACCTATCTTTAAATTTTCCAAAATATTGTCATAGAATTCTTGTGGTCCCCGTATTGCAGTTAATAATAAATTGATAAAAATGTTAAAAAACATAATAATTTAGTCTACATAACTTTTGAAATATTTTTTTTATTTTACTTACACTCTGACCTCTTATAATAGCAGTAGATATTGACAGTTTTATTCTAAATTATTTATTTCCATAGTAACTCTCAAATCCATAAAAAGAAAAACCATATAAAAGAAAGAAGATCTCTCAAATCTGTGGTAAACTGTCAGCTTGTTGATTATCGTGAAAAAAATCAATGTTACGATGATAACTGTAGTAGAATTTCGGAAAGCAGTAAGGAGAAAATGTTTTTACATGTAATTTCATATGGTCTCATTGATGACAAATCACAGTCGTTCTGTCTGTAATTTTAGAAAAATAAGTCATAATTAAATTAGTTTTATTTTCAACTTGCTGTAGCCCGCAATATCATCACGATAAAAAAATGTATGTAGTACTAACTCTCGCCTATTCTTTTTCCTGGAGATCCTAAATATTTTTCTAAATCTAAAGTATCCTAGTTTACGCGCCGTAAAATTTTCAATTTTTTTTTGTATTAAATTACAAATATTTTTTTACCTATAAAACTTAGGTATAACTAGAAAAATCCGAAAAGAAGAAAGACAGTGGAAAAAATTGGTACTCGAAGCCGGACTCAAACCCGCGTCTCTGGACTAAACGCGTCCAGCGCCATGCCAATTAGGCCACCCGAGTATCCGTCTCGACCCCCAAATTTAACCATTGCTTTATACGACGCCGGGCCACAACTTACAAACTGTACAACGCCATCTAGGCACGATGGCGTTGTACAGTTGAGTTCGAGTTTGGTGGTCGAGATGGATGCTCGGGTGGCCTAGTTGGTCATGGCGCTGGACGCGTATAGTTCAGAGACGCGGGTTCGAGTCCCGCCTCGAGTAACAATTTTTTCCATTGTCTTTCTTTTTCGGATTTACAAACTTTGTTCTATTTTATGTGTCTGACAAATAAATAGATTTTCTGTCTTTCTTTCAATAAGTAAATAAACCGTGCAAGTGCGAGTCTGACTCGTGCACCGAGGGTTCCCTACAAACCAATATTTATATATTTATTTTCGCGCCAGAATGCGATGACTTCACTACTCATCTTTTAAAAATTTTACTACGTGACTTAGCTGTCAAAAATTATTTTTCCAATATAAAATAAATAACCCTTAAATATTTACTTTATTTTGTTTTTAGTATTAGTTGTTATAACGGCAACTAAAATACATAATCTGTGAAAGTTTCAACTTTCTAACTGCCATGGTTCATGAGATACAGCCTCGTGACATACAGATGGACGGACGGAAAGCGGAGCTTTAGTAATTGGGGTTCCTTTTTTGCCCTTTGAGTACGGAACCTTAAAAACTGTGGATTTCGTGTTACAAACAGACACTCCAATTTTATTTATATGTATAGACATACAGATATGTATTACGATTGTAGCTAATTAATAATATAACCTGTCACTTGTCTAAAACTTAAAATTTTATTACATTTTAATTTTACTGTACCTATTGCAAATTTTATTGTTTTATTTTTTACATTTAAAAAATGATTGCAATTTAGATTTAATTGATTAATATTAATATTGTGTAATGTTTTGCTTGCCGTGGCAACTTCTAATGGAATCAGCACTGTTGCTTGAGCTACTTAAATATTGTATTATTTCTGATTGACTTTGTGTATGTTTCGTGGGTTATCCTAATTATAAATAAATAAATATCTAAATTAATAATAAATGACATTAAAAACAAATATACAGTCGTTTTCTTAAAACGTGGACACCCCATACCAGACTTAGTATGAAAATTAATAAAACAGTTAAAATGACAAAAAATATAAATAAACCAGACACAAGATAAATACAGATCGATAAAATACAAAATTAACTATGCACTGAAAGGCTCCCCATTTTCGTAATTGTTGTATTTAATTATATATTTAACAATTAGCATTTGCATAGTGTGTGGACTGAGGGACCACTTAAAAACTTAAAAATAACAATAATTATCACTGTCTGTGATCTTTCTTTAATTTTAAATTTATCCTTGCCCTTTTAACAAATGGTTGGCTTAGGAATATTTAATGTTTATGCTATAATTTATTAATTATGAGATAAATTCAAGTGGGCCCTCAGGGACCTTTTAAAACGTTTGTTATTTTTTATTAGCTACTCATATTAGGCTTTTCAATGCTTTTTATACTTTTATACATGCTTAACTAAGGATTTTTAACAAAAAATTGTTGTTTAATTCATTACCTATCTAATTATGGGAGATTTTGTGTTTGAACTGAGGGACCCACTTAAAGCGATATATCTTTTGAATGAAGTCTTAACAAACTCTGATATTCGTTTAACAAACTCTTTAACAACTTTAACTATGCACTTTTGTTGATTAATCTGCAAAAAACCGCAAAAAAAAAATGGGCCCTCAGTCCACACATACATAAAATATCATACTGTGATGTCACGTGAATATATTTCATATCCGTTGTTATATATTGGTATTAATATAACAACTATACTGTATGAAAATTAAATACCGATCGGATTCCTCTCATGTGTGCGTTACCCCAGCAAAATGTTGTCGAAATTCACTTGAGGCTGATTTGCGGCAAATAAGTTATTGTATTAAGTATTTCATTTTTGTATGTTTTGCTGCAAATAAATGATTTTTCTATTTCTATTTCTAAATTTGTCATTTTTGTTTATCAGATAATTAGTTCGCTAGCTCCTGTAAATGTCTGTGTAGTTTTCGGAATTAGTTCGGTCATAATTTGAAAGACATTTAACAAAAACCGTTTCTGCTGCCGTAACGTTGCCCCAGCCAAATGTTTGTTTAAATAATGGGATTATTGAAAAAAACTTATGTTACGTAATTAGTTCGCTGGACGAAGTAAATGTTTCGATATAATTTGAATTTTTACGTTTTAAGATTTCGGAGACATTCAAAATTCTGCTGGCGTAACGTTTGCGTGTTTGCTGGATCTCCGAAACAGTACAGCGTAATTTCCTAATTTTTTATACAGAGCTTTGCCTTAATAAGTTTGAATTAGTTCTGAATTTTTACGTTTTAAGATTTCGGAGACATTCAAAATTCTGCTGGCGTAACGTTTGCGTGTTTGCTGGATCTCCGAAACAGTACAGCGTAATTTCCTAATTGTTTATACAGAGCTTTGCCTTAATAAGTATTATTATTATAATAGTAAAAAACTAATAATAATGCACCGTTTACAAGTTATTTTAAATTTTGGCCCCTAACTCTTAAAATATGTAGGTAGTCCAGAGCCTTTTTAAAAAAATAAAATTATAGCTTACAGTTAGTTACAGGTATGTGTGAAGTTTCATTAGTGTCCAGTTAGTAATTTATTTATTTTTTAAAAGCACTACCACATCATATATATTAAAGACATATTTTATAAAAAATACAAAGTATTTTATCTGATATTATGACAATTACGGTGTGCATGACACTGACAAGAATAATTTAACCTATTATAAACATACTTATTTAACTATAAAGTGTATTATGATAAATAAAATATAAATAAATACATACATACACATTCATATATAAACAATTAGCCAATTCACTATATATTTTGAGATAGTAAGTTCAATAAACTATTTTTAAATTTAATGCACGAGTTATTAAATACATCAATGTCAGCATCACGAGTTTGTAATAAAATAATAAATAAATAAATAATAAATAATAATAAATAATATTGATTTAAAATTCTAAACAATGGTGATTGTCGACCTAAATTGGTTTTACAGAAAGGTGTATGGAAAATTTTGGTAATTTAAATGTTATTACAAAATTTAGTTCATTTTAGCCAGCGATGTGCAACGGGTTTATTAAACTGCCTATTAATTGAGTTTCGTATTGATTTACTTGCTGAATTCTATATAAATAATTAGTATTTTGTTTCAACTTTACATCAGAAAATTTACAGAAAATTTAATAGTTACAGATATAATAAAAAAAGAGTCATTGCAGTATGCATGCAATAATGTCGGTAAAGACGCGAACACAATTAATTTAAGTGGCACTAGCGACCTGCGAAAATGCTCTTAAACAAGTTATAATATGTGGTTATTTTATCAACCGTGTTTTGCACACTGCTCTCATGGGCAAGTTTTCTTACATGCTAAATGAAGTTTGTAACATTTCACATGAAGCCATTCAGAAAAGTGAAGTCGGTTTATATTTTAGAGGAATATACAAACTTATTGCAAGCGATATTACTCGTAGTCTACTATATTTGTTTGGTTTCCTCAAACTTTCTGCGGTTCTGATTGGTATATTATTGCTTGGAGTTCTATCAACAAAATTCTACTGGGTATTTGATACGAAAACTTTATTCAAATGCTTTTCAATCTGTTAATGTATAGTATACTGCATCTTATCACTTAAAACATTATTCTGAAATATTCTTGATTGGATTTATGCAAATGTGAAACAATGTATAGGTATTTATTAATTTTTTTTTGCATAAATGCGATTACAGTCTAGGAATGGATAGTAGTCCTGAAATGGCTTAAAGCCGTCGTCATCAATTTGTTGGACTGACTACACGTGTGCACTGGATGTACACCGGCCAATCCCTACTTGCAAGTTCAAGTTTCGGCGTTACCAAGCTAAAAAGATAAGAGATGCTCTGTAGAATCATGGTCGTCAAGTACGACCCCCAGGGTTATGAAGGTGGAGCAATTTGTATTGTGTATGTTGTTTTTAAGCCGTCACTACACGTTGTAATTAAGTCGCCAACACACAGTTAAAAAATTTTGATAATGAAATTACAAAAACTTTATAATTTAATAACTACGAAGTAAGGGAATATTAAAACAACTTGAATTCGTCGCATTCTTAGAAAAAAATATCTAACTATACTGCTTTATTTGTAAACTAGCTATATTTAGACACTTCATGATCATCATATCAGTCATAATATCATATCATCACATAGGCATACATAGTAAGTAAGTAGACACTTGGTCGCCAATAATTCCCTTATAAATTAGGAATGCTATAAGAATAAATCAATTTGATAATTGAGTTACGATCATACCCAGAAAAATACACACATGAAGCTAGCAATTTTAGCACTAGCCATTGGAAAGAGGTTGAGATTCGGATAAAATTCATTGTCTATTTGATTTCTTTCTAAAAACTACCTCTAACTACTTTACTGGCGGTAAACCGATTAGTCAGCAGCTGAAAAAGATTTAGCATGACCACAGTACAACCAGCAGTCTATCTCGGCCGAATATTTATTATAAATGCTTACGGCTGCGCGCTACGTAAACATGCGATAGGGCTGCCCACCTCCAGCTTGTTAATTACATTTACCTACTTTCCCGCTCGTTACTGCGGCACAGTCGCGACTGTTCACTCTGCAAAGCCACCGCTATCGTGAGCGTGTAGGTATAATTTGGGTTTCGTCCGTTTCTATGAAGTAGAAATACTGTATATATTTGTACTATGGCATGAGCGAAGATAAGTCGTATTTGTTTGACGCAATTCTTTTAGGAGAGGAAGAGCATAGAATACATGTGCCCCATAAGTTTGCCACATTAATGAATAAGAAAGGAAGCATTCCGATAAAACCTTACGTACAATAGATCTTTTTGTATGCATTTTATAACTTTTTAATGTAGTTGAATTATTCATTTAAATGACTAATCCTTTTATGCCGTAAACGCAATTATACCCTACATTGAAGTACTAACAATTAAATTATTTCCTATAAAATGGTTAGTTGCCTACATTGAATACATAATAATATAGTTTTAAGATACAATTATAAAATTATTCTATGTTATTAATTTGTGAGTTGGATAAAATATCCTTTGTAAAATTTATGTCAATTAAAAAAAATACTTTTGTATCTATGCATTAAAACAGAACTATTTTACTTTTTTCTCTCCATTTCTTTTTACTTTTTCTTTTTTATTAGACAGGCATAATTTAAATAACACTGTGTGGCATAATATAATTCGTCCGAAAAACAAATAGCAGATCATTGGATTGTTTGTCTAAGTTATTGAATTATAGAGCCATCAAAATATAATTAATATTTTCTAGACACATTACAAGTCAATATAATATTCTGAACGTTAATAACGGAGGCCATCGTTGTTGACTTTATTGCCGAATCATAAAAATTTAACTACTTGTACATTTTCTGATATTTTTATATGTCATAAAATCTTGAATTATAGTCATTTTATCATGTTAGCTATAACTGATTTGAACTGATAAAATTAATGTAAAATATAATGGCAAACCAGCCGCTGGAGTTCTAAAAAGTTGTTGAATGGTGGCCACGTAGACGCATGGTAGGGAGACCCTTCACACGTTGGACTGACAACCTAGTTAGGGCAGCACAGGACCGCGCAGGGTGTCATATTTGAAGAAGGCTAGCAGTAGAACTTTTGTTGACTAATATAATGATGATAATTATATGTATATAAATAATAATATATTTTCTATGTATAACATATTTATGTATGTATTTATAAAAAAAAGTATTTAAGCATGTTTATCCGTTGTCTATTATCCATAGTAGAAGCTTTGCTTCGTTTAGGACAAGATGGCGTTGTGTGAATGTGGGAGGAAAATTTATTTATTTATTATATTATTAAACTTGAAGTATTGTATGGGAAACATGAGGAAACTGTTGCATATGTACTTAATATTATGTAAATGTGAAACCAGGGCGATAACCGAACCCGCGATCTTCAACTAGCAGTGAGATACTACATTAAGCTTTCTGGTAGTACATTCTATTGATCTAATATAACGCTAATAAAATTAAATTTTCAAAGAGGAACAATGATTTATTGTAGTACAGCGACGTTGCTCGTTATTTACAACGACAGTAGAGCTGCTCTCCTCTTAAATTCATGGTTTGTTAAAATCTAATTAATTTTGATACTTCATTAAAGCAGTCAAAATCTTATGTAAAATATTATCTTAAATTATTTTTGAACAAATATATTGATTCTGTTCGTTATGATCTAATTTCTTGTTAGCAACCTTTCAAGACGACGAGAGTTGTCAAATGTTGGAGGGCAATGCCTAATGAAGTATGAATATAATTACCATGCTTATTAGTTTGTTTGGTACTTTGATATTATCTTCCGGATATACTTAATGTCAATATAACTTGGTGTCAATTTCGCATCTCACTTAAAATAATATTGTGGTATTTTTAGTAAAACATTAACCTCCTTACTCATAAACGCCTCTTAGATTTAATCACTGTTTAGCGAGATATTTATAAGAAAAACTAACTTTACCAAAGAAAACGGTAAGAATTTAAGCTAATCAAACGACCAAAATTTAAGAGGCGTTTATGAGTGAGGGGGTAACTGTTCCTAAACCTTGTCATAGTAAGTAAGTAATAAGGAGTTTTTTGTTTATTTATACTCTTTAAGATTCCTAGTATAATTCTGTAAATTTTCCAAAAAATCCTCTCCGTCCTGTTGGTACTATAATCTTCGGTGTAACTGAAGAATGACGGACCTATATTAAGAATGATGCGAAGTTTTGCCAAACTTCAAATAATTATTGAATTTTTTATAAATAGTAATCTGTTTTTGTAACCATTGAAAAAGATAAGGACTATACTGGTTAGGACGGCGAGAAACCAATGGACGAGGGAGGCACAGGACCGCACAAGGTGGCAATACTTGGAGGAGAGACCTATCTGTCTAGAAGTGGACGAAGATTGGCTGACGAATGAATGAATGAATTGAAAAAGATTGCTAATAGCTTAGCCATTAGCAATGTTAGATAAAAAAAACATTATTAGACAACAAAAAGCTCAACTTTAAAATACTGTAATGATTTATCTACTAACTAACATGAAAGTAAACAAGATACTTCAAATAAAACTGTAGCGACGCACGTCTTTTCGCATCGTTCAAGCATCATTACGTGTTTCACAAAACAGTTTGTAAGCAGAAAGTTAGCCGCACTTTGTACGCGAGCAGATCTCTGACGTATGCAACACAGTACTTAAGGTCCTTACTTTGTCACTTACGTTACTTATACATACGTTCATCATACTCTTTTAACAGGGATTTCATATTAGTTGCGGAGAATAATGCAGTAGTTAAATGACTTGAGATGGTTAGGCTTTATGATTGGCCTATCATGTTCTATTGTCTAGTTATAATTGGAATAATAATAGGCCTCGGTCTAATTTAGGTATATGTAATGAAACCTGGTGTAATTATTTAATGGATGGCTACATTCAGCAGTGTACGTAGATTAGCTGATATGATGATAATGATGAAACCTGTAGAAGGAAATTCAGAAGTTTCTATTACAGTCATAATATAAGTAATGTGGTTCGCTTTTTGATGATATTTTTAATGAAATTCATTCTCAACTTGATTTATTTTCGATCCTATTATTGATTTGTTTTAATTAATTCTTATTTTTTATTTTCAATTATATTTTTGTTATTGTATATTTTAAATGTAAATTTTAATATAATTTAATCCACTGTTAACCAACTGTAAATGTGGAGTTAGCCTATAAGTAATTATTATGCATGCATATGTTTTGAGTATTTTTAAGTGTAACGCTTTTGTATAATAATTGTTGGCTGACCTATTTAAATAAATAAATAAATAAACTGTTTTTGTAAATCAAAACATGGAATACAAAAGATAATATCGTTTGACAATATCAATAAGTAGGTACCTACATCAATCAAACAATCAACTAGCCTATTGCAGTCCACTGCTGGACATAGGCCACTCCCAACACGCGCCACTGAACTCGGTCCTGCGCTTTCCGCATCCAATCCGACCCAGAGACCTTTATGAGGTCGTCGGTCCACCTAGCTGGGGTAAGTAAGGTAGTCTAAGTAGGTACATATTTTACCTTAAATAAGTACTCCATTGAAATAATGTTAAACCAAGCATTTAAAGACGGGATTTTTATTCGTCAATTTTTATTATAATCATAAGCAAAAGGTCAGACCAGCAGAATTTAAAAAATGGAATGAATTCATTTCATAACTACTAGCGGACTGTATTCACATTTTCCATTAGGTTCAAAGCAGCCATTTGCATTATAAAAAACAAATCAAAAAGTTTTGAATACAACAGACTGGTCTGAATAGTTTATTAGATCAAATACCAATTTACTAGTATAAAAACTCTAGCATAGTTGTGAATCGAATAAAAACTCTATTCAATCAATAAATAAAATAACTTTAGTTGTGAAATTTTAAAGCATAAATAAAAATGTTTCTGATAAAGTGAAGTTCGTTTGCAGAGTTAGAATTTATTTGAAATTGCATTTGATATTTTAACTTATAACCAGTATACAAACTATGGCTATTATATAGTATAACTGTGCTGCCTATGGTGATATATAGTAAGAGACAAGCACCTTTATTCTTATTTGACTTTTATTGGCAGTTGATATAATAAGTAATTTTGTGTATTCTACAAAAACAATGTTAGGGTTCCATAGAAAAAAAACCATGCTGTTTTCATCAAGGAATTTTATTTTCACGGGGATTTTTCGGGAAGATAATGGTGAGTATAAGATGTAACTTAAGTTGTTTTGTGTAATAGAATCACGTAGAAAAAATGAAAAAAGTTAACAACTTTACACTTCTTTTATTTGACGGGACTTTGACAGTTTTTTTTCAGATTTGCAGAGTAATTTGGCCTACTATTTTGCCAAATAAGTATTTGGGAAAAAATTAAAACCAAAAAAATTGACCTACTTGAACAACATTTTTGTAACAAGGGGTAACAAGTTCTATTCTTTAAAGGGTAACAAGTTATATTCTTTATCTAAATAGACTCTTTAAATTATTACTATGTATTACTTTTTTTATCACTTATTTTGATGTCACGAATTACCCGTAGATTACATATAAAAAGCAATGGTTAAATTTGGTAGTCGAGACAGTTACTCGGTTGGCCTAGTGGTCATGGCGCTGGACGCGTATAGTCCAGAGACGCGGGTTCGAGTCCCGCATCGAGTACCAATTTTGACCATTGTCTTTCTTCTTTTCGGGTTTTTCCATTGTCTTTCTTCTTTTCGTACCCGTAGATTTTATTTAATTTGACTTTGAAAAAATGTTTCCCATTTTCTTAGATATTTATTAGATGCTCCTTAGCATGGTCATATTAAATACCTTTACTCTCAATCAATATGATATACAAATCCTGTGTTTTATAGCAATAAATGATTCAAAAACTCACCCCTACTTATATTGTTATAATAAAAATCAAATTACATAAGCTATTTTTAGGGAACAACCTGGAAACATAAAATCCTTTTTAAGTCATAAACAGTTTATTTATAATGGACACAAATTGACGTATTTTTAAGGTAAGACCCATAAAAAATCACACGAATTGAGAACCTTCTAAAATCGGTCAATTCAAACTAAAGTAAGTTTCTAAGATTAACCCGTTAACCTCCCAACTAAATAAACACTCTTCAGCTTAATAATGTTAGTAGGTTTGATGATTCCATGACACTTCATGTGTGACAAATTTGCTCGATTTAAAATACAAACTTAACTTTAAAAAGAAGGGTTAAAGTTGATTTTCCTTTAGCTCTAGCGTTAAAACACGATATACGATGCAATGAAATGTTGGAGCTTTTTCTGGATTCGTAGAGAGCAATATTTTTTTAGTATATTTTCCGAGGGTTGTATTATATTTTTCATATGCGTGTTTAGGGTAGGCTCCCGCGTTCAAATAACATTTTCCATGGGTATTTCGTATAGCTATGGGTTTCTAAGCATCTCCCGGTTGTCATTTGCATATTTCAGCTACAAGTATCATTTTTGAAAGTTGTTTTATACGTGAAATGTATTTTAGGAGTAGTGAATTCGTTGGCAGTACGTATGTAGCGTACGAATATAGCTTAGTTATGGTATGTTGACATAGCGAACCGTTGATTGAGAATTTCTATGAAATACAAGTTTTGTGGAAAAACTAGAAGTTTTGGGGACTCACCAGTAATATTTCAAATAATTATGATAGTAGCCCAATGTTAAAATTCTTTATAACCATCTTCGTAAAAGAGTCAATAGACCAAACATAGAGAGCCAAAATCGCTCCGCTACACTGACGACGCTACCCATGAGATCAGGCTCATCGATAATGGGAACAGCGTTTTTTTGTACAAGTCAGTTGCGTCGAACTAGAATTTCGCTTATTTACGTCAGTGGTTTACTTGACAACTTTAGAGCGCAGTCTCAACTAAGGTACAAAGTACTTAAACCAATTACAAACACTCAACAAGAAAGCTTTTGTACGTATTAACAAATACGCGTTAGAGTTCAATTACTATACTTAGAATCTGTGTTCGATTTTAGAACATACGCCCTTGTACCCAATGCTTCAAAGGAGTAAATCAGATCGGTTACGCTATATTTTACGGTAGGCTTATTTCAAAAGCAACGGAACGATTAAGACACCCGAAATGCCCCCCTTACCTCCCATGCTTTTAGGTAACACCCCACCTTCGTTATCACTCGATACCCGTTTCACGCAAGCAATTTTAAAGATTGGCTTTGTCGATTTTATGTTTTGTTTTGAATATTGTCTACTTTTGTTTTTAAAAGTTTGGAGCTTAGGTTGTCCAGTGCGTTTGGCTTAATACTACAAGATGTTTTACTTATTTAGCTAATTCTTGATTAACTTACAACCATACTTGTACCACGCCCATTATTTTAAGTCTTGCTAGCCTATCGCAAAGTTGAACTTAACTGGTCACATTTGTCGGAAACCTGGCGAAGTGGTGACCCAAATTAACATAGAAATGTGCCCGAAGCCATTAAATTGAGGTCGTGACAGGCCACGTAAGAGGCGGCTAGAGAAACTAGTGTGGGCACATAAACACTGACCCATATTGGCAATAGACCGTGACAATTGGAAGACTTCTCACAAGAGACGTTTGTCCAGCTGTCGGCTGATGTCGGCTTAGACTAACTAATTAATGTTGAAGTATAAAGAATGCATCACATCAAAACTTTTTACAGAGTACAATAAGTTTAAGTAACCTTAAACTTTCTTGTTTATTTTGACTTCTTTGCAAGAATTCTCATTATCTCGTAAACACTTGTAAACGCAATCTTGGGAACGATATCTAGGAGTCAGAGAAGGACGAGGAAGGTAGAATAGATTGGTTTAAAGTTATTTCAGATGGTTCACTGACAAACGGTGTCGAGTATTTATTTTGTTTGACATTGAATCCAAGTTTATACATTTAGATATTATATTTTAATTTTCTTTTTGCATGATATTTAAATTATTAAATGTATGTTTAAAACTTAATATTCTGATTTTATCTTAAGTGAAAAACTAGAGTTTTTGTTTGAAATATAATAAAAAAAAACTAAAAAAGTCTAAGTATAATCTTTAATTTTACTGTATCGTGAATTTTAGAAATCTAGGTCATCTGACGAGCAATCAAGTGCCGTTATCGGGCAATTGTGTGCTTGCCGAATACTAATACGAGAGATGTTTTTTATACGTTGCTTTTCGAATTCTTCCGACTGGGGTTGGAATAATTTGATAGTTCTATACTATTTTTCAGATCTTATGTGTACGGTGACGTTTAGTATTTGTCATTACTAGAGATGTAGTAACACTAAAATCGTTTTTAAAAATACCGATTCTATATATAACCGATATAATTTACAAACAAGAATAAATCGATTATGGGTAAAAAATAAGAAACTAATCTTTTTTTAAATATTTATTAATTATGCCGAATCAATGCGTGATTCATCTGATGAACAGCTTGATGAATTACTTGATTCGTCACTTAAGTGAAAATCTACTGAATTGTCTAATTTGATGTCTCTTCCTCTCACAGTCATGAAGTATTAGATTTTTGTTTTTTCCAATCATCGGCAGTTACGTGGTCACAGGTCACAGGCCTCTTTTAATAATGACATCATCAAGATTTTATCGCTATGACGTACGAATCCCGCCAAAAAAAAAACTTGCGGCCTATCCTCGTAAAAACTAATATTGAGTTATAAGACAACTGAAATTATTATATTAATTTCTATGATTATAAAAAAAAATTAATCGATTTAATCAATTTTATAAAAAACCATTCGCTTTTAACAATTTTATTGTGTCAATCTCTATTGAAATTCGTTCCGAGTCGCGCATACGATTTTAAAATTTATATGTTTATATTTTACATATTAGAGTTGAAGATGGAATATAAAACTAATATTTCATATAATTTAATTACATATTAACGTCTAAATAATATTTTTAATTTTTTATCAGTTCGGATTCATAAATTGATAGCTTTTATTTTTAAATTCTACAAAAGTAAACTAAGTAACATGGAAAAGATCAAATGTCACCGTACCTTTCCTGTCTGATAAAGACTATAAATAATATATTTATTATAAGACATATTGACAACAGATCTATAATATGAATGAATCGGTCGTGTTTTTAAAATATACTTAACTTCAATTTGACCAAGTAGAGCAAAAAGTTGAATATTCTCGGCATCTACTGTAAGATAAAAATTCATAGAAAATGTTGTAACTATTACCGTAGCAAACAGTCTTAGGCTGACGGACGGACATAAAAGGTTAGTAAAGCTATATTATTCTATTTGATTTAACCTTTGCCTGTTTGGAGACATTGATCCTTCCAACTATATCAGTATTTACCTCAAAGGGTAGTCCGAGATTAGGCTTGTCCCACTTCCTCGGCTTAATATTGTATCAAAGACAAAAGCAAGAACATTGTGTACCTATAAATACTTTCCTATTAAAAGGTACACAAAGACGATCATATCAACATGACGGCGTATATTATTGACGTGATAGTGAAACTTTTTGTATGTACTATCATACAAAAAATACAAAATTACATCAGCAACGATTTCCCAATAAGACAAGTTAAGTTCATCATGTCATTTGTCATCTACATTCATGATTTGGTCATGTTTTCCATTCCAAGTTTAAATAATCATCAAAAAACACAATAAAAAAAACAGGCAAACAAAAAGTTTCTAACCTTTTATACTTTGCGTTTAAAATCGGAAACTAAATGGGTGATAAATGGCAAACTGGGAACCACAACTCGTACAGTCCATGAAATACGTATGGGAAGTTATATCCCTGTTAGTAATCTCCGGTGTCGATGCATGTGTGCAGTTCCACCTGTTGAGTCACCCTCACGACTCGTTGGAAAGTTATTGCAACTGAACTACCACTCATACATACATATTGTTTGCACTTTCAATGTTTCATCGAAAAGGTTAATCCAGACTGTTTAAAATTTTGTTAAAAGCTAGACGTGAGGAAATTGTGGATACCGATGTTTTGTTTGAGTTTGTTACGTTTTTATTGATTCTATAATTTATTTTGTTTTAGTATCTTTTCAATAGGCTTTGAGTATTTTGGTTTAATTTTGTATCTAATTAGAGAGGGTACTAACTGGGTATAATAAATAACGTTACGTTAACACAGATGGGCACTGCGAATATGGACCTCCTTTAGAGGCGAAGAGGTACTTGATTCATACATGTTTCACCGAATAACCACCACATCAGAACACTAAATTTTGGCGACAATCGTCACTGAAATTTTTTTAGTGAAAAAATTAAGGCAATGATTATTATGAATCAGTAAAAGTGTATTATTGTAATTTCCCGAAAACAAAGTAATTAAATATTTGAGGCGGGAAATAATATCGTTAACCAACATTAATATTTAAGGCCTGAAATAATAACTTAATTAAAATTTGTTAGCTATTTTGTGGAGTTAAGAAAAAAACACCATTTGTTTGATTATGTTATGAAGGCGTAAAATATACTTTAATGTTTAATCATTTCGGATGATAAACGTGGTTTCTTTTTTAACAATTCGTGACAATAATAATGTACCTACTAATTTTAGGTATATATATTTGCTATTTTTTTTACCTACAAAAAATATATAAGCGGTGGTTGTTTGAATATAATTTCGGCTTTCTTACATAATTTATGAATCTGAAAAATAATTGTCTTGCTTGATTATTGACTCTACGATTATGTTTTCTGTAACTGCAGCGTTATATGCGACCACCAAGGCAATCAAGATTTATTTTTGGATTATTACTCTCATGAAAAGAGATTTTTTGTAATAAATTAAAATGTAATTAGGTACCTACTTATACTAAATGGCCAACTACACAAATGTTATTTAAAATATAATAATAAAAAAACATTAATAAACAGACAAAAGAGTAGATTGAAATGAACCCAAAACTCTTATTACATTTGTTGGAACAGTACAAAAATATGACAATAGGCGGACGAACTTCGCAAATTAACCTCTGTCCCTTTCTATGCTTAAAAGCTTATAAACATTTTGCATATCAATAAAAGGTTGATGAGGCCAATTCAACTTATTATGAAGGTTCTTTTGTATAAAGGTGTTCAGTTGTATATTTACAAGCCTTGGATTTTGTTTTGGTAGGCATTTTTTATTACTTTTATAAACAGCAATTTTGATTAAACTTAGTTACTGCGGATTTATGCTTTTTGTCAGCTGTCTTGGATTCTCAGTAGATACGATTTCTTTTTTTTATCATTAATCATTCAAATCAAATTATCAAATCAAATCAAATTTATTTATATAAAAATATTACATAACAATATAAGGTACTTATAATATAATTTATCAGTGCCGACTGGTCCCAAACTAAGCAGAGCTTGTACTATGGGTACCAGCCTACAGCCATACATACTTATATTTACAAATATTTGTACATACTAATTATAACAATAAATATAATGTATAATAATATTATAATAATACATAATTTGTTTATGTCGACTGGTCCCAAACTAAGCAGAGCTTGTACTATGAGTACCAGACAACAACCATACATACTTATATTTACAATTATTTATTCCAACTAATTAAATAATAAGTGATATAATAAATCATAATGATTTAATAATTTCTAAAAAGGTATAAATATTTTAACAAGGCTAATATTATCTAAATGTGTACAAAATTAGTGGGTGCCTGTACTAGGGTAAACCTGTGCCACAGGCATTAAAGGCACAATCTATAATCGAAGTTTATTTATTTATCTTATTATTTTAAAACTAGTCATTCATTACGTGTTTATAATTAAATCAATTGTTCTAAACTATGACTAACATAATACGTGACGTCCATGACATACATTAATTTAGCAAAATTAGCAATTCTTCCGTCTGATCATAGTTCAATGCTTGAAGTTGAAAAATACAATCTTTGTTTACATTTATCGTAATTTAGGCGCCCCCATTGTAGTTTATTGAATTAATGTATCTAGTTTCAGCTATTTTCTTTGTTGGACATTCAGGAGCTCCTGTTTTGTGATCGCTGGGTTTTTTAAAACGAAAACATGTCGCACATTTCGAATGCTCAGTGTTCTTACACTCTGTGATCTGGTGCCCTGTTTCTCCGCATAGTCCGCATGTATATGTAGTCTCGCGGCAGCTCTTAGCAGCATGGCCATACTGTTGGCATTTAAAACACCTGGTCACGAAAGTGTAGTCCTTAATTGGGCAGGATGACCAGTTTATAAAAACTCTTTCTTGATTTATAAGGGCTGTTCTTATATTGGTGGCTACTTCCAGGACGAAATTGCATGTCAATGCTTCCCTTCTTCCCGTTTTATGGCTCAGCCTAATTGAGGTCATAAAAGTTTCGCGTGATAGTTCAGGCAATTTATCTACAAGATTTTGTTCGTAGATACTGTCAAAGACTACTTGGTCACTAAAACTGGACGGTACCCCAATAACTATAACTCGTGGTCTCTTCTTCAAAGTATCCTCAACATTCAGGCCCGAGCCTTACTTAGTTGAGTTGCCTTTCTAAGTTTCTCAATGTCGTCCTTAGTCTCAGTGCTAATAATAACTCCTCCATTCTTAGTTTTGCGCAAGCTCCTAACTTGTAGCTTCAGCTGCTCTGGGCAAATAATTTTTTGGACTAGTGATTTAGTGTCATCACTGGTCTTCATTTTATCACTAGGATAAATGGCTATAGAGTTTAGGTTTCTTGGGCGAATAATAGCGTTGTCGTTTGTCTTGACAATGTCTGCAAACGACACTTTTTCGGCTGATGTTTTTGTTGAGCTTTGTTCGATAGTTCCTTTAATTGACTTCTTAAAATCATTAAGACATACAGCGAGGTCTTGGTT
This sequence comes from Schrankia costaestrigalis, assembly GCA_905475405.1. Taxonomy (NCBI): domain Eukaryota; kingdom Metazoa; phylum Arthropoda; class Insecta; order Lepidoptera; family Erebidae; genus Schrankia; species Schrankia costaestrigalis. The sequence continues at coordinate 19,089,580 of FR997825.1, read as the reverse complement.
TTCTTTTAAAGAGTCTATGGTCGCATTCATTAACAAAGCCTTTTGCTTTAAGGACTGATAGTGCACTGCAATTTGTCCTACTCCATTTCCTATATTGCGTGCTAAGTTATTGATCTTGAGCTTGCTGTCAGAGTTCAGTTTTCCCTCCGAGGCAATGGTGCATACATCGTTAAGGCAACGTTCAATCGAGGTCATCCAAAATTTTATGTCAGAGGTCGACAATGTGGCCACGGTGCCTTCATCTCCAATTGGCTCAGGTTGCGTAGTTCTGGTAGGGCTCCGACTAAATGGACTGTTATCCATATTCAACAAGAACACTTCTAATAAATTGTCATAGTACTTTAATGAAACTCACTTAATTTGTGTATTAGTTAGGAACTTAATCACTTCACTCGCAAAGTAGGTCACAACAATTTGTTTTTATTTAAAACATGTAGAATAAATAACTGCGTAATCACACGTCCGTACGTTTCAAAGGCGAAATAAATAAAAAAATAGAAAAAATTAAATGGCCGCTGGCCATATGGATTGGTATAGTGTTTAATTTCAAGTTTTCCTTCTTTTTATTTCGTAAAGATAATATTCACGGACAATCGGTTTTTACGACACCCAAGGGATGAGATGGGGTGGTGACATATTGTATTCTTACTTCGTCACCACACGGAGGGTATCTGTGCTGTGTAGTAGCTTTTTGACGTCTTTCATTGATCGGCTGTTACCACGTACTACCCGATAGCTCTTTTGCTCGTAATTTTTCCTAATAGCAATTAATACAAAAAATAAAGCGCTTCTACAAAATTATCCAAATAATACAGTCCTGCCCCTTTTCATCGATCCCCAAAACCGACGACCTTATTTAACTTTAATTATTAGAAAATTAAATTAATTAGAAATTATAACCCGGGCTTTAAAAGCAATTTACTTGAACTAAAATGTGGCCAGGCTGTGGTCAGTTTGTTAAATTGATCCAATAAAATGATTTCAGCGAAATTTCGGTAGAGAAAGTTAACGAACCACAAAAGATCTTACAAAATTATCTTGAGTTTTATAAACGTTTTTATATAATAGACTTACAATGCTCAGAGGATGTATACTTCTTTGATTTTTTTAGTTCAGATATAGGAGATATTAGTTAGAAAAAGTTAGATACATAATTATTTAGATGTATGTTACAATATAAAAAGTTGCTTTAATGAAAAAGAAAATGGCTCATGTATGTCTCTCTATAGACAATGACACAAGTTCTGGCATTCATCATCATTATTCGACGAAGGTATTTTGGCGACGAGACTGGAGGCAAGATAGAGTAAAACGCGGAAGAAGGCAGAGAAAGACACGCAAGGGTGTGACAGAAATTTAGCTAAAAAAAATTGTCACACACACACACCTTACTGTTTAAAATTGTCAGACATTGAATAAGAGAGATAGTACACTGAAGTAACTTAAACAAAACAATACCTAGTCAACCCTGACCATCTAAACATGACACAACATTTCCAAACACGTGGTGGTAATACGTACGTACCCACAACTACTTTGTAAAAAACAAAGGTACTTTTATAATAAAGTAAAAATCCAATTTAGATAAAAACATATAGTAATTATAATTAACTAACGTAGTTAAAATTCTGTTTATTTATTAACAATATTCCTAATCTTTCCAACTTTAATTTCATAAACGGCTTACGCGTAAATTTCTTACAGTAATAAGTCAAAGTCAAAGTCAAAGTCAAAGTCAAAATAGCTTTATTCACTTAGGTTACAAAGTAACACATGCAAATCGTTATACATGTAGTAGAATAGTATAGAGAAAAATGTCTGCCAAACTACTACCACTTTCGCAGACGACTATAGTAGAGCTCTGAGAAGAATGTGGCCAAGAAACTCAGGCCACTCTTTTCAAAATAATAATTTGACTTTGTTACAATTACCAACAGCAGCGTGAAGAATGATGTGTGCAAGCAAATCTTACATGCATAGCAATTTAAAGTTTAATTGATAAAAAAAATTTCATTGTTAATAAATTGATTTAAAAAAGCTTTAATTGCATGGCACGTTCATCAGTCATCTCGTCACTGCGATATCCGACAGAAATTAACACACAAGCATTTGTGTCGTCAAGTTGATTTTGTTAATCTTTAAGTAGTTGAGAATGGAATAGAATACCATTTAGATAATATAATTAAATACATTTACAAATGCAAGTGAAGTATTTCTATCGTTACAATAACAAATAAAACTGTAAAAGAAAGTAATAAGGTAGTAACATAACATCCGCACAACTACCTAGGTTAAGCCACAATCTACACCATGGAACAAGCAACATAAAATCACGATAATTGAAATCTAAGCCCATGAGTTTTTGTCATTAATATAATCGTTTATTGTATAATAGCCTTTCGATAATAGCTGATTTTTTACAAATGCTTTAAAGTTTAGTAAAGGTAGATCCATTACATGCTTAGGCAGTTTATTGAATAAACGTATACCGAGTCCCGCAAAAGTGTTATGTACCTTATGTAGGCGATGTTGTGGACCTATCAACTTATGCCTATTCCTCGTACCAATGCTATGAATGTCGCCATTTCTATCATACTGTTCAATATTTTGCTTAATATATATTATATTAGCATATATATATTGTGAAGCAACTGTTAAAATACCTATTTCCTTAAAACGATCTCTCAATGAAACATTCGATTCAAGATTGTAAATAGCTCGAACTGCACGCTTCTGAAGAATAAAAATAGATTCGATGTCTGCAGCCCTACCCCACAAAAGAACACCATAGGACATTAAGCTGTGAAAGTAACTAAAGTATACCAATCTTGCTGTCTCTATATTCGTTAGCTGCCTCACTTTTTTAACTGCATAAGCAGCTGAACTTAGTTTTCCTGCTAGAGCTAATATATGAGCACCCCATTGCAGCTTACTATCCAACGTTATTCCTAAAAATACAGTAGTGTCTACAAAACGAAGGACCTCACCGTTTAAAATCAGATTATTACTAAGGCTTTTAACATTGGGCATAGAGAATTTTAAGCATTTTGTTTTGGCAGCATTTAAAAGCAAATTGTTAGCAGTAAACCAGTTCACAACAATAAAATTATTCCCCGCAATAATCCTACGCATTGAAACTAATTAACACTGTTTGTAGTAAGTAAATATTTATACGAACATAACGCGGTATGTGCGTACGTGTTAAGCCCGATTAACACATCGACAAGTACAGTAGCGAGTTAAGTAGTAAGTTGTTAATTAAGTTGATTTAAATAGATCTCCATCCTACTTTTGGCGAGTTAAGTTGGCGAGACGCGAGATAGGGGGCTACTTCGTCTTTTCGATGTCGTTTACTTGTCGATGTGTAAACCGGGCTTTAGGGTCATAGCACATTATCAAAACGGAAAGGGATCGTCACCGTATCAACTCCAGCCGTTCCGTATTATTTGTATGAAACTTCTTACTGCAACGCACACTAATCGGAATCGTAACGTAATCGGATTGCCACTGTTTGACACCGAGGAAAAAGGCGAGGCAATGTCGATCATTTAACGTTTTGATATGTGTGCTACGACCTTTAGTACTTAAACTGACTTGAAACTAACAATGTTCGTTACCATTTCTCTGTATAACAATGTTTCAACTTGTTCTTATGTATTATGTTGTAGAAGATTTATGTAGAAATGTCTGTTAAACTGCGTGTGCCTGTGTGTACTGTGTATGTGTGTGTTAGTATTTAAAAATAAAGTAAGAAATATTTTAAAGGAACACTGTACCTAAATATGATTATTACACTACTGTTTTTATCTCTTAAATATACTACAGAATTACCATGTGGAACTTAAATTCTCGAGGCCCAGTTTACTTTAAATTACCAATAAAGTTTATGTGTACCTCGGTAAGGCAAAATCCGGCATCGTTTTGTTAGCGTGTAAAGCGGGCCGTGCGAAGTGCCCTTGAACTAGTTCCACCCCTTTTGATCGAATGAATACCCTAATGGCTAACGCAGACCTGGACGGCATGGCAAAGTATTTTAATTACATTTACAGTACATTGAAAATACCTTTCAATGCCGCGGCATCATTTTAAAGCATAGCAATTTATGTCGTATTTCTGTAACAGTACGGTTGAATTTCCATTAGTAAAAATTAAAATACTTTGCCATGCCGTCCAGGTCTGCGTTAGCCATAAGTTTTCCTCGTGGCTCTGCATAATCTCGGCCTATGTTGTTCGGATTATCTTTTTCAAACTACAACAAGGTAAACATAATGAAGGTATTTTAGCATTGTTTTTATAAGAATAACTTCTTAGTTGAGGTATATGGTTATTTGTTATGTACATCTTCATTATATCTATCATCTATGCTAATATAAAGTTAGTTAAGCAGCGATGGCGTGGTCATACCATAGATCGATGACCGTTCAGTGCTATTTCGTATGAGAATCGTAATTCGCACGTGAAAAACTGTTTGTTCCGACTGTTATCGAAAAGACACAGTAATTAAGTCACGCCATAGGACTATAGGCGGCTTATTTAATTCTGGACATCAGTTTGGCCGTTAACCCAAAATAAATTAAAAAATACAACTTGTATTTTTTAAATTTATTTTTCAATATCAAATTTTTTGTAATAATTTTGTACCTAAATATTCGTTCACCATTAATAAAAGTTAAACTGTATAACGTAAAATACAAATAGAAACAGCTGCTACTGATAGCGAATTTCAAGAAAATTGGTTCTAGAAAATACTCGAAGCAATGTTTTAAAATTTGAGAATTACGCTCTTAACATTTTGAACAATATTAGAAATCGCTTGATCTGCCCTGGACCTCAGATTGCCTAAACACACGATTGAAAAAAACTGTATTAAAAAGTTATAAATATTGCACAAAGGATGTTTTGCTTTTAAAACGCTTAGCATTTATGATTCGTGGAAATTTTAATAATGTAGCGACTTGCCTACTAACATGCCCAAATGAGAGACGAGTTTTTTAGGCTTTTATTTTTAGCACTGATGTCATTGAACTAACTTTAGTTAATATAGCATACATAAAGTCTCAGCTTATGCCGATACTGGTAGGCAACTGAGTGCCATGTAGGTATATGTATACTTTTATGTCAATAAAAAAAAATAGGTACATCCAAGACATCATCAATATCAAAAGTTCGACATTCGACCCATTTATGTATCTTATACGTTATTCATCCAATCGAGATAAAGCGTCTCCCTACCAAATCATTGGTTTTCAAACAATGAAAACTACATCAACTTCGGCTCAGTGAATATCATAATATGATACTCCCCACAAAGCAATAAAACTTGTAAAAATCTACGATCTGATATCACAAGTATTTCCCGAAATAAGATATTTTGAATGTATTGACACAATTCGCAAGAAGAGATACGTTGGAGCAAACCGTTTGAAGTATTTACGATTTGGTTAACATACATTAATAGGAAACAGTACTACTACTTCGAGGACATTTCTCGACTGTAGTGATATCTGTGTTTTTGATGTTAAGTAAGGTCGGCAAAACTGAAATAGGACTAGGCTGGCGACGTGTGTGCCTTATTATCTGTGGCTCAGAATTTACACAGAGTGGTATCCGTAATGAGCAACTCGTCGACGCAGCAGGTCACAGGAGGTGGAGAAAAACGGGGCACAGAAACACAAGCCTTCAATGGCCGTAGACCAAAGCATGTGAAAGACAGGGGGAGAGGTAAAGACCTTGCCTGTACTACCCACAAAGGCAAAGGCCTACAAGTGGGGTAGTACAGGCCTACACAAACTAACTATCTAAAATACCACAAATAAATTAAGAGCGTTTATAAGGCTCACTAGCGCTTCCAATAGAAAAATAATCATAATTCGCAAATAGGATCAATAATGCAAAATGTTGGTTTCGTTACCAACATTTTGTATTATTGATCCTATTTGCGAATTATGATTCGATCGTCTTGAGAAAAGGCAATAAAGTATTTGTTTAACACACTCTCAACACTTTAGATGTTTTTCAATTAGATTAATATTGCATTTTAAACAGCCGTTTTTTTAAGGGCCGTAAAGGCCCATAAACATATTATATACGGACCAATGTTGTTATTTTTAGTCCAGTCAAAATAGATAATATCCAGTTTGCATTAATTCCCAACAAGCTGGATTTTTGTGCAGGCCTTGAATACGTCATTACAAATGATGTGTCAAAAGTCCCCATCGATCCCGCTTGTGCGTTGTTTTTTATTCGAGGTCAAAGGTCACAAATTTGCGTTTTTTACGTATATCTCTAAAACAACGAGAGCTATCGAAAAATGGTTTAGACAAAGTTTGTAGACCACAAAATTATCTACATGAAATATCTCAACACTTTTCTCCTACAAGGCATAGTTTTCGAGATATCGTGACTTTAGAGCGCAGGAAAGTCGTATTTTGGACTATATGCACACACTTGCTTTTTCCCGCGATTTCGCTCGCGTTTATAAGTATTATTAAAAAAAAGGCTTATTTCAATATACCGTAGCAATATGCATGCTTGGTCTCAGCCTAATCGGTTTGAAATTGACAAAGTTACATACAAACTTTCATCCCCTATCTTATCCCTTTAGGGGTAAAATTTATCAAAATCCTTTCTTAGCGGATGCCTACGTTATATCATCTACCTGCATGCCAAAATTCAGCCAGATCTGTCCAAAAATCCAGCTTGTTGGGAATTAATGCAAACTTTAATCATAATTTAGTCTATTTTGACTGGTCTATTTGGAAAATCGGTAGATACTCTACCAAAAATATCTTTTATATCTAATTTTGTATTAGACTGATATAAATATCTAGAATATTTATACACTAGGTGTTAAACGAATACGAGTTTGGATATAACCCAATGACTGGAACGAAAGTTCAATGGTTCATTAACGTTACATAAGAATACGCTTCAACTGAAAAGTAAGTTCTGCTTACAGAAAGACTGTTTATGTCTTATTTTTATTAAATAAAGAATTGTCTCTGCAACGACTGCCATAACCACAGAAATATGAACACAGATATACCTACCTATACATACATACTTATATGATATATACTTTGTGCTGATATCTGTGACCACAATCGACTGTATTATGTGCCCTAATCAGCACGGAGACTCTCAGATAGAATATAGCAACCAACTAAACGGTCACCCATCTATGGGATGACCTTGCCGAAGTTACTTAACCAACGTTGCTAAAACTGCGCTAATGTTTATGTTAGTAATCAGTGATTCTAGCTGGTCGTGGGCCCCTCAGCTTATTTAGTAGGTATGAGATAACGATTTTCATAGTCATAATTATGTACTGTTACTAAAACTCCTACATAGCTAGCAATATTCAACAAGCAATATATTGCATATTTGAGAAAATAGTGTAAGCCACTACTAAGCAATGTAAATGAATAGGAAAAGTTAGTGATTAAACAACGCACTTGAACTTCAAACAAGAACAGTATTAAAAGGCCTCTTAACGACACTAGGGTACAGGTAAATGTAACAACCCTATTTGAAAGCATAATGGCGAAGACAGTGGGTAGGGTTATATGTACAGGGTGTGGGTGACAAAATGCCGCACTAGTAGCTCTGAACAACTTTATGGAACTTTCCACCAAGTTTCGTATCCGTGTGGTGACGGAATAAGAATACAATATGTCACCAACCCATCTCATTCCATGGGTGTCGTAAAAACCGAATAAAGGACTATCCGTGAATATCTATCTATAGGAAATAAAAAGAAGGAAAACTTGAAATTAAACTCTGTACCAATCCGTCTGGCCAGCGTGGTATTAGTAGGCCAAGTATCCCTCCGTCATGTGAGGAGGCCCGTCCCTGCAGTGGGACATTAATGGGCTGTTATGATGACTCAAAATCTTTAAGCACAACATATCAATCTTTTTTCATACCTGTCCCAAATACTGTTACAAGAACTTCTGAACAAAGATTCAGTGATATTGAATAAGTAGGAAAAGTTTGTTTCTTTTACGACATGTAATGCGTCTCAATGGAGTGTTGTCAGTTTCTCAAAGCCAACATTACGGCATACATATTTGTCCTTTTTTCTACGTTCTCTATGCTTGAATTTCTAAGTTTGGTTTAGTGTCTTATAGTTATGCGAATTTGATTTATTTTGTTTCGAATGTTTCTAAGTAGTAGTAATGTTTCTAGTAAAAAGAAGGAAAACTTGAAATTAAATCCTATACCAATCCGTCTGGCCAGCGTGTGCAGTGAATTAGTAGGTTAAGTATCCCTCCGTTACGGAAGGAGGCCCGTCCCCGCAGTGGGACATTAATGGGTTGCTATGATGATTTCTAAGTATGTTTACCAGGTGTCTAGTTGCCCTCTAGGATATACTTCCGAGGGTTTACCTGGAGCCTTCTACACATGATAAAAATGAAGGATTGTGGTTTTAGTCGGTCTGAGACTGACATGTTCATGACACTGAGAGCCCTCGGTGTCATGAAATCCGTACGGGATATAAAGTAGAAACGCTACTTAGTTAGGTCTCGGGTTCGATTCCCGCTCAATCTTTGTGTGCATGAACATAATTGATTGTTTGCCTTGGTCTAGTCCCCGTGCTTCACCCAGGTGGAGATCCTAGGTGAAGCACGAGTCCGGACTCTTTTCTATGTATAATATGTATGTATTTACAAAAAAGAAAGGATTTAAGTATTTATTTATTTAGAATATTTATTAATTTAGTTAGGGAAGATGGCGAAGCATAAATGTTTTAAATATATTATTATCAGTATATACTAATGTCGTGCTAATGTTTCGTTAGATCATCACTACAAAGACGCTAACCATGTAGTTAAAAAAACATTCATAACATATACTTTAAGACGACCTCTATGGCGAAGTGGTTCGATTCCTGCTCAATGCAAATCTTTGTGTGCATGAACATGATTGTTTGCATTGGGCTGAGTGTTTATATGTATAATATGTATGTATTTACAAAAAAAAGTATTTAAGTATGTTTATCCGTTCTCTAGTACCCATAGTACAAGCTCTGCTTAGTTTGGGACTAGATGAACTTGTGTGAATGTGTGAGGATTATTTATTTAATTATTTATTTATTCATTGGTTTGTCAATTTGCCGCCTAAAAGCTGAACTTGGTCGCTTCATCGCCAAACGAAATGGACCGTTAAAAATACGTTTATTATTGTTTGGAAAACTTTTAGCTATGTCACAGCTTTGTAAGCGTAAATTGGACAATTGTGTTAAACTTTGTTTTTGTTCGACTACCTAAGTGTTGTTTTATTTTTATAATAACAATTTTATACTCGTTTATAGGATATTTGTTTTAAATCAATCGCTTTTTAATATTAACTTTGCCTTGAATGTTAAAGTACATTTTTTTTTCTCTGTCTGTTTGATCCGGATAATTTCTGGGCCGGCTGGAGCTAGCTTTTGACGTATCACTGATAAAATAACGCTTGTGCGAAGCGTTGTGTAACTACTTTAGCAAAAAAACAATAAACCCTAGAACATTACAACAAAATATAATCGTGACGAAGTTGCTAATGGTAGTATAAAACACCAGAATGAAATAAAACAAAAATAACTCTAAAACATTTTACAACAGGTTTGTATCTATATTAACTACTAGTTGACCCGTGCCCACTTCGTTGGGCGGCGAAAAAAACGCGTCCCTTTTTTAAACATATTTCATTACTGCTCCACTCCTATTAGCCATAGCGTGATACTATGTAGACTATGACACTCCCCGATAAATGGACTATTCAACCCAGAAAGAATTTTTAAAATGTGTTCGGTAGATCCAGAGATTACCCTCTACAACCTCACAAACACACAAACTTGACCTCTTTATAATATTATAAGTATAGATTTAATACCACAATAATTTCAATTACTCTAAAATCACGACAATAGATTTCGCACTTAATCGAAACGAATCAAAACTAAATATCGTGGTTTCCATAAACTATTCATAATTAGGTATTACAGAAACAGGTAGGGGAAGAACGTCGAACCCACTGACCTCATTTTAGATACCCGTACTATGAGGGTTCGAGTGTTGTAAAGAAGGGAAAATAGGTAGGTTAATACGTACAAGTCCCTTGACACCGTCCCTGTATATTATCGTGTTATTATTGGTTAGTTCATGCTACCTCTTTGCAACAAGCTTTTGGAAATTGCTGATTATTTTATATTATTTATATATTTTTTTTAATATGTTGCATGCCATTAGACTTGCTGTTGGCAAAGTTTAGATACATAGTATAAAATAAAGTCGCTTTTTCTGGTCCTTTATTATGCTTAAATCTTTAAAACTACGAAACGGATTTTGATGCGGTTTTTTTTGTAGATAGAATTACTCAAGAGGAAGGTTTATATATACAGGGTGGCTCATTCAAATGGGTCAGTATGGGAAAGTCTTAAACTATAAGTCATACGAAGATTTGTTCTTAGGAACCATGACACCGATTTTGATAAAAAGAAAAACTGCATTCATACATTTGAGAAAGATACTGTACCCAGCTCGGGAATCGAACCCGGTTGTTTTGCAAAAATAAACTTATACTTTTTCTATTTAAATATCGATTCTGTAGGTATTTAGCAGTAAATATCTCTATGAAACATTATGTCTAAAATGAATAAAATGCATTGTTTTCACATACTTCAATTTATCATAGTAAGTAGGTGTTCGAAGTGGCTAATCTTCGAACTGTTACAATCTTCAACAGTTTAGGTATTTAAAATTATCTCTATAGTTGTTTGTACCCCTCTACTTGTTACATACACCGTGTTACATATCATGTGGCCATTGTCATTGCATTAAACAAACCTTTAAGGAAGTTTTGTTATCTACAGTAATATTATTATCTAGATACAACTGCTTACTTCTTTTAATCAAACACTAACAATCAATTGAAAAGCCATGTAAGTAATGTAGATATTGTAGATACAGAGACGTGTTTAGTTAAGCCTCATTTGAAAATAGAACGTTTCAGTGTGACTGTTCGAATACCAATAAAAAAAGAAAAAAAAAGATCGTTACCTAAACGTGTTGAATATTGTATTGGAAAAAAACGATAGCCACTTCGAACACCTACTTACTATGGTAAATTGAAGTATGTGAAAACAATGCATTTTATTCATTTTAGACATAATGTTTCATAGAGATATTTACTGCTTAAGACCTACAGAATCCATATTTAAATAGAAAAAGTATAAGTTTATTTTTGCAAAACAACCGGGTTCGATTCCCGAGCTGGGTACAGTATCTTTCTCAAATGTATGAATGCAGTTTTTCTTTTTATCAAAATCGGTGTCATGGTTCCTAAGAACAAATCTTCGTATGACTTATAGTTTAAGACTTTCCCATACTGACCCCTTTGAATGAGCCACCCTGTATAACACATGCATAATATAGTAGAGGAAGCCATATAATTTAGAGATTTCTAATAAAGCTGTAGTTAAACGTTGTTTAAGGACATTCTGTAGTAGGTGCCCGCGGGGAGCCAGGGCTGGTCGCTAGTTTATTTAAATTGCGTATACATAGAGTCTTCGAAAACATAACGCTAACAAATCACAGGGCACCAAATTATACAGTTAGAAATACCAACTGGAACTGTTATAGGCTTCCCCTGTTTTACTATTACTACTCATAGTAAAACTATTTTGGAAATATAGTAACTTCATCCGAGAAATGACAGTATAGTAATGACAGTACACTTAATGTATAGGTCAATTAAAAAAGTTTGGAGACTCAATATTTTCGAACAAATTTGTTCACTGTTATATAAATTACAAAATTAGAACAGCACTTATTTTTAATGGATGGTAGGGTCGACCTTCTTTATTCTCTCACCAATTCGCAGCTACTGTTAAAATGTCAGATAGGTTCACTTAATTTCCTAAAATTTTAAACAAGAAATTGTTTTCGAAACAATTGAGGTAATCTGATTCAATTTTTAAAATGTTTTTACATTATTATTCGAGTATAATAATTATTATTGTCCGTGTGGTGACGGAGTAAAAATACAATATGTCACCACCCTATCTCATCCCATGGGTGTCGTAAAAACCGATTAAGGGACTAACCGTAAATATTATATTTACGAAGTAAATCCCTATAAAAATCCGTCTGGCCAGCGTGGTATTAGTAGACCAAGTATCCCTCCGTCACGGGAGGAGGCACGTCCCTGCAGTGGGATATTAATGGGCTGTTATGATGATGAATAATTTAAATAAGCACAAAGGTCTATGTCTAGCGTAGACGTCAATTAGCATGATTCATTTAATTTTGTATGTTTTGCTAACTGTCAAAATATTCAACGAGATAGACAACCAATAACTAATTTTAAATACAAAACTATTGCATGTGAAATAGATTAATGGAGTACAAATTTGTTTGTGTATACAGAGTAGATATTGAAATTCACTAGGGCATGTCTAACAGACAGCTGTTGAGCCCATTACAACAAAGAAACATTTATTTTGTACAGCACTTGCTTAGCTAATTTAAAAAAGGGGAAAATACTTTGCTCGGTCTATGCGGCAGTTACTTTTGTAGTCGGCGCGACACGTTTGTGACGTCAAAATCAACGTATGAAATGTTAGCTGCGATTTTATTGTCGCAGTAAATGTGGTCGCGACTTAGCTGCTGTTTTGACATGTGTGCCTGTACATGTGAGAATGGCGGACTTACGTTAATATTCTAGGCCGTTTGTGACAATCAAATAAAAGTTGCAACAGAAAATTTGAACAGGTTAGTAATTTACATTAATATTTAGACTCTAACTAATTGTAAAATCTATCTAATATTATTCCGAAAGGTTTTAATATGACTGTAGTATTGATATCCACAATGACCTTTGAACTTAGGTTATCTGTCCTAAAATAATACTTGTTGTTTTAAGACTAAGAGAGTTACGAGTAGTTACATGTGGAGTTAGTTATACTCGTACAGGAACTAGTCTTTGAAAATTATTAGCAAGCAAAAATTACAGATTGCAAAAACAGGTCCAAGGGGTAAGTCTTTGCTCTGCCTCTACAGTAGTACAAAATAATCACTTAATCATAATGAACCACTCGTGGTAAAGATCAATCAATCAATCAACTAGCCTATTGCAATCCACTGCTGGACATAGGCCTCTCCCAACACGCGCCACAGAACTCGGTCCTGCGCTTTCCGCATCCAGTCCGACCCAGAGACCTTTATGAGGTCGTCGGTCCACCTAGCTGGGGGGCGTCCTACACTACGTTTGCCGTTAATTAAATATAGCTTAAAATAATAGAACTTAATCCTTGAAACATAATTTTTTATTTAAGTAAATATTTTTTTAACTTTTCACTAATTTTTCGAGTTTCATTACATTTAATAAAATTTTATTTTGCAATATTTAATTGCGAGGATTTCTTTGAAACATTAATGTAAACGAAATCGTTTAATAGTCCAGATACTTAAGGTTTATTTTTGTGAATAATTCCAAGTAAACTACATTTTTCCAACCTTTTATTACGGTGTTGTAATGAAAGCTAAAGTTATGAGGGTATATAGCAAGAAAATGATCCAATTTAAAACTCTTAAAAATCCAAACAATTCTTTCTCGTAGCTTAAAATTATTCATCTGGATATTTAAATGATTCCAGCCAACGTTTTCAGATCATTATTCAGGAATCCAGGTCACCTTTTGAGCACTTTTCTACGCAGCGAATTTAAGATACGTCTGATTCGTTGAGTTTCATAAAAGGTAATTCAGGTAGAAAGGAATGAAGGTTCATTTATATTATGAAACAGTTGTCAGTAAATGATGAGTCTATACATTTGAATAAAGTTGAATTGTCTGTATTTAACATGTAAAGGATATTATTTGAAATTATATCGAACATCTACGAGTATGTTACCTTATGCAAATATAACGTGTTAAAGATACTATTACTATGTACTAACTATAGCCTATTCAGGATAGCATGAGAAATAACATAAACATGTCAAACTTGTCAAAAAGCAAAAAACGATAGGTTTTCAAAGTTTTGTATCTAAAATCATAAATTTTCCTTACAATTTGTAAGTATTATTATCCTTCTTCTGTCATGACATATTAATGCAAAACAAGTTTTACTTTTTATAATGATTTTCATGTCTTCATTGTGACCACATAGATGATTAAATTTTGTTTAACAGGTAAACGTTAAACAAAAAAAGTTTTGTTCACATTCTCCTATTTAAGTACATGTTTGAGCTACGGTATCACGCTCTAAATATTGTTACTTTGGCCAAACCGGCAAGATGATGACGACGGATTGAAGTTGTTTTAGGACTTCTATCCGTTGGCTTCATTTATGGACTATACTCGCGCTTTCCATCAGGCAAGACTAAACACGGCAATATGACTACATCGAATGTAGTCATATTGCCGTGTTTAGTATAAAAAAAAAAAAAACCGTGACATTATAAAAGACCCATTTTCTGGTTTGTTTACCTAATTTCTCACGCCGAGATGAATAGAGTACATGATAATATGAATATTTATTTACACTATACTAATACCAATATTGACGGTAGTGTTCAAAACGGTTCGACTGATTTTATTGGGGTTTTACACCCGTAGGTTAATATAAGCGCGTAACACTTTTGGCTTTGAAAAAAAATTCGGAAGACTTAACTTATGACAATTTCAACACATTTGTTTTTTGACAAGGCTTTTTGGGCAGGTATCAATTTAGGCATTTTTTTAATTAGGTAACTATTGGATGAGTTTCGTTGATATTACCACATATTTTCACTTAGAAACAACATCTAAGATTCAACATACTTAAGAGCGTTTATAAGGCTCACTAGCGCCGCCAATAGAAAAAAAAATATAATTCGCAAATAAGATAAATAATGTAAAATGTTGATAACAAAGTCTTGAGAAAAGGCAATAAAGTATGTGTATAACATACTTTCAACACTTTAAATAGTTTTAAATTAATTAAATATGTATTGCATTATATTTCGCTGGAACGCGCCCTTCAACTCAATATCCCAAGTAATTAGCTCCGTATTAAAAAAATAGTTTTCACCATCCTAATCATTAATTTAACTTTGAAAAATATACCCAACTTGTTCAATAAACTCAGTGATAACCAATTTATAATAATAATCATCGTATAGTGGAATAAAATTGTGATACAAAGTTATAAAAAAGTGCAAATTCATTGATACGTGATACTCAGTGTATGGAACTCTCGTTCTTATTTGCAGTGCATAGAGGCTAAAGTTGTGTGGACTTTGTAAGTTTCGAATGTAATGCTTGCGTTCCATATACTTCATAATACAACATTATAAGCACAGTCGACATATCTTTGTTATTTCAAAATGGAGTTTATTTGTTGTCGATTATGCAGCAAGAATGCAAAAAAGGAACTGGTATGTAGTAAGTGTAACGATAATTACCATACTAAGTGCATATTTCCTGATAAGAAAGGCAAGTTGACACCAGCTGATAAGCAACTACTGGCATCCTGGTTGTGTCCTGAGTGTTCCATAGTTGGCCTAAGGGACAATGGAGATGAAACACCAGTACGAGCCAACTATAAAATGAGTTTTCCTATAGCAGTAGCACGCCCAGAAACTTCACCTGCTTCACCAACCCATGGAAATGTTACCCTACGAAAAAATCAGCCTGAAGTTACTGATGACTTAATTTCGGTATCAAAAGAAACCTTACGTAGCATTGTCAAGGAGGAAATCAATACCGCCTTCTCCTGTTTAAACGGTACCCTCGTAGAACTAAAGACTCAAGTTAACGATCTCAAAAGCACTGTCACGTTTTTAAGTGAGAAGTATGACTCATTACTAAAGAGAATGAAATGTGTGGAGGAAAAATCAAAAACTATAAACGCCCTAGAGTTGGAAGTTAAGGAGATAAAAAGTCAAATCATAGTTACTAATAATAACATAGAAAGGCAAGAACAATGGAGTAGGCGGTCTAATATTGAAATCGTTGGACTGCCGGAGAAGAAGGATGAAAACATAATTAATGTACTGACAAAACTAGCTTCAATAGCCAAATGCCCCTTTGATCCCAGGACTGATATTGATTTTGTGACAAGAGTAGCACACATGAATAAGGACCTCAAGAAACCGAAACCAATTGTAGTACGGTTCCTCGCCAGATACAAAAAAGATGAATTCTTATCAAGATTGAGAGAAAACAAAGATTTGAAAGCATGTGACATTGGTTTCACTAATAACACGTCTCGTATATATATTAATGATCACTTGACAAGTGACAAGAAATTATTGCTAAATAAAGTCAAAAAGTTAGCTCAAGAAAAACACTATAAGTTTGTTTGGGTAAAAAATGGCTCGATACTGGCAAGAAAAAACGACTCAAGCGCGGCAATTCATCTGTCATCTCTGGATGACTTAAAAAAATTAGTTTAGGAAGTTTTGTTATTTTTTTTAAATACTTATTTGTTTTTGTTTTAATTTGTAACTTTACGATTGAGTTATCGTTAGCTGTTGTTAGGTTATACTTTTCCAGGGGCCATATGGAATGCATACATGTAATAAATGTCACAATATGGATTGTTTACAGTATTAGTAGAGATTTCAACTCTCCGAGTGCTATCATTTTGAATTGTATAGAAAGGTATATAAGAATTGTATTGTTAAGTTTTTACAGTGATTCGTAGTATAAATATTTACTATCAAAATGTTCGTGGTTTACGAACTAAAACTAACGTATTTTTTAATAATTTATTACTTTGTTCTTACGATGTTGTTTGTCTGAGTGAGACGTGGTTATTGCCTGGCATGTTTAATGCTGAATTATTCGATGATAGGTACAATGTTTACAGATGTGATAGGGATTATGCCTCTAGGTCTGACAAAATGGGTGGTGGAGTTCTAATTGCGGTCAGAAAGGGCATTGAGATTGCTGACTTTAATATTACCCCATCAAATGATTTTATGTCGGCTGACATATTGTCATTGAGTATTAAAATTGGAGAACATTCATGTAACTCAAAAATTAGACTGTATTGTTGTTATTTTCCACAGAATAATAATCAACTTAATCATGAAGATGCATTCTATGATAGTGTTGGCCGGTCTGTTATTGCTTTTCCTAATGACAAATTTCTGATATTGGGGGATTTTAATGTGAGAAATGCGGTCTGGGTGGCAGGTGAGCATAATAATGAAGCTATCCTAAATTTGACAAATAGCAATGTGGATGCCCTGGTAAGTGCCTTATCACATTTTATGTCTTACAACCATTTTAAACAGTACAATTTAATACATAACTCTAATGATAGGCAACTTGATCTTGTAATGGGAAATATAGTCTGTAATGTCTCAAAATCAACATCACCTCTTGTAACTGAGGATTTGCACCATCCTGCTCTGGATATTTCTACCAGTAATATACACTTTAAGTCATTGCATTCACCACCAAGACTGGTGCGAATGTTTAGAAGTGCAGACTATGACATTATAAATACCTAACTTGATTTCTGCTGCTGATTGGGATTCTATTCTTGATAAGTATGATATAGACCAGGCCTTGATGGAGTTCTATGAAACTTTGAATAACATTATTGAGACTCATGTACCTGTCAAAACTGTACACAGTGACAATAAATTTCCACTATGGTATTCATCGGCCTTAAAAAAAATTATAAAAGAAAAATTGAAATACCATAAAAAATGGAAGCGGTTCGGTCATTTTGCAGACTATTCAAGTTTTGTACTTTTAAGAGACAGGCAGAAACGAGTAGCTAAAGAGTGTTTCGATAATTATATACAAAAAACAGAAAATATTATTGCAAAAAATAGCAAACATTTCTGGGCTTATGTTAATTCCAAAAAGAAAACTGATAATTTGCCTGACAGATTACATTTAGAAAATATTACTTCCTCTGATGGTAAGGCAATCTCAGATCTGTTCAATACTCATTTTAGTTCTTCTCTATCAATTCCACTTTGCAAATTATTTAATTGGTCTATTCGGTCTGGTATCATGCCATTGTTATGGTAGCAGTCTTATGTGGTACCAATTTTTAAAAATGGAGATAAGCATGATATTAAAAATTACCGTCCCATTTCTAAGCTTAGCGTTATACCTAAACTATTTGAGCATATTATCTGTGATATGATCACCCCTCTTATAAGACCTATTCTCATACCTGAACAACATGGATTTATTTCTCAGAAGTCTACCGAGACGAACTTATGTGAATTTGTTGACAATATAACCATCGCTATGGATAAGGGCTTTCAGGTGAATGTTATTTATACTGACTACTCCAAGGCATTTGATAAGGTTTCACATAAAATCCTAATAAGCAAACTTGAGCAAATCGGTGTGCACGGTGATCTTCTTAGACGGCTTGAATCTTACCTACGAGACCGTAGTCAGGCTGTGACCATTAAAGGCTTCTGCTCTACATTTACACCTGTAACCTCGGGCGTACCGCAGGGCTCGCATCTCGGACCACTCTTATTTAATATATATATAAATGATGTCTACTTAAATTTCAATCATTCTAACTTTATTTTATATGCTGATGACAAAAAAATATTTAAGGTAATAAAAACTGTTGAGGATTGTCACAACCTTCAACAAGACATTAATAATTTATGTAATTACTGTAAGAATAATATGTTATACCTTAATATTGGTAAGTGTAATGTCATAACATTTACTAGGAAAAATAAATATATAGAATACAGCTACAAAATAGATAATGAAAATATTAAGAGAGTGTCCGAGGTGCGGGACCTAGGTGTCCTGTTGGATAGTAAATTAATTTTTGATAGGCATGTAACATCCATAACAAATAAAGCGTTCAAAATGTTGGGCTTTGTACTGCGAATCACAAAAGATTTTAAGCATGTATCCACACTGTTGCTTTTGTATAAGACTCTTATCAGATCCATACTTGAGTATGGTTCTACAGTGTGGAATCCTCAATACAATGTATATATTAACCAAATACAGAGTATTCAAAATAAATTTAATAAGCATATCGCTTGGAGAAACATATGTTTAGAAGAAATACCCGACTTACCATCTTTAGAAACACGTAGAAATGAGAGAGATTTACTTTTTCTGTACAAAATAATAAGAAACCACTTGGACTCAACTTACCTTTTAAATAGAATAGGTTTAGTGTGTCCACGTATTACTGCTAGAAAGAAAATTGTATTCCATATTCCCTCTTTTAGAACAAATTATGCTAAAAATTCATTTATATTAGATCATGTCACTCATTTAATAACCTGAATGTTAGTAATAATGGAGCCATTGATATTTTTGTACTTTCCTTAACTAAATTTAAAAACTTAATTCATGACTGTCTGGTCCCTACAGTCAACTAAATACTTTTTGTTTTGTTTTTAATTTACTTGTATATGTATCTATATTAGTATAAGTATATATATATATAATAATATTGTCTTTTAGGCGCTATGTATGCATATTTAAGAGTGGAAACTGTTTTGGTTTAAGTGTAGTTTATAAGCATAATAAGACTGTATGTTATAACTGTTTGTTTCCCAAATATATAAATAAATAAATAAATTATAAACAAAAACGGCCGTTTTTTTTTCGAATGCGAAATTTAACTAATTGAAAAACATTTAAAGTGTTGAGAGTGTGTTATACCAGTAATTTATTGCCTTTTCTCAAGACTTTGTTATCAACATTTTACATTATTTATCCTATTTGCGAATTATGTATTTTTTTTCTATTGGCGGCGCTAGTGAGCCACGTAAAGGCCCTTAAATCAGAATAAAATAAAATGTTTTCTCTTTTAAACTTTATCCTTAAAGCTTACACATAAAATGTTTTCCAATTCAACCCACATTACCTACAAAGAATTCACGTGATTTTATATCCTAAGATGGCAGCTGGTACTTCTCTCGTATTCGTGTTATTCGAAGAACGTTCAGGGCAAAAGTATTCAATCGATCTAAAGTCCCTAACCGTCCTTTTATAATACCGCCTTTGACGTGACCCGTCTATACACAAAAATTCCGACGTTAATATACGTACATTGTAACCAAGAAGTGTGTCCTTAAGAACCTTCGTAGTGTTCAATCTATACATCTGAGGTTTAATCTGAAATGATATTCAGTAAACATATATTTGTTTCTTGATTTACTAGTAAAAACTTTTTAGTATTTTCCTACAGTAAAATACAGATCAAAAGTTATGAAAGAAATAAAATAAAGTTAATATTATGTTCCTCTGCAGGTAAGGGCCTCTTGCAATGACGGAAGCAAACTTGGCCTGCTGTCATGGTCATCATACAGTTATGTTTATAGTTGTTCTAGCTTTTGGTCGCAGCTTCGCTCGCGTTTTATTCGGGGTAGCAGTGGGGGGGTTAGTAAGGAGCAAAAAGTAGCCTATGTTACTCTCCATCCCTTCAACTATCTCCACTTAAAAATCACATCAATTCGTCGCTCCGTTTTGCCGTGAAAGAAAGACAAACAGACAGACACACTTTCCTATTTATAACATTAGTATGGATGTTAAGTTTTCCTTATCTTACAGGTTATATCGGTGACCTTGCCGTAAGACAGCTGTTTGATTACTGACAATGTTTCTGCAATTTTATTTATCTTCTTCTCTACAGGAAGAAGACAAAACCTCCACATTTGCACAGACTTACATAAGTACATCATCATAACAGCCCATTAATGTCCCACGGCAGGGACGGGCCTCCTCCCGTGACGGAGGGATACTTGGCCTATTAATACCACACCGGCCAGACGGATTGGTATAGGGTTTAATTTCAAGTTTTCCTTCTTTTTATTTTGTAAAGATAATATTCACTTAGTTGGCTTTTACGACACCCATGGGATGAAATGAGGTGGTGACACATTGTATTCTTACTCCGTCACCACACGGAGATACATTATTACATAAGTACGAGTATAAATTCCAACTCGTGCTTTGCTTTCTAGATGTACAACTTTAATACGTGTTGCGAAGTATTGTTCTTGGAAAAACACTATGTCCAATTTATATTCGTAGCAGTGAGCAGTCAGTTAGCACCAATGGATTTAATTAGGACGTCGCTATTCTATTGTTGTGAAGATTTAATTACTCTATAGTGGTAATTATACTATTCTATAAAATTAAAAAAGGTACATAATAAATAAACGTAGTAATGGTCAAGGAATTTGATTCGCGTACCGTCTTAAGTATAAATTGCTAATGACAATCGATATTGATAAGGACTATCTTTCTTCCCAACGCTAAAATGACGTCAGTGTCGTAGTATGACATGCTTGTTTACCGAGTTCTCCAAATCGCGTAATCCATAGTCTCACAGTTGTTCTGGATATATTTAATAACCGAGCTATGTCACGAATGCCGTGGCCCTGCTCATGCAATGTAATCATTTGACTTTTCCGTTCTGTATTATTTCTTCGATGCATTTTTAAAATTTAACGTATAACAATTTTTATTGTAAAATTTTAAGTTTTACAATAGCTTGACATTGAACTGTGTCAAAAAGTTGACATCGCCAAAAATTTTTTTTTCTATTTATTAGACGAAACTACAAATAGGTTAGTATTCAGAGAAGACACTTTGATATTGTAAAATTAATCTAACACACATTATCTAAGGTTGAAGTTTGCAGAACTTTCACCCGAACATACGTCATCATTAAAATGTAAAACAATTTTCCCTTATTTAAACGAATATAAACCTTACGATATGTTAATGGTTCAAACAATAAATCGTTGAAATGGTACGTGAATCAAATTCCTTGACTGTACATAGGTACTCGTACTTACAAAAACTTAACGTTTTTTGACATAGAACTATAATCACGTATACCTACCTCCACTTGCCAGAATTTCATCTGCCCGAATTTTTATTTTTAACAATTTCATTTGTACTTATGTTGTTTGCCATAATCGTCCTTAGCCATAATATTTACTTGAATAAACTGAGAGACTTAGAACAATCCAACTTAAAAAGGTTAGGTTAAGTTTATTCTTTAAGCCACCAAGAAGTAGAGTCGTCGAGCAGTTTTTGCCATTATGTCTAATAAAATTATAGCAAAAGCAAGTATGACATATGAAATTCGGGCATAAGAATATTATGGCATATAATTTTCGGGCAAACATTAGATAGCCCTATAATCACTACCTTACATCTGCCCAGATAAAACTTATAAAGTATAACTATGCAGCTTTATTTTACGTACGGATACCATCCGTAATAAAATTATAGTAAAAAGCAACACTGTATCCATAATATAAGTGCCCTGTTCCCCATCTTGAGCTCGCATCGTAAAGTGCTGGTAATATGACAAACAATATTATGCACGTTATGTGGCTGCCAAACACGAAACATCTTGGAAGTCCTTTAATAAGATTGATAGCTCTTCAGTACGAAGTACCACTAAACTGTCGGTACTTACGAATAGAACTGCTTCGAACAACCGTTTTTATTAAAAGAGTTAATGGTATTAATCTTCGTGTTTTATATATACCTCTGTTGAGGTTTATTAATAATAAAATAGTAATTAAAGTTATGACGCAGTAACTGTTGCCGGTTCTGGAATTGATTTGATTGGTAGACTGCTTAAAGTAATTGTGAAGTTGATATAAGTAAGTATAGGTTTTCTTTGAGCGATATAAGTGTTCGGTGTAGCATAAGAGCAAGAAAACTTAAAGCTCAAAATTACACCGTTATGTACCGTATAAGTTATTTTATTTTTTATAGAAAAGGTTAAATTAAATTATAATTGTCTTAAATTTTTAACCCAAGTAAGATGATGTCATTAGTGAGGTAAAGTTTTCTTATAAAAAGCTCACAGAAAAAGGTCAGGGATAATAAGAAAAGACCTAACTGGGTACGGCCTTTGGTTTTCACTTAACCTTTAATTAGGCGCGCGGGGTCTTTTCGACCCCAAGCGATCTTCATTTGGAATTATTTTGTTTGCTATTTACACTAGCGAGCCAAACGTTCTGCTAGCTTCCTAACTCATTCACCCCTCCTTCCTAACTAGCGTTTGGGCAGCTGAAGTGGTTAGTCGCGCCGTACGGAGGTGCCTGGGGTCGCCGCGACCCCGCGCGACTAATAGTGTAGTTCAATTTTATGTAAGTATATATTTTTAAATTTTTAGTTTTTACACTTATTTAGTTTATTTTGATATTTTAGACACTTTAATGTTATTATATGGTTCTAATACTAGTTAATTGACAAAGATACACAGTTGTACTAATGTAAATGTACTCACTGCTATGAGTTTATGTTTTTTTTCATTTGATGAGCGGAAGTTATATTACATTGTTGTTTCACGGTTACTGTAAGGTAGTTATAATGTTTTTTTTATTTTAATTGTGTTGTACGATGACAATTGTCTAATCTGGTATTATTTTTCGTAGAAACCGTTCAACATGGCTAGAAATAGGCTCATACTAACTAAGCGAAATACTGCAAGAAGAATCTTATCTGAACAAGAGGTTCCAGGTCCTTCATCATCTAGCAATGATGTAACAACAAGAAAACTAGGAAGATTTTACATCTGTCCACAAAATAGTGACAGAAAAACAACAAAGTCACTATTTCGAGGACAGATGTAGCCTCTTCCTTTTTTTGTTGATAAAATTTATGTTCCTAAAAAAAAACAAAAATTGATTGTTTTCAGTATTACAGTTACGTTTTTCTTGAGTTTTCTAATTTTGTTATAGTTTATAAGTAAATAAAGAATAATAAAAGTTGATGATTATACATAAATATTTTTTATTTAATGTCATTCACTTTGGGGTAACTGCAGACCCCGCGCGACTAACGACGTAAGTATTTTGGCGCGCCTAATTAAAGGTTAAGTCAATAAGTTTAATGTTCATTGACTTTAATTCCTTATTTTACTCTTTGACCGAAAAGGCAAATAGTGTTGTGACCTTAGATAGGTTGTGACCTATGTTATAACATAGGTAGGTCCTACAAAAAGCAAGACCTTAGAAAGAGATATTAAAACGAATTGCTTGATTTTCTTACTAGTGAAAGGTACTTAATAGAAAATTATAACTAATTTCAATAATCTGGTTTTAAATTTAAAGTAAGTTCTCTTTGAACATTACATTATTAAGTAAGCTAGTGTATAATACTTTTAGTACAACAAGTTGTAAAACAATATTGCCAAAAACAAACGATGATGCACATTGTGAAGGAATGTCCCAAACGTCATTTCTCTGGGGGAACACGTGAGCTCCACTACCTTACTCCGGCCGCAAAAGATTGGCTCCTCCAGCTGGACATAGATGTATAAGGTTCAAAGCAGAAGCCATACGCAATGACGACCGACAGCAAAAAAAATATTGTATGAGTACATTGATTTATAAAAAACCCTAGATGCACATTTTCAAACAAAACTAACAGCCAAAAGTGTCACCAAATTAAACATACGCAATAAATACGTATAGTAATATCGTAAACATATTTCTTTTTTCAAATTCAATCTTACACGCATGACATAAAGTTGTATTTAAAAAGTAATGCACATAAAGCAATAAAATTTAATGATTGACGTTTGCCGGTAGAACAACGCGATACTAATTTAAAAAAAGTGCACAATGCGCCCATTTGTTGCGGACGTTTTTGGGAAGTGGAGTGTGTATCTTTGGTTTTTTGTAAATCAATGTATGAGTATCATCATTCTTTTATTTCTAAACTGTATTTGCTTAGCAAGTACATACATTAGGTACATGTAATACCTGAATATATTTTTCGTGAAGAAAGTCGCGGGCTACAGCTAGTTTGTTACATAAAAAATCTAAATACACACCTGTGGTACAATACAAACTACTTTTAGATTTATTACTTCTAGGCTAACTGATTCAAAACGTTCCGATTTAGAACGAATATAAAAAATTCTAATATGAAACGTTCCACTACACTAATTAAGTGGACCCAGTATGTGTAATGTTTGTAGTCAATAGGGCTAGGTGTAGTTGATTAATCAATGAGTGACGTCACTGTGCCATGTGTTGTCGTGATAAGTTCCATCGCGTTTGTTTATCCACAAACAACGATTTTGATGAATCGTTTATACCATACTATTACTATATTAATTAAAAGGATACAACTTATAAAGATGGTAGTTTATAGTTTAGTTAATGATTTTATATGAAGTGTTTTTTCTATGTTTATAAATAAAAGTATATAAGTATGTTGGGAGTTTCTAAGCGTGATTGAAGGAGAAATAAGGAGATCGGAAACCGGACCGTGTTAAGTGAAAATGTTATGAGTAGGCTTATGCCAGCAGAGGCCGTTAATTGGCTGATATGATGATTTGTCGTCTATTTCCCCTTTCCCTCTCCCTTTCCCAAGCTCTTCGAGCTCTTTAGCAAAAGAAAGGTCATCATAATATCACACTGCAGGGACAGGCCTTCTCCCGTGACGGAGGGATACTTGGCCTACTAATACAACGCTGGCCAGACGGATTGGTATAGGGTTTAATTTCAACTTTTCCTTCTTTTTATTTTGTAGAGATAATATTCACGGATAGTCCCTTAGTCGGTTTTGAGGACACCTATGGGATGAGAATAGAAATATGAATTACTTTAAATTAATGGAATATTTACGCGCTCTATCAGGTATTAGAGTTAGTTTGAAATGTTATATTATTATGGCTATGGACCCATAAGTTCAGTCCATATCAGAAGTTTGTGATGGTACACTCGATCGTAGATTCGATATATTATATCGAAAAAAAATGCTCGTGAATATATGTATTACCTTCAAGTTTCGTGCTCCAGAACAACCATAAATACACGCTCACAAAGGCATTATTCACTGTCTATTTGTTTCTTGTTTTCGTAACTAACTTTATTTTTTTCCTGCATTTTGTTAAACGAGTTCACGCAAAATGACAAAAAGATTTACTATCTCACAAACTTTGTTCAACTAACTCATCTGTTAGATATTTTCACGATACTTTCGTTTTCATGGAATACTTTATGATAAATATACAATGGAATGTTATTGATTGGCGTTATACCATTATTAGAAAGTAGGAGAATATTAGTATCGTTAGATAACCTTTTATTCTCTTCAAAATGTCATAAACATAACAGCTTATTAATGTCCCACTGCAGGGACGGGCCACCTCCCGTGACGGAGGGATACATGGCCTACTAATACTACGCTGGCCAGACGGATTGGAATAGGGTTTAATTTCAAGTTTTCTTTCTTTTTATTTCGTAAAGATAATATTCACGGATAGTCCCTTAGTCGGTTTTCACGACACCCATGGGATGAGATGGGGTGGTGATATATTGTATTCTTACTCCGTCACAACACGGAGGATTAAAAAAACCTGCAAACTTTTTCTTTGTTAGTTTTGACTCCCAAGGAATGAAATGAGAGCCATACCTGTAGTTAAATATTTAGTCTGTTATGAAATCTAACAGAGTACAATTACAATAACTGGATTGAAATTACCAGTTAAACAAGGACCCAGTTAACATTGAACGAAATATTGTTATAATTTAGTTCAAAGAACAATTATATTATTACGTGTATATCGTTTTATTTGAAATGAACATCCTTTGATGAAGGTGGCACTCACTCTCCTACAAGTTATTTGTATAATTACAAGGTAGCGGTTTGTTAAGAACGTACAGAACAAGTCTCTTGCAGATATTAGATTTACATTACAAATATTCTAAATATGGCTGTTTGTGTTGAATATTAATGTTTCAAGCATAAAATAAGAACGTTTAAACGAATTTATCTCTGCCTACCCCGGACGGGATGAGGCGTGAGTTTATGTATGTACCTATGTACGTCCTTGTATAACTTACACTGTTGTTTAAATTAAAACAAACAGTTGTATGTAAGGTGAGGCTTACAGTTTAAATTAGAAGGTGAGAGCCAAAAGAGAACGCGTAATAAATTGTCGCTTAATTCTCCCCTTTATTTAAGTAGTACCCTTATTTAACTTATAAATTATGTTCAGATAAAGAGACAATGTGATTTTCGAAGCGTGCCTTGGTTAATTGTTACATTGAAAGTATTCAATCTGTATACAATGGGGATGACTTACTTATTTTAAATTACAGGTAAACTGGCTTCACATGTAAAGGATTTAACAATTTAAAGTTTCTATGTGTGGTTTCGTTACAAGAAATATGCCTATATAGGGCCTACTTACATTTTATTTAAACTTTTTTATCGTAAATACGAAGAAGGTAGACAATTTTGCGAATTTTAAAATGATTTGGGTACTTACAAATGCCTTAAGGATCTTAAAAATAGAACAGAGAATAGAGGACGAAGTTTTCCGATTAGTTCCGATTTAGTTCTGGCAAAAATCATCTACTCTTACGTCATGTTAATAGCTGCTTGTTACGGAAAAACAGATATAATAGTGTTGCCGCATTTTCATTTTTTTTGCATAAAACAGAACCGCGTTTTTAACGTTAAATGACTGATGATAGTTTATTTTTGTGCCAAAGCGAGGCATATTGCGTTGTGACATTGCGCCAGGCACATTGAAAAAGTAATTCTATACTTTACTAACTGGCTTTTTATGCTAGGTTGGTACAATAAAAATATCGTAAAAGATGACCCTGATGACTTTATGACCCTGATGATGATGAAATTAAGGTGACTTAGATTCTAAATTCTTTTTTTATCGTGTCTTTCTTGCTAGCACGTTTCAATTTAGTTAAGTATAATGAGACCTACTATTTGTCTTAGTTTTCCAAAATCACTACTTATATGTTTGTAACTCACTGTGTTACTAAATTAAATTGTATGTGTGTTTGGAGACTGTACATAAATAAAGTACTTATTGTTTGTTTTACTGCAGGTAGTCGTCCTGTCACACAGCTAGACTATCTAAGGACTTCTTTCAAAGCAATGTGTTTTAATAGGGAGTTTACACGGGTGACTAAAGCCGCACGATTTTTGCCCCGCGGCGTAAATCTACCATCTAAATGCCAATTCGGCTAGGCCGCAAGGGAGAATTTGCAAGGCGATTACTCAAGCGACTAGCCGCACGGCGCCGATAAGATTATGATAGTTCTTTATGATTGTTTTTAATGCCTATTATATTTTATAACAGTGCCATTAATTAAACTTATTTTATATTCTATCTGTGTTTACCCTTTAGAGGAAGGTTGAAAGGTTGTGTAGTCTAAGTTTAGCGGTCGCATTTCGTGATAAGTATTTTTAATTTATTATAAAAAGGTCAAAGGATATTTTATTAAAACGTATAAAATTATAAAATAAATATAACTGTTTAAATATTTTATAAAACTCATTTGAATTTTATTAAGTTTTCTCTTCGTTTATGCTAAATAATGTCGCTCGCTTTCCACGGTACGGTTCTTGGATTATGTTAGTCGTAAAGTGCATTAAAATAATTAATTAAAAGCTTGTATTGACGTTTTGAACATAATTCTTGAAAAGTAGAGCAGCTGAATGAGATTACAATTATGATTTTTCCCGTTTCTTATGCGTCTAAACCTCTGGCCTATACCAAACAGCGTTAGACACTAGGTAGGTACAGATTCCTACCTCACTTGTATTTTTTTCATTAAAACTTTACGTACTCCGAAGTATTGTTGACTTTATTATTGATTAATTTAGTATACAGAATACAGCAATCTATAGGTTTTTATTTAACAATGTGATTTATTACAGCATTCCAATACATACAAAGATTGTCATTGTTATATTGGATTTGAAAACCCTGTATAAATAAGATTGGCAATAGATATCATTATTATTATTATTTCACAAAACAGGTAAATTAATCATTCTACTTGTTGCACAATGTTTGCAATCGTTTATCTTTTACTTTATCTCGTTAGACAACTAACATTTAAAGTGTAGTTTTTCTTATACCTTTTAAACTTACAGTTAAACTGTAGTTTTTCTTATACCGAAGCGTTTAAGACAAGTTTGTAAACATTGAGCGAGTATCGGCAAGACAAGGATTAAGCATTATTGGCGTTGTTATCCCGTAGCAGGTGTAAGCTTACTATAGATATCGCATTAACATCTGTCTCATATTTCTCTATGTATCTCGCTTGCACTTCCGGATCTGCTCTTATAATAATACAAACGTCCAAAACGGCATTGTTAGGTTCCTACCAAATTTGGATAGGTACAGGACGGAACACAGCAGACAGTGAAGCTGACCGCTAACGCGTTGTAAGGGGGCCTTCTTAAACCTACATCTGTGTCGTAAGTCCCAGACGCTGTTATGCAAGTGTTCCGTCGTCTATCACGCGATGGACCCGGCACCCGCACGGAGAATCCATGATTAGGAAATGCTAAGATTAGGTCATATAATATGAGTCGAATAAAATCAAAACCGGCAAAATAGGTTCGTCAAATAAATCGGAGTATCAATAATAAAGATCCAACAATATCGTGAATTAGTTACTAATTAACGATATTGTCGGTGTTTTCGATTTGTGTTTATTTACAGATAATTGTAAAATAAGTTGTTCTTTATATTTATCTGTGGAATCTATGGATATGAATAGTTTTTTTTATTCTCCGAAGTATTTGACGAACCTATTTTGCCGGTTTTTATTTTATACGACTCATATATCGTTTTGGAGTACTTAATTGATAACACGCGTACTATATAGTATTTAATGTCACGTTGTGTGGGCACGTGGAGGTCTCACTTGTCATAGACGCCAGTCACAGAAAACTTAACAATAAATAATAATTGTTATGTTTTTATCGCTAATTAGTTATCTACTTACGTTTAACACGATGATGAAGAAATCCAGTGTGAATAGAAACGATGTTATCGGATTGAAGTTTAACTGAAACAAGTAAAAAGATTTTAGTATTTTTTAAGTTATCGAAAAGAATGAAAATACTATGGTTAACATTTTAAGCAAGCCTGCGTCTTCTGGATAAACACCACTTATGTCCGCTAGACAACCTAAGAGCTACTGCAATTAATTAAATACAATGCTTTGCCTCTTACTCTCAAAATTTTATTTAACCAAGTCACCGCCATCTAGGTTGCATAGCAGTATACTTTATTATTATTGAGCATTATTTTATTTTGGCAAGTAAGCTTGGGGAAATGAAACTTTTCAATATATGTTGGCAGAACTAAAGAATAAAGCTTAATGTAAAAATATACTAGACATTACGATAAATTGATTCATCATCACATCATTCATCATTAATGTCCCACTGCAGGGACGGGCCTCCTCCCGTGATGGAGGGTTACTTGGCCTACTAATACCACGCTGGCCAAACGGATTGATACAAGATTTTGTTTTAAGTTTTCCTTCATTTTATTACGTAAAGATAGTATTAACGGATAGTCCCTTAGTCGGTTTTTACGACACTCTTGGGGTGAGATGGGATGGTGACACACTTTATTCTTACTCCGTCACCACACGGAGATCAAACAAACGAATTGATTATTATATAGGTATTCTACAAAATTATCCATCATGAAAATATGATGACGTTTGCCATCATTATGTATTAATAACACAAATTAATATCAATGTTTTACGGTCGACGGGACCTACTATCTACTTTACATCTAAAAGAGGTAAAGTTTGTGTGTTTGTGAGTTTGTGATGTTGTAGGGGGTAATCTCTGTCAAAAGTGCTGAATTACAGAGGCAAACATTTTCTGAATGTGAAGCCCTTTGGAGAGCCTTGCGTAAGCAAAGTAAGGGTGGGGAGATCTCGGATGTTGTATTTCTAGTTCCCGGGACTCCTCATAAACCCCGAAGATGGTTACCGTGGAGGTTTTAGTCAGTAGACCGGTCTATGGGAGTCTGACATAACCACCTCACCGGCACCCCCAGGTGAGGATGTGTATGCCTAAAGCATTTCCTCCACGACAAAAAAAAATAAAAAAGGGGGTAATCTCTGGATTTACTGAACCGATTTTTTAAATTCTTTCTGTGTTGAATAATTCATTTATCATGGAGTGTCATAGGCTATATAAAATCACGCTATGACGCTAGACGGTTAGGAGTGGAGCAGTGATGAAATATGTTTAAAACAAGGAACGCCAAAGTTGATGCTTAAAAGGAGATACAATATAAGTGTTAAATAATTTGAACTATAAAAATAAATATTTTACAACCCGACTAGTGTAACGAAGTTTGTTTTACCTAAATAATGACAAAAGTTAATTTACCAATGAATGTTTTAAACGTTTTTTTTCTATTATTTTACGATATGTTAGAAATAAATAAAGCGAATAAGATTTTTTAAGCTTAACTAGGTAGGTATCCATCTTGCAATGTAAACTTTGTTTTGTATAATAAACAACCTGTGCCTGACCCATCATAAAAGCGACCCAGTAAGTACCAAACAGACAATTTCTATGTCAAGCGTTGATCGTCAATATTCAATTCAGTAGGTGAAGGAACTTAACCGCAAATAATGGTTTTAAAAATCTTTAATGTAAGTATACTACTTACGTATTTTTAGGAAATTTCCATCTTGACTTAAAACTATCGATAGTTTTCATCTTTACAGCTCGTTAGTTTCAACAAGTTAGTTTCTTATAAACTTATTTTAATTGGTTTCAACAGGATCTACTACTAGGTACTATAATAGAAGTAGAAAATAATACTTCTTTATTGTACAAATAATACATACAATTTTTATTTCAAAATTACAAAACACTTATAAAAACAAATTAATTATTTGAAATTTAAATAGAGATGAAATTAAATTTAAATTTAGACTATGGAGCGAAGAAAGTTTCAGACCTTTTATTAAAGAAACAGTTTGAATATATTTAAATGAATGTTCGGGAAACTGATGCTATCTTAGTATAAAAGCTTTACAAAATACAGGACCTATAATATAAAAGCCAATAATTTACTTCCTTAATAAAGCAACGGTGTCATTGTAAGGGAATTTGTGTGAACGTAGCGGTTCATATTTTTATCTAGCATCAGGGTTTTCCGTACCCAAAGCTTGGCCTGGTGCAAAAAGGTGATGTAAGCTAATTGGATCATTGTTGATGTGATTATTAATATTGTTATTGAATTATATTGTTGTTATATAAATTTGATGAAAGAAGGAAAACTTGAAATTAAACCCTATACCAATCCGTCTGACCGGCCGCGTGGTATTAGTAGGTAAGTATCCCTCCGTCATGTGTGGAGCGGGGCTCCCTGCAGTAGGACATTAGAGGGCTGTTAAGAGATGGGGTGGTGACATATTGTATTCTTAATCCGTCACCACACGGAGATAGTTATAAGTCTGCGTAAAATATATTTTTTACTTTTATTTGAATGTGGCAGAAGAATGTATTGAGTTTCGATCTTATCAACGCTACATTCGGTTTCTAATAGGCTAGCCTTAAAAAAGGCTAGCCTATGACTTAAGAGGCTGCTTAGAGTAACCATGTAGCCATTTCTAGTTACCTCATTTGTCAAGTCAAAGTATTTGTTTGTCTCAATTGCTTGGTCTTTAGGAATGTTAATTTCTCACGGTACCGTGAGCGCAATAAGTAAGGTCTTAACGGCGACACGCAGATATACTCCGGGACTTTGAAGTGTCTTTCATACGTGTCAACCAGTAGTGTCTAGTCGTATATGCCAAACTCAGGACTGAAAAAGTCTTGTAAGTGGTCTTTTTAGTGATGCCTTCCTTAACAAATTGGATGTTTTGTCTTTCATTTGTAGTAATACTATTCTACTATTCATTTGTATAATAAGTTCCGTACAAAGAAATAAAGCAAAAATTATTTACAATTACTTCTATAAGTTATGTTTTAAATATAGGTACACATAATTAACATAATTATTGTGTATGTATAGTTGTATGAATAGTGTGTATATTGTTCGGTTAAAAAAAATGGGTTTATACACATATTTTCGATAATTTCGCTACAGAACACAAAAGCCTAAACAAGTTACTTCCACGAATTGTATCCTACAGTTCTTTGAATGAAATCGCCTTGAGCTAAAAGTACGTCATTTATTTGTATTTATTATTATTCAAATGTATATTTTATTATAAAGTATATATGTTTTTTAAGCTGTTTACGATAAGGAGTTAAATAAATAAATAAAACGAAAGAAAATTATTTTATTTCGTTTTTGTGGGAATGCCGGATTAAATTATAAACTACCTAAGTATATATTTTAATTTTTGGTGGGAATATTTAGAGGAGGTCTATAGCCAGCAGTGGACTTCTATCGGGTTACCTAATGCTATGACGACTTCTGTGGCGTAGTGGTTATACTTATAACATCACTGCTACGCAGAGGTCTCTGGTTCGATACCCGCTCAATGCAAATCTCTGTATGCATGAAAATGATTGTTGCATTGGTCTGAGTTTTTTTTATATATTATATTATGTATTTATTTACTAAAAAAAAGTATTTATGTATGAATAACCGTTGTCTAGTACCCATTGTATAAGCTCTGCTTAGTTTGGGACTAGATGGCGTTGTGTGAAAGTGTGAGAAATATGTGAGGAACATATTTTTATGTTATAAAAACCATGAAGTATTTCTTTGTCCAATTAACAGGCTATGGACGTCCACTGTTGGACATCCTCCTCTCTCGACCTCCTCCAAACGTTTCCACCCAGCGCGGTCTTGTGCCCTCCTTCATCCATCGGCTTCCAAACTATATAAATAGATTTCTTTTAAACAATTTATCGACGTTCATGTCAGAGAAACAACGAAGGCACGAGAATAGATGGCTATTGCAACGAGCGATGGACACTTCTTTTTTACTGGAGACTTTAAAATATGCTAACGTTATACGAAGCCTTTATTGCATCGTATTTTGTATCGCAGTATTATTAAACCTTAGAAAAAGGTTAATTTAGATAAGAATTTAAAAACATTACCAAAAAATAATTTGACTTAGGGCTCTTTCAATTTAGCCGTTTCGTGCCGTCCGGCAGCCGTGCCTTTTTCGAACAGCAAAAGCAACGTTCGTTTGTTTTCATACAAATCTTGTCGTACGGCTGCCGCTCGACACTATAAATACTGCCGTACGGCAAGACACGGCAGCCGCACGGCTCTAGCCGTTTTGAAGAGCCCTTACTAACAGCAAAATAATTCTTTTGTTTTGGATGTTAAAATATCCATGGAAGGGGATAGATAATTAGGACGGCGTAAAACCGATCATAAGACTGCGTGAGTTGGATATTTTTGGCGGAGGCGTTCCTCAGCAGTGGACGTTGATTAGACCACGACGCGGAAGGAAGAAGGTGATGGTATGGTGAGATCAACTATATGTAGGTCATCACCACGTCATATTACACAGTTAGGACTTGTAAAATAAATACATACAAATTTTGTTGGAAATAGATAGCTCATCTGGAAAAGATCTAATATCTAATAATATTTAGACAGCTAAGTCCTGCTGTTATCGCTTTTAGGCAGGCAAATAAATTAGTTTGTACGGAAGCCTCAGTGCGCGAGCCAGACTCGCACTTGCAATCATAGATAATGACGATATAAAACCATTATCGACCATAGTTTTAAGAATTAGTTTGGAGTTGCGACAGACTTGCGTCGACCATAACTATTTTTTTAAAATTAAGTATAACATACTTCATTACTTAAAAGTATATTTAGTTAAACAAAGAACGACGTCCCCTGTTTCCCATATGTCGGCATTTTCTAATTTCATCCAAACCTCGAGCTTATTGTATTTTAATATCATTACGTTATTGAATTCGCCTTGATCGTGAGTATAAGGGCGGGGACGATGAACGAAATTTTATTATATTAGCAAGAAATACAACATTGTTACAAATCATTTGTATAAAGAGCTTTGTAGTCTATTAAGGCAGTCTTTATAAAAAAAAACATTTGATTATTTTGAAAACGGTTTGTTGATAATTAAAATATGTTGTAAGAAATAATAAGAAAGTAACAAATGTAGTATAAATGTAGTACTACAGTAGAACCCGGTTAATACGATCACGCTTAATACGATTTCACGCATAATACGCCTTTTTACGCCGGTCCCTGCAATTTGAGACATATTTTCATACATTTCTTAACGCTTAATACGATTCGTCATCCCGTTTAATACGCCCGCGCTCAGGCCCTACAACCGCACTTGAGGCCAGCCGTGGGGCCTTTTTAAAGTTGTTTTAAGAAAGCCGGTTCTTGAAATAACGTGGTTGACGTCGTTCTGAAAGAAAAACTCGTGTGCTTCTTCCTGAAATACCAGGATTCATGAAAACCCTGCAGTATCTCGGGATACTGCAGGGTAGTAGATACTGCAGAATGTAGGTACATAATTTCAAATAATAAGAACAAAAAACATAATAAATGTAGCACGTTTTTTTTTTCCTATCCCGCTTAATACGCTTTCTTGCTTAAGACGCGTTTTTGGTGGGATCCTTGGAAAATATTCTTAAGCGGGTTATACTGTAGTAAATAGTGAACGGCTCGACTAATGCCAGTTTTCCCGCCATCTCGGCCACTTAAGGGTAAAAGAGGAACACCATGGTTGTTATAGTTAGTAAACCGTATACCATCTTTTGAGACTTAGACAAACTTGCCCACCTGGGTCAAATGCAATAAAATACCAGTAAAAAGTAGAATTCAGGACCTCATTAATAATTATTAATGAGGTCTTGAATTCAATAACAGGGACATTACTTCGTTAGTGGCAGAGGTAAAATTGGCCAACGCTGGTCTAATGAATTGGTTTAATAAAAACATTCCTGGGATAGCTCCGAACCCTGAAAAGATGAGATGATCAATGCTGTACTCCATCACCTTACAAATCAATTTCGTTTTGTTTAAGTGGTTTAGTTGTCAGTCCGGTACAGGTTCACAAAATTTGGAGACATTTAGAGAAGGCCTAAATCCAGGAGTAGACGTACATTGGCTGATGGATCGATGAAAGTGGTTTAACATTTAAGGATAACTTATAAGTTTCTTCAAGGATTCAGTATAGGTTTAAGTTTTCCTTGTTTTTTTTTTGCATCCATGAGATAAGACAGAGTAGAGACCACCCCATCTCATCCTATGGGTGTCGTCAAAATCAACTATAGGATTATCCGTGATTATTATCTTTACGAAGTAAAAAGAAGGAAAACTTGAAATTAAACCCTATATCATTCCGTCTGGCCAGCGTAGTATTAGTAAGCCAAGTATCCCTCCGTCACGGGAGGAGGCTCTGCAGTTGGACATAAATGGGCTGTTATGATGATAAGTAGTGGTGAAACCAACCATGTGTCACCACAAAAAGCAATTTTGTTTAATTTGTTTCTTTTGTTGTTCGTTCAAGGTATGTTGATATAAAGTATATAGAGGTAATTTGTAAAATATGTGGACGCTAGTAACCGTCCTTAGTTTCATATGATGCTTCTGATAAAGCTATGTCATTTATCGCCTAACCTTCGTATTATTTCTGTGGACCAAACAAATCGTGTGACGCAATTATTTTGCTGTTATAATGAATTACTTATAGAAATTCTGGTCTTCCTATATGCCTATGCATTGTGAGTAATATTTTTCCATTTATTTTTAAAGACTTAAAACTGAATCAACAAGTTAGCCAAAAGCAATCTTCTTCTATTTTATTCGAAACAACGTAACCATAAAATTTGAGTACCTATGTTTTTTTTTCTTTTAACACTATTAAGTATTATTTATTTATAGATTATGACTTCTTCCTTGATAACTGTTACGACACTTAGAAGAGAAAAGGTTTTACAGTGTATATTCTTAACTCTTCTACCATGGATGGACAATTATTTGACATGGAAATAATTGACGAGGTAAGTGACAGCCGATAAAAGATTGTCAAAATGCTACCAACATATTGCACATCGAACAATCTTAAAAGCACATGCTTAAAAGTCTCTTATGGTCGCAGAAGGACACCATCTCAATACCAAGATATTTACTTAAGTATCTACGTATTATGTATAGTACATACCTAAGTATACATATTATAATGAAATATATGTGTCACGAGTAATGCTAGAAGGTGGAATAAACCTAGGTCTACCCGGGTTAACTTAGTATTACCCAAGCTTCTTGGGAAAAGGCCGAATAATAAGTAAAATTAGTAAAACAAAGTTTATACTTTTATTATTTTGCAATTCAAAATGTCACTTCATCTTGCTCAAATGCCTATGTCTTAAAGGTGAGCACACCGGTGGTACACCCCGAATTGAAAAAAAATATTTTACTTATTATTCGGACTTTACCCAAAAAGCTTGGATAATACTAAGTTAACCCGGGTAGACCTAGATTTACTCTACCTGGGTACGCCACGCTTGTGGCGGTAAGTCCCTTATTCCACGAGTGGCTAGACAGTCGTCATGGAGCCCTCTCTTACAGTTGATGCAATTGCTCACCGGCCTTCGGGAAATTTTTATGTTGAATCGGCCGTGATAAGACATCCAGCGGTTCTGTCCGTCAAGGAAGCGGCGGAAAGGGAAAGGGAGAGGAGTCGATCATCATACTTTTCAACCCGCAGAACTGGGCGTCAAAGAAGGGCACTTCGGGATGACCTCCAGCCATCGTAAGGGGCCTGTGGCCGGCAAGCAATGGCCAGTTTTGCGCCGTTAAAATCTAGCAGACCAGAGAGGATGGAGCTGTGTTCCACGTACGCCTCTCTACAAAGGAATGACATAAATTGCCTGTCCATATTCGGGGTTCGCAGTCGCGGACCAGCATCCGCCAGGACGGCTCGAGTAATCCCAGTCTCCTCGCCATCTTGGCTACTTTTGGGTGATTGAGGAACACCGTGGGCTTTAGGCGGAAAGCTGAATTTCCATCCTTCGTGACATCGACACACCTGCCTGCCCGCCTGAGCCAAAGCGGATGGACTGCGTCTAAAAGGTTTCCCACGAAAAAAAACAAAGGTTTACTCCACCTTCTAGCATTACCCAAAAGATAATGTAATATTTACTGCAAGTAACACCCGACTATAAAGTCAATGTATACAAATCGGGAAAGTTGAAAATAGATTATGACGTCTCTAGTCACAGCGGTTTAATAGGCCGTATCGTGCGCACAGCCTAAAATAAGATGTTACGGTGATAATGATAAATTATAGTAATTAAGTAAGTATTACTTGTTTCTTTTATTAATTAACTGGCACACGAGATAATATAGTATCAGTTTTCGCTTCTGTGCCTTCGTTATTCCAAAAAAAATTCTACTCCTACGGCTGTGGTTTCTACGCGCTATGTATGTTACTCACTGATGCTGCTTGAATCTGGCAATCCCGAGTGCTATCTTTAGTTATCCTATGGATCTTCTGAATTCTAATTCAAGGAGGTTGGGGAACGGTCTACTCCACGTAGAATGCGAAAGGCGCATGACCGTGTTGAGAGAGGCTTACGATAGCAGCTATCGTTGCCAAGACTGCGAGGAGACTGGCATGGCATTACTTGAGCCGTCCTGGCGGGTGCTGAGTGATCGGCTAGTTGATTGATATACCTAATAAATGGTTAGGTACTGCTGCACACTACATACTATTATACACTACTACAGACATGTTAACGACTGGGATTTTACGTCTAATTTTCTTCTTTTGTTTTCGTTTAGACCACGTATTTTTACCCCAACACCAGAAAGGAGAAAAAGTTTGTAAGTATGGATGGATGTTTGAAGCTGCTGGCACGAAACTTTGGACGGACGACCGAGGAATGACGACAGCTCGGAAGACGATACGCTGGATCAGGCCTTCGCGGATCCGTCGGGTCGGCCGTTTTGTGCCCGTCGCTATACTGTGCAATGATTTTGTATTCATTGCCGTAGCCTCGCTTCCGTCATCGCTTAGCTGTCGCAAGTTTTTTTAACTTCAGCCAGATACTCAATCACCCTAAAAAGGCTGCACCGATATGAATGAAATTTCATATGGAGTTAACTAGCATCCTGGATGTTAATCCAGTGTTAATAAAACTGGATTAACATACATTTTTAACATAACTATAGAAATATAGAGTACCCTATATGTTAATATAGGTTGCTATTTATCCCGAAAACAACATTAATGCAGGTGGAGCCACGGGCGAATAATAGTTAAATCATAATTTCACTTTTACTGAAACTTTTCAAAGTAGTAAATATAATGAAAGTACAGTACAATGTTATAACTCCTTAGTGTAACATAAAAAAAGTTATTACCAACTACATTATGTAACTACAAATAAATGTTTTTGTTACAATGTAAGTAGTACCTTTAAGCTTTGAGTAAGTACCAACTTTTATGTACTCAATTTTACTTTTTACACAATAGACGTATTGTTGTAGGTACCTACTTATTAAACTGTTTCGTAAAAAATTGTCTTCTGCTTGGAATACCAATTTATTTTACTTTACTTAACCATAATTTGTATCTACACTATCGTCATATCATATGACATTTAAAATTGGAATAATGTTCTGATCTAATTTAGACTATTATATTATAGATCCCATCACCGGGAAGCAGGGGGATATTCCAGGCTTAGCGTATTAATACCACAGGCGCTGGTCTAGCAGATAGGGACAGGGTTAATATGACGTTGTTTCAGGTCACCAGTCTGCATTATCACGTCTGAATGAACATTTTCGAGACACTGGGACTCAATAATCATTAAAATAAGATCTGAGATCGAGAATCAATCGTAAAGCACACTGCGTTCTTACCTACTTTTCTTCTTTCCATAAAGCTACTTGAAGGCATTCAATATATTTCAACTTTTTAGTATGCAGATACTATGGTTCACAGTCAACTGATAAAAATAAGAAGTATTCGTAAGCGATAAATTGAAGAAGCACGTACTATATTGCCCGATTCCGTTTCGCATTTGACCGATTTTTGTACAAAGGATTCCAGGTCTCCTTGCAAGGATAAATTAAATTTCCTTTTTATAGAATAAGCCATCTTTCATTCATTCCATTAGTTAAATATTTTGGTACTTAATATTTTGAATTTCAAAACTTAATTTTAGCTTTTTAAATAAATAAAAATAAAAATAAAAACCTTTTATTTCGGACAAGTAGCATCCATAATGGTTAGTAACAAAAGAGACTTATAACTATGTTAGTGTCTTCGGATTATCATTGAATTGAATAGAATTGAATTATAAATATATTTTAAAATTGCATTAAGTATAACATAACATTATTAACAAATAACTTATTAATTATTAAATTAAATTTTATTAGATATTTATTAAAAGATTTAAAAAAAGATTACAAGTATAATTCTAGTGCTTATTGAGATACAAGACTATTGTTCCTCACACATCTACGAACAATAGTCTTTAGCAAAGGGGAGTCATACCTCTCCACTATGGTTTGCAGAATAAGATTGGAACTGTCCCGTATTCTGCGGAGCAGTGAGGCGGACCTTTTTCTGATAATGGCATGAAAGTCATCGGTATGAGCCTGCGCGAACATGCCTGATGCGCTGTAGAAACGGGACAGGCCCATTAACATCCTGAAGCCATTATTATATTGGACACGCAACGCGCTGACTGCCCGCTGAGTATGGCTGGCCCACAGGCTGCACGTGTAGAACACCTGGCAGTAAGCCTTAAACAACGTAATCTTAACTTGTTCACTACACCGTGCAAACCTTCTCGCCACCATGTTACAGCGCACAGCCAGCGCCCTGCGCTCCCTTCCCAAGTCTGCATGATCATTAAGGCCGTCGGTAATGATATGGCCAAGGTATTTGAACTGATAGACCCGTTTCAGTTCCTGACCATTCAGCTGTAACCTGGGAACAGTTTCTAGGCATTTACCGCCAGCCTTAAAGACCATACATTCACTTTTTACAGCATTGTAGAGTAAGCCATGCTTCCGGACATAATCCTCACAAATACCAATGAGCTCCCTTAATGCTCTGATCGTCGGAGCCAGGACCATGTCTTCCGCGTAATTAATATTGTTAATAGTGACGTCATCAACACGACAGCCAAATCTTTTACTGCTGAGTTCGACGATCAAAGCATCAATGTAGAGATTAAACAATTTAGGGGATGTTATCCCACCCTGTCTTACCCCACAATCTAACATAAAGGGCGCCGAGTACTTATCGTCCCATTTCACCCTATTTATTTGTTTTTGATACCAAAATTGGAAGATACTTAACAGTTCCGCGGGAACTTTTCTCTCTCGTAGTTTGCTCCACATAACCTCATATGACACCATATCAAAAGCACGTGACAGATCAAGGAAGCAAGCATGGAGACTGGAGTTCGACGCGTCGTATAATATTGCACCGTGTGTTTAAGGCTGAGAATCGCACTTTCTGTGCCCAGGCCACTACGAAAACCAAACTGAGCATCGTGTAGGTGTAAGTATTTCTCTAGGCGCGCGTCAAGCAGACTGTCAAGTACCTTTGCCATGATAGTAGCTAATGAAATGGGACGATAGTTGCTCTTATCAGTAATATCACCAGTCTTATTTTTAATAATTGGTACAACAATTGTCTTCATGAGGTCACTTGGCAAGTAAGAGTGACACATACAGAGCGAGTAAAACATAGCAAGCACTCGAGATATGTGAGTCCCAGCATGCTGCAGGTGTTCAATGCTGAGACCATCGTGACCCGGAGACTTACCTCCAGACATCTTAGTGATTACATTTGAGACTTGCTTAGCAGAAAAACGGGTTAAGTCGGAGTCACGACAGTCCCCGCAGTCGGGCATAGACCTGTTCCCACCATTTACTAGTGGTGACTTAACCTTAAAGTGCTCCACAAACATGTTGGCAATATGCTCTGGCTGATCGGCCCCTCCTACATTTACAGGAAGGCCAGGCCTAACATCAAGCTTTTTTGTAGCCTTCCAAAACTCCTTAAAATTGTTGTCCCTACGATGAGATGCCAAGATATCAAGCTTTATTGATTCCTGGTGACTCTGACACCACTTTAGTTTACCTTTAAAGGTCTTACGCGATAAACACATTTCATCGTAAACGATTCCTGATGTAGGCTTATTATGCCACAGCCAAACTTGATACTTAGACCTGGCCCTCATGTGGTCTTCCCTGACATGCCTTTTCCACCCTATCACACGGCCACCATGCCTGCGGGTTCGCTGTTCCGTGTGACTCATCTTTGCGTCACACGGAACAGCGAACCCGCAGGCATGGTGGCCGTGTAGTTGACTGCTTTAATATAACTTGCCTGCTTTTTCATTCGTATGGCTAGTCTTAAGAGATCTAGGGTCTAGAAGTCAGTTGGCATTTTTAGTAGTTAGTAAGTCTATTCATAGCATCCTGGAAAGCAACGTACAGTTGAGTGGTGCCTTGTTGATTCTTTCTACGTCACCCACACAAAAAATATTAATACTTAGGCATACTTTACTTTACAATTGAAATTAAACCATATACCAATCCGTCTGGCCAGCGTGGTATTAGTAGGCCAAGGATCTCTCCGTCACGGGAGCAGGCCCGTTCCTGCAGTGGGACATTAATGTGCTGTTATGATAGTTAGGAAGGCCTTACTGCCAATTGGTTAAAATGCCTTGCTACCAAGGGAATTTAGTACAACTTGGCATAAAACTATCTACACTAATTTCAACCTCTGTTTCAAACTACCGTTCAAAACCATGTATATTTTTTTTGCGTTAGAGGCTAAGATGCTTAAACTAAGAACCTACTACTTAATTCAGAATAAAATATAATTATTACCTTGAGGTACCCGATGCTTACCTGCTGAATAATAAATTACAATGTTAATGTTGAATTTTAAAAGGCATTACGTTATAAATGGGAAGAAAGCGAAGAGATAGAGATAGGAACGTTAATTTCACTGGATTCGTTGAGCATCGCATTACTGTCTTATTTGACTCAACTCTAGTAATGCTAAAGAATTTAACAGTTAAAGAAACTAACACTTAACATGCGTACACAAAACATACAGTAAAGCCCGATTTACACATCGACAAGTACAGTAGCGAGTTAAGTAGTAAATTGTTGATTAAGTTGATTTAAATAGATCTCCATCCTATTTTTTGGCGAGTTTAGTTAGCGAGACGCGAGAGAGGGGGCTACTTAGTACTTAACTCGCGAAAAAATAGGATGGAGATCTAATTAAATCAACTTAACCAACAACTTACTACTTAACTCGCTTCTGTACTTGTCGATGTGTAAATCGGGCTTTACAAAGACAAGCCGACACCATTTGCAGTTACTTATACATCAATCTAATCATTATTATTTACGTGCAGTTTTGTAACTGTTCAACACAATCTAAGTATAAAAACATGCACTTTTGGAATTTTTATCAACTTATTAGAATATTTTAGGCAATACAAGTTATGTTCAAACTATGAGAGCGTGCCTTATTTACTAACATTGACCGTAAATATATGAAATACAATGGATTGAAGAGATTAGAAAGTTATAAACATCAACCAGACGGCTTTGAACCTGTTATGGTTGAGATACGAATATAAAAAAGACTTTAATTGCCGTTATTGCTTTTAAAATACCAATAAGATAAGTTAGTTAGGCCTAGTATTACCAGGCCAGAATACAAATAAACACGCAGACAAACATTAAAAAAATACGGTATTTGGTATTGTATGTGATGTCATGTACCTATATAGATTTAGTTTATACAAAACTGTGTACATGATTTTTTAAACTTCTTACTATTTGTTTTACTATACATTTTTTTACTGCCAGGCTAAGTATTATATTTTATACAACCATTGTTTTTATAAAGTATAACTCAAATAAACAAATATTATGATGTCAAGATTTTAACAATTCTGTTTCGTTAAATGTACCAGCAAGGCCGTTGTGTTTTAAATGTTAATTTTCCGACTCGTTGTTAAACGCATTAGAATAATTTTCAAAAACATTACGCATAAAAAGCTTTTATTTTACTCATAATGTTTTGCCGAGTTACCTGAGATATTATGGTTTTGGAATAAAGCAATTATAAAAGCCTTTGCTGTGGTTTTAAATGCTGAAATAATAAAATCCTGGTTAAAAATATTTGGCTTGTTGCCATACTTAATACATATTTTGTTTATTGCGTAATATGCCAGTGACTGGATAAGGTAGCTTTTGTATATATGTGACTGCAGAAGTCAAAGGTCTCATCCATTGTCAGATAGTATTTTAGTACATGTGTACAATTTTGTAATTGTAACTTTATATACATAACTTTTGACACAACAGGTTAACAAGTTATACATTTACTTATCTTTAAATTGGTATCACTTAAATTATACAGAGATTGATTCAAACATTGCGTTTAAATTAATATTTGAATAAATCTTCTCTGGATTGCATAAGCAATTATTATTGTTTACGGTAGCCACATAACTTGCCTGCCCGATCTTATA
Organism: Schrankia costaestrigalis; assembly: GCA_905475405.1. NCBI lineage: Eukaryota > Metazoa > Arthropoda > Insecta > Lepidoptera > Erebidae > Schrankia > Schrankia costaestrigalis. The sequence goes on along the minus strand of FR997825.1, from coordinate 19,045,309 downwards.
ATTTTACAAGAGAAAAGATGATAAGAGAACAAGAAGAAACCGTGTAATATAACATTAACAATAACCATTACCTCAAAAATTGTATTCCCTGTGTCATTATAAATTCATTTCTAATAAAAAATATGGATAAATATACTCTATGCCGATAAGGAAAATTTGAAACTCAATTATCTCGAATCATCGATCGTATGCTAAACATTTAAAGCTTGTCGCTTTTAGATTTGAACCAAACACGAAGCTTAACCAACTATATTATAAGATTATACTAAGTATAATGTGATCATAGTTTATCTTAAGCCTTAAGTAGCTACTTTCACGAAAAGGTATTTAATGGAAAGTTGTTGCTTTAAGCAACAGAAATAATTTTTTTGTAAACACACATTGTATACAAAAACTAAAGCATACAACAAGTAATAATAAACAAGTATACAAGGCTAGTGTGGAAGGGCGAGTCGGTGCCGGTAGGCCCCGAAAAACATATGGTGACCAGATAGGTTGCATATTGGAGAAGGGCCAAATAAAGAGCACTCGTAACCGACGCGCATGTATGACTCGCTTAATGAATGTGGACGAGGCCGAATCCGTTTGCCAGGATCGTGACAAGTGGCGTTCTGTCGTCTCTGCCTACCCCGGCCGGGATAAGGCGTGAGTTTATGTATGTATGTATGTATACAAAAAAATAACTTACAATAGGTTACAAGCATGGAACGCCGCTTAAAATATTAGGAAATCTTTGTGTTGGGGAGAATAAAGAAGGACAAATTTATTAATAATGTTTTACATAGTCTTATAGCGTAATAATAAGCTGATACATTTTAGCTAGACGAAACACCAAAATGGCATATATGGTTAACTGGTTTGCTCATATACCAAAATGATTCGCGCATATATTTTATAGTAATTTGTGACCCAAATAATGAAATAGCAAATTTTTAGGGTGCCGTACCGATTTTTAATAAACGGAACCCATATAGAATCACTCTGTTGTCCGTCTGTCTGTCTGTCTCTCAAGACCATTGTTCACAGGAACGCGTGGAGGCATCAAGCTGAATTTTTTTTCCAAATACTTAAGTTTGTTGCCTCTTTGAAATGTAAAAAAAACCAACTTCTAATCAAGAGATACAGCTTTTTATATTGCAAATTTTCGTTATAGAATTTTGTCAAGAAAATAATTTTGACAGTTAAGTCTTGACGTCATAGATTTTTGACAGATGATTCGTGACGTCACAGAAATTTTGACAGTTGAGTCGTGACATCATAGAAGTTTTAACAGATGAATCGTGTTGTCATAAAAGTTTTGCCAGGTGAGTCGTGACTTCATATACCTAAGTTTTGACAGATGAGTAGAGACGTCATTGCATTTTCGAGGGAAAATTCATATTTTAACAGCTGAGTCCTGACGTCATCGCATTTCGTACGGAACCCTTCTAGCGTGAGTCAGACTCGCACTTGACCGATTTTTATTTTGTTTATTATTAAACATTTTTCCACTTCATTTAGGAGGAAATATTTTACTTCACAAAGAGCGAAGACGTCAGGTGAAAAACTAATAATCTTTGTGTTGAGGCTTGAGCGGAAGATATACACGGGTGCGCCAAAGTTCATCTAAAATTTCAACTCCTAAAATTGGAAGTCCGAAAATGTTCTTCCTAACATTTTTCATCCTAACAATCGCAATTCCTAATTTTTTTGTTCCTAATGTTAATAATCCGAAGCATTCCACTTCATAATTTCAGTAGCAATAAACATCTATTATACTATTATTTCTTTTCCTATATTTTCTCAACATAACCATTGTTTATACTATAATTTAAAGTCATATCTTTTTTGTTTAGATTTCTTTTTATTCATAATAACCAATATTATATACATTAATTTTGCGTAACTTTGTTGACAACATATTATATGTTATACCTACGTATAACATAATATACCAAAGACCAGAGTCCCTCTCCAATCATTCAGTCAAGATCCTAAAAAGAAATGGGTCCTATTTATAATTATTGTATTAGGTTATGGTAGAACTGTGACCCCAATGCACGAGCCGAGCGAGCGCAGCGAGCGTGCCGCGGCAGCGGCCGGCGAAGTGCCAGAACCGAATTGGTCCTTTAGGTACTTACTGGTTTAGTTACGGTTACGGTAAACTCTCAGGCCACAAGCATAACCGTGAACGAGTCCTGTTTTATGGATTTCATTCATTTAAGACAAAAATATTCTAATAATTTTAATAAACAATACTTAATTTTTTTAAAATGGTTTAATGTTGTTTTGTTATCACAAGAAATAGTATAAAAACAAAACTTTTTATTACTTTTACTTGGTAAATATTTCTTTCTAAGTATGAGAGAAAATATTATGGTGAAAATGTTTAGGGATAAAAGCGTTATGATAAAAAACATTAGGAGTTTAAATATATTTACATAACGATATTATTAATAACGACTTTCGGAAACATGAGTGTTATGAACATCGCCGGTAGCAATACAAATAGTATGAATGAAAACTTTAGGATTAAAAATTTTAGGAAGAGTGATCATTCGGATTACAAATCGTTAGGAAGAACATTTTCAGAAGAAGAACTTTAGGTGAGCCAATATGGACCCGATATACACACCTCAACAAAGTCTAGGGATATTTGGTATTTACTCAATTTTATTTGGTTTAACTCCAAAATTATTGGAGATAACATACAACATGTTTATATTTTTATAAAGGCAATTTATCAGGCTACAATCCAGAGTTAGATAAAAATACATTTTCAGCATAAATATTTTTTTTTTCAAATAAACAAAAAACTTCGAAAATTACCAAAACTAACAATGAATGTGTTTCTTAAGCAAAAGTGAAAATAAGCGAAAATTTATCAGTTTTTAACTGTTATGTGAGTAATCAGTATTCAGTACATTCAAAAAACCGTAAATAACGGTCCAGTAATGGTTTTTCATGCTTGGATTAAGTTATCCAGGTCTTGGTGCGGTATATTGTTCCAGGTCGACTAGGATACAAAACAAGTAGCCCTTCCATCGAAATTTTATGGAGGAAAATTAATCAAAGCCCTTCTTTTGAACATGTCCTACGCGTATTTTATGGTTTTAAGGTTAGGCGATTGAGTGGTTCAGCATAAAATCGATACTTCGTGCTCCTGCAACAAGCTCGTCATCACTCTCGCTTTATGCGGACGGGTGTTATCGTCCATGAGCTTAAACATTTTGCCCAATTGTAGTCTACGGGGGTAGATTATTAGAACTAGCACCTCGTTAAGTTATTTTTCAGCCGTCATGGTGTTTCTGATCAAAACGCGCTCTGTTCTTCGATCGACACAAATTCCCATCCAAACCATAATTGTTCTATCGTGGTATGAATAGATTTCTTGAGGATGTTGTAGACGGCTATTACAACCAGGAACTCGGCAAGCACGTTCTTTACGTGAATCCGAGTAGAAACCGAACCGGGACTCATGTGTAAACACCACTACAGATAACAGGTTATCTTTATAGAGCAAATGTTCACGAGCCCACTCTTGTCGTCGTGCGCGATTCGCTCGGCGTAGTGCTGGAGTATAAAGCGGTATGCGAGCGTAAAGGTGGGCTTCATGCTGACTTCTTCTGACAGTTTGGTCACCCGCAAGAGGCTCCACCAAGAGCTGGAACCTCTAAACCAGCTGCATGGTAGTAACAATTGGCTGTCTTTTCGCGGAAACTTGCAAAAATCAATTATTTCGTTGAGTTGTGATAGACTTTTTGTCGTGGTATCTTTCAGCCACTTCACCAGTAGCACGATTACGTGACCATAACCTTGATTTCATATTTTGTATTGTTCCAATCTCTTCAGCAATACTCCGCTTAGTACCCGCAGCTGGGAGCATGCCTACTGCCCATAACATTTTCTCTCTGATGAAATGGCGCCGCTGCTTGATGCCCACAATATCATTCATTCGAAATAAACGTTTAAATTGTTATAAAACTTAAATTTTACACAAAAAAGCAGTCAAAACTTACTGTTGGTAAATGAAATTTTCGAACTTGACTACGTTTAAGCCGCGTTAATTTTTTATTTATAATTTTATTTTTCAAATTCAAATTTAGAATGGTTGAAAAAGGTTAACAAAATAAGTTTTCATCAAAAGAATTAAAAAGAAACCATTTTTTTTTTAAATTTCACAACTTTATACAAAATATCCCTAGACTTTGTTGAGGTGTGTAAATATAGCAAGAATGGCTTCCCATTAATAGTTTGTACAGTCTTTGAGGAAATAAGCACAGGCCGTAAGTCTTATTTATATCCGTATCGTTAACGACAAGAATATGTTATTTTTAATATATCTTTTTTTTTAAATATAAATTAACAGTAAGTACTAACTTGTTATTTTTCCCAAACATCTATGTAAATTCAATAACTATTAACCTCGCTTGTTGGGCTTTGAAACATCAATAACTAGGCAGCTTTCCAAAGTACTTAGATATTTAAATTAGTTTCTATTTCCTGCTTATTCTTCTCCTGACAAAAGCCATAACTTTTATGTTCTTAACATTATTTATATTAGACAGTCTTTTTTATAATATTTAAATTGTAAAGGCAGTCATAGAATAACAGTATCCCAAACCATTAAAAGCTTTTATACAATATACATTGTATATTTTAATCCTAAAACTCCACTTTGATTAACTTTTAAAATATAACTTTTTTAGTATACATATTTCCACTATCCTGTGAGCTCTATGCACTTTGGTGATGCACCGAAATACTGAGAGCATTTCGGACTAAAAGGCTAAGCTTGGTATGTTGCATCAGAAAAAGCAGAAAATCCTATACAAATGCCATTTCACAAAGTAGGGGGATATTAAAAAAAACTTTCTTTGTACCGGCGTCGTCATTATGAAAAAGTTTTCAAAATTTAATACTATTCAGAACTGGTCAATATTAACTATATTTAAAAAAAAAATAGTTACAGGGAGTCGGTGATTATAAAAAGGTAACCGACGAGCCTGTGGTTAAACATGACAGCAGCACAGAGAAGACAAAACTCCTTTTGTCCTCCTATTTCAGATTAAGCTCTGCGTAATAAGTTTGATCATTTGTTTGGCATGGCTGTTGCGGTATGTACCGGTTTGCTCGTGTAATTAGTGCGGTTTTATATGAGTCTATTCAACTTATTATAAATCGACATAGTGATGTTATAATATTGCGAGCATGATCGATTACACAGTTTAATATCTAAACTATAACATTTATAACTAACTAGTTGCGACGTTGTCTGAGCAGGTTTAGTATTACGATTAGCTTATTATGTTATAAATACAATTTCCTCATGAACTGTAGTCTATGTGTTATAGAGATATCTAAGCTATTATATTGTAAAGTTTCTTTAAAATTTATTTAGTAGTTTTTACATGAAAGAGTAACTAACGTCCACACTTACAAACTTTCGCGTTTGTAATAAATAGGATTAAGTACATTTTACTTCGATGTAAATTCATAACAATGTGTAACTCACATTAAAACTAAGTTGTTTTATGAAATTGTAACAGTTTGCGAATATAATTAAAAACACAAAACATTAAAGTGCTAACAGAATAAGTTATAAGAAGTTAGTTCTTAATGAATATGGAATAAGTTTACAATGTCGCTATAATATAGGAAAATCTTTTTCTATTTTGTTAATGCAACGTAGCAGCAGGATTAGGAGTTTATACCGGATTTCGCAGCATAGACTAAAATACGCGTCGATAGTTTTGGTTATTATTATCAACAATTCAGTTAATAAAAATAAAGTTTGAGGAATGTAATAATAAAAGACTAGAAAAAAATACGCCATACTATGCCTAGCTACCGGTTACTTAAAATAACTCAGTAGAGCGATAAATAAATTACGGTAAGAGTCACAGTAACAAAAAATTACAAAAAATAAACAAACTGAAAATAAGTCCTCAAAGAAGTTAATAATTAGAACTATAAACTTTAAAATAAAAGAAAGATTGGGCTCTAAAATAAGATTCATGAAGACTCTGAAATGGATTTATCTACAAATGGTAATAACAACTACGAAAACAATAATCCCAGTAAATTATAAACTCATCTTTTAAATTTCCCAAAATCCTTTACATTTTGTCATAGATTGAACGCTCACTTTCATCCTAATATTTCGACGAGTGACAGTTGACACACCGGCCTAGTCCTTTAATCAGAACAAAAGGGGTAATCAGCTGCCGGAGGGTATTTATACCCTTTCAAGTCTCGCCTTTTTACAGGAGTAACCCATAAAATTCAAATGTAAAGGACTTTTCTCAGGTACGAAATTTTCCTTAAAAATTTATGTGATTGTGACGTCGTATTATTCTAAATAAGTTTTTTTCCTTTGTCTTACAAATCGATCAGTTGTTTAGTTGAAAAGGTGAGATTACAGCTTACTTACACGTTTTTAGGTATTCAATTAAAATTCTTAATTGGTAAAGTGTTAAATAGAATCAAACAGTTTTTAAAGTAGGTACCTACAAGTAATAGTCAAAAAGCTTTCTTTTAAATCACCCGTGTATTTAGTTAAAAAAGAGTTACTTTGACTTTCACACGTATTTGAGTTTTTAATTAAAATTCCTATCTTTTGAAGTGTTAAATAGAATTAAACAGTTTTTGTAACATTCAAAGAGTTTTTTTCCAATCGGTCATGTATTTAGTTAAAAAGAAGAGTTTACCTATACCTACACGTATTTACGTTCGTAATTAAAATTCCTGATTTGGCTTCCTAAAAGGCTTAATAAAATCAAACCTTTTTAGTGTAAGTAATTGTTAAATAGTTCCAACATGGAATACTCAGACAAAATTATATTTTCCTTAGGTACTGAAATCTGCAGTAATACTGAACTAATTATACCCTTTCCACTATATTTAACGATATTTGACAGATTGACGTTAGTGACGTTCAGTAATATCTCGAATGTAATGCCATTCGATTGTAAGCGATTTCGCGATTTTTCAAATTACTTTATTTTACACATTTGGATCCTTACATCAACTTACATTATCATTTTATTAGTGTTTCTTGCTTCTATGTTAAGAGAATTAGCCTAAAGCTCAAAATGATAAAATTATAGTTAGCTTAGGTATTATTTAAAATACATAATTTATGGTGACACCTTCGCGGGTTATAGCTAATCTAAAATATCATATTACATTTTATAAACGTATTATGAAGAATTCAAGTTTATTCATAGCATTTATTTTTACCGATTATTTGTAATTTGTTTCATAATGGTGGTAATCGTTATGAGTGTCCATCACTAAGTAACCATGGTAACTGAAAAAAACATGGGTACGTCTATGAAATACAATATAATTTGTGCGAAAAATAAGCGGAAGTATTACGAAACTTCATGGACGTGAACTGTCAAAAAGCTAAACTTACGCTGGAAGGGGTATAGTGTTTTTTTCCATTAATTCCAAAAAAAGCTCGTGATTTAAAGAGCAGAATGGTTTTATGCAATCACATTCCTTTTGTGAGGGGCTTTTGGTGATCCTAGCGATAGCGATCAAGGGTTAGCTTGGGTGTTTTTATTTATTACCTAAGACTCCTCATATATACCCGAGGATGACAACTGTAAAGGTCTTAATAAATAAAAATATACTGTAATTTTTATTTTTGTTCTTCATTATAAAAGAAGTTGACTGTTTGGTAGACGTTACTTATTAGTCTCCATTATATTTTAAGTGCGTCTTCACATGCACCGTGATTTTATTAAGACTAGCTGATGCCCGCGACTTCGTTTACGAAAACAACGCACAAACGTTCAACAATTTTTATTTTGCGAAACCCTAAAAACAGGCCTTGGAAATGACTTAACGACTTCGTCACTGCCTTGACCACTGGGACCGGCTTTATGTGCTTTCGAAGCACGGAGATGCTCAGATAAAATACCACTGGGTGGTTACCCACTAGATGACAATAAAGATTTCTACTGCTCCTGACAAAATCCTCCTATAAAACAATACCACAGCACGCGATCTTGTCCCTGTTCTTTCTAAAAAAAAAGACAACTCTCGCACTAGGGATCATGCCCTGTGTCGCGGGGACCTTTTACAAACATCAATTAACAGACACAAAGAACAACCAGACCAGGACAATAATTTGTGGATCTCACAAATTATTGTCCTGCGTGGGGATCGAACCCACTTGTTAATGTACACAATTGTTAATGTATTATTGCTACAATGTAATATAAAAGGTAAACTTGTGTTAATGTCATTACAAATAGCTTAAGGATCTCACCAAGCGACGAACACTGCGCCTCAATTTCCTTCAATATGCGTCGAAATAGCTTTTCAATTGAATTTTAACCGCCAACTTAAGCGACAATGAAATTTCATCGCCAAATGTTGTAGCAAAAAAGTGATCTTGTATTTTTATATATCTTCTAATATGTATATTAAAAGACTTGTCCTGACTTACTGATTCATCAAAGCAGAGCCCGAATAGCTAGACTTAGTTTTGCAGACAGACGATGCAGTAAATTATCCTGTGGAATTTCTCAACACTCTAAACCCTGCTAGGTTTTCCTCTACACAAGCTCATACTCAAAATTGACGCACCAGTTATGTTATTGAATAATTTCAAACCACCGAAATTATGCAATGGTACCTACAAGACTGCAGATAGAGGTCATCCAAAAAAAATTTCACTTGCAAGGACGGGCTTTTATAATTTCTTTTTTAAGACCTTAATCTTATTGGTAAAAGTGATTTGAGTTTAGTGCTGTTACCTCTGTTAACATCAATTCGGCGATACAAACTGACAAACATGGATTGCAAAGCTTACTTTTCACTTTATAAACGGATAAAAAGCCTTGAAAACGAAACAAAAAGAATTGGACCTCGTTTGAGATCACTCTTTTGTAAAAGCATTAACGGCTATAGTTTTTTCAAAACATTTTCAGTAGCATTTCTAATTTTCTGCACGATTTCATTTTCATTTAAGCAAAGAGTATCGAACTATGTCTTAAACATTTTTACTCTGTTATACATACAAAGAGAACTACTAATTTAGAACTACTTAGTTGCTATACCCATTAATTAAAAATAGATAAAGCTTATTTCTGATTATTTTATTGCGTATTTGTATTTTTTTATTCATATTATAATTATCATAAGATGACGGGCGGATAACACAAAATGTCATCACCTTTTCGTTAAATTACCTTTATAATTTAACGAAACTAACACAATTGCCAAAGAAAGCACACGCGAAATAAAGCTTCAACCCAACAGACCAGCCACCGAAGTTTAATTATAAGAATTTTTTATCATATGATTGTTTTTAAACCATGAATATTGTTGACCTTACTATAAAGAATAAGCATTTATAACATTGTGCCATCAACTTGTCTCATCTTATAACAACGTCAAAAAGTTGACAGATATTAAGTAAAACAAAAGTCAAAAAACTTAATATTGAATCTTAAACCAACCCTTCTAGCGAACGGGGTGTTATTAGTCTAAGTGTCAATTAGACATTAACGGACAGATAAGGCCATACGTAATAATAGATATTCAAAGACGTCACGACACTTTTATTTCAATGATGACCTCGAAACGTTGACAAGTACAGCTAGAAACGACAAAGAAAATATTTTATAGTTGTTATATCATTTTCTTTAGAGCTGTTCTTTCTGATTATTGAAATAAATATAATATCGAAAGAAATAAACTACTTAACATGACTATTATTAGCAAAGCTGTTTAAATGTTTCAGAGGAGCCATGTCCTTGGGTTTACCTAGGTAGCGAATGCGTACAAGCTAGGCGTTACTTTTTCTATCCTAATGTTTCAGTTAGTTTAAGACAAAATATTTTATACTAATTATTTTATACTAATTATTTTATAAAACATTACATTCTTGTAATAATATCATAATGAGCCTATCGCATCGTAGCCTTAGATTTACAATACCCTCTGGGAATGAAAATGGTGATTAAGAAAATAAAACATAATTATATTGAACAACCCTATTTTAAGAATTTATTTTGTAAACATTTCCATATGTTTATTTACTTCCTTAATTACACATATCAAGACGCCTTAGGGAGGAACGTAAAGGAAAATCGTTCAGTTTCGATTATCCTGTGCAAATTACAAATTTGGATCATGTCGATCTAACACACACTTCAAAATGAGATGAGAGATATTTACGTGATTGAAATGATTATTTTTGTGAACAGTTTAAATAAGATACAGTTTACTAAATAAATCTATTTTGATTTTATTAATTATGTTCGTTTTAGTCAAGGCGGTAATAAGGTCATATATCATAGGAGTGACAAACAACTTGCGAGTCCCTCCGCAACCACGGCCCTTGCAAGTCGGCTTAAACGTCCCGGAGAAAAAACTAGGTATTTATCCTAACATATTGTAGGGTATGTACTTATTTACTGCGAGTAAGACCAATGCCAATGTGTCAAAATGCCGATACGCTTGCTTGACTTTTATAGGACGTCTAATTTCCGTAAAATTAGCAAGAACCATGCTTAAAGCAATAATTCCCAAACAAAAGAAATCCAGATTAAATAAACGTGTGATACCATGTTACTAACCATGTCAACCTAAGAACAGTAACGTTGCACTACTTCACACGGAATGTCTAAAACATTGACGATGTCGACGCCTACCGAAGGACAATTTCTTCCTCTATCGTACAACGTCTAGTGTTAACTTATGATTCATGCATTAAACGTCACATTACGTAAAAGACAGGTTAAATAAAACGATAACGCCTTTACTAAAATATGTGATTAGTAGGTTAGTAGAAAAATAGAAATGATATTGGTGTAGTGCATTTTTCGTTTGATTATTTATTTTATCACGTAATTATTAGGTATGATTTTCAAATAAATCAAGGCTTAGGAAATGAGAATGATATTATGTATTTGAAACGCTTATTATGTAACTAAGTTGTCATTTTTGTTGAAGTAACAGTTTTATTAGATGATTGATTTACATTGTGATTTAGTTGACTACTTTTCTACTATATGATACTTACTAGCTTTTATATATAAACTTTGTTAATAACTGAAACGCAAAGTAAAAGCTTCTCACGGGGTGGACGTACGACCTGGTAAAGGTAGCGAAAACTTAAGGATGAATAAACATAATACAATACGATATCTCTTACACATTCACACAACGCCATCTAGCCCCAAGCTTAGCAGAGCTTGTACTACGGATACTAGACAACGGATAAACATACTTAACTACTTTTCTTTTGTAAATACATACATATTAAAAATAGAAGAACTTTAATTCTACAATAAAAACTCACTCACTCACAAAAGGACTCAAGACTCAGAGCTCAGGACTTATTTTAGTCAGAGTCCTGCGAGCTCTATCAAAATGAGTCCCTAAATTAGAACTTAAAAAACTCGAGTCCCGTCCTTCACCATTTACATGCCCAGGCCTACCAATGATATTCTATCTATTTCGTATCATCCGTCCTATCCAAATCACTTTGGCTTACTTCTCCCAATCTTAGTAATTACATCAGCTTTCAATTCTCAACGTTCTCTTATCTTAGGGTTTCTCACACCTTTATACATTATTACATTTAACTTAATCATTAAATACAAGCCATCATCCGAAATGAACACATTGCTTGAAACGCAATTCTTGTACTTTGTTTGCATAACTGACATGGTATTGATTTCACGTAAATCAACTTCAATTGTATGGTAAATATTTTACATTTTGAGATAATTAAATTGGACAATAATAATGAAAACACCTATTGACATAATTAAGGCTTGCGCTGCGGAGTTCCCGCTTTAATATATATGCCTTTATTTTTTTTATATACATAAGTCTTTGTTTTTTTGAAAATGGCTTATAACAGGCACCATTTACAATAAACAGCGGCATTTAGAATCTACCTGTCAATGGCTTACCGTAATAACCATACAATAAATAAGATAAGAATTATCGACAGCACAGATTTTTATTACTTTTCTAAAGTAATGTAAAACATTTCAAGCAAAATATATTTAGCAAATGTCACTAATACCTAAATAAATAGGGCCATAACTAGCTTAGACAACGACATAGGCTAAAGAAGATCGACGTCCGGTCAGACAGGCGGCCGCTCGTAAAAAACTCTACAGTAATCCTTGCAGTAAATTCTCCAAAAAGTAAATACTCTTACTACTTCGTCCGCCAATAGTTAAGACGCCTACTTCAAGATTCATTACATTCTCTAACGGTAATAGAAACTTTTTAGATTATACTAAAATTGATCACAAGGAGTCTTAATAGCTCAATCTGTCAAACATAGGCAGAGAGCTCATGTTGCAGTTAAAAAATAGTTGTCCATACTATTTACTTTTAATTTTAAAAGACTATAATGTATATAAGAGGATATACTTATAATAAGAATAAGTCAATTAATAGGTTGATGTGCATTGCAATAAACACAGATTTGATTACATAGTTGTTACTCACCTTTTTGTTTAGAAACGTACATTCTTGTGCTAGCTAGAACATGTCAGCTGTGCAATAGATGAGAGAGAGAATTAAAGCATCATCGCTAATACCAGTTTTAGTTAAGCCAGACTTTGTATCAAAGTTGCGAAAAAACAAATCTTTACATCAACATATTATTTTATGACGGTAGCGCGATTGATATTTTGTCTTAAAAAATCTATGAGATGACGATTTTGTAGACCTACGAACAAATTTAATAAAAGGCAAAAGTGAAATTTAAGTTAAGTATTATGTCCAAGGTTCAAATTCCACTAGCAAATTGTAAAATGCTCTCCAATCGATCTGTTCAGTGGAAAGCGACATAAATTTTGGTGATCGACATATTATTATTATAGTCCTACTGAAGGTACTTTCTCCGTGTGGTGACGGAGTGTGAATACAATGTCACCACATCATTTCATCCCATGGGTGTCGTAAAAACCGACTAAGGGACTATCCGTGAATATTATCTTTACGAAAAAAAGGAAGGAAACCTTGAAATTAAACTCTTCACCAATCCGTCTGGTCAGCGTGGTATTAGTAGGCCAAGTATCCCTCCGTCACGGGAGGAGGCCCGTCCCTGCAGTGGGACATTAACGGGCTGTTATGATGAAGACTACTGCACTTTGCATCGTTTCTGGGTGACAGTGTTCTGTGGCGTGTGATGGGTGAGGCCTATGGCCAGCAGGGACTGCGATAGTCTAGTTGATTGATTGATATAGTACTACTGCTCTTTTGTGTATATTTTTTTAGCAACTATGATACCGAGTCATTACACCAGCGCATAAACGAATAATATAACCACTAGATCTATACATTTATTTATCACTAACATTTAGTTTAAGTTAACATAGAGAAGTATATTAAAAGGCAGAGTACTTACTGTTTGTAGATAGAAGAGGTAAAAGAGATTTATGATCTCAACAAGAGTTTCCAATCCCATCGCCACTACCCATGGCAGCAGCATAAACTTGATGTCCTAAAACAAAATAACATAATTTAATACAAAATGTACTATAGCTTTAATAATTACTAGCTGACCCGTGCCCACTTCGCTGGGCTGCGAAAAAACGCGTCCCTTTTTTAAACATATTTCATTACTGCTCCACTTCTTTTAGTCATACCGTGATATTATATAGCCTGTGACACTCCTCGATAGATAGTCTATTCAACACAGAAAGAATTTTTAAAATCCGTTCAGTAGATCTAGAGGGTAACCCTACAACGTCACAAACACACAAACTTTACCTCTTTATAATATTAGTATAGATTAGTAGCCAAAATAACAGTAACCGAAGTACATGGTTTATTTCATAAGACAATTATTTGTTGTTCGACGATTAACTTGAACGAGGATATACTTTGCGTATAAAAATCCGCGACACAGAATCCATCCATATTGATAAAAAAAATTAAAAAAATACAGTAAAGTAAATGAATTAACTTGCGCACGTCAAGTTCTATTTTGTTCTTTGTGTAAATATTTTGAACAAATAAATTAACTGAGAACAAGCTAATCAACCGAGACGTAAGTTCAATTGAGCTTCAATAAGTTTTCTACACCCGATGTAAGCAACATATACGCAAGTAAACGAAGAATGTAAGTCTTCAACTCTCGAAGTCTCAAATTCAATGAAAACTTTATTGATGAATATTCTGTGAGGTATTTGGGTTAAGTAAAAACATAAAGTTGAAAAGTTGCCTGCCATTTTCGTCATCAGTCATCCACGTCAAAGCGAGCGAATGTAAAATTAGAATACTGAAAATATTCTAGCGATGCGCTATTTTTTATTTTTTGCAATTTAAGTAACCGATTACATTTTTTGTTATAAACCTTTAAATATAAAGATAGAAAAGAAGATGTAACGTATTGAAACAAGTTTTATATAAATATAATATTTGTATTACCTTTGAAATTGCCATTTTGAATGAAGATTTTATCCTTACCGACTCGTAGTCACACCAAGCTTGTCACACCAGTGTGACAAACAGTAATATTTTTCTTGTTTGTCACACTACTGATTTTGACACACCATTTAATGTATTTATTTCTAAACTAGTGATGTCCAAGTTACAGTACTAAGTTTTTTTATATTGAAATCATCAAAGTATGTGCCAATAATAAACAAAACGTTTTTTATTCATTAAATTATATCATCTTCTGCTTTTCTAGAAACGACGTACTTACTTACCAAAGAAGAAACAAAACAAAATATTTTTAAGCAAAATGTTTGAGTTCTCGACCTTTGACACGAAATAGCCGGAATTGAGTTTAGTTCTCGTTGCAAATTCTCCTTTATTCCGTTTAATTTATTCTACTATTTAATCGAAGTTTACATATTCAAAGTTTATCAAGCTTTCCCACCGTTTCCAAGGCGCTTCTTCTTCTTCTATCGTGTCAAAGGTCGAGAACTCAAACATTTTTTGAATAATGAGTGGCCACTTCAATGGCATAAGGCGCTAGTAGAGAAGAAACGGCGCGTAACTAACTGCTATTTCTAGACTATATAATTTAATAACATTGGAACTTCAATAAGGTGCAGCAACCATGGTTTACCATATAAGTATAAGCATAAAAACTAAGGAATATACTTAGGAATCAATATACATTTTAAATATCTAAAACTATAAGGAAGCATCCTGTAGGTAGCACATAAAAGTGGGAGCACCAAATCAAATATTTTAAACCGGTCAGGTCTATAGATGATGTTGTAGTAACTTGTAAATACTTATTAATTGTCGGCAAACGATTTTACTATGTAGGCACTGCACTAGCAATTATGTTATACATGATGTTGAAAAATCAGTAGTGTGACTAACAAGAAAAAGATTACTGTTTGTCACACTGGTGTGACAACCTTGGTGTGACTACGAGTCGGTAAGGGATTTTATCAGAAGTTAATTTTTTTCATACTAACGTTTTCTTAGATTTTTCAATAATTATTCAACATAATAGAATGAAATTTAGTATAATTAATGGCGTATATTTAAGGTAACTTTTGTGTTAAAAACAAAGAAAAAATAAGTATCAAGGAAGAAGTTACAATTAAACAGATGAGAAAATCCGCTTTTTTTAATTTGACCCATGTTCACAGGCTTATTAATAATACAAATAATAATTATTTTTATTTATTATCTTTTGTTAGGTGTTGGTAATATCCTATATATCCTAAATAACATAAAAAATTCAAATAATATATATGTTTTAAAAGAATATAGAGTCTTAAGACTGCGCAGAAACAAAACGGCAATTTCATAGGTAAAGACCTATTATTATATTTTATGGTTAGGTATTAACAAAATGTTGTTTTATAATCACACTTTAAAGGTCCTAAAGGAATAGCAGGTAGAAATAATTTTACTAAACAAAATGCATATTAAACGAAGTACTTAATGCTTTTATTTGACTTTCACGTGATTTTTATGACTCTTGCACTAAATTTAATTAAAAAATATTAAACTTGTGCATTCAATATAACTATGTAATGTTAAATATTATGCACGTACTCGTATTATTACGTTTGACTCTTTCACAACATTTTAATTCATTATAAAATAAACAAAGAAAATATTATGTGCATTTGTTATGTTTTTTAATTTTCTTAATGTATGTTACATTTTAAATTAATTAAATGTTATATAAGTACGAATGCTATTATATTTTCCTTGTAAATAAAACACTGCTATACTTAAAAAGAGATACTGAAATTACGTCGCATATCGAAGGTAATTCAGTACAGATGCGCTCGGTTGAGTCTGTCGTAGCCGATATCTAGACTTCTGAATCGTTTGAACATTAAACAAGACAAAAGCTATCGGGAATCTGTTCTGTATCCATCTAACTTTCCGGTTAAAGCTTTTATAGGCCAACATTATTTTGTTTCAGAGATTCCATGAAAAATAGATAAATAGTAGTTTTTTAACGATAGATAGCCTGGTTTATTATAACCACGCTCATTTAACCTTGTCAGGTTTGGCACATTTTGGAGAGGTTTGTATAAGAATGTCTCGCTTAACTTATAACACAATTATAGCGAAATAATAGCCCGTACCACTTGAATAAACATAAATAAAAACTTTAAAAAATTTCAATAAATAAGAACATCTTCTCTCATCCGTGTGGTGACGGAGTAAGAATACAAAATGTCACCACCCCATCTCATCCCATGGGTGTCGTAAAAACCGACTAAGGGAATAACCGTAACTACTATCTTTACGAAGTAAAAAGAAGGAAAACTTGAAATTAAACCCTATACCAATCCGTCTGGCCAGCGTGGTATTAGTAGGACATGTAACCCGCCGTCACGGGAGGAGGCCCGTCCCTGCAGTGGGACATTAATGGGCTGTTATGATGATTTATGATGAAGAACATCTTTGTATAGTTAGTAGCGACATTTTATTGACAGTGTCTGTTTAGAGGACTCCAATATCAGAAGTTATGACTTGACTACAAAAATCAGTGATCTATAAAACCTGTCAAATGAATGCAATTATTCACATAAGATCCTTATCCATTATTTTTATAGACCAATTTTTATAGTAATTGTCATTTGAAAATAAATACACGGTATATATTAACGGCTTAGTAGCAAATCTAAACTACTACAATGTTGAGAAGCTATTGTGAAGAGTCAAATGATTTATTATTATAATCCATATTGAAACACTGCGAAACATCTGAAGTTTCAGTTAATAGTGGTAAACTGAATGATTAATCTTATACAAGTTAGACTAAGTGTAAACGTCAAGTTCTCACTGTATCTACTGCTAATTAATGTGAAACTTATCAAATCTATTAAATGCCTTGTTGACAAGTTGTTACGTGATTAACTGAGTAAATTGTTGTTTTAAAAAGATAGGTAGTTTTTAAATATTACTGTCATATTTTAAACAAATCAAATCAAATATATTTTATTCAAAGCAGTACAATAATATTGTATCTTTTTGACGTCATCTTACACTACTTAACCTAAGTTTATAAACATTTCAAAGTTTAGAAAACTTTTGGCGATAGAAGAAGCGGCGTAACAAACCCTACTGTTGCCTTTTCTTGACGTCACTTTATTTAAAAACATTAAGTAACTGTAAAAAGGTGCTGTAACCATTGTACACCATATTATAATCATTAAAACCACAAAAATTACAGGGACAGGGAAAAGGCTAAATAGTAAAAACTTATGTATGAAGTAATTTTAAAACACGATTTTACGTGACTTTATAGAGCGATACATTTTTTTTTTAAATTTACAGCTACTCTTAAAAATAAATGAAATATTGCTGCATTTTAGCAAAGTGAATATTGACAAAGTGTCTCAACCGCCTCTAAACAAAGTTTGAAAGTTTCCCTCATACGTAAAGTGAAACCACTTATCTCCATTTTTCAATAATAAGAAATTTTTCACCTCTGCAAATAGGTCATAATGTAGAGCAAAATATTATATTATTAAGATGTCCTTGTGGTCGCTCAATCCATCTAATATAACCAAAGGAAAAATCTTCTAATAAAACACTACATTATAACAGGCCATTCACCATTCACGGATAGTCCCATAGTCGGTTTTTACGACACCCATGGGATGAGATAGGGTGGTGACATATTGTATTCTTACTCCATCACTACACGGACAATAAAACACTACGCTTTACTAAAAAATGTATAGTGTTTGTGTCTTCTATGTATATAATGGATTTATTTACAAAAAAGTTAAAGTCTGTCTAGATAATCAATTAGTATGTATAAGCAAACTTAGTCTGTCTAGTTATTCAATTAGTACAAGCTATACTAAGTTTGGGCCTAGATGGCGTTATATGTATGTATTAGAAATATTGACAAAAGCTATAATTCAATACTATGGACGATACAGATGTTAAATTTTTAATGTCTATTGCCTACAGCAGTAGAGTTCCGAGAAAATGAAGCAAATGAGGGAATGGGATTATATGGGTAAAGTTACACGAGCCTTTTTGTTTTAAGTAGTAGATACGAGTACTTAAAATGCTCTTTTTTTTCTCTGATATAAAATATTTTTTTTTAATTTCTTTTGTTTGTAGCTTCAGGCAAGTGATGATTCTACGAATTTTGTCTCAAGAATATGTGAAATATTACATATGATTATTTTTCCAATAACAACAATGTTAAGAGGATACTAATTATGTATTTGAATTCAGTCTAAGTGTTTTTCACAAAACATTGTTACTACACGTGTATTTTTTTTCTAATTTATTTATTACTAGGAAATCGATGTTATATCATGTATTGCAGATAAAAAATACTTTTCTGATAAAGCTTATAACATTCCTGGGAAAAATTAATTGAACACTTGATGATCAAATTAAAATATAGGTAATAAAAATAATGTACACACAGCAACACATCAAGTTAAACATTTTCATTTGAAATTGTGACTTAGCTAGCTTGATTAGTTGCTGTGTGTACAAATTGTACAAACATACTGATAGAATTTTTATTTCTATTGTAGGTATTTTTTTTTATTAAATATCGTTTTCGTGTTTTTAACGTGACGTGACCATAGCTACACACCTCAACAAAGTCTAGGGATATTTGGTATTTACTCAATTTTATTTGGTATAACTCCAAAATTATTGGAGATAACATACAACATGTTTATATTTTTATAAAGGCAATTTATCAGGCTACAATCCAGAATTAAATAATAATACATTTTTAGCATAAATATTTTCTTTTTTCAAATAAATAGAAAACTTAAAAAATTAGTAAAACTAACAATGAATGTGTTTCTTAAGCAAAAGTGAAAATAAGCGAAAATTTATCAGTTTTTAACTGTTATGTGAGTAATCAGCAGTCAGTACATTCAAAAAACCGTAAATAACGGTCCTGCAATGGTTTTTCATGCTTGGATTAAGTTATCCAGGTCTTGGTGCGTTATATATATTTGGTGCGTGTATATTGTTCCAGGTCGACTAGGATACAAAACAAGTAGCCCTTCCATCGCAATTTTATGGAGGAAAATTCATCAAAGCCCTTCTTTTGAACATGTCCTACGCCTATTTTATGGTTTTAAGGTTAGGCGATTGAGTGGTTCAGCATAAAATCGATACTTCGTGCTCCTGCAACCAGCTTGTCAACACTCTCGCTTTATGGGCCGGGTGTTATCGTCCATGAACTTAAACATTTGGCCCAATTGTAGTGTACGAGGGTAGATTATTAGTACTAGCACCTCGTTCAGTTATTTTTCAGCCGTCATGGTGTTTCTGATCAAAACGCGCTCTGTTCTTAGACCGACACAAATTCCCGTCCAAACCATAATTGTTCTATCGTGGTATGAATAGATTTCTTGAGGATGTTGTAGACGGCTATCACAACCAGGAACTCGCCAAGCACGTTCTCTACGTGAATCCGAGTAGAAACCGAACCGGGACTCATGTGTAAACACTACTACAGATAACAGGTTATCTTTATAGAGAAAATGTTCACGAGCCCACTCTTGTCGTCGTGCGCGATTCGCTCGGCGTATTGCTGGAGTACAAAACGGTATGCAAGCATAAAGGTGGGCTTCATGCTGACTTCTTCTGACAGTTTAGTCACCCGCAAGAGGCTACACCAAGAGCTGGAGCCTCTAAGCCAGCTGCATGGTAGTAACATTTGGCTGTCTTTTCGCGGGAACTTGCAAAAAACGATCATTTCGTTGAGTGGTGACAGACTTTTTGCCGTGGTATCTTTCAGCCACTTCACCAGTAGCACGATAACGTGACCATAACCTTGATTTCATATTTTGTATTGTTTCAATCTCTTCAGCAATACTCCGCTTAGTACCCGCAGCTGGGAGCATGCCTACCGCCCATAACATTTTGTTCCTGATGAAATGGCGCCGCTGCTTGATGCACACAATATCATTCATTCGAAATAAACGTTTAAATTGTTATAAAACTTAAATTTTACACATAAATGCAGTCAAAACTTACTGTTGGCAAATGAAATTTTCGAACTTGACTACGTTTAGGCCGCGTAAATCTTTTATTTTTAATTTTATTTTTCAAATTCAAATTTAGAATGGTTAAAAAAGGTTATCAAAGTAAGTTTTCATCAAACGAATTAAAAACACTCCAATTTTTTTTGTGTTTCACAACTATAGACAAAATATCCCTAGACTTTGTTGAGGTGTGTAGATTATATTTTGTTTAAAATGTTACTTGTTAAAAACTTTTTAAATTAGGTAAACAGTAAACAGACCAGAAAACTTTTCTGGTCTGTTTACTGTTTACCTAATTTCTTGCCGAGATGAATAGGGTATAGTTTAATCCGTAGAAAGTAGAACTTATTAAATTTTGTTAAAGGCTAAGGATTGCCTAGAACATTTTTAGTCCTTTAATATGAGAACCCTTTAATATCTTAACCATAAATTGATGAGCGCCATCTAGTAAGGATTTGCATGTAACATTCTGCCAAAATGTTCCTGCTTTTCATTATGTTTGATACAGTCAATACGAAAGTTTTTATAAAAGAAAATCATTTATTCACATAATTTGTAGTCATTCATAATAAAATATTATGAAATAAATAAATAAAAGCCAAAGTCTTACTATGGTTTCATACGTAAAACATTTTACTATAAAGGCAACACAATGTTTTACGTAAAAGCAATACAAAATGCTACCTTTATAAAACCCTGTATAGATTACAATAAATCCAGGCAGGAAAAACAAAAGATAATAAAGATTCTATATCCAAATGTTTCATTTCCATTTAGAAGATATACGTAATAACGGTCTACATTTTATACCATCCACGAACCGGGCTTACGTTCAAACGAAACACCGACGCATATATTATAAATATAATACATTTTACATAATACTCGCATTTTTGATTATTGTTTTACACGTGTTTGTTTGAATTATTATTATACCTAAGCCAGCTAGAACGTATTAGAGAATATAATGTATCAGACTGCATGGGTTAGTTTAGCCTAGATAATTACAAAGGCATTTGTGTTACAAGGCTGCGTTTTTTCAGGAAGGAGCTAGGTCACGTTGAGCTTTAGCATTGCAATCACCTTATAGTTACCTAGTAGTTACTAATGATTGCCAGCGATAACGCAGTCAGTGTCGCAGAGTTTTGGGTTACATCAATTTAAGCGCCGATTACACTACCCTACATGTAGAACACTACATCTTGTAGGACACTACATGTTGTCTAGTGTAGTCAGATGTAGGCTGTTAGGACACTACATATCGGAGATTGGCGAGCCCCGACCGCCCTACATCATGTAGTACTACATGATCCGTCTACAAGATGTAGTGTCCTACATGTAGGGTAGTGTAATCGGCGCTTTAGTCCTGTATCGTTTTGCCATCGATACGCTAAGAAGAAGAAGAAGTAGTTACTAAAAGCGGCCATTAAAAGTTACTTATAGCAATTTAAAAAACCCTTCCTATTATACAAATTAAATGTTTATTATTGCGAAAATAATAAAGGCAAGCAAATTTTGTAGATTTTAGATGAACTACTTTAGCTTAATCGATGCAGCTCATCGGTATTTTATACGTTGGTAAGTTAAGACTAGTAGAAAATAACTAATTTATTTATTATAGAAGTTCGTTTTCAATAAATTAGGTCAGTGGTTTAGTTGGGTATGCTAGCGGTGTTGCAAACTCTTGTTTAGCCACCACACATAGGTATTACGTGAAAGTAAATATGTATTTTCAGTACAGAATACAGCAATTAATTTTGACAATATGATAGGCAATACTCGTTCCTTGTTGTCAGTATAACAAATAGTTGATTACATTCGAATGGCAATTACAAAAAAAGTATAAATTATTAAAGCTCGTTAATGTCACATGTGGTGACGGAGTAAGAATACAATATGTCACCATCCCATCTCATCCCATGGGTGTCGTAAAAACCGACTAAGGAACTATCCGTGAATATTATCTTTACGAAATAAAAAGATGGAAAACCTGAAATTAAACCAGACGGATTGGTATAGACCAATCCGTCTGGCCAGCGTGGTATTAGAAGGCCAAGTATCCCTCCGTCACGGGAGGAGGCCCGTCCCTGCAGTGGGACATTAATAGGCTGTTATGATGAATGTCACTGTTGGGACAGACTTCATCTAGTGTCGTCGTCATATTCTTGGCCTACTAACGTGCTATAACATTTTTCTAAACACTCTTATTTCGTATTCGTTGATAAATCTTAATTAATTTTGCAGGACCTTTTGGAATAAGACAATATATTTTGACCAACAAAAAGCATTACAACGTGTAAAAAGAAAGAAAGCTAGTAACAAACCTAAGCTTTATGACTAAAGTCTTCCTAAAACTTTAGAGACCGATATATACCTATATCAGAAAATCAGGTCAAAATAATAGCTAAACTTCGGCCGTTCAGAGAATGCGTTCCTGACACGTCGCGATTGAACTGACGCAGTAACTTTGTAATGGCGTTGCAGTTACGATAAAAATATTTTTGCTGGTTGTTTATCGTTTTAACTATTGATGAGCATTAAAACAACATTATTATATCAATAATTAATGAATGTTATAATGTTGTGTCAAACTGAGTGTCAAATAACTTGGTAAACAATATTTTTCTAAATCTACACTGCGCTATTACAAGGTTATGTCAGCGCTTTATATTTGTAGTGCTGTGCCAACAATAACAGTGAATAATAGTATCGTAATCTGTTCTTATCGATACAGTTATACTTTATAAAATAATACGTTTTGTTTTTCTTTTCAAGAATTTGAAAATAATGGACTTTAGAATAACTTTTATTAAATATAAAAATAAAAGTACATTAAATACAAAGTAGCATTTTTATATTTAGGTTGAAAATGGTAACCCCAAATGGCGTTATGGGCCGCCATTTTGTGACGCTGAAACAGTCGTCTGTTGTCGTTTCGTGCGCATAGACCACGTTCTTCAAGTGTTTGCGATCTGTTGTTATTTGACTTTGATTGTGTCTTATATTGCGTTCTTTTTACTTTTGGTGCATAATAATGCCTAAACGTGGACAAACATTGAAAACTGGAGCCCGTGAGTTAATTATCAAGCTGCAAGATTACTTTGAGCGGGAGCGGCAAAATGGCGGACCCCTGGTTCCTGTCGAAAAAGTACAAGAACGCGTCTCTCAGGCGCTTGGAGTTAGCAAACGAACGATTACAAATATTAATAAAGAAAAGTTCGGCTCTACTGGCATGGAAGATAATATTTTACGTACTCCGAAGAAGAAACGTAGAACTAAACCCGTGACAGATATTGATACCTTTGACGCCGATGCAATCAGAAATCATATATATGGTTACTATTCCAGAAATGAATATCTCAACAGGATGAAGCTTTTGGCGTCGTTAAGAGAAGCTGGACTGTTTAGCGGGGGTAAAACTGCTTTAACGAAAATCTTAAAAGATATTGGTTTTTCGTATAAAAAAACAGACAAAAGAAAAATTTTATTAGAACGATACGACATCATTTTGAAACGGATAAGTTTCTTGAGAGAAGCAAAAAAAATTGATAACTGGGATAATGTCGTGTTCATTGACGAGACATGGCTAAACGCCAATCACACGGTTTCCCGTTCTTGGACGGATGATACACAAGCGTCGACGTCGAAAGTACCAATGGGTAAGGGGGCTCGTCTGATAATATGCCACGCAGGTACTGCAAAATACGGCTTTGTGGAGAACGCTTTACTGGCATTTCAATCAAAAACCACAAATGACTACCACGAGGAAATGAATGCCAGTACATTTAAAGAGTGGTTCCAGAACGTGCTTTTGCCCAGCCTACCAGAGCCTTCTGTAATATTGATGGATAATGCCTCCTATCACTCGTTTCAAATACAGAAACCACCTACCCAAGCTAATAAAAAAGAAGAAATGGTTGCTTGGTTACAAGCAAAAGGCATTGACGCAAATATGCAGATGCTAAAAGCAGAGCTAATTAAGTTAGTGAAAGAAAATAAAGCGGCAAATGTGCGATACGAAATCGATGAAATGGCTTTGGAGTACGGTCATCGCGTTCTAAGAATTCCACCGTATCATTGCCAATATAACGCGATTGAGCTAATCTGGGCTCAAATAAAAGGTTACGCCGCCCGCCACAATACTTCCCCGCCATTCAGCACGAAAAAGATGATGACCCTGTTAAAAGAAGCCTGCGGGAAAGTCACAAGAGATGACTGGGCAAAGGTTGTCGAAAAGACTAAAAACCTGATTATGGAACATTTTGACCGAGATATCAGGATTGATTCTGTAATTGATAATAATATAATTATACATGTAGGCGAAGATGATGATGAAGACACCACCTCCTCAAGCGAATCGGAGTCTGATTAATATTCTGTACGCACATTTAGTTCAATGTACTTTATTCCATAGAAATACAGATTGTAACTTTGTAAAAAATAATAAATAAAACAATTTTATTATATTAATATTCCCTTTTATTGTTTCCACGTAAAGAACTAAAATATAAATTTTAAATGATTCCGCCAATTTAAAACGGTCTAAATCTAATCATAAAAATAACGCGGCGGTTCATTTTGGAGTAACGGTAACGAACTCGGTATAATGTTGTGTCCATCACTAGTCGTGACTAACTGATAAGTGTCAGGAACGCATTCTCTGAACGGCCGGATAATAGTATTAACTTCAATGGTTTGCAAGAAAAGAGGTTAAAACTATCTAGTTTTATCTCGTCTCGCAAACAAAGAGGTTAAAGGTGTTGTGTACTAGAACTAGAATGTACATTAAAAAGCTGTCCTTGAACCTGACCCACGTGCAATATAACGCTGCTCTACAGTGCGCCTTATATGTTAGCTTGGCACATTGTTATCTTATTATTAATAACTATCTGACCCGTGTCCACTTCGTTAGGCTGCGAAAAAAACGCGTCACTTTTTAAACATATATCGTTACTGCTCCACTCCTATTAGTCATAGCGTGATACTATATAGCTAATGACACTGCCCGATAAATGGGCTATTCAACACAGAAAGAATTTTTAAAATCGGTTTAGTAGATCCAGAGATTACCCTCTACAACGTCACAAACACACAAACAAACAAGCACACAAACACACAAACTTTACCTCTTTATAATATTAGTATAGGGTATTAACACGATTAATTGTGGTAAATATTGAAACTATCTACCTCTGAGGCACTCGACGTTTATCACGACGACCATCGCAGCTTCTTGCAATAGGTATTAGGTACCTGCTTATCTCCTTCAAGTAGTTGACAAACTCTACTTCAGTAATACCTTAAGGAAATCGACTATGTTTACTTTGTCCTCCTCAGATCAACAGAACCCTTATCATCACAAAGGTTTTAATCCGATTTTTAACCGACTCTAAATCTAAAGGGAATTTCTAAAATCGATTGCATTTTACCTACTTCATAGAATGCTTTTTTTACAAGGGATTAAACCTTCTTAGTAATAATTGTTAGGAAAGTTACTACTCCTTAAAATAATTGTAAACAGAAGACGCGTCCAGGCGTTAATGCACGTGGATAAAAAATTATGAATTGAGTAGTTCTTATCATACTGTTTTTGTGGAGTAGCAGATTTAAAAATCGAATTCGCAGGAGATATAAACAAAATAGTAGATTCAAATCAATTACGGGACGTGCGTAGGTAGGACCATTGTTGGTGCGTGCCTGATTGTTTGTGCTCTTATGTATATGCAACAATCTATACATAGTATAAAATAAAGTCGCTTTTTCTGTCCCTATGCTTAAATCTTTAAAACTACGCAACGAATTTTTTTTTTTTAATAGATAGAGCGATTCAAGAGGAAGGTTTATAATGTTTTACACATGCATAATATAGTATAGAAACCCTAAATTTAGAGATTTCTTATGTAATCGTCTAATGAAGCTGTACTTAAACGTTGTTTAAGGACATTCTGTAGTAGGTGCCCTGTAGTATGTGCCCGTGCGTAAGTAACTGTAGTCAATATAACAAAGTCTATCCCGGAATTAGGTATTTAAAAAATCTAATCTAGAAGACTGAGTTGTAAAAAAAAACAAGAAACGATATCTGAGTAAAGTATCAATTGCTTGTATTTACAAACTATCATTTAAATTTTCCAGTAACAACATAATCTGCAATTGAATGGAAATTGTGTTAAGATCGTCTTTGTTTACACAAGATTATGATACAAAGTAAATGTGCAAGTTATTTATATTTTGCACAATAGAGTGCAAATATTATGCAGAGGTCATTTTGATTTAAGATTAAAATGTCACCCTGACTTTGCACAAGGAAAATTAAACATTTCACTACGTAGTTGGTTGATTTGTTTTCACATATTATACTTATCCTCCTTTTTAGTCATTGCAATTGGTTGCTATGGAGTTAGGCCCGGTCTCCACCAAAGCGGAGAAGAGGAGGTGTGTTGGAATAAACCCATCAGATTTCGTTATTTCAACATCTCTTTTCGGCTTAGTTTCGGTGGAAATGGATCAAGCAGAGAAGAAAGGAGATGTCTGATTTTTCCATAGAATTTTGAATCGTGGGTTGAATGAATGCTCACATACACATCAATGATTCTCCTGTGCCTGAATGATGTCTGTTAACCTTAAACGTATTGTAAGAGTATATCGAAGAAGGATCCTTAGTGCGTAAGCTGCCGTTTTAACAATTGAATCAGACTTTACCTTCTGCTTATATATGAATGTTTTAATCATACACATAAAAGCAATCATCAAAATCAAAATCTGATCATTCGTTTAGTAGTTACAATACCACAGACTGACACATCAAACCCATAACATTCCATTATTTTACGTTGCATGCTAAAACGGCTAAAATTTTAAACATAAAAATATTGTGCATCTAACAACAAGCGCTTCTAAAAACTAAACCAAGCAGTGACGAGTAAAAGAGCGTGAAAATGTCGCGTCACATAATCGCTGCAAGCTGTCGATACAAGTGACGCTTTAAACACGCTACGGTATCACTTTCCCGATATCAAATGCAGCTGTGAGCAATGAAGCGTACCGCCACAGACGACCGACGAGTTAAAAGGATAGCTAGATTTATGAACGTTAATAGATACTTTAAAATTGGTATTATTTATAAAGAGATTTGTAACTACGGATTTATCATTTCTTAAGTTTTTTTTTAATAAATTTACACAACGCCATCTTATCGAGCAGAGGTTGTAGTATGGAAACCAGGCAAGGGATCATCCTCTTCATATCAGCCATTTGCGACTACAGCGGCTGGAGCTGATAGGCCTGCACCAAACACTTCCCCTTTTCGCGGTACTGTGCCTCCCTCATCCATACATTCTTGCCGTAACCAGGTCGTAAACAACAGATAAACATACTTTTTTATGGTTATACATACGTATGACACATAGTAAACAACCATACTATGGATATACCATAGGAAAGAGAAAACACATCTCTCGAAGATTCTCAGCTGCATTTGCAAATGCCTAACTAACTGTGTTTTGGTTTTATTTTATTTGTAACTTGGTTTTATGTGTATAATTTGATGTAAAAAACTTGATATACTTAATAGGGATGCATTTTATGTATCTCATTAATATTTGCATGTCACAATTTGACAAAATGTATATGACTAAATCTTATATCCATCCTATGTACCTACATTTTACGTGAAAAAACTTATTTTATTTTATTTATTTCATATCAAGATTTCAGAACTTTTTGTAACCCAATTTCTAAGGATTGTTAATAAAGTTTAACTAGTCTAACAGCCTATTAATGTATTTCAATCGCTCAAGGAATCAAATTAATTCAGCCTAATAATAGCTTCTAGTGTAAATGATCAGAAAACACGTTTAAAATGTCAACTGGTTATAACTATTAACGTTTATAAATGTTATAAATGTACATTGTTATCTTTAATAGCAAATTTTAATGTAAATAGGTCACCAGTTTGAATATAATGTTTGTCGTAAAATTCATACGTTAACCTATTAAAACGATATCACTTTAATTCATACCATTGGGGTTTTAATACAAAGTTATTTTTGTTTAAAAGGTAACTCCGACAATAGAGATCGATCTTTGTGTTGGTGACTGTTACTGATATCAAATTAATGGACACTAACATATAGACAATATAATGGCGACCTCTGTGGCGTCGCGTCGTGGTTACTTAACATGACTCTCGGGTTCGATTCCCGCTCAATGCAAATCTTTGTGTGCATGAACATGATTGTTTGGTCTGGGTGTTTTCTATGTATAATATGTAGGTATTTACAAAAAAAAAAGTATTTAAGTATATTAATTAACCGTTGTCTAGTACCCATAGTACAAGCTCTGCTTAGTTTATTTATATATATATATATATATATATATTTTATTACTTTCACACAACGCCATCTAGTCCCACTAGATGGCGTTGTGTGAAAGTGTGAGGAAAAACAAAACATGTAATCTATCTATATAATTATTCATATATTACATACATACACACCTCAACAAAGTCTAGGGATATTTTGTATGAAGTTGTGTAACTCAAAATAAATTGGTTTGTTTTTAATTCTTTTGATGAAAACTTACTTTGTTAACCTTTTTTAACCATTCTAAATTTGAATTTGAAAAATAAAATCAAAAATAAAAGATTTACGCGGCCTAAACGTAGTCAAGTTCGAAAATTTCATTTGCCAACAGTAAGTTTTGACTGCATTTTTGTGTAAAATTTAAGTTTTATAACAATTTAAACGTTTATTTAGAATAAATGATATTGTGTGCATCAAGCAGCGGCGCCATTTCATCAGAAACAAAATGTTATGGGCAGTAGGCATGCTCCCAGCTGCGGTTACTAAGCGGAGTATTTCTGAAGAGATTGAGACAATACAAAAGATGAAATTAAGGTTATGGTCACGTTATCCTGCTACTGGTGAAGTACCACGAAGATACCACGGATACCACGGCAAAAAGTCTATCACCATTCAACGAAATGATCAATTTTTGCAAGTTCCCACGAAAAGACAGCCAAATGTTACTACCATGCAGCTGGTTTAGAGGCTCCAGCTCTTGGTGGAGCCTCTTGCGGGTGACCAAACTGTCAGAAGAAGTCAGCATGAAGCCCACCTTTATGCTTTCATACCGCTTTGTACTCCAGCACTACGCCGAGTGAATCCCGCACGACAACAAGAGTGGGCTTGTGAACATTTGCTCTATAAAGATAACCTGTTATCTGTAGTGGTGTTTACACATGAGTCCCGGTTTGGTTTCCACTCGGATTCACGTAGAGAACGTTCTTGGCGAGTTCCTGGTTGTGATAGCCGTCTACAACATCCTCAAGAAATCTATTCATACCACACATAGAACAATTATGGTTTGGACGGGAATTCGTGTCGGTCGAAGAACAGAGCGCGTTTTGATGAGAAACACCATGACGGCTTAAAAATAACTTAACAAGGTGCTAGTACTAATAATCTACCCCCGTAGACTACAATTGGGCCAAATGTTTAAGCTCATGGACGATAACACTCGTCCGCATAAAGCGAGAGTGATGACAAGCTGGTTGCAGGATCACGAAGTATCGATTTTATGTTGAACCACTCAATCGCCTAACCTTAAAACCATAAAATACGCGTAGGACATGTTCAAAAGAAGGGCTTTGATGAATTTTCCTGCATAAACTTGAGATGGTAGAGCAACTTTTTTTGTATCCTAGTCGGACCTGTAACATTATACCGCATCAAGACCTGGATAACTTAATCCAAGCATGAAAAACCATGGCAGAACCGTTGTTTACGGTTTTTTGAAAATACTGACTACTGATTACTCACATAACAGTTAAAAACAGATTATTTTTCGATTATTTTTACTTTTGCTTAAGAAACAAATTCATTGTTAGTTTTACTAATTTTCCAAATTTTTTATTTATTTGAATAAAAAATTATTTACGCAAAAATAATACTTTTATTTAATTCTAGATTGTAGCCTGATAAATAACCTTTATAAAAATATAAACATGTTGTATGTTATCTTCAATGATTTTGGAGTTAATTGAGTAAATACCAAATATCCCTAGACTTTGTTGAGGTGTGTATATGCATTTATTATTGTGGGTCACAATAATTATATTATGTACTCGCCAAATAACTTGACCGGTCTGAAGTTAGCTATGAGAGAAGTTAGCCCATGACAGGAACAAATAAAATACCCCAGACATCTGCGCAACCATCTGCAACAAGTTCAGGCCTATTCGGCGAGTACCTACTGTATCTTACGTGTAGTTCGAATGACCCTCAGTGGCAAAGCGGTCGTTTACGCTTACGCACGCGTATACCACAGTTTTGACACACAATCAATTCAGTGAAAAAAACCATTCTGCTCCCATGAGCAGAATAGTTTTTTTTCGATTAAAATTAGCTCCATAGTAGTGTAGTTATAAATAAGTCTTTACCTATGAAATAGCCGTTTTATTTTTGCGCAGTCTGTATATGACTATAGTTAATAATATTTTTTGTCATTTAGGAAATATAGGATATTACCAATATCTAACAAAAGATAATAAATAAAAATAATTATTATTTGGGTCCAATTTAAAACAGCGGATTTTCCCATTTGTTTAGTTGTAACTTCTTACCAGATACTTTTTTCTCTATGATTTAAATATTATAATAGTTAGCTTAATGTGCTCCATAACATATAAAACACTTAATTTTAGTACGTAGTTTAATTAAAGTACTAGCTGTGCCCCGCGACTTCGTTCGCGTGGTGGATGTTACTTATACTTACTTCGTAAATAATCGTTTTTTAAACCTTATGTATAAGAAACGAATAGTATACTACGAGTACAAACAAATTAGAATATTAACGAACGAACCAAACCCTTTTTATCAACAGACCTTTACAAAGACAGGTCAATAAAGACTGCGTCCAAAACTCCAAACTCACACTGACAGACATAAGCGAACGTCATCCTTTCAAGGAAAATCTTAACACCGCGATACGGAAAATGACGTCACAGGCACAACGCCATCTGTTGTCAAATTTGTAAGTTAGAATAAATAACATCGGTTATTTCATCATAACAGCCCATTAATGTTCCACTGCAAGGACGGGCCTCCTCCCGTGACGAAGGGATACTTGGCCTACTAATACCACTCTGGCCTTTCGGATTGGTATAGGGTTAAATTTCAAGTTTTCCTTAATTTTTATTTCGTAAAGATAATATTCACCGATAGATAAACTGCGTGCAGTATTTTTAAATAACTAAGTAAATTAAACACAAACACATTAAACAATAATTTAATGTTTTGTGATTGTTTTTCTATATTTATTGCCAGTTTTGTACTTTTTCAATTATAAAGAAAAAAACGTGTTACTTATTATGTCGTCTGTTATATACCTACCTATATACACCTACCTATATCACCTGGTTTCGGGTTAACGTCGAGTATTGGGACACCCTGTATATATTATTAATTAAATAATTATGTAAGAGTATTGTAATTTCAGTTATAATAGGATTGTGAGAAAAGGAATGTTATTTTAACTCTATTTATTTTTATGATTAAGTAGGTATATAGTTTAACTTTAAAAATTAATGTTTGTACACCAGTATTAGCAAAACAGGAAAAGACTATTTAGTTTTTATCGTTTTGTACCTGTGATTAACGAATAAAGGTTATTTGTATATTATAGTTACATTTAAAATTACAGCACCAGATTAACTGTTGATGTAGTCCAGTCTTAGTTCGAAAGATGGCGCTGTTTAATATTAATTAAAATGTATTTTAATAGACGGAACCGATTGCAATGAAACAAAATCTTAATGTAACTTCAAGTTACGCTCAATTGTTGTGTATAAAAATCATCTACATTGCTTTCGTACTTTTTACGTGATGCCAAAACAAATTTTAGAACACAGATATAGAGACAAACAAACCAAAATTTCAAAAATGCTGGAAATGGGTTCTATTGGTTGTCATTTAATACCCTGGCTATTTTTTTTGGATTTATTTTTATTGTACACAAACGACTTTTCTACAGTTTTATTATAATAATACTAGCGGCCTGTCCCGGCTTCGCACGGGCATTATTTTTCCGCTTTTCTGTTGATATTTTCCTGAATTTTCTTTGCTATAAACCTCACGGAGCCCGAGACCTTTCCAACGAATGCAAAACCGAGGAAATCGGTTCGTGCGTTCTGGAGTTATAGCGTCAGAAAGGAAAACCCGACTTATTTTTATATAGTAGATGACTGTATACAATAACTTTTGAAAAATCTAAGAAAACGTTGGTACCTATGAAAAATCTAACTTCTAATAAAATCTTCATACAAAACAAAAATTTCATAGGTAAAGACCTAATATTAATTGATTTTGGACAAATAACTTTCAGTCTGTAACATCTTTGGTACAAGACTTGACAAATTTTCATGTTTGGATAACAATCATCGTGTTTTCTAGTAAGGTTGCAATGCAACGGTCGCCAATGCCTCGGTCGCCTGCGGCTTTTCCGTAGGTTTCGACAGGTAGACTAGTCTATTAAGATACCATTACGCCGACATGCTAAGATCAAATTAGTAGCTAGACGGTCTCTAAAACGCTTTGAGAACCAATCAAAATAGTTCCAACAAATTTTTTTAAATTCAAATTGCTAAGGTTAACATACCAGTATTTTTGGTAAAAAAACTTTCTCTACTATCCGTTTTAATGGTTAAAACGAAGTATTGTATACTTTATTAATCATTTCACGAGGGAAAATGTTTTTGACGTAAGAATAACAAAACGAAGAGTAAGCTTAAAGCTTACAAAAATCTTCTTAGAATTATCGCGACGAAAAGGAAAGGCGTTAATTCTATAAGGTCTGGTGCAAGTCACAAAAAAACGCACAATAGGAATTCAGCGGGGTTTTTGGTTGACGGTTAATGAAAGAGTTTACTTAAAAATGCCTCAAGCCAAAGTCACGAATTCAAAGATATATTAAAGTAAAGTTTGTATTTTAAAATCTACGTACTTAAAGTTTTTAAAATTATGTAATTTTCTTTAGATTTTCATGATATTTCGTGGTAATACGTCTTTTCTACTTGAAATGTATTTACTCCAAATTCAACTACGTTAGTATACATTCCCACTACTGGGACGGGCTTTCTTGTGGTTCTTCGGTTTTATTCGTGGTAGAAGGAACTAATATTCCATAGAGGCTCCATGGTCCATTAGTTGATTTGGGGGTTGCATGTGTTCAAAATATTGCGCAACTTTCTTCTAAAGTTTCCTAACAAAGCCAATGTACCAACTGGTCAATGTGTCGTGTCTAAAATCTAAAAATGCTAAAATAGCACAATGTCTCCTACTACGATCGATTCAAATCGACTGAAACGGGTACAAAAAAGGGTTTATGGTAAGTTTTCTGGGATTGATTTTATGTTTAATTTCCTAGAGCATCGACTTGCCACTTTAGCTATAAACACATGCGTGTTATTTTTATTCTGCGTGTCTATACCAGCAAGGTAATACGAATGAAGTGAATTTGTTTTGTCACTACCATTCGATGTTTTCCCCTGGAGTCCCGTCCCTGGAGTGGGATATTAATGGACTGTTGTATGATGATGACGATGATTCAATGTTTTTATTTCTAATATGCTTATTTTTAATGTGCCTTTTTTATATTTAAGTAGTAATGTTTATGAGTTTGTATTAAAACCTACAAAATAATGAATAGAAATGCATTTAGGGGTATACTCAGATAATACAGGTTCGATCTCTGCCTTCAGTTCTGATTGTATACAATAAGTAATATTTTTTCTGAATAAAACATGTCTACAATTTTGACTCCAAAATCAATTTCTTTAAGGTCTAGAAGGATATGAAATAGATAACAACTTTGTATGAATTACATTAAGAATAGAAACAAAGTAACCAGACCAACTGAAATTTCATTGTTATACAGAAAGTTTGTAAGTAGTTAAAGCACGTAAAACCTACTTTGTCGGTACATTAAACAGTTATAGGTGTACGAACCGTACTTTATTAGATCTCATAACTATTTGTTTGGCGGCCAGATGATGTGTGATGACGTCTCATTGATTGGAATATAAAGTCTTTTTATTTTTGACTATCTGACGCCCGCGGCTTCACTTGTGTTGATTAATTATTATTCTACACCCTAAACTACCTATATTCCAAATTTCATCCAAATCCATTCAGTAGTTTTAGCGTGAAAGAGTAACCAACATTCATCCGTCCATCGTCACAAACTTTCCCATTTATAATATTAGTAGGATGTTGGTTCACAGTGGTCACTTTACGACTGTCAATACAATAGGACATCGAGTTGTTTTTTTTTTAATTACTCATAATTTTGATGACGTCTGTGTTGTATCGGTTTACTTAGTTACTATGAAGAAGTTTTGGTGTATAGCTACTATGAGGAATTCGATTCGGCAATCAAACTTTTCATAGTATGTTTATGAACATTGCATTGATCTATTATAGTATTTTCTTTAAACAATATGCCAACAAAACAGTAAGTATGTCAGTGTCTTTTGCCATTGTCTAGTTGCCGTATATTCAGAGAATCATTAACTCCTCTAGGCTTTGTTTGAATGAAATGTAAAAATAAAACACGACGTCATGTGACGATTCATTCAAAATATCAGAAAGCTTATTTACCCCAGTACGGCCGTGTGTCGAATTTATTAATTAAAAACAGAAAATATAATATTTATGTTGTATTGGGTTTTTATGTAAAAAACATCTTTTGTAAAGATTCATCAATATGCCTATTGTTCTGTTGATACAGAAAGTTACGGTTAACTTACACATTTATATGTTTGCGCAGCCTACTTAATTAAATAAATTAAACTATTGCTTTATACTCATTTAAGTATTATAGTTCTAGAACGAGTAGGTAGGTACATTTTCAACCTTGTAACATAAAATTAACTTCATCGACATTGCATCGTTTAGAGTATTGCAAGGGGTTTAAAGCGGAAACCTACACCAATTTAAGGCCTTATATACAAACACACGTAACCCCATGCGTTTTCCTATGGGGGTAGGCAGAGACAACTAAACGCCAAGTACTACGATTCCTTCAAATCGGCACTCTGCAACCCGCCTGGGCCAGTGAAATCCTTTGGCGTTGTATGTGGCTAACATCACTGCATCCATTTTTAGCATCTGTATCCACATATTTATTTTTCATTTTAATATTTAAACCATGTAGAAAAGAACCTCATCATCATGGACCTTTGCGTCTAATTTAAACGATTCATTCATTAGCTCGTGGATGCCATGCACTTTTTACCATGGCTTTACAAGCTAATTCTCAAGCGGCAAATTATGTCGCATACTCTGCAGACAACATTTCCTAACGCTGCTGCAGGAATTTTGTCGGTATGGTGACGTTTCGCTTTCCTATTCTTTAGTGTTAGAGAAGAACATACCACACAGTTAAACGATAGTGAATTAATATAATGTATGTTTAACTAACCTTGTAAACTCCGAAGATCAAGAGCGCACATGCTATTAACCCAAGCGTGCTGCAGGCCAACAATGTGATGTTTAGGGAGACGGTTACTGAAAAGAGAAACTTTCATTAATAAAATAATTATATAATTACTTATCGTGTCTAAGTCTGATTTGACATTGTTGCAGTACTGCTGACTCACGGTTCCAGACCCCAGCGTGTGTATTTATTTGTTCGATATACGAATGTCTAGAGCCTGGATTTACTTTGTGTTAGTTAATTTCACGCCTGTAAAAGTTTCCGGGACACAGAACTTACTATTAAGTATGGGAGTTACATTTTTTATAATAGATTATTGATAATAGATTAAATACTTAATAGAGTTATACGGACTAAAAATATTAAACGTACCTTTCGATTTTGTGCAATCAGCTGGGCACAAGATTATGTATTGTAATCATTATTTCGACACGTATTTAGATTTTTTGGTATGTTGTTATGGCATACCATGTAAAAAACTCAAAATGTTAGGTCTCATAGTTCTAGAATAACACAAAACAACAACTTCTATAGCTTCTAATGAAAACTAGCAATCCTGCAGATCGAACTTTGTTCTACGGATGAGTCGATTTATGTAACCCATAAAAATCTAAAGTACGTTTGGATGTCTTCATGTCATTATAATTGACTATATTAAACATTGGGATTTGTCTTTTATACAAAATAAGCAAACGTTGTCTCTACGAAGTAAATATCAAAATTACAAAATTTGTTACGTCAAGAGAAAGGTTCGAAATTATAAAATAACACGCTGATATTTCAAGGCGCAATAGGTAACTATAAAATGCTAACAAATTCAGAATAATAGCAGACAGAAGGGGGATTACCGCACAGGCGTCACCTGTAGGGGAGACTCGAGTAATCTTGCTTCGCTTATAGCCTCCCTTTCTCACCCAATTTAATTAGAATTTAACGGGGCTAGTAGCAGTGGCTTTATAAACAATGCTATTAATTACCATGTCCTTGTTATTTTACAGTTTATTAGTTGCATCGTGAAGTTAGTAACCAGCCTAGTATCGCGAGTTTTCAAGCACATGGGTTAGCTCTGATGAAAACGAAGAAGCACTTATAGCAAAGACTCGGCGACATTTCTTTGCTTAAACAAACAACGGGCTCTTTCAATTTAAGCGCCGATTACACTACCCTACATGTAGGGCCCTACATCTTGTAGGGCACTAAATGAAGTAGGGCGATCGGGACTCGCCAATCTCCGATATGTAGTGTCCTAAAAGCCTACATATGATTACACTAGACAACATATAGTGCCCTACAAGATGTAGGGCCCTACGTGTAGGGTAGTGTAATCGGCGCTTTAGTCGCTTCGTGCCGTACAGCTTTTTAGGTACCTACCTACTGCTAGTAACCTTAACCATCAAGAAGAACAATGTTTATATTTTGAATGAAATTCGTTATTCTTATGATTATCTTTGTGCGTTATTTTGATTTGTAATAAATACAGTACGAGCGCGTGTGCGTGTGCATGTTTCTTACTGCTTTGCTATTGAGTTTTTCTCTTTATCACGCGACTTTTGGTAAAACTTTCTTTTAGGCTCCGCCAACAGAGGAGTTGGTCATTACGAAGTGGGCGCTCTTAAATATATATTTAGAATGAAATATTTTAACACCAGCTACCTACTATTGCAGTTAAACTGTTAAAATGGAAGATAAAACAAAACAATAAACAATAAAAATGTTAAACACGTAGAAACATCAATCAATGAAACAAAGTAGGTACCTATTTTGTTGAATGTGTGTACTATTTCTCTCAAAATTACTTACAGCGATTTCATTTCGGCGTTTGTATTAAAAAGTGAGTTATTTTCTTTACTCATAACTCATGAACATTCTCATGTCTATATTAAATAATGTGTTACGCGTTTTCTCCACTTAAGATCATTACGACGAATTATGTATTGGAGTGGTTACAGAACATGTTTTCTTAGTTTTGGGGGGTTTGATTCGCGTTTAATGCAAAACTTTGTGTGTTTATACATGAATGTTATTAGTGTATAATATATTATGTATTTTTTTATAAAAATAGGTATGTAGGTATTTACAAAAACCTATTTTCTTCTCCGTGCTTTAAAATGATTACGTCCATGAACAAAAAAAATATTGAATTGAACTCAATTCATTTCAATTCAAATAATTTATTTCAGACAAGGTCAATGGTGTTAGTATTACAAATTAACTTATGTGACTAGTGTTAGTATAAAACATATAAAAAAATAATAAAAAGAATATAAAAAGGGATCATTTATTCGTGTGAATATGGATACTATTTTAGTGACGCATCAGAGGAGAGTCCCACCTATCCTTGAACACGCTCAGGAGACTGTATTGAATATATATTATGTATTTACAAAATAAAGTATAAAAGTATGTTTATCAGTTATCTAGTAACCATAGCACAAGCTTACGGCTAGGTACATGACGTTATGTGAATATGTGAGAAAAAATTTTGTTGTTATTAAATTCACGGGATTTTTTTACGAGAATCGTTTATTCATCAAAGAGATTTGTCTTTTCTTTTATTATATTAAACGTTTGAATTTGTCTTTATGTGAAAAGTACCTACACATAATTTATTATAATATTATGTTATGATGAACTTGCTCGCCCTTTTCAATTAGATAAATATTGCATCATAAACAAAAACGTCCGTTTTTTTTTCGAATGCGAAATTCAACTAATTGAAAAACATTTAAAGTGTTGAGAGTCATCATAACAGCCCATTAATGTCCCACTGCAGGGACGGGCCTCCTCCCGTGACGGAGGGTTACTTGGCCTACTAATACCACGCTGGCCAGACGGATTGGTATAGGGTTTAATTTCAAGTTTTCCTTCTTTTTATTTCGTAAAGATAGTAGTTACGGTTATTCCCTTAGTCGGTTTTTACGACACCCATGGGAGGAGATGGGGTGGTGACATATTGTATTCTTACTCCGTCACCACACCGATAGTGTTGAGAGTGAATTATACAAATACTTTATTGCCTTTTCTCAAGGAATTATGTTTTTTTTTCTATTGGCGGCGCTAGTGAGGCCTATAAACGCTCATATTGGCTTTTCTACAGAAAAAAAATAAACGAAGATTGATACAAACCTAACGTCAGTGCTCTAAGTAAATGAGAGCCAAGGAATTAGATCCTATAGTGGTTAAGTAAAAAGTACATGATTGTTATGTAGAGGTTGCGGTTTTGATCTAAGCTCAATACTGACATTTGTGAGTGCATGAACATGACTATTTGATTTGGTCTGGGTGTGGTTCATCTACAAAATAAATAAACAATATGCCTTAAAACAATAGTCATTTAAGTAATATTATGTACATCATAAATATACATCACATTTCCCTTTAACTCAATCATACAAGCAATGGTTGATTTATTTATCTTTTAATTGTAATTTTTTGAGACAAGTATTTTTACATACAAGAATAATTGACATTGCTTTATACGTCTCCAATAAAAAGTTTAATAAAATGTAGTAAGCTAAGGAGGCCTGCCTTGCCTCGTTGAAAACGTTTTATTGAATGTGATTGAGTTACAAATTGGAAGATATTTTTCTACGTGATCGAATTCAGCTGCGTGTACAAAATATATAAGCACAACTGGTACCTTAATTATTGGAATAAAAAAATCGCAGCCATATTTGAAATTATTCCAAGAGATTCATTTGAACGGTTTATTTTTAATTTAGCGTAGGCACATTTCTTCATCGTCATAATATGTTATCTTGATATTACTTATTATGTTGGTTCATAAGAATAATAATTTAGGAAAGCAATTTCGTTACGATTATACACACATCAAAAAAGTCTAAGCAACATGCATGATATTACAAATTTACCATTTATATTAATTTATTTTACCATTTATTTTAATTATAACGTTGTATTTTATTTTTAAAATAATATTTTTAGGGTTCTATGATGTAAAAATAACAGCTGTTTTCTTTATAAGTTCTTTTAATAACAGAAATTAACAATATTAGAATATACAGGTACATAAGAAACTAAACTTTTTTTTTACAAATTGAAATTTCTTAAGAAAATGAATTTATTGTGAAAGAATAGGACAATTTAATACAAAGTATGGCCTCCTCTGCTATTCAGAACTTGTCGGCAACGATTATTCATTGAATTAATGAGACTGTTTATGTCATCTTGCGGTATTCGCTCCCAATGGAATTGTAGCAAATCCTTCAGCTGTTGGGTTGTTGTCACTCCGTCCAAGTCCTTCAAAACACGTCTCTGGAGCATGTCCCATGCGTGCTCGATGGGGTTGAGGTCTGGCGATTGTGCAGGCCAGGGCAATACCTGGATGTTCTCCGTTGCCAAGTATTCACTGGTTCGCCGAGCTGTATGTGAACGCGCATTGTCATGCATTAACGTAAAATCGGAGCCAAAGGTTTGTGCAAATGGATGGACATAAGGTCTGAGAATATCCTCAACGTAATTTTCAGCGTTCATGTTTCCATTTACAAAAACGAGCTCAGTTCGCCTGTTCTTCATAATACCCGCCCATACCATAACTGTTGAGCCGCTGTATGGATGAACTTCCTGAACGCACCTGAGTCTTTCAGTATTTCCGGGTCGACGGTACACTCGCACCCTTCTTGTATCAGGCCTAAACCCGAATCGCGACTCATCGGAAAACATAATTTTATCCCATTGTTCCTGGGTCCATGTTATGCGTTCTCTACACCATTCATTTCGACGAGCGCGATTCCCGTGACGTATCGGTGGGCACCTGATAGGGCGTCGAGCTCGTAGGCCGTACTCATGCAGTCGATTTCGCACAGTTTGGGGACTTACATCAACACCACTTGAATTTTGTAGCCTCAAACTTATCTCTCGAGCGGTTAACATCGGCTGGCGTCTTGCAGTCAGTTGTATGTACCGGTCTTGCCGAGTGGTTGTACTCCTTTTACGGCCTGGATGCTGTTCAGCGGGTTCCCCTGTATTATTGTAGCGCTGCCAAAGACGACAAATAACACTTCTATGAATACCAAAATGTCGAGATACCTGAGATTGATTACTTCCCGCTTGCAACATCCCTACAGCTTTTTGCATTTCATCTGCCGCCAAATGACGTCGCTCCATGACGTAAAGAATATCTAACAATTCAATTTTGTCGCCAACTGTATTTAAATGGTTGGTAAAATTATAAAATCAAGACTAAAACGTAGCAATTAACATGCACTCAAATTCAAACAAATTCGCAGTCATTTGAATTTTATGAAAAAAAACAAAACATAATCGAAATTTTTTTTTTACAACCAGCCAGTATGTCATCAATAACAAAAAAGTTTACTTACCTATACACTTTGAGTGAGTAAATACTTAGAAATTAATTAATATAAATGGTAAATTTGTAATATCATGCATGTTGCTTAGACTTTTTTGATGTGTGTATATGTAATCAGAATCACACATTTTTTATTGACCTTAGGGTGAAATGGAAGCGTAATTTTCTTTTAACTACGCTGTTGTGTAGAGATAAATGGATAAATGTATAAACGGTAACGAGCTTAAAATATTTGTTTTATACGAACATGTTTTTCATTACTAATTGATTATAAATTTTGATCATGTTTTTTTTACATTAATACTGTAAATTGAAGTAGATATAGATGTAAGCAAGAGTAAAGCGGTTGCAATTTCAATAACTTTAGCCGATAAGGCACTATAACCTTTTTTTTTAATCTTTATTTAAGGAGCTTTGTCACAATTTGACTATGTCGCTCTATTAACGCCTTTCTGGCAAGGAATAAGTAGTGGAAAAATGTATCTAAGGTACTAAGGTAAAGAAGTTCATGTAATTGTCCTATTTATTGCACAAGATCGGGCACAGTTTGCTCTCCCAGGTGGTTGCAAGTAAGGGAAGAACATCGTAGGGCCCTACCACACGATATTTGGGGACTCCGGGACACGTGCCATCCAGACCAAAAGACAGATGTAAAGCTTTTGATAGGGTATATCCACATCATTATCATCATTCATTCCCCTGCTCTTATCCCAACTCAATTTGGGGTCGGCGCAGCATGTCTTCTTCTTCCATACTTTTCTATCGGACGTCATCTCACAAGTAACACTCTTTGCAGCCATATCGTCTTTCACACAATTCGTCCATCGTTTTTTTTGGTCGTCCTCTACCCCTATATCCATCCACATACATGTTCAACACATTATCCACGTTAAATTTAAAAGTTTTCATTATTCACTATTATATATTTTTATTACATTTGGGTCTAATATAAATAATAAATTTGTATAAAAAATCTATTAGCTACATATATAATTATAAAAGGTCCTTTCATGACCCTCACAGGCGCTAAATGTTTTGTTAATATTTCTAGTAAGTACGAGTACACACCTCAACAAAGTCTAGGGATATTTGGTATTTACTCAATTAACTTCAAAATTATTGAAGATAGCATACAACATGTTTATATTTTTATAAAGACCATTTATCAGGCTACAATACAGAGTTAAATTAAAGAATTATTTTTGCATAAATAATTTTTTATTCAAATAAATAAAAAACTTGGAAAATTAGTAAAACTAACAATGAATGTGTTTCTTAAGCAAAAGTGAAAATAAGCAAAAAATAATCTGTTTTTAACTGTTATGTGAGTAATCAGTAGTCAGCACATTAAAAAAACCGTAAATAACGGTCCTGAAATGGTTTTTCATGCTTTTATTATGTTATTCAGGTCTTGGTGCGGTATATTGTTCCAGGTCCGACTGGGATGCAAAAAAAGTTGCCCTTCCATCGCAATTTTATGCAGGAAAAATCACAAAAACCCTTCTTTTGAACATGTCCTACGCGTATTTTATGGTTTTGAGGATAGGGGATTGAGTGGTTCAGCATAAAATCGATACGTCGTGCTCCTGCAACCAGCTCGTCAACACTCTCGCTTTATGCGAACTGGTGTTATTGTCCATGAACTTGAACATTTGGCCCAATTTTAGTCTACGGGGGTAGATTATTAGTACTAGCACCTCGTTCAGTTATTTTTCAGCCGTTATGGTGTTTCTGATCAAAACGCGCTCTGTTCTTCGACCGATACAAATTCCCGCCCAAACCATAACTTGTTATATCGTGGTATGAATAGATTTCCTGAGGATGTTGTAGACGGCTATCACAACCAGGAACTCGCCCAGCACGTTCTCTACGTGAATCCGAGTGGAAACCGAACCGGGACTCATGTGTAAACACTACTACAGATCACAGGTTATCTTTGCAGAGCAAATGTTCACGAGCCCAGTCTAGTCGTCGTGCGCGATTCGCTCGGCGTAGTGCTGGAGTATAAAGCGGTATGCGAACATAAAGGTGGGCTTCGTGCCGACTTCTTCTGACAGTTTGGTCACCCGCAAAAGGCTCCACCAAGAGCTGGAGCCTTTACACCAGCTGCATGGTAGTAACATTTGGCTGTCTTTTCGCGGGAACTTGCAAAAATCGATCATGTCGTTAAGTGGTGATAGACTTTTTGCTGTGGTATCTTTCAGCCACTTCACCAGTAGCACGATAACGTGACCATAACCCTGATTTCATATTTTGTATTGTTCTAATCTCTTTAGCAATACTCCGCTTAGTACCCGCAGCTGGGAGCATGCCTACTGCCCATAACATTTTCTCTCTGATGAAATGGCGCCGCTGCTTGATGCACACAATATCATTCATTCGAAATAAACGTTTAAGTAAATTGTTATAAAACTTAAATTTTACACAAAAAAGCAGTCAAAACTTACTATTGGTAAATGACATTTTCGAACTTGACTACGTTTAAGCCGCGTAAATCTTTTATTTTTAATTTAATTTTTCAAATTCATATTTAGAATGGTTGAAAAAGGTTAACAAAGTAAGTTTTCATCAAAAGAATTTAAAAAAAAACAAAATTACAAACCAAATTTTTTTAGTTTCACAACTTTATACAAAATATCCCTAGACTTTGTTGAGGTGTGTATATATGAAAAATCGTCTTTGAAAATAAATAAATAATTTTCTTTTTCGTGTGGTTACAAAGACATAGAATGCTAAGAGCTATCACCCCATGGGAGTCGTAAAAGTACTCTAAAGAAACTTCTGCAGATATTTTCTATACGAAGACAAAAAGAAAGAAATCTTAATAACATTACATCGTTGTATTATCGTTCTTGATATACACACCTCAACAAAGTCTAGGGATATTTGGTATTTACTCAATTAACTCCAAAATTATTGAAGATAACATGCAACATGTCTATATTTTTATAAAGGGAATTCATCAGGCTACAATCCAGAAATAAATAAAAGTATTATTTTTGCTTAACCAATTTTTTATTCAAATAAATAAAAAACTTGG
The DNA here is from genome assembly GCA_905475405.1 of Schrankia costaestrigalis. NCBI lineage: Eukaryota > Metazoa > Arthropoda > Insecta > Lepidoptera > Erebidae > Schrankia > Schrankia costaestrigalis. The sequence continues at coordinate 19,001,001 of FR997825.1, read as the reverse complement.
AAAATTAGTAAAACTTAAAATGAATGTGTTTCTTAAGCAAAATTGAAAATAAGCTAAAATTAATCTGTTTTTAACTGTTATGCGAGTAATCAGTAGTCAGTACATTCAAAAAACCGTAAATAACGGTCCTGAAATGGTTTTTCATGCTTGGATTAAGTTATCCATGTCTTGGTGCGGTATATTGTTCCAGGTCCGACTATGACACAAAAAAAGTTGCCCTTCCATCGCAATTTTATGCAAGAAAATTCATCAAATCCCTTCTTTTGAACATGTTCTAAGCGTATTTTATGGTTTTGAAGTTAGGCGATTGAGTGGTTCAGCATAAAATGGATACGTCGTGCTCCTGCAACCAGCTCGTCATCGCTCTCGCTTTATACGGACGGGTGATATCGCCCATGAGCTTAAACATTTGGCCCAATTGTAGTCTACGGGGATAGATTATTAGTACTAGCACCTCGTTAAGTTATTTTTTAGCCGTCATGGTGTTTCTGATCAAAACGCGCTCTGTTCTTCGACCGACACGAACTCCCGTCCAAACCATAATTGTTCCATCGTGGTATGAATGGATTTATTGAGAATGTTGTAAACGGCTATCACAACCAGGAACTCGCCAAGCACGTTCTCTACGTGAATCCGAGTGGAAACCAAACCGGGACCCAAGCGTAAACACCACTACAGATAACAGGATATCTGTGCAGTGCAAATGTTCACGAGCCCACTCTAGTCGTCGTGCGCGTTTCGCTCGGCGTAGTGCTGCAGTACAAAGCGGTATGCGAGCACAAAGGTGGGCTTCATGCCGACTTCTTCTGACAGTTTGGTCTCCCGCAAGAGGCTCCACCAAGAGCTGGAGCCTCTAAACCAGCTGCATGTTAGTAACATTTGGCTGTCTTTTCGCGGAAACATGCAAACATCTATCATGTCGTTGAGTGGTGATAGATTTTTTGCTGTGGTATCTTACAGCCACTTCACCAGTAGCACAATAACGTGACCATAACCTTGATATCATATTTTGTGTTGTTCCAATCTCTTCAGCAATACTCCGCTTAGTACCCGCAGCTGGAAGCATGCCTGCTGCCCTTAACATTTCATCTACGATGAAATGGCGCCGCTGCTTGATGCACACAATATCATTCATTCGAAATTAATGTTTAAATTGTACTAAAACTTAAATTTTACACAAAAAAGCAGTCAAAACTTACTGTTGGTAAATGAAAATTTCAAACTTGACTACGTTTAGGCCGCGTAAATCTTTTATTTTTATTTTATTTTTCAAATTCAAATTTCGAATGGTTGAAAAAGGTTAACAAAGTAAGTTTGCATCAAAAAATTAAAAAAAATTATACAGGTATTTTTGAATTTCACAACTTTATACAAAATATCCCTAGACTTTGTTGAGGTGTGTATATCTAGATAGATATTACCAGCCAGCTTTGTTTGCCTTAGAGTCGCATTAGTGAACTAAGATTCTCCCAGTGAAAGAGGCCAATTCGGTATGTAAAGTTTTTTTTCGTTTTTTTTTTTGTATTTTTATTTTGAAGGTATTTTAGTTTCCTACCTATAGTTTATTTTTAATTAATATTATAAGTTTTACTTGTAATGACGTCATGCGTATAGCTGAATTACTTGATCAATGAAGGCAGAGAGAAACTTCTGTTCACCCGGACGCATGACGTCATTTAGAGGTCAAATTAAAGACAAAGTAATGCATGTATAATTGTAAAAATGAACACAATCTTGCGGTTTTTTGCACTAAAAATATGATATTATTCCTAAAATCTCTAAATGGTTTTGTAATCAACATAGGTAAACTTTTACTTTACATACCGAATTCATGCAATGACACATCAGCATGGTGTTATAACAAACAAAGTTCTTACTACACTATTCATTCAAAAACGACAATATGTTCAGCTAAAAGCAATATTTATTTAGGAAAAACAGATAGGCTCGCATCAACGTAGTTTTCCTCAATGGCGTAATGTTCAAGTACCTACGTGGGCTGCGTTCAAGAGGTATAACAACGTTTTGAAGCCCTCTCAGGTTAATTGTTTAAGCCACGAATGATATCCTAGCTCTATGTATGATAGTGTATTAGCTATACTTACAAAAAGAGTATTTAAGTGTTCCTATTAGTTGCATAATATCTACAAAACAAGATAGGTTTTGGCTTAGATAAAAACCACTGTGTGAAAAATAAAAAGTTATTATTTATAACAGTATTTCTCACACATTCACACTAACACAATCTAGTGACGTTCTAAGCAGAACTCATCAAATCGGGTCACTTACGAAGCAGAACTCGTCCTAGGGTTAAACACTTTATTTAAATACATTTTTTGTCAATATTTCATTGAGCTGGAATCGAATGCGAAAACTTTGTGTAGCAGTTGTAGACTCTCTAATCATTACACCATAGAGGTCAATAATAAAATAAGTTAAATAAATCCTTACTACTAGCCCTTAAGTTGTACTAAACTAATAAGTTAAATAAATCCTTACTACTAGCCCTTAAGTTGGACTAAACTAATGGGACCAACTAATGATCGCTAACTAATATTAAAGTGATAAAGTTTTTAGTATTTTTAGTTTCTCACCATACGCATGATGTAGAGAATGAATTGCTAATTCTGTAACGTATCTAAGAGTTATTTAACAAAGAAATTTGTTTGAAAAAAAAAATTGTCATAAAGCAAAACTCCGGTAATTTTACCAAAGTTACATAAGTATAAAAGTGGATAGGATTGTCCTCAAAACCGGATAAAACACCTACGATACCAGTGGGATTTTGAGGCGTTTTTATGCTATCAGGACCTTAGTAGGTTGCCTATCGCGCCTGTATACACAATAGTAAAACAATAGGAATGCATAATATTACTCGTTTCAAATAAGAATGTGCTTGAGCCTGCGCCATATTGTGACGGCACAATTCTTAAATTGAAGGTAAACCACAACATTTTCTTCGATTTAAGCGTCAATTCACATGCACCACAACCACACCGCGTCGCAGCGATAAAACGTGGTCAAGCTGTGGTTACGTGTGAACAGTTTCGCAGCGGCTTTTTGACGTTGCGTTGTGGTAGCGACAAAATTTCGATGTGGTTGCGTTGTCGATGTCGTGGCAATGTGGCCGCGGTGCCGCCGGCGGTGATGAGGTTGCCGTCGCCGTCGCGATGTGGTTGCGATGTGACCGTATTACACAGGTGGTCGTAAACAACGACAAAATGTGGTATAAAATATACGCCCGACCACATGGCGTCGTTGTTGTTTGGTTGTCGTTGTGGTGTGGTTGTGGTCTGGTTGTGAAGTGGTTGTAGTGCGTGTGAGTTGGCCCTAAGACTTGTGACGTCACAACATAGTACAGGCTCATGCATTCTTATTTGAAACGAGTAATATCATGTATGATGCAAAGGCCAGCGATAAGATTTATAAGGACCCACTGGTTATCCTGATGGACGTGATGAAGTATAACTCTGACGAGGACGTCATCACGTTCCTCAGGAACCAGAACAAGTATATCTTAAGGCAGGAAAAGGTGCAGATAGCTTACAAAAAGAGGGCGAGGAATCCTCTTACCCAACGCGTAGTAATGAGAGTGGAAGTAACGTACATCGTTCTTATACATTTTCTAATTTCGTGAGATTAATTTTTATTCATATAAAAAATACAAACCAGTAAAATGACGTTTTTAAAACTTTTTCGTTATTATACAAAGTACCTACATAACGTGGTACATACCTACATAACGTTCAACGAATGTAAACTGCCAGCAACAGTGACATTTTTGTTTTGGGCTCAGAACGTACACAAATATTTTATACACATAGCTTTAAAAAGGATTTTGTTATTTATAGAAGACACGTTTTCATCTGAGTACTCAAAAAAGAGATAGAAGATATTATTATTATATAAGAATAGAAGACTCGTAAGTGCAAATGAGATAGATATAGAGAAATGATAAGGCTTTAAAACTCAGATGATAATGCGATATCAATAGTTTATGGCAACCCTAAGTTATCACCTCGATGGTTGGCGGTCATTCACTGTGCGATTTTCGCGAAGCTTCCTACCGCGAACATCTGTTTTGTGGAACAAGCTTGCTGGGGCGATATTTCCAGACCGTTACGACTTTGGAAGCTTCAAGAAACGACCGTACTCCCTTCTCAAAGGTCGGTATCGCATCTGTGTTTCCTCGGGTGTTGCGGGTGTCCATAGGCGGCGTTGATCATTTACCATCAGGTGACATGCTGGCTCGTTTGCCACGCATCATATAAAAAATAAATCTCTAGGGATCTTGCACATTGTCGCAAGGACATTTACTTGAAGCCGTACCTACACTAAGAACATCCAAGCTCACCAAGCAAGTTCCTTCGAATTCTTCTTTTCTGGGAATACTGCTGATCAAGCGTACTGATAAATGAATAATATTAGATGATATATTTTGTATTTCCTTTCTTGCGGTGATCAATGTTTTCCATTTTGGATCTTTATGAAATCCACTACAAGAAAAAACCGGCCAACTGCGTGTCGGATTCACGCATAAAAGGGTTCCGATTTTTTTTTATTTAAATCATTTGTAAGATAGATTACGCGGTAATAAGCGGTTTACGATTTACGACGTATTAAAAAAACTACTAACTAGATCTCGTTCAAAACAGTTTTTACTTAGTCCGTAACCACAGAATGGCTTTTTATAATTGCAATAGACAAATTCAACCGAAACGTAGGGATTATAAAATGTTTCTCATTTTTGTGATATCCTCATATAACACGAAAACCAGTAATTTACTTAGTTAGGATAAAATTGAAATATAAATAAAACCATAATGTAAATCTGTCTCAAAACACAATTACTGTTTAAAAACAACAGAAAAGATTCCTAATATAATATTCCAACACAGCGTAAGTACGCATAATCAAACATCTCTTCGCAAATCAAATACACATCAGCGTTATTAAAAGCATTGTCTTCTCATACATCTTATATCCGTCTTTTTCTAACTCATAACCATTTTGATTTAACCTCTCACTTACACACTAACCGGGAATGTAACAAACCTACGCTTTCCCTCGCCTTCTCTATGAACGTACGTGCACTTAATATTCTTGTAGAATAAATTGGCAATGACTTGCGTTTGTTTGTGTTTTATTTTAACATTTTTCTTAGTTCTTTATTTGCCTTATCTTACGAAAGCTTTATTTATAATAATAAATTATATATAAAACAAATTCTATCTCGCTTGCACTTACGGGTCTATTATTTTATATATTACTAGCTGACCCGTGCCCACTTCGTTATGAAAAAACGCGTCACTTTTTTAAACATATTTCATTACCGCTCCACTCTTATTAGTCATAGCGTCATACTATATAGCCTATGACACTCCACGATAAATAGCCTATTCAACACAGAAAGAATTTTTAGAATCGGTTCATTAGATCCAGAGATTACCCCCTACAACGTCACAAACACATAATCACACAAACACACAAACTTTACCTCTTTATAATATTAGTATAGATAGATAATCTATCTCTTTATAATAATTATTTATGACAATTTTACATTACAAAACTTTTTGTAAACAAAAGATATTGCTCCCTTAGTAAAGCTTGTCATATGACGGTTCGGCAAATTAATTTTCCCTTCAAAACTTTAAGTGTCCTTTATTTTTGTGGCTCAGATGTAGATACTTCTCATTTGTTTATTCTTCAAGAAATAATGTTTTAACTAATTTAGTTGATCAAATAATTACACTGTGTTATTTAAACCTGAGTAGAGTTTTATAAGTAGTATTTTATAATCGTTTACAAAAGGTAAAGTGTTATATATTGTAATTGACAAAAACTCTAAAAGAAAGAAGATTAAAAATATTGTTACTTTACTCTTTTTTTATAGAAAGAAGTTACTGCTAGTACTAGATTCAACCAAAAACAAAATGGAGCTTAAGCATAGGCACTATCAATACATACTATCTTGATCAAGGGATTTTTTTAAAAGTTTTCTTCTCTTGGAATAATTCGAATATTTCGTAGTCACCATTAACACAGGGTCACGCGATGCGAAGGCGTGGTATGGGTTTATGTATTTCGGTTATTTCCCATACGAATTTTGGTTAAGTTATGTTACGGCTCAGTTTATTAAATAAGCTGTTTGTCTTTTTAAATCCTAGAAATATTATACAAAAGAACCCCTTATTTTTCGCTCTAACGTTGTACAGATTATTTAACCCAGTCCTGATGGCCCTTTTTTAAGTTATTTGTCATTTCGGAGCGTGTTAATAACAACAAAGACTTGATTACATTATTTATCGTTTATCCGTTGTCTAGCTTTGCTTAGTTTGGGACTAGGTGGCGATGTGTGAATGTGAGAGGATTATTATTTATTTACATTGTGTCAGTCCATGTATTTAAAGAAAGGGCCCAGGAATAGCCGCGGGCTGCAGAATAATCATGGTTTCTCGCAGCCTCTGGCCTGTGTAAGAGACCAACTACCTGGAGTTTTAGCCTGTGTCTTCCCGCAGCGAAAGAACGGAACTAGAGACATGAGAATTTTCCCGGTCAACAAAAAAGTTAGTACATCTAAATAGTTTTATACTGAACATCTGGAAAATGTTGAAGCAGTTACCATGAAAACCGCTACCAAACATCCCACTGCACTTTTTATGGCAGTCGTGAATAAACAAAAAGTAAAAGTAACAAAAATATATTATTACAAAATAATTACTTTATTAAACGCCACTCAATTACGTATCACACCGTTTCATCACTACTTTACAGGGTCTTTAGCTTTCTCCTTTAAATTCCAACACCTTGAGATTAATTAAGAGCTCAACTGCGTAAGACAGGAATGGGGAGAGCGTATCCCAACCTCCTCTTTGTTTTCCCTAAGCAACTGTGATGTAAATATTGTATACAATCAAAACATATTCCTACAGTAATTAGCTTTTGAGGTATACGAAAACTTGGTTAGGGGCGTATAACTTGTAAATGTTAATCGAATTTTGTATTAAATAGCAAGCGTGCAAGGAAGTTTTTAAATAAATATTAGGTTATACGTAGAAAAATCAGATTATTTGTTATTGTTAGTCTCACAAATTAGTGTGTCGATGATCGAACAAGAATAGAATAATAATTTATATTTGATGTAAAACTTTTCAGTTCAAACTTAATAAAATGCTTTTTCTCCTTTTTATGCTACATACACATGCTGTGCCCTAATCCCATTGTATTATGTATAAACATAATTAAGAAATTACAATTAGTTATTAATGTTTGCATTAGTCTGGTTATTTGAGCAAACATTTAGGTTAATGCATACATATTTGTGCATGAGCGTGAATAATATTATTATCATTCGATAATAGAATCAATGACATACTCGTATATTATTAGATACCAATTTTTTATGTTGACTAATTGGATAAAATGTTTGATGTACGGTCAGGGAAATTAATTGATTAGCAGGTAGACAACCTACGTAATTTAGTCGTATTATATACCGAAATTTTGAAAGATATTACACCTCAAAATAGACATAAGATAACATAGCCAATAAGTAAGAATCGCATTACAAACTCCTTTGTTTACAAACTTGCAAAAATTACATTCTGTCCAAAGAGTAAAAAATAAATTTAGAAAGTATTATCGACACGTCAAAGTTCGCGTTACCCCGGGTTTCCAAATAACTGATCATGTAAAAATCAACTAATCAAGTGTCTAAACGGTCATTTTAGTTTCTGAAAATGACAGTTTTGACACTTGATTAGTTGATTTTTAGTTGATCAGTTATTTGGAAATCGGGGGTTAGTGTCACGAACTTCATTATAAAATTGAAGAATTTTACTTGAACACAAAATACCTGTCTGTCATAGATAGAGAGAGACAAGGCTAGGTATATACACCTTGTCCATTCAATTTTACGACTGCCAAGATGTCGGGGTTCGTCATCAGTCGTCTGTAGTCGGTAAATAGTAACCTGACAGATTTCAAAATTATGCAAACTGCTAAGCAATTAATTTCCTTGAGTGTACCTAGTATACGACTAAAGTTTTCATTTCGGTTTCTTGTATAGTAAGTGTATACTCATTCCAAACTAAGCAGAGCTTATACTATAAAGACTAGAAAACTAAGATCTTCTTATTTTCTACTCCTCCTTTTCGGGAACCCTCCAGGATGCACTTCGACCCCATCGGATCTTTTGTACTGGTCCCCCGTTTACCACCCCACAGCTTCGTCGATCAGTTTCGCGAAGGAGATGAGTAAGCCTAGCGGTCGAAGTCACTAGGGGTAGGATATATGCTATCACTAGTAGCAGAAAACTAAGAAACATATTTCATATAAATATTAAAGGATCATACAGCTATATACACACAAATGCTTTAGTACTGCGGGTTTCGATCGCGCAATCTCCTGCGGCGCCGACAAGCAGATGCACTAAGCAATACGCGATTCAGTCGTTAAGTCTTGTAAGGCAACTTTATATTCGTACCAAGTACAATATCAGAAAGACAAATATACAGAAACATAGAGGTCCGTATCGATTAATTTTTTCAACGTTTTTAGTATGAGTACTTTTAATTAATTTTGTAGTTAAATCAAAGTTTATTTCTCACAGCAATAGAAAAAAATGAGTCATGTTAGAATATGTAAAGAAAATTAATGGAGAATTGAGGTTATCTGCAGAAAAAAATGGTATTCGTGTGACTAACGAAGGATTGTCAGTTTATTAGTGATCGCTCTTAGAATTAGGTACACGATTAATTATGTTACAAATCACACATAAATGGAAACATAGCTTGACGATGATGAAACTATAACCTCTCAGTAAACATAAACGTGAGGTGACGGAGTAAGAATACAATATGTCATCACCCCTTCTCATCCCATGGGTGTCGTAAAAACCGACCAAAGGACTATCCGTAAATAGTATCTTTACTAGGTAAAAAGAAAACTTGAAATAAAACCCTGTACCAATTCGTCTGATCAGCGTGGTATTAGTAGGTCAAGTATCCTTTCGCCACGGGAGGAGGACCGTCCCTGCAGTGGGACATTAATAGGCTGTTATGATGAAACATAAACAAAAATACAACGAACATAATTATTTTTGACTCATGAGCAATGTAATTAGTTCTCAAAAGCAACATTAATTATTTGAGTTAAGTATGTACTTTAGTGCACAAAACGGCTCAGTTATCACAGCGAGTTGAAACATTGCGAACACTCATTATTCGTAGCTGTTATATTCATACAACATATTTACCTTGCAGAGTGTGTAATGTTATTTAATTATGAATAATAGTTAATTTTGTTTCTAATTTTTCCTATGGAATAAGTAATTGCACGGTAGACTTTACCATGATTGCCGGTATAGCTTGTCAGCAAGATAAAAGGAGCAAGTATATATTTGGAAAACTTGATTTTAAACCCTATACCAATCCGTCTGGCCAGCGTGGTATTAGTAGGCCAAGTATCCCTCCGTCACGGGAGGAGGCCCGTCCCTGCAGTGGGACATTAATGGGCTGTTATGATGATATATTTTTTTTCTTGAGGACAAGTACTTTGTTTCTGACGACAGTTACTAATGTACGCGGGCTGTGGTGAGGCGGATGGCCCTCAACCAAAGACATTTTAGTGACGTGCCTCAGGGGCACCCCCTTTGGGGTACGAACCTCGGCTTAGACCGTCACTGACTAACAGGACGTGCGGAAGGCACACCCTCTAGGAGCGAACGCGGCGCGTATTCCGGCCTCGACGGCGAGGACGGAACCGCGGACGTTTTGTTGTGGCTTCGCGAGCCGCAAGTATTAACTCTGCCTCTGAATACTTACTAGAATATGCAACATCATGGCAAGAGAATGTTCCTCTTCAGAGGCTGTCCTGCTTGAAATATTGACGAACTTTGAGGTGGCAATGGATACGTCACAAATCACATAAAATCATAATGGTAATGGCACAATGGTACAACTTTACGATCTTTGTGGTGTAGTGGTTTTGGACTGAATTACCACTTTATGCAATTCTTTATTCGGTGCCTTAACGTGAATGTTAGTCTGGGTGTTAAGGGCAGGCCACAGAAATCTAAATAAAAGGAGAAATGGTATGACGGGGTTTTCTTGTCAAAGCAATATGATTAGAACGATTATATAGCTAAAAATGGCTGTCACCTAGGTTTAGCTGTGTTTTGACAACGACCGGGATAACATATAAAATGCCGAGTTGTTCCGTGGTTGCCTGTAAAAATAAGAGCAATAAAAAAAACTTTATTAATAATGGAATCACTTACCTTATCTTAGTACATTTATTTTATTGTATTTACCTCTAAAATCATGAAAAAATAATTTTCGATGTCCTCACTATGTTATTTTCATATTCGGATAATTAAGTACTATAATATTTTTGTAACATATACATTGCTTCTCTAATGTTGTGTAAACTAGTCATTCAATGAATATATGAAGCAATGAACTATTCGCTCAACGATATTACGTATGACAAGTGGTTGCTAACCGTGATCGCTCTAACAACCAAACGATAGTGACGACCCGTTCATGACTACGACTATCTATCGTTTTCGATAAAAAGTCGTGTATTGAAGGAATTTTAAATTGTAAAAGTTTTATTAAGTTAAGTAAATGAAAAAAATATTTTTTTTAAATGTTAAATTATGTAATTTCAATATAAGTATTACAATGTTGAATTAATATCCTAAATCAAAGGTGGCGTAAGTACTCTAGAACATAAAGGTTTAAAATGATCATTAGAGTGGTTTTAAAAGTTTTTTTAAAAGCTCATACATTTATTAGCACACACAGCTTTTCGTCAAAAGTCGTGGTTTGAAGTCGGCTAGGCTTTACCGACTGTGGCTAAATTATCGCTAGCTCTCCCTCACAGGTGCGTTAATTTTGTATGACAACAGTCAAAATGTTACAAACTGCTGCGACAATAAGGACGCAAAAGAAGTATGACGCTTGAGTTCCTTCAACCTGCGATATTACGACATCAGTTCACGGATTAATTTGTTTCACGACATGTACAATCTTATACACACTGTCGTGAATATTATTTTACAAAAGTATTGTACAATTATATATTATTACATTATACATATTTATGTAAAAGTAATTATTATTTATATTTATAAGTAAGTATTTATTTTTTAATAAAATAAGTGTAAGTCTTGTCTATCGATAAATTTTATTAATCATCTATCGATAAGGTCAACGCCTAGCATAAATGTAATTTTTTTACATGTAGTAGTTTTAAATTGTAGTAGTTCTTCTATCTAAATTTATTTTAGTTTGTTTTATTTGTTTAAATATAGTAGCGCTAATTGGTTCGCTGTGACACCGTGTAAGGGAGATATTTCAAGGAGAAACGAGACAGAGTAATTGCGTTCATTGATAATCTAGATGTAACTGAGAACAGTACTCTATTCGTATATTCTATTGCTGTGTGTGTTAAAAATCTGGCGACATTAGGTTTCCATACAAAATGACAATCAGGGCACATCTCCTTTTTTCAGATATCTGTGGGGCAGGCAGATGGGTAAGTAAATTATTTTAACTCAAGTTTCACTTTCTTCTATAAATATAAACTGTTATTCCTCTTTTACAACTTCGCCTAGTTGAGGTGGTGTAAGAGCACCCTGTATATTAAGTCCGTTCAAATAAGTCAGTAAAAATGCAAACATATCAAATCAAAGCAAGTTGGAAAGTACATTGTATTTATTTATTTTATTGTAGGTAGCATTCAGTATTCTGTGCCTACTCATATGAGAATAAGACATAATATGTGTAGGCTAATAAGCCCCTTTACAAGACACGAGAATCATATCGATAAAAAACTTATTATCTTAGTTAGTATCAGTGAAATAAAATGCTTTAATATTTAAATTCATATTGTATTCTTACTCCGTGTGGTGACGGAGTAAGCATACAATATGTCACCACCCCATCTCATTCCATGGGTGTCGTAAAAACCGACTAAGGGAATAGTTCCTTTAGAATGAGTGACTGCTGTTGTATATGTCTATAGGATAGGATAGCATGGATAGCCGTGAATATTATCTTTACGAAATAAAAAGAAGGAAAACTTGAAATTAAACCCTATACCAATCCGTCTGGCCAGCGTGGTATTAGTAGGCCAGGTATCCCTCCGTTATGGGAGGAGGCCCGTCCCTGCAGTGGGACATTAATAGGCTGTTATGATGAATGTTTAAATTGTAAAAATATTTTTGATCCTAAACATTCAATAGCTTTTCAGAGCTATGAGAACTTTAAATTTAAACATTCTTTAAAGAAAAATACAAGTAGGTCCCCAAAGAACTTGAAAATAAAGGGTTCTCCATAAAGCTAACTGAAGCCTTTAAAAACAGAAAATATTCTGTTTTTAAAGGTTTCAGTTAGCAAAATATTAAAAGCTGATTACTACCTACCTTAACAGCACTTGACTAAAAAGGCGATACTTGAAAACGAATATAGCTATTTACCCCGTTCACTTATCTTTCTTCAATAAATTCCTCTCAAAATTACTATTTATAACTTAATTGATCTCGAAAATTATTGTTCAAAATTTTAGAACGGACAAATCGTTTTAATATCCTCTTGTAATAATTATTTAGTTAGCAAGTATTACACTCAATTTATTAATAGTTAATTATAGCGTGTAAAATAATTGTTTTAAGAGCTCTAATACTCGAAAAGCAAGAACCCGACAATAATGAAAGACATTTAATTTAGTTTTTGAAGACCCATATAAACACAGTGGCTTAAAAAAGTTGAACATATTTTATAATTCACAAATGACGCATTCAACCGTACAATATAAACTCTTTAGCTTAACATTTTTAACAAAAGATTTTAAAATAAACGGCTGAATAAAGCTTTGTAGGCTAAATAATAGTTGTATTCTATAAAATGAACAAACAAAATCCACGTAAAATTATATGATTTAAAAATGCCTTTTTAATATAAAAGTTATTTACAACAACACAATATAAACATACTCTTTATTAAAATAAGAAATAAACCTACGATGCTGCACAGGCATCAAAAATGTCTATATCATGCACTCCGCCCAATCTGTTTATTATATTAGTAGCCTGACAAATAAAACCGTCCTGTGGAGAATCTTTCGATGCGAACACAGATATCTGAAAAAAGGAGATGTGCCCTGAATGTCATTTTGTATGGAAACCTAATGTCGCCAGTTTTATTAACACACACAGCAATAGAATATACGAATAGACTACTGTTCTCAGTTACATCTAGATTATCAATGAACGCAATACTCTGTCTCGTTTTTCCTTGAAATATCTCCCTTACACGGTGTCACAGCGAACCAATCAGCGCCAATATATATATACAACTAAAACAAACTTCAAAAAATTTATATAAAAGAACTACTCAATTTAAAACTACTACATTCGAAAAAATTACATTTATGCTAGGCGTTGACCTTATCGATAAATAATAATAATTAATAAAATTTATCGATAGACAAGACTTACATATTATTAAAAATTAAATACTTATCATATACTTAAATAATAATTACTTTTATATAAATATGTATTATATAATAATATATAATTGAACAATACTTTTGTAAAATAATATTCACGACAGTTTGTGTAAGATCGTACATGTCGTGAAACAAATTAATCCGTGAACTGATGTCGTAATATCGCAGGTTGAAGGAACTCAAGCGTCATACTTCTTTTGCGTCCTTATTGTCGCAGCAGTTTGTAACATTTTGACTGTTGTCATACAAAATTAACGCACCTATCGAAGTTGTATAATATAAGACTAAGTATACAGATTATTTTTTGAAGCAGGTAACAGCGTGTACAGTTCATTTATTCAAGCATGTGCATGCGCATGCCAAAATGCGCGAGCAATATTGCGCCTAGATAAAATTAAAACAATAGCATGAATATAGGAATTGATAGATGAGCATTTAGACTGATTTTAAGCAAATCTGATAAAACCAGTTAAAAGCACGTGTGTGCTAATAAATGGATGAGCGTTTAAAAAAAACTTTTAAAACCACTCTAATCAACCTTTTTACCTTTATGTTCTAGAGTACTTACTCCATCTTTGATTTAGGATATTATTTCAACATTGTAATACTTATATTGAAATTACATAATTTAAACAGCGTAACACAACATTTAAAAAAAAATCTCATTTAACTTAATAAAACTTTTACAATTTAAAATTCCTACAATACACGACTTTTTATCGAAAACGATAGATAGTCGTAGTCATGAACGGATCGTCACTATCGTTTGGTTGTTAGAGCGATCACGGTTAGCAACCACTTGTCATACGTAATATCGTTGAGCGAATAGTTCATTGCTTCATATATCATTGAATGACTAGTTTAGACAGCATTAGAGAAGCAATGTATATGTTACAAAAATATTATAGTACTTAATTGTCCGAACATGAAAATAACATAGTGAGGACATTGAAGATTATTTTCTCATGATTTTAGAGGTAAATACAATAAAATACATGTACTAGCATACGGTAAGTGATTCCATTATTAATAAAGATTTTTTTATTGCTCTTAATTTTACAGGCAACCACTGAACAACTCGGCATTTTATATGTTATCTCGGTCGTTGTCAAAACACAGCTAAACCTAGGTGACAGCCATTTTTAGCTATATAATCGGTCTAATCATATTGCGTTGACAAGAAAACCCCGTCATACCACTTCTCCTTTTATTTAGATTTCTGTGGATGCGAAAGTTAGGTGAAAAGGGATATAAAAGTTAGGTTTAGTGGGAATAATTATAGATATTTTTGATGGCGAATTGGAACAAGCCATCGAGTTATATCCGCAATCTCACGATTTTACTCTGTCAAAAACGTATGAGAATTTATGTCCGCATTTAAGTATGCATATTTTACACATTTCTTCTGTACTATTTGTACCTATAAACCTTATTAGTGTAAATGGTATGTACATTAGGATAAGATAAGATGAGGAAATATTTATATATCATTTTCAACAAATAGAGTTTTTAAAACGACAAAAGTAAATTAAAAATGTATGTTTCATAAATTAGCATTGTCTCAATAGAGGCACAGCTAACCTGTTAACCTATTTAAAAAAGTACAAGTGCATGAGTTTTTTCTTGTCTATTTTCATACAGAGAATAAACGCAACGCCCTTGTAAACAATTTCAACGGTGTTCATAACAATTTAACTAAGTATTTTTTTTTAAATTACACGCGAAATTGGCATTATCCCTTGTGACAATAAAAAAATTCCGATTATTTGTGGGTCGCAACATTTACTGTTCTGCGTGGAGTTAAAATTAAATTTAAAAAAAGACTATTACACCATTGAGGCTGTCATTTATACAATTAATAACATGAAAGTGACTCCTTCCATTAAATATTAAATTTTAGGTAAGTACTTACTCGGTGTTATTTTCTCGGGTTCAAGAAAGCTGTCAGATTCAGGCTCTGTCATGTCACCGTTCAAGTAGCGCTGTTCCATTTCGATGAAGTGCCCCATCGTAACTATAGTTACCGAGAAATATACCTGAAACAAAACAGTTCGATATAAATTTCATAACACCTTAAGATTTATGAAACAACCTTTAAACGATACACCCCAATCTCCTCATATTGTTCAAAAGCGTGCGAATGAGGGAACTCCTTGAGAAAAAGAGGGTTAATATAATGTTACGCCTTTTCAAAATTCTCTTCTAGTGAAATACTGTGTAGTATCTTATTTCTCTTTTTTATATATTTTTACTTCTACTTTACTAAACACAAACTTTTTATGTTCGTGAGTGTTTTACGTATGAGTAAGTTAAACTATGATGATGATAAAGAATATTTTCTTTACGTTTGATTATTAAGTAAGTGGTCCCATTCCATTTTTTTTTAACATTAGGTATTTTTTTTATTTTATTTATTTATTCATACATTTATAACAATTACAGAGTTGTTTTTTACAGATGCCACATAAACTGAGTATTTAAGTATTTCATAAGTAGGTGTTATAAGCTAAGGTATTTTAATACATTCGTTATTTTAATTTTAGGTATTTTGAACGTAGGTATTTTATATTGTATTTTAATGTTAGGTGTTTTAATTTTAGGTATTTAGATGTGCTCCATTTAAAAATAAATACTATATATTGATTGACCTTATCGGCTCTATCATTAGCCAGATATATCAAGCGAATTTATTACGCGTGATAAGATAATAGGTTATAACGAGCCGACATTTTACGTTTAAAAGGTTATTTATACGAAATAATTTTGTTATAGATAACCTTAATATAAAACAGTTAAGGTCTGTTTTTAATAAATTTATCAATGATTGTTATTAATAACTCTCTTTTTAAGACTAATAAACATTAAAGAACATATTACTCTTTATGCTTGTGCTCTTTTACAACCTTCACTCCACAACAGCAGTCACTTCCGCGTGCTAATAGTGCACGTAGGATACCGATAGCAAACACATCAATGTCCATGTTTGTCAGATTCAAAACTAACAATGTCCGAGCTGTAGTATCAAATTCAGCAAAGTCCATCTTTATTTTACGTTATAGACGTTTACTAAACATTATAAGGCAACAAATAAGTTTCAAAATACTGCAAAATTAATTCCTTTATAAGTAAACACTGAATATTTAAAAATGTTGTATTGGCACAATAATTTATTTAAAAAATTTGGTTTCTGGATATTCAACGAATCGGGGCTTAGCTGGTTTTGAAACTATTTTTTTACTCGTCCTTAACATTTTATCATAGTACCCATAGTTTTGTTTCATTTACAATATTGTAATCTTTCCTGAACTCCCAGCTGACATTGTTTACTTTGTTGCCATAACAGATGTAAACCTTTTCAAGGAATATTGGTACGCAGATTACGGGCAAGTTTATCCCTATGAACATTATTATACTACACGATTAAACCTACTACTACTTTTTTATTTCGAAAGGGTATAGGTTCTTTAAATTGCTTGAATAGAAAATTTATGAAAATTAGTTAACTAATAACTTTTTTGTCATTCATATTGTCGAGGTAGTATGAGTATTCTAATAAAAATAGTACCTACCATGGATCACAAATTTTCTAGGTGGTACGGATGAGCTCCCGCAAGTAAAATGATACACACAAAGAGAGCCGATTTCTCTCCATTGCGCTGACAACAATGACCGTGAGATCGAGTCTTAGACAGAGTTAAGGTTCGAGGTAGTTTTTAGGGGGGTGATTTAACCGATCAGAATACTCTCAATACATACAAAGAGTGACCTCTTGGTACAGGAGGGCTATGACAAATGAATTCATCTTCGCAGTAAATAATATAAAGCATATTATCTCTTCATGGGGTGAAACTGGATTCTATTCTCCGTAAATTCTGAGAACCGCCTTAGAGTATAAAGCGCCGATTACACTACCCTAACCCCTACATGTAGTGCACTACATCTTGTAAGAGACTACATGATGTAAGGCGGTCGGGACTCACCAATCTCCGATATGTAGTGTCCTAACAGCCTACATGTGATTACACTAGACAACATGTAGTGCCCTACAAGATGTAGTGTCCTACATGTAGGGTAGTGTAATCGGCGCTTTACTCTTCTAACTTAAAGCTCAAGTTGTGACCGCCCGCGTTATTACTTGTGCTGTCATTCGCATAGCAATGCATAAGCTCAATAGACAAATTTTTTCGAAAGGTGTTTCCCGGAAAAGGCAAAATCAGTGAGACGCCTCCCAGCTAGATGGACCGACGACCTCAAAAAAGTCTCTGGGTCGGACTAGATGCGGAAGACGCAGGACCGGGTTCAGTGGCTCGTGTTGGACGCCAATGTCCACTGAGCGGATGTGGACTGCGATAGGCTAGTTGATATTTTAATAAGACCAGTAAATAACATTATGAAGTGCAATATAGATGAAATAGAAATTACTTTTGTAACCGCTAGCTTTCACATATATGTACTAAGTATATAACTTTAGTTATTAAGTTCTAAATGTCATTCTTTATTTTATAGCCTTAAATATACAGCGGTCTGTCCAACACTATTACGAGATAAGAATGCTAAAATTTAACAAATAAAGTTGGTACATTTTACGAGTGTCTCATAGTCGTAAAAAGGTAAGTGCTCTAAAACCATCTAATTAATTAAGAACATACACAATTTGTTGAATATGACTGCGCAGTGTGGATTGTCGCAGTGTTGAATGTCTCATTTGTGGAACTAAATAGTATTTTTTTTGTACATGTACTTGCGCGAACGTTTTTCTTGGAAAATCATTCATCAATTTATTGGAAAATCAGTAGTTATCTCATTTTAACATCAATCTAACATTTATAACAAAGTTAAATGCTTAACATTTTAAGTTGTCACAGCATGCACCTAAAAGTAACACTGGTATGTTTTATTTTAAAAACTCACATGAAAAAAAAAACAAAATTGAACCATAAGTATTACTCAAAAAAAACGGAAAAACTAATAGATAACTAACCTAAAATTACAAACATCTGATAGCTAACTTCAGGCCGACTAAGTAATATTGCGCGTACTGCAAACTATTTCTTTACGTCTGCTAATTTTATAACAGAAATGGCTACGGATACATATCTCAATGTCTAAAATTAAAAGACCGTTCGGTTGAATTCAGATATTTCTTATGTAG
Source organism: Schrankia costaestrigalis (assembly GCA_905475405.1). Classification (NCBI taxonomy): domain Eukaryota; kingdom Metazoa; phylum Arthropoda; class Insecta; order Lepidoptera; family Erebidae; genus Schrankia; species Schrankia costaestrigalis. Next base: position 18,982,328 of record FR997825.1, on the reverse strand, counting down.
ATGTTATATGCTTAATTATTGTAATGCATTAGGTACTTTCAATTTAGGTATTTTGAACGGAGACATTTTATAGTGAGGTATTTTAATTTTAGGCATTTAGAAAAGTACCCAATGGCTATACGTTTACTCGCAATTACATTAACATTGAACCTTATTATCTGCAAAAGTGACCTTGAACGAATGTTTATTCGTATATAATTATGTCTAAGCCTGTTGTACGTACTCGTAATTACCATTTGCCGCTGACCTTCACATGCTACTGTTATTGTCAGCTGGTAGGTTGAGCTTATAGAGCTTTCACACTAATCCTACAAGCAAAGTCGTAAATAAACTTGAGACTAAATGTTACTGTGTCATTTGTAAAGAATATAGGTATTGTTCCTTAACCCTAGATTCATAACCTTATCTAAGACGAACATTATTCATAAGCATTCGTCTCTCAGACGACTATATTTAAATGAGAGGTTTATCAGTATTTTTAAATAAAACAAAAGAAATTAATCATGGCACTGTTAGATATATTTTTTAGGGTTATAAAAAAGTATTAAATTAATAATAATTAGGGTTCATCACCACATTTCACACATACGAGGCCGCAATGGTCCCAGCACATAAACTTTTTACATGACTACTATTGGAAACTTGTCATACGACATTTTTTATATTTACAATGACCACAAATAGTTTTTTAGGTACTACTGGAACCAGGTGTAGCAATGGTAGGCGTTTTACCTAAAACTTAATCGATTTTCCTTTTTAGGCATCTCTTCAAAGTTGGCATTTTGCGCCTCTTACGTAACCACGGTTCAGTCAACTTTTCTGGAATATTCTTTACAAAACTATCGAGATAGTCTCCTATTATTCCACATGACATCAGTCAAGTCCACTTTTCTTTGCTCGCTGGTAAAAACATCATCATCAGAACCAGATCAACAATTCAGATAATCAATCCTTCATTCTAAAATAAAATTAGACGAAATGAATAACTACTCAAGTAATTATACACTTTGAAAAATTATATAATACGTTATAACTAGTGTGTAATAATATCACATACTTACTTTTAATTTATAAAACCAGAACTCGTCAAAAAATGATTTTCAAAAATAACAATCAATATAGTCAATAGTTACACTATTCATAAATATTCGTCTCTCAGACGACCAAAGGTCTATAACACGCTAATTGGACGTAACTACGAGGCAAGCGCACTCCCGACACTAGCGGTCCAACGTTTTAGAAAGGTACTTAGGACCACAGCTTTCTATCTCTTTTACTGAAAACAGTAGAAACAAATTGGTGTTTTGCGCGTTCCGTGAGACGAATGGTTATGAATCTAGGGTTAAGGTGACGGAGTAAGAATACAATATGTCATCCCAGTACTATGTCAAGTTTTCCTTATACACAAGACACAATGACTGTTAAGTAGAAGTCCATTAACTGCTTTAACTTAGAACAAAATGGGGTACAGTAACCTATTTTTTGCGTCACCGCACGGACAATATAGGCTTAAATAACCGATAACTCTATTATAAGCGAAGCTATAACCGATACACAATTAAGTTTTCATGGCCGCTATGTAGAGGTCTCGAGTTTGATTCCCGATCAATGCAAATCTTTTTGTGCATGAGATTGCTTGCATTGGTCTGGGTATTTTCTATGTATAATTTGTATGTACATAGTCTGGCCATAAATACTGTTACAATTAAAAATAAGAAAGATATTACATTTGAATTTGGAATCTGTCATTTTTATACGATTGTTCATTGTATTTTCTAATTTTGGCGCCAATACATTGTACAATATTTTGCTATATTAAAATGGAGTGGGGTGATAAAGAAAACCGAATCGCTGTGATTGCATTACACAAAGTTGGTATGGAACCGAATGTAATTTTCAAAACTCTCCATACGCTTGGTATTAGTCAAATGTTTGTGTACCGGGCTATTAATAGGTACAATGAGACCTTCTCTGTTTGTGACAGAAAAAGATCTGGCCGTCCACGTAGTGTTCGTACGAAAATGGTGGTCAAAGCAGTAAGGGAAAGAATTCGAAGAAATCCTGTCCGAAAGCAAAAGATTTTATCTCGGGAGATGAAGATAGCACCCAGAACCATGTCACGCATTTTAAAAGATGACTTAGGACTTGCAGCCTATAAGAGACGCACTGGTCATTTTTTAACTGATAATTTAAAAAAGAATAGGGTGGTAAAATCGAAGCAACTACTGAAGCGGTACGCAAAGGGAGGTCACAGAAAAATTTTGTTTACGGATGAGAAAATCTTTACAGTTGAGCAACATTTTAACAAACAAAATGACCGTATTTATGCTCAAAGCTCTAAGGAAGCTTCCCAATTAGTCGACAGAGTGCAACGTGGGCATTATCCGACTTCAGTGATGGTTTGGTGGGGTGTTAGCTATGAAGGAGTGACTGAGCCATATTTTTGTGAAAAAGGTATCAAAACATCGGCACAAGTGTATCAAGATACCATTCTTGAGAAGGTAGTTAAACCCCTTAACAACACCATGTTCAATAACCAAGTATGGTCCTTCCAACAAGACTCAGCGCCGGGTCATAAAGCTCGGTCCACGCAGTCTTGGTTGGAAATGAACGTTTCGGACTTCATCAGAGCTGAAGACTGGCCGTCGTCTAGTCCCGATCTTAATCCGCTGGATTATGATTTATGGTCAGTTTTAGAGAGTATGGCTTGCTCTAAACGCCATGATAATTTGGAGTCCCTAAAACAATCCATACGATTGGCAGTGAAGAATTTTCCCATGGAAAGAGTGCGTGCTTCTATTGATAACTGGCCTCAACGTTTAAAGGACTGTGTTGCAGCCAATGGAGACCACTTCGAATAAGCTTTTTATATTTTGAATTGTTTTATATTTATGTATTAAACTAACACACTGTAAAAGTAATAAATATTATTTGCAATAAAAAAAATGTTTTTTCTTCGTAACAATATTTATGGCTAGACTAGGTATTTACAAAGAAAAAAGTATTTAAATATCTTTGTCTGTTGTCTAGTACCCATACTACACGCTCTGCTTAGTTTGGTACTAGATGGCGTTATGTGAATGTGAGACATAATATACACTTCAAACACCTACTATGGAAAATTGAAGTATGTGAAAACAATGCATTTTTTTTTTAATTTTAGACATAATATTTCACAGAGATATTTACTGACTACAGAATCGATATATAAATAGAAAAAGTATAAGTTAATTTTAGCAAAACAACCGGGTTTGATTCCCCAGCTGGGAACAGTACATTTTTCAAATGTTTAAATGCAGTTTTTCTAGGTGCTTGCTTCTAACAACGCTGACATGGGTCCTAAGAACAAATCTTGGTATGACTTATAGTTTAAGACTTTCTCATACTGACCGATTTGAATTTGCCACCCTGTACACAGAATTCTAAGTCCTTCAAATATACTTATTTAACTTCTATGAGCGTATAGGTGTCGGCCAGACAAATAAATTACGAATACATGAATAGTAAATTACATTTCTTTTCTGCGTCGCTTAATGTTCTAGCTTTTTTGCACATTTATATTTATATTCTAGTTACAATTAGTTTACAGACTGGTAGGTTTGTTACTAACCAAAATATTGGTTTTTCTACAGGTACTTGTAACTAAAAATCATTAAAAAATCGATTAACATAACTTTTAGTTGTCAAATTGTCACAATAGGTGTTCTAAATTTCTATTTAAAAATAAAATAAAATAAATGAGATTTTTTTACTGACTTGACCAATTTCTTTCGATTTGACACTTATGACGTCACAACACAGCGCAGGGTCACGCACATTTATTTAGTGTTGGGCGGAACTCGAGTTTTTTAAGTCCTAATTAACGACTGGACTCATTTTGACAGAGCTCGCAAGACTCTGACTAAAATAAGTCCTGAGTTATGAGTCTTGAGTCCTTTTATTGAGTCCTAATGCAAAAAGACTCGACTCATAGGACTGAGTTTTTACTGTAGAACTCAAGTTCTTAAATAAAACTAAAGTCATATCAAAGAACTTAAGTTTTTCAAAGAAAATTGAGTCCTCTTAAGATTTTCGACAAATTACTTATTTACAAATACTCTGTAACCAACTTATTCTTATACATAATAATAAACGAGATAATACGTGATTATGCTAGGTTCAGTATTTATTGCTTAAAATCTAATTAACAACCTATAGCCTGGAAATATATATCAACAGAATGAAAAAAAAACTCACTTCTTTTAAAAAGACTGGAGCTCGCATTGAACATCGTTCATAATTACCGTTAAAAGACATAATTATCGTTAAAAGACTCGAGTTCTCGAGTCATATTGTGAGGACTCGTAAGTCTTGTCACTGACAAAAAAGCTTGAGCTCTCATTTATGAGTCCAGTCTCCAAAATTGTGTCTAGTCCCTAAATTACGACTTAAAGAACTCGAGTCCTGCCCATCACTACGCACATTCTTACTTCTCTAGAGCTACACAAGTTTTGACATCCTTTAAAACCATAGATGCCTGGCAGGCTAAAGCTAAGAGCATGTACGGCGACGTCTACGAATGTAAATGCAAAGAAGGCAAGAACTAAATAAAGCAAAGAAGGCTTAAAGTAAATGGCGTACCGTAGTCAAATTCAAATTTCAAATTATTTCATAAAATTTATCACTCATTGTTTGAAATCGTCATTTACAATTTCCTTAAAATTGAAGCTACAGTTAAAATTATAGATCGACACAGACAAAAGCACTAAAAAAACCGCGTTGTATTGTCCAATGTAAATTAGAGGAGAAAAATAAAACCAATCTACTTACTACTCAAATCTACGAGTACTTGTCTGTCTGTGTTGATCCATAAATTCCAGTTTCTGTACCTATCAATACAAACATGCGGTGAATGTTTATAAGTCTAAAAGTTATAAAGTATGTACTAAAAAATGTTTTCTACAAAGTATCAGAATTAACCGATTAATAAGTAAATTGTAAATTAAATAGTTATACTACACAGTTTTAAAATTCAAATCAAAATTCACCGATGTTCAATTTTGCAGTTTTCTTCTAAACGTTCTTTATAGTTAGTAAAATCTGTTTATAAGCATACACCTACTAACTATTAATTACTACAGCAATTAGTGCACTATCTGACAGTGATTAATGTCCATAATAGAACGATTACTATGTCATACCTGAACAATAGTGTTTGTCACACTGTTAGACCACGGTCGATCATGATTGGGGAGTTGGGGACTACTTGTCGCTTCGTTCTCAGAATATTACATTCTGAAAATATAACATGTACAATGAAGCAGATAATACGAGTAAATACGTAAAAACATTTAGTGTTTATTGTTACTTGTAAATAGCGATAAATAAATAAATATGCACTTTAAATAAACATAACAATTAAAAAGGAAGAAGAAGGATGAAATTATTCTTATATAATATATATCTTATTTATATAATAATAATTATTATATAATTAAGATGATTAACTATATAATAATTATTACATAATTAAGATGAGAGACATCATATCAGCCTATGAACGTCCACTACTCCAGTTTACGAAATATAAAAACTTCCTTTTTTTCGCTAATTTTTTTTTTTTTTAATTTCATTCCTGGACTATACTTGCGCTTTCTTTCAGGTTATTTATGGTCATTTTGCCGTGCCTTTATAAAATATTAATAAGAATTCTCAAAAGGTTCTATGCGAATGCGATTGTCATGAACCTGTTTGTTCTTTGGGTATTTTAAATCTATGACCAGTTTGCCTCAGAGATAAGCGACAGATCGTATAACCCTTGATTAGAGAGATTTTAAAAATTGTGTTTTTTCATCTATACTAAAGCCAAAGTCAAAGTAAAATTTTTAATAACAAGCCTATGCTTAGCAACCATTGACCGGCAAAATAATTAGGGTTGTTCATTGTTATAAAACTAATTTACTTTTCTGGGCAAATACGAAACCCCATCACATGTGCCGTAGTTACTACATGTCGCCTTGATAGCAGACAATGCCAAATTATGTCATAAAATAAGGAATAACTAATGAAATTCTCAGTTTTAAATACAAATATTTTGGAATGGTGTGATAACCCTACATGTCAATGACATATGGTTTGTTTACAAAGATTTCACATCGAGTTAGGCTTTAGTATAATGTAGGACTAGGCTAAACAAACTGACTTTGTAGCGAGTGTAAATTCCGAAAGGACTCACGGATCCCACTAGGCCTAAAAGCTATCAGTGTCATGATGTCGAACGCAAATGTGTTTGTTTCTCCCAGTTGACATATCCCGTTGATAGAGCCCTCTGACGGACATTGATTGCCTTAATGCACGCTAAACAAACCTTCTAAGCTTACGGCTTTATAAGCAACAAAATAAATAAATACCTTCGTTATTACACTAGCTTATCTACATAATAATAAGATGGTAAGCAACTAAGATAATTATTATTCATGAGATCGACGTACATATTTTTTCGGTGCAGGTGTTTTATGTGTACCTTTATTAACTACTAGCTGACCCGTACTCACTTCGTTGGGCGGCGAAAGAAACGCGTCCCTTTTTTGAACATATTTCATTACTGCTCCACTCCTATTAGTCATAGCGTAATACTATATAGCCTATGACACTCCCCGATAAATGGACTATTCAACACAGAAAGAATTTTTAAAATCAGTTCATTAGATCCAGAGATTACCCGAGATTACAACGTCACAAAGACACAAACTTTACCTCTTTATAAAATTAGTATAGATATATCTATACTAATTGTCTATAGACAATGTTTGTGCTAAGCAAGATGGTTTTCTTTCAAATTAGAGCTATACCTACCAGTGGCGAAGTGTCCATATAACCCGATTCCTACCGGCTTACCTTTGCAAAAACCGCTAAGCATACTCTATTAAAAAATTATAAATCAATGACGCAACATCCATTCAGTACACAAAATTAAAAAACCAAAAAGTTTTCTGTTACGTAAATCGCTTTAATATAATTTTATTATTATTTCCGTACTTATAACGCCATCTCTTATTACAACATTGTCAACTAATGGCGGGTAAGCCGGGCGCAAAAATAGGAATCCAGTATAAACAGACGGTACGAAAGTCGTACGCACACATGCAAAACCTAGGTGTATTATTATGCATTTTATCTGCGTATGTAGGCGTAAAGGTAAGCCGACTCTGTCCGGGTTATGTTATGATGAGTAGGTCCTGTTGTACAGTACCCGAGCGCGGCGGCGCCGGCACATCGACGAGTGGAAAGAGACATTCGGGCAATATCGGCTTCGTAGAGCGCCAGCTCTGTCGCACGATTGCAAGGATGAAAGATGCGACATGCGAGAGCGAGAGAGCATTAACGTGATCATAGCATAGCTACAATCAATTTGTTTGAATTTCCCACTGCAATGAATGACGTTGAAACGATGCTTAATAATGGCTCCCATCACAAGTTGCATTATTTTTGTTTTCATTTATTATTTAAAGTATTGCAAATAATCGTTAGAATTCGCTTTGTTGTGTAAAGTAGTAATTACTAAGTATAATTTGTGTTTGTGTATTGAGTGTTGTGCATTGATTGACATTGTCATAGTACTTTGGGTGCCTTACATTATTGTAAGTACATACTTACTTCGTTGTTATTATTTTAGTTTGTTGTTATAATGGCAGCGTTAACAGTATTATTATAGATTGTTGACTAATTGATTAATTATTGTGTAAGCAAAACATCTTTCTTGAAATTAAATAACGAAAATAAGAAACACAGACATAACTATGGAATACAAACGACGCCGCCCGGCACGATGAATTTACGATAGGTTTAGGTAGGTATATTTTTATATTATTAACATCTTAACGATAAATATTAGTGGCTTACAGGCAGTTGTAAATTAAATAGTACCTACGTATTATTTTCTATGTTTCTTATTCTTAGATTTAAAAAAATTGTGGAGTCATTTAGGATATAGCGACATATTTAAAACAATATCTAATTCATCAAAGAAACATGCCCATACTGAGAATGAGAAACATATTCGGAGTTGATTAGCTTTACATGAGTTTGGGACAACTATAATATTTTTTTACGAATACGTATGAAGTAAGTACGTACTTCGCTTTAGTAATTTTTATTATATTACGAAAGACACTGTAACGGGCTCGGTGGCGCAGCGGTCGAGATAAGCGGTTGACGTGCACGAGGTCACGGGTTCGTTTCCCATGTAGGACAGTTCTTTTTGATCAACAAATTATTGAGTCTGGGTCTTGTTCTTTGTGTCTGTGAAATAGATGTTTGTGGCAGTCTTCGCGACGCAGTTCATGATCCCTAGTGCGGAACTTATATAATATTATTTTCATAAAAAAATAACAATAATAAAAAAATCTGTTATAATAACCAACAGTGCTTACTCGTATGGTAGGTACTCGGCTTCCCTTTTATAAAACCCTTCGCCACTGATACCTACTAACATTGCTTTAAGACACAAATCGGCGACATTTGTAATTATTTATCAACAGTATATCTATAAGAGGAGAATTCTGAACTTATTATTTCCATTTAAGTTATGTTACATTAATTCAGTCACAAAACATCCCCTGCTGAACACAGGCAACCCTCTGTCCTAAGCCCTAATTATCCTCTGGTTGCCTTATTAAATAAACGAATGAATATTCCTTACACTTTCACACAACGCCATCTAGTCCCAAACTAAGCAGAGCTTGTACTAGACAACGGATAAACATACTAAAATACTTTTTTTTGTAAATGCATACATATTATACCGTCGCCTGAATGCTTATTTGCTCAACCGACCATTTTGACGAATTTCACATTTTAATGCAATTTTATTAAGGACCAAATTGCGGTTCGATTGGTATATAATACTTGCTGTTTGGACTTAAAATACATTATTTATAAGGAATTTAAGTTTTTGTAAACTAACACAAGAGAATTAAAACTTCATGCTTAATTGCTCAACGTCCGTAGAGAAACACCAAACGTGCATCCGAGCATCGATTGCGTGCTTAAGTATTCAATCTCCTTACAGGTAACCAATCACGACATCGCATTTTGATGACGCAATACGCCGCCATCATTAATTTCTTTTTTGACTAAGCTGGTGCTCGCACGCATTTGAGTAAAAACTAAAGCGAAATATAGAAAAAGGTATTAATTTTAATAGAAAACATTACCCCAAATGTCCGTGACGATATATAAATCGGAAAATATAGTCACAACTATAGAAAAGGATCGGTAACTTGTATTTTTGTTAACTTTTCTTTGTAGATTATCACTGCGTATCGTTAACTTATAGTACAGGGTGTTTAAATTTAATTCTTATAATTTCAGATTGAATTAAATCTTTAAATTAAATTGTGACGTAGGTATCTATAAATGAACAGATTGTTTTGAACATTTCGTAAGGTTGCAAAATATAACTAATATAATAATAAAAATATTGCTTTTGTGCGGTGACTGTCAAAATATACCTGCTACTTGCATGTTTGCTAATTGTTAAATGGGTAAATTTCTTAGCATTAAATGGGTAGTTTTGTGTTTACGTATACTTACGCTTTGTGTTCGCAATGATTTTAGATGCTAGATAAGTAGATTAATACTATTTTTTACTCGCCACAGATCCATTGCTCACATTGGACATCTATTTTTGTCCGTTGCTTTGCATTTTCTTCCCTATTTTGGATGAGAAATTCAGAACTAATTACGCCGTTGAGGGATGAATAGCCCATAAACCAAAGAATTCCTTATGAAAACATAAAGAATCGTCAAAAAAGAGTTAATTTTCTTGAAAAAATAAATCAATTCTAAATTGTTTAAATAGTCTCAGTATATTAATTATTTTTTATACGTGTAGGTATGATCTTATCACCGTTTTATTTTCAATTTATGTCGTTTTTATTGTACATATTGAAATTTAAAGAAGTGGAGTCAATCAAGAATCCGACCAAACAAGAATCCGACGAAAGAAGAATACGACGAATAAGGACTAATTCAAATCAGACACTAACCGAAAAGAAAATACTACTATACAAAGCCTTTATGGAATCTCTAAAAAAAAAAAGGTTTTGACATGATCAGACAACATAAACAATACCAGGCGAAGTAAACGATCTTGTATCGGTACAAAAACAAAAAAATATTGTATTGTGTATTTTATATAATTATATTAAACAGTGTTTTTTTTTTTAATTCTGTGTTATTGTTAATAATAAATAGCCAGTTAACTAGTTATTTTTTTTTACCACGATACCCAAACACACTGTATTTGGTTATAGGGCACTTAAGTACTAAATATATTCGAATGCAAAATGCTCAACCTCCACCCCGGTAGTGGTCTATCTCCAACTGCACAATTATTTATGTGTTTATTTGCTCAACCTCCATAAAAAATTGTGACAATAAACATAACTGTTTGACTTTTTAATGATTATTTGTAATATATCATTTCATAAACACATTAACTATTTTTTTAATATAAAACTTTTATAAAATCATATTAATTGCTTAAACTAATCAATAAAACGTCTCTGGTGTAAAATGTTGCAAATGGAGGTTGGACACTTAAGTATTCGTGCGACGATACATAGAAAACACCCAGAATCATGCAAACAATCATGTCCACGCACACAAAGATTTACATTGAGCGGGAATCAAACCCGAGACCTCTGCGTAGCAGTCATGTTAAATAGCCACTACGCCACAGAGGTCGTCAAATGATTAATAATAACTTTTTCTTACCATAGTGTAGATGGCAGAAGCGTAACATCCTTTACGCAAGCTCCTCCAGCAGCAACACGATTGTATGATAGGCATTGTTGCGGTATCTAGAAACAAAAGAATAAGTAAGTGACTACCAATTAATAATAGGTCACCAATTAACAATATTATTATATGTTTTAAAACAATGTAGAGTCTAAAGACTGCGCAGAAATAAAACGGCAATTTCATAGGTAAAGACCTATTATCATACTTTTAAATTAATCATAATCATCATCATACAGTTAATTCATATCTACTGCAGCTGGTCATAAGCCATCTCCAAATATTTCCACTTTTCCCGGTCCTGTATATCTTTCATCTATCTGCTTCCCGCCCTACAGGCGCCCTAATATCACCATCATAACAGCCTATTAATGTCCCACTGCAGGGACGGGCCTCCTCCCGGGACGGAGGGATACTTGGCCTTCTAATACCACGCTGGCCAGACGGATTGGTATAGGATTTAATTTTAAGTTTTCCTTATTTCGTAAACATAATATTCACGGATAGTTCCTTAGACGGTTTTTACGACACCCTTGGGATGAGATGGGCTGGTGACATATTGTATTCTTACTCCGTCACCACACGGAGAGTAATGATTTATGATACTATGGGTACTAGACAACTAATAAACTTATTTGTATAGTATTTTTGTAAATGTATAGAAAAACCAGTGCAAAAAATAATTATAATCAACAGAGAGTTTGCTTTGAGCGAGAATCAAATCCATTACGTCACAAAAGTTGTCCAATTTACATATTATTAGCTGGACCATGCAACTTTTTGTCTGCGTAACAAAAGGCATGAATATATTTTCGCTTAAGTATAACCTTCTTTGATAACATTTTGGTCAAATATAAATATGGATATAGCCAAAGTTATTCCTAAAAGTTAATGAGGCTTATTTTAATGTACAGATTGAGGTCTAATACTCGTAGGTATGTTGCCAAAATGGTTCTATATGGTTCTCCGTGTGGTGACGGAGTAAGAATACATTGTGACACACCCCATCGCATCCCATGGGTGTTGTAACAACCGACTAACGGACTATCCGTGAATATTATCTTTACGTAATAAAAAGAAGGAAACTTGAAATTAAACCCGTAATCCGTTTGGCCAGCGTAGTATTAGTAGGCCAAGTATCCCTCGGTCACTGGAGGAGGCCCTTACCTGCAGTGGGACATTAATGGGCTGTTTGATTGATTCTAACCGCTTTACCTGCTATGAAGTTTACTTAATTTCATGTATGTAAAGTTTCCAGAAGATGGACAAGAAGGTAGCATGATGTCTTTATAAAAGCAAGGTTTAGCCGCTCCAGCCTTATTGAGGCGTTCAATGCTTGTATCAAAGATTTTCGTGTTATCTTTTCGAAGCCTTACCAGGTATTTCTGAATATAAAAGCTGATGAGAACAATGCGTGGTTTTAATTTGTTCAAATCCAACATGCCTTTGACACTCTGACAGCCCTCAGTATTGTAAAGTCTGATCAAAATATCCACGCATTAAAAAAAGATACAATCAACGAACAATACCGGCTAACCAATTATTTGAATGTTTGTATAACGCCCCGATATTGTTAACATTTCATACCCGCATTGTTATTCTTTGAACAAAAAACAATAAAGGGCTGGAAGTCATATGTACAGAATCTTATTGGAACGAGCCACAAATGACTAAAGTAAATGACAAACCAAAAGTTGGATGTAACGGTCTGTGAAACTGAACAAGAGACTTGTTTCCTTGTAAACCTTTAAATAGGAGCACTCACCTGGGACCCGGCCTTTTCGACCAACCTCTTTTAAGGTAAACACAATTGTTATTCAAAACCACACTTCCCTTCAAATTGTTCGTTCGAAATATAAAAATACAACCTCATACAATAATTGTTTTAAGGAAAGAGGTCGAATTAAATTGATTCTGTTCAGATCGCATCAATTACTTATGACAAATGAGATTGAAGTAGGTACTACCATTATTGATTTTGTTTGATTTTTGTTCGAGTAGCTGATCTTTTCTATTGAATGGTAAGGTCTTACTCGTAAATCAATAACAGATTCAATGATATTAGTCCACTAAGTAATATTTCACAATAGGGACCGGCCTCCTGTATTAGGGAAAACTGTCGAAAATTTTTAACATAATCATGGTTTTTGTTGAGCTTGGATAACTTAAAGTAAATACAAATGTCCAAAAGTTTATTAGTTACATCCATTTTTTTAGAAGGCTCTGTAGTGGGACATGTGACGCAAATGAACTAATGTTTTTTTTTAAATTATCAAGTAAAATTTTCATATCACATGCTATAAAAGTCTAAGGAAATAATTTTATCATTATCATTTATCGTTATTACGCAGCAAGTTTAATGTACTTTTTGATTATGAGTCTCAAGGGTACCTGTTTATAGCTTTTAATATTCGGTTTGAGGACATAAAAAATATTATTATATGAAAAAGTACGTAAGGGACTGACGCGTCAAGTCATATGTACTAAAGTGAGCTTCAAAGTCCTTAGATACTCTATGTTTTATGGTTTACTAGAGACTATATTAGCGAAGTCTGTTTATTTTTTTAATGTTCATTGATCTATAGCTTGTCTGTAGCTCTAAATAAAAGTACGTGTACATATATTGGATGGTGGGTTCAAATGTTAATGTTAAAAGTGGGTTAAAAAACCTAGTGGTTAATTTTAGCGCAGAGTTTTAATTTCTGTAAGTAAAAATGTTTTATTCTTCACACAACTCTACCAAGTTCCAAGCTAAGCAGAGCTTTGCTGGAGTGCAGTTACTTGATTCACGAAGAAAAAAAAGTATTATTTTTTAAGGTAATGTTATCTTTCTTTTATCTTTTTCTTTTTGTATCTTAACCCTTATTAATCAACAAGGCCTTTTAAAAAGACGTAACACCACTAAAATACGTATTAAAACAGGCAAAACTAAAGGCACAAACTAAAGTCTCATTATTATAAAGTAATATAAAATCCCATCAACATAGCTACATCAACTATGCTACGAAAACTCTACGAGTCGTAGGCCGATCACTGACACCGTAGCATGATAGGCTACGAAGTGCTACGGAGCTAATGACCTTACATAATATACCTATGTTTAGATTCACTACTTTACTATTAAAGTACTTTAACATTGTTTTTACGACTGAAACTTTGTTTTGAATTTTTGATAGTATCTATGTTTTGATGTTTAAGTTAATTTTGTTGTGTAGGTCGTTGTAAGAATAGATGGTGTTACTACATTATTTGACCTTATGATTTTTTTTTAAATATTACCTAAATGAAGAATAGAGATGAAATTCCAAAACTACTTATAACTAATCCGTCTGGCCAGTGTGGTATTATAGGCACGTGGTTTATAAAATGTCGGTCAATTCTGTCGTCATAGAGATACAGTTGTTAATCCACATCAAATGCCTATGACTTGAACAACTCTTAACACTACATTGACAACTAATCAAACGATTAAAGAAAGAAAAAAAATCAAAGTAGCTTAAAAACAACTGTGGCACGATGGGTCGTGCCAAGTATGTCGGGAACTCAACAAACATTAATTTAACTGACACAAAGAACAACCAGACTCCGGGCAATAATCTGTGGATCGCACCGAGGTCATCATTATAAGTAAGTATAAAGAATTAGACGACCTCTGTGGCGCAATCGGTATATTACATGGCTGCTACGCAGAGGTCTCGGGTTCGATTCCCACTCAATGCAAATCTTTGTGTGCATGAACATAATTGTTTGCATTGGTCTGAGTGTTTTCTATGTATAATATTTACAAAAAAAAAGTATTTAAGTATGTTTATTTCCGTTGTCTAATACCCATAGTACAAACTATGCTTAGTTTGGGACTAGGTGGCGATGTGTGAATGTGCGGTTTTTTGAAATGAAATGAAATATAATTTATTGCATAAAATGTAGGTACAGTCAGCCCCAAAAGTCGCTGAACACATTTTAAATTCCAAAACTGCTGAACACTAAAAGTGCCATAAGTCAGTGTCGCGGGTATTTCAGAAGTATCGATGTTGCCAACTCGTGCAGTATACGGGAGCCGCGCATGACTGAACGGCAACGTCGCCCGCTGCGTCGCTCATCTGCGGTCGAGTTTCAGTGTAGTTGTAGTGAGTGATTTTGACAGTAGACAAAAGTCAAGCCAATTTCAAAGCGGAATACTACATTAACAATTTCATCAAAACAGTTGTCAACACGATAGCTTTGCTTGTATAGAGCTTGGGTGAAAAGAAAACAGCTCTGGTTCCATCCTGAGGAACGGATTACTTTTTGTGTTTTTTTATTTTTTCTTATTTTGTTTTCTACTATTATTATTCAATACAAGCTGTAACCCGCGACTTCGTTTACGAAAAAAATGTATATTCGACAATTAAATTAAATAATTTAATTAATTAAATGGCTTTATCACCTCTAGACTTAATTTTAGTTGCATGTCATAAAACTATTAAGTTTAATGTCGCACAACAGGGAGCGTTTCTTCTTACATAACATTTCAACTCATATCATCGAATCTCCGAAAATGTTTCTCATACAATTTAAAGTCATAATGATCACTCTTCATTAAATTAAAAATTAAATAAAAATACTATTTAATTTTCAATTAAAAATTAAAAATAATATTTGAACTTTATTAAAATACCTGTGAACAGTGACGGTGAATTTAAGTTACTTGTTTTTTTTTGAGATAAAATACAATAAATAAAAAATAAAAAACCAAAAAAAATACTTGGCACAACCCGGTTTCGAACGCACGTCTACTTCATCAAAGTCGAGTGTTCTATACCCTAATTGTTTTGAAATTATGTATCTATTCCAACGAGTAATCATAATAGACACTAGTGTTCAGCTACTTTTGGAACACTAGTGTTCAGCTACTTTTGAAATACTAGTGTTCAGATACTTCTGAAATACCCGCGACACTGACTTATGGCACTTTTAGTGTTCAGCAGTTTTGGAATTTAAAATGTGTTCAGCGACTTTTGGGGCTGACTGTACATAAGGTGATAAGGGTATTTGTCGATCCGTATACATTTTGTCATTTTGTGACATACAATATTTACAATTTACAGAAACACAATTTACACATTAAATAATTCAATAACACATTATCCATAATTAATTAACAAATTAAATGATTCATTTTAAAAATTCTGACAAACAATAAAATCTTTTATCAAGTAACCATAGTTTTAGTTTTTTACAAAACATTTTAGTAGGCAATTTTTTTATATCTTCTGGTAAGGCATAATAGATGCGCCCACACATTGCAGTACAGTTTTTTTGGTACAAAGTAGTTCTAGGTTGTCTGGGCAGTACAATTCTGTCTGGGTGCCTAGTATTACGCGGGAATATGTCTTTAGCTGTTTTAAATAATTTAGGGTTTAATTTTACAAATTTAGCTGCTTCCAGAATGTACATGCATGGTAAGGTAAGTATTCCAAATTTTTTAAATAGCGGTTTACACGTTTCCCAAGGTGGTATCCCGGCGATGGCTCTAACGCATTTTTTTTTTGTGTTAAAAAGGCTGTATTTATGTCCGTACTATTTCCCCAGACTACCAGACCGTAGTTCAGGACAGAAGATACGTAACCGTGGTATGCTGCTAGTACGGTTTTTTCAGTAGATGTCTGGCGTAGTTTGTAGAGAACATAAACAAATTTGTTTAGTTTAGCGCATAGATGGTCAATATATGGTTTCCAGCTTAGGTGTTTATCCATAGTTATACCTAAAAATATTGTTTCTGCGGTTTCAGCTATTATTTGGTCATTGTAATTAAGTTTTAAATCTAAGTGAGGCGCATTGTATGTGCTAAATTGCATGTATTTAGATTTATTTATATTAACCCGTAAATTATTATCAGTAAGCCAATTTATTATGGAATTAATAGTATTATTTATGTCAATAGAAAATGTGTTATAGTCAGTTTTTTTGTCGCAACTTAATATTAGTGAAACGTCATCAGCAAATAAAATACAGGGACTAGGGGTTATGTCAGGAAGATCATTAATATATATTAAAAATAGCAACGGCCCCAGGACGCTACCTTGTGGAACACCGTGCTCATTCACCAGATAAGATGATCGAACTTGCTTAAGCTCTTTATCGTGACCTACGTTGTCAATTTGAACTGCTTGTTTTCTGTCATCTAGGTATGCTCGTAGCCAATTTAAAGCTGCTCCTCTTATACCATACTGAGAAAGCTTTTGAAGTAATGTTTTATGACAAACAAGGTCAAATGCCCTAGACATGTCGAAAAAGATGACCGTTACTATTTTATTATCGTCAATACAGTCTAGTACCTTAGTCACTAAGTCAAAACATGCAAGAGTAGTGGATTTTCCTTTTTGAAATCCATACTGTTCCTCTCGTATTATTTTATGCTTTTGTATAAAGCTATTAAGGCGATTATACATAGCTGCCTCGAATATTTTAGAGATAATTGGGATCAATGAAATTGGCCTATAGTTGTCCATATTTGCCTTTTTTTAAAATGTATAATAAACATCCCTATAATACAACTCTTAAGTTATCCTCAACATAAGTGAAGTAAGTTAATATGATAAAAGCAGTAAATCCTTTTACGATCACCCTTGTCGCAGCTGATACATAAAATATAGAACTTATAGCATAGGCCTAAGAAAAATTAAAAGAAAGAGAAAATAGTTTATGTTTTTTTTTGTTTTTAGCCGACTTAATCTTTAAGATGTATGGCTATTTTTTTTTAAATAAATGAGATTTAAAAAGAAAATATTTTTGTTCGTTAAAATATTTTTCGCGTATTCACACATTGCCATCTAGTCTAAGAATAAAGAAAGCTTAATGTAATCAGTTATATTGGACAACGATTAACATATTTTCTGTACCATTTTTTTTAAATCATATAATTATGTCACCACCCCATCTCATCCTATCGGTGTCGTAAAAACCGACTAAGGGACTATCCGTGAAATTATCTTCACGAAATATAAAGAAGGAAAACTTGAAATTAAACCATATACTTACCAATTCGTCTGGCTAAGTATCCCTCCATCATGGGAGAAGGCCAGCCCTTCAGTGAGACATTTTATAGGCTGTTATGATGATTATGCAAAGAAAATACTCAGACCAATGACAAACACTCATCTTCATGCACGATGAATCCAGACCTATTAGGTATACACACAAAATAAATCTTATGTTTACCGTAATTCGAACCTGGGAACCTTATAACTGCATACACGACCACAGAGACAGTACTATCCCTAAATCTTTTTGTAACTATCTCTCTCTCGCGTTGTCTTGTGCCTCGAATGTAAAATTTCTCCTTAAACTTATTACACTAAAGATAAGAGACGTAAAATATATCTGAATTACGTTCTATCACACGAGTATAAAGACTTTATACGTCTTTAGCACAATGGCGCCGGGACGCGGTTATCTAATACAAAAAATATATTATGAAAGGAATTTAAGTGATGTTTTTTATCACTGAGATAATACACGGTGTTCTTTTACATATTCTTACAATGCCATCTAGTGACGAAATAAGTATTTATACTGTACTATACACACACCGTGTGGTGACGGAGTAAGAATACAATATGTCACCACCCCATCTCAGCCCATGGGTGTCGTACAAACCGACTAAGGTACTATCCGTGGATATTATCATTACGAAATAAAAAAAAGGTAAACTTGAAATTAAACCCTTTACCAATCCGTCTGGCCAGCGTGGTATTTGTAGGCCAAGTATCTCTCCGTCACGGGAGGAGGCCCGTCCCTGCAGTGGGATAGTAATGGGCTGTTATGCGATCTTGTCCCTCCCACATCCGTTAGCCTCCTAAGGCTAGATATAGGTCCACTGGTTGAGAAGACTGTTAACTCTCTGTTTTCCAAACCTTGGTTGCCACTGTAGGAACTAGAAGGGGTCCCTGTCAGAATACCAGCGCTATTACGGTATATATTATGTCGCAGTAGCATAATGCTAAGTGAAACTTTTTTTTTAGTTTCATATTTATTGTCTGTGTATATTATTGGTTAATCAATAAATAACTTTTCTTTCTTTCTTTAGAATTATTGTTGTATGCATGTCGAATGTACATTGAAAACACAGGAACCAATTAAATCCTCATGCACATGTAGTTTTTAATTAAAACCAAACTAAAGACCTCCCACAAGCAGCTATGGAGTCCTACCGCCATGTCACAGAGTTCATCAAATAAAAATAAAAATTATATCCTTAGATTATTATAATACACTTAGAAAACTTGCAGACAGCCTTGCATTAAGATAACATCGTCATGATGCCTTCCTTAGACAATAAAAAGAGATTTTTTCCCATTTCGTCCTTGGTTTAAAGCGACGTTATTACGCACCTTACACAAAAGGCAGCTATTAAAACTGGCGAGTGTTCATTAATTCACTTTTTTACATAATTACGAACTTTTAAAAGTGTTTTATAGTTAGATTCTAATTTGACAGTTAGACGAACATTAGGCTGAATGTATCTTATACCTTTAAAATATTTATGAATGAAAGTTAAAGAAAAAAAAGTGAAACAAAAGTTGTACTAGCTATGGTGTACATATTATCGCATACCGGAAAAGGTAGAGTGGGGAGACCCCTCCCAAAATGGACCGACTGTATTAGTTAGGATGGCGGGAAACCGATGAATGATGGAGGCACAGGACCGCACAAGGTGACAATATTTGAAAGAGGCCTATTTCCAGCAGCGGACGTCAATTGGCTGATATGTTGACCAGATATGTTGCATGTTTGAGAAGGCCCAAATAAAGAGCACTCGTAACCGATGCGCATGTATGACTCGCTTAATGAATGTGGACGAGGCTGAATTTGTTTGCTAGGATCGTGACAAGTGGCGTTCTGTCGTCTCCGCCTATCCCGGACGGGATAAGGCGTGAGTATTATGATGTATTATGATGATGATGATGACATATTACACACAAATCTCTGCACATTCGACAAAGCTTGATGACAGAAAATCCTTGATCCTTTCACCATATCCTCTTAGCAGGAATAACAATAAGACAGAATAATAAGACCGTCCAGAGAATCATTTTCGATTGAACGTCAAAGGACTTTAGAAATTGATCTACCAACAAAGCTGATTGTTTTGAGCTTAACACTTCCTAAAGATACCAAATTGATTACGACACAGCTTCTATGTTACAAAAGGGACACATACAGACTTAATTTAAAGCATGCTTAAATTAATCTCCTTTATGGAATGGCGCTGGAGTATTCGAACCAATATGAAGGCACATCGCAAATACAAATTATCATGTTGTACAAGAATTATTCAGTCTTGGTGAATTGAGTTTTTCTTCTTTAAATGCAAGCTTTACGCTACTATGTACATTGCATTATACTTAATGAGTCATATTATACATAACTACTTATTGATTTCATTACATTATTAGTGTAATGAAGTCAATAAGTAAGTAGTTATGTTTTGTAAAGTGTTAAAGTTAACCTAATTCATTTATGATGAATGCCTTTTGAAGTAAATGAGATAAAAAAAGACTTAATTCATTCGGCCTGCTGATTCACCCCTATAAAGTCAGCATGATATGAGCAATGCATTGAGGTTTGTAATGAAAAGCTTCATACCACTTAATAGTGGTGACTACATCACATCACAAGTACTATATTCGTACCAACAGCTTCATTTCATCGTTTATTTGATCTAAGAAAAGAGTGTTTCTAGGCAACTTTTATTTGCATTCATCCTGAGTCAGCATTCCAGAAAGCTTCAAGAAGAAAAATTGTGCTTAGACCAACCCATTAGGCCAGAGTGGCATCAATAGGCCAAGCTCCCCTCCATTTTATTAACATTTTTTTCCATTGAAAAAATCAACTTCCAAAGCAGCCAAACATTTTCTACGAAGGGAATTTTAAATTATTAACACTGTAATTGTCACTATGTAACACCATACAACGAACGTTTATAAATAGTTAAATAATAGCCCGTTCGTAATATCATTTCTACAAAACGGTAATAGATACTAAGGTTAACAGTTACATTATTGTCAAGCTGACATTAACGAGTTAAACTGCATGTCAATTCTCGTACCTAAAATTCGGTTAAGTTAACTTTTAGTTGTCATGTTTTTGCTGTTGCAATTGTAATCTTTTGTGATCGTGTTAAAGTTTTATTTAGAGTGTGACAATTTGACAACTAAAAGTTAACTTAACCGAATTTCAGGTACGAGAATTGACATGCTGTTTAAAAATGCTTCCGTTGACATAAAAAATATTCTTTCTTTAAAAATGACAACAGACACTTACGCCATTGTATGCTTAAATATTAAAATGTTGCATGAAAAGACACACCCCAACCAATGATGATTGAAAGAAAAATCACAGTGTAAAGGGTTTAACAAAATATACTACGATTGTACTAGGTGATATCGGTAGGAGACGCCCTAGAAAGACTTACAGGAACATCATTAGTGACATGCTTCAGAAAAGGCACTCGAAACCGACTAAAAATGATATGCATATACCTATTATCATAACCTAACATATTAAAAGAAAGTTAACTTGGTACAAAAACGCAGGATGGGGAGACCCCTTACACGGTGAACCGACGACCTCGTTAAGACGGCGGAAAACCGATGGATGAGGGAGACACAGGACCGCACAAGGTGGCAATATTGTGTAGTGGATGTCAATTCGCCTATATAATGATAAAGAAGCTTGGTACAGAACCCTACAACAATCCAGCTAACTTGACTTTTTAAAACGTGATAATAATAAGCCAATTTTCCCTTCTTCACCAAAGAAACTTCGTCCCTGGTTTTTTTTTAAGGCTATATATAAGACTTAACCCAAACATTTATTCACCTGTAAAATCAGCCATCTGTTTGTTTTTATTTCCGTAACCCTATTTTTATGCATGGAACTCAAACAAACCCATATTATTTTTGAAGGGTTATTCCCCGTTTTTATTTATACCGAAAACAATGCATCTCATTCGAATCCCAATATCAATGACATATTGGGAAGTTACATTATTAACAGCGAATGGTGTGTGCATAAAAATCCAATTTCACAGAGGTCAGACATTACCTTATAAATTTATACAAGACGCAAGCAACGATCGTGTATGGCGATATTACGACCAACGTGAAGTTGTTCCATAATTTTTGTATTAAGTACTAAGTATTTTTAAAATTTTACTTGAATCCATTTTATAGATAAGTATTATTTATCCGTTGTCTAGTACCCATAGTACAAGCTCTGCTTAGTTTGGGACAAGAGGGCGTTGTGTAAATGTGTGAAAAAAAAGTATGATCAAGGTTTAAAAGCAAAACCTTTCGTCATTCCAGATAACTCTTTTTTTGCTGTAAAAGTAAGAGTGGGAGATGTTATGTTGATAATTAAGTCAAAGGTGTTTAAAAGAAGGCAGAGTAGTTGGTCGGCTACTACAAAAACACCTTATTCCAAAAATTACCTTAAATCATCATAAAACTCCTTTCACATTGACTTTTAGGATTTATTTATTTTCTGGTTTGAATATACTTAATACAATACGAGACGTACAAACATTATCAGAAAGGCAAAAGCTTACAATGATTTCTATTTAAAGTTCATGTCAGTAGATGAATGAATAGAATTTATACTCGTTCCCTATTTACGAGTCCTACGCCTTACCCATTCAGGTACGGTTCATATTATGTATGGAATAATTAATATAATAATGAATATTCATACAAAGATATTAACACATGCTATAAAAGCAGGGGTGTATGGTTACATGTCATTGCACGACACTTCTGGCTACAATAGCTCCACTGGGAGCGCCCGACAAAAACTCAAACTCGCCGAATAAATGGAAATATCCCCTCCCTTTACATTTTCTGTACAAAGATTTTGCTCATTTATATCGGGCGCTAGCCAACCCAAACTTCCCACGTCGAGTACACAATACATTTACGCATTTTTGGGTAAGTAAAACCTTTTTTTATCAATTGTAAATATTGTATATTGAGGTATTCTTAAAATTGTTCTTTGAAATACGCAAGTCAGTGACTGAGGAAAAGGTTTTTTGCTTTACGGTTGTAAATAAGTAAATCAAACTGTATTTTTTTGAGAAATGGAGAGGCGATTCCGTCGGAGCTTAAGGTTTTTCTTTTTTGCAATTGAACGAGGGGGCGAGAATTATAAATTAACATTTCAGGTTAAAGAGTATCTGTCTCCTTCGGATGTTGTCTGTGGTGCAACTTACCATCTCATACAACCATTGACGCAAAAGTCAGCTCAGGGAAAATGTTTTAGTTTTGTACAGAAGCAAAAATAGGTACCTATAGTTACAGTTACTTTCAAATACTCATTATTATTTAGGTTGAACCCCAGGCATCAGCTGTAGGGTTTTTCAGACCCACTCCTACACATTCAAGTTTTTATTACTTACTTTGGGATTTCAAGTAGCTGATCGTTACATATCAATCCCGCACTATTTCGGCTAACGTGCTTCGGGGTAAGAAACATAATAATAATAAAAATTTGGCCTAACCAGCCGCAAAACAGCGTTAACCCAAAATATTTTCCTTTTTTTTTCATTATTGACGTGTGCAATGTCTTCTGTTTATCAAAGTTGTTTTTTAATTAAAACCACACACTGGTTTTATTGAAAATGTAGTTTATAAAAGTTATTTTTTTCTGTTTTGTATTATATTTCATGTACTACTTAATTCATTTTTACACCACATTTTGTAAGATTTTACAATTTGGGCCCGTCAAACCCAAAAACAACGTGTAATTCTTTTGCCACCGTTCATGGCGAGGGTTATAAATATCCATAATATATTTCAATGGAAATGGATTTCTTTCCCATGAATTATCGAGTGGAGTATTTTGATTCGTTAGTAAAAATGCTAATGTTAATTTTAATTAATGTAAATATTAATCTGCAAGAAGAGTCATGTAGGTACTTTTTGAAAAGTGATCATAAACCAGTTGACAACAATCATCCCCAAACGCTGTAACTGAACCCTGTACGTCAAAGATGTCAGAAATGGTAATGGAAGTGCCAAAAGTGAAGTTCGCCTTCAACTTGGCTGAATGAAGTGTTCATTGTAAGTAAGGATCTGGTTCATTATTACACAAGTAGAAAGCGTGCCAGGTATTGTTCTTGTTTTCCTAGATAATTTTCTTTTTTTCTATCACCTAAACCAAATTATTTTAGGCTGGTAAGAAAGCATTCATATCCGTCTACTGATAGAAAACATCTCCTCTAATCATATCAGTCCACCATCCACCAGCTTCCCGCCATCCTAACCAGGTCTTCGAGCCACCTTGCACCTTCCATGTATGATTAGAAGCATAAAATAATGAGAAGAGAAACTAATCACTCCTTGGCTTTATTTTTATTAAATTTTACCTTTAAGAGGACTCAAGACGTCAAGACCAACTCATCTGTCACCGGAGCCTAAAAGATTGTTGTTTCACCAAACGTTGCGTGAGAAAGAGAAAAACTCATAGAAAAGCAGTCAGAAACATGCACACGCACACGCGCTCGATTGTATTTATTAAAAATCAAAATGTCGTTCAAAATCTTCTTGATTGTTAGGGTTGAAACTAATACTAGCTGTAGGTAGTTACCTAAAAAGTTATAAATCAGGAGTAAATAAAGATAACTAAAATGGGTTTTTAAAAAATATTTTATTGTAAGTTTTGTTGCGGAAGACACACCAAGCGAGACATCAATTTATCTTGTAAGTGGTGTAGGTATGACACCGTAAAACATTATAATTTTTAATTTTTTTTTTAAGTTAAGCTGTTTATTCTTGAGGCAGTTTTTTAGACCGTGCATCGTTAATAGGGGTTCCATACAGTACACAATAATATCTTACTTCACATACAGTACATGAAGTAAATTTTAGCTGGATTTTAAAAAAGGAAGAATAATCATAAAATAAATAATAATCATAAAATCTGGAAATGATAGTTGACAAGAAATGATACTTGATCAGTCATTCAGATACCGGGGCAGGCGTGAGTCATGTAAATATTTAAAAAAAAATACAAAATGAATTACAAAAAAAATACAGTTTGTGCAATGTGACAGCCTTAGCTATGCTCTATTGACTATTGTAATAATAGGTGAATTTTGACAGTTGATTTTAGTCAAGAATGTCACTGATGTATGTATTTTATCTAACTGGTTATGCATCTGATAATAATTGGATCTCTTTGATAAAAGAAATTACGAAACTTCTTACTGGCAAGCGATACGTAATTGTCATAAATGACATAAATTAAAGTTTATTGAAGTTTAAAAAAAAATATTCGGTAACATTCGACGACGGTCGGCTCGCTGTCGTACCTCCCCTCCGCCGACCCGAGGGGTGCAGAAAGTGGAGGCGAGATGCAAGATGTCGATGGCGGAAACGAGCACGGTAAAATTTCCTAAAATGGTTTTGGGAAAAAGGTAATTGCGTACAAACTTTAGAATGTATCTAGTCAATATAAAATTATTTGAATTTTCGAATAAATAATCTATTCCTATTCCCAAAATATATTTACCTTTATAAACGTTTAATCCTATTTTATTACGCTAAAAGTTGTCATAAAATGAGCATAGAATTATGAACTTTGAAGCCTCATAACTTGTAAATGAATATTTTTTTACTGTTTTATTAATCAATAAGACTAGATAATAACGAGACAAAACGATATCATCTATAGTTTTGAGTATTTATTATCTAATGAAGGAGGAATTAACTTTCTTTGGAATTGCGATTGAATTGTTTCCCCTTAATGTAAAAGCTAGAACTTATTGGTGGCCTAGATATATTAGGTCCTACCTATGAAATTGCCGTTTTATTTCTGCGTAGTCTTTATAGTCTATATTCTTTTAAAACATATTAGTACAGTCAAATAAGGCTAAAATAGGGGCAAACCTCGGAATGGAAGCGAATAAGCTGTAAATTTGCATAAACCTTTGTTTTGGTGTACTAATGACTGGTAGAAAAGTCTCATATGATCACGTGTCTGCGTCATAAGTTATTCAAGGTCAAAGGTCACTAAAATCAGTTTTTTCCCATTATCTCGTTTTCTATGGGAAATACGCCATTTACGTCATTATAAATACTGTAGATAACAAAATGGTCTACAATTTTTGTTCAAAACATTTTTCCGTATCACCTACCGTTTTCGAGATATAGCGCAAAGAGTGGCGGGCGCACAATCGTACAAAAAAAAAATATAAATTATTATTAATAATTGTATCTTTATCCTAATATCAATTTTTCATAGTTAACTATTGTCTCAACTATACAAACTAGCACCGCATTTCACATGACTTCTTTATGTACAGGTGCGTGCACTCTACTCTTGGAGCTATATCTCGAAAACGGTTCATGATACAAAATAATGCTTGATATAAAAATTGTAGACAATTTTATGATCTACAATATTTATAATGACGTTAAATGCGTATTTCCCATAGAAAACGAGATAAAGGGAAAAAACTGATTTTAGTGACCTTTGACCTTGAATAACTTATGACGCAGACACGTGATCATATGAGACTTTTCTACCAGTCATTAGTACACCAAAACAAAGGTTTATGCAAATTTACAGCTTATTCGCTTCCATTCCGAGGTTGAATGCTTATTTTACTGGAGTATATACCTATTGCCATTATTATAACACGTTACGTAATTTACGTGTAGTAAGATTTTCAATAGAAAGAAATAAATAAAACAGTGAGCTAGCCTATACTCGTACGTAATAAATTTCTGTGATTTGTTCGTTTTTCATTTAATACTATTTCGACAATTTTGTTCAAATAATATTTTCAAATTATGATGTTTCATTCAAACAAACTAAAGATTGTTTGGATACGCTTCAAAGCGAAAACAAATTAACAATTCCTAATTTTAGAATTTTTGATTTGTTTATTAACTTTTAACACAAAATTATGAATGTATTTGAGCAATAAAGTTAAGGCCATACTGATATTTTGTTTTTGCTAAAGCATACGGCTGTTTACACTTAGCTTATGAACCCATAAAGACCTCACTTCAAGGCAAAACAAGTTTCGAACTTGTCTCCTCGAGAACTTCTCTCCTCAATAGCCACTTATTCGACTTTTGTGGAACTAATAGCTAGCCACCACACTGACTACTTGGTTTACTGATTTCATACAAATGTTGCTTCTTAAGCGGAGAAAATCGGTTCGGTTCAGTTTTGGTGACGTATAAATTCGGTCTAAATACTTCAAATATATTATAAGTACGATAAAGCAGAAAAAATCGGTATAGCGACGTATTTTAAATACAACTCGCCTCGTTTTCAATACCCGTGGGATTCGTGAGAGACGACGGAGGTTCTACAGATACCAGTATTGTACTTGGTGGTAGGGCAACTAATGGGCAATAAATATTTCTCACACACTCACGCAACGCCATCTAGTCTCAAGCTAAGCAGAGCGGGAGAGACTAAGTACAATAGATCTCTGTATATTAAGTTTAGAATTTCCTTCTCTTGTGTTGTCAAATACCTACATCTAGTTATATAAACACATGAATTTTGGGCACATCTTTTTATACCAACTTCGATACGAATTTAACGATATTACATCACAAAAATCTTTTACCAACTGAGACTTTGATGAGTTAAGATAGACACTTAAAAAGTTTTACTGATTTTAGTTAAATAGGTACTTATACGACTGTGGAAATAGATTACAGTCGGCTTTCATTCCATAATGTGTTATAACAAGAAAATGTTATTGCGCTATTTTACCACTGGTAACTTTTTATTACTTCTATTTTATTGTACCTACTTCGTGTTCAAAATAATTTACGTTGTATGGCAACTGAAAATAAGCGTTACTTTTATAGTTTTTTGTGCCTGTTAACATGTATCACAGAATACTTTTCGTTTTTTATGTACTTAGACTAGTTTTTTTTTCTTTTAATATACCTGGGACAGTTAGTCCAGCTAGGTAAGTCCAACTTTGAGAAGGCGGTCACTCATCAAATCCAATTTACTGAATCAGTTAAATAAACATTAAAGTAAAAATAACGAAATGCTTTAAGTTTTTAATAATATAATCGTTCTTAATATAGAAGAGTATCAGAGAGAAGAACAGAATCTCATCGGTTATTACTTTTACACAAATCTTATTTGTAGCCTTTTTCCTAATAGCTAAGAGATTTTATCGATAGACTACTTGCAATTTATTTGACAGTGCCATTTTTTCAACATAAATTCAATTTGCCAAAGGTCTACGAAGTTAGATGGCTTATAAAGAGACGACGCATTTATATAAGAAGGTTTTGTTAACACCACTAGCTGGTATGAACCGCTTAGACTGCTTAAAGTATGACCAGTGTTTTACAAAGTTCTTGGACAAACATGTTCGTGCACATCTTTCATGGTTTGAAGTTCAAATCCACTTAATTATAAATGCAAGTGATGGAGACATAAGAATCTGCTAGAGCAAAGCTAAAAAAGGCAAGCAATTAAAGGTAAAGGAGTTAATTTGTTTGGTTAACGTTAAATATCTCAATTTGTACGTGTCAAATCATAGATATAATTACGTACGACCTCCACATCTGTAGGTAGCGCAAAATGTGGTTGAGCTCTTTGTATATCATAAATAAATAAATAATCTAAAGTTGTTCTTACATGTAAAGTAGTTAGTGTACATACAATGTCTAAATGATGATTACATTGAATACTATACCAATATTGTAAACGAACATTAATGGCTAACGCAGATCTGGACGGCATGGCAAAGTATTTTAATTTTTACTAATGGAAATTCAACCGTACTGTTACAGAAATACGACATAAATTGCTATGCTTTAAAATGATGCCGCGGCATTGAAAAATCCCTTTTATATCGGTTGAATTTCCATTAGTAAAAATTAAAATACTTTGCCATGCCGTCCAGGTCTGCGTTAGCCATAAGTGATCGTATAAGCGTTTTATTTTTTATTTGAGGTAAAGAACCCTAAAGACACCTGTTTGTGTTAAATAAAAAGCAAAAAGTTGGGTTTTCATTGATGATAATTAAAAAGACTGCACTGCCTGTCGTGATTAAATTTCGGGATCTGCAGTTATTGTTAAAATTTAAGCTACCAGCGTGACATATAAATTCTTTGTAACATACGGGCATGTAAGAAGATACGTCTGAATGAGATAAAGCCGGTTTGTAGGGATTGTACCTACTTGGTGTTCCGCAGTCTCCGTATACCCTCATGGGAAAATGGCGCCAGTTTCAGTATGCAAAATCAACAACCCTTGTCAAACCAATAAATCAATCCATTTCAATTCACGTTAGTCAAAAGCCAATCATTATTATTATTTTACTTTTTCGTAAACATTTTTCAAAGCTTATGTTGGTTGACAAAATCAGGTTAACTTGTGAACATCGCAACATTTTAAACAAATACTTATTGAAATGAACACAATTTAAGCCAAAGGGATAAGTGGCAGGCATACATCGAAAAAAGTCGAGCGGGATAAATAAATAAATATTTACAGACATAAATCTACACAGCGCCATCTGTTCCCAAATTAGGCCCGATATGTGAGCATGAATACGACTATTCTATACGTGCTAGGGGTTTCTATGTATAATATGGAAGTATTTACAAAAAAGGCTATGTAAATAATATTCGTAGAAAAACCTAGGTATTTATAGTTACAGCATCTAGGCTATGTAGTACTCGTATTTACCGCGAGTAAGACATGACTAAAATATACTATGATAAATAATGTCCGTTAATCGTTAAGTACCCATACAAGCTACGTCTCAGGAAAATATTAATATACCTATTATATGTAACTAAACAGTTATTTAGTTAGTAAGATTACACAGTAGAACTAATGTGACCCTTATAACTAGCTGGTCGGGCAAATAATAACGAGTACTACAATATTCACTACGTTCATTAATTCCTAATACGAACAGAGAATACGGTTATATACTGATATCGATGATATACTCATTAATAATCTATTACGTAGGGGTAGTTTGTTGGTGCTTTGAGAAATTTTGCCATCTCTAAGGCTGCGGGTACGAAACTAGCAACGGGCGGGGCGACGAGCAACGACGCACGTGTGTCCGCCATCGCCCGTTCCGTACACAGCGCTTAATGTTTTAAAGCATTTGATTACAACGCCTTGTCGCGCTGCCCCGCGCCGCGCCGTCGTCGCCCCGCCCGCCGCCAGTTTCGTACCCGCAGCCTTAATCCTAAGTCACAGAGTAAAAATTATCGTTGAAAACTGTATCAGACAACTGCTAGCTATTTTAGTATTAGACAAGTTTGTTAAAAAACTTTGACAACTGACAGGATAAGTGGTTGTTAGACTAAGTAACCCTACATACCTAACTCTTAATTTACTTTATAGAACGAAATGAAGTCATTTTATATGAACGTATTAAATCCGAAATTCAATAAAACATATTTTTAAAAATAAAACACAAATACAGACATTATTACACTTTCAATATTTATTTCATCATAACAGCCCATTAATGTCCCACTGCCGGGACGGGCCTCTACCCGTGACAGAGGGATGGCCAACTAATACCACGCTGGCCAAACGGATTGGTATATATAAAGATTATTCACAGATAGCCCCTTAGTCGGTTTTTTCGACACCCATGGGATGAGATGGCGTGGTGACATATTGTATTCTTACTTCGTCACCACACGGATAATGTATACCCATATATATTGGTAGTTAATAACAGCTGGCCAAGCGTGCCGATATTGCACTTTAAAGTAAGACTTCAGATCACCGCACTAATCGGGGCCTTATTTGATAGCGTATTTCCAAAGGGTTGAGTAAAGACCGCTTAAGCTGTATTCGAATAAAGCAAATCAGTTATCGTATTGAGGTAAACCCAGATACGCATTGAGGCATGTTAATTGACCTAAATTAACACATTAATAGAGAAGAGTAGAGATCAAAATTTCTAAATTGAAACTATAAAATTAATAAAATAGATTATTAAAATATTTCCCAGACATTGGCAGCTAGCTCCAAATTAATTACAGTTTATACGAGTACTAGGCAACTGAAAAACACACTTAAATTATATATTTTTAAATGCATTTAATCTTTCTCGGCGGTGGCTGTATATTACTATTGTCACTGTGACTGTCAGCCAGTGTAGCCACTACGCCAAAGAGTTTGTTTAAGCTATTACTGCAATTAATCGTCAGTATGTCCATATGCAGGGTAAAACCCACTTTAATTACTTGAAAACTTGGTCTATTAAAAACATTGGTTGTTAATTACAGGTTTGCAATGTCTGTAAAATAATAGACACAATTTTAGCTAGGAGGGGATTTACAGTTTCCCAATTACCTATGCTTGGCAGAAGAGTTTTACCTTTACTGTTCAGACTGTTTCTTGTACATAAAGTCCTATAATAGCCGGCTTAACCTTTATGGTAAACGGCTTAAATAAAGAAAAAACAAGTCTTAGAATGACTAATAGACCTATGAAAATATTTGGTGGAGATCAATGTCGTATTTAAATAAGATAATTTTAATCAAAGTGATTTTGTGTAATAGTTTGTTAAATTTCTTTGTTTCCATTACTTCAATATGTTTTCTAAGGGCCAAGTATCTATATTAATACACGTAGTACTTACTCGTAGGCGGTCTCTAGACGATCAATGCAGTAATATTGTATACAGTAAATAATATTGTAGAATTTTCAATGAATTGTACAATATATCGACTGAGTAAAGTTAATATTAAAGTTTGTGCAGTGATTGCTTGGAGGTTTGAGAAAATTATTTTATATTGTAAAGTAAATTTTCTTTTTTAAGGTCAATACTGTACAATACTACTGAAACTGTGTTTGGTATTGGGGCAGAGTATATTTCATTTCTGTTTTTCTGCAAATAAACGAACCGTTACCTAAAGTTTGTTTTTCTAAAATCGAGATATAAACTCTATGTAACATAAACAAAAAACTTTATACCTATTTTACCGGACATTGAATTTAATGATGTCTTAGAAATAGAAAATTATTTCAAGAGTAAAATGAAAATTATGCAACATGTCTACACTTTTTTACAAATCTCAGACCTAATTTATCATTACTTCATTTTCTAAGTAAGTAAAGTGATTAAGAAACCAAAAGTAAGCCCGGGGATAAGAATCAGTAACCGTCGCGTTAATAATCTGCAGTCTTAACCACTTGACCAACACAACACTAACATTGTAATAAACTATTATGGCATGAATTTTTCCTTGAAGCCTTCTAGTTAATACGATGCAGTTTGTATTGTTATATAATACAATTAATCTTCATCATTGCGTATGGCTGCTTTAAACCCTATACGTCTGTATCCAGCTGAAGGAGCCAATCTTTTGCGGCCGAAGTAAGGTTGTAGAGCTCACACATTCCCCCAGAGAAACGAGACGTAGGGAACATTCCTCGACGATGTGCATCATCGTTTGTTTTGGAGCTCCACAATCACACCCCGGCGAGTCTTTGAGGCCCCATCGGTGGAGGTGGTAGTTGCATCGCCCTTGTCCAGTTCTAAATCTATTTGCCCTTTTTTTCTATAAAATAATTGATCGTTTTTTATTCAAAGCATTGTTCCATATTATTGCACTATGAAATATAATTGCCCGTCTAGAGGTTGCCTTTCAAATTAGGTTAGTAATCAGATTTGTTAGTACCCTAATCAGATTAAATATCTGTTAAAGGGCATTTACGTATTGATTTCAGCTCGATATGCAGTTCATCTAATTTAAAAACCTGTTATTTCTTCTATGCCTAACCCTGATGAAACAAAGGAACATACTCGTAGGTTCCTTTCATATTATTACAACGGATCCTTTAAACATAGTGAGACTTGTTCTCACTATGTTTGACTTTATATGACTAAAACGGCAAAGTAAAGAAATAATTTTATGACATCTTATCGTGATCCTAATTCCAGACAATTCCAAGGTGGTATTCGAAAACAACACCAATAAAAATGTATGTAAGTATGTAATTTATAATATTTCAATTTCAAGCAATGATTATAACAATATTAACGGGTATTAACGCGTATAGATTTTAGGTAAACACTTTAATTATTTACCTTGAGCCGCTCGACGTTTCGGCCAGGTTACACCAGCCATGACAAAATGTTATAATAATAAAAATGAAACGCGAAAGTTTTAAAGTTAATATTTCAAGCAATGTTTTAAACTAATGTTCTAAGTTAAAAACATAAAAGGTCCTACTTACCTATTTTAAAACAATTTTAAATTGATACACTCGTACAAATGGTATAAAACTGTATTCGCTCTTTCCATCAGTTTCTATGTTATCCTGCTGTATCTTTTACAAAACAAAACATTCGATTAAGTAAGAGCGTCGCCATAAAACAGATAAAGAGTCAATATTAACTCCTACGCGGCTGTTGCACTGGTATCGCCGTTATGTGGTTTTCTTTCAAATGTGATTTCCAATTCTCATGGTAACGCTCGACTTTTCTAAACGTAAAGGATATTTTTCCCGATATGAGATGAAAGTAAGTTATTGAGTTCGCTATATTGGTTGCTATTTTAACAAAAGTGAGCTTTGAAAAGTATTTCTACGTACACTACTAAAATTTTATTGCGGTTCAATTTCGTACTTTTTTTAATTGACATGTTCATAAACGCACTTAATGAAAATTTTACGATTATCTAAATAGATGTTTTGATACGACCTAAACTATGGCTAGTCAGACGCAGATTTGCTACATGGGCGATTGACATTCCTCACACATTCACACAACGCTCTCTAGTCCCAAACTAAGCAAAGCTTGTACTATGGGTACTAAACAACGGATAAACATACTCAAATACTTTTTTGTTGTTGTAAATACATACATATTATACATAGAAAACACACAGACCAATGCAAAACAATCCTGGTCATGCACACAAAGATTAGCATTGAGCGGGAATCGAACCCGAGACCTCTAGACATTATAGCTTAATAGAGTTTTTGCCTTGTTTGACGTTTTGCTACATAGACTATCTGATCGGGAGGTCTACTAACGTTGTAATTAATGATTTAGAACATTAGAAATTAGCGGAAACTTAATTGAAATAATTTATTCCCCCGATAACTTTAATCGTGTAAGCGGTGCTGCAACAAAAAACATTAGAAGTGATGTGGCTTTGCATAGCTGGCTTTTATTTTTCTTGTCTGGTTTTAATTGCTCGCCTAATGGGGAACACGTCCTTCTTGGGACACCTACAGTAAGTATTTTCACAGTATTGTATCGTGTTATCTGATTTAGGTATTGGAAACATTTTTCATCTTAATCAGTGACTTTCCTAGTTCTTTTAAAATAAAAAGTAGTTTCTGAATTTATTAATTTGCTGTAATTGTATCTTTAATGTATATTTTGTTTTTATTTTAAATATTTTTATATTAAATAATTTGTAAGTTTTATTTATATAGTCTGCTTCTCAATAAACTTTTTTTGCTTTAATTTGAGCATTATTTACTAAATTCACATTTTCTTATCCAGGTAGAATACACTTATTTATATATTTTACACAGAGTTACTTATTGTTTAGTTATGTTTTTAGTTAAAAATGTTTGAATACCTAGACATTTTTTTAGACATTATGCTATCTTGAATAGGGTATAAAAATGTTGAATATTTTTTAGTAAATTAGTAGATTAAAACGATTCTTTTTAATTGTATATTTAGAACATGCCATAAATGAAAACATATACTGTAAAAAGAACAATAGCGTGCGTGGAGTTGAAATACGAAATAAAATAACTGCCATTTCCATAAGAATAAAGTAAAATAAGAGTAGGAATTACAACTAATTTCTTTGTTTCTAACTAAATATTAATTGTATTTGTTTTACAGAACTTAGTTAAAATAAAAGCAAGTTTAATTAATAATTATATTCCGCGTATGTATTTTTGCTACGTACCACATATTATGTGCTAATAATTAAGTTTTCTAATCCTTGCGCGGAGAATTCTATAAACAGAATGTTTTCCTTTAAAAGCGTTTCTTAAATGCCAGTAGAAATACAAAACTACGTTTTGTTTTTAAAAGAAATTGTAATGTTAAAGGAAAAGAAAAATGATCTTTCCAACGAATACCTATTATCGTGGTAAAATAACTGTTTATATTTTGCATAAATGTTTTAAAGGCAAACTAGAAAATATTTTTTTGCACCGGCGTACATATATTATGAAGTCTGAACATACAAACTGATTGTATGTTCTGGCTAATTTCCGGGTGTAGTGATCCGATTTGGAGGTTTTTTTTCAATAATGGCAAGCTCTATTCTTTCTTTTTCCAAAAACAATTAGGGATACTTCCGAAAAATTAATAAATAAATAATATTCCCAAAAATTTTGAAATTACGTGCACTGCAAAAAACATTGAAACATTAATTGAAATAATGTTTTACAATTTCAAAGTGCACACTAATAGCACGGCTGCGCGGTACGTAAACATGCGTTAGGGCTGCCCGCCTCCAGCTTTTTAATTACATTTACCTACTTTCCCACTCGTTACTGCGGCACAGTCGCGACTGTTCACTCCGCAAAGCCACCTCTATCGTGAGCGTGTAGGTATACCTCGCGTTTCGTCCGTTTCTATAAAGTCGAGATACTGTAGGTTTATTGTACTATGCGAAAATTCCGTAACATCTGGCTCGTCAATTTTGGGGGCGCACTAGATCGATGCTTACCCCGCAGATACTTTCCCCTTGTTAATTTAGGAAAGCTTCCGCCATGACTTCACCTTTATAAATTTATTATTTTATCTTACATTTTATACAAAGAAAGGTTTTTATTACAGCAACATTGTCATATTATGACAAAGTTTTGAAAAAAAAGATTTTAAAAAATAGGTTTTTGTTGGACAAACAAAGCACAGAGGTTATATAAAAGATACAATACATTTAAAAAATAGTTGTTAAAATCGTAAATAGTCAAAAAGTATAAAGTTTTATGTTAAGTTGTCTTTCTTTTGTCTGGGGAAAAATAATATCTATTTACTTTGTTTGTACTGATATACTTACAAGTTGGCAAGTACAGTAAAGTTTTATAAAAATTGTATAGTAACTAATTTTGTTTTTATTTGTAAAGAGTGTTAGAAGCAGTACCAAAGATCAAGTTTTGAAGTTTTTTTATACCAAAGCTCAAGTTGTTAAGTTTTTTTTATCAGGTTTCCAATTATAACGATTTCGAATTTAGTTAATCGACTCAACAAATTTTTAGTAACCTAATACAAATTACGCATTAACTGCGTGCTGAATACAAAATTGAACTTAGACCACGTACTGGTAGCAAATGGGTAGTACACACCAATGAACTACTGAGTGAAATTACGAAGCGAGTAAAATTCACCGTTGGCGTGTACACCGCAAGAATATCGCACTACAGTGCAATATGCAACAAGTATTAACATATAAAGTACAGAGTGGTTTTGCAATTATTAAGAACTGCCTTATCGCTGGCGTGTTCGTTTATTTTTGTAGTTTGTTAAAATTTATATAAAGTTTGTACGTAAGGTACTTTTATTTTATACAAGTGTCAACAGAATAGAGTTACTTATATTTTTCTTTACCACTGAGGTGATTAATTTTACGTATACCTATATAAGTACCAATATAATAATTATTTGCGGGTGGCTGATATTTATACTTTAAAAAACCTGTCATTCCGTTCCGATTAGCCGGCTCCAAACAAAACATAATACAAAATGTTTAAAAAATATGTTAACTCAAATTCCCATCATTGCTTTTGTAGGAAAAAGGACGACTATATCATTATTATTGCGGCCAATAATCAACTTCGGCAGGGACTGACCTTCCCCCCGCTGAGGTAAAAAAAAACATGGCCTGCTTATACCGTACTGGCTCAAAGAGTCCAATAAGGTGAGAAGTTTGTGTTGTAAGTTAAAGGCAAGTTAAATGTGATTAGATTTTTAGAGCATCATAGAAATGCCATGTGATGTGGACACGACTTCTCTTCTTGCGTTGCCCTCATTAACCCTCTTACTCATAAACGCCTCTTAAATTTAATTACTGTTTAGCGAGATTTTTACTAGTAAAACCACCCTTATACCAAACAAAACCGTAAGAATTTAAGCTAATCAATTGACTAAAATTTAAGAGGCGCTTATGAGTAAGGGGGTTAGATGTCAAAAAGCTACTTCACATTTTTTTTTTTACCTCGGTCTGGGTTGTTCTAGTAATAAATACATGCGTTTGAATCCTACTCCTCAATGGTCTAGAATACTAAAGAGTTATTAAAATTTTATATGGGATTTTGGGATTTAAATTGGGATACAGAAGTATCCCATACAATGTAAAGTATACATCTGTTTTATTTATTAACAGATAGTTTCACAGTCTTGATAAATGATTAAACTCGATGCGGGTACTACGAAATTTTACCTTTCCCTCGGGAGACATTGAGCGCCATGCTCGGTGATTTTAGTGAGGTCACGCTGTTGATCATGGTTTACAGAAGTTGCAAATGAATAGTAAAGGTGATAGCATAGTACAAGTATATACCTACAGTATTTCGACTTCATAGAAACGGACGAAACGCGAGTTATACCTACACGCTCACGATAGCGGTGGCTTTGCGAAGTGAACAGTCGCGACTGTGCCGGAGTAAGGAGCGGGAAAGTAAGTAAATGTAATTAA
Source organism: Schrankia costaestrigalis (assembly GCA_905475405.1). Classification (NCBI taxonomy): domain Eukaryota; kingdom Metazoa; phylum Arthropoda; class Insecta; order Lepidoptera; family Erebidae; genus Schrankia; species Schrankia costaestrigalis. The sequence goes on along the minus strand of FR997825.1, from coordinate 18,944,859 downwards.
AAAACTAGAGGTGGGCAGCCCTATCGCATGTTTACGTACCGCGCAACCTTAGGCATTTATAATAAATATTCGGCCGTGATAGACTACTGGTTGTACTGTGGTGATAGCGACGAAAAGAAGTAATTTTATGACTCCCATTCCATACGAAACGTATACGCGCATTATATTATTTTAAATAATGTCATAATGCGTATTTTTAGGGTTCCAAATCGATTTTGAATAAACGCAACCCTTATTAGGATCACTTTGTTGTTCGTCTGTCTGTCAAGATCATTGTTCTGAGGAACGCGTAGAGGTATCAATCTGAAATTACAACTTTACCAAATACTTAGGCCACTTGTAAAAAAATCAAACTTCTAAACTAACGCAATCATATTTAATATAAACTAAAAATTTAAAAAGGTTTTCGTAATTTTTCCTTCATATGTAGGTACTATACGACCTTGCATCATGCCAAATTTCAAGTTTTTAGGTAGACTGGAAGTAGGTACTAACTAGTTACATCATTGTAATGTAAATAAAACAGTCGATAGCTACTATTAATTGTAATATAAGTTTGCTTAATATAATAACGGTGTATCATATAAAATAAACGCGTAAAACTAAAGGGTTTTCTTATTCAATCAGTACATTAAAAAAGGTCGACCTCCACAGGTCGGAAATTAACACTGTTGCCCTTTTTGCTAAATCGTTAACGGACGGCAAGTAACAGCTTTTTGTAAGGACAAAGCGAGGGTGTTATCTAATTTTGTATGTAGAGACGACTATCTATATAATAATGATATTTTATACATTATATTCCTATACTCCGTGTGGTGACGGAGTAAGAATACAATATGTCACCACCCCATCTCATTCCATGAGTATCGTAAAAATCGACTAAGGGACTATGCGTCAATACTATCTTTACGAAATAAAAAGAAGGAAAACTTGAAATTAAACCCTATACCAATCCGTCTGGCCAGCAAGGTAATAGTAGGCCAAGTATCCCTCCGTCTCGGGAGGAGGACCGTCCCTGCAGTGGGACATTAATGGGCTGTTATGATGATGATACATTATATTATCTACATATATACATATCTACACACATTGGAATAATAGTTATAGTCCAAGGTTACTACGAAGAAGTCTAGGATTGATTCAATCCAAATCTTTGTGTGTAAGAACATGAATGGTCTGGGTGTTTTCTTTGTATGAAAATCTACTTACAAAAAAAAGTATGTTTATCTATTTCATATACCTCTAATTTAAAATGTGCTTAGTTTGGGACTAATTGATGTAGAAATAATAATTTATACTACGTACGATCCAATTTAATATAGTCTATACTATCTACACTAATATTATAAAGAGGTAAAGTTTGTGTGTATGTATGTTTGTGTGATTGTGTGTTTGTGACGTTGTAGTGGGTAATCTCTGGATCTACTGAACCCATTTTTAAAATTATTTCTGTGTTGAATAGTCCATTTATCGGGGAGTGTCATAGGCTATATAGTATCACGCTATGACTTATAGGAGTGGAGCAGTAATTAAATGTTTTAAAATGGACGCGTTTTTTTCGCCGCCCAACGAAGTGGCCACGGGTCAGCTTGCATTTTGTTCACGTTTTTTATCCAATATGATATATCCATTATGATCTAAGCCTTGACTATGTATATATTGTACTATAGTCAAGGCTTAGATCATAATGGATATATCATATTGGATAAAAAACGTGAACAAAATGCAAGCTGACCCGTGGCCACTTCGTTGGGCGGCGAAAAAAACGCGTCCATTTTAAAACATTTAATTACTGCTCCACTCCTATAAGTCATAGCGTGATACTATATAGCCTATGACACTCCCCGATAAATGGACTATTCAACACAGAAATAATTTTAAAAGTAATACGATCTACAGAAATTTGCTCGAAATTGCTCACATTTTCGACACCTAAATTCCCGATACAATTCCACTACACATCAGAGTGTTGTCGGACATACAACGCGATAGTAAGTACCTTAATATTCACCTGAGTCCATGGAGGAAAATCCATGAACAAAATTAGGTATAAATGGATCTTCATTTCTCTAGTAAAGGATGGAGAAATTGAGTTGAAACATTACCTACTTATGTCGTCACAATTAACTATCAACGTTGAATTGTAATTTTGTCCACTATCTGCATTGCAGTAATGTAGGCTAGTGAAATTGTTATTTCACTTACATAAATATAATACGTAGATGGGTTATATTATACAAAAATATCTCCTAGTACATTATTTCGTACTCTTATCGATGGGTAATATCAAAAAAAATTGTACATGTTACCAAAAGGAAACAAAAATGAACAACGTAACAAAAATGAATTGTGTTACAAAAAGATAACAAAAAGGAACAAAAAAGTAAAACAAAAAAGTGAGATCAATATTTTTATTAGATTGTTTAGATTTTATTGGATTCATTATTTGCATTCTTTATTTCTCTCTTCTTATCTTTTTTTTTGCTTTCTGGTAAATTCGATACTTTTATGTATTTGGCTTTTATTCTTTGTAACTTATTTTTTCGTATTTCTTCTAATTTCTCGGGAGTTTGTTTTACTTTTTCTCTGTAAAGCAGTTGGCGTTCTGCATTTGTCATTGGCATATTTCTTATAACAAAAAAAATCATAGGCTACATTTACCGATATACCCACGGAAGAAAAATCAAGTGGAAGTGGTACGCGTATCACTAATATGCGATGGTACGCATAACTTGTCGCTGAGGTCATAGGTAAAGCATAACGCAAATGTACGACCCATATGTACAACATGTTAAAGTAGGGTAAGGTTGCGACTATTGGACCACTTAATTTTAAACAGACCTGGTATCTAAAATAGAGCGTGAAATAAAACAAAATCTGTGTAAACGAGTAGTCTGTATATTCAATTATCGGTAATTAACATAATTAAGTTAATTTTATTATGTATATAGTCACAAAAGGCGAAAATAAAACTTTGTGATAGTTTCCTTGTTTGAACCACCGTCTCTTTCATCGGACCACTTAGTTGCTATAATTGGACTTAGGGATTATAGGTGGCTGGTCCATTCAAGGTGCATGTAAAAAAATTAATAAATAAAAATATATTTTTTTAACAAATTTCTTTTATTTTCGAAAATAAATAGACAGTTACATTAATTAGTCGACTCTAATTATATTTCTTTATTTGGCATGCAAAATCACAAAAATATTTCAGGTTCGTCAAATCTTCTCTTTAACCTCGCTTTTGGCACTCGAAACATTCTGATTACCTCATTCAATGCAATTTATTTTTTCCCTAAGCTAGTTTCATACTCGCCTTTCTCTCCTCTTTTTTTTTGGCATGCTAAAATGAAGAGATTTGTTTTTTAAATAACACACATTATAGAAGTTGCCATGATTGGACCGGTTCAATGAAAGAGCATCGTGCCAGCCCATTGATAGAAACTCACTAACATCCACTAAAATATTTATTTAAAAAAAAGAAGCACGTTACTCAACAAAAATAACCGATAGTAAGTATGCTTAATTAGTTTACTGTACTAGTAAAAAAAAACACACTAAAATAAATAATACAACAGTACTTACATGCTATTATTTGCCGCGTAAAAATTATATTCGAAGTCCGAGAAACAAAGCGAAGTACGTCCATTCCTCATGCTGCCTGCTGCGGTACTGGCGGTTGGAGGGCGATGTGGGGGGTTATAAAGCTATCGTTTCGATGCAAATATCGGGTTTAAATATGAATAGATCTCGAAATATTGAAGTGGTCCAAACAAAGCACTAGTCCAATGATCGCAACCTTACCCTATATAGGTAATTGCCAGAATTGCGAAAACCGCCATCTATGGAATTAACTCGAAAATTGAGTCTATTTAGATTACAAAACGTCATATAATTCTTTCAACGCTACAGCAAATTAACTATTTATATTGCATGAAGGTTCACTCTCAGGTGTAGGATCAGCTTATATGTTATTTTTTTTGTTAGTAGTTTATTTGTGTGTTTATTTGTTTTTTGGCGACAGCGGTTCCTATAGTGAATTAGTTGTATTGCATCATTTCCACTTTATCTTTCTTCCGTGGATATACCGTACGTACACAATTCATTTCATCGTTTAAGCAAAATAAATATTGTTCTAAAATAATTTATAAAAAATGGTGTTTAATTAAGTACATTCACGATTAACCTAAGTTTCATTATGAAATCACCCTTACTTCGTTTTTGTAACGTCATTTTGGTATCGTTACAAAAACGATTAAAAAAAACACGTGTTGAACGGAAACTTGGTCGACATAAAATTGAATAGGAACTCCTTTATTGGAAATTAGTGTTCCATGCCAATTTGGGTAACAATAAGGAAAGCACATATCAATAAATAGCAACGAAACAACTTACCCTATGATAATCAGCCTAAGAACAAAATTGAAACTATAATTCTTAAAAAAATCACCACCACAATAAACACAATACTCTGAAAAAACAGCACGCCGCAAAATGCCTGACTGTCGTAATTTTACAACTACCTGATTGGCTGTATCAACAAAAGCTGTGCTGCTATTTAAATATTTTAAAATCTTTTAAATATTAATGTTACAAAATGTAATAACAAATCAAGCAATAATTTTGGACACTTCTTTTGTTACAAAATTAATTAAATAAAGTAATTATTTTTAATTAAAATATGTTTAAATATAGTAGTTAGAAGTGTATTTTATTTATATTTGAAGTTAAATTAGGTAAATAATGATTTTTGTAAAAAATACAACTTGTTTAGTAACGACGAGAGTTTTGAGGACAAAATAATTTGTATGGAAAGAACTCCGCCACCTGATAGTAAAACGCTCCTTACAAAAATATATGAAAGAGTATGTTGTGTAAATTATATTACTTAACATTACTGATCTATAACCTATGAGTTCTACCTAGTCAAGAATAAAAAACACGTACAATTTGTAAAAAAACCTGCATGAACAGCAAAGGATGTAGAAATGTACAATTTTTTTTTATATTACCAACCAACATACCAACATTATAAAATGGGAAAGTGTGTGTATGTTTGTCTTTCTTTTACGGCAAAACGGAGCGACGAATTGACGTGATTTTTTAAGTGGAGATAGTTAAAGGGATGGAGAGTAACATAGGCTACTTTTTTTTCTGTGTACCGGAAAGGGGAACAGTGCTACCCCGAATATAACGCGAGCGAAGCCGCGGGCAAAAGCTAGTTGATCCATAGTTAAACTATACCTATCTTATGAATGGCTCACTGCAGGGACTGGGATTTTTTCATTAACGGAAAAGAGCTGGCCAAAACATAACCTGTTTGTCAGAGGTTAGGGTTTTATGTCAGGTTTCCTTCTTTTGTTTTACCTGCCTTTGCAAATTTTCCTTTAGCTGCCTTTTACTACACGGTGAGTAATAGAGTAGTGACATTATATTTTCACTACATCAGGACTTCTAATTGTGGGCTATCAGTGGGAATTTTGTTTCAAAAAAAAATATATATATATGTACATAAATAGAAAAGTGAAGTGTTCCATAAACGGTATAAAAATAGTTAACCAATACATGAATGTTAACAAAATGACACCGTTCCGTTGCAACCCAGTGTCCGGATCGTTTTCGCTTTCAATTTAAAGTGATGTTTTACTTAAAAGCCACATTAATTTTTAATCGAGGCTTTTATTTATAAATAATTTATTTTCAATCGGGCCATTAGCCTATTAAGGATGTCAGTTAAAAATATAAAGTAGTGCACTTATGTTGAACGTCGAATAACGTCACATTAAGCAACAGTCAACTGTTTATCACCTGTTCCGGTGCATAAAGAATATCGTATTCTTTTATATTGTTACTTTGCTATCTATATTTCATCATAACAGCCCATTAATGTCCCACTGCAGGGACGGGCCTTCTCCCGTGACGGAAGCATGCTTGGCCTACTTATTCTACGCCGGCCAAAAGGATTGGTATAGGGTTTAATTTCAAGTTTCTATTTCGTAAAGATAATATTCACGGATAGTCCCTTAGTCGGTATTTATGACACCCATGGGATAAGATGGGTAGTGAAATATACAATTCTTACTCTGTAATTACAGGCAATTAATACATTACATTATACGCATATCGTGGATAACTCTTTAGTTAATATTAGAAAAAGCGTCACAAATGTAATAGGTAAAAGCAATATTGTATTCTGTGTAACAGATAACCATAGACATAAAACGATCATATTTCACACCCCGTGAGGAAAATTATATCTTTATATAAAAAAAAAGAAATATTTTGGGTCAAAGAAAACAATTTTTGTATTTGAACTCCTAAGTAAAATCTGATTTATTGTAACGATTAGAAGATGAAGATGGCATGTGTGTTTCTTTTAGTTATTTCACACATTTTAGTGAAAACAGGTGTGCGCAACGTTTAATAAATAAACTAGCCACGGCAACCGTAATACAAGTTTAATGTTGGCTAAAACATTTATGCGGCAATTTCTGTTACTCAGCGTACAAAGGTTGGCACCAAAAACGTTCTTAAATTTGAATTTGAAATTCGTTCTAGTATTATGTACCTCAACCATAGCATTTTAGCGCATTTGTGTTCTACTATAGGAATTAGAACTAGTTCAGGCGAAGACAATCAGTTTCCGTTCTGTATTTTCGAGTAGATCAATTAATATGAGTTTTTAGTCAAAATATCAGACGTGATACCTTACTTTGGTAGGAACTGTTATTTTAAATTTCATAAAAGACCTTAACAAGTTTAAATTTATTTGTTAAGTCAAAAAAAAAAAAGATCAATCGTTTTTTGAGCTTTCCATGTCTGACATGGGTGGTGCTTATTACACCATATGAACACCAGAACACCTTATCTTACCGAAGTTGTCCTACATATAAAATGTAGCTTTTGCAACAGTTACCGCATCTCTCTGTTCTACTCGAATTTATGAGAGTTACGGTTCTTCCTTAGGGCTAATAATTGCTTTAATCTGTTTACGCAACAATATAGCCACACAAATTGCTTTGTACCTAAAACGTCTCTCAACGAACGCGCTTACAATCCTGTGTGCTTAACGTAAGCCTTCTTATGCATTCGACTGGAATTTCATACAATATTTAATGTTTTGGGAGATCTTTCTAAAAATAAAAGATGTGATGTAGAAACGTAACTAGCTCGGGCGTGAGGAACTTGCAAGAGGTTGCCGTGAACGAGGTCGGTCGTTCGTTTTCACGAAGTTCAATTTTTTGTGTGATCTTCAATTTATTGTTCTAAGTCCTTCTTGGTATTCTTTTAAATTGATGATAGTATCCGCGAAACAGAGCGTGATTAGTAAGGGCCTCGTCTTTTCTTCAATCAAAATAAATATTTAACTATTTTCATAGAAGACAAAATAAACTTTATATAAAACTAGAGTTTGCTTGTAAAAAATCCTTCTCCAAATAAAATCCCCTTCAATATTCTAGAAACAATAACAGACCTGTCGTGGAAAATATAGTTTTGCATTCGACTTGACAAAATAACAGAGTAATAGACAAGTATTATTACGAACGATATGACAAAACAAAAGAAACCATTGTTTATGGAATCAGTTACAGACGAGGTAAATATACCCTTTCACGAAGTGGAATAGTAAATGTAGTTGCAGATTTTTTTTTTAAACGTTGTAGCAACATAGTTGCATTGAACAAGATGGAAATCGCGAACTGTCTAAGTATGAAGACTACGAAATAATATACCTAATGACTTTACTGAATTGTCATCACCTGCCAAATAAATGCTTTGCAAGAACCAATGTTATAAAGTTAATTCCATTAATTTTTTAATCTATACTAATATTAGGTAAAGTTTGTGTGATTGTGTGTTTATGACGTTGTAGAGGGTTATCTCTGGATCTAATTTATTTATTTATTTATTATTAGGTTCACCAACAGCTATTTACACTAAAACAGTTCTTCCTTAATTAGCTACATTTAATCTAATGAACCGAATTTAAAAATTCTTTCTGTGTTAAATAGTCCATTTATCGGGGAGTGTCATAGGCTATATAGTATCACGCTATGACTAATAGGAGTGGAGCAGTAATGAAATATGTTGCCGCCCAACGAAGTGGGCACGGGTCAGCTAGTCAAATACTAAGAAAATAAGACGGTAGATCAATCATGATATAAGTTATGAGGTAACAATAACAGTAAGTAGACAAAACTGTACGTAAGTACTTGAAGAAGACTAAGAAACATGAACAGTCTTTGGACTCGATCGGTATTAAGTTAGTTGAGTTTAAATATGCCGCTTGAGAGCTTTTATAAGCTAGATTAAAATACCGTCGTCGTTTTCCGATATCTTATACTTTTTAATCGGTTTTAAGTTCTAGTTTCCTTTGTCCGAATGATATGCTTGTCGAATCTCTTTTTGTCAACTTTGCCTAAGTTTTAGTATCAAGTAATAATGAATTGACCCTGACACGAATTAAGGGGTTTGGTATTAATAAAGGACCACAAGAGAAAATACCTCTACCTTCATCTTGAAGTGGGAGTAGCAGAATATTAATTTGTAATATAACTAGCTCTTTTTAACCGACTTCAAACAAACGAGGAGGTTCTTAATTCTTTTTTTTTCTTTTCATTCTCTAGCATGGGAGTATATAAGCAAGTTTACCTTATTTATTCTTACTCTGTCAGCACCTAGAGGTATAAAATAACTTTTACACGTGATATCTAAGAAACCAGAGAAAGTATCAACAACTTAAAATAAATACAAAAACTGATACTTTAGTTCCCTGGCGATGTAGAAGCAACAAACTTTCTATAGTGGCAATGAAAGAAAGTTTAAATTTGTTCTACGAGTATAAATTCAACATAACTTTTCGCTAGGAAATCTTTTTAAGTCTTTAAAACGTCTAGTTAACACAACTAGATGTTGTGTCTTTGTGGTCAAATGGTCGTGTATGTGTTGTCGATGTCGTGGGATTGAATCAAGATTTAAGATGATTGTTTTTTGTGTGCCTTAATTCCATCATCATCAATATTTAGTCTAGTCTAATCCCTGCGACATAGTGCTTGACTCTTAGTTAGGAATTTTTCTGTTTTTTAATGATATTAAGATAACTAACAATAGGCTTGAATCTGTCTTGGCATTGAAATCTGTCATTGTTAACCTGATAAAGGCTATATGTGTATTGTTCCAGTTACTGTAACGGATTGCTACGCAAGGTGACCTCCGGCGTAGCATACTCGTAAAACATCGGACTCTACGAGGCAGCAACAGGGCAAGCATTTGTGTTTAAGTCTATGATAATGGCTATTTGGTGTATTATAGTTTGAATGTGGTTTGAATGCTATACGCCTTTAGTATAAAATTCGTTCTATAACTTCAACATAACTTAATTCTTCTATGTATAAATTATAATCCTCACAAAAAAAAAGTATTTAAGTATGTTTATCCGTTGTCTAGTACCCATAGTACAAGCTTTGCTTAGATGGCGTTGTGTAAATGTGTGAAGAATATTTATTTATTTATTCTGGAAAATCTTTAGAATTTAAAGCTTCGAAATCTGGACTTTTTATACTGGTATTGGTATCTAATTGTGGGTTTGAATCCTAAAGAAGTGAGTTATAATTGTTAACTTTGTAAGGGTACCTAGTGTTTGTGCATTCTAGTTACTCTAAGTGATTCCTACGCTAGATGATCTCCGGCGTAGCATGCTCGTAGAGTATAGAACTCTAAAAGCCCGCGCATTATAAGCATTTGTGTGTATGATACTGGCTATTTGTGTGTATGATACTGGCCATTTGTGTGTATGATACTGGCTATTTGCGTGTATAATACTGGCTTTTAAGCTTATAGTTTAAATAGTAGTAATAGTTAGGTTTTAATATTATATTTTCTTCTTTTGTTTTCGTTTGTTATTATTTTTAAAATTTTTATTAGTCCGCTTTTACAAAGTGCAAAGAGTGAGAGACTTTGAATAAGTATTTAGGTGCTATAATTAAATGTATATGACCTACACTGTAAGATTTATCTCTACTAAATATATATAAGCTATATTATTATAAACTCATTATTAAACAAATATATGAATTTTGAAAAAGTCGTTTTTTTAACTTTGATTGAATACTTTTGTTTGGCAATTTATTATTTCCTAACATATATCGTTACGTTGCGTGAAATTATTGTTCAATGTCTTTATATAAAAACTAATAAAAAAACAATCAATTAAACTTAAAAAGTAATACACAAAATCCTAAATCTAAATTATATTAAATCTAGTCATTACAAAGTTCATTTACACTTTAATGAAAGCTTTCGGTTAATAATTTCTTTAGCTATGTCTTAAATACATTCCCACTTTAAATTTAAGTTAGTTTTAGGACTTTTTCAACACACTTTAAATTTAAGTTAGTTTTAGGACTTTTTTTAAAATAAACGTACGTTTGCCGTTCGAAAAACGCACCGAAAACGCACGGCAGCTGTACGGCACGAAACGGCTAAATTGAATCATGCCAAGTCAAAAGCACAGCAAACTAACTAGTGTAATTTTCGGAAAAATCGGACCTCCTACTTAATTTTCTTAGTTTTCTTACAATTTTTTTCTACTTTTACTGAAGTTACGTAGGAATGTACGTACCTACAGTTAATTCCTCACTTTTTTTTAATTACACTACATTTTGGATATTAGTCACTACACGAAAATATAAAGGTTCGTATTTATATTTACTTCTTTCATAGGCAATCAATTTCGCGATATTACTTATGAAAAAGCGCTGTTGAACTTAACCCCAAATGTACGTAAGTAGGCGTTTACTTAACTTAATGAAAAAGTAATGAAAAGTACTATAGATGAAAAATAAATTAAGCAGAGCTGTTATTCTTTTAATATTCGCAAAGCATTAGCTAAGTAAAATAAATATTTGTTTAGTACAATTCACAAAGTACTTTCAACTGTCCGAAAAGTTTTATAAAGCTATTTAATTTAAGGCGAAAAGTTTAATTATTTAGTTTAAAAGATAATAATAGCTGTATAACGAGAGTTACTGTTTTAAACTTTACGCAAAAACCATAAAAAACAATCGCAAAAGCACGCGTGCTTGTTAATAAAAAGTTTTTACAACTTTAATTAGCGTAAACATTCAAGTGGAAATATTGTATAAATGTATATAATTGGATAGAACACATAAAACAAACGTTTATTCTGGTGTTAAAGACACTTTATGTACATCGAAGTAAAGCTTCAAAAGATATAGTCAAACATCAGTATCGTCCAAATTGCTAACCCCAAGTTTTAATTAACTCCAAATCTTACCTTCTTTATGTTAGACAGTGAAGGGCAGCTGCACTGGATCAGATTTATAGATCATGCCATTTAACGAATTCTTCAGTAGTAAACTCAAAGTTTATTAACAATGTTTTTTTCATATTAAAACTGTTTCAAATGAAATAAGTTTATAGTAGAAAGTTCTTTAGAAACACGTAGTTTAGTTTAGTATAAAAAGTTCGTTAATATTTAGAGGGGCATCGCGTCGCGTGACACGATATCGTATTTGTATTCGGCGCAAAACGTGGGACACGAACGTTCCTCCCTCGTCTCGGCGGTCGACTGTTCGCTTAGCTGGCTTAAAACTCAGAATACAGACTAACTAGTGACGTGCGCACTTCCTTTCATGAACAATATAACTTGCCCTCTGGCCCGTCACCTTGTCATAGCAACCTGCGATGACCCGGCAGTATTAAAAACGCAATTTCAACTTTTTAAAGATTGTGGCAAAAATAAACAATATTTCCATTTTATATGTATATTTTTCTTTTGATTTTTCTGTATTTTTATAATACGAGTATATAGGTAGTATTCTTATAACATTTTATAGGGAATTATTTAATAAAAAAATTAACTAGTCCGCTTTGTTAGCATGTTTATAATTAAGCAAGATATTAAATATCTACTGCTTATTGGGTTTACTCCATTAATGGTAGGAGACTTAGCTATTGTTGGACGACCGGCCAGGTAGGGAATTTTGTCAAGTTTTTCATATTTCTAATAAATCTTAATAATATTATTATCTAAATATTAATACGGTACTCTTAGGATACAATGGGGTGGCGACAACTTGTATTTATAGCAAATGGAAATATGCTGTTAGTTGTGAAAGTGTCTGTTTCCATTTAAAATTATTAGTCTTTCTGTGTGAGTTTGTGTGCTAGTTGTATAATAATTAATTACAAAAGGAAAAGTAACACAATTTTATCAATAATACACTACATACCAATAGTAAAAAGATACCACAAAAAAAAGATAACTACACTTTTTTTAAACATCGATACCTTGATTATAAAGGGTCCCATCTCTACAGTTAGGCCGCCCGCCCCTCGGCAAACCTTAACACGGCAATATATACCTACACCCCCAACTCCACAAGGTACATCTTGAATGACATCGTCAGACGAAAAACCATCAAAATTTTAAAATTTAAATATTTGTTTTTGACTTTTCCTCGAAGTAAAGTTGTTTATAATGAATGCATTTAGAAAACAAAGTCTTTCTTCGCAATTGAAATTGCGTGATTGGTTTCTCAGTTTTTAAACATTATGTTTGTTTCACGTAAATTTAAAGTTTGTGGGGATATCAGTCCAATGGCAAATATACAGAATCCATTCTAGCATTCTCTGACAACCTAGCGAAAGCAAATGTTATTGTTTGTGTTTAGGTAGGCGCGATACGAGATATACTTCATATGACCCCGGACTCAATACAGGCGGGGAAAACGTTTCAATAATATCAAAAACCTTGCCTTTTAAATTTCTTGGTAGAAAGATAAACGATTAGGTCGCCTTCCAGACGACATTGAAAAGGTATATCATCAACCGTTAAATAACGTATAAAAAATCTGGATATACGACCACTGTTTAACATCACGTCTCAATCAACCTTTCCTCGTGTATGATTTAAACCAGAACCTCTTGAAAAAACTAGATGCCAAAATGACAAACATTGAAATCGTGGCTAGGGTTAGGGCTATTAGCTCAATCGGCAGACTATTCCGCTCTGTATCGAGACACAAATTAAATAACCTTGGGATGAAGCTAAAAAAACCATCGGAACTCTATTAATATCTAAAAGTCATAAGATGCAAGTCTTACCAACATCTAAAGACTAAATTGTAAAATTAATCCCAACTGATAAAACGGTTACAATTTCACAAAAAGTTCATGATAGGCGCACAAACTAGTAGAGCAGGTTTTGGAAACACGGAAAGTCAATCAGACAAAGTAATTATAAAATCTTTATTAAACCAAGATGAGAATGACAGCTACAGAGTGCACGCAATGAACCTAGTTACGCTGAGCGCTTACCAAAGCCCTCAAAAACAGGGACGGTGGACAAACAGCAATCATTTGACCAGTGGGACTAATTACGGAATAAAATGATTATCTATACTAATATTATCAAGAGGAGAGTTTTGATTTTTTGTTTGTTTATTTGAATTGAATAGGCTCCGAAACTTCTGAACAGATTTGAATAATTCTTTCACTGTTGGAAAGCTACATTTTTCTTGAGTAACATAGGCTATATTGCATTGTCAAAAAAATGGGGATCCTTACTTAAAGTGTAAAAAAATATCAGAAAATAATATTAAGCCAACGGTGACGGGCCGCTAGTCTAATATATATATCGTTAGGTAAACTTTTTCGCTATGGTAATTGAAAGTACATAATTTCACCAAAATCTCAACCAGATAGTAACGTAAAGTACAAGTAAAAGCCTACTACATAACATTTAATATCTGTAGCAAAAACTTGCAACAAAACTCGTTACTAAGCCCTGTGGCCATCGTGATAATATCTGTTATCACTCCATACTTGGCACAGCGGTCGAGAATGCACACGTAAGAAATTGTCTTATTGTGTTGTGAGATCTACATTTTGTCTTAAGGCTGAATGTTCATTATGTCTGATAATCTGTATCTGTAAGTCTTCGCAAAGATAGGACGGCCAAGGTTTTTTCAAAAGATGGCTTTCAAAGTTTATGGCAAGGATTTTTTAAGTATTTACTTGGACAACCACAATTTTGTAATCTTTAAGAATTATTAAGAGAAGTGGCGGGTCATTCCCAACACGAGTATCTTTCGCTTACTCAACGGGAATACTCATAATTGTCTAGATATAAGATTTACAGAAATAAACAGATTTTTATTTTTTATTTATTTACTACGTACGTTCAGCGCATTACTATTTCAAAGTTTGATCACCACATTATTGCTATTTAAAAAGGTGGATCAACTTCATTATATAAAAGTCTATTAATTAATTCACGTGCAAAAACTTATAGAAGCGGTCGCTTACTTTAATAAATATGAAAGCAAAAGTTCGTCGTATAATGTACCAACTTTATTACTGTACCAAATTTATTACTCGCATATTACGAGTATGAAATAAATGTCCACATCTCGACTCTGTAAACTAAGAGAAAAGCTTACCAAGCAAGCATCTTTGGCGTAAAATGGAATCTAAATATTGACCATGTCTGGTACTCAATACAAGCTCTGCTTGGTCCGAAATAACTAAACAGCTGTCATCATAGCTTTGCTTACATAGTATCAAAGCTCAGTAAGGTGCCTTAAATTGACTCTTGGCTTTACCCATTACGGCGCAATATATATCCTTAGTATATTCACACAGACAGGGACCAGTTTGATTTACTCTCGTGTAATTACTACAGCTAAGGAGATTTCCGTTAAGCGAATATAGTATGATGATGTTAATAACCAATGTTATTAATGTATGTGATTACAAGGTATTATATCAATACATTTACACGACGCCATCTAGTTCCAAACTACGTAGAGATTGTGTTACGAGGCTCTAGATGATGTTTAAGCATTATTATATAACTAATTCGTCGCTCCGTTTTGCCGTGAAAGAAAGACAAACAGACAGACATACTAATAATTTATTATTATTAGTATGGATTAATATTATGTTTTTTTTATGTAAAAGCATATTATACATAGAAATTACGCAGACCAATGCAAACATTTTGCAAACAAAGTTTTACTTTAAGCTAGAATCTAACCTGTAAAAAACATATATCCCGCAGAGCTTGTAGGTAGTATTATTGCGTTATTACCAGCGATATGCAATTAGGGTATATTAATATGCCATTTAGTTAGCTAACATTAATAATATTGAATCAAACGTCCTTTCAGTCAGCTATAATTAAAATAATACTACATCATAAATAATTATGTAACATGACTGCTACGCAGAGGTCTCGGAATCGATTCCCGCTCAATGCAAATATTTGTGTGCATGAACATGATTATTTGCATTGGTCTGAGTGTTCTATGTATAATATTTTTGTATATTTAAGTGGCATACTGTATCCTAGTTCCCTCCGTCGCGTTCATGACACCCACTGTGCTTTTCTTTGCCGGAAAATGATGAAGTGGACATTAACGTTTTTATTAAAAGCGTCACATTTCTTAAAAAAAATATGTTATTTTCTTAAAACCTGTAGTTTTATTTATAGTTTAATACATTTCAATTTATACAACCGACTACATGACTTTCTAGACCTTTTCTAAGTTAAGTTCATCATAACAGCCCATTAATGTCCCTCTGCAGGGACGGGCCTCCTCCCGTGACGGAGGGATACTTGGCCTACTAATACCACGCGCTGGCCAAACGAATTGGTATAGGGTTTAATTTCAAGCTTTCCTTCTTTTTATGTATGTTACGTAAGAGTCAATTGAAATATTCTTAGCATACTTTTAATTTTTATTTCTTAGTCACACTGATCAAAAGAAGGGAGACGAGAAAATAGTCTTTAGTTTCTCAAAAGGAGGCTTTACACGTCATATTCTGGAATCCGCCATTAAGCTCGATGTATCTTAAGACAAGTATGACATTAACAAACATGTCTCTTGTCTCCTTTATAGTTAAAGACCTTTGTAGATATTGACAAACACGTTTACTTAGAATAACTAGTTCAGCAGAACTAACTAAATATATACAGTTTAAACCAAGACGTTGATAACGACTATAATACCTGCTAACAACCTAACCATGTTCGTTAACATATGATTCACAGAAATTCTTATTATTAAATAAACATCATTATTTATCCAACTCTGATGAAATTTTTATAAGCTTGATCAAGAAATTTCTAAGTTCTGATGTAATAAATAACCATCATCATAACATCCCATTAATGTCCCACTGTAGCGACTGGTCTCCTCCCGGGGCGGAGGGATACTTGGCCTACTAATACCACGCTGGCCAGACGGATTGGTATAGGGTTTAATTTCAAGTTTTCCTTCTTTTTATTTCGTAAGGATAATATTCACGGAAAGTCCCTTAGTCGGTTTTTACGACACCCATGGGATGAGATGGGATGGTGACATATTATGTATTCTTACTCCGTCACCACACGGAGAAACCATAATATAAATAACCATACATCATCATTATATCAGTCAATTGATGTTCACTGCTGGACATAGGCATCCTCCAAATATTGCGGTCCTGTGCCTCCCCCATCCATCGGCTTCGCGCCGTCCTAACCAGGTCGTCGGTCCACCGTGTGAGGGGACTCCCCACCCTGCGCCTTAAACATACATACACACAATTTTTCACCCCTTGTTCTTGTGTTGGTACATTTAAGTAATAAGTAAATACTATTGAGCGTCATGTGCAACGATATTGTGGTTAACTCTAGATGATATAATTACTAGCGAAAAAATAATCTGTAGTCTACTAGCCATAGTCCAATTATGTCTTTGATACTTACTAAACGCATAGTAAGAAAATTTGAGGAATGTATAATTATTATTATTTATTTGCTTATTAGATTAATCCTAATAATTACTTAAATAAACATTATTATAATATTAGAATATAAAAGTAAGACAGAAAAAAATTGTTTAAGCATATGCTTACTGAATTCTGTTTTATTTTGTTTAGAATTCTTGTACCGTTTCAAAGTGTTATGTTCCTCATTAAAACGAAGCCTGCCTTTACAGCTATAATTAATAAGGAGTCTGTTTAGAGACGACCTACCTACCTACTATCTTTAATAAATTTCATACTTGTATGTTATTTAAGTTACCAGCCTTTTAATACGATACTGTATTGTATTAAAAGCCATTCCTTTTTGCCGTTATTAGAGGAGTTGTTGCACTTTCTCTAATAATGGCAAGGTGTATGGTTAACTAACGCTTGCTTTTAAAAGAGGTTGTCAATGTTTGTATTACAATTACAACTTCTGTAACCGTTTTAATTACCAATCATAACATACTTTTTTTTTGTGAAATATTAGCAAGAGAAATTACAGTTCAAAATGTCCTGTGGTGACGGAGTAAGAATACATTATGTCACCACCCCATCTCATCCCATGGGTGTCGTAGAAACCGACTAAGGGACTATCCGTGAATATTATCTTTACAAAATGTAGGTATAATAAATAATATAATATAAATATCAGTGTCAACCAGGTCAGTGTGGTGTAACTACAGTAAGTTATCCCATGCTATTATAGGAGGTCAACATCTTTGCAGAATGACATAAATGGTATGTCAGGCCTGCAACTACAAATCAATCAGTACCCAACGAAACAAATATTACGCGTGATTGGTGAATAATGTTTAAAAAAACATTTTTTTACTGTTCGTACATCATGTGCTTACAGTTCACGCTTCGTTCACACGTGCTCTACATCTTGCTTATGATACTCTAAGCTCATTTTTATAAAGATATCATGTTGTTTGACAAAGCAGTATCTCGGTACTCTTTAGCAAGTGCCGTCTTGGACCACCACTGTGCCAGCCTTTTCCAAGTAATGTGGAAATGTCAGTTGGATTGAGTGGAACTTTACCTACTTTGAAGCTGATGAAATTACATAGATAACTAACTTATGTTTAAGTTAGGTAGCCGCTTGGCTGTGCTCTGGTATTGCTGACGTCCTTAAACAACGATTACCACTTGACATGAGGTGGGTAAAAAAATAGAAAGGACACATAGGAAGGCCCTTTTTAGGGTTCCGTACCCAAAGGGTAAAAACATTTATTTGTTGATGACTTCTTCTTATCTTCTACTCGTCCTTTTCGAGAACCCTCCAGGATGCACTTCTACCCTATCGGATCTTTTGTGCTGGTCCCCCGTTCACCACCCTACAGCTTCCTCGATGACTTACTTCCCTTTAACAAAACCCATGGTAGGAGATGAAGTAATGACACAATAATAATCTTATTCTGTCACTACACAAAGAAAATTAAATAATTTAATTAAAGTAAATTAAGTTTCCTAAAACATGGCATGTGTACTATCATTTCGTACAATCGCCCCAATGACTAATAAATCGCACCTTACGGTTGTAGAAAGCGCTTAATGTTTTATTCCGTCGTTCTAAATGAAAATGAACGTAAATTATATTTCGTACCGTATACAACGTTGATTAATAAAAGGGAAAAAGGAAGCTGCTAGATAAAATATTGTTTTACTTCTTATTATACTTAATCCAGGGTAAAGTAAAAAATGGGGACAAATATTTGAAGTTAAGTCTTATTAAGTAGTTAGGTATTCTTGGTACCGTACGGGCAAGGTGTAGTACGTTGTCCCTGCTCATACTCATTATAGCAAATCTTGGGAAACCTATTTTTTGCCTATTTTGCTTAAAATTTAGTAGTCTGGTTATGCTCTAAAGCTGATGGATATTTA
The DNA here is from genome assembly GCA_905475405.1 of Schrankia costaestrigalis. Taxonomy (NCBI): domain Eukaryota; kingdom Metazoa; phylum Arthropoda; class Insecta; order Lepidoptera; family Erebidae; genus Schrankia; species Schrankia costaestrigalis. The sequence goes on along the minus strand of FR997825.1, from coordinate 18,926,157 downwards.
CTTTTTGATATCAAAATCCACGTTAATTAGGTTCAGATATTCAGGAGTAAGTAGGCAAGCCATGAAAGGTGTTACCTACACTACCCTCCGATCCTAAAAATAACTTACTTATAACTAAAATAGAAACATTAAAACATAGTAAATTATATAAAATAAAGCTAAGTCAATACGGCGATACTTTCTCCGTGTGGTGACAGAGTAAGAATACAATATGTCACTAACCTAAACTCATCCCATGAGTGTCATAGGAACCGACTAAGGGACTATCGGTTAATATTATCTTTACGAAATAGAAAGAAGCAAAACTTGAAATTAAACCCTATACCGATCCGTCTGGCCAGCGTGGTATTAGTAGGCCAAGTATCCCTCCATTACGGGAGGAGGGCCGTGCCGGGACATTAATGGGCTGGTATGATGATGATGATTCGAATAAGACTCCCAATATTGACAATGCTCTATCTAAACTAAGTGCAGGTAACCCCTTTTATACATTAACAGTTATGAATTGTCCCTTACATAGATAACCATTAACGACGAAAATATAGGGTAGAGGTATCGTTGGAAAATATTTGCATCAAAAGTCAATTAAATTTGGTCACCTATACATACACGGCTTGTTTGTTTTACAGCGATGGTCGCAAGCAATTACCTGAGCCTTGGTAAACACCAAATCGTACGGCTTTTAATAAAAATACTATAAAACAGTAGGCTTTAACAGAATAAACCAACTATTAGCGTTAAAACCTTGTATTGTCAGTGATTAGAGTGTACATAGCGACAGCAAACGAGGTAAAAAAAATAGAATCGATTATTTCAATCATCGATTCTATTGAAGTATTCTTCCAGTAGCTTTTGTGTACTTATTTGTTTAAATCAATGGTTGGATAATGTATGGTAACATAATTATATATATTGATTACGAAGTAGGTTCTTTATCAAATAATAATTGTACTAATAATTAATAATCACCTTTTTTAGGTTTCCTGATAAACATTTTATACAGAACAGTAATAATGCCTGGAAGCAAATGAAAATGCTTATACTGCATGTAGTCGTTAAATTACTTGTTAAGATTCCGCTAAATGAATAAGTACTAAACTAGCTTTTGCCCGCTCATTTTATCTCCTTAGAGATAGAATTAATCAAAATCCTTTCTTAGTGGATGCCTACGTCATAACATCTACCTGCATGCTTAATTTCAGCCCCATCCCTCTAGTGGTTTGGGCTGTGCGTTGATAGATCACTAAGTCAGTCAGTCACTTTTGAGTTTTATGTACAGGGTGGCGCAAAAGAAAGGATAAGATGTGGTTTGGCTCTCTCTTCTTTTCTAAATGAAAAACTTCAATTCTGTTTTTCTATTATGTTAACCTTTAGAATTTTATTGGTCAAGTCGAGAAAACTACATAGGTATATTAGGCCAAATTATCGCTGTCACAATTGATTACTCTAGAGGGTCTTTTTATGGCATTTTTCATCAAGAATTTTGGGCGACAGATTTTCGCACTCGAGTCAAATGTTGTCCAGCGTCACGAGCATGCAAAAACAAGAGCATGTTCCAATAGGGTGATTTCTTTTGCGCCACCCAATATATAGATTAAAAAGCTGTACCACCTCCCTTATTATGCAATGGTGGATATAATAAAAGTCCCATTAAATGACTTTACAAAGATTACAATAGGTATTAACTACTTAAACTTTCTTCATACTTTTAACTACGTCACTTATTTTAATTTAAACAGTCCGTGGAAGTAATTACTTTTACAGTTATGAATATCATACAATTTAAAGTTTACTATTTGAACAAAGTAAAAGAAGCAAGTTTCTTGCAATTTTAAAAACAGTTTCTAGTTTGTAACTTTTTCAAATATTCACAAGTCAATTCATGTTCTGAAACTCTACTTTAACAAATATAGGGTAGTTGACTGCAAAAAGTCTACAATTTATTATTTCTTTAATAATCTTATGTAGGTACGTCATGTGAGAAATGTTCTATTTATTTGAGTAAGTTTTTTACTACGTGCGGACCTAAAATTAAGCAGAATTCACGATAATACAAACAAATTAACAAATATTTTATATTGTATAAGTAGTTTTTAGTTCTAAGTTCTTATACTACTTACCTTGTACTATGTTATAGATACTGTAAATTTTTCTATGGAAAAGTGGGGTCTTCTGATACAGGCTATTAACTAGCTTAACAGGAGGCCCCTGATTCTGATCAATTTAATGTAAAACTTAATGTAATAATGGTAAATAAATAAGAAAAATAGATAAAATCGGCATTAGTAGTATGGAATGAAAAAAAAATTGGCATTTGAATTACGAAATAAAACACTACACTTACACTACAGTCATTCGTTCTTTAGACACTGTACCAGAACAATTTCTCCTTACCACGGCTTTTGAAGATAACGAACCGTCCGAGAAGACTCTGACCCCACCATGCGTATAAAAACAAAATTCGATGATCATTAGTGTACTCCAAAAGTAGTTCTGAATAAAGTTGTTACGTTTTTGTGTTGTATACTTTTAACAAGAGGTATTTCTACAAAAGGAAGTTCTTAGACGACATTATGATTAAATAATGAAGCCTGTGGAGACAGGTGCTGTGATAAAATAACTCTTGATGGCTCTGGTAGGGGTAACGTAGCGTTAAAATCCTTGCTAGAAGTAATATAATAGGTTAAAATTATTTAAACAATATATTATGTTTTAAAAGAATATAGAGTCTAAAGACTTGCGCAAAAATAAAACGGCAATTTCACAGGTTATGATACCTAATTAATTAATTAATTAATAGTTAATTTTATACCTAATATTTACCATTTACAATACACTATAATATACATTTAATTTAATGAGTTTAGACCGATTAATATTAAAAACTAGCATCCTCCTCTCTTCTAAATTGCCATACCCAATAGGGTCCATATTGTATCTGTGATATTATAAATAACATCTCTGTAACATATTATGGAGTGCAAAAAAGACATTGAGTATTGAATACTGACTAACGGATAATTTGCCTCATATTTTTCTTATAATGCAAATAAACAATAAACGCTTATCATTTTTTCTCTAACTGGTTCCTTAATGACGCTGACAAATAAGTCCGATATATTTTAATAAATAAGTAATAATATTATCTTATTTTAATATAAGACTTACTTAACAATGGTAAATTGTGCTTTTTTGTCCGATTTTAGTTGCTCATTAAAGTCATTTACTTTGTCTTTTACCAAGCGTCATAGCTTAAAATTTGCCATAAAATCTCTTATTCGGTAATTGTGATCTTCTGAATTATTCCATGCTTTCTTCATTTGCAACCATCGGACCCTACCTTTAGAATCTAGATGTTTAGTTAAAGAAAACTGTATACAAAAATCTGATATTATCGTACTATACTATACCTATGTGGTTTTACATAAGCAGTGTTTATACAGTTATATTGCAACACAGCTCATTGAAATCCTAAATGTATCGATAACTTTTACCAAGTTTAGTAAACTAGATGTAGGATAAAGGAATAACAGTTTGTTAATTACGATTTGATTAGCAGAACAGCTTTGCAACTGTAATGGCGCGTTTAAGATATTTTCTAGTTACTTGTATAGTACTATTGATTTCAAATGAATGTGTAAGTAATGGCTTTTTTTATTGGCTATTTTTTGTTCTTGTGTGTGAATGCATAAAGTCACTATCTAATTTTATTTCTATGGGTGTCGTTAAAGTCAACAAAAGGAATAATCGGCCAGGTTCTTCACTGTATGTTCCCCTTTAAACTGCAAGTAGTAATATTTACTGTATACCTATTGCAAATCAGAAGGACTTTTTAAGCTGTAGCTTTTTATTCAAAAACAATATAATAAGATATATAGAGAGATAAGATAATAAGCTGTCTAGGTTTATGTGTTACATTATGTATGTACGTAATCAGCTCAAATTGTCAGGCTAGACTAGGCCTCCATTTCATAGCTATCACTAAAGGCGCACTATCGCTTGTCGACGGAACTTGAGTACGAAATGTTAGCCCCCAAATTAAACATGTAATTTTTTGGCAGGAAAAAACATAACGATGCCTATTAAATTCTAAGACATGACCAAAAATATTATACATTAAAATTTTAAGACCACGTTGTATTATGTATGCTATCTAATAATTGAGTCAATGAAATACCCTTAACCATGACATCTTATATCACTCATATAAAAGTTGCTGGAAGCTGGAAGAACATTTTATTGTGCTTTTAAACTTCCAGCTTTCCTCGGTATGCGTGATAAGATACCCCGTCTATGTACTTTAGGTATACCATACGTAGATGGTTCACAGATGCATACAATTTTATTCCATTCCTTGTTTTCCATTAAACTAAACAGTTTACGTACTTTTTCAATCGAGAGCCTTACAATTTTGTTAAAAACTGTGGTAGCTGTCGGTTAATACTTTCTTGTTATTGTCGTTTCATATGTATTTATTATTATTTATTGACTGATTTTCTAGCACTGGTACTATCAATTCATATATGTCACGGATCCGTAATCAAAATAGAAAACGACTGACTTTTAATTAGTGTTTGATGTCATCCATTTTTAAAGTTGAAAAGAATTTTTTTGGCAAAAAATTCTTTTTTGAAATCGTATATTTCGTTAGTATTTAATAAATGTCTAGAGTACTTACATCAAAAGTCAAAATATTCAAAAGCTTAGGTAACAGGAGTCTACGTCACATAGTCGAATGCAAGGAAACATCGAAAACGCCCTAAAAGCTAAAGTTACAGTTGATCACTACAGAACGGAAGCCATACATAGCCAGGTATTGAAAAATCCTCTTTCTGCCCCAGAAACCACACATTATTCTCATCCATTCTATCTCGAGCAATTACTATCGAAGCTATTCATCATGCGTACCCTCTGCACCAACTTATCAAAGATTAATATTACGGCCAGTAGCCTCAAGCCACTGATTGCTCAGTTGTACATTCATTGCCAATAGATATTCACGACTGTGGAAGCGTTCAAATTGCTCTATTAGAAACATAAGGCAAATAATTAGTTTTCGTAGTTTACCAAAATTGCTAATGGCAAACATTTTTAGAATTTGTAGTGACATATTTTTGGCGAATTAGACAGTACTAATCTATTTTAACGAGTGTGGATGCGAATTACTTACGATAGTTACCCACGTGTTGCTTTTCGTTCTCTTTGTGAGAATTTCCGAGTTTTAATTTTTGCTATTCATCCGGTGTTTTTGTTTTTATTTTTTCCTTTTGTATACTCGCTGACTGCGAGCAGCTGTTACATCGACCTATTTTTTTAGTAGGCTACGTTTCCATTTATCACTGTAGGGCGCCAATTCCTGTAGAGGGACATTAATGGGCTGCTATAATGAAGAAATAAAGAACGGTTAAGTTTAATTGAGCTAAAATCGTCACTAAAAGGTAACTACGTAGGTAGTTACCTTTTAGTGACGAATTTGGAGTTCGAAACTTATATAAAAGAATCAAGCAAAGACTATCGCGTGTTTATTTCTCTAACTTCCGCGACAGATAGGTATGATTGTACGTTACAATATATAAAAAAAATAGTACCTACAAATTAAATGCCCATAGAACAAGCATGTCTTGATGCAATATTTTTAAGAAAATAATATTAAGTAACGCGAGGGATATTCTGAATATTGAGTTCGTGTGCAATGAAGTGGATTGAGTTCTGGAAGGGGATCAATACCGCAGTTACACTCCATTAGTAGCCGGATGAGAGACCCCCGACACTTCCCGTATTGGTTATTTTTTACTTTCCTATAAGTATTTGTACCTACATTACATCGATGGATTTAATTTCCTCGTATGTGCTGCATGAATACCCTATACATATAGTTTAGCAATATTAACGAACGAAATGAGAAAAGATTGTAACAAGTTAGTGTGCATTGTATAAGTTGGTCTGCTTGATGTTTTTTAGGCAGCAACATTTATTAAACAAAATTGCTGATATTGCTTGGTAACGATGGGTAATAATTGTTGAATTGATGTGTATGCAATGGTTCTATCAATGGATGAACACTAATGAACAGTGATTTAACCATAGTTACATTAATTTGTATTCCTTCTAATCTCCCTTTGTTTTGCGAGCGAGACTTCCGAGTTCACTTGAACTTGTACTGCTTTCATTGCCGTGCTCTTGTCGGGCTCCAACGTTAGACATTGACCTACCGCCGCTATTTTAAACTCTTTAATGGGAGCGCGGCCTTATAGATATAGATAGAACGGCAAGATGACTTGGTTAAAAGTTTAAAGTCGCCTAGCTGCCTGAGGCGCTTTAGATATTAGAGGCTAAGCGAGATTCCTGTTCTTGAAGATATCCTTTCTCTGCAGTGCCTACTTTATCATTTGTACCAAAACCTTTTTAGGTATTAACATAATTAAAAAACCCAAAAACATCCCAACTCGTAACTGCTATTGAAATATTATAAAACTGTCCTGGTTTAATTTGATTCAAACTTCTTCTTAAAGTAAGAAACAATTTTTCTAATTGATTTGGCATGTAAGTAAAAAAAGCGATTTCGATCAAAAACTTTAGCGTAGATATCAATTACACAATCTAATCTAATCTATCGCTAGTGTAGAGGACTACAAGAAGGAATCAAGTCTTTTGGGACATTTGACCTTTGCAGGATTTCACTATTAAGTAGTATAAGTATAACATTCGGAGGTTAGTCGAAAAGATTTTCCTCGGGCAATCATCTTCCAGTGGAACAAAGGGTGTATCCTTATTAATATTACCTTCGTTTTGTTAAATACGGTAAAATGTACCCCTACACATAGGTACAAGTTAAGGTACAAGTTAAACGACTAGGTATCTCTTTATAATAGGGTATAATCAAAATTTAAACCTTTTTTTGTTGATAGAAAATTTAGTCGTTAAAAGTTTAAGAGGAACCAAAAAGTTTTTTCTTTTATAAAAGACTTCAGACCCTTATTATGAAACATTAATTGAACGATTATGAAGATAAGGTTTATATTATAATTAATCCCTGTTTTAAATATTAATTATTAAAAGTAAACTTTTAAATTTTACTACCTTGGGAAGTACCTCATTTTTAGCACTTACAAATACTAAAGTAACAACATTATTTTTTCTAATAAGTATTACGATTTGATAGAGTGCTTCAGCGTTAAATAAGTTGACACTTGCCTACTGGCTGTCGTGTCCTAGAGACACATTCATTAACCCACATCAAAGGCCTATGGGCGGCCTGAACATCTCTAGATACCAGTTGACCGCTATGACAAAGAGGAAGAGTCAGTCTGGCTGTTCGGCGTGTGGTTGTCTCTTTGATTCAATTATGATAGCCTAAATCCCGTATTGTTTTCTTCAATTCCACACCTGTTTATCTCATTACAGCAGTTGTCTTAAAAAAAGGCAATCGATAGACTTGCGATGCGAAGCTAAACACGTGACATTAATTATTTGTTACTAAACATTAGGTTCTCAAACTCTTGTTAAACTTTGATGTATTAATATAAAATTAATTAATTTAATCTAACTTTCCAGCTATGCAAGATAGTTTTACCTCACAGACTACGGTACTTGGAGAACATGTTGAACGTTGAAGTTGTCGCTAAAGCTGCGAAGCTACGACAAGAAATGGAATCAAAGCCGAACATTCCAGAAAGTAACAAACCCTGGCCTATGCTGTTGTCTCAGTTAAAATCCGATCCAAACATCAGAAGTCCAAGCCTTACTGGATTGGCTAACCATAGATACTATCAGAATTTTTAATAGTTTATGATATATGCTCTCTATTGGTAGAGTTGTACATAATTATTTAACTACGTAAAATGTTGAAAATAACTTCGATCTAATGTTTTAGTTTATTATATTAGTATGATTACAAAATGCAATAATTATATATAATTAAGTGAAGATTATTTTATATCAGTATTACAATATGTAATATAAGGACCATATTTTATAAATTAATTATAAAACCTTAAATTTAAAAAACGTCTAGCACAAAAAAGTTTAGCACAGATAAGATATGCATAAACAAGTTTTATTATTAACATTTTAAAAGTAAAATAGTAATGTAATAAAAGTTAAAAATTATGAAATAGATAAATTAATCAGTATTAGAAGGTTTGATTCATAAGACGCCCAGTCCATTGGATAGGTAGGTATACCTACTAATATAAATGACCACATGACTGACAGAAAATTTGTTTCATTTGAGTGGAAAAGATTAGACCAAAGGACTGGCGTTTTAGGGGGTGTCATGTGTTAAAGTTCATGCAAATCATTTAAGGTCTTACTCTTACTTTAATTGGTGAGAGTGTTTCTTCAGAGAGATTTTCCTCTCCACCAATTTTGGGTTGTGTTTAGTTGACTAGGACTTTTTTGAAGACTGTACCTAGATGATCCGACCCTATATGACTTTACTTCTAAACACAAGCGTGTGCAATGGACTACTCGTATAATAGGAAACAGCTTGGTACTCTTATTTGTTTGCCCATGTTTAAAAGAAATAAAAGAAGTTGGATGAAAGAAAGTGTTGAAAATAATGTTCTTTCACAAAAAGTATATTTTCAAAACTTCTAAATGATAGAAAACTATTGCAAAAGTAGGTAAATCTGCACGAACTTCAAAGGTTAGGTATGTCTAACTTTTGAAGTTCGTGCAGATTTACTTTTGCAATAGTTTTCTTGCAGTAGGTATATGAATAATAATCCGTTAGTACGCCTATAAGTCGAGTTACGTAAGAAGAGCTTTTGAGACGAGGTAGTCGGGATGTGTTTGCGCATGTGTACACTCGCGCACCAAAGTACTAGGCCTTTCTCACTTCCCGATGTACTTATAACCATTGTAATTAAAAACTTTTGTGCACGATATTATTTTGAATAAAGTTTATAAAAATTACACATTATTTTTTTATAAATGCTTTGTGATTAATCTTTCGGCGTTCAGCGGTAACGCGAGGGTTTTAGAATACACCTCAACTTTACCCATTTGCTCGATTCACCATAGCCATAAGATTCGTACAGAAGACCAAGAACCTTACTCTACCCACTAGTTATTTCGAAACGTAGTCTATGAGCGCTTATTGGACACCAAAAGAACGTTAGCATACACGGTGTGACATCCACTAGGTATCGCATGTCATGGGTATCATGGTGGCAAGGAAAGATTTCAGTTTTTTACAGACAAGACTGTGCGCCTACGACCATATTGGGTCTAGCATTATTCGTATTTTATTTTCTTATAACAACAACGCCTAATGAATTATGCTCTGTGTTGCGGGCCCTTCACAAGCATCAATTTAACAGGCAAGAATTACATAATAATATAATTGTTTACCTATAAAGTTTAGGTATAAGTTACGTACTTTTTTCCATTGTCTTTCTTCTTCCAGGCAAAAGAATATCCTAAATCAGGCGAATGTAGGATTCGAAAGCGCGATAAATTGCACGTGAGTCGCTGACGCGACCGCCTTTGTAGTTTTTTCCGTGCCCATGAAGCGTGTATGCGTTTCCAAAAAATATTTCTCCGAATAAAGGTCCTCCGGGCAGCTAAGACGAAGATAATTACATCAAAATTATAATACCCACATACTACCATTGGCTTAAAAATTCAAAAAGGCGAGTACTTATGTTGCTGCACGAAGTACCTAGACCGCAGATCTGAGCTTACGGTTTCGTCCGAAAGGGAAGGGGTGTATCCAGGTAGTAGTAGACCGCATAGGTGAAAGAAATACTAGTCCCCAATTATACGCTTTTTATGGGAAACCAAATACCTACACGAATAGACATCACTTGTTGATTACATTCCGATTGTGAATAGCAAAAGGTTACTGTGCACGAGTTCTTCATGCCTCACTACAAGTAGATTGTGATCGTATATTACATTGTATTGTTAACAATGCAGATGCAGATCTAGTAGACCTAAGCGCTGACTTTACGAACCTATTATGTGATATGAACATCCAAGGTCTAAAGAGAACCCCAAGATAGTGCGCAGCAGAAAATTTGACCCTAGGCTATATAATGTAACAACCAGGAAATGACGCTCGAGGTTGTGTGGATGATTAATGATACAGAATACATTGATCTATTGAACTTTCTTTTGTATTGGTAGGTAAAGGCAGTATCCTTTACAAAATAGGAGTAATTCTTAGACAAGTAAATAAACGATATGTAGGTGCCTACATAAAACCATTTAACGTATCGTACAGACGGATTTTCTTCTGCTTCTGCACAGGCACTTCATGCACTTAAATAAAGGTTCTGGAAAGGTGTACCGGAAGAACCAAGGCTAGGTGGAGAGACCCAACACACGGTAGACAAACGAGCTAGTTTGGACCGCGCAAAGTGGGTATTCTCCATGTGGTGACGAAGTAAGAATACAATGTATAACCACCCCATCTCATCCCATGGGTGTCGTAAAAACGGACTAAGTGACTATCCGTGAATATTAAGTATCTTTACAAAATAAAAAGAAGGAAAACTTGTGCCAGCGTGGTATTAGTAGGTCAGGTTGGTATCCCTCCGTCCCGGGAGGAGGCCCGTCCCTACAGTGGGACATTAATGGGCTGTTATGATGATGATCATGAAAGTGGAAATGTTCGGAGGAGGTCTATGTCCAGCAATGGACGTCCATTAAAACTGATAATTATGATGATGATAAAAAATTTATAAGTTTGACTACCTCTGTGGCGTAGTGGTTATACAACATGACTGCTTCGCAAAGATTTCGGGTTCGATTCCCGCTCAATGCAAACATTTGTGTGCATGAACATGATTATTTGCTTTGGTCTGAGTGTTTCTATGTATAACATGTATGTATTTACAACAACAAAAGTATATAAGTACTAATATCCGTTGTTCTGTTACCCATAACACAAGCAGGTTACGCCTAGCTTACTTTGGGCACAGATGGCGCTGTGTAAAGATATCCGTGAAAATTTATAAGTCTAAATAAAACAAGAGAGGTTGTCTTTTGTAAATCATTTATTGGTTAAAAGGGAAAAATATTCCCAGATCACATTATGTAACTACAGTATATTTAGTGTTCCCAGCCGTTATAACAGCCAAACACATATACACACGTAGATTATCATAAACCAGGCCCATTTAACAATTTGTTACTCAAACTGCTATTTAACTATTTCATAAGTATGTCGTATTCAATTCATTGATTGATGAAACAAAAGGTAAAAATAATCTATTACATAAAACAAATAATAGGTTATTAATATACCATTTTCATCATTGAATAGTTAATACATAAATTCATTATTAATTTTTTAAAATAAATACAATTAAAATAAAATTTGTTTTCATTAAAACTTAAAAAAGCGAGGTATCGATAAAAGCTGAATAATAATTGTTTGTTAAAATACCACCAAATACAATAGTATACTATATGGTAATTATTTTATATTACAATATATCGTTTTAATATTGGTCGCTTTATTCATTAGATTATTTCTTTACCCTTCTTTGCAAATCGAATCAAATTGAAATTCATTTTGGTAGGTATATATTTGTGATCATATACATTTATGAATGCAGATATTATGCTTATAAGACTAGAAACTACACAGGTGATCACAATACACACCTATTTATTTAAATTAGGTATCTATTATTTATAATTGGTATAAGTTGTTACACTGAGGATTCCGTCAGAACCTTTTCCACGCCACGCCACGTCATTATCGGCAATCTATTTTCTCTACACCAAGCATCGAATTAAAAGGAATAATATACTAGAACAACATATTTTTGTATGTAAGCAATGATAATTCTACGTGCCATGTCATCGGTGGCGACCTGAGCACATATTGATTCGACATCCATTAGCGTCTGTGGCGTTCAAAAAGTTACAGCTTTATCCTTTTCAGAGCCCTGTCCATCTATACTGGACAGGGCTCCGTCTCGCGGTGTCCTGCGCGGCGTGGGCGACGAACGCTACGCGACGTGACGTGATTATACACGCGACAAGTGGCCTACGTGATTTTGATCATTACCTCTCGAATCATGCTTTGAAATCGTGTTGTCGCGTCTGATCGCTTTCAAAACAGGTACGCGTTACGTCGCGTCTCGTCGTCTACGGTCACATAGGACACAAGTAGAGTACGCCGTTGATTTGATCGCGTACGTCGCGTTAGTCGCCCACGTAGGACTCCACGTTACACTATATCCACGAACTTTCTAAAGTCTACTTTTGTTGCATTGCAGTATTAATCTTAATACACAATAAGGTTCCTGTAGATTAAGCCAATATGGCACTTCAATACTGTGTAATTACATTAAAATCGTATAACTATGCCGTTCGAGGCGAAAATACTGCAGTCTCCATGTTAAATATAAAAATGTTATCCGTTATATTCGAGTAGCTAAATGTTTTTTCCTGCTACTTCTACATTAAAACTAATAAACGCAATGAATAATATTTAATCTATAAATATATAAAAAGGAAAAATTCAAGGAACTAAAACCATCCAAGTCAGTGCAGTTATTTTGACAATGAACGCGGAGAAAAGCTGCGGTTTTGATGTAGGTAAGTATTACACTGGATGGAGAAAAAATTCTATAATGTTTAGGCCACGTAGAGAAAATAGATAATAAAAGATTAACAAAGAAAATTCACAAAACAGAAGTTGTAAGTAACGTCAGTAGGGAAAGTCTTAAAAAAATTACAGTACACCAATCGGTGACTTCATTAAGCCGCGTAACTCACGGAAACGCCGGCCATCTTTTAAGGAAAAATGAAGCAAACTGGATAAGAACTGAAATATAAGATTTGATTTGGAATGCAGCTTTATAAGGTTGCATATTTATATAAAAGAAAATTCTCTTCTTTTTGAGAAAAGTCCCAACTTCCCATTGTGATTTTATACATGCATGTACACAGTATAGCGGTCCCCCATTGGTGCGGTTTCGGCGTAATCTACAGAAAGCCTTTGATAGCCTTTCTACTCGTTCTTATTACTCGTTTCAAACAGTAGTGACGACAGCTTGATGGACAATGACTTGTTTATATACCTTAATTAAGCCATTCTATATAATAATTTGTTCGCAGCAATGTCGGTTTTATGATATCAGGTACATTCTGGGCCCGTTCTTATAACCAAATAAATTAATTTCTTATTAATGATTTGTCTATCTACCTACATACGATCACACGAATAAGTTCAGTCTCACATTTATACAAATAAATATGTTGATAAACGACTTTTGTTGTCGAAATCTTACATTATATGTAACTTTGAATGAAACTTACTATTTCTTTTTAAATATTCAGACGCACAAACAGTAGTTCTAATAATGTAGAGCCACAAAACAGAAATATGTACAAAATTAAATCTACGTAAAAAGTGCACTCACGCGCATGATATCTAGGTTTAGTAACAAATTTGTAGTGTAACATAAAAATTGTGTTATTAGATCATAATATTTCAGGGCTTTTTTCAACATAGATTGTAGAATTTGTACTTTGTAGCACTAAGTTTTAATCCATTAAGTCATATGATGACAAGGCTAACGTGTCCTTCAAATGTAGTTAAAAAAACTGAAGTACCTTCTTAATAACACGAGATACACTTCTCTACTTGTCTGTTTTGTGCTAGTACGGTCATCATTGCATATATTATGCCTACACAAACTTCATTTAACTTTCGTGTCACCGTAAGTAGGTACTATTAATTACAAAGCACCTTAAGAAACGAATCTAGAATATATAAACAAATATAGTTTTAGACAAAATAATGCCAATTCCTTACAAACTGGAAATTGTACTTTCAAATAGATGATTATACCGAATTAAATTTAATACGTAGATGTAAATAATTGAAGCTATGTATTTCAAAAATCCGCAATACAAAATATTTTGAAAAATATAATATTTCTTTAAAAGTATAAAAATCCTTATCAATTTAGTTAAAATATTTTTTTTTCAATAATAATAATATGAATAGATAAATGAGAAACGTAATTTACAAAATACATAAGTATCAAAAAGATTGCAATTATGACGGGTGAGACTTTGACACAAATACATTAATATAAATAAGACTAAATACGGAAGAACTAGAAGCACATGGGTCCGTTTCATAACAGAACAATTTGTTAATCACCCCAGCATTAATTAAAAATAAACATTTAGTTTACATTTTTATAATACACATCGATGACCACGAACCGGTCTCACACATAATATACAAATATCATGGTTACTCTTTAAAACTACTAATTAATTTACAACTCATTTGATATGTAACACTATACACATTTATTTTATACACGAATAAATAATATTAATCATTCCTTGCAAAATATATATAAATAATATTATGTTCATAATAGAGAAGCAATGTATAATAATAATTATAATAATTATAATATTTATGCGTTTTATACAAATATACATCGATTAGAGAGATGCTAAGAGAAACATGAATGTAACTAATTAAAAGTGGTCCAGCCTTTAGGATGGTTGGAGGCGGGCTCCGGGCACGCGCTCGATCCTGCCGAGTAGTCTAACAAACCGAATTGGCTAAAATCTAGTCCATATTCGTGTAAGAGAGCACTGTCTGTTGATTTCAGTTGTTCAACTTTCTGACTTTTATCACGACACTTGAGCGGATCGAAATCTTCTAGGTCTGTCGGTGAATCGTCCAGTTTAATGAGATCAGAATCTGAGCCACAAGACTGAAAAAGAAATATCCAAGTTAAACAAACAGAATGCGAAGTGAATACCCGGATGTGACGATATCTTCTAGTGATTATTTCACATGTGAATGTATATTAGTCAGTTAATTTCACATTCAAACAAAGTAGGTTACATTTGTTTGATTAAGTTTTAAAATGAGATTTTATTATAATGGATTACTTTGTGTTTAATCAAAGTGCCTCTGATAATTTCGTTATGCAAGTTAATAATTTAAAAAATATCAATTTATTAAATACAATAGGCACTTATATATTTACATACATACATAATATTTTAAAAGGCTGTTGAGACGGACCCATATTGTAATATGTTAGTCATTAGAAAAATCTTTCTTCGCTTTAATGTTATACTGAGTATAATAAACATGCAATATAATGTATTAGAATTAATACCAAACGCCACCCATAGATACTTACAATATCAGAAGATTTGGCCCCCTTAAAGCGAAATAAGCCATTATGGCTTTTAATTCGTCAGTGACATATCAAAACAAATTTAATGAACTATCATTGTGTAAATTAGCAAATGAATCTATCCACCTACGATGTCTTATTGTTAATACATATAAGTAGGTATCAAAAATATAACAAATTATTGTCAAAAAAATTACTTACTAAAGATTTTAACGTGTGTTTGTGTAAAACAAAACACTTGTCAATTCCTTACTTTCCTGTTTTATTGTAATAACCTTAAAGAACAAACTACTTCTATAAAAATAAAAAATCCATTCTGTATGCATACTTATATTTAGTAACATGCATTTGCAAATTGTATAAAAGCACGATATAATTGTATGACGACAAAACAGTGTATTATATACAGTGTGCTCGCGTCTTAAGGAAAAAAGGTTATAATACATAATGAGTAAAATTCGTGCTATCTATAACTAGCTTAACAACAATACGTGCTTAAAATTTTCAATCATAAATAATAATTTAAATAAAAGATCACAATTTGAGATCATACTTTAAACATATTACAAAAAATTTATAGTCAATCTATTTACTTTAAATAAAAGTGCAGCCTCATGCTAAACTAAGAAAAAATTATAAAATATTCAGCACCTAACAATATTTGTATAGAGCATCAAAAAAAGGCATATAAATAAAATGTTAAATTATAGTTATCTTATTTAGTTATTATGACATGATATTCAATTTTTTTTATTTATTGTATTATTACAAAATATTTTTAATAAATATAAATATGTAACAATTTACGTAACATAATTATTATGGTCCAAAAATATATTTATTTATAAAACTAACGATTTACATCAAAATTATTTTTTATTGTAGTAACATTTGTACAACTTCTTCCTAAATAAATCTTTGTAGTTATAACTATTTTGGGCAATCTCTCAATATGTTATGAAGTGTTAAGTATTTTTCATAATTATGTTTCTATTACATGCATGTTATAGCTAGTCTACAAAAGACTTCACGATAAAGAAATAAATATCAACTGCTAGCGTGCTAGAAATCGAGAAGCATAATAAAAAAATGTAATTAGGTATATTGAGGAATAAAGGAATAACCTTATCTCGGTTAGATGTTATTATATACTATATATTCTTAATATTATGAACAGTAGATAATATCAATATTAAACATTAATTCAATATAATTATATAGTCAAACTCCATAGGTTAGTGCAAATATTACACTCTTGCATGTCACGGCACGAATGCTATCACTTTTTGTTTTATAAAAAGGTACAAAATGGATATGATTACAAATGAGCATATCACAATTACCTCGCGCAGCATCGCCTTGTACGTAGCCGGGACCCTGACTGCGTCCGGGCGAGGTCCGAGCCGAGGTCGAGCGCCCTCCAGGCTCACTTTACCTACAGAGGGTGCCGGAGGTATGGGAGGCGGGTCGCCACTCGGTGGGGGCAAGATCGGTTGAGATATTTTCCTCTGGTTCGATGACAGAGTCAGTTTTAACTTAGCCTTGTCATTCCCTTCTGTGAAGCGTATCGTGCTCGTATGAAAGTCCGGCGTTGTTTTTACATCATTTTTTGTAATATTACTGACAAAGTACAAGTTGCTTGTGATCGCGGGCGAGGCGCGCGGCGGCGGCGTGGGAGCGTCAGACAAATCTATTAGTTTCCTCGTGAAAATGATTGGATAACGGACGGGAGGTTGGGGACGTTCCGGTAACCGGGGTGGGAGACATGGTGACAGTGTTTTCTGCAAAATAAAATTAAATAATGTGCCACGGTGCTCCTAGGAGCGTACATGCTAGTATCGCATTCATATGGTACTGAACACATATGGGAAATACAACTATGCATGGTATATTAAGTTCGGAAGCTTATTACATTGTATGTCATGAAATAACCGTGATAGGATATTGAATGACAGGCTATAAGATACCTTTCCAAATATAATATTTATCAAAGCATTCTAAAGGAAATTGAAATAAGAAAATTACAGAAAAGTCTAAAATCACTTTAAAAAGGTATCTACTCTATAACAGCTATTAATGAAAATTTATAATCACACATTCGATACTCCATCAAATTTAATTTTATAGAACGTAGGAGACACGTCCTACTCAAAATGTATATAGGTACGTTTTACATAATAAAATTAACATTCAACAACGTAACTCAATTGCAAATTACTGAGATGAGATGCTTGTGAGGCAGCAATCATCATAACCGATAATATATTTAGCAAAATGAAAATTCAAATATGAAGATGTTTGACTGAATGAATATATGCAAAATGGAATATCGAAACTGAATAAGTCTATACTAACAAGCACAAGGGTATTGAAAGTGACAAGCTTCTAACAAAAACGACATCTACATTACTTAATTTAAGGGTCATTATTGGTTATCACTTACTGCCTTGTCGGGTAGTCTGATCTCTGAGTTATGGGAACTGTTGGGGTAACTGTCACGGCGTTGTGCGTTTTTGTCGGCGAAGAGGTATTCCATTTCGGTAAGTAGGTCGAGTGGTATCGGAGGAGGAGGTTCTCTGGGTGGTGGTGGCGGCTCGTGTACTGGTAACGAGTCTGATGAATCTGATGACACTGGCGTCGCTGAGCCGCAGGAAAACCTGGCAGGGGTGAAACAGATTTATAGAACTGCTCCAACTGTAAACATGAATCTGCCGTTTATGTTGCTAAAGGATAAAAACTTTAACTGCTTCAGTTACTCATTTATTTTTTCGTCATATTGAATTATATGTCATATAAAAGATTCAATGTGTAGTTTTTTGATTGTTAACAATAATACTACATATTGCTATTTGTTTTAGGTAATATTTAAAGGAACCTAAATGTAGTAACGAGTTATTATGAAGGTAAAATGATATTTACGTCAATAAGTATATTTCAATTGAATTATTGACAAAACATTTAAAATTTCCTTAGTTAGCTCCAACAATGTTTCGCTATTTGCGTGTAACAGAAGTTTTTTTTATTCCAGGCGAAGGCCACGTTTCATCTTAATATATTATGCTAAGTGAGTAAAAAATTCGAATAACAAATGTATTTATCACTAGCTGACCCGTGCCCACTTCGCTGGGCGGCGAAAAAAAACGCGTCCCATTTTTAAACATATTTCATTACTGCTCCATTCCTATTCGTCATAGCGTGATACTATATAGCCTATGACACTCTCTGATAAATGGCCTATTCAACAAGAAATAATTTTGAAAACCTGGTAATTAGATCCAGAGATTACCCCTACAACGTCAAAATCACAAACAAACAAACACACAAACTTTACCTAATGATATTGTAAGTTAAAAATTAATAATATATGAGAGAGGCTGCATTATTAAACACAACAATTACCTGCTATCATCAGTAGTATTAATCGATGACGGGCGAGAACCAGTTCTAGGTATTTTGTTCTTTAATCCTTTTACAGCTGATCTCACATTTTTCCCTCCTTGACGTACCTTTATCAGAAAAGAAAAGAAAACTTAGGAAAAACTAATTAAAAAGTGGAAATTTCCTTCCAACATAATATAAGCGATTACTCCACAACCGTGCACATTTAAAGCATCTATAATACCGTGTGTGTAAAAGAGAATAATATATTACAAAAGATCCTTCTTAATGATTAAGATCGAGCTATTTGACATAAATTAAATTAGAACTGTTGTAACCGAAAGTGCTTTTGTCAATTTAGCCTTAAATAAATAAACGTGGGGCGGCTGACGAGTCATAAGTTAAATAAGTCTCTTGCTAACTAATCATGGTTAAAATAAAAACATGAAAGTATACAATCAAGATTCTGAGGTTCATGTAGTTGCTGTTAAAATCATGGCATCTCTTTCTCTCTCTCTCATTTGCACGACCCTGATTAAAGTCCTAAAGTCAAGTTCGTCTATTATTGGATACCGAAAATAATAGTAGTGGCTGAACACCTTCTAACTTCATACCACAATTGAGATCTACAAATCGTTTTCTGCGCAAATAGGTCCCTCAGCGTTTTTTTTATTTACGCTACACAACCTATAGAAAACTTTTCAGCCGTCCCTCGTAGCCTACAGCACGCAATAGTAGCGACATAATAAAAAATATTAAAGAAATAATTTAACAAAGAAATAGCAAACACGTAACATGTGGTTTATACTGATTTCTTGTGACGTTAATAAATATATTTTGCTGATTATGGTTACCCTAATTGGAAAATTAGAGACATTAAGAATATTAACATTCATGATACTCGTAACTTTGTAGAGAAAAACATGATAGAGCAATAATTATTTATCAGATTTCAATTTTGTACCAATTCGTAACCTATATGAGGAATCTTATTTATATAGAAATTTCCATTCAGTCAGAACTACATATCTCCCTTTACATATTTCTAAAGGACTTAATCTTAGACCTAAGCTTTCGCTTTCCTCACAAGGATAAATCAGTGCTTTTTTATCTGCCTGTTTGTTAGTATTTCACAACTCTACTTTTAGTGGTACTACTTAGAAAGCCTCAGCAGGTGTCTAACGGAAAGGTCAGTTTTGTTCATCAGACTCCCTTCACCAATTATACACACATTGGGAGCGTATTAAAGAGAGCAAGGATACTATGATGACACTGAATTTAAAAAAAAGTATAAAGATATTCGACTTCATTCAAGCTCGGCAAAGAAGTATGTCGTTAGGTTCTGGAGCAAAATAAAAGAACATATTCAGCAAGACTAGAAGCTGCACTTGACAAATGTCTGCTCTGGGGTCCTTAGGATTTCTCAATTTTCTTACATTAAGTAAGGCATATTTATCGCATAAAAAATCTCTGGTAATTGAGAGACTGTAAGTAAAGAAACTATAAGTATAAGTTAACAATATTGAAACAAATACTAGGTCATCCACATTAAAACAGTGACTAGCATAGCGAATACAACGACATCATTAATGAAACATAATAATACAAGTTACATAGCACGCAGAACCAAGCCTATACAGAAAAAAACGAAACTGATACAATCATGAAATACAATGAAAAACTAAAAAAATCATTCGAAAATGATGTCAATGCCATGATGCTAGTAAAGTTAAGTTAATATTGGTTCAAGACGTGTTTGTAGATCCCAAAGTCATAAGAAATGATGTCAAAAATGAGATAAAAGTGAAAGTAAAACGTGTTAGTAGATCTCAATATCACAAGTAGCGAAATCTCAAAAATTATAAGAAAACACAGCCTATTATTGGCCAAAATAGTTAGACACTTTGGTGACAGTTCTCTGATATAACTTATTCCTCAGCGAATAAGAAACAATAAAAATCAGCTTACGAAACTGACTAAGTAATTGAAATAAGTGATACCACAATAAAGATGCAAAATACTACTAAATAAAACGTGTAAAAGCTTGGAAAAAAATAGACACATCTACACA
The DNA here is from genome assembly GCA_905475405.1 of Schrankia costaestrigalis. NCBI lineage: Eukaryota > Metazoa > Arthropoda > Insecta > Lepidoptera > Erebidae > Schrankia > Schrankia costaestrigalis. The sequence continues at coordinate 18,905,565 of FR997825.1, read as the reverse complement.
ACAAAGAAACATTTAAATTCTCCACCAAGTTACCGTGTAACAGTCGGAAACATAAAGTCTTTGACAGACTAGAGTTTACTAAAACTCACCGTTTTTACAGCTGATTGCACTGCTGGGTTCGCCTGCAAATAGTCATTTGTTTAAAGCAAAAAGGAAACAACTCGAGTAATTACAGCATGCATTGCTAGCATAATGTTGTATAAGATCATTTAAGCATTTTTATTAATAAAAGCCCTATATTTTTGTATTGATAACGATAGAATATCGTTTGAAAATTATGCGTGCGCCGTGCTTTCGTTTTCTAAAAAGCTTTTTTGTTAGAGAACGTGCATGTCAAATAAAATATAGCTGCCAGTATCACATTCCGCGTAATGTTAATAATCATAAAAGTATACCTAATGCCAGTGAATACCTAAATACTTCTTAGTTCATGTTTATACATACTCTCAAAAACTAAGCTACATTACCCGGCCGTAAATATTACACATCGACTTTTGTAAAGAGACAATCGGCCAATTTCGGCTTTGTAGAGCATCATCTCTGTCGCACGAAATACAAACAGTCTGATATCTATTAGCAACTGTTAAGGGTACGCATTGCACAGACACGAACTTGCTAGTGAGCGGCGCCTAAAAGATTGTTGTCGAAAACGTGCACGTTTAAATTGCCCAAAATAAGTTTGGGTAAAGAGTTTGTACGTAAACAAATAGTATTAACATATAAATAAATACTATTTGATAATAAATTATCAAATAACTGGCAGGCGTACCCTTAAAACAAATTATGATTTGAAAGTATGTTTTTTTCATTAATCCGTGTAGTATCGGATTAAGAAAACCTGGGGTTCTTTCAACGTGTCAAGGGTTGTATAACGTGAAAGGCGAATAAAGATTTCCCTTTTTTAACGTAATGAAACCAGTTAGCTGACAAAACTATCAAGAGCGTTATTGTGGTAAACCCTTGATAATGCTGAATATTATTTTATTTCTGAAAATTTATTATTATGTACATAGAAATAGTTTATGTAAAGACCAAATTAAATTTCAATATTTAGTCAATAAGTATAGTTTTACTACTTGATATTAGGGAACAGTTTCTGATAAGACCTGCCTTAAAGCACTGAAATATTTCGAACCACAAAGCAAAGAATTTCATCCAACAATTCTTTGTACAATACCTGATGAGAACAATGTATTGTTTGGGTAGATTAAAGGTTATAATGTAAATTGTGTATAAATTTAGACTACAATATATTTATGTTTTGAATTGCTTAAATATTTTTCCTGTTACCTACTAAAAAATACTACCTAAACAGTTAATGAATTATTACACCTAAAAGACAATACGTTACAGTTTAATTTATGTGAATCAAAAAGTTTGAATACTTATGTATATCTTGCCAAAGTAATTTCGTTTCTATCTCAAAAATACCAAATTATTAATATTTGGGGTTGTTTCTAAATTGCATAAATATTATTTTATTTACTGTTGATATTGAAGAAAAAGAATATATTTGTAAACTAATATTCTAATCTAAAGTTTATAGAGAACTAGGCTCTTGCTTCTATTTCTGAATTGTATAAGCAATTTGTGCTGCGTTTTTTTATTTCTTATGAACTCCCGATCTTGTCTATGACAGCCAGACAGAATAGATCGTCTTCACCAAAGCACGGTCATGGTACGGTGTAGGAGGCAGACTCTTTAAATAGTTCTGTATAATAACATGCAAGTATGCACAGAAAAACATCCAGCTAAAGCCAATCATTAGAAAATTAATCTTATTACAAGGTGTTAAGATATATTATACTCCAGTAAAATAAGCATTCAACCTCGGAATGGAAGCGAATAAGCTGTAAATTTGCATAAACCTTGTTTTGGTGTACTAATGACTGGTAGAAAAGTCTCATATAATCACGTGTCTGCGTCACAAGTTATTCAAGGTCAAAGGTCACGAAAATCAGTTTTTTTCCAATTATCTCGTTTTCTATGGGAAATACGCCATTTACGTCATTATAAATATTGTAGATCACAAAATAGTCTACAATTTTTGTTCAAAACAGGTTGAGGTTTGGCCCTATTTTAGCCTTATTTGACTGTACTATTATTATTATGTGAATATGTTGTGTACGTAACTCTCAAACATAAGCAGAGCTTGTAAAGCATTAGCGTGTGAGCGTAAGTCTAAGAAATTTTGCAAAAACAGGCAATATAATATAACTTTGTGAGCTTTAATTAGGTCAAAACACATGCACACCTAGTCGCATATACTATTGCTATCAATTATAAGGTTTTAACGAAAATTGGTAACAGAAATAAGCTTTTTACTCATTTTTAGCTTAATTAATAAAAACTAAATTTAATAAACTACTTTTTGGGGAATTTGTACAATATTTTATTTTTTCGCAAGCGATTTATAAAAAAAAAAGTACCAAGCATCAAACAAAACCAATTTAAATTCAAAATCAAAACAAGAGGAAAATAAAGACTAATAAAAATTAAACATTTTAAACTTACTACAAATCTACATTCTTAAAATATTCAAAAGAAAACAGTACAAGCAAAACATTTTATCGAACCTTAAATGCATGACCTACCTTATCTTTAACTGTCTTGAAGAAAGCACCACCTTCCTTCTTTACAGTTTTAGCCCAATCTCTATATTGCTGTTTTAACTTCTGCCCACTGCCCGAATTTAATTTATCTGCGTATGTGTTGCATTCCACTTCGAATTCGTCATTGAAGCCTCTTCCAGAATTGAGTAAGTCTAATCTTTCATCGATAAACTGTAAGTGAATTAATATAACTGTGTAATAAACCGAACTTTATTAAAAATATAACAATATAATTAGTTGTATTGCATTTCCACTTGATTTTGTTCTGTGGTTTGGTTAAACAATATTAATAGTAATATAATAGCCATGCAATATATTATTATTATAACTTCTAAAGGTCGTTCTGTGTGGCGACTGTGTAAAAATACATAGTCACGAATACACGGTCACTCTTGTGTGTCGTAAAAGTCGACTAAAGGAAAGACGGGAGAAAATGTATAACTTACAATGTACAAGGTTTGGCTCAAATTTATTTTCTTTAAATTACAAAAATTTATTTAATTTTGTTTTTTTTACCAGACAGATGTGTAATGATTTTGGGAATCAGTCTTATTTTAAGCACTATATTGTACGTCGCATTATTAACTCGCTTAAATTTACTTTTAATGAACAAATAATAAATTATTATGCCTCACTCTTTTAACTCACCTGACGAAATACTTGCGATTGCTGTATTTTCTTAAGAAATGGTTGCATATGTTTCCTCGTTCTAATAAAAGCATCCGGATTGAAAGTAATTAACTGACCGTTTTCAATTCTGAAATAAAAAAGATATTGTAATTAATATAACAACCCAATTATATACTAAGCCTGACATAGCAATAGTAGTCTGACAGAAAATTCCTTACCTTTGGTTACCTTAAAGGCAGGAAGGCGCATGATACTTTGATAAAACAATGCCTTTATTGTTTAGAGTGTCAACTTTATTAAAGTGCTCGTTAACCAAATAAGGCTACGATGAAAATAATGCGCACAAAACCTGGTTAGGACAACGGGAAACCGATGCATGAGGGAGGCACAGGACCGCACAAGGTGGCAATATTTGGAGGAGGCCTATGTCCAACAGTGGACGTCAATTGGCTGATATGTTGAATAGACTCCCAAACGGTTTGTACTTTCGTATCGTGTTCGGTGATTAGCCGATGTACATCCAGCATACACTTGAGGTCAGGCCAGCAAAGCGATAGCGACAGAGTGAAACTCTTTTATGACTACTATATTATGTAGACTTCAACCCTGTATTGTTTTCGTGATTTCCAATACAGTTATCATCATAACAGCCCACCAATGTCCCACCGCAGGGACGAGCCTCCTCCCGTGACGGAGGCATACGTCTTGGTTAATTACTTGAGCAATACAGTTATATTAGCGAATAAATTGTATATGAAAAAGAACTTACTTTATAGCATCACGATATCCCCCTATCAAGCACACTAACGCACGTAGAAAAGCTCGAGACACAGCATCACCCAAAGCATTTTTATCACTTAAAGCCTTTTTTAAACTTGCTACCTGAAATTAGAAAATGAAATCCTCGTAATGTTACATTCAGATACTCATAAGGTAACACCAACACAGGAACATGTTCTGTGGCGCAGTCTGTATATTACATGGCTGCTACGCAGAGGTCACGGATTCGATTCCCGCTCAATGCAAATCTTTGTGTGCATGAACGTGATTGTTTGCAATTGGTCTGAGTGTTTTCTATGTATAATTATGTATGTACTTACAAAAAAAAAGTATTTAAGTATGTTTATCCGTTGTCTAGTAGCCATAGTACAAGCTTTGCTTAGTTTGGGACTACAGTTCAACAAATCTAAAAGATACAGTATGACGTTTCATATTTTTCAAACTGAAACAACTTTGTGCATGCGTACATTATTCAGTTTCGAAAACCTTTTTCGTAAAACCATGAATTTAGAAAGATTTTATTATTGTATCTAAAAATGTACAATTCTTAATATATAAATTTAATTGAAAACTTTCAAACAAAGCAAAATAACACATATTTACATAGTAAATAATATCTTATAGTTCTATTCTTGACCTCATTGCAAAGTCACGTAGTTAGGTTACTGCTCGTAGTGTTGCGACTCTTCGGATACACTTGTATGCAAAAAAATCGTTTACATATACGAAAAATCGTTATTATCGTTAGACACGTAACTAACTATTACTCGACGTGGTCGAAGGTGACGGGAGGCAACTTATTAAGGTCTTATTAGTGGATAAAAAAATCCTAAACATTACTTTTATTTAATTAATTATAATTAAAATAAAAGTACCTACTGTTTGGATTTTTTTTTTATTCGCAGATTAGAGAATTTGCAATATGTGGTGTTTTTTTACAAAAGGTTCTAAGATACCCTTTACTAATAATGAGATTAATTATTAAAGTGTCTTAAAAATCGGATATTATAGTTATCGATTTTTTTATCCCAACCTTATTATTCAATTTGTCAGAACTGTCATACCGTACCTATTAGATTTGTTGGACTTTAGGTGGCGATGTGTGAATCCTTCATTTTGATTTGAAATTGAAAATTTGAAACCTAGAGACATTTTGGGAAAGAGACATACTGAGCCTGAATCGTGTGAATGTGTGAGGATTATGTCCAGCAGTGGATTCCGATAGGCTAGTTGATTTACATCAACTACCCATCATTATACTAAAGGTACAAAAAAATAGTACGAAAATGAACGCATGAGCTAACATACACTAGTAATAGGAAGGATAGTTGGAAGATTTTTAGGTATTCCTAACATTACAATATGTCAAATTGCTTACGGTTATTTTCGTTTAATACTTTTAAATAACGTTTATTACTCGAGACACCTGTATTATATTTATGATAGACTAGCTGCCCGCGACTTCGTTCACGACAACAATATTTGGGTAGCACGGAGATGCTTTAATGAACATACCACTGAGTGGTCACCCATCTATAGAATGATCTTGCCGACATTGCTTAACTATAGGTATCATTGCATTTTTTAAGGTTTTATTTTTACTGAAAAATTAAAAGTAGCCTATTTTACGCACCATAAAATTTACAATCCAATAGTGAGTTCCATCTAAATCGTTTAAGAGGGTTTAGAGATTAGCCGGAACAAACAGACAGACAGATAGACCGACAGACAAAAAAACATATTGTGATTTTGTGTAAACATTCCGCCCCAATTTTATTCTAGTTTGATGACGATGACTTGTTTTCAAATACATAATAATGTTTTAGAACAATATTAGTATTGTAGAAGCAGAAATTGAGTAAGGAATCTCGAAGCTTAATTTTTATTCCAACTTATACACTTGAGGCGTTTTTATATCTACTGTAATGCTGTGTAGTAGTACTTACCTGTTTTGTACGCAAGTGTATTACACACATCAAAAAAGTCTAAGCAACATGCATGATATTACAAATTTACCATTTATATTAATTTATTTTACCATTTATTTTAATTATAACGTTGTATTTTATTTTTAAAATAATATTTTTAGGGTTCTATGATGTAAAAATAACAGCTGTTTTCTTTATAAGTTCTTTTAATAACAGAAATTAACAATATTAGAATATACAGGTACATAAGAAACTAAACTTTTTTTTAACAAATTGAAATTTCTTAAGAAAATGAATTTATTGTAAAAGAATAGGACAATTTAATACAAAGTATGGCCTCCTCTGCTATTCAGAACTTGTCGGCAACGATTATTCATTGAATTAATGAGACTGTTTATGTCATCTTGCGGTATTCGCTCCCAATGGAATTGTAGCAAATCCTTCAGCTGTTGGGTTGTTGTCACTCCGTCCAAGTCCTTCAAAACACGTCTCTGGAGCATGTCCCATGCGTGCTCGATGGGGTTGAGGTCTGGCGATTGTGCAGGCCAGGGCAATACCTGGATGTTCTCCGTTGCCAAGTATTCACTGGTTCGCCGAGCTGTATGTGAACGCGCATTGTCATGCATTAACGTAAAATCGGAGCCAAAGGTTTGTGCAAATGGATGGACATAAGGTCTGAGAATATCCTCAACGTAATTTTCAGCGTTCATGTTTCCATTTACAAAAACGAGCTCAGTTCGCCTGTTCTTCATAATACCCGCCCATACCATAACTGTTGAGCCGCTGTATGGATGAACTTCCTGAACGCACCTGAGTCTTTCAGTATTTCCGGGTCGACGGTACACTCGCACCCATTCTTGTATCAGGCCTAAACCCGAATCGCGACTCATCGGAAAACATAATTTTATCCCATTGTTCCTGGGTCCATGTTATGCGTTCTCTACACCATTCATTTCGACGAGCGCGATTCCCGTGACGTATCGGTGGGCACCTGATAGGGCGTCGAGCTCGTAGGCCGTACTCATGCAGTCGATTTCGCACAGTTTGGGGACTTACATCAACACCACTTGAATTTTGTAGCCTCAAACTTATCTCTCGAGCGGTTAACATCGGCTGGCGTCTTGCAGTCAGTTGTATGTACCGGTCTTGCCGAGTGGTTGTACTCCTTTTACGGCCTGGATGCTGTTCAGCGGGTTCCCCTGTATTATTGTAGCGCTGCCAAAGACGACAAATAACACTTCTATGAATACCAAAATGTCGAGATACCTGAGATTGATTACTTCCCGCTTGCAACATCCCTACAGCTCTTTGCATTTCATCTGCCGTCAAATGACGTCGCTCCATGACGTAAAGAATATCTAACAATTCAATTTTGTCGCCAACTGTATTTAAATGGTTGGTAAAATTATAAAATCAAGACTAAAACGTAGCAATTAACATGCACTCAAATTCAAACAAATTCGCAGTCATTTGAATTTTATGAAAAAAAACAAAACATAATCGAATTTTTTTTTTTACAACCAGCCAGTATGTCATCAATAACAAAAAAGTTTACTTACCTATACACTTTGAGTGAGTAAATACTTAGAAATTAATTAATATAAATGGTAAATTTGTAATATCATGCATGTTGCTTAGACTTTTTTGATGTGTGTATTAAGGGGGTCAAGGTGCATCTCAAGAACTACTAGTCAATCAGGATGTAAAACGCATCATGGCGTGCACAAAATAATTAACTGTATATTGGTATAAGTTACATTATAATCTGTTCTATCATTTTCAACTTTTAATACTAGTGAGTATTATACAGTAAGTAGACTGCAGTCATTCATTCTAAACAGTATATCATCATATTTAGCAGAATACTTTAGATTTCTCCACAGATTTATTACTAGAGAGATAGATGGTTTTTCGCTATCATGGGGAAGACATGTGACCCTACCGAAGGTCTTTTTCAATCAAGTGCTAGGTCCGCTCTGCTTTTAGCATCCAACCCGACCCTGCGATAGTTTCATGGCCATTGATGTATCCTATTAATATAATATATAACTTTAATTATCATGTAATTGTGACTTAACATGATGTTATCTATACCTACTATAAACACGAAAGTTAATTTCGACCAAATCAAAATGTGAAAATGTATTTGTGTGCTCTGTAATTTTTTACAATATTAATTTTCATTGCTCTCAGAAAAAGCAATTAATTTGTCTTTAACATGGTGACCGTAATTTTCGAACCAAACACTAATATTACAGATAAATAAAGATAATAAGGGTACTACAAATACTTACTAAATCAGAAGGAAGACTCTCCAAATCATTGAAGGGAGATCTAAGCTCGTTAGCATCTACATCTACTATTACAACATCACCTATTTCTGACATTCTTACATTCTGGAAAACAAATAAACAAGCATTTATTATTACAACATTGGTTTTCACTACACATTGAACAAATATTAGGTACTTACCTATGAAAATGGTGTTTTCTTTTCTGTGCAGTCTTTAGTTTTTTTTTCTTTTAAAACATGTTTTAGGGTAGACATTACCAACAACTAACAAAAGGTAATAAAGGAGAATAACTTTTATTCGTATTAATAATAAGTCTGTTAATGTGGGTCTAATTTACTAAATAACTTCTTCCCTAACCGGATTGCACTATTTGTTTAATTGTTAAAATGCTTAAAGTTAGTTAAAATATGCACCATTAATTACACCAAATTTGATTCTATAAAGTTAAAGAATTATTGACAAAACTAAGAAAGTTATTATGAAACCCAACTTCTGATAAAATCTTTATACAAAACGCCAATTTCATATGTAAGGACCTAATACTATAAAACTTTTTAGGTGAATCCTTCCGTTTGACAAAATACGTTTCGTCAAATTTCACTTCCCAAAAAACTTATCGCAAAGTTTCATTTCCCAAAAAAATGCTTAGCAAATTTTCATTTCGCATTTTATTCACTTGGTCAAATATTCATTTGGCAAATTTTTACTTGCTCAAATTTTATTTAGTCAAATATACAATAAGCAAATGCTTTATTTTGTCAAAAATATATTCCTTAAGGAAGTTTGTTTAAATTTTAATATGGGTGAAAAATGTAGGTTAGATTAGAACTGCTAGACCTAACCTACTTTAGGTTAGGTTAGGTTTGAACTGTGGCCCCAACAGAGCGCGAGCCGAGCGAGCGATGCGAGCGTGCCGCGGCAGCGGCCGGCGAAGCGCCAGAATTAATTTTTATTGTCAGTGCAAATTAGACCAAGTTTTTAATGGAGTGAATTTAGACTCAGTAAATCATAATGATATATATATATTTTTTGGAATAAATATATTTGCCATACCATATTTGGTAAAATGAAACATTGCTATGTAATTATTTGCTAAACAAGACTTTGCTAAAAATAGTTTTGCTATCTGTAAAATTGCGAAAAGTTGGTTTTGCCAAATGATAATTTGGGAAACATACTTTGGTAAGTGTCACTTTGGGAAACGTTTTTTGGCAAACGTCAGTAATCCCTTTTTAGGTCTTACCTCCATAACAACTCTTGGAACTCCAATCAGAAAAGGCATAGGTGCTAACAGATAATCAACTAGATGTTTAGGTAATATCGGTATGAATATGTGTTGCCAAGACATAGGGAACAGAGTAGCGTTGGCTGCTTGAACACAAGCTGACAATCTGGAAGGTTTAGTAGCAACTATTGCTACTCTTCGCTCGTGGAGTAATGCCGCCCATAAGCCCGCCATACACTTTGTGTCCATCGCACTGAAGTATTCCGTCAGATTGCACTGCAAAAAAAGATGGCTATTGAAATGTAATAAACAATTTTAGGTATTTTTTTTGTCCCGCGAATGTGTCACGATAAATTATTTATTTTAATTAATACCTAAGCTAACTATAATTTTATCATTTTAAGCTATAGGCTAATTCTCTTAACATTGAAGAAAGAAACAATAATAAAATGATAATGTAAGTTGATGTAAGGATCCAAATGTGTAAAATAAAGTAATTTGAACAATCTCGAAATCGCTTACAATCGAATGGGATTACATTCGAGATACTGCCGAACGTCACTAACGTCAATCTGTCAAATGTTGTTGTTATAGTTACATTTCGCATTCGAAAATAAAACAGACGTTTTTGTTTCAAACAGATTGGTTGATGGTTAACTATGGTTATTTATCATCTTTAAAATAAATCGTTGGTCTAATTTTATAGCTAATTCATTAGCCAGTACCTAGTATGTTATTTAGGCTTATATTTCTTTACTTTCGAACGAACGGTAGTGAAGTAAGTATTACAAATCTAAACGACGTCCAATTGCAAAATACTCACATTTTCCGGAATACTTGGTAACTTATGGTCAGGGCACTGGCAAGTGAAAACGCTGTGTCCTGCGTTGTACGTGACTTTGAGCGTATGCCCCGGCATAGGCGGCCTTATCCGACATGCTTCTAGGAATGATGAGAGCTCTCCCTTCCCTGGACTATTTATAAGGTGCGCTATACAATTTAATAATCTGAAAAATATCAATTACCATATATACCAATGGAAATTATACCAAAGATTTAAAAGGGGAAAAGAAAATTCGCGTGGAATCCAGTAGCTATTATGCATCTTAAAATTAGCATTGAAAATCAAAAGGACATTAGCTCTTGGTCATTTTAAAATAAGCATTCTAAAAAAAACGAATTTCGCCAAGGCTTGGCTTTTATATAACACAGCATCACAAGTCATAGTCATTGAATACAGTGATTTCACTTCTGACCTCAATAACAACGAGACACAGAAAAAAGAATACTAGGAAAGCTCATTGTCATATTTATTTTTGTGTCTGAGTTTATTTTTAAAATTTGTTTAGCGTGAGTCATTGAGGACTTTGGAACAACGCAAGCTTATCACGGTCATTTGTCATATTTTACATCCTAATGAAAAATACAAGTTTACTAATCTCGCTTTACTTTTACTTAACGATCTCATTATCAAAATTAACACAGAATATATAATCATTAAGATTTCGCTTATTGCAAATATATCATTAGTTTATCATAATAATAGCGACTTGTCCCAGCTTCGCACCAGTGCAATGCTTATACTCTACAATATTATGCATGTATTATTATACAAATTCTTTATATTAATTATTTATACAAATTCTCCGTGTGGTGACGGAGTAAGAATACAATATGTCACCACCCCATCTCATCCCATGGGTGTCGTAAAAACCTACTAAGGGACGATCCGTAAATATTATCTTTACAAAATAAAAGAAGGAAAATTTGAAATTAAACCCTATACTAATAATAACCGACTAGCCAGGTATTAGTGGCCATGTATCCCTCCGTCAAGGTAGGAGAGGAGGCCCGTCCCTGCAGTGGGACATTTTTGGGCTGTTATGAATACATACAAAGCTATCTCTTGAATAACTCTATCTACGACTTCGACTTCGACTATCGACTTTGATCTACTGAAACAAACAGTTTGAAAATCCGTTGCGTAGTTTTAAAGATTTAAGCATAATATATAGGGATGGGAAGACAGTGACTTCGTTTTTTTTCTATGGTTTATAAAGATAAAATACTCACTTATAAAATATATCATGCCATGGTAAATGTGATAATAACACAAGAGCAGTGTTAACTTTAGGATCATAACGACAAAAACAAAATGTATATTTGGAATCTTCTGATGTCAATACAAATGAATAGTATTGTGCAAATGAACTGAAAAAGAAAAATGTATTTGTCATTAATTATATTACATTTCCGTTGTTTATTATAATTAAAAATATTCGTTTTGAGGCATATTTTACTTTGAGTAAATAAGAATTGTTTCAAGAAAACAAAAATTTGTATATAACAGTAATGTGTTATGACACATTACTGTTATATACAAATTTTTGTTTTCTGTGTGTGGTATGCCACATACCAGCTAAATATTTATTTACTTACTAATTATTTTAGGATCAACAATGAAAATTTAGTAATGGTATTTAAAAATATTATTAAATAGTTTGTTCATTATCTATATGCCAAGTTTTTCTAGAAACTTATGTTTAAAATCACTTGTATTTAATTACTGCTATATATTACTATGGTAATAAATGGTTTTCTTTTTAATCTAGATTCCATATACCTATAATAATGATGACTTTCATTGCATAAAGATGATTTAGTGTGACATAATCTATAATGAATCTAATTGGCAATAGAAATTATAACAGAAAATATCTTTAATATTGGTTTTGCACAATCTATATTATTCATCAGGTTTGCCTAATGAATATTATAATAGATTGTGCTCATAATCAATTAAGTGAAATTCATATTATCATAAGTTTTACAGAGAGAGAGAGAGAGAAGGAAAACTTGAAATTAAACCCTATACCAATCCGTCTGGCCAGCGTGGTATTAGTAGGCCAAATATTCCTCCGTCACGAGAGGAGGCCCGTCCCTGCAGTGGGACATTAATGGGCTGTTATGATGATAAGTTTTACAGAGGACAAGTTCATAATATCTTTTCTTACTTTTCTAATTGACAAGGAAATGTAAATTTAGGTATATTCTTGAGTTCCTCTTCATTTTTATAGGATTCTGGGTATTTCTTGATTATGTATGGTTCTCTTATATGGTCACCAGGTGATACTTCACAAAACAATTCAAATAGGAAGCGTACAGCGTCTCTGTAAAATAAAACCATTAAATAATTAATATCTTGATCTCAAAAAAATTGTAAAATTTTGGTCAAGCTTGATAAATCTCCTAAAAGTTTTAAAATAGGTATTTGATTTAAGTACATCCCATATGGTGTTTTGTTTTAACTAAATAGTATAATAATATATTTTAAACCTTTTTTGCAATTAATTTACAATTTTTTCTGTAAACTACAATTATGATCTTAATGATTAGTCTAAATTTAGTGTTTTACACAATGAAAGTGAAGTTTTATATAAAAAGAGATAACCTTAACTGTAATCAAGATTTGATTACTTAAAAAAACAAGTAAAACTAATCTATAAAGACCATATTTGTAACACCTTGTCTGGATTTCTGTCTCAATTGCTTCATAAAGCTTGTTATGGCTATCAAACATTATAAACGCAATCTTATTTTTATCTACATTTATATTTTAAATTAAGTAATAGTCTAAGTATTAGTCAATATCTAGTAGATAAGGGTAAATTGCAATATTTAACTAATTTGAAATATAATAATGAATCAAACATTTTTATTCATCTCATACAATAACCAAGAATAAAATAGACTAATATCTTAAGAGGAAAATTAAGAAATAAACATTAATTCATAATGTTATGCAACTGATGTATTAAGTGTGCTACTTCTATTTTCCTTTGCCTACATTCCTTATTTAAATAATTTCAATATAATTGTTATATCATTGAAATGCATAGACACATTGTACTCCTACTGATGGCAACCTTCAAGATTATGTATCATGTAATACAAGACCTGTCATGGTCTAATACCCTAGGATATTAATATGTTATGTGTAGAATATTAATAAACTTAATACAATAATAACATTGGCTAGTAGAAACCAGCGTGGTATTAGTAGGCCAAGTATCCCTCCTTCACGGGAGAAGGCCCGACCCTGCAGTGAAACATTAATGGGCTGTTATGATGATGATGATGACTAGTAGAATCCTTCTCTTCATTTCAGGCATTAAGTATGCCTTTGTGTAATAAATAAAATTACCTACTTAAAAGCAAAGTTATTTAAAAATGTTTATATAGTATTTATCAATGTGATTAATTCACAATTATCTCATAAGCACAATAACATTTCAGGTATGGACATAATGAAAACTCTATTGAGTTTTGAAATGGCATCACACCATTGACAACAGTTTTATGGTCTAATTCTTCTCAGTCAATTTGGCATTCTTTGTGTTATTATCATACATTAATTCCATAGAGGCAGTAGTCTATATTTCAAAGCATTTAAATATTTGACTATTTGTATCATGACAGAGACTTATCTACATAATATCCTGCTAGATCTTAACAGTACTAGATTTGTAGATGCAAGGTTTAAATAATCTTCACATGCCAACTCAAACATTTACAGCACTTATATGACCATCAATGTCAGCTTATAGACGCTTATACACATTATCATTGTAGAATGTGTACTAGGACTGTATTGATTACTTTCAATGAAAAGCACAATAACAGTTGAAGAATGGACACAATAAATGATTAGTATGAAATGGCATCACAACATTGACATTACTTTACCGTTCTAACCAAATGCTGGATGTAGACCAGCTGTTCCCAGAACATGATATGCAATAGCTAACAATTGAAGCAGGCTATGATAACACTGAATTTTAAAGAAAATTACAATGTTATAGGGAAAAGAATGATAAAAGTGATGAATTTTCTTTTTTTTAATGATGAGTTTTGTCAATAGATTCAACAATAGTTGTAATGGATTTACATGAAACTTATTAGAGTAGTGTATTAATAGCATAGTTTGTAAATATGATTAACCTACAGAACTATAGGATTAAGCATTAAAAGTACCAATATTGCATTAAGTATTAGAAATTATAAAACTGGTAATTATGAATAAAAAGGAAGTAATAAAACTGAAAGTAAAACTTAGTTGATTATGTGTTGATCCCTCAATATCAACACAGGATGTCTGTCCTATCTGTGGGTGGTTATGCTTATTGCTCTTATCTCATGGATAACCCAATGTTTCAAATGTAAATACAAATCAAAAGCAAGATGGAGTTGGCTTTTGATCTCTACTAATAAGTAAAAGAATACTTGCGAGAGGCAAGTACACAAAATATTCATACAACACTGCAGGAAAGAAATGACTAAGCCTGTAAACCAAACAGTGAAACACAATTACCTTACTCTGGAACCCATGTCTCGACGTGGATCAATCAATTTTGATTACATCTTCCTCAGTAGCATAAGAAACAACTTACTTAAAAATTTACTATTTACGAAACATCACAAGCCATAGAAAACTACCTAAGGGTGGAACTAAACATGTTTTTATAATTTTTATCTTTAATTCAAAATTATTACGAAAGACTGACGATTACATGTTACTTTACTCTATATTTTCCTTTTTCAACTTACAATAATTTATAGCATTAAATAAATTTACGAATCGTTAATGCTGCCTCTTTTGCTTACACTGGCTATAATTCACGTTTGACGAATAGAAAGTGACATAATTTTCCATAGTAGGCGTGAAATGGCCAACCTATTATGCTAAAATTCTTCCCCTCATCTGTCCAAAACCTCCTCGTGGTCGCTGTCAAAAAGTGCACGTCTGTCCACAACCACGAGGAGGTGGCAGTTGTTATAATAACTTTAGAATCGAAAAAGCCGTAGCAAATGTATACACATCTCTCTCTAAATCATACAACGTGCATATAATTAAACAAAGATAGCAAATAGATAGCAAATAATGTCACACATACGTCATAAGCGAACCATAGACGCTGTGAAATAATAATACATTTAGTCCGTTCAATTGCTGTTGAAATGAAAAAAATGAAAAAAAAAAAATGTTAGAAGACATGTGTTTTTATTATTTATTATTGTAAAGTATGTTATACTCGTGTAAATAAAATAAATAATTACTAAAATAAATGCTTTATTTCTTTTTTACTCAATTTTTTATTCAACTTTCTGGGAAAAAAACGCTTCTATCACTTTTACCCATAGAATTTAGAAAAAATCAAAAGGGGAAACATACATTTTTGAACATATTACATTAGGTTACTTAACCACAATTCTAACAAGGTATTATTTTATATACTTTTCATGCATAATTCGTAAGATATTGCCGTTTTGATGACACGCGCCACATAAGCAATAAATCACGCGAATACGGTTGGACAGATGCGCCAAGGCGGCCATTTTGACAGTGACTGATGAGAGGTTAGGCTGAACAGGGAACGCTATACAACAGCGGAATGTCAGTCTTTAGACAAGACCACAGATTATGCCTTACTACCACAGAACACTTATACTCAACTTACTACGGACTCATAACGGATTGGAAGGAAGGTATTGTACACAGAATGCCAACGTAGAAATTTTCCTTTATTTCCCGTGTTACTACCAATCTTACTACAATAATTAAAGTCTGGCTAACGAAAGTAGACCCTGGGGTTATTTGTGAACTTTAAATTTTGCAACTCTGTAGAACGTCAACGTTATAGGTTATTAGACAATATAATTTTGATACTTTGTACACCTACCTATCCAGTAGTCATAATAAAATTTGATTTATAATTTTATGTACTTAGCTACGCTTCTTCGAATTGAATAAAACTTATTATATTCATTCATACATCGCGTCAATCAACGATTATAGATTCATTTGAAAACATATGTCCACGGGATTGGAAGAAAATGACTGATCATGTAATAAGATGTTGAAAATAAATCTAAAGAACGTGTTATAATAAGAAAAAAAACTAGTTGTGAACACGACTACGTCCTCGATTAAATTTGAAAATAAATAAAATAAAATAAAAACTTGATATTTCATACAAAGCTGTCATCACTCATCATCATCATATCAGCCAATCGCCGTCAACTGCTGGACATAGGCCTTCTCCAAGTATTGCCACCTTGTGCGGTCCCACATCCATCGGTTTCCAGCCGTCCACACCAGCGCTTTTCGGTACGCGGTCGCCATTCCAGAATCTTTCTGCCCAAACGGCTATCAGTTCTTGCCGCCACTTTAACCAGATAATTAGGTTACTTTGATTTCTTGCGGATCTCCTCATTTCTGATTCGATCACGCAGGGCAACTCCCAATATAGCTCTCTCCATTGCCCTCTGAGTGACCATGAGCCTTCTGAGAAGGCCCATAAGGTCAGGCTACAAAGTTATAATTAAAACAATTTTTTGTCGTAGCATGATGTTATATAGCCTAAACACTTCCTCGATAAATGATCTATCTAAAACTAAAAACAAAATTCAAATCGTAGAGGTAGTTCCTGAAATTAGCGCGTTCTAACAAACAAACAAACTCTTCAGCTTTATATGTGAATTACTAAGAATCAAAGTAGGTTATTCAAATTTTCATAGTATAATAGTGTTGTCATGCATATATTTTTTTGCCGCCAATATTCAGGGTCAACTTTTGTTTGCCTGGCTCAAGTAACAACGGAAATTGAATTACCGTACTTACTACTAAAGTTGAAAGTTGTAAGAACAGTAGGTAACTGTAACCTAAAATTCCTAGTATTAATATTACTACCGGTTAAAGTTAATTTAAAAACACTACAAACGCTATCGGGATTATTCGGGATACTAGTTTGTTCAAGTGCCCGTTAAGGATCTAGCAGAAGTCAGATTATTTCTGACCGATTTATTGTGTCAACTTCTAAACAAAACTGGCGCCTTTATGCTTACTGCACCAGCAGCTTCAATAAAGCATTTACCTACACTAATAGAGTCAGAATTTCACGCATTATTTTTACATAAAGAATTTATCAAAAGAAAAGTTCCTTTTCTATCAGAACTATCACGTGTACGCTACCATAACGGACACCTATTTTTTCTTCGTCCCCCACCTCGCCGCGCATACCTCAGGGGGTGTACAGCTCTAATGATCACTTTAAAGTACTTATATATTGTACATCGTCAACTTAGTCTATGGTTACTTTGGTGAATTAAATAAATAAACCTTATACCATTTATATGTATAAATCATTGAGGTAATATGTACTACGTACTAGAGATGACATCCCGAACAAAATTTTTGCTCCATTAACTGAGGTGCATACACCTCAGTTGTCTCAGTCGACATTTGAACCTAGTAGCGAGAAGACATATTTACCATAGATCAACAAAATAAACATCCACAGACAGATCTTTTACTATTGTACCTAATCTGTATTGTACTTTCAGTATATTAAAAATATTTATTATAAACTCATTATGCTATTATATTGTCAGAATACATTTTTCGTTCATCTTGAAAGTTAGTCAATATAATATAAAAGAACTATATAAGTTCCATAAGAAGTATTATTATTGTATTATAATACATATAGAATAATTGAAAGAAATTGAACAAAAATCACACTTAATTTACTTGGGTGAATTCCCACTTGTAATGAAAAAAAAAACAAAAAACTATTAATTTATACGTATTGAATTAGGCACAAATCTATATGTGTCCGTTCTGTTAACAGCTATTTAGTTAGTCTATATTGTGCAAAATGATATGAAATGAATGCACGACGTTTAACCCTTAGCTGGTATTGTTAAAAAGTAAGTGCAACGTAAGTGGTATCGGGTCAAAAGTGACCCCGATGAGGTGAGTGACATATTATGTGTATATAAATATTAAAAAAAACATGATGAGGTGAGTGACATATTATGTGTACCTATATAAATATTAAAAAACATTTATAAAGATTAAACTTTACTTTTATTTAGGAAAATAGCACTTATATTATAAACATAAGATAAATTTTTAACTAATATTAACAA
Source organism: Schrankia costaestrigalis (assembly GCA_905475405.1). Lineage (NCBI taxonomy): Eukaryota > Metazoa > Arthropoda > Insecta > Lepidoptera > Erebidae > Schrankia > Schrankia costaestrigalis. The sequence goes on along the minus strand of FR997825.1, from coordinate 18,887,105 downwards.
GAAATCACGTTTTTACTTATAAAATGGCTAACATCTATTTTTTTTCTTTGACCCTACTTTAGTTTGATATTAATAATAAAAAACTAAAAATAACTTTCTGTTCTATATTAAAATCGTTTTCTTTAAATAATAAAATAAAAATAAGAAACTTCTTCTGAGATCACATGTAAATAAAAATATGACAACTTAAATCATATCCTATGAATAAAAATTTAAAATTTCATATAATCTGACATCCTTTTTCCCTTCACTGATTGTACTCGAAGAATTAGCTTCTTCGGCTATAACAGAACAGCTAAGTACTTCAGCTTTTTTACAATCACTGATAATTTCTTGGTCACACGCAGCTGTTGTGGCATCATTTACAATTTCGGAGTCCCATTCATTGTCTTCATCAGCTAGAAGGAGAGAGTTTTAATCATCACTTAAATAATCCGCCATTGCGATAATTGTGTCCTGTAAATGTAATAAAATATACCAAGACAACTCATAAAATAAAATACACACTTTTGGTATCGGGGTCAATTTTGACCCCAACATGATACGTACACACAGCAACACATCAAGTTAAACATTTTCATTTGAAATTGTGTCTTATTTCAAGGTATCAAGGTACATGAGTGTATAGCTTAATTAGTTGCTGTGTGTACGGTCGGGGTATTTGCCGCTCGACCACCCTTAGGCGAGAATCGCTTGGCACGCGGCGCATGCGATACGTGGCACGCCCACGTATCGCATGCGCCGCGTGCCAAGCGATTCTCGCCTAAGGGTGGTCGAGCGGCAAATACCCCGACTGTACATACCTAGTAGGAAGTAAGTTACGAGCGTCCGTCACCCGCCGCACCCCGCGACCACATGGGACTACCTTGCTTGATGCGCGAGAGTGTAGGTACTTAAACTGCATAGTTATGAATAAAATCAAAAGCTCTTGGGGTCAATTTAGACCCCAATACCAGTTAAGGGTTAAAACGTCGTGCAAAACTTGTATTGTGCAATGTAGCTTGAAAATTGGAGCACACATTTTCTTCAGGGTGTCTTCTCTAGTACGTAGTACATATTACCTCAATGGTATAAATGATATAAGTTTATTTATTTTATGCAGTGGATTTTTATAAATCCACTGCTGAAAATAGCCCTCCCTCGAACATTCACACCCTGCTCGGTCCTGTGCCCCCCTTTAACTAAACTATCATACTTACTTATTTACATTGATATTTCTATTCAAAAAGTTTTTCTTTCATATTATCAATCAATTTACGAAAGCATGCAGCTTTTTTCTCATAAACCATTTTCAAAATCTGGCCTGTTCCAGTGGACCCCCTGAAGGCTTGTCGGTTTGATTACTAAGGGAAGGGACGAAGTGGACATTCTGCGAAAGAGACATTCTGAGAAAAGGTCATTTTCTGAAAGAGACATTTTGGAACCACATTCTGAGGAATGGACATTATGTGTCTGAGCCATCGTTTCATCCTCAGAACAGTTTTCAAACCGCGTAATCTCAAAAATAATGACACCCTATACAATGTTCGAACAGAGTCGATTTCATTATACCCTCAAAATACTTTCCATTCCCTACCATTTTTTCCTCAAAACTGGAAAACTCGGTGCTATGTTGTCTAGGTACTTACTTATTCCTTGGATTGTTTGAATAAACATAAAAAAAATCACATTTCAACAACACAATCACTACTACTTACGATTTTATTTAAGTTATCTCTCGCTCTGGGGTTCGTTCATGCGGCACGGGGATTTGGACATTAAATTAATAGACAAAAAGTAGTCAAACTATTTTTTTACATAACAGCTTTATGTTCCAGGGTAAGTAGCGAACTTAGCTATGCTATACCATGACTGACATTCATGAAATGCGTGAGCACTTGTTATTGTGAATATTAAAGCTTCTAAGGTTTTATTAGTAAACATAGTAGGTCTCATCAGCGAGTGGTCGATCTTGGACGGTACTACCGCATGCATATTATCATTAAGCGAGAGACTTGGTCGTCTTGTCAGCATGTCCTATAAATTAAAAGAAAAAAAAATACACTTGTGCAGTGTACCTACACAAAAGCAGTGTAAGCACGAATTCTTCGAGATCCCGTTACGTACATAATATGCGAATATGACAATATTATTATTTTACGCCGCATTTAAAAGTTACAAACATTATTTAGAAGACTAATTCGTTTATACAAATTTGTTAGGCTGAGAATATAGGTATTGCGACTTGGAATTCTTGTACAAATCTATACATCGAATGTTTTAGATCTAAACTAAGCAAACAAATAAAAGTTTATTTTTAAAACCATATATGATCCCAGATCTTTGTTCAGCAGTGAAATTCTTAACCACTCGACCAATGCGATGGTTGAACATATCTATCTTCTTTTAATGAAATGAAATAAAATACACAGTCATATAAAATTGTATGAACCTTTTACTTCACTAGTAAGATACATTATAATAAAGGATTCCCTAAAAGGAAATTAACAATAAAACATAAGGAAGTATACTTAATAAGATAGGAACTAAGAGTCTTTAAAAGAGACGACAGTCTAAAAAAGCACTACATCTAAATATAATATATAATATTCAGTTTTCAAACATTATTTTTACCATAGTGGCCAAGTTAATTTCTTACAGAAAGTTAAAACTAGTACTACTCGTTTCAAATAAGAATGTGCAGCATGCGCTATATTGTGACGTAACAAGTCTTAAATCGAAGCAAATATTGTGGTTTTCTTAAAAGAGAATGGGCATTTTTGTACATAGCACTCACTGAGATCTTTCAAATGATATAAGTAGAAAAGTGTTATAACACATCGGACGAAAACGCCTATTGTCCTTTAAGACTTGTGACGTCACAATATAGCGCAGGCTTATGCACATTCTTATTTGAAACGAGTAGTCAATTGATTGGCTGGCAGACAATGTCTTAAGGTATTAAGTCAGTTGTGCAAGTTGTATAAAATGAAAAAAATAAATTATTTCTTAAAAATCCGTGTCACTCTTCATTAAGCCCAGTGCCTACGTAACTAACGTCAAAATTGACTGTCCAATTGTTAAATGATAATCATAGACCCTAGACCCTGATGATCAATCGAACTGCAATATGAACAAATACAATTATAAGAATTTTAATATTGTAAGGAAGTATACTTTATTAAAATAAAAGATTTGGCCAATATATTTCTTAATTTGTGGGATGAATAGGCTATTCTTTCAACAGTTTGTGATTAAAAAAGTGACTCTAAAATAGATTTTTTTTTGAAAAATTTGTTATCTTTTGATATAAAAAAAGTAAATCACTTTCTCTTCTCTCTATTAATAAAAATAATATGGGACCTGATTGGGCCAAACCTTTTAAGCTAAACTATTTAAAATGAATAATACCTACAATCGAAATATGCACCAATTTTTTTAGAATTAGTTTAGGGATTTGAATACAACGCAAGAATAACAGCTTTCAGCTTGTAGTTCACATTACATAACATAGATCGCTAAATTTTAAATAAGTACACACAACAAGAAATAAAAACTCTTTTGTCATTACTTCGCTAAGCTTAATACTTAATAATATAAAATTTGAAATAAACAAAAAAAAAACAATATAAAAAAAAAACAAAATAAAATATTTATAAAAATAGTTAAACTATTCTATAGGTATTAACTAACCAACAAAAGTGTATCTATATTTTATACAATATGTTATAAAAATAAAAAAAAACAGATACCAGCTTTATAATATGTAACTATAACCTAGTGTAATAACTACAGACTTAACAAAATATTCTAAAATTCACCTCTTAAATCCTTTATAAAAACACATGATATTATATAGTATATTTATAATAATCGAGACCCGATTTAATTTTTGTGTTCAGGGAACAAGAAACGATTATACAACTGTGTATAATTTTTTTATGTATAAAATAATATACAGGGTGTTTGGTACATCGTTTGCCAAATTGAAATAGCTAATAGAAGAGGTCATTACCCGTCTTTCCTCACTCACCTAGCCGGTTTTAACCTCAACATATTTTAGATATCGATGTAAAGCTATTTTTAAAAGAAAACCCTATATTTACCATGAACACTTAAATTTAAAAAAAAAATTCTTCCGTGAGTCCTCATAATTATGTTTTGTTTTAAAGTTTAATACTAGGAGCATCAAATAAATTCATAATAGCTCACCTAAAACGTCAACTTTTTGTTTATTGACTTATTATAAGTATAGAGACAGGTAAAATTTAAATATATGATCAACTTCACAGTACAATAAAAAAATAAATAAAAGAGAGAAAGTTCTTCTATTTTCTAAATAAATGCCTTACTTTATCCTCTTTTCAATGGTATACAACATGTTATAAAATAGTAAATATTTTTTCTACAAAACATGTGTAATACATAATTCGAAGTAAAGAAAACACGTTTGATGCCTAACATTAATCGTAATTATTGACGCTATAGTAAATGGTGAAATTTTTTTTTCTTTTATTATATTAAAATTAACTCAAATGTGATAAGCTAGACCCACTGCAGTTACAAAAAAAGCTAAAGTAACTAGGTAAGTACGCTAGAATGTATCAATTATAGCAATTATAGCTAGTAAATTTACCTTTGCTTATTCATCAAACGTGTTTTCTTTACTTCGAATGATGTATTACACATGTTTTGTAGAAAAACTATTTACTATTTTGTAACATGTTGTATACCAATGGAAAGAGGATAAAGTAAGGCATTTATTCAGAAAATGGAAGAACTTTCTCTCTTTTATTTATTTTTTTATTGTACTGTGAAGTTGATCATATCTTTAAATTTTACCTGTCTCTATACTTATAATAGGTCAATAAACAAAAAGTTGACGTTATAAGTGAGCTATTATGAATTTATTTGATGCTCCTAGTACTAAACTTTAAAACAAAACATAATTATGAGGACTCACGGAGGATTTTTTTTTTTAAATTTAAGTGTTCATGGTAAATATTGGGTTTTCTTTTAAAAATAGCTTTACATCGATATCTAAAATATGTTGAGGTTAAAACCGGCTAGGTGAGTGAGGAAAGACGGGTAATGACCTCTTCTATCAGCTATGTCAATTTGGCAAACGATGTACCAAACACCCTGTATAACAATAAAATACTCCTCTGTTTTACCATAGCTAATAGATTGCGTTTGTACAACACAACGCAAGCAAAATATTACGTGTTAAAAAAAGTTTTCAAGTAATAAAAACGTTGTTCATGATCTTACATATAAATATTATACAATGTATAATAACTACAACATTAATAAGTCTACTGTTACAATGTCTACAATATAAAACAAGTAATTGAAATAGTAAAGTAACTTACTTTTTTAAAGTACTAAGTGGTCCCCGACCTATAAAATAATTAAAACATTCTCACACTAAGCAGTCTTTGCAGCTAGTATAGGCAGTAGAACAACGGATAAATGTACTTTAATACTTTTTTTTTTATAAATACATAAATATATTAAATACCCAGACATATAAACTAATATTTGTTTCATAGACTGTAGGGTATTTTAAGTTTATTTCTATGTTTTAAGAGTTAATCTGATATCCAATGTATAATGATATCCGTTTTTACAAGCATGCACAAACTCACGCCGCGTTCCCATGCGGGAACCTATACAAAGACTCCGGAACTAACCAACTTGCTCTGATTCATCTACATTGTCCGTCTGTTTAAGTGCTATGCACATACTCTTATTTGTATAGTAGTATTCAAAGTATATGATATTTCAATTACCTGTTTAACACTACAATAATTACTAAATCTAATCACAGACCTTCTAAATTCATATGTTAAAAATAACAAATATAATTAAGTTTATACCTTATAGTATTTACATTTGAGCATAAAGTTCCAGTCAAATTGAGAGCTACTTACTAACAGTTACTTTAGATCAAAGCAAAGTTTCAATTTTGGGAGGTTCTTTCAGCAAGTGATCGTCTATATAGGTTGCCATTGTAGTATACGCTAAGCAGTAGTGTGTTAAGGTCGTTAGGTACAAGACTACAGTAACAATCAAAATTACCGGCTGTAGAACTTTAACAGTGCCACAGAGTGACGAGCGTAGTACAGTCAGCATCATAAAGATTGCAGCCCTTAAAATCCGTAAAAGTGTCTCAACAATAAGAATTGAAATTTACTATAGCAAATAATTAGTAATTTTTATTGAAGCAGCTAAACCGCCAAAAGTATCTAAGCAGGCACTGTTTATCTATGTGATGTTGACTGTATTAAAGCACTTTCGAGCTTTGTTTGCTATAGAGTCCTAGTTTTGCTGTCTGTTCGGATCAATCGTTCAAAATTATTTTAGGAACATTTTGGCGGCGTTTGTTTGTTAACCCAAAAATCTCACTCCCCACGTATTGGACCGATGACTTAACCCCCTGATATCCCTGAGTGTCTTAAGTTCGCCAACTTACATAATGACTTAGTAAGAGCTCTCAATTTGACAATTACCAATCGTATTCGTTGAACGTATACACAAGAGTATCTCTTGTTAAATTACCAATCGTATTCGTTGAACGTATACACAAGAGTATCTCTTGTTAACAATAAGCTGCTACCAAATTGGTATAAGTACAACTGCGTTCGACGCAGAGATAATGACAATTAATTTATATTGTTCACATAATATATAGACATTTTCTATGTACAAGCACTCACATTTTAGCACCATTAAGTACTAATTAAGTTTTCATATTATTACTGCTATTGTTGCCGCATGTCTTCCAATATGTATACCATATCATTTGGTTGCTCGTAGCGTATCACCGATAAATAACCTGAAAATAATCGCAACATACTTTAAATGCACATTTTGTCAAAAACTACATAAAAACTTAGTCAACCAATTTGATTTCTTTACAAGGTTTACTCAGTTAAAATGAGAATTAAAACTTGTATCATTAACTAATTGCATTTAGCGCTATGATAAATTTTGTGGCGGTCAGCATAAACCAAAATGGCTGACTAAACATACAATTCTAAGTTAAAACACAAAAAATACTGCAAAGAATAAATCTGATCATTAAAATAACATCTGAAAGAAGCACATACGTAAGGGAAGTTTAAGAATGCTAATAGCAGACCAAGCTAATTGGCTGTGTAATAAAAACAGTGTTATAAAATACACATACACATAATATACATACAAATATAAAGACTATGCAATAATAATAGTCGTTACAAGATCTGTTAATAAATTTGGAATTTACTTGCTTCCATAAATAAACGTCTTATAAGACGAGACATCCACGTTGAAACTCCAACTCGATGTTCACGAGGTCTTCCACAACTCACAATCACGATTGTCAAATACCACGGCAATGATAAAAAAAAAACTATCAAAAATCTTAGCAAGCTGTTGGGGAAATACAGAAGGCTAATTCTCGTAAACATAAATGGTTTGCTCCCAGGGTCAACTCTTCTTTGGTTAGCATTTGGCTTTGCCTGATTGGTTACTAGTGTCAAATTTGATATTAGTGTCGGTTGGGATGGAATGACATGTTAATAAAAAGATATAATTACGAGAATTGCTCCCCTGCTACCGCGTGAGGGATAAGAAATAAACACAAATGGGATCAGTAGAAATCATATATATTTATAGCTATCATCCTTCACATTGTGTATTATAAAAATATAAAAGTCACAATAGGATACAACTTAGTTACAATTTCTTAAGTTAAGTTTGTGACTTCACTGGTATATATTAGTACCTATTACTAACTATGTATACTACGAAACACAGGAATGTAAAACATATATGCTGAGAAAGAAAAGGATGGCACAACAAAGAGTAGATTACCACAATACGGCAAAGAAAAGCAAAAAGTAAAAGAATTTATTTATTAACTACCCTACACCGCTAAATATGCATTTATAAATGCAAGTACACATAAATTACGACACTGAAAATAACCATTTGATGGTAATGAGTAAAAAGGTCACAGCACGAAGTAAAGAATAATATGGCACAAAATTATAGAAAAAAAAAACATATAAAAAGTACACACATATTTTTAGAAGACTTAAGTAAAATTGGACAGTAAGCACATTCCAAATTTTATTGCGAGCTGTATTTACATTCGAATGTAGATGTAATAATAAAATAATACATATATGTTACACAGGAAAAATAGAGTAACCTTAAATAAAATACTGAAAATCAGTTATGGGAGGAATTATTTAAAATACGTAGTTTTATTTAAAGTAAAACTATTTAACAACACAGCCTAAGATTTTAAGTCATAATTTCAAAGTACATAATACATAATATTCTTATAAATTTATTCGCACTGGTCAGTACGATTTACGAAGATTACGTAAGTCGTAAGATAATCTCGAATAAGGCATTCATTAATACAACTGCTTCATATGACCAGATAACTGTTTTTTTGTGAGTTTTAAGTACACTATGCTATTGTTAGTTTTCTATTATAAGTATTAAGTAATTTTTAAATACCCTGAACCATAATGTTTAGAGTCTTATGACTAGTAATTTAAAGGTTTTAACCTTCAAAAGGACATGGAGAGTATTTCACCAGCATAACAGCTACTCCTATATTTTTAACCCCAGGTTAGTCATATGTTCAATAAAATGTGAGCGTTTTAACTTAAGTACTTAATGGTAAAATTAAATACTAAATATTTCACACTCTCAGACAATGTTATTTAGTACCAGATTATGTAGAACTTATACCATGGGCACTAAACAGAAGATAAATATACTTATATACGTTTTTTGTTATACATAAATATCATACAAACAGCCAAGTTCATAATGTACAAAAATTGTTTGACCTAATGGTAGGCAGTGAAATACACCAACCACTAAGCGGTTTGGCGACCAAATGTTATTATTTTATAAAAATAACATAATATTACAGTGCCGGTCATTGTCTTATGGAAAATCCTGACCTGTTAAATAATTTAAATAAATAATAGTAAAGGAATATTGCATAATCTCAATCAATTAATTAACAAATCAGTGCTCCTCATCAGGTTTTTGTTGATCAGTTTTACCGTCATCTACTTTAGCTTCGTCAACTTTAGTTTGATCAATATTATTTTCATCATCAGTTTTTTTATTTTTACCTGAAGGTGACATTTGACCGAGTTTATTTCTTAAAAGGTAAAATGTGACCCAGTTAATTACGCAGCATATTAGAGCTCCCACACCGAATGCACGGAAGGTCATCCAGCCACCATATATTCCGTACAAACGTCCACCTATGAAACTACCGATTGCTGTCCCGAAACCTTCAAACACAGCTCCCACTAGGCCCTGAAATAAAGGAATTAAAGATAAAGATAATTGTAAGTCATTGATGAGTATAAAATTTAACTGCTAAAAGGTCGCGTGTCATAGGGATTATAACACGTCTGGCAAAGAGTGCAAGCGCAAGTCATCTTGCATGTGTTTGTGGCAATTTAAGAAATTCACACTTTAGCTATCTTATCTTACTAATAATATAAAAGCAAAAGTTTGTAAGTACGGAGGATTTTTTTTCCTTAATAACGTTTAAGCGACAGTACCGAAATTTCGTATGGAGGTAGCTGACAACCAGGATTAACTACTACTAAAACAACATCAGCGTGGGGGAAACAGCAAGCAAATACTAGTAAGTATTATAATATAATATCCCATACCTGTACTGTTGTTTCCGTTCCAGGGGGCGACATAATATTGGCATAAGACGTCATCGTAGGGTAGAACATTCCAAAAGTGATTCCTTGAAACAGCTCAATGGGTAGCACCCACCAGGCGTTCGTCAAAAATGAATATAATATAAAACGAGCACCAAATGCGAGTAATACTATACTCATCATATTTACATGACCAATTTTTTTCAGTAATTGACCTGTGAAAGAATATCTTTTATTAATATTAGAGCGTCTAAATTATACTGTAGGCAAAAGAGATCTAGAGTCGAAATTCTATGCTCATTCCTTTGCTATTAGCAAGCAACCAGATTCTACGTTAAGTATATTGTGGGAGAGTACTTTAACGATTGAAAAACATAGCTTACCTGATACAAATAAGAAAGGTATTTCCCCTCCAAAGGTCTGAATAGCGCTCACTAATCCCTGTAGAGTCTTAATATAAGTTGAACCATCACACGACGTATTTGATATGTCCTCCAAGAGCCAAAAGAGGAATTGCCATAACAATCCTGTGCACATTCCAACAGCTATAGTCCATAGCAGAAATATTACTGTAGGTAATGATGATAACAAGCTGCCTACATCTGCCAAAATGTTCATTGACATTTTGGTTGAACCAATCTGAAAAGGTTGAATTGTGTGTTATTTTTCACAATATTTTATAGTAGGTAATATTATTTCCTATTTATGAACAATGTCATAGATCGTTTGCTGTTTGATATTGAAGAACTCTGAGAAAATTAAAACAGTTGACACAAAACCCAATACAGGCATACAACAGCAACACTATTTGTCAGGAGGCCAAGCTTTGTAGATAGCGTTTAATAAGATGCTATACAGTTTAGATGGAGTATTAACTATTTCAAGGAAGTAAAAGAAAGATCACATTACCCTACACTATACTCTATGAAGGAGGCGTCGCGACGTTTTATTATGAAGAAGGGGTGTAATAAGATGCTATACAGTTGAACCTTTTTAGTCCTAAGACATACCCCCTTACTCATAAACGCCTCTTAAATTTTAGTCAATTGATTAGTTAAAATTCTTACGGTTTTGTTTGGTATAAGGTTGGTTTTCGTAATAAAAATCTAGCTAAACATTGATTAAATTTAAGAGGCGTTTATGAGTAAGAAGGATAATGGACTAGATTAACAAGGAAGTAAAAGGAAGACACAAATACACTGTGTTGTCTTTGAAAAGATAATATTATCGATCACCATTGAAATAAAGTGGACAAGACAAAAACCTTATTCCTAATAACTTAAAGTGCTAAATACAATAGCTGAAGTTTTCCTTACCTGTAAGAAACAAGAAACTCCGACGTCTCCCATCATAAATACAAACATAAGTATAAACGCCAAAGTGTAGTCTTTGTAAGCACCATCGCTGTGTAAGTCTATAAGTATACCAGTGACTAGAGAGAAGATACCCCAACCGACTGAACCCCACAATCTCTGTCTGCCGTAATGAGACACCTTGTTGCCTGAAATTATTAAGTTTTTGTCGTGTTAATGACATGCATTCAACTTCATATATTTTTATTGGAATTTCATTTTATCTAATTTATTTATTTAACATAATAAAACATTGTTTTATTTCTTGACGTCAATTTAAAGCTACTTAATCTAAGTTTACATATTTTAAGATTTTTAAACCTAACTGCCGCTTCCAAGGCGTTAGTAGAGAAGCGGCGTAAAAAACTTTACAGCAGCATTTTCTAGACGTCAATTTATAATTTAAAATTGTATATAAGTTAAAAATGATGAGTCGTGACGTCATAGAAGTTTGATATAATAATGATAAATTAATATTTTGACAGCTGTGTCCTGACGTCATCGCATTTTGGCGGGAAAATTAATATTGTACGGAACTGTTACGGATTTGTAAGGAACCCTTGGTGAGCGAATGACGACCCTTTTAAAAAAAGGTATCTAGCAATTACGTAAATGTTTACTTACCTAAAAGTTCGAAGCAAATAGCATCAGCAAATGTGACCACAACTGCTTGACCAACCCAACTGGATATCATCAAGAAGAAGAATATCCAAAATAGTGTTGTATATTCTTTGTCATTGCTTTTACTATCTGTTGCAGCTTCTACCAATTCATTAACCTGTAAGTTGTGAAAAAAATCATAGAAGTTATTACGTTAAGCTGATTTTATTTTTAAATGTAAGTTGTATATATATTTAAATTAATATCTCATACTTGTAAAACGTAAGGAATAGTATAAGTATGGGACAAGTCACCTTTTCGGCACTCATCATAACAGCCTATTAATGTCCCACTGCAGGGACCTCACGGATAGTCCCTTAGTCGGTTTTACGACACTCATGGGATGATGAGATGGGGTGGTGACACACTGTATTCTTACTCCATTACCACACGGAGAAAAATACAGTTTTCGGCACTCAAAGGATAAAAAGGTGTCAAGTGTCACCTTTTCGTCTTTCTAAAGTGTTGCTTAAAATAGATTTGGATAGCAACAGTTCGAGAGCCAAAAATCAACATGAACCTTAGCATGGCTAAAGTGGTATGAGTAGGCCTATAAATCCTTCTCCAGTAGGACATTAGAAGCCATAATTAATTACATCGATACAGATAATGTATTCTTATTTTTGGTACTTACCATAGCATTATCACAGTGAATTTTACATGAAGACTGAAATAGTTCCGATTTTAGTTGATATGTACTACGAGATGCACAGCTTGGATAATGAATTGTAACTAAAACAAAATTTATCACATTCGTTATAAGTGAAATATTTACGTTACAAAAGCAATTTAATTAACCATATTTGCAGATAAATATAATCCGAGAAGAATATAGCCTACCAATTCAAGCCACTATTTATAAACACAATAGTTTGACATTTTTACAATTTTATGCAGCATGAATTCATGTAATCGAGAGTAAGCAAATTTGCCCTCAAACAGGAAATATTAAAAAAAACCTACCGTTGCCGTTGCCATCGGGTAATTCAATGTGGTCTAAACGCATATAAATGCAATCGTGTTCAGCTATTGTAGATGATAGCTTTATGATTCCAGTAAAGGATAAATCAGTCGGAAATTCCTCTCCTGTTTTAGTTTTCGCTTGGCAATAACTAGCTTCGTCTGCTTTCCACCAATCACATAACTCCATTAGTCGCCAAGGTGTGTTTACGTCGAGGTCGCATGATGCCTGTAAAAACATAACAAAACCTTAAATAAGTAATTTATTGATATTCTAAGTTGTAATATAAGTCCTACGTTGAATCGTGGAAAGTGAATATATTTATAGGAGGCCTATGTCTAATAGTGGATCTCTGAATTCCTATCGTTTTATCTTAAAATGAAGTAAGGATAGAAAATGCCATTTTAAGTTACGCCAAAGTCAAGGTCTATATTTCTGAAAAAACGAAAAATTTTACAAAATCTAGTCTGTGTTTCATTAATGAAGGAATTTTCCAGTAGTTATTTCTCAATACCGTTGATGTAAGATGGCCTCAGCAGCAAAACTTTTATGGATCGTTAAAATATATTGCCTTAAAAGTAATCAAAGATTTCCCTATAGTACTTACTCGTACATACCAAAATCGGAAAACCCCTGATTATATTTAAAATCTATGAAGCAATATGCTGTTATATGAAACCTGTTTACGAAGAGGAAAATATATGCTTAAATTAAGTTTAAATTTTAAATTTGCAATCTAAGGATAGTAAGATATATTAGTAGATTTTTCCTCGTTTATTAATCTAGGTTAGCATTATTTGCATAATCGGGTCATGACCCGGGTCGTAAAGGAAAGAGCAAGAATAGTTGGGATTCCGAATATTATAAATAAGTACTTTAGGGATGTGTTATTTAGGGAATGATATATGTGTAGGATAGTTAATATAGGATTTCAAATAAACAAATACGTGTTCACCATTCTTGTGCTTTATTACGACTGAAAACTTATTAGGCGAACGCAGTCGCCACTACCTATGTACTTACACACATAAACATCTTATATCATATTACACATGTGTGACATGTCCCTACACCATTCCCCCCTTAACAAAAAATAAAAATTTATTTTTATTTATTAAAACACCACTACTCTGAGACGGCTGAGATTGTCTGAAATTGTGAAAGACCATAATAGTTTTACTATTAAGTTAATTTACAATTAGTATTAAGAACCTTATTCTTAACAAAATATTTTATTTACCTAGTTAAATATTACACAATAACTATATTGTTATGAACCACTCATAACATAGAATAACAATCTGAAAAAGATCTCGACGATCAAATAACTGATGTGTGAACAGCTCTAAATAAACTAGCAACTAGAGCAATTAAAATAAACTACAATTCTTAAAACTAATCATAACTAAAAACAATCTGTAACAATACAATATCTGTGTGCGAGCAGCGATAACAATTTTGCTTATCGTGATCGAATGACTTACAATAACAGTCTCAAAACTCAACACCATGAGAGGTGTGCGAGACACAATATTTATATTACAACTAAATAAACAATTTAAGAGTCTTAAAATATACATTTATCAAAACTAGAGATGTTGTAAACAATTTACTAAAAACAATATGTATTCCTAAATTTCAATTAGGTACATACATAATAATATTTCTATTAAGCAAGTACTGTATACCAGTGGCGAAGGGTGGATTTTTATAAAAGGGAAGCCGAAGATTCCGTGGACTTTTGTTCTACTTTATATTACTATTATTCTGTAGTTCATAGGTATTCGTGAGAAAATGTTTCGATTTTACCTAGTTGTCCCGAACTCATAAACTTAAAATACGAAAATGTTTCTCTGTTTGGAAGACTTCTTTGATCAATTAGATTAATTGTTTATATTGCTATATCCTAAATGATTCTACATACCTACTTACTTACTTTTAGAATCTGAGAATACTGTCTGTAAGCCACTTACTTATACGTATCGAAATGAGATAATTGTATTAAAATGTTTCGTAAATCCACAGCGCCGGCGTTTCTTATATTTATAATTCAATTTCGAGAATGATGTTTTATCGCACATCACATAATAGGATAGTCAATATAATATAACACTATTAACCTGTCCCTTATAACAACAAACTATTAAATTTGCTGAAAACAATACAAACAAGTACTTACAAAAATATTCCATAGGATCCCAACGCACTACGACAAAAATAAAGTCAACCAATGCACAACACATAATACACAATCATAAATAATTAAACATACAAATTTTACTACTTTAAACAAGAAAGCGAATTTTATAACCTATTTGCAGAAAATAAATACAAATATCTGTTTTTTCTTCAAATGGTCCTATCGTTTACCGATGATTCTGCCAAAGTCAAGACGCAAGCCGTATAAAAATATAAAAACAAATAAATATAATTAAAAACTAAAAATTCAGAAGAAAGGCTGATTTCTATCAGATTTAAATAATTGATAAAAACAAAGGAATGTCAATGGCAAATTAAGTACTTAACGTGAAATGAAATGAAACTTCGTTACAATTGGTCGGTCCACTGGTTGCAATAGTGCTTTCTCGCTCTCGCAATGTTGTAGTTGTATCTTTTATCCTTGTCATAAGCCGATGGCCACCGGCTTATATGGTACCTTAGATCGACGAATACAAAGTGTCACGTGACCGTACGATTTCCGTACAGTCTGTTGTACTGGATTCCTAATTTCGCGACCGGCTTACTGCGCTCCGCGCATGCGCGCTTTAAGTACTCTCTGACTGAACCATAACAAGTTGTTAGTTGACAACCTTTAATTACAAGATGGCGTTATGAGTACGTAAATAATTAAGTATATTGAAAATTATTATTACTGTAATTATTATTGCGATTTACGTAAGAGAATACTTTTTTGTTTTATATTATTTTGTATTGAGTGGATGTTGCGTCATTGATTTATAATTGATTAATAGACAATGCTAAGCGGTTTTTGCAAAGGTAAGCCGGTAGGAATCGAGTTATATGGACACTTCGCCACTACTGTATACTGCTCTACTCATATATAACATTTAAGCAATTTCCATTTATTCGTAACAAAAATATGTTAAAGCTTAAATAGTATTGTATATAGTATCCATTGTGTAAAACTGCAAAAGTATGTACTTATTTAAGTGTAGAAAAACAAAAAAAAATAGAAATGATGAAAGTTTTTGTTACCATTTACTTTTATGTTATGTGTCTGTGTGCAAAAAAAAAATAGTTTAAAAAATTAATTAACAAAATGTATTATAATTCTAGGTATGCTACATTTGCATTACAAAATTATTATTTCGCAATGATAAATAACCTTAATACAAAGTACATTTGCGTCACATAGTTAAGATTGTTAATTAAGCAAAACGCAAAGGTGTTTTGATAACACGGCCACTTCGCGTTGTCTTATGATTAATAATTTTGCTAGAAGTTTCCTGATTATTATTTACATGATAATGATTACTATTCGTGACGTCTAAATTAGTACAAAAATTATTGCTATCAATAATATAGGCAGGTTTCAGTCTGTCTATTGAAATACATTTTTCTTTACCATCTATCTTAATAATAAAAGTCTTTCCTTGTCTTTTTACAACATTGTATGGACCGTCATATGGTGGCTGAAGTGACTTTCGCATTAACTCATTTCTCACGAAAACACTTTGACACGTATTTAAATCACTAGAAACAAACAACGATCGTGAATTACCATGGCTTGGTGGTCGAGGTTTAAATTTACTTATACTATCCCTAAGCAACTGTAAATATTCCGAATCCGACATACATACTTTGGTTTCGTCGTAAAAATCACCGGGCAATCGAATCGTCTTACCGTATGTTAATTCTGCTGCGCTTATACCGCTGTCGCTTCTAGTAGCTGTACGTAATCCTAACAACACTATCGGAAGCTCATCTACCCATGATTTGTTGCATTGTAAACGTGCCATAAGAGCCACTTTTAGTGCTCTATGCCAACGTTCTATCATGCCGTTGCTTTGTGGATGGTAAGGGGTGGTCCTGATTTTATGTATACCTAAATATTTCATAAGTTTATTAAATAAATCACTTTCAAATTGTCTACCCTGGTCGCTTGTAAGCTTCGAAGGGCAGCCAAAACGAGAAATCCACCACTCAAACACTACTCTCGCAATAACTTCTGCTGTAATACTTTGGACAGGAACTGCCTCTGCCCAGCCGGTGGCGCGGTCTATAAGTGTAACACAATAACGATAGCCTTCAGCAGAAATCGTTAACGGCCCTACTATGTCTATATGGACATGTTGAAAACGATCGGCCTGTTCAATATTTCCTAAACCTGAAATAGTGTGCCTGCTGACCTTAACTTTTTGGCATATTGCACACGCTCTGGCCCACTTAGTAACATCTCTATCCATATTTGGCCAAAAAAACTTTTGTTTAACCAACTGTCTAGTACATTTCACACCAGGATGGCTTAAATCGTGTACTGCATGAAAGGCTATTAACCTAAACTCTTCGGTTAAATAAGGTCTTACTTTATTAGTTGAGATCTCACAGTAAATTTGTTTATCGCAACCCGGTAGGTGATATTGTTTAAACTGTAAGTTGTAATCCGACACTCGTAACGCCTGCTGTAGGTAATCGTCACTGCCTTGCTTATCTGCTAACGTCGCATAATCTATAACCGTGGGACAATTTATTGTCTCTATTCGTGAGAGAGTATCTGCTACTACGTTTTGACTTCCACTTACATACTTAATATTCGTGCTAAACTCACTAATATATGAAAGTTGCCGTATACGCCGGGGACTTTCTTTATCGCTATTTATTTTACTGAAAGCGTAAATAAGTGGCTTGTGGTCCGTAAATATAGTTAAGTTTCGACCTTCCACTAAATTTTTAAAATATTTAATTGCCATAAATATAGCTAAAAGTTCGCGATCATAAGTAGAGTATTTCATTTCCGTTTGCGTTAATTTCTTAGAAAAATATCCTAAAGGTTTCCAACTATTATTAATTTGTTGTTGTAAAACACCACCGACACTTATATTAGAAGCATCTGTCATTAAGCATAAATTAGCGTCTGATAATGGATATGACAATGTAACCGCGCTTTTTAAGCTTTCCTTACATTGTTCGAATGCCTCGATGGCCTTATCAGTCCATTTAATAATAGTTTTATCACGCTTTTTAGTGTTATGTAAATAAGTATTTAATTCTATTTGATACTCTACAGCCTTAGGAATGTGTGTACGATAAAAATTAACCATACCGAGAAAACGACGCAATTGCTCGATATTTTCAGGTCTCGGGAACTTTACAATTGCTTGTACCTTATCGTCTAGCGGACGAACACCGTCGGCTGACACTTCATAACCTAAAAAATCTAGTTTCGAAACACCGAAAACACATTTAGAAATATTAATTGTAATGCCGTATTCGTTAAACCTTTGAAAAACTGCATTCAAGTGCTCTTTGTGGGTTTCTTTTGAGTCACTGGCTATGCACAAATCGTCGATATAATTAAAAACAAAATCAAAACCGCGTAGGACTATTGTGTCCATAAACCTTTGAAATGACTGTGCTGCATTACGCAAGCCAAACGTCATTCGTGGGAATTCGAACAACCCAAAAGGCGTTATGATTGCAGTTTTCTCTATACTCTCCTGCGAAACAGGTATAAAATGATATGCCCTATTTAAATCTAATTTACTAAATATAGTTTTATTTCCTGCTAATAAATATTTAAAATCGTTTATACGTGGGATGGGATAACGATCGGGCTTTGTAATTGAATTTAGCCGTCGATAGTCTCCACATGGACGTAATTCTCCATTTTTCTTAGGTACCACATGCAGTGGGCTTGCCCATGGACTTTTGGATGGTCTACAGATTCCTAAGTCTAACATATGTTGAAATTCCGCTTTAACTTTTTTATACCGATCCGGTGGAAGCGGTCTCGCTTTTGCATACACCGGTGGGCCCGTCGTTTCGATATAATGGCACACCGAATGCTTAGGAATATCTTTATATGAGACTGGCTTAGTTATTTCAGGGTATTTACACAGTATATCATGCCACATATTATTATTGTACACTGTTTTAATAGATGACTCACACTCACCATGGCACACGATTGAAGCAATAACATTTAAACGCGTAATTTGATCTACTAGTCTACGTGCGCTTAAGTCAACTAACAACTTATAATGGGTTAAAAAATCTGCCCCTATTATAGGTTGTTTAACAGCCGCCACTATAAATGTCCATCGGAAAGCTCGCCTTAAACTAAGATCTAAAACTAAAGTACGCACACCATACGTTTCTATTTCAGTACCGTTAGCTGCGTAAAGTTTGTATCCGTCACTCGCGGTTTTTTTTAAATTCACTTTAGATATAGGAATGACCGACACGTTAGCACCCGTATCTATAAGAAACTTTAGTCCACTTTTACGATCTAATACACATAGGCGATTTGACGGGTTGATACATACCTCCGCCACAGGTTGTATCGACGCTAGTTTTCCGTCGGGGAAACATTGTTTGGCACTTCCCAGTTACACGGTTGTACGCACTTGGTAGCATCTGACCTGAACTTGTAATGATAGTAACACAACCGCTTGTGGGGGTCCCGTCGACCTCTACTCCTATCTCTAGTGCGCGACCTTGATTGACCATACCTGTAATTTTTTCTCCCGCGCTGTGGTTGCCGCTCACGACGCATCTCTGCAACCTCGACGCTAAGTTTCTCTAAAGCAGCTACCAATTCCGCCGTTGCGTAAGTATCTTTGGGAACGACGTTAGGTGTGACCATTGCAATTTCCGCAGTACGTGTCGCTTCCATAACCTTGTCCGCTACCACGGCCAAGTTATCCAGCTCTTTGACCTCTGTGACCGCCAGTACAGCCTGGACTGCCGCCGGCAGGTGACTATTCCACATAATTTGCAAGGTAGAGTCTGGTATCTTCCCACGCGCCAAGTCTCTCATGCGCCTTAGGAGTTGTGAAGGCTTCTGGGCACCTAGTTCCATTTCTCCTAGTAACTTCTGGAACTGGCGAGTCTCTGATTCCTCGAAGACTTGTAATAACCTCTCCTTAAGCGTATCATATTTACGCGTCTCGATAGGTGCTAAAAGTAGGTCACTAACCTGTTGAATTGCACTTTTATTGAGCTTCGTAACTACTAAATTCAGCTTCGCAGCCTCGCTGAGTTTCTGGTTTGCCACCACAGCCTCATATTGAACGAACCAGAGTCGCGGTTGGTCCGCCCAAAAATCCGGTATACGTGACGACACTGTTATACTAGCCAGCGCTGACACGTCCTCAGCGCGTGGCTCGGGTTTCAACTGTATAGGTGATGTATTCGCGATAGACATGGTATTTTGGAAAATAAAAAGGAGATAAAACACAAGAAAGGACACAGGGGTCACCAGTTTAGGGATGTGTTATTTAGGGAATGATATATGTGTAGGATAGTTAATATAGGATTTCAAATAAACAAATACGTGTTCACCATTCTTGTGCTTTATTACGACTGAAAACTTATTAGGCGAACGCAGTCGCCACTACCTATGTACTTACACACATAAACATCTTATATCATATTACACATGTGTGACATGTCCCTACAAGTACCTTATTTTATAGTACTTATACAGTTATTTACAAAAAAGTAATTTGGTGTTATGTGAATGCATGAGTTCAATTTCGATAATAATTTGACAATGCAAAATGCTCTGACGTATGTTCGTTGCTCCCTCTAGTCTCCGATTTTAAAGTATTTGTTTATATTTCGGCAAAGTCAATGTCTTAATACAATATAATGAAAGTAGCCGTGTGAATGTTATATTCAAATTACCGTGTAGGATTTATTCTTTTGTTGATGTTTATGAGGCTATATTATTATAAAAAACTTAAATCTTGCTGTGTGAACGTAATTAATTTATTATAAAAGTAATTCCCATGTCCTTAAAAGACATTATATGTACGAGTATCTAAATAATATATAATTTTTTTTTTCTTAAAAAAGACAACTCCCGCTCTAGGGATCATGCCCTGTGTCGCGGGGACTTTTACAAACATCAATTAACGGACACATAGAACACCCAGACTCGTTGCGTGGGGATCGAACCCACAACCTCATGCGCGGCAGCCGCGGCTCTACCGGCGCACCACCGAGGTCGTCGGAGAAGAAAAGAAGGAAACTTGAAATCAATTCTATTCCGCTCATAGGCCAAATTTTACTCCGTTCATGCAGGAAGCCCTGTACCACCTGCAGATGCAGTGGTACAGGCAGTGCAGAGGAAGTGGTACATAGGCTGTTATGATGACACGATTTCCACAAATTTCACTTAGTTAGGGACTAAATAGTTGGGATTTGTAAGGGGGATATTGTATACAGATTCAACTTACCTCACAATCACTAGCTGCCGTCCCATTAGCCAATGCTGTAAAACTCTGACTGTTGTTCGTACATACTTTGTAATTCATGTTTTTGTGAACGCAGGTCATGTTGAGTTTCTGATCGCCTATAGCCGTTGATAGCTTAGTATTATTACATTTTAGTGTACACGGTTCGTTTACATCTACGTAGCCTGCCCCTAGAGTACAGTGTGGTTTATACTTAGTACCTGAAACAACGTTTTAATCATTAGCCTCGTTGAACACATGACCTGTGCCGAGGGCCTTAACCCGAGTCTGTCAATTCGAAAAGAGTTTGGGAATAGCATTTTGCAATCAATATTCTACAAATGTTTTAACTAAAAAAAACGTATTTTGACAAGTTACAAGTTAAGTGACAAGATAGTGTTCATTATTACTGAGCGAAGTAGCAATAAAAAAAGTTCAAAAAAAGATGATAATAAATATATCAAATTGACCAATAGCAGGCTCTAACATTACCAAACTTAATAAAAAAATCTATGTGCCGAAACTATTTCTTCATGGAATTATGAATCACACTTAGTAAAGATTGCCTTGCTAAGGGTCATAGAACATATAACGTAACGTACACGGATCGGCATCGCCTCGCCTTTTTCTTCAGTGTCAAAGGTCAAAAATCCGATTACGTTACGTATCCGATTAGTGTGCGGTGCAGTAAGGAGTTTCATACAAAGAATACTGAACCACTCGAATTGATACGATGACGTTCCGCTTACGTTACGTTATATGTGCTATGACCCTAAGGCTTTTATTTTTAATATAGTACCTACGTGTCATTATTACCCCGCATAACTATGGCGGTTGCTATGCAAGGATCGAATACTTTGTCCATCCACCCGTGAACATGTTAGTAAACATTGCATGTTATAGGAAAATACGTTCGCAGTAATACATATATTCTACAGGTTTGTGAAAGTAGGGTATTTAAGAAGCTCTGCAGAGGATATCTCAGCACGAAGGGAGAATCAAATTTCATCCGTATGAAAAGAGCGGTAAAAATCATTTTTGCTTCATAACAAAAAACACGAATACTTACATATTTCGTAGTTGGTTGGACCGATATCCGGCAATTATTAAAGAGTAAATACACGGAAATCTAAGCCTTATGGCGAGTAAAAAATTCAAAGAACTATAAAACCTTACCTACCTAACATAACATATTAGCGATACATCTCAAATACCAATGAAAGGAATCGTTCATAAAATTTCATTCGACCATGACCCAAATTATAGTATCAGCACTTGATGGATAAAATTTGACAAAGATAATTTTTAATACATGATTTCTTTGTAATAAACCAAAAGAGATCGTGTATATTAGATTGACCCCGTGGAATGCTTGATTCGGATTTATGATTTAATACAAAGATGAAGATTATAACGGATTTTGTGTATGAGATCATGGTACCTATAAATTTTATTGAGTTCTAATGCCGTGGTAGGGACTCAACTGTAGGGACGGATGGTATGTGATATCAGGGTTACAAATACTACAGCGTTCAGGTAGGTAACGGGTTTAGTCACAAGTATTTCTTTATTGCTAGTATAGGTACCTATGCCCCTCGATCGTCATTTATGATACCTACCCATGGGATTAGATTTTAATGACGTCAAACTTCAATGATTACATTCGCTATTTATTATTCATTCATAATTTTAAAATGGTTGTTGAAAGTAAAATGAATGAGGAATATAAAATCTAGTGTTTAGAACTGACATACAAAAGAAGAAATACTAACATTAATATACTTGTGAATACATTAAAAGGGATAAAATATTTCGCTAAAGCAATAAAACTATTATATATAACAGTACAGCACACACACACTGCAATATTATACTGTAGCACACACGGGCAATAAATAAAATAATTCTTTACGACATTCGCTGAGCACAGTCATAAATTTATAATCAGTAATAAATTAATTATTTAAATTGACTGTAACTATATAGATAGCTCTACCATAAATTCTATCCTGTAACTAGGGAAGACTTTAAAATATAAAAATAAACGAGATAAAGCATCGATATTATACATTGGGATGGCTTTGAAGGATACAACTAAGCTATGAATAATGAAGTTGTCCCAGTATATCTCAGTGTAGTACGCGAGGTCGAGGAATCTAAAGCAGGACAAATTATAAGATATTGACAATGTTTTTTACAGCTAGATAACTTTTAGGATCTCATCAAATATATTCTGTAAAAGTTCCTGTGACACAAAGAAAATATGTTCCCCAGTTCGGGAGTAGTATTTGTTTTAGAATCATCATAACAGCCCATTAATGTCTTACTGCAGGGACGGGCCTCCTCCCATGACGGAGGGATACTTGGCCTAGTAATACTACGCTGGCCTGACGGATTGGTATAGGGTTTAATTTCAAGTTTTCCTTCTTTTTATTTCGTAAAGATAATATTCACGGATAGTCACTTAGTCGGTTTTTACGACACGCATGGGATGAGTTGAGGTGGTGACATATTGTATTCTTACTCCGTCACCACACAATCATAATAAGTTCGTCTCTAGGTTAGGCCAAAAAAATTGGTACATGACTTTAATTTTAGTTTTTCATTGTAAAGATAACATCTACGAAGATCCATTCTGTACGGTGGGTGCACGACCTGGTAAAGGTTGCAAGCAACCGATGGACGAAAGAAGCACAGAATACGGGGTAAAGGACGTTAAAGAAGGGCTACACCCAGCAGTGGACGTCATTTGATTGAGATGTAAATGCATTAGTTAGTAGTCATCAACAAAAATGTGCCATCTTATCTAGTATAGAACATCGATAAGAACGACCTCACACTGACCTACATCTATTATAAATAGCTAAACCCACATATTCTACATTACCTGCAGAAATATAGTTAACAAATGAATAAATGCTAATTACAATACATAGATAATTTCACGGTAGATTACGTTTTTTTATCGTCGGTAAAACCCAAAAAAACCTAAGAAACCCTAGCTTGGAGGACGCCAGCGAGAAACCGATGGATGAGAGAGGCACAGGACCGCACAAGGTGGTAATATTTAGAGGAAGCTAATGTCTAACAGTGGATGTCAATTGGATGATATGAAGATGATAAAAACCCAAATTAAATTGTGACACGATCATTGCAGATAAATTCTTTTTCTAAATTCTAAAGGAAATATTCACAAACAAAATTAGCACCATTACACCTTAACCTAGTGTATATAATTCGGCTGCGCAAGAATTATGGTTTCCTGTGAAAAGGGCAGGGGGCCCTTTGACAAAGACAGAAAATCTACTGCGTTTAGCCAGTAGGAGTCTTGCAGAAAATTCTGCCTTCTTCGGGGCGGAGAAACTCTATAAGAATATCTCCTTGTTAACAATTAGGTAATAAAAATAGTGTATAATGTTTTACTTACCATCCATAAGTACATTGTCGGCAGCTATATAAACGCAGTTATCATCTTTTAACGTAATATTGCTTAACGTAGTAGAGTATCTAATGTTATCTGTGTTACTATAGCAATATTGAGGTATGTGCCAATGTTCACAAACAGTTTGCCACATTTTCGGCGTTGTCATATCACAAGTCATCTACAAAGACAATGATAAATGAGTCATTATTATTTTTTATACATAAAGAAGCACTTTATTACCCCTCTCAACAGTATGCAACCTAAACGTCTTAACCAATTTTGAAGTTTCAAGAGAAGTTATATCATATTATGAGAGAAGGAAAGTATTTATATTTCTAAGTAAACAAGTGCACTTGAAACCTCGGTTGATAGTCCTGTCTATTAAATTAGTAGTAGAGACCTTCTCATAATTTATTAATTAAAAAAAAACATTTTGTATAGTTAAACAGGTAAGCTATGAACTATGATTAAGCTATAGAGCTATGTTTAATACCTATAATAATAGTAAGGCTATATTTATCAACTTACTTCACACCTTGAAGTTGCTGTAGAGTTTTCATTACTTAAAGAATTAACTTTACACATATCAATCGACGCATTGTTATAATAACAACTTTGAAGTACAGTAAAACCATCGTCACAGTCTAATTCCACTTTTAAACTTCTATTTTCTGGTAGAGCATATATTGACAAGAAACTTACAATAGTTAATATTTGAAATAGTATAAATATTAATTTTGTCTTTTTATACCTGTAAAAAATATTAAGCAGTTATCATGAATGATACACGAGTGTGTATAATGTCATAATTTAGCAATGTTGTCTGTGATTGGGATAATAAATCAAGTAAATAAAAATCAAATAAATAAAGGAACAAAAAGGACAATAGATCGATAGTTTATTGGCTTCTGCCTTTATGACCTTTGTGTCTGCTTTTTGATTTTTTTTTTAAATTATAATAAGTAGATATATTGGTAATACAATACTATTCTTTAAAGTAAAAAGATCTTAAAAATATAATGACATTTTTAAATAAAAATTATGTATCTTCAAATTTTTTATAGATACATTGTACAAGATAATAAGTTCGTATAATACATTGTCATATGCTTATCAAAATAATCAAATAAGTTAGCTAAATATTGTGCCATAAAGATAAATAAAGGCTGATTAAACGATAAGTATACTAATATAAGTATTAAGATGAGATCATACCAGTCTGCTATAACACCTAATAAAGGTTTTGCAATGAGTCCTGATATCGGCAGTATAGTGTATATTAGACCTACAGTTGCTGAAGAGAATCCCAATTGACGTGCGTATGTCGATAAGAACGGAACTAAGGGAGCCGTACCTGAAAACAAAAAAATATTATCAAGCAATCAACTAGCCTATTGCAGTCCACTGCTGGACATAGACCTCTCCCAACACGCGCCACAAAACTCGGTCCTGCGCCTTCAGCATCCAGTCCGACCCAGAGACCTTTATGAGGTCGTTAAAATTTACAAAAATATTAGGTACAGTCACGAGCAATAATATGTACACATTTTCAAATTTTCTAAACTATCTGCACGTTTATCTAGACATTACAATATCAAAATGAATTCGTAATTTAGAAGAGGTTCCGTACAGTTTTGAATTAATCTTCGAATTTTCAATTTTGGATTGGCAGAACTTTAGATAACTGGTTTACAAAATGCGAAAATGTGTACATATTATTGCTCGTGACTGTACACAAATATTCTTCTTGACAACACCCTCGAGAACTTAGTGTTGACAAAATGAATTTTTAGTCCAATACTACATTATCATCATAATATCAGCCAATTGACGTTCACTGCTGGACATTGGCCTCCACCAAATATTGACACTTTGTGCGGTGCTGTGCCTCCCTCATCCATCGGTTTCCCGCCATCCTAACTAGGTCGTTGGTCCACCTTGTTAGAATATATAAATAATTAATCTGAAGGTTCTGTTTATTATATTTTTCCCTTAATGACTGTGTTCTGTAGTGCATGGCCGATGTCCAGCAGTAGATAGCGATAGGCTAATTGATAGTTTGGTTGACCAGTTATGCTTGTCTAACTAAACGGTTAAGTCTATTGAGGTTTCGGAACACGCCTATGTTAAAGAAGAT
The DNA here is from genome assembly GCA_905475405.1 of Schrankia costaestrigalis. Taxonomy (NCBI): domain Eukaryota; kingdom Metazoa; phylum Arthropoda; class Insecta; order Lepidoptera; family Erebidae; genus Schrankia; species Schrankia costaestrigalis. The sequence goes on along the minus strand of FR997825.1, from coordinate 18,860,471 downwards.
ACCCATAAGAAACACGTTTGAAAATATCAATGACAATGTTTAATTTCAAAGGTTCAACATTTAATATGACAATAGTAAGCTAAAACAATTTAATAGTAGCCTACAAAAAAAGTTTAATTCATAATGACTATTGACATCATAAAGTAGATATCCCATTACATTCACATTAAATAGTTTAGGCTTTGAAGAACATTTACTAATCAACAAATTTTACTATGCAGTTATGCAACTTTAATAAGTTACGTAATTTTCCATTTAATTAATTTTGCATGTGATTTATAATACCTATGATAAATAACAGGGTATGATCAATGAATTATAAACCAAAATAAATCTTACAGGTGCCAATATCGTAGCTACGCCACCATGCTACTAGTATGTCGTAGACAGTATAACAGGTCTTGATCGCTAGTGCGGAATTTGTCTCTTTGTTAAAGATAAAGAAAGGTGGATTATTGGCCTGATGCAGAAGGCAGTACTGCTTGACACGGCATGTATTGTGAAGATGTTCCTATCTTTGGAGCTCTAACCATAGCTTGCTTTTTTTTACAAACTCTTATTTTCTTTAAAAAAGACAACTCTGCCAATGTGCTCATGCACTGTGTCAAAGGGTCTTTTACAAAGAGTAATTTAACAGCCCCAAAGGACATCCAGACTCAGGACAATAATAATAATATGTGGATCGCATAAGGAGTTGTCCTGTGTGGGAATTGAAAGCATGGACTATCAAATCAACTGAATCATAACCCACTATAATTACAATTTGTTTGTAATGGCCCAGCCAGCCCAGTGGCATGTCTGAACAGTTTAGAAAGGCAACGCATTTAAATTTCAATATTTTTGATTGTGTCTGAGTATAGGATAAGCTATCTCATTGATTTTTATCATGTACTTCAATAAAGAGAATAGTTATATTATGGGTAATAATTAATTAAGTATAACATAATTAATAATTATAATAAATAAAGAATTAAGATTAAACTTACCAGCATTGAAGAAAAAGAAATGTCCTTTTATAGGAAATAACTTTTTATTTATTTGCATTTTGGAAGGCAACATTTGATATCTGTAAAAGAGTTTATTACTATTTTTAATCTTGCAGATGAAGTAAAAATAAATATGTATTTTTTATCCTGCCAGACATATACATAAAACAAACTATACCAATTAGAATATTAAAACAAGGTTCAGACTTATTGAATAATTAATCACTAATTATATGTGGTTAAGAAACTGGAAAGTCAGAGAATTGCCAACTAAACCAGTTTTAAAAAAGTTATGATACTGTGCCACCTTCATAGCAACTTTTGAATGGCCCCGTAGCAAGACCAGGGCCCTATTTAATAAAAGCAACAATTGTCAGGTTTTAACTGTCGAGTCTCTAGGAAAATATTTGTGGCAATGACAATTGTGTCGTTAATTTCGACATAATTGTTGCAACATTATAGGATAGCGTTGACATTGGATGAAATGCCTGTCGAAAATCTGTGACAATTGTCACATATGTTGGCTTCCAATGACAAATTAGTGTTTAATAAAACAAGTTTTTAAACAAAATATCGTCAATTGTCGGATTTTCGCCTGTCGCCTATCACCTGTCATTGTCGCGTTTATTAAATAGGGCCCAGGCATCCTCTAAGTATATTCTGAAACTTGGCCTATAGATAACATGGTGGCCAGATTTGGTTGGTATTAGGTTTTGTGCTAAGTTTTTTTTGATGTTATGTGATGGAATAAAAATTATTTACCATTTTTAAAAAACAAATGATAGTAGGTACATAATTAATTTTAAACTATTTAGCTACTAAGTTTAGCTATATAGTGTCTAATTTAGTTTAAATCTACCTTGCATTTGATTTTGGTTGTTTGTTTTATACATCACATTTAATATATTATGTTTTATAATAATATGCATGGATGTATGATGATTACATCACCTAACTTACACATAGAAAAATGTTGTTTAAGCTAATTCTAATAAAAATAAAATAGAAATAATAAGTTTCATACTGCAGGTTTAATTCAAAGTTCAACACTATTTTATGTAAAGCAAACAAAACTACATTAAGTTACAGTCACTTTGAATGATAATAAGTAGTACTTTTGTAACCTAAGTTAGTTTATAAGTTTCATTCTAAGAAGTCAAAGCAGAGCACATGGTATAAGAATAAATTGAATTAGATGTTGCAAAGGTAATTTTTATTTAATTTACATTTTTGATGTCTTATTTATATAGTTATTAAGTTCGTACTTACTTTCTTCAAATTATAAGGTTTGCGATGAATTATTACGGGGTTCTCCTGCTATACATCGAATTAATTGGAATCAATTTAAATGTAAGTTGCTGTACTATACCGACATGTATTAAACACGCGTCTCCTATATTTATCCGAACTGATTAAAATCCGAATGAAACCAACCATTAAAATTTGTTGGCCTCAATTTATTCAACTAAGCAAAACAAAAACAAAACTGCAATGTGAGAAGTTTTTCTTATAAGTTTTGAATAATTGTCAATCTATACCTAAGCTCAACAAACTAATGTATTACAGGTATAACGTACTTATTAATCAACTTGTGAAATATTATTTAACTTATAGCGGTAAAACTTCTTAAAATAAAATGCAACACAACAACCATTTGAACGATTCGGGACGGAAATAATGTGTGTGCGTGTGCGTAATGTGAATTTGACACTTTTATTTGACAGTTTATGGTTCGTTCATTTTTATACTTAAGACATAGCATTTTGATCCGTTAGCTCATAATGCTTTAGAGTTCTTTGAACAGTGTATAATTTATTGGAGCCTTTACTGTATATATAGAGTACATATATAATGTATAAAGCCATACAGCTGTTGTTAATTAATTGGCATGGCAAAATGACGTAAAGCAAAAATACACCTCAGAAATAAAGGTATCGCATGGTAGTAATGAAATAACGTCTGCTACATCTTTTTGTAAAATAATAATATAATCACCAGAACACTGTAAACACCTAAAAGTCACTAAGTCAGGTCTTAGTAATATGAAAAGACGAATTACTTAGGAAAAATTACATTTGCGCTTGAGTCACACAACACAACTACAAATTCAAGTAATAATTTTATGATGGTTATGCTGACTTATCCAGTACGTTGAGGCCTTGAGGCAGTAGGCACAGGAAAATAATTTGGTCAACACAGTAATCGTTTATAATATCACAAAATGTTGTACCTACCCAATTTTGGTTGAGGACCATCCGCCCCACCACAGCTCGTGTAAAGTAGTAGTAGTAGTAGTAGTACTGTCGTCAGAGACAAACTACTCATCCTCAACAAAAAAAGTACCTACCCAAGAACCTTCAATAAATGTAAAATGAATAAAATACTCTACAGTTAAAATTGATATTAATACCTACTCTAGAAATTATTAAGATTTTAGAGTGTATCAGAATTTCAATAAAACGCCACGTCGTCAGCTCCCTGCAATGAGGACCTCTGTACCTAGTTACATTGTATTTCTTGGAAGTTGGGGCGCTAAGCATTCCAGCTAATTTTCTCAAGCACCTACTAAAAGGACACAGCCAAGAGTTTCAATAAGCCCTGTACTACTAACACGTTTTAAAGAGGCTCCCTTAAATCTACACTTGTTTCTTTAATTAACAAGCGACTGATTAGTCACTCACATGAAGAATTAATGGAATTTTATAAACACTTACCTGTGCTTGTAGAGTTTTATGACTTACTTACTAAATTCGATGTTTAGTAAAATATTGCGTCTTACGATTTGCCGTTAGAAAACTCATAGGCGTTTTGTTTGTTAAGTAATATTTTTGTAATGATTTGTAAATAATGTAATATCTACTATTACTCTACTTGTCTTAATAAATCGTTGTTTCTTAATTTTACTTATAATGTTATTTTACATTTTACATTACGTTCACAATAACATGGATCCCTATCTAGGTATAAATAAAAAAAGGTAAGTAGGTATGTAAATTCTTTTTCTTTTGGGAATAGATGGTGTTGTCTAAATGTAATTATTATTCTCAATGCTGATTACTTTTATCATTATTTTTACAATATTAAAATTGAAAAATAATATAAATAGCATGGTATACTTTTACCCTCCACCATCGGGTTCAAGGTTCTGGTGGTTAGGTTCCCAGAGATAGGAACTTCTTCATAAAGCGAGCCATTTCAAAGAGGATTGCCTTCTGAAGCAGACCTATAAGACAAACTGTGAAGCGAATCTCTTTAGGTGTTGCTGCAAACTCTTTGCAATTCGTCCATGCACTAAAAGTATTGTCGGAACAATAATAATGGCTGAAAAACATTCTGTACTATCTTGCAAGCCAAGAATGGAACAATACAACAATCTTGTAAACCAAGCTCAAATAGGTATATTGTGTTTTTTTAGCTTTTACAATATTTTCATCATGAGTGTGGCTCTGCTCTTCACAATCTGTTCTATGGGCAATAAAATAGAACAGTGCTAATCTAATTTTAAAGTTCTAAAACAATGTACCTGGTTCGGGTGTATAAAATAAGGCACATCTAAATCGCGACTCGTGATAATGTCGGAAAATACCACGTTATTTTACGTTTTATAGAAGAATTGAGTGATGTCGCTTATTAATGCGATAAACACAGATAGAAGTCAATATAAATACAATGTGACATTGCCCATGCACACGATTTCTGGGAGCACGGTTAGAACCTAGATATGGGAAAACAAACGAGTGCTGCAATTTACATTCAGTTACGATTTTAGCGCAGCGACCGATCGTAAAAGGATTAATTAAACAATAGCTACATCAATTCAAAATAAAACTAGTATTCCTACGCTTTAAACAAAAAACTGGAAATAATTTAATACCCGGAGCCAGGCCTGCACGAAACGTCAAGTAAAATAAAGGTAAACCTAGTAGGCGCGTTAGTAGGTATCCCGTTTATATATTTTTTATAAACTTTTGAATGTTTGATACAGTATCTAAATAAAAAAAATAATATAAATGTTTTTAACGAAATTGATTAAATTAATATTACAAGATAAGAACATCAAAATAAATGATCGTCACCGGAATTAGCACAACAGGTCGGTATCGTATTAAATCAGGGTTTAAGGACATAGTAGCCTAAGGCGGTAAGAAATGAGAGGGTGGAAAATGCTCCCTAATGCTTAAAGGTATCCATTTCTGATCAAGTTAGGTAACTTAAGTTAGATTATTTACCGTATTTTATTTATTGTATTAATGATGGCTTAGTTACAGTTTGCCAAGCAAATTGGAAGTTTTCTTACTTAATTAATTTAATTAAGGAATTGTTATTTTTTGATCAAAGACAGGCAAGAAGGTATTTACTCGTTATCATTAATAATCGACATCAGTATGACAAATTTATATTTTAGCACGATATGTGTTATGTATGTTGGAAAAATTGCCAACAAAATACACAGCGAAAAGTCACATGGCCTGATTAAATAAATTCATAGGCGTCTGCAAGGAAGACAGTTATAGAAAATAGGGTAAACAAAATATTGTAATGAGAACAAAAACGACAATTTATCGCTTAGTCATATGGCATGGAGCAGAAACACCTGATTCCAGCCAAAGACAACATACAAATTAACAAAAGAATATTGTTCATAGATTGCAAAGACCTTGAATAAATTTATTTTCCTAAGAAACCAAATTAATCCGTCTAAGTAGTCACTTCGAGAGATTGACGTTGATCCACCTTCAGAACGTCGTGGTCAGACAGGTGGTCAACCCACTACGTGAAGTGTTTGTTTTTGCCTACAAGCATACCCCAATTGCGTACCAAATCTCATATTTAATAAAAATATCTGCCATAGGTACAGTCACGAGCAATAATATGTACACATTTTCAAATTTTCTAAACTATCTGCACGTTTATCTAGACATTACAATATCAAAATGAATTCGTAATTTAGAAGAGGTTCCGTACAGTTTTGAATTAATCTTCGAATTTTCAATTTTGGATTGGCAGAACTTTAGATAAATGGTTTACAAAATGCGAAAATGTGTACATATTATTGCTCGTGACTGTACACATATTTTCAACGAACTTATTTAGCTTAATATAGGTAGAATGTAAGAGAACCAACGTCAATCTGTCAAGGTATACTAACTAATAAAAATTCAGATTAAATCAGATGACGTCACGTTATACAGTAGATATTAATGAATTTAAATTTATTTTTACTGACTTTAACAAACATGCTCTTACGCACAACGACTTGTCTTGATGACGCTGCGCTTACCTACCTACAGTTCATTTACGAGGTCGTGAAGTCGAATCCCATCCAGAACATTTTATTTGTGCCATTCACAAATTATTGTCCTGTGTCAGGAGATTCTTTGAGTCATCATAACAACCCATTAATGTCCCACTGCAGGGACGGGCCTCCTCCTGTGACGGAGGGATACTTGGCCTACTAATACCACGCTGGCCAAACGGATTGGTATAGGGTTTAATTTCAAGTTTTACTTCATTTTATTTCGTTAAGATATTCATGAATAGTCCCTTAGTCGGTTTTTACGACACCCATGGGATGAGATGGGGTGGCGACATATTGTATTCTTAATCCGTCACCACACGGTTTTTTGATTACCCAAATGTTTATGTAAATGTGAATGTAAAAGTACACCATAACAAGGACATAATTTCTATTACCAGTTATATATATATTATACCAGGTATTCGTATGAAATAGGTAGGTATACGTTAGAGTCAGTAAGGTAATAAAATTAATTTTCACAAAAAAAAAGAACCGACTTCAAAGACAAAAATTGCACTAAAAAGTAATAAATAATTACTTGTATTTTGATTTTACAACAATAAATCAGCCATTATTTCTATTTAATTTTAATTTATAGAATAGGTTCTTTTCATTAAGTATTGTAAAAGTATTGTTAAGGATATTTCTTTAAGAGTCTGTAAATATATTTATTTGTAGATTGTTTAAAAGATAATCAAATTATTACAAATAATGTAATATTATTGTTATTTTTGGAGTCGGTGTCAGCCACGATCGTTATTATTAAGTATACTTACCATTTTTTATTTCTGACTGAAAACTTAAACAAATATTATGGCGCCGTGTTATACACAGACTAATAATTACATAAAATTCACATTCGAAAATGAAACGGCCGTTTTCGTTTTAAATGCAATATTTATCTAATTAGAAACCATTTAAAGTGATGAGAGTGTGTTATACAAAACTTTATTGCCTATTCTAACGAACTTGTAGACAACATTTTGCATTATTGATCCTATTCGCGAATTATTTCTTTAAATCTAATCTATTTTAAGTTCTGGAAAGCTTTAATCAGTTATTAAATATAATATTAAAACGTTTAAATGTGATACTGGTATTTTAAAATATATTTATTTAAATATGATAAGAATAGTTGTTTAATATTTGTTTAATTTTTAAACTAATCCATACACAATCAACAAATATAATGTCGAAGTCATTTATAATCTGTAATTCATGGCCGTCATTCCGTTTGCTTAGGTATTATCGTACTTATTCCGTTGGCTGACACCGCCTCCAAAAATAACAATAATATTACATTATTTGTAATAATTTGATTATCTTTTAAACAATCTACAAATAAATATATTTACAGACTCTTAAAGAAATATCCTTAACAATACTTTTACAATACTTAATGAAAAGAACCTATTCTATAAATTAAAATTAAATAGAAATAATGGCTGATTTATTGTTGTAAAATCAAAATACAAGTAATTATTTATTACTTTTTAGTGCAATTTTTGTCTTTGAAGTCGGTTCTTTTTTTTTGTGAAAATTAATTTTATTTCTAAATTTTTAGTGAATTCCAATTCTATAAATCCGTGTGGTGACGGAGTGAAAACACAATATGTCACCACCTCATTTCATCCCATGGGTGTCGTAAAAACCGACTAAGGGACTATCCGTGAATAGAGATTGAGATATAAAAAGAAGGAAAACTTAAAATTAAACCCTATACCAATCCGCCTGGCCAGCGTGGTATTAGTAGGCCAAGTATTTCTCCGTCACAGAAGGAGGCCCGTCCCTGCAGTGGGACATTACTTTGTCGGAATATGGGTAGACCTACGAAACGCGCTGCTTATATGAGACAGCGCCGATTGAATGAAACAAACGAAGAAAGGGATAAACGCCTTTTAATGTAGGAAATCTACCTCCAATGTCATTTCAAAAGAGACTAGTGAACAACGGAGGACCTACATGCAAAAAGTTTTAAATAGGGAGAACATCGAAAAGCGTAGCCACCGTCTCGGCATGGTTAATTGGTAATAATAATTAAGTTAATTAAAATTAAAATAAATCAAATAAATATAATAATTATTATTATCAATTTGTTATATCTAAAGAATAAGTTTAAAATAAATTAAATGCAATTCAACAATTTTGTCTATTTATAATCCGTTATTAATTCCTATTTTAATTTAAAATAAGAATTTCATTCAAGTCTTAAACCACACCTGCGATTACATTCATAATGTTAAGTTTTCATCAATACAATTAAAATAAGGCCAAACACAAGGTAGCTGCTGTATGCCGTTGAGGAGTTTCTTCGACCCTCAGTCGTCTTTATCATGAGATCATGTTTGTGTAAAGTTGTGTAAAGTTTTCATCAATACGAATAAAATAAGCCCAAACACTCGGTAACTGCTATATACCGTTGAGGAGTTGCCTCGACCCTCAATCTTCTTCATCATCAGATCATGTTTGTGTAAAGTTTTGTAAAGTCTTCATCAATACAATTAAAATAAGCCCAAACACAAGGTAGCTGCAATATGCCGTTGAGGTGTTCCCTCGACTCACTCTGGTCTCCAGGATCTGACCAGTTCTTACTCTTGACTATTTGGTAGTGACGTCAGAGATGCACATGTATGACAAGATTTTACACAATGCGTCCCTACAATTTTCAAGAGATGCCCTCGATTTCTCTGGGATACCGTCATCCAGATCCAGATCTGGTGACAATGGGACCAAATGGGAAGCATACCCATACGAACAAAAAAAAAATTTTTCAAATCGGTCTAGCCGTTTTCGAGAAATCAGGTAACAAACACAAAAAATAAAAAAAAAAATAAAAAAAAAAAAAAAAATACAACCGAATTGAGAACCTCCTCTTTTTTGAAGTCGGTTGAAAAGAGGAAACATCTGTTTATTTAACAATTCAAGAACGTGTATTGTCTACGTGAGCATGAGATATAAGTATAAACCCGTACCTATATGCGATGACGTTTATCTTTATGTCAAACAATCATTTACGAATATTGCAGTGGGAAGCCTTTATATTGTTCATCAGTCAACTTAGCTACAGAAGACAAGAAGTGTTTATGCTAGGTGAGAAAAAGATAAAAAACATCTCTAACTAGCTGACCCGTGCCCACTTCGTTGGGCGGTGAAAAAACGCGTCCTTTTTTAAACATATTTCATTACTGCTCCACTCCTATTAGTCAAAGCGTGATACTATATAGCCTATGACACTCCCCGATAAATGGACTATTCGACATAGAAATAATTTTTAAAATCAGTTCAGTAGCTCCAGAGATTACCCCCTACCACGTCAAAAACACACAATTACACAAACTTACCTCTATAAAATTAGTATAGATGTAGCGTAAAAAATATTTGTTTATATCACCATAAAAATAATACAGCCAATAACTTGGTATCAACGTTTAGGTTGCCTGGAGTGCTAAAACGCTAATACAAAGCAATGGGGTAACTTGATAGTAGCGAATGTTAGGGATTGGAGAATCCTCCTCCTTTGATTATTCAGAACTCCTGTAGCTTAAAATGCAGGAGGATTTATAAGCATTGTTCCACAGAAAATGTAATTTAAATCCTTCCATTATTCAATGTTGCAACTGATCTGTATTCGGATGTTGTTTCCGGTGCAGAATGTAATACATTATCATTTTAATGCTCCCTCTACTCAGATTTCTAATAAGTAATATTATTGTCAATAGTGTCTTCATTTAGTATCCCTCCGACACGGGAAGAGGCTCGTCCTTGCAGTGGGACATTAATGGGCTGTTATGATGATGATGATGATGATTATTACCTATTGTTTCAAATTCTCGACATGGCTTGTCCGAACACCTGCATGTCCCAATAAAAGCGGGATTTAAACGTCTTGACCCTATCGACGAGTTCGCTGAGGCTTATTTCGAGCTATGTCCGCTGCCAGCAAGCATTAGGCTTAATAAAAATTTATTGTTTCAGGTTTACACAACAGTAACGAAACCACAAACAAATTAGCAACGCAGCTTTACTGATGACTGGTCTCCTCAGCAAGAAGCTGTCTAGATGGAAAAGTATAGTAGCTAGTGAAAATACAGAGGTTACAGTTCCTGATACGTAGGTACATACGTGAAGTGTATGTACCATTAAGAAAACGGCACAAACAAAATATAATCTAGGTATCACCATATTGGTGATAACCCGACTAGGTACTATATGGCAAAAATCAATGGCTGGGCATCAATGACAAAATATGACAAGGAGTTTTTGATTTATAGAAGACGTATGCAAAAACAAGTACCTAAGTAAGTCAAGAACAGTATAACATCTAAGTATAAGTCATAGAAATGTAGATAATAAAAGTTCTAATATGCATAAATTGTTTATTTCAGAGAATTTGCTGATACTATCATAAAAATGTAGCTATTTGAGATCTGAGAAATGACCCGGACCATTCATAATCAGCATGTGCTTAATGCAACGTTATTATTCCTACATGCAGTGCATATCATGCACTAAGGTAAAAAGTACAGACAACAAAAAAATATATATTACATACAAAATCAGATAAATTTATTAAATAAATTTATCTGATTTTGTATGTAATATAAAAATATGCTAGGGAACCCGGACTATAAATTTTATAGTCCGGGTTCCCTAGCATATTTTTGAAAAGTGATACCTATCAAGCAAAGGAGATGGAAACAGTAGTACAGAGTAAGGATATGCCCTAAAAATCTTTTCTATTTTTTAATAAAATAATAATAAAATTACTCAATTTTATTAAGATTCGAACTTGAAAAAAATAGAAAAGATTTTTAGGGCATATCCTTACTCTGTACAGTAATGTACAGGCTTTAGCCCAGAAGTTTCCATCTCCTTAAAAAAAAAATTATGTTGGATTTCAGATTGCCAAAACTAACAAAAGATTTACCACGAGACTAATAAGTGTGAAGCTATAAATTGATAATACTCTCATTTCTGTTTAATCTTGGCCCAAAACTCTTAGTGAAGGTTTCATTCTCCTTTTTAGGGGTGCGGCTGTTTGACCAATAGTCATTTGACAAAATTACGCTTGACAAAAAAAGTTTGGCAAAACAAACGTTTCGCCAAATGACCATTAAACTATTAATCATTTTACAAAAGACTCACTTTACCAAATGATCAACAATTAAATTAACATTTTACAAATAATTATTTTACAAAATGAACATTTAGCAACAGTTTTTTCAGATAAAATACTTTTGGTTTAAAATGTATTAAAGGACAAGTATTCGTTTATTAATAAATCTAATAATGGAATATGGTAAGGTTCCGTTAGTTTAGCACAGCGCACGACCAAGCGAGCGAAGTGTGTGTGCCGCTATAGCGGTCGCAGAGAGCAAGAAAGAAGCAACTTTAGGGCGTTTTGTTGACATTGTTGAAGTAAAAAGTAAGTAAAAGTAAAAAGTAAGTTTTTTTTTCTGTAAGTTTTCCTAAAATTGTAAAATAAATAAATAAAGCTTAATTTGCAAAACTTATTGTTTGGTAAAATGAAAAAAGATCAATTGTTATTTAAATATTTAAAACATTTAGCAAGTGTAGAGTTTGCATATGAGGCGAAACGTTGTTTGTCGAATGAGCATGTCAAACATTAGTAAACCTAATTTTTAATGTGCAACACAAACTAAGTACTTATTCCAAGTTAACTAAGTAAATGTATATTCAATTTTTTTTTGCACCATAAAAGGCAAAAGGCTATTTGTTTCTGAAAATAAAGCGGATAAGGAATTAGTTACATTTCTACGCTAAAATATAATGACTAAATAATACGAGTAGGTAAAAAGAAAAAGGCAGCATTGCTACGTTAAATTTCAAAATAGATCAAAGTGATAGTAGAAAATCAGAGTTGTGGAAAATCATAGGATACTTTTACATTATTGCCTAAAGTTATCCCACTGGGACAAAAGAACACTGTTCTGTATAAAAAAAAGCTTTTAAATTCTGGGACAACTTTAATTAAACGGTCACTGCTGACCGTACCTATAACAAATAGGTAATTAAATAAGAGACTGTCTAATATCAAGCTGCACTACTCAAATGATTGAACTTCAAGGTTCAACCTAGTATGCTCATATTTCATGTACTTTTTCGATTTGTTTCATTTTATAGTAAGGGCTCTTTCAATTTAGCCATTTCGTGCCGTACGGCTAACTTTCACTATTGGATTGTTAATTTTATGGCGCGTCAACTAGGCTACTTTATATTTTGATGAAGTTCAGACAATAAAGACAGAAAAAATAAAAACCATAAAAAAATAATTATATAATATATATATATAATTATTTTTATACGTAAATAATTTTATTCAATGGGCTTTTACATGAGGTTGGTTATAAGGAATAACTTAGGCTCCTTTTTAGGGTACCGCAGAAAAAAATAACAAGAAAATTTTAACATTAAGTACTTATTAGTATTTTCGCTGGGCTTCTACAGAATTATAGTTGATGTATAACAAACAACTCAGGCTTCTTTTTTTAGGGTTCCACCCGCAGAAATATAATAATTTTGTTTTTTTTTATATTCATTGTCACTGGCAGTCACTCACAGCCTGTTGCGAAAAATGATTTAGAATAGAATAGATTGTAATATACTTAATTTCCCTGAAATATGGTAATTTACAGTTAAAACGATAAAGGAGGTTAAGCAACTTTGGCGATCTCATTCCATAGATGGGTGACCACAGTGGTATTTCATCTGACCGCTTCGGGGGGCACATAAAGCTCCGGTCCGTACTATCCACAAACAAAATCTGGTCGCCAAATAAAATAATTTTTCATCTAGAGCCTCACTAAGGAAAACTTGCCTTCACTAACTCTATACAGAGCTAATTATACAAGATTAGATTCTCCGTGTCACTAGAGTAAAATGCATTAGTCACAACAATACTACAATCGATGTGTGACGTCAGTTGGCTTACGTCTTTAAGGGAAAGTGGCCAGATACATTTGAAAACAAAAGAGATCAACTTAAAACCTTTGAAAATCCAATAAAGCTTACGTCTAACTAGAAAATTACAAGGTAAGGTAAGGGTTTTATTTGTTTTCCTCTTGATAACCCCTAATGTAAGATAAATAAATAGATATTATAACATTCACAAAACGCTATATTATTAGAGTTCCACGCTAAGCAGTGCTTGTACTATGGGCACTAGACAACAGATAAACATACTTAAATATTGTTTTGTTTTATTGCTTACATTAAACATAACATAATAATAGCTATTTGAAAATAATATTAATCGTAGGTACTCTATTAAATGATTCAGTCTAAGCCCAATATGGAAGCTACATAGTTTAATCGGCTCCAGGCTGCAATTCTAAATTTATTATGCATTAGCAACATACAAACGTACGATTGATACTTATATGAGGCTCACAAGGAACGTGTTTACTTAAGTCTATTTACGTTTCATAAGGCACATGAGACAGAACCTTTTAAGCCAAGACTTTGCAGTCTCTACCGCAGCCTAGAAAACACGAATTCTGACCTATTTTAGAAAAATACTCTATGTTAAAAAGAAGAAAATTAGGGAGGCAAGAACGGTGTCACGCCGAACTTCGAAACGATTACGATGCGGCCCCTCCTTCCCGTGCCATTGGTGTTGGGCGGCACAGCTCCGCCAATGAGACTGCGTTCTGCCCCACTCGGTGCTACTTCTTATTACAAAGATTACGTTTTCCTTGATTAAGAAAAATGACCATTTTTCAACAATTATGCCACGAACGTGAAGTAACAGCCATTTGACGAAGACTCTATTTTCATTTGCTCTCCGCAATAATATTAGAGAGACAGTGAATTTTCCGAGCTATAAAGTTGCTATCGTTATTTTATGATTTGGATAATTAATAAGATATTTCAGTCAAATGTTAGAATGTGAGAACGCATACGTAGTTCGGAGGGTCGAGCTTTATGTTGATATTGTTGAAGCGCGAGATTCGTTCGACATCGTGCATTTGAGTCAGTCCGTAGCTCGGCCACGGCGCGTGACACTCGCATCGCGCACAGTTTCATCAACACTCCGACACGAAAGTAAATCTGCGCCCGCCCGCCCATTGTGTGCATTCGCCGGTATTTAAAAAAAATAATATTAAATATTACTAAAGTTACTGTGTGTAAAAAACTGAATCAATATTTTAAAATTAATAGTGGATTTTTAGTACTGTTACTAAGGATGTTTGGAGTTCATCATTTGTTAATCCTTTAAAAGGAAATTAGGAAAAGTTTTCAAGAAAGCCGTAGAGGATTTACTTCGTCCTGAATTTGAAAAAAGTGGGTAAGTAGTAGAATTATAATTAAATGTTTAGATTTTACGCTCTTTGTTATTAATAATTAACCGGGTTTATGTGTTTTAATATTTGTTTTTTTAACTTTTTATAACTCATAATACTTACTTTTCTTAGACATTTTATGACGTTACTATGGGGTCTTCAAAGGTCAAAAGAAACTATGCTTAGTGTATTTTGAACGATCCTAACTTTTAAATGTTGTATAATTATGGAATGCTGACTTCAAATTTTACGAATATAGGTATATCGAAAAGTAAAATATTTAGTAAAAATAAAAGTTAAATGTAAAAATAAAAGTAAAAATTGTAGAGTTATATTACTTACGTTTAGCAGAATTAATTAAAATGCTCTGTTATTTATTTTACACACACGATATTTTAATTGCAACAGGTTTTGCTTTACCTTCTATAATATCTATACTAATATTATAAAGAGGTAAAGTTTGTGTGTTTGTGACGTTGTAGGGGATAATCTCTGGATCTACTGAACCAATTTTTAAAATTCTTTCTGTGTTGAAATGTCCATTTATCGGGAAGTGTCATAGGCTTCATATTATCACGCTATGACTAATAGGAGTAATGAAATATGTTTAAAAAAGGGACGCATTTTTTTCGCCGTCCAACGAACTGGTCACGGTTCAGCTAGTTAAGTATAAAGTGGTTTTAACGCCCATCGGTTATTATTCCTTGCGAAACTATTCTTAATGTAACTTCATAGAAATAAATTAAAGTATGTAACTTAAGCAAGACATTGCTTGACGACCTCTGTGACGTAGTGGTTATATAACATGACTGCTACGCAAAGGTCTCGGGTTCGATTCTCGCTCAGTGCAAATCTTTGTGTGCATGACATGATTTTTTGCATTGGTCTGGGTGTTTTTTTAATGTAATAATATATTGTATGTATTTACAAAAGAAGTATTTATGTATGTATATATCCGTTGTCTAGTACCCATAGTTCAAGCTCTGCTTAGTTTGGGACTAGATGGCGTTGTGTGAAAGTGTGAGAAATATATATTTATTGTTGCCCCTTTAAAACAGAATGCTCTTTTCTCATATCAACCTAGGGACGTCGTCAATTGCTGGACATAGGCCTCCTCCAATAATTTTCACTCAGCGCGGTCCCGTGCCTCCCTCATCCATCGGCAGTTTCTTTATAACAACTAAAATGTAGAAGTGTACACACACACACACAGACACATACTACATACACATAACTCTTGAACTTGTACTTGGAGCTTTTTTCTTTCTTATCTAATACTTGTAATAATATTCCTCACATATTATAAACACTACGGGCCGATTTTTCAATGCTCAGATAAGCAGTCGGATAGCATTTATTCAATGGTTAACCCAAAAACGCATTTTTCAATCGTCAGATAGGCTTTAACTGACGGTTAAATGGCATAACTGAGGAATAAATTTATCTGTCAGTAAATCGGTCCGATAGCGTCTTATCTGACGTTTGCGTTGGTAAATACTACTGTTTTAGAGGTTATTTTGTGTGTGTTGTTTTATTATGCAATAAATTGGATATAGATATAGATGTTTTTGATGGTGTAGATGAACCAGCAAACGAAGAGAAAGTCATATTTAACCAGTATGTCAATCACTCCCATGAAGTCACATGAGAGGAAACCAAGAGTTGTAAGATCAAGAACGGATCATTTTTAATAATTGTTACAGCATCAGTTTTTTTAAATTTTAACGCTCTCTTTTCTCGGATTCCATTATTAAGACGGAAATAAGATATTATATTAATTAACCTCTCAACTGGCGGACAGACATATTATGTCTGCGGCAAAAAATCCGTAAACTGGCGGGCAGACATAATATGTCTGCAACCGGAATGTACCAAACTTTTGTTTATAGAAACATTTTAAATATGTAGTCAACAAAAATGTACGAAGTCAAAGTAAGTATCCTGCAAACCCGAGAAATACAAAAAACAACACGTTAACAGATGTCAAACAATAAAGCGACATGACACATGGCAGCAAACGTATTGTCCTGCTCTAACTTTAGTATGGCCAATATTTTTGTTTCATCTGCCTGAAGTGAGTGACGATTGCGGCGCGTTATTTGCTCAGTTAACTATCTATGGCATAAATGTCTATTGAAAAATTGGTAACAGGTTGTCTGTCTGTTTATCAGCCAGTTAAATTTATTCGTCAAATAGTTATCTGCAGTTTTATCTGAGCATTGAAAAATCGGCCCTACGTCAACTAATTCTTATCCCTAGTATAGCTTGTACGGGTAATAAACAAATGAAAAACATACTACATCAACTTTTATATACTTAGTAAACGAACAATTATTATGCATTAATTATTTCTATGTATAATATGTAGCTATTTATTTACTAAAAAAAGTATTTAAGTATGTTTATCCGTTGTCTAGTACCCATAGTACAAGCTTTGCTTAGTTTGGGACTAGATGGCGTTGTGTGAATGTGTAAGAAATATTTATTTATTAACAACAAACAGATCATTGCATGTTAAGCATACAAAGATTTGCTTTGAGCTGGCATAGAACCTGAGGTCTCTGATAAGCGATCAGGTATTGAACTAAATGACCACGTCGCTGGTCATATTTGTAGCAGATGCGTTTTATCTGAATTCTCCTTCAAGCGAGGAAAAAATGCCGAAATAGTTCATTGTTTCCGAAATTGATGACAATATGTGACTCAATACATAATGTTTTAATAAAAACAACTCCCGCATTGATCATACTCGGTGCCGTCGGGACATTTATAAACATACATTCAACAGACACATAGGAATCCAGGCAAAGGACAATCCTTTGTTAATCTGACCAACAACAGCATTGTTCTGCGTGAGATTCAATCCCGCGACTTCATGTAATACAAAGTTAAAACTTATGTCCTCACAGCGTTTAAAACTGGACAGGCTAACGACGGTTATATCCTATTAGGATACAAAATATGTCTCCGTGTGGTGACGGAGTAAGAATACAATATGTCACCACCCAATCTTATCCCATGGGTGTCGTAAAAACCGACTAAGGGACTATTTGTGAATATTATCTTAACGAAATAAAAAAAAAATGAAATTAAACCCTATACATATCCGCCTGGTCAGCGTGGTATTAGTAGGCCAAGTATCCCTCCGTCCCAGAAGGAGGTCCGTCCCTGCAGTGGGACATTAATAAGCTGTTATGATGATGGTGAGGATAGAAAATACAGCAGACTTTCTCAAAATAACTGAGTATATGAAACTCGCTAAGATGGTTCAGTAATTTTCAAGATTTTAAGCAGAAGTAAACTTCCTCCTGGCAGGCTATGCTTGAATTGAATGAATGAAAGGATACAAGTATTTAAAAGGATATAAAATCATTCCACATTCTTTTTCTGCATAAAATCATTGCGAGAGTGCGAGTGAACTACTTAGCTATCCACCGGTCTTAGCAAGTGTATTTATTAGTGCTTTTGAGTGGTTACTCTGTTTAGCCTTAGATGAGGCACAGAAGGGAGTGAAAAGGTTGCCGTTGAAGTAACTGGATACTGATTAACAATATTATCTTCTAACTTTAATACCGAGTAACATCTACAAGCAAGAAAAGTATGTCTAAATAATTGTTAGAAATGATATTATCATTTAGTTAGATATTTCTAAAGTAATCTGTCAATCTCTAGTATATTTTCCCTCTTGGGGTCATTATACTTTTTACTTTGCACAAAGCTGACAAAAAATACTTAAAAAAACGTGTTCACGTGTTATATTCTTAGCATTTAAATTTAGCCAGGAATTGAAGACCTCTACGTGAGGTAGGGTCTGCTGTAGAGAGGAAAACAGCTTGACTTACCTACTAATACTACGCTGTTCATCTAAAGAAAACAAGCCATGTTACATGGTTTGTTTCGAGTTTCCCTTGTATTGTAATTATGTTGTGTTTTTGTATCATGGTGAATGAAGAATATATCTATAATATACTGCATTGAAATAATATTAAAATAATTACTAAATAAGTATCTGCTACGCGAAATAATAGTAACCGTCCCTTTTGGCGTCAGGAATGCCAGGGCGTACCTAAGATTTAACTAAGACAAGGAGTTAAGTCACGTAGCCCTGTCAATTCTCTTTATAACTTTTAGTGTGTCGCTCACAGAAATGTAAGTGGTCTCGCTACCAACGGCGTCTTGCCGAAAGAGGGATTGGTCCTGCTGGTATCACGGAGTTTCTGTTTGTTTCGGTCTCTAGAAATAACACTTCGTTCTCAAATCTGCCTCACAGCAGAAATTACAGGGCTACGTCAATGTAGGACACCGGTAGTAGCGAGACACTATAAGTTATAAAGATGAAATTACAGGGCTACGTGTCTTTAGTCCTTGTACCAGCCAGCAGGCCCAATTCCTCTTTTGTTAACGTAGGACGCCGGTAGTAGCGAGACACTAAAAGTTATAAAGAGAAATTACAGGGCTACGTGACTTAACTCCTTCTCTTGTCTTATCTTATTATTTTAGGTGTGTCCTGGCTATGCTGACGCCAATAAGGGACGGTTACTATTACCCTTAAGGTTTGCCGCTTACTCATTATTACTCTTAAATTAATAAAAAAAGTATATAAAAATGTAGGAAATTAACAGCTTTATTTTACTGTTATTCTATTTTATCATATTCCCTGGTAAGTAATTATTTTGTAACATGAAACTATCAAGCTTAAAAAATAACAGTTGTATTTTTACTAATGAAAATAATAGGTGTTGGCATGGTTCATAAAGTGAAATAATGCGGCTTCGACGGGATGAAGTCCAAAA
This sequence comes from Schrankia costaestrigalis, assembly GCA_905475405.1. Taxonomy (NCBI): domain Eukaryota; kingdom Metazoa; phylum Arthropoda; class Insecta; order Lepidoptera; family Erebidae; genus Schrankia; species Schrankia costaestrigalis. Next base: position 18,841,090 of record FR997825.1, on the reverse strand, counting down.
TCAGAGTATATATTCAAATCAATTATCGTTTTGGGAATATAAAATACTTAATTCCATATAAGTATTTTAAAAAAGAAACCATATACTTAATTATTTAACTAATTTTGAGCTTGTAACAAAAAAGTATTATTGACCGAAGTGAGTTAATAAATATTATAATTAGTTTTTCTTACACCAACTTCTTATGAAGAGATAACTAGCTATTATAGTAGATATATTAGTTATATATAAAGTGCATATTCGTATAGAATAGTGGCTAAATGTAACTTTTTCGTGTGCGTCAAGAATTATAAAACAAAGTCGAAATAGGTGTAAGTTTAATAAATGGCGACTGAGGAAATTACATTATTTTTATAAAATCATTAAATTTACCTATAAACAAGTATATTTAGGTGTTTAATCTTTATTGTAATTAACTCTTCCACAAACTAGCATCAAACTTATAAGGGAGTACTTTCTTCGTATCATATCAATCAACCAACTGACGTCTACGGCTGGACATAAGCCTTAAAATATTTTCACTGTACGCCGTCCTGCATTTCCCTCATCAATCGGCTTTTTCGTTGCCCTGATGAAGACGTTCTCCTTGTGAACGGTCTGCCCACACTGCAAACTTTTCCAGTAAGTTTCTGCCTTAGCAGCTATCAGTTCTTTGTTATAGTCTGCCAACTACAGACTATAACTACTATCCCAGCTCATATCAGCCAATTAACGTCCACTGCTAAAAATGGGCCTTCTCCAAATATTTACTGTAACCAAAAGTACCAAAAAGTTGTGTTACCATTTAGCTCAACAGTTTGGTTATAACACAAATTGTAAACCATTTCTGGGTCAATCTCCAAATCGGGCGTATTCGTGTGATCGCTCTGGTGCTTTTCAGATCTTGATATTTTTTGGTAATTATGTATCTCATTGAAAAGAATGATATTAAAATACTACATTTTTACTATTGGCCTTCATTTTTGACAAACAGTTATGGATATATTTAAGTTCAAACATTTTCGCGTCCAGAGCAATCATGATAGGCGCTAGAGCGATCATAAATTGTGAAACAAAAATAATAAAATTGGTAATATATTATTTATTTAGTCATTTTTAGACAAGATTTTATGATTTTATGTTTAGGGGATACCTATATCTACAGCTTTTTGAGAGCTCATTAGTTGGAAACTTGTTCATTTTAGGGCAGCGTACCGATTTTGAAACAACGGAACCCTTATAGGATCACTTCGTTGTCCGTCTGTCTGTCTGTCAAGACCATTTATCTCAGGAACGCGTGGAGGTATCAATTTTCAACAAATATTATTTATTAATGATGAGACGTGACGTCATAAAATTTTTGACAGATAAGTAAGTCGTGACGTCACATAATTGTGGCAGGAAAATTTTTTTGACAGCTGAGTCGTGACGTCATTGAATTTTTGACAGATGTGTCGTGACATTACAGAATCTTTGACAGATGAGTCGTGAGGTCATTGAATTTTTGACAGAATCTGTCAAAAACTCTCACATTCACATCTGATGTGTCGTGAAATCACAGAATTTTTGACAGATGAGTCGTGACGTCATAGAATTTTGGCGGGAAAAATAATATTTAGACAGCTGAGTCCTGACGTCATCACAATTTGGCGAGAATGTAAATAGGTTTGTACGGAACCCTCGGTGCGCGAGTGAGACTCGCACTTGACCGGTTTTATAAGGGTTCCGTACCGATTTTGGAAAAACGGAACCCTTTGTTGTCCGTTTCTCTATCAAGACTATTTATCTCAGGAACGCGTAGAGGTATCAAGCTGAAATTTTTACCAAATACTAAGGTCTGTTGCCTTTTAGTGCTGTAAAAAAATCAAACTTCTAATCTAACGAAATCAAGACATATAGCCGTTTATGTCGCAAATTTTCGATGAGCAAAGGGCAAAAAGCTACAGGGTATTTCCAGTCTACATACAAACTTGAAATTTGGCATGAAGCAAGGTCTTATAGTGCATGTAAAGGAAAACTTCCGAAAACTTAAAATTTTGGCTTCCATCATATTATATTTTGATAATTTCGTCATAGTCATAATAATTTTGACAGCTGAGTCACGTGACTAGTGACGCCATAGAATTTTGGTCACGTGACACGTGACGTCATAGAATTTTGACAGATGAGTCGTGACGTTATAGAATTTTTGACAGATGAGTCGTGACGTCACAGAATTTTTGACAGCTGAGTCGTGACATTTGTCGTTGTAACAATCTGGTATTATTACTTAAAGTAGTTTTATAACGTACAATTATTGCAAAATATCATCGCTCTGGTCTTTTGGACAGAGCAATCATAGCCATAGCGATCAAAAAAAGTCATAAAAGCATTAATATAGCCCAAAATAAAAACAGTAGAAAGTTGTGTTTACGCCTCATAAAGAACATCATTACTATCACTTAATTCACTTAATAAGCACATTTTCAACCTTACTATTTAATTTATAAAACATGCCATATCAATCATCAAATTCGAGAACCAAACCCAGATAAATCATAAACTTAGCCTCGTAATATTGTAGTGGGGGACCGTGGCACAAATGTATCTTTCTCGGCGGTTACACCACTACAGCCACTACCCCGGGGGAGGGGAATAGAGTTTCTATTTCGTAAAATGAGGGATGAGCGCGATGTTTTACTCCAACGCAGAGCGATGAGATAAAATGCCAGGTCATGACGATAAATTTAAATTGTGCCAAAAATATTGTTAATATAATTTAAAAAAAAATATTACAATGAAGATTAACTATTTGTTATGTAATATAAAATAACATCGGACATATGAACCTTCTCAATAAAAAGTTACACAATGTTTTCTCATTCAATCGGGAGTTAGGTCAACCCAGAGCAATCAGGATTTTAGGGTTTATGATTTTTTTTTAAATATTTCTAATAAACTAATTCATAATTGCAACCCTGCACCACATAGATTAGACACCAAAGTATACATAAAAAAATGTAATGAAAACGTTTATCGATTTCAAAATGGGTTTCTCCACTCCGACACGATAAAAAATGCCTCTGGAGATCTACCCTTCTACTTGTACTACAATTCAAGTAATCAATTGTTTTGGTACCGACTGACGTGTTTCTGAAATTCCTATCTATCTACGTGATCAGATGACTAATTAATAAAGAAGGTTTTACGCAACTACAATACTAATATTACGTTGTTTCCAAGGGTTAGTCTGAAGTATTGAGGGTTATAGAACTATCATTACAAATCTGAATTCGTTTGTCTATTCACAATTAATTATTTAAAAGTTGTTATAACATCTTAATTTTACTTTGTACAAAATTGCGATGAGTAGAAAAATTGCAGATGGGAAAAAGAAAACTACAAACATCCTTCGATTGATGTACAGTTAATGTCTAACAAACGTCGAATCGTTAATGCAGATTACTCCGTCGCTAAACGAGTCTTGTGGTGGGGATTATTGAAATTGAACACGTTTTCATAATTGATCATTTAAGTACATACTTTTGTAACAATATTACCTATAATTTTTTTAAACATTTTAACTAAAAAGCTAATGCCGATACAGTATTAGGCATTTGGTATAACAACCCTGAAAATTTGCTTTAGAAACTGTAAGAACTGCCTGTAACTTTTTCATAACCAAAGAGAAAGGAAATGATAGAGACAATGATTAATCACAGAATAATCAACAAAGAACCTACGTCAGAGGCTGCCAGATACATTGACGCATTATATACAACTAGTTGATGCCCGCGGCTGCACCCGCGGTTTGTAAGTAGCTTAAATGTTATTCTACACCATAAACTACCTATATTCCAAATTTAATCAAAATCCATTTATTAGTTTTTGCGTGAAAGAGTAACAAACAAGTCCATCCACTGAAGTATATAATAAAACATACATTGAAATATAATATACCTCAAACATTAACAGTACTGTCATCATAACAACCCATTAATGTCCCACTGCAGGGATGGGCCTCCGTCCGTAACGGAAGGATACTTGACCTTCTAATACCACGCTGGCCAGACAGTTTGGTATAGGGTTTAATTCAAGTTTTCCTTCTTTTTATTTGGGACATTAATGGGCTGTTATGATATAATATACCTCACACATTAACAGTACTGTATCTAGTCTTAAATTAAGCTGAGTTTGTACAATAAAATATTATTCAAAACACCCAGACCAATGCGAACAATTATGTCAATTTACACATAGAAATGCATTGCATAGGAATCAAATGCAAAACCTTTGGGGATCAAACATGAAATCAGTGCAAGTATATAGCAGTGACTGGCCTTTTTGACCCACCTTTGGCCAGTATTTTTTTTTCACGGACATCTCTACACAGCGCCATCTGTTCGCAAAGTAAGCTAGGCTTAACCTGTTTGTGTTATGGGTAACAGAACAACGGATATTAATACTTAGATACTTTTTTTGTAAATACATACATATTATACATAGAAACACGCAGACCAATGCAAACAATCATGTTCATGCACACAAAGATTTGCATTGAGCGGGAATCGGACCCGAGATCTCTGCGTAGCAGCCATGTAATATACCGACTGCGCCACGGAGGTCGTCAGTTTCTGTTTGAAGGAGTTTCTTTTCTTCCTATGTATTTAAATTACTACATGATTTTTTTAATAAAAATTAGTTAACTTATTAGTTACAAACTGGAATTTAACGTATCAATACTACTAATTGGTATCCCAGTTCTTAAATTACAAAATTATTATAATAAAATCCAAAAACGATGTAATAAGATATGGTAGCAATTTATTTGTTGCATACAATGTTGCTTAAGTATCAGCTTCACTTACTTAAATGATACTAACACATTGTATCTTAAGGCCTATCTAGAGCCTATTGACGCGGGTACTGCAGAGTCAATTTTCACATTGTCATCAATTGACAATAGTTATCTTCCCGCGCGTAGCGGCACACAGTTAAAGGCGGCATAGTTAACAATATTTTGACGTTGGTATAAGATATTGTCACAAGAGATTTGCATTGAACTATTCATCTTTAAATGAATAATTTAAGATGGCGTTTCTTATATTCTGACTACCCCTTTAAAATAAAATTGTGATGATTTGTAAAATTGAAGCAGTAAAGTTTTCGTTAAAACCGATCACCGCATTCTGTCTCGCACTTTATCTGCGACAAATGTGGAAATAAGTAGCGAGTTGTTATTCCAATTTACAGCTATCAAAAACGCTTAAAACCTCTATACTCCATTATTCAGATGCTGCAGTCAACGATAACGATGACCTACCCCCATATAAAAGATTAAATATTAAATAAATATTCTTCACACATTCACATAACGTCTTCTAGTCCCAATCTAAGCACAGCTTGATGAGATATTAGACAACGAATAAACATACTTAAATACCTTTTTTTGTAAATACATACATATTATACATAGAAACACTCAGACCAATGCAAACAATCATGTTCATGCACATAAAGATTTGCGTTGAGCGGGAATCGAACCTGAGATCTCTACGTAGCAGTCATGTTATATCCACTACGCCACAGAGATCGTCGTCAAAAATGTATCTATTTAGGTGTCAAATTCACTAGTAGATAGTTTAATCACTTAAATCTAATTTGGAAGCACTGTTGCTATGTATATCTTCAACATAAAACCCTAAGTTTTCATAGCTATAACTAACTTGATCTTTAATATATTTGATAAAGGATCGATATAACTGGGCCAACTCGAATCATTTAAAATAATTCGTTCAATAATGCTGATAAGATCTTATTTGCATGAACATAAGTGACTAGGTATTTATTTGTCAGTATTAAAATAGTGATAATATCACACATTAATAACAGCCTATATCTACAAATTTTACACAAATGTAACTACTTACATTCGTGTAAAATTTAAAGGTCATTTAGGTTTTACTGTCACGAGTGGTAAAAAAAAGAGACACCATAGGCCCTGTAGTTTATTGGACTTGATTTCTATTTTTTTTACTTCTCGATAAATGATTACATTGTCTAATTGTTTTTAATAAATGTCATTGCTTCTATTCTAAAATCTATGATATTATTATAAAAATAGCTTTGTTTTAATTTCAAGTGCTAAGTATGTGTTTTTGAAATATTATTAATAACGACTAAATTCAAAGTGAAAAGAGGTCTTCGATTAAAAGCAGTTTTCTTTACAGTGGCACGGAGCACTGATGGAGCGGGCCTTGAAGGGGGCTGCGAAGACGACGTCTCGCGGCTGACTCCAGGCCTGCATCCAGAGACAACATTCGACATGAACGAACTGCCGTCAAACACGTATACGTTGGACACACGCAGAATGCAACTATATGCGCTCCCACACGTACATCCCGCGGTGAGTAACACTCTTTGTTTCAGGTACCTCCGGTCGACACATTATACATGTCATACAAATGGAACGTTCCACACGAACGTTCTTCTCAGACTTTACTACATTATAAATGGAATTATGAAAATTTGTTTTGTTGTTTAACTTAAAACGATATATTTATGACGTTATAAGTACTTACGCATACGTATATAAAGTAAGTACGTGACGTCTTTATATTATTGAACAGAAAACATCGTAGGGTCAAAAGTTTCTCGCTAATCTCTCTACATACAAATACAGATTAGCAAGTAAACTTTTGACGCGCAACATAAATATTTTTACTAACAAATAATGCTGACTTGAGAACAAGACATGTCTAATAAAAAAGTAAAAAAGAATGGCTGAAAATAATATGTAATATCGCATAAATCTGAGGCAAAACAAATACGTCTTTAAATCTTAAAACACTCGGCAATAAAAGCAAAAATATGACGTTGAAAAGATGAAATGCATTGCAAGGCGCGAAAATAAGAATAATTTAAGGGTATAGTACCGGCTGGGAGTAGGGTTTCCACTATGAAAGTGGCCATTCGACTCGCCTTCGTTCATGTGCCAGTTCACACGAGTAAATGCCATTTATTTTTTCTGAATCATACTTTCTGGTTACTATTACAATTTGTTTGTAATCTTTAATATTTAAAACAATAAACAAAACGAACTCAATAAGCGTAATTCTTTTGTGTTAAATTCTGCCAAATAAACTTTTTACATCATAATATCTTCAAGTATATAATAAGTAAAATATTTGTTATAAAAATCCTAGAAAAAAAAATTGTTCAGTGCAAAGATTAGTAAAATTATAAATATTGATGTTAGACCGTAGTAATCTTACTATACGTTTGTGTATGTTTTGTAATTTTATTTAATAATGAGGTTATTAATTTGTAAATAAATTATGTTTTCTGTAATTAATTTTATTAGTACAAGTAAGATTACTTTCATAACAGCTAGTTGGTGACGTTTAGTAGGCCTCGCCACTATCGCAACACTGAACTCGTGTTATCGAAGATGTCTTCTTTACAGTCCGTTACATCATCGACCTTGTTTGTTTGACATTTTCTTACATTTTTATCACATTATTTATATCAAATGCAAGTAAGCAATTATATTTATTTAACAACTTTAATATTATTTCCATACATAGACTTAATAAATATAAAATTACTTGATCAATGTTTTGTCGAATTGAATGCAGTTTACACCGAAAACATGTATATGAAGTAATATTGTGTGCTACTATCACAATTGAGATAATATTCTTGAGGTAGAGATAACCGCTAGAGCACCAGTGTAGCACAATTTTATGAAAATTAAAGTAATTATGGCCGAAGCAGTGTTTTATCAATTGTCCCTGACATAAGTTCATCGCGAACCGAACAACAGATTGTCAATAAGATTCAATAGGTACCTATCACGCGTCATTTAGTACTTAACACTGTATTAAGCGAAAACTTTAAAATTATTCTTAAGGTTGTGATATAAAAATAAAGCGTTATTTTCCTTGATATAAATATAAGAGCTTTATAAGTACGACCACTACTTACTTACCTGCACTCGTAGGTATACGTAACTTAAAAAAAGGGAAGAAAATTAGTTTATTTCAATGGGAATAGAAGGCAAATTATTTATAGATAGCTGTTTAATTAAAGAAAATGCAATACAGACCGAGCCCTGTGATGGCCCTCTACTATAAATAATATAAATAATAATTAGTGGGTATCTTATGCGAGACCCGCGATCTTGTGAACGGCAGCCTTAAACACGACCATTTTGCCACGTAGTCATTCTCAATATTCTGTACATTAGCTAATACATTAAAATCGCCTTAGTAGCTCATAACAGTTGTTTTACGCATATTACGGTGTTAATACCAGCTGTTATAGTATTTACAGTCTAATATTCACTCGTAGGTTCTGGTGGTGATAATATGAACTCTAGGGCCGTTAACTTATTGACACGTAATAAGTAAAATAAATCCATGGTTTTATATTTCAACATGCAATTTAAAACCAAAACTCTAATTAAGATATGAATCATAATATTATGAGTATCAATAAAAAACAATGAAAACATAATTGTATACAAACGTAATGAGTTTTTACAATTGTGATAACACTCAAATATACATCCAGGATACATAGTTAACTATGTGAGCATAGTTAACGACTTTGTTTTCGGGAAAAAATATATCTAACTATTAAAAAAAAATAACGAAATAAATCACACAATAAGACTGCATTGTATGATTTGGCAATAAGTGCTTTTTAATTTGCCTTATTTACAGAGCTATGTGTAATGATGGAAGTAAGGAAAGCGAATCATTCGTCGTAAAGCCTAGCTAAGAAAAAATTGATAGATGTTATCATCATAATCATCATAAAAGCCCATACTTGCAGGGACGGGCCTCCTCCCATGACGGAGGGATAGTTGGCCTACTAATACCACGCTGGCCAGACGGATTGGTATAAGGTTTAATTCCAAGTTTAACTTCTTTTTATTTTGTAAAGATAATATTCACGGATAGTCCCTTAGTCGGTTTTTATGACACCCATGGGATGAGATGGGGTGGTGACAGATTGTATTTTTACTCCGTCAACACACGGAGATAGATGTTATATCTGATCAAAACCTAACAGTTGGACTTTAATCAGCAGTTGCAAATACGGTTATGAAGACAATAAAGTTTTTGCTAAAAAGTTAAAACAAAATTTAGAGGTCCATGGGTCGTGTAACCAATAATCATATATTTAAGAATACAAAATCAAATAAGACTGTAGGTACGTAAGCGAATGATGTATGAAACATATTTCATACGCTATGAAGTGCACATAATGGCTGCGTAAGCGCAACCGGCGAACGATGACGTCTACTCAGCTGCTTCGGCACGCGGCGACTCGAATGACTCCGCTGTAATTCGACCGGACCCTGTGACAAATGTGAAAAGTATTACGATTTTAAGGGTCAATTCCCACTGGAAGAGCAGCGTTTAACAGCGTCTTTTTGAGGCAAAATATTACAAATCACTTTAAATCTGGTGCCCCCAGACAGAAAAATACTTTACAATTAAACGTGAGGCTTGTAGTTGGCGGACAAGTATTTCCCTAGCAAATCCCTAGTAAAATAATCTCTGAGGCGGTGGTGATGTTCGGCGCAAACCACGCCAAAGCTGGGAGTTGGGGAGGTCGGTTTGTACGGGTCTAGGCGCTCAGTGGTCTCTGACTACTTCTCATGGGTAAAGGCTTGATTTATTTATGTATGTATGTCTTATCTACGCGAGAAAAAAGGCAAAGAAGAGTCTTCTAGAGACTAAACATCGCCTCACTTTTCTTCAAAAATATATCTTGCTAGTATGGCTCTTTCAGTGGGTATTGACCTTAAAAGTGCGCCCACTTTTAGTGCTACTGTACATATTCCCTCGATATAAACAGTACAACATTTTATTACAGAAGTAAACTAATTGACTGTAACTTGAACGATTGAGTCTATTTATTAAAATAATGAACCTTATTGTGACGGAATAAGAATAAATTTAAATATAGAAAAGAAACTCTAGCAAAAGTAAAAAAGAGTGTTCAGTAAATTTTGCTACGGTATAGTAATTACTAAAGTAACAGGGGCATGGGACTTAATAACTTGTGGCCCACCGCGACAAAGGCCGTACATATGCACTAGTAGCTTTGTACATATGCATGTAAAGCCACGATTTGTTTTTGGCAGCTATTGTGAACAATTATAAAGCTTACCATCAGGCGCGCGTTCGTCTCATCATCGTGCTATAGGTATGTACATATATCGACGACATCTATGGCGCAGTCTGTATATTAAATGGCTGCTACGCAGAGGTCTCGGGTTCGATTCCCGCTTAATGCAAATCTTTGTGTGCATGAACATGATTGTTTGTATTGGGATGAGTTTTTTCTATGTTATGTCATTGTATGTATTTACAAAAAAAGTATTTAAATATGTTTATCAGTTGTCTAGTACCCCTAGGTATAAGCTTTGCTGAGTTTGCGACTAAGTAGGTGGCGATGTGTGAATGTGTGAGGATTATTATTATTATATATTATACAAGAATGTCGTAATACAACTAAGACCCAACTGTGTAAGCAAGGATTTAAAGCGTGATCTCTAAAGAGTACCGAAGTCGGCATTCTTTACCTTAGGGATTCCTGAAAATGAATGTCTACGCCAAGGCAGACCACGAAGGCGCTGGCGTGACGCTGTATATGGCTATACAAGGAACTGTCTAGAGATCGCGGAAGACAGGGACGCTTGGAAAACAATGGCTAGTCCTTTGACCCCGAGAACATCAATTTTCTATTGCTGTATTTTTCTTGGAATACAATAATTAAAAACAACATTTCTTACATATTTATCTAAGCAAAAAACTAAGCAGAGCTGGATACTACACAATTAATAAACATACTCGTAGTTAAATATTTATATTTGTAAATTCTAACATAAATATTATACACAGAAACACAGACTCTACAATGCGCTCGTTTACTGAGGAAGAAGCTGCTGAGTTCTTTATTCCTGTAACTTCAATGGTTACAGTTTCTTTAATTTAGTAGTAGAAAAAAAGGGATCGGATAATGTTTTGTTTTGTGTAAGTAATATCATTGTATTATGTGTAATTATCATCTTCTTGAGTCCGCTTTAACGATGTTGGCAATCAAGATACCACCAAGCAAAGATATTTTTAAGGTGTGTCCTAAAATTGAGCGGCAACAGCGCAGTAGCAATAAGCAGGTGAGCAGAACATTTTTACGGCATCAAATGTTTGCGTGATTGTAAGAAATGTCTAAAACAAACAGAAATATGTCCAAACATAAGTACCTATTGGCGAATGTTTACTAAGAATGTTGGAGCGCGGCAGGAAGGCAGAACCGCGCACGAATGACGCTCAGTGTTTTAACACACCTTAAGGATAACCGCCTTTAGGTAAAACAAATCTACATGAATTTTTTATTTGAGTCTAAAACAAAAGGGGGATTTATATTTGTGAGTCGTATTCTTGAAATGTTACTTTTTAACAACTGTAGTTTTATATTTTTTTGTTTATAGAGTTTTTAGAATCAATAGGGACATCAAGTTACCTAAGGGCAATATATAGTGTCTCGCAAAAGTTGTTCTACTAGACTTTAAAACAGTCGACATTGCAGTCGCGTTACGAGCAAAAATTGAGCAAACGCCGTGGTGGAAAATGTAAGAAAACATCTTAAACATAATCTTGGTTGGATTTTGATTTTCGGCATAGTCAAAGCTGAATAAAGCACCTAATACTTATGTAGTTTTTTATGAAGTGCAATATAAAAAATAAAATATAAAAAAAATGTAAAAAATAAAAAAGATTACGTTAAAGAAGCACTGCTTAGTTTGAGATTAAATAGCGTCGTGTGAATGTGTAGGGAATATTATTGTAGACTCAAATCACGTTTATGGGCTGATTATTTGTAACTAAAACAATATAAAATAATTAAGTATACAACTTTTTAAAATGATCACACTACAGTGTTGCAATTGACCCCAATCAAATAAAGCAGAATAGTTAATAATTAATGATGCCAATGTTATTATAGTGACGAAATTTATCAGTTTATTAGCTTATGTGGCATATTAGTTGTTAGTGCTAACACAACGGAAACAAAAGTACCTTGTGAACGTGTTCAATGGCTACCAGCCGTCATCACGTAGTGAAATGTAGGTAATAGAGCATAGATAAAAATGTAAGGAGTAAGTAGGTGCTAACCTAGTAACTAAATACTAATGACGTAGATAGCTGCTTAATAATAATAACTACATACTATTACAACTAACATCTTATGGTATAAAAGTAACATTTTACAAGGAAAAGGAGGCCGACGACCCTTGCATTGGGAGACACATCAGACTCTCTATATTAGGAAAAATCCTCTTATGTCAAAGTTATATAGTGCTATGAGCTAATGAAATGAAATTTATTTATTGTACTAAGAAAAGCAAAATACATGTTATTATAGATCCCTGGGCCCCACACTAGGATTCCCTGTGTCGTGGGGACCAGTTTTTTTTCATCCAGATTACAGTAAACCGTAGGTATCTTAATTGTATACAAGATTAAAGATGCATAGTGTGAATTAACATTATCATTAAATGCATAAAATATCGTCTAGTACATTTGTATATTTATGTTGTGTTTTATAGTAAGTAAATCTTCAGAACACCACTCATGAGACATCCAGTCATCCTCCAAGATATGCCTTTAGTTTGGCCTTCAGTCCACCGAATATAGGAATATTTATAATTTAATTAGTTTACAGTTTTTACAATTTTTCTTTTTGATCTGTGATTTATTGTGACAAACTACAAAAAACATATTATATTTCAATGTTAAACTTTAACTCATCTGTCATGTAGGTAAATGATGGACAACGCTTACATTATTTTACAATGGTTGCAAAGTTAAATAAGCTAAAGATGGCCGTGCGCAAGTCATATTGTTAAGAAAACGCAGAGCTAGCCGAAGTAATCTGCACGTGCAACAGAATGTTCAGTGTTTGTGCATTTGTTCAGTGCTCGTGGGTGGCCCTGTACTACATTTTTACATATGTATAATTTTACTCGAGCGTCAACTTTCATTCGAAATATAACTTCAACCAAGATTCAATCTTAAATAAGCGATGTAAAGAACTAAATGTGCTGATAATGTTATAGAAGTTTATCAGAAATATTGCTAAGAACACAGCTAATTCGGTCGAGTACAACATACAATGGACCTATTTCACGAGCCAATAAACTTTGTAGCACTTTTGTCGTTTTTATTACTTGAGGATCAAATGTCCTTTGCAGATACCTAGACTATACTAAAAGATTTATTCATGCAAGTGTTTATAAGTTCCACAATAGGTAGGTAATTATTTATCTGTGTTGTGACGATGTTATAATAGGTACTAACGACCGTCCTAAGATAAAAAAACTGAAGTCGAATGGTCGATTAGATGTTACGAAAGCAATATTATTGCTGTTTATTTATTTATTATTCACAATATAATATAACATTGGTAACGTAAAAATAATTTGAACAATTTGTAAATATGTTTGAACTATTTATGAAAGGGCGCTAACAATGAAATTGTACTTTTGTTTTTTTGTTAAAGGTATTGGGAGATTGCATTGTGTTATTCCCAATTAATCAGTTTTGTTAAGTTCAGTAAGTCGGCACTGTTTTATTAAACGAAATAAGTTTTATTCACTGTATAATTTATAGACATAGGTACTTGCATTCAATCTGCAGACTAGAAAAGATGAGACGAGATTCGTCAGAACGATTGTGTCGCCATTTTATTAGTATTGTCTATTGTTTTATTCTTATAAATGATGTCTTTGAGGGTCGATAAAATGGGATGAAAACCATTGTTAAATTATAGACATAATATAATTATTCCCCTTTTTATACACCAAGTTACTTAAGTTTTATAAAAAATGTATTTTGGTGCTAACACTTTTTTCATTCTTATTAATTTAACATTCTTTAGTCTGAGTCACAACGTACCCATTATGTCATTCATGTTCTGTTTACGTAAAATATGATATTCATTAATTTAGCCGATATGTTAATAATTGAATTTGATCCAGGATCATTTAATTTTAATATCGTTCACGTGGTAAGAAAGCAGTCCCAGCGAGGTTTTAGCAATAACAGAGAGAGACGATATGGTGGGTTCTTATTAGACGGTGAAAATCCTGTACCACCCCAATGTTTCCCCGAAGTAGTACCTATTTCCCTTTAAAGTAGAGGTAGAGGATTTTTTTCCCCCTTATAAAAATTATAACGTCATACCGAAAAAATTTTCAAATTTCAAAATTCTTTATTTCATAAAATTTATTACAAATTGTTTGAAATCGCCGTTTACTTAAAATTGAATCCTCACACAGAAAACATGTATTTTTCATTATGAGTTTAGTGTACTTACCTATAACTCTACAATTTGGTCATTTCAAGACACCATATTACAAAATAGGCACTTAAAAAGGGTGTCGTTAAAGTATCTTTCATATCAACAAGCTCAATGAACCACCTTTACCTACGGCGTCGTCGTATACTTTTCTGTTCAGATATACATAATCACATTTGATACAAAGAAATGTATTTATAAATACTTTTAATTTTAATCTTCATTCTTTGTAAGAAATGTTGCTCGATCTTTTACAATGTTTGTTGTAGAATAGTGATTAGCCCAAATCATATATCAAGTAACCTTACCAGCCAGTAATACAAAAACACCTTGGCCTTCTAATACCATTTTGGCCAGGTGGTTTCAAGTTTAAGGCGTATATAATACAAAAAGTATTTAAGTTTTTTTTTACGGTTCCTTGTACCCATTGTACCAGCTCTACTTAGTTTATTAGTAGACGGATTTCCGTAAATACGAAAGCAATATTATATTACTTACATGAATATTTTGTTTAATCAGCATTAGTCGACACGGACAAGAGTCAGTTGTTTCCTAGACTCAGCGTTACCGAGAGCTATGTTGTTAGTCCGGTGTCGAGTTCGGTTAATAGGATCTATTATACGCAGGGAGGAGTATTAGCGTTACTGAACATTGAGCCAAAATCATTTAGACTGTTGCCATCGACACGATAATTGAAGGGGTGAAAATCTAAAGGGTCTATGTGCCAAAAAATTACATTTCGTTTTTTTTTTCCTGAAATACAATCTAAGTGCCAAGCCTAATAATATTCAAATGGAACTAAGTGCCTATTTCTATTATTTTTTTACACACTAATTACTTACACATTTATTGTGTAAGTAATTACAACTAGATACAGTTCACTAATTTTCGGTTGTGCCATGTATAAAAAATTGCGTGACACAGTCCCCATATTAAATTTAGTTATGTAATTGCTGTTAGCCATCAAAAGACGTAGGTAGGATTGATTTTCTCATGTTACTCCGATCTTTTTTTTGCAAGATTGGTAGCAACAATGATGCCGGACGTTCAATCAGTTTGTTTCACGTCTTTGTTCATAACCGCCAGTATTAAATTGAAATCTGACGTCTCAATTGTTTGTAGCAGGAATTATTTTGAATCAGTAACATATCAATCGCATTTGAAATTACTCTACTTAATTGACAGTGGATTCATCATAACAGCCCATTAATGTTCCACTGCAGGGACGGGCCTCCTCCCGTGAGGGAGGGATACTTGACCTATTTATACCACGCTGGCCAGACGGATTAGTACAGGGTTTAATTTCAAGTTTTCCTTCTTTTTATTACGTAAAGATAAAAAATATTCACGAATAGTCCCTTAGGCGGTTTTTACGACACCCATGGGATGAGGTGGGGTGGTGACACACTGTATTCTTACTCCGTCACCACACGGAGAGACAGTGGATTAGTTTATTGCAAAGACGAGCCTTTTCCGGTGAAGGAGAAAAATTTGACCTACTTATATGCTGGTCATATAAATTGGTAATTTTTCTCTACCTATGTTTTTGTAGAAAACATAAAATGCTGACGACTATTAGGTGTGGAGTCACTTTTCTCTGTATGCAGTGACAGAGTGAGCGTATTTTATACAATGTGTATATTCTCAATCAGACACCCCACACATATAAGTAACGTTGTATTTTGTACATTAATAAAGTCCGATATGTTTATTTGCACAGAACATTAAAATACATTAGAAAGGCGAAGTAGGCGGGGCTCGCGCGCCTCAACTGTGAGCAAACGCTCATAGTTTGTTTCGAAAGCGACGCATCCCCGCGTAGTCGTCCGCGGACTTTCATGGAGTGCGTATCAGCGTGAAAAAGTTTAGAAAGCGTCAAAAAATGCCGAGTTGTGCTATTATTACTTGCAAAGCAAGAAGCCAAGTGTCAAGTATGACAAAAGAAGGAATTTCATTCCACCACAAATTTAGACTCACCTAAATTTCTTGATTTTATGACAATATTTACGAAAAACTGATTTTGGCAACAGAAATCATAATATTGCATTGTTTTTATTCATTGCCGGCATTGTTTGCTATGCAACCTTAGTTTCGCCTATTCGAAAAGCAATGCATAACGCCACGCGCGCTTTCCACTGATACATCCGACCGCAGTGATGTACCTCAACAGCGCTCTTTATCGATAAATTTTATTCATTAGATTTTTCTGATTATAATTTATTTATGGTTCATTTCATTTGAGTAAATGCATATCAATTTATTTTTATGGAGAATATTGTTTTATTTAATTAAGTACCCTTAAATTCCAAGAACAAAATTTCTTACCTATTAAAATAGTATTTCTTCAAATATTTATTTAATATTCATTTAAAAATTTTACTTTTACTACTGTAATTTACAGTCACTCGTTTTATTACTAAGTACTTACTCTTTATTTTTGTTCGAGTGTATATAATTGACGTAACCTCCTACTTTTTGAAGTCGGTAAAAACGGTCTTGACTTTTCCATACGAAAATAGATTATTATTAATTTAGTTTCAGATCTACTATTTAAGGAGTTATTTTATTTATAATAAGTTTATTATAAATAAAATAACTAATATACAGTTGTATATTATGATTAAATAAAAAATATCATTGAAATAAGCATTAGACCCATTTCAGATACAATAAATAAATAACTTTGCAAATTATGAACCTTCTATAATGTAATAATCGATGCAATTTTATCGTTTGTCAATCACTAGCGTAAATGTAAAATAAATTGCTTTTGCACAGCACATACGTAAGTAAGATTACGTCTGTGTGAGTGAGCTGTGTGACCAAACATAGCGCTTCGTTTGACGTTGTGCGTGTGTGCGTGACACTGTATTTACTTTCGTTGCTTACGTAGTTGTAGAAATAGTGGGGGCTTAGTGGCTACAGCGGATCCGATGCAAACTGCGCTTGATAACCTTTCTAATGTATTTTAATGTTCTGTGTTTATTTGAAAACTATCTAACGTGGTATCGAAGGGCCAAACATTTTCTTGTCATGAGGAGGCTATTAATAGAGTTATAAAAAAGTGTTTTTTCAATTTTTTATTTATATTTTACTGTTCCGAAGACATTGTAGGCTTTAAAATAAAACTTAAAAAAGATCGAGAATAAGACTATTAGGCACAATACACATTTTTTAATAATAAAGGAGACAATAGCATTCTTAAAGTGCTTTATTGCTAATCAATTTATTATTTAACATCTAGACAGTCATTCTTTGATATATATGAATCACCTTTTGCAACAAAATTACACTATCGATACTTAAAATGGATGTAAAATCAGATTACTTAATAAGTAAAGAAGGTACTGGTATTTATTGTTCGAGAAATATTGTAATTAAAGGTATGTATGGAGATGGATGTAGGTATGACGACCTCTGTGGCGTAGTGGTTATTTAACATGACTGCTACGCAGAGGTCTCGGATTCGATTCCCGCTCAATGCAAGTCTTTGTGTGCATGAACATGATTGTTTGCATAGATCTGAGTGTTTCTATGTATAATATGTATGTATTTACAAAAAAAAAGTATTGAAGTATGTATCCGTTGTACCCATAGTACAAGCTTAGTTTGGGACTAGATGAAGTTGTGTGAATGTGTGAGGATTATTTATTATTTATGATTCGTCTAACCTTTTTCAAGTACTATTAAAATTTTAGTCAACTTAAAGTAGGATGAGTTTCTCAATGAGCTTTGTTTGAAATGTCTCTTAGTTCTGGTGCAGTATTTTGGGTTGAACCTAAAAAAATATTTTAGCACGTAGGAGCATGCTTAGTTTTTTAGTTGTGATGGAAGTTGCTAAAAAACAGAATCGGTAGCACTACCGAGTAACAGCTACACAAACACAGTTAACAAATATAAATATAATACATACAAAACAGTTAACAAATACAAATATAAATATAATACGTTGCTGATTCTCACTACATACATATACATGGTATTTGATGTAGTAAAACATCAACTGTATCAATAAAGTATAAATCTATACTAATATTATAAAGAGGTAAGTTTGTGTGTTTGTGACGTTGTAGGGGGTAATCTCTGGATCTAATGAACCGATTTAAAAAGTTCTTTCTGTGTTGAATAGTCCATTAATTCATCGGTGAGTGTCATAGGATATATAGTATCACGCTATGGCTAATAGGAATGGAGCAGTAATGAAATATGTTTAAAAAAGAGACGCGTTTTTTCGAAGTGGGCACGGGTCAGCTAGTATAGAATAAAATTGTTTTCCAAGTACATAGTTACATTATAAAAAGATTTTATCGCTAATTGCACGCCTTGTTTCATCAACACAGTAATTATAGTTTCAGTTACAGAATAAAATATGTTATTGATTAAAATACACAAAAAAAGATGCGAACGATAGCCATGGGCTAGTTATATTTTTTTTGCTACTAAGAGATTTAGGCTTTAATGTTGGCTTTGCAGGTATTATCATCAACAAATGACGACAAAAGACAAAATACGAAAAGACACCAACTGTTAGACATAGGCCTCCTTCAAACAAAACTCTTTTATAGCATGTATGCATTTATAAAATCAAACTATACCTATTTGCCTGCAAGTATATTTGCCAGTATAATGTGTCAAGTATGTACGTAAGTTATCTAGTATACATAGTACAAACTCTGCTTAATTTGAAACCGGATGGCGTTGTGTTTACCCCATGGGAATAACGCGCATTATTTTGCTTGTATATATGTATTACGCTGTGTGAATGTATGACGTTGTGTGAATGTGTGACGTTGTGTAAATGTGTGAGGACTACTACTATTTTATAGCTATTTTGTCGTATAAATAATTTCCGGAATAGTCCAGCCTTAAAAAAGAGAACGTAACGAACGTATATAAGAGTGGAGCACATAATTATATCTTAACGTAAAGAGATCGGCAGCGCCTTGCCTTTTTCCTCGGTGTCAAACGTCAAAAATCCGATTACGTTACGGTTCCGATTAGTGTGCGTTGCAGTGAGGAGTTTCATACAAATAATACTGAACGGCTCAAGTTGATACGGTGACGATCCCATTCCGTTTTGATATGTTTCCTAAGGGCCAGGCCACACGGTGCGGTGCGGCTCCGACGCGGCGCACCTGAGCCGTGTCGCAACGGTTTCCTACATATAAAAATGTATGGTATGCCATACGGTACGTCCGGCACCGCTCCGGCGCCATACCGCAGGAGTAATGCGGTGCGGTGCGGTGCCGCGCCGTGTGGCCTGGCCCTAAGACCCTCATCCTTACCAACCTGTAAATAATGATAGAGTCAAGTGATAGCGGGAATTGTGGTCTATCAATATAACAGCATGACATTTTGTATTCTTAGTAAATAGCAACGTAATACATACATAAACTCACGCTTTTCTCCCATGAGATACCATTGAGTGTCTAGATCCTTACAAAGCGGCAATACCGTACACGCATTTCCCCCTGTGGGAACCTTTAAAAACAGTAACTTACCACCACTTTACATTGAATACGCTCTACCTTACACCAAATAGGTGCCTAACACCTAGCGCTCGGTACACAGGCCTTTCAAAAGAACGTATATTATATAAAACAATATTATATACCTACGTATACGTATATTACTCTTTCAAGCTATTTCAAAGGAGCTCAATAACAAACATTGTAACACGATTTTATTAGATTATTGTCCATCTATTGACCTCCGTCAAGAACATTGATGTAGGTTACTTTCTTATATAAGGACACGGGTATATAACTGCATTTAATCTGATGCAAATTGCGATGTTAAGAAAGAAAGAAGAGTCATAATCATAACATCCCGTTAATGTCCCACTGCAGGGACGGGCCTCCTCCCGTAACGGAGGGGTACTTGGCCAACTAATACCACGCTGGCCAGACGGATTGGTATAGGGTTTCATTTCAAGTTTTCCTTCATTTTATTTTGTAAAGGTAATACAGACGTATAATCCCTTAGTCGGTTTTTACGCACCCATGGGATGAGATAGGGTGGTGACATATTGTATTGTTACTCCGTCACCACACGGACAAGAAAGAAAGAAGAGTATTGATAGTAATTTTGAAAACACTTCGTTGTGTCGCATTTACTTTACGGGACTGGATCATGCCTTTAGAATTTAGACCCGAATGTCATGAAAAAGAAAGTAGGCATTTAATTTGGTGTACATACATGTTATATGGATGGTGGAATATTCTAAATTTGACTTTAAGAAGGCGTTAGGTAGTAACTATGCCTATTTACTAAGTACATAATAAAATCTATGTTCACTGTTTTCGCACTATGGGATCACTTTTCTATAAAACGATATAAAATACATGTCTTGTATTGTCTTTCATACTGTATTACAAGTGTAACCTTTGGTACGTAGACATCTACACGATCATTTTAGAAGAGGTTCAATTAGTATATCCATAAACTGAGTATAAAGAACTGGTGGACCATCTACCTCAAAAAGGTCGCTTGGTATGACTGGATAGGCGGAGGACCTTCAGTGGACTGCTAATGGCTATTGATTGATTGACGTCGTGATTAGATCGAAGTGATATAGACTAACTGTTGATGAAAATGATTTCAGAAATCGTTTCAGAAAAGAAGAAAGGCAATGGAAAAATTGGTACTCGAGGCGGGACTCGAACCCGCGTCTCTGGACTAGTAAAAAATTACATGTAATCGTTTTAAAACTTACATAAAAAGTATAAATCTCAATATTAACTGTGAGTTTCTGGAAGAGACTGTGTAATAAGGCTCGATAATAAATATAAATCCACCTTTACTATCTACTGACAAAAATGTCAAAACAACACCAAGCGTCGGCTTTACTACTACTATCGTAAATCCCAGATTTAGTTTTAAAATTGTATAATGGTATTAATAAAGTAGTCAGTAGTTAGCTCTATATCCTTACTTTGTGTTTGACAGTCCGAAAAAAGTTTACGAATACATTTTTTACCCGTCTAAAATAAGTTGAACATCGTTTCATTTCCAATTCAATTTATTCTAACTACGTATTTATAACTTTTTTTATTTTTAACAATTAATTGTTTTAAGTGAAAAAAAACCTTTTAAAAATGTAGAAATGTTGATTTTAATACTACTTCTGCTGTTTCGTATTTTTATACCAGAAACACCTTTTCTTCACAATTACTTAACATTATTAAAATATCGATTTTCTAATCTCCGTGTGGTGACGGTTTAAGAATACAATATGTCACCACTCCAGTTCATCCCATGGGTGTCGTAAGAACCGACTAAGGGACTATCTGTGAATATTATCTTTACAAAGTAAAAAGAAGGAAAACTTGAAATTAAACCCTATACCAATCCGTCTGGCCAGCGTGGTATTAGTAGGCCAAGTTTCCCCCGTCATGGGAGGAGGCCCGTCCCTGCAGTGGGACATGAATGGGCTGTTGTGATGTGAATCTTCAATTAATTAATTTTACGGTAGGTAACAAAATGTTGAAATGTTATGTTATTATCACATTAGGAGTATAAATTAGTTTCTTTTAATAGGGATTATTTATTTACACTGGTCATGTCATACATGATGACAAATGTTTTAACTGCTTATTTTAGTTGAACTATAAAATAATCATTAGTTTTTCGTGTAGGGAAGATGTTTTAATTTGAAAATTCTATATAAACTTACACTTAGAGGATATTTTTTACTCGTAGTAAATATGTAGTAATATTTATCTGTTCTTACTAATCTTTGAATAAACCTCCTTCAGTGATAGAAGGACTTGTGGGTCTATTATTACCAAATAACTTTGTGGTCCCACACGTTCATAGTAAATACTTATATAAATATTACAGCCTAAATATTTTCGCTGCTGGACATTAGTGTACCTTTTCTAATTTTTAAAGAAGCTAATATAAACGAAGATCTCTTATTTGTACACCAACAAAGATATTAGGTAGGTACCATCATGCTTAACTTCATAATCTTTCTGTAAAGACAGCTTCGTAAGAACTCTACAGCTTTTTTTTAATGCCGGAAATCCAATTATCACTGATTTTATCCCAGCAGTTAGGTGTTTTGAAGTCCATGAAGAAAGAACTGCTTTCTTTGCAACCGACGAATAAAAAAACTGTTCTGCAATCACCTATTAGTCAGAGCTACTAAGGAACACATCTACACCTGATGTAAAATAAGCGGCGACCAACAATATTCGTTCACTACTATGATAAAAATTTGTGACACGTTATAAGACTTAAAATATTTAAATATTATATTCGATGATTTTATTATATTATGATAAGATGGAATTCACGTAATGCGCCACGTTTTAAGATTGTGGGCTTGGAAACTCCCATTAATTACTGTGCTATTTTCGTTTAATCCCACCCTGCGATCCAGTGTCGTCTCGTCACTATCGTCGAAGTTAACGGCAATTTTTATTCGTATCGATATAAATATTTTTTTACTTTTTATACATATTATCAAATTAATTTTAAATACATTTCAAAAGTATACTGAAGTTTAAATTAAGTACCAATTATTCCTAAATAAAAATAGTTATCCAAAATTCAAAACTATACCCCTTCCAGCGTAAGTTTAGCTTTTTGACAGTTCACGTCCATGAAGTTTCGTAATACTTCTGCTTATTTTTCAAACAAATAATATTGTATTTCATGGACGTACCCATGTTTTTTTCAGTTACCATGGTTACTTAGTGATGAACATTCATAACGATTAGCACCATTATGAAACAAATTACAAATAATCGGTAGAAAGAAATGCTATGAATAAACCTGAACTCTTTATAATACGTTTATAAAATGTAATATGATATTTTAGATTAGCTATAACCCGCGAATGTGTCACGATAAATTATGTATTTTAAATAATACCTAAGCTAACTATAATTTTATCATTTTAAGCTATAGGCTAATTCTCTTAACATAGATAAAGAAAGAAACAGTAATAAAATGATAATGTAAGTTGATGTAAGGATCCAAATGTGTAAAATAAAGTAATATGAAAAATCGCGAAATCGCTTACAATCGAATGGCATTACATTCGAGATACTGCTGAACGTCACTAACGTCAACCTGTCAAATGTCGTTAAATATAGTGGAAAGGGTATAGTGTTTTTATTTAATATTAAATCAAATGCCTGATAAGTTCTAAGTAATCCAGGGTTATTGTAACCACGCCGGTTAAACGAGAAAGCAATTACTATGAAATATTGGTTAACTTTTTATTTTATTTTCCTATCGATGTTTGAAAGGGTATCAAATAATATCATAGCATGTAAGTAAATACATAAACCACATGAATTGCGCAAAATCTGAAACTTACAAAATCTTCATAGTATTGCACCATGAAGATTTTGAATTCAAGTGTATCTATAATTCTATACTTATCATGAATGTACATTTATTTGTTATTTTATTATATTCTCAAAAAACGTCAAGTGTTTTAATGATGAACATTTATGCTGTCCATTTTATGGAACTTCAAATTTTTTTAATAGTTTTAGGGAGCTAGCTTTTCTCATCAACGTTACAATATTATTGGCGTTTAAGTTTCACTCTTATCACACCACAGATTCTCACAGTTTGTGTTCATAACTGAATTTTATAAAATTATTGTGTATAATGACACCAAACTTACCTATTAGGGCTCTTTCAATTTAGCTGTTTCGTGCCCTACGGCTGCCGTACGTTTTTCGAACGGCAAACGTAGGTACGTTTGTTTGTTTTTCATACAAATCTTGCCGTACGGCAGCCGCTTGACCCTAAAAATACTGCCGTACGGCACGAAACAGCGGCCATACGGCAGCCGTAAGACACGAAACGGCTAAATTAAAAAAGCCCCTACACCCCCTCCTTTTACAAATTAGACTTCACAAAAATTCAGCATTCGTAAAAAAATAATAATATAGCTTTATTCAACTATTGTTTTATTAAGTAGCAGTTTATAATGTCTGCTATACATATAATTTGTCTATTTTAAGAGTCATCTCTATGTCTCGTAAGTTTTAAAAGAGAAATGAAATAACTAAAAGCTTAATTAAAAAATAGCCAATTATTATTTGTAAATGGTAATAATAAATGAGGTACTAATTTATCGAAATAGAAAGATATAAGGCAGAATTTATAAAAAAACATGAAAATGAAACTGTTACTTTTTAGCAATATTATTATCTTCAATCAAAATCAAATCAATAAATACTTTATAAAAAAATGTTATCAATGAAAAAGCTCTTAAAGTTTTTAACAGTTACACCTACATTGTTGTGTGTATAAAAGTTAATAATGTGTAATCCAAACTAGCACGATATTGACATAATATTTTTTGTTGATGTGAAGCCAAGAATATATATTTCTTTAAACAGTATACACGTAATAAATGTCTTTTTATATTGTTCAAGATGTTGTAGATTGTATACATAAATTTTCTTATGCAATAAAACTTTACTTTCATCGCTTTTTAAATACTGTTTTACTAAAATCTGATATTTTACTGTTCCTTAAGTTCTTTATTTTATAATTATAAGTGAGGACCAACAGCAGTTGCTTCGATAGAAAAAAAAACTCATTCCTTGACCAATATTTCTTTATATAGTAACAAGAAAAATGGCCTGCCACCAAAGATCTCGCATTTATATTCCAATTCTAATTTTTTGGTACAGGAATTTTTCTCGAGTGTCACGATGCAGCAAATAAATATTGGTCGTGAATTGGAGAAATGAATCGATCTCGCTCTTATATAGATGATTCCGAAATTTTATCTCTTTCACCCTAATAGCCGGCTGACAAACATGTATCAGCGGTTAATAGGTGCGCTCACGCAGCTGTTGCGAACAAATCAGCTCGGATATAGCTGACACTGTCAAAAAGCTAACACCTTGGCGCGTGACATACGCGATAAGCGATGATAAAGGAATATTCTTATTGATACAAAAACATGTAATATATCATTAATATTTCAAATATATTATACTTCATAAAAAAGTATAATGCATTGCTATAAGGTTTATTGCTCATTCCGTAAAATGATTTTAAGTCAATCCATGTTATATTTTATGTGTACGAATAACGTTGATGTAATTAGCGTTTTTAACAATTGTATGCAAAAATGAACCGTTAACGCTAAATGCCCGTATCTTGTGCCGGAACCTAACAAGCAAAGACATTACGAGGAGGGTCGACACGACGTTCATTCAAGATCGGAGAAAGCATCCTACGTATTTAAAAATAGATATTGTAGAATATTTATTAGACATCTCTTCGGGATTCGATTTAATATTAAGATTAGAAAAATATAGTACGCACGTGTTTATGCGATGGACGCTAATTTGTTCGTGGACATTAGTATTTTCTAAAGTTGTCTATGGGTAATTCAGAGCTGTCGAATATTTTTGTTGCATTGTTCAAATTTAAATAAAAACTTTCGTATTTTTTTTAATATGTTAAGAATAACACGCTTTTTGTTTTTTTAATTACAATTAACGAATTATTTAGATCTCTTTGTTATTTATTTTATTGTTTTCTAATATGCAAACGTATACTTAAAATAAAATAAATAACAAAGAGATCTAAATAATAATAAAAATTGTATATGGCCAAAAGGCCATATACAAATTTGACAACCTTGGTGTGACTACGAGTCGGTAAGGAAATTTTCACATATTTTTAAATTTTGTCTTAAAATTTCCTTGGGATTTATGAAAGAAGTTTGGGTACAAGTTCTGTAAAAGTCGGGTCGTAAACGAACGTTGATTTAATATTATTGAAATCGTACGTGTAGCGTCCTATTGTATAATTATTATATTTTTTATTGTTTTAAGACTATTTATGATTGATTACTATATTTAGACTAATAAGTTCTAAATACTTTATTTTAAGTGTTTTTTTTTTCAGTAGAATCTTTTTAGGCGGCTTGTGTGTCATTTATTATGCTACTAGTTATGGGAACTACCCTCTGACAGTCATACCTATGCTCTGAAGTTCGGTCTTAAAAATTAAAACAACGTAAGCGTAATTTAAGAAGCAATTTGACAACGTCAGCAAACAGTAAAATTCTGAGTAGCTCACATAAACTAATCTTAATTAATATCGATAATGTATCTCTATTCTGCATAAAGTATAACTATAGGTCTCGTGTCAAAAGTTTATTGAAATCCGTTTTGTCGAGTACGACCTGATTCACAAATAAACATCGAAATTCACAAACTTTATAAACATCCATACGTAGTAATAACAGGATTTTGTCGAATGTTGTGAGAGTTAAATAGAATATGTGAAACTTCACATCAATTTACATACCTTATTCCGTTGGAATAAGAAGCATTTTTGGCATGAAAATTTACAGTTTGATGTATCTAATGTATATGAGTAAATAGTGCATTAATGTAAGTTTTTCTTCTGCTTTAGGAGCTGTCAATACACCCGGTGTCCACACACGAGCTTCTGAAACCTAAAGATGAACCTTCATATTCCTTGGCTGCGTCAACAAACCTTTGCTCTGTCAGTTTGCATCATGGAGGTTAGTAACAGTTAGCCAATTTTATATTTTTTTTTTATTATTCATCATCATAAATATCAGCATTTTATTTAGAAACATTTCTCAAAATGAATTAACTACACAGATACGTGGACTTGCTTGAGAGCCAAAGTTATAGATGAAGCAAATATGCTTGGCTCTTAGAACTGGAAGGTGGTAGGAACGCAGAAATGCCTTTACAGCAAAAAGGTTATAGAATCACTATCCCCCTTACTTATAAAAGTCTCTAAAATTTAATCACTGTTTAGTGAGTTTTTTGTTAGCAAAACCAACCTTATGCCAAACAAAACCGTAAAAATTTAAGCTAATCAATTGACTAAAATTTAAGTTGCGTTTATGAGTAAGGGGGTATATTATTACAAGCGTGATACTTTATGCTGTATACTTTTTTTAAAGTATTGACATAACTTGAAAATTTTAAAAGGTCTTTTACTGTCACGGTTAGCAATCATTCATTTCCACTTGACACTATTGTGTCATCATCTTCATTTTGTAATCTCACTCTCAGTGACTTTGAAATATTGCGGGTTTTAAAAACATTAGACGAGTTTAAAGGAGCGGGGAATGACGGGGTCCCACCTATATTTATTAAACGCTGTGCAATTGCTTTAGTTACACCTCTTAAATTAATTTTTAATAAATCCTTAAAGGATGGTATATTTCCCACGGCCTGGAAAGAAACTTTAATAGTAGCTATCTTTAAATCTGGCGACAAAAGCTCCGTTAATAATTATCGACCTATCTCCATATTAGTAACTTTTGGCAAAATTTTTGAAAAACTTGTAACTGTTCACCTGTCTTGGTACCTTAAACAACATATAATAGAATCTCAGCATGGATTCATGAAGTCCAGATCAACGATGTCAAATTTGCTAAGTTTTACATCACAATTAGTTAGCACTGTAGACAGTCGCATACCCGTTGACGCTTCGTACACTGATTTTAGTAAAGCATTTGATACAGTAGATCATTCAATCCTTCTGCATAAACTAAGCAAATCAGGAGTATGTGGATCTATGTTAAACTGGTTTACTTCTTATTTAGCCGAAAGGACGTCTCAAGTAGTAGCAAGTGGGTACTGCTCAAATAAATATCTGGTCACATCAGTAGTCCCACAAGGATCCCACTTAGGTCCTATCCTTTTTAATATTTTTATTAATGATATATGTACCTACTTGTTTTAAACACACAAACTTCTTTCTTTATGCAGATGACCTCAAAATTATGAAACCAATACAAAATAATTTGGATACATTCTTGCTGCAAGCCGACCTAAACTCTCTATCTGAATGGTCTAAAAACAACAATATGAAAATGAATACAGATAAATGTTACTATATTCAATTTACTCGTAACAAAAACACACACCGTAATGACTATAGTATTGATGGAACTCCTTTACAATGCATGAGCGCAGTTCGCGATTTAGGCATTACAATAGACGCTCAATTGAAATTTGACACCCATTTTATTTATTTTTATTTATTTATTATTAGGTGCACCAACAGCTATTTACACTAAAACAGTTCTTCCTTAATTAGCTACATTTAACATTGTAAGTGTAATAACTACTTAAAGGCGAACACCGCATACACCCATATTTTAAATGTTGTTTCTAAAGGGTTCAAAACTTTAGGTTTTGTACTGCGAAACTGTAAAGAGTTCAACAAGCCTAGCACTAAAATATTATTGTTTAACTCTTTAGTCAGACCCATTCTTGAGTACAATAGCCCAATCTGGAATCCACACTACGAAGTGTACAACAAGCGTCTAGAAAGTGTTCAAAAACGTTTTTTGTACCACTTATCTTACAATGACCATCTAGCAAGGCAGCTTCCCAGTTATGTGGATAGGTTAAAACACTACAACATGAGTATTCTAAGTAATCGCAGACAGTACCTAGACACAATGCTATTATATAGGATATACAACGGTCTCATTGATAGCAGCGAACTTATTAACAAACTAAATTTTTCAACACCCTTACACTTACCTAGAAAGTACTCATACAACCTTTTTGCAATACCCGTAGTAAAATCAAATCTCGGGTATTTTGCTGCTGTACCAAGACTCTTTCGACAATATAACTCACTCTCCAAAACCAATGAATTAGATCTCAGCTTACCTATATTAAAATTTAAGACTATGCTAAAAAATATAATCTCTCAGAAACAATTGTAAAAATATTTTTGTATATATATTTTTTATTAGTTTGTTTTTATTTCTTATTTTCAAATTATTCAAAATTAATTGTTAATAGGATATTATAATATTATTTTTAATTGGTGTTGTTGTTGTGTTATCATATTTAAAGGATTTAATTTAAAGTTTTCATGTAGATTTAAAATTTTAATTTATTTTTTTTAATTTTTATATTGCCAATGTTTGTTTTTATTTTAGTTTGTCATTATTTTAGTTTGTTTTTTATATTCGCATGCTGTGGTTTCCTGTAATTGAAGGAATATACGCCATGATTCTGTAATTTTAAAATTGATTTCTGATGTATGTATTGCCTTTGTTGGAGACCCATAATAAATAAATAAATAAATTTATACGGGTATTAACACGTTAGTTATTTGGTAAATATGTAAATATTTAATAGATATTTTTTATAAAAAACTTTCCTATGACCTAGGGCAACCTTCCCTGAAGGCATAAATTTTATCTTATTTCGTATAATGTGCAAGGGCAGGTTGTGCCCCTTCGTATTTACGCCACGGATTTTACCTGTTGTAATCTATATTACGCTATAATTGGGGGTATTATGTCAAGGGGTAAGTAACTTCTCAATCGTTGTAAGATAATCCTAATTAGGCGTATTTAATATATTTTTTTGTTTTGACAAATTCCCTTACCTATCTATTTGCTTTACGCTTTATAAGTTGATTATACTATAACAATGATTCAAAAGGTTTCACGGAAAGGATTTTTCGATATTAACTAATACCAGTTACCTTTTTAAAGGAAATTCAATTAATTAAAAGGGGATGCACTCTTTTTTTACCGATTCCGCAAAGAGGAACTCGAAATTCAGTTAAACTTTATTTACCTTAGAACTCAATAACTTTTTAAAAACTTTTTAAAAAACATTTTTTTTAAAAGGTGGCCTATTAAAATTGTATCCAGGTAGTTACGTAGATAATTTAATTGTTATCTAAAAAAAATGGAATTCTCGTAAATCATTTGCATATTAGAGGAGGCCTTTGTCTAGCAGGGGATGTGGAGTGGACTTGTTTTCATTTTATCATCATCATCATAACAGCCCATTAATGTCCCACTGCAAGGACGGGCCTCCTCCCGTGACGGAGGGATACTTGGCCTAATAGTACCACTCATTTTTATACTTGTGTTTGAAAAGAGGGGAAGACATTTTGTATTCTTACCTATCCGTTTTTTATTTATATTTATTGTATTACGTTTCAGTTTGTTTGTGATTGATCTTCTTATATCTATCACCACACAGGAAACATCAATATATTTTTATTTCAATGTTTATTCTTACTAGCATTTTGATCGTATTAGTTTTTTAACATAATGCCCTTATTGTAATTGTGTTTCAACTTACCGACTGCGACTTAACGTCATACCACTTCAAATGGTAGCTGTGTTGGCACGAACTTAGGAATATTTTAATTTACGACCCAACCGGTATTGTTCATTCAGAACGGTCTCGGGTTGATTGGCGATATTAAAAGTGTCAAGCGACCGCTGCCGGAAATTCATTGATAGATTTAATCGCCTTGCACTGAAATAACGTACGACGCAGTAGGATTTGATTTGAGGACTAAATTGCTAAGTCATTAATTCCGTCCGGTCGGTCTATGCACTAAAAACTATTGCTATTTTCAGGGAGCTAGGGTCCTTGAAGATTCGAATTATAGCATTGCGTCAATGCTTATTCGTTAGTTGGGTTGTGTAGGCGTTTGGTGATGGGATTTCTTTATAGTGAAACTTTGTTGAGTCATACCCCCTTACTCATAAACGTCTCTTAAATTTAATCACTGTTTAGCGAGATTTTTATTAGCAAAACCAACCTTATACCAAACAAAACCGTAAGAATTTAAGCTAATCAATTTGACTAAAATTTAAGAGGCGTTTATGAGTAAGGGGGTATGTGACTGTACTAAGATAAGGGACCTAATGTCAGTACCTACACCATTTTATATTTACCATATTTCATAGCGTGGCTAGTGACACATTGTCACTGCACTATGCTTCGAGGCTTATGTAACTGGCAGGTGGACTTAGAATGCGGATTCCTTTGTAATCTAAGATTTTTTTTAATGAATTTAGTGTTAAAGTATTAGTTAAAGTTATATGAATAAAACAAAACCGTTGTTTAGGGCATTTAGGGCAATTGTCATAAATAATTTTTGCGAACTAATAACATAATATTATATTTGTTTGTACTAATTATGAAAAAAGAGTTGCACCTAAATGTGAAAAGGAAAATTAAAAAAGTAAAACTGTACACCCACTCGTATAGCTAGCGTGTTATATTAGTTTACTTACTCTTTCTTCACTGGAGGAACTTCTTCCTTCATTGGAACAATAACAAACTGTTATACTAACTGAAAAATAGTAATTTTGAATAATAAAGTTAAGTCAAAATTTGTGAAACAATAGGCCAGTTTACATATTTTTGTTCTATTTCCACGTTCACTAGAATTATAAAAGTCGTGGTAAATATCTAATTCTCATAACAAGCCATAGGTATTATTTAAATATAATTCTTGTAGAATATAGTCATTTGTAACTAAAGCAAACCATTTCTATGAGAATCTGTTAAGTTTATTTAGTCAGATTTTGTGACTAACTTAATTTAAATGTAAAACTGTCCAGTACGTCGTAAGTTGTTAAAAAGTTTGTATCGTCATTAGAACATAGGCGTCCAAAAAACGTTTCCACCCTGCGCGGTCTCATCCATCTGCTTCCCGCCGTACTAACCAAGTCGTCGGTCTATCATGTGAGGGGTATGCCCACGCTGCGCCTTCCTGTGCGCGGTTTTTCGGTATAAAAAGTAGTGGAATATTATTTTGGATTAATTCAATTAAAAAATGCAGAAAACTGTTATTTGATTTGAATGAAATCAGTTTTTAAAATGCCCCTATAAAAGGGATGTTGATATCTTAGAAAGAAGAAAGAAAAAAAAGTCGTTTATTTGCCCTTAAGACACCCAACAAAAAGAAAAAAAAATACAAGAAAAAGAAAAAAAAATCTGAATGGCCAAAAGGGCTTTGCCTCAGCTGTTATGCTGGTACGGCATAGTTTATGTAGCACCAGCGCTGGTGTTCTGGCAGTGCCCCTCTTAGCAATATCAGCACATGCACAGGCACATGTCTACTGTTGTAACATAATGCTGAAATATCTAACCATCACACACTATAATGCACAATCTATAACATTGTAATGTAATGCGTGGGTTGTGCACTGAAATTCCAACACCAATGTAATGACTAAGTATGTAATAAGTAACTAGGAATTATGTTTAATCTTTACACAAAAGGGATCACATTTTGTTGTATGTCAAGAATTTACTGACTTATCTACTTATACTTTATTACACTGGTAATTTACAAATTAATAATATTGTAATTTGTAATCATTTGTGGCGTGAAAGTAAAAATATGTCAACCATTTCAAAGTATTCGAAAACAAGTGACGTACTTTAATTTTAGGAAAAAATTTTACGTAGTTGTATTTTGCCCAGCATGGTAAAGCATGGCCGAGATCCCTTATTCGTGGAATGTTAACATCTAATGCCTTGTCCTACAGAGTCAGTCCCTATTACCGAAGACTTTACTTGTCATACCAGTCCTAAATATCGGGCCGCACCGGTTCAATTCTTGGGTTTATGGTTCTAATGTGTTACATGAGATTTTGTTTTTACTGAAAGTCATACAACAACAGGTCAAATACGGTAGAGGTGTCTTACAAAAGATGAATTTCATTATTACTACAATATTTTATCTGTAAAATTTTATTCTTCAGACCTATCTAACGTCACTTAGCTAATCGTCGTTATGTCACTTGGTTTAAAAAAAAACGAAGAGACCCGATTTGCGAGGAAAAACTAAGAATAATTTGGCGTAAGCTTTCTGAGAGCCCCACGTTCAAAAGTACACATTCATAAGTGAAATTTTACATGTATGTATATTCATCGTTACCTAATACATAAACAATACCATAATAAAAAACAAAGAAATAGCAAAAAAACTTTCATCCTATACACTATTGTAAGTCAATAAACCCTTTATTCGTACGTTTCTTTCTAAAGCGATAAAGATTTATTGAACAAATCTTATATAATGACTCGTCATACTTGAGTTAGGCATGTGTATAATAGGAATATGCAAGTAGTGAGGTGCAATATAATATAATTGTTTACATTATTAATCACAGTCTTATGTACCTTGGTGGACTGGATGAGATCATTGTGTTACTGATAGTATAAGCTTACTTGTATTCATATATAGGTCGATACCATGTGAATATTTGTACTTGTGCAAGTGTGATCCATTTGAAACTTAACTTATATGGATTGTTAATGATTCTAATTAGTCTGTAGAACGTACTAAAAGTTGTTCTCCGTGTGGTGACGGAGTAAGAATACAATATGTCACCACCCCATCTCATCCCATGGATGTCGTAAAACCGACTAAGGGACTAATCATGAATATTATCTTTACGAAATAAAAAGAAGGAAAACTTGAAATTAAACCCTATACAATCCGTCTGGCCAGCGTGGTATTAGTAGGCCAAGTACCCCTCTGTCATGGGAGGAGGCCTGTCCCTGCCGTGGGACATTAATGGGCTGTTATGATGAAAAGTTGTTAACTTTGCTGTGAATTTATTCTAATATCTGCGTGATGAAACCACTTTTTTGGAAATTCGTTTTTCAATTCACAGTCGAGTTTAATTTGACGATTTCTGTTAACACAGAAAATGACTACAACTTACCTAGTAGTCTCAGATTCAATTGCTGCTCACTGCAATTTTTTGTGTGTACAATATTGAATGTTTGCATTCGATTTAGATGGCATTGTGTGACTCAGGTTTTAGATTTTTGAGGAAAAACTATTTAGATTATTGAGCAATAGTACACTCGAGAGCAAAAGTTCCGGGTCACTAGCATTTATTTCAATATCTTGAAAACGAATAAAGCTATCGTATTGAAATAAATTGAACTTTATAGACAATTTAATGTTACTAAAATAAAATGCATTACATTTATTTTATTATGTTTAAAAGGACAAATTAAAAATGGCGTCATTTTGCTTGTAAAACCAAAACTGAAAATATTGAATTTTTTATATTTACAAGTAGTTTTAACACGGTTTAGTACTTGGTATTACCCCCACGTGCTGTCTGGACTGCTGCAATGCGATTTGGCATGCTGTACACCAAGTTTCTAAAACACTGTTGGGGAATGTTCTCCCATTCCTCTACCAATGCATGTTTCAAGTCACTAAGCGTAATTAAAGGAGGATCTTGTTGTTTTACCCGTCGTCCGAGCTCGTCCCAGGCGTGCTCGATTGGGTTGAGGTCGGGGCTACGTGCTGGCCACACCATGGGACGAATATTCACCTCATCAAGGTAGTCTTGCACTACACGAGCAGTGTGGGGACGGGCGTTATCCTGCATAAAGATGGCATTCTCACCAAGTCTTGCCATAAATGGACCGACGTGCTCGTTGAGGATTTCATCCACGTATCTTACGCCATTAAGAGTACCGTTTTCGATCAGTACAAGCTCTGTTCGGCTTTCCGCAGAAATTCCAGCCCACACGAGTACCGAACCACCACCGTATGACACCTTTTCTTCAATACAGGCTTGCATAAATCTTTCTCCTGGTCTTCTGTACACCTTTGCCCTTCCGTCGTGTGTATACAGCATAAATTTTGATTCGTCCGAGAATATGACATTTGACCAATTTTCAATCGTCCAATTCGAGTGTTCGCGTGCATAAATTGATATACGATGGTGTCTCTCGAGTTTCGGACCATTTGCGGGTCTAAATGGTTTCAAATTACCTTCAGCAAGTCGCCGTCTTACAGTCCAAGCAGAAGGCCTGCTTCCACCAAGTCCTAAAAAATGATGAGTCAGTGCTGTTCCCGTAAGAAACCGATTTCGTAGCATAGAGTTCACTAAATATCGATCTTCCCGTGCCGTCGTACACCTGGGTCTGCCTGTTGTTGGTCTGCGTAGGTTCAAACCAGTTTCTAGAAACCGCTGGCGAACACGCTGAACTGTAGACAACGATACACCGACTATTCTTGCTGTTTCTCGCTGACTGCTCCCATTTTCCAGGATCGTGAGGATTCTCGTACATTCCTCAGGTGTGAGTGACATAATTACCACTTTAATAATGACTATTGGATACCTGGATGACTCCTTATAAATACATTTTATGACAGAACAAAAACAAAAGCAAAAACAGTAGTGAAAATTAGAAGTTCTGATTTTTAAAAAATGGATCTGTTTTTTTATAACTTTTTTAATGCCATTACTTACCGCCAATCAATAAGTTTTTATATGTTTAATGAAAGATTATTAAATTGTCTATAAAGTTCAATTTATTTCAATACGATAGCTTTATTCGTTTTCAAGATATTGAAGTAAATGCTAGTGACCCGGAACTTTTGCTCTCGAGTGTATATTAAAATAGTTTTTTTTTATTTTGTTAGGCAACTTAGTATGAACATAATAATATTGTATTGTTACTTTAGAATTAATACGATATTCGATTTTTAAAATTATTTTTGCTTACTTTATCAAGGGCTTAAAAGTTTCCCTGTTTCTGCCAAGGATAGGCAAAAAAGGTTTCTAGATAGAAGGATCAGATGCTTTTATTATTATTTACTCTGTCAAGAAATTTGTTAAAAATACATTAAACGCTATTATTGAAATGCTTTTTATAAATATTATTGCTAAAATTTTCACTCTTCGCCATTATCTAGGTAGTTTTAAATATGGATACTGGAATACGGATAAACATATTTATTCTTTTTTTGTAAAAGTATTCATAGACAACGACTACAAATTATACATAGAAAACTCCCAGACCAATGCAAACATTCATGTTTATGGACACAAAGATTTGCATTGATCGGGAATCAAACCTGACCTCTATTAGCGGTCATGTACTGTGAGTCGTCATAGAGGTTGTCAACTGTATTATTCAACTTATGTCTATTTATTTACTTGTAATGAAATAAGTAATAATTGGGTTGTGAATTACAAAAATATGCCAATTCTTGTTATTCCGTGGATATTAAGCCGATTTTTGCAGATTTGAAAACAGAATATCATTGCATCGTAAACATAGTCTGCCGCCGTGGCAGCATTCTTCAACCCTTGTGAAGCGACTGTGATCACAAATGTAAAACTCAGAAATAAATATAAATAGATATTCCTCACACTTTCACACAATGCCATCTAGTCCCAAAACTAAGCAGAGCTTGTACTATGGGTACTAGGCAACGTATAAACATACTTAAATACTTTTTTTTGGTAAATACTTACATATTATACATAGTAAACACCCAGACCAATGCAAACAATCATGTTCATACACACAAAGATTTGCATTGAGCGGCAATCGAACCTGAGTCCTCTGCGTAGCAATCATGTTAAATAACCACTATGCCACAGAGGTCGTCGGAATGCCTCTGCACTGCATTTATCAGAATGCTACACAAGGTTAAAGCCCCATTATGATGTAACTATTGTTACAGTAACCTTAGCTAAAATGATTTTCAATTCGTCTTTGTTCCATTTTGTAGCATTCAGCCTACTTCAGGAAATACAATAAATGCTAAATGAAAAACTAATGAATATCCTGCACCAAGTTTGCCAGATGGGTCTATGGTTTTGTAAAGAAGGGGTGGCACCTGCAAAATATTTAAACATTGTTTGAATTGCCTTAGGAATACATGTCTAAGAAGTATAATATGTACAATGTTTACACTTCACTTATGCGACCTCCGAAATTTCTGTCAGTGTTAGTCTCAATTTCAGGAAGAGCATACAAATATGGTACCACAAGCTCAATACCAACTCATTTGTGTGTTTTCTTGTTTGAAGCTATCTTATTACCTAAAGTATGAGCAGGTTGCTATAATTTCTAGCTGGTGACTTTTTTAGTCCTTTTTTTTACGTAAAATTTCATAAATGAACAGAATGAAAAATTAATAATTGTAGAGCTACTTCGCACCGTAAGAGATTTTTTTGTTGAATTGGAATTTTGCAAAAGTAATTTCGTTGGGTTTTAGGTACTTACCTATATTATTTGTTAGGTATTGGTGATAGTTATTATTGAAAAAAGTATTTCCTGTGTATTTATCCTCGTTAAAATTAATTTAAAAATGAGTAAGTATTAGCTTTTTAAATATAAATTCACAAACTATAAGATCTAATTTTTATAAGAGAATAACTTTACCTTGCATGCACATTGCACATCTATTTATTGTGAAAATAACTCTATTTGTCTGATAATATAATATATTATCATTTTATTAGGTTGGCAAAACTTTTGAGCATAATAGAAATACCGAATTGGGATGCTAAGGTGGTTTAAACACGTTGGGAGATTATATGATAGGTGATAAACAAAGGGAATTTACAAAATAATGACGACCTTTGTGGCATAGTAGTTATACTACATGAATGTGTGTCTTGGGTTCGAATCCCGCTCAGTGCAAATCTTTGTGTGCATGTACATGATTTCAGCATAAATTGTTAGCTCTACTAACTTTAATATTCAATAATTATGTTGTACTTCAGTAACCAGGAATTCATTTCTGTTATTGAAAGTTTTTAATCTCCTTAAACATATTTTTTATTGAGGCAGCCCTATCCTGAAGCATTGATTGTGATCGTAAAGTGGCCCGCGTCGAATCCAGTACAAATATGAACGTGTACTTCTTGCTTTTATGAGTTGCATTGAGCCACCTTTAACACAGTTTACACCTAAATCGATTAGACATCGAGAGAAATCGATTAGACTTATGCTGATAATTCATTTACGTTACGATAGCTGTTATCATTGTATTACTTGGGTTTCAGATTTTAAAATTATTAATTTATTGTATTAACTTTTATTTTTGTCGCCTTCCTAGCGCAGAGCAAATGAGTGTCATTAGTTCGTGTTTGACAATTCGAAGAAAGTTTTCGATTACTATTTTGGAGTTATTTGAACAGTTTTAATTACGTTATTACCTACTAAACTTAATAAAAGCCGTCAGCTCTGCATATCCCTTCCCATCCCTCGCCAGACGAAACAGTTCTTCTACGTTGGCGATACCGGTCCATTGTCTAAAGTTTTGGAACCAAGACATTTTGCTTCTCCAGTCTTTTCCCCTCAATCTTTCCCATCATTATTGTCTGGAGAAGATGGTAGCGCTCAATAGGTAATAACAGGCACATTAACTATTGTAATATTGTAAAGTGCAGTTCTAAGGATGACTTACAATATGCAAGGTACAATTTTATAGTCTCACCTTTGCCTGTTATTAGATAATAAATAATCGGGTAAAACATTCTTAGTAATAGATTAAGAAAAAAAATTCTAAGTAAACAATAAACTCTCAAAAACATTCATTTAAACATTTTTCTGACATAAAGCGAGGCATATTGAAAGCAGCCATCAGAATTAACCGCGGTGACGAATACGTAAAGCAAAATAAAATCACGGCGCCTCATGTTAATATTTTTTTTATAATATCGAATGAATTTATGGTCCGTTTGCAACAAGAGCATAGAGGTTAAGAGGACATGACCTGAACTGACGTCAGGAGGCGATGAGATCTGTCCGAGCTCACGCCCGCGAGATACGAACGATGTCATTCTCTAAGATAAGCCAATGCTGGATTTATTTTATCTATTCATTTATTGCATTAAAAATAATTCATTTACTTACGTATGAAATAAGATTGAGGTGTGGCTACGAAGGATGAATACATGGTGTTATTATCCATCTTATGCCATGGGTGTCGTAAGATCTGACTAAGGGACAGTTTGCAGATATTATTACGTAAATATTAGGTCTTTACCTTTGAAATTGCCGTTTTGTATAGTGACTTTATGCGAAGTTTGATTTTTTATACTAACGTTCTTAGTTTTTTCAATAATTATTAAACTTAATAGAATAAAATTTATTATATAAGAAAAAAAATAAAAGGGAAGAAGTTACATTTGTTTAAATGGTAAATTCCGCTGGTTTAAATTGGACCCATATTTACAGGCTTATTACTAATACAAATAATAATTATTTTTCTGAATTATCTTTTATTACTTGTTGGTAATATCCTGTATTTACCAAATTACAAAAATATTGTTTTTAAAAGAAAATATAGGCTAAAGACTACGGCGAAAAAAAGCGGAAATTTCATTTATATTGTTATACGAAAATGAATGACTTAGTAGAAGATCAGTCCTTGCAGTATGACATTAATATTTACTACTAATAGTAGTTATTGTTATATTAGACAACGAAGTAGTTATTTTGAACTAAATGTCTTCTTAATGTCATCATACTCCTGCCCTTATCCCATTTTTATTTGGGGTCGGCGCAACATGTATGCTTTTTCCATTCATCTCTGTTTCCCGTCATCTCAACATTCACTCCTTTCCTAGCCATATCATCCCTCACACAATCCATCCATCTCTTCTTCGGTCTTCTTAATGTACTTTTTTATATTTTATTATAATGATTTAGTCAATTTTGTGTGGCTGTTTCAACGATGAACATAGTAGAGTCATAGCAGTTTACATTTTATACTTCTTTTTAGAAAATATTTTATTATGTAGTCTATTAAATTAACTATTTACTTACTACTCATGCACTACTAAGCATGAGTAGTAAGTAAATAGTTATATTATTCGTATCATATCAGCAAAGAGACGTTCACCGCTGGACATAGGCCACCTCGTGTACAAAAAGACACAAAAACTCAACTCAAAACTCTTAGATTATGCATAAAGGTTAGATCAAAAATGTTTACTCTACTAACTTAAGTAAAAATTTAGATTTAGACGTCATCACACAAAACTCTTAACCACTTCTATATTAATAAGTATTCAAATACAGAGGACTCTTAAATCTGAAATGTCAACAGTAACCAATATATTAGTAAATTTATGGAACCATGGTGAGCTCTTATGCGTTTCTGTTAACACGTTTGAAAAACTTTAAAAAGCGGCAAAATAATCTGTTATTTTCGTTTTTTGACTACCATTTTGAAATCATAACATTTATTGTTAGAATTTAACCCTAGAATTATACATAGTGTAGAACTATATAACATGTAGAACTATATTTAAACACCTATACCATATATACTACATATTTTACTATATATATTTTTTTATTTTACTATATATTTCTATATGTTACATTATGTACAATACTTTCTTACTTGTAGGTAGGTATGATACGAAAAATGTAGGCTTTTTTATTTCAAGATAAATAAGTGTTTTGTCTAATAATCAATAATAATAGTACAATAGTAATAGTAGGAACTTATTCTTAACCATATTAATCTTTATCAGTAAGAAACGGATATTAGCTTGCGTAAAAGGAAGGGACTGATTACACTTTTTTGTTGAGGACGATTAGTTTGTATCCTTGGGCATTTACTACTTTACACGGGCTGTGGTGGGGCGGATGGCACTCAATTAAAGACAGTGAAACTTGAAAACACTGCAACTTTAACATAGATGAAAAAAACTAAACAAGTTCTAGTGCAAGTTCGAGTTGAATAATTTGAATATCAATTGATTATACCTCTTTTCTCAGATGATG
Source organism: Schrankia costaestrigalis (assembly GCA_905475405.1). Classification (NCBI taxonomy): domain Eukaryota; kingdom Metazoa; phylum Arthropoda; class Insecta; order Lepidoptera; family Erebidae; genus Schrankia; species Schrankia costaestrigalis. The sequence goes on along the minus strand of FR997825.1, from coordinate 18,800,408 downwards.
TCTAAGATTAAACGCAAAATGACTTTCCTTTACGAAAAAAAATAGATATTTAAGTAATTTATAGACCAAAGATATAGTATCTGATTTTTTCTTTATTTCATACCTACACTCAAATTCCATATCTGTTGTTTTAAACCACTCGAGACATACTTGACTCACATACGCATAATTTTTAGGTAAAAGTTATTTAGTTGATTCTTGTTTCGTCCCTCTAATAATTACGACCCAAAGTAGTGTTTTATAAAACAAATTAGTAATGTCTTCTAAAAATATCGTAAATGCCGATTAACTATGCAAACTACAAGTCAATTTAACTTACAGTTCTAACTCATTCCCTTCATCTAACGTAGGTACCTTCTACAACTACACGACCACGGGTTCAATTCCCACATAACAACAATACGTTATGTTATGAAGAACATGATTATTATGTTCTGCCTCTGTATATATTTATAAATATGCACATAAAGATTTTTAGTTGACCGTATTTATTTAATGGTACTGGGTATGCCTGTTTTGGATCTCGAGTTTACTTATTCGAGAGCATACTCTTCGGTTCTCTTAATCTTAAACAACAGGACCAAACTTCGCGTAATAATTGAAATGAATAATTTTCGATAATTATTCATTTACTTAGATCTATCTGTAGTATATTATTGTACCTATGCATACCTATTGTTATTGTTTAGCGATTGTTTATATCGTAGTGAATAACGACACAAATGCATGAATAGGTTACGTTTCTTATCCAATTCTAATTGTTGTCTAAATGAATGTCTGTAAAAAATATAAAGAACTATCAAATCTATTATTTTCTATTCCAAATCTTTAAATTGTGGATTCTATTATATTGGTACATTGAAACGTAATGCGTAAAAGTGTTTAGTCACACCGCCGAAATGACAACGTACTATAGTCATTTCATGACTATAGTACGTTGTGTCTCATCCATGTGTGACGTAGTAAGAAATCAATATGTCACCACCCCATCTCATCCCATGGGTGTCGTAAAAACCGACTAAGGGACTATCCGCGAACATTACCTTTACGAAATAAAAAGAAGGAAAACTTGAAATTAAACCCTATACCAATCCCTCTGGCACCTTGGTATTAGTAGGCCAAGTATCCCTCCTTCACGCCAGAAGGCCCGTCATTGAAGTGGGGCATTAATGGGCTGTTATGATGATCCGTTGTTGTCATTCCTGGACTATACTGACTTTTCAACAGGCTCAATGTGGTCATTTATCTTTTAACTTAAAAAACCCTCCTAATTAATGTTATATGAATTAAGTAGTGCTTATACAAGCATAGTAGCTGATAAAGTTACTTAATAAAACCTTTTTTTGTAGTTATCTAACTACAAGAGCGATTAATCGTCACCGGGGTATTACCGCGATGCACAATGTGTGCGTGCACCTTACCTAGAACCTTACGTTATTAAGCTTTATTGTTTAAGAGAACAATTACCTTTTGTACGAGTTGGATATCGACGCCATTATCAGTAGACGTGTTAAGTAACGCCAGGCTCGAGTTCTAGTATTTAGCGTAAGAAACCTATGCTCTTATTATTACTTTATTTCGTAGTATGTAACTAGGTAGGGTTTCGTTTCTTAGTATATTGTGATGTTAAGTCAAGTAAAGATATTGGTAGAGCATGTTATTATAAGGTTAGCGATATGCCTGAAATAACAGTTTAACAGCTTAGTAAAATTCACCATAATTATGGTCGACTGTAATTTCAACTACTAAAGCGCCGATTACACTAGACTACATGTAGTCTCCTACATAAGGACGTCCTAACTTTTTAGTGTTAGGACGTTCTGTTTAGACTGTCCTACATGTGATTACACTAGACTACATGTAGTCTCCTACATGATGTAGTTGACTACATGTAGTCTAGTGTAATCGGCGCTTTACTCTGATGTAAAAGTCAAGTAGGTATATTCATTTAGATTGCACAAAAAGGCTATTGATTATATGAATATAAAATATCTACCAAACTACAACCTATTTCGTATAAAACTATAGTAGAGTTCTAAGAATAATTTGGCTAAGAAACTCGGGTAAATTACATTTTTGAATCGTTATACCTACTTAGTTGGAATGATGAAAGAGAATATCATAATTCGTACCTATTAATTTTCAATTATATAATTCATGCAACAATAATTTCATTATTTAAAAAAGGTGTAAAATGCGGAATAATGTTTAAGCTTAAGTTAATTATCAGTTAAAGTAGTTTCTTTTATTAGAGGAGGAGGGATTTTCATGCTTCTTTGTCATTGATGGCCACGTAGTACCTAAAGTTATTTTTTAACTACCAACCGTTTTATTCCGGGATTGGTTTGGAGCAGTCTGTCACTCAAAGATTTAAAATTACCTTTTCGTATTCGTATGTAAATAGTTTATCAAAGCCGGACAAATTACGACATTTAAAAAAAAAACCTTTAAACGTAATTGATCAGTTGCCATCCACCCGAGACTTAGTATTGCACGTACCTATTGGATGCTAAGGCTGGCAGCACAATGTAAAATTATTTAACATTGTGCTGCAATAAATTTTTAGTCAAATAAAAGTCTGTTTTTTAAAAACGAAGAACACGTTACAGGTGACACAGTAAACTATACATTTTCATTCGAAAATATATTTTATAACATATAATATAAGATGAACTTTTTTTTTAGGATTAATAACAAAATACCAATAACATACAATAATCATTAACGCCTACCCCCATAGGATTATTCCTATGGGGGTAGGCGTTATTTTCAGTCCTTAGTGCTACGCACTTGCCCTGAAGGACGTCAGTACTTAGGTACCTGTAAGTTTTTATAGAACGTTAACTATTCGCTATAAATTTTCTTTGTCATCTCTGTCATCTTTATAGCAATAAAGAAATAAATAAATATTCCTCACACGTTCACACAAGTGTAAGTATGGGTAAGTTACTAGACAACGGATAAACATACCTAAATTCTAATTTTTTTTGTCAATACATACATTATACATAGAAAACACCCAGACCAATGCAAACAATCATGTTCATGCACACAAAGATTCGCATTGGGAATCGAACCCGAGACCTCTGCGTAGTCGTGTTATATAACCACTACGCCACAGAGGTCGACAAAAAATAAGACACATTAATAATTTAATAACATAATTTAAAGATAATGCAGTAACAATGTACAAAATTGACGTAATAAATAACTAAATAGTCACAAATACGTTTACACGTAGTACAAATTACACAAATGTGTAAGTTTACAAACGAAACTAGCGATATTTACAAACAATGTCCCAACTCTTTTTTTAAATATTCTCAACATCTTATTAGGAAATTAATGGCTGTTTACATTTTCTTTTCAAATCAAACTTTTTTCTTCTTCGTAACCAGGTGTTTAAAGATAATGGCTCGAAGGTTTTTAACCCTTGCGTTGGTAAATTCGCTAATTGAGATTACGTTTCATGCCTCCGGATACGAATTCTTATGTAATAGCTAAACGCAATTCTTAATCAAAGCCAGTCATTGTTTTAATAAATATATATTGAGGATTTGACAGGCCTAAAGGACACGTCAGGGCCGGAGCCGGGCTGGGGCCGAGGCGTGTATTAAAGTATTCTTGAAATTTGATAATTTCTTTAGTTTGTGGGAAAATGACTTCCAAAGAAGATCATGCATTTGGAATACTTTCTTGTGGAACTAGGTTATTATTCATTCATATCACCAGTGTACACCACGGAGTGAAATCGGAACTCTTGCACCCCGTCACGACATCGGCCCTGACACTGTAGCTCCGTTGTCGGCACGGACACGGACATTGTGTAATCAAGTCTATATACAAGTAATGCACCGATATTTTTCTTTTCCCTGACGGAATACGGCCGGGTCACAGCACGGTGTGGTTAGTCCATAATGGTTGTTATGTAAAGGTCTTAGGTAGCATTCTCGCTCATTCTAAATCATTCTGTGCATGAACGTAAATGTTGTTATTGGTCTAGGTGTTACTTATGTTAAAGAATACCAGAGTACACAAGAACGTCTGTCAGTCGTCTGATACACATTACAGTAAAAGCTCAGCTTAACTTGGAACTTGTTTGCGCGCTGTTTGTATGTGTGGCGAATATTATTTATCATACTCTTCACATGGTATAGAACTTACTTAGTTGCGTTTACTTTATCCAGTATTAGTTCACTTTATTTACTGTCCGTTTTTTACATCTATAAAATCATAATTAAGTATATAGATTTAAAAATCCGTAATTAATTAATTTTTCATCAGATGCAAAAGGTTGTTTAAAGTAAAGTTTTAGTATTGTTTTTAAAGGTTTCGCAAATAAAGGCAAAGTCTTGACAACTAGGGATTCAAAATTAAAACAGAGGGTAATTCAGTAAAAAACTAATTATAAAATACCGACGGAAATAGTCAGACCGTCCACTCAATGCAAACAATCATGTTCACGCACACAACGTTTGATGCAGTGCATTGAGTGGGAATCGAACCCGAGAACTCTGCGTACCGACTACGCCACAGAGGTCGTCTAATCATTGCTGAAGCCTTGCAGGAAATCTCTTGCGGTAGCTTACAGACAAACATTTATATATGTTACTGTGTAATCTAGATCATTTATGTTTTGCGTTGTATTTCATGCAATTAATAATAGTTCTCCGTGTGGTGACGGAGTAAGAATATGAATATGATGAGTAAGAATGTGAATATGTCACCACCCCATCTCATCCCATGGGTATAGTAAAAACGGACTAAGGGACTATCCGTGAATATTATCTTTACGAAATAAAAAAGAACGAAAACTTGAAATTAAACCCTATACCAATCCGCCTGGCCAGCGTAGTATAAGTAGGCCAAGTATCCCTCCGACACGGGAGTAGGCCCGTCCCTGCAGTAGGACATTAATTGGCTGTTATGATGAATGTGTATTGATTACTAGTACAAATAAATGTGTATTGCAGAATTCATATAAATTGCATAGGCATATCATGCATTACATTTGCATCCATGAACATCATATATATCTATTTATATTACTTACTAATCTATATACATTATCATGCATGCGCATTTAACTTCTGCAAATCTTGAAGTAACTCAAGATATAAGTTAATAAAAGTAAAAACGTTAAAGTAAATTAATTAGTAATATTGTCTGAGTGAACATTCAGAAGGCAGTTATTCAACTGCATGGGTATACTCGTAATTCGCACTGCCCCCGAACTAACGTTTCACAATTGTTATTTGTTATTAATTTCACGAACGATACGCCGGCTTTTAATGTTTTATAAATACGAGGCATTGTTCTATAAGCGACACAATACCTCGCGGTGTTCGCAAGTTGGCTTGAATCCGATATGCAACTACATCGGCGTGCGCCGTCTGTCTGACGCATTCTCTTCTACACTATTACGGAAATATATTCATTTTCATTTTTCTTTAATACATACCTACTTATGTAAGAACCTACGATGTTACTGGCACTTCTATCATATTGTACAGAAAAAAAAAAGTTCAATAATATATGATGTTATAACGTTTTCTATGTGGTGGCAAATTATTAATTTAATATTTTGCCACCACCCCATTTTATATGCCCAGGCCTCGATATAAAGGTAATAAGCAAAATTTCAAAAACATGTCCTTCCTAAATAGAAAAACTCGTAGGCATTGAGAGGCTAAGTTACACTACACCTCAGGACTCCTACTGGTTTTCGCCTCAGCCCTCGCCCAACAATACATTGAGATATTAAAAACGTTGTAATTTATCATTCATTTCATGCTATTGAAAACCTTAATCTACCATTGAAATTTAAGTTGAGATAGAGTACGAATTGATGTGTCGACTTTGATTCTGCAATTATCTTATAATATTTATAACCTATTCGTAAAAAAAATTCAATTCAACAAAAAAAGAGAATTAGCAATATATTTGTTAAAAATACCCAACCTAGTTACTGTAGTTGATGTAGGTACGTATAAAAACATGTATTGTTTAGGTATGTTTAGCTACCTACAACGTTAAGCGACGAATTCCAAGAAACCCGTATCGGGAGGCACGTACGCGTGAGATTGGCTAAATCTCGAAGTGTTAAATGTTACAACATAATAACAATAATGTATATTGATACTACTTTAAACATAACTTTTGTTCTAATCAAGAAATTCACGTTTGTACTAATTAACATTTAGGTTATAGTTGACTAATGTTATGCTAGATCATCAATTTGTTAAGAAACTACGTCAGTTAATTAAATACTGCTTGCTGTCAGTTAAATACACATAATTAAAGTTTGCTAAATATGTGAATACTTTACAATAACTATTTCGAAGTTTCTCAGTTACAGAAAGAAGTGATATAAGTTGATAGTGACGACCTCTGTGGCGTAGTGGTTATATTACACGGTTGCTACGCAGAGGTCTCGGGTTCGATTTCCGCTCAATGCAATAAATGTGTGCATGAACATGATTGTTTGCATTGGTCTGAGTGTTACAAAAAAAGTATATAAGTATTAATATCCGTTGTTCTGTTACTCATAACACAAGCAATAAGTTATGCCTAGCTTACTTTGAAAACAGATGGCGCTGTGTAGAGATGTCCGTGAATATTTTTATATTTATATACTGATGTCAATCTGGCTTTAAAAATAGATTACTTATTAAAATGTTAATACTAAAGTTAGTTCAATAAGGTTTATGTAACAAAACCCTGTATAAATAAAAAACATTTTGTAAATATTGGAATAATTTTAATAAGGGTCTTGTAGTAGGTTCCAAATCAGCAATGAAGAGGCTAAAGGCTTTCGAAAAAAATAGATATGAAGAAAGATTTCGGTTTTTTTTGTTGCAGCTGATATTCGTTGTATAGTTTTTGGGCAATAAGTATTTCGATACATGTATTAAAATAATTCGAATGTAGGAACCTAGAACCAAGGTTCTAGTTTTATTATTTTTCCGTAATAGTAGCAAAACGTTTTTGTAAAAGTTTTAGGAATCAACTTTTTGACTCTACGCCATCGATACTGCGTATTAAGAGCCCTCCCTAACGCTACTTTACTCCGGCGTAGGTATGCCTTTTTACTCTGATTCCGAGCGTTATGTACCAACTAATTCATATTTCTTCCAAATTTTCATACTTGTTGATCACTAACTACAAGTTAAGTACTTGAATATATACGAGGAGTTATTTAAAGTAAATCATAAGTAGGTAAAATAAATCTAGTTCGATTAGTAGCACGTTTCTTAGAAACTTGTGACTCGGTTATATAACGTCATTCTTTACTGGTTGCGTTTGCTAGCTTATTATTTTTAATACATTATTTCTCATTCCTTACTTATAATAACACACGAGTACATGGGCATAGTTATTATGTGCTAGGTTTTCTTTCGAAAGTAAACCTTATTGGTAAAAGTGTAAGGTTGATTTCGAAAACATTTTTGTGCCTCTTTTCCTAAGATCAGTTACGTTTAAATTCTTTTTCACACTGTTCTATCGAAGAAAACGTTGGTTGCGTGATTGGTTCTTAACATTTGGGAGCATAGAAAAAACGCAACGCGTTAGGTTGTATATCCGTCGCGAGGACTCGAGTAATGCCATTCTATTCGCCGTGTTGCCCATTCATGAAAAAGGAAAACCTAGGGTTTTATTCAATCCCTACATCGATTAAGTCAGTTTCCCGCAAAGCTGGAATCCGTATTCCAGCTTAGAAACCGACTTAATTACCCGCAATCAAAAAGTCGGAAAATAGACGGACTGTTAAAAAAACGGTTGCGACGCCTCTTAAATTTAATCACTGTTTAGCGAGATTTTTATTACAAAAACCAACCTTATACCAAACAACGTAAGAGTTTAAGCTAATTAATCAATTGACTAAAATTTAAGAGGCGTTTATGAGTAAGGGGGTAAGTATTTAATTTCATGTAGTCGCTTATCAGTCTGTGTGGAAACTACATTGTCGTAGTGAAAATGATACGATGTTTAAGGTTACCTACTTTCACAACCTTTGTCACATAACGTACACCCACGTGAACAATTTTTATAAAAACAGAAGCTACCACTCATTTATAAATAACTAGTTTTCTTGCAACTATCGAAGGCTGCTTATTATTTTGTTTACTTGTAAATTGATATTAAAATAGTAGAAAATAATACAACAAACATGTTCCCCTATTTTATTTATAGACAAGTAATTCTTAAAATAGCTACACATTCTTAAAACAATTGACACTCAGATGAAATAAATTGTACTTATTCTTAATCTAAATTGTTTTTTTTAAAGTTCTACTACACTTTTAGTTAAGTTTGTTTGACATATATTTTAGGATGATATCGCTTAAAAATAATTAAGGGATATGTTTTTTATTGCAAGACTAGCGGCATGTGCACGGGTATTATCAATTAAGTAGAGACCCAATTAAAAAAAAAATGAAATATAGCCTATGTCACTTAGGAAAAATGTGAACATCGGTTACCATTTACTGCCACGTTGGCCTTGCTACTCTCCCATCTTGTTTTCTTTTATTTGTAAAAGTACTTGATTTTTCTTTTCACCCTAACTTAGGTAATTTCCAGAAAGGATAATGTCGGCAAAATATCTGAGTAGTATAAACTAATATTCTTGATACTTAATACCTAATCATCGTCATCGTCATCGTCATAACAGCCCATTAATGTCCCACTGCAGGGACGGGCCTCCTCCCGGGACGGAGGTATACTTGGCCTACTAATACCACGCTGGCCAGACGGATTGGAATAGGGTTTAGTTTCAAGTTTTCCTTCTTTTTATTTCGTAAAGATAATATTTACGGATAGTCCCTTAGTCGGTTTTTACGACACCCATGGGATGAGATGGGGTGGTGACATATTGTATTCTTACTTCGTCACCACACTATGATGTATGATTATATAGTTATTTCTTCATTTTGTTGCAGGTGCTTCTCAGTACGACAGTAGAATATGTCTTCAAGAAAGTAGCGGCGATACACAGATATCTCAAAACGTGAAAGGGGAAGAAGAATTGTCGCGAGTTTATCAAACTCTATCGCTGCCACCCCTTGTAAGAGAAGATAATAATTCTAACAACAGGTTAGTAAGGAAATTATTGATCAATGTTCGTAACTTACTGTATCTTGCGTTGAGAAAACTCTTAAGGCTTACTAAGTTATCGTACCAAATTAAATTATTGTATTTTGTTTAATACCTTTATTACAATAAATGTGTGGTGCTTAATGAGTTTATCCATTGTAAATATTTAGACGAAAACCGGTTACTTAGAAAAGTTAAAAAGATTCAAATTAAACTCGATACGATTTTTCTAGAATTAAATTGTCTGATAAACGTTACTAAAAAAGTATATAAATAGTTAATCATTTTGCTGTACCACATTATAGGTATAGGATTTGTTTTGAGATTCATATATTACGACACCCACGGAATGAGTAACATTTTGCATTTTTAGCCCGCCACAAATATATGTAAAATTAATTTAACGGCATTTAGTCTTTAAAATTACATTTTAAAACACTATTTTTATTTTGCAGCAACACAGATACCAAGAGTAAATCTAAGTCAAGCACACCTACTAGCCCTGGAAACTCAGAAATGAAGCCCCAGTCCACTACACCAACATCGCAAGCGCTCACGAAGCCGCCCTACTCATACGTAGCTCTTATCACGATGGCTATACAGAATAGTGAGACCAAACGTGCCACGCTAAGCGAAATATACGCCTACATCACTAAGGAATTCCCATTCTTTGAAAAAAATAAAAAAGGTTGGCAGAACTCTATCAGGCATAATTTAAGTTTAAATGAATGCTTTCTAAAAATACCCAGAGAAGGCGGAGGGGAGAGAAAAGGAAATTATTGGACTCTTGGTAAGTTACCATTATTATTCCCTGTAAAATCTACACCCTGACAACATTGTAATAGTTCATAGTAGGTACCTACCTAGTATTGTATTATCTGATATACCTGAATATATTTGAATGCTATGCGAATGTGACTCTCGTGTGCCCTGCCATAATTTCACCAATAGAGCTCGTATTTCATACTTTCGAAAGCGAATTGCTAGCGCTCCATTTCGAACTTCATGTTTATCGACTCTTGGGTGGTGAGTGTAGTATTGTTGTAGATCCACAATGCGGGGAAATGTTCGAGAACGGCAACTTCAGGCGTCGACGGCGGATGAAGAGACCTTATCGAGCCACGCCCTACTCCAAGCCACTGTACGGAGATGGCTACCACGTGACACACGTCGGACAACACGTTCCGCCACATATGCAGCCGTTGCCTCTGGGCGCTAGGAACTATTTTGGATCGGCATCACCTTATCAACCACCATCATACCCCAGATATGACACGTAAGTTGCTATATCATAAGTAGCATACTTAACACTCCATCAACATTAAACACTGTTCACACGTTTTCTTTGGTCGATTTACGAAACTTTATAGTTCAATTTAGATACGGAATAACGATTAATAAAAATATGAAAATAGGTTGAATATTTATAAAACAGTATTATGAAAATGTGTCATAAAGCGTAATCAACGTCGAAATTGTACATGTTTATGAGGGGATCCCAAATCATTTTAGCAAATGGGTATAGCCGTTAAATTGTTGTTTATTTTTTTAGTACTATCATATAGGCATCGTATATAATATGATTCAAACGGACAAATTAACACGATGACATTATTACATATTAATTATAATAAATATTTACGTTTCACACACTCGTGTTTACAAAACAAAATGCTAATGATTTACTGATATGTTCTTAAAGAATTGTACATCCGATTTCCTGAAACGTTTCAATTAGATAAATGTATTAAAACCATATGCTTCTAATTGTGACCTCTGTTGAAACATGATAAAACGTACCTCCTTGTATGTTTTAATAATAAGTTTGAACTCTTTTACTGGATAAGACATGGAAATAATTGGTTCATTCGGTTTTTTGTGGTTATCAAGTATTCGAACTTATGCCAAGATAAGTATACTTAGTTTGTACATCTTATATAACTAGGCGGTTATCATAAAGAGTATTCGATAGCGGGGTTCTTGTATTGACATCCATGTGACTTTATGAAGTAAACATTTTAATGACATTGTAATGAAAACTTATGAGATTTGTGACACTTAAAGTAAACATAATTTAGCCCTTTGAAAACATTATCGATAAAGTTTTTTTTTAGATTTACTGATAATGTTTTAATATATTAAATAAATAAATAAATAAATATTCCTCACACATTCACACAACGCCATCTAGTCCCAAACTAAGCAGAGCTTGTACTATGGGTACTAGACAACGGATAAACATACTTAAATACTTTTTTTTTTTTGTAAATACATACATATTATACATATATAATTGGCTATCTAAAGCCATAATATATTATTTATGAATATTAACAAGTAATTTCCTTATTAATTCTACTGATGTTTCACACCCAAATTGAAATTTGGTTATTGCAGAATTATACGATTACTTATTATTCTTCTTATTTCATTCACATCGTGTGAAACATTGTTTGGAATTTGAACATCGAAATCAAAACAATACAATGTGAACGTTTGGTGGCATTCCAGATTGTAATTATTGGCTTCTTTTTATTATCATGGATGTTTAATGTAATATTTACTACCGGTAAAGTTTCATTCCTTTAATTTTTTTGAAGACTGTATTTTGGATATGTAGTATATTAAGATATACCTACTTAATTATTTATTGCGTCCCACAGAGTTTCTTTTAGATGTAACTAATAATAATAATATTAATTGTTGACCCTATGGGTTAGATATTTATGTTAAAAGTGTGGTTGATAGGTAAACGACGAAAAAAATAGCCGCTCATCTATAAAGTGCTATGTTGATCACTTTAGTTTTTCTGCGGATCTCGATATTAATTCGATTGCGCAGGGTATCTCTTAAATCTTTCAGCCGATAGAGAATACTTAATACGAACTTTTTATAAAATAGATTTAACTCTAAGGATGAGGTTGGTTATCGAAACTATCCTGTCTCCGTAACTTCACAAAAATTGATACAACATAATGACACAATTTTTCTTTGCGTTCTTACTATTTCAAAAACATAGTACACTCGTCTTCGCCATTAAGTAGCTACAGTAAATAACTTTCAAAGTATCGCAATCAAATTTTATAGATAATTATCTGTTAAGCAGTTGTTAAAAAAACATAAATATGTATGTGTTATGTTATTGAAAAACAATAGTAATGACTTACTGATATGCTATTGGTCGAGGGCAGGTGTGATGGGCGGAGTCTATGCATTTTATCTCTGCCTATGCCACGGCGACTTATAATATTTCTCAAGGTTCTTCAGTTTAACAACACTTTGTAGATTTAAAGTAAACTCATTTAAATATTATTTTTTATAAATACATATTTTGATTGTTGTATAAAAATATGTACGAAGTATAAGATGATATTAAAAGATTATATGAACATACTGAGGAAGTCATAAAATGGCGTGGCGTTCGATATACGTGGTTGACTTTTCCGAGGTCGAAATTTTAAGCTGTGGTTAACCTATTAGGTAATTAATTATCTACATTACTTTGATTTTTTTCTAGTTAACTTCCTAAACACAAAAATATATTAGAAAACTAAAATATGCTGGCCTCTTCCAAACGTTTTCTTCGCGTGGAATTTTGCCTTTCTTAACTGGCGGCAGTTATAAATAAATCTTTCTTAAACAACAAAAAGAACTAGTCTAGCTAACTAGCTCTCTAGCTAACTCTCTAACTAACTAGTTACGACATTAACTTTCAGTACATTGTTAAGTAAATCAAAATTAGTCGCCACTGTCATGATTTTATAAAAGCCTAAGAACAACAACATAAGTAGGTACACATAATTAGCTTTAACTTTATCTTTAGTTACGTGACATAAACATATTTTCAGTACATGGCTAACTCAGTCGCCGAACGGGCTGGGGTACGCCGGCGCGTGCGGAAGTATGGGCCGCAGTCCACCCGGGTGTTCGCCACACAGCGTGTTGCCACACCAGTCGTCGCCCGTCGCCGTCAATCCGTTTGCTACACATCAGATACAAGGACAGGTAATTCTTATTTTGTTTATAAGTTTAATTTATTATTGTACAAAATATTGACTACTACAACTTACTTATAAAATAGGTAAGTAATGGGATAATTATGTACCTGTATTAATTATGTACCTACCTATACTGTAGCAGTGACTATCAGTTATCCTACCTTATTTGATGAAATTATTGTGTGCATGAACACGAATCTTTGCAATGAGGAATATTATATCAGAATAAAATGACATTAAACATACAACTTTATCCAAGATCCAAAAATATAGTACTTAGGTAACAAACTATAAAATATTAATACAGAAAATAAATAAACAAGTACGCAGTAACGCATCTATGAACACCAACGGCGTGTTAAGAGTCTTATTTCATTTCAGTAATTAAATTGAGATTAAAATTTGAGTAGCGTATCAAAAAGCAGTAAAATAGTATGTTCACAAATTGGCGCTATGACTGCTCAATAAAGCGCTTTATCGTAGAAATAACTGTGAAAACTAGTACAATGCTTACATTTGTAATACTAACATTTGATATATAAAATGTTTGATATAACTTGATTAATCATAAACATTTAATCTTTATTATATTTATTACATTGATTGATTTTAATGTTAATAACTGGAACTTTTACAACCTCGTGTGAAATAGTTTCCCGCTGGGTGATGGAATTAAAATACTTAAACGGTGTTACCACCCTACGATTACCCACCGACTTTACTTTTTAGAAGCAAAAGGTCCCAACCATAGCTGTAAATAGTCTTCTTAACTGTGAAGGTTCAATTAGTATTTCTAAAAGAAGCAAAAGAGCTTTCTTATTAGTCTATACGTTTTTTTACATTTTCAATTTATTTTATATATGTACATCTATTTTTTATTATTTTAGGCACTGAGTATTTTTCCTTGTAGCTAATTACGTTTGGCTAAAACACAAAAAAATGCGACCGTAACCTTTCCTTGTCTAAGCGTAGGTAATGCTCATCATTATTGCGTTAGATTGTTAGATTTTTTAGTTAGATTTTTTATTTAAATTTTAGCATCATCATCATATCAGCCAATCGACATCCACTGCTAGACATAGGCCTCTTTAAATTATATAGCCGTTAGAAATTACTTATAGTAAAATAAGTTACTTGTCAAAAAGGATAGATTAAAATAAAGTTATCTAGATTATTTATTTATTTATTTATTGTTAAGGACAACCAACAAAGCATACACTAACACAATTGCGAATATAAACATGTGAATTAATACACATAATATAGTGCTGCCTTACTTAAAGGCTGCCACGGCATGCAATTTTAGAATGTTAAGTGAAAACAAAAATAGAACACAAAAATATACATAAATTATCGAGAATTATCTGCATAAAAATTATATTATATTACAATAAAATTAATTAATAAAATAAAGTTAAAATCTATATAAATTAAACACAAAATCAAATACTATATAAAAATAAAAACAAATCATTAATTAACAAATTAAAATTTAAAATAATGCTCAAAACAAAATTACACAATAAAAAACAAAACGTAGGTATTATAGCTGGTGAAGTAGACAGGTTTTCACAAAGTTATTGCAATAAACATACTTCTTACCTACTAATCTATACTTACAGGACTTAAACAGACCACATCTACAGGTTGTACCATATTATAAGTTGAACTACTTCACTGTAACATTGTTGTAATTGTAATTGTTGTAAGATTATGTTAGGTACAATGGAACTATCACGGACTAAGTTCAAAGTTCCAAAAAGAAAATAGATTAAAATTAATTATCCGTTACACTTATTTAAACTAATTTCTGTTTATTCACAGCTCTAGTTAAAAAAGTATAAATAGTTAATATACACACATCAAAAAAGTCTAAGCAACATGCATGATATTACAAATTTACCATTTATATTAATTTATTTTACCATTTATTTTAATTATAACGTTGTATTTTATTTTTAAAATAATATTTTTAGGGTTCTATGATGTAAAAATAACAGCTGTTTTCTTTATAAGTTCTTTTAATAACAGAAATTAACAATATTAGAATATACAGGTACATAAGAAACTAAACTTTTTTTTTACAATTTGAAATTTCTTAAGAAAATGAATTTATTGTGAAAGAATAGGACAATTTAATACAAAGTATGGCCTCCTCTGCTATTCAGAACTTGTCGGCAACGATTATTCATTGAATTAATGAGACTGTTTATGTCATCTTGCGGTATTCGCTCCCAATGGAATTGTAGCAAATCCTTCAGCTGTTGGGTTGTTGTCACTCCGTCCAAGTCCTTCAAAACACGTCTCTGGAGCATGTTCCATGCGTGCTCGATGGGGTTGAGGTCTGGCGATTGTTCAGGCCAGGGCAATACCTGGATGTTCTCCGTTGCCAAGTATTCACTGGTTCGCCGAGCTGTATGTGAACGCGCATTGTCATGCATTAACGTAAAATCGGAGCCAAAGGTTTGTGCAAATGGATGGACATAAGGTCTGAGAATATCCTCAACGTAATTTTCAGCGTCCATGTTTCCATTTACAAAAACGAGCTCAGTTCGCCTGTTCTTCATAATACCCGCCCATACCATAACTGTTGAGCCGCTGTACGGATGAACTTCCTGAACGCACCTGAGTCTTTCAGTATTTCCGGGTCGACGGTACACTCGCACCCTTCTTGTATCAGGCCTAAACCCGAATCGCGACTCATCGGAAAACATAATTTTATCCCATTGTTCCTGGGTCCATGTTATGCGTTCTCTACACCATTCATTTCGACGAGCGCGATTCCCGTGACGTATCGGTGGGCACCTGATAGGGCGTCGAGCTCGTAGGCCGTACTCATGCAGTCGATTTCGCACAGTTTGGGGACTTACATCAACACCACTTGAATTTTGTAGCCTCAAACTTATCTCTCGAGCGGTTAACATCGGCTGGCGTCTTGCAGTCAGTTGTATGTACCGGTCTTGCCGAGTGGTTGTACTCCTTTTACGGCCTGGATGCTGTTCAGCGGGTTCCCCTGTATTATTGTAGCGCTGCCAAAGACGACAAATAACACTTCTATGAATACCAAAATGTCGAGATACCTGAGATTGATTACTTCCCGCTTGCAACATCCCTACAGCTCTTTGCATTTCATCTGCCGTCAAATGACGTCGCTCCATGACGTAAAGAATATCTAACAATTCAATTTTGTCGCCAACTGTATTTAAATGGTTGGTAAAATTATAAAATCAAGACTAAAACGTAGCAATTAACATGCACTCAAATTCAAACAAATTCGCAGTCATTTGAATTTTATGAAAAAAAACAAAACATAATCGAAATTTTTTTTTTACAACCAGCCAGTATGTCATCAATAACAAAAAAGTTTACTTACCTATACACTTTGAGTGAGTAAATACTTAGAAATTAATTAATATACCTAAATGGTAAATTTGTAATATCATGCATGTTGTTTAGACTTTTTTGATGTGTGTATTTCACATAGTAACTGTTATAGATTATTGACATGTTTATGGGCGTAAAGAACAATGTGCTTTTATTAAAATAATAAGTTATTTACGCTTATTTATACCTACACAATGATTAAATACGAATACTTATGATGGTACTTACTACGATTATTTAATACAATGAATAATACAAAACTTGTATAAATTTTCTTTATAATAGGTCTTTACCTATGAAATTGCCGTTTTATTTCTGCGCAGTCTTTAGACTCTATATTCTTTTAAAACATTTAAGAGCGTTTATAGGGTTCACTAGTGCCGCTAATTGAAAAAAAATCATAATTCACAAATAGGATAAATAATGTAAAATGTTAATAACAAAGTCTTGAGAGAAGGCAATAAAGTATTTGTATAACACACTCTCAACACTTTCAATGTTTTTCAATTAAATAAATATTGCATTATAAACAAAAACGGCCGTTTTTTTTTCGAATGCGAAATTTAACAAATGAAAAAACATTTAAAGTGTTGAGACTAGAGTGTGTTATAAAAATACTTTATTGCCTTTTCTCAAGACTTTGTTATCAACATTTTACATTATTTATCCTATT
The DNA here is from genome assembly GCA_905475405.1 of Schrankia costaestrigalis. Lineage (NCBI taxonomy): Eukaryota > Metazoa > Arthropoda > Insecta > Lepidoptera > Erebidae > Schrankia > Schrankia costaestrigalis. The sequence goes on along the minus strand of FR997825.1, from coordinate 18,783,257 downwards.
TGCGAATTATGATTTTTTTTTCTATTGGCGGCGCTAGTGAGCCGCGTAAAGGCTCTTAATGTTTCAATAATTTTTGTTATTAGGAAATATAGGATATTATAGTTCCGTGTGGTGACGGAGTAAGATAACAATGTGTCACCACCCCATCTCATCCCATGGGTGTCGTAAAAATCGACTAAGGTTTTTAAACCGACTAAACTTTTTTTCTTTGTTTTAAATACAATAGTTAGCTTAAATGTGCGCCATTGCTTATACCAAATTTCATTCTATTATGTTTAATAATGATTGAAAAATCTAAGAAAATCATTCTTCTTCATTAATTTTAAGCTCCATATTAATATTGTCGGGACTTTAGTAAAAAATGGGAAGTTTATACGTATTTGCTAATGATATAACTGATTTGGTGACGCAGTAGCTTATGTGGCACCTGCTGTGCACGACTCTACTGTAAAATTCCGCACAAGACAATGATTAATTCTGTGATTAACAAATAATGGTCCTGATTCTGGATATTCTCTCTGTCGATATTGCGGCACATAGCTGATTAGAAAACTATAGTAGCTTATAAGGCATAAACTCTAGTTTTCGAAAAAAGTATAAGTACTTTATTGTAGAATAAATAATACTGAAATAAACTTAACGTAACAAAGTTGCAGATAACTAGGTGCTATGTAGTATTTAAATAAGTCGATTCACCTTTCTGTCATTGCAATAATGCTTACAAAACCTAAACCTAATCTATGTATCTACCCACACAATTCTCGCAGAGCAAATTATTTGGCACAATCAGCGTAGTATTACGTTACATAGCCTATATCTGGAGTGGTAATCAATATGGATCTGGTGTCGTCCGTAATAATAATAGCCAATTAAAATAAGTAACGTCCATTCTGGCTGGTTCTACGGGGCACTAGATAAAGGATAAACATAATCATGTACTATTTTTGGTTTGCTCATACCTACACGTAAAAACACCTAGAGAATAGAGAATATTAGGGTTTTGCTTCATGTGGGAATTGAACCTTTCCGTAGCAGTCGTGTCAACTCATAGTCTTCCGTATGTCTTCCGTAGCCGTCATAACTACTAAAACACATAAACAAAGTTTTTAGACATAAATTACTCGAATCATTTTTTCCCGAGACGAGTTTTATGTTCTTGGGTAGCAACCAACCTACAATCACGCGTAAACCCTCCAAAATTTTACGCACTTGCACATCTTGTTCTTTTAACTGGTCTATTAATCGCATCATCATCGATCAGATAAGAAAGATTGCAATCGAGATAAGCTATTTCATCATCATCATCTATTTCAACAGCCCATCAATGTCCCACTGCAGGGACAGGACTCCTTCCTTGACGGAGGGATATTTGGCCTACTAATACCAAGCTGGCCAGTCGGATTGGTACAAGGGTTAATTTCAAGTTGTCCTTCTTTCTATTTCGTTAAGATGATTGACCATTAGTCGGTTTTTACGACACCCATGGGATCAGATGGGGTTGTGACATATTGTATTCTTACTCCGTTACCAAACGGAGAGCTAACCTAAGCTAAGCTATGCTAAGCTTCATGACTACGTCCTATTGCCTTTATTCGTGCTTTTCATTAAGTATAATAGAGCCCTACCGCCGTATCCTATGAAAAAATTATAACAATATGTTTGTTTTATTTTCAGCTTCAAGGTCCTTTACAACCTATGCAGTCAATGTCTATGAACTCTTACAACGCATTAGGAGTCAGTGCCATAGGTAAGTTAATTATCATTTTATTGATTATCTCAGTTTTATACTGCTAATTGTTAATTGCAAAGAGTTGAAACGTCTTTGTCTGCTGGATATTCTTATACGTCTGTACTAATATTATAAAGAGGTAGAGTTTGTGTGTTTGTGACGTTGTAGGGGGTAATCTCTGGAGCTAATGAACCGATTTTAAAAAAACTGTTGATTAGTCCATTTAACGGCGAGTGTCATAGGCTATATAGTATCACGGTATGACTAATAGGAGTGGAGTAATAATGAAATATGTTTAAAAAAGGGACGCGTTTTTTTCTGCTAGTAAATTATAAAATCAGTAATGTATTTAACTCTTGAATAAACAAAAGCCTAGCCATTTATTGATAGTTTACTTCAGTCTACAGTTTTGTGTGGGTATACAATATAATCTTGTTTAGATGGTTTTGCCATACATTAATTATATGTTAGTAAAAATAAAATAAATTGTGAAGTGTTATAATATTAATTGATTACCAGCGAAACGAAGGAAAAGTATCCTTTCGGGGAAAGTAATAGAGATGCCAACTACATTAAAATTGTATAGCTATTACTGTTTAAATTACTGATATTGTTCTTTTATTACTGTACAACCGTTTTAAACACTCTCAGGAAAGGGATAGGGTCGGCTAATATTTAGTTTTACGTCATAAACTCATCATAATCCTTTCAGGAATACACACCATGGCTGTGACATAAAGAATAAGTTCATCTGAATGTATAACTCTGACAACTCTGATACCAGTAGGAGCATCCGATTTCACGCAAAAAAAGGGACTATTCAGTGAAAGTCCTATCTATGGACTACATTGCCCCACAGAAATAAGGGACAAATAGATGTCATACATTGTAACTACAGTTTCTTTAGAAGTAAAATATTTTAATCGACTAGAAATAATTTTCAACCAGACAAATTACCACATAGTTTTGTACTTACCGTACGCAGCACGCTTGGCAGACGAAATAGGTTGCATTCTAGAAAGAAAATATATACATTCTAATTATACCTACCAGTCAATCGTTTGTGAGGCCCACTACGTGTCACAAACGATTAAATACATAAGAATCTTCAATTATAATTGTCCCGCAAATAATGCGGATAGTTTCCGCAAACTTTTCGCAGCTAAAGTTAATCTTCGCATTTAGGACTCAGTAATTTTCTGAATCATTCAGTTAAACAGACAGTCCAATTTTGACATCCAGAAGTATATCAAACATTTTTGGTATAATATTTTTTAAATAGTTATATTAACTTTAAAACTTTCGCGTTTCATTTTATTGTTATAATAATACTATCGGATATTAGTATTATACGCGTATAGATTTTTGGTAAACACTTAAATTTATTTACCTTGACCCGCTCGACGTTTCGACCAGGTTACACCAGCATATTCAAAATCCGTAATCACTACTTAGCTATATAACTAGAGATTCCCAGAAACATGGCATAACATCAATCAAGACAACACAGGTACAATTTCAAAGTATTGGTGATCTTTCCAGATGGATCTCCAAGTCCGGGCCCCGGTTATGCACCGTCATCCGGCGGTTTTTCACCAAATAGACACCACGATATAGTCACATCGTCCGATGCGGCCGTCACTCGGTTTCCTTTTTGGTCCGAAGGTAAAATCTGTTTCTTTGTTTGAATCTCTTAATCAGTTCTATTTTATCTCAGTACTGTACCTGATGTGTCTATTCTCTTGTCTGTTTCTGAATATTAAATTTCATATACTAAATCTAAATCACATTTAAGTACCTACTTCTTTCAATAAAAATATTTTTTAATTACTTTTATCTTCTTATAGTAGTCCTATGTACTATCAAAGGTGTCAATAACATATTATGCACTCCTACCGTACCCTAAATTTATGATAATTTACGTTTTTCGTTCTTCTTTATTTGATTCTCAGAAATTTTATTTTTATTAATTTATTTAGAAATCACATTAGTCAGTCAAATCATTAATGCAAAAGAACAGAATTGTTTTTCTTAACGTCATTTTTTAAAACTGTTCTGTTCCTAGATTTATACCTAATTCAAAATGACAATGTAAAGAAAATTATTTCCATTGATTTTAATACAACCCTGTGTCAGGGCAGTTTTTATAGCCCTCTAATAGTAAGTATCAAAAGTTGCAAAGCACATTTCCAATTTCAATACTGCTAAATACCAAAATAGGCACAGTTGACTTGACCATTAATAGCGCCGGACTTGAATGAAGGTCTTAGAAATCATATTGTCTAAACACTGCAATGCTACTTAATAAATAATAAAATTACCTGAATAACAATTTAGATATCATTGAGCTGTTATCTTTGCTACCTTTATCACCATTTCTTTACAAATATTAAAGAATTCCTATCTACATTTTTGAAGACAGTCAGTATTTACCGCAGAAAACAAAATATTAGATGCTAGATATATAAACTGTATTTAGCTTTCACTTTATAAGATAAACACATAAATAAACCCTCAAGGGCTTCTCAAATAAAATATTCATAGAAAAAAATTGCCACAGCGACCTCTTTTGCTTTTAAGAATACTTACACTTTCATGAAAAGGGAAGCCTACGTAGTCTTATTTTTAAAAGGCAGATGGAGCTACCCGTCCTTGTCAAACAACCTTTTTGCCTTTGAATATTTTTTTTCTATTAATTTCGATTAAACTTATATTACTTCTTTATTAACATTATTTAATATTCGTCATTATTCCCTAGACCTTCTAGTCCCAAACTATGCAGAGCTAGAAGCTAGCATCATCATCATTACATCAGCCAACGGACAACCACTATTAAACATAGGCCTTTTCTAAGATTTTTTACCCTCCGAGTTCTTGTGCCTTCCTTATCAATCGATAGTATTCTAGTGAATACTTCATAACAGCCCTTTAATGTCCCACTGCAGGGACTGGCCTTCTTCCGTGACGGAGAGATACTTGGCTTACTAATACCACACAGGCCAGACGGATTGGTATAGGGTTTAATTTCAAGTTTTCCTTATTTTTCATTGACACCCATGGGATGAGATAGGGTGGTGACATATTGTATTCTTACTCCATCACCACACGGAGAGTGAACACGAGAGTTTTTTATAAATACTATACATACACAATTACCTAATAATACCCAAACCAATGATAATCCATTTAATTATTGTTATGCCTACAAAAATTGCCATTGAGCTTCCGGATTGCGAGCACAATTACAGTATAAATAAATTAATGTTTATTAGAATTTAATAATATTGTTACAGGTGGATCACCAAGTCCAAACCCAAGTTACGTGCCGTCAAGCAGTTTCTCTCCCACTCGCCGCCATGAAGCAGTCACTTCGTCAGATGCAACCAGCGCCCGGTTCTCATTTTGGCCCGATGGTAATTATTTTGGTACTAAAATTTTATATTAGTGTTACTAGAATAATATTACTTACTTATAATAATATAATACACTTGCGAGCATACGAAAATCGGCAATCGGTTTAAAGTATAGATCTACATATACTTTAAAACAAATTGTACCTGTGTAAACAAAAATTAATTAAGTAAAGACTTTAGGGCTCTTTCAATTTAGCCGTTTCGTATCGTACCGCTGCCGTGCGTTTTTGGTGCGTTTTTCGAACGAAAAACTTATACAATAGTTTGTATCTGGCAGAGACCATCTCTAGGTGTATCATATTGTGCGCTCAGAGATGGTATCTGCCTTGTGTATCCATTACCAGATTAAATATCTCTTAAAGAGCCTCTACGTCTTGGCTTCGGCCGGATGTATGCCAAAGAACCGGATCTCCAATAGACCCGAGTATCATGGAAAAGAGCAGGATAAAGAGTAATAAGTCAGATATTGTGGTGATAGATCGGTCAGAGCGCCGTGTAATGATAATTTGACCCACCAGCATAGGGTACAAGGACCAAGCTACTTAGGTTAGGGCTCTAGAGATAGGAATCTCCTCACAATACGTGCCGTGTCAAGCAGTACTGCCTGCTGCATCAGACCTATGATTCAACTGCCAAGCGCAAGTCTCCGTAGAGGTTGATAGAGACTTTTTGGATTAAGTCCATTCACCTAAAGTACTATCGGAACAATGGTCGCCGAATCAACATTCCCCATGTCGACAACCTCGTGAGTCAAGTTCAATTTCTTTTTTTGACTCTCGATACTATAAATAATGCCATACGGCATGAAACGGCTAAATTGAAAGAGACATTACCTACTTTATTGATAAATAATTAAGTCCTTATAATTTTTTGTGGTTGGCGAAAAAGATTTGTTTATTTCTCATTCTTGTTGTTTCTGCACTCTGAAATACTATTACCACCTTACATTTTGATAATTCGCACTACAATTATAAACTTTAATGTATTTAGTTGGTTTCTTATCTTGTATGATCTTGTCAATGTGACTCTTTTGGGTTTTTAGAGTACGTTTAGGTTTACATTAGATTCATCATAACAACCCATTTATGTCCTACTGCAGGGACGGGCCTCCTCCCGTGATCGAGGGATACTTGGGCTACTAATACCACGCAGGCTAGACGGATTGGTATAGGGTTTAATTTCAAGTTTTCCTTCTATTTACTTCGTAAAGATAATATTCACGGATAATCCCTTAGTCGGTTTTTACTACAATTGTTTTTTATAAAATGTCTTAAATAAGTATTTTACGATTTTACTTATTTTGAAGGTGTGTTATTACACCTAAAATCGAATGGTAACTTAACATATATGCTCGGGCTACCAACCTATTATTAAATAAAACATTTCGTTGCAGTTGGCGTAAAAGAAGAAGCATCATCAAGCCTCGTATCGAACGCGGCACCTTATTCAAAATGTTTTATGTGAAATTGCCAAAGTAGTCAGAGGGAAATACAAGACTAGAGTAACATAAGTACTTTGCGAGAATTATATGAAGCTATTTGACTTAATAAATATCTTGGTGTAGTGTCCAATGTATAAATTACACGTGTATTTAATTTTAATAAATTTTGAATAATCGTACCCTTAATTATGGGTGAAATTACTGAAATTTAATTGAGCGTAATAAATGCACTGATTATTGACAGTATCTTGAATCATTTTGTAAAACTTTCTGAGGCACAATATTATTTTATAATATATGAGTTTGTTGTATGTATAAATTTATTTGTTCCCACAAAAATGAATTGCATAAACGCCATTGCTAGTTCAATTCAAGCTGTCGTCTTTATAGGAAACATCAATGCTTTTAAATAAAACAATTTAAATTATTTATTAAGTATATTTATTCTACAAACATCTTTGGACATAATTGGATATCAAAATATTATAATAAATAACCAAAATTTGGATTAAAATATCGACAGTTTCTAAATCAAATGTTCTTAAAGCTAAACATTGGTAATATCATTGGAAACACCTTATTTCTATTACAAGTTAAACATACCCATAAAAATATTTTGTAATAATTTTAAATACATAGTTTGCTACAATATTAAATAAAGTAATATATTATATTTGAAATAAAATAATATTTATATATTTTTACTGTATATAAATAAGCTACGTATAGTAATAAATGCGGTTAGTATTAATTTTATTCATAATATAATTATTAGTAAAAATATGTTTGTTATTTTACTAACAACTGAATTCAGTTTATCGAACTGCGGAATTAAAAAAAATATTAAAATGATATTGAGCATACTTGTATGTTATAACTACGGATCTTGGCTTTAGAGAGAAGATGCATGAGTAAGTAGCAACAAAAAGCAGATCAGTTTAGCACATTGATTTTATTATATTTGCCAAATAATATTTGACTGCTTACATTTAAGAAGGTACCTATGATTTGATGTTGGCTTATCTTTCCTTTCAGAGATACGTCCTTATTCCAACATATGAATTACTAATAAGTATGTAAATTAAATATAACTTATACCTTTTTTTCCAACGACAGCGACGTAGGGACAAAGGGGTATTTTATTTTTCAAACTACAACCTATTTTAAATTTGCCATCATTAACGCGTGCTCAAATAAGCAACAACTTTAGCTATAAAAGTAGCTACCAATGAATATACATTTCCAATAATTAATTTACTTATCGAAAAATGAAAAGAAATATCAACAAATAATCGCATTTATTACTCATACCGTAACTAATATATTTAAATATATATAGAAGGATTACTGATATTATATTCACAATAATAGGCTAATCACGATATCATTCGAGAGCCACTCAATAGGAATTTAATCAATGAAATTTTGATAAACCATCTTGACAAACCTTGCCTGTTTTGTAGAATATGCACAATAATATAATTGTATAAATGAATTGAATATATTATACATACATATATTTGTCAACTTGTATCTTTTGAAATGCCTACGATATTATAATGTTATCCTTTTCCGTATCAGTGCCTAAAAGATAATTATCAAAATGATCTAATATATAATACATAAAATATATAGAAATGTATATTTAGAAAAGTTAAAGTTACAACACTGTGGGTCCATGTATACTGTATAATGTTAAATTATCAAATACATTAATTGTAAAAAATAATAGTAGCTGTTATGATCACAACTCTCAAAGAAAATTATAAACTGTAATATAATATTTTCATAAAACTGTAATTGATAGACAGTGGTTATTTCAATACTTAGATTATTAAATACGGAATTATAAACGTTAAAGTTAACGTATCATCATCACATTTAAATTATTCCTACATTACCATTGACACATATACGTGCTCTTTCGTGGCTGTAACTGACAGCTTTGGCAGCCATATTTCTCTGTTTTTAAAGTCAAACTCCATTTATTTCATAAACGTCATAACTCTGTGTTGTTTACCTCATTCTATTTATTTGTGTTGAAGACAATATTCTATGCTTATTTATCTACCAGATTTCTTATTTTGAAACATTTTTAACTTAGACATCGAGAGTAAATTATTATTCCTATTAATTATTACTGAAAACAGATTACTGATTTTAAAACGCCTATTTTATTAATAATGTTAAGTATCTTATCAAGAATACAGATAATCAATAAAATCATATCAAGCTGATATGATTTAGTTTGAAGGAAAATGTTATTATTATATTGGTTATACTAGACACTGATCAAAATGTAATCGAGTAAATTACTTATGTACCTACTAGACAACACAAAATCTGCTACGAAAAATTAGTTGAAAATACAAAACATTTTGTAAACATGTATTAAATAAAAGAAACACATCTTTATATTTAATGCGACACAGTAATAAACATCATGAATATTTTATATAGTGTGTACGGTGGTACACTATTACTAAAAGACTTTTCACCACTTTTCATTTTCGTACAACTTACTCCATAAACTTTTTGCAGAACCTACTGTGGTAGTTTGTATGGTAGTTTTTAACAGAGAAGTACATTTTTAGGGGTTCCTTTATTATCCTAGATACATCGATCTTAGACCATAGGACTAATGTCATCGCCTTTCAGTCTAAAGCTGTGGTAAAACACACAAGGTAAAGTGACTGTTTACAGCGTTATTCTGTGATGCAATCAAATTCGTTTGACGATTTTGCAATTTAGTGTTAACAAAGCATGGTTACGTACGCATATAAAAGTTTGCGCTTTGTAAAGTATTTAACTTTCTTGTAAGCTTTCGTCAGTGAGAACGCAACGCCGCCGTTTCATTATCCTCAAGATTGACCTAATTACAAAGTAATTGTTACGTGAAACGTGACACAGAATCACTAGCAAATAAAAAACTGCATAAAGAATAACAATTGTAATAACTTTTCAAACGAGTTTTTATGGGTGCAATATTATAAAGATAAATTAAAAACTTTTTACTGTAATTTACTCTTTCAACATCAGACAGGTTACACTTCAAGTTATTTCTACTTTTGATAGAATTATTACGTAAATTATGACAGCTAACAAAGATTTTTTTACTTTGTTCAGCTCACCTTAAGATTAAAACAAAATTATCAAATAAGTATTATAATATATAAACTGCATTAAGTACTTAAATATTTTCTCTTTTGTAACCACAATTTACTTTATTTATCTAAAAGCCCCGTTTTGGTATCAAAAATAAGTCCCTACTTATAAAATTTGGATATCATCGTTCTTGTCATGAAGAACAAGAGAATTTCTCTAAAAAATAACACACCTGAGACCAAATAGAGTTTCTATAAAAAAATGTTAAAAAGGAGTATATTTAATAACTATGTAAATTACTGGCAATCATACAAAATCGCAGTATAATACTTAAATAGGAACACAGAATCACATTATGCTATAAAATGTTATCAAAAAATGTGTCCTAATACAAAAGAATAATAAACATAGATGATTATGTCTTTGCAGTTTTACAAGAATTGGTCCTTTACGCTGTGTATGTCTAATACGCAGTTCACCTACCTCGCGTTATGACTAGTCAAAAGAATAAGTAGGCATAACGCTAGTTAGACTTGCTTCGATATAGACCAACAGCTGTAAAGGCCAAATAATAACCAGACCAACTGAGATTTAGTCTTCTAAACACTTGGATTTGGTTAACCGGCTATTAGCTTGCACTAGGATTAAGTATTGATATTTTACCATGCTACTAGTATTCTGGGCACGTTTTCACGCAAAATTCGTGCGGAGTACAAACTGGATATGAGGATGTCAACACAGAATTTTGACGAATTGCTGTCAATTATATCGAGCTCTATTCAACGACATGATACATTCATGAGAGATGCTTTACCAGCCAAAATTAAACTGGAAATAACGCTAACATTTTTGGCTTCAGGAATGAACTATCGGTTCCTGAGTCACTTTTATCGTGTCTCGTTTTCGCTATGTAATTGCACCAATTTTAAGGTTTCGTCTTCGCTAAGCCGCTTCATTTTGAAAAAAAAAACGTGGTTACTCTACAACGCAGCGGCAGTGACAACCACGCAATGACTTGTCTGTTTACACGGGGTTTATTTGGCTGTCACGGGGGTGTGCAGGTGGCGGGGGGCGCCAACTGACTTCAAAATATTCGTGTGCGAATATTCAAGTCAGCGCTGACTTCAAGCCACTGTACTGACTTCAAATCAGTTTACACGGGCTTTTTTTCGAGTCAGCACTGACTTGCCTCGAATTTGAAGTCAGTTACTGACCCTGTGTAAATCAGCTTTTATGCCTACTTATTCTTTTGACTATTCATAACGCGAGGTAGGTGAACTGCGTATTAGGCCCACATAGCGTAAAGGTTAGGCATAACGCGATAAAGACCATGTAAGATTAAGGCATAAAGCGAAGTAGTCCTCATCCGAAGTAAGCAAATGGCGACCTAGTCAAACATATACTTAGGCTAAAAGCTATTGAAAATGACATTTAGTCATAACGCGAGGTAGGTGAACTGCGTATTAGACATACATAGCGTAAAGGGAATTGGTGATGTAATGTTTTTTTAAAAGCGTTTACAGGGCTCACTACCGTTGCCAAATGATGTCTACTAAGTCTTTAGAAGAGGCGATGAAATATTTTTTATCACACTCTCAACACTTTAAATGTTTTTTCAATTATATAAATATTGCATTTTAAACAAAAACGGAAGTTTTATTTTCAAATGCCAAATTTAACTAATTTCCAATTATAAATTTAATTATTTAATTATAAAATTGAAAAAACCCTGAGTTTTTGTATGATTGCCGGTGTTACCAAAATTTTGATACATCTGACATTAATGACAGAGTGTTTTAAGTTGTAAACTAAACAAGGTTCATGGGTTAGGTTTAGCCCAAAACATTCTTAACTTTCTTGTTGTGTTAATTTCTCACTTTACATGTGTCCTATGTTTAAAGTTGAAACTTATTGTCAAATTACTTTGACGAATCTTTTCTCTTCAAACGAAGTGATTTACTGCGAGGTTCCGCAGGTCGTTGAAGTAAGCCCGGTGTTCCTTCAACGCTGAGCGAGTGTCCGCGTTCACGTCCAGGAATGGAATGAGTAAGTAGCACAGAATTATTGTGAGCGGAGATCATCGGCAATTCACTATAAGCAGAAGCTTCACATCCTCTGATGATGTCACTTCTTAAGTCCGAAGCAGCCATTGACGTCAAGTCATCAGAATCAATATCTTCATCCTCTATCATCTCCATGCACCTGAAAACATACGGTAAGTTAAAACTTGCTTTTGAATATTTAATAACATGTATCATGCATTCGCTACAATATATTCGCAGAAGCCAGAGGATTGCTTGTGTTTTATAGTTAACACTAACCTTAATTCTATTTTATTAATTCTTTGTTTAATTTTAGCTTGTTGCTCTCCGACGTCCGTTAGCAGTCCTTGCATACGGTTTGACAACATATCAACAGTCAATCCTAATTCATGCACCTGCTCCTCTAAACTTTGTTGAGTTGCTTGCGCATTTTCGAATATAGCTTCATCAAGTAATCCATCCTGTTAGTTTATAAATATAATTAGTTGGGTATTTATTCATCTAAGTGCAAAAAGTTTACGAGTGCTTTCTGTATTTTACTCCGTGGGTGTGGTAAAAGCCGACTAAAGTAAGGTTTGCAGATATTTCTATATGAAAACAAAAGAACAAAAACTTGATTTAAAACAAAAAATAATTTACCAACCCTTACACACACAGTATTTGCCATCATAATTTACCTTTCTCAATAATTGACAGCCACGTTCAGTGAGTGTAGTTCTGGCATCAGGATAATCAGCAAGTGCTTCCCACAAATCCCGTTTTGCCAAACAAAATAAATCCGAATAACCAAGTGCTCTCACGTTTGCTGTTCGTCTATTACCAGTTCTGTTTCCTGCTATCTCTAGAACACTTACTTCACCGAAAACAGAACCAGCACTTAGTGTAGCTAGCACAGTTTTACCATCGTCTGCTACTACCTGAAGTCTTCCTCGTTTCACTATATACATTTCTTTCCCAACATCGCCTTTTCGGCATATGTAATCGCCTGGACTAAAAACTTGTAGTTTCAACTTCAGCACGAGAGCTTCCAGCAAACCTGGCTCACAATCTTGAAAGATACGGACTTTTCGTAGAGTATCCAAATGTACACGTATTGCTATTTCAGCTTTTAGTTTATCTGGCAAAGAAGACAAAACATTCTCTTCATCTAAAGCCCCACTCTGAGCCCATGTGTAAGCAAACCAACGAATGACTCTAGCTTCAAGTTCTCCACTGACTTTTCTAAACGCCATGTATTGTTTCACTCCGTCCATTTTATTCTGGAACTCAACTCTAGCTACATTCATATTCGAAATCATGGATCCAATATTTCCAACAATTGTTGCAAAGATTAAAACCCCAGCTAAAAAGTCCGCTACTACAAAGAGGTATTCAGCATCAATTTCTGGCTGCGGTGTTTCTCCAATTGTTGTAAGTGTCAAAGTAGACCAGTAGAAACTGTAAATGTATTGATGAGCCAATGACTCGTTCCTGAAGCCTGTTATGTTGTATACCCAGCTGTCTGTACCAAAACCAATTGCATAGCTTATGGCAAAGTACAAGCACGCATTCCAATGGATAAGTACAAGTATTGCCATAACGACCTGTAAATAAATGAAGTAATCAATGCATGAAGATCTCAAACTTGTATTCACAAATACAAGTATGTGATGAAGATTGTATAAGTTTACCAAGGGAACTTTAGAATGTTATTTTAAGTACGCCCAGAAACAATTCAAGATTTGCATTTAAATTCGAAAATGTGACCTACAAGAAACTATTAATAAAGAGGTCTAGATGTAGTTCCTCCTGTTTGTAAACGTATTTGTAAGAATTTTGTCAAACTTGATATTGATAGTAGAACAGGTCAAAGCACTTAAAAAAATAGAACGTGTGTACACTAAGCAATATATTTACATTTTTGCAAAGTAAACTACAAGTGGTGATAAATTATGCAAGTATGGAAAATTTTCCTAAGCTATAAGTGTAACGTGTGCAGTGTTTGAGTAAGTACTAGCACTGACCTTACAAATCCTGAAGGCATTTGGATAACTAGTAGCAGTCTCGGTACGATCAAACCACTCCCACATTCGGGGCAGGCGGAATAATCGGTTTAATCGTACTATAACAGGGCACGGCAAGCGTTTCTGAAACACAATCAATATTGACACTTAGACTATAACAAAGTTAAAGAATGTCTTAGTGGAATATTTTCCGTTTCTGTAGATCTATAAAGGTCAGCTCAGCACATAGCAAACTTCTTAACTGCATATAAATTTTTCCTCCGATATCGCCATAAAATTAAGCTATATTTTACAGCATGTAGTGACGGAATAAAATTGTTATTATTTACAAATAAGCGAAGTAAGTTTACGACATCCATGGAATGAGACAAGGTTTTGATTCCGTTATCTATACTCCGCAACTGTATGGAGACACACACATAGTCACTTGAAATATAAATAACAGCAGTAACAATTAAACTTATTTTTGTCGGACAATATTCCCGATCATACAAAAAAACTTCATCATTTTTATTCGCAAAACTTACAACACGTTCAAATTGTTAACTGCCTAGTCTGCGCTCATCCTAACTAGTACTTCACATTGCAACTCACCCTAAATGGGTCACAGAGTGACAGTTTTAACGTAGTTTGTAAATAACAAAGTTTATTCAGGAAATGACCGGTGTCCCTTTAACCCCTTACTGTCAATTGAAGCTATTAAGACTTTGGCTAACGTTACTGAGAACAGTGAAATTTTATGGTAAAAGCCACAAACAAGCCTGTTGCAAGCATAATTACGAACTTGCTGAAAGGTAAGAAAAATATAAATAGGGAAGGCAGGTTTAGATTGTCCTGGGATGTTACCTTCGTGGTGTAAGTGTTGTGCTCAAGTTATCTTGTCAGATCACGCTGTTGATCCTAGGACTCAATTGGTCACTCTCATTAAGCTTCACGTCATGAAGGGTTTTCCCTAGGCGGTTTTTCAACGTCAACTGGATATGGAGATGCTATGTTTACACTTGAACTACTTGGTATACTTATCATTTTATCACTCTACACAGAAATGGAATAAAAAATGCTTACATACAAAATAAACGTAAATCATTTCAGTAAATACTAACATCATCGCAAGTTCCTGGGCGCCACCAGTAGTAAGCCATGTCAGTTGGTATCAATGACATTACATCATATCGCCAAGAAACTGACTTCAGGTAATGTTGCCGTAACATTTTTGGATCTTTCACCATAAGACCTTGTTCGAGATAGCCTGTGAATAAAGAGGATGAATAAAAATGATATAAATAAATATAAAAAAAGAAATCCGTTTGCTGAGGAGACTTAAATGGTTGGTAGGGTATTGTGTTGCGGTATGCTGCAGCCGTGCTTGAAGCAGTATGTTCGGATTATTGTACTAAGCCTGGATGGAATTTGTGTCCCATAAAAAATGTTTGTAAGAGGTTCTATGACATTTCTTGAAGTGATAGTAGTGTTTTATTACTATAGAAAAAATAAACGTTGATCGCACACATAATTGTCTCGCAAAAGAATAAATTCCGCAAGTGCACTGAAGACGATATGCAGTCGCTACATTTTTCATGAAGGCTCTATACATATTATGTTTATTTTATT
This sequence comes from Schrankia costaestrigalis, assembly GCA_905475405.1. Classification (NCBI taxonomy): domain Eukaryota; kingdom Metazoa; phylum Arthropoda; class Insecta; order Lepidoptera; family Erebidae; genus Schrankia; species Schrankia costaestrigalis. The sequence continues at coordinate 18,767,913 of FR997825.1, read as the reverse complement.
TCCATTCATAAAAAACGATTGGAGGAGGCCTATCTGAGAGTAATATGAATGGATGGATATTATGATAAAATATATAATTATAAGAGATGTAGTAAGAGTGGTTGTTAAGGCATGTTCCGTTGCATGTTGTCGAACAAGGCAGATGAGTCGTGACGTCACCGCGTTTTGCCGGGAAAATAAACACGTTTGTACGGAACCGTCAGTGCTCGAGTCAGACTCGGACTTGACCGGTTTCGGACCGGAGGAGACCGACAAATTACTCGCCGATGATAAGTTCCTCGTCTAAGTTCTCGTACCGCGTGCGACACAAGCTTTTAACTTATATTATGTAGTACCTTTACATTTAAGCACAAAACAGTTATGGACTACTACACGGAGGTGGATTCAGAGTGCACAGCGGTAGTACCCAGTTAGACGGCCTTCTGATGAAGAGACCTTCCACCTGTATCCTTGTATTTCACTACCTTTAATGCATAAACAAGGAAATTGAATTAAAATAAAATGGCCAATCAATCAAAATAGCCATAGGACCGTGACACTAAAAGCACAGTGCAATATTTGCGCGGAAAACCAACTAGGCAGGGTCGAATGTTTGTTCACACGTTAGCTAAATTTGATGACGCAAGGCGCGGCTTTGCGTGTGTTGGTATCGTATCAAATTGTTGATTTGCAGGCTCGCTCGAAAACACCAATAACGTTGTCGTAAGTGATATCGATTCTAATCTTAGATACTGTTGAGATAACAGTATAACATTACTACAATAATTATCAAATTGAAAATATGATTCTAATTAGTATGTTGTAATAGGTGACGACTTAAATACTACCATCGAACAGTCACTATTTGTAAAGAAGAAGGAAAGTTTGACAGAAAACCCAGCACCAACCCCTCTGCCTTGTGTGCTATCTGTAAGTTTAGTTTACCTCGAGGAAACTCATATTAGAAGTCGGTCCTACATGGGCTGCTAAAGTGATAACAAAAAGAGGTCGATATATCAGAATGTTCGCAATATGGCAATGTTTGCACGGGGATTATAAAAGTAGCTAGGAATAAAGACACAAGATGCCATAATTTCTTTAATTAATAGCAGTCAGTCGAAGTAAAAAGTTAATATTTACAAACTATAGCCGCTGCACCTTATAGGTACTAAGTCTTACTTTAAAGTAAATTTATAGATACGACTGAATTGATGACGCATGTTTCAACTATCAGGTTAAGGTAATAGAGTAAGCAAAAGCTATTAAAAGCATATAACTCGAACTAAATTCGGTTTGTAAACTTTTTTCTGGCTCGAGTACTGAGTAATCGGGCATCACATGTAAATATTTCTAATTTTTCATGAGCGGATTTTGAGATAGTTACGGAACTTACAATTTTGGTCTCCAAAGTGATCTTTATAACCATCAATTGAAAAACGAATTCAACAGTTTATGTAGTGATAGTAAACAAGTAATCACAATTGATTTTTAAAATCTGCCTTACAACTGTGACTGACTTAAACAAGGTCAAAATTATTGATCAGTTAAGCCCTCTAGGCGTCAGAAGAATTGGGTAGTTCTGATTGGCAACCTTTGTAACCCGGAAAACATTTTAGCATGAAAAGAATACATCAGTTTTCTGATATAGATTAATAAATAGACAAAAATAGTAACTTGAAAAGTCGAATACATCGTCAACATAATTAATTTGTCACCACCAGGATTTTTGCCTCTTTTCAGCTTTAGATTGATATATCTTTCAATAGATACTTCGCAATTGTATGAATATGTTATGTTTTGTATTAATACTGTAATGTTTTTATCACTTAAGCTATTTTGTTAGATTTTAAATTAACCTAGGAAGGTATTAAACTATTCATGGTACAAACGTTTAGTAGCAGCCAAGTCTCTAAAGAATATGTTGCAGTAAGGCTCAAACTTCCAACCAACTCTAAAATACAGGCGGGTGTCTGCCTCAGTTTTCTGCAGCAGACATCCTTAAGTTTTAACGTTCGCTCTGAGAGTTCTACTGAAAGCGGGTGAAACTGGTTGCACGGCTCATAATTAATATGAGACAGTTTGACGTTTGAAGTTACTTATTTGATGAAGTTGTTACAAAAAATCTGTCCAGTTTTAACTGACAATGGTCTTCCTTACATCTCAATATCTATGTCTATAGGTTATGTGACCGAGTGACCCGGATATTTGACCGGTTTGTGTTCACTATTTGAGAGCAATGTGGGTTTAATTAAATTGTTAGACAAAATACTAACGAAGTACTTTAATACAATACAACAATCTGCAAAACACTAAAACCTTTTTAAGTACATTCGTAACTGAATAGAGGAGAAAAGATAGAGACAAAGGAAACTGAATAGGTCAATTTGGACCCTTATTTACAATTATTATGTTTAGGACAACGATTAGGTCATATCATCATAACAGTCCATTAATGTCCCACTGCAAGGACGGGCCTCCTCCCATGACGGAGTGATACTTGGCCTACTAATACCACGCTGGCCAGATGGATTGGTATAGGGTTAAATTGCAAGTTTTCCATTTTTTTATTTTGTAAAGATAATATTCACGGATAGTCCCTTAGTCGGTTTTTACGACACCCGTGGGATGCGATGGGGTGGTGACATATTGTATTCACCGTACACCACACGGAGATTAGGTCTGACGTGTTAATTTGGAAGCTTAGTAAAATATACTTCGGCATTTTTCAAATCTATTTTTGAGGATCAATATTACAGCAAGTAAGTACTACAGAAAGTAAGTTTCTGTAACAACCTTTTTTTATGAATAGTAATAGTACCTACTTAGAAATTAAACTTGGTAAAATTACTTTTCTTTGGCGTTATAGTTTGTTAGACTAGACAGTTTGTGTGACTGTGAGAGAAATTAGTTACAAGCTACGGTATGGCAATACTAAATAGCTAACTATCTCAATGTTCTAGCAACATTCTGACGTACGAAGCTGAAGTTATTCCCTATAGTTTAACTGTAACGCGCTCTATTAATATGACATAACTTTATCAGACATGATTTAATTACGCTAAATGGTATTCAAAGGTGTACCTAATGTGATTTTAGGTGAAAGACGAAGGCAATAGATGTATACTAGAAAAAAATCTACTTATCCTTTGTTTGGAGCGTTTTATTTTAAAAAGCATGTCAATTCTCGTACCTTAAAATCGTTAAAAATTCGGTTAAGTTAAATTTAGTTGTCAAATCGTCACACAATAGGTAGGACAATTTGACAACTAAAGTTAACTTAACTGGATTTTTAACGATTTTAAGGTACGAGAATGACATGAAGAATATAAATACTTAGTATTTTAAATTTTATGATATTTTCTTGTAGACAATTAGTAATAGTTTTGGACTTGATGGCGTAGGTCTATTGAATGTGTGAAAAATATTATTATTGTAAAGTATGCAATCTTGACGAACTCGCTGGCTCGGCGGTAGCGCAAACGGCTGCCGTGCGCGAGGTTGTGGGTTCGACCCACGCACAAATATTTGTGAGATCCAAAAATTATTAACCTGAGTCTGGGTGTCCTTTGTGTACGTTAATTGATGTTTGTAAAAAGTCCCCGCGACACAGGGCATGATTCCTAGTGCGGAAGTTGACTTTTTTATAAAAAAAAACATCTAGCGCGAAAATGCCTCCATAACTTTTCTTGGCGCTTATAATAATTATGTCTGTTTGTGTATAGGTTTTCCTATTTTAGAAAATATACACACATCATAAAGGTAATATACTTACAATATATTTCCTGATACTTAAATAAATATCTATATAAAATAATAGGTAATATTAAAAATGCTTTAATAAATAAGAAAATATTAAAAAAAATCACGAAACCAGGTTGTACGCGTATATGTACCTAAAATACAAAAACATATAGTAAAAACTTCATTGAGTATGTGTAAACGAAGATAAACAACAAGTAAGTTCATAGACCACAATAATTATATTATAGGTAAACAGTAAGTCAAATTCAGCTAAATATATTTAAAGGACACGTTTATCTAAAACGTTCGCTTTTAACGGTTTATTTTCACGCACAGCCGCTGAGCAACATTATCTAAAGACATAGGTATAATTTATAGAATGAAGACTTAAGTTAAAATAAATAATTATAATATACTTAGAATAGATAAGTTATTAGTTATTCATAAAACGACTTTCATAATAAACGTTTTCAAACGTTTCAAGCTTAATTATGTAGCTTAAGTTACTTTTTAATAAATTATTAAAAAAATATATTTAATTTTTCTTAATTTTAAGCACCAAAGTAAAAAATTAATTTATTTATTAAAATTATTATTTATTATTCTACATAATACATTTATCATTGACAAGCCAACTTTGTCGATGGCGACGTGTGTGTTAACGAGTCACATAAACGAAATTGCACACTTTTGAAAACGTTTTCCTCACCACAAAACAAATAATAGAAACTTTTTACGCACCTTCATGAACATGGACGATGGTATCGAAGACATAGACAGTATCGCACACGTAGTCCAGGACATACCAGAGATATGTCAGATTATCCAAGTTATCCAACTTCCAAAAGACAGCCCTTCCAATTACGAAGACCACGTTGTATAATATTGCCAGCGACACGACGGCCAACCACTAAAAGAAAAAAATGAAGAAATTTGATTTTATCTATGATACGTGGGTTTTACCGCTTGGCCTCTAGCGCTTTTCAATTTTACGCCGGAATGGTTTTACTTAGTTAAAGTTTGAGTCGTTTTTTGCCTATATTTCAGAATACTCGTTTACATTCAAAAATAGATAGTAATATCGTCTATTAATATAGCAAGGTAGGTATAATATGAAATAGTTTCCGGAATGAAACAGGGTATATAATGATATCTTGTTTCATTCCGGAAATTACATCATTATGGTGCTGTGAATGATTATTGGAATTATGATTAATCAATAAGACTTGTACTTGTATCTAGGTATGTTTGTTTCGTTTTGCTATACCTCCATTGCAATTGTTTTTGTTCTTGATATTTTCTAGTGTTTGCGATATCATAATATTTTCTTGTTAAAAATGAAATACTTATTAACGAAATTAAATAAATCATGGTTTGCATAACATCATTATTGTTCCAAAAGAAAAATAATTTCGGTTTGTTTTCGTACGATTAAAAAAACCTAAATATATACATACATGGTAATGTGCCGGTAATGTAGGATCAAACGCCAATTTCATGCCACAAAACCATTTAGATCTCTTTGCTTGATACAAAGGCTCCTCAGGGTCGCTGAATGTTTGTGCAGCAAATTTATCCAGGAACCAGTCCGGGGGTTTTGTCCGTCCTTCGCCACTGATGCGGCAACGTAGACGCCTGGTTACTCTGTTAAACTGTTTTCGTATCCAATTACCTCTGTTGGCGACTTCGGCAGCCGCCTGTGAAAGAGAAATCAACGTTTATTTTAGAAGAAAATTATAGACTTTACCATTGAATGCGGCAATATAGATGGTAAACAACGAAGAACATTTAAATTTTTCAAACTTGAAATTCTTGAAACTGTAATAGTAGTAAAAAGGTTTTTGATTAAGTTAAAATAATTTAATAATATCACCTACAAGTGTTAAAGGACTTATTGTCAGTGTAAATATTTAAAGTTATGTTTAATGGTTAATATTGTAAAGGATAAAAAACTTATCGATTTAAAACGCAATCATCGCAATGGGGAACCGAGTCGAGAGGTACACGAAGGCATGGAAAAGTAATACAATAGGGCTAATCATTCTATCCGACATTCGAGGACCGAGTTTTTGTACGAGAGAAATAGAACATTCTGATAGCAATAGTGCGCACACTTCTACAAAAAGATGGACAAAAATCAAATAACTCTATGCAAAAATAAAATTGGGCGGATTTTCTGTCCTAAAAAAGTCTGACGCAGCCTAAAGGCCGGTTTTCACCGCGAGCGGAACGGACCCATTAATGACTTCGTTAAAATCGCAAACGCAAACTGCATAGTTGTATTTCCAGCAACAAATATTCGGAGAGAGTTTGCATGCAGTTTGTATTGTAAGGTAAAATGAGACATTAATGGTTCCGTTCCGAACGCGGTTGGAAATCTGACTTAAATGCTGAATTTTGTCTAAACATAGCTTAGTGGTCAACTAATTTAAAGACTGTTACATCATGAAATTGCACTTTTTTTGAGTAATTGATCAACTCTTAAAATTAATTTAACTTTATAATAAATCTTATCAGAAATCTGTACCTAGTCTTCGAGTTTCTGTACTTTTCAGGTTTCGTAGCGCAAAATGTTCATTTTGCCTTACCATAGTACTGGAAGGATGCTACGGGAAATCATGAGTACTGTGCTCATCTGCAATAGATTATGTAAACCCTACCAAACTACTCCTAACCTTGGTTACGAGTATAATCGATATATTCTTCGCAAGAGCGAAATTATTAATACATTAAAACAGTTTCTTAGTATTTCTTGATTATAATTGACACACGAAAATCGAGACTCAATATAATCTTATTTTAACAATTTTGATAGCTTTTAGAAAAGGGATTGAGTGTTTCATCAACCCTATAAATTAATTTAACTATTTCAAATATTATTATCTTATCAGATCATGTTTGACGATAATTACAACGATGTTATAGTTCAAAGGTCATAACATCCTTGAGCAATATCGAAAAGTAAATACAACCTTACATATAAATGTAATTACGAGTACAACATAATTTATAAATAGCATCCTCATAAAATATAATAATATTCTTTCCTTGTGACATTTGATACTGCTTAATATTTGTTGTGTGTATGTTTCGTATTGCTGGCTTACATCTCAATGAGAGTCGTTATGCCATAAGTAAGTGTCAGTTGAAGCATGAGCGATGAATTTAGATTGACTTTTATCAATGTGTAACATGACATTGAAATTACTTTGGAATCTAATTTACAAGGATGAGGTTAATGTTATTTGTTATAGAAAATAGATGGCGTTAGATTGTAAAGTGGAAGATAGGTTAATGGTAAATTAAAGAGCATCAAGTGGTTGCAAATAAAGAATAATAATATTGAATGATGCTCTAATTTAGCTTAGAGATAGCTATCATCCTTTTGTAGACATAAATGAAAGGATTATATAGCAATTCGAATTAGATACTACAGCTTGTGAAAGCCACATCAACTTGAATGCGGTCCCGTACACATTGACAGAGACGTAATACGCTTGCCTTTATCAGTGGCAGTCTAGGCCGTGGCTTGTATACCACAGGCGTATGTTTGAATGAGACGGGCGGGGACTGGAAGGGTTGGCGCGTACTTGGAGAATTACCTACGTCCAGCAGTGAACAGCTTATTATAGATAAAAAAGATAACGTCTGGTGGAGAGTTCTCCGCTCCGCTTCTCTACTGAGCCTATAGTCCACAATTTAGCTTGTCATAACGCGTTTTTTGTCTTGTCACTATACTGTATCTATAAAAGCATAGACTTGCATATCATGACATCAGAATCGAGAGTTATTGATGCTTATGTATAACTCATAACAATGTACTTTATATATTAGGTTTACGCTGTATGTTTATATACAGGCTCATTAGTTGGCAGTTTTGGTTAACAGCTTGATATGCGTCAATAGATTTTATGTATGAGTTTTATATGATTTGATTTTTTGTTAGGGTGAAATAATTATAGATATTTTAATATTTATACTAATATTATAAAACTGATGACTTTGTTTGTTTGTTTGTTTGAACGCGCTAATCTGAGGAACTATTCTTCGAATTGAATATTGTTTTTAGTGTTGGATAGACCATTTATTGAGAAAGGCTTTAGGCTATATAACATTACGCTACGACCAAAAAAAAAGTAATATAGGCTGTCACTAGAGTACAACTATCCCTGCAGTGAGGCATTAATTGGTTGTTAGAATATTTCCAAATATAACCTATGTGTCGTACAGGCAAATGGTTTGACTTTATTTGATTGATGGTTTGCTCTCTTTGCTTGCCTTTCCCATTTTGCAATTTTGGTAAGTGAAGTTGATTCAATATCCATTTCCATCCTTTGAAGGGTTTAGCCTATCCGTTTAGGCTTTGACAAAGTGGTAGTCGGATTTTCCTATAGCAAATATGAAGGTGAAATTTTTGCACTAATGAAAAAATGTCTGCATCATACTTATTTTATTTGTTCTGAGTATCTGTGTTCATTTATATTAATAATCAAAGATAAGATTCGGGTGTCATTGGTTATCTTTGGAACTACTGAATCGATTTTGAAAATTAAGGGGTATTTTCCGTTCTCTATACTTACACATACACTTGCACACAATACATCGCTTGGTTTAAGATTACATGGCGTTTTGATGACGTTCACGTCATGTAGTAATACTAATTAGTGACGTATTTATATTTGATCAAAGTTTAATAAGAACCTATTTCCTAAAAAATATAAAACCAAACTAATATAGCTAATAAGTAGGTACATGTTTCCAGTAGAAAGTTACAACAAATGCCAAAATTGCTTAAAAATTTGGTCTAAAAATTAGGACTATTCGCAAGTATCCAGACCAATAGCAAAAAACCGAAGAAAGTAGTTGATAATAATGTAGCTAGAATTACGAAACTTGTTTGTGAGATGTGTGAACGTAAATCAATAATTAATACCGGTAAGTGATTTCAGCAATTCTATCGTTAATTGGAAATATATCAGCGAAATAAGTTTAATTGAGCGCCCTTCAAGTATGTGCGCCCTTCAAGTATGACAAAAACAGATACCTGATACTCATTTGGATTTGTTTATCCTCAAATAATGCCGTGTTATTATTACCTTATTATTTGACAGCGATTTTCATAACAGTCTAATTAAACCCCTGAGGAATTAGAGATTATACTGTTTTAAATAAATTGTGTCATGAGCCTTTTAGTAGGTACAATAACAATTGTCTATTATTTAAACTAAAATATTTAGCTGTCATAACAGCTCATTAATGTCCCACTGAAGGGACGGGCGGGCCTCACCCCGTGACGGAGAGATACTTGGCCTACTAATACCACACTGGCCAGACGGATTGGTATAGAGTTTAATTTCAAGTTTTCCTTCTTTTTATTTCGTAAAGATAATATTCACGGATAGTCCCTTAGTCGGTTTTTACGAAACCAATGGGATGAGATGGGGTACACATATTGTATTCTTACTCCGTCACCACACGGAAAATTATATTTAGCTGTAAAAATACAAAAAGTTTAACGTCATTTGAAGCCCAAAGTAGGATTCAAACTTATCAGCTGCAGAATGTCTAATTCGATTCAACAATGGAGTCCTACGATACGTCCTATAATTGAATAAAAGAAGCCTGTCACTGATGGCTACACACGAATTTTTCACGCTTTTACTATATTTAGCAGACGTCCAACCGAATTTAGGATGGTACCGTGGGCGAAGTAAATCCGTTCCTAAATTAAAACTCGCATAGGTAGCAAACTGTCAAGTTCGATTTAAAGCTCGCAAATAGAATTAAATTTAAAAAGTTTGGATGAAGTTAATTTCTGGGAATGTAGTTACATCCTCTTGTTGAATCTTAGGCAAGGAGTGGAAATGTCACGCAACGTTTTTAATTAGAATCAGCAAAGTTGAATGCAATTCAGGAAACTTGAATGAAAATCTACATTTATTTTATAAAGAGTATGCAATTCGATCATATCGAATTGCATAAAAAACATAGTAAATACAGTCCAGAAGGATGATAGTCAAAAAACAACAATCTAAGTACTCATATGTACCTACTCGTATACAATAAGAAAGTACTACGGATTCAATAGTCTTTTTTTTTAGAACAAACGCAACTGACATCAACAATAATGTGACTTGCTGGCCAGCATCTACAAACCAGAAGGCAAATTCTTGTCAGTGTATTTATTATAATTTCATTTCGGTTTCAAGTGATAACTCTACAGATTATAATCAGCGTTTGGCGCTATCTCATTGGTTAATAAAGTGTTAATATTGACATACTTCAGTGACTTTTCAAGTTGACTGACTAAGATTGAGTTGAGATTTAAAACTAATAAATATATAATTACGAGAATTACTATCCGTGTTGTGACGGAGTAAGAATACAATATGTCACCACCCCATCTCATCCCATGGGTGTCGTAGAAACCGACTTATGGACTATCATCTTAATGAAATAAAAAGAAGGAAAACTTGAAATTAAACCCTATACCAATCCGTCTGGCCAGCGTGGTATTGGTAGGCCAAATATCCCTCCGTCACGGGAGGAGGCCCGTCCCTCCAGACGAACATTAGTGGGCTGTTATGATGATGACGAGAATTACCCTATAACTGATAGCACTGATCCAGACACTCGGTACAAGTTCTCGCGAACTTATTTCAGCCCATCGTTATACTTAATTACCTTAGTAGTAGTAAGCTTTAACTACTCGACTACAACGTCACTTTAATAGCGTCGAGTTCATTAAACACTATAACATTGTATAGGAAGTATTTTACTTGACACGAACATTTCATTTGTGTGCCTTTAGTCGTTAAATGCTATAATAATTAGTGACTGTTCTTTCTTATTCGTCTTCTTGTGCAAATTGTAGTGGATATTTATCAGTATGACCTTAATTTCTTTTTGGTTTATTTACTTTATTATTATTATACAAGTACTTTATACCGGTACCCATAAAATATAAGTACAACCTACTTGTAAAATACTACTAACTGAACAATTGACTTTCGTAAAATTGTACTTTGAACTTCTCAAAACATTTTACTAAGAAACTATGTTTTTTTTTTCATATAATCCACCGATAACTACCAGTTTTGCATATCTGTAATGCATCTCTCTAAGATAAGTATATCTCAATACGTAGAGGACGTTCGTTCTTGCATTAAATTACATTTAAAAATGAATCAATTGCAAGACATCTGCAACATAATATAGTTTATTTCCACATGTAAAGACAAATGTAAATGAGAAAACAAATCATAGAAAAATTAGCAATCACGATAGTAAGTAGATTTATTATAAGCCCCATTGAAAGTTACCGTCCTAACTTTTATATGGCAATAATACATTTATGACATGCATATTGGATTATATAGCCAGTAAAAGAGAGCCATTTTTGTGTTTTACTGATCATACAACTATAGGTTTTACGGTGCATACATAAATTATTTCTCTATAAACAATTTCATAATGTATGGTTCATCCAAACGGAAAACGGATTGACATATTTAGAGTAGGTGCAGAAGGGTGTGAGGTTACTTTGGCTCCTTGTAACATGTACATACATTTATGTACTTAGTTTTATTACGTACAGATCTAATATGTTTAAAATGTTCACTAGCCTCTTGTAGACAATAAAGAGAAACAAAATATATATAAAAACTTAACATCTTTATGTACTGTACTGACTCTATTTTAAGTAAAATAAATCATTACATTTCATACATATTGCGAGCGAGAGAGTGAACTAAAACAGGCTAAATATTGGACGTTAAACCAGTAATACAATTTGAAGAGGTGGATTACAATGCAGAAAAGTCTGTTTATTTTTTTTAGTAACAGTAACAGCCTTCGCAGCTGTTGAATACTGCAGAATAACGTTTTTGGTAACAAATAAGGCCTCTAGATTATTAATTACAACGGACTCCTGAAAACAGAGCATTGATTCAATAAGCAATTTCAATTTGATACATGATTTTCACGCAAAACGGAGTAGTTTTTTTCTGATAGAAGCTAAATAAACAATTTTGGTGTAATTTTTATGGGACTGATTTGAGAGTTGGTTAATTCAATTTTTTTTTTCAAATCTATTACTGCGTTTATAGTAAGTACTTAAAAGTTTTGAGGTAACAAAATTACTAACGAATTGAGAAGATCCTTTTCTTTTTTGGAGTCGGTTAACAATATTGCATCGCTCGCTGGAGAAGCATATTTATGAAGGAAACGACTTATGTTTATCAATAAATATGTAGATATTACTTAAGTGAAAACAATACAGAGAATCCCTATTTTGTGGATCTAAGCTCTTACTGAATATTACAAATCCAACTAATCCTGGAGTTTCTGTTACATTTCTTTCTTAACTACTACTAAACCAGGTTGATTAGTAATTAATTTCGTGCTTGTACTTCAATAATATAATTGTGGACCTAGTCAAATAAGTATATTTGAAAATAATAAGTGCCATAAAAACGTAACATATAAGTTCCGTTTTTTTTAAATACATTTAAAATAACGTAAGTATGGCACTTTTTTAGCTCTCCTGTAAAGTGTCAAAAAATGCCGATACGCATGTTTGGCTTTTATGGATAGAAAATTTACAACAAAATACTTACCGGCCCCATAGTTTCCAGACCCAATTTATGTATGGTAAAAACAGGACTCATTTTTTACTAACAATCTTTTCCAGATACACACATTAATTACGTACGAATTATTTATTTTACTTTTCACTTTTATTCACAACACAGATGTCTTCTAAGTAAAACAGCCATTAAGAGTCGACGACAAATAATATAGATCGGTATCTAAGTAATTGTTAGAAGGCTGGGTCACGATACCGACTTAACGCGAACTTCAATTAAAGGAATTTTGCCAACACTACTAATTGTTAAAGAAGACGACGTATCTTTAATTAAAACGTTTCGAAGGTAAGTAACAAAATGAAATATCTTTTCTGACTACGAATTCAAAGATTAAATTCGAGTCATATTATTGTATTGCCAGTTGCTTCCACAGTTGAAATAGGAATGATCATTGAGTCCAAAAATAATAGGTAGTCTGTGCGTGTCCAAGGCAGTAGCATCGAAACAATAGGTCATGAGGAGCGCGACACAGCGCGAGGCACTTCCCGATGTCACGTTTATGACGCGTCCACCGTAGCTTCCGTCGTAAATACTGATTGCCTGACCACCATCGCCGAACGTAATACGTCTAATTGCCCCTTTAAAAGTTAATGCATTAACTTGATCATGTTTCAATGCCTCATCACAATTACACCGATGTTTGCGATACAAACGTTTTAAGTAAATTAAGCACGTTTTCTAGCGAGTTTGTTATACCTTTGTGACAATGTGTATCTAGTTTACATTGCTTATTGCTTATTACAATAAAATAAACGTTTATCAAATGTTTAATTACAATATTAACTATTAAATTAATAAGTAAGCTATTATTTTAACCTTATTTACAAACATGAAAATGTTTGTATTAATTAATCAACTGTAACTGTTGTATAATAACATAAAAGGGTTAATTTGATATGTAATTATTTTGGATTGGTATCATTGTCAGCTTATCAAGATTGGGCTACCGGACCGTCCCTGGCGTTAAAGACCAGCAATTTGACAAATTATAATTTTTCATATGTTTGAGGAAACAGCATTGGCTTAACAAATAGCTTAATTATGCGACGTATTTAATATTTGAGTTAGGAATGAATAGGTAACAAAACAAAGTACACACTTATTTCGAATGATAATATTAATCGCTGCGTTCATTTTTGTAATGAATTAACAATACATCAATTGTATTGTTAAGACTCCATCTAGTCTTATTGTTGTCCTAGAAGCCGATTAGGGTACATATAATTTATAAACACGAATACATAAGGACAAAAACTTGATATAAAACCCAAGTACAGGGTTTTTCAACAAGAACTTTGTTTTCTGGAACAAAATAAAACAAAGAATTTAGAGGAAAATAAATAACATTTTATTGTATTTTTTATTTAGAGACAGGTTTGGCAATTATAAATTGAAAATAATATCTACACTATGAACTTATGAACACTACAGTAATATAAACACCAACTTAAGTAATAACAGATTATCTGTTGGAAATTGTAAAGTCAGGTTCCTATGATAATATATTTATCATCAAACCATTCTATTTGAATAAGCATATTGTTTCTACATCTAAACCACAGAAATTATCTGTGATCTAAACTGATTCGATTTTATTAAAGTAACCCGATGCATATACACTTCTCATCAAAAAAATCGAAACAGTTGCAAGTTTGTGTTTTATAAGGATTATCTGAAAAATGTGTATATTAAGGAATATGTGTTATATGTCATTTAATAGGGAATTTAATGAGGTTTTTAAATAATGATGTTAATGTTCTAAATTCAAATTAAATTTTCATAGATTTCGTATTTTGTTTAACAAGTCGTTTTTACCCTGTACGTAGTTTGATGGAAATTGATAAAATTAGGCACGTAAATGAAATAAAAAGCTAGGAAACGTTTATTTAATAACTCGGATACCATTCCCGACTTCTCAATACTGCATCTGTACGGTTTTTCATCGATCGGGTGAGAGTCACGATCAAAAATAGTGGCGCTCTATTCCATTCCTCTTGGATTGCATTTTAAAGCTGGCTAAGAGTTTTGAGGCATGATCTTTTACACTAATTCGTCTTTTTTATTCATCCCATAGATGTTTAATCGGATTCATGTCCGGGCTTCTTGCTGGCCAATCAATAATAGAGGTATCGACTTCAGTAACATAATCTCTTACGACGCTCGCGGTGTTTGTCCTAGCATCCTCGTCCATAAATGTTAAACTGAGGTCAAATAAATGTGCATAGGGCATCACAAGAGATTCAAGATACTGTTCGATGTACCTATGACTGTTAAAAAAGGGCAGACGGGACCCAACACAAAGACAAACTCGGTCTTGTCGTTGCCACGAATTTCTCCTCAAACAGTCCATGAACCGCCACCATGGATGGCCTTTTCTTTTAATCCTGCATGGTGCAAAGCGTTCTCCATCACTTCTGTAGACCTTAGTCCTTCCATCGTTACCATACAATACAATTTTGCACTCATCAGAAAGGAGGAACTTGCTCCACTAGATGTATGACCAATTTAGGTAATTATGTGAAAAGTTAAGGCGCGCTTTTCGATGATCTGCAGGTAGTTCCTCCCTATTTTCTGGCTTGTACGGTACAAGTTCACGTTTCTTCAACCTTCTTCTAATTGTAGAGTCACTTACAGCCACCATAGGTGCATCATGAAGCTGCTACTGCGGTTGAAAGACATTAAGGCGTAGACTTTGTAAGAAAGGTGTTACTATAAATCGATCTACTTGGTCAGAAGTTACCTGTTTTCTGCCCGATCTCTAACGGTGCGTGAACAAACCAGTCTCTTGATAGCGTTTGCAGATTCTATGAAAAGATGAGAGGCTAAGATGCATTCTTTCAGCCGTAATAACCTGACTAAGTCCAGAATTCAGCAATGCCACCACTTGGCGGTTTTTGTGGGTAAACATCGCATGGACGCAGTAATAAGGGGAGCGAGGAACTCTGGGTGCGCGATACGGGTTATTAAATAAACGTCTTCTAGCTTTTTTTTCATTTACGTGCCTAATTTTATCATTTTCCGTCAAACTACGTACAGGGCAAATACGACTTGTTAAACAAAATACGAAATCTATGAAAATTAAATTTGAATTTAGAACAATAACATCATTATTTGAAAACCTCATTAAATTCCCTATTAAATGACATATAACACATATTCCTTAATATACACATTTTTCAGATAATCCTTATAAAACACAAACTTGCAACTGTTTCGATTTTTTTGATGAGAAGTGTAGTAGGAAATAATAATGGAAAATCGGGATTTATAAAAATGTTAATAACAGAGAAATAATTTCTCAGGGATCCACTATACGCGTTTGAGTTATGCCTATGTAAACCAATTGTACTGCTTCTGGAAGGTGCCTCTTTTAAAGTAACAGACTGACGAATTGGAAATTTTCGTTATGTTATTTTTAATAGATAATAAATAGAAATAATTATATTGTAGTGACACTTTGTGTTAATACTCCATCACTACCTACGTGTAAACTATTGTATTAAATACTGTATTGTATAAAATAGTGCATAGGTGTTCAGTAATTACGAAATAAATTACAAGCGGTACTGAATAGACTAGAGATATAATGTGTACCTGATTACTAAAGCCTGGAATTGAAGCTTGGTATTGGATTGGAATTTCCTAATACATTATTTCCTATTGCATTAAAGTCAGGAGGGAATACGTGGATATTTGAGCGTGGGAGACTGTTTGATGAATATGTAATCAAATGTTAGATGAAAGTGTTAGTTGGTGTATTCGACAGAATGCAATCAGTCAGTTTTAACAATACTGTACTAAAATACATAGTTTAAGGTATTGAATGAAGCAAAATGTTACTGCTAAACTGCACAATTTAATTTAACAACACAAAGATTTACATTAAACGGGAATCGAACCCGAGACCTCTGCGTAGCATTTATGTTATATAACCACTACGCCACAGAGGTCGTCAACGGTCAAAGTATAATTAAGAGTGCAGTTTTTTGGTAAAACTAAAAGTACAACAGCTTAACTTTTTGGTAAAAAAAGAGTAAAATACAACTTAACTTTTTGGTAAAAAAAGAGTAAAGTCCAAACCAAAAAGACCAAACGGAATTGAAAATAAATTAAATATTAGAGTCAAAGTGATACACCAAAGGCCTCGTCTAGCTGTAGAAGATAAGATTAGAAACCCTTAACATTTTTTCACACCCGGTTCTAATCAAGCAGAAACAACGATTTCGAGGACCTCTCATCCATACTGCTGACCTAATTCAGGCGCTCACAGCTACTTGCAATTAATTAAGTCATACGACGGCCTGGCAAAATAAAGAGAAATAAATAAATAGCACTTGTCGTAACCGACGCGCATGTATGAATGTGGACGAGGCCCAATCTGTTTGCCAGGATCGTGACAAGTGGCGTTCTGTCGTCTCTGCCTACCCCGGCTACCAAGGAGTGAGGAGTAAGTTTATGTATGTATGTTAGTACGTCGGCCAGGTTAAAACATAGTTTTCATCAGAGAGTCTCTGTGCTTCAAAGGGCACGTAAAAAGTCAGTCCCAGTTATTGTTGTAGTGACACAATCATTAAGCCAAGTCTGAGACCTATTAACGGTTTGAACAACTCTCGATACCAAGTTAACCATTAGCCTAACAAGAAAAGAAAAGAAACCTTATTCTGACGCTATTAAGTTCATCCACCTATCTGTCCGGTCGTTTACAGGAGTGTTTACGTAATACATTATGCAATTTATATGACTTATGCAACGTTAGTATAACAAGGATTGGTCGCAATATCGAGCTCAAGGGACTTATTTTATTACTTTTTATGGAAAATTAGTTAGACTACGTTTTTACTATTGTGAATGAAACTTGTACGCCAGTGATTATTTTGTTAAATTAAATATTATTTTTTATGTTTCTAGTATGTTTAGTTTACCAGTCGCGGTAAAGAGATGTCGTGCGCGAGGTGGTGAGTGCAAAAGTCACGCAGGACCTTTATAATTATATGCAAGAACTTCCTGGTTCAGGATAATCATAATGTGGATCACATAAGTTATTATCTTGCGTGGTATACACGTTTTAGTATAGGTACTGCGTTTCAAATAAGAATGGACGCGTCAATGAACTCTATCTGTCAAATTTCGATTAAAAAGTACGGAACCCTTACGAGTTTCTTTGGATGACGTCACAATATGGCGCAGGGTCATGTACATTCTCATTTGAAACGAGTAGTACACTCTTTAGATTCCCAAGTCAGGATAGTTTCTATGTCTTCCAATCAGAGTTTTGTAAAACTCCGTGCGACACAGTGCTAATCCCTAGAGCAGTAGGTAGTTATCTTACAAAAGCATTGACTTACCTGATCGCATCTTTCAATCGCCTCGTCCAGGCGGCCACGATGTGGGTATGCAACCTGCATGTTTATAGGATTTAATACTCTCGGGGTAAAGTTGTTATCTGTGGTTTCAAGCATTGTCTTGGTAGCGCGGCTGTTTAGGCCTGAAGGTCCGGGGTGTGAACTCGGTGGTGCTGGTATTGTAAACGGCTTGACATCACGATGTCTGTGGAAGAAACGTAATGTTAATATTTTATGGTCGTGTGGTAAGAATCCTCGTCGCCGTCATCACATAGGAAAATCAGCCACTGCTGAACATCATGCTTGTACCGTCCTTATCCATCGGTATCCTGCAGCCCTAACAAGGTCGTCTATCTACCGGGTCTCACCCCCTCCGATTACTAGTGCACGGTCGTCATTCCAGTAGCCTTCTGCCCCAACAGCTTCTAGTTCTACACGCTATGCATCCTGCCCATCGCTACTTTAATCTTGCAACCCTGAGCGCTAAATCGCTTTGGTTCACCTGCTTATCTTTTTATGACCATTTTCAAGCAATGTTTTTCTTTGAATATGCATATTATTTGGAAAACAGTTAAACATACATTTCTTCAAAATTAGTTAAGTAATGGGTTTTAATTTGGATATATAATATAATAAGAGGCGTTTATGAGTAAGGGAGTTAATGTTTATTTATATTTTTTAACGTTACTCAATTAAGTATGGTCCGGGTCACAAAAAATTAACTTTATATTAATTACGTTGGAAAATGTTCTAGGGCGCCCGTACCAGTCACGTACTAGAGGTGCAATATTTAAAATACATTATAAATTTATTCCTTTTTCCGTGCATCAGCGCAGTCAATAATAACCCTATTACCGATGAACATAAATATATTTTTAAATCATTATCATAACAACCCATTAATGTCCCACTGCAGGGACAGGTCTCCTCCCATGATGGAGGGATACTTGGCCTACTAATGCCACGCTGGCCAGACGGATTGGTATAGGGTTTAATTTCAAGTTTTTCTTCTTTTATTTCGTAAAGTTATTATTCACGGATAGTCGGTTTTTACAGCACTCATAGGATTAGATGATTAATAAATACTTACGTATAAATATTATCGTCTGAAGCGTGAGCAGATGAGGTGCGCTTACGAAAGTTCTGTGCCCCACGTGCAGCAGCTATTATGTACGCCCACATTATACGACATTAGGAGAGCCTGCAACAAAGCAAATGAGTATTATATTACATCCATTTTCTTTAAAAAAATAATGTATGACAAGACAAAGATAATCTTTTAATGGACTTTGTCTTTCGAAAGGTTTTATTTACTCTTATATGATTTTTTTTTGTGCTTTTGTTGGTTTAAGTAGATGTAACTACGTTTTTATAATTCTATAAAATCTATAATTTAGTTAAACTACGCTACGTTAAGCTACGCTAATTTAGTTAAACTAGGCGTGAATGTATGTATGTAACTAAAGCGCCGATTACACTAGACTACATGTAGTCAACTACATCTTGTAGGAGACTACATCTTGTAGGAGAAAAACTAGTCTCGTTTAATATTCGTTGTTTGAATTTCCTACAAGATGTAGTCTCCTACAAGATGTAGTTGACTACATGTAGTCTAGTGTAATCGGCGCTTAAGTAATACATAATTGTCGCTTTCAGATGTCAAAAAGAAACATAGCAAGTATAACTGAAGACCAGCGTAGACTGTTGAATGCAAAAGTCAATAGGTATGCTGACATGTTGTGGAGCATTCTCTTTGTTTAGTAAAACTGACGCCAGTTGCAAATTTAATTATTTCTCGGTCAAGTTAATCATTTATCTCCATATTATATGTAATGTGATGTATAAAATGAATACAGGAATTTTAAAAACTATGGATATATTATTCGTTTGCCTAGCCGCTCGCTTGCTTCTGGTAGCTATAGTTACCAAAACAAAACGCCGAACTTTGCTTCTGGTAGCTATCGCTACCAAACTTTTTTTTCTATTTAACGACTTTAAACTCTATTTTGTAGTCTACAAAGTCCATTCGAAACGTTTTAAATTTATAGAATGATAGTTTCGACGACTTTTTCAAAATCGTAAGCAAGCGAGCGGCTAGTAACCAGTTATAGTAGACTACTTAAGTTCCAAATACATAAACACAAAGAGGAACAGCACACAATTGAATTTAATAACTAACTCTGATACCGACTTATCAAATAAACAGCACAAATTGACACGTTTTTATTATTTCCACTTATATAACAAGTTTTAATTTACCTTTTTTACTTATTAAAAGGTGTCTAAGTATTTAACTGATTATTTGCGGAATCTAAGAATCACCATTTCTAGGAAAAATCTAATAACGTCCTTTATTTACCGTAACTTTTATTCATTTTAGTAATTAAAAGTGTCTCATTTCTATTTGTCAATTAATTCCATTTCTTTGAGTTTGTATTTTATAATAATTAAAACCATAAGCACCTTCAATGTAACAGGGTGGCAAATAAATATAATTAAATTCACAAGAAACTCTTAATCACTAGCCTCAATAAAGCTGCGAGTGTTAATACCTTTAGAAACCATTCATTACTTAACTCTACATTTAACGCGAAGTCTCTAGTACATATTTCTTGATTTCTTTATGTTAATACTCTGGTCTTTATAAACTATTAACTTAATAACAATTATAGTTGTCAAATTATATAATTATTAAAGTTAATTTTAAAGTCGAAATGGTTTTTTTTAATTTTCGCAATAAATTAAATAATAGTCTGTGAACAATATTAGCTTGAATGTAAAAAAAAACACATAAATTTTTGAGACTGCAATGAAAACTGTTGGCTGTTTTATGGAATGAGGCTGTGGGATAAGAAATCAAGATGTCTGATCCTTATTTTTATTTTTTTTGAAGATAACTCCTGGCAATTACCATCGATTCCCGTATCAAAGGGAAAACTCTCTTACTGTCCTAGTGACTTTGAATTCTCAGCTGCAGCCAAACTTTATGGCTGTATGCCGATATGCATAAACGACTTTTTTACTAACAAAAACCGACTGTTAAGACTTGATAAGTTTAATATCATAGTGTTTAATTAACATCACAGAAAAAGTAGAAAAAGCTAAATTTATATCCATACTAATATTATAAACTAGCTGCTGTGCCCGCGACTTCGTTCGCGTGGCGGTTGTTACTTACTTCGCAATTCGATTTAATACTGAAAAATCGTTTTTTAAACCTTATAACAAACAGATATACCTACAAACGAATTGTAAAATTAACGAACGAACCAAAACCTTTTCAAAAACAGACCTTTACAAAGACAGATCTATGAAGACTGCGTCTAAACTTATGCTGAAAGACATGAGCGAACGTCATTCTTTCAAGGAAAATCTTAACACCGCGATACTGAAAATGACGTCACAGGCACAATGCCATCTGTTGTCAAATATGTAAGTTAAAATAAATGACCCACTGCAAGGACGCGCCTCCTCCCGTGACGTAGGGATACTTGGCCTACTAATACCACGCTGGCCAGTCGGATTGGTATATGGTTTAATTTCAAGTTTTCCTTCATTTTTATTTCGTAAAGATTATATTCACCGATTGTCCCTTAGTCGGTTTTACGCCACCCATGGGATGAGATGGGGAGGTGACATATTGTATTCTTACTCCGTCACCACACGGATAATCGCTAATTAATTATGAATGAATACATTTGCACGCCACGTTATGGTGCGGCAGAATTACCTGCCTCGGTGGCGCGGCGGTCGCATTACATGGCTGGCGAGCATGAGTTCGCGGGTTCGATTCCCATGGAGGACAATTGTGATAAACAAACTATTGTCCTTAGTCTGGATGTTCTTTGTGTCCGTTAAATTGATATTTTTAAAGGCTAGTGTGGGATTTGTCTTTTGTAAAAAAAAATGCTGAAATAAATTATTGTACCTAACACCTTTTTACCATCTAGCAAAAAATGAATGAAATGATATAGAATGAAATAATATAGATGCACCGGTTGGCCGTTTCGGACGTTAAACAAAAATCAACCGTACAGCCATACTTATACTGGCGCGGCGACATTTGGAAATTTTCTTTCATCTATATCTTGTGTGTTTAAAAACCGATTTCTATAAAAAAAAAAATTATGAATAAGATCACAGATATCTTTTATTTAGATTTCTGTGAATAAGATATTAAAGTGTACTTTTGAAATATGGGAGTTTGAAAAAGATATGTCTATGCAAATTACAATATATTTATGTATTTAATACACTTTGAAGAAAACCCTAACGATTAAACACGTTATTGTGGCTAATATATAAAAGATAGATATATACTATTAAGGACTTTTTTGTTCATCTTTTGAAGACCATTATTTTTGTAATACATATTTTTGGCGTATGATCAACGTATGCGATGATAAGAGCTCGAACGCGCGTTTTTTCAACCGACTTGCTTCAAATTTTTCGTCACTGCTCAGCTCCTATGTGTCTTAGCGTTATGTTATATAGCCTATAACCTGCCCAGGAGTATGGACTACAATCGTACCAATTTTGGTTAAAATGCCTTCAGTAGTTTTTGACCCATGCGTGCACATACAGACAGACAGACAGACAGACAGACAGACAGACAGACAGACAGACAAAAAATTTATTGATTGCATTTTTGGCATTAGTGTCGATCACCATTCATCCTCCAATATTAATTTTTAACATACACACATCAAAAAAGTCTAAGCAACATGCATGATATTACAAATTTACCATTTATATTAATTAATTTCTAAGTATTTACTCACTCAAAGTGTATAGGTAAGTAAACTTCAAGTGTATAGGTAAAAAAATTTCGATTATGTTTTGTTTTTTTTCATAAAATTCAAATGACTGCGAATTTGTTTGAATTTGAGTGCATGTTAATTGCTACGTTTTAGTCTTGATTTTATAATTTTACCAACCATTTAAATACAGTTGGCGACAAAATTGAATTGTTAGATATTCTTTACGTCATGGAGCGACGTCATTTGACGGCAGATGAAATGCAAAGAGCTGTAGGGATGTTGCAAGCGGGAAGTAATCAATCTCAGGTATCTCGACATTTTGGTATTCATAGAAGTGTTATTTGTCGTCTTTGGCAGCGCTACAATAATACAGGGGAACCCGCTGAACAGCATCCAGGCCGTAAAAGGAGTACAACCACTCGGCAAGACCGGTACATACAACTGACTGCAAGACGCCAGCCGATGTTAACCGCTCGAGAGATAAGTTTGAGGCTACAAAATTCAAGTGGTGTTGATGTAAGTCCCCAAACTGTGCGAAATCGACTGCATGAGTACGGCCTACGAGCTCGACGCCCTATCAGGTGCCCACCGATACGTCACGGGAATCGCGCTCGTCGAAATGAATGGTGTAGAGAACGCATAACATGGACCCAGGAACAATGGGATAAAATTATGTTTTCCGATGAGTCGCGATTCGGGTTTAGGCCTGATACAAGAAGGGTGCGAGTGTACCGTCGACCCGGAAATACTGAAAGACTCAGGTGCGTTCAGGAAGTTCATCCATACAGCGGCTCAACAGTTATGGTATGGGCGGGTATTATGAAGAACAGGCGAACTGAACTCGTTTTTGTAAATGGAAACATGAACGCTGAAAATTACGTTGAGGATATTCTCAGACCTTATGTCCATCCATTTGCACAAACCTTTGGCTCCGATTTTACGTTAATGCATGACAATGCGCGTTCACATACAGCTCGGCGAACCAGTGAATACTTGGCAACGGAGAACATCCAGGTATTGCCCTGGCCTGCACAATCGCCAGACCTCAACCCCATCGAGCACGCATGGGACATGCTCCAGAGACGTGTTTTGAAGGACTTGGACGGAGTGACAACAACCCAACAGCTGAAGGATTTGCTACAATTCCATTGGGAGCGAATACCGCAAGATGACATAAACAGTCTCATTAATTCAATGAATAATCGTTGCCAACAAGTTCTGAATAGCAGAGGAGGCCATACTTTGTATTAAATTGTCCTATTCTTTCACAATAAATTCATTTTCTTAAGAAATTTCAATTTGTAAAAGAAAAGTTTAGTTTCTTATGTACCTGTATATTCTAATATTGTTAATTTCTGTTATTAAAAGAACTTATAAAGAAAACAGCTGTTATTTTTACATCATAGAACCCTAAAAATGTTATTTTAAAAATAAAATACAACGTTATAATTAAAATAAATGGTAAAATAAATTAATATAAATGGTAAATTTGTAATATCATGCATGTTGCTTAGACTTTTTTGATGTGTGTATATTCAATGTACAGAATTGATCTCTCTACAGTTTTATTATATAGTATAGATGGGTAAGTGTGTCTGTTTCCCTTTCTTTCACGGCAAAACAGAGCGACAAATTGACGTGATTTTTTAAGTGGAGATAGTTAAAGGGATGGAAAGTAACAGGCTACATTTTTTTCTATTGTGTCCAGGAAAGGGGAACAGTGCTACCCCGAATTTAACGCGAGCGAAGCCGCGGGCAAAAGCTGTCATGATGTGATTTGGATAAAGGATATTGACCATTTTGGTCCAAGTGCTGCCCAGGTTTGGGAATACTTGCATTGCATTGCTCACATCACCAGACATAAAATAAAAATGAAAATTAAAAAAAACATAGTGGCACTAGTTCAAACTTAAATCAGAATTTGAAAAGATTTACGTTTTATTAAAATAATTGTTTTCCAAATTTCCTTTACGTAACAAAGTGAGGATTAGTGTCTTTGTATGTTCTATGTCGAGGTGTACCTGTATCCTGAGTGGGGCTCGTAACACGAGCCCCACTCAGGATAATTGTTGATACAATTTTCTAACGATTGATCTGGGCCCAAATCTGATCCTACCCCCTGAGCCAAGTACTTGTGACATAGGGAACAAAGGCTAGTACAGGATTGCCTTTTCAAATATAGAATCAAAAAAAAGCTAGTACGTAGATGACAGAGAAAATTGGTCCTAGCGTAAATTGTTAACTTGTTTTAAAAAATAAATCAACATAGAACCTTGTTTCTATTTTTAAATTCCTCTTTGGACACGTACACCGGTAATTGAAGGTACATTAAAATGCGCTTTCACAATTTCACTTAAAAGACGTTTATTATTCCAAATGTTGAATAAATTACCACTACGTACAAACGAATACGAAAAACTGAAAATTCGAGTTGAATTGTCTTAAGAAAGACTATTGAAAGCCCCTTTCTGTTTTTAAAACGTACTTTATAAATAGGTAAGTACGCATTTGAATTTTAGCAATGTATACCGTTTTTCACAACGATTTGTAAAGCCATATTAAACTGTAAACTGCACTTCCTTTTTTATGTTTTTCAGTAATTTAATAATATCTAATGACCTAGAAATCAGACGCTTAAGAACTCTTGTACAGTCAGCATCAGATAGATAATAATATACGCTTTCAGATTAGTCAAAATTATGTGATGAATATTAAATTCAATTTTATGTTCGTTAGTATGAATGCATAGATCCCATTAAATGACCTATTTGAAAACAATAATATGAACACTGTGACAGCTAACATAATATTGACAAATTATAGCTAAGATGTTTTGAACAGATGCTCTACATTAGTTAAAGAAGCACAACACATACATGAGGAAGTTATTGTATTAAGCATTTTGAACACTCTGGATTATTACAACAACTTGAACGCTATGTCTGCGAACATAAAATAGAATTTATATGCTTTACATAATTTTGACTACTTTGAAAGCACTATTTGATGCTGACTGTACGTATGTATGTATGTAACTGTATATCTATGTTGCCGAATGAACGGATTTTGAGGTTGTTCACAGCTTGTTACCACTAGACGTCTGTCGTGCCCGGATTTAATCGAGTTTCGGCGAGTCTGCTCGCACTAATCGGTTGTCATCTATGATTGTCGGTGGTATCAATTTTGAAGGGAAACATTAATAAACACTTTAATACTAAGGATGAGATTTTAGTTTTGGAATAATTAATAACACAATAGACAAATATAGATATTTGATCTATTTAATTATTTAAGTATGTCAACAGCTGTTGATGAGAGTAGTTACGAAGTAGTTTTAATGATTTGTTGTCTCAAATGTCAGTGAGATTCAACTATAGTGTGACCACAGGAGCTGTGCACCTCCTGAGGTATGCGCGCGGCGAGAGGGGGGTGGACATATAGAGTACATGATAAATACTGGTTTATAATAAACAGTCTATGATGTAGCTACTAGCGACATCTGACGCAATATACTTAAGTTATTTGGCTGGTACTGGTCGCTGCACGAGCGACTGTAGCAGTTTTCTATTAAAAGACAGTTTTTTTAAAAACTCCAAGAAAGTATTTACATTGTTGTATAGTTTTAAGTGTAAATAGGAACATTATTTATGTTTTTATAATGTAACTTTGAGAAAAATGACATCTAGCGGAATGTATCAAATACTCTAAGAACATGAAATTCTTAAAGAAAAATATAATGTTCGAATTGTTATGACACTGCCGTCAAAACTCGTGACAACAGGTAGGTGTCCGTTATGGTAGCATACACAAGAGCTATATCGAGTTGGTTACTATGCCAAAAAACTCTGCATAAATAAAAAAAAAAAAAAATCCAATTGTTAAGATTAATGATGAGGAATTAGAAATCGTTAACACTACACTATTCCTAAGAATTACTTTATACAGATTACCCCCTTACTCATAAAGGCCTCTTAAATTTAAGTTAATTGATTACCTTAAATTCTTACGGTTTTGTTAAGTATAAGTTTGATTTTACAAATAATAATCTCGCTAAACAGTGATTAAATTTAAGAGGCGTTTATGAGTAAGGGGTGAGTTCTTATTTATCACCTGCATATTTTTAAAAAAATATGAGTATATTTGGGTTACATTGTGATCAACTAAGTAAGTGGAATATATTACAGACATGTCTATAAAGTAGTCAAATTTGTGATTTTTATTAGTTCATTAATCTACAATAAACTAATACTGACTTACGAAGAACAATGTAAACAATGAGTAGAGTAAATCAAAGTGGCACGCGGGAAGTGATTTTTAAAGTTATAAGGCGATGTTTAGCGGAGCACGATTCTGGTCAACTTTTATGCGATTTGGATGATGTTTATGGGCGAACTGCAACTTTGATGGGTATGTAATTGTGTTACTGTTTTTCGTAATCTGTCTCAAGTAATAAATTCACTCCATTTGAGATCTAGAGACCAAAAACAGGCATTGTGTACATAGCACATTTTTAGGTTAGATATTCATTGTAAGTAAGAAAAATCGTAGTACGACCATTTCTGTTGATACATTATCAGTTGCATTAGTATAATTCAGTCAAGATTTATCCCAATTTGAATTTGAATTAATTGCTTTATGTCTATATTACGGTTGATATTGATAACTAAACTATGTCACTTTCGCATCGACTGGTCTGTCTACAAAAAATAATTAATTGCAATATTTTATTAAATTTATATCATTTAGCTCTTAGTGAATCCATGTTAAATGATATCTTGTTGGTTAATATTTAACACTGAATAAATTTTAGTTAGGTATTGTAGTTATTCTTTCCATTCCATTAGAATTATAAAATTTAAAAATAACAGATTTAAAAATAATGAAAAGCTTGAAACTCCTGGTAAACACAGGCAAGGCCGCACAAATAAAGAAATGTATGTTTCTATATTTCTGCTCTCTCCCACAAAATACAAGTAAAAATGAAGTATATAACATTTTTCTTCTTTTACCTGTATTTTGTTTCTAGTTATGCCTAAATTTATTGTAGATCAAATGTTCAATTTACATAACTTTAGTAAAATTTCGAGGTCCAACCCTCAGAAAATTGCAGATGATAGCTAGAACTGAGATGGATTTTAATTGTAGTCTTGAAGTTCTACGCAAAACTTTAAATGCAATAGGCTTACCTACAAGAAATGCCCTAGTATTATAAGTGGTCTAATAGTGTAGCGTTATTTGAACATAATTGTTTTGAAAACTATTTTGTCAGACTAAATAGGGTTGCTACGTGTAGCACAGTGGCGCCCTAATTTTTTGTTAGGACTTTATAGACAGACTGTACCTACATTTAAAAAAAATAGTTGTTCTAGTTTTAATATTATAGCGTAATGAAATAACTCCAGCCCGGTCCCTAAGAACCGTTAATATCTCCAATAATATTGAATTTTGTATTGAAATAAAGTGTTACACAGGCGTTATTTCAGGGTTACATTTCTACTGTATTAACAGAATTACTGTACAGTCACGAGCAATAATATGTACACATTGTCAAATTTTCTAAACTTTCTGCACGTTTATCTAGACATTAGAATACCAAAATTGTTTCGTAATTTAGAAGAGGTTCCGTACAGTTTTGAACTAATCTTCGAATATTCAATTTTGGATTAGCATAACTTTAGATAACTGTTTTACAAAATGTGAAAATGTGTAGGTACATATTATTGCTCGTGACTGTACCTATGTTTTGTAGTTCTCGAGATATTCAAATCACTTGTGAGCATATTATCTGTACCAGTACTATGAACATAAATTAACATGGATTTTTGACATATTCCACTGTGAATTCGCATAAAGCATTTACCTACACTAATTCAGTCAGAATTTCACGCATTATTTTTACATAAAGAATTTATCAAATGTTACACGTTTGATAAATTCTTTATGCTACCATAACGGACACCTATTTTTTCTTCGTCCCCCACCTCGCCGCGCATACCTCAGGGGGTGCACAGCTCCTGTAGTCACACTATACCAAGGATTCAGAGGCTGTATTTAAAATTATACTTAGCCCTGTTCGTATAGAAACCACAATTAAAATTACTTATAAATCATTTATACTGATAAAATGTTACCCGCATACCTAAAAGTGAAATAGAGATAATACACCTTACTAAAATTATAATATATATGTATGTTTATTACAAAAAAAAAGAAAAATCTAGGAGAAGTTTATCACCTCTCTACACCCGACGAATGTTAATAGCGTCAAACAAGCTCATAAGGTGAGCTGGATCTGTGATCATTTTTGTCTGTACATAGGAAACACAAAAAAAGACAATTTTTATAGTCTCCGTCAAAAAAAAAGTTCATAGTTAAGTTTGAGCGGCACTTTGCCACTCTACTTTTTAAATCCAGGAATAACAAGTTCCTAACTGTAGTGCCGAAATTGTTATGGTAAGTAATTTATCATAGCCTGTGCATATTTAAAAGACAAGATAAATCGTAAAAACATTTACACTCCTCTTTTGAAAGACTCCATGGTATTTTCAGTAATTTGTATAAAAACCTCAAATGGTAGGAACTCTACTGCCAGCTCAGTTCCACATTCCACAGCCTGATTGTTTGTAGAATGAAATTCCTTCGGAACCGCACGGTCCTTGATAGCGTTTCCAAGGTGTGCAATTAAATTCAATACATAGTTTAATGATTTTGTATTATCATAAATGTTTGTTTTTAAAATGGCACCTACTTTGCAAATTGAGTCTTATAAATATTCCACATCATCAACATTCCATTTACACAACGCCATCTAGCCCCAAACTAAGCTGAGCTTGTACTATGAGTACTAGACAACTGATAAACATACATAAATATAATCGCCAGGAGAAAATATCTGCCAAACTAACTACCACGATTTTCGCAGATGTGTATGGAAGATCTTTGAGAAGAATTTGGTTAAGTAACTCGACCACAAACTCATCAATTACATAATGCCTTCGTTACAATTTTTAACATGAAGATGTCTCCACTCGCTTCAGATGGAATATACGTAAACTTATTTTTCGGAGACCGTCAATAATTACACTTAAAACAAGCATTAATGAGTTCAGAGACATAATAGTAATATCGTGAATAGTGGTAAAAGTTTTAATTTGTGGCTTGATGTACAGTCGGTACCTTTAACAATAAACATTAGGATGATTTTTCTGACAAATTATAAAAAAATAGTGAAAAATCCACAAAAAATCGAAGATAAAGTTTTTAGTCCTACTTTATGTTGCGTAGTTAGTTCAATCACAACAAGATCTTACATCATCAGTTACAACTTAACAGATAATATTAAATAGAAATACTTCCTGGCTATGCGAAAGATCTATTTGAACCCTTCGCAATGACCAGGCATCTGAGATTAATAATTGTCGAATATGTTGCAAGGAGGGAGAAAACTACTTATATTATTCTATAAACACAATGGTCGAGCAACAAGAAACTACAAACATTTTGTTCGAGTTTTTAAATTATTGAAATATGCCCGGATATATTTTCATGGAATTCTCTAAAAATTGGCATTCCAATTATTTTACTTCGCAATTTGAGACCACCACATCTATGCAATGGTACTCGGGTAAAAAAAATTGGTTTATAACAAAATATAATTGAGACTCAAATTTTAACAGGATGCGCTGCCGGCGAAATAGTTTTTATTCCTGGTATTCCCATTATTCCAAATTCTTTTCTTTCTTTTAAAAAGACAACTCCCGCACTAGGGATCATGCCCTGTGTCGCGGGGACCTTTTACAAACATCAATTAACGGACACAAAGAACACCCAGGACCAGACCAGGACAATAATTTGTGGATCTCACAAATTATTGTCCTGCGTGGGGATCGAACCCACAACCCCTTGCACGGCAGCCGCTTGCGCTACCGTCGCGCCACCGAGGTCGTCAATAAATAATAAAATAATTTTCCATTCCAATTTGTAAAAATCACATTTCGCATTATTGGTTTGCTATGCGATGCCAATTAATAAAGCTCAACGTCAGGTATTCCACGTACCTAGCTCGAGTGGATCCCAGTGTCAGTTGTTTTTAGCATAGTCCATTGTAGTGCTCTTTTTCGACAAACCAGTTCCTAAAACATTTATGTCCACGTACCAAAGGAGTCCAATTAAAATATTTTTTATACAGAAGTTTTTCGCTGACGTTATTTACTATTTACTTTTTGTACCATGCAGTCACCGCCGCACGAGGTATGATATAATTTAAGTATAGTAATTAATAAATAAGAAAATGCGCTCGGGCGCAGTCGTGGGCACACCTAGTAGGCTTTTTTTTAATATTTGTAAGTGTCCTTATAGTCTTCTCAGAACGTTGCTTACGGTTTGCAGTCGCCTTTACCTAGACTTCCGTCCAAGGATATTCAATATTATTGAATATGTTAAATGTAATACCAGACTAAAATCTATTTATACAGTAAACTATATATACATATATGTATCTGCCATATTAACACTAGATGATGATACAGTAGATATTTGATATATCAGTCTACAGTCCGCTTTGACAACCGACAAATCAAACATTTCGGTACAATCATGATAACATTGTGCAATCATGATAACAAAGTGCGTATTTGCTGTTTACAAGTAAATATGTATTAAGGTGCTTATTGCAGTTTATATTGCTTTGACTCTTTGAGGGTGCATGTAGTTGTGCTTTTGAATTTGAATAAACGTTTTAGCGATTTACAAATACTTGCTTTGAGTCCTTTGAATGTTGTGTCCAATTAATACAATTTTACAAAAGCCTCTGGGAGCCGAAATATTATCCCTAAAGAAGAGTTTTTGAGGCAATGTATTTATTATGTGAATCTTTTAAATGCAATAAAAAAATGATCCATCGATCCAAGAAGTTGTTCATTAAGGAAACAAAATAATCGTAATACTTATATTTAATTAGCAGATAACTTAAACGATATGGATGAGAAAAGAAAAGATCGCGTGGGGTTATAACACTTAGACAACGCCTATTTCTAGCACTCCTTGTCTTTTGACTAAAATTTTTTTTTTATAATTATTCCTCACACATTAACACAACGCCATCTAGTCCCAAACTAAGCAGAGCTTGTACTATGGGTACTAGATAACGATACAAGATAAACATACATAAATACTTTTTTTGTAAACACATACATATCATACAAAGAAAACACCCAGACCAATGCAAACAATCATGTTCATGCACACAAAGATTTGCATTAAGTGGGAATCGAACCCGAGACCTCTGCGTAGCAGTCATGTTATATAACCACTACGCAACGGAGGTCGTCAAAAATGATGAACTAAAAGCTCAACCTATATTGCTTATAATGTATTTTAACAACAATATTTTAATAATAACACGTGTAGGTACTGTATGATCTACAAGTAGGTAGATATTTTGTGACAGTCCCTTCTTTATTAATAAAGCCTGACATGTGAACACACATATTTGAATAAAGAGAAATTTCCATAATTACACCCACGGTCTCATCTATATACACACATCAAAAAAGTCTAAGCAACATGCATGATATTACAAATTTACCATTTATATTAATTTATTTTACCATTTATTTTAATTATAACGTTGTATTTTATTTTTAAAATAATATTTTTAGGGTTCTATGATGTAAAAATAACAGCTGTTTTCTTTATAAGTTCTTTTAATAACAGAAATTAACAATATTAGAATATACAGGTACATAAGAAACTAAACTTTTTTTTTACAAATTGAAATTTCTTAAGAAAATGAATTTATTGTGAAAGAATAGGACAATTTAATACAAAGTATGGCCTCCTCTGCTATTCAGAACTTGTCGGCAACGATTATTCATTGAATTAATGAGACTGTTTATGTCATCTTGCGGTATTCGCTCCCAATGGAATTGTAGCAAATCCTTCAGCTGTTGGGTTGTTGTCACTCCGTCCAAGTCCTTCAAAACACGTCTCTGGAGCATGTCCCATGCGTGCTCGATGGGGTTGAGGTCTGGCGATTGTGCAGGCCAGGGCAATACCTGGATGTTCTCCGTTGCCAAGTATTCACTGGTTCGCCGAGCTGTATGTGAACGCGCATTGTCATGCATTAACGTAAAATCGGAGCCAAAGGTTTGTGCAAATGGATGGACATAAGGTCTGAGAATATCCTCAACGTAATTTTCAGCGTTCATGTTTCCATTTACAAAAACGAGCTCAGTTCGCCTGTTCTTCATAATACCCGCCCATACCATAACTGTTGAGCCGCTGTATGGATGAACTTCCTGAACGCACCTGAGTCTTTCAGTATTTCCGGGTCGACGGTACACTCGCACCCTTCTTGTATCAGGCCTAAACCCGAATCGCGACTCATCGGAAAACATAATTTTATCCCATTGTTCCTGGGTCCATGTTATGCGTTCTCTACACCATTCATTTCGACGAGCGCGATTCCCGTGACGTATCGGTGGGCACCTGATAGGGCGTCGAGCTCGTAGGCCGTACTCATGCAGTCGATTTCGCACAGTTTGGGGACTTACATCAACACCACTTGAATTTTGTAGCCTCAAACTTATCTCTCGAGCGGTTAACATCGGCTGGCGTCTTGCAGTCAGTTGTATGTACCGGTCTTGCCGAGTGGTTGTACTCCTTTTACGGCCTGGATGCTGTTCAGCGGGTTCCCCTGTATTATTGTAGCGCTGCCAAAGACGACAAATAACACTTGTATGAATACCAAAATGTCGAGATACCTGAGATTGATTACTTCCCGCTTGCAACATCCCTACAGCTCTTTGCATTTCATCTGCCGTCAAATGACGTCGCTCCATGACGTAAAGAATATCTAACAATTCAATTTTGTCGCCAACTGTATTTAAATGGTTGGTAAAATTATAAAATCAAGACTAAAACGTAGCAATTAACATGCACTCAAATTCAAACAAATTCGCAGTCATTTGAATTTTATGAAAAAAAACAAAACATAATCGAAATTTTTTTACCTATACACTTGAAGTTTACTTACCTATACACTTTGAGTGAGTAAATACTTAGAAATTAATTAATATAAATGGTAAATTTGTAATATCATGCATGTTGCTTAGACTTTTTTGATGTGTGTACTTATAATAAAACTGTAGAGAGATTAATTCTGTACATTGAATATATGTTAAAAAATAATATTGGAGGATGAATGGTGATCGATACTAATGCCAAAAATGCAATCAATAAATTTTTTGTCTGTCTGTCTGTCTGTCTGTCTGTATGTGCACGCATGGGTCAAAAACTACTGAAGGCATTTTAACCAAACTTGGTACGATTGTAGTCCATACTCCTGGGCAGGTTATAGGCTGTATCACATAACGCTAAGACACATAGGAGCTGAGCAGTGACGAAAAATTTGAAGCAAGTCGGTTGAAAAAACGCGCGTTCGAGCTCTTATCATCACGCTCTGATCATACGCCAAAAATATGTATTACAAAAATAATGGTCTTCAAAAGATGTACAAAAAAGTCCTGAATAGTATATATCTATCTTTTATATTTTAGCCACAATAACCTGTTTAATCGTTAGGGTTTTCTTCAAAGTGTATTAAATACATTGTAATTTGCATAGACATATCTTTTTCAAACTCCCATATTTCAAAAGTACACTTTAATACCTTATTCATAAAAAAATTATAGAAATCGGTTTATAAACACACAAGATATAGATGAAAGAAAATTTCCAAATGTCGCCGCGCCAGTATGAGTGCGGCTGTACGGTTGATTTTTGTTTAACGTCGGAAACGGCCAACCGGTGCATCTATATAATTTCATTCACATTGACTCTTAATGCGAATGGACGTGGTTCTTATTGACTCTTCTCGGAATAAGCGCGCTTTAGATACTAAAATACATAGATACGTAGTTTTTAGGTATTAGGTTTAAAGTAGGTAATCTATCTATCTATACTATAATAAAACAATCGGAATCGGATAATTAATACTCGAGATATCGCTAGATCTCTTTATTAGAACAGTCCAATACAAATCAGGGGTCATGAAAAATGGATTTGGTTCAATGTTGAATGAATTTAAATTTCGTTTCCTTTGTTTACGAGATGGCGTTACCAGTAGTAATCATGAAATAAATGAGTTTT
The DNA here is from genome assembly GCA_905475405.1 of Schrankia costaestrigalis. Taxonomy (NCBI): domain Eukaryota; kingdom Metazoa; phylum Arthropoda; class Insecta; order Lepidoptera; family Erebidae; genus Schrankia; species Schrankia costaestrigalis. Next base: position 18,733,293 of record FR997825.1, on the reverse strand, counting down.
TAAATAATCTATAACTATTTTTTTATTAAGTGCTATTAATAAGTTATTCCTTTTAAATGTTAATAAAATTAACCATGAATCGTATGTGTAATATCAATTATAAGTCTTCATGCCTTTAAAAATATCAATTTAACGGACACAAAGAACATCCAGACTAAGGACAATAGTTTGTGTTTCACAATTGTCCTCCATGAGAATCGAACCCGCGACCTCATGCACGCCAGCCATGTAATGCGACCGCCGCGCCACCGAGGCAGGTAATTCTGCCGCACCATAACGTGGCGTGCAAATGTATTCATTCATAATTAATTAGCGATTATCCGTGTGGTGACGGAGCAAGAATACAATATGTCACCTCCCCATCTCATCCCATGGGTGGCGTAAAACCGACTAAGGAGCTATCGGTGAATATTATCTTTACGAAATAAAAATGAAGGAAAACTTGAAATTAAACCCTATACCAATCCGACTGGCCAACGTGGTATTAGTAGGCCAAGTATCCCTCCGTCACGGGAGGAGGCGCGTCCTTGCAGTGGGACATTAATGGGCTGTTATGATGAAATAACCGATGTCATTTATTTTAACTTACAAATTTGGCAACAGATGGCATTGTGCCTGTGGTGTCATTTTCAGTATCGCGGTATTAAGATTTTCCTTGAAAGAATGACGTTCGCTCATGTCTTTCAGTATAAGGTTAGACACAGTCTTCATAGATCTGTCTTTGTAAAGGTCTGTTTTTTAAAAGGTTTTGGTTCGTTCGTTAATTTTACAATTAGTGTGTAGGTATATCTGTTTGTTATAAGGTTTATAAAACGATTTTTCAGTATTAAATCGAATTGCGAAGTAAGTAACATCCGCCACGCGAACGAAGTCGCGGGCACAGCAGCTAGTTCTAGAATAAACGTCTTACATAAGTATTTTAGGTATCTATAAAATATAATTTTAATGTAACTGAAAATTTTATACGTGATATTAAGTTATTGACAAAGTTGTTTTTTTAATATTTGTTACATCAGACAAAAACAAAAATGTTAGTAAGTATTAAGAATATATTTTCAAAAAGGCTCCAAAAGATTTTACATAGACAATTATATATATTATGTCACAGCCAAAGTAATAAATATGAATATTATACATAATAACTAGCCGTTATGTATAATGGCTACTCAATTTAGATAAAGTGATAAATGTCGCAGAATTAATCACCTTAACTAGCCATTATTAATAATATCTTCAAAGACTCAGATAATGTAATAAAACAAGTAGGTAAAGATTATATTTATATGATACGGAGCGGTTGATTTATCTGTGGTTACTATCTAAATAAGGATATATTTACTATAATATACGAAATCGTATATTACCTAATCGTCTCTACCTATAATACTTGTGTGTCATAAAATAGGGTACTATAATTGTTTAAATATCCTATGTTTGTGCCGCGGCAGCGGCCGGCGAGTGCTAGAATATAGTAATACTCATAATCATTAAGGTAATAATGAGTTGGTTATACCGTATTTATTACTTTGACTAACTTTGATCAGCTATTATAAATTATATCTAGACGATGTGATTAATTTATCACATTGTCTAGTCAATTTGGATATTATTTATAATGACCAGTCCTTATGTATAGTATCTATTTAATTACTTTGGCTGTAACATATACATCAAAATGATGAATTAAATTGTATTCGTCAAAAAGAAATTAACGGAATTTCTGTGTACCATTCATGTGAACGTGTACGTATTGTAATTTGTTTTGACGCTCAGATTCGAAAATGGAAGTCGAAAAATGGAAAAAAGTATTACTTTATAGACAAATTAACGTAGGTACCTATTAAGACTTCTTAGTGACATCGAATCAGACAATTAGCGTATACACATTATCACTGCAAAGGCAGGAGACTATCATTGAGATCTTTATGGCAATTTGTCAAACCTCTGTTGTGTTTGAAAGCCAAGATGTCATTTAAATGCTAGGAACTACGACTTCCCACATAGTAAGCAATTTGACTAATTGAATAATCTGCTTTTATCAATACATTAATATGAAATGTATAAATTCTTAGAATTATGCACAAGTTCTATGATTTATTCGTTGATACTAATGCTTTTGTGTTGCCTACTTGTTATTGAATCACACGACGGAGTTTACTACCTTATTCCAAGGGTGTTTAGAAGAACCCACTGCTATGGAATATAGATCCATGCCTAGACGGATGTAGAACGGTCGTTATGCGTGACAGAATCAGTAAAAGAAAGAAAATGTACGTACAAGTGGAATAACACAGGAGACTATCATTGAGATCTTTATGGCAATTTGTCAAACCTCTGTTGTGTTTGAAAGCCAAGATGTCATTTAAATGCTAGGAACTACGACTTCCCACATAGTAAGCAATTTGACTAATTGAATAATCTGCTTTTATCAATACATTAATATGAAATGTATAAATTCTTAGAATTATGCACAAGTTCTATGATTTATTCGTTGATACTAATGCTTTTGTGTTGCCTACTTGTTATTGAATCACACGACGGAATTTACTACCTTATTCCAAGGGTGTTTAGAAGAACCCACTGCTATGGAATATAGATCCATGCCTAGACGGATGTAGAACGGTCGTTATGCGTGACAGAATCAGTAAAAGAAAGAAAATGTACGTACAAGTGGAATAACATACGTTATGTTATTCCACTTGATCAACTGGAATAACGATAAAACTTGCAAACAGTACTAAAGGTGCGTCCAAACATAGAACTGTAAGCGCCTAGAGCAACAGGCGGCGTTTGCTGAATACATTTTTGCCGCGCTCTTGTTAGGACGAACGCGACTAATGTTTGCACGACAAAGAATGTATTTTTCAAAATCTTCTTGTTTTTTTAATTACAACTTATAATTTTACTGTTCATGGTTGTGGGCAGAAATATGAACAGTACTGCGTTTACTAAAGATATTTGAGATTGGCAGATGACAGAAACTTTAGCGCGTATCGTCGTTTGTCTAAGTAAAATGCTCTTGGCACCCACAAATGCCGCTTTATGTATCGATATCAATACGCCTGGGCAGTGTGGTGTCTTTGTCCAATTTTATTTACATCTATGACGACCACTGTGATGGTGTAGTGGTAGTTCATGTCTGTTAAGCATAGAACTTTGTTCTATTTTCACTGAATTGAAAACTTTGTGTGCCTGGACGTGCATGTTTGCTTTGGTCTAGATGTTTTTGTTAATTAATTTTAGTAGTTTCGGCTTAGTTTGACACTAAAATGTCGTTCAGTGAATGTTTGAGGATTTTTATATTAAGTATTAATGGGATACTAGTACGCTGCTATGGAATACATGTTAACATAACAAATTAATAGATAAAATCATTAACAGTACGTCCTACAAAGGTGAATGTAATGTTTATATTACGGTTATAGGCGACAAGCACACCCATAAAATGCAACACAATAAAATAGCGCTTTACGCAATAATCAATACCCTCTTTGGATAGACGTTGAACATAAGAAGCGGAACCGATCAAGAGTACGAACACAATTAGGATAGTACGGTTTTATTTTAATATCAAGATTATCTCAAGATCGGTTTCTTGGTTCTCCTGATTGTGCAATCTGGCTACATTGCAGAAGAGAATTCATTCAAGAGTTTAGTTTTGCATTTTGTATTTCTTGATTTGTTAGTATGTTTGTGGGTATGTGTGTCCACGCGTTTCTTTGTCACCACTGCCTGGTTAATCGGTATAAGGTGCAAGGATGATATTTAGAGATCTGATCAAATCAGAAACGCTTCTAAGCCAAGTTCCCTTTGGATAGACGTTCAACATCAAAAGTGGAACCGATCAAGAGTACAGACACAATTTAGGAGCTTACAGTTTTATTTTAGTATCAACATTTTTTTTAAATCGTTTTCTTGGGTCTCCTAACTGTGCAATAGGGGACTTAGTGGCAGAAGAGAATCCATGAGGTTCTGTTTTAGTTTTTGTATTTCTTGAAACAGTAACTTGTAAGTATGTGCCTCAAGTTTTGATTTTGTATTTCTTGATTTGGTATTATTTATGTTTGTGGTGATGTGTGGACACGCACGTTTCTTTGTTACCATTGCTAGTCTAAACGGTTTAAGGTACAAGGATGATATTATTTAACACGATCGTTTCAGATCAGAGATAGTTCTTAGCCAGGTGCGGTGTTTATTTGGAAAGACGTTCCACAAGCGGAACCGATCAAGAATACAGAAATAATTAGAGAGTCCAACTTTTGAGATTATTTCAAGATTAGCTTATTGGATCTCCTTATTGAGAAATCTGTTGCTAAATGACAGAAGAGAATCCGTTAGGTTTAGTTTTAGTTTTTATACTTCCTGATTTGGTAATATTTATTATGTTCGTCGGAAGGTGTGTCAACTCATTGCTTAGTTACAATTTGTCTACCAGAATAATTGGTTTTAGGTGCAAGGAAAATAATACTTGTGATAAGCTTCAAATTATTGACGGTTCGTAGCCAAAATTGTCCAAAAATCAATAACAATTGAATATTTTGCACATACCTACCTACTTAAATGATTTTTTACCTTCGGTTAGCTGCATAAATTAGAATAGGCCCGAAAAGACAAAAATATTTTGTAAAGAGATAAATTTCATTATAATATCAGGAAACACAAGATTAAGAACTAATGTTTTTCTTAGACAAATGCATTTACCTAATGGAAGAACAAAGTTTATCTAATAAATTAGATCTAGGGAACTCAATAACTTGCATCTCAATGTGTAGAGTCCAATATCCAAGTTTTATATAAATATATCTAAGGTAAAGGCCAGGATACTTTCATCTAATACAAATAAGCGAACTTAGTTATATTGCCTCTTCAGACGTTAGACAACTAGCTCACTGTAAAGGTAAGATACCTATATTACTCTCCAGCAATATTATTTTATCTCTATTTAAAAAAATGTAATTTTTTGACGACCTCTGTGGCGCAGTCGGTATATTACATGGCTGCTACGCAGAGGTCTCGGGTTCGATTCCCGCTTAATGCAAATCTTTGTGTGCATGAACATGATTGTTTGCATTAGTCTGAGTGTTTTCTATGTATAATACGTATGCATTTACAAAAAAAAAGTATTTGAGTATGTTTATCCATTGTCTAGTACCTATAGTACAAGCTTTGCTTAGTTTGGACTAGGTGGCGATGTGTGAATGTGTGAGGATTATTATTATTTTATTTATATCTATGTCTATATTTATTCGTATTAAATGAAAAAAGTAAAGCGGTTTTTTTATTGGATCCTAATTAATACAACTGATAGCCCAAAACCCGATTCATAGCATTATGTGCAAGTAGCAAAATGTGCACTAGTGCAAGTCGCAAAATGTGCAGATAGTAAAATGTGCTAATCGTAATACGTACAGGTAGCAAAATGTGCACATCGCAAAAAGTGCAGATAGCGACGTAATGTCATAGAAGGGTGGCCACTCAGTGGTTCATCTGACAGTGGCTCGAAGGGTACATAAAGGTTGGTTCTGGTCCCAGTTTTTAATTTTTTTATAGGGTTCCACAGAAAAAAAATGCCTAGACCTAAATATTTTTTCGTGAGACAAGTGAGACCTTACGAACCTAATCCAGACTTTGTTCCAAATAAAATAAAGACCAGCATGCCGGTCGTGACAAGCGTCAATTAGATGTTTTGAAAAGTGTTTGAAGTCAAGACGAGCACTTGGACCTAAAGTCTCAACCTCAAATGACTCAAACAAATAATTTCCCGCTAAATTACTATACTTGCACCGTATCAGGTTTTCTGCAGACCAGACGAAGCTGCGATAAAACCTTTCAAGAAGTCCTTCATAGTCCGTTATGTTTAAAAAGCTAATTCACGTGTTAATAAATAAGCATTTTGAGACCTGCACATTATGAGATCTGCATATTTTGCGACCTGCACATTTTGAGATTTGCACGTTTTGAGATCTGCACATTTTGCGACCTGAACGTTTTACGTAGCCTGCACATTTTGCGACTTGCACATTATGCTATGAATCCCCCAAAACTACCGAATTAGTAGAATATAATATTAAAACACTCATTAGATACAACACTGATTGGTTTAGAACTAAGTCATAATATAGTCTAATAGTTATGTAGTTAAAAGGTGTATTATAAAGTTCATTCACTTTTATGCAATCATTACTTGTTATATCATAGCAGTTAATTAATGTTTTTAAAAGCTCGAGTTTTTCCACCGGTTAAAAAAGGGAAAACAACCTATACGACACGTACCTAAACGGAAAAATTGTTTGTTTTTATTTCCCGACGTTTAGGTCAATTTGCATCAACCATCCTGTCGTCTGACCGAGGGCAAACTGTCCCCGGTTATTTGCACGGTTTTTGATTTTTTGTCCGTACTATCTGAGCTTTGACAGAATTCACTCCCAACAACCTGAAAGTGGCTTATGCCTTTGCTATACGGTTTACATTGCTTAACAATGGATTACACATCAAAAACAAGCGATAGCCGTATTCTCGGTTGGAATTTGGGAGATGAGGTGATGACGAAACTCGATGAATAAATATAGATAAGTGAAAACTTACATACAATTTTTTTACCTATAAAGCTTTTAAATAGAAAAATACGAAAAGAAGAAAGGCGGGAATCGAACTCCCGCCTCGTGTATCAATTTTTTCCATTGTCTTTCTTCATTTTGAAGTGAAAACTTGTTTTTGACTGTCTGTTGACTATAGCTGCTCCTAATATGTTAATTTAGCTGTAAGTTTCCCATGTAATAAATAAATACTTAACTAAGTTAAAAACTGTAACAGAAGAACTATTTAGTCTGCTTGTACGATGCTTACCTACCTATTGGATCAGAGGGGGTAGTAACTGAGTAACAATATATTTTTATTCCGTCACTACTCTGAGAGTTTTTTTTAACTCATGCCAGCAACCAGGGCACAACCAGGCAGCTGACTACCTTAACACACCCGCATCCCCGGCAAATTTACATTCTCTCTCCCTTTCCCCTAAACAAAAGCGGAGAGGATGTTGAGGGCATAATTGGGCCTCCAGTTCTTTGCAGTCACCAAGAAAATCACAGTAGTAAAAGAAACTGCTACTTTACTTTGGTTTTCTTTACGGGTAAAGGGGGGTACTGTCCCGGTCGAGTTTACTCATTCATGCTGAAAACAACGTGACTCTACCACTCATAAATAGTAATAATAGTAGTTCTGTGTGTGACTTAGTATAGATTATTGTAATACTATTGTTATGATAGTAGTTAGTAGCATAGTTAGTATAGTTATAGTAATAATTGGCTCCCAAGTTAGTAGATATACCTACTACGCAAGTTTCCAAAAGGAATCTGCACAAAATTAAAATTTGCTTTGCCAAGTGATAAAACCAGAACCCACTGATATAGCAGTATCTTCGACCGACAACTAAGTATTTGTTTACCCACTTGTATTACGTATACCTGTATGTTTATTTTTCCTTGTGATAGGGCTTTACCCCCATCTTATCCCGAGGGATCCGTAACAAACGGCTAAAGGACAGCTAGCATATATTTAGCTTAGTAAAAATGTAGCAAAATTGCCATAAAACCCCGTAACAAACCGTCTGGTTACGATGCTATTATTTGTTTAAGTTTATTTTCAGCGCTGGAGGCCCGTTCCTGCGACATGCTGGACTGGTATGAGAGGTGTTATATTGCCGAAATATTTCTTTAAATTAAGGTTCTTACATTATAAGGTTTCTAAAATCATATTTACCAAATAAATGATTTAATTAATAATCACCATTGTTTACGAGGAATGTGCCTACTTTAAAATTCTATTTGTGTCTTGCGGTTTTGGGATATCTCTTCAGTACAAACCGAATTGGAAAATCAATTTAATTCAGTTAAAACCTCCTCCACCTAAAGTAATTTCCATTAATTGTCGCTTCAATTCTTCCGCCAGAGTGAGATAGAAGCCTCGAAGACTATTAACTAATTAACCAAACACATTACACGAGCTTTCTTGATAACACGTCGTAAGTTAGACGGCGGAGCTTTATAAAAGAGGTACGATATTCCTTACATGGATTACGAATAATGTGTTATTATGAATAATAGTATTTACATATTTATTTACGTTAAATTTTTCCATTGTCTTTCTTCTTTTCGGATTTATTTACGTTAATAACTTTAAACTAGGAAAGTACGGTTGCTTAAGTTGCTTTTACACAGGATAAAGCTGATAAATGCCTACGAGTATCTCCCTAACCTACATATTAGTGGTAAATATGCCGGTAGAATACGTTTGCGAATGAAAAACAAATACTGGAACTTTTCGTAAGCGCCCATACAAACACCGCAAATGTCTATGAGTATTGCGTGTCAAGGCGATGGGGATATATTCCCGACAGGGACTAAAGACTACCATAATTAAATATTTATCAACTATGTAATCTATCTTCATTTAATATTTTGGTAAAAGTTGTAAAATATTGTAAATACAAAACTGAAAACATTCATTTAACAATATGGTTGTTAAGAAGTCTAAAAAGATCTTAAAGTCGTCCTTACCTGTCCCTTAAATCTTTATTACTATCTTTTTATTATAGCATGCTTTTTATTGGAACATTAATACATTGAAACTAACTTATATATCTGGCTTTTCTTACCTTCTCAATGAGTACAGTAATCCGCAAATATCACCTTAACACGAAATGTTCTGTCACCAATGATCTAATTTATCAAACGATGAGTTTGGGAGTAATTAGTGTACACATGTACCGACGGCGTGTGCGTGTTAGTCGCGACGGGAGGTCGGGCGGACGACGCGACAATGCCGGATGAAGGGCGGGAACCATCTGGCCGGCTCCACAGTGTTGTGTCGATGTCGTACAGAACACAGTTGACCGACGCCACTTCGAGCGGCGCCGCCACCTTCTACGCCTCGTCTCCTTTGTTATTACTCAGATGCCTCTTATTTGGTTTTCGATTATGATAATCTCTGTAAGAGACTCGTATAGCAGACAATATTTGCGAAGGACGTGATTTGCGTAGGCACATACTTATTGATTAAAAAGGTTCGTGAACTTGACAATTATTTAAGGTTATAGGTAAATTTTCAACTTCTACATTTGAATTATTTATGCACTTTTCGCCTTAAATTGTTTGAAATAAAAGCGTTAGAGCTCCTAAGAGAGATAATTATGATGAGTTATGGAACGACCAGATGAGATGAGCCATTTTTAAGCAGATGCAGGGGGTTGATGAGGACAATCATGATAAATTTTACAAGGTTTGAGAAGGAAAATTTAGAAAAGGCGTTTGCGCAGTGGATTGCCGATGCTCGGCAAGTGCTTTACACCGAACTGAGAAGAGAGACTTTTTGGTGAAGAATGGCTTTCTAGTTATCTTATTATATTTGCAGCCTTTTCTTAATATTCTTAGCCCACGTACATTTTTAGTAAAGTTTGAAAGTAGGTGTTACGACCATTTTTGATATTAAGTTTTTAAACTAAAGTAGGTACCTATTCTTTGACATCAGCTCCGCTTTGGATTAGTGCAACTTTGCGTTGCAAACTTTGAGGGAATCATCATATTGAAACAATTAGGTACTTTAGCGGTTAGCTTAAGGTTTTTTAACCGTTTTTACTAAGCTGACTTCCACTTTCTTATCGACTAACTAAATGTGTTTATAGGTACAGCTATACCTACATAGGCCTTTGCGTAACCTAAGTTTTTGCGCGCAACTGTAGGTAGCTAGTTGTATTTCATAGAGGTTTATTTTCTAGTAAAGGGCTAGCGCGATTGTCCTTAACTATCCAATGTAATGGAATGGCGGACCTGAACTGACAAATACCTACATATAACAAATAGAAATCTTGCAGGTATTTTTAAAGTTGAACTCATTAAAGATAGAAAGCCAATCCTAGCCTGTCAGAGCTTCATTGACAATCCAAATTAAACAAAGACATATCATTATTTCTCGACTCTTAAATTAAATAGTGTTACCGCGATCTAATTTCATTAACATATATCTACTTCTCCTTTACCTGTTACCTTAGATTTAACACTTCTAGATAGATTGCTTCATTTAAATTAACAAATATTACCTATTTTTGTACAGCAATTTCACAAAGCCGGCCTTAAGCTTTCAGAAAATCTTCGTTCTATATTTGTACGGGAACTAAGAAAAAACCCGCTCGCTACGTCATTTAGTTCCAAAAATGACCTTTAGAGCTCTTTCAATTTAGCCGTTTTGTGCCGTACGGCTGCGTTTTTTGAACGGCAAAAGCAACGTTTAGTAGCAACGTTTTCATACGAATCTTGCCGTACGGCTGCCTCCCGAAACTATAAACATTGCCGTACGGCAAGATTTGTATGAAAACAATCGAACGTTGCTTTTGCCGTTCGAAAAACTCACGGTAGCCGTACGGCACGAAGCAACTAAATTGAAAGAGCCTTTTCGCAGCCATTTGCAATAACGTCTTTTAGTAAAAAAACCTGTAATTGGTAGTAGGATGAATTAAATTTTGTATAACGTAGAGCAGACTACCAAGCGGGTTGTATAATCTGTTACAATTGTTTTGTGTGTTGGCTTACACGAGAGATTAACACGTAACTCTAACATCTGAACTATCACGACCTCTGTGGCGTAGTAGTTATTTATTAACATGAGTCTCGGAGTCGCAGAGGTCTCGGTTTCGATCCCGCTCAATGCAAATATTTGTGTGCATGAACATGATTATTTGCATTGATCTGAGTGTTTCTATGTCTAATAATGTATGTATTTACAAAAGAAAGTATATATTAAGTTCTAATATTCGTTGTTCTGTTAGCCATAACACAAGGTTAAGCCTAGCTTACTTTGGGAACAGATGGCGCTGTATAGAGATGTCCGTGACTATTTATCACGCGGTCATTTAAACGTGTAACTCAGGGAGGGAAGTTCGATAAGTACCTATAAGTCATATCAGCGTGGACTGGTCGGAGCTGGAATACCTGTTAGAGGTAAAGACCTAGCTCACATTGAAAGTTTACGGCTGTTGCGCAAATAGTCACTAGTTAGTGATAGAGGCATAAGAAATGTAGTTAGTTAACCACACGTTAGAACCCACTCAAGTACTTGAGTGGGTACTAACGTGTGGTTGTGGTATGAGTGTTCTATTTAAAATGTTAATTTAAATATTACGAAATCTAAAAAGATTTTGGAAATAATTGTGAAAAGTCAACGGTGAAGACAAGAAAAAATTGTGAAAAGCATGGGAAAAGTTACAGTCAATTATTTAGAACACTCCATTTGCAGTCCTAAAAAATACTCTACCTACCTATCTCGAAATAGAAGAAATAGGTTCTCATATGTATTTTTTTGTGAAATAATTGTGCAGAAATTATTAAATATATATTTATAAGTATATTAACAATTATTCATTATGTTTTCAATTTTATATTTCGATTTTGTAATGGTACCTAGCTGTAGAAGGAATCGAAAAATGGTAGGTACGTAAAATAATCCTCCTATAGTGCTGATTGGAGTGTGTCAAATATTTCAAACGATACGGCTACGTACATTCTAGATTTTGGTAGTTTAAAAATAGTAAAAGTTGTCAAAAATGCAATTTTCACGCATTTAATACGCTGTTTTATTATCAGTAGCTGTACATACAGCTGTTATACGGTTTTGCATGCTTTCCATTTGAATTTTAATATAACCCTGAGGAAAATACAACCATTCCTCTATCAGTGCTTGTTTGAGTTCATAAAGTGTGATTAGAGGCTGCTTGGTGCTATGAGGTGCTGAATGGGGTGTAAGTCTGGGTTGCATGCTGGCACTCCATGCGTGTGATAGCGACATCTTCACGCAACTCGAACACTATTCAATCCACAGATTCAATCTGTATTTGGAGGAGCGTTGTCTTCCATAAAGATGGCGTTTTCGCCCGTGTTGACCAAAATGAGTCATCATACTTATTTATGTTTCCATTCAAGTATCTACCTCCCTTTAGTTAAAGTATCATTTTTATCACTACTAGCTCGGTGCAGCCTTCAAAAGAAATTTCAATTTTGCACGTGTACAGAGCCTTCACCATACCTTCCCTTCATTTTATATACAGAAATTCATTATTCTGATCAAATTAAAATAAAAACATGCCTCTAACACCTGAAGAGTCTAGCAGGATTCTAGCAATGCTAGAAAAAGGACGTAGTCAGCTTTATGCAGCAAGAACTGTTGGTTTGTAGCTCCCAACTGTTCGAAAAGTACCAGGCCAATTTGAAGAGACCGGATCTAATGCGCTCAGACCAAGAACCGCCCGAAACAGGTGCACAGCAACACGAAACGATCGATAAATGTGAAAAAAGTGTTCAGAATGTTGAAAAATCGTTTTAAAACGACTCTTGGAGGCAAAAATCACCTGCTACGTGCTCGAGAGAGCAATCCAAGCTCTTTTACAGTAAGGCAGTGTCTAGTTGAAGTAAACTTACAGTCCTGGCCTACAGACCTGCAAATATTCTTAAACTTGAAAGGCATCATTACAAATTCAAGACTGAGTACAGTATAGAGAACATGTGAATTGGACTCCCCGGTTGATTAGTCAAGACTAATGTTTTTGCTAAGTCGAAATTCTCGTTATATACACACGAAGGAAGGGAAAGAGTCTACAAAAGACCAGGACGTGAGCGCTATAACCAAGCTTACATTGAAGAAAAAGTTCCGTATGGTGAAGGCTCTGTACATGTGCAAAATTTAAATTTCTTCTGAAGGCTTCCTTTTCATGACACAATAGATATAAAAGTAAAAAATGGTTTCGATACTATTGTTAAAATTTAAGATTTTCAATCAGAAATACCTTAAATAATGTTTACTCGCGTCACTATTTATAGTAAAATTGTCTATTATTTTTAGTCTTTTGTTCATAAAGTTAGCTTTAATATTTTGGAAGTTATTAAGGTTTTTGTAATTTTTTGTAAGCGATCCGTTTTCTTTGCGGCCCGGTGTATTTTTTTTTGTATTTTAGTATTTATGTGAATACCTATCATGGATTAGGACTAAGTCCCCTATGTGGACTACCACGTAGGTGGAGACGAAATGAGTGAATTGTCTTTGTCATAGTAGGTATAGTTCTTTCTTAGAGCTCTACTGAGAAGACGGTGACTGATTTTACAGAAAATTGCAAGACATTTTTAATTTTTAAAAGAAAGAATTTTATCATCACTGCTTCCTGTTAGCGCGACTAAGGATAACGTATTGGACACCTCTACCATGTGAATAGTACCTACAACGTGGCTACGTCGCATAGCTTGTGTACCTATTGGTTTATGGTGTACACCTGGTTCACTGTTCCTACCCCACTATACAGTACTTATAGGTCAGCGGATTGAGTTTTTATTAAGTAATGGCCGTTATCTTTTACTATGGATTTTCCTAAATTACTCTTAGACTATTTGTTTTACCTAACTTTTTAAAAAGAACCCTCATGCCAAACGCGGTTCTATCGATTACGGTAGGTATACTTATCATCTTAGATAATATACATCCATTGCTGAACATAAGCTTCCTTCAAGCTACTGCCACCTGCCTCCTGTCCCTTCCTCAATATAAGAGTAGCCACATAAGTAGAAAGCTATTAATTTTTTATCTTTCATTATCTAGGAATTGCCCAATGATGGACATCATCATCATAACAGCCCATTAATGTCCCACTACATGGACGGGCCTCCTCCCATGACAACTTCTTCATTTCAAGTTTTCCTTCTTTTAATTTTTTTTTTATTCGTAAAGATAATATTCATAGTCAGTTTTTACGACTCCCATGGGATGAGATGGGGTAGTGACATATTGTATTCTTACTCCGTCACCACACGGAGAATTAATGATGGATATACTTACTTATGATTTTTTCTACTTTCTGATTCACTGTACCCACCTTTCAGTATCGTATCCCCGAAGCTCTTACCAGGTACAGTCGGCATTAAAAGTCTACGCGCATTGAATTCTGCTTACTGTCATTTCAATCGTGCAGGAAAACTTAACCTCTATTTTACCATAATACCTACTATTTTTACGGGTCTTACTCGCGGTATATACTAATTTAGCCTAGATACTAGTAATATCTTCTTCTTATCTTCTTCTCCTCCTTTTCGGGGACCCTCCAGGCTACACTTCGACCCCATCGGATCTTTTGTGCTGGTCCCCCGTTCACCACCCCACAGCTTCCTCAATCACCTTCGCGAAGGAGATAAGTAAGCCTAGCGGCAGCTTGTCGAAGTCACTAGAGGTAGGATATCCCACTCCTAGTAGCTTCATTTTTTGTCTGGTTCGGGCTTTGCAGTTGCACATCAGATGTTCCACTGTTTCGTCTTCCTCACCGCACGCTCTGCACTGGTTGGTGCCTGATAGTCCCATCTTCATCAACAAGTCGTTGATGGGAAGGTGACCTGTAAACATACCCATTATTAGTCGGATATGTCTGCGGCTTAGGTGCCACAGTTTTGTGGACCTGTCCTGATTTACTCCTTTAATAAAGAGCTTTGAGTGCCTCATGCCAGTCGACAACTGCCACTCTGTTGAGTGTTGCTGTCTTGACTGATCATTGACGGCCTTTAGGAACGTACCTTTTGAAAGACCTACGCATGGTTCCGGTCCGCCGAAACTCCTGCTCGAGCCTTCCCTTGCAAGTTCATCGGCTCTTTCGTTGCCGACATAACCTTTGTGTCCTGGGATCCATACCAGTCTCACCTTGTTAGTTTTGCCAAGCCTGTTTAGGGCCTGGATACCATTTTTGACTAGTTTGGAGGTGACTCTCGGTGCCGTTAGAGCTTTGAGTGCCGCCTGACTGTCGCTGAGAATATAGATAGTTTCGTTGTGCCAAGGTTCGTCCTCGGCCACCATGCCAGACTTCCGTACAGCACTATAGGTCTGACCATCATCGTGTACACCCACAGCATGACTTTGGGTTTTAACCCCCATGTCTTACCATATGCAGATCTACACATGCCGAACACACTGTGTGCCTTTGCTGTTGCCGACTCTACGTGCTCCTTCCAGGTTAGTTTATTGTCTAGGATGAGTCCAAGATACTTTACCTGCTCTGAGATCATTAGATCCTGATTGAAGAAACTTAGATTTATTGAGATGTTGATGTTTCTCTTCCTGGTAAACGCTCTTACTATTAATATAAATATGTATGTACCTAGGTTTTTCTCCGACGTTTCAGCCGACTTGCAAGGGCCGTGGTACTACTACGTGGGACTGGTGTCAGCGGAGTGTTAAACTGTTACCAACCTTGAGTAGGTTTTGGTTTTGCTTAGCTTTGGTTTAATTGCTCATTCCATTACGCCGTTACAACAACGCTCTTTTCATTGCGCTTTATATAACTGACCGTTTTCTGAGAGGTCCTTAGTGAATGAGCACGGTTTAACTTAAACTTTGTCTTAAAACACATTAGGCTTACAACAAATACAAAATAATATTATTTTTGTTATTACAAAATCAGTTTTAACACTTTAGTGTTAAGACGATTTTGTAATAAGGCCGATTGGCAATACGGTTGAATAGAAATATTGTCTCTTCCAGAACGCTGCCCGCCCGTGTTAGATTCGAGGAGTGACCACAATCTTGAATTTAAACTTAGCTAGTTATGTTTTACGCTACTTGCTTACTTATTAATGGCTTTCAGTTGATTTTTTTCAATTAACCTTCATAGAAATAAAATTTAAATTTCTAAGTAGGTACTTATAAGCTTTAACTCATGACACCTATGCCTATTTTTGGTTTGTTTTATTTTAGTTATGCTGTATGGCCTCCGGAACAATTGGACTTATTTGTATGTAATTTTACTTGTGTAGAGTTGTCAAGATTGACATGTTGCTGTATGTATAGCCTTTTCATTATTTATGTACAATTAAAGCTATTATTACTATTAATCAAAACAAGTTTGTTATTACATTGCGTGCTATAGTCCTTGCCTACCCTCATGCGAACAAAGAGTGAGTTAATAAAACAACACATAAATAATAATAACTTATTATTAAAACCAGCAATAATTTGGAATGTAATACATTGTGATGAAATAATATAAAAAAAACAATAATTTATTTTATTTAGCTACCAATTAACAATAAAATTTATTGGTATAGCATATTAACCTGCACAAAAAATATAATAGGTACTAATAGTGTTTACTTTACAATACATTAGTTACCAATTCACAATAAAATTCATTGGTATAACATATTAACCTGCACAAAAAATAAAACTAATAATGTTTAATTTACAATACAAATTATTAAAACCAAATAATAAAATTAGTAGGTATACTCCTTACATATTAATACAACGCCAGCCCAAATTAAGAACGAAAAGTACTATTGGTACTAGTTTATAATGCATAAAAACATTCAGCTTAATACAAATTTATTTACACGTACACAGAAGCTGCCTTGAGTGGAATCCAAAAGTCGATGTAGGTACCATGTATTTAAAACATGCACATAAGAGCGTTTATGGGGCTCACTAGCGCCGCCAATTCCAAAAAACATAATTCGCGAAAAGATCAATAATGCAAAATGTTGTCTCAACACACTATCAACGCTTTAAATGTTTTTCAATTAGATAAATTACGCATTCGAAAATAAAAAAAGGCCGTTTTAAATGCAATATTTTGATTGCGCGAATTTGGTAGGTTTTGTTTTTAAATTGGCGGCACAAGTGTGTCCCATATAAACGCCCTAAAGTATATTTTTGGGGCTACAAGTCATTGTGTAAATGCGTTAGGAGTATTGGATATAAATTCCAAATAAATATATAAAATTAGTGCATTAATTGATTTAGAATTTAAAAATACATAATAGTCATTTCAAATCGTCAGTGATTGATTTTAATCCTAGTCTCAAAGTTATCATAGTTCATTAATATCAAAGTCATCTATTATTTATACATCGATAATATTTTTATTTAAGTATACAGCCTGGTAACGACACTTACAAGTATCTCATTTGCAGTATAATAATAATTTCATTACCTTTGAATGATTAATGTTAACGTAATACCCTACTGTGATGTATTAAAAATAAGTTAACTTAAACTAAAATGATATCCTAACGTATTAAAAAAGGCACAGTTGATTTATTTTTTACACAAAAAACATTTTCAGTAATATGGTATATTTACTAGAACATGGCAGGTTGTATTTAAAAGACTTTATAGTACGAATTTATAATGTCATTGGTTAGTTTCATTTTCATTGACTCACAATATTTTCCACTTCATGGTGAGTTCGAATATGAAATTGATTATTTTAAAATAGTGACAAAATTTTCAAGATTTCATTCAACCATACATCGTTATCTAGGCCGTCTAGAAGTTGTAAAGCAATGTTGCTTTTAAAAACAATTTTTAAATAAGATTTAAAATGTGTATGAAGTGCTTAGTATAATTAAACTTTATAGGTCATTTATTTGTGGTCAAGAAAACTTATGTCGATATAAAAAACGAAATTCATTCGAAATAAAAATACATCTTTAGCTTACTATTAATAAGCTATTTAGGAATGCAGACAGTAAAAACTATATACAAAGTTTTTGCAAGTTATTTGTACAGTCAACTTTTTATGGATTTCTAATTAATGAATTAATTATTGCTAATTATAACATCATATTAAATAAATATTACTTATAAACATTTAATTATTAAAGTTATAAACAATTTTTCTTATTAACAGAGTTTGTAATATTAAAATGAAGTATCAGTAAAATATTTAAGAATATGACTTGTAATTCAAGAATTATTTTATAAAAGTTGGCTCTTTAATTTGGGCATTAATTGATTATATTAATCGGAAGTTAATAATATTGTGTTCTATAACGTCCATACTTAGCAAACTTACAATGCAGTCATTATCATGTTCCATATTAGTTGCCTTCATTGTTGGACGTCATTTAAAAAAAAAACAGATTACACTAATAGCTCGCAGCAACAAAACAAGATTGAACCCAAAATAACATTTAGATTATAAGGTACAATTTTCAAAACTCAAATTGATTTCTTCACGTAACAAACTAAGTATCTAAATATATAAACTTAATCTATTTTGTCCCATGTTAATAAAGAAAGTATAGCACATTAAACTATAGGAATGTGATATGAAATTAAGTACAATTTGAAGCTCTTTGTTGCCTCCAAGCTGCATGAAATCCAGCTGCCGAATCAGAATCTGAGTCTCCTTCTTCGCTGACGCTGATTTGTGCTCGAGGCTGGACCAAATAAAATAAGACTTTTAACTATTAATAATGCGTAATAATCACACCTATGCTTTTATTAGTAGAATTTATCAACGACGACGACGAGAAATTAACGAGTACTTACTACTTTAATCAAGAATTATATAGTACAGTCAAATAAGACTAAAATAGGGGCAAACCTCGGAACGGAAGCGAATAAGCTGTAAATTCGTATAATCCTTTGTTTTGATGTTCTGATGACTGGTGAAAAAGTCTCATATGATCACGTGTCTGCGTCATAAGTTATTCAAGGTCAAAGGTCACGAAAGTTAGTTTTTTCCCATTATCTCGTTTTCTATGGGAAATACGCATTTAACGTCATTATAAATATTGTAGATCATAAAATTGTCTACAAAAAATATCTGAACACTTTTCTCCTAAAAAGCATCGCTTTCGAGATATCGTGACTTTAGAGCGCAGGAAAGTCGTATTTTCGACTATATGCACACACTAGCTTTTTCCCGTGATTTCGCTCGCGTTTATAAATATTATGAAAAATAAGGCTTATTTCAATATATAAACTCTATTGCAAAAAAAACGGGCACTTTAGTTTTTTTTCTCTATTTCAATGAAGAAGAACAAGAAATATGTTTTGTTAATTTGACGATGTATTGGTACGTTTTTTGAAGCATCTTGGCATGATTCTTTACGTTCCAAATTTACAATTTGAAATTATTAAAAGAAAAATAATGATTATTGTGGATTATTCTAAAATTGCTTTAGTAATGGCGCGAATTGCTGAAATGATTTTTAACTGATTACGATATTTTAAAACTTTTTGGATATTTTCTGCAAATTAAACAATTTAATCTTTCTTTTTACATTAAATACCACTTTTTGATATGAGTGATAAAGCGATAAGGGCCGGTAAAATTATAACCCTTCTTGAAGAAGGTTGTTCGCAAACTTCGTGTCTCAGCGGCTAAATGTGAACCGTTCAACTGTCCAGAGGACTTGGCAACGGTATCAAGAGACTGGTTCGGTCAAAAGAAGACCTGGTTCGGGAAGAAAACGATGCACAGAACCAAGAGATGACCACTTTTTGGTGAGTCAGGCGTTGCGTAATCGTAAGGCGTCAAGTGTAGACCTGAAGAAGAGCCTTGAAGAAGTAAGAGGAGTAGAAGTTAGCTTGTGGACGGTCAGGAGGAGGCTTTTGGCTGCCAATATCAAAAGTTACCGCCCAGCTCGGGGCCCTAAATAACTCCGTGAGCACCGTGTTGCTCGACTTCAGTTTGCTCGGAACTGTGCTTCATGGACTTTGGAGGACTGGAATAAAGTATTGTTTTCTGATGAAGCTAGAATCTCTTTGTGTGGAGAGGACCGACGCCGGCGTGTGCTGCGAAGACCACGGGAACGCTATGCGGAAGTGTGTTTCGAAGAAATCACTCCTTATGGCGGAGGCTCCGTTATGTTTTGGGCAGGAATGAATTCGACGGAACGTACGGAGTTAGTTTTCAAAGGAAAATAGAACATTAAATGCATACCGGTACATAATGGAAGTCCTAATTCCATATGCACAACCCACATTGACTGCACTTGGGGAAGATTCCATTTTTATGGACGATAATGCTCGCCCGCACCGTTCTGACGACGTGGAAGCGTACATGCAAGAAGTTGGGATCCGTCGTTTAGATTGGCCAGCTCGAAGTCCTGACCTCAATCCAATTGAGCATGTGTGGGATGTTCTAAAGAGACGGGTAAGATCAGTGCAACCTGCTCCACAAAACATCAGGGAGCTAAAAAGAGTCATTGCAGGAGAGTGGGAACGTATTTCTCAAAACGTTATTAAAAACATCGTGGACAGCATGCCTAGAAGGATTCAAGCTGTGATTTTGGCAAGAGGAGGTCACACTCGTTATTAGGTTTTTACATTTGTAACTTTATTTAATTAAAAAAAGTAAAAAAAAACTAGTCTTTACTGCCGACCACTTCTTATTGTTTGGGCGTGTACATCGATTTTAAAGAATCCATCGTTTTTTTTTCTTTTAAATGCTATAATTCACTTCCGCGCATTAATTTACACGACTATAAGTATATAGACTACGTCAAAGAAATAAATTTCATTTAATTAACTAAAATCGACCCTAGAACGTAAATTTCCTTAGGTGCCCGTTTTTTTTGCAAAAGAGTGTAGTAGCATATGCATGCTTGGTCTCAGCCTAATCGGTTTGAAATTGACAAGGTTACATACAAACTTCCATCCCCTATCTTATCCCTTTAGGGGTAGAATTTATCAAAATCCTTTCTTAGCGGGTGCCTACGTTATATCATCTACCTGCACGCCAAAATTCAGCCAGATCTGTCCAGTGGTTTGGGCTGTGCGTTGATAGATCACTATGTGGTAGGAGTATTCCTACTTGAGAAACCACGTTAATAAAAACCGCCGAGCAGCCTAAACCACTGGACAGATCTAGCTGAATTTTGGCATGCAGGTAGATGATATAACGTAGGCACCCGCTAAGAAAGGATTTTGATAAATTCTACCCCTAAAGGGATAAGATAGGGGATGGAAGTTTGTATGTAACCTTGTCAATTTCAAACCGATTAGGCTGAGACCAAGCATGCATATGCTACTATATATTGAAATAAGCCTTATTTTTCATAATATTTATAAACGCGAGCGAAATCACGGGAAAAAGCTAGTGTGTGCATATAGTCGAAAATACGACTTTCCTGCGCTCTAAAGTCACGATATCTCGAAAGCGATGCTTTTTAGGAGAAAAGTGTTCAGATATTTTTTGTAGACAATTTTATGGTCTACAATATTTATTATGACGTTAAATGCGTATTTCCCATAGAAAACGAGATAATGGGAAAAAACTGATTTTCGTGACCTTTGACCTTGAATAACTTGTGACGCAGACACGTGATCATATGAGACTTTTCTACCAGTCATTAGTACACCAAAACAAAGGTTTATGCAAATTTACAGCTTATTCGCTTCCATTCCGAGGTTGAATGCTTATTTTACTGGAGTAATATTGTTTGTAGTAACAATA
The DNA here is from genome assembly GCA_905475405.1 of Schrankia costaestrigalis. NCBI lineage: Eukaryota > Metazoa > Arthropoda > Insecta > Lepidoptera > Erebidae > Schrankia > Schrankia costaestrigalis. The sequence continues at coordinate 18,712,034 of FR997825.1, read as the reverse complement.
CCTTTAGGTTTCAAACGAAACCAGAAGTCTTAGTATAAGTTGTTCCAATAAAACAACAGATGCCGCTGTAACGACGTTTGAAAAGAGAAGCCATCGTAATAGTTTCAAAGGCTATCACTAGATGTCGGGAAATAGCGACATCTATACAGAAAAATCTGAGATAAAACTTTCTCTTTTCTGACATCTAGTATAATAATAGTTTCAAATGATGTCACTAGATGTCGGGAAGTGTTGACATCAAGAAACTGAAAATAGCTAAAGACTGACTTTCTCTTACCAATGCCACCTAGTGGTAGGGTTTGAGACTATTATGATACTACGGGAGCTAGGTATAATTTGACAGATGTTAGTTGCAGCTTGGCAAGACAGATGGCATGGATTGTGTTTTTAATTACAAATTTTTTCGTAATAAAACCCGAGGCTGCCCTAAACATTGCATCACTTTCTGTACTACTGAACTAAAAAAATACTCTATTGCTATGATGCATATTTATTTATTTAAAATCAAACAGTTTGCATCTAGGTGTACGCCTACGGCACTCGTAATCTGGGAATCCCCTTAAATTGCAATCATTTATAATCTATGTATTATTTTCATCGATATATGCAATATCATAATAATATAATATCTTATTACAGTTGATTATTATATAGGTATACTTACTTTAGATCAGAATTATTTTATTAAATTCACATTTTCTTACTGGACTTAATTATAAACTTTTAATTCAAAATAAATGCCCCTGTTCTTTTTCTTTTATATTGCTTATAATCTAGTCCATTACATTTAAAAAACAAAGTAAAATTATTTATTATAAAACGTTATCATAGTAACATAGAAGTGTAACAAACCTGGTCGGGAGTCGAAGGCGTGCTGCGACTATGGGCCGCCCCGAGCCCCCGTCGACCGCTGGCGCCGCGTCGACGCACTTTACTATTCATAGGTGGCGGCATCAGTTTATCGTCTTTCTACAATGCGTTACACATTTTATCATTTTAATTGAAGTAATTTACTTAAATTTTATTACTTGTAACTGATATTTAGTTTTATTTTTTAATGTTATTACTGTAAACATAATTTTTAGTCCGCTTCTTGTTATATTTAATAATAACTAATAAATTAACAATCTTAAGGATCTTTTTATATACCACTTAGGTAGTTCACTGGTTTAAGGCCTGCCTAATGTTAAGCAGTTACCGCTTGCGCGTTGCCGCTAACATTGTAAAAAAAATGCCGCGTCTCTATAAAATACCTATGCTGCAGTCTTGCAAGAAAACGCCAGCAGCTAATTCTATTAACAAGACTGTTAGCAAGCGAAATTGTAACCGTTAATGCTACGACATTGCTGGTCAAAAGGAGTCATCAATAGGAAGGCAAAATGTATTATTTAATTAAAATGGTAGTGAAAAGACTCTTACTTGAATATTATCAGCTGAGCCCCAGCTCTTGAGTTGGTCACCGTCTTCAGACCTTCTCTCTTCCCTGGCTGACTTCGGCACGTAAGCCGACGATCTCGTCGCCCCAACACCTAAGAAGTTACTGAACGCCTCTGTAGTCTTCTTCACTCTAACATTCAACGAACCAATGCGAAGAAACCCTTCTTTCTCTGTAACATATTCTTAACACCTTACTATCTTATATACAATTATTTTGTAAATTAGACAATGTACAGTACAAGTTGTTAACATTTATGTTTACACTTTACTCCTACACCATTGGACGGATACGAATTTGTTAGTAGTAGAGGAACAAACGTGAAGACTTTAAAATAGACAGTACTTTATACTTAGTTCACAATAACAAATGAAATATTTCAATATAATTTGAGGACTAAGATTTACTTTAAGACTGACACAATCGAAATACTAAATAACAGAAAAACTTACGGTTAACGTTAAACAGTACAAGAGTATCTATTAAAAGACATGTATCTATTATATTCAGAGATACAAAACAGTAGGTATTATAAGGGACAAAATATGTTAGTAAGTACACAAAACGACACAATTTCTTTACATTGAAATACTACTAAGTTATTTGATTTACTTTTCGTTTCTATATTTCTATATTGTTAGTGAATCTGTATGCTTTAGGCTTACACACACAATAAATGTTCTGAAATATAAAATGTATTGCTGGTAGCCTTCATGTCAATTCTCGTTCCTTGAAATCGTTAAAAATTCAGTCAAGTTAACTTTTAGTTGTCAAATAGTCTTACCTATTGTCTGTCAATCTGACAACTGAAAGTTAACTTCACCGAATTTTTAACGATTTTAAGGAACGAGAATTGAGATGCTTATTAAATAAGTATTATTGATAGTTTGAAAAGCGATTGGATTGATGTATATTTACAGTTACTCGTTAACCTTAAGGTGTTATAAAAAGAACATCATAATGATATGTGCGAGCTATTTACAGCTTAACTTTGAATGAAAGGAAATTTGCGAAAGTAGTAATAAATAGTATGAAGATTTTGTCGTTAGACATGGTAATCTATACTTATATTATAAAGAGGTAAAGTTTGTGTGTTTATTTCTGTGTTTGTGACGTTGTAGGGGTAATCTCTGGATTTACTAAACCGATTTAAAAAAATCTTTCTGTGTTGAATGAATAGTCCATTTATCGGGGACTGTCATAGGCTATATAGTATCACGCTATGACTAATAGGAGTGGAGCAGTAATGAAATATGTTTACAACGCGTTTTTTTGCCGTCTAACGAAGTGGGCACAGGTCAGCTAGTGTATTATAATCATAATTATATCTACTGTATTTTTTTTTCAAAAAGTAACAAGTGACTGTGTATGAGTGAGGTTTTGTATTGCCTTTTACCTTAAATTGATATTTATTATAACAAAATTTGACTCAAGCTTTTTTTTAATTTCTACGGAAATATAACTTTATTGATCCCGAAGTAATGAGTTATTGTTTGCAGCAATGAGTGTTGTTTGTTTTTATTGTAATAAACTGTTAACTAATAAACTGAATGTTTTTAAATTCAATACTTTGTTGTTGGTCAGCTGACAGCTCTACCATCTCCTAAGGTTGCACTGAAGAGGAGAAAACCGTTTTTAACTTTCGTATTAACATTACTTATTTCAAAAATATTTTACGTAGCTGAAGTTATAACTAAATATTTTTTATCATTAATTCGTATAAACTGTCAAATTATAATGATTATTTTATCAGACGGTTACGGTTAAAAGTTATTTATTAATTATGACAGAGTCATATATATCATAATCAGGGCAACATATAGTTTGAAGTAGGTACATTTTTTAAGTTGTTTAGTATTTACCGTTTCTGCTAAATTTGATACTAAGGCGTTGTGTGAATAAGTGAGGAATATTATATTATATACACAAATCACAAGTAAGAACACCCCTAAAGCTAACTACTACCATTATAACCTCAATACGTGCCGAATATACACAAGTGACATTATATAATTGTCATAACCTCATCCATAACGATATGCCTATAATTTTATTTTACAGTGTATTCAAATAATAGGGTAGATGTTGGTCATAATTTTGATGACAGTTTAATATTTCTAAAAGAGTAATAATGATATGTATGAAAGTAGATGACGTAGCTTTGTAAGGGTCCTAAATTGCCCTCAGTAGTCTCTGCCATTCGAACAATTTAGTTTTCTTTTTCTTTAAATACTCTCGGACATCTCTACACAGCGCCATCTGTTCCCAAAGTAAGCTAGGCTTAACCTGCTTGTGTTATGGGTAACAGAACAACGGATATAATACTTATATACTTTTTATTTTGTAAATACGTACATATTACACATAGAAACACTCAGACCAATGCAAATAATCATGTTCATGCACACAAATATTTGTATTGAGCGGGAATCGAACCCGAGACCTCTGCGTAGCAGTCATGTTGTATTACCACTACGCCACAGAGGCCGTCGTCACAATTTAGATAGTCTATGAAGATGTGTAGCAAAAAAGCACTATTGAGCACTAGTATACAGTGATAAATTAAACAACTTTTGTGACCAAATTATCATAGATTGTCTTAACAAATTAAATATTTGCGCGTGTTCTCCAAAACTCGGCAGCCATTTTTTACTAGAGTAATGTGAGTAGGTTGTGTTAAAAAATGTAGGTAATTTTAATAAATCTAGTTTTAAAACAATCTACCCTATTATTCGAATAAGCATGTCAATTCTCGTATCTAAAAATCGTTAAAAATTCGGTTAAGTTAACTTTAGTTGTCGAATTGTATTAAATCTATTGTATGACAATTTGACAACTAAAGTAAGTTAACCGAATTTTTAACGATTTTAAGGTACGAGAATTGACATGCTGGTTAAAATATTTACAATAATTAGAATGAATGTTATGGATGATATTATAGGTATGTGTGGCTTCGTGAATATAAATTATGTTATAACAACACAACCCAAGTAAGCACTGTGGGTACACAAACACATCTTACTTGACTGAGTATTTATATTGTTTGGTGTTACTCTTAAGACAGGAGCAGAGGTTATTGTCCTTCGTTTATCAAACGTATCATCGGCCTCTGTAAAATATTACTTTATGTACTCATCATATTTAAGAACACTATCCAAAATTTAACGCACAAGGAATCAAGTCTTGATTAAGCCTACAGGCTGTAAATTATCCAATATTTATGACATTATATGAAATCCATGTCCGTGTGGTGACAGAGTAAGAATACAATATGTTACCACCCTATTTCATCCCAAGGGTGTCGTAAAAAACAACGACTAACCATAAATATTATCTTTTCGAAGTTAAAAGAGGAAAACTTGAAATTTAACCCTGTACCAATCCGTTTGGCCAGCGTGGTATTAGTAGGCCAAGTATTCCTCCGTCACGGGAGGAGGCCCGTTACTGCAGTGGGACATTAATGGGCTGTTACGATGATCCAAAATTTAACGCACGAGGGATCAAGTCTTGATCAAGCCTATAGGCTTTTTTTTTAAATTGGCCTATCAGAATCACTCTATGGTGCCTGATGTTAAGCATACAATAGAGTTCAAGAATGGCGAGCACCATGCCAGTTACAATATTTGTAGAGGCATGAATGTCTCCACTATGGTCATAAATTATTAAATATTTATGACATTATATGAAATTAATAATTAAATTAAAAATAAAAATTATTGCTGGCGTAGGATTTGAACCCGCGTCTTTGTACTCAGCAGTTGAATGTACAATCTGTGCTTTAGAATTAAACATTAGAAAGAAAGAAACTGCTTGAATAATCTTTCTTTTACAGAGGAAAACTTTGCCTAGGTACTTGTCTTACAACGTCGTCAGTCAGATTGGTTTCAAACAATCTTATTTTAATGACATAAAAACATTCAAAATTCTATTACTGATCTAAGTTTATGATACAAAATGTGTAATTTCGTTGTTGGTCGCACTTCGGACCAAATAGAAAGTCACGTGACTGTATATCTGCAAAAAAATAGGCTTGCAAAAATATTGTAAAAAAATTGCATTAAATTCCTATATTTTCTAATGTCTCTATTACAAAATCCTGAAAGAAATAAATTATTATTTTTGAAGCTTAAAAAATAATAAACAATAAGCACGACAACTCACTTCTATATGATCCAGGCGACAATGATGTGTCCATATGTACTAAATATTGCCTTGCCTTCCTGCCCGACCAGTCTCGCACGTTCGGGTCTGCATCTGTAGTCAGGAGAAATAATATACTTTATAGAAAACTCGTTATCAACTGAGTACTCCAAAAAGAGATAGAAGATTTAAATAAGAATAGAAGACCCGTAAGTGCAAGATAGATGCAGAGAAATGATATGGCTCTAAGACTTAGATGATAATGCGTTATCTATAGTAGTAATCGTAAGTACTGGCAAGTGATAGTTTAAATCTGTCTATCACACCGGTCCATTGTACATATTATTATACATAACTAGCTGACCCGTGCCCACTTCGTTGGACGGCGAAAAAACGCGTCTCTTTTTAAACATATTTCATTACTGCTCCACTCTTATTAGTCATAGCGTGATACTATATAGCCTATGACACTCCCCGATAAATGGACTATTCAACACAGAAAGAATTTTTAAAATCGGTTCATTAGATCCAGATATTACAACACCCTACAACGTCACAAACTCACAAACAAACACACAAACTTTACCTCTTTATAATATTAGTATAGATTAGAAAAATAGATGATCTTCGTCTAGTGTTTAAATTGTTTTATTCTTAAGTGTATCTACTAGACAACGGATAAAAAACATTAGACAACAATTAAAAAAAATAGTTCCTTATGCGTAGAATACGAATTTCCGATGTACAAACTGTATCCGGAATCTACAAACTTAAACTTAGATTCAGTTTACGCTAACATCCAATTTCAGAAACGCTTGTCAACTCATCGTTCAACCAACTCATATGTCAACTTAACAGCCCTGTCACATCAAGTCCAGTTTCTAGAACGTTGATTAGAGATTAATTATCTAAAATATGACCATTTTCAGTTGACATTGTGATTTATTCTACTCATGTTCATTGACATTGTTTAGAGTGGCTGTTAAATCATTCAAAAGGTTCTTAAGTGTCAAAATTGTTAAAGGCCTCAACATGTCATATTTAGACTGAACTCCCACGCAATATAAATTGTTTAGTTTGTAAATGATCAAATCTATCAGCACCTTAATATGAATAATAATATGAATAATTGGTATAACATTTACTTGAATACGTAACGTTATTTATGAGGTTGTCGCCAGTAAAAGACGTCTGCTTAACTAGTGATGAAAATGGATTCACAAGGAATTATATTTATCGAAACGTGCATATTTTTTACACTTATTACTAACTACTAATATAGTAGTATTTTTTACAAAACTTACCGTATACTTCCACTAAAAGCCTGTAGACATTTTCATGTCGAAACTGCATCGCGATGTGTAACGGAGTGTATCCCTAAAACATAAATACGTTGTGTTACATAATACCGAATAGTACCTACACTTATATGACCATACAATTTAACAATATCATGTTAAAAACAAACATTTTACAAAAATAAGATGATTGTATTGTATTATAATATTTTTTTTTATGTGTTATATGACTAAGTCATTTGAATAAAATATTTTTTGGATCAATCGATTATAGATTCGTTTGTATACAACAAACAACTTAAGTCGATGCTTTTCTTTACATACGAGATGGTGCAGTGAAATTATTATTCTGTCACCACCCATATTTATGTGAACAAGGAAGTAACTCTTAAATATACAAGTACAAACTTATTAAAAACAAAGTTCACTAACACATCACCCTCATGAGGTGTATCTACTTATAGGAGTCTATGTAAGATTACACCTTGACGATGTTATCAGATATGATATAATTTCATGTTGTGAGGGTGAAAAGGGGTGGGTGCGGAACGCTTACGAGTTGTAAAAGCTCACATCTGCTCCCGGCTTCTCATACATTGCCCCCGTTTGCGAATCCAATACTTATATTCAATATTATTCTCGATAGATATTAAACTCAGTTGTTTGATATTACTGAATATATAACAGCGACAGCTGTAGAATAAACTAAGCGTACATATATTGGAGAAACAAAAACTTGATTACTTTTATTGTTTGTAAACTTCATCTTAAAGTAATCAACTTGTTTATCTAAAACCACTAAGATGGTCATCCAAATACATAGAGACAAATAACAGTGTCAGCAACTAACCTACTCATTCCGTGGTTACCTTAAAGGCCGTCAGAACTTTACATAATCTGTACGATTACAAAAGAATATAAGCGTAGCGTATAACCAGCCTGATATTTTTGTAGGCTAAGTTTTCCTCTGTCATTAAAGAAGTCCATGTAGTGATATATTTATATGCCGTTACGAAAATATAAAATTCACCGTTTACTTTACTGCCCTTTACATCATAGAGATACCATATCCTGTGCAATATTAACATTTACATGAACATGTAATAAAAGTATTATTAAGTAAAAAGAAACATTAAAATGTTGAGTGGTGCACAGATAAATTTACCGGCGCTTCCCTCGAATCCACAAGTAGTTCAGCAATAAAACTCTGTCTGTACTTACCCCATTCTACTTCCGTCGCAGACGATCCCGAACACCACATGAAAAATATAGTAACGACTCTTTAACGATACAGTAAAACAGGCTGTAGTAAGCTATAGTAAAGTGGTACTAGTAAGTAAATTTGATTGGACGTTAACGCTTCTAGGTAACACTTAAATGTACCATTATTCTCTGTGGGTGTAAACAGAAATTAACTTTAGGTATTCAATCATTTAAAAATAAGCGCTATCGGTTTTTTTTTTTAGGATTTCTTCGTATTTTGAGCGTACCATTGTCCGTACCAAATATGGTCAACAAATTGCACTCGAAAGATTTCACGTTTGGTGTGACTTGTTTACGCTCAAAAAATGTTGGAAATTATAGTTTTTATTACATCGAAGGAAACAGTTCATGGATTATAATCCATCTCGTTTTTGATTAAAAAGTTTATTTACTATTTAGGGGAAATATTATAGTACATTTAAGCTGTTGCTTCCTGCTTAATTATTAGCGAAAAAAACTCTTTATACTTTGTACTAGAAACGTGCTTAAGAGTTAGGACATCAATTACTTATTATTGATTGATCGCTCTAAAAATTAGAGGATTAAAAAAAATAAATCAAAAACACATTTATTTGTTTTTAAAGGAGGTTGTAAAGGAACAACTGTATTAGGAGACAAAGTTGTAATAGGAAGGGAAGGTATGTGTTACTAATGAACACCAAGTGCAACCAAATTAAAGACATAGTGTAAACCCATACGAAGGCCCTTGCATACCATACCTATCGGTCATAATACAGTATTGAAATATTTTTTGCATGTACTCGTATGCAATCATTGTTAGGCCAAGGGACACGTAACGTTCATTACGAAGATTCCACTTACCGATCGTTCGTTGACTACATGTCGGGCGACCCCACCCAACAGTTTCACTAAATTTTCATCACCACGTTTACAAGCCCAGTGCATCGCCGTCTGAAATAAACGTACTAGTCAACTATACGTATGCAATGAAATAATTACACAGTTTCAATCCGTCGTATATTTTATTATTTTCATAAAATTATGAATTGAATTAGATAATGTATTAGGTATAAGGTAGGTAAAGTAATTTTGAAATCAATATCAAATTATGAAATTAGATATTCAGAACCTAAGACCAAAACACGATTCCATCACGAAAAGAGTTTAGTAGGTCGAGACACAAATTACTTGATTGCTAGCCTTTTATTTTTATTATGTTAAACACTTTGATGGACAATATAATGCCGAAATTATACCTCTTTATAATCGGAACGTATTAGGATGATTTGCATCCAGATTAAAGATTATATTTTGGTGAAGGTAGGTGTTATTAGCATAGTTATATGAATTAGCTTGCTATCATCGTTGGTCATTTTAATATTTAAAACGTTATGCTAAGCGCAGTATAATTTTAAAGAACCGTTTTCAGATGAACGTTGCGTTTAAGTGCAGTTAATAGTTAGCAATTTTAGCTTGTTCTACTAACTGTTTAGGTTGTTTAAGATTAAGTCACTTTAATACATTATTATATACATTGCTATTTATTTTACTTGATCGCAAGTTGCAATGAATATAATGCGGGCATTGTAGGTCAGACGGGGCTTAGGACGGGGCCTTTTGATATTAGGTAAGTATAACGAGCATATTATTATTGCACAAGTAGGAACAAAATAACATATTTTTGAAAAGTATTTTTTTGTTATTTTTCAAAATGCCAAAACATTTAATTTTATTTTACATTGGACATCCCTTGAGCAACAATATTAATTTCAAAATTTTGAATACAATAAAGGTTTAAGTTTGTGTGTTAGAACAATTAGACATTTTTAATATGTATATTATGTGTGTTATATGTAACACACAGAATATCTTTAATTTAATTAGACGTTATTTACTTCCACGAGCCCGCCAGCAATTTCCCGTCCTTTAAAGTAAGAAGCTATACGTTTTAATAAATATAACTGACGCCATTGTTATAAAAGAGACCAAGAAAATAAATAAAGTTGTGATGCGATTGACCTACGCTCTACTCGTAGCCATAAAATTTACTTCACCTTAGGTGCGCCAAGATTTTCAGTCAGCAGTTAAGTCTTGCGAATATATATTACTTTATCCGAGCCGAGGGTACGAGTTACGTACCAATCGGCGTATGTACAAGATGTAGGCGTGATCGTCGCTGATTCAGTGGGGTAGTTAGTGGCGGGCGGTCCTAGGTTCGACGTCGCCCGGAGAAATATTGGCCCCGGGGGAAACGCTGTTAATTTGCAGCGCACATTGGGAACAGCCACGATTTTCCACGTATCTATCTATCTACCCATTTAGTGTCGGCTGTGTCAATATTGGGCGATGTATTTTTTTTTAATTTGAAATAAATAACATCTTCTTTTGTTTAATGAAAACTAAGTTAACTTGCTTTAGTATTCAAAGAGAAGTAGGACTTCCATTTATGAGAGGAAAAGCTTATTTCATTTATAAACTAGGAACCGCCGGCCAGAACAAAACCTAGAGTCTATAATAGGATTCCCGTAAAGTTTGGTAAGCAAGAACATGCGAACTCTAACGTTAATTTTATGTAAACAAAATACACGGCTGTCTAACATTTCAGTTTAATTATTTATAACAAGACGGATTTACAACAAGATACATTGCAATGAAAATGTGACCACTAGATTTATGCCCCACCATTTTGTTCTTGCTGTTAGTAATTTATCAAGTAATTAGTTAAGTTCTTAGTACGTAGCTAGAGGGCAGCGAGGAAACAATATTATTATGAATGTTTTATTATGTACGTAATTACCAAGTAATTAAATATACTTACATACTGCATGTTGTACGCGTTCACACCATTCAGCGGCGGCGGCAAGTACCGGGCACCAACATTCGGGAACAAAGTCGAAAAGTAATTAATCCTACATAATGATACATGAAATTGTTAAGTCTGACATCAAAATGTTACTATGCCAGCGGATACTTTAAAGATAGGGGCCTTTGAATATCCTTAAAATAAAAATCTCATTAAGGCGACGTTTCCGGGTCAGCAGACTACAGAATTTACAAATTTACTGTCGGCTAACCTAATAAATTTTAAAACAGGATTACTTGGTTCGTGCACAAAGCAAAGCTTTATAATTTGTCTGATATAAATCTCTCGTCTGCGTCAAACGAGTGACTTATCATTTATAAAATGGACACATTAAAAAAATACCCTAGGTGTTTTATAGCTGGGTGACTCCTTGGGGTGAATAGAAGATGTGATGAGCTCACATCCTTATGAGATTTATTTACATATTTTATTAGAAAGCACTTTCTGTTTTGTAACTAATTTAAACATTTATAATACGTGCAAAGTGCTATTGTCGCCGAAGAGCATTTGTAGAAAAAAAGGCACCAAGGAGTAGAAAGCTAAAAAAAATAAGTTTTTTTTCTGTAAGTATTATGATTTACTTTAAAGTGAAAGTCCTGCTAGTTTGGCAAGACAAAATACGTAAGTAATTTACCAATCTATTTAAAAAATAACTGTTTTATTTACCTACTACTGATATTTTTGAAAAAGTTTCACATGAAAGAGAGCCTGACGCTGCATGTGGGGTAAATTGACAAATTTCTCGAAACATTGAATTGATAGAAGAAGTCCTTTTTGTATATTTTACTATGACTGATACCGATTATATTATTTATTCCTAATTACTGTTTATATTACACACCGATCGCATTAGAGAGCAAACATTATTGTAATATTCTTAAAAAGTTAACTAATTTTAATAAAAAATAAACATTCCTCCGTTCGATACTTCTCGACCCTCCTGATTATAAACTAATCGGTATGCTAAATAGATAATTAATAAGATAAAATAGCATTCTTTATGCAAACACAAGCATTATAGAGAAGAAAACCCTTTTTGATCACAATGTCTACACCGTAAAATGACTTTGAAGGATAACGCATAAAATGCATATTGACTAAGTAGCAAAATAACTTACTTTTAAAATGGCTACGAAGCAAAATGCCTCAAATCATAACGACTTAGTACTAATACACCTTTAAATGAAAATGACTTTGTAGTAAAATAGTTGAACATCACAATGTCTACGAAGTAATGCGACTTTAAAGGCAAACGTCTTTGTAGTAAAATACCTTTATGTGAAGATGACTTGAAATCCAAAATACCTAAAATGCAAAACATCTCAGTAGTTTTATGACCAGAACTCTAAAATGCTCCAAATTACATCAAATAAAAGTACAAGCAATGGTCCAATTCACGAATGTTAACAATTATTTTCAACATAATTTTTCAGGTAGCAAAAGGAAGCAAAGGATTATTGGTTTAGTACCTATATTTAATTGTGAAGACATATTATCTAGGGCGTAGAAATCTTCTCCTTCTGTAACGACAGAAGGACATAATTTCTGGATAGTACATTCCGTGTGGTGACGGAGTAAATTCCGTGTGGTAACGGAGTAAGAATACAATATGTCACCACCCCATCTCATCCCATGGGTGTCGTAAAAACCGACTGAGGGACTATCCGTGAATATTATCTTCACAAAATAAAAAGAAGGAAAACTTGAATTTAAACCCTATACCAATCCGTCTGGCCAGCGTGGTATTAGAAGGCCAAGTATCCCTCCGTCACAGGAGGAGGCCTGTCTCTGCAGTGAGACATTAATGGGCTGTTATGATGATGATGATGACACACCGGCCCTTAACTTTTTTTTAAAAACGGAGTTTATCTACTATTTAATTTATTTGAAGAAACCTGATACTCGTCTGCTTTAGGAAATAAATAAACAGTAATAATTAAAGTAACATTTATTTTATTTATTATATTATTCACAAATAAAAGTAATTGTATACATACAATATATAAAAAACTACGTTGAATTAATTTGAGGTAATTTGAGGCAATTTGATTTATCGTCGTTTTTGATAGCGATGAATTATGATTCTTAGTCCTATGGCATATTGTGTATTATCCTTTATGGTCGTTTTAATTTTTGAGACATTATGCTGCATAGACAAGAAACAATGCAGGTGTATTGCAAATTAGGCAAAACACTTTAGAGATATTGATTTGAGGCATTTTGCTTCGTAGCCATTTTAAAAGTAAGTTATTTTGCTACTTAGTCAATATGCATTTTATGCGTTATCCTTCAAAGTCATTTTACGGTGTAGACATTGTGATCAAAAAGGAAGAAAACTTACTAAATTAAATAATTGGTTATAGTCATCATCCAAGCATCGTAATCTGGAGGCCAGGGTCCTTATTTCCAACCCACCTCCACTTCTAGCAAAAGCTTCTTGAGTCACCCCTTAGATACATTTGGTTCTCACGTGACCTATAAGTTTCCGTTATACGTGCTCCTAGTAGAGAAAGCGACTCTCTTGCAGCTTTAGTCTACTTTTACTAATCTTAGTAAGAGACTTAAAGGACATACATTGCATTCTCCTCCCATTTGGATAAAATAGTTATAATGTACTAGAACTTATTCTAAAACTTTGTGAATGTGACCTGACATTAACCAATGTTTTAGATAAATAATACTCTATTATTCGGAGATAAATTCACAATGTTTGGAAACCCGTTTTGAAACCAATAAATTTATACAACTTCCGTCCATTCTAAAGTGTAAATTGCTATAGAGCACTTTATTTTAGACGTTTAAAAAGCAAAATTATGTTTTGTGACCACTGTACTTCACTCTAGCTTTATGTCCATCACACCGTATTGTAATGCTGAATAAATTATTAGTTTAACTAAAATTTTGTGTGTTTCAGATAAACTTTCGGAACTACCAGTAGTACTATATCGATTAGATTATGTATGATTTACTATAAACTTAAACTATGACAAATTATTAATATTCTCCGTGTGGTGACGGAGTAAGAATACAATATGTCACTAGCCCATCTCATCCCATGGGTGTCGTAAAAACCAACTAAGGGATTATCCTTGAATATTATCTTTACGATATAAAAAGAAGGAAATTTGAAATTAAACCCCATACCAATCCGTCTGGCCAGCGTGGTATTTGGGCTGTTGTATTAATGGGCTGTTATGATGATGACAAATTATTATAAAAATACGAAATTAAGGTTATGGTCAAGGCACCTTTCAAACCGGTATGTAGGTAAATATCAGTTTAAGTCATAGGGGTATGAGCAACTATATATTTTTTTAATGTGATTAATTCTAATACGGGTAGAGTAGTAGAGTAGAATTAATCAAATGAAAAAAAATCATAACATATTATTATGCATACAACATTCAAACAAAATAAAACAACCGTTTTCGAGTTCGTGCAAATGTTCGGCTTCTAAGAAAATCAGAATCGCGAGCTGCTCTATGCCATAAAGGTACACCTACTGCTAAGTAATCTCTTTGCCTATAGTCAATAGTATACCTACTGCAATTGATAACGTTCTATTATTAAAAGTTTATTAAAGCTCCGTGTAGTGACGGAGTAAGAATACAATATGTCACCACCCCATCTCATCCCATGGATGTCGTAAAGACAGACTAAGTGACTATCCGTGAATATTATCTTGACGAAACAAAAAGAAGGACAACTTGAAATAAAGCCCTATACCAATCCGTCTGGCCAGCGTGGTATTCGTAGGTCAAGTCCGTCACCGGGAGGAGAATGTCTCACTGCAGGGACGGGCATCCCTGCAGTGGGACATTAATGGGCTGTTATAATAATAAAAATTAAAAACTTGATCAATCTTTCAACGTTACAAATAAAATGTAAGAGTAGGAGAGTTCTGTAATTTTCTGGACTATATTCGCCTTTTTCATCTGTTTCGATAAGTCTGTGTAAAAAAATGTAGTCAGGTGTGAAACGCAAAGACGGTGTGACATAGTGACGACACGTGTTAGTATTGTTTAGCGTGAATGTACAATGGCTATATCCACGACGGCAAGTACACGATTCATGTCCCCGTGTGGCGACCAACATCCGCTACCACGTCATATTGATTGCGTTTGCATGTACATCAATTAGGATCCGCGGAACGATGCGTCTTCCACGCCACTAATTATCGTCTTGTCACGGTAATTATGCATATAGGTTGACAGCGACGTTGATATACGTGTCGAACTAAGATCCTTGTTATTAATCTCTAGATATAGGTATACGTTTATCACTTTGAAATGTATCAGATCTTCTTAGTTGACCTTAAATGTCCTATTGGTTCCGGGTTTCCCCGGAGATGGGAATATTACGTCTTCTTTGAAGATTTATTTCGACTTCATCCATAATTGCAAAGAAATCTTCTACCAAAAATATTACAGAAGACTAATATTTTATTAAAATCTATTAGTCTAATATTGCAAAGGACCCCTATCCCCTTTATCAAATATGAGTTTTCAATATCATAGTAGTGTCTAGGTAAATACGTGATACCAAATTGCATGCCTTTGAGGCATCAAGCATGACCAAAAGTTCTGCAACTACATTATTTTGCTTCTATTTAAATTAGTGGCGGGTTCAAAGAATATTTAACTTAACCCGGAACTTTATCTGAGTGTCCTGTTTAGATACTTTTGCCAAGTCACGGATCCTGCCTTATAGTTGTCAGACTAGTGGGAAATTGGGAGCAATCAGTACCTACATAAAATGAAATAAAATCTATTTCAATATATGTACTATTTCAATATGTGTTCTACGATAAAAGAAATAGGATACTTACACCCTGTTATTGAAGATCCAGATCGAAGGCACCGGAAAAAGAAAAATAAATGTTATTACAATATACTAAAATCACTAACATAATTGAAGGGTATTTTAATTTTTTTGTGAAAAAAGTAAACTTGGATTATTGTTACTCCACTGTCGAGGTGGATTTGAGTGTGAGAATTCAATCACACATCGCCATCTAGTTCAAAACAAACTTTTAAGAACGAAAAGAGATTAGATGAAAAGAATTTGAATAAAATTCCTCTCAATTTTGTTCACAATTATTACAAACTGGTCATGTTAGAATGGTGGTAACCAATCATCGACTCCATGTATAAGGTACTTACCAGCTGGTAGGATAGTCATTCTGTGCAAATTAACAAAATAGAACAGAAGACAAGGCATCCGAATTATTTTCACACGAACCCTATATTTAAACTTCCCATCTTAAAATCTAAAAAGTTGTTATACTAAGCCGTGATCCTCTCTTCAAGAAATTTTACACGACCAAAGTTTTTTGAGTTTCTTTTTTGTTTTATCGTCGTCCTACATGCCGCATAATTACTTTTGTGGTTATAGAAGTAAAGTATGTACACTCACCGTAAAAGGATCCTGTAACAAAAGAAAAATTATTTATACATACCAATATTACGTGAGCAAATGTTAAAAGTGATATTTTGGTCGGCATAGCGCTCAGAATTCGCCGATTCAAATGGCAGTGGGCAGTGGGTATAGCGCTAAGAAAAGTTTCTGGAGAGGCGACCGCGTTCCGGAAGACTCATTTGTACTATTAGGTATCGTTTGCCATAATCATCTACGCTTATAATATTAACTTGCACTTATTTATAAACGCCTTTTAAATTTTAGTCATTTGACTAGCTTAAATTCTGACGATTTTACCTGGAAAAATCGTGTGATTACCTAAATTTGCTGACGAAAACCTGACATTATGAAGATATTGCTAAGTGACACGACTGCTAATAGAAACTTTATAATGATAGAAACAGTTAATGTGTACATTTATTTACCCTCAATCTCATAGGCAGGTGTGTCGATAAAAAAAACATCACATTATAATCAAAATTAAATTGATTGGTAATGTTACACGACCGCTAATACGTGTAATTTGAAATGTATCAGAAGACTAATCGCGCTGGTTCATTTTATACCAATATTATCTAAAGTCTTTAGCGCCCGCAACTTTAAAGAAATCGTTCAGTTCGCGTTTACTGTTGGAATTACCGAAATTACATTACGGTACATAAGTATCAATATTTTAGGTGATGATATTAAAGATAATGTGGTTTATTAAGTTACGATAAAGCACATATTATGGTGTGTTTCCTTCAATGGGACGATAATACACTGACTTTCGATTTGGTAGACATTGCATCTGGGAGAAAGGGTTACTTGCAAGCCAACTTCTATTCGTCGCCCTATTCATCCCTGAGTGGGACTTATTAGGATTGTTTTTTGTTTCAACATCATAACAGCCCATCAATGTCCCACTGCAGCGACGGGCCTCTATCCATAACGGAGGGATACTTGGCCTACTAATACCACGCTGGCCAGACGGATTGGTATAGGGTTTAATTTCAAGTTTTCCTTCTTTTTATTTCGTTAAGATAATATTCACGGATAGTCCCTTAGTCGGTTTTTACGACACCTATGGGATGAGATGGGGTGATGACATATTGTATTCTTACTCCGTCACCACACGGATAAAACAAACCAAGGTGTATTACACGCACGGCGTATATTCCATCACCCTGATCTACACGAGATAAAAGTCTTGTGAGCTTAGGCTGACTAAATGGTTTCTAACCCCATTTAACCTACTTAATTACATACCATTTATGAGATCAAGTTAATGTAAAGACACGGTTAAGGTAAGATAGACTCGGTAAGTAATGAAATAGCTAAAATCTGTCGCCAGCACTTTGCCGTTCTGACTATAGTTACGTGTGCACTGAATTATTGTACATATAACCTAGAATATTTTTAGAGAGCATATCACTACAACCAGAATATACCTAAAAGTTACAACAAACGCAGTCAATAGATTTTAAGAAAAGCGAAGATAAAGTAAACATGACCTAGCTATGTATAAATATATAAATAATAATCAAGAATCAATTAGTTTGTAGTAATTAGTGGTTAAGAGAAAGTTAAGAAAGACAAGATATTCACTTAACATTATAGCAGGACTTAAATTAATCATAAGGCAAGGTGGCGATACCTATCTATCCATACAAAAGAAGCCATTCTTACGAACAATGCTTAGACCAAACTCTAAACGTATAGTAATAACTTTAAACATGTATACTAATTAAAATGCCTTTTATATAAAAATTAAAAAAAGGTTTCTGAAAAAACAAGCTCTACAGTTTCATTATTTTATCATATTCCTAGAATATCAGAGGCTTCTATAATAAACATATAAAATTTTCAATTAGCCAAACATGTTTACCAGTTACTTCAACAAAGTAATTTCATATAGGTAGGAACCACCGTTCACGATACTACATCGCATAAATGTTTAAAAATCAGATTAAAAACTTTCGGAGTAGCACCCATAATGTTCCTCGCATCGCTTCAGACGATCAGTGATCACCGAATTATCTACTAAACTGTAAAAAACGTAGATAAAAGAGAGGGTTGTGCATATTCCCATGATCGCGAGACGGCCAGACGGCGTTTTAATACACCCATAATCGTCGATCGACGGTGGATCATATGAAATATGTAATACCGCTAATAGGTCTCGGTGGGCAGCTTCCTCAGCGGTCGCTTGGCCAATTTTGCCTTTGGTAATAACCTTAATATCCCATCAGTGCTATATCCCATGCGTGTACAAAGATGAGGCTGGGTAATGACTGTGCGACCGAACGCGCACCCGCCCCTGCGACCGACCATTTACTTTTATTCAATAAATCTGTTTGGGTATATCTTTGTGGATATAATACTAAGAATTTAGTTTTATAACTTTAAAATGATCGGTTAACTTTTGCTTATTTGTTCAGACAACCTAACCACAACTGAATAATTAGCATTGTAAAGATATTTTCGAGAGACAAACACGCCCTTAACATTACAATTAAGTATAAAAAAACAAAGATACGAATTATAATTATTAAAGTTAATTACATCAAGATATAAAAATAAACGTACGTTTTATAAAAAACCTAACGTATTAATTCATCTAAACTTTTCAATGCAATAAACAAAATCAGTCGTCGAATGTCATATCGTAGAAATGTATGCCGACATCGTAAACGATGAGCTCGTATGGCAATAAGCATGGTGAATGAGGATTTCTAAAATAAGAAGCAATTTATTATCATAAGCATTGCAGACGCAGTGACGCAAACATTCGTCGACAGTTATTAAGCGCTAGAACACTGCATCAGGACGAAGCGAGCGGAGCACTCACCAAGATATTGTCATCTCACTTGTGTGCGACATTCTATACACTCGCAACTAATACATAAATCAAAGCTAAGACAAATTCCTACTCATTATTCTTCTTCAGTTTACAAATAGTTGTACTAGGAATTACGAACACAATATTTAATATAGTGTTACCATTTTTTTTAACATAATGCAAGTAGGCACATTGTAGTTAATGCAAGTAACCTCATTTAAATAATTTGTGATTAATTGAGCAAATTAAATTTTATAATATCTACAAGCTTATTATTAATTTCATCTCAATTCAATGAATTACACTACACTACATTGTATAACATTTGCAGAGTTAACACTTTTGAAATCTGATGTAAAATAATAGTCTGTTATACAAATTTTAAAGAAATGCCATACATTAAGTTAGACTATAAAACTGCTAAAAGGTACCGCATAATCGTTGTAATTATTTTTAACATGGTGAATATCGAGCAAACATTGTGAATTTAATTGTGGAGCTGTTAACGGGTGCACCCCGAGGATGTGTCGTTAATAGAGCGTTGTGTCTCTTCATTTTGTTTGAACGTTCAGTGACTCCGTTATTTCGGAGCGACTAATAAATTGCGTGATGACAGGTGTCAGCTGCTCTAACGCCTCTGCACTCTTGCGTCGATGTCTCATTCCTCACGTTCTACTCCTAAATTCTCTTATTTTATCAACGCTCCGCTCAATTTTCGTTTCGTTCTCTCGCCATTCTATTTGTTTGCATTAGTATTATCACTTCAGTATAGTTAATCCGTAACACATGAAATATGAATGTGTTTTTAAAATGTTTGTTTATGATTGCGGTCTTTGTGATCTTATGTTTATTTAATTAGTATAAACGACATAAAAAGACATTGTCTGTGTGGTTATGGAGTAAAAAATCATTGTGTCACCACCTCGTCTAATCTTATGAGTATCGTAAAAGCCGATTAAGGAAAAATTTACAGGCATCATTACCACGAAAAAAAGAGAAAAGCTGAATGAAAACTATCTTCGATATTATATCCTATACCTACAACTCCGTCTGACCAGCGTTATTAACTAGGTAGACTAAGCACACTCCAACTACTGAGAAGATCTGTCTCAGTAGTGGGAGATTAATGGGCTGTTTAGGTAAAAAAAAATGTTTTGTTTTTACAAACACAAAGTAAAGCTTCTCCTTAGAACGAAACTGTTTCACTACATTTTGTACTACAGAACTTTCGTTGGATGACTGTTATAGGCTTTTCATGCTCCGTCGGCTGGAGGACGTTTAATGTAATGTTGACAAACACGGTAATTCGGTTTATTGTCTAATATCCACGATAAGAGAAATCTCATTCATTAACGGCCGCATCACAGAAAGTAATCTACTTTGACAGATAGAATAAATAGTCTGCAAACGAATGTGCAGCTTACCCGTGTTATCTTGTCCCATGCAAATTGAACTGACCAAAATCGTGAGCGAAAGGTTAATAAGCTTCTGTTTATTTTGTATTGCTCTTAAACTTTCTAATATTACAGTAAAAGTTTTTATTTTTTCAAATTAGATAAGTAGGTACGTGAAATGAAAACTATTATATTTGTTTCAAAATTACCACATCTCAAGTTTTCGCACTAAACAAATCCAAGTAGAGATAGGTACTGTATACCATCATTTAAAGCAGAATTTATTTATTTATTTCTCTTCACAAAGATATAATGTTCATAAACATTTCATTACATAATGGAAGCTTCATTGAATCTTTGTGAGAGTCTGGTGTCCATACTAGGGAAACCCTGAGTGACGGATCACCAGAATGCACATAAAGACTACATAGAAATATTTACTTAAACTGAAAATTGGAAGGTTATAAATTAACTAGAACGATTGAAAGAAACCGGACAGTGATTTATATGACTAAATGCCGATGGAAAAGCAAAAGAGACCATATACCTACTTCTCTGATTGACTTTGCCGAGACCGGATTGTCAAACCGTAAAATTTTATTGCTCGTGCTTACGTTGGTACTTTTTCCAACCAATAATTATAAAATAATGTTTAATTTGTTTTCATTTTATTGTACTTAAGTAATTTTGATAAAGGTACCTACTTACATTTATTATACTTACTAAACTATACTATACTTATCTAGATACACCTAAAACAAAAACTTTAGCAATACTAAGCAGCTACGTTATAGTAAGCCACTAAATATAAATAGAGAAATACATTATAAAAATTAACTATACTTCATCTTTTCTCAAATTAATTCGGACATAAAAATGAAATACGTTCTACTTTCACACAGACAAAGTCGACATTAAACAAAGGCAGATAACGAAACGGTTTCCTTCAAAAACAAACATGAGGAAAGAATGATATGATATAAATCAAAAGATATATGTATTTCTTTTTACTATCGTTAATTACAGAAGGGCGTATATAAATAAAGAACGCGCGCCCATTGAGGCGGCATGGAGAGACGATCGCCACGGTGCGCCTTGTCGCTACAAGCAAATGCACTTATCTTACCGGGATGTGAAAAACTGTTTTCAACTCGCTGTCGTCGGTTAGTTGCGCCAACAATACATTCGATTGTAGCCGGAGTCAATGGCTCCAGAGGTTACATTTGAACAGGATTTGGAGACCCAATAAATAAAAAAAGCCTTAAATCAGGACAGGCCTAAGGCGGAAACAATAAGAAGAATTACTTTTATTTTATACCATTGTATTTTTTCTGCATTAAATATATTTACAAGTATCGAGTGTCGTTTACGAACGTGTCTATTAAAAGTCATTCCGGTATCGATCAACATTAATGATTCGTAATTAAAGTGTAATTATAAGAGAGAATCGATATATCATACGGGACTGAGACGCGCCATCGTAAACCCGTCAACGACTG
Source organism: Schrankia costaestrigalis (assembly GCA_905475405.1). Lineage (NCBI taxonomy): Eukaryota > Metazoa > Arthropoda > Insecta > Lepidoptera > Erebidae > Schrankia > Schrankia costaestrigalis. Next base: position 18,689,942 of record FR997825.1, on the reverse strand, counting down.
TACGATAAAAATAAACAGAAGTCTTTGAAACATTATCGATACAAATAAATTGTCCGACCAAGAATGAATATCAATAAATTGAAAATGTAACTCGTAAAAACATATCATCGATTATTGTAAACAGCTGGCGGGCATTTATGCAAAACGAATCGCTCATTGGACCAATTCAACAGCGGTAGCGAAGATAGAAGAATTTTAATTGAAACTTACAGATTGAACCTGAGGCTTTTAACCGATTACCGATGCCGGAGCGCCCGCCCCATTCACTCGTTTTGCTACACGTTTATAATGCTACGTTATAACAATAAACAATACATAATTATCTACACACGATTATTAGCAACTTGCTGAACTGTTAACTTAGCAATTTACATGATTTCAAAGCTTCTAATCTACATAGACTTATTAAAATTTTGAAGGGATCTTAATTTGCAATGACAGACACATCATTAATCTTATGTTCGCGCAATCTCAATCTTAACTTTCCAATAAGTAATAAATTAGTATGTTTTTAGTAAGAATACTTGAGAAGCAAATCGGGCGAAAATTTAATGCTTAAAATTTAATCGCGTTTAACTTTGACTTAAACAATTGTTTAGGTATATTTTTATCTTTTACATTATCTATTTTTCTAGATGAGGTACCACATTAACTGTTAGTTAATCTTAATATTGATTAATCTCAAACACCAGACCTTAAAATAAAATCGCGCTTTCTATCAGATACAATGACGTCATGAAAAAAAGATTCAAAAAAGCTTCTCTCTTAGTCCACTGTATACGAAACATGAGCTATTGTAATATTTATTTCTGTGACCACCGTCACCGCACGTACAGAAAACATTAACTAAACCATCTAATTAAATTATATAGCACTAGTCTGCTTCGTGGCAACAGTCACTAAATCATTCTAACTGTACATTCACAAATAAAAAATACGAGACAAACATTCGTGATAGTGGTTATCGTCCCTTTCTCATCTCGTTAGCTTTTATTTGCATTTGGTTAAACAAATAGAGGCCTCGTTGGGTCGGTAGGCAGATCCTAATTAAAACTATATTCAGTCGCTGTCGTATATTACACAGAGGCCTTAGGCAGTTAGTCACCGCGTTTGGACACCTCCCAGTCGTTTAGCGTTCATATTGCAATGCTTGCTGCAAATGGAAGACATTTGTTCTTTGAAATGAACGAATTGAAAATTGATTTTATCAATAAAAGACACATGGGGATGAACAAATTAACTTTTTGTCTGTAATAATGAAACAATAACGATCGGTTCAATTAGGTTTTTAGTTGTGTTCTTTTATTTTCCGTACAAACATGAAAATAAACCTTATTTAACAATTCTTTGCCTTCTAATAAAAAAAATAAAATAAAAAAACTATATTCTAGACTATAAAAATAAAACCTTTAACTTCAAAGTTTATTACGAGTGTGTACTTGTGTTGTTATATATGAGTACGAGATCAAGAAAGCAAAACAATTCCACCAACCTAATTACAAATAGGTACATACTTTTTTTTTCAATTACTAGGCGCCGTTAATAAAAGAACCTCAAGCACCAGGAAAAGGGCAAGTGCCGTGGGGCCTTTCTCAAAAGCGTTGTTAACAGTCACATAAAATAATAGAAATCCAATTCTTCGTGCGAGCCCAAAAGCATACCATGACAGCCAAATGTCATAGAAAGCGTTAAACGAACGAAACACATAAAATAATTACTGAAGCGAATCGCTCCAAGTCAATTTGAACTGACTAACTTGATAAGTAAGATACTTATAAAAACGATTATTAATAAATTATAAGCTATTTTACTTTCTCTTTATCCATAAGTAAGTATATCATCCAAGCGACAAACAAGAACATCATACAAAATACATCGACCACTTCATATCAGAAGTCAATTAAATAACAAATTACAAATAAAATCAAACATACAAAGATAATTACATAGAATATAGAATTGAATGTTTGATCAGTTCATAATTAGAAACAATTGTAAACAAAAACTATAAGCGAGAAAAGCAGCGTGCGCTGGAAGCAACCGGGATCCGATTCTTGTTTATAAAGCGGCCGGCCCACCTCGTCCGCACTAAAAATTTGATCTTATCTTCAATATTTTAATAGGTTCCCGTGGCGGCACCTTCGCCAGTAATTGTATAAAGTATCTCTGGAGAAATAAATTCAATATTCCGGCGCGGGGCCGGCCGGCCGCGGATCCCTTAGCTCTACCTCGTGATAAAGCTTAAATCAACACACGAAGTAATTACAATCGAGCCACACTTCATCACAGATGCGAATAATGATTAACTATAGTCCGCCTTTGGTTCCACGCCGTTCGGGAACAGCCCGCGCCGATGCCATCTCCTGTCGACCAATTAGATGCGAAATTGGATGGAAGCACATTTTAGTATTTGTGACACAATAAACATATCCCCAGAGGGATTACTCATTTGAACGTTCATCATGGGCCTTGTTCATAATTCACTGTTTTGTTACAATTTCAAATGACAATTCAATTGAATAAACAGTAACAAAAATAAAATAAGAGCTGAGCTCTTAAAATTCAAGTAAACAATTTTTTTCTTCAGGGAGAAAACTTTATAGAAGAATTTGAAATAGCCTGATAAAAGAAAACAACCTCAAACAAAGAATTCCTTTAAATAGAAAGTAGACAGAATATCATCAACTGTCCCTTTTAATTTTGATTAATTAAAAGTTTCGCATGGAAAAGCGTAATCTTAACGCAAGGGTTGTACTTAAAGAACTTCTTTTGTGTTTTATCCTATAAAGAGAAGTTTTTCAGTAAAACAACGCTCAATCTGCAACAAAATATAAAAGTTTTACAATAACGTTATACGCCTCGGGCAGCGAGATCATCAAAGAACAGAATAAATCCTTCTTCTAAACTTGCTCATCTATTCTCGAGTGTTCAAGAGAAAAATAATAACAAAAAGAGTTTTATAAAATAAGACCACTGCCAAAAGTATTTAATAATTCTACAACTAAGAGTTTTACTTAAATTTTAGATGTTACGAAACATGAACGTGCTTCGAATATATTATGTTGGTACAAGTTATTAAGCATAGTACCTACGTACGTTTAGATATATCTTACGCAGCATTGTAGTATTTCAGCTTAATGCAGAAACAGTGTCTATACGTATATTCGCATTTATACCATAATGAGGCCGTTACACGGCGCTCGAATTCGGTACTGCCGTGGGCGGGCGGTGGCAGGCTCGCACCTACTTCCCTGCAAGCGGCCTCTCCCAATTAGCCTTAAAATAATGAACATGTTTTATATTTCCACTCGAGTGCGGCGTGTACTTATCCCCGTTTGCCCCGGGAGGTCATGCGGCTGTGGCCCTCTCGCCTTGTTTTACACAGGAGTATCTTCAACTACGTAATATAATAAAAGGGACACATCGTCGGCTTTTGGAATATAACTGGCTCGGTTGTGGTATCGTTTTGTGTGTAAAATGATCCCTACAATATAATAGTTCAAAAGGTTGCCGCCTATCGTTAGCTCTTCTTGTTGTGTTATTCCGGTTCGTGTCTTTCTATTGTTGTTTATGAATGAGGTTACAAGCAACAGTTAGTATTATAATGATGTGCTGGCTAATGATACCCAATACAACAAATTAGCACCCCACTTCAACTTTCTGCTTTTAAATAATTCGTTGTTATACTAATTTTAATTCGTTAAGATTTGCTAATGTATTTGAATCAAAAAGTTATTGTTATAAGGGCTTTTTAAACTAGTACCAGGTTTGATATTATTTTTTTGAAGACCTGGTGATATTTTGATAAGCCTCAGTACGTACCACTATAAAATATCAAAAAATCTAACAACTGTAGGTATATGCTGTCTTACCAAATGTAAGTTAGACAGCCTAGTCTGGTAGTGTCGCTATACCTTGATTTACCACACAATTTACTCAAAGAAACCTATAAAAAATATTATATTCCATAGACAAGTTTTTCACAAAATTATTTTTAAGTAGATACATAAATAATTCCTTTTAAAAATTACGCGTTACAAACACATAAACAGACAGACCAAAAAATTGTAATATGATTTTTATATGTTCTTTGTACATTTATATGCAGTTAGTAAAAAACCGCAAAACTGTTTGTTGCTACTAATACCAATTTAAAAGCTGGATGTTGGAAAAAAATTAGTAATAAAAAGTACTTATAATAAATTCCCAAATCATAATGAATTCCGACACTGAAGTACTGAATACCAAAACAACAAACCATTCCTCTTATTTGAATGAATCACATTTCACCGAGCAATATATTAAAAATTTGCCTCGATGACAAACAAGTTGTGGTGAGACATCACTCATTTCAAATAAGCATTTAACCACTTCCTGCCTGTTTAGTCTACAAATAACGTGGCTCAAAGATTTAACTAAGCCTGAATAAATAATCAATTTAGCCGGGACCGCGCGGCTTCTGATCGATTGCCACGATGCCGGCTGGATGATATAGTCGACGAGCCGCGGCGATAAATATCCCGAGACAAATGTTTAGAGTGTCTCCGAAGAGTTGCGGTGGCACTAAATTTAAAAGCTTCAATTGTACAGAAATAACCAAAACACGGTTAAGATCTTTCGAAAACAAATCGTGTATCGGTCGCTTGACGACAATCGTGATTGACTGCGCAAGTGAACGTCTCTAATATAAACAAATTAACAGGGAGCGGGTCGAGCCCGCAGCGGTGGCGGGTGTAATTTAGAAGACACTCAGTCACCGGTAAGGGTTCGAGTGAGGAACTGCTCCAACTATTCATTAATAGATTTATTAAAAAATATTAGACACATCAGCTTCAAATCACTGCCAGACTATTTTATACTTTCATTAAATATGCATTTCCTGTTTACGTGTGACATTTTCATTATGGATGATAATAGTAAGGAAACATATTTCTTAAGTAATCATTTCTAAAAGACTGCTGCATATAATTACAGTCGTAAACGTTTAAAGTCTTTAATTAAATCAAATCATAAATAAAAACCGTATTCCCCTTAGATAGAGCGACCGCCCTTTAGTAAGTTAAAACCTAACTTAAGACCATTATCTACCACCCATTAATACGTAACATAACATGTGTTAATCACATCCTCTTAGAACTGTCTTATCAAAACGGGAGCAATTTTAAGAAAGACTGTGTCTATAAATAAAGGAGTCTTTACATTAATTATGAGCTTAATTATGTAGAATCCCTTTGATTTACAAGCCGCTCATTGCCGCCGCAAACGAATTGTAGTGGCTTAACGGAGTACTTCGAGCTTTGCCTACCGCTTCGTATAATTATTTTTGTCGTAGATAGCTTTGTTGGTTGTGCATAGATCGAGATGAAAGTGAATCGAGACAAGATGACGCCCGGATCACATTTAAGGATTAGCTTGGGAGAATATATTATCTCTTTGTAGAAAAAAATTGAGGCATTAAAAGTGAATTTTATTACATTAAATGTGAATTATATATCGATCGATATTTTAACTGTTGAACCAAGACGACAATTTATTTAAGCCAAGTAGGTACCTACTACTTGGGTTAAAATACAAAACGTAACTTAAAATTACAAGTTAGTGATTAATAACTAGGGAAAAACTTCATAATCATATCAGCCCATTGACGTCTGCTGGACATATGCCTCCTCCAAATACTGCCAACTTGTGCGGTCCTGCGCCCCTTCATCCATCGGTTTCCCGATTGTTTCAGGAAAAACTTGCAATAATAATTTTAAAAAGTGGAAGTTCGAGCAAAATGGTTATTAGACTTCTAGAGTTGTGCTCTATGCTATCGAATGCGTAATTAATACATGTTTTAAGAGTAAATTGTCTCACTAACTTTTATGGTACTACACTAAATATAATCCGTCTGCCCACTATCATCAGGAGTACTTGACAGGAGAAAACTCCTTGGCATTTGTAAACGTGCACATTTTACATAAAAAAATAAATTATATTTTTTTGGTTTGTAATATTACGACGAATATTACGAAGACTCTACAATTATTACGATTTACAAAAAGACATTAGATTACGGCAACAGTAATAATTACTTTGATATAAAGCCTAATAGCCCTTTAAGCACAATCGGCAGCCTTTTGAGCTTGGTATATTAACAAGTAGTTAAAGAGAGCTTTACGAGAACCCTGAGGCACTGTGAGATTTCCAATACAAAGGCCCCACATTAGAAACGATTTCTACTTTTCTTCAAACACAAGAAAAGTGTAGAGTAAAATATCAACTTATTTGCGGCGTTGTTTGATCTTAATAAAGGACATTGATTCGGTTATAAGACTGGGCTTTATAAATATTAATGGTTTTACGGCTTTATATTTAGGACTTGTTACGGCTAACAACAGAATCCTAACATTTTTAACAGCAAATCATTGGTATAGTATTTCCTTCGTGTAGGACACGAATTGCGTCTTGGGCCCTATGTGACAATTTGGCAAACATAAACCGATTGAACTTTAACCGAGATGCGATAACAACATAATATTCAGAATAACAAAGCGAAGTTAAAATTACATGCTGTTAATTGTAAGTGATAAAAGAATTATTCCAAAATTATTTCAAAATTACCTGATTTAGGTACAATTATTAACGAGGGTTTTTAATAAAATGTTTAGCTAAGGCATTTTTCCGAAAATTGACAGTAATTAATTAATGATTAAGTTTTTTTATGTTCGGAAAAGGTTAAAGTTAGGCAGTTTGAAATTTTATCACAAGGAATGTGATTTAATTACAATATAATTAATTATAACAGCTACTACTGATATTAATATGAAAAAAAACGAGATGTGAGTCACAACGATTTAAACTATTAAAATTTTGTTAGGAATACAGCAGTAATTCGACTCCCAGACAGATTTGGGCGCCACGCAAAAAACGGCTGGTCATAAAAATAGGCAGATTTAAGCAACTAAGTTATCCCTGTTTCTTAAATTTGTAATACCTCAATAAATTGACTATTTGTGAATTAAGGGAACGAGTAATTGACCCCCGCTTACTTGTTAAAAATTGTGTTATTTTATTACTGACAAGATACTTACTATCTTTTTTTTGTTTTTGTTGAGGACAAATAGTTTGTCTCTGACGACAGTTACTACTTTACGCGGGCTGTGGTGGTGCGGATGGCCCTCAACCAAAGAAGATACCATCATAAAGTTGTTCTTAAATATTGATTTTTTAAACAAAACGCAGTTCTATTAGCGCAGCAAATAAAACATACCGCTGCTACGGAAAAGGTAATAAGTTAGCAGTTAGCACATGAACCAATATTATACCGAGGCGTATAAAAAGCCAGACTTAGGAAGATATCGATGGGTCCTACGTATAAGGACCAAACTAACAAATTGTCAATTTTGACTTTTTTATGGTAAACGCATCCTATCGATATGATTAATCGTGTGAGCTATTAAAACTTAAGAAAATCTGCACAGAAACACGACTTTTTATTAAAGTATAACGGCATATGTAGCGTGAATTGAAACGTCTAAGGTTCAATGAGTTATTTGAGACTTATACGCGGGGAATTTCCGCGCGTTTTTTTTACTTTTTGGGTCAATCTGATACTTTCTGTCAAATACTTTTGATTTACAAAAAGTGTTGTTGTCCCCAAAAGATGATATTAGTCTATTTTATTACAGTAAGAGGTTGAAAGTATATAACTTATCAGTTTTTAGGAACTTAATTGGTACCTGCTACTTATGGAACAAACAAGTTGCATTGAAGGAATCTAACGAAATAGCGAACTGTGTTTATAATAATATGTATAATTAAATTAAAAAGTCAAGAAGGTTGTGACGACTTTAAATTTTGGTCGGACAACTGCACCGGCCAAAACCGAAACAGGATAATGTTTTTCATGTATCTCTAAGCAGCTAAACAGTTTAATTTGAATAAGTATAAAACAGTCTTCTTGAGGTAGGCCACTCTCAGAATGAAGGAACACCATTGAACGAGCTTCAAAATATAAAAACATTTACACACACTCTGAATGGAGCTCATTGATTCGACGGGTAAAATCAAAAGGAAGTCCATATAACGTCAAAGACGTACCTCAAAATTTATAACTTCAAAAAGATGAGACAAATACGCAGTTTAATCGGACTAAAAACTCGGAAGGTCAGAAAATCCTTTGGTCTAAAATAAAACAAATTCGTGTAAGCCGAGACGAATCATACGTTTTGTACTATAAATATGATTGTCATTGTGAAGATGGTATTAAAAATAATATTAAAATTTTGGATCAGTCAGTCAGTGTGCGAACAAGAAGACGAATTGCCGATATACCAACAGATATTCCTCTGCAATTATGTTTCAATCAACTGTTACGGATACAGCCTTCTAAGAACTTGCTGTATTTATGTCGAAAAAATATCATCCCACCTGTATAACAGTTATTATGAGAATTTAGTAACATACACAAAATTGACTATTTAGAGGTCACAGACAGGGAAAGGTGATGGAAAGCAAAAATAGTTAACCCGAATACGATACTTTTTCCTACTTGCAAAACATCTAAAAATCAGAAACACACGTCAAAACCCAAATAAAATATTACATTTAGATAATATCGCCTCATCGCCATCGGTTTAACTTGATATTACAAAATATATGAATAAAATAGAGTAAAGATAAAACTGATTGTTCGTAGATCGCCGAAAGCGCGCGACTACGGGCATTTGGCGTGTACGCCGGCGGGCGGCCGACGCTACATGAAACCTACCTAGAGATAACAGAACAATATGCTAAATTGCGAATAGGGGTGAAAATAAAATTCAACCATTTGTTTCAATGAGAAATATCTATACAAAATATTCTATCAACTAACTGTGTAAGCCTTTAAAGGTTTGCTATTCCATTTGGACTAAAGCATGTTGAGTATTAAAGTGCTACAGTTTTCATTTATATAATAAATTTCTTTTTTTATAATAAAACCTTTGTGGAAACTTAATAAGGACGTTACGCTAATTTGGATTATTATTTAAATAAGATTGTCCGAAAATGAATAAAGAAACCGTCGTCGGTCCTAGCCTTTAGATCTGATGGTGGTCGATACAAGAGCCATGTCGAACGCCTTTGGCGGATCGTAAAAGTCTCAAACAGGGGCTATTACAGACTATACGGCAAAAATAAATATTAATTCATAGAATAATTTAATTAGGTACTATAAAAATATTTCTGTTTTTGTTATGGTATAAATCAGCTATAATACTTTATTTTCAGCCACTGTTTTTCGGTCTTCGTTAATATCTTTTTACGACTACTTCTTTTACGAGACGAGAAGAGACGGTGACACTTTGTACTTTTACTTCGTAACCCCCCCGCCCCTCCCCCCGTAATTATTAACAATAATTATAATACACAAAGAAACAAGCACATAAATATCTATATCTATATCTATATACTTATAATAAAACTGTAGAGAGATCAATTCTGTACATTGAATATATGTTAAAAATTAATATTGGAGGATGAATGGTGATCGATACTAATGCCAAAAATGCAATCAATAAATTTTTTGTCTGTCTGTCTGTCTGTCTGTCTGTATGTGCACGCATGGGTCAAAAACTACTGAAGGGATTTTAACCAAACTTAGTACGATTGTAGTCCATACTTCTGGGCAGGTTATAGGCTGTATAACATAACGATAAGACACATAGGAGCTGAGCAGTGATGAAAAATTTTAAGCAAGTCGGTTGAAAAAACGCGCGTTCGAGCTCTTATCATCGCATACGTTGATCATACGCCAAAAATATGTATTACAAAAATAATGGTCTTCAAAAGATGTACAAAAAAGTCCTGAATAGTATATATCTATCTTTTATATATTAGCCACAATAACGTGTTTAATCGTTAAGGTTTTCTTCAAAGTGTATTAAATACATAAATATATTGTAATTTGCATAGACATATCTTTTTCAAACTCCCATATTTCAAAAGTACACTTTAATATCTTATTCATTAAAAAAAATTATAGAAATCGGTTTAATAAACACACAAGCTATAGATGAATGAAAATTTCCAAATGTCGCCGCGCCAGTATGAGTACGGTACGGCTGTACGGTTGATTTTTGTTTAACGTCCGAAACGGCCAACCGGTGCATCTCTATATATTTCATTCACATTGACTCTTAATGCGAAATGACGTGGATCTTATTGACTCTTCTCGGAATAAGCGCGCTTTAGATATTAAAATACATAGATACGTAGTTTTTAGGTATTAAGTTTAAAGTAGGTAATCTATCTATATATACTATAATAAAACTGTAGAGGTCGAAATGTCTGTTCTTTTCGAAAATTCAGATAAAAATTATCTATAAAATCTAGAAAAAAGTCAAAAAGCAACAATACTACACACTTACAATTTTTAGAATTAATGTCTATCTGTCTGTCTGTTTGTTACCGCACATCTTTAAAACGAATTAAAATATAAACTTAAGACCAATACATTGTATTGTAGCCTTTCTTATTAGGCTCAAAATCGGATTAGTATTACTCGAGATATCGCTAGATCTCTTTAGTAGAACAGTCTAATACAAATCAGGGGTCATGAAAAATGGATTTGGTTCAATCTATAACTATTTTATTATTAAGTGCTATTAAAAAGTTATTCCTTTTAAATGTTAATAAAATTAACCATGAATCGTATGTGTAATATCAATTATAAGTCTTATTAAATTAAATCAAATTATAAGTTTACTTGATTGTTATATTTTTGTGTTTTCCTAATTGAAACGCAATTTAATTAAATATAAATTGTATTAGTAAGCTATTAATCTAAAGTATCAATTATTCTTTTGGTATTAATTTAGTTTAAACTGTAGTAGTTACTGGTCAACGTAAAAGTATGCAACAGACTCCACCTGTTTTTATTAATGTAAATAAATACAAATACAAATGACCTTTATTAGTTAATCACAGATACAAAACATCTGACAAAAATAAATAGTCTTTCCCTGTATTGCTAATATTGGCGTACAAACTTCATTTTTTAAAGTTAAACTATACCTGTACTTAATCATAAATATTAAATTGAATTAAAATAACATTCCTTTTCTCACAATCTTATTATAACTGCAATTATAACACACTTATATAACTATTTAATAATTAATAATATATGGGTATAATATAACAGACAACATAATAAGTAACACGTTTTTTCTTTATAAAATCATTTTACACATTATTCCTATTTGTCAACATTAAAAAAATACAAAACTGACAATAAAATATCGAAATACAATCACAAAACATTAAATTATTATTCAAAGTGTTTGTGTTTATTTTATTAAGTAATTAAAAAATAATGCACGCAGTTTATCTATAGATAATAATAATAATATAGTCGAGTCTAAGTTTAGTCAAATATTTTTTGCTAGATGGTAAAAAGGTGTTAGGTACAATAATTTATTTCAGCATTTTTAAAAAAAAAGACAAATCCCACACTAGCCTTTAAATATATCAATTTAACGGACACAAAGAACATCCAGACTAAGGACAATAGTTTGTGTATCACAATTGTCCTCCATGGGAATCGAACCAGCGACCTCATGCACGCCAGCCATGTAATGCGACCGCCGCGCCACCGAGGCAGGTAATTCTGCCGCACCACAGAAATCTAAATAAAAGGAGAAGTGTTATGACGGGGTTTTCGTCAAAACGCAATATGATTAGAACGATTATATAGCTAAAAATGTCTGTCACCTAGGTTTAGCTGTGTTTTGACAACGACCGGGATAACATATAAAATGCCGAGTTATTCAGTGGTTGCCTGTTTTTATAAGAGCAATAAAAAAAACTTTATTAATAATGGAATCACTTACCATATGTTAGTACATGTATTTTATTGTATTTACCTCTAAAATCATGAAAAAATAATCTTCGATGTCCTCACTATGTTATTTTCATGTTCGGACAATTAAGTACTATAATATTTTTGTAACATATACATTGCATCTCTAATGTTGTCTAAACTAGTCATTCAATGAATATATGAAGCAATGAACTATTCGCTCAACGATATTACGTATGACAAGTAGTTGCTAACCGTGATTGCTCTAACAACCAAACGACAGTGACGACCCGTTCATGACTACGACTATCTATCGTTTTCGATAAAAAGTCGTGTATTGTAGGAATTTTAAATTGTAAAAGATTTATAAAGTTTAGTAAAAAAAATATTTTTTTAATGTTAAATTATGTTATTTCAATATAAGTATTACAATGTTGAAATAATATCCTAGATCAAAGGTGGAGTAAGTACTCTAGAACATAAAGGTTTAAAATGTTGATTACAGTGGTTTTGAAAGTTTTTTTTAAACGTTCATCCATTTATTATCACACACATGCTTTGAACTGGCTTTATCAGATTTGCTTTAAATCAGTCTAAATGTTCATCTATCAATCCCTATATTCATGCTATTGTTTTAATTTAACTAGGCGCAATATTGCTCGTGCATTTTGGCATGCGCATGCTCATGCTTGAATAAATGAACTGTACACGCTAAATTATAAATTATCGCTAGCTCTCCCTCACAGAGCGTTAATTTTGTATGACAACAGTCAAAATGTTACAAACTGCTGCGACAATAAGGACGCAAAAGAAGTATGACGCTTGAGTTCCTTCAATCTGCGATATTACGACATCAGTTCTCGGATTAATTTGTTTCACGACATGTACGATCATACACACAATATTATTTTACAAAAGTATTGTACAATTATATATTATTATGTTATACATATTCATAAAAAAGTAATTATTATTTATATGATAAGTATTTAATTTTTAATAAAATATAAGTATTGTCTATCGATAAATTTTATTAATTATTTATCGATAAGGTCAACGCCTAGCATAAATGTAATTTTTTTGAATGTAGTAGTTTTAAATTGTAGTAGTTCTTCTATCTAAACTTTTTGAAGTTTGTTTTATTTGTTTAAATATAGTAGCGCTGATTGGTTCGCTGTGACACCGTGTAAGGGAGATATTTCAAGGAAAAACGAGACAGAGTATTTCGTTCATTGATAATCTAGATGTAACTGAGAACAGTAGTCTATTCGTATATTCTATAGCTGTGTGTGTTAATAAAACTGGCGACATTAGGTTTCCATACAAAATGACATTCAGGGCACATCTCCTTTTTTCAGATATCTGTGTGCCGCACCATAACGTGGCGTGCAAATGTATTCATTCATAATAAATTAGCGATTATCCGTGTGGTGACGGAGTAAGAATACAATATGTCACAGTTCAGTATTAAATCGAATTGCGAAGTAAGTAACATCCGCCACGCGAACGAAGTCGCGGGCACAGCAGCTAGTTATGTTAAATATAATGTTATTCTGAACCAAAACCTCTTATAACCGATTTTAATAATGAACGTTACAATTTATTGCAGTTAAAAGTGGTTTTTACTAAACCACTATTGACTGTTTTTGCAGTCAAAAGTGGTTTTGATTGGGTATGAGTTTAGACTGTAAGACCCATACAGAATAATACAACAATACAAATACTAGCAGAAAATAACACATACCTAACTATTATTCATTAATAAATCAATATTTCAAATCGATATGTATAGACTGACTCTTTAGATTTCCAGGAACAAAGATCGCACCGTATTCAAATAGCGGGACAATCGAATAATTGTCCTCGATCGCATACAAGGTACGATCGTAACCGGCCAGTCGGCCGGCAGGCTCTATTTCTGCCTAATGTTTAGAAACAATAGCTCTGTGCTGCAATTAGTTTATCCGATAGATGGTGGTCGAACGAGTCGTAAATCTACGCTCTTGCCGCCAGTGGGCTCTCTACGTGGTTGTGGCGCCGTATGTAGATTCAGCTCGGTTAATTAATGTGCCATGGTAAAGTGCGAGGTCTCCCTCGCATCCCTAACCGGGTTTCGTAAATTGCGCACCCATCCACATGTAGAATAGCTTCTATTTTGATAAATTGAAATGAAAGGAGTTAGAGCGCTACACTCTATCAACTATTTACGTTGTTGTAAGTCTTTTTCGATAACTATGTAAGCATTTAAAGAGACATAATCAAACTTAGGTTTACACCAGGTTTTAAACTACATACTTTACGTCTAATACATGATTCATTGGAACGTTTCCACTTATCGTCTAAATATCTTGAGAGTAAGTATTAATAATTTAAAAAGTATTATAGCAATGTACTTGCTATTGCGTCGATGAACAGACTGCAATTCACCGTAATTCCGACAACAGCAAAAATGAGGTTATATTAGCAAGTAATAGGATACTCACAAACGCAATAAAGAAATAAAAGATTTATTCCTAGTTTTGTGTAGCATCTTGTTAGGATTTAAAACTTATTTAAATAATTGTTAACATGTGCTTACACGCATAATCTAATTGGTCGGAACTATTACTAACTTACGCGTGAAGTTACGAAATGAGTCACTCATTTAATGTCGTCTCTTTTTGTTAAACTTTCTCTACTAACATTATTAGTTCATTTATTTTAAACGTACCATTTTTTAAATTATTTTATCAAAGATACATGTTTAAACTAAAATAAGATAAGTTTTTTTTTAAGATTTGACAAGAGATCACATTACATTTTAAACAATGGTTATAGATAGCACTTTTTTTATTTTAACATGACCCTTTTTTGTGACGTCATTTATCTACGATCGTCATTAGCAAAAACAGGATACTTAACATTTTATGACAAACTTTGCTAAGATATTATCTTAACTCCTTTGACTCGTACATTTTAGTATAATAAATACAGTTTTATAACTAGACGAACTATTAATTTATATCTGACTAGCTGAGGCCCGCGGCTTCACCCGCGCGGTGTAGGTAGCTTAAATGTTATTTTACACCCTAAGCTACCTATTATTCTATTATCAAAATTTGTCTAGTAGTTTTTGCGTGAAAGACTAACAAACATCCATCGCATACAAACTTTCGCATTTATAATATTAGTAGGATTTTATTTTATGAAAAGCCGGCAGAAAATAGTTACTTTTGTTTTCATATACATACAATGCGAGTACATGTAACTAAAGAATATGTCATTGTAGATGTTCTTTTAACTACTTATATGAATATAACGCAGTTTATGGGAAGCTATCTCCGCCCCTAAAATCTTCACCGAATTATTATTCGAAGAGTTCCAAGTTAAGAATAAGTTTGCTAGTAGTTGACGTTGTGATCTTTAACAGGCAACAATCTAAGTGACGTACAGTAAGCGAGCCTCTAAAGAGATCCCCTTCATTATCCCTTTCATGCTGAATTTCAATTAGCATGCTTTCATGTTTTGCAATAACAAACCGAACCCCTCTTGGTGAATACAACGCAGTGGTTAGATACCCATACTGCGTATACTACATGTAGGTATACAAATTAATGATATTAAAAAGTTAAACGCAATACCTTTTTATGTCAATAAATTACCTGGTGCTGCGATTCATTTCCTCAAACTAAATAGTAACTTAAACATATTATTTTATACACTTCGCTACTGTCTAACATGGAGAAAGACACACTAAGTTAACGAGTTTACGCTAAAGATTGTTCTATTGACACAAAGATATATAGATACACGGAAGAGACCCAGGCTAAGATAACAGCTTCTAAACAGGCAAGCTAGCTTACCGCCTCAGAGGTTTAAAACCGATAAGATACGTTTTCAATTAGACTACATCCCACATGCAGCATCTAGTACAACATTAGAGTGATTCGCGAAATTATTAATAAAAATCTGTAGGTTCTGTATCAAAATAATTGAGTACTAAATAAAACTGTTGGACTGTCCGCTGCCAACACCTATTGGCGCCAGAAACAAATTACTAAAGCAGCACGAAGCTGAGCTGTCTCCTTTCAAATTTGATTGCGCCCAACATCACACGCCCATGAACTCTATAATGAAACAACCGTATAAAAACAAAACTATGGGCATATATGATTAGGCCGATACACGAGTAAGGTAGAACCACTAAACAAACAACCATTACAATAACGCTTCGTCACCGCGTTTGAAATCACTTATTGTACGAGTGACTTGCACTCCCGTGCAAGTGCCTTATGCTACGAACCTAAGTCGAATCTCAGCCAGACCCCCCGTCTTCTCG
Source organism: Schrankia costaestrigalis (assembly GCA_905475405.1). Taxonomy (NCBI): domain Eukaryota; kingdom Metazoa; phylum Arthropoda; class Insecta; order Lepidoptera; family Erebidae; genus Schrankia; species Schrankia costaestrigalis. Next base: position 18,673,800 of record FR997825.1, on the reverse strand, counting down.
TTATTAACTAAAATAATATAAAAGCTAGGTACCTATTTGTACAGAAGATTACCTATAATTATAAAATAGTCACTTAAGTATTTTGTTTAGACGTCGATTGGCGTCACTTTAAAAGACACGAAAGCAAAGTAAGTAATAGCACTACAGACTAGTTTTTAATGTTGAATTCCCAAACTCAGAAAGAAGTAAACAATCTGCATTATTAGGTATACGGAATAAGTCGTGACAACAACAGTAGTGCTTTTATATCAGCAACACTTACTTACATTTAAATAAGTCATTTGTGACCATGGAAATAATAATTATCAACAAGTAAAAACCTTCCACACATAAAGGTAATTCAAAGCCAATCGAGGTAATTAAAGTTTAATTCATAAAAAGTTTTACTATGACAATATTAAGTACTCCACATATCCTTGAGTTTTCTAGATTCAAATACGACGTATGGCGTGAGTTAAGATTTTGTGAAACATATTTACAAAACGAAATAATGAAATTATAAACTAAAGTAGGTGACTTAAAAGCTATTAAATACTTCTTTGATTCGTAATTAGCTTACCTAATCAATTTCTGCCAAACTCAATTTTTATTGCTTGAACTTTGTCCCTTAGATTTAATACGTTGGTATCAAGTCTACTAATTAACAACCTCACATTATCTCCTATCTGGTTAAAATATTTAAAAGTTATTTGATATTTTTTTAATGCTCCAATAAATGATAACGGTATAGATATCCATCTTCGACATAGAGATAGGCAACGTTACTGTCAGTTCGTCGTGTTCAACATGCATAGCTAAACAATGGCGCGAGCGTTCGACGGACGGGTCAAATGAGGCGCGGCGTCAAATCTCGGGTTGCACCGTCTTGGCGCCGGCCGACTCCAAAAGTTAGCACAGCCATTGAAAGAGACAGAAAAAAACAATGCACCAAAAGTTCTTGACGTCGTGCTTCACTTCACAAAGTAACAAGCGACCGTGACAAACAACTGCGACGCTGATTATGACTTATTTTATCAAGTGCTATGCTTTTGCAGATTTGATAGCATAGAAATTATAAACAATAATTTATATAATGATAAAACTTAAAATCACCACGGTACTGTAATCAATAAATATGGTTCATAATAATACTAGTGCAAAACATACAAAATTACAAGTACAGAACTCATACAAGTTCAATATTCCTATACAATTAATTGGCACTGTGTAAAATACACTACTAGCAGATTTGAAAGCAGATAAATCATTTAGAAAACCGCTGTCTTAATTAGACTGAGAGATGTCAACGGAGCCGATGCTTTGGAACGGAATAAATCAGGACTTAAATGGCTTTCCTCAACGACACTCCCACCGTCGAGTTGGCGTTAATAGCGCGTGGAACTGAAATCTTAGACGAATGTTTGGAAATATTTTTTACAATGAAACATTATACACGAGTCTCTGAGCAGGCGCCACAAATAAAAAAAAAAGCTGTTGTAATGGCAATCACGTACAAGGTAGGTACTAATTAGAGCATGGTGAACCACAAAAACTATTAAATTTATTGAAGGAGCCTTTTAAATGATATTTAACAAACATAATAAAATCCGTAAGTAATCATTCAAATTAAAGACGACGATATAAATTTTTAACTTATATTACCCAATATAAATGTAATTAACAATACCATTATTGGATGGTATTAATATAACTGTCGGTAGGGCAAGTAACATTGAAATGATTTGGATTTAATTACTTGGATCACTAACTCCGCCCTCATTGAATTGAACAGTCGTAAATCAACAGTAATAATACTAAGCGTTCTTCTTAGTTTATTTTTACTAAAACAAACTTTTATCGTCACAATTACACAACCGATAAAGAATTATTTTATCCAAATTGCTTTTATGGTTTTGGTTATGTTTATTTACAAATTATTATTTTTATAAGCATAGTGGCTACTATTTAAGTCAACTAGAACTTAACGGAAATAATCATTCAATATTATAGGCTCAGTAACCAGTTACACTCAATAGGTTAGTTTATTTAATTGGTTTATAGTATATGTTAGAAAATATAGTTTCGTTTATATTATCTGTTCCAAAAGTCTGTTTTCAAACATCAGTTTATTTATTATCTTTCATTTATACAGAAAGTACGAATTTTTGGCCGTGAAGTTTTTAACGTAATTATATAGATATAAATACAATTTTGTTAGATTCTATTAAAAAATAAAGCATATACTATTTATATTACTATAACAAAATGGACACTATACTAAACTTAAGTACCTACATCGTATTACACGTCTTACAAAAAAGCCATTGGGTAAGCGATATTGCCTACGGGACGATTGTTAGTACGTAGACTAAAAAGGTTTTATTGCCCAACAATGATTACTGCAGCCAACACACGAGTTTCTAGAACAACACATTAAGGATCTAATTCTTTTGTTTCTGTTGGGGTTCCATTTACTTTATATAATTAGTTTTAACAATTTGTATAAATAGTAAGTAATAGTTTTTGCTTATGTTGATTTCTCCACGATAAACTATAACTATTTGGAGAATTAAAAATATAGATATTTATATAAATACGCCATGCAAGTAATAGGAATAGGTACTTTGTGAAATTGAAACTTTTAAACTTGCAACGCAATATTAATTTCCCAAAGTTTATGGTAAACTTCGTTACGTCAAGTTGCATGACATTCCAATAATTTAATTAATTAATACCATATTTAACTACAAAATTATCTTGATTGATTTTAAACATAAGTAGGTATACATTTTGTATATCTGAGATAGAATCACAAAAAACTTCAACCTCTTTTTTCAACACATAATAAAACAGTAACAATGTTTTTAATTATTACTTTAGATTGATGACATAATATAATCCAAAATCTCAAACATCCTTAAAATTTCAATAAAATGTATTCTATATTATAATGTGTAGAACGTGCTTAACTGTCCACAACATTTTTAAATAGTTTAAAAGAATATAAGATTAACACAATATAAGCAGGATTGTCACGAAGTGTTAAAAAAGATTAGAAAATCATCTAATATATCTCACCTAATCGCCATGAGGCATTAAAGTATAAATATTAAAGATGATCCCCTTTAGATAGGAAGCGACGATGACATATTTAAATTTCTCATTTCAAAGAGAAACAAGCTACACCTTCAATAAAAAAAATATCATAAGAACCCACACAGAGATATTTCCACAAATCTATAATTCCATCAGCAAGTCAGGCAAATACGAAAATAAGCATCAAAGTGTTTTTTAGAGGAAAGACGACAAATGTAAACCAGCCAAGCACAGTGGCAAACACATGTTACATATTGTCTGACAATATTTACTGTTGCTTTATTAACTCGGGAAGTGGATAGAAGAAAATGAAAATAACTATCGTTCTACATTCTAAAGCACGTGTTATACTGATAGGGATTCGAAGGATTAATTGGAAACAAATTCAAAACTTGTAAGCGATGTAAACATGCTTTTTATATATTTATCGTGTGTAACTAAAATCAGCACAATCAAAAGAGTACAACTAAACTTTTAAAACAAATCAGAGTTAATACTCATTAGGTTTTTTGTAACCACTACTCGCATACCTACGAGAGGATACCAATAAAATTTAAATCCAATTGCTTTGACTCTTGATTTACAACGAATCAATAAAAGAGAAGGCTATCATTACCTTTTTTATTGCGTATTCAATAAAAGTAATGTACTCGGTAATCAATACGACGACAGAACTGATTCAAATAAAAACCTAAGATCATTTACTAAAGCATTTGTGTATTTGAAAATCTGTAGTTTGTTATTATCAGTAAAACTAATTTATATTAGCCACGAGAATACTATTTGTTTCATCTCTAAAGAAAACGCTGTAACAGTCAGCGGAGAGATAATATACTTTGAGAAAACATAAGCCAAAAGGTTAAATTGAACATAAACGTTCCTCAGAAATTAGTAAGACAAATGCGAAAATGAGATATTTACGAAATCTTCAAATAAATCTTTTAATGGTTTTCAGAATTAGCGATCCCTGGACTTTATATGACGTCTATATATCAAGTGCGTGAGTTGAAACAGCGTAAACACAATAGATGATAGAAAAAAAAACGACGGGGTCTGAGAGATGGCTCATAAAATAAAACAAGGGACTACGTCCGGAGATATGTCAAGATAGCATGCGGCGGGGGGGCGAGGACCGGCGCCGGCCGTTCTCCCCGAGACCCAATTAGAAGCACACCTTTTGGACATGTGCTCTCACTTGGCGCTAACTAACGCCTAAAAACTCAAGGATATGGGACAACAACATCCGTTAACGTTTATCACTTTTTTTTAGCTAAATTGTTTAGGTTCTGAGTGCCCTTTAACTTTTAAATACATTTGCAATCATTTTGTATATTTGGAGATCGCCTATTTTTTTATTTATAAAAGTTAATAAAAGGTAATACATACCTTTGTCTTTACAAGCTTTGCATTCTCCTTGCACATTTTGGCCAAAGCATGGTAGTCCCCTCTCGCAGCGCATAAAATCCATTGTTTCTGCTTGGAATCTAGCGGATCAGCTTCACTTTTTTGATCTAGCTGTAAAATGATTATTATTTAAATATAACATGTCACTGTATCAGTCATCGTAATTCTATTCTCGTTACTAGATACTTACAGAAACACGATCTTCCTCGTCAACGCCCTGTTAACAAAAGTATTTTAATGAGTCATTGTATAACTATCATAATAAGCCAAACATTTCTTCTGCGATATTTTTAGTATTCATATTACATTAATAGCAAAGTATTATTAAACATTGTGCATTAACGTACTTAACGTTTGAAAACAAAAGATTAGGATTATAAATAAAGACAATATTTACATACATAATAAATATCTTAACGACACATATAAATTAATCGGAACCTAATATTTCAAAATTAATAAATGAGTACTTATATTGTGAAAATAATATTTTGAATTAATGGTCAATAAATTCGAATTCTCCCGTCTTCAGGCTTGCGTTGCTCTCAGTACGTTATAATGTTAGTCATAAGAGATATTCATTGCATAATGTAATTAAATACTCTATGTAATGGATAATACAGTTCAGTTTTGTATAATGTATGCGTAATGTTATAATGTTAGCGACCAAAACTTAGGGCGTGCGCAGCGCAGCATGAGCACTTTACCACCTGTCGTTACATATTTATGTCTACACTATTGGCCTCACTGTTAGGGACTTCGATATTGACAAGATAACATCCTTAATGTGATGTGTTTGATTTAATAATAAGATTAAGTTTTAACCTCGCTAGTTTTAGGCTGTAGAGTTATTACAATTACAATTTGGCGTCATAAGGTAATTCTATAACATAATGATAAAAAGAATCACTTTCTAAAACATACTTAATCAAAACTTACTAAAATAATTTAAGTTGGAATTAAGCAAAAATGAACGGTTAAGTCACATTAATAAACTTATAAAATTAAATTACGAGTATTACCAAAAAAGCTACAAGTTATTGGGGAACCCAGATAATTTCACTACATCTGCTAGAAGAAAAGTGTCATACTACTCAAAGAACCATTTAGAGAGAATTAAATATGCAAACGTAAGAGCGTGAAAAAATTGTTAGAAGACGAAGAAAGATCCAAAAAAGCTAAGTAAGATATTTGAACGCATTATATGACAAAAAAACATATTACTATAGGAAAAGGCAAGAACGTAGGAAGTTTTACCTAATTTAAAAAAACAATAGCCTAAAAGAAAAAAGTCTTCTTAAAGCACGTGAAATTAAACACTTGTCGTATAATAATGGCTATAGTTACTCGTTAGATATATTATTAAATGACAAAATATTTATATTGCAGAATTAAAGTTATACTTACGAATTCACTAAATAATTTTGTCAATATTTGCTAGCAAAACAGTCAAAGGCGGAAGTTGAAAACTTGATACAAAACTTAAATTTCAAATCAATTAATATAGTTGAAGTTTAATTTCTAATAGTTAGATGAAATTATATAAGTAGTCATTCCTAATTGGATTTTACTTGTAAACTTTATAAAGAACGAAATACCAATGCTATTAATTAACTACCCATAATTGTGTATTTTTCTTAATTACTTGACTGTACTACGAGTAATCATAAGTTGGAGCACGGGACCTAGCAAGTCCCCGTGCTTCACCTAGGTGGAGAACCTAGGAAGCACGAGTCCGGACCTTAATAAACGCCTACAATTGCTTTTATTTTAAATACTTAATTTAAAAGAAATTTACTTGACATTGGGCTGAAGTTTACCTAGGTTTTTCAATTAGGACAATTTGTTTTGTAAAAAGATCTTCTGGCATAGAGCATTAACTTTAAAGAGTATTTACAGTAATACTAATATAAAGTAATAATAAGTAATAATAATAATATTTTATAACTTTAAAGAGTAACAGTAATATATTTTATTACTATTCCTTTGAAAAAAAAGTTATAAAGTCGAATATAAAATAATTAATTACATAATACAAAAAAGCCAAAAGAAACTGAGTTTTAAATATGACCACGTTGTCATAATACGATACAAATGAAATTGATATTAATGTAAGTAAATTGAAAGGGCAGGCTCGCCAGTTAGTCGCCATAAGGCCCCAAGCGTGCGTGCCTCTTGGTTCGCTGTAGGACGTCGTACGCATCACGTTGTTTGCGCTGGGTACCATTATAGTGGCGACGACGGCACCACGTTACGATCGATTCACGTCACTAAGTTCAAATTTATAACTTTTCTTACTATTTATGTGAGACAACATTTAAAATAACATTAGCAGCTTCTATCCTTCTATCGTGAGACAATAATTATGATATTTAGCTTAGAAGTTGTAACTCTAACATTAAAAGTTATATAAAAATAATGGATACAATCCATAAAATTGCTTATATTTTATTAAAGAAGGAATTATACAATTAAATTAGAAGTGGAGATTAAAGAAAGACATAAAACAGGTCAAAAAACCTAAAACTAAGTTCATACGCTATGAAAACGTTTGTCGCCTGTCTCGCTCGGAGTGTAGTTAAGTTCCACTAAGGAAGAAATTTGCAGATCTAATCGCAGCAGAAGCTGCTTTAAAACAAAAAGTCTGACTGGCAACCTGTCTGATCCGCGTGTCAGGAATGGCTCATAATTCTATGTGACTGTCAAGTAAAACAATCGATCGTCTTAAATATCAACTATGATTCACCGCTTTTTCTGTTTCACCAATCATTGGTTCATTTTATCAAATAGTACAGTGATTTATTTGATGAACTATGTAAACAAATAAATTATATTTTCTCGGTTTCACAATCTTGAACTCAAGTAACAATAAACAATCAAACCTTTTCTTTGATTGTTGTTTTTTTGCAGCAACCAATTCTAAGTCTCAACTTTCGCAAACATAATTATTGTCATGGACACTTGATTGTTTGATGCTACAGAGCGTGTACTATGCGTTATCTTAGTGTTATCATTGAATAGCTGACAGCTAATTCATCCGTTCCTATTTTCCATCGCTTCGACAAGGCTCGTTAAGTGGCATCCGCGTTGTTGATGGCTGCAAGTGATTCTCAGGCCCGAATAGCACAGAGAGAACAATGAAATCGGTCATATTTTCCTGCCAACTCGCAACGGACCGTACTACGTTATCGTTCTCATCGTGCATAACGAGTGTGCATTTATTCAAAATACTGATGACGCACCTATACTTAAACTGAAGCTTATTTTAGCTGCCTCAGTAAATTGTTTATCGTATCCGATAACAACAAAGAATCAATACTACTATTTAAAATATTTTTTTACGAATTTGGATGTGAATGTTAAAGGTTTCAACTTTTAGAAACTAAGTCTTTACAAATACGAGTAGTACAGGTTACTTTTTAGATTTTCTTTTATTTTTATTCAGGAAAACAAACAGTCGCTTACAGAAATATTAATTATATCATTATGGTTCTGAGCTCAATAAAAGCAATAACTCAAAAGGAATACAAAATAACAAATAAAACCGGCCAAGTGCGAGTCTGATTCGCGCACCGAGGGTTCTTACTTATGTGTCAAAACTATATGACGTCACGACTCTTTCCTCAAAATTCTATGATGTCACGACTCCTTTGTCAAAATTTGTTTGTGAGCCTATGATGTTGTGTGGTAATCCATGGATCTTCTAAACCGTTTTTTTTAATTATTTCTGTGTTGAATAGTCCATTTATCGGGAGCGTCATAGGCTATATAATATCACGCAATAACTAATAGAATTGGAGCAGTAATTAAATATATTTTAAAAAGGCAGGTTTATATCATATACATAACGTTTTTTTGCCACCCAACAAAGTGGGCACGGGTCAGCTATTTTACAATAAATGTATCCAGACAAAAATATGCAAGAGCCTAAAAGTTAGTGAGTAGTTTGCAATTTTTATTTTGAAGTTACATAAAAAAAAAGCTGTCTAAATGTGCAGACGTAGAAAGTGTCTATAGCAGCTGTTAATAATGATCACACGAGAAAAAACAGTCATCATTTAGTAAATAGATATAAATATTAAAAATAATCTAGCCATCGTCGTGAAAATAATCTAGCCATCATGAAAATAAACTAGCAAGACAAAATAGATTTAAGCAAGAAAGGAGATAAAAGTAATAAACATGTTTATTAGCCAACTAGATAGTAAAAACGAATTGGTTCTCGAATTTACCTTGTGTTAAGAAGACTGTTAAAGAGTCACAAAATTAACTTTAATGTCTACGTGCGACGGACTTAACTCTTTGTTCTTTATGTCAATTTGAAGTGCTACTATAATAATTAGCAGTCCGGTCATATAAACGTAGGCAAAATCTATACGTGGTCGCCAATAAGCACGAATGACCTTTTTTAGAGTTTTAATGGCGCACGTGCGCTTCGGAATCACGCGACAATAATTGACAATCGAACATAAGTCACGATGCACTATTGAATATGCTAACCGTCATGCATAATGATGTTTATATTTAAATTCCGAAACTACTCATCATGGTAAATTTTAAAGGATAAAATAATATAGAATAAAGAATCAATATGAGAATTTCCTTTGCCAAAAAATGCACAATGTTACACTTAATGATGAGATTATACTTTTGAATTTAATAATAAGCAATTATTTTAGCATAATCCCGTCTCATTCATGTAAAATTAGGGTAAAATTGTTATGAGTGCAAAAGATCGTAAGGTTCAATTTTGTTAGCGGTTTTTGTACATAAAATAAGATTATTACCTTAACTCATTTAAAAAGCAACTTGTAGGGCTAAGTTTTTAATAATATTTTTATAAGTATATTTCGAATTGACGAGCGGAAGTGTATGCATGCGTACATCGTTCTATTTCAGTGTTGATTTATGTGTCGAGATCTCGTTTGGACGGGTGGAAACGTGGCATATTAGTGAGAAACGGATTGTTCATTTATAATTTATTAGCTTCCGTGGCGGCGCTAAGTGAATTCTGATATAACAGAAAGCCTGTCAATCTCGTTTGCCAGTTTGTGTTACCGCCGCGCTAATTGCTAAAGTGGACATCTTCAATATTCACATTGATTTATTGATCAAGCAAAATAACAGGCACGAATCGTATCGCTTTCAGACACGTAACTGCATTAATAAAAGCCTGTCTATCAATAGTAGTGCGAATTATTAGTTTGAATTTATAAGTTTACAAGTATATTCATACATATATGCAAATAGTACATGCAAGTTAATGTGTCCTCTCGTCTTTTTAATAGGTTACAATGTAAAGTGTGGTGTATAAAGCAATTGTGAAGTCCATTAGGTGCGCGGAGGCGCGAGCTAATATTTGTCATTAGGAGCTTTTGTTGTTCATGTTATGTAGGTAAGCTTCCCTCGTGTAGGGGTTGTCCCGTTCGGATGAGCCGAAATTATTATTATATAAATTTTTGCACTCGCTACGAACATCCCCCGTCGGTTGTTTTCGAAATGTGCCCTTTGGGTGTAGTGCTGTAACCTACTCAGTACTTTATGGTATTTCCACATTAATATGAATTTTAATATTCCCTACTAAAAAGATTCAAATTAAATTGTATATAATCTACACGAGACGTTTATTCTTTTGTAGCGTTTTGTACCCCCATCACAAAAATTATTATCGATAATCATATTCGACATCATTTCGACCGCCAAAGGGCCACGACGACGGTTTTACAATTCAATTAGCTGCACCAGGTGTCGACAAGGAGGAAACTTTAACCCGCAACGCGACGTAACAATTTAATATTCAAAAGAGTTTTATTAGAGAGGATAACAATATTCATAGTTGTATTTAGTAAACTTTAGGGTCAATGACGCTTTGTGTGAATTAATAATGCATGAAAACGCTTTTTGGAAAGTAGTCTACTTATTAATAGTTTACGAGGTTTTGTACTAATTAAAAGTAAAAACTTTTTAATTTTATCTGAACAACATATAAAACAAAGGAACACTTAAACGGTTCATGCGTTAGGTTGAAGTTCTTTTCGCCGATGTGCCACGAATTATTTTGATAAATATTATGGTATGATCAGTTTTATGTTTCTTCATTTGTTTCATTCTTAATTTTTTGCCCATAATAAAACAAAGACCAAAACATAGGGCATAAAAACAAGCTTTTTATTTTTTAATTACTTATAAGTAAAAAAGAAAATAGATGACTCGTATTTTTTATCTATAAATTTTTATAGACGAGAGAGAGCATCTCAGAAAATGGCAACGATAGCAAATTTATTCAAGCTAATAATTATGGCAACATTATAGAAACTACAAATCTTATAAATACCATAATTCAATATGATGTTAATATTTAAATCTAGCTCAGCAACAGTCCACATGAGGAAGGTTAAATATTCAAGGTACAACAACTTAAATGATTATAGTCGCTCCCATATTCCCTAAATAGCAGTCTACTCGAGGGACACGTGGCAACTACGGCCATTGTTTCTAGATCGGGATAAATGAAACCACTGCCATTTAGGCACTGCCATTTACAGTCGGTTATAGAATAATTTGGTATTTATATGAGAACATTTTGGAGGCATTACTTGGATACCTTCCATGCTTTGTCTACTATAGATCAGAAAACTTATCATTGGATCTTCCGGGACGAGAGAGCAAATTATGGCATTAAAATAATGCCATGAAATATTGGCATTAAAATAATGCTAGGAAGCGAGAAAACAGTTATGTCTATTAAAGAAGTGTGAAACTAATTCGTCGTTTCAAAAACCGGCCAAGTGCGTGTCGGACTCACGCACAAAGCGTTCAGTACCGTTGATTTATGAGATTAAAGGCAAATAAAAAAATAAAAATTTAAGTTATTTGTATGAAAGATTACGAGGTAATAATAAGCGGTAATAAATACCAACTTTTTCCACTTTGGAAGGGTCTGTCCGCAAACTATTAGGCCTAGATAAAAAATATTTTAGAAACCACTAATACTAATAGTTTCCACTTCATACCGTATTCCCTCTACTTAGTACCAGAAAAAATTTTGTAAGTATTGTACTCGAGTTATTTGCAGAACTATGGAATACTATGAAATAGTTTTAGTCTACAAAAGTAGAAGTTCACTAACAAATATAGAGAAGGCACCAATTCTTATTTACGTAAACTTGTATTACTTAATAATGTTGTAGTTTATGACTTCAAATCCTAATTAAGTATCATAATTTTATATACCTCGTGGATATGCAAATGATACGCAATTATTTTGCAGTTGTCTTCACCACAAAAGGCATTTTAATTCATTCATGTCCCACAAAAAGAGTACCTAAAATTCGTACACAATTGAAGAAGATATGGTGCAACATTCCTAAAGGGAAAAAAACATAAGTACAGGCTATTTCATACTCCTCTTTTTTCATTCGCTTGAATAAGAAATCCCTTTTTGTTGTATGACTCATACACATAGGAATTATTTTAAAGGTATATGATGGTGAGATTACAAAACAAATTATATTGCGTGTGGGAACAATAACATTAAGCAGTATGATATTTTAACAGCTATTTAAGTTTTTACTTAAGTTTACTTCATTCTTAATTCGAATCACAAACTTTTCTAAATGTTTACTAAAAGCTAGTTCGCTAGTCCAAATGGATTTATTAACAGTACCTACATACGTAATCACGATATTACACGAAACTTGAAACCTTAAAAGGGAAACAAGGCATAATTTAGTATCAAATAAAAAATATAGGCACTCTTAAAAAGTTAAAATTATTGTTCATACAACTTATATCAACCAAAATTATACCTATCGAATAAATTCTCACGTACAAAATTTAAAGTGTGTTTCACATAGCTGCGGTTAAAATATTTGTTAATGATTGCCAGCTTACCACAACTTAACAGGTGCCACGGTCCTCACAAATCGAATGCAACCCTCTATGCTTTAAAACATTTACTAAGCAATAATTAAAAACCCAAACAAATTGTTGTACATGTTTGGTAAGAATTTTGGAAACCAGCATATAATTAAAATACGTTTATTGTAGTTATGTGTGTGACAGGGACTGTTTCTTGTATTCTTTGTAAATGTATAATATTACGTGGGTACAAATAGTTTGCTCAACATTTTATAAAAAAGCTTTACAAGTTAACATAACTTACAACTTTACATAAAAATATGAGTCAGTAGATATTACATAATTTATAAACTACCTGTAAACCGTGTGTCAAGCAGTACCTATTTAAAAAAGTAAACTTGTTTATATCATCTTTATTATCAAATGAAAAACCGAACGAACGCTACTTAGTTTAGTTTAATTTTTGTAATGAAGAAACTTGTTCTGACGGACTAAGAGAAAAGAGTGGAATTACCGTCAACGAAAAAGGCTCGACCCAACTTATAACATTGGACATAAATAGGTACATTATATAAAAGTGGACGAACATAGAAGTTAACCGTACGTGTTAGCTACAAGTCCGATCACTTTCAAAAGACTAAAAACGCAAATATATTTAGTAAACAAATCGCTTTTAATTATTGGACAAACCGGTATCTACCTACCTCTATGTATTCTCTAACCAGATACGACAAAATCGATAAAATATTGTGACGTCACTTGAATTTAAGAAACATTGCCAACAGGATTTCCTACTACGAGTATAAAACATTGTTCATACGAAATCCATTCGCTACCTTTTTAATCCTTTGATCCTAATAGTAAGATGAAAGAAATTTAAAGTAGGTAGAAGAGGTTTCACTTGCCTCGCTCCACGAGTTTAACTCATTTTACTTGAATCATACTACACAAAGCCCCTTAAAGCCCGATTTACACATCGATAAGTACAGTAGCGAGTTAAGTAGTAAGTTGTTGATTAAGTTGATTTGAATAGATTTCCATCCTATTTTTTGGCGAGTTAAGTACGAAGTAGCCCCCACTCTCGCGTCTCGCCAACTAACGGATCAATAAATTAAAAACGCAATAAAGTATCTAGATGACGTGCATTTAAGTCCAGTAAATAAGATTAGACACAGACCTACAGAATACAGTTTAATCCAAAAGTTAAAAGGGATGTACCTAATACAAGTACCTATTATAGCCAAGATTTAATAATAGAACATAATTGTTTTTCAACATTTCAGAATATAATGCGTTACTAATAACAAACATAAATATGACAAGAAGAGTAGTATTAATGTTTGTAAATTCTGTTTATAATAATCCAATGCTGTAAAGGTGACCAAGAAGGTCGTAGGTAGGTAGGTAATAACAAAGTACAGTACGCGGCCGTTTATATTATACATCGACCTGCGAAAAGAGACATTCGGTCAATTTCGGCATCGTAGAGCGTCATCTCTGTCGCACACTATCAAATCATTATTTATTTGTTTTAAGGGTATGCATGCCAGTCGCAACTCCATACAAACGGAGAAAGTTAATCGCTTCTTCATTTGATTTGATTTAATATCAAATAGTATTTATTTATATTATGTTAATATTATTTGTACGTATTATCCTTTCCCCAAAGTTATTTTGGGCAATTTTAGCGAGCACGTTTCCGACAATAATATTTTAAGCTCCCCCCACTAGCAAATTCGTGTCTGTGGAATGCGTACACTTAACAGTTGCTAATAGATACCAGACTGTTTGTATTTCGTACGACAGAGATGATGCTTTACGAAGCCGAAATCGGACGATTGTCTCTTTACAAAACTCGATGTGTAATATTACGGCCGGGTACTGTAATACCATTTCGAACAGCTACAAGAACCGATAATTGTGGTGAAGATAGACTTTAGTGTTCACTTGTAATGAATATTCTTGCAAATGTTACATTACAGAAAATATGATTTTAGCGAGCATTCTAACAGTACCACACAGAAAATTCCCTTGTAAATGTCACGTAAATGTTATAGATGGCCACAAAAAGTAAACAGTAGAGGGCAAATTAATTAAAAACTTAAGTATATCATTTTGCATACTAAACATTGCAAAATTTATTAAGATAAGCAATGATAAGAGCGCTTATAGTGGTCAAAGGATGTTATCAAATTATAGATTAAAATATCAAGATTATCATAACAGCCCATTAATATCCCACTGCAGAAACAGGCCTCTTCCTATGACGGAAGGATTCTTGACCAACTAATACCAAGCTGGCCAGATGGATTGCTATAGGGTTTAATTTCATAAAGATAATATTCACGGATATTCCTTTTATCGGTATTACGACACCCATGGGATGAAATGGAGTGATGACATTTTGTATTCTTACTCTGTCACCACGCGGAGGCATAAGTAACACTATATCAGTATATAACCTACTAGTTTACAACGACTACCTCCCTACAAGTGAAGATTATTATAAACTGATTAGAATTTAATAAAGTTAGCGATATTGCATGACACAAACTGTAAAAAAAATATACTTTATAAATATGTAAAGAAATCAAAATAAATCATTAATTCAATATAATATTTTTCACAAGTTAAGTAACTTGTATATTAATTTAAATTAGCTAGTATCAAGATTAGATAACACTTATGGATGTCAAAATCTTTTAAATGTTTGTATAGTTTGTCACATAAAAACAAAAAGTTAATGTATTATGAGTATAACACTTATAGACAGATGTAAGAAAAAAAAAGCAATAAGGAACTATAAAGATATGAAAACATAAAACAAAACTGTATTTATAATATCAAACAATTTCTATTGTCCCTTTATTAAGTATCTTTCACTTATCATAAACAAATCTATACAACTTAGCAAGATAGCTAAGATGTCTTTGAAAATAGGCACCATAGAGAATTTAGCTGAGTACCTTTCATCAAAAGTTATTAGTCACTGTAATTGGTTAATTCTAAATATAAAACTTAAAATAATGAATGACTCACTTATCACAACAAAGAACATAATAAGTTAGGTTACCTGAGAACTTAAGTTGCCGCTAACCTTGTTACTCTTCAATACATCACTCTCCGAAGCCATACGATTGAACATTTGTTTTCTTTCTTTAACAGATATTGTCTGTTCACTTTCAACTAGCATACTTTCACTCCGTGATGTGGTCAGTGTTGATGTCGAAGTATTCGACTCAGGTATACTACAGTCCAAAGTAGGCAAGCCTGGTTCTTGAATACTAGAAATACTTGACTTTTTTCCATTGCTCTTATCTGAAGACTTTCTTCTAGGATGAACTTTAGGAGGAATATCTTCACTAGGCACTGAAGACAGACTCTCCTTTGACTCACTTTGAGATATTTGATCAAGTTGAGGAATATTATAAATAGGGAGAGTATTATCTTGAATTAGGTTATTCAATATACTAAAATCTTGGTTGAGTTGCAATGGAAGTGGAGGCCTTTCAGGTGGTACTTCATCACTGTTAATTTCATTATCTGTGGCAAGCTCTGACACATTCTCATTAGAAGAATCAGGTATTTTCTCATTGACGTCTTCATTTTCTTTACCGTTACTTTGCGTTAAATATTTCTTTTTTAATATCAACCATTTTTCATTGTTTTGGTTTTTAATATTGGCCAAAGCATTAACATGTTTCTTGAATGTACTTCTAGCTTCATCTATAACAAACAATTAGCATGAATATGTAGCAAAGAAGTTAAATATTTGCAAATGTTGTGTACAACGTATGTTTGTTTTGTACTCACCTCTCATTTGAGGGTTCATGAGAAATATTTTAAAATGTTTCACTAGCTCATGATTTGTAACTTTACCGTTGTGTTCTAACATAAACTTTAATATTTCATCAAAACTTAGTTCTGAAGGCGGCGACATTGTAAAAAAAGATTAAAACAAACTAATAAAGTAAACTTTTGTAACTACATGAGTACCTATGTAGCTACTAGAAATTTAGAAATATAATCTGACGTTTTAAACGTCAAAATAACAAACTTCTCTCCTTGTCAATTCTCGCTGACGTTCCGTTACGCGCATTATGTTTAATTTTCGTTTAAAAAAAATGTATTACACCCTTAATAAGTTTGAAAGTCACGTTATAAACAGAGTATGGTAAAATATATACACTTTCTTGTGTTTACACAATTTGTTATTTCTTTTTATGAAACTGTGTTTTACAGGCATCAAACAGTACATCGTATACGTAAGTAGTGTCCCCTATACAGTTGTAGGACTAAGTATTATTGAAAGTCTAATAGCAGTAATACTTTTACTCGTATAGATAATATCGATATTAGAGAGTTGTTTTAGTTTTGTTTGGCTAACATTTTTAGTAGACTCGCAGTAGATCCAGTAGGTGGAACCTTAAAAGTATTTAACGTTTAACTTATCTTACTGTCTTTTTAAGAGATATGTTCTAGTATCTCGAAACTATTATCACAAGCGATTGACAATAAGTCAAGAATTAATTGACGACAATAAGTTCTAAGAATAATTACAATAAGTTCTAATTAAGTAGGGTCAAGTGGTAAAATGAAGTAGTATTAATTTACTTACTTATTACCTACATAAGTACCTAAACGATGTACCTACTTAGGAGGAATTATAGTAAAACAATATTATGTTTAGTGTGAGTGTTATGATAGTAATATGTCTGTATGTAAATATAAACTTGTTTTTTACTTCTGATTAACAAAACTAGCAGCAAAAAAGGTCACCTGACCGCACCATTTACGTCTAACATTTAGCAAGAGCGCCTGCGGCTGTTATAGGTCCGCGTTCGGGAATATATTAGGTATACCGTATCGTAATTATCACAGATATCTACATTTCTGTGGTAATTATATACCTACTAGTTACAATGGATATTATTATTTATTTTTAATGACATTATTTTCTAAACAATAGACTTATAACGATTTTCTAAATGATGCCGCGGCATTGAAAAATCCCTTTCAATGCCGCGGCATCATTTTAAAGCATAGCAATTTATGTCGTATTTCTGTAACAGTACGGTTGAATTTCCATTAGTAAAAATTAAAATACTTTGCCATGCCGTCCAGGTCTGCGTTAGCCATAAAGGTCGCTATTGAGTGCACTAAAGAGACTAAGTAGAAAATACCCATGATAGGTCATTCTTTTTTCAAAGACGTTTAATCAAAGTTTTATAATAAAACTTATTGCAAACAACGTCTGTAGAAGGCGCATCGGCTCTAGCTATAGGCACATATTGGTGTTTCAGTACTTACCTACCCACACTTTTATTTATGGTAGCGAGTGTTGGACACGACAGAAGAGACATGAAAATTGAGTAAATGCTGTAGAAATGGGCTTCCAACGTAGAATGTGCGGTGTAACTTTGTTTGATTAAGTGAGACACAGTGAGATAATAGCGCGTTGCGATTTAAAAGATGACTTAATGACGAGGATCAAGAAAAACCCTAAAAAGTGTCTTGGACACTGAGAGAATGGATGATAGGAAAGCCACTTAGGAACGTCATCATCATATTAGCCAATGGACAATATCCACTGTTACATAAGTAGGCCTTCTCCAAATATTTCTACTTCGAATAGTCAAATCATATTACAAGAAAGTAATTTTCAAATTAATCTAGGGTAAGATTGCGATCATTGGACTAGCGCTTTGTTTGGACCACTTCAATATTTCGCGATCTATTCATATTTGAACCCAATCTTTGCGTCGAAACGATAGCTTCACAGCCCCCCACACCGCCCTCCAACCGCCAGTATCGCCGCAGGCAGCATAACGGATGGACATACATCGATGTGTTTCTCGGACCTCGAATAAAATTTTTATGCGGCAAATGTAAGCATGTAAGTACTGTTCTGTTAAGTATTTTAATGTGATTTTTTTTACTAGTATTGTACATTTATTAAGAGTACTTACTATCGTATGTTTTTGTTGAGTAACGTGCTACTTTTTTTTTAAATAAACATTTCAGTGAATGTTAGTGAGTTTCTATCAATGGACTGCCACGATGCTCTTTCATTGAACCAGTCCAATCATGGCAACTTCTATAACGTGTGTTATTAAATATTATTTTTTTTATTCTATTTGTTTAAGCATGGCAAAAAGAGGACAATATTATGCCTGGAACTAGCTCTACAAGCATTGGGGGAAAAATAAGTAGAGTTGAGTGAGGCAAGCAGAATGTTTGGAATGCCAAAAGCGACGTTAAAGAGCCTGAAATATTTTTGTGATTTTGCATGCCAAATAATTAAATATTATAAGAGTCAACTGATTAAAGTTACATTATAATTATCTCATTCTATACATCTTTTTATTTCCGAAAATAAAGGTAATTGGATAAAATTATTATGTTATTTCATGGAAACTTGTGGCCTGAAGGGGTTACAATAAGAAAGTTTATCGAATATAAATATAATAATAATTATGGCGGACAACACAATGATAAATAAAACAACATTTATAAGTTTCAACTGCAGATCGATTACTCGATCAATAGACTGTGTAAAGTCGTTGTGTCGATCAGCTGACATAGTAGCTTTGCAAGAAACGTGGCTTCTTCCTCACGACGTACCGTACCTAGGAGGCATCGATCGAGATTTTGCCTACACTGGCAAGTCGGCGGTGGATACTTCGGCTGGGATGCTGAGAGGAAGACCCTACGGCGGTGTGGCGCTACTGTGGCGTAAAAGTGTGTATCAGTGCGTATCGGTTGTCGAGTGCAATAATAATAGGATAGTGGCGATCAAAGTAGTGCTCGCGGATCGTCACTTCTTAGTGTTCTCGGTATATATGCCTACGGAGGCTGCGGAAAATTTAGTCGAATTTACACAGTGCTTGAGTGAGATTAGTGCTATAATAGACAGCTATAATGTAGAATCCGTCTACATTCTAGGCGATTTTAACGCTCATCCGAGTGCATCGTTCGGCAAGGAACTTTTAAACTTTTGTGGGGAACAGATGTGGACGTGTGCGGACATTGACCTCTTAGGTTTGCAATCAGACGCGTATACGTATGTGAGTGATGTGTACGGCTCCCGGTCGTGGCTAGATCACGTAGTGGTTACTCAGGCCGCGAAGATGTCAGTAGCGAAAGTTAATATTAAATATAATATATCCTGGTCAGACCATTTTCCTATAGAAGTAATATGTGATATTAATATTCTAAGACCTAAAATTAATTGTAGTACATATAAAATAAATAATGTTGTATGGGGGGAGCGGGATATCTCACAAATAGAATTATATACACAACTCTGTAATAAAACTTTAAGAGAAATAGATTTTCCGACTGAATTTACTGGCTGTGCTGATAGAATATGTAATAATGTAAGTCATAGAGGTGCAATAAATAGTTTATATAATGATATTGTAAATACACACATCAAAAAAGTCTAAGCAACATGCATGATATTACAAATTTACCATTTATATTAATTAATTTCTAAGTATTTACTCACTCAAAGTGTATAGGTAAAAGTAGGTAGGTAGGTAGGTAGGTATAGGTAGTGTGTGTGTAAAAAAAATTTCGATTATGTTTTGTTTTTTTTCATAAAATTCAAATGACTGCGAATTTGTTTGAATTTGAGTGCATGTTAATTGCTACGTTTTAGTCTTGATTTTATAATTTTACCAACCATTTAAATACAGTTGGCGACAAAATTGAATTGTTAGATATTCTTTACGTCATGGAGCGACGTCATTTGACGGCAGATGAAATGCAAAGAGCTGTAGGGATGTTGCAAGCGGGAAGTAATCAATCTCAGGTATCTCGACATTTTGGTATTCATAGAAGTGTTATTTGTCGTCTTTGGCAGCGCTACAATAATACAGGGGAACCCGCTGAACAGCATCCAGGCCGTAAAAGGAGTACAACCACTCGGCAAGACCGGTACATACAACTGACTGCAAGACGCCAGCCGATGTTAACCGCTCGAGAGATAAGTTTAAGGCTACAAAATTCAAGTGGTGTTGATGTAAGTCCCCAAACTGTGCGAAATCGACTGCATGAGTACGGCCTACGAGCTCGACGCCCTATCAGGTGCCCACCGATACGTCACGGGAATCGCGCTCGTCGAAATGAATGGTGTAGAGAACGCATAACATGGACCCAGGAACAATGGGATAAAATTATGTTTTCCGATGAGTCGCGATTCGGGTTTAGGCCTGATACAAGAAGGGTGCGAGTGTACCGTCGACCCGGAAATACTGAAAGACTCAGGTGCGTTCAGGAAGTTCATCCATACAGCGGCTCAACAGTTATGGTATGGGCGGGTATTATGAAGAACAGGCGAACTGAGCTCGTTTTTGTAAATGGAAACATGAACGCTGAAAATTACGTTGAGGATATTCTCAGACCTTATGTCCATCCATTTGCACAAACCTTTGGCTCCGATTTTACGTTAATGCATGACAATGCGCGTTCACATACAGCTCGGCGAACCAGTGAATACTTGGCAACGGAGAACATCCAGGTATTGCCCTGGCCTGCACAATCGCCAGACCTCAACCCCATCGAGCACGCATGGGACATGCTCCAGAGACGTGTTTTGAAGGACTTGGACGGAGTGACAACAACCCAACAGCTGAAGGATTTGCTACAATTCCATTGGGAGCGAATACCGCAAGATGACATAAACAGTCTCATTAACTCAATGAATAATCGTTGCCGACAAGTTCTGAATAGCAGAGGAGGCCATACTTTGTATTAAATTGTCCTATTCTTTCACAATAAATTCATTTTCTTAAGAAATTTCAATTTGTAAAAAAAAAGTTTAGTTTCTTATGTACCTGTATATTCTAATATTGTTAATTTCTGTTATTAAAAGAACTTATAAAGAAAACAGCTGTTATTTTTACATCATAGAACCCTAAAAATATTATTTTAAAAATAAAATACAACGTTATAATTAAAATAAATGGTAAAATAAATTAATATAAATGGTAAATTTGTAATATCATGCATGTTGCTTAGACTTTTTTGATGTGTAGTTTAAGGTATGCTGCTGTGATAAGTTCCTCTAGTCGAAAGCCGAAGAGAAAGCATTATGTTACCGGCTGGAACAAACACGTCAAGGACGCCCACGGGGAAGCTAGATTGTGGTTCCGGGAATGGGTTGCATTCGGTAAACCCTCTTATGGTACAGTGTATGAAAATATGCGTCAATCGCGGATAGTTTTTAAGAATAAACTAAAATGGTGTCAAAATAACCAGAATCAAATAAAAATGGACATTTTGGCCACCCATCACATGTCGAAAAATTTCTGTGGTTTTTGGAAAGAAACTAAAAAATTAAACCCACAGTCTAGCGTTCCCGCGAGTGTAGAGGGCATCAGCGAACCCCGTCAGATTGCCAACCTTTTTAGGGACCATTTTAAAGTTAAGCCTACATTGCAACCTGATAGTGCATGTACTTCTACAATTGTTAGTAAACATGTGGGGGACAGTACTAAGAGGTTTACAGCAAAAGAAATCGCTAAGGCGATACAAGGTATGAAGAGAGGAAAATCCCCTGGGCATGACTCACTCAGCATAGAACACTTTGTCTATGCTGGTGTTCATCTGCCCAGGCTACTGTCGATGCTGTTCAACCTGTGTGTAGGACATGCATACTTGCCGGAGGACTTGATGAGGACTATTGTTGTACCAGTAATCAAAAATAAAACGGGTGATGC
Organism: Schrankia costaestrigalis; assembly: GCA_905475405.1. Taxonomy (NCBI): domain Eukaryota; kingdom Metazoa; phylum Arthropoda; class Insecta; order Lepidoptera; family Erebidae; genus Schrankia; species Schrankia costaestrigalis. The sequence continues at coordinate 18,651,736 of FR997825.1, read as the reverse complement.
TTCTAGTGTTACCAATTATAGGCCAATATCACTCGCAACAATAACAGCGAAAGTGCTTGACAGTGTGCTTGATACACATTTAGATAAACACCTCAAATTACATGACGCGCAGTTCGGTTTTCGAGCTGGACTGTCTACAGAGTTCGCGATACTGAGCCTCAAGCACACTGTCCAGTACTATACAACCAGAAATACTCCAGTATATGGCTGTTTCCTGGACCTTTCGAAAGCCTTCGATACGGTGAACTATAACAGACTCTGGGATAAGCTCTCGAGTGATACCGAGTTCCCACGAGAGTTGATATCGCTTTTTGATTACTGGTACAGCAACCAAAGGAATAGTGTTAGGTGGTCGGGTTCGCTATCGGACACATACAGATTGAAATGTGGAGTGAGACAGGGGGGGCTTACGTCACCGAAGCTTTTCAGTCTGTATGTGGACGGATTGATCCGTGAGCTCAGCAGCGCTGGTGTTGGCTGCCATGTTGATGGGGTTTGTGTAAACAACATCAGCTACGCAGATGACATGGTGCTGCTGGCCCCATCGATCAGTGCTCTCAGGCGCTTAATTGGAATATGTGAGCGGTATGCGATGGCACATGGGCTTAGGTACAATACTGCTAAGAGTGAGTGGATGTTGTTTAAAGCGGGAGCAAAAGCCTACAATACAGTCACAAAGGTAACGTTAAACAATACTCCTCTTAAGAAAGTCACACAGTTTAAGTACCTTGGCCACTGGGTCACCGAGTCACTAAGTGACGACATAGATATAGAGAGGGAACGCAGGGCATTGTCAGTCCGAGCTAATATGTTGGCTCGCAGATTCGCGAGATGTACTGAGCAGGTCAAAATCACACTGTTTAGGGCGTACTGTCAGTCCCTCTATACGTGTAATCTGTGGGTCAAGTATACGCAACGGGCTTACAATGCCCTGCGAGTCCAATACAACAATGCGTTTAGAGTGTTATTGGGGCTGCCTCGCTTCTGCAGCGCATCAGGTATGTTCGCAACCGCCCACATTCAGGGCTTCCAGGCGATCCTGCGAAACAGGTCGGCGTCCCTGGTGCGCAGGTTGCGGGGCGGTACCAATAGCTATCTAAAGATGATGGCGGATAGAATGGACTCAGAGTGTGTGTTCATGGAACACTGGAATAGGTTGCACATGGTGCATTCCTAAAACCTGCCCCTCAGAGTCCATTCTATTCACATTAAGTTATGTTGTTACTGTAAAATTTAGTGACAGAATTTATTTCATTTTTATATTTTATTTTTATTTTTAATTTCCACTAAATATGGACATGCATGTACCTAAACATTGTGAGTCTGAAATAAAAGATTTTTATTTATTTATTTATTATTTATTTATTTTTTTTAACATGCACCTTGAATGGACCAGCTACCTATAATGCCCTAAGTCCAATCATAGCAACTAAGTGGTCCGATGAAAGAGACGGTGGTTCAAACAAGGAAACCATCATAAAGTTTTATTTTCTTCTTTTGTGACTATATACATAATAATATTAACTTAATATGTTAGTTACCGATAATTGAATATACAGACTACCCGTTCACACAGATTTTGTTTCATTTCATGCTTTACTTTAGATACCAGGTCCGTTTAAAATTAAGTGGTCCAATAGTCGCAACCTTACCCTAATATTACTCCTTCTTGTTTTGAGACAAAGGTTTCGTCAGGCTCCTGATAATAGGTTAACGTTTTACAATTAATTAAACATAAATTGAATTTAATTGTCCGGCCCCCCCTCGGGTTTCTTAGCACTATGTTGATACTGAGAGAAAAAGAGTGTTTTATCTTTTTATATATTTTAACACAAATCGACGCCCCTCACGTAAAGTATCCAATTAGCAAAATTTCACTGGTCACTGGTGTAAACTATTATGATGAAATAAGATTCCGTACATTTTTACACAAGCCTTAAACTAAGCAGAGCTTGTACCTACTTACTATGTGTAATATACATGTTTTTTTAATACTTACCTGCATGTATATTTTGATTACAGAAAATAACCAAACCTAATCCAATAGCCATGTTCTGCACATACGTCATTGTTTGAGATGCGCGGGAATCGTACCCTCGACTTCGTACTCGTAGTAGCTTATACTTTCGAGCTATAAGATCATTAGATCGGTAGAAATTATTATAATAAATGTAAAAAGTCAACTGCTTTAAAAAGTGAAGAAAATAAAATCTACGTTGCTAAAGTATAAGTACATATAAGACAACCTGTGAAGACAACCATTAAGTGATTGGTAGAGAAGAAAAACTCAAAACATCCGCTGTTTACTTACCTCTGTTTCTACTACCATTTGTGGATACAGTTTAAGTACCTACCATTTTGTACCATGCAACTAACAATGACGCTTCTGAATGAAATTAACTTAAATGTGTACCTATTTCGTTCATTCTCTGATGTAGACAGAGGCCTAACTTTTCCATCTTCATTATCATTAATAACGATGATTACACAAATTATGAAACTTTCATCGTTGCGCTCTGTTATTGCCAATAGAAAAAAAACTAAAAAAAACAACATAAAAGTATTAAATACATACCAATAAACTAAAGTACATATTATTAGTCTCCTCACCAAAATTGTTCAGTGACTGAGCGTGTCTCTACATTGTCTGTCTACAGCATGAATGGGACAACTGGACCGTAGTACCACCTTTTTAAGGAAAACCGACGTAAAGTAGCAGTTTTTTTTACTGCTGTGTTTCGATCGATGAGTGTAAAGTAACGGAAGCCCAGCTATAAGTACGATAGTTTACATCCTCTCCTCTTTTCTTTTGGAAAAGGTAGAGATAAAATATGAAGGTACAGTCGGGGTATTTGCCGCTCGACCACCCTTAGGCGAGAATCGCTTGGCACGCGGCGCATGCGATACGTGGGCGTGCCACGTATCGCATGCGCCGCGTGCCAAGCGATTCTCGCCTAAGGGTGGTCGAGCGGCAAATACCCCGACCGTACAAGGAGAGGTAAGTTAGGGCCGGCCTGGCTTTGCCCTAGCATTGCCACTGTCTATGAGCGGCGTTTACCCCTTATAATCAGGTAGGCCGCTAGATCTTCTGCTGCCTTAAGGATCGTACTCGTAGCAGATATATCAAAACGTAAACGGATCGGTACCGCCTCGCCATTTTCCTCCCTGTCAAACGTCAAAAATCTGATTACGTTACGATTCCGATTAGTGTGCGTTGCAGTAAGTAGTTTCATACAAATAAAACTGCTCGAGTTGATACGGTGCCGATCCCTTTACGTTTCGTTATATGTGCTACCCTTAGGCAATAAAAAACGTATTTGATTGGTTTTATAATTCACTCATAAAATTTGTATTGCTAATTATAATCTTTACAAATGTCTTTTTGCAATTGGCATTGTAGTAATTACCATCCATAGACATGAAGTTTATTAGGCAGAGTAGTGTTTCTCTTTTCTCTCTCTCTTTCTATATCTCTTCATTTTCGGAATTATAAAATCGCACTGCCGACGTTTCCCCGTGGCCGATGAACCCATTATGTCACGTGTCTGCCCCCAGAAGGAGGAAAATGATTCCAATATAATTTTAGGAAAGTCTGTCTTGTATTTATACCTACTAAAGTTAGTTTTTAGTTTAGTTACACAGGACTTAAGTCATAAGCATCCATACTAATATTATAAATGGGACAGTGTATCTGTCTGTTTGTTTTTCTTTCACGGCAAAACGGAGCTACGAACTGACGCGATTTTTTGTGGAGTTGAAGGGATGGAGAGTACCTTATGCTACTTTTTGCTACCCCGAATTTAATGCGAGCGGGAAAAAGCTAGTTATAATATAAATGTGTTAGGACTGGCAATAATTGTACACTATTACAACATCTAAACATTATCGTAGTCCAATGTAGAAAATATGCCTTTCTTTTCATAATAATATTTCTACACTTTAATTAATATAAACTTTTATTTTGTAATGTCTACCATTAAAATCGATGTAATGATTTTCAATTGAGTACGAAAGTTGTACCTAATTAATACTAAAATTCATAATACTTACGAGTTTAGGTATACATGCAAATTCTAAATGAGAAATTCGTTAATGCTTTAAAAAGAATGTATCTTATTTTTTTTTATTAATTTACCAAATAAAAAAAGTATTGATTTCTGTAAATGAGGTATTATCAGAAAACCTAAAGAATAAATTTCCTCTACTATTAAAATACACTTTTAAACATAATATCAACATACACAGACGCTATGTAGAAGAAGTAGGTATAATAGTTATCAAAACTTAATCATGGTATACCCGAGATTGTTTAGTTTAAATTAGTTATCGAGCAAACTTTAACATTATCCTGATTAGATTTTACTGCGGTCCGTCACAACCGGGCGGGTCCATGTTCTACCTATGCGAAACATTGAAGAACTTTCAATTTAGTAGTATACCCACTAGTTGTGGACTTCCCGCGACTAACAAGAATTAGGCATTTAACTTTTAATTGGCCGCTTGTACGGTCTTCAGAAACTTTGTTCGCCGTAAGTGTTTAACTATGTTATAGGTGGGTACTCTACGCTTTTAATAATGACCAAAGTTGGTTTCTCTTCTGAAATTGTTGGGTTACGGACTTTGGTATCGATTGTTCATATAGTTAATAAAACATAGCCGCTAATTAAAAAATGGATTCGCAATTAGGACTGCCAAATTATTGAGTAGCAGTTTTCTCATTAATGTACTAAAAATGTTTTAAAGTTTTCCTTCTATTATTTTCTTAGAGTTTCGTAATGATGTTCGAATTTTCCCTTAGTTAGCTTTTAAGTATGACACAAACATATGAAATAGGATATCGGAAATATCTTTATTTAGGTTTTAAAATATCATACTATTTTACCTATTCCATTTTTATATTGTTTTCTATTCTAAGTCTTTTTATTTTTTAAATGTTTTCATTTCGGTTGTATTTTTGTAATGTGAGTTACTTCACTGATTACTTACTTGACCAATTTAAATATCCTTTCGTTTTGACTATTGTTTCAGGATTGTTTATATACCTTTATGTTTTCCCCATTTAAATGACATCACTTTGCTTTAGTATTTTGGTGTATAATAAAATAAAAATGTGCTGTGTGAAAATTATTACTATTATCCAAGTAAACGTTTAAATCTACAGCAACCTCCAATTGGAGCCAGAAATAAAAAAAGTAAATGTTTCAAATGAAATACATAATAACTATTAAAACACATTACTCATAAGCTTGGAAAACTTTTTTCGTATTCACTTAATTGGATTAATAGACTCTTGAATCTGAAAAGAAGTTACCCATTAAAACCCTTATTTTCGAATTTATTTGTTTAAATTACAACTAGCAGTTTATTTGATGAGTCTAGGTGACATGCCTTAAAGATGCTCAGCAAAAACTAGAAGAAGAGGAGTGCGAAAAAAAGAAAATGTGGTTCTGAAAAGCCTAGGTACTAGAAGAATATTCAGAGCACTGCTGTTGTGACGTAGAGAGAAAATCTACCGATCAACCACTAAATTTACGTTGTCTCTTTGTCAGATACACTGTCTCAGATCACAAACCCTATTACTCATAAACGCCTCTTAAATTTTAGTCAATTGATTAGCTTAAATTCTTACGGTTTTGTTTGGTATAAGGTTGATTTTACTAATAAAAATCTCGCGAAACAGTGATTAAATTTAAGAGTCGTTTATGAGTAAGGGGGTATATTCCTTACGCCTAGTGACTGGTACTCCTTATTGTAACGGGGTAACATTTAGGTTAACATAAAAAACCTAAGCCAAGATCATTGTTGTGGGCTATTGTTTTGCCCTCGCGTCATGTGGTCCTGAAAACTTTATAAACTTTTTGACATAAACTTCTTGTGATAGACTGTTTTTCCTGTGAAAAATATATTTGTCTACTTCATCTATTTTTAGTTAAATTATTAATTAATTGATTAAAACCTTAATACATTATGTAAATGTAGTAACACATAAAATTTCTAATTAACATAATACATAGTTGTATGTGGTTGATAAGTTCGTATCGTTTTTCGCTACTGAACTAAGAGTTGGTTGTTCTGTACCCGTCCGCTAAACTTTACACGATAGATCGATGGGAATATTCTGTCTACGCAAGTTTCCTAGATATCCATGGTAGTTTCACTAGATTCCCATTTAATAAATAAATGTCTACATTTAATTTTTCCCAAGTAATACAATATAAAAGAAGCAAAATTGTAGAATTGTTTATTTTTTTAAAGTGTGAAGTGGATTATATAGAGACATTTTCTCTTTAGCTCTCTAGTTTTTGAACATATTAACGAAGTACAAATACTTTTACCAGAAGTATTTTTAATCGTTTAGTTGATTTGGCCATTTATAAAACAACTGAAGACTATATTGTATAAAATAATTAATTAAATATTTATTTAATGAAATAAACAAGTAAAACTTAAAAAAAAGAAATTACAAATTATAATTAATGTTTTGAAACAATGTAACATAAAATGTAATTCATTTGCAAGAGCGTTCTACCTTGTCGACCCTTCCTAAGTATTTGCTTTTTTACGAGGTCTCGCGTTTTTGTTTAACCACATTACTATTAGAGTATACTTAATCTGACATTTGTCATTTTTGTAAGTTAAAATGCTATTCGTAATGTTTATGACCTTGACTTTAAAGTCATTACGATACACATAACTTACGATAACTTTACATGAATATTGTAAATATGGATTCCGAGTTTAGCAATGAGCTTTGAACTTTTATTAAAGGCATAAACTATTCAACCATTCATATTATGTATGAGAAACTTTCCTTTTTTGTTAGTGTGTGAACTTGGTATCGAAACTTTTCTTACGAACTTTTAGAATGTCGCGAGTAATGATTTCATGATTGGGCTTTGTAAATCAGGCAACGTGATTATTATAATGTAGTACGTTACTTTAGGGTTGTTATTTATATATCTATAATCTGTTAATTAAGCAGCATTATGCAATAAGTATATTTGTTTGCCTTAGACTTTTCTTCATGGAAAACTTGTTAAAAAGTTGCAGCAACTACAACATGTTGTACTTATAACAAGATTTGAAGTACTTATTCTGTAGTTTTAAGAAGTAATTGGTAGATACAATAGCTAAATCTTGGTTGAGGCAATTTTATGATGATGATGCTTGGTAGCCAGAGGTGTTAACCAGGTCTTTGGATAGGTACGGCCATGTTGCGGCCGTGGACGGACGGCGGGAAATCGCGGCCGCCCATGGGAGGCGTGCAGCGCCGAGGCAGGCGAGCGGGACGGCGAAATTTGTGCGGAGGAGGCGCGAGTGAGAGGAGTACGAGGCGGCGCGACGCAGAGGGCGTACGAGCTCGCGGACCGCCACGCACTCCTGTTCCGGTCGCGTCGACGGGCGGCCGGGAACCCGCGCCTCGCCATACTGACTCCGTACTCACTGCTCTCGTCGACTTTTCTCCTAGTACGTTTTTTGAATGCGCGCCGGTAACAGCGGGCACGTGATACGCCCGCGGCCGCCGCTGTTTTTTTTCTCTTTCGCTCGACTTTGTGACAGCCGAGTGTCGCGTGCGATCTCGCCCATTTCCCGCCACTTTCAGTAACCTACGGAAAAGTAAAAAGTAGAGCCTTGAAGTTTTTGGCGCGAAATGTGCGATTCGTCCTCGCTCTCGTATGGAATATTGGATACCTGTGGTACACAATAAAATGACTCTTTGTTAATAGTTATTGTGAAGATTGTTTAGCTGTGATTTGTCGGTTCGCGTATTATTTAACTGTTTAGGACAAGTTCTTAATAATGGATGACTGGGAGCGGCATGTTACCCCTCTGCTACAAGACATGGGTTGTGCAAATGAAGACGCCCAAGATGACTTCTTTAATCAGCAAGACGTAAGTGTACCTACAAAAAAGTAAAAAGTTATGTCATTAAATATTCTTTGAGTCTTGTCCGCAGCGTAAAAACTTTTTTGGTACTTAATATTTAGACAACAAAAAGACTGTGCGTAACTTTTTATATTTAGGATTATTTTGTTAAGCTTTCAAACATCTAGTAAACTAAACTAGCATACCTAAATACATTTATTAGAAAAAGATGGTCAAAGAAATAAAATACAGAATACAAACAAAGATAAATTTGCAAGATAACACAGCACAGATATTGGTTTAACGAAGAGGTAACATAATTACAAAACTTGTTGTTTGCAATATCATCGTAATATATGTGTTTAATTCAAACCCCGCTTGTCTATAATTATCTGTCAGCATAATCGCTTAATCTGTCTACTTTTACGATTTTTATTTCCGCAGAAGCGAAGTAATCGCTCTTGTGTTTCATGTAATTATTGTTCATGGGATTGTAATTTTTAGTATAAATAATTTTCTAGTCGATTTTTATTCGACTAACTATTGCGTCATTGCTTAAGACTAACTTATCTTTTTAAACGATCAGATAAGTTATAATTATTTCAAAGAGTTAGTTATACGGTTATCAATGTTGACTGTATTTGTTTTTTTTAATTTCTTTGTTAAGTTAGTTAAAAAGGTATGATTACATGAGTATTTTTATATTTCGACAAAAAAAAAAGAGCGTCATTACTTCATCATACAAAAGTACAACAATATGCTAAAGTTCTGGACAGCCCCTATTTCGGTAGTCATGAAATCTCACTTCTGAGCCGAGAAGAACCTTGTATTGTCTTAGTCTAAAAATGGTCAGTAAAATTTGTAAATCGATTTCATATTGAGCTTTCCACTAACAGTTACATAAATTATGTAAAATAGTCACTAATACTAAACCTACAAAAAATTCACAACTATAACCGCTGGCGTCAAAAACTAATCTCTCAGTTAACACGAAAGTATGAAAACGTAAATTATAATACTAAAGTTACTTCAACCTACGTTTTCTATCAATATTCACAAAAATTTATACAATAGAAATGTTATGTAAATATTTAAATTTATCAAAGCAAAATGTAAAAAATAAAAACAGCGTTAAAACAGTTTTTTTTTTAAATCTTAATTAGACATAATTTTCTAATTAAAAAACCGACTTCAACAGGAGTCGGTTAAAAACCATGCTGATAACAATTTCTAAGATTCGTATTAAATAAATTTCTGCAGTCGTCTTCATCATAAGATCATGTTTGTGTAAAGTTTTCATTAATACGAATAAAATAAGCCCAAACACTAGGTAGCTGCTATATACCGTTGAGAAGTTTCCTCGACCCTCAGTCGTCTTCATCATCAGATCATGTTTGTGTAAAGTTGTGTAAAGTTTCCATCAATACAATTAAAATAAGCCTAAACACTAGGTAGCTGCTACATACCGTTGAGGAGTTCCCTCGACCCTCAGTCTTCTTCATCATCAGATCATGTTTGTGTCAAGTTTCGTAAAGTTTTCATCAATACAATTAAAATAAGCCCAAACACAAGGTAGCTGCTATATGCCGTTGAGTTGTTCCCTCGACTCTCTGTGGTCTCCAGCATCAGACCAGTTCTGACTCTTGACTATTTGGTAGTGACGTCAGAGATGCACGTATATGACAACATTTTACATAATGCGTCCCTACAATTTTCAAGAGATGCCCTCGATTTCTCTAGGATCCCGTCATCCAGATCCAGATCTGGTGACAATGGGACCAAATGGGAAGTATACCCAATCGAACAAAAAAAAAATTTTTCAAATCGGTCTAGCCGTTTTCGAGAAATCAGGTAACAAACACAAAAAAAAAAAATAAAAAAAATAAAAAAAAAAAAAAAAATACAACCGAATTGAGAACCTCCTCTTTTTTGAAGTCGGTTGAAAAGAATGGGCTTGATCACTTTGTGATCATTTCGCCCAAAAAAAACAGTAATCACGTGCTTTGTCACGAAATAGTCAAGAATAAAAAGCTCCCCTTATTATTCAGTAGGTAAACTTCTTATAAACCTACGAAGTTGCTTCTGTGAAGCATTAAAAAAACCGCATACTAAGCTGCTCATAGATCTATTAATAAATATCTATACCTATATCCATTTCTTCATAAAAGGACCTCATCAAACACGATTTCAGCACTGAGACAAATGTAGTAAATAATGTGTATGATTTGGTAAAACAATCATAATGCCACTGTTATAATATTTACAACAAAGTCTAGCTCTTTCAAATCATGTTCTATTAAAAACTTTTGAGTAGCTTTATCGTGTCAACCAATTACCGACCATATTATGCTATATATCAATCCCACCTCTTAATCAAAAATATCCAGTATTAAAGCTACTTAAAGTATTAACATAAGAACTCCAATTATTTCTAATAACAACATTTAAAAAAAACGTAGACTTTACCTAGTTACTAAAAGCATTCTAGGTCTCAATAGGTACGTACTCAAAAAACAATGGCTTTTAAGTTTATCTACATACTGCAAATACTCCTTCGATTATCCACCGCACATAAACCAAGCTATTAATCTTAATCGTTAATGTTTTTACTAAAATATGGGCTTGATATTATGCCCAACTACTAGGTCTGAGCTACGTCTAACCTCGCGGGTTAGACCAGTTTCGATATAAAACGAGATTCGAGTCCGATGCCATGTGGCAGGATGCCCGGAGCCTGGTACTGCTGTTATGCTTAATTGCCCGAGTAAGAGCGCCATTCACCGCAACATTCGCGTCTCTACAACAATGTCTTTGCTGAAACATGGAATTGTTATTGGTGTTTGAATCGGTTATTGGCCAAGTATTAGAATTTACTATGTTAACTATACTGTATTATGGTCATTTGTTGTTGTAATGTTAGCATTATGTTGTAAACTAGTCTTGAAGTTAGAAATAGTTTTATAAAATGTTAATGATTAAAAGCAACTTAAAGTGAAACTGTACGAAGGTTATCTTTGTTAGAAAAGAAAACTTCAATAGGTATTGTTTGAAACTCTTTTTGAAGTTTCATCTTTATACTAATTGTCTGTTGAATCTATGATGTCCAATAGCCAGATTTCGTCATTGTAGTCCTACTCTGAGAAATACTCTTTGTAGAAATAATGACGATGTGGGTAGAGCTATCTAAAAGACATCATAGGTATCAAATAAAGAATTAGTCATTGATGTATCTATATACAAATCACTGGTAATATATAATTGTAAATGTAGCAAAGTAGGAATGTAAGAGTTGTACAGGAATTTTAAAATATTCACCAGTAAAGAGGCTGACTGAGAATTTAACTCAGAAAAGTATTGCCGTGCAACTTCGCAGGGAAATTGAGCATTGTTTTAGTTTTCAAAAATATTTATCCGGATATCTGTTGTGCACCATATACTGGTTTAAACCTTATTATAATGTTTAACGAACTTCTAAAAAGATTTTTGCTATATTTACCTATAACTTGGGCCTTTGAAATGGGTCTTTAATATGTTTTCCGCGTGCGATTCTGTGGTGCCCTTATCCATCAGGTTCCGCTACCTTAAATACGTCTACCGCGTGTATTATGTAAAACTTACAACAATCATGTTTGTGTTTTTCAAGTGTCTTTTATACAAACACTGCTTAGTTTCGAAAGAGATAGCGTTGTGCTAATGTCGTAGGAACATATTAAAAGTAGGCACAACAATTTTAAAATCCTATTAAACATTCTTTTCTTATTTTTATGTCCAATTACAATAAAAAATAAAAACATTTTAAAAGGAGGGGTTTTCGTTTCAGTGTTAATGTAAATAAAAGGCGTGGGCCCAATTTATGTTAGTCATTAGTGTGATATCTTCAGTGCACCATTGTAATATGAGCCCACGCATTTAGGAATTGCTGAGTTTCAAATTTTTTTTTATACGAATAAAAAGTAAGGAAGCCTCCGATTTAGATTTATTTGTTATAATAAAACCTAAATAATCATGTCTAATTTTTACTTGATCGTAGGTACTTAAAGTAATTTCTTGTTTTTTTTTATATTCCATATCAAATATTATTTGATAAAAAGTAGTATTTTTTTGAAAATTGGATTTCTTTATTTACTTACAACTAAATTTTCAAAACGCATGTTAGACCTTAACGCGCTCTCGATTACTTTACGATTTGCGTTTTTATATTGCCAAAAGAAGCTTTATAAGAATAAATCCTGATTCGTCTTATTCTCATTTCGTCGGAATTGTCTATGTATAAATAAATCTTTCAATTACTATTTTTCCAATAAAAAACGGTTTTCTTGTATGAAAGTACTAGCTTTTGCCCGCGGCTTCGCTCGCGTAAAATTCGGGGTGGCACTGTTCCCCTTTCCTGGAAACAGAAGAAAAAAAAAGTAGTCTGTGTTACTCTCCGTCCCTTCAACTATCTTTACTTAAAAAATCTCGTCAATTCGTCGGTGCGTTTTGCCGTGAAAGAAAGACAAACAGACAGACACACTTTCCCATTTATAATAATTAGTATGGATTTTACCATTATCTATTACTGGCTAAGAGGCCAGTTAAAAAAAATTAAAGTCCAGTTTGAGCAATAGATCTCTATCTATGGCACTTCTGTAGCTAGCTCTCATAATATTGACAAACGTTTTCAATTCTCTACGAAAAAGTACGCAAACTTAGGAAGTAGTAAATCACCAAAACAAACTAAGTTAAAATAAAAAAAAAACATAGTAAAAACAATACTACGAAAAAAAAATCCTTTAACTTTATTGTCAATATGACGTTGTTTTCAAATAGATGAAAGTAAAGATAAAACTTGTAACTTCAACCCAGTACGTAATTATTGGACGTAACTTGTCATTTCAAACTACTAAAATGATAGGTTCGGTACCTACTATAGCAAAGTGAACCTTAATTTGGAAAATCATGATTGTTGACTAAAATATAATGGCACCTACATACACGGGCTAATGGTTTTACATTAACTAAGTAGTAGGTTATATTACATAAAGTATACGTACCTATAATATAGTTACGTATCTAGTGCTAAGCTCACTGGCTGGTTTTTAACATTTCTTTTTACTTTTTATTTATATTTTTTTTAGTAAACGTACTTAGGTTAGGGTTATTAAGTTCATAAATTTGTTAACTGTCTAGAGTACACATTTACTTGTAAAAAGAAAGTAAGACCACATATAGCGAAACAACTTAAAAACAATAAAAATGGAAAAGGTTGATGTAGAACAAAGCATTATTAAAGTCATGCGCAGGCAATAAAATATTTAAAAAAAATATGGCTGATTAGTGCCAGTTAACTCAATTAAAGAAAAAAATAGTTAGAACAAATAGAGGACCAAATTACCACAAATAATGTTAATTATAAAATAAATATAAAAAAAATAAAAATTATTTAGTAAATAAAGCAACAGAGAAAATAAAAATGAAATGTAGACAACAGCAAAAAGTAAAAAAAAACCACGTTCCTTCTGTTTAAATTAGTTATTTGACTTAACTAACATTGCTTGAACAACTAAACACACCCAATAACATTATTATTTATATTTAAAAATATGATTACTTATCTTTTTATAAATATGAATCATTGTATTTTGATTTATTAATCGTAGGTGGACAAGTTTGAGCATCGAGTCCTCCCAACACATTATTTTGAAATCTTTTCCTGCTTGAGATAAATATCTATAAGATCATCTTGAAAAATGTTTGTTTTCATTAAAACATAGATTACACAGCGTTGAAGAGTTTTATATTGAAAGGATCTTTTAATTAATTGCATTTGTCATACACAGTTGGTTGGCGAATATATTTTACGTGGCCCACTGCTAGGTCTTTGCGATCTATTACTTTTATAGTAAAAAATAGTCCCTTTTTTGTTTAAAATTTAATACGAAAATACACTCGAGAGCAAAAGTTCCGGGTCACTAGCATTTACTTCAATATCTTGAAAACGAATAAAGCTATCGTATTGAAATAAATTGAACTTTATAGACAATTTAATGTTACTAAAATAAAATGCATTACATTTACTACTGACCATTTATTTTATTATGTTTAAAAGGACAAATTAAAAATGGCGTCATTTTGCTTGTAAAACCGAAACTGAAAATATTGAATTTTTTATATTTACAAGTAGTTTTAACACGGTTTAGTACTTGGTATTACCCCCACGTGCTGCCTGGACTGCTGCAATGCGATTTGGCATGCTGTACACCAAGTTTCTGAAACACTGTTGGGGAATGTTCTCCCATTCCTCTACCAATGTATGTTTCAAGTCACTAAGCGTAATTAAAGGAAGATCTTGTTGTCTTACCCGTCGTCCGAGCTCGTCCCAGGCGTGCTCGATTGGGTTGAGGTCGGGGCTACGTGCTGGCCACACCATGGGACGAATATTCACCTCATCAAGGTAGTCTTGCACTACACGAGCAGTGTGGGGACGGGCGTTATCCTGCATAAAGATGGCATTCTCACCAAGTCTTGCCATAAATGGACCGACGTGCTCGTTGAGGATTTCATCCACGTATCTTACGCCATTAAGAGTACCGTTTTCGATCAGTACAAGCTCTGTTCGGCTTTCCGCAGAAATTCCAGCCCACACGAGTACCGAACCACCACCGTATGACACCTTTTCTTCAATACAGGCTTGCATAAATCTTTCTCCTGGTCTTCTGTACACCTTTGCCCTTCCGTCGTGTGTATACAGCATAAATTTTGATTAGTCCGAGAATATGACATTTGACCAATTTTCAATCGTCCAATTCGAGTGTTCGCGTGCATAAATTCGTCTTGCTATACGATGGTGTCTCTCGAGTTTCGGACCATTTGCGGGTCTAAATGGTTTCAAATTACCTTTAGCAAGTCGCCGTCTTACAGTCCAAGCAGAAGGGCTGCTTCCACCAAGTCCTAAAAAATGATGAGTCAGTGCTGTTCCCGTAAGAAACCGATTTCGTAGCATAGAGTTCACTAAATATCGATCTTCCCGTGCCGTCGTACACCTGGGTCTGCCTGTTGTTGGTCTGCGTAGGTTCAAACCAGTTTCTAGAAACCGCTGGCGAACACGCTGAACTGTAGACAACGATACACCGACTATTCTCAGAGGTCTCGGGTTCGATTCCCGCTCAATGCAAATCTTTGTGTGCATGAACATGATTGTTTGCATTGGTCTGGGTGTTTTCTATGTATAATATGTATGTATTTACAAAAAAAAAAAAAGTATTTAAGTATGTTTATCCGTTGTCTAGTACCCATAGTACAAGCTCTGCTTAGTTTGGGACTAGATGGCGTTGTGTGAATGTGTGAGGAATATTTATTTATTTGTTTATTTATTCTTGCTGTTTCTCGCTGACTGCTCCCATTTTCCAGGATCGTGAGGATTCTCGTACATTCCTCAGGTGTGAGTGACATAATTACCACTTTAATAATGACTATTGGATACCTGGATGACTCCTTATAAATACATTTTATGACAGAACAAAAACAAAAGCAAAAACAGTAGTGAAAATTAGAAGTTCTGATTTAAAAAAAAATGGATCTTTTTTTTTATAACTTTTTTAATGCCATTACTTACCGCCAATCAATAAGTTTTTATATGTTTAATGAAAGATTATTAAATTGTCTATAAAGTTCAATTTATTTCAATACGATAGCTTTATTCGTTTTCAAGATATTGAAGTAAATGCTAGTGACCCGGAACTTTTGCTCTCGAGTGTAATTATGTTTCTCTCATTTCTGTCAAAGAGATAATTTATGCCAACCATGGCTAAGAATATTTTATTTTACCTTGTTTCTTGTACTCGAACCTTTAGTAATGGGTGAGCATGTAAGGATATCTTATCCCTGACCATTATATGGATCGATTAGATTCACACCTCAGTTCAAAATTATTCTGTGTAATCCTCGTGTGAGATCTAACTGAGGTAGGTTAAGAACCCGATGTCTAAAATAAAATATTACCAAAACAACCAACGAAATAAACAATTTTTATTCGCATTTCGTATAAAGCCAGCCTTAAAGTTAGCGTGACCCAAGAATGTCAGTTAATGTTTGTGAACACATCGGGCGCATAATAAGCACATAAAAAACTTGAAGAAAGCAAATTAACGCTTGTATTACAGTTGTGTTCCGATATAAATCATTAAACACCAAATTGAAAGTAATAAGTAGAAACAAAATAAAAAAAAACACGTTCGCTACCCACATTGAATCTTTTCGGTAAATCTGTAAATTAACAAAAACGTCAGATTTTTGATAAGTCCAATTTGTGATGAAATGCTTAATCACGCGAATTGACTAAGTGTATTGTTGATAGTAAAAGTTATGTTCATTCGTACTGATTAAAATTTTAGCTAGTAAGTAAATGTAATATAACGGAAATTTAAAGTTAATTTTAATTAAAGTTCAGTAATTACTACATTTTAAAAATGTATCTACTTCAAATACAGAATGTAGTTACTAAGAAGAGAAATCTATCTAATTACAATAAAATATTCACTCAATAAGTTTTGACACGAACTATTTTATATTTATTTTCTATTTCCAAAATAATAACAGTTTTGTTTGTACCTACTGTACCTAGAACAGAGAGACAAAGAACTTATTTTCATATGAGTGATTTTATGTCAGTCTATCTTGAAGTTTTGTTATAATTTATTTCATTTGTCACTGTCGCCTATTTTGATCGGTCATAAGCCAATGAAAGATACAGAAAATATTGACAATGTGCGCCAGACTCATATGACTTTATGACTTTTACTTTGATCTCCAGCCAAACTATATTATAAGTGTTTTCGGGGCAGTTTTTCTTAATGTTTAGTCGTTAAACAATAAAATGTATCGTTGAAAGCTATTTTCGACACTCCTACTGAAAATCAAAGCATTTTATTATACAAGATATTCAGTATTAAGATAATATCACTTTTAACCTCTCCTACAGATATAATTTGGAGTATAATTAATATTTATTTTTATTTGTTTGATATGTCGTTTCAAGCTAAAATATGCTACGTTATGATTTATTTTAAAACATATTTCATGATTATGCATATAAAAATATTGTTAACAGTTTTTTGTGATAGTGAATTGAATAACATTAGGCTAATAATAAAAGATTTTGTTTGATCTAAATCTAACCTAATATTTTGTCTGGTATTTTTCTTTACAACAATAGAATAGAAGTAACTACAATGTACTTTATTCTTTGAAATTTTCTAAATACAATAACTATAGACAATGGTTTTGTTTCACTAAAGCGTAGGTTTTATTATAAAAGTAAGTAAGATTTCATGGAAATCTATTTTCATCTTGTTATTTTCAAGGCTCTGTCTTTATAGAGCCTTGAAAAATTGTTACCTTCAGACAATTTTATGGAAAACTATCTTTCCAGCAAGGTGATATCTGAGGTGACCTTGTGACATATATTCACATAAGTGCTAGGTACTCTACCATAAGAAAATTTGATGCAAAACCCGATGTCTGACTAACAAGGTATCTAAAGAGTGACTTAACCTCCTTAAAGACGTATACGTAGAATAAACTAATACTAACACTATTATTAATGAATCAGAATGTATTACAATTTAAACTACTATCCTTGCGACATGACGTTCAAGTATTTTACAATTCAATTCAATATCCTCCTCACTGCAGATTTCCTTGAGTCTCTTGCACTGCATTTTCCTCAAATTTCGTTTTTTTTCTGTTCTAGTACTCTTTGGTGAAAAAGGAGTGCATCCTTTCTTTCTCCCTTAAACGAAGGGAGACGGAAAAATAACTAGGAGATATTATGGATATCAAACTCATAACGCTCTAATATTACGATTTGTTCCGTTAGTAAAATCGATTATATTAAGTAAGAGAAGTTTTATTGAAATCATGATTGCTAACCTCAAACCTAGTCTATTACGTATTTTATACTTTGTGTAAGTAGTGATCGTCTCTTGTGATAGAAGTATTTTTTTTCCTGTAAGGAGGTCTCCCTCCTACTATCACGCTAAATACATACTGGGTATGTTTGGCACGAGTTTCCCTTGATATTAATATAAGTATTCTTTTACATATTCCTGATATAATAATAGTACGATTTTGGAATAATAGTAATCGCATAAAAATTTTGTACCTTCTTCATAAGTACACGTTAATGCCCAGTCATTGAATTTGTACTTTTTGAAATATATTGTAAAGTTTTTGAACATTGTATCCTCACTTGGACATACGTGATTGGTCGATAAAATAGCGGTTAAATATAATATTATATTTTAATTATATTTTTTTCAAGATCAATCAAAACTTAGAATATTATTCTAAGCTTTGATTGATCTTGAAAAAAAATTTTACCCTATGATTGACAGCATTAGCGTGCTGTCTAAATAACGGAGCCTTTGTGAGGTAAATACAAAATAAACTTTCAAAAAGTCAAACATTTTAAAAAGTATTGGTGTATTAAATATGTATGTATGTATCTATCATCTATGATTTAAATAAGATCCTTTTTTTACTTGTAAAAAAGGGATCTTATTACTGTTTCAATTTCAAGTAAACATACCTAAATAGAGCATTTTTGTAATCTAAATTTGTAATTTCCTGGGACAGCCCATTCGATGGTCAGTTAAGTGCTATTGCTAGTTTTCCCATTGTGTTTTAAATATGTTAAGTATTTTACTGCTATGCCGTGAGAAAGTCAACTAGCTAAACATTCAGGTGGCCTTAGGAAGTACTTCCTTAGACACGTGTGTCCGCCATTTGCCAACGGCCTATCTACCCGCATTATTTTACTTGAGAACCGGTAATTTTTTAATGAAATTCTATACTATAGTGCAGCTGTGCCACACATCGGTGGACTTCACTCAACCCGAATAAATTTCATATATGCCAAAACGCATATTGAATTTTAATATAGTTGCAAAAGTTATTGTTTAGCCAATAACACCAATGGATTATGTCAGTATGTTGATGCATAATTCTGATGTGAATAAAGTATTAATGAATAATTAAATATTTAAGTATATTAGTCTCATTTAATTATTTTACATTTTGTTTTGGAATTAAATGATGCCGCGATGTAACGTTTAGTGCTACCTGACACGTCATTGAATGCAGGTTCGATTCTCGCAACGATATGCGTTTTATGTTCATGAACATGGTTATGTGATTGTGTAAGTTGTTAAACCTGTTATTATTATCATTACTCGTGTCCTTTATATTGATTATAATCAGGTTTATAAAAATGTGTTGAATAAAAAGAAAAGCATTTTTTCACCTAAACGATTTTTTTTATCAGTGTAATCACAGTTAAAAAATCTCTACTGTTACACCTTCTCCAAATGTTTCTATTTATCCATTCTTTCCCGCTGACTTCAACAGGTCTGTCCACTGACTGTGTGAGGGGCCTGCCTACACTCTTCTTTCGCCCTTTCAGAATCTCCCAGGCTGTTGGTGTTCTCTGCCGCCACTTAAATTCGGCAGTACTGAAAATAAATATAAACAACATGTACTCGTATGTACATTTATTTCTATGGGAGACTAAGGAGCTCGTATCGTCTTCGTTATCAAGTAAAAACCACCAGTATAGCTGCAGAAGCAGAAGAAAACTTGTTATGTGCTTATACCTATTCTGTATTAGCCGGGTGGCTATATTTATACTTTTATATACCGATCAAAGCTTATATAAATTGCCTTATTATGCCTTACCGACAAGTTTATAGTTATATATAGAATTAAAAATAATTACAATAATTATATAAGTACTAGTCATGAAAGTCTCGGTTTGATGCTTAATTTAATTAAATAAAACAATATTATTGGTACTCGCGAGCAGCTTACAACAATCGGTATCGAAACAAGATCGTCAAGTTGGACAAACAAGTACAAATTGTAAAAGAATTTATTCGTCGCGTGTAATATTATAAAAAACAAGTTGGCGAGAACTGAATTAGCATTCGTGTAAGCGATTGGTATGAACGAAAACGCTCATTAAGCGCTGACAGTGGACGTTATCTCCTTATCAAAATATAACCTTTCTTTGCAAGCGTTATTATAACATTTAATATAATAACCTAAATGATAATGAGGCCGCCCGCTGGTGTATAATAATTACAATATTAAAAGTATAAATAATTCAATGGGCTATCGGCGATGGAAGCACGCGACGGACTTCCGGAGAGTCTAATGAATGCGTGCCTCATTCTCGTGGCGCTTGACGAGCTACGAAAATTATATAATTATCGTGTAACTGAGTGTATACGAGTGGACATGAACTTAGAGATAATGGTCTCGGTAAACAGCTACGTCTTCAAGTACCTGGCTAGTAACGGTCAGATTGTATCAGTCGCATCATAAGGGCACCTTAGGTTATATGCCTTTATTGTATTCTCTATGTGCCTTCATGCAACCACATTAAATACGCTCTTTTCATTATCCTGAATAAACATTTTATCTGATAAATATATAAAAAACACCTTTTTTAATATAGAGTTATCTAACATCATTTTCATTATTGCGTCAACTTTTACAGAAAATGAACTAGGTAATACGTAACTAACAACGAGTAACACGAAATGCACATGGGCTAATAAAAATCATTTGTGGATCATTCACAATAGTTGTTTTGTCATGGATTCAAGACGAAACGCACACGAACACAGGTGTATTTGTTACCTTCTCTTTGACATTATGTTTAGCGTATTATACTCTTTTTTAAGTCACATTATACAATATTCAACGGACAATGAGCTATAATTTAGTATTCTTCCTCACCACTAAGATTATTATCACAACAGCCCATTAATGTCCCACTGCAGGGAGGGGCCTCCTCTCGTGACGGAGAGATACTTAACCTACTAATATCACGGTGGCCTGTCGGATTGGTATAGGGTTTAATTTCAAGTTTTCCTTCTTTTTAGTTCGTAAAGATAATATTAACGGATAGTTCCGTAATCGGAAGATTATTATAAGGCTGCGGAATTATAAATATTTTAAAATGTGTATCAAAATTGTAACAATGTTATTCACAAGTTCATGAGGTGATTTGTACACAAGGATATCACCGCAGTAAAATTGTTGGTTACACTCAACATTTTGCGGTTAAAATAAATAAAGGTAGATGGCGTTTACAACATTATTCCATTGTGTAGAGTTAATATGGAAATGATTGTGCAACTATACCTACATTAATACTTTAAGGGTCGTAGCACATATAACGTAACGTAAACAGATCGGCACCGCCTCGTCTTTTTCTTCGGTGTCAAACGTCAAAAATTCGATTAGGTTACGATTCCGATTAGTGT
Source organism: Schrankia costaestrigalis (assembly GCA_905475405.1). Taxonomy (NCBI): domain Eukaryota; kingdom Metazoa; phylum Arthropoda; class Insecta; order Lepidoptera; family Erebidae; genus Schrankia; species Schrankia costaestrigalis. The sequence continues at coordinate 18,630,563 of FR997825.1, read as the reverse complement.
GCGTTGCAGTAAGGAGTTTCATACAAATAATACTAAACGGCTCGAGTTGATACGGTGCCGATCCGTTTACGTTACGTTATATGTGCTACGACCATAAGAATCTATGATTTCTTTAGTCAAAAATGTAGTGAACATGAGTAACGAATTTAGAAATTAACAAAAGACAATTAAAAAATTTAAAGCTCGATTCACAATTAGATCCTTCTTCATATTGATCTTAGTAGTCCAAGCTTTACATTGAACTCTGTGGAGTAGTGTATATGTCCCATTACTACACTGTCATTATTCAATTTAAATTATATAACATTCTCGATTAAACATTAATCGATATCATAATTGATCTGGGGTTATAGATCTAATATTTCAAACTTTTAACTACCTTAGCCAATAGATGACTTGAAGTTTTAGTATAGTTGCATTTACGCATGAAGCATAGTACTTATTATCTTTTACTGTACTATAAATGTTTGCACTTCGATTTAAATCATATGAAAATACTATTAAATTATTTTATAATTCAAAAAATATATCGATTGATTTGAGTTTGAAGTTTTGAAGTGACAATCTATGTAGCTATAAAGTCTGACATTGGACAGATTTTTACAAAATCTTGCGTACAAAGTAGAGGTCTTCATTCATCATACCAGCCCATTAATGTCCCTCTGCAGGGACGGTCCTCCTCCCGTAATGGAGGGATACTTGGCCTACTAATACCACGCTGGCCAGACGGATTGGTAATAGGGTTTAATTTCAAGTTTTCCTTCTTTTTATTTCGTAAAGATAATATTAACGAATAGTCGCCTAGTCGGTTCCTACGACACCCATGGGATGAGATGAGGTGGTGACAAATTGTATTCTTACACCGTCACCACACCGTCTTCATTAATGGTCACTAATAAAGAGCGCGGTTTAGGATTGAACGAAATAGTATCTTGAAAGGATTAAGATAGGGACGGGACAGCTTTGCATACATTTTGAATATATATTTTTTATGTAGTTGGCAATGTCCGTTGGCAATTTTTATTGCTTTTTTAATAAGAATTAATTTATTTATAAACTTTGTCGCTTAGCGATCACATCGCACATTGCTTCTCATGGAACGTTACTACACACTGATTTAAAACACTATTTATTTTACTCTATGGATTACACAGTACTATACAGTTTCAAGTAACTATAAAACAAGTGCGTGAACTTGATTTTACGAGCTCGACTGTGCGACTGGACTCTGACTGAACTGAACTGATCTGTATATCTATAAATATTATGGATTGCAGTCAAGAGCTTTCTGTATTAATCCTTATGCTATAAAAAAATTTTATTGATAAAATAAGTATTTCTAACTGTACGATCAAAATAATATTATATATTATAATAACAGCATGGTAAAATGGAAATTCATAAATCTATTTATTAATTAGAGCCATGGTATTTTAAAATGATTAGTCTAGTAGCGAAAATAATATCTTAGTTTAAAAAAAAAATCTGCATTGAAATAGGGAAGCTGCCTCGCAAGTTTTCTCGAGATCTCGAGTTTCATCATCATCATCATATCAGCCTATAGACGCCCACTGCTGGGCATCGGCCTTCTCCAAAACTTTCAATCTAGGGCAAAATAATTATTTATGCAATACAATTATTTGACTAAGCTACAGTATACACTTCATACTACAATTGCATGAGCACCAAAACTCGAAACAGACCTGCGTATCGCCTGATTAGGTAAGACAACTCCCTCACTAGAGTTTGATCCATGTGTAAGCACTTTTAGACAAACACAAATACATCCAAGATAAATATTTGTCAAAACATAATTGACACAATGGCTAAATCACATAACATTGCTAATTTTTTTTTAAGAATTCTGTGTTTTTCTTATCATTAATCATTAGTAAAAAGCCATTTTTTAAATAAGTCCATTAAAATAGTCGACAACTTTTCCGACTCTGATCTGAGATAGGGATTTGACAGTGTCTGCATTTAGTCCGTCACAACGCGGACAGGTTAATGATTATATTTATTAAAGAAAACACATTTTTGTCTCCAAAGTGAGTGCAGTTTCCAAAGTAAAAGCAGTGAGTTGTAATGAGCTGCGTGTTTGAACAATAATGCTAATTAGTAGTGCTTGTAGAAAAATAAAAACATTTCGTTTTCCTTGCATACCTTAGCCAGGTGTACTGTAAAAGGGTTTGTTGGTATGCTTAGGTGGAAATTATTGTATTTTTTCTTGTGTAGTTAAACCAGATTAGAACTTAGGTACTTTACAATAGTTTGATATTAATAATTTGATAAACACTTTTTTAGTTCACTAGTTATAAATGCGAAAGTTTGTAAGGGTGTATGGATGGATGTTTGTTACTCTTTCACGCAAAAACTACGGAATAGATTTTGATTATTAGACTTTTCTATTGCATTTGGTGTCGCTACAACAAGTTAGTCAACATAACATTTTCAAATTATTGAGATCAAAAATACGATTAACTGCTAGTAATAATGTTATTAGTCATACTAAGTACTTTTATTCTTCTTACAAACTTGTGACTAGGACCACCTTCAAGTTACAATATAATGCTTCTCTTAATACGCTAATGTTCCGCCGATCGTAATATTATTTTAAATATTTATTAATAAAATATCTTCTAAATATTGAATTACATATACTTACAATTCCCGTTTAGTACCTTTTAAAAAGCTATACATAAAGCACTGAAGTTAAAAAATAAGGCAAATAATAAAAATAATTAGTAGTCAAAAATAGTTAAACACAACGACGCCATGCTAGGAACTGTTCCAGTCTGTCAAGTGTCCCATTGGCTAAAACTGGGACAAAAAAGTTATAAATCCAATTTTTAATCTAATTTCTGATTCTGAAATGTAGCGCTTTCGGTCTTCCAACGATGGTCAGGGCACGACAAAATCGATCCATACCCAAAATATCAAAGTTTATTTATGATAGCAGTCAATATCAATGAACGATTTAATAATAGACTTATTTTACTATCTTGCTAATGCAATACGTTTAATATTGATTGAGTGGATTAGCCAGTGGATCCCTGCTGTATTCAGAATCACAAACTAGGGCGCGTCATAACCTGTTAAAGCCATTTTTAGGAGCACTAAGCCTTTAATATTTAATATTTTCGGCCTTTAGTTAAATGAATATATATGTGTCAGTTTTAATTTGTTTGTCTTCGTAAATAAACATTTACGTTTTTGGCACAACTTGAATAGAATTTTACACTGTGAATAATTTGAAATATGAATACGATGTGACTGTAATATTAGAAATCTATAACTACATCAATGATTTAATCAAATGAGATGACTTTTAACTGAAATTCTAATTCTATCTTCGTGATTTGGCAAATTCTGAATACAGCAGGGATCCACTGGCTAATCCACTCAATCAATATTAAACGTATTGCATTAGCAAGATAGTTTTTACCGCGATGTTTTTAACACATGAAATTAACCAATTTTGTATGTTTATCAGTTCCATGACTAAGAAAATAACTATTGTAGATCCCAAGAATATTTGTCATGCGTGGCTTTAGGCGAACATAGCGCTACTTAAATCATAACTATTTGTTATTAACAAACTATGATAAAAAAAGACTAGAATAAAATAAAATGTTACCTTTTATATTGTAAACTCATGTAATAGGTATTACAAAGACTAAATATGTTTTGTATAAGCCGTTAAAATTCTTTAATGACTTTATCTAATGAGAAACAATTAATCGTACCTCCTTTCCGCTCAGTTATTTGTTTTTGAAAATATCAAGATGCAACAATGACGTTATAATTAAATGCGAACGATGTTAGTGTGAATCGCTGGACAACAAATTCATATTTTCGTAACGAAATATCGAGTGCGATAGTATAGTCGAGATAACGTCCAATTAAAACAATTCCATCAAAACATTTTGTGTCAGGTCATTCCACCTGCCGTCGAGTAATAATTTATTCATAAGGAGCCGCCGCCCGTCGGCATGGCCAGCGCTTATTTTATAGTCAAGTTGCTCACGAAAACTCGACCAAACTTCCTGTACGCATATTAGCTTACTAACCACACTTTGAAGCACTTTTTATAAATAAACTATAAACGCTCATAGTTGCGTTCACCTAGTTAAATTGGACGGATCAAGAACAAGAAGTATCGTTGGACAAGGTTAGGAAATTTGTTAGTGACCAATATAAGTAATAATATTATGATCGTGTCATAAAGTGCATTTTATGAAGTAGGTACTGTACTATATTTAATAGTTTTGAACAGTGGTTTATAAAATTCTCTCTAAAGGATTATAAAATGCACTCCAGAATTAAATTTATCTTAGGTTTAATTAATACACTAATACTTTTTCTAAATTATTAGAAATTAGCATGTCAATTCTCGTACCTAAAAATTCGGTTAAGTTAACTTTTAGTTGTCAAATTGTCTTGTTTTTGCTATTGCAATTGTAATCTTTTGTGGTCGTGTTAAAGTTTTATTTAGAGTGTGACAATTTGACAACTAAAAGTTAACTTAACCGAATTTTTAGGTACGAGAATTGACATGCAGAATAAAAAGAAAATAATTCAATTAAGCAGGTTGGACGTCAAGCTGATAACTGACCAAAATGACCATTATCTACCACGTGGGGATCTCGGCCGACGAACTTTAGCTAAGGTTTTTGGTGTTAGATGGATTAAGAACGAATTTTATATTACTTATTTTCAGAATGAAGAATCTCTTAACATTTTATTTTTAAATAATTGCTTGAGCATTAATGTATGAGTGAGGCGTATCATACGAAGTCTGTCAAGATAAAATTGTAAAATTTTGAAGATAGTTTCAATCTACTAATTTCTGAGCGAGCCATATTATACCAGACAATTAGTCAGCCTTTACGAAAACCATGCACTTGATGTGTTCAAAAATAGAAGTCTGAATTCCTTACTAACGAATATTGACATACTTGTCCATGTGGTGACGGAGTAAGAATACAATATGTCACTACCCCATCTCATCCCATGGGTGTCGTAAAAACCGACTAAGGGACTAACCGTAAATATTATTTTTACGAAGTAAAAAGAAGGAAAACTTGAAATTAAACCCTATACCAATCCGTCTGGCCAGCGTGGTATTAGTAGGCCAAGTATTCCTTTGTCACGGGAGGAGGCCCGTCCCTGCAGTGGGACATTAATGGACTATTATGATGATTATTGACATGATAATCTTTTTTAATTACAATACAAGAAACACATTGTTTTACTTTGTTTAACGCTATTTAGCATATCCCGGATAAAGGACATACAGCAAACAAATTGCGACTGACCACCGTTTTGCAAGGCTCTGTGGTTGTGTCTCTATTGCATATCTAATACTAATACTGTTGCCTTTACATGTGATTTCTATGTTTATTTAATTATGGCGTCTACTCTTTCTAGCTACTATTTCTATCTATAAATTCTAATTAGAACAAATTAGTTGTAGATAGTAGCTGATTATCTTTATTGCTGTATTATACCTATGGTGGGAGCGGAGAACCATCAACTAAAAGCCTTTAGGCAATCTGTTAAAGGGTACGTAATTTAAATTTGGACCGCTTTTGAGTATCAGTATAAGATGAAGCCATAGCTTAAGTAAAAATAGAACCGCGTATAATTTGATTTGTCTTAGCAAGTCTTCTATGATCTCTTTCGATCGTTATCCTATCGTCAAGCTCTAAGAGCACCTTGAGGTCAATAAACCTTAGCGATTCTAGACGGAATGTAATCTGAAGCCGCAACCACTAGTTAAGATGAGCGTCATACTAACTAGGAAAGGAAAAAAAATGTTGGTCATATAAGCTTAAAATGTTCAAAATCAGTGAATTAGGCACATTGATAAATATTGTTAAGTATCAATTATAGCAGACTTAGTAATAATTTTAAACATACAGCTGATGTATGGTATAGAGTATCACCCATCTCATACCAAGGAAGTCTTTAAATGCGAAAGCGGGAAAAACCACAAAACGTTAAAGTATACCGAAGTTCTTAGCAGAAAGACAGTAATCACTAATTATATCACAACAGCCCACTAATGTCCCACTGCAGGGACGGGCCCCCTTCAGTGACGGAGGGATACTTGGCCTACTAATACCACGCTGGCCAAACGGATTGGTATAGGGTTTAATTTCAAGTTTTCCTTCTTTTTCTTACGTAAAGTTAACATTCACGGATAGTCCTTTAGTCGGTTTTTACGACACCCATGGGATTAGATGGGGTGGTAACACACTGTATTCTTACTCCGTCACCACACGGAAACGTAGGAATACGTCCGGATTTTATTGTTCAAAGAGCTAAGTAGGAATTAATATAAAATATGATGATTTATGCCAGGTCTATCGAAATCTTAATTTCTTTACTTACGGTACAGTATTTCATATTCAGCTCATTTGCTTAACAATAATAAGTGACCACCAATTTAAATTCAGTTATTGTACCAATTAAAATGCAATAAACGATTGCATTATATTTTACATAAATACTATTTTTTTGGTATGATAACTTGATGCAGCGATTACAATTGAATTGGGGAGTAATTGAAAAACGATATTGCTTAATGTTTTAATAATTTAATTTATTGAGTGACCATTACTTTAAAACCAACAAAGCATAATATGAAATATAAAAATGAATTAAAATTTTATATTTATGTACAATAATTATTTAATTATTATAAATATATATATATAATATATATTGCATAATACATAAAGTTTCATAAATGCAAGTTTCAGATGCAAGTTTCATCATCTTAACAGCCCATTAATGTACCACTGCAGGGCCGGGTCTAAAAAAATATAAATAGTTAAATTCATTATCGTTTAGTATAAATTTAGAAGGTTTTTCTTATTAGTAAGATAATAAAGAGCGATACACTGCAAATTAATTGAGTGTATAACTAAATACGTTTACAAAAGGCTGGTGTACGTTTCCTCGAACAATGAGATACCCGCGTTGAACATCAGCCGGCCGACACAGAAAGCCTTTCCGATTCTCGGTAACATTTCCTTTACAAATTACTTGTTAGCTATTTACTCTGTCTGAACATGGCTTTTAATGTTCAATTTTACATTTAATGTATAATATTAATTTGATTTTAGATTTTGTTATTGTTCATTTATTTCATAATTCGGTTAAAATACCTCCAATGCTGAATACACCAAGCGCAGCCTCTTAGACGACCAAATCTTTTCTACGGTAAAGCGTTAAAATTATTGAATTTCATAAGTTTTTAAAGAAGTAGAAATTTTGTAAAATATTGTTATAAGAAGTATGATATTACATATATACATATAAATTTTTACCTATAAAGCTAGTTATACCTTAACTAGAAAAATCCGAAAAGAAAAGAAAAGAAAAAAAAAGACATAAAGTTGAACGATTATCAGTTCTTCTTGATAAAGAACTGCTAATGGACATCTTATCAGCCAAAAGACAACCACGGAATAAAATAGTACTTCGCTTAGGATAGCTATTCTTCTTCTCCTTGTCCTTTTCAAAGACGTTGTAAACAATTTATCACTCTAAACTAAGTGCGTGAAAACTTAGACGTAATATTATTTAAAATATCCACCTTGCGGATAAAATGTCGGTGGTAGGAGCTACCTATCACGTCGGGCATGATCTGCTGGCACGACGGCAAAATGTTCATTAGCTTGTATTATCATCATTTCGATTCTCTCACTCAGGATTTCTCTATAGGAATCTTTGTACATACGTGAGATATCGTTTTAATATATATGTTAGGTAAATGCAACAAAAACTTTCTTGTTTGCTTATCATCATTAAAGCCTTGTAACATCTTGCAGTAGGCATGTCCCTACTGCAAGATGTTACAAGGCTCCAATAATGGAAAAACGAAACATACGAGTTATGATACCATTCTGGTCAAGCGCATTGATGAAAATTTTCTGCGAACTTGTATGACACTCATAGAATAAGTTGCAATGACATGTTCCCATGTATTACTACTCTGAAATCCCTGATAATAAAAAAAAAGCTGAGTAAGATTGTCGCGTGCTCGATGAAACAAAAAAGAAGAAACTAGAAGTCGGTATTAGACTTTAACATAGCCTGTTGTAAGCATCAGATTTAAAGACGAGAATCGTACAATGGAAAAAAGTATCTATTTATTGTTTCACTAGCTTTTGCCCGCGGCTTCGCTCGCATTAAATTCAGGGTAGAACTGTTCCCCTTTCCTGGACACAGAAGAAAAAAAAAAGTAGCTTACGTTACTCTCCATCCCTTCAACTTTTTGCTGTGAAAGAAGACAAACAGACACACTTTCCCATTATAATATTAAGTAAATTATAATATTAGTAAAAGTGGATAAACAACCAAAAATTGACAACCAGTTAATAATATCGAAAATGGTGGAAAGTTTATAAAAGAATCTCCAATCAAACAGTATGACAAAGTATAAACATTTGTTCTTTGCCTTTATAAAGGTAAGTATACAATTAAAACCTCTGATACTAATAAATTCAATTATAGCATCTCGTTTAAGGATCAAGTAATTAAAATCTTAGGCTTTATCTGCAATCCTTTGTATACTTAATAAATCTTTAGACTTAAGGATCGTTGGAAACTTTATGGAATGGACGTGCTTGCAGCTGTATGAGTTAGACCGTATCAGATTCCTGAACGCTTTGGACTTTCCGTAAAAAGCATTCATCAAAAGATCGGCAGTTTATTAATGAGCTATCAAGAAGGACTGAGGATTGGACCTTCTAGTCAAATATATTCAACTATCTATTCAACCAGTTAAAGAGATGGGACGACTTTTTTCTAATTTTTTCAACTTTAAAATGTAGTTGAACTATCTGGACTATTTATTAAAATTGCCAATTATTTCAATCACGATGTTGTTACAGGGTTCAAAGAACAAATCTATTAGATACTTATTTATTTATCTATGATAGTATCATAATTTGATATATTAAATTACCAATAATTGAATATACAGACTATTCGTTTACACAGATTTTGTTTTATTTCACGCTCTATTTTAGATACCAGGTCTGTTTAAAATTAAGTGGTCCAATAGTCGCAACCTTACCCTAAAACATATAATGTCTACAGTTACTGTTGGACTTAGAGTTCATCTAAATTAATCCACCGCGTGCAAACCAATTCCTCATTCAAGCATTTACAGCTTGTAGCCTTTGTCAGTAGTCTACTCTTCCGGTTTGAAGAATCCTAAACCCTTCAATAATTTGAACACAAAGTTTAATCAGATACCTATTGATTATTAAAACTCGATAACTCGAAGCATCGCTTACAGTTTTTTAATTAATAAACGAATGAGTTAATTACTTGAAAAGTAAAAAAATAAAGTATTTAAAAACTAAGTTAGTGTTGCATAAAGGGTTAACAAGGTCAATTTATTGTTGCGAGGTGTCGATGGTGAAGGCCCCGAGAGGTGGCCGGCGACGTGCCTGTCAAGATAAACATCGGAGCTCGCTCCACGATAACGTGGTAACGAGCCTAACGTCCGCAGTATACTCGCGTACAAATATACTTTAAACAATATTAGATATTTATTTATTTTCTTATTTATTGATTTTATGGTTATACATATCAAACTTGCTCAAAAATATAGATTATGATGATAATTTATTCAGGATTGTAGGTATTAAATGATCATATTTAATTATTTTAAATTTACTTTGGCAGATTTTTAATTAGTTGTAAGTTGATGATTAGAAACATCTTATTGAAATTTAAACAAAACTTACAAAAAATTGAATCGATTCGCAAAATAGAATCACTACAATCTTTAGAATCGCATTATAAGATAAGGAGATAGATGAAAATGATTAAATATTGTATTTTTGCAAGAGCCGTAATAATAAACCTTATTCTAATTCTATTTCTGTGACAGCTTTTATTTAACCAATATATTTAATTGAGTAGAACCGGAACCTTCTTTTAGCATCCATTAAATGCTTACAGTCTTTGATGAACTTGGATACGATAGCGTAATTATTGATAGTAGAAATTCTTAAATTCTGGGTTTTTTTTAAAACCCAGAATTTAAGAACACATGTTCATTGCCAATAAATGTTTATCAAAAGACGTATCAACATAACATAAGAAAGTCAATCTATAAAAGTTAATTAGTTGTCTATAATTTTACAAAGAACTCGTGTCGACGTCTGTACCTCAGTAAACAGCTTTTAAAAAAAAACTCTGTTGTCCCTCCTTTATCTTTGTAGCAGGTAGATACTAATTATATGTTATTATTTAATACAATGTTATTACCTAGTGTACGCCAACGTTCCCTTATAAACTGAGTAAGACACGATAAACTGTTAAAATAACAAATTCTTATAGAAAGGGTGTATCATTTTGTTTTGAAAACTTTCGACACAAACTTATATTTAAGTTTTTAGTGGTTTGATTGTTGAGAATACAATATTTATTATTCATGTATTCTAATTAGGAGTATACAAACTGACGCTATAATCATAATTAACTTGGCTACTATTACAAATTCTTGTATCCATTGAAAATGTTTCATTGTTTCTGTGGATGAATGATATCGTTACGCCAACTTATCCCTCTCATACTCCATCTAATTAAAGGTAGATGTAACACGTAAAAAATGTTCAACAACTTGTTTATTTCTTTTATGAAGTATAGCAATTAACAAAACAACATACTGTTATGCATTATTTCATAGTAGTTTACTTATTAGCTATGGTACACAATACAGACTCTTCGCTTTCGTAAGATTGTAATTGAGACAATTGGCGATTAAATAAGTTTGCCATGTTAGGTCCTTATCTCTATTCTAAATTTCAATTGTGTAAAAATAAGAGTAAGTTAACTTATGGAAAATTTCTTACTTCTAAGTATTCTTTTCCTACTTCTGGTTCTAGAATAGTTAATAATCAGATGGTTAAGTAGATATAAGCTAAATTTAAAAAAAAATAGGACTATTTTATTAATTTATAGGAGAGACTAATTTGATAATTTAAAAAGCCGTTTTAAAATTAAATAAGTGATGGGTATTATTATTAGAACACGACTCACCCAACATATATCTTAATGCTATTGATATACGAGTAATTTCATCATCATAACGAACACAAAGACAATCATTAAAACGATGCAGTCAATTACTGTTATTAAAGTTATCGGCAATACAGAAGCCAATCGAAATAGCGGAGTTATTCCGTTCCATTATAGCGCGCCTGAGGCAGTGAGCGGTCAAAGACAATCCTTAAGTCGAGGCCTGGCGGTGGCCGCTGGCAGTTTTTATTTGAGAATATTTTCCTAACTAATTAAAAGCGTTAAAATAAGAAGATAAAAACTGGCTTCGTTATCGGAGGCATCGACCCGCTTTTGTGTAGCGGCCACCAGCGCGGCCGCGAGCTGCGCCCGGCGCTTAGTCGCACTCTGTAATTAACTAAAACCGAGCGAATCGGGCCCGCCGATGTATACGACGCACAACAAAGGAAGCACAACGTTCGAAAAAATGCACATCCACGCATAAATTGCGCTCCACTTTGGCTTCTGTTACGCACTTTTATTTCTATTTGGTTTTTTTTTCAAACCACATTTTGTAGAATGCAAGTAAACTTACCTTGATTTACTAGCCTCCACAACAAAGCGAACGATTTCTGTAGGTCGAATATCCCTATTTTTATAATGAAGGAATTGCAAAAATACACCCTATTCTACCCACCAATTAATTAAAGAGGTTAATTAATTAGTAATTAAGGGATACATACAAAGCTGATAGTATATCTATGTCGTGATTGTGTAATGAAATAAGAAAGTGCCCACGTTTCATTCTTGTGTTCAAGAAAAGGGAATAGACGTTTAGTAGAAATTGTTCAATTCGTGTAACGTGATGTTAATATTTTGAGCTTTGATAGTCGTTGTAAAAAATAGAGCATTTTTTTTCTCTATTTAGTAACGACGTACTCCGTGTCCAGCAATAGGAAGTTTATGGCTTCATATAAATGATTTATATATATTTTTTATAGATACATCAACCATAAACTGTTGTAATAGTGCTCTTCTTTATACAGGGTGATGTTAATTTATTGGCATGTCATTTATATTGACGTAATTACTGGGTATACATAACAATCAAGTATGAGTTACTTCGACAAGGTTGCACATTGTATACGAGTAGGCTTAGTACATAATTCTTTTGTCGTGTTAGTTAGTTATAATATCTATTACATTAAACAACATGTGGTCTCTATGCTCATGTATGATGTATAAAGGCACTCATTGTGCTGTCAGTTCAGTTGACAACGATATCAATATTAAATTCAAATAATCAAATCAATAGTAATTTATCAAACAATGTTAGCAAGCACAAAACGACCTAGAATTCTATTGTTAATGTATACCTATTGTATTTTACTGGGTAATGAATACGATATAAGGTTTATGTACGCATATTAGTATTTATGCTTTACTTAACCTAATTCGTATATAATTCACTAGCTAGCACTCAGCTTTGTTTGAGTCACAAGAGGAATGCTTTTTGGTTATGCTTTGTGAACCCTTATACATAGCTTTTCTTGATGAATGGAATTCTTCAAATTTTTTGTCTTTATAGAATAACCTATATCCTTTTTACATAAGACTAAACAATTCTAAATAAAATAATCTATTGTTCAAAGTCCGAATTCCTTAAAAAGAGAGGCTTCAGCATTTTTGCAGACTAATGGTTACGCATTAAGCACTTTGTCTAGAGGCGTTTTGAAGCTTAGTTCCCTGCATTTGACTCCATTTTTGAAGTTTATCCTATAAGCAGGAAAAAAACTGGCTGATATTATCTGAAAAGCCGTAGGAAGCACATTAAAAAAGTTAGCACTAAAATGATTTTGGAGGAGAACCAAAGTGAGCGACATAGTGCTCCAGATTGCCCGGTTAAAGTGGCGGTGGGCAGGGCACATAGCGCGAAGAACCGACAGCCGTTGGTGCAGAAAGGTTCTAGAGTGGCGACCGCGTACCGAAAAACGCAGGGTTATCAGGGAGACCCCTCACACGGTGGACCGACGACCTCGTGGGGACGGCGGGACTGCGGGAAGCCGATGGATGAAGTAGGCGCAGAACCGCACAAGGTGGCAATATTTGGAGGAGGCCTATGTCCATCAGTGGACGTCAATTAGCTGAAATGAATGAATGAAAATGATATTTGAATTCAATTCAATAGTCTTTAAAGCGTGTTCAAGCAAATAAAGAAAAAAGTCTTTACTTTTATAATTATACTGATTATTTAATTGATTTGTTGAAGTGGTTCGAGAAAATTAAACAGGTATTATAAATTAGTTTATTAGGTACAGTTATTGGGTAATTGGATATACTTAATTACGGTGGTTGATAAGTAAATTTGTTGTATTACCCAATGAATTTATTTCTTACATGGTTTGTAGACAAATTAATTCTAAAATAAACTACTCTAAGAGGTCAATGGTATTTACTTTAGTTTATTATTAACATGGAATTGGGCGTAAATTTTATATTGAAATTAGTGGCGTTCTGTTGTCTCTGCCTACCCCGGACGGGATAAGGCGTGAGTTTATGTATGTATGAAATTGAAGTGTTATTATTCCCATTTACATTAAAATTTTAGGCGGTCTAGAAAAATTGTATTTTGTTGCAACCTTTTCATGTTTAACCGTAATTTAATTTCGATCTTTTTTATTTAATAAACAAAAAAGCATCTTTTTAGAGTGTTATATTACTAAATCGCAATATTAAGGTAAAAAAAAATATCTGCCTAAATAGTGTTACTAACTTCCTTTAATAAACATTCCTCAGTGTGAAAGATCACACAATGCCATCCAGTCCCAAACTACGCAGAGCTTGTACTATGTGTAATAACTTTATTCATAATACTTACCAAAAAATCATAAAAACATTTTTATATTTATCAAAAATCTATTTTTACATCTAGCGTCGAATGCGCCGATGATATCGAGATATAAATCTAGATAATTAAACAGTGTGACAAAAAATGGAGGCGTGATATGTTTTCGGGCCGTCGACTCGTATAAAACTAGATGGTAATGAATGAACAAAGATAAGGTAAGATGAAGAGGATGGGTTCAGAGGACAGGGGACGCGTTTGGCCCTTTGTGAATGAACATTTCCAATGTCTTTACGTTCATATGTGTGAGTGAGAGGCACTTGTTTTGCGTGTATTCAAGCGTGTGTGACAAAGGTCGCTGGTGTAGAATAGGTTTAAGTCTTTTTTTACGTTAACACTTGGAAAAAACCTTTTAAAAGGTTTACATCGATGTTTAAATTTTAAAATTATGTGTTTAAAACTTTAAATGGGTCTTTTTTAGTGATTGTATGTTTTATACGACGTTAAGGATACACTTTTACGATTAGTTGTTTGGTTATCTTTACGTTTTTTTTAAATTTATATCAGATAATATGTAGGTACATAATTAATATTAAGAATATACATAACTTACCTAAGTATATAGTAATAAAGATTTTACGTGTGTGCAGCTTTACAAAAGTGACACACATGGGCTCTACCAACATTGAAAACCAGTGTCTTGTAGAATATGAAAAAGAAAAAGATTAATTGTCACAAATTATTAGTAATTAACCTTTTGGTGTAAAGAATTACGTGCAGTTTGTATCGCAATGGTATCGTGCATCGCATTTGTGCGGTTACTGCGCACGAGTTCCATAATCATATCCCGCACAGAATATATTTTATTCTCCTTGGCATGTATGGCCTTTGTTTCCGTAATTTATTTTTTTCTTAACTAAATGCATTTCGTATAATATTTAGTATAGTGTGTGAAGAAGTTGCCAGTCATCAGTATTTTTCTCACATGAAACTAAAGTTTCTTAACAGCCTATTAATGTTCCACTGCAGGGTCGGGCCACTGCGGCTTCCGTGACGGAGGGATACTTGGCTTACTAATACCACGCTGGCCAAACAAATTGGTATAGGGTTTAATATCAAGTTTTCCTTCTTTTTATTACGTAAAGTTAATATTCACGGATAGTCCTATAGTCGGTTTTCACGACACCCATGAGATGAGATGTGGTGGTGACAGACTGTATTCTTACTCCGTCACCACACGGAGAATTAAAGTTTATAATAACTCATTTATCAGATATGTATTTAAGCTCCTCAGAACTATACATACTTCACTGGACAGTGTGATAATTTACACTAAGGTTCTGTTTTAAATGTCTTTGATACCAGTATAAAATAGATTCTGATGTGTGTTGTTAAAGGAGATTGTAATGTTTCATTACGATTGAAGAAGATTCTAGGTCTATTAGTAAATGTCTGAAAAATTGAAATCAAGTATAGGCATCGGAAATTGCATCTTAACAGAGTACCGAAGGAAAACCAAGGTTGATACATAGAGCCCAATACCTAGAAGGGAGTGTCTAATTTAATTTAAAAAAAATCATCTGAAGGCGTTCTGTCGTCTTTGCTTACACCGGACGGGATATAGCGTGAGTTTTGTATGAAGATAGGCTCATCACTGGGACATTTAAGGGCTAGCTACTACAACTAAAATCTTTTCCAATAACTCAATTAAAAAGCCGACAATTAAACTACATCAAAATATTCAAAACTCAAATCTATAATACTGTATTTCACTATTTATACTTACACTAATAATAGGTACTTATAATAAATTGCATGAAATTTTTACGCCACAAGTCATTAAGCACGATGTATAAGACTCAAATTGTACATTAAACCCTGTATATCGTTAATTAGTAAAATTTTTCTACATTGTTAAACGATAATATAATATCTTTTTTATTTCTTGACGATAATAATGGGCTTCTGATATTATTAACTGGTCTTTAAGTGGCCTATCATCACCTTGTTTTGGACTTAATAACTGTTACCTGTAATTCTAGTAACAAGCTTTCAATTAAATGTTTAATTAAAATGTGTTTGTTATTTCCAATTTCCTATGGGCCTTTTAGCTTTTTAATTTCCTTCTGCCGTATTTCATTTATAAACGTTATTATTACAATTTACTATCGTAATTATATTCATTTTGTCTGTGTGGTAGCTAACTAAGATATGACAATACGAGTAGGCCAAGTATCCCTCCATCACAGGAGGAGGCCCGTCCCTGTAGTGGGACATTAATGGGCTGTTATGACGATGCAAAACTTGAAACGATTTAAAATGAAATTAGGTAAAGCGTTTGGTTTTGTATCTTAAAAATATCAACTCTTAAAAACGAAATTTCCGAAGTATTATAATCGTTTAATTCATCAACGATCTACTAACGTTTACATTACACACTTAAACACATTATTAACTGTTTATTAATAAAATAAACCTTTATACTATACAAACACTCAGTGTAATATAACATTGTACATGTAAAAATGTACTAAAATATAAGTTTGTCTAAGTCAGCCGGTGTAACAAGTTTGGCTGACTCCTTTCTTAATGTATTCTGTGTTTAGAATAAGATTATAATATTAAGGAGGGCAAGTCGTCGCCTCAGTTGTTGGACCCGAGAATTTGTGGAAATATCCCTGTTAGTGTACACTGACGAATTATAATTGGAGATTAGTGAATATAGATAATGTACTTAGTTATATAATAGATTAGTTAAACATGGGCAGGTTGACAATTCTAACACAAGTTGGATAACTAACTGCTTGTACATAGGTATTTGTTGAATTACTACTAATTCAATTTTAATGTATTATCATTGAAAGATTATTATTCATTCAAATAAAGCATTAGTTTAAACGTTTTTCGCTGGCTTATTTACCTCGTTTGTAAGCTGCTGGTCAGTCGGTTTAGTAGCGATCTATTTTGAGTTATGTTTCTTAGACATTCACATAACGCATCTAGTTCCTAAATAAGCACAGTTTGTATTATGAGTACTTACTACGTAAATATAGAGATAAAATTAAAAAATAAAAACATTTATGAAAAATACTAAAAACAATTGCATTGATGAAATTCAAACCCAAGTCTTAAGGGTAGCGTCAGGCATTACTGGTGTTCGCAGATGACTAAAACGTAGTCTTTAGCAAGAGGTTTTCTACTATCTTATGTCAAGAGAGGTATACTCTCTTAACATATATTACTAGGTTTACCTACATATTCGTTCTCCTAGCACCTAATAGTTGCGTAACGCTAAACACCTCAGAAGAACCTATGTAAACACAAACTAGATTGCTTCCGAAATCTGTTACTTTGAAAATCTGTTTGTTTATCCACACCCCGCTCGCTTTGCCTTCACATTAAACAAATACAAGACTAATAAACCTCACTTTAGTGGGTGTCGTATCAAACAAGGGCCTTTGTTTAACCTCCTTGTTTGTTGGTAATGAATCGCAAATCGGCGTTTGTAAAGGATATGTTAACTATTTTATTATACCTAGTAAGTAGTAGTAGTACCTTCCCAGACACATCTACTACAGTGCACGTCACCAAGACACAGAGAATCAAGAACCAAGTCTACAGTAAATCATCTTTATCAAATAATCCCTGGTTAATCGGGCTGAAAGGTGGCTTAAAACGATCTTTTTTACCCTAAAACCTTTAAGTTTCTTTTTGAAAAAGGAACCATAACAGCGAGGACGAATCTCTCTCTCAACTAAGACATTAAAGTGTCCAAAATACACTTATAACCAAAACAATCCACCACTTAACACATACTTAGTAATCGTAATCATATCATACCTTAGGTAGTACATTATTCATGATCTGTACCACTACACAGATACATAATAGCAACTATCGATGAGTTAATAATGCGATATCTACTACATGAGTACATGGCAGGTACAAGCAGACAATCAACGCCATGTGCACATTTTCCCATAGGATCTCGTGACATGTAAATGCATTTCTGGGGAGTTCGTCTTCGAAAGCTCTTAGCGCTTTACTAACACATCTATGCTCCACCTTGTATGTGAAACTTGCATACTGAGTTCCATTTTAGTTTAAAATTCTATTTGATTCAGCTCGATTTTGAACCGTAATGATTTAAGTTTTTGTTGGTTCTCGCTAGACGTGATGGCAAATGAATTCTTCATATTTTCTTAGATTTTTATTTGCTTTAACTTTTATTCAAGTAAGTTATTATTTAGTACTACGTTACACGTGGTTTGTAATGGGGTTATGACATCACATTCCTCCTTTGTCGCCGCTATGATAAACAAAAGAAATAGTAAGATAATATATAAAATAAAATGTAATATAATGTATATAAATAATAAGTAACTTTAAAATTACTCTACTTTTAATAACATACAAAGTAAAAACAAACTAGAAAATAATTCAAGAAAGAAATCGCTAAACGTTACATAGTTTATCGCCCTTTACAAATGTTTCAAATAACTTTAAAGTAACACTTAGAACAGCGTCAAACCATCGCGTGTTTACCCAAACTTGCACGGTTGGATTAATTAAAAAAATAGTAGACGATTAACCAATGAAAATGCCTGTAAACACAGTCGACACGTGTAGGGCAGATACAGGGAACAAGCATTGATAAGACGTTTCCGCTATACAACCGCTTTAGTGTTTTTTTTTTCATGACATTCGGACTGATTAGGCTTGGTCCTCAAATGTAGCAGATGTTCGGATTTGTTTATTTGTTGACGGAAGAAACCTTTTAAGTGCCCTAAGAAGTTGCTTCTAAGTTTTGAAGTGTTTGTTTTTGCAAATACAGAAACATGTTTTTTAATCATAGTAATAGAATTAAAAAAAAATGTTTTCTACTGTGTTAACTTTATCTATAATGTAAGCAATGTAAAATGGAGGACTGACGGTTTTAATTCCAACGATTGTACCTAGTACCTACAAAATAAATAATTAGACAATTAATTGGCACTAAGTTATTACCTACAAAATAAATTAAAAATTAAACATATTACACAATTTGCTTAGACTTTCGTATACGGCCACAATACAAAACAATTTAGTTAGGTATAGTATTTAACTGTTACATAAGTTATAGGCTCGATTCCCGTTTAATCCAAGTCCTTCGATGTATAAACAGGTTTTTATTAGCCGGGGTGTTTTATTTTATTTTTCATTTGCATTTACTAACAAAAAAGCAGCTGTAGCGCACAGATATTAATCTTCTTCTAATCATATTTTTAAGTAAATACTTTTTCTTTATAAATAATTGTAAACTCTAGTGTACCTTTTTACAATTTTGTAATAATTACCGTTACCACATTTTCATTATCAACTGCTAATTATAACGATTGGCATAATATTACATAGGTATATTAATATTTTCTAAAGAGTATTTAAAAACAAGTTTATCTACATTGTAAGATCACAAGAAACAATGTTCTAAAAACATACACGTAAAGGAAATAGATTATCAAATTTTATAAAAAAAAAAACAAAATGTAGGTTGGATTCCCGTGCTAAACTCTGTGTATACAGTGATTAATGACCACAAGCTTTTAACGACGAAAAATAGTGTTTTGTTTTAAGATAATGAGCGTTAACTTGATAAATAATTAATGGGTTCGAAGCTGAGATGTAACGGCCGACACATTGTTTTGATAAATTAATAAAGAATATTTTGTGAAAGTACATAATTAAATATTAAAATGTATAGAGTAGGGATCGCTGATATTATCTTTTTAAAAACAATAGACGAAAAATTTTAACGTAAAACTCGCCAACATTTAGTCTGACCACCGTAGCATAAGAGGTCTTAGCACTCTCTGCGACTGGAGGAAATTCGTCCTAGTTAGGAATCAGAAGCCGGATCACTTAATATTATGTGTGTTATGATTACAATAACATTTCTTATTTGATTTCGATGATCAGATTGTTTTAACTTTTGTCGATTTATGATATTGGAGTCATTTGCTGGACAATGTATTATCCTAACAAGGGCCATGGCAGACGACTAAGTGATGGTGACCCATCGAAAGTAAGTGTAAATTTTTATGACAGGCGGAAAGTGGTAACTTTCTCATGAAAGTTAGCAATGGCAGAGCATCCAAGCCGCTGACGGAACTGTCCCAAAACTTTGCCTTTTCTAACATTTTTACTTTTTGGTCAAATGTAGAGACTAAAGTATAGGTTCAGAATTTAATAGTGTAGCTAGCCTCGAGCCTACAAGTATTGGGCAGTAGCATAATATAACTAGACTAAAGAAGCCGGCTTTTAATTATCCGATACTTCAGCATATCAGGCTTGTAATAGTTATAGCTCTAGGTATTTTAATTACGAAGGCTATGAACCGAGTTATGTCCCAGCAAATATCAATTTACCTGTCGTATCAATTTTCTATCACGGTTAAGTTAAACCTTTTAGTAGTGTGAAAATATTATGTTTTTTGATTATGTGGGAAATTGGATATATGTTTATTATAAATAAATATAAATCATTTATAAAGTTTTTGGCACGTTAAATGAAATTTTGAATGACACATTAACATCTACGCAAAACAATGCTCAAGCTTAGAGAGTGAGACAAGGATTTAGGTTCAATGCGTTTTTCGAGTTCAAATTATTTCCTTTGTCTTTAACGAAAAGATCGCGTTGTGTTTATGAAAATATTTAGTAAATAAATAAGAAGAACATTTTGTTTATACATTTTTACCTGTAAAGCTTAGAACTAGAAAAATCCGAAAAGAAAAAAGACAATGGGAAAAAATTGGTTCACTAGGCGGGATGTGAACCCGCGTCTCTGGACTATACGCGTCCAGCGCCATGACCACTAAGCCACCCAAGTATCTGCTGCTGAACGCGTATAGTCCAAAGACGCGGGTTCAAGTCCCGCATCAAACACCAATTTTTTCCATTGTCTTTCTTCTTTTCGAAAATTGAGTTTTTGGTAAACATCGAATAATAAAACATAAAAAGTCAAATTAAACATAAATTAACTTCGCTTTTTTTGTGTTTATGGTCATGAATTCAGAATGATTACTTTTCAACTTCAATTTTCTATAAATAATTCTAAATATGTTAGGAACTAGGTATCACGAAATACGCAATTTATGTAAAAAGTTACGTGCTAATAGTTAAAAACTGTTAATTTTAATCTTGGAAGAAATTTATTTAGGTACAGGTCCAAAATTTTGATAGAAATCTCAATTAAATCCTAATAACTGCAACAAACGACAATGTCTATTAATTATCAACAAAAATGGCGCCTGTGTGCGTCGGACCACGCACTGGGAAGACACGATAAACGGTCGGCGGGCAATTCAGCTCGTGCCTATTCTACAGGCGAATTCAATTAACTGTACAAGGCACGGGAGTAATAAATTCTCTAAACAATCAGAATTCGAGCCCTGGTAATATGTCCGTCCGGTTGCATACGCATTGCGGCCCTGGATATGTTTAATCAACGAATAAACATGGTGTACAGCGACGGTTCCGTGCCGACACATGTATCTATGTGCGTTCACCCTTTTTTTCTGACCGCCCGTAAAAAGGTTTATGTGCCCATTGTTGCTGGAAAGATTACTTTTTGGCATTTATTCAGGGAGAGTTAATTAATGCGAATTACAAATGACTGGTTAAAGCTCTGTACTTTTTTAGGATAAAATGTCTATAGCATGTTGTAGATACACAGCGGATAGGGCTCTTTATTGATATTTACGACTTTTATTTTCTATGCGAGGGCCCGCTCTTTATACTCATTAATAGAAACATTAAATTGCGTTAATCATGTTAATTACTTGAATTGTAAGTAGTAGTTTTATAGATGTACATTCACCACCGTCGTGGTTAAGTCAATTAACATAATAAATGAACATAATACACAACACTAGGAAGTTGGTAAGCGCCCCTTACAACGGGGTGTGTCGTGTTCATTGCGGGGGGTGGAACCTAAGGCACATCTCCACAAAAACGTAATACATCTCTTAACAAACGTTACACGAGAGCAATACATTACCATTACACATAGCTCTTCATCTATATATCTCTTACAGAACATAGCATCAAATTGTAACAAAAGGATTATTAACGTAAGAGGATTAAACCCACTCTCCTAATTTATATCCGTGACTTGAATACCTATAAAGTGTGTTCCCTTGTTTTTCTTTAAATAAACTAATACATTTTTATAGTTTTTTCTATGGAGATGTGCATTGTGTGTGAGCGTTGTTAACACGGCGGCGCGCGGAGGCGGCGGCGACGGAGTCGTGTTGTTCGCGTGGCGGCCATTGTTCGTGCGTGGCGGGGCGGGTCGCCACCACAGCCTCTCGTCTCCATCCTTATTTAACCGATCATCTCGCGGAAATACCTCCTTGTTCGCTAATTTAGGCTTAATTAACCTTTATACGAGTAGCAGCCGAGACGACGCAGTCGCGACACGCGTATCGCTCCACCGATTCCGTTATCTGATCCATCGTAAAAATTAATTACGTACACATGTTCATAAATATCTAAACTGTTAGCATTTACGGGCAACGTTCGCTTCGACGGTTCACGTGAACGCTCACGCACCTACCCGCGTTGTGCCCGCGTAATTAGTGAGCCGGGGCAAAAACTAAACATGTCAACCACTACTTTATTTAGTGATACTTTTTGTATGACTTCCTGCCGTAAGAGTGAGACGCCTGGGCGCTCTCCGATATTCCAAAAATGCAAAATTGGCTCAAATTGCTTGTTATTAACGATGACAGATGTTTTGGCGCCAGCCCTTGTGACGTTTTTATTAGAAATATAACCTTATTCCTATTAGGCTAGGATTGTTTTTTCGATACAATTGGCTGCTAAATCTCGAAGCGACTGATCGGATGTGTTGATACTAGAGCTATGGATATACAATTAGTGACACAAACTTTAGTTTTTTTCTTCATAGGAAGGTAAAAGGAGATGTTGAGATATGAACTTAGGTAAGAACCATTGTGTGTTCTTTGCCTCGTTTGCCCTGTCGCTGTCGGGACTATTTTATAAGATAATGGATATTGGTCTATTTATAACGAAGTTAGAATATATTATTATCAGCCGACGATTGTTTAAGTTTAAATCAAACGACTAATAATGTATTCATAATTATTTATGAGTTGAATTATATCTTTTATTTTTGGGAACACATACTAGCGTAATAGATAATTATCTTGTTCACGCTTCGTAAACTTTCAGATTGATATGTTGTTAAATGTTGTTTCTTACATTTCAGTATCATTTGCGTGATCTACCGCGTTATGTGGAATTTTAAAATTAAGTTATTCATTGAATTTAAAAGAGTGTTTTTAATTGTAAGTTCAGTTAGCTAAGTAAGATGCGATTGAACTGATAGTGAAGAGGTCATCGGTTAGGAAATTGTTTAAGCTCTTAATCCGTCATTCCTTAGCCAAGTTAGTAGTGGTTGGTATTCTCTAGTAGGTACATATTATTTTGATACAATTATGTGCTCATTATTTTGATAGGTACTTGAAAACCGTAATATTATAATTAATTTAGTTAACACTTTGTTCAACATAAGTGGAGAGGAACATCTCGTAAATAGGTAACTAGCTTGACGATGTTAATTTAGGCTCAAGCTAGTAATTAGTACCATTTCATTTCATTTATCGACATTAAGGCCACGTGGATTATTTTTATTTATTTATTTATATATTTTACAGAAAGCTTACAGTCTAATTATACTATTATACATTAATAAATATGTTTTTGTTTATTGCTAATTACAAGCTTCCACATATTAAAAAACAAATTAGCGTACAAGTAATAAGATTTAAAAGAAAAGAAAAAAAGAAACTAACTAAACTAAAAACAAACATGCAAATACAAAACAATGCAAACAAAAAAAAAAAATATTATCTTAACCAATAAAATATACTAAGTACTAAGCTACCCTTAAAAATATTGCTTACTAATAATTTCCCTCATTTTTTGAACACTTGTATTAAATAGGTCCAGTTCCAAGTGTGAAGGCAAAGTATTAAAAGAAATTACACTACGTACACAGAAAGTATTACGTCTATAATTAGTACTAGTAGTAGGTACATGTAATATAGGACGCGTTCTGAGGTTAGCTGTATTAGTATATTAGCACTTAGCTTTCCATTTAATCGACCAGAGACCACTAAAAATTAGGAGTGATTTAGTGCATCAACCACGTAGAGCGCAGCTAAGCTGTCCTTCCCAAAAACAGAAGCATGCTTGCCGATCCTGTTTGCAACGTCTAATCGGTTAAAAGGAAAGAAGCTTATCAATCGACCTCTGTGGCGTTGTGGTTAGATAACATGACTGCTACGCAGAGGTCTCGGGTTCGATTCCCGCTCAGTGCAAATCTTTGTGTGCATGAACATGATTGTTTGCATTGTTCTGGGTGTTTTCTTTGTATAATATGTATGTACAAAAAAAAAGTATTTAAGTATGTTAATCCGTTGTCTAGTACCCATAGTACAAGCTTTGCTTAGTTTGGGACTAGATGGCGTTGTGTGAATGTGTGAGGAATATTTGTTCATATTTATTTAATGGTCCTACATACATTTAACACAGAAAGGTACCTAGATCAATATAAACATTAATGTTAAGGCTTACAAAGATTTAAATTTAGCAGGAATTTGACCCTAAACCTTTGTTTAGCAGGCAAGAGCTTTAACCACAGCTTTAATTTAAAAGAGGTTATAATAATATCAATAAGTTAGCTTTTTTATTAACCAAAGACACAACAATATTAAGTAATTGTCGTATTTGGTATTAATCATTAATATACTAGACAAAACATATGTCAAACAAAAATTACAATAATTTGTGAAACAAATTAGAAACTGACAACAACATGACTAATAGTTTGGTTGAAGGATGATTAATCATAGACTTTACGAGTCCTATTCCAGTTACAGATCTCCTCTAGCGATGAAGAAAATCTTGGACTATCATAATAACTTTATTTCGATATATTTATTTAAAAAGACGAATTATGTATTTTAATTGTGTCGAAGCAATAGACATAAAACAAAGGCACAGCGATCGCGTAAACAGCTACCTTTCATAAGATATACCGAATTCAAATCCTACCCAACCAAATGATTTGTGCAACCAGCAAATTGTATTGTCTTAGGCTCTATTATAATTGAAAAGATTCTTGTGCCGCAGGGGATGATTCTATAGTCAGCTTTTTAAAGCACAACAAACAAAACAAAACCTAGATTAGCACTAAATTCTAACGCATAATTATTACTTTTCAATCAATTATCGTTAATTATAAATACATAATATCATTAATTACAGGTACAGTACATTATGTACTCTGTGATTGATACAATGATAATTGTTCTAAATTATTAACATACTAGTGTATAATACTGCTAATAATTGTGTAGCTGCATAGAGCGATATACCATGGTCTTAGAATTCATAGTTGTTGAAACTAAGGATCAAAATTACATAACAATACCACCTGATTCTGAAAGTTGTAGAAGCATAAAAAGGAAGATGTTGCTTTATCAACATCACATCAGTCAATGGATGTCCACTGATGGACATAGGCCTCCTCCAAATATATAAGAAGTTAGTTAGTTTATTTCTATATCTAGAATAAGCATAGCTTTATATTACTAATAGTTGGTCTCTACAATACGAGCTGTCTAAGTCAGTCAACACCATTGCTGCGAAGCCCGCTTTAGGGTCGTAGCAGATATATCAAAACGTAAACGGATCGGCACCGCCTCGCCTTTTTCCTCGGTGTCAAACGTCAAAAATCCGATTACGTTACGATTCCGATTATTGTGTGTTGCAGTAAGGAGTTTCATACAAATAATACTGAACGGCCCGAGTTAATACGGTACCGATCCGTTCTTCTTCTTTCTTCTTTGCGTGTCGATGACAATCAGACCGCGTCAGCCCAAAATTTCGCCACGAGTATAGCATTCTCAGTGGCATGCATGAGATCGTCCATTGTGCATGTGTTTGGCCCCAGAGGACAAGACAGCAGATGTTCCATTGTTTGCGGAACAGCACCACACACACATTCCTGGTCCCCCCCAAACCCCCACCTGAATAAGTTTTCCTTGCTTCTACCGACCTGAGTCCGGAGTCTGTTGAGTGATTTCCAGATCGGCCAAGGAAACAGGTGTCCTGTTGGTGGGTTTTCGGAAAGCGGGACAAAAGGTGTTGGTAGGGTAACTCTATCTCGCCACAACCCAAGTCTTTTGTGTGAGCAGCTCGAATTGCCGACTAATGGGAAGACGCATTTAACAAAGCTTTTACGGCTTTTCAGCCTTTGTGGCACAAGGGTGTAGTGATGCAGAGGGTGCCGAGTGTCTATCTCCATCTTCGTTCTTTCAACAGAGCTCGCTACCTCTCTGCGAATTTCCGGAGGCGCTATTCCGGCTAATGGATACAGCATTTGTACAGGAGTCGGTTTAAGACAACCAGTGATGATCCGGCACGTTTCGTTTAGAGCTCCGTTTTACGTTTTACCGATCCGTTTACGTTTCGTTATATATGTGTTACTTATCCAGGCTTCAAACAGTAGTGTGAAACTGAATATAGTGTTAAGGTGGAAGAGTACGTCATCGTTTGCCCGCGACCTCCAAACCGTCGGTCAACCTCATGAGGGGTCTTTCGCGGTCGCCATTATAGAAACTTTCTACCCCAACGTCAGTTCTAACAGCCGACGGTTCTATTTGCACTTTGCTACAAAACAATTTTTATTAACTTTAAAATTAATTAATAAAAATATTTGTCAACACAATAACTAATTAATAGCATGGTTTCTTGTCAAGAATGATTATAAATCATTCATTTACATCATCTGAAGTTAATAAGCAATTCCTCATTAAGCACAAGTTGTAAATTGTTACAGCCGATATTATCTTATTTATTGGTTGCGGGGTCAAGACGCGTTGTTTGTTTATAATAAGAACCGGTAATTAGTAACATCAAGTTAAGTTTTGTTTCCATATTATCCTCGAGGCTCTTGGTAAAATGGTCGTTTATGGTTGTTTCTCTATGCGTCTATATGCATGGTAAATGATTTTGTCAACATCATTAGAAATAAAGATTAATTTTTAACTTAACTTCAAAAACAGGAGGCGACTCGGTTTGATTCAATAGTGTGTTTTAAATTCTTGATACTCCAGTTTTTCGGTTCTCTATAAATTTTAGAAATAAAACGTTTTTTGTTATATTTTGACATGCATATGTTTATAAACCACATTTCAATATACTTACTCAACTAAGTATAATAGATAAGTAAGACATTTACTTGATAAAATTTACAAGTCTGTATTTTGTATTTTCAAAATAATTTATTAAATTATGTAGGTACATACTTATTTATATTTTAAAGTCTTTTATTTGTAGGTACATACTGAAATAAGAATTATTCGTCTGTTATTTTGAAGTAAAAGAAACGAAACATCATATTTTTAAAGGAAATAAAGTTTTGCAAAAACTAGCAGTAAGAAGCTACTACATGCGTAAATGAACTAACCCGATTTACACATCGACAAGTGCAAGATTTGAATAGATCTCCATCCTATTTTTTGGCGAGTTAAGTACGAAGTTAGCCCCTCTCTCGCGTCTCGCCAACTTAACTCGCCAAAAAATAGGATAGAGATCTATTTCAATGAACTTAATCAACAACTTACTACTTAACTCGCTACTGTACTTGTCTATGTGTAAATCGGGCTTAAGACTGTACATCACATTAACGACGGGAAAGTCTCGATGTGAAAGCATTAATTACGCGCTATTCCGACGCACCTAAGAAAGCTTCTTTTAGTGCACTTTACGAGTAAATGTTACCATAGACTGCTTAATATCTAACCATGTGTAAATATGTAATAACCTGTGCCGAAACGTCAAGCAAACCTAAAGGTAAATAGGATGCTGCGTTATACTCTCGTTTATAATATCTTTGTATGAGGGCTCTTTCCCTAACACGGTGGACCGACGATCTAGTTAGGACGGCCGGAAGCCGATGGATAAGGGAGGCACAGGACCGCACAAGGTGGCAATACTGGAGGAGGCCTATGTCTAGCAGTGGACGTCCATTGGCTGATATGATGATGATGATGAAAGGCTCTTTCAATTTAGCCGTACCAGACGCATTTAGCCGGCAAAAGCAACGTTCGTTTGTTTTCATACAAATTTTGCCGTACGGCTGCCGTGCGGCGAACGCTCGACTCCATAAATACTGCCTACGGCTAAATTGAAAGAGCACTAATAGTAAAATCTAGACAAGAAGGTCGGTTGACATTGACAATCTAAGTGTCCGCCGATCGAAATTCCTCTGTAACCACTTGGTATGCGACCAGCATTGTTGTTGTAAAGAGTGAATTTATTACTGACTCGATGCCCGGCTCTGGGGTGGTAAAAAGTAACCGTAGGCGTCAACCAGAATGATTCCTAAATATTTAGTGCCTTTACATTTGAACAAGACTGCATTTTAATAGTGTTTCCAAAATAAATTTAAATATAAAGTCCTATCAGTGAATATTTTATTATTAAATACTTTTGTATTGTAGCAAATTATCGTTGACGGTTTTATTTTCTTTTAATCTAGAGCTTATTATCTCGAAGGTAAATGGAGTGAGAATAAATGCTTAGTTAATTAAACTCACTGAAGCATACATAAGCATCAAACAAGTTCTGACATTATTCTGTAAAAAAAAAACAACCCACTCATTTGTCTTTTAAGTATAAGTAGGTACACACAGCAACTAATCAAGCTAGACACTCATGGAGCTTAATACCTTGATATAAGACACAATTTCAAATGAAAATGTTTAACTTGATGTGGTGCTGTGTGTACTCTAGTTTCCAACAACTTAATTTTGTTATGAATTGTATAATGTTTGAATTATTAAAAGTAGGTATTCTTTTTTCAAAAGAAGACGATGTTAACAGCTTTTATACATTATCATTGAATACATAGACAGTTGACAACTACAAATACGTTTACGTAAATAGGTTTTATTATACCTTGTAGCGGAAAAAATAACTTGACTCTTTTCACTTTGGCAGCGATATTAAAGTTTACACAATTTTAAAATTATTGTTTTTTTATTTTATTTCATTTTAATTCTGAAATATGTAGTTTCAATACAATTGAAAAGACACTTTCAAATTTAAAAAAAAAAATCATAATACCTCTATAAAAAAAACATCGTACACACGACCGGACGAATCTTAGTCATTTTTGTATTCAGTAGCCACGAAGACGTGATTATAATATCAAATCCAGAGATTTTTTTTAAAAAACGTAATATATTAATCCAATAAATATATGTAGGTATTATCAAATCATATATCTGTTTCCTTTTTAAATAAATAAATAATATTGTATTGTCGTCGGAGAAAAACTACTAGGTATGTAAGTACACCAATCATAAATTAAAGAAACTCTACAAATATTGTTTTGGACAATTTAATATACCAAGTATTAATTTTTAGTAGTATGAATTTGTATTTCTTAATAAAAAATCAATAATTATAATAGTTCGTTGATACTGCTTACCATCTTCTTCCTTTATAATTATGTAACGCATATAATATTAAAAACATAGATTGATTCGTCTTAGATCGCAAAGATGGTATTTCTACTAATTTGAGTATTTGTAACAAGTAGAATTTCTTTCGCATGAAGTTTTCTTAAGAGACATGAAAGTATCACTGTATAAAACCTATTGGAAATATTACTATAACAACGAATCGAACGAATATACTACGAAAAACGCTGACGATGATTTAAATGTAACTGTGACAACTAACTTATTGTAGAAATATTCTTTGTTGTACAACTATATTGCTTACAAACACAACCTCAGGCACCTTAACCTCTTAGAATAAGACACATTTTTGTTTAAACATGCAAATAAAAAGTTTAGTGTTTATTAACCTAATTTTAAACTAATGTAGTCCCGTGGTAAACCGACAAGTGCAAGGAAGCGTCATGTGATCGACTTTGTCGGACAAATAGGTAAAGAATAGAACATAACGTATAGGATGTGCAGGGCACTTAGCACGTAGAACTGATAGCCGTTGGGGCAAAGGGTTCTAAAATGGCGACGCAGGGGAAGCAGGCCCCTCACACTGGTTACATGGTTGAGAGAAGCACAGGGCCGTGTAAAGAGAGCGTTTATAGGGCACATTAGAGTCGCCAATTTAAAAAATAACATAATTTGCTAATAGGATAAATAATGTAAAATGTTGATAACAAAGTCTTGAGAAAAAGCAAAAAAGTATTTGTATAACACACTCTCAACACTTTAAATGTTTTTCCTTAAAGAGGAAATAGGATATTTTCTCTTATTTTTTTTTCTCCTTTCACCATTTTACGTCTAGGTATAGGGTGATAAATATGATGATATAGACAATTTATCTTACGTTCTAAATATTACGGTAATGTTAAAATGGTGCATCACTTGCATATATAAAATTAGTGGACTTTTAAATAGTTAAATCTAGGTAAATAGTAAGTAATTCTTAAGACGTATGCCGTAAAAGTCAATTATAACAAGTGTAGGTATAATTTTGAATGGATTAGAAGAGTAAGTTATATTAAGCTTAAGGGCTCTTTCAATTTATTTGCTTCGTGCCATACCTATGGCTGCCGATTTGTATGAATACAAACGAACGTTGCTTTTGCCGTTTGAAAAACGGACCGAAAACGCACGACTTTATTGAAAGAATCCTAAGAATTAAGCTGTTTTTTACTGATCGTCATTTAATTTTTCTTCACATTATTAGCTGTTATATGTCGGGGTCACCAGGTAAACCCTAGAAAAGATAACACTGGAATCCTTCGACAGACATTATGCGCCTTATTGCAACTGCAATCCATTTAAAATAACTCAACCCTAGTTTCTCCGTGTGGTGACGGAGTAAAAATACAATATGTCACTACCCCATCATCTCATGGGTGTCGTAAATCTGACTGAGGAACTATCCGTGAATATTATCTTTATAAAATAAAAAAAAGGAAAACTTGAAATTAAACCCTAGGTATACCAATCCGTCTAGCCAGCGTGGTATTAGTAAGTATTACCAAGTATCCCTGCGTCATGGGAGGAGGCCCATCCCTACAGTGGGACATTAATGGGCTGTTATAAGATGATGAACCCTAGTTCGAGAGTTGTCTCTAAAAAACAACAGAACGTCTACGTAGTCATAATATGTACGAACGTTTTCTATGCGTGATGTTCAGGTGTCATACTCGTACTATTATGTACCTATACCTATTCAATGAATAGGTATTGTTATAAATGTGTGTGGTAAACAATTTAATAATTATGATCCCTCATGTAAGGTCAAATATATTATCAGGTTGTTATTATTATGTAGGTACTAGATGTTATTATAGAATAATCTTCCGCATTTTAGATCGATGTGATCGAGATACTCCTATAAAGTGTGTTGTTAATTATTTCTAGTGCTATAAGTGTCATAAGTATTTCATGTATTGTTAAGTTTGAAGGTAGGAAAAATGGTTTAAAAAAATAATCTCGACTAGGGGAAGAGAAGTCATTAAATTGAATTCTAAGTAGCATGGTAGTAGTTATGGAAGGAGATGCTTGCTCCTGGAGTAGGACTTTTGTAGAAAGATGTAATAAAACTTAAATATATAAGTATTTCATATTTCAGTTTAAATATTTATGTAGCTATGCAGCTAAGAATTTTGAATGTGATTTTGATAAATTCGGATATCGAGGGCTAGATGGCAAAGCTAACAAAAGCGCCTAAAGGATTTACTCAGAGGAAGTAGGTTCAATTCCCGTCTCGTGCATAGTTTTTATAGATTTAATTTGTTTAGGTATCTGTTTGCGAAGAAC
This sequence comes from Schrankia costaestrigalis, assembly GCA_905475405.1. Classification (NCBI taxonomy): domain Eukaryota; kingdom Metazoa; phylum Arthropoda; class Insecta; order Lepidoptera; family Erebidae; genus Schrankia; species Schrankia costaestrigalis. The sequence goes on along the minus strand of FR997825.1, from coordinate 18,598,809 downwards.
CTACGTTTGAAAGGGAATTAAGGAATAAAAATACGTACTTAGTTAACAGTTTATAAGAGTTTGTTTATCTGTGTGGTGATGGAGTAAGAATACAATATGTCACCACCCCATCTCATCCCATGGGTGTTGTAAAAAACGACTAAGGGGCTATCCGTAAATGCTATTTGTACGAAATAAAAAGAAGGAAAACTTGAAATTAAACCCAATACCAAACAAGTACCCAATAACCTAACGTCCATTTATTTATAAGTAGTTACTTTATTATCTTTGTAAACAAACATCACATTTTGCAAATTCAATCACACTTTGATGAGGATAAAAAATTCCGTAAAGTAGCCTTAGAATGTATGCTATAGAAAACACATACATTACTTTGATTTAATCTTAGGTATGTTTGCATTGCCAACTAGTCGCAAACTAAGCAGAGCTTTTCCATATAAGCTTGGCAACTAATACTTCTAACATACTTTGATACTTTTTTGTAAATATTGTTCATTAAACACTGACCAAAAAAACAACACCCATATCCATAAACACGAATATTTGAATGGCGCGGGGATCGAACCCACAACCTCCAACGTAACAATCAGATGCACTGACCACTAAGCCATTATTTTCCCTACAACCCAATCATAGTTAAATCCTAAAAACCATAAAAAAGGTTACAATAACAAACAAAGTTAACCGCACGCAAACAGTAACACCCACCATCTTTATTCAGCATAATATTGCACTGTCATCTGTTATACGTATGTAAAGTATCTCCCCTATCTATTACTTAAGGGTGTTCTCTTGTAGAGTTGTTAGCCCCGAGTACAGCGCCACCTGTGAACCGAACACTACATCACTTCCCGACTCCCTGCCACCCGTATTTCAGTTAGTACCGTTACCAACCGCCATTTTTTCTTATTCTACATCTATGTGAAGCTTTGTTTAACTGTCTAACATTCAAGGAACACTTACCACTTCAGAATATATTTAAGCTTCTAATAAATATCTAGCTTTATTTCAAACTTTTTTTTGTAATGTTTGTAAATTATCGCATTAGGATATCGTATAAAACCTGCATAGTCATAACGTTCATGATTTACTATCCTACAAGCCAACAACTTTATTTATAGTTGTTATTAAATGCATAAATGCAAGCTCTACTCATCAAATCCTAAATAAAAACTTTAACAAGATAAATTCGTTCATAAGTTATTGTTAATCGCTCATATTAACATTCTAATCTTGTATCAAAGTTAAAGAGATGTTGTCTATAATTATTTGTCCTTTACGTACGCTTCCATCTTATTTTATCTTACTATCAACTAACAGCATAAAGCTTTACTCAATATCGACGCAGGTGGTAGTCTATAAAGTCAATTCTTTACTCTGCGATGCGTTGTTCGTAAATCTGACGAGGTGAAACAACTTGTCCTCGGCCGAGCCATTTTTTGCCACTAGAGATTTGTTTGGCCGCGGTACAGGGCTGGCGGACTGTCTCGACGGAAACCCATAAACATGATCAAGTCGAGCCGACTCTGCCGCTTTTTTCCTGCGCCCCACCCGGACGTAGGCGGGCATAAGGACGTGGGCGGGCGCTAGCCGTGGAGGGGATAGCGCGCACCAATCTAAATTCAGTTTTCCGTTAAACGTTTCGAAAAGGACAGAAAATTTATCAGGTGGTTGGCAGCCGATACGAAACTCCGCCCTCTGGGCGGGACTTAATTGGCCGTCTCCTTCGGCGGAGGGGCGTCAGGCGTCGTTCGCGCGCCAGTCGGTGTTGAGCCTCGATCGCGTATAGAAGGTATAGGCCGGTCGCACACGATCACGAAGGCCCGGCATGCGAAGCGCGCGCGCACCGGCCGGCTAACGCGCAGGAATGGCAGCGCGCCGCGCAGTCGTCGCGCATAATATAACCAACTGTGATACAATTTATTAACTTAATTTCTTACTAGAAGTAGTAGAAATATTTATAGGAAACTAATACGTCCGTGCTATAGACTTCGAGAGACAGTGTTTAGTGTGAAACCGCCCATATGATCGTCCCGATGGCAGCGTATGCGCAATTTGGGTATTCATATCCGCCCGCCTCGCAGGTTAGTAATAAAAAAATAACCCTGGAATGTATCTATATATATTTTATTTAACATTACTTTGTTTGTTTATACTCTGCTCTACATAGGTGTATGTATGTTGGGGTAAACCTAGCTTGAATGTTAACACTAATGTTTACTTACAATCACTACTTAATACTTTAGGTACTAGGTATATTTATAAAAGAACATAAGATATTAGGCATTATCCTATAAATAATTATAAATACCTTTTGTTGGATTTGAACAAAAGGATTCAGTTAACATCTGTAGTTATTTGGATGGCAAAATAGAATCAGAAATACTAAGTATTTAGTTTGATTACACATTGTTTTACCTTTATAACTGTTATTATAATGTCCGATAACATTACATAACGTAAACATGATGTAATTGCACTATAAATAATAGGCCTAAAATAAAAAAAAAACAATAACAAAAGGACATAGGACAAATTAATATATGACTACAGCTGATTTTATCAATGAATAAATGATAGGCCTATTTTTGCGTATAATATTACAGTACCTACCTATTTATTTATTATTTTGTTATTATTTAAAACAAAGAAAAACAAAAGGTTGTATATAATCTTGTAGTAAGGTACATTGTTTATTTATAATGTATTTATTTCCTATTGTTGTAGTTTATAGTGTTTATATAAAAGAAATAAACATAAACATTTATTTATATTTAAGTAGCTATGTATAACGTGAATATTTTTATAGCTTATGTATATTCTAATAAGAAATAATAAATTTCTAATAGATATTTCTCCGTGTGGTGACGGAGTAAGAATACAATATGTCACCACCCCATCTTATCCCATGAGTGTCGTAAAATCCGACTAATGGACTATCCGTAAATATTATCTTTACAAAATAAAATGAAGAAAAACTTCAATCAAGTTTTCTGTCTATACGGATTGGTCTTACGAATCCGTAAAGCGTAGTATTACTAGGCCAAGTATCCCTCCGTCACGGGAGGAGGCCCGTTCCTGCAGTGGGACATTAAAGGGTTGTTATGATATGAAATATTAAATGTAAATCAACTTAAGATAAAACCCTTCACATATCCATCTAGCCAGTATGGTATAAGTTGGTAAAATTTCCTTCCATCACTGTAAAAGGACAGAAATGAGCTATTAGTATGATTTTTAAAATAACATTTACTCTATAAGTCGTTTTAATCCCTTTAAAAACAGTTCAGTTAATAATATGTATAAGTAACTTGATCCTACTTACTTAATCCTAACTAAATGAAACTCTAACCATTTATGTAATCGGACATGAAAGAAATTAAAAGCCATTTGCCGCGAGTTGAATCGTTATGGCTATTTATTTCGTAGATAAATCTGTCCACACTTATTTTGTTTAAGTATTTATGTATCATTTAATAGGCGTAAACATTAATTTTGATCACTTTGTTTATTTTTAGATCGTTTTTATTGTAATTACTAGTTTGTATGCAAAAAGTGCATAAGTAAGTACACTTGAAACTCTTTTTTTTTTATAAAGGTATAAAAATAAATACGGAGGTTTTAAAAATAAGCCACTCTTGGCTATCCTCTACTCTACCTATTTATTTACTTGGTTATAAAGGTACCGCAATTGCTACATACATTATAGATATCTAAACAAATAGCTTTGCGGCAAATAGGTCTTATTACAGCTGACATGGCGGGTTTAAATCCTGTAAAGACTTTATGTACCTACTTGTGCTATGCACAAGTTAATGTCTTGAACAAAAAAAAAATTCAGTACAGTAGTACAAAATAGTACAAGTAGTATTAAAATCTTTATATCTCAAACAAAGTTGTTCTTCCTAAGTTTTACTAATTCTTATTCCTCCGCCGGTCTCCTTAAATATTTCTAGTCACCTTTCTTCTGTCATCTTATTCTAATTAGTGGTATCTATATATCCTCCGTATGGTGACGGAGTTAGATTACAATATGTCACCACCCCATCTCATCTCATAAGTGTCGTAAAAACCGATTATGGGACTTTATGTGAATATTATCTTTACGAAGTAAAAAGAAGGAAAACTTGATATTGAACCCTATTCACAGACTAATATTCACAGTAAATAAATATATTCTTTCTTTCTCATTTCAATATAAACAAACTACAATCCCTTCCGTAATGTGTAATTACTATATCAATATTAAGTACATAAAGCAAATATTTAACATTATATTGCACCTATTTAATTAAATGGCCGTGTGATAGTAATAGTATACCTACGTATGGCGGTTATTAAGCATATTTACTTTCGTACTCTTTGATGTATAAAATAGCTTACTTTTGATACATATCATATTAAGTAGGTAGATATTAGGTATAGTTTCAAGCAATTCACATTTCGCCTATGAAGGTATAATGTTCTAGCGTATTCACATTACCTATAACTATTCCCACATAATTGCAATAAGTACATATTATTTATTTTTGCGATGATCATTTAATGCGATGAATTAACAAAATAAATAAGTCAGTCATCTAAACGACAGCTTACAGCTTGTCCATAGCAGATATGTAAGAGAAGTCTGTGTTTTACTTATTTAATGTTTACAATAATCATCATAACAACCCATTAATTAATGTCTCACTGCAGGGACGGGCCTCCTCCCGTGACTGAGGGATACTTGGCCTACTATTACCACGCTGGTCAGATGGTATAGGGTTTAATTTCAAGTTTTCCTTTCTAAGTAAAGGTAATATTCACAGATAGTCCCTTAGTCGGTTTCTACGACACCCATGGGATGAGATGGGGTGGTGACATATTGTATACTTACTCCGTCACCACACGGATAGATAATTTACAATAATACTAGAACATAATTGTATACAACCGGTAATAGTTGTTGCTAGTTAATAAAGTAACGATGGCCTATGACTTATAATTGCTGCCGTGACATTAGGTTCAAACGTGATGTAATCTGTTTTTATAGTTCTTGAGAGTAAATATTATATATGACGACCTCTGTGGCGTAGTGGTTATATAACATGACTGCTACGCAGAGTTTCCGGTTTTGGTTCCCGCTCAATGCAAATCTTTGTGTGCATGAACATGATTGTTTACATTGGTCTGGGTGTTTTCTATGTACCTTTACTTAATATGTATTTCAGTATGCTTATCCGTTGTGTAGTACCCATAGTACAAGCTCTGCTTATTTTGGGATTAGATGACGTTGTGTGAGGAATATTTATTTATTTATTTATACTTACCTAATATTACTCATAATGTATGTCCACGGCTAATCAAAGCATGTCTCTCAAAATGACAAGTGCAATGTAAAGCCACTTTGAACTATATTTAAAAAAAGGTTTTAACCCTCAACCTTACATGAGGTTAACATACATCCGGTCAAAATAAATGTAGAACTTATTCTAAATTTATAATAATTAATGTAGGTATGTATTACAAGTATGTCAATTACTACAAATTAACTAAAGTCCAACAAATCTAATAGGTACGGTATGACAGTTCTGACAAATTAAATAATAAGGTTGGTATAAAAAAATCGATTACTATAATATCCGAAATATAAGAGATCGATTACGATAATATCCGATTTTTAAGACACTTTAATAATTAATCTCATTATTATTAAAGGGTAGAACATTTTTTAAAAAAAACACCACATATTGCAAATTCTCTAGTTTTTACATCAATCGCACACTTTGATATGGATGAAAATTTCTGGAAAATAGCATTAAACGTTTATGCAATAGAAAACACGTAAATTACTTTGATTTAACCACTATCTTTCTTATATTTTAAATATATGTAATTTTTCCAACGTCAAATTTCACCATTTGACATAATTTGTAGATTCTAGAATTTAGTCTTTGATTCCATTTCTCAAAGGTCAAATACTAAAGTCTATAGTCTGTGGTTGACACGACCCCATAGTTGTTTACCTTTATATTCAAGTCGTAATAAATAAACAGTAGTATTAGATCTAGTACTTTTAGAGAATAAAAAAAAAATCCAAACATTACTTTTATTTAAATTATAATTAATTAAATAAAAGTAATGTTTAGGATTTTTTTTAATCATTACTAAGACCTTAATAAGTTGCCTCCCGTCACCTTCGACCACGTCGAGTACTAGTTATAAGTAACAGTTAGTTACGTGTCTAACGATAATAACGATTTTTCGTATATGTAAACGATTTTTTTGCATACAAGTGTATCCGAAGAGTCGCAACACTACGAGCAGTAACCTAACTACGTGACTTTGCAATGAGGTCAAGAATAGAACTATAAGATATTATTTACTATGTAAATATGTGTTATTTTGCTTTGTTTGAAAGTTTTCAATTAAATTTATATATTAAGAATTGTTTATTTTTAGATACAATAATAAAATCTTTCTAAATTCATGGTTTTACGAAAAAGGTTTTCGAAACTGAATAATGTACGCATGAACAAAGTTGTTTCAGTTTGAAAAATATGAAACGTCATACTGTATCTTTTAGATTTGTTGAACTGTAGTCGCTTACATAGTAATTTTATTCAAAGGAGTTTGTATATAAATAATTATAACTTCCTTGCAAGTTGTTAGAGTATTATTTTTATTATATTATTAATATAGACATACATAACATACATACACATTTGTGTTAAGTCATAGAAGTTGGTTTGCATGTTGTATTTTTATTATATTTAAACAAAAACATGTATTATAATATTATCAGTTTTGTTTTGCAAGGAATTGAAGTTCTTTATCACACGCCATAGATGGCGCTTCTTGATCTAAATACAAGGTAGCAAATATTAAAAGGGATAAAACTTAAAATTAGTTAAGCTAGTAAATAAGTAAATATTTAGTTATTATTAATTGTCATCATCAGCAAAACAACTCTTTATTTCTAAATGAGACCTGACTTTTTCAGAGTTGGATGGACATTTTCCTTTGCATTTATCCTCACACACCCTCACACATTCACAGTGTGAGGTAGTCTCAAATTAAACAGAGCTTGTACTATGGTAGGTACTAGACAACGGATAAACATACCTACTTAAATACTTTTTTTGTTTGTAAATACATACATTATTTTACATAGAAACACTCAGACAGAAAAACGAAATAATAAAGATTATGAATGTCAGCAGATGATTTATTAAAAGGTAGCATTTACTTAAATATTATTATTTTTTAATATCCTTTTATGTGTTATAATGTGTTAAATATTAGGTATATTAAAATATATCTTATACCTATAATATAATTTCACACTAACATTAACTAAGAACACAATATAACAGTTCAATTTAAATTAACGATTAAGTATCGAAAGCAACTAAATTATTAATTAATAAACTAATTTAAGTTTTCTTACTGTAGTCAGTGTTTTATTACAAATTGCTATTTAAGTTTAAAGGCTTTGATGTTATTTTCATTACTATTATGTAGATACCCATTACAGTAGCATAGTGGCAAACTGCTATACTAATGGCCGCTCATACTTATTCCTTATAAACTTCAATTAATTTTACTCCTGCCTATTAGTCCTTTAATACGTAATTACCATTCTGTAAGAAGTTTAAATACGTGTAGATAATCGATTTTGTAAACGTTATAATAAAGGTTTTTATGGCGTGGCTTTAGCTTCGCCCTGGTCTTGAAGTAAGAAGAAGGTAAGATCACTTCGGATGCGAAACCTTAATAATACTTATTGTATCAACTAGCACTCTTCTTCAAAGAGAAAATGTCAAATAGAAGGTTTGTTGATGGACTCAGAGTACGCAAATGTCAACTTCCTCTGTTCAGTTGGATTTTAATAGGCCTACTTTACCTATATAACTGTTGGAGGCTCGTCCCTCCATTAGGATTGTCAAGATAGTATGGTTCGAAAGTATTATTGATCTTAGTATAATATGGTTGTAGTGTAATATGGTTCGCAAGTAGTATTGATCCTAAGTTGGTATTGCTACTTAGGAGATTAAATTACACGTTTCCTTTTACGTGGATATTATGTCCAAAAGGGTAGTGCAACTTTACAAAATTGTGCCTGAAGAACATATCTTATTTTAAATAAAAACCGTAGGTAGGTAAATATTTTTCCATTTTCAATATCCAATCCCAATCTGTAGGTACTTATGAGTAACACTATATTAATTAATTTGTAAAAATAAAAAATAAGTATTATATAAATCTGTTTGACGTTGGTTGTCAGGCATTATTCTGAGACTTATGGAGGCGGGTATATTATCATATACAAATTTGTCAGATCACAAAGAACAATGCCAGAGGTTACAAGGACAATATGATTAATTCAATATTGTGAATAAACAAGTATAGGTTCAAAATGTTTATAAATAAATTTGTATTAAATTTTGTATAAGCAGAGTTCAATATCTTTACCGAGCAACTTTGTAAGGAAAATAAGGAGACACACTCAACTTTGAGATAAGGTAATAATGATTGAAACTTAAATGCGAAGTCTTCTTATTTGACAACGGTTTCTTACGATACGGTTTAAACAGATGTAAGTAAAATTAAAATTAAAAAAAAAAGTAAGTAGGTATAAATAATAATTTTTGTACATATTTCTTCGCATCAAACCATGGTTCATAAGTGAATATTTCGTTGTCTAGTGCTTTTAATTTTACAAAATGGTTTAAACCTTTCGTAAATGTAATTATATCATCATAACAGCCTATTTATGTCTCACTAGAGGGAAAGATCTTCTCAACTGACAACAAAACTTGGCCTATTTACAACACGTTCGCCGAACCTTTGCTACAGGGATGTTTAATGTCAAGTTATTTATAATGTTTTTTTGTAGAAGTAATATCATTGTTATTGATCTTACTCGGCTTTTATGAAATCCATTATAGGTAGTTCTTACTCCATCACCACAGAGACTGAATGTAAAATTATACAAAAAGAAATAGAATACCTAGTAGACATTTCGCACAAGATTTCAACATAATAATCGATTAAAGAAAACCAACTTCATATTATTTTATTCAAGTAACTACCTTTGGTCAGTACGTACGTAGAATAAAGTCTTTAAATATCATTAATATAACTTGCCAATAAATAATGTTCTGTTATTATCTGTTGACATTTTCATCACCTGTTTATGTAACAGGCCGTCGGAAGCCTTAAGTGCTTACCTACTGTAGGCGTAATTAAAGGTGTATTTTAAAAGCATATTATCTCTCAAATTAAACTGAGTATGCGTTGATAGGGTTTGAATTTCTAAAGTCAATTTAATTGTAAGCCATTATGTTGCTACGTGGTTTTGTTATGAGCTAGGTAAAGTAAGTTATCTAGTGTAATCATAGGAATTACTTTTAAGGGAAATGGGTAAAGACGTGATCGGCATTCAAGCTACTGTTCAGTACTTTAATTCGTTTGTTTAGTTGAATTTTTATATTAATAAGCACTAATTTGATAGTGGCAGTGCTTGTTGAAGCTTTAACATAATTAGCTTCACATGTTTTAATGAAATCTACAAACGACTACACACTTAAAAATTGTGTACTAAAAAATATAACAGAGTAATATTAATGCAGTAAGAATTAAGATTAGGTAAAACAAAATTAAAATTATTCGACTAATATCGTTAAGTATATTCTTAAAGTGATTAGATTGTATAATGCGTTAATTTACTAAAACTTTGATAACAACGGATAATCAATAATTATCTATGAAAACAAAATAATGTAGTACATTTACCTACATTAATTTTTTTTACTTTGTAGATCGCCGAGTTAGGTATTTTCTGAAACCTATTTTCCTAGAAGCCACAGTCTATTTTATATATAGAATTACTGAGTGCATCTACTTACAGTATGCCAATCCTTATTTACAAAGGAAGATTGTAGGCGAGCTAAGTAAGAAAATGGCACGGTAGAGAATAGTGCTTTGGGGAAATCCTGATAATTTTATATTTCGACTAGGTATAAGTATTTTGTTTGAAAGTTGGCTGTATCAGAATATTGAGTAGGTATATATTATACCAACCATAGTATAAGATAAAGAAGTTACCTTAACTGTTTTGATTAAGATTGATTCAGGGTTTAAACTTTTGTTTTGCAGGCCCTCTTAGTTCCTCTCAGTACTACGTTGGTTATAACAGTTGGTGTAGGTTGTTTTTAATTAGCTTACCTGATTAACTTTACAAAGTTTGATGGCAAACAATCAGTAGAGTCCTTAAATAGTTTCCACGATGCCATTTCCTACTATGGTGGGCTAAGGAAATTCTGGTCCATGATCGTAAGAAGATGAAAATACACATTTTATCAACTTCAACGATACTTTTGGGATTCAATGTGTAAGTATGTTATCAATCAATCGATAAACTAGCCTATTGCAGTCCACTGCTGGACAAAGGCCTCTCCCAACACGCGCCACAGAACACGGTCCGACCGACGACCTCAAAAAGGTCTCTGTATGATATGCGGTGTGATATTCAATTTTTGCAGTATAGGTATTTCTTATGTCAAAATGTTTTAGTCCCTAAAGCTTTTTAACTATACAGTCAATATTATATGTCGTAGAAACTGTCACACATAATCAGCCTAGACTTCCTTGCCCAACAGATAAGCTCAAAACCATGTGCGCATATTAAAAGCGGCATACTTTAAAGAGCATTATGTCTAATCTAATATCTTTAACACAAATTAATAATCTGTATATAAATGTAAAAAAAATACTTTATCAATAATGAATGTTCGTATCGGTGTTAAAGGAGATTATCATTTTGTTTAAAAGCAATAAAGGCAGACGTTACAAAGGAAAAACATAACATTTTTTATTTTTAGATTACGTGCTTTTAACTAAGTAACTCATTATTATCATTAGTCGATGATAATGGGAATCAGGATACGAATGTATGTATGTCAGTGTGACGTAATGGAATAACGCAATTTAAAACAATGAAATATTTTCTTATTGTGGTTAAAAATAAAGACAGGAACTTTAAAGGCGGGCACATAATTAGTAGGTACCATTATCATTTCATCGTATAATACTCTCCTAGAAAAACTCATATATGAGACGGGTAGCTAAAAAAAATTAAACACATTCACAAGGAAAAAAACGTAGTATAATGTAAGATACCGTTTCACCTATAACTAAAAGAAGGTTTTTAATGCTTTGCTTTGATACATTCATACATATAATGTTATTTTTAAATAAATATTTATGGCACGTTGTTGCTAGAAAATAACATCTAATTATTATGTCATTTAATATGTTACTATTTTAAATAACTAAATATTAAACTATACAAATTACGTTTAATATTATTTAAAATGTAAATATACTTATTACTTTTGTACATACATAATTGAAGAATATAATTTCAATATCTTTTCTTCATGCATGTAAACATGTACTAGATAATAAGTACTACATTGTTTACATGATTATATCTTTCTTACATATAGGTAATTAGTGTAGAAAATTAAGTACCTCTCTTGTATACCATTTGTCTTACTAACTCTACAAAACGATCTCAACTAACAAAAATTCCATTAATTTTAATCTGTCATAAAAACAAACATAACATTTATTATGTCCGACAGAACAAAGTAATTTTTCAATACAAAATAATTATAATAACAAGTTATAATTATCTTAGGCTATGGTGTTACTGGACCGACATATTGACATTAATTTAAAACGTTGAAATATCGAACTAATAATTAATTACAATACCAAAAAAGGTGGTGACTTCGATCGCCTAGATAGATAGGATTATAAGCTATTAACATCTGTTCGATTGTTCAAACGATAGTAAACTTTATTTTCTATTAGTTATTGTTTACAATCGTGTGAAGTGTATAAAGTTAATAATATTTATTATGAATGTAGAGCAAATGTTTTCCTACTTTTATGTAACGAAACGTTGATATTTGACACCCGTTAGGCCGTTTGAAAAAAAATATAAAAAGCGTCATTTGTACATTTTGTTTTTGTTTAAGCAAATATGGATTAAGAATTTTATAAGATAGGTTGTACTGATGTTCGCTGAGTCCCTTGCGAGCTTATCGCATATCTCAATATAGAATAAACTTCGTTTATCGGCTTATAAAAGTCTTACTGTAAGAAATTTTATCTTTGATAGCAGGGAACTAGACTTTGTATAACTTATTACTTTGTATACTTATCCCACATATTTTCCCACAACTGTGGCTCTAGTAAACCAGGTTCTATAGCGTAATCCCGCAAAAAGTACAGTGCATGATACTCTATGATTCCTGGGAAATAGAAAAACTACAACGTGTTGGAACTTAGACTTACAACTAGTAAGTCTGAGTATACTAATACTATCACTGTTGATTTCCGTGTCGAAGTAGTACTATTAATAGTCCACATATTATGCTCCTGATTCCACAAATCTTTGCGTTAATGCATATGAATGCTGGCTGACAAAATATGGATGAAGTTATTAACAAACCAATATAAGTACTTATAGACATAATACGTTCATCAGTTGTGAAGTAACTAACAATAATACTAGTTCTATTTTATTTAGAACTAGATCACGTTCTATGGAGGGAAACTATTATTACTATATTTGTATAAAGGCCCCTACGTCTTCTTAATCTATTCCTACATAAACAATAATTCTTTATATCTATTCATAAAGTAAACATAACACATAATCAATAAGCCGTAAAATAAATTGACTGTGAGGCTGAGGAGTAAAAAAAAGTTTCTATTGTAAATAGAAGACTCAGTGACAGATGAATGGACGGACGAGTTGATAAACGAGTAATCCCATATGTGGTTCCGTTTCATAAAATTAAGATGGCGCCTCAGTTAACAAATAAGATCTGATAATGTTTTTGAAGCAGGTAAATTTCACTCTTACGTTGTGTTGTTGTAATGACATAATCGTATAAAATCCTATACATTTATATACCTACATATTATATTTATTTATTTACAATCGATGGTTATGGTGATTACAATATCATCTGACTGAAACGGCAGTAGAGATGAAGTGAAGACATTTTTTTCATACACCTACTTTAAGTACCTCGAGACTTTGGCTGGCAAGGGTCTGTTTTAAGTTTTCTTTTATATCTAGAATTACTTCTATTAATTTTACGACACCCATGTAATGAAAAGGTTTAATGGTAATGGTATTATATGGTGATTATGTTGTACAAATCTTACTCAATAACCCTTGTAGGGGAGTAATACTTAGCCTACTAAAACTTCTACCACGCTGGCTAGACAGACTGGTGACGTTAACAAAATTGCAACGTTAGGTGATAACGTAGTTATAGACGAAACGTTATCCTTTGGGTCTTAGGGCCTTCGCATTTCTGTATATCTATCTCGCTTGCACTTACGGGTCTTGTATTCTTATATAATTAATATCTTCTATCTCATTTTGGAGTACTCAGATTATATGCTATAGTAAAAACGGCTAATGTATTCATAAGAACCAACCTAAGCTCAAACAACATTTTATTTATAAAAATATATTTAATCCCTTTATCATAGAGGGTGATCTGAGTGGCAGTCAGCTGTTCGCCACGTTTCCTTATTAATATGCGATAGTCGATTCACACGTCTAATACTTTTAATTATTATTTGACTTCATTATAATGGCGTTATAGTATTTAGTACGTAAATGTTATGGCTTCGATTCCCGCTCTAAACAAATCTTGTGTATAAATAAGGCCTGATGACATGATCACAAAGTGATCAAGTCCTTTCTTTTGTCTAATAAAGATTTAAAAGAAAAAAAATAAGGCCTGGTTTGTTAGTATTGGTATAGTACTTTTCTGTTAACAGCACAAATGTATTACTACAAGAGAAGTAGGTATGTATATTATGTTGTCCAAAGTTGCTTAGTTTCGCACTAGATGGCGTGTGTGAATTGTTACTATATTATTTTGCTGTGTAATCTATTGACTAGGTGTTCTATTTTTATATCTAAATCATAAGAATATGAGCCTCATGTGAAGCCTTATAAACGACTTTGTTGTAAGTAAACACCTAACGGGTTGATAGCTAACGCTAGATATACCTATGTATTGAAGTATTTTCTTGTAACTATTTTAGTTTTATTCTTCTAGCCGGCTTACTAGCCGGCTAGAAGAATAAAACTTATAGTTCTGCATGGACAGGCCTGTGGTTCTCCGTGTGGTGACGGAGTAAGAATACAATATGTCACCACCCTTACTATTGCCACTATCTTATCCCATGGGTGTCGTAAAAACTGACTATGGGACTATTCGTGAATAATATGTTAACGAAATAAAAAGAAGGAAAACTTGAATTAAAACCCTATACCAATCCGTTTAGTCAGCGTTGTATTAGTAGGCCAAGTATCCCTCCGTCACAGGAGGAGGCCCGTCCCTGCTGTGGGACATTAATGGGCTGTTATGATGATGATGATGATAGACATGCCTGTGGCGGTCCTTCTTAAAAAACTAAAACTAAATAATACTCATCATCAATCGGATAGGTAGGTAGAGTCACGGGTTTTCCTTTTCTAAGAATTAAATTATTCTGTTTGAAAAGATTCTCGTTCAGTGCCTGAATGGAAATTGGCTTACTATGACCACGCACATTGTGATAGTGTTTTGAGTTTACCGTCCCTAGTGAAGATACTATGTATTCTTTTTTACATAAAAACATCTTCTGCTATAGGAATGACGTAAAAATGTTTGTTTGCATAAATACAGCAGTTTGATTCGTCTGATTGTTTCACATAATTCATAAAATTCTAAAGTACACACATCAAAAAAGTCTAAGCAACATGCATGATATTACAAATTTACCATTTATATTAATTTATTTTACCATTTATTTTAATTATAACGTTGTATTTTATTTTTAAAATAATATTTTTAGGGTTCTATGATGTAAAAATAACAGCTGTTTTCTTTATAAGTTCTTTTAATAACAGAAATTAACAATATTAGAATATACAGGTACATAAGAAACTAAACTTTTTTTTACAAATTGAAATTTCTTAAGAAAATGAATTTATTGTGAAAGAATAGGACAATTTAATACAAAGTATGGCCTCCTCTGCTATTCAGAACTTGTCGGCAACGATTATTCATTGAATTAATGAGACTGTTTATGTCATCTTGCGGTATTCGCTCCCAATGGAATTGTAGCAAATCCTTCAGCTGTTGGGTTGTTGTCACTCCTTCCAAGTCCTTCAAAACACGTCTCTGGAGCATGTCCCATGCGTGCTCGATGGGGTTGAGGTCTGGCGATTGTGCAGGCCAGGGCAATACCTGGATGTTCTCCGTTGCCAAGTATTCACTGGTTCGCCGAGCTGTATGTGAACGCGCATTGTCATGCATTAACGTAAAATCGGAGCCAAAGGTTTGTGCAAATGGATGGACATAAGGTCTGAGAATATCCTCAACGTAATTTTCAGCGTTCATGTTTCCATTTACAAAAACGAGCTCAGTTCGCCTGTTCTTCATAATACCCGCCCATACCATAACTGTTGAGCCGCTGTATGGATGAACTTCCTGAACGCACCTGAGTCTTTCAGTATTTCCGGGTCGACGGTACACTCGCACCCTTCTTGTATCAGGCCTAAACCCGAATCGCGACTCATCGGAAAACATAATTTTATCCCATTGTTCCTGGGTCCATGTTATGCGTTCTCTACACCATTCATTTCGACGAGCGCGATTCCCGTGACGTATCGGTGGGCACCTGATAGGGCGTCGAGCTCGTAGGCCGTACTCATGCAGTCGATTTCGCACAGTTTGGGGACTTACATCAACACCACTTGAATTTTGTAGCCTCAAACTTATCTCTCGAGCGGTTAACATCGGCTGGCGTCTTGCAGTCAGTTGTATGTACCGGTCTTGCCGAGTGGTTGTACTCCTTTTACGGCCTGGATGCTGTTCAGCGGGTTCCCCTGTATTATTGTAGCGCTGCCAAAGACGACAAATAACACTTCTATGAATACCAAAATGTCGAGATACCTGAGATTGATTACTTCCCGCTTGCAACATCCCTACAGCTCTTTGCATTTCATCTGCCGTCAAATGACGTCGCTCCATGACGTAAAGAATATCTAACAATTCAATTTTGTCGCCAACTGTATTTAAATGGTTGGTAAAATTATAAAATCAAGACTAAAACGTAGCAATTAACATGCACTCAAATTCAAACAAATTCGCAGTCATTTGAATTTTATGAAAAAAAAACAAAACATAATCGAAATTTTTTTTTTACAACAAAAAGTTTACTTACCTATACACTTTGAGTGAGTAAATACTTAGAAATTAATTAATATAAATGGTAAATTTGTAATATCATGCATGTTGCTTAGACTTTTTTGATGTGTGTACTTAGAAATTAATTAATATACCTAAATGGTAAATTTGTAATATCATGCATGTTGCTTAGACTTTTTTGATGTGTGTATTTACGAGTACGTATTTATTATCAAATAAAAGCATTAAATTAGTTGTCTAATAAGTATGTACTTCAAGTAAAAGCTCTGCTTAATTCCAACTAGATGGCGTTATGAGAAATCGAGAAAAAAATTTAAATAAAAACAAATGAACCAGTTTTTGTAGTAGCTCGCTGTACAAGAACAGAAAGTCGTATGTGCAATCCCCACAACAATTTTCCGTCTAATTGAGCGAATGCAATTGAGCATTCAAGTTGATTCGATTGCAGTTAATAGTTAATGGCCTCCTGATACGGGTCCCTTACTAGAAAATCAAACAAACTTTAAAGAAAATTGCATTGGGTTACATACCGTATGTGTATATTAAACAACTTGTAATTATTTTTTTATTATTTTGTAGCGCCAGTTTAATTATTTAGGTATTTGTTTAGGTTTATATAACTTTATAATAAATGTACCTATTATAAGGTATTAGGAACAAGATTATTAGTTAAATGCTATTTTTTGAGATTATTTGGTAGTTATTTGTAATGTAACAGGTTGATAGAGTATATTTCCTAAATACCCAGACTTCTAATGTACAGTCCATGTTTATGCACACAAAGATAAACATTAAGGGAATCAAATCCGAATTTACTTTGAGAAGCACTCATCTTAGGTACGGCATAAACCCGTGATTATTAATAAAGACATCATAACAGCCTATTAATGTCCCAATGCAGAAACATGCCTCCTGCCCTGACGGAGGGATACTTGGCCTACTAATACCACGCGTGCCAAATGGATTGGTAAAGGGCTTAATTTCAAGTTTTCCTTCTTTTTATTTCGTAAAGTTAATATTCACGGATAGTCCCTTAGTCGGTTTTTACGACACCCATGGGATGAGATGGGGTGGTGACATATTGTTTTCTTCCTCCGTATAGTAATATTAATAAAGACAAGAAAATTTTAATTCGTCAAGTACTTAATATTATAAATGTGTGCATGACCACGTCTATACCTTTTCATACATTGTCAAGATTTATTTAGTAAATCTTTTGTATGGAAATGAGTTCTTTGTTACAGTAATGCGTCCACACCAAGTGCCTTATTTATCTTGATATATAAAATAATAATTAAGCAATGAATATTACATTATTTTAGTAAATGAAAAGTAAATTAATTTAATTAGTGTAAATGATTGTTGTTACCTGATTTTTTTCTCCTTTGTCTAACAAGCAAATTAGTTGTTTAATTTTTCGAAACTTTCACCTTTATTTTTTAGTCGGCCTATTTTTTTAAACGGCTGTTTATGTCACCTGTTCTTTTTGAATAAGTATTTGTATTTTAGTATACAAAAATAAACCTTTCCTATTTATGAAAATGATAATATAATATATTATTAATATCATAGAAAGTTAGGCACTATCGAGATACCTATATCATTAATAAATACCAAAGTATTAAGAGGATTAAAATTCTATTCTGAGGAAATAAATTTCTCCAGTACATAACCTTTTCAACTTTCTCCTGTATTAATAACCTTTTAATTACTCAGAATAACAATACACTTAATTATAAAAAAAATATTTCACAGTATTTTATTAGGTAAAACATTTTTTTTATTGATGCTTTGCAATAAAGCTCAGGTCTATAACAAATGTAACATATTGCTCTTCAATTAGTCGCAACTAAAAACTTTAACCAACGATACTGACGTAATTATTTTTAAAATAAACTTCAATCAAAACGTTCAAACTTTTGTTAGAATAGAAATTTAGTTTGAGTGCCTATTTTAACCGAGTCCTAAGAGGTAAAAGGGTAGTTTCTTTCAATTCTCTTTATTTACATTTTTCACATTTATTTACATTTTTAAATATAAATATAAAATTATAGACATTTAAAAATATAAAAAAAGGTAGACCCACCAGCATCGGGTACAGGGACCAAGCTACTGGTGGTTATGGCTCCAGAGTTAGGAACCTCCTCACAATACGTGCCGTGTCAAGCAGTACTGCCTTCTGCATCAGACCTATGATCCAACTGTCAAGCGAGAATCTCCTTAGATGTTGATAGAGACTCTTTGGAATAAGTCCATTCACCGAAAGTACTATCGGAACAATGATCGCCGAATCAACATTCCACATGTCGACCACCTCGTGAGCCAAGTCCAAATATTTCGTTTGTTTGTCTTTTTCTGCTTTAACAAGATTCTCGTCATGAGGAATGGTGATATCGATTATCATTGCAAGGCGTTCTGACCGATCTATCACCACAATATCTTGCTTATTGGCAACAATAGTCCGATCAGTGATGATAGATCGGTCCCAATATAATGTAACACTACTATTTTCGAGAACTGGGTCGGGTACATACTTATAATACGGTACTTCTGCATCGACAAGATGATATTTAAGAGCAAGTTGTTGGTGGACAATTCTAGCTACTTGGTTGTGTCTATGCAAGTATTCACCATTCGCAAGACGAGAACAACCGGAAACAATATGTCTGAGTGATTCTCCGGGACAGTGACATGCCCGACATATGTCAACTGTACCATCCCTCAGGATATATTTCCGATAATTCTTAGTCATTACGACTTCGTCCATAATTGCAAATACAAAACCTTCGGTTTCTCCAAAGAGATCACCGAATCGCAGCCAGGACACAGATGATAATGTGTCAACATCAGGCCCATTTAAGGCCCGGTAAAAACGACCATGCAACTCCTTACTTTTCCATATTTCTCTACGATCATCGATAGTTTGTATTATAGGTTTGCGCCAATTCTCTTTAGCCAAACAAAGCGGAGTAAGTCCGACATCTACCGACACAACATCTCTGTGTATATCCGCATCCACAGTGAGAAAATATTCTCTGAGATTGTACACCTCGCGATTGTGGAGGGTCTTAGCACTTAAATACCCACGACCCCCACTCTTTCGTGGAATGTACAATTTCATTACCGAAGAACGCGGATGATGCATTCGATGAGCTGTCAGTAGAGTTCGTACTTTTCTATCCAAAGCTTCTAGTTCAGTCTGTGTCCACTTTAGTATGCCAAAGGAGTACATCAGAACCGGCTTGACCCAACTGTTATAGGCACGAACTTTATTGCCCCCTGTCAAAAGGCTATTCAAAACCTTTTTCAAGCGGGCAAAAAAGCGATCCCGTAACTGTTGTTTCATGTCCGTTTCCGCTATACATAAAGCCTGTGACATACCAAGGTATTTGTATGTGTCGGATGGAGAGAGACATCTAAGTTTTATGGAATCTGAAAGTTGTAACTCATCAGATTCCACAACCTTACCTCGCTTTACATGCATGACAGCACATTTATCCACACCAAATTCCATTTTAATAGAATTACTAAAGGTTTCTGTTTCTTTTAGTAAAACTAATAATTGGGATTTAGTTGGAGCAAATAATTTCAGATCATCCATGTACAGGAGGTGGGATATAACTTGACCATGTCTCTTTAACCGATAGCCTAACCCTGAACACTCTAGCAAAGTACCAAGAGGATTCAGTGCTAGGCAAAACTACAACGGACTGAGACTATCACCTTGAAATATACCTCGCTTAATTTGAATAGGCTCCTCGTTTCCTAAGCCCAGTCTACATCCTGAATAAAAAAAAACCGTATTCCATTTTGTCATACATGTCCTCAAAAAAGTGCATAGAGTTGCATCAATCTTATACAACTCCAGCACTCTCAGAAGCCATGTATGAGGAACAGAATCATACGCCTTCTTGTAATCTATCCAACATGTAGACAGGTCTTTTTGGTTACGACGTACCTGTTCACTAATAGTAGTGTCAATAAGGAGTTGTTCTTTAGTTCCACGTGCCTCATTCCTACATCCATTTTGAGAAATGCACATGATAGAATTTTCTTGTATATGTGAAGATATTTTTTTTCTCAAAATAGATGTAAGAAGTTTGTATATTGTTGGGAGGCAAGTAATTGGTCTATAGTTTTTAGGATCCGTGGAACTACCTGATTTATAAAGCAAGTGGGTTACACCAGTAGTAATAAAATCTGGTAGCGTACCTGTTTCTAAAGATGACTGGAAATGAGAGGCTAAACAAGCGTGGGAACTATGGAGCCATTTTAACCAAAAATTGTGCAATCCGTCTGGTCCAGCTGATTTCCAATTTGGTAGTCGACGGACTGCACAAGTAACATCCTCAGTTGTTATAACTACTGGCTCCATTTGGTGAATATGTTCACACGCTTTTTCAACATCCCCTATCCAGTCACCTTCTGTATGATTGACAGGCACCGACCAAATGCTGCGCCAAAAATCATTCGTAGCATCAGCATCGGGTAGTTGCATGTCAACCGAGCCTAGAACAGGACGCTCCCAGTTTCTGTAAGCCCACCGCTCATCCTTTTGGAATGCACGATTCTGGGTATATCGATCTATTCGTTCCATTTTCTTTCAACTATTATTAATGTTAGTTACTTCATAATTCAATAATTCGATGAATAAAAAAAACTTTAATTACAATACTTCGAATTTCCATCCATCCATCCATATCAGCCTATGGACGTCCACTGCTGGACATAGGCCCCCTCCAAAAGTTGGATACTTCCAATTTGGTCCCCAAAAAATAACATTAAAATTGCATTAATATAATTGTCTCAAAAACCAAGTTTATTTTATTTATTTTGTACTTCATTCATCGACCTGACTTTATGTTGTTCAATAACAGGAAAAATAAAGTTATATATCAGAGAGTTTTGACAAATGAGATTGTAGTTTTTATGACGTCACTGGGAGTAAATGTGACTAAACAATAAGACGTAGATATTGGCAATATCAATTTTATCAAGCCTGATAATAGTTTTAGATAATAATGGTTACAAATAATATTATATCTTTAAATCATTGACCTAATATCTTGCACTTCCTGAAGAACGTCTCGACATTTTAGCAAAAAATATGTCTCTTTTTAACCGAATGATCTTTGAAATTTTAGCAATTTTGGTACCTATATGTAAATTTTTATTTATTTTGTCTAACCTATAAAGTACTTTACTTCTTAACTTTTTTAGTTTAAACTCTCATATCTATGTTTTTTATTAAACGACAAACAAATAATTTTGTCTTCGCCAGTATTTGTAACAGCCATTAAACCAATTTTCAAAGCCTTAGCTCTACATAACATAACTTTCGACTCATCCGTAGAACAAAGTTCGATCTGCAGATAGCTAGTTTTCATAAGAAGCTCTCTAGCTTCTAATGAAAATTAGCTATTTGCAGACAACTTCTCTAGTTGTTACTTGTGTTATTCTAGAACTAAGAGACAGTACAGGCCCTAAATGAAGCCACCACGCCATGATAAGTATCGTTAAATCATACTAAAATGGCAAAGTACTACGATTTATTTTTAAAACAAAACCAGTATCTCTACATAATGCAATTAAACACCTGTATTATATTTACATGAAACATGAAGTTGATTACATTTTATTAACTTAAAAAATAGAAATACATTCTGGAAATAAAATTACAATTCAGTGTATTCCTCTATACTTATAAGTTACATTAAATAATATAATATACTAGCTCCTCTTACTAAGCGTTGCTCATGTTATAGAATTATTTCAAATTTATGGAAACTATCTTTGTTTTGTTATTGCAGATAAGCAAAATAGCTCCTAGCTTTTTTCTTCTAATGAATTTGTAATTAAATTATTTATGTCTAGCTAATTACTACTTATTTGGTAGAAACACAGACTTCCACGCTAGCTACATACTTTTTATTACTTAAAATATAGACGGAACAAATTGCTAATTGTATAATCCTTGCGTACATTCATTTAATGCCAACAATTAATCTTGATACGGGTTGTAAATTATAACGGTTTAGGACATTTTTTGTTTCCTTAATAAGTATTGACAACCATTACATACTCGTACACCTATTTGTATGCGCTAGTTTCTGTCAGTAATAGAGTCTTAATTGAGTTAACTGTCTTTACGAGTAACAAAAACAGTGGTTAAGACCCCTCTCCGAAACGGAAAATCTATACAACAGAGACCCACACGGGCCGCTTGCGGTAAAATCATTATCATTAATTCGCCAGAATATTGTGCGAACGCCAACGTTGTGCGTAAAGTGGATCCATTTATTTGGAAATCCGGTGGGAGGTCACGGCAAAAGTCCACAATAAAAGCCGGGTCCGGTAGCACAATTTAATTGAGTCCTCCGACCTCATAATCCGCGCCTCCCGCTCCACCCGCTAAATGTTATTTATAAGCGAAATTCCAAACAGCCGGCGGCCGCCGCACCTACGCCGTGTATAAATTTTAGCCTATTGCACCCTGAACAGGCCGCCAGCTACTGTCGACTTTCAGCGACGCGTCATTACTTTTACTGTTTTTCTTCGCGCTCGCTCTAAGCTGGTAATTAATTTGCAGCGATTATTGCTATTGCTTTTACGCTTGTTATTAAACTTGTCGATAATTTAAGATGGAACACGAATCTTAAATTGCGGCGTCGCGGCCGATTGCCCTTTTGCATACGCTTAGATTGTGTTTTGTCGGGAATAATTACCCGACGAGTTTCCATTTGATTTGTTAGCGATGTACAGTGCGCACTCGGAGCACCCGCGTTTTCATATACGTGTGAGTTTTTTTACTTAATCTCATTATTTTTTAACATGGGTGGTAATTATTTTTGTGTAATAATAATTATGATTTGGCTATCAGGCATCTAATAATTTAGACGATTTTATAAAGGAAATTTTAATGTAAAAAACCATAACATTAATTGTTGTTTTGAATTAAATTGAATTAAAATGTAAAAATGGATTTGAAGTCGAGAGCTTTCATTAGGTACAATATAACATTTTTACAAAAATATTTTATAAGAAAAGTGCGGGTCATTTTTCATTAATGTATATTTTAAGAACCTTATTGGGTGATTATTAACTTTAAGTATTTTACAACGTCTTGCTCCAAGTTAATGTTAATTAATCCTTTATTAAGATAGAACAATATAGTTTTAAGCATGCAATAAATTGCAAGTTTCGAGACTGATATTTTTATTCAATATTTAATATTGCAAAGTAACATTAACATACTTAAATGCTTTGCCGGCATTGAACGTAACAGAATTAATGTTCAATGGACGCCGATTGAACATGTGGTGAGTCCATTGCGCGCATGGCAAGAGCCATAAATGAAGTACCCGCCAAGTATTAACTACTGGGAATTTGGCCATCGGAATTATCGGCGCAATCCGCTTGACGATAATTGAATGGAAGTGCGTTAAATAACCATTAATTGTAGTCGCGAGCGCGATTGATATTAATCAGGGCGGGACCGATTGCAAGTCAAGTGTATGCAGTGTGATGCATCTCTAATGGCTTTGTGTCCCTGTCGACATGTCGACGCGTGTCAAACTACTTGCAACAGTCGCGGCGCGTCATTTTGTCGTGTTTCGATCGCCATGCATACGACCAACCCGTTTTTCGTGACAACGTGCGTCACGCACACACCTCATTACAATTTTACTACAAGAATCGAGTCATTTTATCGCGCTCTAGCCATATCTTTGTTTTAGCATACGTTGATATTTCGACTTAGCATACCTTGCTCGACAATCTGACGCCTTGTGTGACACTAGACATTAATACCCCCATGACATATTGTATATTACAGTGTAGACGCATTATACGACGCTATGCTCTGCACAGTGCTCTGAGCTCCGGTACATAATAATATTATGTCAGTGCATTGTAATGTACACTCGACGACACATTATTGTGATGTAGAAAGGTGTTCGTGCCTTAAAATAAAGGGGAATTTCTGAGTGACTATTACTTTTACAGTCTTCTCGGCTTGGCACAACTCCGCAATGTGCTTGTAGTGATACTATATGAATTTGTACGTACTCTATTTTAAAAGGAACGTGAACTTTCCGCTCGACTGTACTGAAGTAGACGGACGCTCAGTGTGAGACAATTTTTCCGCCACACTGCTGCAAAGCGCCACATAATATTTCCAAGGAATGGCGCTTCAAGATTTATGTTTATGATACGCATAATAGTGGCGTCAATTGAAAGCTGGCGGCGAAGGAAACGACCCCTTTTGTGTTCCGTCTCGATGCGTGGATGTTTTGTGATGTCTCCACCCATTACTGTGATATTTAAATTGCGCTTAAAGGCTATTATAACTGACCATTTACAAAAAATATATTTCAAAACATTATGGTTCAAAGAAGCTACTGCGTTTACGCTTTATGACAGGACAGCTCGTTGTATATTACTGTTCCGCCTCCTACATACATGTTAGCATGTTCGATAATAATGATGTTAGATGGTAACGAAGAGGAGAAAGCAATTTCTATGCAAGTAGCTACTCTCAAAAATGAGAAAATTTGTTATTTAATAATTAAAGAGCGCACTGTAGTCAGGTTGAGCAAGCACGCATGGAGCCGCCCGCGCGACCCGCAAATGGCCCTCGCGCGCCCTCTCTCAAATTAAAATACGACTCCCGTTCGTCAAGCGTCTTAAAAGAAACAAGAGTGGCGTTTACAGCCCAATCATTATAATGATCGGTTATCGATTTGCTGTATGGCGTGTTTTTCTAAAGGACCAAAATTTAGTGCGTCCGATTACGCTGCGCTGCGCGGCCCGCCGGCTATTCCGTAATCTATTCCTACCGTCCTCACGATATCGTCGACTTATCTTCGTCGTTCACTCTTATAATTTTGGAAAATTCATATAATAACATCTGATAACAATCTAATTATTATAATGTCCTCTTTAACATATCCCGTTGGTTGGGACCAAATTGGAACGAGAGACGAACCTTCCATAGCCCGAGATAATGCCTTTGCTAATGTAATGGAAATCATGAGATCATCTTTATACCTTTTAACTGTGCTTTTAAAATAAACACATTACTCGGTCTTTAGAATATGATGCCAGTATTTATGACGGGCTTATTCTGATTGAAAAGGTTTTGTATTTTTAAAGGTAATAAAATCGTATTGGGTATTTAAACAATTAATTGTTATTATTAAAATTATTCAATAATTGTTTGTTAATGCATGATTGCTTAATTGAATTTATACGATTTGTTTATAAAAGGTGAATTGAACAACCAAAAAGTCATTTTGCTACCGGGCCTTCTCGTTTCCAGGGTATCATAATTATATTATCAATCAACTGACATCTGTATAATATAGTCTCTGCGATACAAGGCTTGATCCTTAGTTCAGTTATATTAGTAAAAGCTATCCTCTAGTAAAAAATCATAACAGGCCATTAATGTCCCGCTGCATGGACAGGCCTCATCCCGTGACTGAGGGTTACTTGGCCTTCTAATACCACGCTGGCCAGATAGATTTGTATAGAGTTTAATTTCAAGATTTCTTACTTTTTATTTTGTAGAGGTACCTTATATTCACGGATAGTCCCTTAGTCGGTTTTTACGCCATCCTTGGGATGGGATGGGGTGGTGACATATTGTATTCTTACTTCATCACCATACGGGTTATCCAGTAAAAAAACGCAACAGTTTTATTTTAAAAAAATATACCTAGTTATTTTTTAAATTTAAATCAAATGTATGTACAACAAACAAACAAAAATGTTACCAGAATAGAAAATCAAAGACGAAAGTAAATTAGAAATGTTCTATTCTATCACATTGACTGAAGCTATGACATTAGAAATCGAATATTCAGGCTGTCGAGTGAAAATTTCGTCTCTCGCCATCATCAATATGTATGGAGGTTGACAACGAACCGGTATGAAGGACAAGCGGTCTGCACGGACATTGTCGAATACGCCCTCGTCCGAATCTCATCAAATATTGACGGTAGACTGAAAGCTTCCCGACCAACAGTACTTACTTTACCACCTATACATATGTACTTACCTACATATAAGTATCTATTTGTGCATACCTACGCACTAGTCGCATACGAAATAGACCACGCCTTAATTCAATTGTACTAGCCACCTGTATTATGTATGCCGAATACAACGATCTTTCCAATTAGCAATCAAATAGTAGGATTGTGATTGCTTGCAATTGATATGGTCATAATATGTTGTTAAGAATATAATTAAGTTCCTTTACTTATTTTATGTTTAATTACTAAGCTGATAGACACTAATTAAGTAGGAGTTTTATGTAGAGAATAAAATAATTTATTCCTGAACTCTTAATCTAAGTTTATTTATTCGAATAGGTACTTAAAGTTTTTAAAACTATTTTGAACTTGTCAAAATAATGTTTTTAACTTTTTTTCAAGATAATATTTGTTCAAAACTACTTTAAATACTATGATAAGTCGGTTTAAGATAGGTAAAATCACTTCTAGATTATTAATATTTTTAGCTATTGACTAGGACAGCTATAAGATAAGAAAATAAGGAAATTAACGCTATTTTAGGACGTATGTTTAGGACTGTTATGTTAGCAATAGTTGTTGTTCTTTCAGAAAGATATCATTTCAATAAGTCGATTACTAAAAATTAAATGCATTTATTTTTCAAAAAATGTACTAAAGAGAACAATATTTTTATGAAATGTATCCTTATTCTTAAACTTAGCCAAGATTTGTTATATTATGTGGTTTTTCATCAAACGTACCTGGTATATGTTTTTAGCCAGTTTTCTTTGTTCACAAATCGCTATACAAATACAATACATAACTGTAGATGTGGTATACTTAAAATGAATAGTCGCGAGTAAAATGAATACCTACATAAAACTTCGTCTACATGATATTTGTTTTTCAGTGCATAAGTAGTGTAAAGTGTAAACGATAAGGATGTCAATTCGAGTTGTATTAACAACTGGCTACATTACTTTCACCCCCCTCTTCAAAACATCTGATATCGCCCACGTAAAACATTAATCCGAAACCCTCTCTTTGCTCAACACTCTTCGTTTGACAGATTGGACTAAATTACTGAAGCTTTTTTATTTAATTTAAGGGTAATAGAAATCGTAGGAGTATTTCTCTTTGAGTACTTGTTTACTTTGTCTCTCCGTCCAA
Organism: Schrankia costaestrigalis; assembly: GCA_905475405.1. Lineage (NCBI taxonomy): Eukaryota > Metazoa > Arthropoda > Insecta > Lepidoptera > Erebidae > Schrankia > Schrankia costaestrigalis. The sequence continues at coordinate 18,571,340 of FR997825.1, read as the reverse complement.
GTAGTTTTTATTGGAAGTTTTGTTGACTGAAGCAGTCAAGCGTCGGCAGTGCTTTGCCCCCTTTGTACACAGTGACATAATATTGCTTATATTTGATTTGATCAGCCCTCTGTATCGCCCAGGAAACCCCATTATTACTCTTGCTCTCGTCTTTTTATTAGCTTATAAACGGTCGTTTCTTTGGTAACGAGTGTTTAATTTATTATACGTTTTAATTAGTGGTAACCCATGATAAAATTGACAATAATGTGCTATGAATAAAAGAAGTTGATATCGTTTGTATTTAACACTTTATTTGAAATAAATATATACTTCTATTGGAACGATTACACAAGGCTCTGTCTACATAAATTACACGTTGAATAAATTTGAATTTTTAAAATGTTTACCTAGTAAAATATTAAGTATAAAACATTACTTTCGTGGATATCACACGTTGATAGCAAGAGGAAAATGACTACATTTAGATAAGTCAAATAACCTCCTATTATACACTCACACATAGACACAATAATATAAGTATTGTAGTCTTGTCCAACACGTTGACACTTTATAAAATGCTCCTAATTGTAGCACATTAGGTGTGCATGACGGACAACAATGTAGGTACGAGTAGGTATCCCACAGTGTAATAACACACATATGTTTACTTAATGCCCTATGTATATGTGTCTGTGAAATAATATAACGTATAGACAATCGTGGTATTATACGGCACGATTATCGAGCGGTGCGCGATTGATATCGAAATCACAATTTCATACCTAAATATCGTCGTTATCCATAATTACACAGTGTGTACGTGTGTTATCTTGGACTATTACTAATTACACGAATACACGCAAGCAGTGATAGCGCTGTTTATACAAATATGGCGGACCAATAAGCGGTGGGTTCTTTGTAATTGTAACTCGGATTAATCGTGGATGGCGGTATGTTGTACGCGTACGCGACTCGGTATTTTAGCTCGCTTGAAAGGGATGTAACACATAGCTTTTTCAACATTTATTTTCATTTGGTTTTGTAAGTAGAAAAATGGTTTATCGACGAAAAAAGGGAACAGTTAACGCCTTCATGTAAGAATAACTTTTTAACAATGAATAAATAAAATAATTAACGACTTAATCAAATGCGATTACAATAATTAAATGTTAATTATTGTAATCGCATTGAAGGCAAGTAAATAAAAAGTAAAAACTAGATTAAATTATGTAATACTCCTTTGTCATTTTTGTAATTAAATTTTAATTATTAAATGTTATACAAGATTTTGTTCTTAATTTTAGTACTAAGTATATTCATTGTTACTATGAAATACCAGTTATTCATAATACTCTATTTATAATACTCCAACTCCGCTTTAGTTTCAAGTCTAGTAAAGAGTAAAAAAAAACATAAAGAAACACAAGAGCCCTGAAATAAGCTATCGGTTAGCCCAGTTCAGGCTACTAGTGCGTGTAACTGTTTGGTGTAATTAGGCCCTAATTTTGTTCTTTCCTAAAGCAGAGCAACTTTTACGACTAACTTGATACCTATATCCCTTAAAATACTTACTGCATCAAATAATGACAGAAATAATATTTAAACCTCATCATTTGTGTAGAGTTTTTTGTTTGTAACACAATTCCCATGTAAAATTGAATACCAACAAACCAAAAAATGTACAAGCCGTACTTCTTTGAAGAGTTCACTCTGTTTAAAGAAAACAAGTTGGTACTCTCAAACGGAGCGTCATAGGTGAAGTGGGGTCCAATATGTGCACAGTATCTCATGCTATTATTTCTAAGTCAACTTGGCCCCAATGTTTGACCAAATCTGTTTGCGTCCTCATTCCCTTTAATCTTTCACCGCCTAAACTACACTCGTATTTATTAAATAAATAGAATTCATATTTGTTATTATATCATAGACTGAATGGTCGAATTTTCTTTTATTTTCCTGTTTTAGATGCATATTTTTAATTTATATTCCCGTGAAATTAATTGTAATTAAATAATGGTTTTGGTTCCAGTTGAAAACACCATGAGGCCTTATAAAGGTAGCATAGTCGAACTAGAACCAGGTGGTAATATTATCAATTGTCGGTACATTAGATCCAGAGATTACCCCTTACAACGTCACAAACACACAAACTTTACCTCTTTATAATATTAGTATAGAAGTATAGATGAATTGAAGTAATTGTATTTTTTTATAAGAAACAATGTAATGTAGAGACTAGAGAGCGATCCCCGTACATTCTTTAAACATTTACATCAATAGGTCAATACAGCTGTAAGCCCTGTGTAGTTACTGACTACTGGGTCAATTGAAGCTTGGGGGCTTCAATTAAAGATACACAGATTTCAAACAAGACATAATAAAAACCGTGAACGAAACTAGAGGAAGTGACCGAGTGTTGTCTATTTATAATATCAACACGAAATTACTATCAGTTAAACAAGACGTTACGATGAACAAATTGTGCCGATCACGTCGTTACTTTGATCAACAGAGCGCTAACTTGCTCTTCATAATATGTTTACTAATTATTTCCACGAAGTAATTCGAGAGGTTCTCCAAGTTGGCCGGGACGATGGGCGCGTCATAGCGATGCTTAGATTAAGCGGATGCCCCTGATATTATCTTACCACTCTGCCCTAGAAATGGAATTAATTTGCATTCGTTTAAAAATAAACGTATAAGAAAGCGCTCCACTAGTTAGGTATGCTCTAAAATCGACCGTGTAACAATTTTTTTAACTGATAATAAATTAACTCGTGGTCCTGTTTCACTTGTCAAATTGATATTTTCATACTTGTTAGCATCTGCGATGTTATAATCTAAATTATTTTGCTTACGGTTAGAAAGTTAAGATGGTAACTTTTAGGATCAAAAATGTATTATTATGTAAAAATTAAAAAGTACTATAAACTAAGAAAATATAGGCAAAACTTAAAGGTGTACGATTTTTACTTCTCTGACTCACTAAGTGACTAACTACGAGTATTACAGACATACTTTGTTGATAAAATGATAGAAATAAATCATCAAACTAAATCCTATTCCTCTCTATTTACAATGAACTTTGAATCAAAATTTATATTTACTTACTTAGGTATATGTTCAGTACAAAAATGCACAAGTAATTACTGAATTCAATTTCTATTAATACGTGTAGGAAAGCTGCTCTACCAAACATTTCTACTTTTTCCGCCAAAAATTACCTGTGTTATGGCTAAAATGTATATTATAGTGAAGTCTCTGGTTATAATTATAAAAGTAAATAACATACAATGTTTTAGTGAAATTAACTAAGCCAAAGCTTATAAAAAAAAACTTGGAAGTAAAAGTTGTGTCTTCAACGGACACCACAAACCTGTTCGTGTGACGTTTTATCATTAATTAGTAGAAAGTAATAAATCTTCAGTGAAGCATTTTGTTCTTTGTAACGTACGAGGCCTAGTTAGCTTTGACTACGGAAATAGTATCGTGGAATGAAACTTTTTGAAAAAAAAATTTGCTTTATAATGTCGTATTGTGTTTTCCGCAGTTGCTGGTGGGCAGCAGCGGGGCGGGTACTGGCGGTGCGGCCACCTCCCCAGACGGGGGCTCCAGCTCGGCGCCACCGCTCTCCCCAGGCGGGTCAGGCGTGGCAGGCGGAGCGCTGTCACCCGGCGCCGGCAGCCACGCCAGCACTCCTGCTGCCTCTTGCTGCGACACGCCGCGCCCTATCATCACAGACCCAGTCTCGGGACAAACCGTCTGCTCCTGCCAGTACGACGGAGCGAGACTCGCTCTATCGTCTTACCCGCGCCTCTCCAGTGCAGCTGTCGGTGTCTACGGAACGCCCTACCCTTCGACTGACCAGAACCCCTACCCCAGCATCGGCGTCGATAGCTCAGCCTTCTACTCCCCTTTGGTATGTACAGCTTTAATTACAAATCTTCACATTTTATACATTCTCAAATTATTTAGACATATTTAGTAAAGTAATATTTTTGCTTTTAACTATTTATTACTTGACATGAACAATGATGATGTCATGCATGACAAGTATTGAAATTCAATATTGAATGTTGTTCTATTTACGGAACCAATTGTATCAATGTTTAACTAAGCTAATTGAGAATATATACCTGCATGTTTACATCGGTAACATAACCGGATGTACCTGTTACTTATGATACAGTTTATTTCATAGTCCCTGGTAACCTGAGCGTACTATTTTGCCTCCTAAAGTAGAATGAACAGACTGCAAATTGGTACGAATAGGTCGTTTGCCGTTTGCCCGTATACGAAGCAAGGTTTATCGCTCTCGACTGCGATACAACGTGTTTGGCTTTTCTGGCGTGGCGTGCGAGCCACCGGCGAACCGGTCCGAGCGCGCTGGGCCAGAAAACCACCGACACCTCGCAGACCTCGCCGCCGCCCTGTCACGAAACATTAATATTTAAACTCTAAAAGTACATTCAAAAAGCGACCGCCATTATTATACCAATTACACTATATCTTGTTCACTTTTGAAAGATACTTTTGCGTTGTTTGAAATGACACGAAACTTTTCGTTGTGTAATTTTCTTAAGCCTTTTCAAATTATGACAGTTGGTGAATGTGTTTTCCATAAATTGCAACAAGTAAGCAATTTGTGGTTGGCTAAAGAGTAAGTAAGCTGAACCTGCTGCTCGGTTAACACCTTGTCTGGGCGAAGGGGGACAAATGGGCGGTCGGTTTATACGGCAGCCATAATCCTTATAAGGTACTATGGTCGCCAAAGAATCGAATGTAGCAAGCTCCCGCGTGCCTCCGTCTGACTTAATGCTCAAAGATTTCAGTGTTAGTTAAACATTAATTTTGCCTTAGTATTTTCCTGATCCGTTTGCTTTACTGATTTTCATCGACTATTCCCATGAAACACATGTGAAATCCTCTAAGCTATGAAAATCCCATTGAACGTAAAACGGCGCTTTTTCTTTTTTCGAGAGGAAGTTTAAAGGGCCTAATCATGAACTGCTGAAACATTCACAACGGAAGCTTTCACTGAACATATGAGTGACGCTTGGCACGATTATGATATTATATTTTGTCTTCAATGTTTTCGTTATGTTTTCAACATGAAGATCTTTTATTAAAGTGATGAAATTGGATGGAATGTTTGTGTTGACACTGTTTGATAAACAGACTTATGAGAATTTAAGGCGTTTGCATAAATATTGGGAAACTAATTTATTAAGTACATCTATGTATAATTTGTTTGATTAACAATTTAACCCACAAATATAACCTGAATTACAAACAACGTTATTTCTACACTTAAAACGGGTTTTAAATAAAATTATTTTCATCAAGTTTTTCGCGAAACTCGAACATTTAAATTGATGAAAAGTTATCACGGAGTGAACTGAAAAATGTTTTCTGATCAGAGCTATGAAATATTCCACTTCGAATGTCCAGTTATCTAAATCAAATTAAATTGTCCAAAAGTTGCCAAACTACGTAGTTTCATATTCAAAATTATTTTCAAATAAGTAAATATTTTATTTTGTACAAAAAAATTGAGTATGACAAATATTTTCGTAGCCCATAATTATTTAAGTATCGCAACCTTTTTGTGCGATGAATTTTACACAGAATAAAACTTATTTAAATAAGTCACAGAAAAAAAATAAAGGTCATTTACCTTGAAATTATAATAACAATAATTAATGTGGCAACTTTTGTTGCTTGTTGGTAATTGTGGATGCGTCCTAAACCGCCGGCAGTGAGATCTCTATCTGTCATTTATTTAACGAAGTTGGTACGTACCTACGCTTTGTGACCCTGCATGTTTAATAACAGGTGTTTAAATGTATGTATACTGTCATTGTGTGTGCCCTGTTCATACCTAACTCACGACAAGCCCGGCCGGTTCCGTGCAAGCGACGATTTAGCGAACAATGACGACGCTCCACCACAAATACACTTGTGTCTGTTTCTGGGTATGTTAGTCTTCATACAGTTACAACAGAAATACAACCTTAAACGTAAAGGAACAGGGGGTGGTATTGTTTGTCAGGAGTGTAAACCGTTGCGAGGCAAAATATTCAACTGCCATTTTTGTACACGAGCAACTCCGGTGGCGGCGTCTGTTCGACTTGCGACTTACAATACGAGCAGCGCCATCTATTGTATGCGTTGATAATCAATAAAAGGGTTTGTTTGGGTAACTGCGGTTTAATGACATCACGTTATTTCTTTATTGGTATGATTTACTTAGCTGTATATTGCTTGCTAAGTGAAACGGAATAAATTAAGTTAGTGTTTATTTTATTTCTCTTTATATTACGTTGAGGGTTTATACTGTTTCATATTAGTTAAATTAAAAGAAACAATAACATTTATAATTTAATTAGGTTTTGTTTTTTGGGGGATAACATTAAAAAGAACCGTACTTGTATTAAATTACCGTATTTACCCCATCAATATTGGCTAGGTATTTTAAACGAATATAAAATAGTACGTAAGTAATAGTAAATTGTAGTAGGTACTATTCTTGTTTGTTTTTAAATATTGTTATAATTACTTTTTATATTGTGTAAGAAATTTTTTTAAGAAAACTCTTGTTAAAAGACTACAGTTAAACAGATAAATAATAATAATGTACCAAATTGGTTAAAAGTGTAAGTACCAAACTTTCCATAAAATTTAGTCCACAATATAGTTCTCAGAGTAAATATTTTAAAATTCATTATTATCCAGGACGAAGAATTTTCATGACTACTAATTTGAACGTATAAAATAGACTACTTTCAGGAATACTAGTCTAACTAAACATGAACCATTAAACATAATTAAGAACACAAGCTTATTTAATATGTAGTTACCATTTTACCCAAGTTAGTCAATTAATGTTTTGGTGGTTAGACGGTTTGGTTTAGAGTTTGTGTCAAGTTTATGTACGTACCTATTCTTTAAAGATATTAACGTTGAATTCTTTAAATTAGTTGAAGTGCTTTATCCAACTTTTACAACACGCCTCGTAACCACCGATTACATCAATAAATTAGATGAATAAAATACAATAAAAACATATTAAACTAATAATTATAAAACGCGTAAGTTTTTCAAATATTTATTCAGCTATCTACACTCTCCATCTCCATAATTTATACCTTCTAATTGTACAATAATATCTTAGTTTTCCGTCTGTCGTTGTTTTTATAGCTGACAATTATGTTTACAGCTACGTTGCAGTCGTTGTATACCTAATTATCTTTTATGTGGACACTATAAAACATACAGATTTTCGCCTTTGATGTAAAATATATATAAATACTTCATATAAAGTTATAAAAGTGTTGGTAATTATTATTTAACTAAATCGTGAAGGGAGGCAATAAAATCTGTCGTCGTTCGTATGAGAGCATGAAAACGAGCACGTGTCCAGATATTCATAATATGTCTCTCGTACGTTTATTGCAAACGGAAACCTCAAAACCCTTCTCTCATACAGCATTACCGCCCATTGATAGACATATGAGTCGACGTCCTAAATTAACGAGCGACAACGGTTACTCTATTGCATCCAGACTGACTTCATTATTAACATGTCGAAAATATATAATAATATATATATTTATCAAAACATTTACTCCCCTAAAATATTGTCAAAGTTAAGAAGGCGATAAGAAGCATTCACGAAACTAGGGAGAGACGAAATACGTAAGAAGCACCTTGATCGACTATAAAAACGTAACAAAACGCCAATTGAAATACATCACTAATCTTAAGTCAAAGAGAATAAGTTTAGAAAAAGGAGACCAGAAATTCAATTAAAAGAGGGCCTAAGAACGAGATGGAAGATTCGAAAGAACCACGCGAGAATGAAAAAGAAAAAATAAATAAAAGTCAAGAGAAATCAGGCGAATTGAGAATAGCCATTAAGGTGTTAATGAGGGTCTTATTAAGCCGTCTCCTCCCCGTGGGTGGTCTGTTTGTAGTGCTCGCTTTGTTCATTAATCACTGCAGATTAAATTTCGACTTAATTATCAAATGCGTATCACGAGCAACAATGGACGATAAAATATTTATACGCCACTCATTCTGCGTATCGGAATATCTCTTAGCAGACCTTGAATGTCCCATTGCTGAGACGAAGCGTCTCCGTTGACAGAAGTAAGCTTAGCTCAATATTACGCTGACTGGGGTTGATATAGGAATTTGCTCTTAGGTCCTCTGCCATAATATGTGCATAACCTGCTCCTCCAGCCATGAAAAGATGCTTGGTGTAGTGAAATTCCTTATTATAAGTCCTTCCCGCTAAAAATAATAGACATAATTAAAATATTTGTAAAGGACATCAAATTGAGATATTAGATTAAATACCTAGATGACTTTGAGTAACCTGTTTTTATTAAACAAGGGCGTGAGGCGTTCGAAGTAAATCGCAATCAATTAATGCGGAAAAGAATAATTAAAAATTTGAAAAAGTTAATGACTATTTTAAGTATATTTCAAACGAATATTTTATATTTTAAAAGTTAATTAATTTATTTTATATCAGGCAATTAATAATAATACGATGACACCCGGTGACATATGAAAGAAACTTAGTGACATTAAAAACGAGGTAAAGGCATGTAAGCGGATGTTTGTAATATGATGTGGTTTTCATAACTTTGGATGATTTACTGACATCGTTATTATATCTGTATTAGAATTTATTTTCTTCGGAGAAATTACATAGACACTTTTAAACTCTAAAAGTTTTACTTAGATTGCTTAATTGCTTCAAAGATTCCAGGCGTATGTACCTACCTATTTCCTTTTTCTATAACATTAGGTCCTTCAAGCATAGTGTGAAGAAGCAGATATGTAGAAGCCTCTTTAGAAGACATATTTTGGAAACGACAAAATCGAATTGTTTGATTGATTGACAATAATAAGTTCGTACAGAATCATCACTTACTGCCAGGAAGGACTTAAACATCAATGTAACAGACAGAATACATCAAACATGCAAACAATACATCAAGGATCAAGAAAATATTTTTTGCCCTGCACCAACAAACTGACCAGCTCGGTTTTCAAAACTTCATGCCCACGAAAACACTACTAACGCTACTAAAACAGCTGATTGGATTAGATTATAGTTTAATGCAAAATTCTCTCGTTCGATTTAGAAATTCTAAACTTGTCTTAATAGCAATATGGATATGTAGTACGTAGCTCAACATAAACGCATTCTCAGAATTAATAAAGTTGGATTAATGTCACATTGAACAATAAAACGCGCCTGAAAATGGGCACTTAATCTGAATGTGGGTGCTTATTCTGAACGTCCATCGTTACAATAATTGAGTTTTCACATTCAATTTCCGAATACTGTTTCTTGATGTTGTTGAGAAGACGTGATTTTAGATTATAGATATTTGATTTATAACTACGTATTTATAAATGTAATAAATAAATAAATATTCAACACACATTCACACAACGCCGTCTAGATCCAAAGTAAGCAGAACTACTATGGATACTAGACAACTGATAAACATACTTAAATACGTTTTTTTTGTAAATAGATACATAAAAAATAATTAATATAAATAAGATGAATATAATTTGAATAAGATTTCTGACAAATTCACGCCATGCCATAGTGCCACACTTGGTAGAGTCGTTGTTCGGAGGAATTAAAGTAACTTCCCTTCTCGCGATGCGGAGGATTTAAATAGAAATAAGCTACATCTAATGTAGAATAAGAAAGCACCGCGGAGTTATTCAATAATAATACTGTGATTTCACTAGTATGTGTGGCAAAAACGCCCAAACAAACCTTTTAAAAAATAATGAATACAAATAGAAATACTTGCCTTCTGGCATGTATGATTTGCTTAATGAATGTGGACAAGGCCCAATCTGTTTGCCAGGATGGTGACAAGTGGCGTTCTGTCGTCTCTGCCTACCCCGGACGGGATAGGGCGTGAGTTAATGTATGTAGAAATACTTATAAAATAAACACATTTGAGGCAAATTGTTAAGCTTAGGAATCTCTATAATGACGTAAAAATTTGTCTTTTACAAAAATGTAAAGTAAAATAAGTCACGAAAATAAGCTAATATTTACACATCAGATAATCTACCAAGCACAACAAACTTGACAAAGACCTTGTATGTATCTGTTTTAAAACGTAAATAACAATAATACATCCAGATATCTAAGGTAAGTATATCATAAATATCTTACTAGACATCTACTATTACTAACATTACTCTTTCATCAATTAATTAGTCAAGAGCGACCTTGCTTGAGTAACGACCACTATTCTTTTTATTTTGTTTTTAATTAGCTTTAAAGGAAATTCGTTAACGTTTAAACTGAAATGATCCAATTTGGTACTAAAATAAGGTCGCATTTCGTGTAACCATTAACATTTAAACACGTGTGTGAATATGTAAATGTGTGTGTGTATCTTTACACAAGGAGGTGTATTCTGTAAATGGATAAGCTATCTTTAGATTGGGCGGTGTACTTATATTGATAATATATAGCATAATGGCTGTTTTATTTTGATAGAAGGAATATTATCATTTTACCGCAAATTGCATGTTCTTGTGCATATCAATAAAATTTTATTAATCATAAATTATGAAAATATTTGAATATCTTCTAATAAATAATAATAACTAGTAAAGGTTTTGTATTCATGACGCTTATTTCTGTAAATTTATTAGATCAGTATAAACGCCACCTTAAATTGTATTTCCTAGGCTTCTTTGAGATAATATGGTATATTCTCTTATCCAAGAATTTGTATTATTTAAAATGTTATGCCAAGTAAGGAACTTGCGATTGTGACTTACAGACAGAAACATATCCCTATAAATATTGGCCATACAGAATGTGTTATATGTTGAATAGTTTCAATTAAAATTTCATTTTCTAGCAATAATACGCAATAAAAATAATTCTTATTGGACTTTTCGATTTCATTGGAAGTTACGGTGATGATCTGTATTTTGTATTTTTTACAGTATCCACCTACACTATGGATAGCCATTTTAGTAAATTGTGACATTAAGAGAAATAAAACCAGAAAAAATCATAAGTAAAATACTTAGTCAAGGAAAACATTGTCGTATTCTAAATATTTATTTCACCCTAACAAAGTTAGTAATAAGACAACACTATGTTGCAAGCTATTATACACGTTATGTTGCAATTAATAACAGTTTACAAATAATTTGTTAGTATAAAGAGGAACTGTAGAAAGACATTTCGCGCGGTAATTGCGAAATTAAAAGTTTATCACCTGTAAGGGTTGCCACGTTTGCCCCAAATATGGGTAATGCGGGCCTGATAAATAACACGTGTCATTTTTTGTAATGAAATGACAAGGTATAAGTTTATAAGTGTTACTGAACATTATATCAACCGCCATTGCTTTAATGATGCAACAGAGAGCCGGTGAAACGTGGGTGGGCTTATCAATAGGTACATCGACGATTTGACATAAATGCGTTATACTTAGATTACCTATGTGACAACCGATAAAATGTTGTAAAGCGCCGCCTAGCAGTGATTGACACCGTGCATATTTACACTCCGATATCCTGAGTTAGATACACCTTCTGTATCGGCCGCCTTATCTAGTGAACACATAAGCGTTTTAACGATACGGCACTAACTAAAGATGGTCGAAAATAGCCGAAATGCCGTACAAAATACATAATATTTATAGATAACCGTGTTAGTTGTGTCGATACACTGCGCGTTTATTGTATAATTGTTAAACAATGAGCGAGAGGCTTACCCTAAACCCTCGTTTATTCTCGAAAGCGTTAATTGCTCCGCAAATATGCTCATCTTCGTAGTAAGCGTTTACTTGCCGACTTTAATGAGTGGTCAAACAGAGCGAGCGGTCGCGCGGTCAGCCACGCTGTGGCTCCACCGCCAATAAATCTTCGGATTTTCCCCGATTTCCCGACGTCCCGCGGCGGTCGGCGCCCTACGTCCACTTTCGCGCCACTCTTATAAATTACCTACACGCTTTCGCTATAAATCACACAATGGTCGGGCTAAATGCATTTACTATTGTTTGAATACACCTCGGACACCACTATCGTGACCGATGTCCATGTGCGTTGATGCATATTTCATTCGACGATAATTTTCAGTTTGCGCTCTCGTATGTAGCAGACGTTAGTCAGCAATCTTGGACGATACAGGAAATTTGTTACGTCCCTTTGTTCACTCCGGAACTGGAGGATATTATGACCGTTCCGTGTGAAGGCATTTGCGATTAATCTTTAGCAAAAAGTTTGGTCGGTTGCTTGACCAAAGGAAACAGCCTAATGCGAGATAATTGAAAGTTTTACGTAGAATCGACGAGGGGTGGATTAGCCTTAAAATAAACAATTATCGTATGTGCCTTTTACTAAGCGATCTGTGACCACTTAACAATATAAAGGTGCTTATATCGACCGTTATCTCGACCGGAAGTAAAAAAAACATGATCCCAGTGTAATTTTTGTCCGTATCGTCTCGCCCGACGCGTTAAACATTAGTTGAATAAAAACAAGGTGTCGATTAAATTTAAGATAGCTTTTAACTACGTTATTATTTTATTTTAAGTTTGTTTTAGAATGGTGTAGCTTCGTCTTTAAAGTCATTTTTATATTTTATACAATGACAAGGTGTTTGAATTAAATTTACTAACAAGGATAATATTGTATTACACGATATTATAAGTCTCCATTAATGTTTAAATCATTAATTCTATTTACTTATTTTTTTTCTAAACAAGTTTAAATTATATTATTATAATATCATTCACATACATTTTTATTTCTAAACAATTTAAGATTACAATTAAAACGTACAAAGTAGAGATGTCACTCTACGTAATAGTATTATCTCGTTATATAACAAAAGATTTTGATGTAACAATTCTGTTGTCACAATTTTGCACAAAAAGTGGGCAACAATAACATGAAAAGGTAAAATTTAACGCTGTTTATAATATTGTGACACGTCAGAAATCCTATTTTGCGATCGATTTGGGACCACCGCAGCAGTATGGGCACTAATTCAAAATGGAATGAATGATACGTCAGAAACAACAATGGGTCAAAGAAGACATCTCAGTTTGTCAGCTGTACTATAGGTACCTACGTATTGTAAATTCAATGGAAAATAATCGCGGAGTTGCTCTTTACACTTAGTAAATTTCGAGTGAGTTTTTTGCGAGTTATTGTAGCGATTCGGACAGATGTCACGGGCAGAGAATCCACGGCAACAAAAGCGCCCCGGGGGCGCTTTGTCCTCACCCCCGACCTCCCCGAGTCGACCATTAACGCTGACACCTCTAACATTTATTTTTGTATCAAAATAATACACATAATTTATTCAATGTATTTATAGCTATACTCAATGTATAATAGTTATTGCTCTAAATGGTTTTTAATGTCCTTATTTTATAAGTAGATAATTTATAAGTGCAGTGGAGCATTCACAGCTGCGTTTCACCCTCAAATGAGGGCTATTAGCAAGACATCAGATAAATACAATAAAAGCGGGGTCCCGGAAACTTGGTAAACTCTTCGACTTTTTACTCTTTCATTTTAACTGAATACTCTATGATTTATGTTTAAAAGTTAAATATGTCTATTAGTTTATTAATAAGTACAATGATATTTGAGTCTAAATAATTATGTACTTACATAGTATTTAATTTTATCAAGCTTAAACAAAATCGCTTTAAAACTTTTTTGATGAATGGCTCTAGACCTTCTTTGATTAACTTAATTAAGAAAATTGAACTTACCCTTGCTACACAACAACGCGGTTACTGAAAAAGTTACATGACAGTTGAGTAAAACTAAAGTAGATGAGATGAATCTTTCATGGTTAGTCGGCGAGCATGACTTTTGAATGTGCGGTTTGTGTTAACCATTCAATGGAGACTGTTTTAGTGGAGTTAGGGAGTTGAGGAAACAAGGATTAACTGTGAGGTGAAGGCGGTTGGCAAGGCTGTCACGCGGTAGACCCCGGCAGTCGTGACACCGTCTCTGCGAATCAATCACAGAGGTTTAATAATTGATCGCCATAGGCGGGTCCGCGAACGGCAACGAATCGACTCTCCCCCGTCCTAATTACCTCTCTCGCCCTGCACACGCGCACGGCTCATTAAGAACCGTCTGTTGTTTGTTCTCCTAATTAAAGTGGAGCTTTATCGGTCTCGGAGCCCCGTCTAATTGATATCATTGCGAGCGTTTACGATCATTGAATTACGTCGGCCGCGATCGGTTACCGTCGAGTTCGGCAGTTAAACGTGACCGCACATTGTCTGACTCTGAGCTCCAATTGACTTGTTTAATCCTGCTTTATTGTTTATTTATTTATAGGCGTTTTAGTGACGAGCTATTTCTCAAGCATACTTTATAACTGTAAGAATACCAGTTTTGTACAATAAACACAAGTCACACATAGTTCCATTCTTTACAAAATTAAAACACCCTTTTGTAACTTTTCATGACGTCCTTACAATATAATATAATACTCACTAATAATCTTGTTAGGTTCCAAAAAATATTAAAAAACAGCGTACAACTTATTTTAAATTATGAAACGTAATATAAACATAATAAAATACAAAACAAAACAAAAAAGCAAAAAGAAGTGTTTCTGATTAAGAATACAATATCATGCATAATAAAATAATATTAATTCAATACTAAAGAAATAACTTTCAGTTCTCGAAGTGGAAAATAACCAATTTCGTTTAAATCACAATCTAGCAATTCTTTGATACCCGTGAAATTGCCGTAACGAAATAAATGTTAAATAAAACGTAAAATAAAATTATTGTGCCTCCACAAACAAATAATTGGAACGGGAACGTAGCTAAAACGCTCGCGCCCGTCGCCGCTCGTTTTATGGCTTATTTGGGGGAAAGCTTTATTGAACTTAGCCACGTTGTCTACGTGACTAACAAATACAGCCCTTAACGTGACTCGGCCACGACTCAGAGTGGCGTGGCGGCCGCTCTTGCGTCACTGTCGTGCGCCATGAAATGACTTTTTCGTTTGTATTCGCTCTTTATCCACTTAGAGTCATTCTTTTTTCCACTCGCTACAATTCACTTTTAGATTCTGCTAGTAGTGTTTCCTACTGGCATTATTTTATGGCATGAATAATTTTATTTCTTTGTTTGAACAATTTGACAATATACTTTATGTCATTCCAAAACAATCAGTATATCAGATATGTACGTAGTTTCTTGTCAGTCATGAAATCATTTGTATATAGGTAGCATATATTTATAAGTTAGCTGTATTGTAGACTGAAAAAACGTAGTTTAGTGGCGTACAGTAGCCAGAAAGCTGAGTTGTGGTATGATGGAGTGCCGTCGATTTGGCAAGGCGGCGGGTCGCGGCGGCGCCTCGGGCGGTGCCGGGGCGCGCGCTAGCTATAAGCGGCTCCAACCACCGATGGGGTACGAATTTATGAACCGTCAAATAACTTATCACCAGTTTAATGCAATGAAATAAACGAGCCTTATTTATGAACCGCACAGATCAGTCGAACGTGAACTTTGTCTTTTTTGTTTCTAGGGTCGAGGCGGTAGTTGGCTCTTATTTATGGATCTAGCGGCGCGTGTGAATAACGTTAATAGTGGGGCCGGCCCCTTTTCGCTACTGTTTATATTTATTTGGGGTTGGTGTAATGAGTCTATCTGGCGCGCTGACTCGTGGAGTCTGTGGAGAATTGATTAAAATGTTGTTAGACCCAGTCTTACGGAAAGGGGAATGAATTGGCGCGAGTAAGATTTTTTGAGAGTTAATAAATGAGTTTTATCACCCCACGAGTTAAATAAACACTGGAGTGATTTGTGTACAGGAAATTTGTATTGGATATGTGAACTGAGTTCAGTGAGCAATATGATTGTTCTTTATTAAATTAACGACTCTACTCTTGTGTGTAATTAAAAGCTGTTGAGGAGTTAATTAAACTTGAACTACACATTCAATTAATACGTTTTAGTTAACCTGACCTTCAATCTAATAATAGATGAATCTTCGTAGGCTAGTTACTTCTTCACTTTTATTTACATATTGATGTAATAGAAAATAAAGGACTTCTGTAATCATGCATTGGTTTCATCCAGCACCTACAAAATTCCAAAGATGCCTTCTTTTTGTTCTTAAATCAGTAACCAACACTATCCCATATTTATTATTCCAATAACCAAATACTAAATACCTTCACAATGAAAGACCTCATGCATGTCACTGAGAATCCAGTATTCGTGGCAAAATTTTGGCCTGACACAATTTGATTGTCATCGAAACGCTAAGAAGAAGATTATTTTAATATGGCAAAACGAAACCATACCTACCTATATTTTTTGTAAATTTTTTCACGGTACGTGAAGGTGGTGGAAAGGTGGCTTTAATAATAACTACCTTGGGATCAAAAATATTGCTATATAAGAAATATAAGTACCGTGACTTAGAAATATATGCTTTTTAAAATAAACGATAAAGTCAGGACTCAGAAAAAAAATTGGTAAACTAAAAAACTCAAATATATTAGGTACTTACTGCTAAGCCATACGTAAGCATAAATTAAAGAAGATAACAATAAGCCTCTAAATCCCTTAAGATTATTACTCCCAAGCTGACCATAAAAATAAAACATGCTAACACTATTCGGATATGCAGAGTCGTAAGTAATAATGGCATAATCATTAACGTTGATGCAGGCACGTGCTTTCTCGAGTCGCTAATGTCGGGGGCGAAGCAGTCATCACTCATAGTTAGCGAACCCCGAGACCTCGGAGGGAAACAGGGAAACCTCACTGCCCTGTCACTGCCAGGAAAAGGAGCCATTTTTATCACAGTCCCACAAAAGAGTTGCGGATTCGAATTTGTCACAGGCTTATTTTGTAGGGGTACGTCGAGAAAGTGTTATGTTTACTTATAAAATGATAAATATTAATGATGTGCTATTCATTTACGTTTGTCTATTTGATTCTTTTGAGTGAGATTTAAGATCTATGCGATACGATATTATGCGAGTTTTTGTTATGCTTTTTTATGTTTAACATTAATAAAAGCTCATTAGATATGTTTTTTATGGGAATACACTGTCTATGAGTAATTCAATGCATCAATCCAGTCAATAGTCAGCAAGTAGACAAAAAGCAATTTGGCGCAATTGCTTTTCATAATAATATGCAACTATATAAATATATAGGATTATTTATACAATACAACTATGACGTGATTTGGAGGCTGTGTCTCAAGCTTCATATTTGCTATTCACACAAGCCTGTCTTTGTTTATAGGTGACTGTGTTTCATATAAGCAATTAGACAGTATTGAACTTTATGCAAACCACGAATACAGTCTAGAACTGAAGGCACTGGATAGAAGTTAAGACATTGCTTTACTCTGTCACCATCACATTGATGGTCTGACTATCACCACCACCCTCGTGTAATGGGGCTTTTAGCTTTCGTGTTTAATGGTCGCCACCGAAAGCCTATAAGTTGAGCAACGGTCAAATTCAAAAGTTGAAAGTGCACTCTAGACCTCGGATACCTCTTACGACTCCCACGAGTATGAAAAGGGATGCGAGTTGTTTTTTTTAAACTGTTACCTACCTCACGGTTAAGCGTGCATATATCTATAGTTGTGTGAAAAATTAAAGCTTGATGAAGTTACACTGAAGAACATTATCACTTCTATCAATCGAGATAAAACATTTATTGACAATAATTATCGCGTACAATTATAATGTCGATGTAAATCTTTTATCTGGATTTGTGTTTGACGCAATGTCGCACTTGAGAATTCCTTTAATTGCTGCGACAGGAGCCTTTATGTCTGCCATTTCGAAATAATAGGTATATTATTATACATACTTGATTTAATTGATTCACGATTATTTCAATTAGAATGAAATAGAAATTTATAAAACAGGCTTTGATAGGTATGAAATATAAATTTTTTTTTCAAAAACAAATAAACGTAATTTACCTATTTTGTAGGTAATGTGTACCGATATATTCTAAAAAAGTACAAAGCTTTAACTTCTTTTCTATATCATACCAATTGTCGTTCAAGTGGTTATCTAATCAATTTAAACTAAGCAGAGCTTGTAAGTAATACTTACAAGCTGTGCTTAGTTTGGGACTAGATGGCGTTGTGTGAATGTGTGAGGAATATTTATTTATTATTGATTGATATTCCGGAGTAGAATACGTGCACTCGTAGATAGAGAATAGATATACATTGCTTCTAAGATCAGCGTAAGCTTCTCTTGTCAGTATTGTCTTCATGGCTTAAATGAACACGTTACCTTGTATTGTGTTACTGTACCTATAATGTAGGTTTAAAATTGTTGTCATAGCAACGGATAAACATACTTAAACACTTTTTTTTGTAAATTCATACATATTATACATAGTAATAATGTAGAGTCATCTGCATACTAAATGAACAAAACTATGTTTAAGCTTTGCTAGGGGCTAGTGAAATAATAATACAGGTTACACTAACCTATCTCATCTACTGTTCATTTATTACAACTTAAATAAAAAGGTAAACAAGTATGGCGTCTTGTCAACCACAGACTAAAGACTTTAGTCTTTAACCTTTGAAAAATGTATAGGAATCAAGGACAATTCTAGAATCTATCTATTATATTATATAGTGAAATTATTTTTTATCTGTAAAATTAAAACTACATGTATTTAAAATCTAATAAAGATAGTGGTTAAATCAAAATAATTTACGTGTCTTCTATTGCATGGACGTTTAATGCTATCGATGTAAAAACTAAAGAATTTGCAATTTATGGTGTTTGTTTACAAATTTAATCAATTAAGGGTTAATACTTTATAGAGAGCGTCGTAAAAGCTTACTTAGGAAAGCAACATTAATACTCTACCATGACAATGTTCTAGTTTTGACGACCTCTGTGGCGTAGTGGTTATATAAGATGACTGCTACGCAGAGGCCTCGAGTTCGATTCCCGCTCAATACAAATCTTTGTGTGCATGAACATAATTGTTTGCATCGGTCTGGGTGTTTTCTATTATTTACAAAAAAAAGTATTTAAGTATGTTTATCCGTTGTTTACTACCCATAGTACAAGCTTTGCTTAGTTTGGGAATAGGTGGCGCTGTGTGAATGTGTTAGGAATATTATATTATTATATTAGTTTGCAATTTTAATTTTGTTAGTAAAGTGAAATCCATTCATCACCGTCTAATTTACTAATAAAGGTATTTCCTAAGCTCGGTGCTTTACCAGTTTGCTCTAATTAGCGTTGTACTAATAAATAAGCGCCAACTACCACAGTTCTAAATAAATTTATGTGAAAAATTTTCAACGCGCCATTAATGTTTCTAACTGATCGACGATAACTTTTAATGGATTTAATAAATATTAATGTACTACATGCATGATAAGAAATACAGATTGACAGACTGGAAAATTTTACACTAAGCGTTATTGATCTGTTTTCATGATCAAAGTATACCGCTTTTATAGAAGAAACATTTAAAAAACATCCACTTATAGGCTAGGCTGTAACCAATCATTTGTGCATGACACACATAAGTAATTGTTATGCGCCACTTTGAGCACCAGTGCCAAATAGACGACCACTGCACCCCGAGGCAGTCATCTAGAAATAGAATAGTTCTTAGTTTATTTACGAATTACCACCCAGGTACAGGTTTTCACCTGCTTCAATGGGGTGGGGAATTTGACTACGTTAATACAAACGCTACACAGGCAGGGTTTTCAAGTTATTTTCGCCCCAGCTCATCCGTTACTCTACATTTTAATATGAAAATCTTTGTGTGCATGAACATGATTGGTCTGATTGTTTCTATGTATAATATTGTATTTATTTCCAAAAAAAATAGTATATATGATTATCCGTTGTCTAGTACCTACCCATAGTACGAGCTTTACTTAGTTTTGGACTAAATGACGTTGTGTGAATGTGTGAGGATTATTTATTTATAAGACACCTTTTCCTTGCTGAACAATGCTGATACAAACACCGATATTTACGTAAAATATCGGTGTTTGTATCAAGTTTTCCTTATTTGGTAGAGACACTGACTTTTAAAAAGTAGGCCATTGACATTAGAAGTGGAGGGGTACTCTTACACCTTGTAGTTACTTATTCTAAGTCTGTCACTTCGTAGAAAAAAGCTTTTAAAACTAAGTCGACTTTCTATATAAACAACGATAATATTATATACCAACACTTCTTTGTCTGCATAAATGGTGAATCTAACAAGAAACGTGACAGAGAACGAGCACTAAGGATTTATATTACATTACAATGTCGAACATAAATCGTGTGATGTCAACAAGGACAATAATTACAAATGCTAATATTCTAAACTAAATAATTTGTACATATAATTAAGAAACGAGAGGTTTTGTTTGTACTATTATTAACTTTACTTATAAACAGTATTAGCATTGAAATTGTTCTAATGTGGATTTTGCAAGGTTATAATATAATATCAATCACACGTACACACAGCAACACATCAAGTTAAACATTTTCATTTGAAATTGTGTCTTATTTCAAGGTATTAAGGTACATGAGTGTCTGGCTTGATTAGTTGCTATGTGTACATACCACTTGATCTAGTCCTGTCCTAGGCATGTGCTGTGGGTACTAGAGATTAGGTTTTATTTCAAGTTTGCAGTCTAGTCACAAACCCACTTTAATACGCCGTTGCTGGTTTGGCCAAATGCTTCCTCACACTACGACTGAAGGACCCAATATCATGTATTTACAATGAGGTTGTTAAGGTTGTATGGTCTATAATTCTAACATGTATTATGTCAAGTAAGGCAGTTTACTTAGACCAAAAGCCTAACTGAACTAAACAAAAACGTATCTTTTTTTAGAAAAAAAAATGGATACATTGTTTGAAAACCTATCCTGCTTAGAAACTCATATTATTACCTTGGTATTGATGAACATTATATAAATTTTCCCCTGGTCTTCTAAATGAATCGCAACTAGATCTTGATTGATATCAAAGAGAAACGTAGATTCAGCATACAACCCATTGGTGTAAAGCAAATGATCCTAAAGCACCAGGCACCTAATTTAAAAACAAAATACATAAATGTAACATTCATAGCCAAAACAAATTATACTTGCGAATAATAGCAAACAAAGTAATACCAACACACTTTTCCTATTTAAAGACAGGGGAATAAATAAACTGGATGTTTTTATTCAGTTATCGGGTCACAAGCAGTGCCATACGTATCATAATGCTTTTCATTTTATTATCAAAGGAGCTAGGGTGAGACAAGGGACTGACTCCCGAGGCGCATTCGATTCGTTCACACTTTTAATTTAGTTGCTCCTAATGTATGCGAATAACTGAGTAAGGAGGGTAGCATCCCCGCACTCACTACCTTGCTGTTAAACAACTATCACGCATAGGGAGCGTTAGACCTTAATAGTTTTCCCCTCTGGTTCCATACATTATGCAAATACGCCAGTGATATGTCAGCCCGTACACTTGGGACTTTTATTGTTGTTCACCAGTTTATGCTCTTTTATTAAGTTAACTTTAATTAAATTCAAGCCGACGTATTTGTAAAGCCGATTGACTGAAAGGTATTAAGCGTTGAGATTTATCCGCTTACATGTTGGCTTAGCAATGCGAAGTGCTAGTGTTAATGGCTAACGAATTTAATATGAATTGAGTTAGTTTATTATATTAGCTAATGTAGAGTTGCCATATGAGTATTTGTACTTTGTCTGTTATGGAATCATACTAGAAAAAGGTACGAGCGGAATATTTTTATTTGTTGTATGTGGAAACATGGAAACAGTTTTGCAAATATGTATAGAGTTCCTTAGTTACTAGAATTCATAATTTCTAACGTCACTACAACATTTCTCCTAAAATAGGTAAATGGTTGTGTCAACTGAAATAAACTGTATCAGATGTTAAACTTTAACTGAGTTAGGTGAAGATAATTTTTGTTTATTGTATCGTGCGGTATTTCAGAGCAACCCTTACGCGCTGAAGGAGAGCGGCGGAGAAATGTCTGCGTGGACCTCGGCTGGCCTGCAACCCTCCGGTGGCTACTACCCCTACGACCCAACACTCGCTGCCTACGGGTAAGTCCCAAGGGTCTAAGAGACCCCATAGGTCCACAGCGCCCGCGTCACTTTAGATAAAGCCCACGCCGCGCACCCGGATTAACATAATACCTCCCTATCGAGACTTATCTCTCTAATAGATTGCAATGCGAAAGGCTCATGTTTGTACTTGGCGATTCGTTTTGACTTTAATCAATTTTGTTATGTTGTGCATATGTAACCCCCTTTCCTGTTTTAGTGTTATTGGATTCGGACGCGTTTTGCAAAGTGATAGTCTTTTAATATTGTTCTCGCTGAATATATTACGAGGATTGTAACTAAATGTGCCAGTTAAATGTGTTTACGATGCCCCCTGTATCAGTTCACTCGTTAACTTGATATGTTTATTAGTTATTTGATTAGTTCACTAATAATAATATTTGTATAATGAAAACATCATAAAATACACGATGTTACGATCTGTTAGGTGTAGTTAATTGTTGTACCATTTCGAGTAGCGGCTGCAGATTTCATATTTCGTTTTAAAACATTCTTAAATTACCTGTTAGTACATATAATTAAATAGTCATCATTTAAAATGGAAGCTAAATTTTCATGTTTTAAAGTAAAATACTCTTATATGTATGTATGACATTTAACACATCGTAAGTTCAATTAGTCGCGTACAAGTTTCTTAAATGTATGCATTAAACATTGCCATTAAGTAGATAATATTATGTTGTATGAAGAATATAGGAATGTGGTTAATAAGCTCTCGCTCAACTCATACACGTAGGTGTAAAAATAGAAATTAGTTACGTTTACTTGTGCGCAATAATAAATATTAACAAGTATCTTTAGCATCCTAATTACGTACAAGGTATCTGAAATAGTATTCCCTCTATTGGACAATAATAAGCAATTTAACGTATGAATACAAACGGCATGTTTTAAACAATTCAATGTTGAGCTTAAAAAAATGTAAGTGCACGTATAAAGGCATACAGACACATTGTGTGCTAGGCTGTGCGTGTCGACCACAAGGGACAAATGACCGAGTAACCACTCCCGGTTGTTCGCCGTCCCGTTCCGACGCGTACATACCCGCGCTTCTGACAGAGACGGATTACTATACATCCATTCGCGCTAGTGCTTGATTAATTCACAGTTTTTCTTTGGAACGCGATCACTCGACGCGTTGCGTTGACGTTTTCGGCAAACTTATCAACCCGTCAGACTTGTCGACGAGCAAGGGTGGCATCTTATACAATTTTATACATAAATAACTGGTTCAGGAATGTCATGTCTATAAATCGGTTATAGTCATCATAGAAGTGTCATAACAATGTATTATGCGGACGCATCAATTAAATATACGTTTCACAACGCACTTGAAATTTATCCGTCCATGAATCACGATGAAACTGCCTGAAAATAAAAACAAATCATGATACATCAAAGCGGAGTTATGCTGACAATTCGGCTACGCTCGACTTAATATATAGCAGGCGGTGCGTTATAATCTAAAAATAATTAGACGCGACATTAGTTTTTATGCGTAAAAAAGACGTGGCGTTACGGTATCGTGCCGGGACATGCACGGAAATACATCGTGATATATAGCGGCCTCGATGCTCCAACACAATTGTTCACTATGCCGCCGCACGCATAGGATGATCACTTTGCGTTCACTTCAACTAGCTTCGCTGCCTACTAACTACCGATCACATAATAACTACAACCTGCAAAGGTGTGAATATAAAAACGTTTTATTAACACACTTGTCGCGAGCTACTAAATTATTCATATATTTGCAAGTGTAATTACACACAGTTGCCAACGAAATTGTTGTATATTCATTTAAAAAGAAAAACTTCATAAGAGACTCATAAAACGTTCCGGCCCGCAATAAGTTAGCCGGACCGAATAAATAGCCTCACAAAGAAACAAGTACGGTGAAAAGCGTACATAAGCAACAAAACTTGGCCGCGAGTGTAGGCGCACTCGAGTTAAGTACCGTTGGCGTATTATTTGGAACAGCCTGTAATCTGCCACGCCCGACGCGCGCCGAAATGAAAAATTACTCAGCTATTTTTAACAAAAGTCTCGAGCACAGAAAACGTACAAAAATTAGAGAAAAGAGACGAGGGAGCACTTGTACCGCACCATTGAGATCAAAATGCGCAGGAAATTACCGCGCCCCGAGCGCGGAGCTCTGAGGGAATTATTTGTGTGCCAACGATTTGGGTTGTTACTTTTTAAATAAGCCAAGTAAGGGCGCTTGTTAACGAGACACGCAGCCTGAACGACATTTATGGCCGTTTAGCACACGTTTCTTAATTTATTATACGAGATATTGATCAAAAATTATCTGTTCCGTCTCCGTAATAGATATCTTTGACAAACTCATAAATATACTAAATTACTCATAAACTTTCTAATTATACTTTTGTTTTGTTATCTATTGAAATTATTATTGTTTATTTTTTTAATTATGTGCCTATTCAAACCAACCCTCCTATCGTTGGGAATCAAAGAAAGTTTGTTTATGTTTAAAATATGCTAATAAACTTACATTTCAATGAATTTTAGTTTCATTACGCAAAATTAAAAGCCATTAATAATATTATCTCATTAATAAGAACGATAAAGCTAAAAATATTAATTATTTTGTCGCTGTCAAAACTTACAAAAACAATATGTAATCGGAAGACAATTACCGGCGCGTGTAAATCATAATTAATACGTCATATACGGAGTACCAATCAGGTATAAGTTAATAATAAATGTATCAGTATGGAGAGAAGGCACGGGTGTTCGTCGCAGCCGGCCTAAAGGAAGCCGCACTAATTAACTAATTACAACAGAATTACAATATGATTGACATACGCAAACACGTACACACGCCGTTATACAAAATACTTTTTAATGATTCTGCCTAAGAAAATACATTATCAATATTAAAATAATCATATTTTAATTTACTTTTACAAATAAGTATATTAACCTTCTTTGAGCAGAGACAAAGAAATGTAAAAACAAAAAAAAAACGTCAGTCACCGTTTGAATGATTTTATTTATTGTTTTCCGGTCTTTCTTAAATTATTGCTGACAGATAGCTTTAAACTATATTTATATACGTTAACATCAATTTGTCAACTAAAGAGTTATTTAAAACCACTTTGCTTTAGATTTTTATGATAAATTGTAAAGCTTTTATTTGAAAACTATTTAAACTAATAAACTACTTAGATTAAAGTCTTAATACGTATTTTAAACAATAAAACAAGTGAATGATATAATGCTTAATAATAATAATTGCTAAAGAGCGTTATTATTGGTACAAAATACTTAATCTGATAATATTAGAGACTCGGAATGAGGTTGTGGTATTTGTTCCAAGTCTGTCCAATATTTGCTTTAAAGCTTTAAGAGAGCCCAGATAGAGTACAGTAGACAAAGCCCATAAATTTCTAATAGCTCGATCTAAATGTAGCGTATAAACCTTGAAGCTGTGGACAGTTTACACTAGACATGAACAACGAGAACGCTAAAACGCCTACTCAACTCACACTTGAGTTGCGAATCCTAATTCTAATACGAGCAAAGCCTCCCTCGTACTGGGGGGAATTACTTATGTACGCATTCGTATATAGCTGTACGAGTACGGTTTACGGGGGAAGGCACGTAGAGGCCGCAATTCCCCCAAGCGGGTAGATCGTAAACCTTCGATACCGCGAATTGAATACTCGGCAAGCGCAAATATGTAGCAACGGTTGTAAGCGCCCGCCCAACAGTACCTCTCTGCGTCGGGGTGACCTAATGTACACACATAAGTATCATTTCATTGCATTCCTCTTGTATTTACATCTTTAAATCCCCACTCATACACATTTGATCAACTATTGAGAACATTGTAATACTAATATTTTAATACGATACTAAATTGATGAGTGATACATTGGAAGTTGTAAATTAAGAGTCTTTATAAATAATTACGTTTCAACGGAGTTAATGTCATTTAAAATCAAACAAACATTAGCATCTTAAATAAAATAAATGAATTAATATTCACGTCTTGATCATCGGTTGTTTATTCTAAAGTTCTCAAATTAACAAAGATACAAAGTATTTCCGCCCAACAATGTATTAACATTCTTAAAACGAGTGCATGTGTTCTCACGGGGCGTGAGGAGTAAGTGGACTGTCTAAATTAATTAACAAAGCTTAAAGGATTCAGTCTCTTCCATCAGCTTCAGAGCTGTAACCCAAAACAAGCGTTACTGTACCAATAAAGCGTTAAAGCAATAAAGCGCTGTATTTCCTATATCGCTTCGTTGTCATCACTAACCGCCGTAGATTTCTGAAGAGCTTATTCGTGTTCAAACTAATGCGGTTTCGTTTCAGAGGCTTTGTGTAGAAGGGCGTTTGACATTTTGTATTAATATATCGCGTCGCAGTCTCATATTCATGTATATAAATATCATACCGACGATAAATTAAGAGTATGTTTCTACATAAAAATGTGAGACAGTTGTGTGCGGTGTGAATATCGACGGGTCAATCGGTACGTAAAGGCCTTGTCGCCGGCCGGCGGTCGTTGGGTGACTAGTAATACCAGCGATGTCCGGTGAGCAAGATGGCGTCGCGATCGATTGGTGGTGAGTACGCCCACGCTGCCCACGCCTGCGCTGCACCGCCCTGCAATTGCAACCGTGATGCAACGCACCGCCCTCTTCTTTGACAACCTTTCTTGCAAGGATCGAAGTTTCACTAACAGTACACGCTTACCAATAAATTTCAAATACCTTTCACATTCATTCATGTTTTTGTTTTCAATATCGTATTTTCCGGTTATACCTACAGTAAACTTTTTACCAAATGATCATTTTACATTGAGAATTCAACAAACATCTAACTTAAATCAATCCCTACAATATTGTAACAAAGAAACAAGCGCTGTCATTCAACAAATGTTATTCGCATCGTACAAAACACGTAGACGAGAACGTTGGTATATTGTTCAATATTAAACCATAAGCGAGCCGCTCAACATTGCAATTTGCGTGAACATAAACCGATGCGGGACCATTTTTTAACTATTTTCACGCGCGAAACCTATTTATTGGGCCCCTTAGACCGCGCCTTTGTCATGTCGACGGGAAAATCGAAGTCAGGTACGAATACTGGGGGGAAGCCACAATTACGTTCAGAATGCGGATGCAAATGGGACCGTGGGCCCTAAAAAGTGTTCCGAATTTCGTCCTGTGCCGCGTTAGCTTTATTTTTGCTGCCGTTACGAGAAATCTATTGCCTCAAATAAAACGCCTATCTGCTACGAATTTAAAAGCCACTTTATGGCGCGCGGTATACGATTCGACGTATGGACGACTCGTAACTAACTGAAATATGATGTACAGAAACTTTTTATTAGATTAACTATTATTATAAATCATCATTTTATAGAGCTGATAGTTGTCCAGTAAACTTAAATCAATCACAAATGTTAGACTGATGATCTTAATCTAGATAATACAGTTATTAATATCTCTAAAAATGATTGACTAATAAATAGTCACTGCTCTAGCTTATGCATATTCTATTATTAGATCTTTTAACAATATCAATCATAAATTATAATTGAAATATAAATCGTATATATAAGGCATTATCACCTCAAACATTAATGTAATTAAATACAAAGACTATCACTTATCAAAACTCAGTCCAAATCCATTGTCTAGCGCAAAGTATCTGCGAAAGTAATTTGCTGTGCTGAGGTCGGAAGCGTGTTTTCCCATTAGGTATATGTAAGTATAAACATGTTTGTCGACAGATATGGAGCCGGGTATGATCTAGCAGCCAGGCGGAAAAATGCGACGCGAGAATCTACGGCAACACTGAAGGCGTGGTTAAACGAGCACAAGAAGAATCCTTACCCAACGAAGGGAGAGAAAATAATGTTGGCGATCATCACAAAGATGACGTTGACACAGGTGTCGACGTGGTTTGCAAACGCAAGACGTCGTCTCAAGAAGGAGAACAAGATGACCTGGGAACCCAAAAACAAGACGGACGACGACGACGACACTATGCTCTCCGACGAGGAGAAGGAGAAAGACGAACAGGAGGAAAAAATAAAAACTCACAAAGGTTCGTTGAGTTTATTTCTCTCAACGCCTGATAGTCAACTAATTCATAAAATACAAAGCGCTTTCATATTTCCCGTGAAATCTGAAAGCAAATTTAAACGTTGACTGTTGGATGTTGATTTTGTTATAAAACTGTCTGTCACCATTTTAACACTGTGTAGTTTTTATGTTGAACTGCTACGCGAAAGTTTTACCCTTGTTTGTGTATAATATGTGTTACGTTTATTGTCGATATGTGCGTTTGCGAAATAATATTAACAATAAGTTACTAATTACACTTAAATTATGAGTAGTGCGGGGTAATTCGTATACGAATTGAATCGGTGTTGTTAACCGTTTAAAATTGCTTTAATTTTGTCGGTGTATAAATCGTCGAGTGAATTGGCATAACGCGGCTGCGGGCCAGAGGGTGTAAGGCCCGTCAGGAGGCGAGGGGCCACGAGGGGCGTACGATTGCCTGGCGAGGCGGGGGGAGGGGGCCGGGTCTCAGGCGTGTAACTGTGCGTAACCGCTTTTCGCTGCCGGATTTCCTATTCGTAGTAAAGTGGGCGGCGCCCGAGCCTAAATTTCATATAACGCGTCTTCTGTTCGTCGCTACAACGGGCCGACGACGCCGACGCTCCGAGGTCGCGTTCAGCTTGTCTGACGATCTGCCCTACTTCATGTTCTTGCCAAAGGATTTGTCGAGTTCGTGGATCGTTTCTTTTATGAGGATATTCCACTGGAACGTAAGTAAGTACGGTTTTGGGGATTTATAATGTACCTACCAATCGAATATGGCTCAGGGTGAGCTTATTTTAGTAAACGTATTTGTACAGTAGGTATTCTTGTTTTATACTTTCAGGTTTATTGAAGATTCATAATATCTGTCACATTATTTAAATAACTAACTGTAATTTGAAAATAAATAGTTACAGTAATAAACATGAAGGTAGGTATGTAATAATGAATAATTTGCTCATAAATAACACGTTTCAAACAAATGTTTGTGTGCAGAGTTTTGAAAAGCTTAAGAGCATAATAAAATCCAGATATATATATTGGACACGGTACGTGAGCAACAGCGAGGGCGGCAGTTAGTGTCGCTTGTCAACAACATAAATTATAAGTAGGTATTGTTACAATAAAGATGATTTCTAACAGAGTGTTTTCATAGCGAAGTTCGCGACGACGACGCGACGCTAATGGAGTCGAGAGGGCGTCACGCATAACGCCCGGCATACGCTCGTGTAATGAAGCCCACTATTGTTGGGCCTCAAGTGTACTTAATTCGCGGTGTATGACGAGGGCTACTCCCGACAATGTTCATAAAAAAGTGTTAAGATATATGCCAGGAGCGTGCCACACATGAAACTGATGGAACTAATTTTAAAGTAGTTTGTTCCTGAAATGTTTTGTATTTTCCTACCGTTGTGATGGGAATTTGTAAGGAACAGGATATTTTACATATTATTATTAATAAAATTCTTATTCGACAATACTTGATTTAGAGTAGATAGAGAAAAATCTAACGAAACTACACACTGCGGACGGCAGAACCGTGACCTCCAAGTTCGAGATACTCGAGGAATTAGAGAGCTTCTACAAGGACCTGTACGCATCACGGATGAGTAAACCCTTGGGACCTAGCAAAGATGACCACAGAGCCCCACTCACGCGCCATTATACGGAGGACATCCCCGATGTCAACCGAGGGGCGAGGTCAGAGCTGCTCTCGAGCAACTTAAGAACAACAAGAGTCCAGGTGATGACGGAATCACTACAGAGCTACTAAAAGCTGGCAGAACACCTGTCCTAAAAGAGCTCACAACGCTTTTTAACTCCGTCATTCACCAGGGCCTAACACCTCAAGCGTGGAGCGGGAGTGCGGTGGTCCTGTTCTTCAAAAAAGGTGATAAATCCTTACTGAAGAACTAGAGGCCCATATCACTCCTGAGCCACATCTACAAGTTGTTCTCGAGAGTACTCACAAACCGCCTCGCCAGAAGACTCGACGACTTCAAACCACCGGAACAAGCCGGGTTTCGAAAAGGCTACAGCACCGTGGACCACATCCATGTTGTTCGGCAGATTGTACAGAAGACTGAAGAGTACAATCAGCCGCTGTGCATGGCTTTCGTGGACTACGAAAAAGCCTTCGACACAATCGAAACCTGGGCGGTTCTGGATGCTCTGCAGCGATGTCGCATTGATTGGTGGTACATCGAGGTGTTGAGATCTTTATATGAAACTGCCACCATGACCGTCCAGCTCCAGGACAAAAAGACTCCACCTATTGAGTTGCGTAGAGGGGTGAGGCAAGGGGATGTAATTTCCCCTAAACTCTTTACCAACGCGCTCGAAGACGTCTTTAAGATGTTAGACTGGACTGGACGGGGCATCAACATCAACGGCGAGTATATCTCACACCTTCGGTTTGCTGATGACATCGTCATCGTGGCAGAGTCACTGGAACAGCTTGACGGGATGCTGCAGGGCCTAAATGGAGCCTCTCGACAGGTCGGACTCGGCATGAACCTCAACAAAACGAAGATCATGTTTAACAAACATATAACGCCGAGGCCGATCTATGTCGACGGATTGATGCTCGAAGTTGTTCAAGAATATGTTTACCTCGGACAGGTTGTCCAGCTGGTAGAAACAACTTCGAGAAAGAAATCGATCGCAGGATCCAGTTGGGTTGGGCAGCATTCAGCAAGCTACGTCGGGTCTTCTCTTCGCCTTTACCGCAATGTCTGAAGACTAAAGTTTTCAACCAATGCGTCCTACCAGTCATTACTGGTAGGACGCATTGGTTGAAAACTTTAGTATACGGTGCCGAGACGTGGACACTCACAGTAGGGCTACAGTAAGGATAAAATTCGGAATGAGGTTATCCGACAAAGAACTAAAGTTACCGACATAGCTCGTAGTATTAGCAGGCTGAAGTGGCAATGGGCTGGTCATATCTGTCGAAGGACCGATGGCCGTTGGAGCAAACGTGTCCTAGAGTGGAGACCGCGACTCGGCAAACGTAGTGTACCGACGACCTTATAAAGGTCTCTGGATCGGATTGGATGCGGAAAGCGCAGGACCGAGTTCTGTGGCGCGTGTTGGGAGAGGCCTACGTCCAGCAGTGGACTGCAATAGGCTAGTTGATTGATTGATTGAGAGAAAAATAAAACATTACAACTTTGCTTTAGTTTGTAAATTATAAATATTGAGTTTTATAATTTTTGATAAAAATAGTTTTCCTACAAAGACAAAAAAACATTTAGGTACCTACCTACTTTTATTAGGAACCATCATCATCATGATATCAGTCAACATATCCTGTGCTATGAATCAATCAATGAATTGCAATACCAACAACTGCTGTTTTCGTCCTACGTAACTTCCTCAAGAGGCCATCTTGCTCTGTTCTACTCCGCGAGTCTAGAAAAATTACTGTGTTTATGTTACAGTCATCTTTCTCGTGCCCTTATCCCATTTTTTTCCCGCCGCCTGCGTGACCCCAACCCTCCTTGGGAATGTGTTTAGGTTACAGTAGCAACAGAAATTAGGAACAGGGCTCTGAGACTTAACAACTTCTGCCCAAAGAAGACAGCAACTTGGCTGTGCTCTTGCATAACATTGCTGACATCCTTCAGCGGCAACTTACCACCAGATAAGCTTGCTCGTCTACCTTAAAGAACTTAAAAATCCATAAATACTTTACACAAATCTTATAGTATTTAGATTAGAATTAAAAGTTTATTCTTTTTTACTTTAACCTTACAAATCCCATAGTTTTAATACCGAAAAAGAACTGGTACACACCAAATAGAATATGATGTATTAAATAAAGTATAATAAATGTGTACATGCATCGTAGTCATCTCAGTCAAAATAAGACTACTGTTAGAGATAGTCCTCCTTCAGAACTCTTTTCATTTCCCTGTCCTATGCAACCTTTACCTATCAAAATGCAATAATTTTCCTCATACATTTACACAACGCCATCTATTACCAAACTAAGCAGCGCTTTCTTTTTGTGGGTAGT
This sequence comes from Schrankia costaestrigalis, assembly GCA_905475405.1. NCBI lineage: Eukaryota > Metazoa > Arthropoda > Insecta > Lepidoptera > Erebidae > Schrankia > Schrankia costaestrigalis. The sequence goes on along the minus strand of FR997825.1, from coordinate 18,539,059 downwards.
CCTGATAGTGCCTTTTTTCCTACAATAAACTACTAGGCCAATACCTACCTATTTCGTATCTTCATAATTCACACCTACTTGATAATATGGGGTGGATATATAGTAAGTATGTATAATTACTCTGTCCCTACAGGGAATTTCCGTTATTAGTTCTTCTACAAACTACGCTCATTAATTGTATCCAAATCCAAGCTATTTGACTACAATTTAGTGGTGACTTCTTTTCAAAAGCTTAAGGATCCAATATACGCCCTTAAATGTCCTTATTAAAGTCTGGTACATAACGTAACGTGGTAGAGTATTTGTCTAATAACTGCTGTGTATCCTCGTATCGTCCAGCACTGAAAATAAAATTATCATTAATTCAACTACACCAGACGATTCTCCACATTACTCCTACTTTCATCTAACTCAACCAGTAATTAGGTAATTTATCAATTCCTAAAATATTATTTCCAAATTAATACAATTCTTATAATAATCCTTACATTATAAAAAATGTAATGGTGGGTCCTCTAGAAAAAATGATTTAACAAATACAGTGTTTTTGATCAATTTTTCTGTTGATAGCATTGGGGGATAAACTATAAAACAAGTTAAGAATTAAAAATTCCAATTCACTGAATAGTTGCTATTGCTATTGATTGATGCTATTGGTATTTCAAATATCTTTAAATACTAATCAGACACATGACAATATAAATAAATCGATATCTTAGTCATCCTCGCCTGGCTGTCCCTTATTTTAAGCAAAAGGAAATCCCTAATAATAATGTTCAGATTATTTGGTTGTAAGTGTTATGAGCATGTTAGCTAACACAATTAAAAACAGGTGGTGTTATTGCTCACAAAAGATGCTGTTGGATCGATCAATTAGAATAAAGAGTATCTTCCAAGATGACGAACTAAAGTAAGCCATCTGATGACGTTAGCGCTTTCTCAAAGTACAGTGAGCACTGTCACTTGAAAAAGTCTTTTAATGAACCAATCTCACTTGATATCAACAATTCACCTAATTTATCATCATCATAATTCCCCTGCCCTTATCCCAATTTTATTTAAGGTCGGCGCAGCATGTCTTATTCTTCCATACTTTCCTATCGGACGTCATCTCCCAAGTCACACTTTTCGCAGTCATATCGTCTTTCACACAATCCATCCAAGGTTTCTTTGTTTTTATAATTCACCTAATTATTATACAATTAAAAAAAAAACAACTAAGTAGATTGTTATTATTGTGTTGAATAAATAATTTAAAGTCAAACTCATAAAAACATAAAAGCGCATCTAGTCGTCATCGTAATCTCTACTTTTGAGGGAAAAAAAACTCCGAGACACATTGTGTAGAGAATAATAGACACGCGTCACCGCGGCGACTTCCGACCAACAATGACAAGCGACGGGGTGTTGCTCGACATTACGTTTGTTCTATCATTTAATATTTTTACAACTTGTTATACTAAAGTTTGATACTTTTATTACAATTGTTATTTTATTTTAATTGAAAAAAGGGGTAATTTAATAATTTATTTTTTGACACTCTATAGTCTATACCATTAAAAAGAAGATAAAGTTACAAATTATAAAGATTAAGTACTATAGAGTTAGAAGAGCTTAAAAAGTTACGATTTGGAAATGACGAGGGGACATAATGGATAAATAAATGAGGTAACAACATTTTAAAGTTAAGCCGAAAAAGGCGCTAGGTAGGTATTTATTAAATCATTTATTTGTGATACATGGGTCATATGCATGTCTTATTTTACATACTACACTATTGTTCATTCCATGATCCCCCACTTGGGGATACAATTTATATTAATAATACAATGAATCATATCTTAAGATTGTTACATTCTAATAAAAATAACAAATACAAATATTCTTCATTGTGTTACTTAGGTAAGCAATAAGTTGTTACATGTTTCTGAAATTGTACACAGAAAATTGAAATAAATTAAATTGTAAATTATAAAATAACGAGATATACATTATTTATGTAATATTATCAACCAAACGACACCTTAACCAGTTCGATACATCTCGTGCAGAACTTGCCACCTTCATCCACCATCATTTAAATTTAGTAGATTTTTTTCTAAAAAGGAATAGCAAATTTTTTAAACTTGATGTATGATAATTTGTAAATTATTATTTTCACCAGAATTTCAATTTGCTTTTTTGTTTGCCTAGGGCCATAAAACCCTAACAACCAAAACTAAAATATTGCGTGAGTGATTTCGCATTCGAATCAAATATTCGTTATATAAATATGTAAAACCTGCGTGACGAATAGAGATTCGTGAGAATAAATGTCTAATCAAAAATCGGGCATCAGAGGATTAACACTTAACCAAACAACTTTCCGATTAAACTAATCCCAAAGCTCAATCGCAAACAAACCATAACATTTCTCGCTAACGTTCATATAACCATTCTTTTACAAAAACGTCAATGTTAGCGACGTGTAATATATCATTTTAAGTCACGGCAAACAAAGCCAATATAAAAGCTTTCACACGCGATCCCTAGACCGGAGCGACGTCGGCAAACAAACACACAGAACTATCCGAAGTTAAGTCACTCATGAATAAAAGCTTCATTTTCGGACCCCACCAATAAATGTTAATTTTTGTCGTGAGCGCTCGCATTGCAAACAAAATATTAATCCGGCGAGCGTTAATGGAAAACAAGTAGAAATAACACAAACAAGTGAATGTCGTTCTCGAGCACGCTTGTTTGTCGGGGAAGTGCGACTAGTCATAAATTGCACTAACTTCAGTTGTTAAACGCAGGCTGTAGTAACCCTCTTGAGCTACTACATGACATGAATGTACTAAGACGTTTGTACAATTGAACTAATAATTAACAGGCATGTAATCAAAACGAACCAAAATACAAAATTTTCACTCAAAAAAATTATATACCTACAAAATTTGTGTATCAAAAACGTACAAAATTCTCTCTCATTCCAAACGTATCTAATTCAATATAGAAAGGCAAACAAATCCTAGACGAATTATTACACCCTAAACAAGGGGTTTTCTAAAGTGTAGACACTATGGGGAGTGTGACGCCCCGAGCGACTGAGACCGTTTTTATTATGTCTCACTTTGCCCCCGGCCTGTGACTAAAACACACTGAAGGGAAAACCACTCAACACGGAGTGTGCACCGGCTCTCATTTCCACGAGTTCACGCCACACTATTATATTAAATAGTAAGTTGCGCTTTTTATTTTCGTTTAGTGCAACAGATTTGTCGAATAAAGATTAGGGTATGCAACCTTTTTGAATAAAATATCATTTTAAACGCATTATAATTATAATGAAATATTTATGTTTCTAAACTTATATTAACTTTACTTATATGTAATAAAGTTCTTTTTCCCGATGTTTCGATCACGGGTAGACTATCTATTAGTTATATATTCATTTTCCTAAATACTCTAAAGGCATGTCAATGCTCGAGTGTTTATCCTTATAAACAAACAAGTATCATGCAGTAAATGTAAGTGGCGGATTTCCTTTGGTACATTAATTAAATTACTCCGTGTTTATGGTTTAGTTATTTAATTAAAACAGACTAACGAACGTATTTACTTTCAGTTCAATTTAATGGTTAACTTGACTTAAAGGATCTATTATAATTTCATTTTATCAATAAAATTCTCAATGTTCTGTTAGTATAACCGATTATAATTCTGTTATATAGACCGATTTCATGATAGAGAGCATGATGTCTTTGATTAGTTATTAATCTTATTAAATAAAGGAGACTTCATGTAACATGTCAAAAAGGATTAAATAAATACAATCTTCTAAAATGTATAGATAGGTTAATTAAATTACACCTAAAATTAAGATAACAGATACATTAAACATATTGTCGAAATAAAGCATTACCGAATCACCCATTCCTCGCTTATCTCCCACCGTTGTGGGCGTTTATTAGATTAATACAATGAAAATTAATACAATTTGCCGGATAAATATCTTCGCACGAAGTATCAGTGGCGTCCCTATTCATCCCTAGTGAAGGGCAACGCGGATAACCCCTCTTAAAAGCTAGGAGCAGTCAGCATTAAATGGAATAAAGAGAATGAAGTCGAGCGGTCGCGGCTCCCCGCAGCCCGCGCCGATACCGCCGCGTCTCTACCCTGCGCCCTCGCCTTACTCGCAGGCCTCTGAATTTCATTAGAGGCTTGGCCCGCCTCCGCGCCCGCCGAAAGCCACTTTACAACGGAAAATGGCATTATGATAATACTAAGAGCCTTATAAAATTCGCTGAATAAACATTTTTGTGTAATTGTACAATAACATCATTTTTTTTTCAAACGATAAGGATTTAAGATTAATTCATTGCAATCCGTGACCATGATCCTTTTGATAATCTTAAAAAATGTTATCGTCTTTATATTATTCCGTAATTTTTTTCTTGTTTATTTAGATTTTTTATATTTCAATTTCACCTTTTAAATTAATCATCGGTGATATTAAACATATTTAGGTAGAAGTATATTCAATACCTTATAATCTATATGTTATATAGTCGTATCTTATTGGATTTGACGAATCATACAAAAACACAAATAAAAATAATAGTAACAACGGAAAATTCAAATAAAGTGGGAATTGAGGTTAACCTTTAATTACGTCACACGTATTACGTATAGCGTAGAAAAGTACTGCGGGGTGCGTCGGGAAATGTGAAATAAATGCTCAGCTTAAATATGAAGGGATTGGGCAGAGCGCCCGCGGCGGGGGCTCGCGCCCTAAAGTGGTATTTTCACTTCGCTAATCGGATAACCACTTAACGAATGGGTCACTGCACGCCTAACGTATTTTCACACGACTTTTCTGAAGGGAGCCGAGAGATTTCGCTTCTTACTAGAGAAAACCTACGTCGTGCTTGTAACGGTCACGTCGACAATTCAATCCGTATCGTATCGATTTTTTTGGGGAACAGTTTAAGCCTTTTTTATTGCTGTCGTGTTAGTTATGGCTTTCGGCTATTGCGACTAATCTGATTGTAATGATGTAATGATGTACGCTCACGCATTTATTGATAGTTGGACGTATAATGTGATAATTATGATGAATGTGTTTATTTTTACAGATGATGACCGGAAAGGAGACGAAATGCTGCAAGGAATGCATCACCAGATGCTGGGATATGGCGTAAAGGATGAAACAAAGCGGGTAACATCAGATTGCGGTGTCCCAATACCTGCGTCCAAACCGAAGATATGGTCGCTGGCAGACACAGCAGCATGCAAGACACCACCACCTGCCGCACAGCCTTGGCCACAGCACGCGTATGGTCCACCTGAGAGAGCTGCACCTTCTGACGGCAGTGCTAATGGTTTTGCGCTGCCAGCAACGGCAGCTGCAAGTCCGGCTAGCGGGTCGTATGGTCGGTATGGCGGATTTGCTGGCGGACAGTATGGCGGCCAGCACCCCTGTGTCCATCCCGCATCCTTCCCAGATGTGCAAACAGATACACCACCGCAGACACCTCCAAATATGAAGGTGCCCAGTGTTGCTAACCCACTTGGTAGTGGAGGCGGTTCAGGCTATTGCTTTCCGCGACATCAACAGTCGCCACAACGTGATCCTTACCACAACCCTCATCATGCAGCTAACAGTCACCAGCCCAACCAACCGCATCACAACGAGGGATCAGCGGCCTTCAAGCCATTCTATAAAAGGTTATTATAATTTTTATACTTTTTTATAATTAACTCATTTCTTTATGAGTAGTACAAAATTCTACGCACAAAAAGTATCCCCTAGAAAGTTCGCATAGGCTTAGGTCAGTTTAAATCAGATATTCTAACGTCTCGTGAAAAGGTGAATATTTCCTATTACAGCTCGCTACAACATCCCAACGGTTTCGTCTCGGCCGTCTGAAAACGGACCGCGCTACACTAGCGGTGAGTTACAGATTGATTCAGATTGACGAGCTTGAGCGTAATCACGATCCTAGGCGCACATGTAAATGAGACTCGCACTCGTAATGGACGATCGTGCCGGAGATATCGGAGGGCCATAAACTGAGTTGCGGTTTAGTAGCGCAAGCTCGCGCCGGGGTGTCATGTCGGTAATTGAAAACAATGGAGTTGAGTCGAGGCGGAAGGGCGACGCGTCGCGCGTCTCGAGGGCGAGATTGCAAACTTGTGTCATTTGTCATTGTCAGAGTTTCGTACGCCTACACGCGTACCGCTGACCGGCCCAAATTAGCTCTTTCTGCAAGTATCCAAAGTCACTCTTGTAAATATTGAGTATCAATGAATGCACACACTATTCTTTAACTAAATCTGAGGATCGTTCATTTACATATTCAATTTAATCAAAAACAAATACCTCCTAAATTAAATACCATGCATTAGCAAAGGCATTTATATTAAATTATGAGAAGATTTATAACATAACGTGCTAATAAAATGTAGTCCAAAACCAATTTAGTATTTCATTGAAGAAAACAAAAAGAATTATGAATAGACAGGCTAGGAAGGGTCGACGTGTGAAGACAGAGTTCCAGTATCAAATATTTCTGAGAGTTGTCAAAGATTTTCTTAGAAGAAGTAGCGGCATCCGCGTCTCATTACAATAAATCGCGTCGCTCCCTGTCGCCGCACAAGACGGCATCGCCAAGAATTTTGTTTTAGCCAAACGCTCACAAATTCACTTCTATAAACGTTTTATATTATTTTGGTTTTCACGCCTTTTTGTCCCTTGAATGCCTTGATGCGAAAATAACTCCTTATCGCGGCATTCCTTTAAGGTAGCCCCAAAAAGAACGCATTTAAATCGCCTGTTTTTTTTTGTTTTTGCCTTAAATAAAGTTCTCACATAGTTAAGGCTTATTATTATAGCGAATGATATAACTATCAAGTCTAACTTTTATTACTTTAAGTTGATGAACTTGAAAAGTTTAATGTAAGTAGAAAACAGTGAATGGCGTCAACAAGGATCATGTGATCTCTCGAGGCTTGTTTCACTCGTAGCGACTAATTTAAATAACATGACTGTGTATTATGGAGCACAAAAACAGAACATGTATGTAGTATGAATATCTATTGTTCGTTGAGGACGCTTCATTACGTTGGTGGTGCCGCGGTGGCGGCGATGGCGCACGGCAGCCGGGCGGTCCGGTGCACGCCGATAACTCGCGTACCACGAGCGTGCGTGGGCGCGGAATCTCAATGGGTCCTCTTCATTCACAACACTACCTCCGCATTAAAAGCTGCTTTCCTTTTTTTCGATGCTCTAATCTTTCCTCTTATCTCTCGATCCTGACTTGGGTCGTTTTCTGTTTCATTCAGTCGCAGGTCGCTCGGACAACCTGTTTGACTTCTTTTTTCATTGACGCCGTACAAACTTTAGATGACCGCGACCGAGGTCGAATTTTTATTTCTTTCACATTTCGGTTTTCCGGTCCAGGCGATTCGTTAATAAATTCTCAGATAATGAGACTGAACGTTTCGTCACCTCATCTCGATTGGTATAGATTTTTTTTCTTTTTGGGTTTATATGTGTGAACGCGGCGGCGCGGCGGGCTCGCACCGTCGACGCCGCGATAGAATCGGAACAGCTATCGGAATGGACCTTCTTTTTTGTTAATTTAAATACCGCTATTCTTTTTAAGGGATATTTTTATTGTTTTGAGAGAAAAAGACCTTTTGAATGAATTTTATGTGACCGTATGTAGAGATGTTTTAAATGTAATATTGTGTTCGTTTGTTGCAGGTAAAGCACGTGAAACCTGGGTCGCTGCACTACCCGCCAACTACTAGGGACTGTCAGATATCACAGTGGCACAGTGTTTCAGTTCTACAATAAAATCAACGATGCAACTATACATTACTTAGATAAGCTCCGGCTGATTATACGAATAGGTCTATAGACCCTTTGTAAATTTTATTGATTTGATAAAATGTACGTTCATTTGTACATCATATAGTGTAATTTTAAATTTCTGAACTATAATGCACAGATTGAAACGATGCAAAAAGTTTTCTGTTAAGACTTTCATTTGTTTCATGTCTCTACTCTACGAGTACTGTCTATAATGGTTGTCGAATTGAATGAAGCATTGTATGAAATCGACGTTGCTCAGTATTTTTATAGGTATAAGATTATGGAAATAATATCCAAATTATTTATAGATACACAGAAAGCGCAATTATGTGTTAATAAAATTAAACTAGCATCTATCGGTTTTAGTAAATTGATTGTAAAATAAATTATCATTTGTACGTGTGGTAAGTCATACGTTATGGGATAAACATTTTTTTTTCTAAGTTCTTCCAAACTTATTTTAATGATTTGAATTACTTAAAGCAATAAGTTATTCGTTAGTACAGGTGCCAGACTTAACTTTGATTAGATTTAAGTGTAATTGTACATTGAGGGAGTCGACAATGAGAGGTGGTTAGGTTTGGTATCACTCTACTACAAGAACTATTGTTTAATTTTGTTAATAACTAGATGAATAGTCGATAAACGATTGTCGATTTGGTTATTGTTGTTGTCCTTGTATATATAAAATGTTTTGTAGATTTTCTATTTTAGTTTGTGGAGATGTGTACAAAGTAATTAGTATGATTTCACCGCGATCGATGTTGTTTAGGCACATCGGTAATAAACATTATAAATATTGTTTAAAAGTATTATTAGTATACCTGTACATAAATATTATTGTTCTGAATTTTTATTTTAAACAGTCACAGCCACATTTCAGTCAACCTTTTTAAAAAGTATATACTTTGTTTTTTCAATGTCGGGTATTAGTCATGTGGATAATTTTAATATAAAAATAAATTTAAACAACAAAATTCTAAATTTGTAATGTTGATACAGTTCAGCTAGCATAAGAGACTTGTGGCCATAATATTGTATTTAATTACCCTTAAATTATAATGTGGCAAAAATTCATAGGTATCTATTGGAATTTAAATTTGTTGAATATTTTGTTTTAATATATTTATTTGGCGCATTTTGTTAGCGCTCTAGTGCTCCGATGATACGATATATTCTCCGAGTAGTGGTAAACGTTCAGACCTTAAAACAAACGGAGCTATGAATATCTATGACATGTTCAATATTTTGTAACGAAACCATTGCAAATATACATCGATCGATAATTTAAGATAATATAATAAGCATTCTATAGTGTTAATACTTTATTTGACACATTAAGAGAAGTGTAATTTAATTTTCTGGTCACAATAATATGAGAAATAGTTTTGAGGCTTATTTGTTATTATAATAATTCATCTGCCGCAAATAGATAAATAACATTTCAATGTGACCAAATCGAATACATTCGCTTAATATTAAATGTTCTATATAGATATTTATAGAATATATACCTATTAATTATTATTATTATGAGTAAAATTATGTAACGATTGTAATTAAATCTTTATTTCAACGGTCTAAGTTTAATTTTCCTTTCCTTTTGTACCTTTCCTCTTTAGCTTTATCTTTTAGATATCTAAATCCAGCACTATCCTTTTATTCGCACTATACTTAATTTAGATTATTCTAGAAAAAATAGGTTATAATTATCGTAAGAAGTACTTTTCATCAGGATGCAGGCAAACCTTATTATATTAACAAGTTTAGTACATCAATTTTACATCTTGTTTTTAACGGATTAAAGCTTACAACAATCATATAATAAGTAAACATAAACAGTTGCCCCATAACCAACCATTCACAAAGTAACCAAAAATAAAAGAATAAAAAGGGTATTGCCTACCTGAACACCGCATCTTAAACTAACTAAATTAACAACCTCGTTTTAAAATTCCGCGACTTTGCTTAAAAGGTTTTACCATTTGTTTCTACCTAATTAATCCTTAATTACAATAAGTAGATACAGTTCTACCCTTTACTTAAATAGTACTTAATCAGAACCAGATTAAAAGAAATTCATTTAAAAAGGTTCGATTTGAGGTTTAAAAAGAATTCAAAAGAAAAGGGAAGAGTGCATAATGAACTGCTAAAGTAGGAGGGCTGCCTCCCTAGCTTAACACTTAAACAATACTTAAGAGCTAATAAAAAGAATCTTTTTCGACTTTTTAAGTGAAAATAATGGTCTTTTACCAGTTTAGTAGACTATATTAATTAAAATGCTTCGTTTTATTGACGATTCAGATTGTTTGTGGACAAAAAGGTTTGAAAAAACCTTAACGAGTAATTGCTATTCATACTTCAAAGAGAAAACCGCACTGTTATATAAGCTGGATTGGTTGGTTATGATACTTTAACATTTAAGTGGCACATACAAACATTTGTGCTACATCTGCATACAAGCAAGTTTAATAAAAAGTGCATTGAATATATCAATGTTTATTAAACAGAATTTACGCATGTACCTTTTATTTTTGTCTGAAAATCTGTATCAGATTTGCCTTCATTCATACATTTATATATTTATATAAATATATAAACATAGAACCCAAAACCTCTGCGTAGCAGCTGTGGTCTATAACCTCAGAGATCGTAATACCTACGTTACCAATATCAAACTTTTTTAAGAGAAAAACATAATGTTTCATCAAAAATGGTTCCTTTGTCATATAATAATTAGATTGTAGACACTATAAGATTGTTCGAGACCTTACGAAAGCTTAGTAGAGTCCCTAGGGACATGGATTTTTTATAAATTGCAAGGGAGCTGTTTTTTTGTTAGACCCGTACAGTATTAGTAACATATTGATCTTGATAGTTACCTTTTAATATTTTAGTTCTTTGAATGTGGAGGCTCAATCATTATCATAACATTCGAGGCTTACTTACACTCAAGGTAGTGGTGTTATTGCAACGGCGACACGCTTGTTTAAGTTGCTTCAAGTCTGATATTCCCAGGATTATTACTTAAAGGAACTTGGCTGCTATGATTAAGATGCATCTCCTCTGTAAATAAGGTAATGTGTAGGTAAGTATTTCTGATATTTGACTAATACCTATCACAAACAAGCACAAAGAAATAGGCAATCAAAGTAATAATACTTTTAAAAATGTGTCCTATTACATTAATGTAAGGTATTGGATTCGACTAATGTGTATACGTGTACCTATACTAAGCCAACGAACCATGTAGTTCATATAAAATATTATAAACTTAATTTTACAAAATATTGGTAGAGAAAACTATTGAAAGATTTATTTATACTTATACTCAAAAAACAGATTTTGAATTCAACTAGCATAAAGCTTATTACAAACAAACTATTATTAAACTAATAGAAACAGAGCACGAAATGGAATCGATAAAACTAATAGGACCATATCCCAGCGATATTGTAGATCATAAAACATACATTTGCAACAAGCAAAACGCAACGATTGCTTTACTTAATCAAATCCATTGCTATAACAATTGAATCTGCAATAAAACCGTCATTGCTAATAAAATGGTCATAAACATTGACAGTACAAATAGCAGCTAATAACCTACGGTACCAATCCGAATGTACAGTCACGGACTTATCAACCTAGACTGTTTGGACTTTGAACTATTAGAAGTTGAACGCTGCGAATCGTGCGAGAGTGTGCGATATATTTTTGTTGTTTCCTCTCTTACTACGTAGATAGCAGCGCCAGTGCACGATGTGGCCAACACGCGATACTATTTACGTTTTGTTATTGCTGAACTACAAATGTATTAATATTAATAAAATGAAGCACATTTACGTGAAAATGCTTACAAAATTGTATGGTTAATTTACAATGATGCATTTTAACTTTAAGAATAGTTCCTTGACCGTTAATGTAAATAATTTGCCCAAAAAGTAAAGTGATTCTTTTTAAATACTGGGATTGGTTTTTTTTAAGAAATATTATTGTAACAGTTTCAAAGAGTTTTAATGAGGTGTTTTTGATATAAAAAATCCAGTTTTGCCGCTTGATAGTTAACAGATTATTGTTGATCACTTGGCAGATTTCATTGTCCCATCGAACCTCATACCTACACGTTTTTTCAATGGGAATAAGTCAATTGATCTGCATGCAACATTTAACTGTGGGTCAGAAAGAAACCGCTGTGTAGACATATCTGTACTGAAGTTCGGTAAATAAATATCATCCACAGAGCGGTTTTCTCTCTTTAATAGTTCTATTAATACTAATTGGAATAGTATCTTTAAATTACCCAGCCTTTATGGTGGTTATCTTTTGCAATAAAAATATATATATTTAAGAATAGGAAGAAAATAAAACTTTCAAGACGAAGGGTAGATTATGCGTGTTTATGGCTCCAGCTAACCAAACTATATTTACATCAACCGAGGTTCCCACCTTGTCGTGGTGGTGGGCTGAGTACCCGTAACACGTAAAACTAAGTGGCACCCCCCGAAGGGAGCTTCTTCACTGGGCTGTAACCCAGACAGCTCATGTTAAAGCGGTTCAGCAGGTTGCGGTGCTGAATGGGCAGTACGCAACTGAGGCGGGCCACGGCGTCGCGTGGGAAGCACCTGCCCATCCGGGCCAACGACAGGTGAAGGCCCATAAAGAGTTAAGAGAGTCCCGGGACACGTGCAAGTAATGACCGTGACTGAAAAGTCGATTCGTGTCAAAAATTATATACCTACTTATACATCAAAAATGTCATAATTGTGAGCAAATTAATATTTTTAACAAAATATTAGCAATTTCAATAAACTTGAATACTTACTACAAGTGGCGTTCTGTCGTCTCTGCCTACCCCGGACGGAATAAGGCGTGAGTTTATGTATGTATGTATGTATTGAATACTTACGACTTTTTTTAAACAGTAAGTTATATGTTATGTCTTAGATTCACGGAATGATTTGGCGACATTTATGGAACAGTGTAAAAAGAACTTAAAGAGCTGACACAATTTTCTAGTTTGAATTACATACTTAATCGGTTCCAAAATGACTATAAAGGCCTACGCAGACCGGGACGGCATGGCAAGGGATTTTAATTTTTAATAATGGACATTCAATTGCTATGCTTTAAAATGAAAAATGCCGTGCGTTAAAATCCCTTTCAATGCCGCGGCATCATTTTAAAGCATAGCAATTTAAGTCGTATTTCTGTAACAGTACGGTAGAATTTCCATTAGCAAAAATTAAAATCCCTTGCCATGCCGTCCCGGTCTGCGTAGGCCTTAAGCGGCTCCGCTTGCGGAACATGATTTTGAGATAAAAAGTAGCCTATATCCTACTCCAGGCTCCCACCTATCTCCATACCAAAAAAAAAACAATAAAACTCATTTTCCCTTTTATAATATTAGGAGGAATATATTAAAACTACTAGTTAGAGTAAATATTTTGTAATAAAAATAAAAACATTTTTCGTTATTTTACAAACTTGAAAGATACAACAAATAATTTGAAAATTTTACAATATAGGAAAATCTATTAAGTAATCAACAAAAGTTAAAACAATTTTAATTGGTATTTAACACCAAATAACTAAATACCTATCACAATATAAGGTCTTTGTAATATTAATTGTTATAAATATATTATCTAATAATAATCAACAAAAGTTAAAACAATTCTAATTGGTATATAACACTAAATAACTAAATACCTATCACAATATAAAGTCTTTGTAATATTAATTGTTATAAATAAATCTATTAAGTGATCGTCCCGCAGCGTGTAGTCTTCTCCGTATTGTTTGCATTGTTACCTGAAATAAAAGAATATTATTAATTTAACTTTTTAAACAAGATATTATGGTAAATGATCGATATAATATTAGTATTATTCGGTTCTTTATTTTCATTCCTAAGATTATGTATTATGTTATATTTTGTTAAATTTAACATTGCATAATGTTACTTGTCCTTACATAAGTTACGCATAATACTCATTTAACATAACTATTTCATCCTATTTACTTTAAGTATAATATTTAATAAGCAAACTTATGCTTTGGGATAGTAATCCCAAAGCATAAGTTTACTTAAGCATTATGATGCATAACCATAACTATTTTTGAACAACTATTTTTCAAATTCAAATACATAGCTACTAATCTATCAATAACATAAACCTAACCTAAAACCTTATGTTTGTTTATCAGACTCAAATAGCTATCAATAACATAAACCTATTTTTTGTCAATTATCTATTAGACAAATAACCAATATGTGTTACAACTTTATGCATTTTTATGTTATGAATAAAAACAATCAATATTTTTGATTAATAACACAGTATGCTATAAAACAATTATGGCATACTATTACATATTATGACCAAGAAAATGCGTAACATAATGACAATGAAAATTAGGACAAAAACCATTATGAGAAAAAAAGGGATCCCGACGCTTACAGTATGTAAAATATAAAATCATGTTCAATCATGTAAAATATAAAATCATGTAATTTTGATTATAGCTTTTAAGAATACTCTTAGTTGTTAGTTAGTAGTATTCTTAAAAGCAATTTAAATTAAAAGCATATAAAAAAGTGTGGCATTGTAATGCCACACTTTTTTATAAAATGCAGCGTGTCTCTCTATTTGATTTTCGCACGACTCAGAGCAGCAGTCGTTACTAAAAGGCTACGAACCTGGTCGTTGAATTTATGTCATTTTGATTCTATCAAGAGTTGATTAAGATTGTTTTATTATTTCATGTCATCTTTGTATTAAAGTTGCATTTTGTCAAAATGCATTTTGTCAAATGTTATTAATGCTATAGGTATGTAGTTTTGCCTACATGTTTTTAAAAATAATCTCTTTATGAAATGATGATTAAAATTTTTATATACCTAAAAACATTTTTTGTTTGTTGAACAACAGTTTTTAAAAAGGTAAATTTAACAAGTAAGTAGGTATTATTTTGTCAACTGTTATTTTGTAATTTGAAAATTTGTGATTTGTTTTTTGTCATAATATATTATGATTGGACACCGTATAAAACATCGTATGATTAGCCTACGAATACATTAGAATTACGAGTCGGAAACTCATGTAAACTCGATTAAGTTGGGAGTGGTCATAATATCCGAATCCAATTCTATTTATGAACTTACAAGGCTCTTGTGCTGTCATTACTAACGTATTAAAATGATACATTTTACGAAAATAAAACTTATCAAAAAATTATTAAACAATAAGAAGTGCATGTTCACATTTTTTTATTTAGGTTACCATCTACCTCGAAAGTTCTAAGCAAGAAAAATGTAGAAAGTATAAGGGATTGATTTCGAGCGATTTGCGCCCTATTATGTATCTGTTAGGTATGCTACTATACTACGCAATATTAAGTTAACAACATCTACTAAAAATGGCATTTACCTATATTAAAAAAAAAACAATCTAGATTGCATAGCGCATAGCGATCAGATTTGGTGATACATTTTTACAGCTTAGTAATGCACTCAAAGACAAAAATACCATTACTTATTTGATTTACATAATTATTTTTTAAATAATATAAAAAGTTAGATCTCAAGTAGAACCCATTTTTTTTACTACTTATAAAAACTATTATTAACACGCGCCAAATAGATACCTACCAAACTTCGATGGAAACTTTGAGATTCCATAACAAGCCACATTGAAAATTTCGAGACGGAGCATGTTATAAAACACGTCGATTAGGTAGCTAACAAACAAAAGTGATAAGAGTTTTCAACCTTAACTCAATTATGTTAAGTTGATTTTTGCAACTCATAAAAATAAAAATAACCGTCAGAATATGTTGATGTGCAATTTTGAACTTAATGTTAAGTATGTAAGGATTAAAGTCAAATTGTTTCAAAATGCAACTGCGATGAAAGAATAAAAAATATTATGCGAGTAATATACCGAACGTTGGGAATTTCAAAGCGGAACTTTGCGAAAACGGATTTTTGCAACTCATAAAAATAAAAATAACCGTCAGAATATGTTGATGTGCAATTTTGAACTTAATGTTAAGTATGTAAGGATTAAAGTCAAATTGTTTCAAAATGCAACTGCGATGAAAGAATAAAAAATATTATGCGAGTAATATACCGAACGTTGGGAATTTCAAAGCGGAACTTGTTAGAACACGTCCAAAAATACCAAACTACGATGGAAATAGGTAGGTAATAGATATATGTATTGCCTACTTCAACTTTAACTCAACATTATTTCATTTGTTATGCATAAAAATTATCAATACCTACTTACAAAGTTTAAATGTATTTAATTTGAACTTATGTAAATATTTAAATTGTTGCAAAAGGTTAAAGGAATTATCTTTGGGACAGATTTAAGAGGCTCAAACGAGGGCTTTTTGTGGAAGAGACACGCAAAGCACGCGTTGGCACCATGGGCGCCCGGGCGGCGCTCTTCCATGGGTGGTTATAATCGCTTACCATAAGGTGTCTATTCGTTTGCCTTTTATGTTATAAAAACAAACAGGTAGGTATAAAGGAGGCGCGGTCAGTAGTGCAAGCGCAGTAGTGCAAGCGCAGTAGTGCGCGTGCACAAGGTCGTGGGTTCGAATCCCACACAGGATAATTATTTGTGTGATCCACAAATTATTGTCCTGAGTCTGGACTTTGTGTAAGCTTTTAAATGTTTGTAAAAGTCCCCGCGACATAAGAGTAATTAATTCCTAGTGCGGAAATTATCTATATAAGTATAGAAAAAGAAATTAACGAGCACAAGTTCATAGTTAAGTAAATTTTTACTTCCCCCTTTTTAAATAAAATTATAATGCCTTGACAAATAATAGAAATAAACTTACATTATATGTAGTAGCTGTAACTAGCGTACTCAAGAGAGGCTGTCTAGTATGCGCGGTGACAATGACCAAATCTTGGTCAGCGGTGGTAGCTTTTGATAGAGTCGCCTGTGATGAGGCGTCAAATCGCCCCCGGTTTCCTCATTTCGTCGCCACCAGAAATGAATTGTAGTTCTCTAAAACAATAATTATAGTAAGTTTCTAAAAATAGTTAATATCCTGCCTGGGATTCAAACCCACGACCTGATGCAGGGCAGCCGATTACACTAACGCTAGTCTACCGAGCCTGTCATGTTTAATAAACTTTAAACCAACTTATCAATTTGATTCAATTGTCAAATTAATACTAGTTTATCAGCGGCCTAGTAACTAGTAACATAAAATGTCTTCTATATATTGTCCTAACACCTTTTTCAAACCAAACCAAGTTTTACTCCGTCATTTGCCAAAATGTATTAACATAACAAGATTCAATAAATAATTGTAACTGTAACAATGTGATAACTGAAGATTTTAATGAGCCCAAAGAAACACAACCTTCCTCTATATTACTATAATATTATTACCAACTCTACGTCTGTTTAGGTAATTAAATAAAGGTCTATTAAAAAGAGTAGAGTAAGTAACATCTATACCAATCCGTCTGGCCAGCGTGGTATTAGTAGGCCAAGTAACCCTCCGTCACGGGAGGAGGCCCGTCTCTGCAGTGGGACATTAATGGGCTATGTTATGATGAAGTAACATAGAGTTATCTCTCTGTTATTGAACTGCAATACAACTATTACCTAGTTTATCTTTTCTTTTAAATGCTTCTATAATGTAAAAAGGAATACCAAGATAGTTTACCGTTATTTAAATAAACAGACAGAATATTAATATGCATTTATTTTAAACAATAATTAAAAAATGTTAACTGTGACACTCACCGTTATTCCAGTTCTTCTTTCTATTTCCTTAACTACTTTCCCGTAGAACTACAATTATACGTCTTTGCTGTGGTGTTAATTGTGGCGCCATTTTATTTTTTCACTAACATGAACGCCGAACGAAGTAAATATTTGGCACTAGTGATTGCAAGCGATCCAACGACCGGGAGGCGACTGATTTAAATTTTAAAGTTATGGGAAGAAAACTAGCGCGCCCGCGCCCCTTACGAAATGTCCACGTGTGCGCATGTAGGACTGTAGGTGTGTGTAAGCATGTAGGTGTGTGGGCCACCACCCATTCACGAGACTTAAATCTATGTGTGAAAGAAGCGCTAGCGCAGTGATTGGCTGATGACGTCGTCCGAAGTCCCTTTCGAACGATTTTCTATACTATACTATGCATAGCTAAAGTTATATCGGGTGTCTAACTTAACGTGTTGCTGTTTGTACGAATGTGACACCAATATATTTTATACGCACCTTTATAGAGACGCGTTGCAGATGATTGCTGCAATAAAATTGTTTGCCATTTCCGTGCTTAATTAATTTTATTTCTGATTACCCGTGCTCTATAAATATTATATGAAAAAACATTTAGCAGCACATAAAAATGAAGATAATATCAGATGAAATACATCTCAGATCCCATAAAAGTATTGAGAGTTAAACTTTTTATCTATATGCAAAATATATAAATATGTAAATAAAATTGAGAAGCCTTACACTTCCAAAATAAAGGTTCCCAAAATCAGTGCTAATTTAAAACCTACGTATTTACATGGAGTATTTTTGTAAAGTTTAAGCTAGAGCCATTACGGCAATGACGTAAAGCAATGTAAATAAAATCCCTATGATAATCTACTTTGAGAATTAAATGGTTACAGTAAAATGGTAAGGTAAAAGATTATTACAGAAACTCACTACAAGAATGTTTTTAACAGCATTGTTTTGCTGTATATTGTATATTGAATTAAAATTTCAATATCTATGACATATTATTGATATTATATGAAGGAAGCAATAATTTCAATAGATTAAATTCATGCAAACTAATGCACTGTAACCAGGAAGTCTGAACAGCGTTTACGAGTTTCCAGTATTCTGCGACAGATGGCATACCTAGTCCGCTAAACTCGACCATCATTGAGATACCGAAGTAATAAACTTTATTAAACTGAATACCAATGAAATATTAATTAATTTAATAGAAAGGGGAACGAAGTTAGCAGACATGTTTAAATAGTATACCATTTGATGTTTATTTAGTTTTGATCTATAAGGAATCCTTTTGGAATTATTAATTAATTGAATTTCATTACATTTGCTTCCTTTAATTATACCTTGTAGGGTAGACCGGGTACGTTTGTAGCAGGGTACGGTAGTACCATCGCGAATATTTCAATAACTACGCATCGCACGCACATTCCCCTCCCCGCAGTCGACCCCTGTAACGCATGCCGAGTAACCGTCAATCGGCCGCGCGCGTGGCTCTACGCGGACACTTGTGGCAGAGAATAGAAACTCCCGAGCACTAAACGTAACTTTTTGATAATTTTTTAATGCCTCATAACAGCAAATCTAAGCTACATTTTCACTCAATATTGGTTTTAATCGTTTCCTAGTGTTGTTGGCTTTACATTGTTTCCTTATATGTGTAGTGTCAAATTCAAATTTAGGAGATATTTTACTTTTTTAATAAAATGATCCTGTGGGTACGATTGTAGCACTTATGCGGGGACGTTTGTACCGGTACCACTGTCCCCGTGGTAGAATTGACCCCAGAGCATTATTTCAAGAGAAAATTCAACGTATGAAGCTGTAGTATCAATGGGATACAAATCATCAAAAAAAGTGTTCACAGAAGACCAAGAGGCGACCATTGCACGTTAACTACAACGATAGGCAGATATTTACTGATTTTATTCCAATATTGAAGACTGATTAGCCAGTAGTAATAGTAAATGGTGATATTCTAGCTGGGGATAATTGTACCACGGGGTCAGTCGTTCCAAATGTTTCGCCATATAAAAAGCCTTTTTTGTGATTTTAGTTATTTTATGCTAATTCTAAGTACTACGAGTAAAAGTGAATAGTCTGCAAGACTTAAAAAGCCTTGTTTTATAATCTTTGTCTTTATAATCTTCGTTATACTTTTTAAAGTGTAGAGAAGTTCAGTTTTCTGTTTTTGATTTTTTTGTTAACAGTTTTTAAGAAGTTTACTGTTTTTTGTTTGTGGTTCGCCTTAAGGCAAATTTGGTGAGGTTTTACCATTTTTAAATACATATTTTTCTAATTAAAGCACTGAGTTTTATTACTTCGAATTACTGGTACAATTGACCCAGGATCGGGGACATTTGTACCATTTCACCTGATCCTCTTGGAACCCAAATATCTAACTTTGTATGGTACTTACACGACTAAAGAAAACATAACGTTATAGCCGAATTAACTAAGTATCACGGGGTATCAACACGATTACCCTAATACTGTCGGTAAACTCAAAATAAAATATTGAACTAAAAATGCTACATCTGTCCCCGGTCTACCCTACTTTAAATTGATAAAGTATGTGAAAAGTATAGTACCGAGTGTGGGCATCAATAAAAACACGACTCTGATTTGCCGAGAGTTTATGCATTTCCTTGTAAGAATTTTATCGTTATTATATCTTACAAGAGGATGTTATGCATATTGAAATGATTTTTAGCTAATAAATTAATTAGTGTAAAGGTTGTTTACCCTTTTTTATGTCGTTATCGTAAAGTGTGACTTGTTTTTATAGCACAATTTTTAATAAAATAATAATATTGCAAAGTAATTTATCAAGCGCAGCAAGTAACAAAAATAAAATACTTAAGATTTAGCCTTAAGTATTAAGTGCGCTTTGAAATCTAGGTAATAGATATATTTTCTGAAGCCTAGTTAGCCATGTCAATTTAAATGTATCAAAAATACATTTGCTTACTTCTATAATATCTTGACCTGAATTCCTTATTGAATAAATAAATCAAAATTCATTTAGGTACGTAATTTATTATTTGTATTAGCCATTGAAACGAAAATTGAGTGTATTTTTTTTCTGAATGGCAGACTCATGCCGTTTTTAACAGGAGAGTGCCTTTTGTTTAATATATACGTATGGTTCACTACGCTTCGTTTGCGAAGTTATTGGATTGTGCCATTAAACTATTGCGTGGTGTGTTTGTAAACATAAAATGAAATTGTGAATTAACGCGGCAAGCAAATTAACTTTTGGTTTAACGTGTCTGGATTTCATTTTATACAATCCGTTTTTGGACAAAACGGATTTGTATGAAATGGAGTCCAGATTTTGAATATCCACTGTGGAGTGGTGTAGTGCTATTGCACGAAGGTGACAAGTGATACACACGAGTTACGTTATTAGACTTATTTATTAATTGAAGTGCATGTACTTATATTGTACATGCACACATACACCACTACAGGAGAACAAATAAAGTACGTCTGATATAGATTCTAGGTTACAAAATATTGGCAATGAAAAGGCAAAGGAACTTGCAAAAGAAGGATCGAGTAGGGGTTTTAGGAGACGCGAACCAACTATAATTCTTTCTACAGGTACGTATAGAATGGCTATTAATAAGCATTCTTATACTGGGGAGTATCTGGATACATCACCCTTGTTTAACACAGAAGCTACGTTTTGACTAGTAAAATGTCCTGACAACTACTAAGTGACCGCTAATAAATATTATACAATTCTACTTACCAAGTATTTTTATCAACAACTAAACATTTTACATTTTCACATATCATTGCAATATTAGGAAAAAGTCAGTGGTGGTAACTAATAATGAGATAACCACGTGCGTCGTCATCATATTTGAATTTAGTGTCCTCTAGCAATCGATGCCCAATGTGTTTGCCAGGATCGTGACAAGTGGCGTTCTGTCGTCTCTGCCTACCCCGGACGGGATAAGGCATGAGTTTATGTATATGTATGTCTTCTAGCATTAGTAGTAAACTTATCATATAAAAGAGAGGCTTTTTGAAATTCTCTGCTACACCCTAAATATTCATCCAAAAGGGAAGTTACTGCAACTGTTTATTTTTCCTTTGAGTAAATCTATTACTTCTTCGAAGAGGTAACCTTTGTGTTTCCTAGGATTATCCTGTTTAAGACTTAACTTAAACCTTCTTTGACTTACCCCTGACATACGATAGCTGTTATGAACACGAAGTAGTTAAAGTCAGTTCGATATGCCCAAAACATCATCATCATCATCAATTTTCACACGTTTTCCAAAAAGATAATAAATATTATCTTAATAATATAAATATTATATTACTCTAAGATGCAATTAAAACATCAAGACACTTTAAAATTGCATTATTTGCAAAACTACATTGCTCTAATTATTATTGTTAAATTGCCATTTATTTATGCAATGTCATGTTAGTAGTAATGAGGCCAGCTGTGGTCTGTTTCTCTGTGGTTTCTATGCTACTATTGATCAAAAACGTTTATGATTTTCTTACAGAACAGTCTCATTACGGCCTTGCATTTATATACTTTAGGTTAGTTCATCATTGTATAGTTAATATTTTCGACTCGTCTTTGGTTACCCCTACCGCTCACTGTTCAGTTTGTGGTCCGCGGTCGGAACTTAGCGTCGGCGGCACGGCTGTCAACCGCGCCCCGTGCCACCCGTTCACTGTAATTCAAATAAATATTTAGATTTTAAATGTATTTTAATGCTTTTTGAATGTTAAGTGAGAATGGCTTATAGCAAAAGCGAATTGAGATAAATAAAACCGCTTGTTTAATTTATTAGGTCCATCAGAACAATACAAAGCAAAACGCATAAACACGCCCACGCGTGCTATCAGCAATTTAACATTATTATGGGGTTAATTATGATATCCACAATAACACTCATAAACAAAGTAAAAAAACCAGGTGGTGTCGGTCCACCTGCTTCACGTTGAAGGTGTCGAATCTAATCACCGCAGATTTGGTTGCAAAGGGGCAAATTTATTCATAACCTCGCATTTATCACCGTTGCCCTCTTTGGGTAGTTTTTCGCATGTATGAGAAAATTGCCGAAGCAAAATTCTATCACGCCGTTCTTTGAGGAGGGCGAGAGCCGTTAGAATTTTGTGCACCTTGCCGAAACCAATAAATCAAACTATTGCGTAATACTGCCCCTATATGCATAGAGATCTGTGCGAAGCTTCACTTTTATTTATTGCACTACTAAACAGATTTTTATGAAGGATTTATGAGAGGCTTAGTCGTTTGACTTGTTTAGAATTCATATCTTGATTCAAAATCTTTTTAAGTAAAGCAGAGGTTGAATGACCAGTAAACATATTTTAGGAAATACTGTGTTCGTTTTTTTGTTTTCGTTGTATATCGATATATTTTTTGTTTTGTTCACACTTTATTTTGTTTGTCTATGCTTTTATATAGTGTTTCTGAATTCGAGGACTAATTAGTAACTCTTAAAATAAGTAAAGGCACATTTTATTGACTTTATTCGTTTAGTCCATAGGCATATTATTATAATTAGAAATCATTTTATTTATGTTACACATAGCTAATCAAAAAAATACAGGCTACCGTTTCACGTAAGTTTTGTGTCACGTACAACAACTACTACTTATAATTCTATTGCGTGAAATTCGAACTCCTAACCTCGCACAACTAAATACAAAACCCACGAGGAACGCAAACAGACCAAGTTTAAAATTTACGACTCTAAGTTTTTAATGTTGCTCATGGAGCTTAAATCGCTTGTTTAAATTCTATTATCATCGATCATTTCATACAAACACTAAATCATGTGGGGTGCCTATGTACAAAATTATTCCGTACAATAAACACGCATTTGACATAAAACTAACATCAATAAATTCTTGTACTTTGCCGTTCGAGATATACCTAATTATTTATTGTGACATAATGTGTGAGACGTCATGTTATTAACTAAAATAGCCATCAATAAATCTCTATGACTTCGATAAATAGGTTTGGCCGACGGTTCACGCCGATAACAAACTAGTGGCTACCAGATGTGTGCCGGGCGCGTATCGGCACATCGATCGCTCCCTACGTCCGAGATGTGATCGTCGGCATTCCTGCATCCCGACATCGGAGATAACTGAAAACATTACGTTTAATAATTTATCTATAGCAATTCGTCTGCCCTCGGCTCCCTGTGTCTTATATTGGCCGTACCGCGCCCGGCACCGTTTCTTACTACAAATATTCACCAGATAGTAGCATTACAAATATAAATGTCGCTAAAGATAAACCAGTTAATGTAATTTAAATTTACTGCAGATACTTAACTGATTAAAAGGATAATTTTCTCATATCTGCTAAAAGGCTATGAAGGATTTTAATGGAGTTGCTGTACATGCAGTATGAGGAGCCTACAAGTATAAAAACAGTCAACTTGTATGTGTAACTAATTGCAGTAATCGTTTACGCTATGTATGTCCCTATATTATGTTCATCATACAATAAGTAAAGCTTCTGATGAATTCTGATCACAGAGTAAAGTATGATTAATAAATTCAGTGTTCTGTATATTCAGTAAACGACTAACGAAACCCAAGATTTGGTTCATTAATATTTCTATCGAAGTCAAATACCTAACTTGGGAATACTTTCACGGCACATTCGACGCATAATCCGAAAGCAAAATCAATGAGACATTCCTACACGGCGGTCGAGGGTTCGCGATGCAGAGGAACTTTGGAGTTTAAATGAGTTCACCTTTAGATGTGATTTTCCCTTGATGTAGCCACGTACTTACGCAAGATTGATTTCTGAAATTTTAATCTTCTATTATTATTCACCATAAAGAAGTTAAGGACAATCTGTATATAAAATCTAACCACAAAAACGAAATTTAATTTTAAAGAGACTGATTAAGTTTGAGGTATGTTAACTTTGATTCTCATACTAAAATAGAGGCGTAGTTATGGCAGAATAGAACCAGTACAAAGCTTCGTAACAACGTTGAAGTTAAATGTAGTAATCAAAGCAATATAAACAAAAATAAAGCTGATTTAGTTTTCACATTAACAAAAGCGGACAAGACGATATAAAACAACATAAATCGGACCCCGCCGCGTGAACTGCGGACTTGCTTCACTCATGCGCCGAGAACATGAACAAATACTTTATTGCGCTCATCGGAACATCCCTGGGAACACGTTGCACGATCGATGAGTTACGGTACATTGCGGCTGTCAATTTCGCGGTATAAAATTCCTCTTTGGACACGACAAAGGCAGCTGTCATCGTGTAGCTTGAAGGGTCGCCGCATCCCTCGAGGCTAAGCCCCCGACGTCCGACGAAGACACGCACGTCGTCCGAAACTCGCCTAATCCGCACCTACTCCACACATAAACCCATCTAATTGTTAATAAAAGGAGGAATTCGGAAGCGTGCGGTTACATCACTTGGATGGACTCTCTAATTGATTTTTACTGCCCTTCTAATTTAATGCGAGTTTATGGGGTTAATCGGTGCTAAATATTGTTTAACGCTAATTATGTGCAGTCTGCTTTTGCGATCGTTAAAGGCATCTGCAGAGGAGGACAATTAGTTAGTCTCTCCTTAAGCTGAGGTCAAGAATTTGTCCAAAGTTACAATTCTAATATCTCTTATTACCATATAACACTTTAATCTACATTTACTGACATCTAAGATTTGTAAATTTGTACCAAATCTTCAGTAACTTAACGCAGCATGTTGTTAGTGAAATCCATAGAATTATTTACCAAAAATATTATGGATATCGTATGCACCACAAGTAAAGCAATAAACAAGAAAAAGACAGTATACTCAACAGCGGGATGATGCATAGAAAAATTCCAACATTTTATTATATTTCGAACTCATCTTAATAACTCGACCAATATTTTTTGTTAAACGTCTTATTTTCTAGTGAATAAGAATTTGTTGGGACTCCTTGAACGTGTACAACATAATGTTATTATAATTTATGTCATACTAAGCAGGTGAAGATATACGAGGGGGTCATTCATTTTATTAAACATGTTTGCTAAGTCAATTTTGTTATTTTTTTGTCGCTCGTTCGTGGGCATCTATCACGCAGCGTGCGGCCGCTTTCTCGCGCAGCTCTTTATTACGGCACCAATGATTTCCGGAGGTCGAGTAGAGCCACTCGGCGCACTCCTCACTCCTCATGCCTCGCACTCCACATGATACTGCATTTGCATAAAAACAAATAAAATCAAATGTTCTTTGTATGGTATTACAGGCATCTACGTGTACTTTGTACAAACTCATAATTATACATGTGACTTACCTTGTTTATTACGTAAAGATAGTAGAAAACCTTTAGTTTTCACATAAAACTTTTATAACAGTCCGTTTATAAAATACTGACATTAAAATTTACATACTCACGATAACCACAGCTTACCTAATATCACGACAATTTCATTTGTTTAAAATATTAAATAATAAAGAAAATTTATCCAACACAAGTTACGTAGCTAATCGTAGAGCGAATAGCGAAAAAGATAACAAAAGGATCGATTCCACTTTGAAAGATATATTTCGCGATATTATAAGAGAAACATTTGCGCAAAATGCGAACATCGGGACCATCCATTATGCGATGTCGCCGACAGACCGACCACCTCTCGCAAAAGCACTTTGTATTAAGTCAACAAATCCAAAAACCATTCAAAGGACATTTGTTTCCATGAATAATAATATGTAAATACTTTATTATATACAAGTTTGTAGAGCTGTTATGACTACTTCGTGATGCAGTGATGTATTAAACCGTGTACTTTAATTGTATATGGCACTTTTTATTACCTTTGTTAATTTCTTTGATAAACATTCATACTAACTAGGATTTAGGTGTTTTTTATATATTCTTGATTGTTTTCCCTCTTAGAATAAGCATTGGCGGAGCACATAAATGTTCATTGTAATTTATTCAGATTAGTTTTATAATCTTATTGTTACTTTCTTTACCTAATTGTAGAACATGGTCATCCCGAACGGACTACACGACTCAGAGTCACAGGAATATTGGACTTGAACCACGATGGTGGACCAGCTGCCTGGGACACTAGGTAAGTCTTCGGAAATATAAATCTAGATCCTCCGCCTCCGCCTCCGATGGACATTGATTGCTTCAATGCCACTGCTATCTTTACAACAGCTGCAGGGCCGTTAAGCCCCGCTTCTGATTGCCGTGTGAACCACCTCACTATTTTCTGGGATTGCTTCTTTCACTTTAAATACCCCATTGACGAACATTTGTGGTCAAATGACTAACGATGATTAGTATTTCCTGTTTTATCACTTGTAAACTCATATTGTACGTCTAGTAAGTATTAAATAAGTAAAATACCGCGTAAGTGTCTTCGCGGATTCGACAGTCATTTGTACAAGACAAAAAAATTGGTAAACTAAGCTTAAGTTCGATTTTCGTTCGATTCAAATCTTTGTGTGCAATAATTATGAATGTTGTTTGCTTTGATCTGAAAGTGTTATGTACAATAAGTATTTACAAAAATCAAAGTATTTTTTTTATCCGTTGTTTAGTACCCCATAACACAACCCCAGCTTAGTTTGAGATTAGGCAGAGCTGTGTGGAAGTGTGAAGAGAATTATTATTTTTAACATTTGTTAAGCTTGGCATTTGGTTGATCAAGGTAGCTCCCAGTTCTTGCAGGGCTTTATAGAGGCTTTACTCCGTCGCCATATTCCGGCATATGAGACCCACAAGTTATTGTCGTAAGTCTGGGTGTACTTTGTGTCCGTTAGTATATGTTTGTAAAAGTCCCCGCGACACAGGGCATAATCCCTACTGCAAGATTTGTAGTTTAAAAAAAAATGGTTTGAAAAAATACAAGTTCCTTAATTAACTCATTTATTGTATGAAAATAGTACACAGCTTACATATATTTTGTAGGCCTCATAAAGGATTCATTTATAAATCGTTGCCTTTTAGGTATGAATTGATGATTATTGATAAAATTAATATTTCTAAGCAATTGTAAGGTTTTCAGTTATCTAGTACCCAAATTGTCTACAATATTCGCTTTGCTTCTTAACTAGGTGGCGTTATGTTATATAGGAATTTATTGTCAAACTAAATCATTTTAATAACCATGATAAAAATGTACACTATAGCGATACGCTTTTAGCAGAGGAAACCTATCATTACTTTTCTGATCTTATAAGGAGAAGTCACTTTTTTCACATAGGAAATGTTGTGTATACGACCCTTGCCTATCTACCGGTCTATATTTAGATCAGTAGAGGAAGTCTCAGAAGCTTGATAATGTATCCAGGACATTCATACAACGATTATGTGTGGAAATAATGATAGACTAACCGTATGGTGACGGAATAAGAATACATACCCCATTTTATCCCCTTGGGGTCGACTAAGAATGTTCGCAGATTTAGAATGATAAGATAGATGTAGTAGTAGGTATTAGTATACCTTATCTATTCTAAACCATTAGTTATCCATAAAGAGGTCGGACAATTCATCTGCTCTACGCGAAGAGTGTCTATTTGATTAACATTTATTTTATCAGTTGTCTGTGTTCCACTCCAATACATTAGTAATACAATTATCATTACTTTAAATATTTTAAAAAATAAATTTTATTATTCAATTATTACGAGAATAAATTGGTGTAGCTGTATGTGAATGTGTTCCGAGGACGAGTTGCTTGTCCCGTGAGTTTTACAGATTTTAATTTTCCTTTTGTCTTTATGGATCACGAAATGTTTTGTGTAGTGGTGCCCCGGGAGGCCAGTGCCGAGACCCCCCGCCGCGGCTTCCTTCCTACATCGCCTCACTACAAAAACTCTTGTTATAAAAATGCACGAGGAACAAAAACGCTTACGTCGGGTGACAAGTGGCTTTTGTTTATAATATTTGTTGATTTGTTCAAATTGTTTATGAATGTTTATAACACCTGATGACTGTGCTCTTTTGAAGCTTAAACATGAGCTGACTTTACATTATAAGTATGTAAACAGATACGTGATACCTTTTTTTTAGTTTAGTTGAAGGATCTTAATAGATTTTTTTATTATCTATGTGTCTCATAAGATTGAAAATTTTAGTAGGACTTTAACTATGTCATCATTACAGCCCATAAATGTCCCACTGCAGGGACGGACATATTGTATTCTTACTCCGTCACCACACGGATAACTTTTACTATGTATTCTATATTCATTGGTAGCGTTTAAGATTAATAAAATATGTAGTTACAATAGCTTCGTTTTATAAGGTCTACAATGAGCGACATAGTCAAATTGTAACAAAGCTTCTTAAATAAAGACTTAAAAAGGTCTACAATAAAGTTTGGATTTCCTAGTAATAAGTCTTCTTAGTCTTAGTATGTAAAAGAAGTTCTGCAAATTAAATTATGTACCTACAACAGGTAAGTTACTAAGAAAACATTAGCATTTGAATGTGGTATACAAACTTCTTCTAATAAAGGAGTAAAGCCCAATTTACACATCGACAAGTACAGTAGCGAGTTAAGTAGTAAGTTGCTGATTAAGTTGATTTAAATAGATCTCCATCCTATTTTTTGGCAAGTTAAGTTGGCGAGACGCGAGAGAGGGGGCTACTTCGTACTTAACTCGCCAAAAAATAGAATGGAGATCTATTTAAATCAACTTAATCTTAAAATACTACTTAACTCGCCACTGTACTTGTCGATGTGTAAATCGGGCATAAGAGATGAATACTGTCTTGATACCTTCATGACGTTTTGAAGTCTGCTCTCTTCTCTCTTTATCGACCGAGTAAGAATATGCTATGTTAGCATTCAATCAGATTCCCTGGATATCCTATAATCTATATAAACAAAAGAAGTATAACTTGACATCAAATCCTATACCAACCTTTATGCAAGCGTGGTATTAGTTAGCCAAGTTATCTTTTGTCACGGGAGATGGTGTACAAGAGGTTACACTAGGTTAATAAATGGGTAAATAATTTTAGCTCACACCAAGACTCAAACTCAAAATATTTATTGCTCTCCATATGTTTACAAAGGTGGTAACAATACATATATACTTAGATCAAATATAATAAGAACTATATAGAACAAGAACAGCCTCTTTTACTACACTATCATGTTAATGTAGGATGTATAGGTATGTGAAGTATATTAAAGAAAGTATCGTTTATTAAAAGTCAAGAAGTTCTCTATAAGTTTGAGTATTGTTATTGGTTTCCTTTATTGAAAAGAATATTACAAGAACAAATTCTTTGGAACTATCTCGTATTTTTGTTTCCTATAAAATCTG
The DNA here is from genome assembly GCA_905475405.1 of Schrankia costaestrigalis. Classification (NCBI taxonomy): domain Eukaryota; kingdom Metazoa; phylum Arthropoda; class Insecta; order Lepidoptera; family Erebidae; genus Schrankia; species Schrankia costaestrigalis. The sequence goes on along the minus strand of FR997825.1, from coordinate 18,509,088 downwards.
AGGTCTTACTACATTGTTTAATTGTAACTATCTAAGCAGAGCTTTTTTATTTTATCCAAATAAGGTATTAAATTATACAAATTTATAAAAGTGTTCTTTAGCTGTTTTCACCGTGTGTGATATTATGTTTTCTCCTTCGGCATCTCATATCCGTGATCAAGTCTACAGCCAACCGCGTAAGGTCATTTAAGGATAGTAATAAGAAACAATATAACATTACCCCCCCCTTACTCATAAACGCCTATTAAATTTTAGGAAAAATCTAGCTAAAAGGTGATTAAATTTAAGAAGCGTTTATTAGTAAGGGGGTACATTGGTAAACTACTTACTTGGTAAGACTAACGGTATTGTATATTATTATGTAAACATAATAAATATAAACAATGAACCTAGCAAGAGGTGGACAAGTGGACATACTACCAAGAACAGTATTTTATAAACTTAAATCCTGGTTACAAAAACTAATAATCTTTCTTTAGCCAATGTAAAATTTTAATAATTAAGTACCCTTTATTTTTATACTATATAAGTACATTTTAATGGTGTGAATGTAAATCTTATTTGTAATGTAACAATAGAAATCAACTGCAAATATCATGATGGCTGTCATAAAACAATGTAATAATTTTGATGGTTACACAATTTTATATTTTTTACTTTTACGGCCTACGTTCATTAAATTTAACTCGAGTTTGGGAAGCACGGTGCTCATTAATTTCTCTTTATTATATTCTCTTGTAAATTTAAAACTATGTTGTAAAATGTAGAGCGTGTCATAACAAGCGTGCAAACAAGTTGTAAAACACCTACGTCCGACGAGCGACCGAAACCAGAGAACTTTATTAGCTGACAGCTCAGTATAAAACGGTGTCATTATCGAGATATCATACTAATTTAGAATGTTAAATTTATCATATATACGGTATTTGGATGAAAACATACAAGTTGACAACACGTGTAGTCGCTATCTACGCGGACGGATCGGACGCCCCGGGGCGCGGGCCCGACTTGCCTGCAACGCTCACCGTGACCTAATGGGCGGGGATAAATCATGTGTATATCTAAAAAAAAACATACAAACAAACCCAGAAACGGACCAATGTTGAATAAACAAAATTCATGGAAATGGGGACAAATCTGACAATACCAAGTCCGGTGGTCCGCGGATTCACCGTGTGAGCCGTATGCGAATCCCTCTATAATGACGTCATATTACCGAGATCTGACGACAACTATATTTTCAATAACGTTTTCTTCTACTTTGTGGTATCGTGAGAAATGTCTTGTTGATATTTACTTAATATACTATTTATTGTATAAGAACTTTTAATGTATGGATATCAAGACTTATGTAAATTACTTACAAATATACTTTAAATGGTTTCTTCCTACATTAAAGTATTTATGCAATAAATGTAATGGTGTTTCTCATCTAAATTAAATCCTAAAATTGTACAACATTTTTATTTACGAACCGCATAATCAACAACAAAATCCTCTTATTACAGCAAATATTAAATTAAAGTGTCACTCAACGCCTATGCAAACGAACGATAAAGAGCTGTTGCTTCGACAAAATAAAGATATGAATTCCCTCCTAATGCGATTAAACGAAAAGTGCAACAAATTAAATTCTCCCACGCGAAACGTCCCTTGTACAAAGAAAGACATTACGTCGGGCCCCAAATAGGAGCAATTCATAAAACTGAGCGAGCCCTTTGATATGAAAATACAGCTAATCCGGGGCACGCGCGCCGAGCTCCGGGAGGTGACCTGTGTTTGTTTGTTTGTTCCTCGGTATCATGTTGTTATTTATTTATCATATCCCTGGACTTTTCAATACTCTCCTCCTAATTTATTAATGCACCGATCGTATACGATTATAAATTATAATTTATCCCGAGATTAATGAATATAAGTGTGTTATAATCATTACGTGGTATTTCTTTAAATATCTCTGGAATTTTTGTTCGTATTAAGCTTTATTGGTTTAATATTTGGTAACGAATTATGACGACACCTTATACAAAAGAACTTTGACAACACGAAGTCGTATTTTGTAATCTGTGACAAATAAGATTCGATTATTTTGACCGTGGACCTCAGCGAGCCACGTTTTTGTGCCTCAAGCCGGATGTGTGAAAAAAAAATGTCCGATAAGATGCGATAGGTACTATTGTACGATTTTATTTACTGAGATTAATAAAACTAGAATGCTTTCATATAAACAATTAAATTAAAAGATAATAAATTATATTACAATTTTGTTTTATATAGCTTTGGTGCAGTTAGATAAGCAGTTAAACGGATGTAGTAATGTTAGGTCGCAAGGTACTTGAAACTTTATAACCTTCGTTAGGCAAAACAATAATCGTTTAAATATTATAGTAACAGTGAAAAGGCTGGGTTATTATTTAAAAGGTATTATTAAAAGTCATTTGGAACACAGTATTATGAGAATTAATAAACACCAAAACGAGTGTTTGTTCTTTTTTAATGGTTTTGATATAAGCACCAGATGATTGGACGTTGCGGTCGCCCCGAACGGTTTTATTAATTTTAAATTGATTTCGATTGTAAAACCCCTTTTTTGTATACCGTGGAGAGATCCACAAAGGATGAATGAAGTTATTATTGCTACCAACAAACATTTTTATGGTTCTGTGTTTCTCCATACGCATCGTAAAAAAACAACTATTTTTGTACACAATTACTATAATTATGATTTCATATGCAATTGTTATTTTGATTTAAGATATTTTGCATGATTGGTTTTTTATTTTATTAGGCGATGAAACGTTTTATTCTTGTTATGATTTATTACATCTACCTGTAATACTGTTAGATTAATATACCTACAGCGATGTCAAATTTTCTCCTTTTCTTTTACAGTAACTAATTACTATAGCAATAGATCGATATAGTGTATGAGTAGTAGTTCTTCTAAATACCTACCTAAATAAGGTAAGGGACTTTTTAAAATACTTACTTAGTTATTGATTTGTGTTTAATTTTAAGAAATATTGAAATCTTTACCAATTTTGAACTTTAAACAACCTTTAAAACCGAATTAATCGATTATGTCTACATTTAAAAAAAACAATACAACCGAATTGAGAACCTCCTCCTTTTTGAAGTCGGTTGAAAAATATAATACCAAAAAGAGTATAATTTTAATACAAAACTAACGAAACGTAGAACTAATGAAATCACTTATAGATCGGTAGAACAATCATCATTAATCCCGGTAATGAGAGTTGAAACTACACGGGGCGTTCATGTCAAATCTAGTAAACATGACGTTGGAGCCCGCTATCGCACCACGATCAATGATGTATCGATATGTGTATTTCATTAAGCACGTACGTTACTAAGATATACACGCACTAGATATGTTAAGGAATGTCTACCGTGTTATTGAAATAAATTCAATTATAACAATCCATTAAGACAGACACTCTCCGTGTGGTGACGGAGTAAGAATACAATGTGTCACCATCCCATGAATGTCGTAAAAACCGACTAAGGGATTATCCGTGAATATTATATTTACGTAATAAAAAGAAGAAAAACTTGAAATAAAACCCTAAACCAATCCGTCTGGCCAGCGTGGTATTAGTAGGCCAAGTATCTCTCCGTCACGAGAGGAGGCCCGTCCCTGCAGTAGAACATTAGTGGGCTGTTATGATGAGGATGACGATGATCCAGACAAATGTGTCTATGTAGTTACATAACAGACACTTCGGTGGCGTGACGGTAGTGCAAGCAAGGTAAAGCAAGTTATTTGTGAAATCCACAAATTATTGTCCTGAGTCTGGGTGTTATTTGTGTCCGTTAAATTGATGTTAGTAAAAGTTCCCGCGACACAGGGCATGAACCCCATGAGCTTTCTTTAAAAAAAGAAAAAAATAAGACACTCAAAATTAGTTATCATAGGCGATGAAGTTCTGGGAAACATTGACAAAATGACTTTTTTAAGTTCTTAAGGAACTGTCAGGATAAGGGCAATGCGTAGTAATAAAAGGAAAATGTAAGAAAGGCCTTTGCTCTTGAGTGGAATAGTATAGGCTCAAGGAAAGAGAAAATAATGAATAAACTAATTAATTATTATTAAATTACTGCGCATGTTCATGCAAAAGCTCGAATTACCTAGTAATCGGAGCATCTGAAGTTTTTACAAAAATACCAAATACTTAAAAAGAGTGTTTATAAATTATCAACAAAGATTTATATACCTACTGCTTTTTACATAATTTACGGTACTCTAAGTTCTAAGTTATTGGGGGTCGGTTTCCGCACTTAGTCCTTGAGGTGGACCATTGTACGTGAGGGCACTCGTCATTCCAGCCAGACCACCTCCCTCCAGAAGCGTATCAGGTATCCGATTTTGTTTACGGTACTCTTTATTCGCATTTTTTATAAATTTTCTCTGTTTACTAATTTGTGATGTAGCCGAATGATAAAATGCTAATTAAATATGTGCCATCTACTGTCAAAGGTTATCTTTTATAGCCACTACCACCTTTTTAATTAATCTTATGATGATGAAATCAACATAAAAATAATGTTAATTAATTAAATGTTTTAAAACTGATACATATTTTAAGTGTTTTGGTATCATTTTAAAAGTTAGACGTGTTTAATTGATTAATAATAAAGTTAGGGTAAGGTTGCGATCATTGGACTAGCGCTTTGTTTGGACCACTTCAATATTTCGCGATCTATTCATATTTGAACCCGATATTTGCATCGAAACGATAGCCTTACAACCCCCCACACCGCGCTCCAACCGGCCAGTACCGCAGCAGACATCATGAGGAATGGACGGACTTCGCTTTGTTTCTCGGACGTCGAACATAATTTTTACGCGGCAAATAATAGCATGTAAGTACTGTTATGTTAATTATTTTAATGTGATTTTTTTACTAGTATAGTACAGTAATTAAGAATATATACTATCGTATATTTTTGTTGAATAACGTGCTACTTATTTTTTTAAATAAATATTTAGTGGATGTTAGTGAGTTTCTATCAATGGACTGGCACGAAGCTATTTTATTGAACCGGTCCAATCATGGCAACTTCTATAATGTCTGTTATTTAAAAAAACAAATCTGTTTATTTTAGCATCGCAAAATGAGGAGGAGAGAGAGTCGCGTATGAAACTAGCTTAGGGAAAAAAGAACTTGGATTGAATGAGGTAATCAGAATGTTTCGAGTACCAAAAGCGACGATAAAGAGAAGATTTTACGTACCTGAAATATTTTTGTGTTTTTGCATGCCAAATAAAGAAATATAATTAGGGTCGACTAATTAATGTAACTATCTATTTTTTTTCGGAAATAAAATAAATTTGATAAAAAAAATATTTTACTTTATTAATTTTTTTACATGCACCTTGTATGGACCAGCCACCTATAATGCCCTAAGTCCAATTATAGCAACTAAGTGGTCTGATGAAAGAGACGGTGGTTCAAACAAGGAAACCATCACAAAGTTTAATTTTCTTCTTTTGCGACTATATTTATAATAAAATTAACTTAATTATGTTAGTTACCTATAATTGAATATACAGACTAAACGTTTACATAGATTTTGTTTTATTTAACGCTCTATTTTAGCTACCAGGTCTGTTTAAAATTAAGTGGTCCAATAGTCGCAACCTTACCCTATCTAGATATATTTTACATATTTGTAGAATAGAATATACCTAGGTAGAATAGAATAGAATATTTATTTTGCAAATATGGGTAGAGAAGACATTATACACGACATTAAACATAGAGTTCTGCTATATTTTAGTATATAGTAAATACCTAGGTTTACTATTACAGTGCTATATTAGTTAGTATTTATTAAAATCACAAAAATTGTCACCTCGTCATATTAATAGAAACATGCTTTACAATTTGAGTTATTATTATTCTCATTCTTTTCACGAACTCGTTATAAAAGAATCATATCTATTAAGGAGTTTGGAGGCATAACCTTTAATGGTCGTCTTAAACTTCCATACTCTTCATACTAGCTTTTTAATGTCCCCATGAAAGTCAATCAATTGGAAATAAATATTGGCGGGAAGCCGATGGATGAAGGAGGCACAAGACCGCACAAGGTGGCAATACTAGGAGGAGGCCTATGTCCAGCAGTGGGCGTCGATTGGCGGTTATGATGATGATGATGATTGTTTGATTAAAGTATCTTTCTTTTTCTAGGCTTTACTTTTACAAAACTAAAAAGGGTGTGACATTTTCTTATCTAAGCAATGACATAATAATGTCATCTACTATGTAACACAAATAAATAAAATACAAAAAATAAATGAAGGTAACGAATTCACTTCCATGATTAAAGTCGTTAACACATCCAGTACATTTAAACATCGTCGTACGGGATGCATGGGTGGGTGTCCTTGGCTTCTCCAGTCATCGATCATATCTGAACTTCGTTCACTATAGATGCTCACTAAACATAACGCCGCATATTATATTCATTATGATGCTTTAGATTATCAACTAATATTTATTTTGTTTTAATAAGGAAGTTTATTTAGTTAAGGTTTTTTTATTTTATTTGAAACCGGTTTCTTGTAGTGTTTTATTTGTACGTATAAAGATGTAGAGTCGAGGAAAGATACATTTTAAGAGTTTTATCTGTAATTATGGTAAGAAAACTTTCGATAATAAAAACAAACAGGAAGTTTAATCTGTTGTTGATGTTGGTAACTTACTATTAATACGTCTTTGCTAATAGCTAATAGAAGCTTATAGAACAAAATTTTAAAGCATAAAGAATATTAATTGATTCTAAACCCATACAATTATTTATTTATTTTATTTATAACCAACTTAAACTAACAGTACATAGCACCACGCGCTTAAGTTACAGGTACAGAATAAAATATATATTTATACTTATACTACGGAGCAACAGCGTGCATTCGCAAAAGCACCTGGGCACTCAGCTGAAGTCCCGGGAAAAACAAAAACGCAACGAATTTGTTTAGCAGAAAAAATATTAGGTACAAATGAAAGGTAAACAACACATAATACATTTTAATGCCTGAAACCATCTGACAGATTAACTAAGGTATCATAATCAACATTCTACCTTTGTATTATTTGTTTATTATTTACACAGCGCCTGCGCTTTTGGACACGGCAACGTCTAACAGAAGTATGCATCACTTTTCTCTTTTTAATAGGCGTTATGCGCATGCGCCGCTTTCAACGCTTTGTGACAACAGGTTTTATGGTTTCTAGTTTTACCTTTTATTTTGTTTAAAACAAAAAAGAAGTTGACTCTTTTTTATGAGATAAAAATGTTTGTGTTGCCAAAATATCTAATCGTCAGACTAAGCTATATCTACATATACTTACATAAATACCTATTTAAAGGTAACATACAAGTAGGTATAATAATATAACTTATGAAATAGTATGGAACTTGGTAGAAACTGTGGTTTATCATTATTTTGTAAACTGCCTTAAGCGTGGAGGGCTCAAACAAGTTTTCGATGTTTGTTTTTTTGCAAAATACCTATGTTTCTTATCTTCATAAACTTAGTTAAGTTCTTGCAAAAACAAATAAAATGTACCAATACTAAAAATGCAAAAGATTTCGAAGTAAATTCGAGATTATGAAATAAGTTAGATATAGAGTTTCTTTTATTACGAGTAGGTATATTGTTACCTTGAATTCGAATACTGATATTATAGGTTACAAAATTAAGGAATTAGAGACTCCTGATACGTTAAATAAGTTATGAAATACGATAGTAAATGAGTCTCAAATAAAATTAAATTTACTTACCTGCCTCAATCAAAAGGCATTTCAAAAATTTATTTAGCTTCTAGTACTTTAATTATACCTAAACAGATACTTACAAATTTATCATCATATCACGTTTATGACTGCAGAGAGAGATCCCCTTTAGATCCAGTGTAGGAGATAAACTTGGAGTATAGTATAACAGGTAGCTTCTCCTTTGAACAATAACCCAACTCATAAACTCCTCTTAAATTTAATCATTGTTTAGCGAGATTTTTATTAGGAAAACCAACCTTATACATACCAAACAAATTCGTAAGAATTTAAGCTAATCAATTGACTAAAATTTAAGAGGCGTTTATGTATATATAATGTTGTGAGACTTGTATAGATAGAAAATTTATATCTATCTCACTCATAAGCAGTACTCTGCTAGATATAGCCTTTAGAAAATCTTCTTTTTCATTTCGTTTTCCTGCCCGTTTAATTCAGCCATTTCCAAATAAACTTATTTTTTTTTACTTATATTTTTATACATTAATTTAGTTATAAAGGTAAGCCTTTTATTATACTTACCTCTGCAGATAAGGGGCTCCAGTGGTTTGCACCTTTTTGGAATTTGGAAGACTCGAAAAAAAGTATCTTTCTGGATTTGATCTTCGATGAAGATAGGAGATAAGGAGTAAGTAGAAATACAAATAAATCCATTTATAAGATAATTTGTAATTATTATTAGCTAATTATTATACCTAATTTATTATTTTCAAGGCACAAATACTTACACTTAAAATCTTTTTGACTAGGTAAGTACTAAGTAAAAACTTATACCTTTTCATAAACTTTTTTCGTATTGACAATTAAGCATACTTGTAATGTGTGTTAGTTTTGACATCTAGATTTATTTTTAAAGCACAATGATATGGTATATTCATTAGAAATTTACAAAAAATGATATATTATAGTGACCCAATTCTAATGTATGATATCTTACTTGTAATACAATATGTTATTGTCTGAGGTATCATGACTACATAAAGTAACAGTCAGACAGTTATCTAAATAGAATAGTTGGACAGAATTTGTAATGATGTATTTCACAGCAGTGTCCTTGACACCTACCGCGTGGGGGACTCACGATGCAACAAAGTACACTGACATTATTTTACCTTGCCATGTCATCCCATACATCTTTACTGACAATATTTTACCACCGACCCTTATTTCACGGAATCCGACCATATTACGTCGGACAACATTCAGACATATAAGCAAACATCTTAATGTTTACTAATGAAACATTTCTAAATACATTGATTGATGATGTTCACTCACACGGTTTTGTGTAGGCTCGCATTATTCTATTCATAAGTCGCGCTGCGGGATGCTGAACGTCAGCGTTGGTGGCTTTGCTATTGTTCAATGCGGACACAATTCGGCAAAATATTCCCGTGGTTTTTTTTCACTGATTTCCTTTCGAGTGGGTCATTTAAATTTCATGCGTATTTTAGCAAGATAGACGTCTCTGATGGGTTTCCATTAGGAGTGAATGATTAAGAGGTCGACTGTCGATGTAGCGGGGTGTTAGCGCTCGAGGGCCGATGTCTCGGGGGAGTGTATGGAGCCCCTGACACCAGAGTGTGGTTCTGTGCTTGCAATTAACTCCTCTATTGCTCGAATAAGTATTTCTCGTTTCTGTCGATTCAATTCGAACATATCTAGACTACTTAATCGTATATCAGATAACGGCGTGAAGAGCAGTATTTCTTATATAGATACTTGACATTGGTTGCAGTGTTAAAACAGGTTATGATTACACAGAATTGCATTGTTTTTTTACTCTACATACTTACACTAAGTGTTCTTTACACATACACTGAGTGTTTTACATGTTGCTACTTATTTGATAAGTCAATAAGAAAACTCTATTAAACAAACAGCGTATAAGATCTAGAAGAAATTATGATTGGTAAGTATGAATCATTTGGCAAATGCATTTAACCCATATAAGTAAACAACGTACTCCTAATAAATTGTTATTATGGGAACACAAATTAAACAGGTAATCAGTGGTATGAAAAATAAATTATGGTACCTACTTACCTACATTTTTAAGTATAGTGATACAAAAATCAAAGTCCATCCAGTTTTTTAGTTCTTGTATGTCGCTAACTACGTTATCGAGATACAAAATGACACATTTTATGTTAGATTCAAGTAAGTAATCATCATCTTCTCGGACTTTAAAACGTTTGATTCTGAATACACAATTATAGCTTTCAATACTGACACATTTTAATACCTACATATCTTTACAGAAAAAAATATAATCGTAAGTAGATTACAAAACACTAAATTAAATCCATTGTATAAAGTAAAATCAAAGTCAACAAGTCAGTGTAGTGTAACGATAGTTGGTAACAAAGCAGTGAAACGTCAACGGCTGTGATTGCCAATATAAAAGTTAATCATGTTAGTGCGTCGGGGTGGGCCGGGTGTCGCGATATCATTGTCCCAGGTTAGAGCCCTGCCACCCCCCGCAAGGAATCCTTGCTTATTTAATGCAACGATGCACACGTAAACATCTAAATAACTTTTGTGTGACACTTCTCCCCCTACCCTCTAATTTTACTAAGTAGCCGTATCTTTACAAATGTATTGGGGAAGAAACATTCAAACCAAATGTGTTTTAGGAGCAGATTTGTTGTTTCGTACCAATTGAAATGAACGTGGAACAAAAAACAATATTTATGTTCATCAAATGGGTACTTTTTCTTTTTAGGGATACAAGATGACTCTGGTAATTAGTTTTGATGAAGAAAATTTTTGAATGAAATTTAAAACGGATGCTGTTGACAACTTCAATGTGTCTGTTGTTTGTTATAAGTACTACCCAAATAGGCAAAATTTATTTATGTTAACTGTATTATACTTTTTTATTTTATTAATGTTTTTTCAGTTTAATGTGACGAGTAGAGCGTTATTGAAGTTAGTAGTAGTTGAGTGTAGGCTAGTTGATATCGATATTCGTCGTCCGCATGCACGGGCAGGCCGGCGCCTAGCACATTCTGCCCTAAGCTCGCTACCCCACGACTGCTGCCACTCTCCTGTCACAGCTTACGCAAGCCGTCTGACAGCCTCCCAATAATTCGTTACGAAAATGTGTTAATCGCGCGCACAACACTTTCACGGTTCGCAGCACTGAATTAGATTAGTACGATGACAATAGGTACATCTGTAGCTGAATGAGACTCGTCATATTTTGACAGGTATCGTCACATGTCCCTACCCTTGTCTGCCCACATACACGTGTTAGTGCGTCCCGCGTGGACTCGCGTCCGTTCTAACGTTCGATGTCAGACTTTTTTCCTCACAAAAGTCGTGATTTCACGCGGCGCGAACATTCATCCGATTGTCGTGAATTTCGTTATCTTGTATTAGCGAGCGTGTGAGGTAATATTGAAAAAATAATACGTTTGGGATTTGACGGCTCCCCATGTGCGCACGGCAGCTTCCTTTTCACTGCAACGCTCCTATAAATGAAACGGGATGATAAATTTATTTAATGTATACAAATGTTTGGACATTTTTATTTTGCTGTCGTTTAGACGTAGGTAACATAATTTAGTTCACCATGTGTTAAGTCGTTACAACGCTTTGAGTAGGAAGTGGAAAAAATGTTTTACGACTTTTAAGAGATAGTATGACAAACCAGACGTTCTCTATAACGTCTTCGATGCTTTAGTAATCTGGTATTTTTTTACTTATGTTACGCAAAAAGTTAATAAATGAACTTACTTCACAGTCACGTCAGTAAGATTGACTCAATTACAGAATACACAATTATTTCTACAATGTTTCACTTCGGCAGTTCTCAACATACGTAACATTCACTAAACAAGTTGATTATTACTCTATCAGTTATTTAAGGACTGGCCGAGAGTCGATTAAAGGCTCGGTATAAGTGAAATAAAATTTGCCGGTTCATTAAAGAGAGGTTTCATTCGGGGTTTCCGTCTAATTGATCTCTGGCCGGGGTAATTATTCACAGGGGGTATATAAAGTAATTATTGCTGGGTAGCCCTTTTTCCTTGTCGCTGTATGCCCCCTTCCCCCCCACAGCTAATCACCGCCCGCGCCCGGTGTCAATGACGGCTCGCAACTGTGTCTTGGATCGCGATGACAGGATTTTAATATATTTTGTTGTTGTATGTAAATGGCGTCGCAGATGTCGCATCGAGTAGAGGATGATACACATAACTCCCCACATCGTTTGTAAAGTTTCGAGCGAATTGTAAATGTGTCTAACGTCGAATACAGTGGCGTTAAAATATTATGTGTTAACTAACATGTTTACATGTTGGCAGTCTAACACAACACTTCTGATGAAGAGCTTCCAAGTGACCCGTGGGAGTAAATTAAGAAAAGAGAACACTTAAACGTTATCAGAACGTAGGTACTCGACTGACGAGGTTAACAGCAAACAATTACAAACCATAAATTAACATTACCCTTAACAGCCTCAAAAAACCTACGCAGGATGAAAAGGAGATTTATACTTGTTAAGGCGAAGTTGTTCGTCTTCATAAGGCTTGACGTTTCATTTCTGTCTAGGCAGGCCGACAAGTGCTAACCCTCCTTCGCGCCTGTCTCCCGCGCCTCGTCCCATCCCGTCTCAAAGGGCTCCCCTTGTTATGCATAAAATTTTGTCTTATTACTTCCAACTTTGCTATTATATTTGACGAGACGAAGTTGGCAAGTTATTTTGTTATTAAAATTTTTGGCCGAAGACAGCGGCGAGATGAATCTAGTTCGAATGTAAATGCGAATGCTTAAATTATAAAGCAAGAACTTATTTGATTTAACAAACCTTACGATCTGGGGATTAATGTCGGAAATTGGAGGAGGAGACGGCGTCGTCATGATTTGGGCATTGTCAAGCGGGCCGGTGTGAAGCGGATAAGGGACAACAAAGTGGAATTGACGAACATAGCTTTACCAACTTTAAGAGAGTATTGCCGCTTTTGAAAATTATCAGCCATGCTTTGTTTTGTATTTGCATACACCTACGTAGATACGATTTGTAGGTACAATTATATTAGGGCCTAATAAATTCGTGTTTATAACTTATTTCTGAAAGATATCGTGGGTATATTTCAATACCTACACTAATACTATGAATGTTTACTGACTAATCTTGGATGTTTGTTGGTTAATAGGTAATCACTTTCTCACGTTAAGTACTTTTTTAAGAAAATAATTTAGTACTGAGTAAACTGTCTCCGGTGACGGAGTAACGAAAACTTGAAATTAAACCCTATACCAATCAGTCTGGCCAGCGTGGTATTAGTAGGCCAAGTATCCCGCCGTCACGGGAAGAGGCCCGTCCCTGCAATGGGACATTAATAGGCTGTTTTGATGAGTAAGCTGTACCTATTTGATTTTTGTAGAACATAACCTTTACCTTCTGGACACCATTTTTAACAGTAGTAAGTAGTAAGTAGGGAATATCAACGTGTTTCTTTCTTTGCCTTTACAAGTGTGTCCTATTTTCATTTTCAGTCTCCCAAAACGATTCCTTATTTTTTTTAGTGTCGGTTAAAATAAAGTCATTAAGTGTATTTAGATTTATAATATTATTAGAAGGAAAACTTGTAAAAAAAGGAGGCGAGGTGTTAGTAGGCAGCGTTTCTCTTGCTGAGGGTCCAACCCTGCCTCGGGATGTTTATTGGATGATTTGAGGATTTAAACTGTTTTTCATGTCTTATTTATACTTTGGTGAATAGGAATATTTTAGTTACTTAATTAGACATAATTTCATTCTGTGAGTATTTTAAAATATTTTTTTTGCAGCTAAAATCCGGATGGCGAGAAGACTTCTAAGAACATCCTGACTGAAAGGGCATTTAGGCTGAGGATCACCATTTGTGATCGGCACTATATACAATCCCTAGTTTACTTGCACTAGACATGAATAACATGCATGAATAACCATACTTCAAATTATAGATAGAAAACTCCGAGACCTCATACAACATGACATGACATGAACTATCATGTTCACAGAAAGAAAAGACAGAAACGGGAACTTAATCCAGAACCCCATGTGAGAGTCAAGAACTATAACCCCTACGTCAAAGAGATAATAGAATAGTACCAACATTACACGAGTTTTTATCGATTTTACCCAGTGGTTAGCGCTTGCAGATTGCAAGCGCTATCCACTTTTATATTACCAAATTTTTAAATTAATTTACTTAGCAAGTTCATCATATACAATCTGATAATTATGTATTCTCCGTGTGGTGACGGAGTAAGAATACAAAATTTCACCACCCCATCTCATCCCATGGGTGTCGTAAAAACCGACTAAAGGACTATCCGTGAATATTATCTTTACGAAATAAAAAGAAGGAAAACTTGAAATTAAACCCTATTCTAATCCGTTTTGCCAGCGTGGTATTAGTAGGCCAAATATCCCTACGTCACGGAAGGAGGACGTCCTTGCAGTAGGACATTAATGAGCTGTTATGATTATGATGAATTATGTATTAGGGGGCTTTGGTTTTGCTACCTTTCGACCAATAATTAAAGTTTAGACTTTTGAAAGTAGCTCTATGCAAACAAATTGAATATTAATTATTTTCATTACCGATGATATTCACAACATTACAAAAGCTTTCCACAATACTACCGACTTTTCTTTATCTTTTTTCTTTTTCTTTTTCTAGTGACACTTGACACACTAAACCTACATAGACCTCCTTGCTACTTCTGACAACATGTTGGGTCAATGTAACTTCCATCGGTTTGAAATTTTCAGTCCTTGTTTATGTTGAATAAGTTATTCATGTCATACCTCAATAATTCAGTAAATTATACGAGTAATGACCAAGAAGACTTCATCATTTGAGTATTTATATTTAATTTAATTCACAAGATGACTTTCATCACCTACCTACCTTTCTTTTCTGTCTTCATGTACGAGGAACAAAATTCTTGATAGAGGTCTTATTATTTTTGTTATCATATTTTTTACAATATGAGAAGCTTCTTGTTGGTCTTATAATGTAAAAGCAACTTCATCGTACGAGTTCCCAGGTTTAGATTTCCCCGATGTCATGTACCACCTCAAACTGTGTTTTGTATGCACTTTAGATTTCCTATAATTAGTTAGATACTTATATTTCATACTCTAATTTACCTAATCAATAGTGTTCGTGTAAGTATCGATGTCTTGAGCTGTTTATGTATGTAGTAAGGAGTAGAGCATGTAGTAGCGCGGCGACGGCGGCGGCGCCGCCGGGTAGCGGGTGCTGAGACGCTGTACGTAACATCTGTTCCTTTTGTAGCGACAAATTAACACCAACTCGAGCAAACTGAGGCAATGCAACGACCCATTCTCAGCTCGGAACGAGCCCTAAAGCTTCCCTTAAGCGCGACGCCAGCTGCTCGCAGCACTAAATTCCACGTTACAATGCTTTGTTTTAAAATTTGTAATCATTCTCACATTTTACGACGGTGAACGGTCCGTTTCGGAAAATTTGATACGACTATAAAGCCTGTAATTGTGTTAGCATTCCAGTTAATTAAAAGTTATGAATTTAAAGGCGCACAGCTTTAGTGCTCTTTGACGCTCGCCGTCTGAATAAAACGCTCATATAAAACGTGATGAATTTCTTTTTACTGCACGAAAGAGAGTTTAGATAACATTTAGCTACTGTTAATGAGCAAACAAAAAACATTATGAATATTTTTGTCTATTAGTTTATATCTTCAATTGTTATAGCACGCCATTTAACGTACAATGAACGCATTCTACTCGCTGTTCAAACGAACCTCGTCATGTAAATGTCTGTACGGAGCTTGCACTACAAACGTAAAGCTTATTCTGTAAGCATCTGCTTACGTCATAAAATTGTATTAAGTCAATAAATTATAAAAAAACTGCAAGTCAAAACATTAGTTTCCCACAGCGATTAAACGGGAACGAGTAATAAAGGGCAAACTGAAAACACTATAGAGCTGTGACTTATGAAAACAAATACACATTACGAGTACGTACGAAATCTCGTACAACTAATGACGTTAAAAGCGAGGGGTAAGAGTAACATTGTTAACAGTCATAGTTCGGGTGTGTGTGCGCCAAAACTTGGGTACTGCGGCCATAAATACCGCGGCGGGGGGCCTACAGCGCGCCGCGCCGGGCGCCCGCGCGGCCGTCTACACAATAACCGCTACGTATGGCGTGTTAACATTAGCTCCGTACTTAATTCCTTGTAGCCCTAAACTCGCTTAAGAGGGTAAGACTCCGTGACACGGTGTTAATTAAATAATTACTTTAAATAATAACTAGTCGGCCTCGACCCGACCGAGCCAACTTACATGCTATCCCTTTGCTGAGATGTGTATTAACACTGTTTTAGTTGATATTGTTTACTTTATAAGTTACTTGTAAGGTTGGACTTGTTAGGTAATGTTTTCTGAAAATAATTTGACTCAGTAGATTTTTGATGCTTATTATGAGTAGTATCGATGCAGAAGTGCATTGATATCATTATTCTTGGGTTAATATCACACCGGTAAATTTAGTTTTTTTAAACTATTTGAAGTATTTATTAGATTTTCGAATGACTTTTACAGCTTTGTCTATCACTAAAAGTACTTAAAATACGGAATTTTTAATTATTGCAAATATGTCACAAATAAGGCAACTTCGCTAGTACCTAATAACGACTATTTAGACTCCAGGGTTTATTTGATATTGTTTCTGACTGAGAATAAACAATCAAGCAGTTGAAAAATATTTCTAATGCAGACAAACTTACAAGATAACTACAATAAGGTGAATTATCAAACAGAGACTGTACCGTGTTTCCGACAAAGCATTAGTTCTAAAAATTGAAACAAAAACAATGGTTCTGTTTTACAATGTAATAAAAATGTAACAAAACATAAATCATAAAGTTGAACGAATGTACTTTTATAATAAAAAGTTTATTAAAAATATTCATCTATAAAGAACATGAAACAACGAATGTTATTTTACATTTATATCAAAGAGATAGCTTTTATAAGGAACTCGAGTATTTGCAACTGTTAAACCGCGGGCGATGTTGATTCTTTTAGTTTTTATGAATGTTTCATACAAAAGCCTTAAGGTACTTGTTTGGTATGAATACTTTGTTTACCTATTTATTTATTTCTAGTACCCATGGTACAAGCTTTGCTTAGTTTGGGAGTAGATGGCGTTGTGTGAATGTGTGAGGAATATTTATTTATTTATTTACTTATTCTACTCATTCAACCGCGACATCCCTTACTATGGGTGTCGTTAAAGTTTAGTACTTCTTCTTCTCTCGTGTCAATGGTCGAAACTCGGAACTCAAACTGTTTTAGAACAGTGAACGGCCACTTCAATGGCATTTGGAGTGGCTGCATTTTTTTAGTACTTAGACCAAGACTCCTGTTACTGGTAATTATCGAACTGTAGAAATTTATCTATTTTCATGATGATGATGATATTAATATCCAGG
The DNA here is from genome assembly GCA_905475405.1 of Schrankia costaestrigalis. Lineage (NCBI taxonomy): Eukaryota > Metazoa > Arthropoda > Insecta > Lepidoptera > Erebidae > Schrankia > Schrankia costaestrigalis. The sequence goes on along the minus strand of FR997825.1, from coordinate 18,491,785 downwards.
AACTAATTATACAATATTAATATTATGCATAAGGATTATTTTTTCAAGAAATGTTTTATAAGGTGTACCTACCTATAGCTTTTGTAGACACTGCTTAAGAGATAATACCAAGTTAAAATTACGTACTGTTACTGAAATGTGATTTACTTAATTTTAATTTTTCGATTCCTTTTTTTTTGTTTACATCTATAATTGCAATGCATGTCTTTTTGTACTTTATTTTAACAACCTTTTTGGCGTAGTAGTGTTATCTTTCTGACAAGCTTAAAAATATTATGTCAGCATTGAACTTGAATAGGTAAGTACGACTCAGGAAGGTGAATAGCGGATTGTGGTTAAGTTATTAGGACATCATAAAAACATGACAACTACTTATATTAAAGCAGATTATTATGACTTTCTTTTCGATCAAAGGTTTTGATTTCGGTTTCCGCCCTAGCCATCTTATAATTCTATAATGTTTGCATTTATTTGACTAATTTAATTCTAAATTTATACAAAAAATTACATTTCGACTACTTTTCAAGTATCTATAGAGAAAAAAACTCTACATAATGATTGAGACCAGAGAGCGTTGCGTAAGTCATTATAATTATCTAAGTATATTTTGTTATTGCAAATAAGAGCCACCTAAAATAATTATGTAAATAGAGAAACACTTAAGAAAACAACTAGGAAATAGCGATGAACTGCCCCGTGTAAACGAGGCTAAGGTAAAAACATTATTAAATAGTTTTTACTCTCACGTCTTGTCATCGCTACATTGTCATTGTATTTTTTTCTATTGTTCTTTTTAGATTAATACTAAATTAGAAATATACCTAGTTTTTTTTAAGTTTTTTATGTAAATTTATGGCAATCAGATGAAAATTGCGAATACTATATTACAAACGCACGAATTTGTAAGCCGTGAGACAAGTTAGACCGTGTCTTTACAATAGACCTGTGCGTTTAATTCAATACTAAAGTACAGATTTACTGCTTACGTACTTCTACCTACACGATAAAGGGACTAGAGCTTCTTTTCTCTTTTGAGCTTGGTGTTAGGTTAGCTAACACGTGATCTGGATAGCAACCACCTCTAGCAATAAGCAATGTCCGTGTGGTGACAGAGTAAGAGTGGGTGTCGTAAAAACCGACTAAGGGACTAATCGTACTTAATTATTATCTTTAACAAGTAGAAAACAAGGAAAACTCGAAATTAAACCCTATACCAATCCGTCTGGCTAGCAGCATAGCAGCATATCAGTAGGCCAAGTATCCCTCCGTCACGGATGGAGGCCCGTCCCTGCAGTGGGACATTAATGGGCTGTTATGATGATGATAGCAACAAGCCTCCCAAATGATTTGTACTTACATTTTGATACGGAGGAACGATCGGTATTCATCTAGTACACACGAGTGTGGTCAGTCTGGCATATGATGGTGACGAAGTCCAGGCATTGAATCTCCACCAAGCGTTGTCCACGCTGACAACAGAACTTGTGATATTGCAGTCCAGTAATTATCCAGGAATGTTCAATTGACAATATTAAGTTCAATAAAATTATATTGACCTGCTTATAAAAAAATGGCTGTGACATACGGACGGACAGACAGACAGACATGACGAATCTATAAGGGTTCCGTTTTTTGCCATTTGGCTAAGGAACCCTAAAAAAACACCACCTGTAAAAAAAGGTAACAACAAAACTGAGTATATTTCCCATTTTATTGAAACAAATTACATTAAATTACGTCATTTTACTTACATACACATAGTTGAATCCCCAGGGATTATAATAAATAGTCCTGTCACACACTCCTAGATTGTTGATGATGGTGTAGTGTCCTTAGAGACTATGTGGCCTTCTGTTGAACAAAACTCTTAGGGAGGGTTCTGTATGAATGCGTTACTTAACATCATTCATCATCATATCAACCAAAAATTTCCACTGATGGACATCATTATAGTACAATTATTTCAAAAATAAATGTCCGCGTGAAAGAATGATATCTTTCAATTAATTATTAGTTAGTTCTTAGTTCTCATCATAAGACTGATAATTATCAGTCTTATGATGAGAAACTAAGAAGTTTGTATAGAGAGTCTAGAAAAGAAAAAAATCCTTGTAATAAAATTGTTTATTCGATTCCTATTGTCCTTTGAATTATTGCTGATTTCTTTTTTAATAATTAGTGTTTTAATTTTACCTTGCTTTGGAACTTTTATTGCAACTTATTCTTATCCAGCGTAGGATCCAGAGAAACATGAATAAAGTCTTATTTCTAAGATGGCATATTCAGTATGCCAACATAGCTTTCAATATTAGAAAAAACTCTTCCTTATAGTATGACATTAAGGGACAGGTAAAAAATAACATTCTTTGGTAAGTAAAAAACAATTATCAAAAGAATAGTCAAATGTCAAGCAACACTTTGTACACGTAAATTATTGCCTAAATAAATCTTGAGTTAATTTAAAATTTACTCCTAGGCGAACAAACTCTGTTGAAATAAATAATTACTTACTATAAAAATAAGTGAATTTCGTACAAAATTTAACTATTCTCTGTCCATTCATTTATTTTCTTTTTGACACATTGAGAAATTTTGACATTAGTGACGCCCTCACACGTTTTCGATTCGGTTTGAATTAATTATCGATTTTATTTAAGAATAACTTTTAATCGATTTTCACATACATATTATAAGTACAAATATTAATTTAAATTATACATGCGATACATCAATATTAAAATTATAACATTAATTTATGCAAAAAAAAAGTATAAGCGCATTAACTTATTAGAACTTATTTTCGTCATACAATTTGATAGAAGATTGACAATTAAACTTAAAAGCGACCTCCTGTCATGTTTTTTATATTTCTGGTCAGGCTTTAGGTACTTTTGATTATAACTCTTGATTTAAACTGGACATAGACTTTATTCACCACGCCTTTTAAAGTTAAATTTTTCTAACGCTTGCATATTTATAATCTAAAGCAGTTAACATAAGAAGATAAAATATCAATGGACAACGTTATTGTTCTTCATATCTCACTCCATTCGTACAAAATTCCAAGTTTTCGACTTTCTTGCAAATAATTAACTATGAAGTCATAGACAGTATTTTTATTTTCTATTTTAAAACAAAATTTACAGAAACGTAAGGCGATTTATTATTGTATATGATCGATTTATCTTATTTTAACACCTGTTTTATAGTCTGTGGTTGTTTGTTATGTAAAGGGCACTTCACTAAAGGGGCGTTACCCGTCATTAAAGTAGGATATTACTGTAGTACATTATTACGTAAATAAAACCGGTAATTCATAGACATGAGCTGTCAAAAAGAAAATAAACGAATGGACAGAGAATAGCTATAAAGTTAAGTAGATTACCAGCCAAAAACAGAAATATTCAAGTTTTCAAATATGTATAATTCAAAACGATTATTGTTTAAAAAAGACATAGAATCATAATGTTAAATCACATTTATTCTACTTTACTTTTATATTTGTATACTTATTATTCTTTTGTTGCTAACTAGGTACGTAACAGTACTTCTAATCCTCGGAACGTTATAATGTTCCTATTCGATAGTTTTATGTCTTTATAAGTACCGTGTACTGTTGCAAAAAGCTAACTAGTTTTACATATTTAATATTAATTGCTGAATTAACTCCATTGTTAACTCTAAGAAGTACAGTTTTATCGATCATAGACGGTTAAAAAATGCGTCATAACACTTTATTTTTATGAAAACAGTGAATAATTTGAATGGGGAGAGTCGCACACAGTCGGCACTCCGCTGTTATTTGTTCATTAAGGCGGGGCGACCGAGCGCCAGCACTGTGTAAAGCCTACCCTCAAGCACCTACTCTATTGACTTTCTTCCGTCACTTTCTTATCGAGTTATGATAAATGGTAGCAGAAGCGTCAAAAAGACGACCTTGTTTTCAACGCGTAAGCTTACATTTTCCTTTGCCATGAACTAGTGAGCATAATTCGTTTCACCGCATCGACGTTACTTCTTAAATAATAAAAGCTCTTTGTAAAACTTTCCCTCCTTGAGCGTTCTAAAGCTTTTCGGTATCCAGTAATTAATATTCATGGAGGCTCGTGCCGGAGGGGCCGTGTAATTAATAAACTTATATGATACTTTTGTTTACAGTGTCATTCCTGAAACGCAGGGGAGCTTTGGAAACGCCTGTTTGTCCCGGTGTTCAGTCGAATTACTTCCCTACTCTTTATATACTTTAGTCTAGTTGTTCACGACGAAGAAAATTCAACTTGTGGAAAAGGTAATCCCGCCTCTATCTGAGTTGTCGGTAAAAACGAGGTCCTAAACTAAATTAATGTTTCATATCAACGGGAGACAAGTATCGTTTAATTTAATTTGAAGGCTCAAGTAATTCGACAAAACTTCTGTAATAAAATTATCGAGCATTGACCGTGGTGAATGATAAGGCGGTGAGTGGGTGTGGAGTGTGGACCAGTGAGACGCGCGACCGGACACAGCTCCGCATGTTAATACACGTAAACTGAGATAATCCATAAAACTCACAAAAGGTGCCGAGTTGTCTTCACGACCCGTGGCCCGGTCGCACAGAACTCTTTGATCGCTATTTTTAATCAACATTTTGTTTGTAGATTATACCAAACTTTACGCTAACACTGTGCAGTTTTCTAATGGGTAATCCGTTTTTACATTTGTCTCTGTCAATAACGGAATCTATCCAAATCTAACAAACACTTCGCATTTTTGTTTAGTTTTGTCACAGTAAGATAAACGAACCCTCAGAAGGAGCATGTTTTCTTCATCAATGAGTGAAATTTTGATTCTAGTGATATTGCTATAGCATTATAATATGAAGACGTCATACTTGTAACTTGATTACTGGGACGACAATCACCTCTACATCGCTCCATCGAGTCTACATATAACTGAAGAATATATGAAAGTGTAAGAAAAATCTTGTTTTTGTTTTAGATAATGGTAATAGAATTCATGTCTGTTTAAAATTCGCCAAATGTTAATAGTGCACATTGCTTATTCATCAGTGAAACGCAATCCCCTCGAAGCACTTAAGCACTTAGCACAAACATATCGATTCTCAATATGCGACGCTAACGCCCCGGGGACACTGTCACAATGTAAAAACGCGAGTGTGCGGAGTACGTCATTCACTTATTTGTCCTCTTGTGCGAACGAGTAACGAACATTACCAAACGAGAGTTAAACTAGGGTTAACAGTGCGGAGGGAGAGCCCGACCTCATAATATTATAACGTGTAAGGAGTAAAAGAGTCGGCGTTATCTTCTACACAGGCCCGATTCCTGACCACTTTAATGGGAAAAGCATGTTAGAATTAAACTAAACAAAGACGACGCATCAATTAGGGGCTCTTCTCGATTTTTTTACCTTTTTTTCAAAAAACGGCTTAACTTTTTAAAGTTGTACGTTGCCAGCCGGCGCTCGAGGTTGTTCGTTATTTTTTCTTATATGATTAGATCAATCTCAATGGCTCTTGTATGGATTTCAATTAAGCCGATAAACTGATAAGTGGGTGCAAACATTAAGTTACGTTAATTCTCTGTTAACTATTAGAGATAATACGATTGTCTTGCTTTACGAGTTCTTGAACTTTCTTTGTCGGATATAAAAGTAATAGAAGTACTTACAGATAGAACGTATTAGATTATAAAAACTAAGAGTCTACGATATTTTATACTAAAATACAATAAGCTTATATTTTATATTAAAATACAATAAGCTTTTTAATAACTGTCACAGTTTATTTAATTAAATTATATTAATAGCTGTATTGCAATGCAGACATAAATGTTATCGTCATACCACTAAACAGGACTTTGATTATACTAAAAATGAAGTCCAATAAAACTGAGAGGATAACTTCTCTGTAATTAAGACGAGGTAAATATATAGAATGCATTGACGGATCGTAAAGTTAAAGGATTCAAAACAACAAACTGCAAGGCAGTGTTTACGACGACGGTCGAACCGCTTTTATTGTTGTTGTAAAATTCACGATCCATTATTAATTATTACAGACATCATTAATCTACTAATCTATTTAAGGGCGTGCGATAAGAATCTCATTTAAAGTATTGAATGAAGAGTGTCCATAGTGGACTTGAGATAGGCTTATATTAGCCCCAGAGGTAGGGTCATAACTCACCGTTCGGCACCGACCTAAACTGATTCTTATGTCTGTCCATTTAGGATTTTAATTGAGTGAACGTATGTTTAACGTAAGGATGTTTGGTCGTTTTTAATATAGTGGCTGATTTATTACAGGTCGGTGTTTAAACGACAAATGCATCGAAACAGATAGGAGCGACATGTCCGACATTGGAGGACCGATGTTGAGCACCATGCTTGGGACATACAGTGGGTTACTGGCCGTTGATACGTCATGAGATATGTGCGGATCTAACTCTTGCTCATTTTAAACATTGCTACTAACAATTTATGAGTACGCCAAAGCGAGGCAAGGCAATAATTACATACTTGTTCTAATAATATAAATAGTCACATATAATTAATTCACAATTCTCGCACGAACATACATAAGTTATAATGAAGTGTATTTTTATTTAATGGCCATTAACAAATAATGTTCCACTGAACATGGGTCTCCCGTAGATTTCTATCGCTTTTAGTGTTACCATAAAATTACTGGACAAGCTATTTAATGTGAAATAACCTATCGCTGAATTCAGTCGAATGAATTGCGATACAGTCGTTTTATATTCGAATTGTTTATTTACCCTTTAAACTTTAGTTTTACGAGATACTACTCTCTCGTATAACTCTTTTACGTATTTATTGTTTATACTAGTTTAGTTTGTGTTTATTGTGTGCCTAGATTTAAGAATTAGGTACATGACCCAGCTATATTAAAACAATTATGAAACAAAGTACTTTTCTACGTCTAATTTTGATCATAAAATTTGTACTCTCTAGAACACAGTTAATTAAATTTCGTTTCTTTGTTATGTATGCTGAGAGCAAATCTAACCTGGTAAAATACCTATACATAGAATATGCAGTAGATGTGGAAATCATTGCGTCACTAAAAATTCTTCAAAGGGAGGCCTCACAAGTAACCTATGGTTCGCAGCGAATCCTTTAATTATTATTTTTTTTAAATTCATTTTTATTTTCTGTACATAAGTACAAATAAATTAAGACTCTCATGCATTTTTAATTTTCAATTAGTGTAAAACAAAGAGTTAAATAAAATATTAATGAAGACAGACTATAATGGGACATTATAGCTTAATAAATTAACTGGCAAAGTTCATTACCCACAAACAATTATATCTCTATTCATTAATTAAAAATAGAGAAAAATAACCGTTTAAACATACACGACAATCAAACGATGGTAATTATTAAAGCTAAAAATAGCGTTTCCACGTATAACTTGGTAGCGTGTCTTTTTATGAAACTAAAAGAGTATTTATATCACAAACGGCCGAATACTCAAACGTCTTTAAAAAAGCGGCGCTTAAACTAGACATTTGTATGAGAATTTCTAGTTTAAGCGCCGCTTTATTTTATTGAGTGTTGATTGATTCGGCCGAAAGAGATGGCAGCTTTGAGTGCTATAATTTCAGGGGTGTGACATTCACTAGACGTAGTATTATCCTCTTAGTAAAAGTGACACTTAATCCGATTCTTAATCACCTTTATTCTTTGATTAGTGAAGGCACTTTTACTAGATTTTCAACCCAATGAGGGGTATCTTTGAAGGGGGTTTTATTATCGACTTGTGATAGCACTAATGCAATTTAAGTTTATTAGTTTTTGTCTAATAAAAAAGATTTATTAGCAGAAATCGTAATATAGCCTGGCCTTTGATCTAACTAGAATAATGTATCTTTAAACTTATGCTACCCAAGCTCTTGCCTCGGTGTTCAATATTAATATTTTGATAAGTAAAAACAAAACGACTTGTACATTTGTTTTTATTTTTTTACTCGTTTTTAATAATAACTTTCCCTAATATTATACATCAAAATAAATTAAATTAAAAGAAAATGTATTGTTTCAAATTATGTAATAACTTTCCGATCCGAAGATAAGTTCCTATCTCACGTGTACCCGTACAAGCCAAAGACCGGATGAGAGTTTCTTTAGGACATAATCTTTACAACAAACTGTGATCCGATCACACACTAACGAAGCAACGGAACACAGGAGATAGATTTAAGTAGCACTGATTATTAGAATGAATCTTCATATCAGTTCTCTTAACAGGGCCTTTTGTTGTATTGTACCTCGTATCTATGAGTTAAAAATTTAAGGTTTTTCTACTTACTTCGTTTTGTTTTGTTAAATATATCAACCATTCTCGTAGTTATCTTTTTTATTGTTTGTATAAAATGTAAGTGATTATTATGATGGCTAGATAATGTTTTCTAAAGAATACTTTATATAAAATTAGAGCTACTTTTAATACCTTAATAATGTAGATGCTCAGATGTATCTGCCCTGTCATATCTTGGGAGTTAAAACCGTTATTTCTATTAAGTCATAACTCAAATTGTACTGCTTATAAACGCGGTTGTTTTATAATTATGGTTACCAACAGATATTTTTATAGATTCAATGTATACCATAATTTTAAAATAAGAATTCAAACACTAGACATCCTGTTATCATCATCACTCAAGGAACAGAGCGCCTACTCTGAGGTAAGCACTTTGTTCTTGTTTAAGCCTTGTCGTAAGACTAAAATGGTAAGTCTTACAGCCTTCTAACTCCTCTAGCTACCATTCTCTTCCATCTAAACCAACTACAGAAAAACACATGAACAGACATGAAAAAAACCTCCTTAAAGTCGTTTAACAAATTTGTATTTAAAACTAACTACAAAATATTTTCAAGGCGTATCCTAGACTTAAAGCCATATCATGTCATTATAAGTTACGATGCGTAGGCTGCGTAAAATGTAAACCATAAACAGCACTTGCATACTAATAAGATTAATATACTTTTTAGTTTTTTTATTCTTACTCCTACATACGGTAAGAAGACGTATTTTTTTACCATTTATTAGATGTTTAACGAGATATTTCGTTTTCTTAGTTCAGTATTATTTTAAAGACTGTGTCTTCTGTGACGCTCGATTTAATAAATTAGATAATGATTCTTTGCATTTCAAGTAAATAATAAACAATAAAACGTACAATAGCAACGATGACAATATTTTATACTCCTAAATAAAAACAAGTAATAGTTGATAATTGAAAAATCACAAAGGGTTATTACCTCCGTTTCGGAATTAAAAAAATCAATGAATAAAAAATATTAAAATACAAATCATTCAGGAATGGCATTTCAAATAGTTGATAAATAAAAGTTGTTTCTTATAAACGTAACCGCTCACCTACCGAGGACGCGAGCGAGTTGGCGAGACTCACAGAAACTATTGTGTTGTGAACTATCTACAGAACAGTACCGAGTACCTATTGTACGGACGAGATTGCTGTTCACCTCTATGTGTACCTGGGGGCGGCGGTGGCAAGCGGGGGTGGAGGGGGGATGAGGGCGGCTGCATTGCTTGCTTCGCTATTCCGCGCCACCACATAGTTTTGTTCGCAAGCTCTCATCGGCCTCGAGCTCATACTTAAGGCTCAGCCCTTACTAATTGGACATTTTCAAGTATCTGTTGCCGGTACTAGAGTTAACAATGGCATACAACGCATTTGTTACAAAGCCGGGCTAACAAAATATTTCTACGTGCATGTGCCCAAATATTTTCAATGAGATTCGTTATGCACTAATTGTATTATCCTGAGGGCGTTGGAAAGATTTTGTGCAATTTGCTGTGCTTGTGAAATTTGTATTTTAAACATAAATAATTGTCTAAACTTTGAGAGACATCATTATTTTGTCTTCTTTTATTTAAGCTTTGATTAACACTCTAGCAATGAAGACAACGGACAGCTATTATGAAATGTCTTCACTACGTCGCAATCACTTTGCCGTTTCAGTAAATTTTAATACTTCACACTACTTTTGAAGAATTCGGTATCAAAGAATGTAGTTATATAAAAATACTATACATTATACTGCAAATATTTTACTCTCCCTTTAGATAGTAGATTATCTAGTATTAGTAGAGATGCACGACAAAAATTATGTTGTAAATCAGTTTGCAAGATAATTTACTACATTTTATACCTCAATTTGTTTTAAGCCTTTGACGCGCAAATGAATCCTTTAGGCTTAATTAATAGACTAAGCTAAAAAAGTATCACACAATAATATACTTGATGGTGCATTACCTTAAAACATACCACCGACCTTCCGCCATACTTTGCCAGGGTATAATTACAGCTACAACTTTATGCTCTACAAATACAATAATTGGTATCTACGCTATCTCAGAAATATTACTTAAATGGTTATTTTATTACAATAATTATTAGAATTTGCTTCATAATATAGATGCATGTAAAGCAAATAGGTTTAAAATTGCATGTACCTTTTAGTTTTACGTTTACATTAATATGGTCGTGGTTGTTCATAATAATTTGTATCTAAATAATTTTATTACAATAGGGTATGTAATAAAATTATTTAATTTAATTACTGATAAAACGAGGTTGTGAAATAAAATCTTTATTCGTACAAAATGTTTAATGTGTAAGTGCATTCCTGGCCTTAAAACGGAACTGAGCGGAACTTCGGCCGCGCAGGTTCTTGTTAAACGCCGCCGCCCTGCAGCTTAAAGCAATTTGCAAGAGTTCATACCATAGCAGAGCTGTTTGTTCCACGGTTTTATTAAAAGCTCTCGCAGCTTGCACAAATGCAAATTGTTTGTGATATTAAAATTTCCAGCTGCTAATTTCAAACGACCAGTACCGAACTAATTAACTAATGCACTTGACCCCCGCCCTGATTTACTCTAGCCATTAATTTGTGGTCCGGGACGCTTTGAAGAGATGAAACATTGTATCGTAGCGATATTATATTTGTCACCGATCAATATTCTACTCCAATATTATTACACTAGCTGCTGTGCCCGCGACTTCGTTCGCGTGGCGGTTGTTACTTACTTCGCAATTCGATTTAATACTGAAAAATCGTTTTTTAAACCTTATAACAAACAGATATACCTACAAACGAATTGTAAAATTAACGAACGAACCAAAACCTTTTCAAAAACAGACCTTTACAAAGACAGATCTATGAAGGCTGCGTCTAAACTTATGCTGAAAGACATGAGCGAACGTCATTCTTTCAAGGAAAATCTTAACACCGCGATACTGAAAATGACGTCACAGGCACAATGCCATCTGTTGTCAAATATGTAAGTTAAAATAAATGACCCACTGCAAGGACGCGCCTCCTCCCGTGACGTAGGGATACTTGGCCTACTAATACCACGCTGGCCAGTCGGATTGGTATATGGTTTAATTTCAAGTTTTCCTTCATTTTTATTTCGTAAAGATTATATTCACCGATTGTCCCTTAGTCGGTTTTACGCCACCCATGGGATGAGATGGGGAGGTGACATATTGTATTCTTACTCCGTCACCACACGGATAATCGCTAATTAATTATGAATGAATACATTTGCACGCCACGTTATGGTGCGGCAGAATTACCTGCCTCGGTGGCGCGGCGGTCGCATTACATGGCTGGCGTGCATGAGTTCGCGGGTTCGATTCCCATGGAGGACAATTGTGATACACAAACTATTGTCCTTAGTCTGGATGTTCTTTGTGTCCGTTAAATTGATATTTTTAAAGGCTAGTGTGGGATTTGTCTTTTGTAAAAAAAAATGCTGAAATAAATTATTGTACCTAACACCTTTTTACCATCTAGCAAAAAATGAATGAAATGATATAGAATGAAATTATATAGATGCACCGGTTGGCCGTTTCGGACGTTAAACAAAAATCAACCGTACAGCCATACTCATACTGGCGCGGCGACATTTGGAAATTTTCTTTCATCTATATCTTGTGTGTTTAAAAACCGATTTCTATAAAAAAAAAAATATGAATAAGATCACAGATATCTTTTATTTAGATTTCTGTGAATAAGATATTAAAGTGTACTTTTGAAATATGGGAGTTTGAAAAAGATATGTCTATGCAAATTACAATATATTTATGTATTTAATACACTTTGAAGAAAACCCTAACGATTAAACACGTTATTGTGGCTAATATATAAAAGATAGATATATACTATTAAGGACTTTTTTGTTCATCTTTTGAAGACCATTATTTTTGTAATACATATTTTTGGCGTATGATCAACGTATGCGATGATAAGAGCTCGAACGCGCGTTTTTTCAACCGACTTGCTTCAAATTTTTCGTCACTGCTCAGCTCCTATGTGTCTTAGCGTTATGTTATATAGCCTATAACCTGCCCAGGAGTATGGACTACAATCGTACCAATTTTGGTTAAAATGCCTTCAGTAGTTTTTGACCCATGCGTGCACATACAGACAGACAGACAGACAGACAGACAGACAGACAGACAGACAAAAAATTTATTGATTGCATTTTTGGCATTAGTGTCGATCACCATTCATCCTCCAATATTAATTTTTAACATATATTCAATGTACAGAATTGATCTCTCTACAGTTTTATTATATAGTATAGATATAGATTTATAAAGCAACACAAATAATACTCTGTTGATATTCTGTTTTCGTCTTTAGAAATAAGAGCATAGTTGTGTAATGTTTTGAATTGACAGTAGGCTATCCAATACAAAATTAGAATCAGTCCATAAAGCGGTCAAGCTGTCTTGACTGGTCTCCATGGTATTTTCGGCAGATTTAAATTTGCATTCGGTTATAGATGAAATTCTAGTGGAGACATTTCAGTTAAGGCAATAAAATCAAGCAAACAAATGGCTGAAATACGTTTACTTAATTATTTAAATTAAAATTAATACACATAGAGTATTTTGTAAAGGTACTTCATTTTTGGTAAATTTATGCCAATAGTTTTTTGTTATAAATACTTTTATAGAAACAAATAATGCGCTACAACTGTAGGCAAGAAATGTAACAACTTAAGTTCAAAAACTCGAACAAAGAACACGATTACAGTTAAGAACTAATCCGCAGTGAGCTGAAGTGGAGACATGAGTGTGAACCGATAGTTCATGCTTGACAGACTGACAATAACACAAGACGCAATAATGTTCCTCGCTTCCTTGTTCATAGAGTACAATTTTCTGTGGCTACGTGTACTTGGCGCCACATGCGGGGTTCGAGACAATCCGAGACGGGAACTTTTCAGATTCGCAATCACGCCGCGTGAAAGTTCCAAGTAAGTATTAAGTTTAACGTGAACTGTGGTAAGGTAGTTCCACATTGTTGTGAACAATTCTGTCAAGTATTACACATTTATAATTGACACATGAGTTATTAAATCAATGTTCTGAATTTATTCTTTATGAATTAATGTAGGTACATTTTATACACATATTCTTGTACAAGAAGGATACTTGGGTGGCCTAGTGGTCATGGCGCTGAACGCGTATAGTGCAGAGACGCGGGTTCGAGTCCTGCCTCGTGTAACAACTTTTTCCATCGTCTTTCTTCTTTTCAGATTATTTTGTGTGATAATGATAATGACTAACAATTAATGAAGCCATTAATATTTTTATAGTACCTAAGAGAAAAAGAATAGCCACCATTATCATCATGTGCATTTAATTCTAAAGTATTATTTTAACGTATTTACTACTACTACTAATGGTTGGTATACTATAGGTATTTTCAAATCCAAGTAAAACCTACACGAAATAAGGATGCTTATAAAAAGAGCATTATACTTTAACCTCGGTGGCGCGACGGTAGCGCAAGCGGCTGCCGTGCAAGAGGTTGTGGGTTCGATCCCCACGCAGGACAATAATTTGTGAGATCCACAAATTATTGTCCTGGTCTGGGAGTTCTTTGTGTCCGTTAATTGATGTTTGTAAAAGGTCCCCGCGACACAGGGCATGATGCGGGAGTTGTCTTTTTTAACATAATAATAAACATAAACATAGAAATACGTTTTTGAGCAGTCCTATAATCATTTCCAAAAACGTTTACTTACATTTATACCTTTAATACATTCAAGATGTTAGATTAATTGATAATTAACGGCTACAAACAGATGTAAAGTATACTTAAGTAGAACTACATGGAAAAAAACCTTTATTTATTCCCCTTTGCTAAATGAACCACTCAATTAACATAGCAAAGAGGGTTTTCTACCAACCCCTTTGATACAGACCGGCTTTGAAAAACAGCTTAGGTCTAACACGCATTTCATAGACTAAACTTCGGCCGTTCAGAGAATGCGTTCCTGACACGTCGCGATTGAACTGACGCAGTAACTTTGTAATGGCGTTGCAGTTACGATAAAAATATTTTTGCTGGTTGTTTATCGTTTTAACTATTGATGAGCATTAAAACAACATTATTATATCAATAATTAATGAATGTTATAATGTTGTGTCAAACTGAGTGTCAAATAACTTGGTAAACAATATTTTTCTAAATCTACACTGCGCTATTACAAGGTTATGTCAGCGCTTTATATTTGTAGTGCTGTGCCAACAATAACAGTGAATAATAGTATCGTAATCTGTTCTTATCGATACAGTTATACTTTATAAAATAATACGTTTTGTTTTTCTTTTCAAGAATTTGAAAATAATGGACTTTAGAATAACTTTTATTAAATATAAAAATAAAAGTACATTAAATACAAAGTAGCATTTTTATATTTAGGTTGAAAATGGTAACCCCAAATGGCGTTATGGGCCGCCATTTTGTGACGCTGAAACAGTCGTCTGTTGTCGTTTCGTGCGCATAGACCACGTTCTTCAAGTGTTTGCGATCTGTTGTTATTTGACTTTGATTGTGTCTTATATTGCGTTCTTTTTACTTTTGGTGCATAATAATGCCTAAACGTGGACAAACATTGAAAACTGGAGCCCGTGAGTTAATTATCAAGCTGCAAGATTACTTTGAGCGGGAGCGGCAAAATGGCGGACCCCTGGTTCCTGTCGAAAAAGTACAAGAACGCGTCTCTCAGGCGCTTGGAGTTAGCAAACGAACGATTACAAATATTAATAAAGAAAAGTTCGGCTCTACTGGCATGGAAGATAATATTTTACGTACTCCGAAGAAGAAACGTAGAACTAAACCCGTGACAGATATTGATACCTTTGACGCCGATGCAATCAGAAATCATATATATGGTTACTATTCCAGAAATGAATATCTCAACAGGATGAAGCTTTTGGCGTCGTTAAGAGAAGCTGGACTGTTTAGCGGGGGTAAAACTGCTTTAACGAAAATCTTAAAAGATATTGGTTTTTCGTATAAAAAAACAGACAAAAGAAAAATTTTATTAGAACGATACGACATCATTTTGAAACGGATAAGTTTCTTGAGAGAAGCAAAAAAAATTGATAACTGGGATAATGTCGTGTTCATTGACGAGACATGGCTAAACGCCAATCACACGGTTTCCCGTTCTTGGACGGATGATACACAAGCGTCGACGTCGAAAGTACCAATGGGTAAGGGGGCTCGTCTGATAATATGCCACGCAGGTACTGCAAAATACGGCTTTGTGGAGAACGCTTTACTGGCATTTCAATCAAAAACCACAAATGACTACCACGAGGAAATGAATGCCAGTACATTTAAAGAGTGGTTCCAGAACGTGCTTTTGCCCAGCCTACCAGAGCCTTCTGTAATATTGATGGATAATGCCTCCTATCACTCGTTTCAAATACAGAAACCACCTACCCAAGCTAATAAAAAAGAAGAAATGGTTGCTTGGTTACAAGCAAAAGGCATTGACGCAAATATGCAGATGCTAAAAGCAGAGCTAATTAAGTTAGTGAAAGAAAATAAAGCGGCAAATGTGCGATACGAAATCGATGAAATGGCTTTGGAGTACGGTCATCGCGTTCTAAGAATTCCACCGTATCATTGCCAATATAACGCGATTGAGCTAATCTGGGCTCAAATAAAAGGTTACGCCGCCCGCCACAATACTTCCCCGCCATTCAGCACGAAAAAGATGATGACCCTGTTAAAAGAAGCCTGCGGGAAAGTCACAAGAGATGACTGGGCAAAGGTTGTCGAAAAGACTAAAAACCTGATTATGGAACATTTTGACCGAGATATCAGGATTGATTCTGTAATTGATAATAATATAATTATACATGTAGGCGAAGATGATGATGAAGACACCACCTCCTCAAGCGAATCGGAGTCTGATTAATATTCTGTACGCACATTTAGTTCAATGTACTTTATTCCATAGAAATACAGATTGTAACTTTGTAAAAAATAATAAATAAAACAATTTTATTATATTAATATTCCCTTTTATTGTTTCCACGTAAAGAACTAAAATATAAATTTTAAATGATTCCGCCAATTTAAAACGGTCTAAATCTAATCATAAAAATAACGCGGCGGTTCATTTTGGAGTAACGGTAACGAACTCGGTATAATGTTGTGTCCATCACTAGTCGTGACTAACTGATAAGTGTCAGGAACGCATTCTCTGAACGGCCGGATAATAGATTTTATAATGCGATTCGAACTAAAACAAATGAATAGCAGTTGGTAAATGGCTACTGGAAGACAGTTCTTTTTTTGTATTTAAATTTTAAAGAATGTTTTCTATAACTTATTAAAATATATCGTTTTTTAATCTAAAGACGAATATTAAGGTTTTTCCTGCATGCCAACTCTCGTACCTTAAAATCGTAGAAAATTCGGTTAAATTAACTTTAGTTGTCAAATTGTCACACAATAGGTAAGACAAATTGACAACTAAAGTTAACTTAACCGAATTTTAAGGTTTTAAAGATTTTAAGGTATGCTGACTTAATTATTTGACTTATTTTTTGGCATTGAATTTCAAGTTTTTATTAATGTTTTTATGTACAGTCACGAGCAATAATATGTACACATTTTCGAATTTTGTAAACCAGTTATCTAAAGTTCTGCCAATCCAAAATTGAAAATTCGAAGATTAATTCAAAACTGTACGGAACCTCTTCTAAATTACGAATTCATTTTGATATTGTAATGTCTAGATAAACGTGCAGATAGTTTAGAAAATTTGAAAATGTGTACATATTATTGCTCGTGACTGTACTTACAAATTAATTAACCTTTGACAATGTATGAAAAAAACAAAAGTTGACACAAAACAAATCCGTCTGGCCAGCGAGGTATTATCCCAATCCCAACCCCCGGAAAGGCTAACCCCTGCTGTAGCACCTTCCTGTACTAATATTGATGCATAAACTCACAATATATTATACTTGTACCTATGTATTAAAGACATTATTTCTAAAAAAAATATGAAAAGCAATAAGAATCTCTATTTGAAAACTATAAAAAGTCAATAGTAAGATAGAAGTTGTGTTATTAACAAGTATCCTTTCTTACTGTAAACAAAACATCAACTTCAACAAATTTAATTATATACACCAATTAAGTATATGGTATATTCATAGTATACCTCTGACCTAACTCATAATTAAACTCAGAAATGACAGGCTATCTTAACTGTCCATTTTCTATTCTAAGCAACGAACAAGGAAACCTCTTTGCTTGGATCAACTAAAGGCTTAAATGGAATAGTTTCTATTTGTGTTTTGTTTGGCATAGCACTATAAACTATTCAAAGCACTATGTTCAGACGTTCGTTAATTTGATTATCCAAGAACTACTGTGCTGGTTACTAACCGTTTCGTGAAGTTTCCGCATACTACTATACAATACACTGGCTTAGTCTCGATTAACTTTAGCTTGTAGACGCGCCTCTACCTCCGCCTGTTTAAACTTTACGATTGTTCACCGACAATGCAATATGAGCCCCTCTCATTACAATTACCCTCTTCTTTTTAAAATTACTGTATACCAAAAGAACTCAAATTGAAAAAAAGTTCATTATGATAAAATCTAAACCACTTAAGAAACAGCTTTTGTTTCTTAAATATCAAATAACCTAAGCAAATATTGCTGGCCACTAGTAGATATTTATACAGAATACTCGTATCTTTAAATATTATTCAGTAAAAGCTCGTTATCAGTCAGACCAATGATATTTCTAATACTGGCATTATTATCTACCATATTGTTTGTTTAAATTGATTGTAATGATAATATTACCTTAGCAAACATACATTAATAATGTTTATTTTTACTATGTGATTGATAGGTACCTATATAATTTTACTTGCTTCTGATAAGTCATTTGTCACAAATATAGCAGGTACTATTTCTTAAATAAATGCATAATAACAGGTTATTTGTTAGGAACAAAGTACTAGGTTATAACGGAAAGGCTATATTTACCACCCTTATTTTCCATATATAATTGTCGACGATTGTCCGATCAAGTGCTCGTTGAGGCACCACGAATTATTTACGTGCAAACAGTACTTTACACTCCACCTGCAATTACGTTATTATAAAACGGTGCAAATTCAAAGGTAATCTAATAGACGAAGAAGGGATCCAACCCTATTATTAGCAGGTATTTTAAGATCTACCTCTTTACTCGGTGTTTAAACGCGCTAATTTCAATGAAAATGCAGTAATGCTTTTCTCCAGTCTATTCTCTCCTCCATTATGGCCGGTAATCACCAAAAAGTGTTTTCTCTTGGCGTTAAATCCATTATATATTTATTTTAAGAGTGCCTGTTTATGTTGTTGTAAAGTTACGTTGAGTATTTTGGTTATTGGGTATATCATCAGTAGGATGCCCTATTTATATTATGTTTCATTTTAAAATAAAATGTTGCTGTATTGTTCAAAAATGTTTTGTCTTTTCATTGTAGCTTTATACGAAACTAATAATTGTTTACAATTATTAGTATTGACATTTACTTAATTAAAAAAGTCATTATAATATACCCACTGTTAAGACGCTTCTTTGACGCCTTAACGTTTGATTTTAAAAGATGATAATTTCAAGTATGTGTTGCTTGCATTCTGTAGCTCAATATTTCGTGATCATCATTTATTAAAAGAATAAAAAGCTTTAGTTTTCGTTATTATTACAATTTTCTTCAGATACATTTACATTTATATCATAAGAAATGTATTTTCTATTTAATTTATTCGTTTAATTTCTATTCAAACTTTTATTTTCTACATAAATGCATAAACTCAATCCTTTTTTCCCATGTAGGTACTAGGTACGAGTACGATTCTAACACAGTTTCTGTCCGTCGCTTCCGATTTCTACACACTTATGGTTGTAGCTCATATATCAAAACGTAAACGGTTCGTCATCGTATCAACTCAAACCGTTTAGTATTATTTGTATGAAACTCCTTACTGCAACGCAAACTCACACCGAGGAAAAAGGTAAGGCGGTGCCGATCCGTTTACGTTTTGATACATGTGCTACGACCTTTAATCTATTGCAATAGATTGTTTTAAGTTTTTTTTTACTTCTATACCATAATCGTCGCATATAAATACATCCAAATAGCCTCCCCTTCAAACTTCCACTTTCGTATATCCATGGCTTCTGTAGGTACGCTAATTCTTCTTAGAAGCGTCCTCGCTAACAATATACCTAATGACAATTAAATAACTATTAAACTAAGTATTTAATTATCATTTAGTTCAAAAACAGCCGGTATCGCCACGTATTGTCAATAACTAAATCGTTCTTGTTTATACTATTTCATAGTTGGGGCTAGTTTTCCAATTACATGCTTCATTGAAGTTATGTAGCGTAAATAAGAATCGTTTTCCGCTACTAGTAAGGGGATGTAATCGAAACCTTAACTTAAATCGAGTGATCATATCATATTTCATGACTGAAGATGAAGTACTTATATTTGTTTGTCTTTTTTAAATTGATGTACAAATTGAAGAGACACGTAATATATCTTACTAGTGTTACGCAAGTAGACTCGTACTTATGATAATCTTAGTTAAGTATTTACTAGCTGATGCTTGCGGCTTCACCTGCCTTATATAAGTGGCTTATATGTTATTCTACACTCTGAACTACATATTTATATTCCAAATTTCATCAAAATTCATTTAGTAGTTTTTGCGTGAAAGAGTAACAAACATCCATCCATCCATCCTCACAAACTTTCGCATTTATAATGTTAGCAGGATTACGTATGGTGTTGCATTCATAATTTATAATACTACTTACTACTTTATCCCGTCATAAATGGTTTCATTAAAATCGACTAAGACATCAGAGACATCGAAAATCTAAGGAAATCAATATTATGAAGTAAAACGAGGCTAAAAAGGAAACATTCATATACGTATAACATGGATAAAAGACAAATCTGTTTACTCGATTTAGGTTTCAAATAAACTTTATTTAGACCCGTCCATCGGCACCATAGGGGCTGTCAGGACATATGCCAATAACATAGGGGAAGAGGATGGCTCAGTCTTAGTCTATTTGTGGTGCCTATTCCGGACGCCTCCCCTTAAATTGGCTTTCAGTGTTAAAACCTGTCACCAATCGTTTAAGATACCTAATATGATGTAACGTTTTTGAATGCACGCGTATACAATTGAATGTTCTTCGTGTCACTTAGAATGAGCTAGTTAGTTTTTAGCCTTACATACCGAGTATTATAAAAGTCAATAAAATTAATTAAGTCCATTAGTTCTAGGGCTAGCCTAGAGACAACAGTAAGACAACAGGTTATAGAACATATTATCTTTTAAACATAAAAAAGAGACACGTCATAAAAGCAATAATGGAAAAAGGTAATTATTATTTAAATAAATGCATTAGAAGAATTAGAACCCTGAGGCGAGCCACGAGCCTGCTTCCTTTGGATGTACGAGTACGTCCTAAGTGTCTAACGTATGTTTTATAGTTTCCTTTTTTAAATAATGTAATTATTTATTTTACAGCAAGCTGCTACCAAAGCAATATAATTATAAATATATACAAACTACTAACTAACTATGTTACTTATAAAAAACTTTGTAGATGAGTTTAAACTAAAATCATTACTTAATAATAATAAAATCAGTTGTGAAGCGTGCTATTAATATTGTGACTTAAAGTTTTAATCCTTTATGATGTGTTAAGTAAGTACTTAGATATTTTCATCAACCTATCATTACAGTTAAATAGCAATATAAATCCAATTTTAAAAATTAAACTTCCATTTGACGGCGTGTGTGTGACGAATGAAAATCGAGCAGAAGGGTTCGTCAACCCCTTACTTTAAAGCCGACGTATTAGTGCAACAATCTGTGTCCAAAATTATGGTGACAGACACTTTTTATAGCGGCCTCGTAATATTATATTATGAAAGTAAATTAATTTATAGCCACGTTAATAAAAAGAGACATAATTTTTAAATTGGTTAGTTACGTGTCGAGTTTCGTCAATAAAGTGTGACGAGGCTAAAAATGTCTATTAGGCCAATAAGACGCGGGATTGATGGCGACTTATAATTAGGCACGCATTTCATACAGCATGTTTGATAGCTGTTGAATAGTGACGACTGTATGATTTACTATTAAGCTTCGTTCGTGTTATAAATCATTCATATGTTTTAAATATGTTTATTTGGTAGTTCATGAACATAATACTATTTATACTACGGACGTTTTTGACTGTTATGATTTAATTTTGTTCTATAGATTATATTTATATACAGCTTAAGAGGTCTACTTGCTGCAGGTAATTACCCATATTAAAGTAGTTTCCAGTCATATCAATAGCAGTCTGAACAAACAGTGGCATGCCTTTTTGGTATGGTGAGGCAAATTAACACAGGTGACAGTTACCTGGGGACTCATTAAAAGGCTATTATCCAACTTACCATTAACTATGATTAGATCTTAGGCTGTCAAGGCGTATACGATCCATTCGGTAAAAATTATGTTCTTCGTTTGAAATCGATAAAGAATCAAATGTGCTTTCGAAGTCGATACCGTAACATTGAAAACTGTTTATAAAACCAAAAATCATAAAAGTTTTATATGATGCATGAGTTGTGTGCCTAGTTAACGTGTAGCTCATTATATTAGAACTAAAGGTAAACGGTTTATTTTTTTAATACAATTATCTTAATATCTTTATAAACGTAATAGCAGGTTATGCGGGCACTCATACTTCTTTCTCATTATTCTGTGTAAAACGTAATGACGAACTAACTGCATTCAAGCCATATAACAATGAACATTTTCTGCTTTTACTAACGGGTAAAATAATAAAACAGTATAGTATAAGAATCCAATAAATGTAAATAGATAAAGTGCAAGATTAGTGAGTGGTCGGCCCCCTTCAACGGCAATAAACAACCACATTGGCAAATAAAAGTACGTTCCTAATTCTCACACGAGCGTAAAGCAATTGGATCGAAGTAATTTACGAGTTAAATCTAAAAATATGTCTTTTCTATGGCGTCCCGGTCTCGTCACAGATGGCTACACAATAATATCAGCACCAAGACCCCTTCCGAGGGGAACTCCACTTATTTTATAAAGTTTGAATAAGATTTTAAAAAGCTGAGTGAGTCTTATAGAAAGATTTGGGTGGAAAACGTTAGGGATATTGTTTCGGAAAGTTTGTGAAAATTCTGTTACCGTTGCCCCTTGACTCCGTTCGACATATAGGCTTTTCTTTTATGTTGTTTCATTTAAAGTACGTTTTTGAAGCGATTTGGGAAACGTGTAGTTGGGACACGGGTGCATAAATAACTTTTAAGAGTTATTGGAGAGCGATTTTATTGCATTTACAAGAAAGACAAAGACGGGGGGTAAGTATGTTTTATTGTACAGTTATAACAACATCAAACAATAAAGCACTTTAATGTGATATTTAATACTTAGTGTTGTTTTGGTTTAGTTATTAGTTTATTCCGTTGAACAAAGTAGTGTAACTTTTGTATCGGTTGTGATAATTTGAGGTATTGGTTTAATATCCATAGAAGACAAAATTGATTGTAAGATTTTCTTTTTCAATACGAGCGACGCTAAGAGGCAACAAGGCTTAGTATTTGGTGAAAATTTTAGCTTGATACCTCCACGCGTTCCTGAGATAAATGGTCTTGACAGACGGACAGACGGACAACAAGGTAGTACCTTAAGGGCTCCGTTTTTTTTTTCTAAATCGGTACAGAACCCTAAAAATTATAGGTACTAAAATATTGCAAAGCTATGATATATAATACGCGACTGCCTGTAATCGTAGTGATCTAATTAATTTTATGATTAATAATCTGTGATACCAATTTGTATTAAAATTTTCTGTCGCATTTTGTTAAATAAGTAATTATACTATTACATACGTCTCCGTGTGGTGACGGAGTAAGAATACAATATGTCACCACCCCATCTCATCCCATGGGTGGCGTAAAAACCGGCTAAGGGACTATTCGTGAATTATATTATCTTAACGAAATAAAAAAAAGGACAACTTGAAATTAAACCCTATACCAATCCGTCTGGCCAGCGTGGTATTAGTAGGCCAAGTATCCCTCCGTCACGGGAGGAGGCCCGTCCCTGCAGTGGGACATTAATGGGCTGTTATGATGATGATGACTATTACATAATTTAACTTCCGTTATATTTGATCCATTTAACGATGTTGTTGTACCGTAGTGGTCCTTAACTGCTACGCAGAGGTGTCTCATTCGATTCCCGTGCCAAGTAATTTTTTTAGAACATCAACAATTTACAAAAGAAATTTTTCGAATCATTTAGTTATTTTGAATAAAAATTCAGTTACTCTTATAACTATTTTATATCCCACTAAGTCCAACGAAGTGTCCCACTTAAAAATAAAACGCGTCCCTATTTTCAACAAATTTCATTACTGCTCTACTCCTATTAGTCATAGCGTGATACTATATAGCCTATGACACTCCCTACATGGACTATTCAACACAAAATATTTTTTAAAATCGGTTCAGTAGATCAAGAGAATACCCTCTACAACTTTACAACCTTACAAACTTTACCTCTTTATAAACTTTCAGTTCATCTAGAGAAGAACTGAATCAGCCAATCTACCTCCCTTGTGGTTGGTGCCGAGTCGACTAAGGTAAACAGTTGTTGATTACCGCAACAGACTAATAACTAAGGTAAATGAAAAAGAATCCTATCTGCTCGGTTTCTTAGTTTTCAATACAGTATGCTATGTATTAGAAGGGAGACTTGTTGTGCTGTGGAAAAACAGCAACAAGAAATAGATCCACGTCACCCTTTGCACAGCTACAGCCTACCACCAGGAAGGTTAAAAAGTCGTCACAGCTTCCTACGTGACACCAAACCTTCCCAGGACCAACCATCTGCGGCCAGGATCAAATCGTGGCAAAATATACAACCTGCCACCACCTAACTATTTGGAATGCGATGAACGCCTGCCGCCCGGTCACGATCTTAGTTGGTCTGTATGGAAGTCCCTAAACCGTTTAAGGACCCAAGTAGGACGCTGCAAGCATAATTTGTCGAAGTGGGGCATAATAACACCTCCGGATAGCCTCTGTGAGTGCGGTGAGGCTCAACAAACAATAGTCACCTTCTACATTGTCCTAACTGCCCACAGAGCTGCACAGAGAAAAATCTTATGGACGCCACTGACAAGGCAGTCACTGTGGCCAAATTCTGGCTACTCGTATATCTACGACTCGAGAGAAGAAGAAGAATACAGTATGCTTTGTATCTCTCATGCCATATGTATCGTTGTAGTGGGACATCAAATAGCTAAAAATAAAGATTCAACTATAAATATATTATATTAAACTATATTATCTATATTTTAAACAAACATAATTATAAATAAATAAATATTTACTAACATCTTTGCACATCGCCATCTGTTTCCAAAGTAAGCTAGGTTTAACCTGCTTGTGTTAAAGTAACAGAACAACGGATATAAATACTACTTTATTTATTTTTTGTAAATACATACATATTATACATAAAAACCCCCAGACCGATGCAAACAAACAAATTCATGCACATAAAGATTTGCAATGAGCGGAAATCGAACCCGAGACTTCTGCGTAGCAGCCATGTAATATAACCACTGAGCCACAGAGGTCCTCAAACTTATTACTCTAGCTATAAAACATCTTGCTCTACATTACTAACACACTATTAAAGTACAGGTAAGTATTCTATAGCGAATTCATTCCATCTTAACAGCAACACACAAAGAACTGACTCCGAATACAAATGTAAGAACCATTTTACTTCTAGCGTAGCATATTCAAAACATTCAGTCTTACTATACTAACAGAAAATGTAAGTATACGTAGTTAAGACTGTTCCCTCTACCGAACGATCGCAGTTCACGGTGGATCAGTGCATTGCATAGCTTCACTGGTCGACACTGACTTAATTATAAGTATATCTATTAAAAGACTGAGTATACAAAACTTAACAATCCCACTCTTGTGGTGGCTGTCATAAAAGTCGACTACCGTAGTCAGGAGTTGATCAACGCAGCAGACGAATCATCATAACAGCCAATTAATGTACCACTGCAGGGACAGGCCTCCTCCAGTGATGGAAGCATACTTGGCCTACTAACACCACGCTGGCAATACGGATTGGTATAGGGTTTAATTTCAAGTTTTCCTTCTTTTTTTTCGCAACGAAGAAAAATTCACGGATAAACAGACGTATAAATTGAAATAATAAATATTTATTTATCAACAGCACACGAATTACTTACTCCGAATACAAATGTAACAACAATTTTACTTCTACCGAAGCATATTCAAAACCTACAGTCTTACTATAGTAACAGAAAACGTATGTAAGTACGTAGTTAAGGCTGTCCACTCTACCGAACGATCTCAGTTCACGGCGGATCAGTGCATTTACGTAATAAAACTTTATTTTGTTAGACTTTCGTTACCGCGGCATATTTCCCTTGGTAGACCGAATATCAGTTTGCAAGCAATTCGGTTACGTTACAGTACGTGACTCGTTGACTATGTTTGAGACATGTTCTAACCATTGCCTTAGGCTTCCCCTATTCACCACGCCACTGAGAAGTATCACTACGGTTTTATATGTTAAAGATTTGAGATTGTATAGATAGTGCAAAATATTATTGAATTGTATTGTTACGGTGGAAACGTTTAGAGGAAGCCTATGTCCAGCATTGGGCGTCTATAGGCTGATATGATGATGATGATGAATTTTTTAAAGAATTCATAAAAATAGTTATATTTTTTTTTTTGATTTTTTTTATTTTTTATAAAAGACAACTCCCGCACTAGGGATCATGCCCTGTGTCGCGGGGACTTTTACAAACATCAATTAACGGACACATATATTATTATCTTTTTTCCTTGACACTATCTTTTGACCCACGGTAAAAGAAAATTTAGCCTTCTAACTTCAGTCATCCAAGTCATAATAATAATTCAAATAATCCTCTAGATAAAATATATAATTATGCAAAACTTCCAATACTTTTGTTAAAACAACCAAACTTAATATTGAATAATATCATATTATTATAATTAGACTAATAATACTTGTTAATGTCTTAATTTAAGTAAGTATACATAATAATAATATAGAAAGACAATAAAATTATCAAAAATCATAAGAATAATCATATTTATAGTCTTGAAGAG
Source organism: Schrankia costaestrigalis (assembly GCA_905475405.1). Taxonomy (NCBI): domain Eukaryota; kingdom Metazoa; phylum Arthropoda; class Insecta; order Lepidoptera; family Erebidae; genus Schrankia; species Schrankia costaestrigalis. Next base: position 18,465,146 of record FR997825.1, on the reverse strand, counting down.
CATTATAAATTATATAATTATTTGAATGTTAAAGAAACCAGGAATTGTACATTTCTAATTAGCAGACATAATTATGTTTAAGATTCCCTGATATCAACATGTTCACAAGTTATTACCTGCCAACTTTAATGGAGGTATAAAACTGAATAAATAAAATATTTTATGCTTACTCTTTTTACTACATGATTATGGATCAGATAATATAGCACTATATTCTAAGTACTTCAGTACAGCGCATAACATGGCGGAAATATAATTCGAATTTTATGTTCTGTAACCATACAATCAATTTTTCTTTTTAAACTAACGTTGATCTTATGTCTAGACAGGCTATCAAGCTAAATAAATATTCTAATACCAAGAGCTGACAGAGAAATTCCTTGGAATTGAAATCGATCAACCGACATAGCCTCCCCAGTTTAATATCTAAAACCAAAGATGTTTTAGTACGTCCAGTCTGCGAGATTCTGGTGTCTGCGTTTGGTACATTTGTTATTCTACTCGCGTTCGTCGGCGGAGCTTCATCCCGCGCCCTTTGCGCCGATGGTCTCTGTCATTATCATCGCTTTTTGCCACACATAACTGGCCACAACCTCGAGAGATGTCCGTATTGTGCCCCGCGCCAATTTTATGTACTTACACATACGCGGGAAAAAATTACTTTTTAGAGTCGATTTCTGGCTTATGTATAGCCATGATATTAATTATCATCATCATCATCATCATATCAGCCAATCGACGTCCACTGCTGGTAATAGGCCTCCTCCAAGTATTAATTATAAATGTAGAAATATTTCTCAGCTCTTCTTTATATAAAATAAAAGTCTTGATGTCTACGAAATGTATTAATATCAAAGCTATCTACTAAGTGGATCTTATTTTTGTGAGGCAAGCTTAAGCAGTATTGATTTCAACGTAACAAAATTAATCTACTGAAACCTGCACTTCAGCTCTAGACTAGAACAGAAATATCCTCGGTATAACAACTTTGAAACGTAATAAAGAGACTAAGTATTTGCGTAATTCGACCCCTTTTAAAATATTACGTGTGTCCACTTTACCCGTTTGCACTACTACATAGAGAGACCTCCTCTCTTTGACACAAGAATATTGTCCTACTAACATCATGCTATTCAAACGTATTTGTTAATCAACAAACTTTTCGCAGGTTTATAATATCTGCGTATTTTTAATTAGTCGGCTTGGAATAAGATGTTGGAAGCACGTATCCTAATCATAAAGTCACTGTAGAAAAAAGTAAATTGTCAATTACACAAAAGCAAGGAAAAGGTTGTCTTCAATGCTCAAACAGTTTATAATTAAACGTACTGTATAATTAACACATTGCACGAAAGTTGAACAGCTATACAGTTTACATGTCATACTTGATATATTTTACAATCACCATATGATTCTAATAATTCGCCACATAATATTTAACTAGGTAGTAAACGATAGGTCGAGCTTACACGTGAAAAGATAATATAATTTTTATGTTTCCTCCACTGTTATTGTGCGTAATGATAATATTTTATAGGAGATACTAACTATAAATTATACTATGATTTATTAGTAGTTATTGCAGCTGAAATAATACCATCGCTGGCGTGTATCCACTGTAACTACCTTTATGATATATATTCTAGTAAGTAATTAGAAGCTTGATATTTTATTAATAAGCTACAAAACAAACCGTTTCTTTTTGAGTAGTTGATTAGAGATTATACACTGGTTTCTGGCGAATGCGATTAGAGGATACCAAATGCAGGCCAATGTATATTTATTTTATTTAAAACTTAATCTACAAAATCATGCACAGAGGCGGACATAAATCAATCAATCAACTAGCCTATCGCAGTCCTCTGCTGGACAAAGGCCATCGGTCCTTCAACAGATATGACCAGCCCATTGCCACTTTAGGATGCTAATTCTGCTGTGACTAAATCAGACTGTGGCGTCGTAGACTATCACGAAAGGTACGATTGTGGGAAGGTGAAAAGGAAAAAAGATCAAATACCTCTTTAGAACACTCTCTGTGGTACATGGGATGGGAACAGCACGCTAAAATACGCGACATCTCAGCAAAGCACGTCCCATCTTGTTCCATGACCTGGTTATTGAAAAAACATATTTAAAATATAGTTAAGAGACATTAAAAAATGCCGCTGTCTTCAGAACAGTGTAAAAAATATCAGACCATAAAGCAATCAGTTACAATTAAAAAATATAGGTAAGATTAAACCACGTCACGTCTAAACGCGAGTTTAGACATACAGTCTATACATAAATTGTTACGTTTTTATTCTTTCCAATGTTTAAACTATTTAACAGGCAGCGGACAGTATGTGTCCCACTAATAAAAGAAAACTTTTCTAGCAGAGTTAAGAGTATTTTTGTAACTAATTGAAATAAGGCAATACAAAAACCTATCACACAAAGTTTATTTCCATTTCAACAGTAACTGTAATGGACTAGAACTAAGTTGGATATAGGATTTTTTAAAACAAAGGAATGCTCTCAAAGTACCTTTCTCTGTTTAACATGGAAGTTGGGAGTAGAACTAATAATAGTTTTAGCACACACAAACCCGTAAGGACAAATTTTAAACCCTATTGTTTATTCAACAAATAACCTAAATGTTGGTCCCAATTTAATAATTAATAAATGTGAACGCCATGCATCATTGTCAACGAGGTAACCGCAACCGATACAGTTTAGTTGCAAGACCACTATTCATGTAAAACGTATTCCCAATAGTATGACATGTTTATTCTCCGGCTCTGAAAGCCTGGTCGGGGAAAGGAGTAAAATGAAAAGTAGACACGGGTCCGATAAATAATTGAAGGCTTTGATAGAGCATCGGGAATTCCAGGTCGGAGTACCGCCCGCCATATCTAGAGGGAGCCATCCTTCAAGCCACCCTCCGTTGCTACTGAATTATTCCGCAATAACACACTTGTTATAGACATTTCTCGAGGAGTGATACTTTTATGATTTACTCCAACTTTTATTGGCACTTAAAGGAAGTATACGATTTATTTCCCGTTCAATATAAGGTATGGAGTATATCATTTTTTGAGTTGGTACCGAACGAATCTCTAAGGGCGCGAGGAGCGTTTGGGCGTCACACACCATTTATATTTGGGGCCGTTATGATGTTTCGACGCGTTTTACAGCTATGAATTATGTCCTAGTTTAAAATAATAACATCGATAAATTGAATCTGAACTACCGTTTTCTAACAAATGTTGTTTGAACCAGCTGTTATATGTTATAACTAAGTAACTGAATGACAATCAATTTCTTATTAAAATTGATATATAAGTAATCTTTGTATGATATATTATTAAATAATTGAAAAGAAAACAATTATGACTATATTTCTAAAAACTTCTTTCACCTTTTTGATAACTGGAAACTACGTTAGAACTTTCCCTTTATTAATTAGGACTATAATTTCGTCTTTCGACCTCTAAATACTTATATTTATAAAATAAACTATGTGTATCCGTTATCTCATGCAAGACCAACCTATGATTAAGTCTAGACAGTATTGCGTGAGTTTGTGAAAAGTATTATATTGTAACAACATAAATATAATCAAGAGATTAATTGACCAGAATAGTTTTATAGTTTAACAGGATCATCAATAGTAATATAAACACGTAATTAAATATAAGGTTATCTTAAAAATAGGCTGACTTCCATGTATATAAATAATATATATTTATAAATTGTACAATAAATGATATTACTCATTACCTCGTTATAAAACTGTTGTAACTAGATATTCAATATTGTTAGCCAGCTTCTACATAGAAAATGTCCATCAAACAAACCCGCCTTGTATTAAGATAACTACTAATAACTGTTCTCAACTAATGGATGATTTTTAAACAATAAGTGCTAAGGAGAACTATTTAAATATGCTCACCTGTTCAACTTTATTAATAATTTATGTATATGCCGCCATTCACTTTGTGTGTTAAAACGGTCTAAATTAATTAATTCAAACATTCTAGGAAATATGAAGTATTCAAGTGTTTGTACGTTATACGAGTCGAGAGGGTAATATTAAAAAGTAGGTAGTTCTGGTGAGAGTTTAAGAACAAAATCTTGTAGTGGACAAGTGCGGCAGCTCAAGTAGTCGTAGCTACGGTACTGGACCGTGTTTGTCAATAGGCACGTGCTCCAAGTTTCGTGTATTTTAAGCATAATAATAACCTAAACTGATCCGATCAAAAATTATTATACGATGAACATTAAACTGCTGTACATTGTGCTTTATTGACGTCACTTCCGCAGCAATAAAATCGACTTGTCTCGAAAATGCATAATTTGTACGACAGTCACGCGTATAACGCTACTAAACGGTGTCTTTGAGAACACATTTCACACTAAACTCTCCGAGGGCTGCCTTTCGATCATAGATAAAGCATTGTTTTATGCGTTCGAATTATTATCGTCAAACGCTTGTTTATGGCTGCGGGAATATTAATATATCTTTATATCGAGCCCGCACGCACAAATCCGCACCAACGATTTACACATGAAAAATTGTAATCGTACCGTTGTCTGTCTTCCAATTGCTCCACATTGTCGAATAACAATGACACATGCTCTAAAACTTGAAAAGGGTTATTGTTGTGTATCCTGACATACAAAAACATTTACTGATATTTTTTGTTAGCAGAGCGGTATCTTTTGTGACAAAAACATTTCTAGCGAATCCATTAATTAGTGAGATATACGACACACCCGCAGCCTTTGGCGCTCAATTATAGCCAAACCTTTGACGCTTGATTAATTCCGACACAAAACTGACCTATTACTGTTAGATGATTACGATCTAATCGATTCAAAGAGCCGCGCTTCCCATATGCTGGTTTGAATAAAAGCTTAAAATTCTTTGAATACCAATTGAGAAAAACAATAACTGAGAAGTATAAGGACGGAACGGGGGCAGTGTCACGTAATAGGTCCAGCTTCCGGTACGTTTATCAAAAAATTTATTTGGACATTCCTAGCGCGCCTTCGCTGCGCTTGCCCCGGCTGGATGTGTTGGCATTTAATTTATCTATAACGCTGAAAATGCCGGAGACGACCGCGCAACCGTTATTGCTGGGGTACTCTCACCACTGGCAGGCTACGCACTTCCGCTATGTCAATGATTTATAGCCGCTTATGGCATTTGCGGCGTTTAACTGTGTGTTGTCCGAGCCATTGTCCGAGGATCGTCGAATATGGACGAGAATGATTCTTGAATTATGTGCGGGGGTTTCCGTCCCTATAATTTTTGATTCCGCGTTCTAATGCAAAGGGTCAACGCGTGCTTTGTCCAAGTTTAATCTGTTTGCGTCGTCTAAAGTTGACGTTGATTTGTTTGCGTTTCGATTTGTCGTCCTATTGTGGAGCGCGTCTAAAAAAATACATCTGAATGGATTTTATATTCGATTGTTGTTGCCGGAAGTTTTTAGAGATCAATTTTAACAGCGTCCTTTGTTGTATTGACTAAATATGAGCAGCTAACCGGATATTAGTTTACACTTTTATTGATATTAAAATTGATTTATTTCGTTTAAAATATGTAATACAAGAGTATTGATCGATGGTATTTTGTAAACATTCTCTTGTGAAACTAGTGAGTCGAAGTGGTTAGTATTGGTGTGGTACTTCTCACAGTCGTAGTGAGTGGTTGGCATGACGCATTGTAGTACGAGTAGGTAGGGCGAACACCCGCGCTGTTCACACGCTCAACTCTTTTACTCTGTCATCAGTTCACTTATTCAGTCGTCACAACACTTAAGTAATTAAAATTTTTCAACTTTAATCTTTAACATTGTAACTAATCTGTTACATATTATAAATAACAAAATAAAACTTAAAAGGACATGGGTTAATGTGTAAATTTTAAAAAGTGTATTGTGTATGTTAATAATGAAAACATGTTTTGTTCAATTTGATTTATAGGTAGTCATATGTCGGAGGTTTCTTCATTGTGTCCTCATTTTGTGGTTAAATTAATTAAAACACTTGAGATACGAATGACATTTTATATAAATATATTTATCTCTGAAACAATAAATACAGGTTTAACCTTTTTACCATTTACACAAACAATGAAATAATTTTTTCCTTTCCTTAACCCAGATACTCCTAGCAGGTGTTATAACACCGATTAAATGACTTTAACTATACCATCAAATAAAATATACAAAAAGCGAATAGTGATCAGAATTTCTCATTATATCTTATTTAGTGCATGTGCATAGTTATTTGCGTGCTAAAACAATTGTTATATGCATCGAATTTTATGGATTTTTGCTCAATTAAAAAAAGATTTGTGGCTTTTTTTCAAAATCACAACTAAAAGCTACTTTCTCTGTAATTATTGTATAGTAACCTAATAATATCGCCCTGATTATGCAAACTAATGACTATTAGCTATAAAATGGGAAACATAGTTATATTGTATTTAAATTTGTTTATTTTTTATAAATAAAATTCTGAGAGGTGTTATAACACCTAGTAGGAGAATAGACGTCTATATCGCTTTACTACAAAATGTTAGGTCACTGCCAGAAAAATCATTATGTTTACACGAAATATGAGAGAAATTAAAAAAAATGAATGATGAAACACATTTTCCTCGAAGTATAGCCATTTTTGGGTTCTAGATGGTCAATTTAGGGTTAACGAATGATGAAACTATGACTTATGAAGAAACTACTTCTGACTACTATGAATATAACGTCTTATATCCAGAGTCTTATATAACTAAGAGAAGGCGTACAGAATCTCCGTCCCACAAAAAAAAATGTACTGTACTTCATTCAGCTCCTGTAGCCTTTCTTTCAACAAGTGGTACTGCCTTTGCAGCGAGAATATCAAAGAAACAGAATTATCCAAATTCTTACCCAGAATGGCAAACTTTGAGGGTCCGAATAAACTACAGCCACCAACATAATATTATTCTGATGCCATGTTTGGTGATGATGTCGTTGATATGTTGTTTCTGTTGGTATGTCGTTTGTACATTTAGTATACAAACTTATACACTTGCCAAAAAAGAAGTAGAATATTGTCACAAGCAATGCATTGACATGATTCCTGGCTATCTTTTTGTTTAGTGGATGTGGTCCATCGAAGAGGCATGTACCGGGAAAGTTATCAGATACTACTTTTGCACACATAAGTAACGCTCTTTCACGAGATCGATTACGTAATGTTACATTTTCACTGCTGTGATAATACACCAAGTGGTGACAAGTAATGGCTAATTTGTGACCTTAGTTTGGTGTATTGAACAAAAATTTCTTACCTATGGCTTTTATAGAATTATAGTATCAATGAAGTAGTAGTGTCTTATTATGGGAGCCATTGTTACACGCAATTTATACACCCTATGGCCCTAACTTGTAAAATTTGCAAAGACAAATCTATTTTATGTAAAAAATGTTAGGTTTATTTTAACCCTAAGAGCTGCTTCATAACTAAATTAACGTAAATATGAACTACTTATGTTCTACCCACAATATAAAACTGTATAAATGTCTAACAAAGATCAAAAAATAAATAAAATGTATAATTTTGTCCAAAATATTTCCTATAGTTCCCTACTAGCAATAGTAGCCCATTCTCCTACCAGGTGTTATAACACCGATCATTTTCCAGATTTCCCAGAGGAAAAGGATTTTTTTTTGTATTTTTCCTGAATAGTTAGTGACACTAATACCAACATATCAAAAAATTACAAAGATCTGAGACCCTAAATAGTTTCAGGAGTATCTGGGTTAAGACAAAAATCACCCTTCACTAGTGGTCTCATTCATAGATAGTTAATAGTCCCAAGTACTAAAACAAGAAATGCATTAAATAGGATCAAATATTTTTTAAGTAACACAATGAATTTTAATATCCTTTTATCATCATTCACATCTGATCATCACTTTCATCCAATTATTTCATCCACAGATTATTTTTAAACCAAAGTTTAAAATGAAGACCATTATTCTAATTTCGTATGGTAAATAACTAGTACATTGTCCTTTCTATTTTATTTTCACTAAGTAATAGCATATAAGAAAGCAGTTTTGTGCAAATTGACAAATTCACGGTCAACTATTTTGAAGTACTTTTCCAAATTTGAATGTTCTTCGTTTGGAAGTAATTTGGGAACTTAAGCCTGATTTACACATCGACAAGTACAGTAACGAGTTCAGTAGTTAGTTGTTGATTAAGTTAATTTGAATAGATCTCCATCCTATTTTTTGGCGAGTTAAGTTGGCGAGACGCGAGAGAGCCCCCTACTTCGTACTTAACTCACCATAAAATATATCCATACATACTTGTCGATGTGTAAATCAGGCTTTAGCGGCAATTTTTAAAGATTGTTACTACTTAATTTAATTTACGCCATCAAAGCATTACGCATACAATGTCATCTAGCCCTAAATTATGCAGAACTTAATAGACATCATAAAATAATGGTAGATTCTCTCTAAGAAAACAAAAGGAAAAAGATAAATAACTTGAAATTAAATTATGTGACAACCCATTTAACTCCTGTAATTTCTTGAAATTAAAGGCAGTTTACTTAATAAAATATTGGTTAACTATTATTTAACCCCTTTACTCATAAACGCCTCTTAAATTTAATCACTGTTTAGCGAGATTTTTTAGTAAATTCAACGACATACCAAACAAAACGTAAGAATTTAGCTAATAAATTGACTAAAATTTAAGAGGTGTTTATGAGTAAGGGGGTAGGGTCTAATTTTTATATTCTCGAACTTAACAAAATACTGGTTGATAACATAAAATTATTATACATCAAAAAGTAAAAGATTCGCAGAAGGTTAATTACCACCTTCTGCGAATCTTTTACTTTTTGAATTTAGAATTAGAATATTCATGATTTTCTCTTGTCTTTTTTTAATTTTTACGACTTATTTCTAAACTCTCCGTTATTTCATGTAGAAGTATCTAAGTATTCATATAAAAAAATTATAATGGAAAACTAACAACGTATAATTTATGCAGTAACGTTAAGTAAATAAAATTAACAAGTTGTTGAACTCAATTATGAGACATAATTTCAAATGTATTGTAATTCCTTAAAACAATATAATTGTTAATTTAAAAATAATTAGCATATTTAGCGAAATTAGGTATATTAATTTAAAATAATAACATCTTCATTAGATCAGCCATGCTTATCTAAACACATTATAAAGTTGACCAGTTAATTTACATGGATCATTGTACCTACATCAGAGACATTGAATAAAAACTACTACATGCGTTAAATATGTCATCATAACAGCTTATTAATGTCCCTCTGCAGAGACGGGCCTCCTCCCGTGACGTAAGTTCTTAGTTAGTTAAAATCGATGTTCGTGTGGTGACGGAGTAAGAATACAATATGTCAGCACCCCATCTCATCCCATGGGTGTCGTAAAAACCGACTACGGGACTATCCGTTAATATTACCTTTACGAAATAAAAAGAAGGAAAACTTTAAAATAAACCCTATACCAATCACTCTGGGCAGCGTGGTATTAGTAGGCCAAGTATCCCTCCGTCACGGGAAGAGGTCCGTCTCTGCGGACATTAATGTTATGATGGCTGTTATGATGACTGGTTTTCTTGACGAGACTCTTAGACACAATCATCTTCTTGAGATAGGAGCTCAAGAAGATTGTATGTAATCTGAGTACAAACACAGGATTAGTCGAGTGTAACCTAACCTATCCAAGCTGAGGTCTATAAATTTTACGATTTAATAATATGTATAGTCGTGAAACCAATAAAGCAAAAGTCACTTAGTATATTGATCCCTCGGTAAAAAGTACCTTTCTCTGTAACACATAGAGAATTCAAAGAATAAGTGGTTAGTGCCAAATAATCAAGATATCATACTTTAAACATAAAACTTAAGAAATATGCATACTTAACCGTGGTACAGTTATTCATATACATATTAGCTAGTATAAACGCTTACGCACGACAATTACTCTTTGAGCTACTTTTTAATTTAACTTTGAATAAATTAAATTTAAATTTCAAGTACAATTATAACAAAAATATACTAAAATGATACATAAATAGGTACAAACAAAGCACTTAAACACAGCAAAATGTTGTATTAAAATAAAAGTAAAAGAAAATTTCTAAATTGTTAAGGCTTTTTATGTCTTCCGGGGTTCATTAAAGAGGGCAGTAAAATAATTATGATCGCTATGCTGACATAGAAGATAAATCAACGTTTATTTATTCAAAAAAGTTTTCATTACATGTAGTGAAGAGAAGGTTAGATTTAATCGAGATTGACATGCACATGCCATTTTTCTTTCGTCGAAAATCAAGTTTTTTTTAATACTATAAGATTGTAGGTATGTCTAGTATCATAATTTATAACAGCCCATTAATGTCCAACTGCAGGGACGGGCCTCCTCCCGTGAAGGAGGGCTACTTGGCCTACTAATACCACGCTGGCCAGACTGATTGGTATAGGGTTTAATTTCAAGTTTTCCTTCTTTTTATTTCGTAGAGATAAAATTTACGGATTGTCCCTTAGTCGGTTTTACGACACCCGTGGGATGAGATGGGGTGGTGACATACTGTATTCTTACTCCGTCACCACACGGTAGTATATCTAGTTACTAGTTTAACAATAGTATTAGGAGAATCTATGCCTGTCTAAGACTGCAGTTACTAACTGATAACATTTCATATCACTGATACTTAAATAAAAATACTTTTGTTTACGGGCCGTGTACCGTGAAGTCTAAATAATGATACTTACTTAATAAAATTAATATTATTATAATGATCAAAAATAAATAAAACAATGATCATGATAAAGAACTCTACGCGTTGGGTAAAAAAAGTCAATCCAATACATATAAATATCGTAAGTGAAAAAAAATTCCCAACTTTTGCATACAGCTCAAAGATTAAGAAAGGTCACTCTTTTCAAAGATAATATTTTACAAGGAAGCTGATGTACTTGCAATAATGCACTATTATGAATTATAATATACTTAATTAGAAGGAAGCTGGGAAGCTCTCCGTGTGGTGACGGAGTAAGAATACAATGTGTCAACACCCCATCGCATCCCATGGGTGTCGTAAAAACCGACTAAGAGACTATCCGTGAATATTATCTTTACGAAATAAAAAGAATGGAAACTTGAAATTAAAAACTATACAAATCCGTCTGGCCAGCGTGGTATTAGTAGGCCAAGTATCCCTCCGTCATGGGAGGAGGCCCGTCCCTGCAGTGGGACATTAATAGGCTGTGATGATGATGAGAAGGAAGTTCATTACAAAACTATAGCACAAAAGTATTTAGTAATAACTGCTCATAATAAAAAGATATCTAACGTAAATGTTTTTTGTAAATTTGTATTTTAACTACTGGTTCAAACGTGTTAAGTATTTGTTAATTAAATAAGCAGAATTTATAATTATTTCGTTTTTATTACTTTTCATATCTCATTTTGCTAAAATTTAATTTTTAATAGCTACACTATTCGTAATACTTTATATACAATAAAATAATAAGTTTTATATAATTACACGTTATTTAAGTCAGTACGTTGCTTTTATGTCTTTGTTATTGAATTAATTTATTTCAACAGTTATAAGTAATTTTTTGATATTCACACCGTTTAAAATTTACTTGAAATAATATCTACAAAACACGAAAAAGTACAGGGTTATGAGATTTTACAGTACTACCCAGTCACATTATCTGGAGACCTAGCGTCGAGTCGGCCGTACTGTACTGAGGCGCCGTGGCGAGCGCGGGGAGGTGAAAACAACGGGGGCGGGAAATTCGCATTCTAGCGAGGTCTCAAAATAATGTGACCGTGTATTATGTATCGCATCGGCTTGGCTATACCTTGACGTCACTAACATCTACGAGCGACGATTAACATTTACAATCATATTCTTTTGCTCATAATCTGCCTTGCTTGTCCATACCAGAAGCTGAAGAAATCTGTGTCTTACAAATCTAAAGCTAGTAGATCACCTCTGTACTGCACTTGTCACCCTGAAACACAGTCTGACGTCACAGGCTTAAGTCTTGTATCCCTGTAATTGCACTAGCAAGAAGAAAAACCAGACATCTTGGGGTAGTTATTTGGCGTGAATTAAGTGTGGATCGCGCGTTTGTACTGTTCACTTGCCTAAGGTTCCGTGAAGTAGTATGATATAAATGTCCATTAGATAATTAAGTACCTTTTAGAACAACCTCCCGATTTATATTTAATTTTGTTATCTCTTAACTCTCTATTCTAATGACATGCATGGTTTCGTTTGCAGGATAAAATAAATAAGTATAAATATTCTTCACACATTCACACAATGCCATCTAGTTCCAAACTAAGCAAAGCTTGTACTATGGGTACTAGATAACGGATAAACATACTGAAATACTTTTTTTTTGTAAATAATTATTATACATAAAAACACCCAGACTAATGCAAACAATCATGTTCATGCACACAAAGATTTGCATTAAGCGGGAATCAAACCCGAGACCTCTACGTAGCAGTCATGTTATATAACCACTACGCCACAGAGGTCGTCAAATGGTGGGTCCTGCAAAGGAAAGTATGAACAATAAATAATTGGCAGAGAATAATGTATGTCATGTCATAATATACCTGTCATCCTTACTCTTGAATTATTCTTTAGATGCGACACTGTCTGTATCTCTATACATGATTTAAGTCTGCCCCGTATAGGAAACAATAGGTTCTAATTGTCGTAGAATTTTGTAAGGTCGGTAACATACAACGTATTTTCGACCTAGGTCAGGCTTAGAAAGAATTATATTAATTTATACAAGGCGCAACAACTGTGTGCTTGCACCAGTTTTCTAACAACGGATTAAACAACATTACCATTATATCAGTTTTTTTCTTTAGTTACTTTAAATATAATTTTATATAATTGCGTATAAAACAGATTAACCTTGAGCTGTTTTGGTTGTTAATGTTTGTAAAATGCTATTACAATAAATATTTATAATTGTTTTTTATGAATCATATTGTTTTATGATATATTTTAGCGCATAGTGGAAACTTTTGGAGGAGGCCTATTTCCAGCAGTGGACGTCCATAGGCTGATATAGATGGATGGATGGATGATATATTTTTTGATGATATGTATGACATTTGGGGAGAATATCACTAAATTCAATTTTTTTGCTAATAAACATTGGACTCTTTTGAACGTTATTACTGCGATTCCCTTATTCAGTAGGGCTAGTCCAATAAAAAACGACGGACTTCAGAACACTAAAAAAAACAAGAATCACTACACAACACTAAAGTCTGCCAAATTCTGGAGGGTGTCCGACTAAAACCACACAATTACAAAGACGTTTTTTCAATATACTCCTTTACGCAGTATGTCCGTTTTTGTCGATTTCCTCTTGCTCTTCTTACGTCAACAATATATTTATTACTCTCCTAGTACCTTACGTTTTATTCCGCGTTACTATTTTGTATTCGATACCACCTGTTGTCAATGAGAGTAGGTAAGTTCTTGGCATTTGTTAAGGTAAAAGCTCCTATTACGGCGGTAGTCAAAATCGCGTCCTATTACGGAGGTATTTCTATTTTCGTGTTTTATTCTGGTTTTATTCAGTTTGCGTACAACAAAACGAAATCAGTTTATTCTACATCTATTACTTCATGATTTACCTGACGTTTGCAAGTAAAGAACATAGATAACTAATCAAAATCAATCAATCTGTGTAACGGCATCGACGTGAAAGGGATTTCCATACAAACGCTAAACACCAAAATTAGGTACACTAATATTAAGAAACTAAGTTTTTTGTATTATTAACCCGTTTAAGATGGTTTATTTCTTATTCATAGCATTTTCTTACTATTATACTTACTATTTCAATAGCTTGTTTTATATTTGTAACTCGTTTTATATCCAAAAAATAAGAAATAAAATAGCGCCGTAATACGACACGATTTTTTTAGATTCGTCCTAATACGGTGGTATAACTCCGTAATAGAAAAAATACTGGGCATGTTTAATTGCTTGTAACTTTCAATTTATTAACTTATTGAACTTGTTTCAAGGTTTTTTGAAATAATTATTAATCTCATAAACTAAAAACCATATTCTGCGGTATGTATTCGTAGTTAGAAATCGAATTAAATACAAAAATTGTTGAGTACAAAATGTGGATTTCTTAGAAAGGGTAAAAATAGGAAGGTGTATTTTAACTTATCATAAATCATTTATTTTGTATAACTGTTGACTACTGTTTACACATATGAGCCAAAAAACTGTTACAGTTTCATTAAACATTTACATTGTTCCATTTATCGAAATTTTGATAGGTCCGAATTAGGATTATTAAAAACAGGAGTAGTTTTCCTATTGCGGTGGTAATTATTTCCAAGTAAGTCTGTGTTAGGATCTATGATTTCCTATTACGGCCCTATTCATAAAACATAAAATTACAAGTTTTAGGGTACCGTGATTATTGATTCTGAGAATAGAATTGTTATGTGATACGTAAGTTTTATTGTTTTGTATAAAACCAAAAGCGATAAAAACTTTTAAATATACATATTCTTTTTATGTAAAGTTATGCAATCTATGTAATTTTATATTTCTGTTTTTATTTTACTAAGCATAAAAAGAAAAGTTAACCATATTTTAATAACACAAAACTCTTTTTAGAACGTGAATTTCTATCTATACTTATTACTTATATATAATATTATAAAGAGGTAAAGTTTGTGACGTTGTAGGAGGTACTCTCTGGATCTAATAAACCGATTTTAAAAATTATTTTTCTGTTGAATAGTACATTTATCGGGGAGTGTCATAGGCTATATAGTATCACGCTATGACGAAAAGGAGAGGAGCAACAATGAAACATGTTTAAAAAAGTGACGCGTTATTTTCGCCGCCTAACGAAGTGGGCACGGGTCAGCTAGTAAAAAATAATTTCATTAAAAAAGATACAAATCAATGAATACCAAAAATACAACTTACTTTACTAATACATTTAAATTATTTGATAAATATTATTTGTACGGAACTTGGATGAATATAATTTCTGACCCTCCGTATTAGGAATCGTATACCGCAGTAATAGGCTCTGACGAAAAAAATACCTCCGAATTAGGGAAAATCGACCCGACTATTTAAATCTTTTTTTAAAAATAACTAATATCATTAAAAGAAACAAACTCGACAGTAATACAAAATATAAATTCCACTTTTGACGATGACATTTTTTTGCACAGTTAAAAATATTTACAAATGCTTATTTTTGTTTCTTACTTTGAAATGTTGCGAAATACCTCCGTAATAGGGGCTTTTACCTTATATACTGCAAACTAACTTCGTCTAAATTCTAGTGTAAGTATTATATGTAAGGTAAAAGCTCCTATTACGGAGGTATTTCGCAACATTTCAAAGTAAGAAACAAAAATAAGCATTTGTAAATATTTTTGACTGTCCAAAAAAATTTCATCGTTAAAAGTGGAATTTATATTTTGTATTACCGTCGAGTTTGTTTCTTTTAATGATATCATTTATTTAAAAAAAAAGATTTAAATAGTCGGGTCGATTTTCCCTAATTCGGAGGTATTTTTTTCGTCAAAGCCTATTACTGCGGTAGACGATTCCTAATACGGAGGGTCAGAAATTATATTCATCCAAGTTCCGTACAAATAATATTTATATATAATTTAAATGTATTAGTAAAGTAATTTGTATTTTTGGTATTCATTGACCATTGATTTGTATCTTTTTTAATGAAATTATTTTTTACTAGCTGACCCGTGCCCACTTCCTTAGGCGGCGAAAATAACACGTCACTTTTGTAAAAATGATTCATTATTGCTCCTCTCCTATTCGTCATAGCGTGATACTATATAGCCTATGACACACCCCGATAAACGTACTATTCAACACAGAAATAATTTTTAAAATCGGTTTATTAGATCCAGAGATTACCTCCTACAACGTCTCAAACTTTACCTCTTTATAATATTATATATTAGTGATAAGTATAGATAGAAATACACGTTCTAAAAAGAGTTTTGTGTTATTAAAATAAGGTTAACTTTTCTTTTTATGCTTAGTAATATAAAAACAGAAATATAAAATTACATAGATTGCATAACTTTACATAAAAAGAATATGTATATTTAAAAGTTTTTATCGCTTTTGGTTTTATACAAAACAAAAAAACTTACGTATCACATAACAATTCTATTCTCAGAATCAATAATCACGGTACCCTAAAACTTGTAATTTTATTATCTATGAATAGGGCCGTAATAGGAAATCATAGATCCTAACACAGACTTACTTGGAAATAATTACCACCGCAATAGGAAAATTACTCCTGTTTTTAATAATCCTAATTCGGACCTATCAAAACTTCAATAAATGGAACAATGTAAATGTTTAATGAAACTATTACAGTTTTTTGGCTCATATGTGTAAACAGTAGTCAACATTTATACAAAATAAATGATTAATGATAAGTTAAAATACACCTTCCTATTTTTACCCTTTCTAAGAAATCCACATTTTATACTCAACAATTTTCGTATTTAATTCGATTTCTAACTACGAATACATACCGCAGAATATGGTTTTTAGTTTATGAGATTAATAATTATTTCAAAAAACCTTGAAACAAGTTCAATCAGTTAATGAATTGAAAGTTACAAGCAATTAAACATGCCCAGTATTTTTTCTATTACGGAGTTATACCACCGTATTAGGACAAATCTAAAAAAATCGTGTCGTATTACGGCGCTATTTTATTTCTTATTTTTTGGATATAAAACGAGTTACAAATATAAAACAAGCTATTGAAATAGTGAGTATAATAGTAAGAAAATGCCATGAATAAGAAATAAACCATCTTAAACGGCTTATTAATACGAAAAACTTAGTTTCTAAATATTAGTGTACCTAATTTTGTTGTTCAGCGTTTGTATGGAAATCCCTTTCACGTCGATGCCGTTACACAGATTGATTGATTTTGATTAGTTATCTATGTTATTTACTTGCAAACGTCAGGTAAATCATAAAGCAATAGATGTAGAATAAACTGATTTCGTTTTGTTGTACGTAAACTGAATAAAACCAGAATAAAACACGAAAATAGAAATACCTCCGTAATAGGACGCGATTTTGACTACCGCCGTAATAGGAGCTTTTACCTTAGTACTCGTTAATCACAACCATACTATCTTAACAAACTTCTTTTAAATAACGATAATTTCCATGTTAAACACTCTATGTTTGTATCAAGCCATCTTTTCTTATATAGATCAGCGTTAGTTATTTTACTAGATTGTTCTATTTCAGAGACAGGTAAGGTCTAAGGGGACGGTAATGGGTAGGTACTTAAAAAAATATATATTGGAGTACTATTTTCTAGTTGTTAAAACCTTTCAGTAAACAAACAAAAGAGAAGCATGCACTATCGAAATAAAAAAATGCTACTATCGTGTTATTATAATTACTTAGTACTTTTTAATTTGACTCTTTCTTTAAACAAATAAATGAAATTTTCAAAAATAATACTATTGTTTTTTTAAGAGTAAAACCATGAATATATTATGTAGAAGCCGTGTTCATCTAACAACTTGACTAGCCGAGCGACGATAGTAAACTTAACTATGAACACATAAAACGTTAAAAAAACTAATAGAAACTTCTGCAACGAGAACCGTGACGTTCTTTTGTTTGTTAAATAAGTTTTCTAGTGTGAAAAATAATGTTTCTTATTGTACGTTCATTTAGATAGCTGATTGCTTGCAGTCGTAAATTTATCATAAAATTGTTATGCCGACAAAACAACATTATTTTCTTATTAAAAAATGTTATCGTGACATATTATTACGAGCACGCACTAGATAGCTAACTCATCAGTAGGCGAGTCATGCAAGGGACAGTATATTGCACATAACTATGTTCATTTCTCGTTAGCCAGCAATAAAAGGCAAGCGCAAAAACGTCCAAGCATTTCGAGTGCCAATTAAATCGCCACAAACATCCTGTAAGCCGAGATTATCGTATCGTAACAAGCATCGGAAACCTGCCCACTTCTCTCACACTGAATAAATTAAATAAAAAGTCAATATAAAATAAATTAGAAATTGTTACACCAGCGGTTGAGCACTGTCCTGTCATGGAGTGCCTCATTAACTTTGTGCATAAGCGGAACTTAACGAGACGAGACCGAGTAGGGAAATATTTATATTTTATTCATATTTCATGTTGTCTTCGAGATAATTTCAATGTGGAAACCAAATTGCGCATTTGGTTACTACTGTGCTTATTTGTTAAATTTAATTACGTGCTTTCCCAATAGATGGCGGTATACGACACTTAATTACTTTGCACGTGCGGCTTTACGTGTTTTCTTAGCTTCGGAATAAAATTAATGTCCCTCACGGTTGTAAGAATTTTGATTATAAATAATATTTGTGCCATTAAATGAAGGTACTGCTAGTTATTGTTTCCTGTTATTATCTAGCCACGGTTTTTTTTCTGACCTGATTGATCCTGATGGAAACCACGAATACAGTCCAAGAATGGAGGCAACGGATGGTGGTAGTAAAGTAATCATTTAATTGAATTAAAAATGTAATTGTCAAAACGGTTGTAAACATTCATCATAACAGGCCATCTAAGGCCCACTGCAGGGACGGGCCTCCTCCCGTGACCTACTAATACCACGCTGGCCAGACGGATTGGTATAGGGTTTAATTTTAAGTTTTCCTTCTTTTTATTTCGTTAAGATATTATTCACGGATAGTCCCTTAATCGGTTTTTAAGACACCCATGGGATGAGATGGGGGTGGTGACGTATTGTATTTTTACTCCGTCACCACACGAAGAAACATTATATGCGACAGCTTAGCCTAATTAGCAATCCCATGATAACTGATTGATTGGCCACAAAACATTTACCTTCTTTGTTTTCACAGAACGATTTTTGAATGGTGTCCTATATTAGAAACGAAGCCTTATTAGTGGGACCTTGTACAAATGAGTACGTATTTAAGAATCGCAAAGAATACCTAAACATTTCTAGACAGTTTTAAATTAGTAAAATAAATAATTAAACAGTGTGGACTTAGATACATTTCTAGCGCTATGGACTTGAAACTAAGCTCACAACTTACCTATATTTTTTAATAGTTTCCAAAAGTTTTACGTAACTGTTTTTGATAATAGTTTTTTTAGGAGTTAATATCTTCAAGACCCTCTATCTTAAAGAACTTCGGTAACAGACTAAGTAAGTATACAAATCGTAATCAACCATCTCTATTAGCTTTTTCAAGTCGTTACTAAGTAAGAGTATCGTTTTTCATATAGAATGAATACCAATCGGTATCGATTTTACAACCGATTGGTATTAACAGCTAAGTTGTAATACAAAATTATCGTAGACTAATAAATACCAATACAAGTACTATTTTCTATATAGGCTCTACTGAGGTTGGGAACTAGACGGTATAAATATTAGGTCTTTCGTCGCCTGAATGCTTATTTGCTCAACCGACCATTTTGACGAATTTCACTTTTTGATGCAATTTTATTAAGGATCTAATTGCGGTTCGATTGGTATATAATACTTGCTGCTTGGACTTAAAATACATGAATTATAAGGAATTTAAGTTTTTGTAAACTAACACAAGAGAATTAAAACTTCATGCTTAATTGCTCAACGTCCGTAGAGAAACACCAAACGTGCATCCGAACATCGATTGCGTGCTTAAGTATTCAATCTCCTCACAGGTAACCAATCACGACATCGCATTTTGATGACGCAATACGCCGCCATCATAAATTTCTTTTGTGACGAAGCTGGTGCTCGCACGCATTTGAGTAAAAAATAACGCGAAATATAGAAAAAAAGTATTAATTTTAATAGAAAACAGTACCCCAAATGTCCGTGACGAAATATAAATCGGAAAATATAGTCACAACTATAGAAAAGAATCGGTAACTTGTATTTTTGTTAACATTTCTTTGTAGATTACCACTGCGTATCGTTAACTTATAGTACAGGATGTTTAAATTTAATTCTTATTATTTCAGATTTAATTAAATCTTTAAATGAAATTGTGACGTATCTATAAATGAACAGATTGTTTCGAACATTTCGTAAGGTTGTAAAATATAACTAATATAATAATAAAAAATTTTGCTTTTGTGCGATGACTGTCAAAATATACCTGCTACTTGCATGTTTTCTAATTGTTAAATAGGTAAATTTCTAAGCATTAAATGGGTAGTTTTGTGTTTACGTATACCTATGCTTTGTGTTCGCAATGATGTTAGATGCTAGATAAGTAGATTAATACTATTTTTTTTTTCTAAATTGTTTAAATAGTCTCAGTATATTAATTATTTTTTATACGTATAGGTATGATATTATCACCGTTTTGTATTTAATTTATGTCGTGTTTATTGTACATATTGAAATGAAGAAGTGTAGCCACGGTAATACCATAGTTTCATTTTATGTTGACATTACGTACGATGAATCAAGAATCCGACCAAACAAGAATCCGACGAAAGAAGAATACGACTAATTAAAAAAAAAATTACTAGGACTAATTCAAATCAGACACTAACCGAAAAAAAAATTATATTAGAAGTACTTACAAATATATGAAAGCTGACGACAAAGCCTCCATGGAATCTCTAATTAAAAAGGTTTTGACAGGATCAGACAACATAAACAATACCAGGCGAAGTAAACGATCTTGTATCGGTACAAAAACAAAAAAATATTGTATTTTGTATAAATCAAACAGTGTTTTTTTTTAATTCTGTGTTTTTTTCAATAATAAATAGCAAGTTAACTAGTTATATTTTTTTTACCACGATACCCAAACACACTGTATTTGGTTATAGGGCACTTAAGTACTAAATATATTCGAATGCAAAATGCTCAACCTCCACCCCGGTAGTGGTCTATCTCCAATTGCATAATTATTGATGTGTTTATTTGCTCAACCTCCATAAAGAATTGTGAAAATAAACATAACTGTTTGACTTTTTAATGATTATTTGTAATATATCATTTCATAAACACATTAACTATTTTTTTAATATAAAACTTTTATAAAATCATATTATTTGCTTAAACTAATCAATAAAATGTCTCTGGTGTAAAATGTTGAAAATGGAGGTTGGACACTTAAGTATTCGTGCGACGCTTTACCTATGAAATTGCCGTTTTGTATGAAGATTTTATCAGAAGTTTGACTTTTCATAATAACGTTTTCTTAATTTTTTCAATAATTATTATAGAATGAAGTTTGGTATACGTAATGGCGCTCATTTAAGCTTACTAAAAAAGTAACAATTAAACAAATGGGAAAATCCACTATTTTAAATTGGACCCATGTTCACAGCCTTAATATTACGAATAATAATTATTTTCATTTATTATCATTTGTTAGATGTTAGTAATATCCTATATTTCTTAAATAACAAAAATAATTTGAGCTATAATGTTTGAAAATAAGACTAAAGACTGCGCCGAAAAAAACTAGCAGTTTCATAGGTAAATTACTATTATTAGAAAAATTGAGGGGATAAGGGAGGCACAGGACCGCACAAGGTAAAGCGACCGCGCAATATTTGGAGGAAGCCCATTGGATCTTGTCTCCTTAGTCACCACAGACACTGCTTGTATTCTAGGCAGAAAACAAGTATTACGTTCGTTTGAACGTCTAACACGTCTAGTGCGTGAGGAAGTAAGCAGACTACTAGACGCCATATAAATACTTTTTCTTTAATACTTATTATATCATTTTCATTAACAATTCAAACCTCTAAAACACGATACAGTCAATGGACAGTATCGGGCTTGTTAGTTAAAAGACTATAAAAGTTGACATTGAGATAGATTATAGTACAACCCTGCTTGAGCAGATTATATTCAAGAAACAAAACTTTACATCTTGATAATAAGATTGACTTCAGTGCTAAACAATTATTGTTTGTGCGATTTAAATATTGTTGCTCTGAGCCTAGATCTTTAAGTTGATTCTAACGGTAGTGGTCTTACCAAGGAAACTACATTCTACTTGTTCTACATTCCAGGCTTTGTTAAATACTTATTGATCGAGTAACTATTGATTTCAGTAGTTATTACGTATCGCATGTAATCACTACTAGTTTTCCATTTCAGTCTATTAACGTACGGCTGACAAATAAACGGAAGGAAACAATTTATCTATATTTTTTTCAAACTAGGTTGACTAGGTTTAAGCTTAAATTGTTCTTTGTTTCCTTTAAACGAATTTTTCAGGACACAAAGAACTTCGAGGCCCATTTTGTGGGTACGTACAAGGCAATAATTAGTTACACACAAAAACTACTATCCTACAAGGAATTTGAATCGGCGACCTTGTTATCAGCAGCTTATTACGTCATTGTCATTTAGGAAATAATTTTGACTGACTACTTCCTTGCAAGATTTACAGTTTGTTACAGTGTTTCATGTAAAGTTTGCTTGGTCTGTAAAGAAAACTATGTAAACTGCTTCTAAAACGTTACAAAACTACTTCGCCTACTATATTCATACACTGTTAAGCGTCATGGATCACCAGTTAAATTGACATTTTACTAAACGCTCCATTATTTAAACAAGTAAGTACAGATACATGTTACAACGAAATCTGAATGATATCAGCGACCGTGTTGTTTGCCTGTTATGTTATATACTGTTTATTAATTTGAATAGATGCAGAATGTTGTAGCTGGCAGTTTGTGTGTGTTCCAGTTTGTTTTGATGGCGCGAGGATGCAGAGAAAGACAATGATCGTACAAATAGGGGTTTGTCACGCAACGCGCGCCTAATCAGGGATCGACCATGTACACAGCGCTACCCGACAACATTTATTTATGCCTTGCCGATATCGTACGACAGTTTTTATTACCAAACGATACCCGTTATAATTCATACTATACACTATATTTTTAACGAGTACTTTTGAATAAAATATGTTATTTTCCCATCCAATTAGAATTTTGGATTGATGTTACTGTTTTCTCTTGTGGGGTAAACAAAATAATGAGCAGGGTATTTCATGAGGAAATGACATTTAAATATTTGTATTAGCATAATGTGTTAGTTTAGTAATAAATTGTGTAAGTATTTTAATATTGTATTGTTATTAATGTCGTATTAAAACGTCAACATTTGAATATACAATATATCTTATTACGTGTTTTATTTCTTCGGCCAGCCTTTAGCCAGACATGACTTAAGTTTAACTTTGGAAATAAGCTTGACCTATTGTGTCAAACTAATATGGAAGACCTTTTATCACATTCTTCTACGATAAGACACATTGTTAAGGAAAAGTATAGATTCCCGCTCAATGCAAACCTTTGTGTGCTTGAACATTATTGTTTGCATCGGTGTATGTATTTACAAAAAAAAAGTATTTAAGTATGTTTATCCGTTGTCTAGTACCCATAGTACAAGCTCTGCTTAGTTTGGGAATAGATGACGTTGTGTGAAAGAGTCAGGAATATTTATTTTATTTATTATGTTGCTGTGCGTACATAACAAATATTAGTCCCACACCAAGAAAATATCATACAAAATTTATAATTCATAACAACGTGATACTAGAGTAACTCTAGCACAAAGTTTCAAACAAGACTATACTTTAACGTAAAAGAAAATCTGCAGCCAAGACCAATGAAACTATTCTCAATAAGCTCCGAGTCCTCTGGTTGCAGTTAAACTCATTTGCAACTCTACAAAACTCTACCACAAGAAAAATAGTAAACGCGATCCCGAAGTACGAACTAGTTTTCATAACTTCATATTTAATGCAAACTTTTAGTTAAATGAAACCGAATTGCTGGCCATGCAATAATAGGGTTGTGGAACATTTTTACTAGATTGACGAGATTTTCTTAGTTTACTTCGTTATGTTTTTGTTTAATATTCCTGACTGTACTTACAGAAATTTATTAATAATGCTATATTTTGAACATTTTAATAGTTCAGTTTATCCTCGGACTTGCTGTTTCTAATGTTCGTTAATTTTCGCAAGTTCACTTTGTAGATCCTGACATAAGTTCTCCTGTTGTGTGTGAAAAGTAGGTAGGATAACTACCATTGTAAAAAATTCATAGTAAGCTAAAAGTGTAAATATACTTATTTGCAATATTTTGCAAATTAGCTTTTGCCCTCGGCTTCGCTCGCGTTAAATTCGGGGTAGCACTGTTCCCTTTCCTGGACACAGAAGAAAGAAAAAGTAGCCTATGTTACTCTCCATCCCTTTAACTATCTCCACTAAAAGTTTTACGTCAATTTGTCGCTCCGTTTTGGCGTGAAAGAAAGACAAACAGACAGACCCACTTTCCCATTTATAATATTAGTATGGAGATAAATAAACACTAAACCAGAAAACCTTTAGCTTCGCAGTTTATAAGAGCTTAATGAGACATGAAATACTTTATACAGAGTTCTATTTAAGCTCTAAGCTGTCGTACACCTATCTCCCGCTTCAACTAGTTTACTCTTGGGATGATAATATGAGACATTTAAATGGGTTAGTAGTAATTATTCTATGACCAGTTTTAACGACTGTTATTTTTTTTAAATATATTAAAGGAAGGGCAACCAAGTGGCCAACCTGAAGGTAAGTCAGCAATGCCAAAGCGTGGCTAAGGCCCTGCCTATTATTAGTCAAAAACTTTTATGTCCCTTAAGCTGATAATTTCACTAGCTACAGTAAAATCCTTTTACCTAAAGATTCGCACAATACAGTTTAGTGGCAGAAGGTAACGATCTGCCCGGCCTTGACCTCATCATAACAGCCCATTGATGTCCCTCTGCAGACACGGCCCTCCTCCCGTTAAGGAGGGATACTTGGCCTACTAATACCACGCTGGCCAGACGGATTGGTATAGGGTTAAATTTCAAGTTTTCATTTTTTTTATCTCGTAAGGATAATATTCACGTACCTTAGTCGGTTTTTACGACACCCATGGAATGAGATGGGGTGGTGACATATTGTATTCATACACCGTCACCACACGGAGAGAGATCTAATTCCTGGTAAATTATCAATTTGGTCACCAAACACACTATAACAATGTTAAAAGCGTTTGTAGGCGTTACAAAATATCAAATCAAAATATAAAATTTTCTGTTTAACCATTTCAAGCTAAAATATTTGTAAAATAAAAAAGGTAAGCCCGTACTTAATCCTGTAGAAGGTATAAAGTGCACATTTAACATTTCAATGTACACACAGCAACTAACCAAGCTAGACACTCACCTACCTTAATACTTTGAAATAAGACACAATTTCAAATGAAATCGTTTAACTTGATGTGTTGCTGTGTGTACAGCTTCACTGAGCTTTGCCAGAATATAACAAAAACCGTATCCACCCACTCAAAACAAGTATAATAACTTCAAGTACACGTTAAAATGCATACAAAGTGAATACAATTTGAATTTAATATTGTAAATAAGTTTTTTCGTAACAACCCTTAATGTTCCACTGTAGGGTCATGTCTGTTCGTTTGATAGATGGAAATTGGTCTGCTAATGGATCAGAGCATAAAGGTTGGTACAAGTTTTGATCCGTATTCGTATGTTGCATTTTTCTAAAATGTTATGCTTGCTGAATCTCTTTTAGTTTACTTAAGGCAAAACATGTGAGGGAGGGGTTTTGACATTAGTCCACCATAGGATACAACCTCGGTTAATAGTTCCGATATAAGATATGGGCCTGTCTTTTTTAAACAGTTTTGGCGAATGGTCAGTTCTTGTAACCTGGGTTTTATTCCGGAAATGTACTTGCAGAGCTGCGCATAAAATTGTATGAAAGGTATAAAGCTCGCATATTATGGTCAGAACATTAAGTGAGTAAGGCTTTGTGAATAAGGCTAAACTTTTACTTACTTACTCCGTTGGCTCAACGACCCAAAATGTGTCTTGGCCTCCGACACGAGAGAACGCCACCCTGTTCGATCTTTGGCCACCTCTTGCCAGTTGCTGACATTAAGTTCCCTCAGATCATTCTCAACCACATCCTTCCAGCGGTATCTGGGGCAAAAACTTTTACAAGATTCAAATAGTGTAGCTATTTGTCTGATTGGTCACAATCAATCTTCGAGATTTTTTGAGCTCGCCTTTAATAATATAATAACGTAAGATCAATTGCAATAGTTAAGTTTCAGTATTTAAAGGATTTGATGCATATTTATACATTTATATTCCTCCGTCACGAGTGGGACAGTGATGAGCTGTTATGATAATGCATATCTAAAAGTCTCATTACAAAACCAGGGGCCCGCATATAAAGTTCTGTGATACCTTCGTTTGCCAAACTATTAAACTGTGTAAAGAAATTATTATTTCATTTATTTAGAAATAGTTGCAAGAGTGTGTAAATACAACTTTAAGTATATTATTATTTATAGAGTCTACAATATTTTTAGGAATCACCCTGGACTCGCGCTTCAGTGCGCCCCTAATAAACTCTTTAAGCATTAAGATTTTGATTTTAATAAAATATGACAGCTAGCTTATGTTAGTAGTTAGTAGTGCTTAGTTATTTCGAACCCTTTACTGATTTTATATAAAGGAATTCTTAAATAAAAAATAGCCAAACTCAAGACATTTATTTGTAAAGCTGTAGAGTACAAAATATAAACTATGGAAGTGGGCGGGTAGAAGGGGAGGGGTAGACCGAAGAATGGATGGATTGTGTGAGGGATGATATGGCTAGGAAAAGAGTAAATGTTGAGATGACAGAAGAGATAAATAGAAAAAGCATACATGATGTGCCGACCCCAAGTGAATATGGGATAAGGGCAGGAGGATGATGATGGTGAAGAGAGTACAAAATAGTTATGAGGTAATAATTTAATCATGAGTATTTTTTTTTTAGAAAATAGCTATGTTCCTTTTCCTTTCAGCTTTTTGATATTTCATTGGACTTGCTAATCCAGAACCTTCTCGTTAATTAATAAAATTAGACTGATAAAATAATACAACAGTTATTTTTTCCAGTTTTCAGTAAAGTTTTCGTATGACATTTGCGTTGTCATTTAATTGTAGGACCAGCTAAAATGTAGACACGTTTTTATTCTCTATGTTTAAAAATAAACATAGAACTGTCAACCCTGGAAGTAGTTGCCATAAACAAAAAATATATTCTGTCAGGAATTATGAAATATCTTTTAATACCTGCAACCGAAACTAAACTAAGATTGAAATAACATCATCATATTTTAGTTATTGCTTTTAATTAATAATATATAAAGAGGCTACCTTTTTTTTTTTTTTTTTTCGAGGAGGAAATGCTTTACGCATACACATCCTCGCCTGGGGGTGCCGGCGAGGTGGTTATGTCAGACTCCCATGGACCGGTCTACTGACTAAAACCTCCACGGTTACCATCTTCGAGGTATACGAGGAGTCCCGGGAACTAGGAATACAACATCCGGGATCATAAAGAGGCTACCTGACGATTTTATATAAAATATTAATGTTTAGAATTAAGTCAATAAACTTCAAGTCACATTTAACACTATAATAAAATTTAAATACTTTATCTTCTCGTTACAATAGTACAAAGAGTAATCAAAAATGATAATAATCGAAATAAAAAATACCAAATACAAAAACGACTCTATTACAAGTTTGGGTTATTGTCATTTTTAAATTAAGGACACTTTGAAGTGCTTAATAAACAAAGTTTCACAAAATATTTATAACTAATCGAGTAGTAGTTACCGGGAGGTGAATCTCCTCGCCGTCGTGGTCGTCTTAATGCATGATTACTCGTTCCTCCCACTCCGCAGAGCGGCTACTATTGGTTCACTCAGATCCGACGCCGCCTCCACTCCTGCGCACACTCTACTTCAAAACAACTCCATCCACTCAATAAACAAGTCTTGAAGTCCATTGTCTCCGCACCATTATGCCGTCACATCGACATGTTAGGCGATCCCGTCATAGATCTGTTAGAAATAAATTACAAAAAGCATCGGCGACTTCAACGCTGCTACTCATTAGATTCACATCTTAAATAAATAACAATATGAACTTAGTTAACTCAGTATTTGACAGTTTTGATTAGACGCCTCAATATTGTAATTATTTTTATAATTAATTAGACGTCTATTGTTATTAAGAATAGTTGTTTCAATGTTCCTAAATATTGCAATCACGTTTTCTTAGCTAGTTGTTTATGGATATTTATGTCGTTATTTAATAGAGCAAGTAATGTGGCAGTTGGGAACATCATTGACATAGTACCGGCACGGCATCGAGTGCACGGTATGCGTCAGACGCGTGAAATGTGGCGCCGGTAAAGGGGCGTCGGAGGAGAGTCGCGAACACAACGGAGTGCGGGGGGATGAGTAGCGCCTCCGCGGGAATAAAACCACCGTTTGCCGCTGACGCCCGCGCTTCCTTTATAGCAAAAAGTCGAAGATGGAACGAGGCGACAACCACAGAGGCTCGCCTCCACGCTGCCGCGGATAAAATCGACATAGAATTAAAGAAAAATACAAAAATCACTCATTGTTCTCATAAAATGAATGTGCTGGGAGTTGAATGTGAGGCTTTTTGTGAAAATATTCTCATACTTTTAAATGGGATCTCGTGTGGCGCCTCCTAATGATTCGTCCTTTTTGCGGCGGGCGGCGGTGCGATCGCGCTGCGTTGCTCACCGGACCAACGTTAAACAACTATAGACTTTTGGTGTGTCGGCGCATGTCACCAATTTATCTTTTTTGTTTCGGATGTAAATTAAACAGTTCAGACTGCATTGTCTTCAAAATTGGCAATATAAAAAGGGAAAATATTCAATTGGGTCTTGTTTTATAATTTTGTCATTCTGATTTAGTAAGAACACATTAGTGTGCAGTTTCCATGAGGTATAATAATGGGGTGTCAAATGCTAATTCCATGCAATCAAATTCAATTAAATATTTAAAAAACGATTATTATGAATAATATGTGATAAATGAAAGTACCTATTAATAGATCAACTCAACCATTTACATTGTTGCGAATAACAATACGAATGCAATTTGATTAAAACGGTAAGTATATGAATAATTGGAGGCAAACTTAATACGGTTTAAAATAATAAAGTGTTTTTCGAAACAACACAGTTTCCACAGACCGGCCACAAGCTGTGGTGATTTGAGCGCAATCGGCGTAGGTCGTCACAAAATTCCACCCTGCCTGTTTATTCATTGTGCATAAACGTTCATTTGTTGTGCACGCGGATGGCGTGGCACCGCGCTTGCGAAACTGGGAATAAATAATAAAACTCTTGCGAGCTGAGTCGTGACACCGCCTCTTTCACTAATGGACCGACGACACTAAGTTCGCATTGTATCCCAATCAAGATGCTTCGTTAGTTTTCCTCAGGCTTTTTACTGATCATTATGATGTACCTACACAAATATACTATATCACATTAACTATTAACTCTAAATAGAAAAAGTTCTACAAAGAAAAATATTTTACCGTTGTCTTTCTTCTCTACCCAAACTCAAACCGATTAGAAAAGAAAATCAGTTTTTAAATTAGTGTAATGCCATCCATAGGTTGGAACTTTAATCAATTACAAAAAAGTAATAAGTTTGAATAGGAAGTGGGCAGTGTAACTATTTAAGTATAATTTTTATTTCATTTTGGAAGGCCACACAAGAGAACAGTAGGCGCAGTTATCTCGAATTGATGGGGTTAATCTTAAAGCGATGCTTTGTCGTTTGTCGTTGAACACCGACTTTTGTTGAGCAAGATAGTAGATACAAAAAACCATTTACGTGTACTTCGGATTATGTCTGGTTCCTATTTTCATTTGGATATTATACAAGAAAGCAGTAGGAAACTAATTAGATATTTATATTAAGTACTTTGTTCGATTATTCAATAACTTTTATTTTAGTTACTACCAGTACGCTATAATTTGGTTTCGACATTATGTTTCGTTGTCATTTCGCGTTGCGTGACACGGCTAAGTAAGTCAAAGGAAAAGTTTGACTTGTTGCCCTAATTTCATTTCAGTGTATATTTTTTATTTCAATTTTTATGTGAAATGAGTTTTTGTTTTATTATGTTCTCCCCTTGTATAAATAATGAACTTTTTTTTCTATTTTGTAATAAGCTAATGTTTAATTTTTGGCCGGGCCAAGTCAAAGAGCCTTTCGCCCTTTAAAGTTTTCCCACGTTCCTAAAATACATAAAAAGAAGATGTTTTATTGTGGTGCCTGTTCAGTCTAGATGGACCGATTCAATGCTGATACTTTATTCACCTATATTTTTTCATTCTTATTTCTAATTTATTTTCTCTTAGAACCAGCAAAGAAAATAAAATCGGGTAGGTAGGTACCTATTTATCAGGAACAAGATTAAATTCCTTACTATCTTAGTTTTAGAGAAGAGTCGTCGTCTTGCCACAGAACAAAAATATTTCGTTCTGTTCTCAGTCAATGTATTTTTGCCTTATCCTAATCTTAGCAGCATAGAACCTTTACAGCTTTAACCCTAGATAACTAAACATTCGTCCAGGCGACTACGCCCTACTCCGAGAAAGTTAAGTGCACCTACTTCCCCGTGTCCTGCTCCCGCCAATCTTTGTTTACCTTCCTAATTCGTGCTATTAGTCCATTATGTGACGTAATTGCAATTAACCGGTTATTAAGGACTGACCTAGGACCATGTCGTCGCCTGGCTGACGAAAGATTAGTAACTACGTTAGTTTATTTCAACGGTATGTATGGATATTATTTATGTTTTCTATAATGTATACACACGTTACATAAAATGGTTATTTTTTATTTTTGCTTTTTATTATACACTAAATTATTTCGAAGTAAAAGTTGTATTAAAAATTTATATTTTATGATATATTTTTAAGTTTTTCTGATTTATTTAGGTAATTTATATGACATGATTTTTGCCTATGATTTATATTATTATTTTAGATGAATTTGATAAATCACGAACAACAAATACGTTAGTGGCTTAGTAGATAAATAGAAGAGGACTGTGAATAAGATCCAAATAATTCAGACCCGCAGACAGAGGATTAGGTGGAAGAGAAAATACATCGTGACAATGATAGCGATGCTAATTTTTCAAACGAATCTTTAGATTCAGGCAATGATGACAAAGGACACAAATTATAGTCTCTTATGACTCTGTTGATAAGGATAATGTTACTACTACTTTTCTTTAAACTTTAAACCAGGATATTTAATGAGAGCTTCAAACAACCGCCCGATCCCTTGATGAAAAAAACAAACATAAGTGGTTGTCATCACTTCTCTGTTATGTATCATTTTATAATAATTTGAAACCTAAATTCAATGAATGCCTATGCGACTCATATAGCCTAAGAAATAAAAAACAATCTATATTACAACGCTATTTTGTCAGAAAGATGGGAAACCATCAGGTCGAGCCTTGGTTACGGGTGCGGATACATATACTGACTTTGAGGCGGGATATCAAGGTCATGATAAACGATATTTTTAGTGATTCTTCTGATCCTAAACCTCCTATTCCTACTGATGAAAACGTGCGGAAAATATGTTATTTATATCTATCAAAATCTTGCAGAATGACTTAGCATTGGTGCGAGTAACGCAAAAATGCCATTTTTGGGCCTCACAATAACGACACAGTTACTGTGCCGAAAGGTTTTTGTCGTTGATTTTTACTAATAGTACTTATTATTGAACTAAATAATTGTGCTATGTAACAACTTCCTCTTTTTAATAAATACTTTTTTAAAATTTAATGTTTTATTGCGTAGTCCGCCTGACGAAAGTTTAGTTACAACGTAACTACAAATATAGTTTAGTTATCTAGGGTTAAAATAACTTACTTAAAACACTTAATATAAAATAAAATAAACACTACTTATGTTGAAAATTGATTAAACGTAGCCCCTTTAATACATTTTGTAAATGAATAACTTGAAATTAGAAAATATTTATACAAGTAAACGGGTAGCCATTAAAGTAATAATAAAATGAAATAATAAATTTGAAGATTCTACCGAAAGTGGCTGTTAAGTTTCTTACAGTTGCCATTTTATTGCTCTGCCAACTCTTGGCTTAATATACGTTCAAAAAATGTTAACAAAAAATAGGCGCCACCAGAGAGAATCTCGAATCCAAGTAGGTACTGGTCCTTATTATAACGTGTAGTGTATTTTTTACTTGTACCTTTAGGAGGGCAAGATTTTGTGTTAAAATACACACCTAAGTATCATTAGCTATAAACACAGTTCTTTGTGTCTACCTTTGGAAGAAATAAAGGCAATAAAATGGGGAGATTGAGGTGCCGAACGGAAATAGGCCAAGTATGGAGTGAGCTTGTGTCACTTTAACAAAACACAACTTATGTAAAGATACAGTTTAATTGTAAACATTTTATTCATTTATGTAAAGATTAGTAATTTTATCTTTTATTAAAATTAAACACTTCATGTCTTACAACGCCATTTTACTTCCACTACTTTACCATCGTAATCAGTGATAAGAAGCTACAATCAAAATACCGATCGTATCGATTTATCGTTGGCTTAGATAATACAATAGCCGATTCCTCAAAATGTTACCTTATAAATCCTTTGAGCGACAAAGGAGTTGCGCCTACGCAAGTCGCCTGAGCCAGTGACCTCCCCCCTCGCGCCTGCAGGCTCCGCTCCCCGCTGTCCCTGTACCGTCCGAGTTCACTGTGGCGCCTTATTATGTTACCTTTGTTTTCAAATTTAATTGGCTCCTCAAAGATAACTTATCTTGATAATAAACGACGACCAATAAACCGGGGGTCGGGAACAACTGACTGTTCTTCAAGATAAGATTGCGTCTTGAATGACGCTTCTAATAGTGCCTTCCTGGCTAACATCATATTATTTAATAAGGCTAGTAAGTAAACATTTTCTAATACAACTAATTGCTGTTTTTATATGTTTTTTTATTATTCTAGAGTTTTAAGTATTATAGACTAAACTTTACTTTATGATAGCGTTATCACATTCAGCATAATTATCAAATATAATCAGATTAAATAATATTGTAATCACTACACTACGGATAATTGTCAGCTTACTTAAAATATACGATAAGTAAAATTGTCATAAAAAAATTAAAGTTATACGTGCACATTGTCTTAGCTGTCATCAAAACATTTTTGAATCTAGAAGAATAGATTAAATTTTAATATTACCTAATGTTTAAGTGTTTGTGTCTCACGTACTATATTATTAAAAATATACAGCTATGATTAAGATGGCAAAGAGACTTACAAGACTTGAAGGAAGCCTAGGACCTAGAAATCGTTTGATTTGATAGATCGAACTGATATTAGGAAAATATTGATTTGTTTACAAATGTTAACTATACTAAGACTACTCTAATAGCTGAAATTTGACAGTTGTAGTCTATGCTTGGGTGTCTGAAATTACTTTTTGGGTTAACCCTACATCATAACAGCCCATTAGTGTCCCACTGCAGGGACGGGCCTCCTCCCATGACGGAGCGATACTTGGCCTACTAATACCAAGCTGGCCAGACGGATTGTTATAGGGTTTAATTTCAAGTTTTCCTCCTTTTTATTTCGTAAAGATAATTTCACGGATAGTCCCTTAGTCGGTTTTTACGACACCCATGGGATGAGATGGGGTGGTGACATATTGTATTTTGACTTCATCACCACACGGAGATGATCCTCCGCATGATTACAAACTAGCTAATGTTACCAACTCTATTATACCAATTCGATGAGTGTCTTAAAAGCTGACTAAATGAATGTTATCCCTATAAAAAAGAAGGAAATCTTCAAATACAACCAATCTGTTCTCTGCTGTAAGCGTGGTATGGCTTGTCTAGGCCATATTATACTATCCGTCACTGAGGAGTGTAGACAAAGGTATTTGCTTATAACATGAAATGAAAATATGTTACAATTAGCATAGAGCTATAATTAGAAATAATTTACTTTATTGCCTGATCCTTACAACTTGGGGAGCTTACTCCCTTTTTATAGGTCGGCAACGCATCTATGATTCCTTTGGTGTTGCGGGTGTCCATGGGTGACGGTGATCACTTACCATCAGATGACCTGCTGGCTCTTTTGCCTCCCATCATAAGAATAAAAAAATATTTTTGGCATACATATAAGTACAGTCCAGAAGGTGAACAGACGACCTCAAAAAAGTCTAAGGATCGGACTGCGGAAGGCGCAGTACCGTGTTCAGTGGTGCGTGGTGAGAAAGGCCTATGTACAGTAGTGGTCTTATAAAGGCTAGATTATTGATGGATTGATTTATACAGTAAAACATTAATAGGTTTACTATCTAGGAGTGACTATCTAAAAACCCAATCAGAATTCAAATCCAAAGTTCAATTGCTACGTAAGATTTTTGAACTACAAAATGTTTCGTCCACTGAATTACACTTGCATTAATAGGTATATTAATTACACGAAGGAAGTTGTAAGGTCAAACTAAATGCCTACATATAGAATACTTATTTATACCGTGTAAAGGGTTTATTATCGTCTTCATTATAATCAGGGTATTTGTAATTAAACGAGGCAGGTCAGTGATACTGTGAAGGCCATTGTAAGTAATAACAGAGAAATTGATTTTGCAATCAATACCATTCTGTATTGATGTGAACCGCTTTGATAAAGTTTAATCTATTGCTGTTACAAATATGCAATGGTAGCTTGCCAATGATATGCTATCAATGTTATTGTCATGAATGTCACACTACAGAGATGGTACTTTCCAAAGAAGACAATAGGAAACATGGCTAATACTGCGGTAACTAAAGATTAGTATATGAACGTTTTACTGTTTACCGTCTCTATTAAAGTCTTTATTTTCATATTTTCGCCATACCTTTCACGGCACCTGCAACATAGTGTACTGAAATTGTGTATTTCTATCAATCGCATTCAAATAAGGACAGTATATTAAATGGCAGATACATCCTGTGGTAAACTTAGCATACTTACGCGATAGTTTAAAAGTTATAATTAGCATACTTACATGACGCACGCCGCGGCCACTCGAATAGCTACAGGATTTGACATTAAGTTTTCTTTCTTGAGTATTCGTAATGATAATATCCGGAAAATAAACAAACGAACACTAGCTACAAAAAACGAGCGTACTGCCTTTTTAAAAGTCGGCAACGCATCTCTGATTCCTCTGGTGTTGCGGGTGTCCATGGGCGGCGGTGATCACTTTCCATCAGGTGACCTGCTGGCTCGTTTGCCTCCCATAACATAATAAAAAAAGAAATTACCTTTAGTCAGCTTTTACATCATTACGTTCATGTGTTGGGGTAGTAACACTGTGTGTTATTACTCCGTCACTTTACAAATAAATAGACATTGTAATCAATAAGTTTACTTATTTCGTTACATGTTTTAATAATATGATAACAAATACGTGATAGTTAAGTGCAAACTCTTGTTTTAACATGAAGATTAAGGATACGATATTACTAGAATAAGATTACGATCTGATACTGCTTCAGTAGTCGACGAGGCACCGAAAAACTCCTTAATTTGGTAAGTATATGTGCTACTTGTATCAAGGTTAATTGATAAAATATTAAGTAATATTTGTGAGGTATTTTTTCATTTATCATAACTGTTTGTTAAAATATCAGTAGAGTGATGAGCCTTTTCCTCCAATGATGAAAGAAAGCTTGTGCTACTAATATGACGGCTGGCAAAATGAACTGTTGCAGAAACAAGCAAGTCATCATCATCATTTCAGCCAATAGACGTCCACTGCTGGACGTAGGCCTCCTCTAAGTATTGCCACCTTGTGCGGCCCTGTGCCTCCCTCATCCATCGGCTTCCCGCCGTCCTAACTAGGTCGTCGGTCCACCGTGTGAGGGTTCTCCCAACGCTGCGCTTCACGGTACGCGGTCGCCACGAACGAACTGAAATAAGCATCCATGAGAGAACACAAGAGTAAGAGTAGAAAACACGTTGTCATTAACCTATAAAATCATGGCATTTATGGAAACTTAGGGAAAGTTCGAACAAAACAAAAGAAAAAGAATCAATTTGTCTGGCCAACGTGGTATACTTAGGCCTATTCATCATACCAGCCCATTATTGTCCCACTGCAGGGACGGACCTCCTCCCGTAATAAAGGGATACTTGGCCTACTAATACCACGCTGGTCATACCGATTAGTATAGGGTTTAATTTCAAGTTTTTCTTCTTTCTATGTAAAGGTAATATTCACAAATAGTCCCTTAGTCGGTTCCTACGACACCCAAGGGATGAGATGGGGTGGTGACATATTGTATTCTTATTCCGTCACCACACGGAGAACTACGAGTAATGCTAAACTACTTAGAGTGCATACTTTCATTATGATTTTTATATCATCTATTTTTTCAGCGATGTAATGAGGTTGATTCTATTAACCTTTTTGTTCATTGTACGTATATAAATTAGTAATTCCAATACATTCTACATATTCATTAGTGTGTCATTTAATTTTGTTTAAGTATTTTAGAAACATACGAATGAAACTAATTATAATACAGTTGCTGCACTGTTACAAACTGTCTATACAGAAAACATTACTGTGATACAAAACGTAGACATTTGTTTCGTGTAAAATGTTTGTCAATATACTCGTATTAGCGATACAAAACAATACTTTTAAAAGCTTCAGTAATACAACAATTTTTGACAACTCTCGTACTTACAAGGGTAAGTATTTATCAGATTAAAAAACATCCGGATTTAGAAGAATCAATATTGAACATTGTATTTTTCGTACGTGGGTTAGAAACCACGGTCTCGTGCATGATAAGTCATCATAACAGCCCATTATTACAGTCCCACTGCAAGTACGGGCCTCCTCCCGTGACGGAGGGATACTTGGCCTACTAATACCACGTTGGCCAGACGGATTGGTATTGGGTTTAGTTTCAAGTTTTCCTTCTTTTTACTTCGTAAAGATATTATTTACGTTTAGTCCCTGAGTCGGTTTACTTCCATCACCCGTTTTCTTTCTTTACTTTCAAATATCTTAAAATTAGGTTAAATAGCTGACTTTTTTAGTCCTGATCATATTTGTAGTACCATCCCATAAACAAGTAATTATAGTTGTTTATGGGACCTGCTTAACCTTGCAAGATATCATTTTACTACAGATTAAATAGAAACAAATAATGTGCAAACAAAAAAACTAACAAAAACTAGTGGCCATTCTGAACATTTAAATACTCAAAAACGTATTTTACTACCTACGAACGCAGATCAAAAATGTGTTTTTGATAAGAATCTTTAGATGGTAAAAGCATTGCCTATAAAAAAATAGACGAACAAAAACGTAATAAAATTTCAACGAAAAAAAAATATGGGAAAAAATCGCCGGTCACACAATTTATTACCGCTTTTAGCAAAAGGTTTGTTGTTTACAAGACATGTTTTATTTAAATCTTAATTTACGATTTCTCATTCAACAACATAAAGATAAGCTGAATTTAGAAGGCTAATAGTTGTAAAAAATAATACTGATTCCATATTACTTTTGTAAGCGGAAATTGATATGATTCTTACAATTAATCACTAGTTTATCAAATTAAATTCTCGCTTGTCCGAATTTAGTTTTAATGTGTCTTTATTAATTAAAAATGTTCATGTTCACAGCTCCGCGGTTTGCAAGGTCACTTTTAAAATAACTTCAAAACATCTAATATATTCACTTATATATTATTATGACTCAATATTTAGGTAGTTTTTTTTTATTTATTTTTTTTGACGACATCGGTCCTTCTGGAAAACGCAAATAATAGTCCAAAAAGAAGGACATAGGTTGGTAGTCATGAAATTGTCCATCTTTAGTCCGTAGTTGCCGGTATAACCACACTACACATGGGCCGGAAGATTGTACAGTCAATTCAACCTTTTAGTGCGGGTTGAAATCATACAAACCGTTGGTCTAATAGCACCGAAGACAGGTACGAGTGTTCCTCATAAAATGGGAAGGAGATACAAGATCAAATAACTCTTCTGAGTCCTTCGCGATGTATGCGATTGAACAAGCTAAGAGAACAAGGAGACTATAACGACACACGCTGTTAGCTTTCTATTAGGTCTATTGAATGTTTGAATATTTGACGAGAATTACCTCTTGTAAAAATGAGGAAATCCTTAAAAAAGTGGTTAGTGGAACGCACTTTCTAAACTATGAAAGAATTCTTTGAATCGAAAATGTAATAACATGATTAATTTGAATCTATGTTTGTATTCAATGGTATTCGCAAGTTATCTATTTAATTAATTAATAATGAAAAAAATTTAATTTTAGATACAATTTAATATTAACATGGTTATTAAACAATCGACTTGTTAACCAGAGCTTTGATATCAATTGTAATAGGCAATTTCGTTTACAAGCAGGATTCACAGCAATCGCATGTTTTAATATATACTTTAAGGGACTTAAACAACTTTGCCCAAACACTTTTTTTTTTAAGAATAAATCAACCTAATGACTGAGTTTTGAGGTTAAAGCTGTACGTTTGGACATCCACATTGACAATCAACTTCTTGTTTTGGAATCGGTTAACAATCAGTACTAATTCTAACAAACACTACTTACGTATTAACATGAATCCAAAATAAGTTTAAGACCCACGCTCATACAGCAAATAAGGTCATAAGGTTTGTATTGACTTCCCGTTTCAAACAATGGGAGTATTGTTATGTTATGTTTTCGGAACTCATTTCGTTCACGTTAATTACAAACTGACCCAGTGTTACAGGCACACTGTCCTAAATACTACAAAATAATTAATGCTGACATAATATGTTATAACACTTTTTAATACGACATGGTGGCGAGAAGAACAAATCGACACCAGAAGTATCAATTAACGTAAGGGACAAAACACGACTTTTCAGGAGAGCCAAAAAACCATTCTGATTTTACAAATTCTTCTGTACCTAACTTTTTATTAGTTGCCCTAATCTTAAAAGTGTCTAGGACAAAGTTTCTTATAATTTTCTTTTCTTTATAACTATAAATAAAATATTTACGTAAGCTTACGCGTTTAGAAAATAGCACGTCCCTTACATTAAAAAAAGTTGGTTCGTTCCTGCTAGTTGTCCTTTCAGGCACTCAAGCTTTCAATGTAAACTATCCCATATTGAAGTAAGCACCAAGTTTAATAGGAAACTATAACACAAATCTACTGTAAAGGACATAAACTACTATGAACTGGATGAAATATGATGTATGATAAACTATTAAGAGCAATTATCATGTAATTTTGGACCTGATATCTTTATTATTAAGTCCATTAGTAAAAATATACTTAAACTTACAATATCTTTAGATTAATTTTGGAAATTTTGGAGGAAATTCGGACTGGTCGAACAGTAAACGACTGTGGTAAATGCAGTTAGGCAGTTCCTAGAGACAGGATATTATGAACGGAGACCAGGTCACAGTCGTAAGCTGTGTAATTTGACTTGGCATAACCGTTTTATCGTCAGAAATGTCCTCAGGGACAGGTTCATTACAGCAATTCAAGCACGTAACCAACTCCAAGAAGTTTAAAATGTGTGTGGGGGTATACGTACGGTCAGAAGAAGGTTAAGCTTTTAAAACTGCTAGGACCACAGTTTCTTATTTCTCTCATGAGTACAGGCAATGGACAATATATATATAAGGCCTTTTCGTCTATTGCAGACGATTTATGAGGTGGTGTCTGTGATACATCGCTTTTGATGACTCTACAGACCGATACCACAGGCTTGACATTTGTGTCGAACCATGTGCATGTCGTTTCTGTCTCTTGTCAGCAAGCACTCCAATCCAGGCTTCATTACAAAATTTGCGACCCTCTCCGACACGTTTGCGCCACTCAGGACGTTTTTCCGCGAGCTTCTCCCAGTCACGGTGGTCGATTTTAAATGCTGCCATGTCTAGCTTGGTGCAGTCTTTGAAACGAAGTAGCGGCCTCCCAACATCTCTTTTTCCATTCGCTACTGAACCAAGAAGAACACGTCGTTGTAATGGAGAGGGTTCCGTCCTATGCACATGCCGGCCATGCATAAGAAGCACTGTCAGACTAGACAGCTGTGCGATTTCTAGAACCTTCTCGTTTGTCATCTTGTCCTGTCTTGCTAAGCCCAAGATCTTTCGTAAGCAACACATGTAACATAAGTTAAGACGACGGCGACGTTCTTGTTTTGTATACGATGTCCAGGTTTCAGCTCCGTACAAGAGTATGCTTAAGATGGAAGCCTGAAAGACAACCATCTTGGTCTTAGTAGTAAGGTGCTTATTGTACCATACCCTTTTACCTCGCTTCCCGAACATGGTTGCCGCCTTGCCAATTCGGATGTCGATCCGTCGAGAGCATTAGAAAAATGTGGTGTTTACAGACGAATATCGGATATCATTAAGTTATCGTGAAGGTCGTCAGAGTTCTTACAGGCACAAAAATAAAAGGTTTGCCCCATGGTTCAATAATGTTTTGGGTGGCATCATTTACGGGGTTATTTTTTAAAGTGGTGGTGTAAACGCAGAAAAATATGTTGCAGAGGCCTAAGAACCTCATGTGATGCCAATTGCACCATTTATTGGGGAATAATTTCTGTTAATCCATGATAGTGCCCGGCCACACATCCCTAAAAATCACAACTGAATACCTGAATAAGGGTGTGATTCGAAAATTACTATGGCCTCCTTGAAGTTCAGACTTAAATCTTATGGAACATGTCTAGGACAATTAACTAAATTTTACAGTTTTTATGGCTGTTTCTCATTTTGTTGATTTTTTAAGAAATTTTGTTAATTAAATGTTTTTATTTTTTTAAATTCATACTTTTAATTAAGTAAAATATTTAATAATACCGAAAAATACTGTGTAATGTACATTTTTTCGAAATTTTAGACATAATTAAAGGTGGGCTTGAATGTATATTAAGGTAAGCGACAAATTATAGTAAAGTTATGTATTGTGTTTTAACGTAAAGGTCATATTGTGAGAATTGTACAAGACTTTTGTTTAATGTAAGGGACGGAATTGCATTTCAGAACTATTTACATTATTTTTCTAACAAGTAAAAATATTTACGTCCGTTAAATTATTTTTTTAGTATAAAAATCAGTCTAGACCTTCGAAAACGTGTACTGTAAGGGACATTTTTTTAACAATAGAGAAATTTCAAGTATGCCAAACGATAGAGCGTGAAATTCCGAATCCAACGGTATATATAACTCATTTTGGCCAAAATGTCCCTTACGTTAATTGATACTTCTGGTGTCGAAATTCGTCGCTTCATCTTCTTTACGCGTTTATCTGTCGAAGAACTCTATTGCCTAATAATGTTTAGTGAAAGCCTTTATCTAGTCACGAAGAGAATCTATGCCCACACGACGCTGGCCAGTCGGATTGGTTTATGTATGATTAAAAAATATTTCTTAGCCGTATTTTCCGATCCGACACACACAGAATTCGTTTGGGGAAGGTTTTGTTCGCCAACGTGATAGTAGGATTCGTCATTAGACATAGCTTTACCGGATCTATCTTTTTCCAGGTTTCATTCGTCTGGATTCTTTTTGAGCCAATTAATATATGAATTGATTGTCAAGCATTTGCGAATCCAAACGAGTGTGTTGACTACCAATAAAGTCAATTTGTATTTCGTTCGGCTTTTTATTATAACAAAAGTGTCGTATGTCCCATTTTACTTTAACACGGAGGACAAAGCACCCTAAAGAAACCGTAACCAATTTCTTTAGTTCATTACTTATACTTAAAATTTGCATTACATTACAAAATACAATCATTGTGTACATTTGAACTTGCTGTGTGTCAGTTAATTACCTCTGTAAACGATTAATTAATGTATTTTCTACGATACATACATACATTTGTATTCTAAATAAGACTGCGACTGGTAATACAAACGCATCTATTATTACATTTTTACCAGACGTTAAATGACCTATTTCAAGGACGAACTAATGCTTGTTTAGGATAAAAAACTAGGCCTTTTAATGGCATGATAGAAAGACTAGTATAAGGTTGTAGTAGGGTAAAGGTAAACTTGAGTAAATGATGTTCTTTTTAAATGATACTTTGGTTTTGTCATGAACCAAACTAAATAGTCAGACAGAACGTACTTTCAGTGTACGGGTGTTTTGATGCTAAATTTAATATCAGATATCAATTAGGTAAAATAAAACAAATTAAAACTTATGTCGATTTAATTAAATACCTGATATAAATACGCGATAAAATGCCAGTCCAAAAACATGAATGATCACAGAATGGTAGGTACCCCATTTTGACCTATCTCAAACGTGTTATTTAATATGATTTAAGTTAGGCCAAAACTCAGAACAAAATATTTTTCTGGATTTTAAGGCACAATTTAATAGAATAGGTCCATGTAAGCGACCCCTACAAGGTAATTAAGATTTGACTTTGATACTTACATAACTAGTTAAACTACATAATTACTATATTTTATTGCTTAACTAATTAACACTGAATAAATTATAATGCATTCAAATTATGAATATTATTTTATTCTCTTACTGAACTAAAATGTACATCATTGTTAAAACAATCAAATCGGATAAAATATTTTATATGATAAACAAACCTACTTACAATTTTAAACATAGATTGTTGTTCTCCGTGTGGTGACGGAGTACGAAAACAATAGGTATATCACCACACCATCGTGTCCCATGGGTGTCGTAAAAACCGACTAAGGGACTATCCGTGAATATTATCTTTCGAAATAAAAAGAAGGAAAACTTGAAATTAAACCATTTACCAATCCGTTTAGCCAGCGTGGTATTAGTAGGCCAAGTATCCCTCCGTTACAGGAAGAGGCCCGACCATTCAGTGGGACATTAATGGGGTGTTTTGATGATGATGATGTATTACTCACATTCAATTCTAGATTTTTCTACGGTCTTTATAAGATCTTTGACTTTGCCTTACAATGCGTCTTCAATGTTATTGCTATTTCAGAAACTTCATCGCCAATACTAATGTAAACAAATACAAATTAAAATAGGTTATATACATATTCAATACGTAAATTTATATAAGTCTTAAATTAATAAAATAATTACAATTTCAATCCAATTAAAATACTGCTCATTCTGTATACGTTCAACGTTTCGACAAACTCAATTGGACATACGTTAATTAACCGCGTTGCCCTCAGACAACTACATACATTATATGTACTCGCTTACATAATAGCCCTTTGTAACGACAACGGTCCGTGAAATTCAGAGTCTGAAACATTTAATCTGTTTTACCAGTGCAATCAACCAAAGTAAACTTACATACATACCAATCAATTGCACTAAATATGGGTTCCCAAAAAGGCACGAGTCTTTGTTTGATGCCTTTCAATATTCTCCTGCTGAGACGGGGCTTCTCTAGCAATGCAGCTGAAGCTTGTCCTATTTAGGTATACCACGTTGAAATCATGAACTTTTGTTACCTTTCCTCTTTCCTTTCCTCTTTCCTTTCCTTTTTTGAAATTACTTCTTAATCACGCGTTTTTGTTACAGTGAACTAATTTCTGCATATCTTCTCCTTTTGTGAAGATGGGATAAACTGATGAAGTAGTCTTACTCTGTCTCAACATAGAGAACATTTTACAACACAGTTAGTAATTTGGGTGACCCATACTGTACATGCAAATGCAGTATCATTTAGGAAAGGGTGAGGGAGAGAAAGAACTCTTCTCTTCCTTCGGTAAAGGAATAGAACCACGTTGCATCCGTCAAGAGTGTGAGTGTAATGTTGTAGGCTGTTTTTCCCCCTGAAGTAAGAAAACCAAACTTCATATTCAATACTTTTTAAATGAGACAAAATGCCTTCACAGAAAACTTAATTGGTGGCAAAGACATGTATGTGGTTGCGATGCACGGTACCGAATAATGTGTGTAGTTTTGTGCTAACCACAAATGACTGTAGGTATTGATCCCAGTGTCTCTCCGTGTGGTGACGGAGTAAGAATACAATATGTCACCACGCCATCTCATCCCATGGGTGTCGTAAAAACCGACTAAGGGACTATCCGTGAATGTTATCTTTACGAAAGAAAAAAAAGGAAAACTTGAAATTAAACCCTTTACCAATCTGTCTGGTCAGCTTGGTACTAGAAAGCCAAGTATCCCATCTGGATGTACATCCAGTTGTACTTTGTAACTTTGATTGATGTATGTAAAAGTCTTCGCCACGAAGGCCTCAAACTCTAGCACTTATTGAAATAGAAAGTCACTTTTAACCATTTATAGGCAAATGTAAACGATTATTAACTTATTTGTGAATAAATAATTAATTTACTTCGATGACTGTACTACCTTAAAATAGATTGCCGGTAACACAGGTCACCGTAACGACCCAAAACTAACAAAATTCTCATTTGAATTTCCAACTAGGCAAATTATGAATATTTGCATTGTTATTAATCTGACGGCTGCCGTTTAAATACTTTATTATTCTATAATTTTATAATACATTT
Organism: Schrankia costaestrigalis; assembly: GCA_905475405.1. NCBI lineage: Eukaryota > Metazoa > Arthropoda > Insecta > Lepidoptera > Erebidae > Schrankia > Schrankia costaestrigalis. Next base: position 18,420,523 of record FR997825.1, on the reverse strand, counting down.
TGCAATTTAGAAGCTATAAATACAAAATAAGGATTGACGTTCTCGTTTTTGGTAAAGATGTCCTTGCAAATACATACACGTGGAATATAATGAGAAGCTTTTATAATTATGTGTACAATCATCACACACGCATATTATTATGGTTTCAAGAGTGTCGTAGATATCAAGTAAGAGATCCGAAAGACATGCATTTTTAAAAATATTTGCTTGGGTAGGAGATCTTTAACTCTTTAAAAAGTATCCCTCCGTTAATACTTATGGAAAAAAACCTGTACTTAGTGCGAGAAAATTCCTCGAGCAGCCTCGGGCGGTGCTTTTGATGTTGAGGTGACCATTGAATTCTTTGCTTCTCATGTAACTACTACGTTGTACCTTGATGTGAGAAGAGGAGACTACATTTTTCTTCATCCATTTTTACATAGGCAGGCGTTAAAATTTGATAAATAAATCAGTAAAAAGAAGAAGAAAATATTTAAGCGTTCATACTGTGACAGCGCAAATGATAATTAAGAGACATATATTATAGGTATTCTGTTCTCATAAGGTTAAAAATCAAAGATACAATAACCTATACATTCTAAATAAACTCCATTCAAATCTAACGAACGTAATTGTGCGGCTATTCAAAATGCTAACTAAAATTGAAAATTGTTTAAGTTTTAAACTGTATCATCGATGAAAGCGGCAAAACAAACAAGTTTAGAGACAGACAGCGGATCGTTTAATCAGTCTGTGCTGCAGACACGGGCGGCGGGGTGTATCGAGGTAGAGGGGCGGGCTACCTTCCACTAAATGACCATCCCTCTACTCTGTTAACCCGTGCCACCGTATCCACAAACAGTATACTCGGTGAGTGCGGCAAACAACACTACATAAGTATCTACTAGACATGAAAGATTCTATATTTAATCATGTCAACAAACTTCCCATTTTTTTATTTTTTTATTTTTAAAATACAATCATTCTATGATATACATAATAGTAGTGTAGTAATTAAAAACAGTATATTTTTGTTAAATTAAACCTTACCTTTAAGGCACTATGCCTTTCATCTGGCAAGGAAATTAAAAAAAAAGATAAATCGAAACTAAACCCTTTTTCTAAAACTCACGAGCGTTTATTGAGATACTTAGGAATAGAGACGAAAAATAAGAGTCGTGTTACAAACCATTTCATATCTCTACCACAGTAACACTCTAACAGCTATTAACATCTTCTCAGTAGAGAAGCTAAAGGTTTAAAATGACGCAAAAGTTTTTTGATTTATATCGATGCACTTGGTTACGGAGGATCTATGAGTTAATGAGTCTATGGCGATGCCTCCCGTGTTATTTCCGCGCCCTCGCCCGTCGGGGCCGGGCGGAAGCACTCCCGCCCGGATTCATTTCTGGTTTTCGCTACTCTTTTGTCTTAAACTGTTTTTGCAACTTGTCTTCTCCCTCTCCCAAGAAAATGTTTACCCACTTATTCAATGTGTGCTCCTAAGATAAGTTCTCTAGTAATTAAATTAAAAAAATGTTCCGCGCGCCCTATAATTAAGTAAGAGATAATTAATGGCCTCTCGATCCTTGAACTAATGGAGCAGTAGCTTTATATATATCCCTGCTTATTCCTTTGATTAGATACGTTTTCATTCATGAGAACTACAGTTTTTTAAATGTCCATTCATGCGTAGTTTATTAAGAAATGTGAAGTTGAATGGATATTTGTAGGATTGGTTATTAATGAAAAAGTTATCGAGTTCTAAGAATGATCTTATGTTTGGTGACAGAGGGTTTATACATGTTCTATTTTTCTTTATTAGAACTACAACAAAATAAAATGGTATATTAAAGATGAAGGGCGATATTATTTTAAAGTACCTTTCCAGTCTTGTAAGTGAAGACCACTACAAGATCTTATGCAATGATTCGGTTTACTTTCTCACTTGTGACAGTTATGCCCGATTTACACATCGACAAGTACAGTAGCGAGTTAAGTAGTATTTTAAGATTAAGTTGATTTAAATAGATCTCCATCCTATTTTTTGGCAAGTTAAGTTGGCGAGACGCGAGAGAGGGGGCTACTTCGTACTTAACTCGCCAAAAAATAGGATGGAACTCTATTTAAATCAACTTAATCTTAAAATACTACTTAACTCGCTACTGTACTTGTCGATGTGTAAATCGGGCATTAGATAGAAAAGTGCTACTGTTTTAATAGAATATTGAGTTTAAAAATACAGAGAGTTATTGTGTATATTATTATAATTCTTCTAAAAGAAAATAGTTCGTCCATCGAAAGTGCGGCCACTTCGTTTTTCCTGCGGTCATAAATAAAAGTTGTAGTTTTAAATTGCTTGTTGCGGGAAGCCGATGGATGAGAAAGGCACAGGACCGCACAAGGTGGCAATACTTAGAGGAGGCCTAGGCCCAGCAGTGGACGTCGATTGGCTGATATGATGATGTACTACCTTTGCAAGGAGTCGCTTACTTTCTTACTTACTTCAACTGTCCAAGAGACAAAATGAGTTTTGACCGATACGAAAGAAGACCATTTTGCTTGCTCTTTGGCAACTTATAGCCAGTCGCTGGCTTGAAAAACATATCATTTCTGTTAGGCGCAATTAAAAAAATAAACAACCATTACATCTAAATTTCCGCAGCTGAAATGCTCTCGCTAAGCATAACGACATTGCCGGAGAATAAAAATCAGAACTATGTCCTATTGCCCAAATGCTTGAACTGTCTAGTACCTACAGCAGTTATTAGACTGTTAAGACAAATTCTGAACTAACCATTAACTGTATATTTTCTTTGTAATTTAAATATATTTAGATAATAATACAGAGTTCGACATTAAATATAGTAGAGAACCTCTTGTTTTAGACGACTTCAATTTTATTCAGATCTATCGTTTTGTATGTTTATTCCCAGACGTTACTGGAAAAATATCGTTTTGTAGGAACATCAAACTATAAGATTTATGGGCAAGCATCAATAATATTAGAATACGAGACGTTCTTAAAATTTAATTTCATGGTAGTGTTATTCTTGCGGCAACTTCCGTGGTTTAATGTGTACGAACGGGGAGGCAAGGATTTCCTCGTATTGGTTCACAGATCAAAAGCGCGAATGAATTTTGACGTATCCACACAGGGGCATATCGGATAAGCGATGGTGAGGTATCTAGAGATATACTAGCTAAGTATTTACCGGCAATAAGCCCGCCTGCACACCCCCCTTCACCCCGCTCAAACAACGGTACACCTACGGACTCTCGATCTACTCATTTCGTATGCAATTTTATTCATTATTTGTAATCTACTTCAATCGAATAGGGTCTCAGTATAAATCACTTTTAGGATTTGCTCGATAGGACGTATGTAGATTGACGCTTTTAGTGTGATATTTAAATGTGATGTGTCTTTGTGCCGGTACAGGCGCGCTAATAAAGCCAACCTTCCACGAACTCGATATGTATGAGTCGCTTCACGTCAGAAACTCATTTGACTAAAACAAATAGCGCTCGCTTCCTTTTTATTTTCTTATGCGCACGCCTTTTAAGATGCCGATGCGTCTTTACCATTTTATTTCAATCTGTCGTTAAGGCTATAGAACGGTTATAATGTAAGAGGATGACTAAAAGACCATCACAAGTAGCTTCTCTAAAATTAAAACGAGAATTGGAGCGACATAGTCAAGTTGTGACAAAGCTTTTTTTAAATGAAGATTTTCATAGAATGCTTTTGATAAGACAGTTACAAAATAATTTTTTTACTTGTGACTTTGTGCTACTTGACCAGTATAATAATGAAAAAGAAAGATTCTTAACATCAACTCCTTTACTAAGCAGCAACCTACATACTTACTTGAATTTTTTGTAGATACAAGTACTTACCCTCACACGGTGGACCGACGACCTGGTTAGGACGGCGGGAAGCCTATGGATGAGGGAGGCGGAGGACCGCGCAAGGTGGCAGTATTTGGAGGAGGCCTATGTCCAGCAGTGAACGTCAATTGGCTGATGATGATGATCATGAAACTTACATAGAAAACACCTAGACCAATGCAAAAATTTATGTTCTGGTTCTCAAAGATATGCGTTGAGCGGAAAATTATCCTGAGACCTCAGTATATAACCCTAGTTACGTGACGCAGGAAAACCTATTGGCCTATGGTTACTGCTGTGATCAGACAGATTTATGATAATTTTGATTTGAAATGCTTAACACTTTCCTTTGCTATCCTACATTTTTTTTTTATAATTAGCTTGGTTCTATATCGACTAATTTACGGGTAATGATTTGAGAAAATGTTTGCACCAGATCACTGATCTTTATTTCTGATTTTGTTATTCATAAGGATATCAACTAATTACTTCTTCTGATCGATATCTGAGTATATCATCATCACAGCCAGTCATATTACTTCTAATGATAGGTACCATCGCATGAGATATATTGCCTCCTTTGAATATATTCATATACCTCTCAAACGATATCATGATCAGCTGATGGTATTTTGCGACAACACAGAGTCACAGTTGTAAGAAAGTGGATTTGTCTTAACTGGTCTTAACATACAAAGCCCCATCCATAACAAACCTACTTACCTACGAAATATTTCGATATTTTCCATTTTTAAATGCTGATACATAAAAAGCTTATTATATTTATTTAACAGAAATGATATGACAGACGTAAAATAATAACTATGAAAAGAGCATGTAGGTTGTATTTTATTAATAGCAGTAAACTAGTTATGACAAGGTTGTACACTGACATCTACAGTTACTTACATTTGCGTATGCGCATCCCTTATTATTACTCTGGCATGCATTTATATTTATTACCATCCAACAAAGGCAGCACTAGTTGTATTTTTTTTAGTCTTTATAATTGTGAGTAGAATAAAATTCGCTTTCTATCAAGTTAAATATGGTCATATTGCCATGTAGGTATATTAAAAAATGTTGAAAAGCCAGAATAGAAGCAAAATTACCGTACCAAACTTTGTTTTGGTATCGTCTTTAGGACAGCAATTATCATCGTTCACAATATTATCTGATGGAGTGTTCGGGATGTTATACACCGCATCTTGTTTACACTGGCGCAGTGGGGACGGGTAGGCGTTTTGCTCTAGGTGCTGGTTGTTTTGAACGAGGAGTTCTTGGGATTCATCTGCTTTATAAGAAGTAATGGTTCTGTCCGTTAAAGGGAGTTGGAGGAAGAATACTACGTTCCTCTCAACCCGCAGATCTAGGTATCGTAGGAGGACGTTAAAAGATAATATCTAGCTATCTTGAGTCAATTGAAAAATCTAACCAGTTAGTCTCTATATGAGACACTTAAGCGCTGCCAGGATGGTGTACGTGTTTCGCCAGTGTTCTCGCTTTCAGGGCTTCTTTACCGCTGAACGATTTACCAGGCAAGCAAACGATTCCCAGGATAAAAGAAATCCGTATTATCTTGATCCAATATTGCTTTTGACCGGGAAAGGACAATAATTGAACATGTAAAATGTTTGATTAGTTTATCATTTCGATACATTACTCTAAAAAAATTGATTGCAGCTGCGCAGTTTGATTGCCTGTCTTTTATGTTTGACTTTGTAAAAGTTTTTGAATACAAGTACTGATAGAGACCCCAACCAGTCATCCTGAGAAATTAAATTAAGATGTTTTTATATAAAATATTTTATTAGACCCAAACTAGACTGAGCTAATATTATGGGTACATCGCTTGTATTAAATTGATTTAAAAACATCTAGTCCAATGCAAACACGTTATGTTAGGTACGTCTGCACGTAAATCTTTTTTTTTTAATGGGAATCGAACCCAAGACCTCTGCGTAGCAGCTATGGACTATAAGCAATATCAATTACCACTACCAACCATATGGGTAAGATGGATTTCTATTCTAACATGAAATAAGAACATAATATTATTTTGATAGGTCAACTTGAAGGAAGCCAGTGGTAATGCATATTAGCTCCTTTTGACTTCCTTCATGTAAAAGTATATTGCCTTTTCATATCTAAATAGTAACTGATTTTAAAGAATCGTATACTTAGAGATTGAAATGTGGGTAATGACAATATGCTTCTATTTATTAGGATCAAAAATACTCAAGCAGTCTCTGCTACACGTTATATTCAGTTTAAAATACACCTTATATCTACGTAGTTATGGTTGCCTTTCCCATGTTTTTTCTTATCAAGGGTTTGTTTAAAACTCTTGTAGATATGGACCCGTAATAAAACCTTTTTTTTTAAATTCAATCAATGGAAGCTGAATGAACAAGATAGAGGATGATCTCAGGTTAACACTATCTAAGGTAATAACGTGCTTGTATGAGAAAATGGTTTAAGAAACAAACATTGATATTCTGAGTAAACATATTCATTTGAATTGGAGCCTTTATTTTGAGAGTAAAATATTAAGCGCCATCTGTTAAATTTAACCTTATCAACTATGTTAATTGATTTGAGATAGATAAAAAAATTATTTCAACAAAATAAATCTTCACTTCATACTGAAATTGGAAAACTAAATTCAAATAGGTAAAAATAATAATTAGAAATATTCTTGTGAACCCTGCGCATTGGAAGGTCCATTGCGTGCTACATACGACGTTTTGCTTATCAATGCCAATATTTAGCGAGAATGTTGCATCGGTCAATTACATAAGTCGCGGCAAACATTTTACTATTTATCATTATCACCAACATATTATCCAAACTACTTACTTCCGCTTTGTTCCCAATCGTTTCCACTGCGCATGCGCACATATCTAGTCACTTTTATCAGCGAAATGTATAGAACTGTAAACAACAATATAATTTATTAGTAAGTACCTACCTAAGTTTATTTTACTATCATGCTGTTTACAGACAGCCTGGGGCCTTAGGCAGAACCTTTTGTGATGCTGTTGGGTACATTACGCTAGTATAATTGAGAATTGTATGTGTCTCTTTTCGACTCTTATTATGGGTTACCTCTGAAATCCCAATGCAGGGATGCACCTTATACACAGACGAGGGTATGCTAGACGCTACATTCTCAGAATATTACATTCTCAACATATTATCTACTAACACGTTTTTTATTTACTTTATTGAATTATTTTCTCCATGTGGTGACGGAGTAAGAATACAATATGTCACCACCCCATCGCATCTCATGACTGTCGTAAAAACCGAGCTTAACTTGTTTTACCTTAATTTCATTTGTACTAATATTGTTAGCCATAATTGTTCTCAGTCATAATATTTATTTGCCATAATACAAAAAAAAATAAAAACCCCGAGTTTAAGCAGTCCGACTAGGATAGGTTAGGTTAGGTTTATTCGGAACCTATCCGTGAATATTATCTTTACGAAATAAAAAGAAGGAAAACTACAAAATTAAAACCTATACCAAACCGTATTGCCAGTGTGGTATTAGTAGGCAAAGTATCCCTCCGTCATGGAAGGAGGCCCGTCCCTGCAGTGGGACATTAATAGGCTGTTATGGTGAAGGTTTTACATCTCTGCACGTAGTATATAAATCCATTTAACAACATACTTGATGAATATCTTAATTCAGAAACGAGTGCCTAATCACACGTGATAAACAGGATACAGGCATACGTCAATAACATAGTGTTGTCTGATAAGAGAGCAATAATAATAATTTATTCTATACTACTGATAATGTCATAATAATAATCTATACATATAATAAAACTGTAGAAAAGTCGTTTTTGTACATTGAAAATAAATCAAAAAAAAATAGCCAGGGTATTAAAAGACGACCAATAGAACCCATTTCCACCATTTTTGGAATTTTTGTCTGTTTGTCTGTATATCTGTATGTCTGTATATCTGTTTATCTGTAACCTAAAATTTGTTCGGGCATCACGTAAAAAGTACCAAAGCAATTAAGATGATTTTTAAACACAATGATTGAGCGTAACTTGAAGTTTTATTTAGTTTTTGTTTCATTGCAATCGGTTCAGTCTATCAAAAGATATTTGAATTTAAAGTGCTCAAGAATAAGTAGTTTTAGTTTTATACGTAGTTTATGTTTACAAAGTGAAATATTAAACAGCGCTATCTTAGGAATGTAGACTGGAATATATTTAGAGTTAAGCTGCGTGCAGTATTTTTGAATAAATAAAATAAAGACATTTAACATTTTTTTATCCGGCTCGAAGGACCATGAACAAATCCCAAAAAGTACTTGATGGCGAGTGAAAAAGCTTTTATATTTAACTACAAAACATAGTTATGCTGTAAGATGAACATAAAAATATCTTAACTATATATCAAATAACGCCATCTGTTGGTGGCTTAATTAAACTTATTATGTTAAACAAATAGAACATTAAACAATAATTTAATGTTTTGTGATTGTATTTCTATATTTTATTGTCAGTTATGTATTTTTCAATGTTAATAATCTATATATCTATATCTATATCTATACATATAATAAAACTGTAGAAAAGTCGTTTTTGTACATTGAAAATAAATCAAAAAAAAATAGCCAGGGTATTAAAAGACGACCAATAGAACCCATTTCCACCATTTTTGGAATTTTTGTCTGTTTGTCTGTATATCTGTATGTCTGTATATCTGTTTATCTGTAACCTAAAATTTGTTCGGGCATCACGTAAAAAGTACCAAAGCAATTAAGATGATTTTTAAACACAATGATTGAGCGTAACTTGAAGTTTTATTTAGTTTTTGTTTCATTGCAATCGGTTCAGTCTATCAAAAGATATTTGAATTTAAAGTGCTCAAGAATAAGTAGTTTTAGTTTTATACGTAGTTTATGTTTACAAAGTGAAATATTAAACAGCGCTATCTTAGGAATGTAGACTGGAATATATTTAGAGTTAAGCTGCGTGCAGTATTTTTGAATAAATAAAATAAAGACATTTAACATTTTTTTATCCGGCTCGAAGGACCATGAACAAATCCCAAAAAGTACTTGATGGCGAGTGAAAAAGCTTTTATATTTAACTACAAAACATAGTTATGCTGTAAGATGAACATAAAAATATCTTAACTATATATCAAATAACGCCATCTGTTGGTGGCTTAATTAAACTTATTATGTTAAACAAATAGAACATTAAACAATAATTTAATGTTTTGTGATTGTATTTCTATATTTTATTGTCAGTTATGTATTTTTCAATGTTAATAATCTATATATCTATATCTATATACTATAATAAAACTGTAAAGGTCGAAATGTCTGTTCTTTTCGAAAATTCAGATAAAAATTATCTATAAAATCTAGAAAAAAGTCAAAAAGCACGAAACCACGATTTTTAGAATTAATGTCTGTCTGTCTGTCTGTCTGTCTGTTTGTTACCGCACATCTTTAAAACGAATTAATATAATCTTAAAACCAATACATTGTATTGTAGCCTTTTTTATTAGGCTTAAACTGAGGTATGTTTCATCAAAATCGGATAAGTAATACTCGAGATATCGCTTGATCTCTATAAATTAGAACAGTCCAGTACAAATCAGGGCCCATGAAAAATGGATTTGGTTCAATGTTGAATGAATTTAAATTTCGTTTCTTTTGTTCACGAGATGGCGTTACCAGTAGTAATCATACTCAAAAATAAATGAGTTTGTAAATAATCCATAACTATTTTATTATGAAGTGCTATTAATTATAAGTTATTCCTTTTAAATTTTAATAAAATTAACCATGAATCGTATGTGTTATCAATTTTATGTTATAAGTTATATTAAATCTATACTAATATTATAAAGAGGTAAAGTTTGTGTGTTTGTGTCGTTGTAGGGGGTAATCTCTGGATCTACAGAACCGAGTTAAAAAATTCTTTCTGTGTTTCATAGTCCATTTATCGGAGAGTGTTATAGGCTATATAGTATCACGCTATGTGTAATAGGAGTAGAACAGTAATGAAATATGTATATAAAAGGGACGCTTAAAAACGTTTATTTTGCTTCTGCTGCTTAAACGTCTGGAGATATACTGAAATGATGTATTAGAGAATTGTACCTTTAAAAAAGGTTTATAATTAAGTCAACAATAGCATATATCTATCTTCTAAGGTTGACTCACTACGACCTTTTTTATAATAATCAAATTTGACATAAAGAAATGCATTGTTTGTAAAGGTATTTTAGGTATTGACCCTTATCAAAATAAATTACGTTAATCATTATATTTATTTAATTTTAAACAAAATTGACCTTTACAGCGATGAGATCTGACTATTAGTTTGAAAGATATCTCAGTTTTAAAATAATGCGCGAATAACGTAAAATATCTGTCTAACGCGATGTTAGTATAGATGAATTTTCTTAGTATCAACATTTTGGCTGGAGTAAGATTTTAATTTTAAATACCTGTACTATAAATTAATTCTACCTCAAAAAGATCGCTTCATCATAACAGCCCATTAATGTCCCACTCCAGGGACGGGCCTCCTCCCGTGACGGAGGGTTACTTGGCCTACTAATACCACGCTGGCCAGACGGATTGGTATAGGGTTTAATTTCAAGTTTTCCTTCTTTTTATTTCGTAAGGATAGTAGTTACGGTTATTCCCTTAGTCGGTTTTTACGACACCTATGGTTTTTTTTTTTGTTTAGGACGAGTAGTTGGTCTCTGACGACCGCTACTACTTTACACGGGCTGTGGTGGGGCGGATGGCCCTCAACCAAAAACATCCATGGGATGAGATGGGGTGATGACATATTGTATTCTTACTCCGTCACCACACGGATAGAAAGATCAAGAAGATCTCTTGGTCGGACTAAATTCGTAGGGCGGAGAACCCTGTTCTGTGGCGTTTGTTGGGAGAGGCATTTTGTCCAGAAGTGGACTGCGATAGGCTAATTGGTTTATTGATTAATACCATGTATTCTTAATCCATCGTTACATGGATAATACTCTATACCTACTAATATTATAAAGAGGTAAAGTTTGTGTGTTTGTAAGTTTGTGAAGTTGTAGGGGGTAATCTCTGGATCTTCAGAACCGATTTTTTAAATTCTTTTTGTGTTAAATAGACCATTTATCGGGGGGCACTCCCATAGGCTATATTAATAGTATCACGCTATGACTAATAATAAAGGAGCAGTAATGAAATATTTTTAAAAAAGGGAAGCGTTTTTTTCGCCGCCCAACGAAGTGGGCACGGGTCAGCTAGTGTCATAATAATATTATGCAAAATATTATATGAATTTAAATTTACTTTATTAATTTAAATGTTAATAAAAGCAGACTTTTATTAAAACTGAATGAATCAAGAACGAAGGTACAGGAGGTAACTAAAATATATATTTTTTTAGAATTATTATAAAAAAAACATTTAATTAAAATTACTGTTTAAACCAAAACAAAGTGTATAAAATAATTCGTCATATTATTGTTTTATTCCTAATTTATCCTGATAAATATTCTTTGTATAATATTAAGATTCTAAAATTCATGATTAAAACAATAAACGCGATACAGGGCATAATACCCAGGCTAAAGTAGGCTAATACTAGGCTTTTGGAAAGATAAGAAAAACAGTACAACTGTTAAAATGAAATGTTAGTCCCCAAATAAAAAAAATTAGAATAAAATTGGTGTATTCTGACCCCTCTTGTTGCTTTAAGTTAAGTTGGGTTGCGAGAATAGCGGTAAAGGGTAGCTTAATTTAACCTTGCTTTTTAATTCTCTCGCATCGTCCCCGGGTCAGCAATGAAAACAATAACGATACCTCTGATTTTACGGATGCTAATACATTTCCAGGACTCTTCAGCATTTGTATCTTTTTTGCTATAAAACAATGTCAAGTGTTAGCCCGAGGAAGAGTTCTGTAATGTTTTAAGCTATAACGGGTGAATACTCAAACGTCTGTTAAAGTAAAGCGGCGCTTAAACTAGACATTTGTATGAGAATTTCTAGTTTAATCGCCGCTTTACTTTAACAGACGTTTGAGTATTCGGCCGTAAGTGTACTAATTTCTTTAGTATTTAGAATAGTTAAAACGGTAACTAGATTCTAGTAAAAACATTTCCTGTGATAAAGCTTCTTTTAATTCTGCCATTATTCAACTAGCATATCGCAGTCCACTGCTGGACATTAGGCCTCTCGTAACACGGTCCTGCGCCTTCCGCATCCAGTCCAACCCAGAGATCTTTGTAAGTCTTGTATTGCTATTGGTAAAATAGGCGCCATACATAAACTTTATTCATTGCCTAACATCACATTATGGTAGAGTCACTCTGTATGACTAATTAAACAGTACACCTATTACCGCCACCACAATTTTTATGTATAGGTATGGAAAAAAAATTGTATTGTATTGTAACCACTATTACAAGGTTTTCTATTATTTTTCTTCGTCCATAAAATACTTTGTAAAATTACGAATTACGAACTAATCGTAGACACGTTCTATTTTTTCTTTTTTTTTATGTTTCTTGTTCTTCTTTCAAGATACATCACCCTAAACATGTACTTACATGTTTAGGGTGATCTTCTAGCTACAATTTCGAATTGTGTTCTTAAGTGTGTTTTATTTTACTAGGTATTTAGAAATCTGATGCTGTTAGTAGAGACGAATGCAATGCTCTAGGTAAGTGTTCTCTTCTGTAGGTAGGAAAAACTCATCAGTTAAATGTAGTTAATACCTAGTATATAGTTTATAGGCTTGTCGTAATAACTGAAGCCTAAAAAAGTTTCTAATATAAAATGTGACCCTCCTTTCTGTCCCGTCGTTATCGTAGTGAGATCAAGACAAAAGCAACTTATCATAAATATGTTCCTACTGTGAGCAGCATCCCAAATTTTGATAAGAAAAAAAAATGTTTTAAAACTTCATGTCATTTAAAACTTAGTAAGTAAGCATAAAGACACATTTTATATTTGATGCCACATCGAAAGCCAATAACGAGAGATTAAAATGAGATCATAAGTACAATTATTATCAAAAACAAAAACATTATTTGTTACACATCTTAGAAGAAATTAAGAGTTTAACCTAAATAAACATCTTATAATATATTATAATAACTAACTAATATTTGTATTATAGAATATTTTCACTAAATCTTAAAATATCACCATGGCTTATTATAATTTCTTGTAATATAAAATTGGACCAAAGATGTTATGAGGCATCTATGAATAAAGTTGCACTTCAACATAATACTTCAGAAAAAAATTATGTATGTACTCAGAAAAAGTGATAAAATAAAACTTATTAGATTATTTAGATATAATCTTAGGTCTGTCTCCAAAAGCGACAGTAAAAGAAAAATATTTAACAGCTCTACTATACCTACTGCAATATACAAACTTTGCAAAAAAACTACGTAAAAAGAATAAACACTTAAAATGACTAACTCAATATTAAAAATAGAGTTATTAATAAAAAAAACAATTATGTCTAAACGATTGTAACAATACTGCTTCATATAAAAAAAACAAGTATTACATTGCGACTCGTAGTAAAGTAGAGTTTATGACAAGTGTATGAAGCTAAGTGAAGTAGTGTAAGTAGTATGGTGTGTCAATGAGGTGGTGTAATGAGTCAAAGGATTAAGGTCATGGGTTAGTAGCGGCTATGGAGCAGTGCGAGCGTGTTGCGATGGCGAGAACGCCGCGAAGAGTGACTTTGGGCTGGCGTCGCGCGCCGCTCGACCCAATTGGTCGCTCGCCGACGGCCCGCCCAGAGGAGGGGGCAACGCACACAATCTCACACTCACCTAAGATAATTTATTTTATGTTATACCGTTTGAATATTTTATATCTGTGTGAGTTTTTTCGGTCGGTATGCGTTCAGTGTGAAATATTCGCGCGATAAGAAAGAAGAGGGGAACAGATCGATCGGGGACGTTGCGCTTTTTATTTCGATACTTGGTTGTCATAGTTTAATTGTAATAAGCTAATCTTTTTCGATCTCTTTGTACCAACACAATGTTAGGAGTTTTATCACACCTCTCCCCGTACATAAAATAGACAACAGATTTAATGATTTATATCCCAGCTTTATAATATTAAATGGCAATAATTAAATTTACCTGGATTTAATTAGATTAATTTGTAACTTTTAAATGAATAAAAGTTACTAAATAAATATTTCATACGTTAACACCATATAAGGGAAACACTTAAGTCTGTTTACATGTTTTTATAGATGGTATGATACTCAAAGTTAGCATAATTTTATTTCGTGAAATGTTGTGCTTACTTATATAAATTGTACCACAACTAGGTACTTGTAAGAAATGTGGTTAACCTACCTATAGTAAGACACACTAAGACTACCTATAGTGAATAAGATCGCATAACACCGTGGCTGGTGTAAAGTTAAACCTCCATATCCACCTCAGCAATATAAGTTCATAAGACATAGAATATAACATCACAACACAAGCGTCGACTTTACAGCCAGGCCTGTACAGCGCGACGCTTCACATGGAAGGAAAATAAAAATTACAAATGTCGTGGTTACCTTTAATCAAATGCAAAGCTATCATTAAGTCGACGCTTCGGCAAACTCGCTCGTCGTGCGCATCGTCACTGTTAATTATCACAATATATATGTATAAAATAAAATAAAAGAGACCGCTTCGTACCAATACTAACATAAAAAATACGAGAAAAGAAAGAGAAGCTTTAAAAAAGAAAGGAGTGCATCTACCCCCACCTCTGGCGGCCCCCACCGCGTCGGGCCGCCCCTGTGGCGGGTGCCACCCACCGCACCGCAAAAATCGAGAGCGTCGACGGCGGCGCGGGGTCAAACGGCGACGCGAGCGTGAAAAGAAGGAGCGGTGTGCGAGCATCACGCACACAGCGACGAGTGTGCGTGTGCGCGCCGAGAGGGACGGGCGACGCGAGAGCGGGACGGCGGCGCCAATTACTATCACCTGGCGGGCAGCTACCGCATTACCCACTGCCGCCGCGCGCGCGACCACGCGCCCGCTGCACCACGCGGCTCGCTCCGCTCCTGTGACGCTCCGCTCTATCCCGACTGTACCGCAATCGATATTCGCATCGCGGCAACCCACCGTCGCGACTCGCCACTGCCCTATGCATCCTGTGCTGACTCGCTGATATTCGCTTGTCTCGGGGATGCACCGCCGACTACTTCTGCCCGAGTTCTAACTTGTGCCACCGCGCTACAATGCAACTGTGAAGTGTGTGCGGACAGTGACAGAGACATAACGCTAATCGTGATATTTACAAGTTTTATTGGCGAATTACAAAGTGAAAGATGACCTCCCAGTTCGCCTTCAGAGGATCACCTCCCAATCAGGTAAGCAAACATTTTAATATTAAATACTAACTTTATTGGATCCAATAAAATTGCAGTGCGATGTCTATAATATTTTTACCAATTTAATAATGTGTTCCTTGATATGTTCACGTAGTGTAATGCATTTAATAGATGATTAAACTTTTGCTTGCAAGGATTTTAAACTCGATCCAATTTCGTAACTTACAAATGGCTTACTTTAAAACTTACATTTAAATCAAAATAAGTTTGTTATTAATACTTTTTAAATTAACTTGAAACTATTAAAAATAAAACGCAGCTTTTAATATAAAATGTAACATTTAGTAAACATAATATTTACAAATATAAATATAATAATACTTGTAAAAAAAACTTTCGTCTCATGTAATATTATGACCATAAGGTAGAGTGTTGTACATTTTATAAAACAACTTACTATAACCAATAGAACGCAGCATAAACAATCGGATACTAAATCGATTAGCCTCATACAATTGTAATGAAGTGTAGTTTCATTGTGTTCAAATACAGGTAAAACCGTACATTTTATATAACAACATTTTGTTTTTATAATTTAACATGAACAAAACAATTTTGAAATTTATTTTTATAATATGTTACAATAAATTACATATTTATACAATAATACGTATAAAAGTCGTATTTGTAACTAAGCCAGTGTTGATTCTTAATTAATTCTCACTTTGTAAGTTATTATTATATTTCGCGTCGTTATATTAATTATAAAAATTACAATGAGATTATTTTTCCCGACGCATTCATTTTTTACCGAACGTAAATTTTGACTTGCTTTGATTTTATTATTCTAATTAAATGTTCTTGATTCAAATGTTATCAATAATTCTTAAATAATTACGGGGCGATGGTCACAATTTGATTAAGCTCTCCTTTTTACAATTTATAAATGTATAAAATAATTGTGCATGTTTAATTACTAACTACCTACTTAATCTTATTCTTGCACTCTACCTTTAAGGAGAGTAAAAAAACAACAGATCGTTTTTTTTTGAATCAGAAAACAATTACCTAACGTTTTTGGTGCTACACCAAAAAATTATGTTATGTTAAATTCAGTTTCTTGTCCGCTCCTTTGTAAAATAATATTTATTGTATTTATAGAAAAGAAGAAAATATTTATTTATTTACTCCTGATTTATTACGAAAGTATAACAAAGAAGTAACGTGAAAATAAATAAACACGTTTAAAAAGAAAGCCAAATTTAACAATTTCTAGATACGAAACCGAAATATATTGAACATTGTAAAAAATATCGAAAGAGTGTAATATAAGTATAAAATATTAATCAATGACATTAAAAGTAAAATTATCTTTGAATGCTACCAAATTATTACGCTAAGAATTGCTTACGTTAATGTATAATAATAATAACTCAGTATTTCCAGTATTCGTTTAAACAAAAAGCTAAATAGTAAACAATATTAAATAAAAACAATCAACAAAAACTAATTTAATAGTGCATACAGTCAAAGGACACATTTTTTGTTAAAAGCCCGAAGCCGTTTAATTCGTTATGCTTTTGTTTTATTGCCGGATAGTTGTACTAGTTAAGGGACATCACACCATAACGTATAGTTAAAATCAGTCTTATCTATTCAACCTAACACAATCATCAGTAACCATAGGAATATCTAAACCAGTTTAAACAAGTTTTTTATGTAAATGTAACGCATAAAGGCCTAAACGCTTTTGTTTTTAACTGTTACACTCTACTTACTGGTATCTCATATTGATACAGTTATAACAAAAAGTTATTAATATTTAGTATTTCAAGAGACTTAATGTTAACTAAAGTTATTAATATTCGTTATTGTAAAAGACATAATACCAGAAAAATCCCACTTGTTCCAATAAGAACGAAGGACTACTAAAATTTAGTTACGATCAATCCGAATGTTCTAATAGCAACTCTAACAAATGTTTGTCTAGTTAAATGTTTCTTATAAGCCACATTTACATGGAAAAAAAAATTAAGAATGGTTTAGTTGATATTGGTTTAAGCGACAGCAAGTAAATTGTTTCTAAAGGACCAGTAAGATACAATAAATTAATGCTACATTTCACTGCATTAGAAATTTATTTATACAAAGAAGGATATTTTTGTTTTACTTTTATTTAAGTATTCTTTTTCCAATATTGAACATTTTTATCTAACATAATAGTTCCTGTTTTTCCTAAATAAGGTAACAGAGCAATAAATTCAAGCTAACAAAATACAGTATAAACGTAGTATAAGTAGTTGTACCCAAGTTTGTATGTATTTGAAACTATTGAATATGATAAATACTTCTCGCGAAATAGATAGTTTTATTGCACTATCAGTAAAAATTAAAAGATTCACATTTTGTAAGAAATGTAGATTGTAAATGATAGAGTCATATTAAGAACATGATTCGTTTGTACTAAATAATTTATTCTTGTATCATTTAAATATAATTTTCTTAACATTTATTTATTGTCTTCAGCAACCCTATTGTAACAACATTTACAATTTTACATACCTACATTAGATAGTGTAATATTAGGAGTGTATCAGATACTACTATATTAACAGGTAAACTACATTTATTTGCAATACTATCAAAATTAAATCTATTCAATAAGTGTGCATATCATTATTTAAAAATATAACCTAATCTTTGAAGTGGCTGTGATTCATTAATGAGTTATTAGATTCCATGTCACCCTTATTTGTTATCAGATAACGACTTATTAAATTTAATACTTATATTAATATACGCTTGGTAAAACTTATCTATCAATTCAGTTAGTTTTGTTAGCCATAATTAAAATGGTTAAGTCTATATAGGTACTGTATAGAGGACTGTTAATAAAGATAATGCGGAATGATTCGGTCAGTGGCCGAGTGCGTGCCGTACGCGATCTACTTTTGCTATCTTCGTGATAAGAGGGACTCACTCCCTCGTCAGGGAGGGGATTATCCTCATTATTTCTCAGTTTCGTAAAACAAACTTTAGGAAAGAAGGCAACATTGCATTCCTCATTTTAACACTCGTTTCATCAACCTACCGATGCAGTGATTCGCATACATTTCATTTCTCAATATGAAACCGTCGTAAATGCTGCCTTTAAATAAGCTTACTTAATAAGAATTCAATGTTTTTTTTCTTTAATAGCACCATGGTCCCATTGCTTTCATGGTACGTTTTTATTTAAATAGCAATTAAGTACAAGAATGGGCTGTAAACGTTTATACTGCGTTGTTTCTTACGTTTTAAGACCTTAGACTTGCTAAACCTTGGGTAGCATCGTTTTACTTTCACAAATAAAATATTTAGATGGCTTTCTAAGAATATTGTACATTGTCCGTAAACTTAGTTGTTTTTAAGTCTTTTACAGTAATTTATACTGCAAGGCATAAATTTTGTCGCTTTCCAATTGCAAGAACGTGATAAAACGTATAATGATCATCAAAAGTCATTACGTACGTTTACACGATTAGTACCATAAACACAGTAATATTTTGCACGTGTTTCAAGTAAACTCATATCCCTCTTATTTTCATATTCTCCACCCTATAACACAAGCGGCCTTTTAAAATTCATAGATTACTTTTGAGCAATGTTCCGCGTAAAGGGTCGAAATTGAATCGTATTAGGGCGCCATTTTTATTTTATATCAAACAAAGATATAAACGTACCAGTCGATGTTAAGTTGTTCCACACTACGTTTTGTTATGTACCTAGACAAGCGGTCGCTTTATTTTACTTTTATTTTTAAATTTTACTGCCTAGGACCTTGTAAGTCCATTTTACACTATAACATTTTATAGACGCTATAAAATAATCCCTTAAAATACAGCATGTTACTGAGGAACTTCGTTGAATTATCTACGCGCCTGTATTATATGCGATGTACAATTTCATTTGGTAAACAAGCTGGAACAAAAGACGTCAAAGTTGTTTTTATTTAGGTCATACAAGTCTCGTCAAGCTTACGTTCCAAGTGTCGAGTTCCAGATTAATATTTGTAAGCGCGTCGTGGAGTTGAGAACATACTTTAGGACGAATACACACAGAATAAGGAAAACAACATGGCTGGTGCTACATACACTTCACATAAACACGGATAAATTTACTTGAAGATTAATTTTAAAAAATCTCTAAGCGAATAGTAAATAGCGCTTTTAATATCAAATTAGACCAAAAAGAGGTTATTTAAAGAGGCACATTTGTTATGGATTCTTAATTTTAGCTTTCATAGTTTACTTGTTTTGGTAATTGAGGGTAGAGTAGTGAGGCGCAGAGGCTTGAGCGTGCTTAACAACGGTTGCCTACTTCGCTAACTTGTGGTCACATACGGCGAACACGCGTGCACGATCGAAGTACACGTAAACAGAAAAACAAAACCAACACCATTCATTTAACTTCATAATGAGCCATGAACAATCTTCGTCATTTTTGCAGTTTGCATTCAAACCTTTACTTGTTCCCTTTTTATATAGAATCGTAATTTGACGAATGGTACCCCGTTTCAACTTTAATAACGCGTACCTAATAAAAACCATGATTAAGGTAATGTACGTCTCGTGAGCTATTGTTCTTGATAATGAGCTAATATTTAATTATATGCAAGGTGGCTTTAAACACCGGTGTAACATAATATCACATTTAAGTTCTACTACTAATTAGTGTAGGTATACTATAGTTGAACCTTATAGTAAGTTCATCGGTAGACTTCAGTGAGATAATGTTAATGTGTAAATGATAATTCTGGAAGTTAGTTCCTTCTATATTTTGTTACTAAAAATGGGTAGGTACGATTTTAATTGTTTTTAGTCCGAGGGTCATACAAAAGATGATGATAGAACCTGTGATGATTTTATTGATCACGGGTTCTAAAAAAGCTTAAGGAGCATCATAAGAATCCATAATACCTACCTATATAAATATTATAAATTGAAGGCTCTTATCAACCCGTACCTGACAAGTACATATTATTTACTGATAGAATAAATAACAATCAAGCAAACAGTTAATAATCTTTTTGAACTAGATCACATGACAATACTTATCATAAATATGGATGCATTTTACTGCATTATATTGAATAGGTACTATTCATAGAGACACAAAAAGAAATCGATAGTAATGATCTTGAAATAAAAGTCATCGATGTTGTCAATGAGCATGAGCCCCCGAGACGAATAGCCTTACGGTAAACCCGACACCTTATCAGGGGATCCCAGAACCGAGGACCGCTCCTCCGCGCTCACTCGACTCGCCCTAATCAGATAGGTGAATGAGACGTTCACTTCTCAGAAACTTTAATTAATTTCTCCGAAATGAAGGGAGTGCGGTGTTCACGCGGTTACTAAATTTTGTAGTCTCTCGTTACGGCAGCGACGAATTGTGATAGTGTTTCTCGTACTAAAGCGCGGGCGCAACGCAACCGGATTTAGTAGCGTATGTGTGCGTGTGCTCAGAGACATACTCCAACCATTTTAAGAATATCAACTCGTCGTCGTGCCCTTTCAAATATGAGTCTTTCTTACTTCGCAACAGAGTTTAATTCAGCCGTATAATCTAATAGTCATTCGGATGGAACCCCGAGATATGTTACGACATTTTGATGGTAATAAAACTTTTTCGCGTTCAAACACGGCAATGGAAATGCCGTGTTGGCGAGTTATGGTGCGATTAATAAGAAGATATACACAGTAAGTAATTCTTACAGATGACAGAAAGGAATTATAGAATTTGCAACTACCATTAAGATTACATCGTACGCTTTTCAATTTTGTAGAACTTAACACAATGGAAGCGCAGGACTTAAGTAATTCAGCTGAACTGAAGATGATATATCTTCAATTAATTTGAAAAGCATATTTAATTAATATCTTGTAAACCTATAAAAGAATGTTATTCAGATATTCACACAAGTCCACCCAGACAACAAATTAACATTTTTATGTATCCTTTTTCTAAGTATCAAAAAAATAAATGTAACAAGACAGTATTTAAATGCCTTACCTACTAATAATGGCACAGAGGGTCCGTAGCAATAACTACCCTAATTTAAATTCATGTGGTATATTAATAACAAAAACAAGAAAATTACTTAAAAATAATTGTTTCAAAAGACGTAAATTTCATTCACAAGAACATTTTGTCTGACAATTCTCACATCATTATTTACTCTAAGGATAAGGTATAATAATAAAAAATGTCGTATGAAAATAACCACAAGACAACTGTAATACACGAATAAATGGGCGTTGTGGTGCGTCGAGACCACAGATCTTTCGTTAGTGGTCCTAATCAGCCGCGCCATAGAGAGTCGTGAAACTTTATTACTAACATTGTGAACTTAAAATACACATGTATGACAATTACTGATGTTGTCTCGCCCACGAGCGTGTGTGTGCGACAGATGAGTTCACACACGTATAGTTAGTTAATACCTTTACGTCTTATAACCGTCCGCAAGTAAGAGCCAGGCGTTACAATTGTAATGTTTTGAAACAAACGTCTGACAAACAACTAAGTATCGAGTATCTGACAACGTGCTTTCAAATATTTTATTCCTTTTTCGAATAATATTTTAAGGGCAGAAGTTCTTACAGACATCGAAACTAAAAACTATAATTTCTGGATCTCATATACTCGTAATAAGATACCGATTGTCATTGCGGAAGATTATCGTTGTTATTGGGTCTGAACTATAAACTGCAGCTTTCAAAATGACAGTACTCCTTAAAAGACGCAGGCAACCAATAGTGTATTCATAACCAACTGTTTTTGAACTCTGTAAATAATTAAAAAAGGCGATGTTTCGAATTATAACAAAGAGTTAAAATGATAAACAAAAAAACTTACAAAAGAACTATTTCCAACTTACCTCAACGAAATTTTTAAGGGCCATTATTTTAATAAGCCCATTCACTCAAACGTAAATGTGTCACTCATTTCATTTGACGCTTTCTTAATATCCTGTAAATAGAGCGTCTACTCGTAGAAATGTCGTTTACGAGTTTCTCGTTAAAGAGCTAAATTGAATAACTTTGACAATTTATTAACTCTTATGTGTCATCGTATCAAAATATTTACAAAAAAAAACACAATGGTCACATTATAATAAACTAGCTGACCCGTGCATACTTCGTTGGGCGGCGAAAAAAGCGCCCGTTTTTTAAACATATTTCATTACTGCTCCACTCCTATTAGTCATACCGTGATACTATATAGCCTATGACACTCCCCGAAAATTGACTATTCAACACAAAAAAAGATTTTTTATAATCGTCTCAGTAGATCCAGAGATTATCCCCCCTACAATGTCACAAACCCACAGTCACACAAACTTTACCTCTTTATAATATTGGTATAGATAAGCTCGAAAGAAAAGAATGGCATTCCTTCTAATTAGTACTTAGCGCTTCGTTAATATGTTAGCAGTAAAAGCTTTTTAATGTTAATTTAAGTCAATATTTTTAATATTCAGTAGCTATTTAAAGAAAACAATACTTTAATATGGACCTGTCCACACCAACCCCCTTACACATACACGTCTCTTAAATTTAATCACAGTTTAGCGAGATTTGTCGTCGTAAAATCGTATGAGTTTAAGCTAATCAATTTACTAAAATTTAGGAGGCGTTTATGAGTAAGGGGATATTATGTATAGAGAATAAGATAAATAAATAATAATATTATAACTTTAATTAAAGTTCCAAGAAAGTAAAATAAAATGTTTTATGATTTCCAATAAAAATAAAATGTAATAGTTCTCAGTGTTTTTATAGAATATTCAACATGTTATGCTGACAGTGTTTATAACAGTTTTTCTCTAAACAGCGATTGTAAGTCTTCTTTGACCCTTATAGATTAACTATAAACACGTTTTAATAAAACAAAGACTATGCCTTAAGAAGTAATAATATCACTCTTTTATACACACAGCGCCATCTAGTTCCAAACGTATTAAACAAATGATAATAAAACTTTATCCTTCATCTTGCATCTTTCTTTTCTCGATCATGTTAAACATAATGAAGTCGGTTGAAAAATACCGAGACTATTACTAATATGAATATTTATTTCTATGCACACATCACATAAGTCGTATCACTTGAGATGGTAATGATTTCGAGTAGCCGCTGAAAGATTCCCTAACCTTTTTTATTTAATCGTCGCTATCTCTAACTCTAAATGTATAAAAAAATGAGTAAATTAAATACTAAACACAATATAAATATCTAATAGTGCATTATATGAAACTAAATAAATTGTTATCGTTTAGGAAGTCATTTCGCTTTCAAGTTATTTTGGTTACACAGTTGTCGATTAGTGGGTAACGACAGAGTGTGCAATAAAGGCTCGGCTGGGAACAGCACGGGATGTTTTGAATCGCCACCGATTTAATGGCGTCTGTATTAACCGATAATTCAAATTTCCATACCCCTCTTTCAGTTCTAAACACAAGCTGACATAACACTCCGCTCTAATGCTCTTACGATACACCTAACTAGTAATAGATACTGTTGCCTCAAATTAATACACGAATGAATTAGTACAAATTTACAATTTTGTATAGGTTGTTTAAAATAATCGTTAGTTACTTTGCCATGGTTAAATTATAATTAATTTTTTTTGACGTATTGAAAGAGAATGGTAAAACTCTACGTCAAATTGCAACACTAACCCCCGGTTTCTGAATGACTGGTCAAGTCAAAATCAAGTAATCAAGTGTCAAAAGTATCATTTTCAGGAACTAAAATGACAGTTTTGACACTTGTTTAGTTGATTTTGACTTGACCAGTCATTCAGAAACCGGGGGTAAATTAGGCTATCATCTATACTTCTATACTAATATTATAAAGAGATAAAGTTTGTGTGTTTGTGTGTTTGTGTGTTTGTGACGTTGTAGGGGGTAATCTCTGGATCTACTGAACCGATTTCAAAAATTCTTTCTGTGTTGAATAGTCCATTTATCGGGGAGTGTCATAGGCTATGTAGCATCACGCTATGACTAATAGGAGTGGAGCAGTAATGAAATATGTTTATAAAAGGGACGCTAAAAAACGTTTATTTTGCTTCTGCTGCTTAAACGTCTGGAGATATACTGAAATGATGTATTAGAGAATTGTACCTTTAAAAAAGTTTTACAATTAAGTCAGCGATAGCATATATCTATCTTCTAAGGTTGACTCACTACGACCTTTTTTATAATAATCAAATTTGATTTAAAGAAATGCATTGTTTGTAAAGGTATTTTGTGTATATGGTATTGACCCTTACCAAAATAAATACGTTAATCGCTATACTTATTTAATTCTAAACAATATTGTCCTTTACAGCGATGAGATCCGATTATTAGTTTGAAAGATATCTCAGTTTTAAAATAATGCGCGAATAACGTAAAATATCTGTCTAACGCGATGTTAGTAGGTATAGGTGAATTTTCTTAGTATCAACATTTTGGTTGGAGTAAGATTTTAATTTAAATTTTAAATGCCTGTACTATAAATATATCTATACTAATATTATAAAAAGGTAACGTTTGTGTGTTTGTAAGACCCTACAACGTAATCTCTGGAATACAGAACCAATTTTTAAAATTCTTTTTGTGTTAAATAGGCCATTTATCGGGGAGTGCCATATGCTATATAGTATCACGCTATGACTAATAAGAGAGGAGCAGTAATGAAATATGTTTAAAAAAAGGAAGCGTTTTTTTTGCTGCTCAACGAAGTGGGCACGGGTCAGCTAGTACCTAATATAAGACAGATGTCATGATTCGTTAAATACAAACTATAGGTAAATTATATTGCGCTTTGAAGTACACTAAAGTGTTAACACGCTTTTTAGCACAAGAAGTAGTCGACTTAATCTATACAATGTATGTATGACTTATAAATATGAGATTTAAAAAAAAAAGGACAAAAAGTATAGTCATATTCAAGTAATAGTCATAATTATAACATTAAGTGTTATAGTAAAGCATATCTATTTTTAGCGATTGCTTTGTACACAGATGCAAGGATGTTTCTTAAAAAGCACCGGCAGAAGTAGAGTTCATAAATTTCATCCCTACAAAGTTTATGAGTAAACTTGATTGAAGCTATTATAAGATCCTTCGAATATTGTTATCATTGTGTACTTTATACTAACACATAACATATGCACAGCCTATGCCTAGGTCAAGGTCTGAACATGTGCCAAATTCATTAAGTAAGTCGTTAAAGCGTCATTGACTTCCGCCTAGAATAATTAAAGAAATAATCAATTAAAGAATATACAAAGTATGGTTGAAATACTTAGTGCAAGAATCAAATTGTGATTTTAAAAGACTTTTATGCTATTAAACTCGTAAAAATACAACGATACACACATAAATATATCAGGATAAGGATATTATAAAAAAAAATTGATTCGTTAACTATTATAATTATTATTATACTCGTAACATACGAGATTTCTAACGTATAAGGTAAACTAAGATAAAATACTAAAATAAGGTTTTCGTTCTAAGTTAGATCAGATTTATCATTATAGCAATGAAAAAAATATGTTATTTCAATCCATAAGTAACTTGATATTTTCAAGAAAAAAATGCTTTAATCAAAAGTTTTATCAAACAAAATATACAGTTATAAAATCAAAACTTCAGTTCTGGTTGGAATAACTTGTTGGTATAAATAAACTTAAAGTTATACGTTATACAGCGAATGCATTATGCAAAAAGGTTTACCAATTCATTGACTAGCATCTCCAATCTTTGCACTAGATGCAATCAAAGCTGGAAAACTAATACGTTTACCAAAATGAAAGCGAACTTTACCATTTGATTTTAGAAGTACTTTATTAAGAAAATACATTAAAACTGACTTGTTAGATTCTTGAGGCACATTTTCGTATGATTATTTAACTGACTTCAAGTTACTTCAAATATTATTAAGGTAAAAATTATAATCAATATTAGGCTAATAATTATTTTTTTTAATATTTTAAAGGGATCAGTAAACTTCACTTAGATATAGGTAGAGATAATGATCATAACAAATTCAACTAAAAAAAAAACAAAGCAAAATAAACAGCTTTAGTGCAGTTATAGCTTTAGCATAAAAACCCCATTAGCGCATTTGAAGTGCACGTAGGTACGAGATTGTGAAACAAAACAAAATAGGCGTATTGAAACGTAGGGAAATAAATAAATCAAAATAAACTCAATCTTAACAAAAAGGTATCTACATAAAATTATAGTTTAATTTAAAAAAATTATAACTATCATTTAAACATTCAACCTTAAAAACATTAACCCCCTTACTCATAAACGCTTCTTCAATTTTTAGGCAATTGATTAGTTTAAATTCATACAATTTTACTTATAAAAATCTCGATAAGCAGTGATTAAAATTACCTAAAAGGCGTTTATGAGTAAGGGGCTTAGTATCTAACAATAAAATACTATGAATTATAATATTTTGTATTCTTCTTGTCTCTTGTAAATATAATAAACATAATATCACTTGTAACTTACAGTCTTTTTGTTGATTATGTAAAGAAACGTTTTAAATTAAATGTAGATTTTCATAGTTTATTTTGTTTGACATCACAGAAAAGTTATCTTCTATAGCTGTGCATGTTTTACTATCTTCAGCGAGTCTAAGGGCCAGATTCAGAGACCGCACTTTGACTTTACTTTAGCAAAGTCTAGTTATTATCTCTGAATTTGAACAACATTAAAGTAATTTTTCGCATGAAAAAGTTTACTTTGTAGTAATAAATAATGAAAGTAAACTTTTTCATGCGAAAAATTACTTTAATGTTGTTCAAATTCAGAGATAATAACTAGACTTTGCTAAAGTAAAGTCAAAGTGCGGTCTCTGAATCTGGCCCTTAAACAGTCATTTTATTGCTAAATTGTGAATAAACAATTGTTTTGTGTAGGACTTCAATAAAAGCTTGTTATGGCTATAATTATCCTTTACACTGAGTTTTAGTTATTATTAAACCGTATCGTAAAATAAATTTAAAATAAATAAGGTTACTTAGACACATCAGATATTGATACAAGTAATCAAATTTATATTTATTTACTTATAATACAGTAGGTACTTATTTTTAAGCATGACTAATAGTTTAATTAAGTAGCTCTTGCTGTACTTTAAAGAATCTTTATTGAAATATAATTTAAAATAACAAACCATACAATTTACTCTTGGGTTCTGGGTTGCATAACTACAGCAAAGAAATTGAGCGAAGGACATCGCAAATACCGATTATCCAGTTTTAGTTTAATTGGTAAAATTACTTAGCTAGTCTTATCAGAATGTACCACTTTGATAACAAAAACCTCTAAATTAGCCTAACATTATTCTTATTTGAAGCATAGTTACGTCTTATTAGATAATAAAAATTTAGACGAAACTTGACTACTATCAACTGGCTCATACAAGTGACGAATAAAATAACACTTAAAAAATCTACAAACGACTATGCTAAACCAAATAAATTCAGTAACATTGTAGTCGAAATGATTGATTGTAATATTTCGATTAATTTCAGCATCACTGTAACAGTGGAATGTTTGTGACCGCGTCACAAGGGTATTAAGTAGAATAATGGTCCGGTTATTAATAGACAAGTACCCGCGGCACTAGCACATGTTTATTCCGTAACCGGGGCTAATAAATCTTGCTGAACAATCTGAAACAACTTCATTAGCAAAATCAACGTTCGTTCACACCGTGTTTGATGATTGAGGATACACATAAGACGCCGTGCAAGATAATGAAATTAATGTTATATTTCACATGTGAGTATCGGATTAAAAGGACCAAGTAAAAGTTTCCGTTCACATTTGTGAGTGCGATGGAGTGTGTCGACAGGCTCTCCGGTTGCTCTCGAAAGAGTTGCAATTTTATGAATGAGTTGTTTGAATGAAACACAATAATAATACGGCTCGAGCAGCGAATCGACGCGGAAAGCGCTCTGTGGAGACGTGTACGTGTCCGAAACGCCTTTTAAACGTAATATTTGGTCGAACCTTAAAGATTTCACCTCCCCATAAAACACTTAATAATATTGTATATCGATTTACACTGGAGAGTCGTCGTCTTGTTCTTTTTTTATTGGTAACAGCTACATTTTAAATGTAATCCAATATAAGATTTTATAAAACAAACACTGATAGATTTTATGGCATAAAGTTTTAATGTATTTTTAAATAAGCTGAGTGAAGAATCACTGTCACTTTTCGGAAACATTGATAAACTTGAAGTCATAAATATTGATGATATCGTATCGAATATCAAATCGCGTCATCATATAAATATATTTTTACACATAGTAAAAATACTAATGTTATTCTACTGGCACTAATAAAATCATGTAATTAAATTCATAATAATATAATAAAAAAAGGAAAACACGATGTATCTGTTACCCACAAAGCTAAGAGATCAACGGTCGATAAAAAGGCTCTGTCTATTATAAAATCGCCGACACACTAATATATTTTTTACGACCACACCCAAACGTTTTATAAAAAAACGACATCTAGGCATTACGTGTTTGTAAATACGCATCAATAAATTTTAATTCATACTAACATAACATGTGCGAAATGATATTCTGTCTGTTACGGCTAACTGCCTATTAGTTACCTATTAGTTAACTGCCTCGGTCGCGAAGTGGTTATCTATGAGGCTGTCGTGTAGGAGGTCGCAAATTTGAATTACGAGCAAAACAATTAGGTACATATTTCTGTGATCTACAAATTATTGTCTTGCGCTTAGATGATTCTTGGGTTATATTCTTGAAAACCAAACATACTTATGACTTAGGTAAGGAAAGAAAATGTTAATAATCTTATAATTATATTTAAGTTTCATTTAGAGATATTTATAATTGAATTCAAAAAGAATTTGGTGCTTTTGGTGCATCGATGTACGATGTTCAGGTAAAAAAAGATTTCGTTGGTCGAAATGTTACGTAATCAAGTATACATTTTAAAAATAATTTGCCTAAAACACACCAAAGTTAGTGCTATTAACTAAACAATTTTACTCCTCAGTGAACTTGACAACTGACTCGTATCACAATATTATTTTGTAAAATAATTTCACTCCAAGCTTTTGAATATTTTCAACGAGTGCATTACCCCAGCAGAATCTTGTCGAAATTTGTATTTTTTTTTTATCAGATTTTTAGATTTCTAGCTCCTGTAAATGTCTGTGTAGTTTTTGGAATTAGTTCAGTCCTAATTTTAAAGATATTTGACAAAAACAGATTCTGCTGCGGTAACGTTACCGCAGCAGAATCTTTTTTGAAATAATGGGATTATTGAAAAAATCTTTAGGTACATTTTTAGATCGCTGGACAAAGTAAATGTTTCGATGTAATTTGAATTTTTACGCTACATGGTTTCGGAGATATTCAAGATGCTGCTGGCGTAACGTTTGCGTGTTTGCTGGATCTCCGAAACGGTACAGCGTAATTTCCTAATTTTTTATACAGAGCTTCATCTTAATTAGTCTGAATTAGTTCACGAATAAAAAAGTAATAATAATGCACCGTTTGCAAGTTATTTTAAATTATATAAATACCCCTTTTTGGGCCCTTACTCCTAAGATATGTACTCTGGAGACTTGTTTAAAACGTCATTTTATAGTTTATAGTTAGTTACAGGTCTGTGTGAAGTTTCATTAGTGTACAGTAAGTAATTAAAAAGTTATCACACAATTTAGTTCATTTTGGCCAGCGATGTGCAACGGGTTAATTTAACTGCCTATTAATTGAGTTTCGTATCGATTTACTTGCTGAATTCTGTATAAACAATTAGACTTTTGTGTCAACTTTATACCATGAAATTTTGAGCGTAATCCACTCAATAATTACAGAGATAAGCGAAAAAAAGTCATTACGTATGAATGACTGTGGTAACCCGACCATGTATAGATGGTCACAAAAAAACGTCAGTGTAGTACATAACTCTGACCTACTAACATGTAAAGGATAATAAAATTTATATTTGCTTTTCGGTACAGTTTTGTAAACAAGTGGTAAAATAAAACAGAAGTTTATTTGAAAACTTTTATGCACAGGATAGAAATATTAAAACGATCAAAATACCTTGTTGTAAAATCACAGTTTAATAGCAATTGCTTAGCAATTACACTATTTAAATGGCAATTAATATTTAACATAAGTATTGATTGTCATTGAATAACTGTCTTTTAAAAATAAAGCTATTGTCTAAAAATCTTAAAATAAGTATAATTAAGTAGGTATATAAAAATTTACTTTTTTAACTTAATTTATAAAATCACAGTAATTCTTCATTTATAACTAAAAAACCCATTACGCTAAAGATTGTATTTATAATTTAAAAATCACAGTAATTATTCATTTATAACTAAATAACCATTACGCTAAAGATTGTTTAATTTAAAAATCACAGATAAATAAAACAAAACCTCAACATTTAATTACGATAACATTTAATTTTTTGTCATAATATAAAATGATTGACAATAGAATATAATTTTATCAGTCAACATTGTTTACAATTTTTTTTTTCAAAAAAAAACAAATGAAAAATTAATTATCGCACAGAGTTATTTTATAATATTTACTGTCTTACACTTTGGCCTAAAAAAAACACAGTAAATTCAATAAGCACATAAAATAGTTCTGTAAGTAAAATAAATGTTTTACACTGCGCGGCCAATTAAAAAACAAAAATAAATCACAAATAGGATCACTAATGGAAAATGTTCTTAACTAAATCTTTATAAATCAAATATAATCAAATTAAGGTAACACTTATTTAAAAAATAATTAAATAATAAATACTTACTTATTTAAATTATGTATAAAACTAAAAAAAGTAATACTTATTTAGTACCACATGGACTAATTTATACATTTTTTAATGTATAAATTAGTGCATGTGGTACTTAATAAGTATTACTTTTTTGAATTTTACGATTCAGGTCATCGTAACATTGGTATTTTCCGTTTAGGGATCTAAACCAATGAGCTTTATAATGCCCTATCCCTTCTGAGCTAAGGGGGGTTGAAATTCTATGATAGCCAAGATATCATATTTTTGTAAAGGATTTCTATGTTAAGAGATTTTTTTTATGAGTAAGGGGGTATGTATTTACTTTGTGTATAACATGCATTACGGCAATCGTTCAAAAGCGTTTACGCGGCACAATGGCGCTGCCAATTGAAAAAAAATCAACTCAGTATTTACACAAGGTAATAAAGTAAGTACTTATTTGTGTAACGCACTGTCAGCACTTTGGATGCTTTTAAATTAGCTAAATATTGCATTTAAAACAAAAAAGGCAGTTTTAATTTTAAATGCAAATTTAATAACATTTAAAGTGTTGACAACAATAAAATATTTGTATAACACACTATCAACACTTATGATGCTTTTAAATTAGCGAAGTAATGCATTTAAAACAAAAACGGCTTTTTTATTTTAAACGAATTTAATTTAGTTTCAAGAGCGTTAACGCAGCTCACTAGCGCCATTAAAATTAATTGTGTACGCGTCTGTACCGACATTATTGCATGCATAACGTAATGACTCTTTTTCGCTTATCTCTGTAATTATTGAGTGGATTACGCTCAAAATTTCATGGTATAAAGTTGACACAAAAGTCTAATTGTTTATACAGAATTCAGCAAGTAAATCGATACGAAACTCAATTAATAGGCAGTTAAATTAACCCGTTGCACATCGCTGGCCAAAATGAACTAAATTGTGTGATAACTTTTTAATTACTTACTGTACACTAATGAAACTTCACACAGACCTGTAACTAACTATAAACTATAAAATGACGTTTTAAACAAGTCTCCAGAGTACATATCTTAGGTGTAAGGGCCCAAAAAGGGGTATTTATATAATTTAAAATAACTTGCAAACGGTGCATTATTATTACTTTTTTATTCGTGAACTAATTCAGACTAATTAAGACAAAGCTGTGTATAAAAAATTAGGAAATTACGCTGTACCGTTTCGGAGATCCAGCAAACACGCAAACGTTACGCCAGCAGCATCTTGAATATCTCTGAAACCATGTAACGTAAAAATTCAAATTATATCGAAACATTTACTTCGTCCAGCGATCTAAAAATGTACCTATAGATTTTTTTAATAATCCCATTATTTCAAAAAAGATTCTGCTGCGGTAACGTTACCGCAGCAGAATCTGTTTTTGTCAAATATCTTTAAAATTAGGACTGAACTAATTCCAAAAACTACACAGACATTTACAGGAGCTAGAAATCTAAAAATCTGATAAAAAAAAATTACAAATTTCGACAAGATTCTGCTGGGGTAATGCACTCATTTTCAACCACGTCCACACATGGATGCCATTTAAAATCTTCAGTTAGTTATTACGTCTATCACTTATATTTCATAATATTAAATTTGTACATTTTCATTAACGTTGATACATAATTAATGAGTGTTATCTTTACATTAGCATACCACAATAACAGAATAAAGCTGGCGGTTCCCTTTCAATATTTATTCTTCCCTAATTCCACCCTAATTAGAGGAAGGTGTGAATTTCTTTAAGGCATTATGCATTTCGAGGGTGGGCCAATTTTGTGAGTTTATCTATACTTAATATCTTGACACAGGATGCGGTTGAAATAGACACCTATTTCGAGTGGTCCACCATGTAATTGTCCAATTAAATTTATGATTATATGTAAATACCTTGGTAATAGCTCACAAATGTTCTTTTTATAGAGGGTTTCAGTAAAAATGTTTAGTGCGTCACGTGTTACTCGGCAAAACGGTTAAGTTTGATTGACCGTTTGCTGGATTAGTGTTCACAAAATAAAGTTATTTTTTGTTGGAACATGCTTTGACATCAAATGATTCATTCGAATGAAATTGTAGTACAATAATACTGGTTAGTAATACATTGAAAAAGTCTGAATGAGCTTTTAATTAATTAGATAGGTTTCCTGTTCGTGAGAGTTAGTTAGTCGATAATTACTGCATGGTCCCACGGTTTACCTTTAATTCATTGTCTAAAATATAGAAGATTATCTATCTCACTTTGTCAGCGAAAAAATGTTTTTTACTGTTATTATTGAATAATGAAAATGATAAGATGCTTTTCTAAGATTATTCTAGACTTAAAAATTACGGTAAAAAAAATGATTTCACCTTGTTTATACATATTCATTGAAGGTGACATTTTCGTGTCTCAGTGTGTGTGTCATTAGTACATTTTGCTTTCGTTATTATTGTTGTTGTTGTTTACCTTAACCGGGGGGTAAACACACGTACTTATTCAAAGCTTTGCGTCAATTACATACCTTTTCAGGTTTCCTGTCTCGCCTATAGACACAATAGTAAAACAATGGGTGTGTATCATATTTAAATAAAACATGGGACAGGGAATAGGTTAATACATTTAATATCATTGATTGCATGCAAAAATGTTAAATTGAACGTAGTTTCACCTTTTCAGTGTCATTACCTATTAAAGAGAAACTCTTAGCTAATAACAATAATGACATGTAAGGTTACTGGAAACGTAATAAATATTTTTAGTTATATCTTCTTACTGAATCGAAAGTTTTGCCGGTAACGAATAGCTGTTAAACGAATTATTTTAGTATTGATGTTAATCAGTAGCAATTAACCTGATGTTCAGGCAAAGAAAAAATATAACACACCAGAGTTATTCGCACACGCTTTTCTCAAGAAAAGGAATGTAAACGCGAACGCAAGTTGGCGTGACGCCGGCCTTATCATACGATCTATCAAACTGTGATGCTTTTTCTTTAGTAAACTATGTGCGAAAGGGATTAGGAGAGAATATTAGCAGACTGATAATTCTGTGAACTGTCCCAGACTAGACTAATAGCTTAAGGCTTAGATATCTATAAGCACGTATTAACATCTAAGCTGACGGAATCAGCAGGATCCCTTTGACACAATATGTAAACATATCATATTCATAGTGCCTAGTTAATGACAACGTGCGGCTGCAATAGTCTAACACGTAATGTAAGCAATGCGTCTAATGCAATGTACATAACTATACTAGTTGCATAATAGATATCCTGATTGCTCGAGATCGTTATAGTAAAGCGTCAGCTTGCTTCGCAACATTCGGGAGACAATCCTTGATCTAAAGACAGATAGTATTAAACTTATGCAAGAATTTGGAAATCAATCAAGTTCAATTATATTGAACACTGGTAACGTTATCGTAAATTTAATACTTTAATGATGTCTGCTAAAGGGCCGACTTTAATGAAAAAATATCTTTTGGTACCTGGACAAAAGCCATCGCTCGACTTCACCCACGGTTAGTAAAGCGAACGACATGTCATCGATATTTTTTGCCTGGCTGATGTCTTTAACGAAATTCATGTCATTGGGTCCGATTTCTCTAAGATTAACTTTTTTACATTATTTAACAAATAGATCGGACCCTTATACGCTCGAATATTCAGTTACATGGTTTAACACTTAAAAGGGCTTAACGACTCTAACACATCCTGCGGGTTACGATAAAAAAAGAGGACAAAAAGAGAATACTTCTCGTGTTTGTTTTTTAAAAGATGTCTGCTGGAGATAAGGTGCAGCGGCACTTTAATCCTCCAACCGTCCGATATTTGAAAAGGATATGATGACAACTTTTTTGTATTCTTTATCTAATAAGCACATATAACCAATACTTACTTATTTCCAAAGTTTGTCTTAATAGATAAATGGGATCTACTTGTTATAAGTTGAGTATTTAGTAACTTGTCTGTCCTCTATCGTTTAAGTGGTGTTCTCTAACTTTATGATTTCACAACGCTCTTCATATAAATAGTAATAATGTACTATGGTTTCTTAGTATGAAAATGTTATCATGGAAACGATCTAGAATGAAAAATATATTCTTATAATTAACATAAACATATTATCGCTACTTGGCACATGTAAGAACAAAGATAGTAGATTTTCAACATCGTATATAATGATCCATAAAAGATAATCCTATGAATGTTTTTTTTTATCAATTAATTAATACCATACTGAACAAACAACAAGAAATTTTACGTTATTGCAAGTTACAAAAAATATGTAAGACATAAAAGAGTTGTATCGTGATCAACCGACATTTCTTTACCCCTTTCTTATAGAACCACATCATAAATGTTTTCAATTGCTAATAATTTAAGTTACCACACATGTAGGCATAAGTTAGAAAGTATTAACATTGATTTAGCATAATAACGTCTTATCCTTTAGCGTACGTGACGCTATACATAACGAACTCAAGTAAACATAGCCTCCTACATGATATATTGCATATTTTTTATCAATGACGTAAATAAAAGTCACCTTATGTTATCAAGTTGATGAATGCATAAACGTATATGCAACTATAGTTTACGTTTTCACTTCGATAACTGAATGAATGAATATAAATTTGTAAACAAGAGTAAAACTGAATACCCTCAAGCCATACGCGATGGCCGACCTTACAAATAAATAGACCATACTGTAGGTACAATAATTATGTCGTTTTACCCAACAGACACTCGTATCGTTTGAACGGATTGAATCCCTTTTAAGCACCCACGTCGATTTCAGCCACATCCCCCATATACATCGGCATAATCTCTATTACCGTAGTCATTAGGTCGAATGAGCAACGATACCGCGCGAGTACCGACCATGGAACCCGCGATACGTACCTACCTATATTATGTTAGCGAGCAAGGATTAAATAACTATGCAGGGTATGTAATGTAGGTAATGCAGGGATTCGACGTTTAACGGCTTCGGGATTACCTCAATAATTCCCTCAACACAACAAATGTTTTTACCCCGTCGCGCGCAAGGTGAATATTTGCCGAAGTCATAGGTCGACGAAATATCGGTATCGCTAGCATTCGTGTGAGGATGGGAGTGCACTGAGGGTTTAGGGCGAGGGAAGCCATATTCCTGGCAGACGGGTCACAGCTCCAGCTTAATGCATCCACAGTCAACCGCGACGACAATTTACTAGGCTTATGGCGACAACGACCGCCTCTTTACACTCATAAAGGTTAACTTATACATGAGTCTCCTACTTATAAATAATAATCATACAACCCTCAGAAATATACAATACCAAAGCATAACTAATTTAAAAATCATAACAATTATAATGTATAAACATAAAAAAAATACAAAAAGAAATATTAATTTAATTTTTTCATATAAAAACTGACAGAAATGCGGCTGTAACGACATTCTCGGTTTCTAATCCTATTGAAAACACAATACATGTTGGACGGCTGGGACCATTTTTCATATGAATGACAAATATTTAGAAAGTTATTTACCCCCGTGTGAGGGCACTGTGCTCAATTAAAAGGACGATCTTAACTCGCATCTCTGCCTTTATGAACGGACAGCCGGATGTTTATTTTGCGACCGCGTTATCGATTCAGGTAGTCTCGCGAATAAATCTATTACGACAACAATATGTCCACCCTGCCTTATTCTATTGTCAATAATTTTAAATTTTATATCGTATCATTAAAGCATTATCCCTGACAAAATGTAAAAATATTTTATACAATGTTCAAAGGGGTTTCGGAAGCGTTTCGAATTTGCGTACCGTGAGCGCATCGCCTTGACGACACTGCAGGCACGCCCAAGGTTGCCAGTGTTCACCCCTTTTCACACAATCGTTAAAGGCTCGTTTATTATCCATCAATTATTTTATATTATGCTAATGACATCAGTCGTCCATTATGAACTTTTTGTGAACCTATTAATTGCATTACCACGTGAGCATATCAAAATGCATTTTGTGTTGTGTATTTGCTTTGCGAGTATTTGCTGTGCGCACGGAGGCCTCCCTATAGACGTTGTGAATGCATCAGCGAATGTAAAAACGCGCCATAAAGGCATTTCAAAATTTACAACTTACAGAGCACCATCTCGACAGCCTCCAACAGTCCGCCGCCGGCGCAGGCGGGAATGAGCGCAGGAGCAGGCGGCGTGAGTGGCGCGGCTCGGCCGAGCTCGCCGGCGACCACGGCTCCTCGCTGCTGTGACACTGGCCGTCCCATATTCCAGGACCCTATCACCGGACAGACGGTGTGCTCCTGTCAATACGAGTTTCTCAACTACCAGAGGCTCGCCTCAGGCGTGCCTCTCTCTATGTACAGTGCGCCGTACTCGGACGCGGCGGCCGCTACTGCTGCTGGACTAGGGGCGTACTTCCCTGCGCTTGCTGCTGATCAACCTCCTTTCTACACTAATGCCGTAAGTACATATTATAACTGGAGAATCACTAAAATGTCTTCATCGGTAAATGTTAGATGTTTAATCCTTTATTAGATTTAATTTACCTTCAGGTAAATGCTAAATGCAAAAATTACTCATACGATTAAAAATAGTACTTTTTGCTTATGTTACGAAACAAAGTGTATACCTATGCCTCTTGATAAACAGGTAAAATGATGTACAATATTTTAGATTTAAAAAAAAAATAAGGATAAATTATAATACATTTAATGTGTTGTTGATTGTCATTGTCACTGAGTTAATATTTTTCTTGAATTTTTAGTATCCTTTGTTTTAGTCTAGGTATTGTTACATCATACCATCAGTGTGCTTTAACGAAACACCAATCATTTGTATGTCTTAATTACATACTTGACAATGGAACATTTTGCAAAATAGATACTCATTTGGTTGTTAAAAACCTAAATAGTAGATATTATTATGAATGAAAGACAATAGGCACCTATCAACTGTCTGATACTACATCGTTCGGTCTGCTCCTGCTTTTGACATGATAATCCAACACTAGTACAGCAACGAAACATGAATTAGGGATATCTCATTGAATTGCTAATAAAATCGATCATTAAATTAATTCGGTATTTTTTGCAAAGAGAATATCGGTCACTTAACGTTCGCTGGTTCTTGATTTAGATTCCATTACAAATTACTTTTTTTACTTATTATAAAACTTATGAAATAAAGATTTCAAATATATATTCCATATTAAAAATGCTGTATAATATAGAAAAGTATATGAAAAGTTTTGTTCAAGATTAACAGACGTTATAATTTAGAATAGAATAGAATATTTATTTATTTTGCAAATATAGGTATAAAAGACATTTAAAGATATTAAAAATAAACATATAGTTCAGCTATATTTTACCTAGGTAGGCATGCAAAATTTAACATATTATTGTTAGGAAAATAAATTAAAAAGTTAAGAAGCAAAAGATTTTTTTAAATGTACAGAACCAAAGTCATTAAAAAGTAGAATAAATTAATAAATAAAATAAAATCTAATAATGGAAACTAATACTAATAGGTATACTAAACTAATACATTCTTTATTTCATTATTTCTTTCATATTTCAAGGTTGGATATGAATATTAAAGAGTAAAATTCTAACGATTCTTCCCTAAGTAAGATTCATTATTATTTCTATCTAAGCTTGAAATTTTAAGTGAGATCTACCAAATACAGTCACGGTAACAAATTTTGTTGGTAAGCTATTTAACCTTATTTTTTTATATGACTCGCGTTCTGGTAACAGGAATTAGAAGTCCATCTTACAATTACAGCATCACACTGAAAACAAAATATATTAACAGATCTTAATAATTTAATGTTTACTTAATAGTTAAATTGATGTTTGTAAACTCACTGCGATAAAGAACATCCCTAGTGCGGAATTTTTCTTGTTAAGAAAACAAATTAATATGAAAAAAGCTTTAACAAAATAAGTAAATGTAATGAGAATTTCTACAAGTAAAGTGTTACATAATTAAATTACCTACTTAAATACAAACATAGTACCTAACAAAGAGTTAAATTTAAAATTTAAAAGTTGTTTAAAAACAAAATAATAATAAATAAACGCGGGATTATTCCTTTTTTAAAATTTCCAGCTACCGTTGGACCACTTCATGAGTGGCCCATGTTTATGGGATTAAGAAGCAAGTACTTACTTAGTACAAAACTTGTTTCGTTGACAACTTTCTATAGCACCAAGCGTACGATTAGTTTAATATTTTATTGTTATAGTATCGATGACATCGTTTTATTGATAATTCATCCTTATCAATTGATTTTAAACTGTACCTAGTTGTTTTTAGTTTAGATTATATGTGGGGAGTAAGAAAACATGGCGTCACTATGCTATTACATACTATTGTCCTATAAGCTACGAATAAAGTAGGGTCCATGATTTAAGAGAAAGAAGGTGAATACGTTTTACTTTATACCAAACGGCCCAGAGTTTAGTATCGCAAGCAGTATTTTGCCACTGTAGGCCTGTTTCTGCAGTTTCATACTAGTTTTTTTTTCTATAGTAAGCAAAACCCCAAACCAATGAGTATGAGATGAGATATTCATACATCTTAATAAGAATCATAAACAAAATACAATGAACAATGAATAAATAAGTATTGTCCCATCCAGCAAAATTTAATAGAAAGTTTTAAATAAAATATATTTCACATTGTTCTTGGATCACAGATACAGCTCTTAAATATTTAATTACATTATTTATAATGCGCAGCTTTTTATCTATCTCTAAAATGTATCAAATTGTCAATTAAAATCCCGATGTCATCTATACATAACAGATAAAGATTATCTACAGGAAAAGAACCTTATTTATTATTCTGTTTCTTTTCTACGCATTAGTACAAAAGGTATTACGTTAAAATAATTAGGATCTGATGTCAAAATATTACGTTACAGAAGTAGTTATAGGACCCTCTCGCGGTGTTAAGTAGGCTTTACAATAAGGTTTACGATATAAGTAATAAATACATATAAATTGGGATCGTAATCCGTTGATGTATGTTCTTTTGTCCACCAAAAAACTTGTACCGGACCAGGCAGGTTTAATAACTTAATATGTTTAACAATTCCTTCCCGAGGATTAAAATATGTCCGCATTTCGAGGTTCACATTATCCCTTTCATAAAGGATTACGTCTACATAAGAATACGTCACTATAATAATTAGTATCGATGTTATTTTTAAGTTTGTACGCAAACAACGTGTTGTTACATAAAATTTTGCTTCACTCGTCGAAAATAATAGTAAAGTCTAAACCATAAAAGCGCTCCCTGTGTTTGAGTGGCTCGAAAATGTGTGGGTTGTGACTTTGAATGATAATGATCATAACAACATAAAAGTAGCCACAGTACGTAATATATGACGTGTAGTAAAACTTTTTGAGGAAGGTGTTAAAAGCCGTGAACGTGTCTCGGCAGATGATTCAATCATTCATGAAGATATGATCATACATCATCAGTGGCGAAAGTGTTAACTCAGGTCGACGCCTTCAATGGGGATCCTGCCTCACAGTTTTTTAGTTAACGCCTTTTATTTTGTCTATAATTTATTATTTCATCCCGGCTGTGGGGTATACGAGAACTGAAGACACGTTTTTATATCTCTTTGTTTGATATTATTTCTTGTCAGATTATAACGTGTTTGTTTACATTCAATAGTTTAAATCTAACGTTTATTGTAAACAGAAGTACATTTATAAGACGTATGGTAAATTCTAAGTGTCAAAATATTTATTAGCAGTAGCTGTGTAAGTAAATGCTTATCATTGTACGCGGTCTTAGAGTATTTTTAAGTAAATTTGTTTTTAAAGACAACCACCGTTCTGGTTGTATATAATTAGATTTTATTAAAAGTAGGTAGATAACGATTAATTCATGATTACAATAGGTAACCTAAATCAATAAATAGAGGTTCACTAATCAAAAAACTAACAATGAACAAACAAAATATTACATTTTGTAAGATTTAGTTTGTCATAGACAAATAATTAATAATTTATATTAGATGTATGTAGATATGTATCATAGGTATCTAACTTTGATATAATTACATAGACTAATTAAAATAACGTTATAGTAAAAGCAACGATAATACCGACATTCAAACGTTTCTAGCGATGCTCACAAATGTTAGTTTAGTACGGGGATCGAACTCGCGACCAAGGCCCTTTAACTGTCGTCGTTAAAGCATCTTACATGATTACAATTTACAATAGACAAAACATGTTAACTTTTTCACAGTTCCGCCAACAGACACAATAGTAAAACAATGCACATGTACCATATATTTATGGCTCATGGGACAGGGAACGTGTTAATGTAAAATCCATCACAACAAACTCTACCTGAGGTTGCGTGTCGAATAGTTAGCGCATCGGATTACCGTTTGTACAAAAATATTATATCTTTATAATTATACACCTGTATAATTATATAATATATTCGTATTATTACCTTCATCTTTATATCACTCATGTCTGTAATATAGGTAACAGTTCCCATTCATAAAATTAGCTATTAAATTTTATTCATCATATTAGATATAAGAACACTAGCGGACCTAGGACACCTCCAAATAAATGTTTTCACCCAATGAGTACTGTCATCATAAAATACAATAACAACAATATTAGAAGTTCTTTTAACTTCAAAATATCCAATAACTCAATAAACTACAAAAAGATACTTTAACTGCAACATGAATTAGGCATGATAATGACTGGGAAAGAAAAAGATTCAAAGGACCAAGTATGTAACGGTAGCTCACCTACAAATAAGTTGTGATTCGCGTTACGGCTTAGTACGATTATTTTGAAGTAACAGAAAACTGGAATTATATCACAAAGGTCGCAGCAACAAAGAGCGACAGCGCGACTGGATTACGCTGTCGTACTTGAGTAAAATTTATTATCGGATTTTCGATTCGGCCACCAATGAAGTTGTTGGACAACAAAATCTTTTGATAGATTTATCCTGGCTGACCGCATTAAGACTCGCTCCTGAGTTATTTTTAATGTGTCGCTATAAATTTTTGGACCTTTAGTGACAGTCTTGCTTTTTTACGCGATCCCCCGTGCACACATCCTCAGCAACAAATTGATCATATTTTAAATTTCTGTTTATATTTATAAATGTTCAGATTATAAATCTACCGGTATAATGGAACACGAATGCACTTCATTTGTTTATTCCCAAAAAGATAAAAGTTGAACACACTCAAACAAAAAAGAAGAGATACATTTGTCGACTGAAAGATGATTGATGCTTTCGTCTCGTATCTTTGCCCATTAAGTAATAATAGTTAAGAACGAAACGTTAAAATGATCGATCAAGAAATCAATCCGACGAGGATCGTTTTAGTAATGGATTGCGTTAAAGCTACCGGAAACGTGGATGGAGATATTATAATGGCATGGATATTAGTGAGGCGTTTTAATAATTACATGTCTAGTTCTAACTTTTTATTCTGCTAACATTTACCGATGACAGCCCAACGTTAATAACTTTATTACTTTTGAATCGAATTCTATTTGTATCTATTAATAAATTTACTTTTTTCTTATTTTGTAGGCAGCAGGGATTGAACTAAAAGAAAACTTAGCGGCCAGCGCTGCAACATGGCCATATCCAACTGTATACCATCCATACGATGCAGCATTCGCTGGATATCCCTTCAACGGGTAAGTTACAATTCCCTAAACGGACTAATCTGAAATTCACACGTATCACAAGTCTCGCTGACAGCGGAGGCAGTGGGGTTTGGGCATAATTAATTTTTGATCAACT
Source organism: Schrankia costaestrigalis (assembly GCA_905475405.1). NCBI lineage: Eukaryota > Metazoa > Arthropoda > Insecta > Lepidoptera > Erebidae > Schrankia > Schrankia costaestrigalis. Next base: position 18,377,597 of record FR997825.1, on the reverse strand, counting down.
CGCTGCGAGCCAACACCGGACGATATTCAGGCTTCAGCAATTTACAGATAAGTCCCTAACGGCTGCAATATCGACAGAATAGACGTGCAAATCTCTAAAAAAAAGAGGAACACGACAACGCTTGAGCGGCCTGCTCCACCCCTCTACTGTCACTCTACATTTCCTGTCTATCCTTCTACTCTTTTTATGGGCTGAGCTTTTGAACGTGTATCTAAAGGCAAACGTCAGCCCTGTGCATATCAGTTGTCTCGATATTCTAACGTGTTTCCTTTTATTCTTACTAGTTTACCACTACGTTTCGCACCATGCTTCATTCCACAATGTTGTTTGTAGGTACTTCTATTTAGATTTTGTTAACATATATGTAAAAAGTTAATTCAATGTTACTTTGGATTGCTATAAGCAATTAAACGCCTACGTTAGCTCTGTTTTTTGTAAGCTAATACTCTTAATCTCATTATACATTAAAAGACTTTTTTATAAGTGGTGATATGTCAATATTATAATCACAAGTCTTATTAAAATCAACCGTTAATTACAAAGGTGAACACACCGCGTTATCTTTCGCGTCTCGCAAATGAGGGATAAGGATTAAGTTTTTACCTTTTATGATAATGGAGTGCAAATTAACATCAAATATTAAGAGCTAGCGCGCTCAACCGCGATGCATTGATTAATTATAACTTGCTACATAAGTAAGATCAAGCGACACAGCCTTACGAATAATAATAACTACTTACGATATCGACGCAGTGTATGCTTGACTTAAATCATATTTATCTTCAAGATTATATTTTTAAATGTGGTCAGGTTTCTTAAAAACCGAAAGGGCGAATATCACACACGAAAACCGCTATCTTACAATGTATAGTGCCGACAAAGAACACCTTAGTAGCGCACAAAAATGACAGTGTCGGTAAGTAACCAGATACTTAGTAGGAGGGGTGTTAGGTATCGATATGTACGCCCTCGAACGAGTTAAGGGTTACTCACTCACACAGGCCCGAGAAATCTCATTTACTACGATATGCTGCACCTGGCGACCGCTACCTTCGTGTTTAAAAGAATTCCACTTTGTTATAAGCTGGCTAACTAGAAAAACTAAGATGAATATTTTCGACAAATTTATGAATATACAGAAACAGTAACTTGAAAGTAATGAGCTTTGTTATTTATTAAAACTTCCACATAATTTCGAATAGCTGAAATGCTATTGTTTTAATGTTCATTACACATAATTAAAATACGAAAGAACTATGTAAATGGCTATAAAACAGAAGTGAGTTAGAGCAAAGTAACTTTTTAAAATAAATAATTATATTATTTTGAATTCTTTTGATTACGTGTGTATTATCGTAATCGAAGTACACATATCTATGTAGATAGGGTTTGATATAGTCAACATGCTTATGTAAACTGATAGCGGCAAACTGTAAAGGTAACAAAACATGAGTTTATTAGATAATTACGTATGTTGTATCGGATTATCGAAACAGTACGCGTTTCAGACGCAGCGAGGATACATAGGCAAAATGAAACAAAATTTAAAAGTACATAGACACTATTGACAGCTGACCTACATTTTAACATAAAAAAAATAGTTTTCCCCGTGTGTAATGGTTTTCTCTATAAGGCTGTTCATTTTGTTTATTATCAAAAAAGATAGGCAATTAATTATTAAAATAGATGTACCTATTCAGACTGAGGTAATGACGAATCGTAAAGAAATGCCCTTTATGCATAGTACTGCTTATTTAGAGTCGATTAAGTATTGGAAGAAGCTGCTACAAGGATTGAGGGTTGCAAGAATTTACAAAATTTCATTATAATATAACATTAACTATATAATGTGATTATGAACGGTGAAAAATAAGTAGAAGCTCCTATGAAGCGTTTATAATTGAAACGTGAACAATAAATAAAAATGTTCCACGGATAAAAAATGTTTGACAAAAACAAGGAAATCTGTAGTGTGAAGTAAACACTCGCATTACAGCTTATTGTAACAGTAACACTTCATTAGTTTCACGCCTTCGTACTTTACAAGATATAGTTTTTTTTCTTCATGATAACGTCGGCGTGCCTATTGATCGTATAACAAGAATACGAAAGTTAATACAATCATGGCATCGTTCTCATGACTGTTTTTGTATCATTCTAAACGAGCATACTCAGTGTAATTATAATTAGCAATGGTTCCATGTCAATTTGAAGAGGAAACATCGTTTTTCTATCACACTTCTTACATATTAACGAACTATAAATAACATCTAATGTGTTACGCCATGTGGGCATTTGAACATAAGTTAAATCAATTGTCTATGTTTTGTAATTTTCATCGAAGGTTTGATGATTTGATAAAAACACTAATTTAAAATAATGTTCTAAGAACACGTAAATTAATATCTTCGTTTGTACAAGAGGAATTGGAAGGGCAAAGTTGAAAAAAACCTACACGGCGCAAGCCAAATGAACTCGAAGACGCCCATCTACATTGATTGTCAACATAAATACAATTTTAATTAAAGAACACGTCAACTTGTCTTCATCAAAATATGCAACTTCCAGCATACTCAGTGTAATTATAATTAGCAATGGTTCCATGTCAATTTGAAGAGGAAACATCGTTTTTCTATCACACTTCTTACATATTAACGAACTATAAATAACATCTAATGTGTTACGCCATGTGGGCATTTGAACATAAGTTAAATCAATTGTCTATGTTTTGTAATTTTCATCGAAGGTTTGATGATTTGATAAAAACACTAATTTAAAATAATGTTCTAAGAACACGTAAATTAATATCTTCGTTTGTACAAGAGGAATTGGAAGGGCAAAGTTGAAAAAAACCTACACGGCGCAAGCCAAATGAACTCGAAGACGCCCATCTACATTGATTGTCAACATAAATACAATTTTAATTAAAGAACACGTCAACTTGTCTTCATCAAAATATGCAACTTCCAGTTACCGGTATCGAGTACGATACCGGTAAGCTTTTATGAAAATTGACAGATTGTACAGTAGTACAATCTGTCAATTTTCATAAAAGCTGCCGTCGCCAATAGACGTAGAATAAACTTACATAACGAATTAGACGCGTCTAATGTATTGATGATAATAAACTTTAATAAAATAATTTAGAGTCATATTATTTTTATAATTTATAAGTATATAAAAATAGTAAGCATAAAATATGTTCGATGAACAGTTGCTTTAGTGACTCTTATTGAGATTGTTTTTATTGACAAGTTTTGCATATCTGATGATCTGTTAAAAAATTAAATATCCTACAATTATTTCTTAAACCTTTACATTTGTATAAAATTGAAACACCTGCAATATCTCCGTAGCTTTAAGTATCGCTCAGTTTTTTCTAGTACCTGTTATACAATAATAGTTTTATTATATAACTCTTTATACTTATGTAAACATAGATCTAAGACATCTTTATAGATATGACAAATAAAAACTATTTTATAATGAACTTTTTTCCGAAGATGTGACAGCCACGCACGTGTATAAAGTAAGACATTCTTCCGCAAACGCGCGTGGCGTACGAATGACACATATTGTCAATTGTTATTTTTTAAACCGCGAACATAAAAAACTCGGGATGAGTTAATAGGTTAATTAGCAAGTTTATACCCCGCTAATAGATTCCACGCTGTTGTTAACTATATGTAGACTATGCTTTGATTTATACGTTTTTAATTGCACCGCGCTGTGCACTGATGCCTCGAACTTCGTCGAATGAATATAGATTACACTATTGAAACTAACTTTAGTTCTTCTAATGTAACTAGAGCCATAGTTAATTTGAATCAGTAATGTAAAAACATTTAGTAACCTTTATTAGGTGTATGCCGCTGTATTGGAAGTATTTATCGCTCGTTGTTAAGCAGTACTTGCCTATAAAAACGTATCTGTGGTAAATAGGATTGCTAATAGCTACATTACTTTGCGTAGTTCCGGTATACTTAAAGAAATGTGATAATGAAGAGCTGTTCGTAGTATTTAACTATTGAATCACAATAAACTACTGCGCCATCTTTAGTTTGGTTCGTGGTAGGATTGTGTAATATTCCGTAGGTACATATTGTGTTTTGTGACTTAGTTTATTTTGGTAACCCATTTTGGTTTTCATTCATAATTTGTCTATGACATCGATTAGCTTGAACACCTCTCTTTTTAAATAACTAACGAAGTTTTATGCTACAGGAGTTCCAATTTTAAAAAATACCTTAAGTACAGTATTACCCTAAATATTTAAAGTTGTTTTTTTCTAAGAAGGTATTCTTGTTTGGGGTATAAAGCGCATCGTTATATTGCTAGGCCAAACTTCTTTTTACTTCTACTTGTAGAGTCCAAATTACAGAGTCACACGAAATGACATATGAATATCTAGCCTAAGTCTATTTCACGAATAAGTAATTCACCCATCGTCTTTAAAACATAAAAGCAAATTTGCCCGTTACATGAAGACTTGTATTAACATAACAGACCATATATATGTCCCACTGCAAGGACGTGCCTCCTGTCTTGACGGAGGGATACTTGGCCTACTAAGACCACGCTGACCAGACGGATGGGTATAGGGTTTAATTTTAAGTTTTCCTTATTCTTTATTTCATAAAGATAATATTCACGGTAGTCGGTTTTTACGACACCCATGGGATGGGATGGGGTTGTGACATTTTTATTCTTACTCCGTCAACACACGGATTGTGGAAGACTTGCATGTAAGGATATTCATTGTATATTATACGCAGTAGTTAAATAACCAGTTAATCAAAAAGTGAATGAATCATAAATTACACATAATTTTTAATTGGTATTCCTATTATCATTATGAAAGGTAACGTTATCATTAGAAAATTAATGTTCAGTTCGCTTACGGCATAAATAGGCTATCTGTTTCATCGCGCTTTAGAATACTTATAAGGAAGCAAAAACAGTAATAAATTTATTTATTTACATAACATTAATATGTGAAGTAAAAGTGTTATCGAGAAAAAAACCTTCTTTAACTTAAATAACATTAGACTAAGAGACCCCCCACACTGGGCGTCTTTAGAGCGTTCGTCGTCATGCCAGCGTCCGCGTAACGATCACCTGACTTCGGCTGCTGAATGCCAAGCTTGCGCGGCGCTGGCGTCGCGTCGCCGCGGCGTCGGCATCAGGTGAACATTGGCGGACGCTGACATGACGACGACGCTCTAAAGACTCTAGTGTGGGGGGTCTCTTAATTACAAACATGGCTCACGCGAAGTCTCTCTACAGACGAGACGATGGTAAAATTTATGTATTTATTACTTGGTAAGATATTGCCTGACAAACAAATAAATAATATTAATACTTAATAACAAATAATTAGTTCGTTAGGTAAAATGCCTTTCTAATATAAAACAAAGTTTTTTTTCTATAAGTCATTTTCTATAACTTTCTACAATATAAGTATTTATTTTTATAACTGCAGCACTTAAATAAAATATACATAGGCATACTTAATGCTGATGGCATACTCTACCAGTCAACCTCGGTATACTTATAGGATAAACATTTATTTGTGAAATAAAAGAAAAATTTGAATTTAGAACATTATTATTTGAAAATTTCATTAAATTCCCTTATAAAAAATATATAACACATATTCCTAATTATACACATTATGTTTCTCATAATCCATACAAAACACAAACTTGCAGGGTGTTTCGATTTTTTTTGATGAGAAGTGATATTATAATATAACATCAATATCCAGGCTTCCTAAAACTTAACTACAATATAATAGATTTATTATTAAAGAGGTCAAAGGTGGAATTGCTAGTCGTTGACAAACCGCTATGCCGTTGACTCGACCTATCTAACAATGTATCTACTTACTACCTTTTTTTTTTTTTTTTTTTTTTTTTTTTCCGTGGAGGAAATGCTTTAGGCATACACATCCTCGCCTGGGGGTGCAGGCGAGGTGGTTATGTCAGACTCCCATGGACCGGTCTACTGACTAAAACCTCCACGGTTACCATCTTCGGGGTACACGAGGAGTCCCGGGAACTAGGAAAACAACATCCGAGATCTCCCCACCTTTGCTTTGCTTACGCAAGGCTCTTCACAGGGGCTTCACATTCACGACAGAAATGTTTGCCCTCATATAGTTCAGCTCTTTTGACGACAACTATGACTTTTGCTAGTTATCGCCTCCTCTCGAGACGCTTTAGCAACGGAGTCCCCTACAGTGGTTGCCAACGTCTTTTTGTTATGCAGCGGAAGCTATGAGGCGATTGCCCCGCTTCGACGCTGCCTTCTCCTTGTTGGATCGGCCCTCTCACGATCACGCTCAGCAGCTTCCTTTTGAACCATTACAGCTTCACAAAAGGAAACCACCGCTACCCAACTCTCGATATCCACCAGCATAGCCGCCACTACTATTGCAGGAGAGAGATCACACCCAATTATCTACTTACTACCTACAATTTCACTTCATATAGTAAATAAGCTTTCTACTGCATTCTGCATGTGTAAAAGAGTATCGGGCGGGGACTAAATATCCTCACAATACTTATAAACATCCTTTTAAACTATTTTATTTAAGCATTCTGATTCTCCATTTTGCAAGGCTAGAATGTTTACCGCGATACTTTAGGTGTTGCAGCTGTCTCAAGTTTGCATACTTACAATCAGATAGGCTGGTATTTAAATAAACTGGTAGGTCATAGACATAAACTAAAATTGTTTTTACACTAGCTTTATGTAATTGTGGCTTAGAAAAATACCTATTTATGTTCTTTTACGCGTCTATACTTCGTAAGTACTGTATGTAATATTATTAGGAATAGGTTCTCAAAAGTACTGATACTATCTACGTAGCAAGTACCTCATCTAATAAATAGGTATATGTCAGCGTAAAGCTTCTGATTCATAGAAATTATTCACATAGATGGAACACGGCGGTGGAGCGCAGGCGAAACACTCGATAATACGCAAAAAAGAACTCATCCAACTAAACAAATTATTCTTTGTGTTGCCAAATACTTCGCACTCAATGAAAACAACAAATATTTAAACCATGTATCGTATTCCACCTCGATGTAAAATAAGCATAAATAAACGGAAGGCTTAAAATTTGGAACACGGCAAAGATTTGGATAAGATAACGTGTATTGGAAAGAACAGAGGTGTATTCGTAAACAATGCGATAAAAATACTGATGAGTCTGATTGCGCAACGAGTTTCTGAAGAAGCTACTCGTAGTTTATGGTATCGTAGGTACTTGTAGTTTCGAATTTCAAATTACATTGAAGAAAATATGAACATTATATAATTATTGAGCTAAAGTTTAAACGGCCAGTTTAAAGTGAAGTTCACTCTGTAAGAGATATTTGTATTCAAAACATTAACCACGTAAGGCTTACTGGACTCTTAAAAAGAATGACAAGTAAAAGCAATCTTATCGTATGCCTATAATTACAGTCCATACGATAACAAGAAAATATGTTTTCGTTATGATGTGGCCTTATTTGTATAAATATTAATCAGTAATTTTTAATTTACCTGGAAAAATAGGTACTCTATGAACGCAGAAGCCTTGTAAAGTTTAGGAAAAACTAGTTTTAGAATGTCATAGAAATTCACAAAATGTTTTTAGGGGAAGAAGTTCTTTGTGTAGCAGGTTCCATAATAAAATGCAGATGAATAATATACTATATATTTCCTGGTACCAGATTATACTTAAATACAATAACAATATATTTACGACGACCTAGCTACATGATTGCGGGGAGACGACTGCTGGGCGACGCTAATACAATGGCGCGCCTGTAAAGGTGATTTGTCAGCAGTCGCTCAAGTTACATGTTGTGTCCCTACAATACTCCCCCCTTTATTAAAAAAAAGAAATTTACTTTATTTAAGTTACATTACAATATAAAAATTAAAAATCAAAACTGTCATTCAACAATTACAATCCAAGTGCTATGTGTCAGCGAGCAGCGATAACAATTTGCTTACTCGTCGAAGTGATCAAATGGTTAACAATAACAAGCTTCGAAACTCAACACCGTCCAAGTGTGCATGATACAATTTTTATGACAACTAATTTTAATCACACTGTAGCTTTTAAAACATACAATTAATTACAAAAATAGGTAAAAACTACTACAGGTATATTCACCAAAATATGTTAGGAAGTTACATTACAAAAAACAATATTTTATACGATTAATCTCGTAGGTACATAATCTAATTTAATCAGAAATAACACGTGTACATAAATAAAATAATTACTAACAAATTTACGGTTATGTTTTTATATAGGTATCACATACGGCACTATCACATATCACTTACGACACTCACATAAAAACTCTAATTCAAAACCTTGCTCTTCGTATGACGCTGAATATGATCTGGCTTTTCGTACGAAGAAGCAATGATGTCGTAAGTCGTCCTAGGTCTCGCGGCGGTATCCATCTCCATGCTCTGTCAGCTCCGTGTCCTCTGATAAGGCAGGTTGGGCCATCAGCACCTGGTGCGTATTTCTAGCAGCGCCACCAAAGTGTATGCCTTGCTTACGACGCGCACACTGTACCCAAGAGTGTCGCCGTCGTGTCCCATGCCTTGCGTGAATCATGCCGCAAAGTACTGCGTTACATATTTCTCCAGATATGCGCTGTCCAGAGTTACGATGATCGCCGAACTAGGTGGTCTTCGTGCTTGTGCAAGCCGATGTGCGAAAAGATGTTAGGTCGTCAGCCCTTTCGGTCTTGTAAAAAGGCGAGTCGTCCCCCATGACTCGTATCCGGTGTGCGCTTACCTCCATAATCTTGGCTGTGCAGCGTCACATGTGCGTGTTCGATGCCACGCTGCCGATGCGCGCTGCTTTTCCGCCACGTTGCCATGCGCGTGCTCCGATTCCCGAGTCTTCCGAAGGTGGCGTGTTCGTTGTCGCGGGTCACCAATTTAGGGGAAGAAGTTCTTTGTGTAGCAGGTTCCATAATAAAATGCAGATGAATAATATACTATATATTTCCTGGTACCAGATTATACTTAAATACAATAACAATATATTTACGACGACCTAGCTACATGATTGCGGGGAGACGACTGCTGGGCGACGCTAATACAATGGCGCGCCTGTAAAGGTGATTTGTCAGCAGTCGCTCAAGTTACATGTTGTGTCCCTACAATGTTAAAGTTAAATTTTGTCTAAATCAATTTAATTTAAACATGAAAGTAAGTTACTTCGACATGACAATTAAAATGTTTCTCGATCGAATAAAAAAAACTAAAAGCAAAATGAAAGTAAAAGTCAATACACAAAAAGAAGTGTCCGTGACGGTAGCGTACACAAGAGCTGTATCGAGTTGGTTACTATGCCAAAAAACTCGGTGTAAATACTGCCTAATTAGTGTAAAAATAAAAAAAACTCTTCCTCTTTAGTTTAGGAAATAAACACCATTTTCAATGGGTACGCCAGCGTCACGATCAAGCTAGCGTACCCATGGCCGTACTCGAAAACGGCTAATTGTAAAGCAACAGAAGTTACACACAAAAACTCGGTACTAACTCTGCCCCCGCTATGCAAAATTTCATAACAATTGCTCTTGTAGAAACAGAGATATTGAACAAGACTTTTAAATGACAGCGTTATGGTAGCGTACACATAATAGTTCTGATTACTTCTGATAGATAGGGAACTTTTCTTTTGATAAATGCTATATGAAAAAATTCGGCGTGAAATTCTGACTCTATTAGTGTAAATACTTTATGCGAATTCGCAGTGGTATATGTCAAAAAATCTATGTAAAGTTCTAGGAACAAATGTATTGACGTACAGTAGCGAACAAAATGTATTCGTGAAATTATAAACAAAGTTATAGCGTTATTTGCTAATATAAGCTAGATTGATTTGTTCTGACATAAATATTAAAATTATTAACTACCTATTTATGTACTTGACTGTAAAAAGTTGGTTTGTCTGGAATGGAACATTTTCAAATGGTAATGTGAAATTCATAATTCATAATAATTCATAATTTCTTTATTTGCAAAAACATGGTATTACAAGGTGTAGTACAAAAGTGGTTGATCTACATGTTTCGTCCAACTTGGGCATGCAAATACTTAAGATCTAGCTAATACATAATATCAATTAACTATAATTTTTTACATCTACACACATACATTACATATTATTATTTATTTATAAAATAGAATTGTGTGTCAGAATTAAAAATAATTAAATGTGATGTCAGATTACAAAGGTAAGTCAATGTCAATAATAATTACTAATTGTTATACAAAAAAGGAAGAAATGTCAAGTTTTTTTACAATTTAAAAATTCTGTTACGGAGTAAAATGTCTTCTCGATTAACCATTCTTTTAACGATTTAACAAATTTAGAAATAGACTATACTTAATACTTTCTCCTTCGCGCTTGCACGTCTTATGGCAACTAACATGATCGGGGGGTGAGGATAAGGGGTGAGCGGGGTAAGGAAGCGCGAAAAAACCCGCTCACATAATTTCTTTGTGATGTGACTAGTCGGACCCTGTTGTGATGTGTTGTTGTTTTTTTTTGTGGCAGTGAATTTATTAGGTAAGTTAAAAATTTATATGTTATAAATTTTTAAAATAAAAATTGTTATTATTTGTAAATATTTTCTAAGACTGATTCTTACAAATAAATATGTTTAAATCATAACCTATTTTATGGTAAATTGTAATTATTATAACAAAACATAAATAAATCATAACCTGTATTACATTTTATACAACAAATGCTGTTTTAATTCAAACTGTGATTATTGTAACAATACCAAATGTGATTATACTGTGATTTTTAATATAATATATAATTAATAATTGTACAATTGTTATTACTTGTAAATATTTTCTAAGATTCTTACTAATAAATATGTTTAAATCATAACCTGTTTTAAAGTAAATTGTCATTAATATTTTCAAAACAGAACCTAATATAATTATATTAATTATACTGTGACAAAAATTGTTGTTTTTGGCAAAACAAACGTTATTTTTCTTATAAAGCTACTTATTTGAATTTTTCCAATTATTTCATTTTCTATCAGGGCAATATCTAGAAATTAATAAAGTGAATATACTCCTAGTTCAGTATTTCATCACGTTTCATCAGTTTTAATTCTGTATTTTAAAAAAACTTGTCAAATCACTTGTGAGCATATCTGTACCAGTACTATGAACATAAAATAACATGGATTTTTGACATATTCCACTGCGAATTTGCATAAAGTATTTACACTAATAGAGTCAGAATTTCACACCGAATTTTTTCATATAGCATTTATCAAAAGAAAAGTTCCCTATCTATCAGAAGTAATCAGAACTATTATGTGTACGCTACCATAACGCTGTCATTTAAAAGTCTTGTTCAATATCTCTGTTTCTACAAGAGCAATTGTTATGAAATTTTGCATAGCGGGGGCAGAGTTAGTACCGAGTTTTTGTGTGTAACTTCTGTTGCTTTACAATTAGCCGTTTTCGAGTACGGCCATGGGTACGCTAGCTTGATCGTGACGCTGGCGTACCCATTGAAAATGGTGTTTATTTCCTAAACTAAAGAGGAAGAGTTTTTTTTATTTTTACACTAATTAGGCAGTATTTACACCGAGTTTTTTGGCATAGTAACCAACTCGATACAGCTCTTGTGTACGCTACCGTCACGGACACCAAAAAGAACACCTAGAATCAAATCAATCATCAAACAAACCGACAGGTTGTCACAATGAGTGGCCCAACACGGCAATGAACAATAAACCCGATGTTCGATGTTACCAGACTGTTTAGAACTTATCCAGGGCAAAGTTGAAGCATGTGGTAACAAGAAGCGAGCAAAACGCTCGAAGTTCGGCCGCCTACCCCGGCCCGAGTAAGGTACGACACGTAAGAACTGGTGTAACTTTACTTACAAATTGTTTCGTACTTCGATGGCGATTCTGTGACGATTGGCTAAATGATTTATTTATATGAAACTTCGATAGGTCTAATGATGTTTATTTTTATGTTCATTACAATTAAACAAATAAGTTACTTATTAACACAAGGAATAAAATCATGAATAAATTATGTATACTTATGTGAATATAATTATGAATAGAAATTGCTTTAAGTTAATTATAATATCGATTTCAAACATTATGAATAATTAATTCTACTTAATAATAATTAGTTAGCTAAAATCAGTTCTTTATTTAAATCATTGGATATTAAAACAAACAAACAATTATAAATAGGGTATTGTAGCTATTAAACTATATTGCTAAAAGATTACGTTTGTCTTCTATAATGGTAAAGAAAATTTCAATACTAGTGTATAAATACATAAAAATATCTTTAAACATAATAAAATAATAACAATTAAATGATTTTGCTTATTTTAAACATTATTAAAATCTTACGTTAAACAATGTACACCGACCTTGAATTTATAAAAAGTATGACCGATTAAAAGTACATACTTAGTATTCACAAAACAATAAAAAGTAATTTTTACGGTAACATAAAATATTAGGATTACGAAAGCTATTGTTAAAATAATAAAAAATAGGCCTTGTAGGTGATATTACCTACAACTTACTTTGTTTTTAAAAAGTATAAACTGATCCTAAGCTAAAATATGATAAATGCTAAAGATGAAGATTTGATAATCGTTAATAAGATCGCATGCACCTGCTATCTTTCTAAAAACCTGCGAAATAAAGGCACTGTAAATATACCTCGTCCTTACAATTAAAGATTGGTCAAATTGATAAAAAAATTGTAAACTGTGTTTTAAAAAAAATGTTATGTAATCAAACGGTTTTAATTTGTGATGTTATTTTTGTAAGTACGTATTAATTTACTGATCGATATTGGCACTTCTTAAACTCTTGATTCTAAGTATCGTTTGTAATTTTATCAGTTAGATAGAGTGAGGGTGAAAAATTCATAATAAGCGAAGCATGCCAAACTACATGCAATCTGCATACTTAATTAGTTCAAGAACAAAAATCGCAACATGTAATATGCTGTTTGTTAATTATTCGTTCATTTCAAATATCATAAATTATACTTGTAACGTTTTAGTACCATTTCATCTACGTGTTTATATAGATTGTGGTAGTGTTTAAATATAGTAGATTTAAATACAGAAGGGCCCTAGTCTACCTGGAATACACAGACGTGGAAATGAACAGGAATATCCTTCAATATTGTACGTCAATGATCTACGGTATTCCCAGTACCTTGATAGACAGTTTGACAATTTAACAAGACTGGCGTACTATTTTGGATTTGTGGCAACTTTGACAGAATTATTTTCAAGTCTATTATTTCTTAACAGACATACTACAAAATACTCCTAGTAGTTTACAAATAACAAGTATCTTGAGTCATAAAGAAATCTGCACAATACGTAATAACAGGCTCATCAAATTCGGCAACTGCCAATAACGAATAAATCACCACGTCAGCTGAATAATAAGCGTTAAATAACACAATTAAAATGTTGTAAAGTGAGGGGCGTCTCACTAATAACAAGGTAATAGAAGGTTTTGAAGTGAATCGAGCGGCAGGTGGGTCGTCGCAACGGCTCCTCGCGATCTCTATCTTCTACGTTAATCACTTACGTCGGCAACAATCCGTAATGATATGTATGTACTAAATAAACATGAAAACGGACCATAATTAACTACATTTAACTATGTTACCGACGTAGAAACGCGATAGTATAGAATTAAATAGTTTTTTTTATTGAATTTAGTTTTTTTACTAACTTTAACTCTAGTGATAAAAGTATTTATTATGTGTAATAAAAACAGTACTGTACCGTGGTACATGCGATAAATAAATTTTAAAAAGAGGTTCTTGTCTGAAAAACATTTTGTTTTAATTTTAAATGACTATCTACCTAATTATGTGGGCTAATATTATTATGAGATTCAAATTTTTTTACGTACTAAATAGAACCTAATCAAAATTTTAGGAACAAAGTAAAACGTTTTACTTTTTAGTTACAGAATTTGTTACATAAATAGAATATAAAAAAATATTACTCACACAACTTTAACAAAAATGAAACAGTCAAAGCTGCAGAATCAGATGAAACCGTATCTACGTAACGTTGTTAATATATCCAGGAGAGCTTCGTTTTGGAGTCGCAATGCTGTCTAGTAATATTCAGAATATTGTCAATATTTTAAATGATTTTTGTTTATTAATAACAAATTATTTAGTAGATTTTATAATAGCTTTTTTATTTTTCTAAACTCAATAACAATTTATGTATCCACGACAAAGTCATAAAATTAATTATGTAAACATGTATAAATGATCTGACAAGAACACTTGGATTTTTTTTACATTTAGCCTATTCTACTAATAGAAGTAGAAACTCGCAAGGCTTCGTAGGCCTCGATAGAAATAGGTGTTGGTACAGGGTTTCCTTCAGAATTATCATTCCATAGTGAAGGTACATTTTGTAACCTAGTTTTTAATTAATTGTCTCAATTTCAATATTACTGCATGTAATTATGTGTTTCAACTGCAACTCTACATGCGTTGTAATAACAATTAACATAATAGGTACATTATTTCAAATGAAATTATTCTTGTGATATTTTCCTTTCTATTAACAACGTAAATTTAAAAATGATCGCACTCAATTATTTCGTTGTATCACAAAGGACGAAATAAAAATACGTACAGAATACAAAAAAAAACCTTTGAATAAAATAAAAGTACTAAAGCGAGACAATCTTGGGCTGTTGTAATAATAACATCGGTTGACGGAACTCGGAAGTTTCCAACAATTAGCCGTAGGGCAGCCTTCTCGGGAATTAAGAGTGACAACGGACCAACCCTGAAATGACTACGACAAACAAACCCTCTTTAGCGAACGGTCAGTCAGACCGTTTAGCAGTGATTATAGTGTTTTATTAAACAGCTATTATAAATAATACATCATTTATAAGTACCAAGTTTGCATTCTGTCACTCTTGAATCAAAATTAATATTAAAACTTGTGGGAGTTTACTCTTCCCGTGTAGTACGTTCAGCTGAGGATTAGCAAAGGTTGTTGACTATATAACTACATAAAAAAAATAATGTATGTAAGGGTGAAGTATTTTCATATCAACATTTTATCATCATCATCATATAAGTCAATCGACGTCCACATAGGCATATCCATACTGATAATATAAATAGGAAAGTGTGTCTGTCTGTTTGTCTTTATTTCACGTCAAAACGGGGCGACGAATTGTCGTGATTTTTTAAGTGGAGATAGTTGAAGGGATGGATAGGCTACTTTTTGCTACCCCGAATTTTATGTGAGCGAAGCCGCGGGTAAAAGCTAGTAAAAAATAAATATAGACATATATGCCGGTATATATTTTTAATCAGTTTTTCTATCTCTGCATTAACTCGTACGAATAGTTTTTAAAAATTAATATCATATTATCAGGGCTAACAGGT
The DNA here is from genome assembly GCA_905475405.1 of Schrankia costaestrigalis. Taxonomy (NCBI): domain Eukaryota; kingdom Metazoa; phylum Arthropoda; class Insecta; order Lepidoptera; family Erebidae; genus Schrankia; species Schrankia costaestrigalis. The sequence goes on along the minus strand of FR997825.1, from coordinate 18,362,099 downwards.
ATTGATTGACAGATAACAGGAAAGCCGCAATATTTTTTTCTGACATTCTATAATTATCACCTTTTTTGTTCGGTTCTCTTAATTTGCATTTCATTGGTTCAACACTCGTTGTCAATAACTATTCTCTGTAGATAAGGATTGTTTGTTAGTGTTTAATTACTTTAATTATGCTTTACTTGGCGGAAATTTGTTGTAAAACAACTATGAATAACAGATAGCTATTGTAACTTGGTTTAACAAGTTATAGCGTACTGTTGGATAAAAAAAATAGAAATTACTTACGTTTTACACGATTAATTTCGACTAATTCTGAGTACTTCTTGTTGTAAAGTACAAAACATTCTAATTTGTTGGTAGTAAAAGATTCAATAAAGCATAAGACAGAGTTAAATATCATCATCATAACAGCCAATTAATGACCCACTGCAGGGACGGGTCAAACATTTAGAAGCCGAATCTATGACACTGGCTTTCACATTATTCTTACAAGGTGTTAGGTTTAAAATTAAACAACAATTTTATACCTACGTATTTTAATATTGTTGAAAATAATCCTGTTATTGTTGCCCTATAGAATACTTAATAATGTTAACTAAACTAGTAGATTAAACATTACTTAACACATAAAATTTTATTATACTTAATTTAACTTCAGGAGTTTTAATTATAATCCTTTAACCTGTATATTTAGATTTCACAACAATGATAATTAATTTTTACAACTTATTTGCCCTTCTAATTGTCGTAAAAATCAACTAAGGGAGACGTATTACTTCAATATATATAATCTCATTTAAACGATGGGCCTGCCGGACTCTTAAACTGTCTAATTATCTACGTACCTTCAACCGAAACGTTGTACATGTACATTTCCACTGTTTTGTCCGTTTATTAAATTAATTAAAGAAATTAACGCTTAATGTCTTAGCATTGATGATTGATGTTGTTGCAGAACATAACAGTACAGCTTAATCGCATTTTTACACTAATTTGATGACTTAATAATTACTCACTGGCATTAATAAGGCTTTTTAACGTTATCTTTGTTTTTTAATTATGAGCATGTGACTAGAAATTAAAACTTGACTCCGAAGCCTCACGGTGTGAATCACCATTTACATGTTTTAATAAAGCAAATCTGTGGGTTATCTATTTATTGTTCGGCTCATGTTAAGAATTTATCACTTGCATCTATTACAAAGAATAAATTTACTCGGTCGTCTTCAAAGCACCTGAGAATTACATATCAAATGGTATATTAACACGTTTTGACATTCTATATTGAACATTATGTTGTGAATAATACGTGATGTTTTATACGTGGAGGGCAACAATTATATTTAAAGTCCCTAAAGTAAGATGGTCGCGCCGGTAACCATAGTCGGTGTTGGTCCGTTAGTCGTCGGGCATCGATCGTCAACGGGTGCGTCGTGACTGGTGTAACAACCATCGACGACACTTCCGCTGTTCACCGACATAATTACAAACGGAAAATTCAACTACACCATACAAAAGTGTGTAGACGAATTTCGTTGAAGTGAGTGATAATACCCGGGAGACGGATGCTCTACACGCTCAGCACGTACCTACCAATCTATTTGGCCCCGACCCGATATTGTGCACACAAAGTAATCATTACTCATTCCTGCCAAAGTTTATTTATGACAGGAAGAAATTGCGATTGTATTCTCTTCATGGTTATAACTTCCTAATAAGAACTTGTTGTTTCGACTCTTGTTCTTACTTCAATTAATGTTACTACATATACGTAAAAGAATATGCATTAATATTCATTGTCCGGTAACCTGCTACTGTTAGTAAAAATACTTCAATTTATTTGGTATTTTTCTCTTTAAGCCTCAGGGAACGGAGGCGTTAGGGTAGCGAAGGGTAGCCAAGTTAAGAAGGTTTAACGGTAACAATTTGTCAATCACAGCCTCTTGGGAGTTGGAGAAGAATTCTTACACTACTTTTCTAGTAATCACTATGACAATACAAATGTAAACTTTACTTTGTATTGGTTTACAAGAAATGTTTTTTTTACTTTCAAAGTAGAGTCACCATAGTCGTTCCGAGATTATAGTATTTATACGTGCCCGCTTCTGGACATAGCTGCTCCTTCAAACATTGGTGTTCTGTTACTTTTGCCAGATTTAATTATTGTGCGCTTGTAGGGTGCAAAACATCTAGAACTAGGTTAACTAGAATTATTACTTCTTAAACTTATCGCACAATATGTTCTGCCGCTTGCGCAGCAATAATAAAATACTCTAAGACAATTAACTCAAGCGATCTTTATCAAGAGATATTAAAAGAATCTTAACAATCAAGTAGATCAATTACATAAAACAATGTTAGTAGAAGGGCTATGCGTCATTGACAGCGAATGATAATGAGAGTCAATGAAACACGTAGTCTCACGTTTTGTGTGTGGCCACTCGATTCCGGACATGATGTCATCGTCCACACTTGCGCAGGCGGCATGTACTGACACGGTGCCCGCTTCGCCTATGGCTACAGCACACAGTTAATCGTGGATACGTGTACAGACAACGATTTACAGCACAAAGTGCCAGTCCTCCCGTGTATTACCAATCTATGGAACAATAAAGAGTACGCGTGAAGGCATATAAATGAGCGGTGCCGTATGCAGGGGACGCCGCGCGTGCCATTAGTAAGCCGAGCTCGGTTCGGAGTAATTGACCGACGGGCTAATTTCATTCTAGGCGCATTGGACGCTTCCTCTTTCCTTTTTCCTATCGGTCAGCGGCGGCCACGAGGCGAGTTCTGATCGACACGATTTTACTTATTCAACTTATTTACAACTAACATCTAGCGACATTTTTGCACATTTACTGTTATATATAATGCACTTTTTTCTTTTCAAATAAAAATATAATATTCAAACCTAAAACATTCTGGTATTAGCAGCTAAGCTTCGTAAAAAATATGCTTGATATATTTTGACCTTAATTCAGTAGTTGGAAATGATCTGTTGGTTATCTATGTAAGCTATACGAATAATCCTTGGCAGCACTTACTCGTAAGTGTGTATGCTAAGAAGGTATGAGTACTTATAAGAGCTGCTTATCCTTTTAAGGTTAACCAACCTTGGTTACGCTAGCAAATTTTAGCAGGCATTAACAACTTTCGTTGATTACGCTAGCAAATTTTAGCAGGCGTTAACATGATAAAATTTTCATTAATAATAATATTATTCCAAGAGAAATAATAATATCCCGCAAAACAGTAATATAACTCAATCAAGCCAAACCTTATCTAATTTAGTTAGACTTTAAAAGCGATAGTTGCATTTAAAGCAGAACAGTTATTGCTGATTAATTTCGCTATCATTTTAAATGTCGCTAATATAAGTCTTTATGTTACATTTGATTAATTTACAACTTTGTACTAGAGTATTTGGTTTTATCCTATTGGGTTATCAATAAAGCTTGAGATGTTCTTCTGTTATTTAAGATTTTTAATTTCTCGTCTATTCTGCGGCTTGCATACCTGCTTGTTTAAGTCGTCACCACAACGCAATAGTAATGTTAATAGTAGTGCTTGCACTTACATATTATTATTGTATTAATCAGTTTCACTTTTACAACGTTAATTTTTTTTTCTGACTATCTATAGACGCAATCGGTAATGTTTTAGTTAATTCCGAGCAAAACATATTAATTTTAACTTAAGCCAGCTTCTATAAGTAAATAAATAAACCTGTACCGGATTTAAACTGCAACGTAAATATGTGTACATCGTTTCATTTAACATGAGAATAGACATATTACTATGTAGTATTACGTATCTCTTGATCTATACTAAGTCTCCAAACAGGTAATGCATGTAAGTACGTACTCTTAAGTACCTATAAACTTTTCCTAACAAGTTACCGAGTACTTCTAATCAAAGAAAACTTAACGTTTAGTTGAGCAACTTTAAATTGACACTAAATGTTTGTGTGTAGAGTAGTGTAGGTAGTTAAACAATTACGTATACATACGATTTGCGGTTCCTTAGCTGTACGTAACATACTAGTGTCTGTATCAGACAGTTTGTTGTATCATGGTCATGTATTGGTCGTGCTTTCAAGCTTGCACCTATGTATGTATTTACCTACATGTGATGAATACGAAACTTGATATAGTGAAACTTACTTGCTCTACTATATTAGTTATTAACTCAGGGCCAGATTCAGAGACCGCACTTTGACTTTACTTTAGCAAAGTCTAGTTATTATCTCTGAATTTGAAAAACATTAAAGTAATCTTTCGCATGAAAAGTTAAACTTTGGGAAGATTACTTTGAAAGAAAGTAAAGTCACGACTCTGAATCTGGGCCTTATATCTCGTTTTTGTATCAAAGTCGAACTTTCCTTCAAAGTAAAGTCAAAGTGCGGTCTCTGAATCTGGCCCTAAGGTTAACTGGCAGTGTTGTTTTGCAACGTTCATTTAGATTGGATAACAAGAAGGAATATGTTCTTTGATGTTTCTTAAATTGTGTTATTGGCTTACGTTAGTATGTAGTACTATGATTCAATTAGAAAGTAAATATTTTCCAGTCTCATTTTCTACTAAAACATCCTTTTTAATACTGTTAGTAAAGTTTTAGTTAAATTGTAAGTGCTGACAATTAACGTGAGATAAAAAAAATTTGGAAGACACGAAATAACGTCAAACTGAAGACGCTTCCCTCTGAAAATAGTAAACATACTAAACGATTCAAATAATAGTAGATAAACGCGAGCACAAGTTGACAGTAGTTTAATAGATTAAACAGATGATTAAGTTAATTTCAACTCTATTAGAACTCCGTAAAGGCGATTTTAATTATCATTCTCTCGAGCAGCCCTCTATTGGTTTGCAGTGACTCTTACTCAGGGAACTAATTAAGTTGACAAACAATTCAACGAAGTTTATGACAAAATATATTTATTGGTAATAATATTATTAATAGTAACAATCATCATAACAGCCCAATAATGTCCCACTGCAGAGACAGGCCTCCTCCCGTGACGGAAGAATAATAAAAAAAGTCCTAGTCCCTTAGTCAGTTTTTACGACACCCATAGGATGAGATGGGGTGGTGACATATTGTATTCTTACTTCGTCACCACACGGAGAGAATAGTAACAATACGCATAGATAATTATAAAGATATTAAGACTCTTTGTATCAGATAGTTGAGAGGTTATATTATTAGTAGATCTGTTTGACATATTGATTGACACAGACATGAACCTCTTCGATTTAGTCTAATGCCCGATTTACACATCAACAAGTACAGTAGCGAGTTAACTTGCCTCATTGGCGAGTTAAGTAACTTTTTGCGTGTGGACGGCAAAAGCGAGTTAAGTAGTAAGTTGCCGATTATGTTGATTTGAATACAGCTCGATCCTTTTTTTTTTTTTTTTTTTTTTTTTAACGCCACGAATGACGCCGCCTGGGCAGAACTCGCCCAGACTACCTCCGGTCTATACTTGGGAGGGGGTGGAAAACTCTCATGAGTACACCGAGGGAGGCCCTATGTCCCTGCGGGTTATGCCGAGACTCATACCGGCTAAAAACCACCAGACCTACTGCTCTGTTGCCCTATGGGCTGCTAAGCGAATCGGAACGTCCCCCCCAGACTGGGGTCCGGGGAAGCGTTTCTTAGATAAGCGTCGCCCCATTGAAGGGACGCCCACTTGATTTTCCCTAAGAGAATCCTACTTAGAGAGTCATGATTGAGCGCGCACTGCGTTCAGGTCATGTATAAACTAACAGAGATCTTAGGGGGGACCTACGGGATCTGAGCTTTGACAAGCCTTTCCAGATCGGAGGACAGTGTGTCCGGTGAGTCCAGTAGGACATTACGAGGCCTTCGTATGACGTGAGGAGTGGTGGGGTTAGGGAGAGCGGGGGTGTAGGCCACCGCCTCCCTAATGAGGTGATTTGTGTGCTCCTCTGCAGATTTGAAGAATCTATCAGAGGCCTGTTTTATGAATGTCTGTATAGTGGGCATTCCGATGTCCCGGTGCAGGTCCGCGTTGCGAACATACCACGGTGCGTCGGCCGCCCGGCGTATGAATATGTTTTGTACTGTCTGGAGCTTCTCCATAAGGATTGGGCTCGCGTGTGCGAATACAGGTGATGCGTATGTGAGTACTGGGCGTATGCAAACCTTGAAGATAGTTCGCTTGTTTCGTAGTGACATTCTACTGTGCCTGCCAACCATGTGGTGTAGCCGGCCGAGATATGAGCGTGCGTTCCTGGTCACTCGCCGTATGTGCGGCCTGAACGAGAGGGTTTCGTCCAGTGTGACTCCAAGATACTTGACTTCGCGCCGCCAGGGTATACGTGAACCTAGCAGTCGCGGGGGGTCGTCGGGCCTACGTAATAGTGAATTCCGCCGTTTCACATCGAAGCGAACCGCAGCGCTCTTGTCTGCATTCACATCTATGCGCCACTTGCGAAACCACGCGCCCAATCTGTTGATAGATGGTTGAAGCTTACGCACCGCCGCTGCAATAGTAACACTATTACAGTACAAGGCGGTGTCGTCTGCGAATAACGACATCTGTACCCCGCTTCTGAGCGAAGGTACTGGTATATCATTTGTGTATGATATGTATAAGAGGGGGGACAGGGGGGAGCCCTGAGGTACGCCGGCCGTGATAGACCGAGATGTCGATAGGGTACCTTCGTGCCTGAAACGAAAGGTCCTACCGCTAAGGAAGGAGGTAATTAATCGAACCATCCGATCGGGCAGGCCTAACAAGTATAACTTGTATACCAGCCCGTCGTGCCAGACCTTGTCAAAGGCCTTGGCGACATCAAAAAAGACTGCCACTGTCTTCCTCCTTTTGGGGTAGAATCCGTCTAGTGTGTATTCCACTATACGGTGTACCTGTTGAGTACATGAGTGGGCGGGTCGGAAGCCGAATTGATGGGGGATAGCTATGCCGCTGTCGAACAGATGATCTCTCAAACGAGATTGCATCGTTCGCTCGAATAGCTTGCCCATTGCCTTGAGTAGGCTAATTGGTCTGTGGCTACTAGGGACGTTGAGGGGTTTGCCAGGCTTTGGTATGCCTATTACGATAGCCTCTTTCCACGCAGTGGGAAAGTGACATAGATCGTAACAAGCGTTGAAGATGACTGTGAGAACGGTTAGCACTTGGATGGGAAAGTGCTTGAGCGTCTTGTTAGAAATGCCATCGGCACCCGAGGCCTTTCTAACCTGTAGCTTCTTGACGTGCGAAACAAGTTCGTCCGTCGTAACCGTTATGGGAGGGGCCGTGAGAGGGAGAGAGTTCCTGTTACGGAGTTCTTTCTCTACTGACCGGAGATGCGCTGGGACGCATGGTTGTTTAGAGGGGGAGCACTGATCAGAGATGCTGTCAGCGAAACATTCGGCTTTTTCCTCGTCTTCGAAGGCTATAGTGCCATCTGGACGAGATAAGGGAGGGATTGTTTGCACTACGTCACTACGAAGGGCTTTCGCCACTTTGTAAAACGCTTGGTGCGACGGAGTTATGTCTTGCATGAGATTGCCCCATTTAGCGTTCCTCAGGTCTGAGAGTTTGGATCTAACCAGCCTCTGCAGATAGTTCGCGTCGGCTCGGTTAGAGGGAGTGGGGTAACGCGCAGCCCTTCTAAGCGCTGCGTTCTTAGCCTTTATCGTGTTTCGGATATCCGCCGGCAGCTGTGCCCGCCTAGGCAGGTTGACTACCTTCGTATTATCTTCCACAGACTTGGTGACTAAGCGTGTGAATGAATTTACTGCTTCGTCGATCTTCTCCCCGCTATCCAGCGAGTCAGGAGAGAAAGCAAAAGGAGAGTCGGGCTCGTCAATCGCAGAGGCGAGAGACCTAGTGACCTTATCCCAGTTAACAAAAGACTTGGTGGGAGGGGCTGACGGTTCGAGCGGGCCTAATACTATGTGTACAGGTCGGTGGTCTGAGCCCAGGTCGTGTAGGGTTTCTACAGACCTTAAAGGTAGATAAACACCTTTCGCCATAGCAAAATCTAAGACGTCGGGTGCGTGAGCGTTAGCGCTAGGATAGTGCGTGCAGTCATATGGGCTGATAACCTCCAGCTCAAATGCTTCCGCAATCTCTAATAAGGCTCGACCGTTTGTGTTGGTGGTCCTACAATTAAAATCTTTGTGTTTAGAGTTGAAATCTCCAAACAAGATAACGTGATTACCTAGCGAGAGGAGTGCTTCAAAATCACTTCTCAGGGGGAGGTTACCCGACGGTATATAAACGGACGCTATGACTAGAGTCCCGTGACCTATCATAGACAACCTACATATAGTTGCCTCCATGTTGGTGAGTGACGGAGTGTCCATGGGTGAACAGTGTAGCTCCCTTCGGAAATAAATAGCTGTGCCACCGCCGTTAAGGCCTGTGGCTCTATCATTTCTGAGTAAGGAGTACTTGGGAATTGACAATCCTTTCAGGTTAGTGGGTTTGAGCCACGTTTCCTGGATAAGGAGTAGGTCAACCCCAAGATTCTTGACGAACTCTCTGAGCTCGTTGACCTGTGGTCTGAGGCTTCGGGCGTTGAAAGAAACCAACGACAGTCCCTTAGGCTTGATGCGCCCCTTGGTGAGTGCAAGTGTAGCTGGCGTGTTATGTGCGTGTGATGTGTGTGTATTGGTGTCCATGTTAGTGTTAGTATGTGTGTGTACCTAACTACCTAATGAAAACCTAACTTGTAGAGTAAAGATGCGTGCTCGTCTAGCAAGAGCGCCAGAGCGAGTGGGTCTGTGATCTCGCGGTACTTGCGTGCAAATATTTGCACTTCCGCGATGCTGATGCCGCTGAGTGCACTACGGATTGCACCTAGTGGGTTGGAGGGGCCTCCTGAGCCTAAGCCGGGCTGGGAGGATGGGATGGGAGTGGGGAGGAGCGCCGGTTTGGGCGGCACTGGTGCCACCTTCTTCGGGCCCCATGCTAAGGCGGGCCTAGTACCCGCAGCGGCAGGGGTGCTTTCCTTTGCCGGGAGGCTCGGAAAGTTCCTTTCCGTCGCGGGGGGAGGGACGGGTTTGGACCTAGATGCCCTAGGTTTCCTAGTGGGGGTCTTGCGCTGGGGGGCGCGGGGGCAGCCCTTGTAGTTAGCTGTGTGCCCGGTTTGGACACATAGCACACAGGCGGGGGGAGAGGAAGAGTCCCTTGTGCGGGAGCACTCCTTTGTGAAGTGCGGGTCTAGGCACTTCACACACCTAGGGGGAGCCGTACAGTTAGCCGAAGCATGCCCGTACATTTGGCATCGGTGGCACTGCCCCGGGGAGCCGCGTCGGTGTGGTACCTCGACCTTAAGGCCGGAGAGTCCGCACACGACTAGTGATTTTTCAAGGCGGAAGATGTCTCGCGCCTTGTGCTCGATGCCACTTGTCATGATAACCATGACGAGCGAAACGGGACGGCCGGAGCGGCTCTGCATTTTATGCACAGCCTCGACGGGAAAACCTTGGTTAACGAGGTCGTTGAGGACGGCCTCATTAGCCAGTTCTTGCGGGATACCGCGAATGACTGCCCTCACTTTACGCTCCTCAGGGAGGGCGTATGTGTGATACGGCATGTGGGAAACAGCCAGATGCTGAGTGAGACGACGGAAGTCGTCGACTGTGGGGACGTCGATTTTTATAGCCACCCCTGTGTTGGTGGCGCGGGAGAAGTTAATTTTCTTACAGCTCGATCCTATTTTTTGGCGAGTTAAGTACGAAGTAGCCCCCTCTCTCGCGTCTCCCTCACCCCGCCGGCTCGGCGCTCGCAGCGCCCGCCGTGTAGACGGGCGAGTTTAGTACAGTTCACGAGTTCTCATATGTATTTATTTTTATTTTTGTCTGTTTTTCTATGTATAATGTGTACGTATTTACAAAAGTATTTAGGTATATTTATGCGTTGTCTAGTACCCATAGTACAAGCTCTAGTTAGTTTGGGACTAGATGGCGTTGTGTGAAAGTGTGAGAAATATTTTTTTTTTATTCTCTATATTTTTTATTCTATACTTTTTTATTAAAATTTCATTTTTAATGTGTTGTGCAAGTGTTAATACTATTTCTCGTATAAAAGCGCGTAATTTGGTATTCAATGTCCATTTTATCGCTTAAAATAACCGTAAACAATCTCAGGCGACGCACGCCCGACGCGACTAGTCTTCGTCTCTGATCGGCAACTTATGAACTGTACTCGCCTACGTGTGAACTGTACTTACTACTTATTACTTACTACATAGCTGTCTATTTTTTTAACTCGCTACTGTACTTGTCGATGTGTAAATCGGGCATAAGTGTTTTGGGCTGAAAATTAAGTTCCTTTTTATTTGCTAGTGTACGAGTAAAACTAGTAGTAACAACTGTATGGGTTATGTGGAATTTTGACTAAAAAAGTAAAGATCAGAAATAGATTAAAATAACTTGAAAATAGAATAAGTAAATAATGTCTTCACCTCGTTATTTTGGTATGTTTTTGGGTACAAAATAGTTTAAGCTAAATCAACAAGAATTATCACCGCCTGCTCCTTCTAACAAAATACTATATTTATTTTGGAATCCATTTTGAAAAAGCATAATATTATCTAGCATGATGTTATCTAGGTATATGAGAGGCTAAATAGCGACCATTATATAAACAATTATTATTTTATAGAATGGATCAACATCAAGCTCAAGTTGTATACAATAATAATTTACTTACATAAAGCCATTAAAAGCTATAGAGAACTCGCATATCGATGTCAATACGTAAAATGCCTAACAGGTTGGCCTTATTGCCACATTATAGTACTGCAAGATATTTACTGCTAAAAATATACCAGTTTCTTAGTTACGTACAGCGTCATTGCCGGCTTTTTGCATAAAACACGATTTTTTTGTTGAAAACTATTATTATTTGCATTCATTTTAAATTATTTTCGGCTAGATACATTTACTAATAGTATATAACCTAATGTGACTTAAGCATAGGTTTTATCAAGTAAATTAATTCGTAATTTTGTGTTAGAGACCGCCATACGTGCTATATGCCTGTTTCTATCTAACACAACAACCGTAATAACGCTATTGAAATCATCTTTCTTGAAAATTTATTATTTTTACAAGATAATAGTTTCTCCCGCACTAGGGTTCATGCTCAGTGTCATGAGAACTTTTACAATATATAAATGTGACAGGCCAAGCTCAAAAAAAAAATTGTATATCGCCGCACGCAGCGACCGGCACCAAGTCTGTTGTTTAAGTTTATGAATTACGCAAAAAAATATTGAATACGACATTTAAACTTGTCACAAATTTATAGTTTACGACTAAGATAAAAACATAAATGATAAACCCATGTAACTAGTCCAATATGTATTACAAATCACAAGATCAACATTACGTAAATGTAGGAGTGGTTGCAAAACAATACCTTCATGTTTAAAATTCAATGTTCTCATCGATATTAATAATATGTCGGTAATAAAATGTGACATGACCTCTTGATAGCAAGTGAACCGTAGTGCGACACTTAATTTTCACTAGTTTATTCGTTCTACATATGGCGTCTTGTGAGGTCCGCGGCTATCAGAACGTCAACGGCGCCACAGGCCAGGCAGAGCAATGACAAAGGATCAACTTATTAAGGCACGAACACAGGCTAGCTTTAGTATGCGTGCTCTCTTAAGTTCGCAATGATTTACAATTATATTTTCGAAAATAAAGAAGGGAAATGTGGTAAGTTATAATTTATATTAAGCTCTTTTAAAGTTTGTATATTTGGTAAATAAAATTCGAAGTAATAGTTGTTATTTCTTTTTATTAAAAATGTATGTCCTGGTGTTGTATCATAGTAAAGGGAAAGTCACCACCCTATTAAGGGAAAGTTCGCAGATATGATAATATCTTTGAACTTTCCCTACGAAAACGAAAGTAAGATAGCTTTTGATAAAATCCTAAACAAATCCATGTAAACAGCGATATATTGGTAAACTCTCAGTGGTTTTAGCAAGACAGACTATTTGATTGGCTGGTGTTAAAATTTCATTAATAAACATTTAAAAATTTATTATAAATACATACTAATAAAAGTTATTAACTCGCATCATTTGGTACAACATTGCTTCTTTGTTCATTGTTTTATACGGCTAAAAACACACTGTGATATAAAGACTTCTTAAATAATATGTCAAGTAATTAATCATTAATTATTGTAATATAAATGTGTGTGTACAATGCCCTACTCTTCCACGTAGGTAGAGTTGATTGACGCTTGATAAATAGCATATGTTGACATCTTTCTAGTGAGAGTTGAGCATTGATAAGTCTTTGGGAGGTCGCTAACTAATTTACAACAACAAAATTAAAGCGACAATTTATCTATACGATTGTATGTTGGACTTTATTACATATTTATATTAAAATCGTTTTATTTACATTTAAAAAATCGAAAATTAACTTGTAAGTAAAATGGTCCTCTAAGACGTAATGGTTATAATATATGGCTGCTACGCAAAGGTCTTGAGTTCCATTCCTACTCAATGCGTATTCTTGTGTGCTTGAACATGTTTGCATTGTTCTAAGTGTGCTAAGTTTCAAACTTGATGCAGTGTGAGGAATATTATTATTATTTATTCTATCATCATAACAGCCCATTATTGTCACACTTTGCAGGGACGGGCCTCCTCCTGTGATGAAGAGATACTTGGCCTACTAATACCACGCTGGCCAAACGGATTGGTATAGGGTTTAATTTTAAGTTTTCCTTCTTTTTATTTTGCTAAGACAATATTCACGAATAGTCCCTGAGTCGGTTTTTACGACAACCTTGGGATGAGACGGGGTGGTGACATATTGTATTCTTAAACCGTCACCATACGGAACTTGTTTTATGATACCCAATAAATCGAGATGCTTTTTGTTTGTAAACCAAAGTAATCCGAAACTGTTTATCACATAAGTTAGATACCTTCTGATGTCAAACGTTTTTTTAACTTGTCCTCCGAATGAGGATAATTGATAACTTTCATAATAATTGTCTTACAAAACATTATTTGTGAAAGTAATCGAATATGTTGGTATAGTTTATTATAAACGCATTTATTGTAACAGGGTAATAAAACAATGCAAAATTATATATTTTATCAATAAAATCAGTTATTCTGGAAACTCTATTATAAATCTTATCAAACACATCTAGAATATTGATATTATAATCTAATTTATTATATTTATATAAAATATATACTTTTTAGGTGTTGTTTTCCATTTATTACTTCGATAACATAAATAAAATTCATTGTTCAACACTACGTACTATTATGAAAAATATTTTCTTATCAAAAATATCCTAACTACTTATTTTTAATATCATAATAAATAAAGTACAGATTTAAGATATTTGTTATACATTACTTAGAAAAGTAAACATTTGAGCACTGTCTACTTTTAAGCTCTTATCCCATCATAATCAGCCAAATGCAGTCATGTCCACTGCTGTTCCTCTCGATAAACACTCATCTACAATCCCTCTGGCCAGCGAGATGTTAGAAGGCCTAGATCTGTCCATCATTGCACAAGGCTCTATATTAGAACAATACAGAGCTGACATAAAAAGTAAGTTCATATACCAAAGAACGAATACAAAATAATATTACATTAATTTAAGTGAATTACTTTATACGTTTTCAATATCTATAAAATTAATAAAAGTAATATAAATCCATGTTATTAACATGCTGTGACTTCAATAAAAACAATGGATGCCTGTTAATTTATCATCGCAAAAAAAAACTATAAATATTAATAGTTATTTCAGTGACACACGACTAGTTCGTAGCATTAAATAAATAAATCGATGTAGTACTTATAATATAATCTAGAATTCGATCTCTTTGAAGTACAGACAATATATAAAGCTTACTGTTATCTTATTTATAGGCTCTTTGTTTAATATTCGCAGATCACAAAAACTACATAGATACTTTACTAGTACGGTAACTATCGGAAATATTATAGAATTTCTCATTGCTGTATTAATACTATGCATTGTTATTTCGATCGAAGATAAACAGAAATGATCGATCAACATTTTTATAATAACGTGTCGTCGGACTTTGTGTGAGCATGTAGTTAATAAGTGTTGTACTGTTTTACATATAATTATTCTTGCATTGATTTTAAATTGTGACATGATGGGTATTTCTTGTAATTATGTCTTTTTATAATCCAGTAGTACCTTCGTGTGGTGACGGAGTAAGAATACAATATGTCACCACCCCATCGCATCCCATGGGTGTCGTAAAAACCGACTAAGGGACTATCCGTGAATATTATCTTAACGAAATGAAAAGAAGGAAAACTTGATATTAAACCATAGGGTTTAAAGCTGCCCAGACGGATTGGTATAGACCAATCCGTCTGGGCAGCGTGGTATTAGTAGGCCAAGTATCCCACCGTCACTGGAGGAGGCCCGTCCATGCAGTGGGACATTAGTGGGCTGTTATGATGATAATCCAGTACCTAGGTTTCCACCCAGCGCCATTTGAATGTCAACATTTTGACTCTTGTTAGCTAACAAATTCTTAATGATAATTATAACGAGCTTTAACTTTAATAAGAGATATAGGTCTTGGGATATTTTTTCCCTAACATTTCACCACTACCTTATACATGTGTAAGATGTATAGATAAACACATAGATATAATAAATATAAAGATAGGTATATACATATTAGAGAAGTGTGTACAGACACATTTGTAGATAGGAATACGAAATTTACGACTAATAACAAGTAAACGATATAAGTTTGAGTTGTCACTAAAACAATAACTTTACAACAAATGTGATTATTATTGTCCCCTGCTTATCAGTTTCGTCACAACGTGTTTAACAAATTGTTTCTCCCTCTTGTCTTATCACACATACAAATTGTTTTGAATCCATATAATAATTTTATAAATCTCTTTTTGACAATCATATTCTTTCGCATTTCACTAATCAGAAATCGCATTATCTTCGTGACTTACGCGGTGTCCTACGTGGGCGACGAAAGCGACGCGACGCGATGCGATGCCACACGCGACAAGTAGTGTCCTACATGTCGTCGCAGTCTGCCACATAGGTCAGAAGAAGGGTACGCCGTTGATTGGGTCGCGTACGTCGCGTTTGTCGCGACGCGTAGCCTCGCGTTCGTCGCCCACGTAGGACACAGTTAGGATCCCACGCAAGATAATTATATGTGCAACTCCACTCCACTTGAGCCTGGATGAATTTCATGTAAGTATAAAAGTAACTGCTACGTAGGGTTTCGGTTCCTAGTTCAAAAGTTTTTTTTTTCTTCACTAAGTTGTCAAAGCAGCTTAAAAACGTCTTTATAGGATCTATACTTCTACCTTCTCATTTCAATTTTCCAGTCAAAAAATACAATCATTAAAAAAATGGTTAATTTAAAAAGAAATATTCGCAACCGAAATCAATTACTCCATAACAAATCTTTACTACTCCTTTGAGATTTTTTCCAGACAACCTTTTGATGGAAAAAATATGGTAACACCATTATAACAGCCCATTAAAGTCCCAGTAACAGAGGGAATCTTTTGGTCAAGTTTCCCTCTGTCTAATGCCACGTTGACCATAAGGATTGTTATCTTAGATATTATGTCAATTTCCCATAATCGGCTTTTCTTTTAGCCCTTGGGAGTAAACACGGAGTTAACACGTTTCTTGTTATTACTACAGCACCTCAAGGAAAATACTTACGTTAAAATATTAATACTCGAAATATACAAAGTTATTCTAAATAAGTTGTTTTCCGTGATTTATCCATATTTAATTAAAATAACAATGGTTGCCTTTTTCAACGGAACCGGAACGTGCGTACGTAGTTAAAAGTACACTTTCCGAGTGCCTACCTAATTATAATCATTTAAATAGAGTAATTTACACGCTATAAAATCTAACGATTGGATTGTATAAAATATTTCAAGCGAATATAATAATATTGTTTTGTTAACGATATTTATTATTTAAATATTAATTCATGGAGTTTTCTTTGTTTTAATATAACAATCACATCATTTATATGTAATAAATAAGTATATAGGTAGTTAAAGTTTATTACTCACTGTGCCCTGTAGATCTACGCTAGGCAGACTGTTACTGTGGGTACTTTAACATGGGCATACATACTTTTACTAATAACACCTATTATATCAATATCAATCAATTAGTTTTTTGAATTCTCGCGTAAACAAGTCTTTCAGAACAAGGAAGTTGAAAAACACCTTGAGCGCACTCTACACGTGTTAAATTAAGATTTTGATTCAAAGTATCGTGTCCAATCAGCTATTTTGCCGTATAATTATGAATGTTAGTTATTACAAAAAGGATTATACTTATAATTTAACAACGAATCATTAATTGAACTATAATTTAATATTATGAATTACTTGAAAAATCCATCAGATTTCACAATGTCGTCGCTAGAGCAGGCATAGTTTAAATATTATCCAAATGGCATTCCATCAAATATTTCTAGTACCAGTAGCTGATGGGAGAAAAGAGACGGGCTTAGCAGATAGCCAATTATTTGTCTTACACATCTGAAACAAGCTTAAGGAATTAATGAAAACAAACTCTTTTTCTTCTATCAGAGGAAAGTTTTAGGAACGATTTAACTACCTAAATGCTACTTTGATTTTCCTCCCCTTCTAACGTGGTCCTCTTTTTGCTTGATAAAAGTTTTGGACAAAAAGTCAAACATCTTGACTAAAAGAGTAGTCCTGGCCTAGTAAATATTATGATGTCAAATCTTGTACATCAAGTCTACGAATCTCATCGTAAACCAATATTTGTAAATAAGATGGTACCAATAATTTGTAAACATCATGTAGAAAAAAATAAAATGTATATCTACTGTATGTATACGTACACAATCCCTTACCAAATTAATACCTTTTTTTAATTAAAAAACAAACATTGTAAGTGGGTATATTAATGTTATAATAATAATTATTGTTATAATAATTAAATTAATTAAAACTGTTGTGTGTTGTATCACATACATTAATGTTATCAACTACGTAAACGACCGGGTCATGATACAAGTTTAACAGAAAAATAATTTGCCACCGATAACTACGACAGTTTATGTCTTGTTTTTGTTAAGTTTCAACGAGAAGAGATTGCCGAGAATGATTTAAGTAAAACAATAACTTTATTCATTAACCACAATAAATAGGTTTGAGTGAATAATTATTTTATATGGGCTTGAAGGAATTTATATCTACTAAAAGTAGCTATTAATTACTCTACATATTATTATTTTTTATGAAATGACTGCGGCTTGCTATTAAATCAGCATTCATTCATGTAATTACTATTTATAACGACATTATATTATAGTTAATGAATTATTAATCTAACTGAAATTATAATTTTATACCATGTTAAAAATTAAATAGTTTTTGTATTTGTTTGTAGTTGCGCCGGTGGGTATCACCCATATTCATTAGGCACATTAAGACCCTAATTCTTTCTTTAGTTTCTGATTCTTATGATATTATTTAGCACTATTTGTCTATCTTTTAGACCCAGGACGATCTTTTTGACGGCGCGGCTGAACAAGCCTAAGCAAAAATGATAGTTTTTAGTATTACATTAAATAACTACATTCAAAGTATTGATTAATTATTAAATATGCCTAACAAATACATAATTTAGTACATGCACTTTATAGAACTTTTCACCGGAAGCGTCAAGGAATATGATACTTTAAAATAAAAAGCAATTTAAAACGTTACCCCTTGTTACAAAAACAAAGATGGCGCGTTTGAAGTACCGGTGGTAAGTTTACGCTTCGTTTGTCACGTGACATGCGCCGCCCAAGCCTCTAGATAACACGCCCTTTATAACCACCTTACTTAATGATTGGCCCTTATTTAACTTCACCGCCGAAAATTTTCGGTAGGTAAGCCACGTCGAATTGTTACAAGCACACCTTGCGATTAATACGATCATTTATGTTTTAGGCTGTAAAGCGACGACCCCCCGGCCGCAGTTGTTTCTATTAGGGGTTTTTGTGTATGAAGCTGACCAATTAGTCGTTGGATAGCATGTTCGGGTGGCAGCTATCGGCTAACATGGACGCGTGCGGTTCGCCGTAATAGCGCGTTGCCGGCTCGTAATGAGTTTTTGGCGTGCCGCGCCCCTACCACCCTATCTACCCACCAATATTTAGGACCTGTATCGTACCTTTTAAAACTTCGTTCATAACCCGAGATTGGTCGTTGCGTGCGCCCATTTCTATATTATGACGACGAATAATTAGCTTTATCAGATATCATTTTTACGAACATGGTAATTTACTTGTAGCATGAAAGCCGAACTTTGTGTTGAAAACGATCTTTCTTTTCTGAATTATTTCATATTTATTGAACTCGTTGAACCTGCTGACATAATGGGCTATTATAAGAGCTAGTTATGTTTTAAAAATACGCGATCAAAATTGTTCAAGCGTGGTATCGAGTTTACTCAATAGTCTAACTTAGAATGTAAAAGAATGACATGAAATACGATATTGAGCTATGAGATACAATCTCAAAGCGTTTTTACACGAAAACTGTCACAGTGCATTAATCGCTCTTATAAATTTCATAGCTGGTCGATTACTATGTTGACAAATCACATGATGCGTATGAAAAAGGTATACAACTATTACTTCACAAAATATGGCACCGTGTAATTTTATATGGGTGCGGACGATGTCATAGGTAAATGTGAACTGTAGAGAAACTAAGAAACTCTATATTAACACTATTGTTAACTAGTTAGTTTACGCACGGTAAGACATTAACGTATGCACTTTCTTTCGATAATGTGTCTTATTTCAACGTAATAAGATTTACAGTGTTAATGTGTAGCTGTGTACGTCAGTGAAGGCGGCACCATCACTCACTTAATAGCCAACTCCATATAAGTGTCTAGTTACAACACTGTATTATAATATGTCTTACACTTGTTTAATGATTAGTTATAAGTACTATGACATTGTATTTTGAATCATTCGTATTATGAAAATAATATTGCCTTGTGGTTACGCTAAGAGGTACCCGTGCGCAAGATCCTAGTTTCGAAACCAATGTAGGGTTAAGCAATTATTTGTCATCATATATCATAACATATAATTAAATCCTGTATAGGTATAGGGTTTAATTTCAAGTTTTCCTTCTTTTTATTTCGTAAAGATAATATTCACGGATAGCCCTTTAGTCGGTTTATACGACACCCATAGGATAAGTTCATAGTTCATTTATTTTCTCAATATTATGTTACAAAATAACAACTTATTGACGTCGGTTTAAAACTACTTAGTCTAAGTTTAAATAATAAAAGTTTTTCAAACTTTACCACCGCTTCCAAAGCGCTAATAGAGAAGAAGCGGCTTCTCTACTAGCGCTAAGAAGAAGCGGCGATAAGATAATAGGATGGGGACATATTGTATTCTTACTCCGTCACCACACGGACAGTTTGTTACAATTATTTGTGCTATCCTAAAAATTAAATAATTAACTGAAGTTTCAATGTAGTTCATCTATAAAATTCATATTAGGTTATAGTACCAGCTAGTACAGATCTACTGTAATGCAAATTATATATTAAAAAAAAATGTATGGCCGGTCCGGCGAAAGTGATAGCGACAAAGCGAAGCCTTTAAGGCGACCATACTTTGCCATCAGTCCTAAAAAACGTAGTAGGTACATATTATGGGCTCTTCCAATGACGGATGCTATCGTGGAGATTCCTGCTGGTCTTACAAGTCAGACATAGCCGCTTTACTTATCTCTATCGAATAGTATACATTAGTATTTAAATGTTTTTATCCGTTGTCTTGTACCCATAGTACAAGCTTTGTTTAGTTTGGGACTAGATGGCGTTGTGTGAATGTATGAGGAATATATTTATTTTATTTTATTTAAGTATTTACTCCACCTATAAAAAAAACTGATTATAAGACATAGTTTTATGTAAAATTTCCTTCATTTTGTTTTTGTATAAATATAATATCTACAAGCTTTCACTTACTTAGAATTGACTCTACCCGTGGGATAAGATCGCGTGATGACGGAACACGAATACATCAGTATTCTTATTCCGTCACTATAGCACATATTTTAACTGTTATTATAACTATGTCGGTATATAAAAAGGAAATTATGTCACTAGAAAACACATGCAAATTCAGAGAACATAATGTTTATCCAATTCTGTTACAATTGTATCTAGAACACACAAATTCAATGTAGGATTGACAAACTCGTGGTCGCCAACCACACTGACCGCTATACTAACAAAGCAATTAAAAACGTTACAAACATATTTTAACAGAACATCATAGTTTGAAAACTATGA
The DNA here is from genome assembly GCA_905475405.1 of Schrankia costaestrigalis. Classification (NCBI taxonomy): domain Eukaryota; kingdom Metazoa; phylum Arthropoda; class Insecta; order Lepidoptera; family Erebidae; genus Schrankia; species Schrankia costaestrigalis. Next base: position 18,341,719 of record FR997825.1, on the reverse strand, counting down.
ATGTTTAAAAGGCTACCAACAAGAGCAATTTAGTAGTATAATGTAAATCGATTTCGTCGGTTTAGGCGGACCGCATCACTGCAAATCAGGATAGCATTATCCCAACATCCATTAGCAATAACAATTGTGCAATCATGTCAACATACCTATTTAAATATTACATTGAATTTAAGAGATATTCGTTCTCTAACTGTTGGAAAGCAATCGTTTAACTTTACATAATGTCTGTTTGTATAATTGCGAGAGTTTTTGCTAGTTGCTTTACGTAAACGGTCTAATTAAACATGACATAAACATGTGCAAATAAATTTTAGATCAACAAATGTTTGAGTAGTTGGAACAATTTGAGCGTTAATACGCTTAGCTAATCAAGTACGTCGGGTTTTTCATCATTATGATTTTCTTTTCCGAATTGTCAGTTTACAGCATGTCAATTCTCGTACGTAAAATTCGGTTAAATTAACTTTTAGTTGTCAAATTGTCATACTCGAAATAAAACTTTAACACGACCACAAAAGATTACAATTGCAATAGCAAAAATATGACAACTAAAAGTTAACTTAACCGAATTTTAGGTACGAAAATTGACATGCTGACTGTAAAAGGAAACATATTTAAAGATTACGCATGTAACTATATGCTACAGTCAAGGAGCCTTTTAATTAGTACATGTTTAGCAGGATAAAGTTAACAGTGAAAATACGTCCAAGGAATATCATTAGGCGTTGAGGGTTTCAAGGGTTTGTGTAAAATTAATAAGCTGTCAGTATAGAAATTGATTTATTTGCGTCTGTGCCCTATGTTTTGTATTAAAGCCAGCAAGAACATTTAAAAGTCTTTAATTTTACGCAATCATAAACTGATAATAAAAGTAGCGACTATGTAAGTCATGAAAACATAAATAAGTATAGTTTAAATCGTTTATGAACAATTATTGTTGAGCATTTTTTACAATCAATTCATTCAATTTATACAAGTTAAACTTGATTAAAGTCAAATAATTGATCAATTTGTCGTTCACATACAAAAAACATTACATCAAAATCAAATTGGCACCAAAAACTGTTGAACAATTTAGTCGTGAACGCAGCAGGAAAACCGATTAACGTTCGGAATAATATTACCTATCGTTTCGATTTCCAATTTACATTTAGTATGGTACGATTGATGGTTCAGTGGGTGTTACTGAAACCAAAGCCTTGTGAAGCACTGCAATCGGAATACTCTTGTTTAAGCCGCTTTCGGTTTGCTATCTAGCAAAATATTTGTGTGATTTATTAGTTTTTATTATACATGAGAGTACACGCAATAATCAATTTCTTTAACATAACATCTTTATAAAATAAATTATATAAAATAATTGCAACTTTCTACCATAAAACATAATACCTATCTATTAAGTTTTCTTATTAATCTAATAATATCGTAAAAACTGTAACATATTTCATACAACACGTCTAAATTGTTATTTAATAAAAAGCAGTATAAAAACAAATATTTTACAATTTCACTTTCATTATTATGAAGAGAGCGTACTTAATTCAGCCTCTCAAAAGTAATACACGTCCCTTGTTCGAGTTTAAAAATATGATCCCACTCCGTAGTTGATATTACGTACAACCACTCGTGACCGTTGCAGCTCATTCTTTTTACCTTTATTCCATTATTATGATCCCAATTCACGCCCTGGACCGCCCGTTTTTATTGCTGTCCTAAATAATCTATTGCCGATTCGGAAGGTGCTAAGATATATCATACAAAGGGAAAAAAAATATTGTGATAAAACGCAATATATTACGCTCTATAATTCATCAAAATTGATTTTTAATAACTTTTTATTATGTAAATTAAATTGATTATTATATTAAACTATCTACGAATTGGTAACATAAAATTTAAACGACGAATTAACTTCAGCGCCAACGGATTACTTTAATAACAACGACAGAAAGTACGAGCAATATTTTTGTGTTTATCTCATTTTTATGAGTTTAAGTAGGAAGCATGAGGTGGCGAGAGAGATAGGGATTTAATTGAAGGCGAGGCGTTTGTATGGAAGGGGTGGGTAGCCGCAGCGGCCCGGCGGGCACGCCGCGGGGGTAGCTAAATAATAAAAAAATGAAGCTTGCAGACCGATCCCCCGCGAGCTCGGATGCCGTGAAAGTGGCACGTCGTGGATAAATGAAGCTTTTTTGTTTGTAGAATACGCCTAAGCTTGGCGTCGTTCCACTTTCGTATTGTCACTCGAATTCTATGGATGTTAGTTCATTCATAGAGTTCGCTCCACCGCAGCGTCATTAAATATCGTCTTTAAACTCGTTTTCTTCGCAAATTATCAAACAGTACTCTTGAACTCAACGTGTTCTCAAATCATATTTATAAGTAACATCAAACTTCATCAACACAAAGAAACTAAATAGCCGTAACGCAGCTGCAAGCATCATAAACGAAAACAGAAACAAAATGAAAAAGAGATTTTCTATCATATTTATTTATTTACGAGATTCACATTCAATGGGGATCGAGGAGAATTAAGTCAACATTGAACTTAACAATAGAGAAAGCTAGTTCATTTTGTGTTGTGTTACACATGAATGCTAACCGTATTTGATGGGTTTAAAGGTTCAAATTCGATTGACTGCTTATACGCGAAGGGGCCCTGCCAGTCACTTCTGCGATTTAAGTGACAGTTTTATTAATTTCCCACTACTCTTCCCTGTTTTCCACCCTACAGCGTTTCCGACAATGTTGCAAGGGCAGCATATGGTACCGGGACAGTGTCTGCAACGAGATACCCATCGGACTGTGTAAAAATGTGTTACAACCAACAATGTAATATTAATGTTATATTTATACAATTTGAACTATTAATAAAGCTTTAACACTAAGAGTTTATAATCCCATTAGTTTTCATATGTGTGTATTTGTAGTAAGTGTGTATTTTAGGTTACAATTTTAAAACTAGCTTAGTAAACAGCTTTACTCTTATAAGAACTCTCTCATAAGAATTGGTTGTAATATAATGTTTTATAAATTATAGTTTAATCGATAAAGATAACTAACAATAAAGATTATTTAATTCTAAAAAGTAGTTCGAGGTAATGCTAATATTAAACAAAACAAACCAATTTGATTTGTTTTATCAGGATACGTAGTATGTTACATACTTAACCAAAGCCTTTTTTTGTCTCCATGTCTTTTATCAATTTAAACAAACGCGTGGCATGAATTAACTTGATTAACATTCATAATGGAATAATTGCAATAAAGATATTTCAATTCAAGGGCACATGGTTCAACAAATGCGTATAGCTGTCTCAGATAAGCTGCAGCTTAACGCCAGCACAGCAGCCGATGGCTTATCTCGATTTCAATTATTATGCTGGCGCTTTCATTGGTTCGGTGCGGCGATCAAGCGGAAGGGCGTGATAGGGATTGGGGCGGTCTCGATTCGCTTTATCTGATTTCTCTTCCAAATCGGACTTCACCATTATATGCTTGATTGTATTTCTAAAAATAAGCACATGTCACTTTTTCTTTAAGGTTCATAACTTTTATTTAAAATAACTTTAGTAACAAAATGTTTTATTTCCAATAGGTATGGAATGGATCTGAATGGAGCCCGAAGAAAAAATGCTACCAGGGAAACTACTAGCACACTCAAAGCATGGCTGAACGAACACAAGAAAAATCCTTACCCGACGAAGGGCGAGAAGATAATGTTAGCGATCATCACTAAGATGACGTTGACACAGGTGTCGACGTGGTTTGCTAATGCTCGACGTCGCCTCAAGAAGGAGAACAAGATGACCTGGGAGCCTCGGAACAGGGTTGATGATGATGACAATAATAATGATGATGATGACCACAAAAGCAATGATGGAAAAGATGGACTAGGTATGTTAACTTTTCATATAATTCTGAAATATTAAATGTTTGTTGCTCTTACCATTTAAAGGAAACTCTCCAGTAATTTAAAAATTTCTAAACAATATTATTCTATTTTAGACGGAAAAGACTCGGGAACGGGTTCCAGTGAAGATGGCGACAGACCACAACAACGCCTTGATATGCTTGGCCAGAGAACTGAATCAGAGTGGTCCGAATCTCGTGCCGACAGCGGACCCGAATCACCTGAACCTTATGAAAGGCCCATTCACCCGGCTTATCAACACTTACCCTCTCGCGCACCGCCTGGGAGTACACCAGCTTCAGCTAAGCCTAGAATATGGTCCTTAGCAGATATGGCAAGCAAAGATGGCGAAGCGCCAACGCCGCCTTCGTCTGCATCAGCTTTTTATCAGACAGCAGCGGCGGCGGCAGCGGCCCGTCTCGCTCACCCCTACGGTCGACCCGAGCTGTACAGAGGCTTGTACCCCCCGACGCATCCGGCAGACGTAGCCCTGCTCGAGTACTCCCGGTCCCTGGCTCTAGCCGCGCCCGCGCCGACGCTACCGGCCCCGTCACCATCCTCGTCTTCGACGTCATCGTTGGCCGAGCAGCCGCCTCCTCCTCGGGCCTGACCGCCAGCCCCTCGCCCGCCGCTGGCACATCGACAATAACCGCGATCTCTCCTGATGAGTGCCGCGAGGGCCTTCTCAGCCTGTAAATAGCGATAGACTAAATAATATAAATATGTATACATACGTATAAATACGTGATAATAATGATTATGCACCGGTAGAGAAGCTTAGATTTGTGATAGTGGACACATTATGCGAGCGGTGCGACATCGCCACCGACGACGCCGCTCGCCGTGAGGTTGACAACTCGCAAATGACGTCGACGCGCGTGCGCCGACTGACCGACAATACTAGGTGCTAATACAAGTTGGACCTTGCGACATGTTGCTGTAGTTATTATTAGAGGTGGTAACGAAGTGATTTCATTCAAAAATAGGTATTAATATGTGTTAAGTTTCTTATAGATAAACAACACTGTTTTAGACTATTATTTGTATGTAGTGTAAATTATTATTTTCAAATATTCTCCTAATTTAGTGCCTAATTACGTCCAGTGTTTCTATTGTTTGATAGTTTCTTATAATATCTAACATTCGAATTTTAATATTTATTGATACGAGGTCAGTAGTATAACGAGTCGTTAATGTAAGTTTTTTTGTCTACAATATGATATCAATAAATAAACTTATATCAGATTTATTGAAGATTTCGGAAAATCTGTATAGTTTTTTCTAGTCAAAAGACTATGAATGTCTGTGTTAAACATTTATGAATTTACATACCTATTATTAACTAAATATTTTTCACTTGAGTTATTACTACTAATGGTTCCTTTCATAATCAGGCTGGCATTACTAATGAAAACCATAAAATACCAACGAACATGAGATATTCTAAAGTAGAATAATCCCTCAAATCTGTCGTATTAATAGTAAATAGGTAGGTAAAGGGTAAAGTGGAAAACTTTTGAACAGTGTGGGACCAACGGAACGTGAAATGCGGAAGAGCGGTTTACTGCGAAATTAAAATAGATTTCGAGTAAAAGTTGCTTGCTTTTGGACATAATTGTACAAAATTTATTGTACAATTAAAATATCTAGCAGTAATGGCAACCATTGTTAATGAAGCCCCGTATAAAAAAGTAAAACAAATGTTACAAATGTTAGTTACATGCGGAAGCGAGTACATACCTCATTACAAAATATTCATTTCATTATGTTATACATTTTATGGTGTCTTAAATTTATTCTTTGTACTCGTTTGTGGTCCATATTAAGATAATTAAAGCACCTACGTTTCATTATAATAATATTATGCCCAGCATTAATTAATAAATTGACACATTTTTCTCGAACATTAATTTTGATAGCTAAAATTAAGAGAGAAGTATAAAATAAAAATTATTCATTTCGTTAAAGTATAATAGTCTCACTAAAATGCAGCACAATAGCGTTTAAATATTCACAACATTAGTCCGGCCGTCCAGTTTCATTTGTCACTTGTTAATTTACTAGCTAATTTATGAACTTAGTTGTAGCTTAGCTGACTGAAAGACAAATTAATTTTATATTACCGTATTTTTTGTTATTATTGAAGAGAACAAAGATAGATATAATATTGTGCAATCGTTTGTCAAACAAGATTACTGAGGTAACACGACAAATACTTAAGGATACCGCAATATATTCGCAGTGACAAGTAAATTCAACATTTATCTTTTCAGTATTCCACTTAGAATGCGCGGGTCGATACATAATCGCGTCCGTATACTGTAGATTTCCATAGTTGCCAGCCTGAGTGTGGAGTGAACGTATCATTTAATAGATTACCCCAAGATTTGACACTGTAGTAGTATATCATAACTAGATACATAAACAATGGCCTTGTATATTTGTAAACGTTAAAAGAATGTAAATTTACATCGTCTATTTGTTTCTATACATTGTATAATATTATTTTCAATATTGTAGAGACTGAAAGTCCATAATTGAGTCTATAGTTTTGTACATACGTCACTGTTGTAAGTATATATTATAATAATAACGTGAATATTTAAGAGAGGTAAATGCAATAAATTTTCTGTATTAGAAGTCATTTTTGATGTAAATAAACATGAACGGATGGAAGACGTGAATCTTCAAAGTAGTTATAAACAACGAAGTATTTATTCGACTTTTCATAGACCCCGTGACACGCGTATATATTTTTCAACAGATAAATAATACAAGTACATTTCTTAATTCACATTTACGATAATATGAAAATTATAATATCTTTGTAGAGTGTCACGAACAGTTTGTAGAATCGGACACGTATCTTAACATAAATGGGTTAAGTTAAAAACAAAGTAACTGTTCTTAAAATTATTATGTATTGTATTTTGTTAGCTTCAAACGTTTTAACCGTTTCCCCAGAAAAGGTGTGTGAATAGATGCAATAAAATTTAATACAGAAATATTTTTTTGTTGTTTTTTTACCAACTGAACTAGATACATATAATAAAAATAAATAAAATTAATATTTAAAATATTTAATTTCATTTAACCCGAGCTACATTTAAATGATTTGGTAGTGTCATTGTTTCTTTCCCACGCGAGCTTTGTGCCTCCTGGTAACCGTTTTAGATTTTAGTAATTACACATTTAAAATCTTTACAAAAGAGTCCGTTACTTTTCTTTTTCTAAAATAAACTAAATCTCAGGGCTACTTTTATATAATACTATTTCATACGTTTTTGTATCTTTTACCAGCACTTTTCGTTCTAATATAGCATGGTGGAGTATCGACCAGTCATATGCGAAATTAAAATGTGTATTTCGAAACAACGTAGTGTCAATGACAATTCAACAGCGATTTCACTTTTTTTTTCAAATCAAAGCAGTGGACACTTTCCAAATAGGCAGACAATAGATTAGTTATTTTTATCGTTCGATTTAATAGAATAACCTATACTACTAGTATTTGAATTCATATTTCGACACATTAATTGTACAAAAAAAAAAATAACACTAAGTTCAGTATCAGATAAATTGATCAATTCATTTAGCAAGTTAGATATTTCTGAATTTTAAGTTAATCAATCGAATGAATTTTAACAGTTTTAGGCAAATAAGTTGTTTATTTGGATAATATCGGTGATTAGTTCAAACAAAAATCCTTTTCCCTAGACGCTGCTTTATTCGTGTAGGCTCCTGCACCCAAAACAAAAAAATAAAGCTGACTTGACTACATCGAGGTTTGTATATCATTGAAATATTAGTGCTCAAGACCTTACTATACGGTAAAGTTAAGTAAGTATTGTTAGATTCTCTTAGCGGCCCTTGACAGTTCCCAGAGCATCTTCTTTAGTGATAAGGAGAATCTTGCTCTACGAAAACCACATTGTTAACGAGATATATTTTTAGTAAGTATGTGAGCACTAGGACAAAAGAACACATAACATAATTTGATAGCGCTACTCCATGCACGACACTAACCCCCGGCATATTCGTGCAAACTATCATTTTCAGGAACGAAAATGACAGTTTTGACCCTTGATTAGTTGATTTTTACTTAATCAGTCATTCAGAAACCCGGGGTAAGTATGTATCGAAATTATTTAAATAAAATTGGGTTGAGAAAATACAAGCACCCCTAGTATAAAATGGACACTAGACTTCTTTCAGAAGGATACCACAAATTAACGCTCCACATAATGGATGAAACGTAACATTTTAGTAGTAAACTGGCGAAAAATACTGATAACAAATCCAATAGATTAAAACAGCGTTAGTGTGATCAAAGTAGACACAGACCTATTTGTGTGCTTATTCCGATCCAATTTGCTTTACTAGCTGCTATCCAGAGCATGATTGGATGCTTGAATAGGTCGTTTTATATTGATAATGTAGCAGACCAATGTCAATTTGATATGGTTAAACAGTTTTGTTTTGGTCTCTGGGTCGGACTGGATGCGGAAGGCGCAGGACCGAGTTCTGTGGCGCGTGTCAGGAGAGGCCTATGTCTAGCAGTGAACTGCGATAGGCTAGTTGATTGAAACAGTTTTGTGGAGATGAGCTACAAAATTGACTCCAGCTGTTGACTGCTACTCTTGTATTGGCGAACGAAAAGGATCATTGCTGTAAGGCTTGAAGAGAAGTGTTTATAGACCTGCTGAAATAATAAGTCAGCTGATAAAATTAAGAAACGTAGGTACATGTAACATGACGTGATATTTATTCATCAATGCATCTGTGATTCCTCTGGTGTTGCGGGTGTCCATGGGCGACGGTGATCACTTACCATCAGATGAACTGCTGGCTCGTTTGCCTCCTATTAGATGAAAAAAAGAAAAAACGCCCATTATTGTTAGACTTCTGCGGTATGTAGTAATTGAAATAAAAAGTCTTTTAGAAACTTTGACGAATTTCAACAATGAGCAATGGTTTGTTGGATAAGAACATTTAATTATACTTACATATAATCCATTTTTCAGCTTTACAAGCATAGTATTAGTATAATATAATCACATAGTGATTTATACACTCTATATAAGACGCCATAAGAATACGTAATGTCACCATACTTGCAGTCTAAGAACGATGAGGACAGATTGAAGACAAATAATAATAAATAATCCTCACACATTCATCATCGCCACATAGTCCCAAACCAAGCAGAGCTTGTACTATACAACAGATAAACATACTTAAATACTTTTTTTTGTAAATACATACATATTATTATTATACACTCATACAAATGCAAGCAATCATATTCATGAACACAAAGATTCGCATTGAGCGGGAAGCGAACCCGAGACCCTGCGTAGCAGCCATGTAATATACCGACTGCGCCACAGTGGTCGTCTAAAATAATTAAAAATTTCATCAATATGCTTCTGAACACTAAGCTTATAGGTATTAAAGGAAGGAATCAATACATCTATCTACTAATAGTAGTAGGTAAGCTACTAGGTATCCATATGATAATACCTTAATAACATAGACAGCTATGTTATTAAGGTATTATCATATGGGTACCTAGTAGCTTACCTGGTATTAACCATTGATAGTCCGAAGCGACGATTGCTGTGACCAAGATAACAACCAAGCTTAAGCGCCTCTGAATCAAGGAGATGCTCTAATTAAATACCTCTATTCAATAAGTAAGCCGAAATTTGTAGTATGGACTAGATGTATAAGGCTCTTACATAAGATCTTTATAATATTAGTATAGAAGACTAATATTATAAGAGGTAAAGTTTGTGTATTTGTGACGTTGTAGGGGGTAATCTCTGGATCTAATGAACCGATTTAAAAAAATATTTGTGTGTTGAATAGACTATTTATCGAGGAGTGTCATAGGCTATATAATATCACGTTATGACTTATAGGAGTGGAGCAGTAATGAAATATGTTTAAAAATGGGACGCGTTTTTTTTTGCCACCCAACGGAGTGGGCACTGGTCAGCTAGATACTTATAAAAATATATTTTGGTTTTAAATTGAATATCTACATATCTAACTAAGACTTTAAAGAACCTATGCATGTTATTTCCGATTGGCTAGGCCCAATGTAGCATAATTTTAATATGTGGTCACAAAGTAAAGCATGAGCGGTGGAACATAAATTGCATTGTACAGCGTTTCCAATTACGCTGACTACCCTTGACCAGTACTAAATCTACTTAAAGTGTAAGTATAAATCAATCAACGATTACCGGGACACTCGTACGAATAAACATAATATAGCTCATCACACCATCCGCCTAATTAGACATCAAAGCATTTCAGCGGTAAACACTTTATTATGAAAGTGCACAAATTTTCATGAACGTAATTGGGCCGAAGTCTAACAAAATACACATAAATCATGTATGTAGAGTCTTTGATGTGACCGTGTCCGGAATGACGTCACACACTTCTGATATGTCGTACATTCATTATTTGCTCACGTATACTAGATGAAAGGCGACCACAATATAAATAAACAAATCGCGGAACAGCCTATGGCAATGTTGAAAGAACGTCATGACGGAGTTATAATGGGATTCATGAGAACTACATGCACTCGAATTGTGTTAATATCTTTCAATTAAAGTGTTAACGATACACTTATCATAAATTGTAATTTGCCTTATCAACTACTTATAATAAGGCGTGAAAAGTTACTGTAATATAAACTTGGACAGAAATGGAAGAGCTCTCATGAGGCTGACGTCGTTTTATTACTTACTAGTCATAAAAACTAGAACCTAATACAAGCAGTTGTGTAGCAGAACAATTTTTATAATATAATACTTATCATAAAATAATATTATATTTAATAAAACTTTCCCAAGGGCAATCAACATTTTTGTAAAGTGACTCATTCTCAATTAAGTGTTCATAATTCAATTACAAAGTCTCACGAAGCAATCACGCATCATTGTCACCACAAGATGCTCGCTTTGTTGAATCTTTACCGAACTATATCGCCGTCACTCGGATTGTATAATAAAGTTATCGAAACGATTCATTATATTAAAAGCAAATTCTAACGTCGCATAGCACTAAGTGACTCGAGGATTTCATTGAAACTCGTGAGAGCGATATATTCTGACCGACAACAAGGCTACGAAAAAAGAACTTATTTTTACAAAGGCCCTCAGAGCTACGTGATGTGTAAATAGTCCAACATGTTTCTATAACAAAGAAATCTTAATAGCCGATGACGGGCAAAAGTCAACATAACAATCTACGAGTTGATTGCTCATAATTTTATATGCACACTTGGACGTAGGTGCTTGGTAATAAAGCTCACTTCCTCGTGATTTAACTCAACGTTTAAGAAGGCTCTCGAAAATTTGTAAGTTATGTTTCTGTTTATAGGATTAGCATAAAACATGGTTATCTATTGCATACCTGGTTACTAAAGCGTTGTTCGAACGTCGCGATACAGTCTCTTTGTACAGTGAATTTTGCAATCAAATTGCAACTTTAATTGCATATCTATACAGTTGTTTTTAAGGATTGCGTTTGAAGGGAATCCTTGAGGCAAGAATTCCGATTTCGTAGCGGCGACTGCTATGCCATCTAAAATATTGGACATCTCCATCTTGGTTGGTGTTTTGTTCTTTCTGCGGTCACAAACAATGAGTCGGGATCGTCAAGGGAATGTATGCATACCTTAAAATACGTTAAAACCTTTCTCCCACGTATAAGTACGATTATGCAACTCAATAGTGCTAAGATATTATAATGTGTACTTGCACTAAAAATAATAAGAACAAAGTTTTGATTGATGAAGTATATCTTCAACAAGCTCTTAATATTTTTAAAGGCATTGTGTTTTGTAAAAGATAAAATAAGAAATGTATTTCACTTGTAAAAGTAAAGTGGATGATTTAATATTATTACACAGTAACCTGTTTATCAATAATATTTCCTCTAAATGAAACACAATAGATAAATAAATTAAGGACAAGTCTTCATATTAACATTCAGCATAAAATTGCCTTTTGCTTTTGTACGAATACTGATCCACTAAGGTTGGCAAAAAGCGTATCATGTCTATAAAAGATGCATAATTTAAACTTTATAGTTCCTTCTAACATTACGACTGTGTTAACATTTTGTTGTTTTGGTGGATAATAAAACTATACATAATATTATTAGTACGTTGTACCGTATTTTCTATCTTGGTTTGAATGTATGTTCAATATACACACAAGATCCTAGCTTTCAAATCAGGATGATTAACACTAGCACTTAATCTAATTAAATTAATGCCGACTTAATCTATAAGATGTATGGCTATTTTTAAATAAATGAGATTTCAAAAAAAACACTAGCACTTTTAAGTTTTTCCCCGATTTAAACACGCTAATGGTCTGTATTGAATAGTGTTTAATATTATTTAGACAGGTCTGTCAGATTGCTTCCAACCCTAAAGATGAACTAAGCTCCCACCCAATTCTATGGGGCATCTGAATGATGGCTTGTATTATTTTTTGTAAGCATGCCATGTCATCGGAACGATTGTGGTCTGTTCCCTATGATTTATCGATGTCCATATTACAAATACGACACAACATTATGCGATTCTTTATTTCTTCTTTAAGCCATATTAGTATTCCGCCAACAATCCTGTCCAGCGTTGGTTTTGTCATACCGACTAAATGTTATTTTGTTGGAATTTCAAATAAACAATTGTTGAGGTTTTTTTTAATAGGTTTTATTTACAATATAAATGAATGCGGGACTTCAATCAACGTTGACCAAGACGACTGGCATATTTAGAACGCTCATGAATTAAAACTGTGGAATTATGTTTCTTTGATTTCAAATACAACTTAATTTGTTCACAATAATTAAAACAATTAGGTGGGAGTCCATATGATACTCGTCTTTGTATGTTTATTAACTTATTTTTTCTAAGCATTCGTTAAACAAGTAACAGGATTGTGGAAATATTGAAGAAAATCGATCAGTATGTGTTGTTGGGGAATCCTTACAAGAGCTCGTAATAAATCTGTTTGAGCACGCATGGCAATTAATTGACTGTTGATACTTAATCGGGTTGTTGCAGAGTCTTCTAATGGTCAAGCGGTCATTTGCCACAGCACTGCTTGGATAAACTTATAGCACTGCTGGTTCGCATATAACCTATTTTATTACTATTGTCAACTAAATTCATAAGGTCTACTTAGTCACTATATACATGTACATTTTAAAATTGTTTTATCTTTTTGAATAGGTACTTAACTACAACAACTTGAAATAATTAACTTTACTGCCTAACAATTAATTTCTTAATGCTTTCTTTAGCAGTTTCCTTCTTGCGCAAAGTTAAAAATAATTATAATTATTTTATTCACTGGGGTCTTAAGCATTCTACAAAACTACCCATTGTGAAACATAGGTTACATCTCTAGACCAACGCATAAACGTTATCTCCCTCATATTATAATAAAATTCAAATTAGAAAACTTATCTAGGCAGTTGCCCAATTATACACAACAAGAATGTTTTGAGATTTGCCAGGTACCCCTACTTAGTAAAAAAAATTATAAGTTGTTTTCTTAATGAGGTAATGCAGGCAGTAAACAGTTTTATGTCTTTCTTTATAGTTTGCTTGAATTAACTAAGCACTGTAACACATTATTAAAATTTTTAGTTCGTTAGTTACATTATGCGCTACGAATTTCACGCGTAATTATATGTTAATATATGTATACCACGATAAACATACACAACAAAAATATAATCTTGTAATTATGCTAAATCTTTAAACGGGTCCGCGTACAATCAGGGCGTGAAGTTCAAATTTTCATTTAGCCTCGCACTTGGCGTTATTTGAAAGTGACCCTAAATCCCGTCCTCTGTGCAGATAATTCTTAATTTGCATATTAACGAGAAACTTTGCATCGGCAATACCGAAAAATTCCGGAGGTCGAGTGTGAACCGACCAGGTGGGCGCTCGGGCTAATACCGGAATATTTCTCAAATCCTCCAGCAGTGTCGTAATACCTCGCTCGCCGCTTACATCGGAGCTCAGAACCATGTTGTTTCCCTTGATAACTTTCTCGATTCAGGGAGCTTAATTTCAAAGGATTCTACTTTACAATTGCCCATTTACATTTCGGATTTCCGAATTGAAAATCAAACATTATGAATACTTACTGACTATACTGTTGAACAGTTTTCATAATATTTTAAAGGTATAGGTAAACCTACATTATATAAGCACAGCCTAGTTCTTAGAGGCACTAAACTTGCATAGCTAAGAATTTAATAAGCCCGTGCTATGTTAGTTTTAAGAGCACATTAGCGTATTATCAATGAATGAAAAATAAGCAACAAGAGTGTTTGTACTCGCAGAGCGTAACTCGTTTCTATTAAATTACTTATAATTTACGCAAGTCGATAAGCAACCGATACCATTTCTATTTTTCCTTTTCGTTTAGATGAGAAAAGTTATAAGAACTATTGGGGATGTTAAAGTAGTATAATACTTCCCCTTAAGTAATTAAAGTGTGATGAGCGTTGAATGGTTGCACCGTTTGCTTGTAGTTGGTAATCACGTCAACAAACAGGGAACCACATAATAACCACCATACGATATTAGAAACGGCTCATTAGGTCTTTAAGTTGAGATGACAGCTCTATAAATAGAAGACAGGCGTCTTCTAAGAGTATATTATTTTATTTATTTTTGTATTGTCGGGGCTAAAAGAGAGAGTGTTTGTAGTGGAAAGGTGGTGTGATGACAAAACATCTGTTCGGTGTGTGGGAGCCTTCGGCGGTTATTCCGACTAAATCGTTTACCACGTCCACGACACCCCGTAAACGAGCTTAATGCGATAGTCGATGACAAATATAATCTTTGCTGTAAAGCGAGTTGACTTGACACTGTTGTTATTCCGAGAAACGGAAAGATTTATTTTTACTCAAAGAGCTAAATATTCAGGTGAAAGATATCTGTGAGGGCGTTGTTTGGCTGACTCGTTAAATCTGTCGGCGGAGTCGCGTCTTCAATGTAATCGCGTCAATGATACCAAAAAATCTGTCCGGATTTCATTGCTTTGATATTCGCTCTCAAAGAAGTACTTAATTATTAATATGCTAGCGTTGAGTTCACTTTTGATGATTATCACACCTACAAAGTGTATTGTAA
This sequence comes from Schrankia costaestrigalis, assembly GCA_905475405.1. Classification (NCBI taxonomy): domain Eukaryota; kingdom Metazoa; phylum Arthropoda; class Insecta; order Lepidoptera; family Erebidae; genus Schrankia; species Schrankia costaestrigalis. The sequence goes on along the minus strand of FR997825.1, from coordinate 18,326,618 downwards.
TTTAACTATTCTGTTAGCCCTTTGTTTGGTGACCATGTAAATCTCCGGCATTACAGTTGTATAGTGCGTTCTAGTTATAAGCAGATAATAACACCGCCCCCTACTGTGAAGTTAGCTGTATTTCATACACGTTAACAGCTGCTGTAAAGCAATTAATACGACGACGTTCACTCATTTAGTTATACACATAAAGAAATCTCTATTTTTATTATAACGATCTTGCTTACATTACTTCCTTATTATCACGTTTTAGACATTATATTTAATATACAGCGCTAATTATGAACGAGTTCTTTATTACACAAAGTGAAGGCCCATTCAGAAAATATCTTAGAGGAGGTTAATCGCCATTGTTATATTTTTATTTCTCAATTAGGGTTCTCTGTGCGAGTTTGGATGATGAGGACTTTTAAATTAAGGAGGCGATTAATGGTTATTTAATTAATGATAGTATTATGCGTGCAAATAAAATAAAATGTATTTTTAACAACTTATTGTTTTAATGTTAAAATGAAATGTCTTGTGCCGTTTGACGATATTCACGCAAAAAATCACGGACACGCAATCGGACAGACAAAAATAGTACTTAAATGACATAAGGCAATCATTTTTTTTAGCTAGTGTGGTATCAATTTGTCCTTGCAGTGGGACACAAAGTCTTTCTCTGTAAATTATTGATTAATAATCATTTTTAAAAGAAAATAAGTACGTATGTAATAAGTACGTGTTATCCGTGTGGTGACGGAGTAAGAATACAATATGTCACCACCCCATCTCATCCCATGGGTGTCGTAAAAACCGACTAAGGGAATAACCGTAACTACTATCTTTACGAAATAAAAAGAAGGAAAACTTGAAATTAAACCCTATACCAATCCGTCTGGCCAGCGTGGTATTAGTAGGCCAAGTAACCCTCCGTCACGGAAGGAGGCCCGTCCCTGCAGTGTGACATTAATGGGCTTTTATGATGAAGTACGTATGTAATACATACCAAACCAAAGAATGATTTCTGATTAAGGGCCTTCCGCATTACCATAGTAAAGTATAAAAGGTCATATGTGACAAACTAATTCGTCAAAATCAAAAACTAATAATAATAAGGTACAGTTTAACTAAAGTTATTCAGTTACGGCCACACATTATGAAACAATTAGATCTAAGATACGGAATCCCACCCACATATAATTACCTATTACTTGACCAGCGCTAATTTAATTATCATAAATTGTTATGCTATATAAACGAATTTAGACATGTAATTTTTTTGTCTCAAGTAAATGACGTGTGAACAGCATCTTGTTAAATTTTATTTGCTATACAAAAAGCCTCGTCTTGTTTGTACCTATTTTCACTACGGAAGAAGTAATGTCATTGTCCTCATGCCCAATACAGTTATGTTTCATGAGTAGAACTTTGGTATGAGCGCTTATTAACAATTTTATACTAAGTAAGATTGTTATCGGTTTATATTTGCACGTTTTACTATTGCTGTAAGGACTCTTACCTGGCAGACGTTAACCTGGCAGTATAGGGTCCGACTTCTTTCTGTGATAATGTAAGTTTAATCTATATACAGATTATGGGAATTCATATTATTGTCAAGTTTTCTTCTTTTAGATGTAACGAAGAAACGATGTAACGAAGAAATCTAACGAAGAATTAGACCAATTTATCTGGTCAGCATGACCATGGTCCGTAGAACAAATATCAGTCAAAAAATCTCATCGCCCCAAGAAGAAAGTATTTCATTTGTATGCCATACGTTTCATTTCCACTCAAAATTCTCTCCTTCATTGAAACACTTTTTTATTTGCATCTTATAAAGTTCAAAGCCTATAAAAATAAATTTAAAAAAAAAATCTTAAAAAGTTCTCAGTCAATCGGCATTTAAGAAACCAGTAAGATGATATGATATTATATTCTTATTTCAACAAAACACGGGAAGGGATACAATCTATGATTTTAATATTCTGACGTTGAAAGTGCATTTGGTATTGTTTTCACTTTTGTTTGTTTGATATTTTTACAATAGCATTGAGATCATGGTGCGTTTTGTACATTACTTATATTGTAACAGAGTGTAAACCCATTTGAGGCGCATTATGATATAGTCTAAACAATACGAGCTTTATTAAAATGCGTATTAAAAAATATCTTGGAACGAAACAAAGGTCGTTCACACCGGTTCGGTTCCTACAAAACGTGGTGTGCGACCGTGACCGTTCGCGTTCCCTCATTTTTAAATATTTTCATGTACAAACAAAAGTATTCTGACGATAAACAATATGTCCCGCTCATACGACTTCATACAAATTTAATTCATTCGTGCGTTTTGAAACGTTTAATTACCTTTAACGCAATGGCGTAGTAGCTGTGACACAAGACTAAACTAATGTAGTTGCAACAATGCGTGTAGGCATGAGTGCGGTCCTCAACATTCGTACAAATAAGAGTTTCTCATCCACGGCGGCAACATTAACTGGCTAACGGCTCGTCTCTGTAAAAAATGTCTCCGTAAGTAGGTAGTTAAGAATCCGCTGTACCATTTATTTACAAGAGTGAATCCGTCTTAGAAAAACTAGCGTTCAAAATTATTAATGGTTTGTTTGAATGGTGCGTCACGCGGCTCATTGTTGGCGCGTACTCCGTCCGGATGCGCTCGCTGACACTAATTATTCCCATAGTGCTTGAATGATAGATTACCCTGGACAAATTACTTCTAGCCTCACTCCTAAAAAGCAATAAAAAAGTCGTGTGATTAGTTTTTTTAAGTTGGAGCCCACAGATTGTCAAAGAACGTGGGCTGGCTTGTACCGTTTGTCTAAAAAGGTAATATGTTACTGTAAAACTTTGAAATGTTTGCGATGTTATCTAACGTATACTTCTGTCAGATCGGTAAGTTTAATCCCATTGAAAATTATACACGTCAAAAACAGCTACTTATAATGTAGATATTTTAAATTCCGTGACTAATCTCTTGTTTATTGTTTCCTTATAATAATAAGTAGTGAGGAGAGATATCAGAACGTAGGTAGTTCATATAAAGTTGTGTTCGGCGGGTAAATAGAGCACAGTTGGCGGAATGCTTATGCGGCAGCAGGTGGACTTCTAATTAAGAATTAGTTACCTTGAATGTCGAGTAAACATGTATCTGCCTGTGTTAACATCTGATTACCCCTATATTAGGAACTTACTTTTACTTTCTGTTTATTTGTATCTCTTACTTAACAATTTAGAGATTATAAGTTAAGTAAGCAATACTTTAAATAGAGGGTTTGGAAAAGTATCAACAAATCACGCTAACTAGCCGTCCAGAGAAAAAAACTTGTAAACATTTTTGCAAAAATAGGCAGGCCACTAACATAGTTGACCATTTAAGTACAAGTCTTAGAACGGTCCACTCTAAGTGTATTTGATTGAAGAAGGACTGTGTCCTTTTGTGAGTAGGTTTAGAAGTAAGGTTGCTTAAAAAGCATTTTTATCATCAGAATTAAATTATAAAAAATATGTTTAAAATAGGCAAACAAAAACTACCTTATTCGATTTTTCAGACAATCCATAGACTGGAAAAATTGGTTTTACAGAATTTCCCTAATCTCTCAATAGATGGAATATAAAAAGTTCAAAGTAAGCGATTAATACAGATTGAGTCGCGGCTTAAAGCTGTTAATTCATAATTGCACTTAGTGTTAGTTGCATTATTGATGAACTCTATGGATAAACAAATTGGTATTTAGTATAAAGTCACCTTCATACGTAAGAATAGATTTCGAGAACGATACCTTAAAGTTAACCTATCAACCTCAAACAAAGTAACGGAGATAACATAACAAATCGCTTTGGTAACTGCGATACTAACTGAAACGATAGCGTCGAGCGAGCCGGGGGCCGTACCGCGCCCAGTGATATATTATATTCTGTGTGACTTACGAGTACTGGCCTCTCGAAGCATAATGACATTTTAGTATTACAACATTTTATCTACACGAGACGAAAAGTTCCAAGATAAGTTAAACGCCAACTGGTATATTGTTTCAGAAAGTTGACAGCCGATGTAATTTGTTAATGTCAAGCGGCGTTTGCGGGCGGCGACACAGCGACGTATCTGCGCCGGCGCACACAAGATCTCGCCTAACCTAAAAATATACGGCGCGAGCTCCTAGCCTATCTGTCGTGCTTATTTAAATAATGAGATTTATCATTTTTGTGTGCAACACATAAAATTATTATCTGGCATCGTCCTATTAGTTATTATTATCAAGCGCTGCTACCGAATAATAGAGATAATAATTCACCTGCTCGTTTAAAATTAATTCTATGTTAGACATTGCCATTAGACTTAACTAAAAATCGGAATGACGTATTATTAATAGATGTAAGTGATAAACGAGGAGATGGTCCACCTACACAATTTATCCTTAATCGTACATACAATCGTAGATCCAAGTTATAAATGACTACAATGATGGATTCTGTCGCCTCTATTACTAATGTATTGCAGAAGGCTTCCTTTGTAAACTAATATTTACCTGCGGTTTTGCTCGCTCCGAGTTTGCATTTCCTATTTCACCTGCAGAAGTTAAATTTGTACTTGTGCTTTATGTTGTACCTACTGATGGCTTACAATGTTCTTAACAGTTTTTACAAAATTTTAATAATATTAACGGGCGTTTATGAGGGTCACTAGCGCCGCTTTTGTTTTAAATGCAATATTTTATTGAATTGGAAAACATTTAAAGTGTTGAAAGTGTGTTATACAAATACTTTATTGCCGTTTTTAAAGACTTAGTAGACAACATTTTGCATTATTGATCCTATTTGCGAATATTATTTTTTTCAATTAACGGCGCTAGTGAGCCCTATAAGCGCTCTTAAGTTTCGGTAGGGTTTACTTTTTTAAGTGATTAGAAGAATATTTAAACGAAAAAGGTTTTTTGAACCTACAAACTTAAACCTCTGAGGTGGTAGAACATTTTTGAGTCAAATTACTTCATACCATACACAGATTTGTATCAATCTGTAAGGCGCTAAGCACGGTAATCTTGATTGGCATTATCCATAGGAGTTTTAAGAGAATTGAAACCCTGTAGAAATCACGGGTAGAAAGTTACTAAGTGACTAGACCAGACACAAAGAGGCTCCCTCACTTATAGACGATAACTTTGCGCAACTACGACGCTTATTGATCTATGGTGAACGAATGGACTTGCTCACAGCATGACTTACTAAGAACAAATGACAATTAATTTTGGTAGCGACCAAAATTTTATAACTTGTTATAATAATAAGTGTTCTAAGAATGTCACGGCATAACACATGAAGGACATTCAGGACGAAATCGTTCTACACATAGACTAAAAATATTACGCTTATATATGAAACCATTTTGTATTATTCCCTGTGATGAATGAGGTTGAATATTATACATCCATTGAAAGCCAATCTCTTTCTATAGGTGTCGCAAAATTGTCCGATTGTAATACAAAGATAAGGAATGTTATTCAGATATTCTCTCAACTAAATCAATAGTAGGTATTACAGTTGAGATAAACTCCTATATTAATCCGTCTGACCCGCGCGTTACTATAATTTAAAGAGCTGACTTTCGACACTGGAGGACCGTCTCTGCTATGTATGAAAAGAAACAATAGTATGTACTATTGTATTGAGGCTACTAGATCAAAACAAAAATATAAAATGGAGCAACGTTTAAAATATAAATGTAACTGCTTAAATTAAAAGGTAATTTAAAACAATAAATATCCAAACTTAACAGGAAGACACACATAATATAAGTATTCAAGGTTTCAGTATAAATATCTACTCCGTTAACTGGCCTAGCGTGAAGCTTAAACTTACAATATTTATTACAACTGACATCAGTTTTGTGAAATTAAAAAAAAAAGGAACAATTGAGGTAAAATAAAAACGTTATTATTAATACAGTTTTAGGAATATGTAAATAAGTCAAAAGTAAAAATTGGTGCGTTAAGAAATCTCATGGACAACGTTCAACTGTCTGTTATTTTTGAGGTCAAATAAATTCGTTTAGTAGTCATTGTTTAGCATATTATGTCTTATATTAATTTGAGAAACTTACTCGTTATGTTCCTTTTTAAAAGATTTCTTTGTAATTATATATTTAGTTTTAACAAATAGACCGTAAGTATACATTGTTTTCTAAAAGTTTTAACTCTCAATGAATAATAATACAATACGCAGAACTCTAATGTTCTAAATAACAATCTAAAATAAATCATTTTAAATTACTGTAAAGTGTTATAGACAGTTATTTCTCCATGTAATGACGGAGTAAGAATACACGGTGTCGCCTCTCTAACACGTTCTGTGGCTGGTGTTGTGAAAGCCGACTAAGGACTACAAGCTTAATTTCCCTTCGACGCTTAAAGAAGCTCCCTGAGCTGCAACGGGACGATATTGACTCGTAATACAATAAATCTAGTCTATTATTTAACAATTAATTTACATTTTTGTTTTGAACATATTTGAAAAAAATGTTAGTTTATTCAATTCAAAGAAACAAACAAAAAATCAAACCTTTCCTCTTTATAATATTAACAGTATAGATAACTTTAATGATACGTACAACAAATAATAATAATACAAACTGCAGATTTGATTGGCTCGACACCCATGGATGTTCAGAAAGGAACAGAAAACCAGCGCCAAAATGTCATTGTCTTGGCATAATGTTGAGTTAGAGTCCGATATGCACTGGATCACACACGTTCGTGTTCTGATTGAGATAATACTGGTTAAGTTTGTTTGTAAAATATAATGTTATTAGTTTTATGTGTTTCTTGATTATCATCAAAAACATAATCTGTTTTTCTTTATTCAAAGTTCTACAAAATGCGTAAATAGTATTTTGCATAAATAATGTTTTTCTTTTAAAATGTTTCCATAACATTATTTTAAACTAATAAATTTTAGAACACTTCTAGTGTAAGAAAGATAATAATGATATCGGTTACTCTCTAATGTATTAATTCTATCATTGTCTCTCATCATCATTTCTCATCAGCCGTGAGGCGACAGCTTTAGAAAACCAGTCGATAACAATTTTTCACCTTTTGGTAATCTTGGTGGGAGGCCAAAGAATTCTTCCTGGCTAGCTGTCGTCGTACTCTCAAAATCCTAAAACGGTTTGTACTTGATAATCAGTGAGTGTACATCGGACTGGATGCGGAAGGCGCAGGACCGAGTTCTTTGGCGCGTGTTGGGAGAGGCCTATGTCCAGCAGTGGACTGCAATAGGCTAGTTGATTGATTGATTGATTGATTTTACATACAGTGTATACGTGTGGTCAGGCCGTCAAAGTTTCCAAAAGTTGCCTTTATTCCAAAACTGTATTCCCAAATTATCACTAGGTACTTATTTTTGTAACAATACTAGGTATTTGACTAGTTATTACTGTTAATTTATTTAGTATATAGACGATACAGGAATAGAAGATCAATATTTTAATCACTGCATTAGTTCTGTCACGGCGACGTAGAAAATATTTTCTCGAATGGAAAGGTAAATTTTCTTAATGTATTTATTGTGTAACAAAGGAATAGCCTAAGAATAAACGGTGAGTTGACAGTTGATAGTTGAAATCGGAGATAAAAAGAACTTATAAACTTAAACGGGGATTAACGTGAATTAAAGTGACTAAGCTGGACAGCTTGAGCAAATTGCATGCCGCGAAAAGCGAAAGCCTACATTGAAAAAACAATAGCTAGCAGAGTAGCCAATGGGATTACTTAAAGCATTCGTATACGTTACTTGACCTACTACACTAGGCCCACTAAGCTGGACAGCTTGAGCAAATTGCATGCCGCGAAAAGCGAAAGCCTACATTGAAAAAACAATAGCTAGCAGAGTAGCCAATGGGATTACTTAAAGCATTCGTATACGTTACTTGACCTACTACACTAGGCCCGATAAACAGACGGGTAGGTACACATCCACAGCCTCTTGCACGGCGTACAGCAGCCGAGAAGCAACCGAAGAAGAAATTCATTTAATATTTTTATGCCTGGGTAAACCTTACAGGTTAACCTAAATTCTTGGATTCGATAAAGGTGCTATAACGAAATCTAATGCGGCCCGTAAAAAGAATAACTGAATGATATGTAGCAGCCTACGTCATAAACAAGCAATAATATTATGAGTAACACTAAGAAACAAAAGAATTTTACAGCTTTATTATGATCATAACTTTGGTAGTCAAGATTAAGTTAAGTGCTCAAGTCGGAAACGTTTCGAAACGTAAAAACCAACTAAACTTTTATAACATCTATTAACAAAGTACCCATGTTTGCAAATGAATATTATAACAATTATGATTATTCTTATTAAATCGTATTTACATTACAAACACAGCATAAACATGTAAAACGTATATTTAATATTACCGGATGCGCACAACATCGCGGGAACTTGCTACCTACAATCCCATAAAAAAATTAATCAAAAACCAACATATAAATTATGTTAAGGCGATGTTTTTCCTAAAACAGGGTTACGAATTTTTATATTTTTGTACTACCTATAAGTAAGTATGTTTTTTAAATAAAATAAAATATTAGTCTATCTAGCTCTTTATAATTTTATTTAGTTACTAAAATAAGGTAATTAAGATTTATTGATACTCTTTATTTAGCTCGATCTAACGAACATTTTAAAACATGTTTGTGTGTGTTTTGTTTTAAACAACAAAATTTACACCTGAACCTTGCCTTTAGTTGAAAATGTATTGAGACTGAATTTTTTTATACAAATATGCAAAATTACAATCCTTCCTTTGCTTAGAATACATTATTAGTTTTCTTTTTACGTTTCTAAAACATACGAGTATAACAGCATATTATAAAAACTCTATCGCACGCCTCACAGTCGTTGTTAAAAGAGCTTCACCTTAAAACGGCGTTAATTGTTTATTCCTATTATAAAAGTACAGCACGCGTTGTCTTTGCATCGTCAAGTAGGGTACTCATATCATGATTTATTCGTAAAAAGATTATCCCGATCATCTACTAGGCCCTAATACTCTAGGGGACTGTCCCTGATAACCCTGTATCGCGGGTGCTCTCGTTTTCAAATAAGTAAATTAACGTGGAATTGAATTAAGTTTCGTCCCGAGTTGAGATTATGGCGATTTAGTGAGATTATCTGAATGTGTTAAACGTCGCCGTTGGGTTGTAATGGAAGGGCGTGGGTCAGACCCATTGTTTAATTATAGATAGTGCTTCGGTATAAAAGCCACGAAGCGTGGTTAGGTTTTACTACTCATATTTATATTTATATGTAAGAAGGTACCGTTTTTATGGGCCTATTGTGGACGGTGATTTAACTTTATAATGCATTATAATGTAAAGTCATTTGGCATTCTTTAATTACTATTTGACTTGTTGTGTACTATTTTAATTTTAGTTTTACTAGTAACATCCTTTTTATTATTTCGGCGTATGTTTTTGATCGTTATAGGTGTTTATTGAAATTTGATTCATATTTAGACTTGACCAAATAATTATAACCTGATTTATAAATGAAATTATAAGCTATTAAACATAAGTATTTACAATATTCTGCTTATCCTTTAGTCGACATTTACTATACCTACAGAATAAGACACTGGCACTATTTACTTCGGCTCGCCAACTCAAAAGATATTTGGAAAAAAAATAGATTGTGTTTTGTATTTATAAACTCAGTTACTTATTTAACTTTGGTAAAATTTCTATGAACTTTACTACTACTAACTTAAAATCATTCAAAATCAAAACAATAATAATTTTAAATCGTATTTAAATTACTCGTAGTTATGTAAATAATAAGTTTTGCGGTTAACCATCAATTTGAAAAAAGAACTGAATTGAAACCAAGGAGGGTTTCAACCACTTTCAACTCTTTTTAGAGTCGGTTAACAAAAAAGTCTTAAATACATGTAAAAGTCGCCGAAGATAAAGTAGGGATCAATTAAAAGAAAGTAAAATAGTAGGTACAGTAGAACTACGGTTCACTTTGCAGACGACACACTAAGACACATTGGGTAGCTCGCTGGTCAATATAAATGTAGATTTTATTTGTTCTATCTACTTCTTTATTGCAACTCAAGATTTATACGCACTGTTGTTAAACAAGGCAACCTTTTTTCTATTTATTAGATTGTTATCTACGAACTCTGAATACACGACTTATGTTGATTGTAATTTTATTAACTATTCCAGTTATATTTTAGATGATATAAAAGAATTTGCCTTCGAACAAGATAGATATCAGAGTTGATGTAATAAAATAGATAAGTTGCTCAAGGGGTGAATGGAAACAAAACAGTTATTGTTAATTTAATGATGTTGCACTCTAACTCCATTTTATTAATATGCTATACGAATACTAGATTTGTATGTCTTCTTGCAATAACGTGTGTCGTTTTAAATTTAACATTATCAAATTTACAATACCTATTATATTTCCATTTACCCAATAAGATACTATCCACCCAGTTTCACTTTATTCAAAGATCATAACACGAAATAAACGTGCAGGAAACGACACCAATTACATTTCGTTTCTATATAAAATCGAATTCATTGACTGGGCGAGAGGCAAAGCGTAAGTTTTAGGAAGACTTTTTTTTCCTTTTAACGGCGACCAAGTCTTGGCGTGTTAAGTCTCAGTAGCTATCGTAAGGCCGCGTAGAGATCGACGCCGATAATTGAAAAAACGTTACGACTGCTGAATCTTAACACCGATTTAAAACTGCGATGGATAAATTAAAAGAATTCAACCCCTGGATTGTTTTTCTTTCCGATTCTTTGCCTCTGATGGTAGCGATAAGCGTGTTCTGAGCGAACTTTATGTTTTGATTGTACTTGTGTACCGTGTGTAGGTGGCGCTGCTTAAGCTCTAATTAAAGACAAAATGTATTACAATTAAATGACATTAATCGTGTGAGTTTTTCTTTTATGTAGTTATTTTTGTTTACCTTTTTATATCGTACTTGTTTTATTTATAAAATTTTAATTTTATGGAGGTAGGTAATTACTTATATTTGTTATTCGATTGTCTGTCTGCTCCGTTACCATACCAATAATAAAGCTGGAATTGTTCTCTTTTTGGGTTTATGAAGGTTGTCGCTGGAGTACCTACATTTTTAATACGTAAGTTTGTTCGGTTGACGTTTTGTCGAATGTTTAGGTAAGTACATAGATTGTTTGATAATGTTATCATTGCTTCAGCTATTGCATTTCTTGATACGGTAACCTTCTACATGCGGCCGATTTTTTTGTTACCACGGCCACACAAAACTGCTCTAGTTGTACGCATAAGACTTATAAGTCCTAAGATTGTTCTTAGCCTGGTGGTGCAATGTCTGACTAAACGCCACATGCAGAGATTCTTGGCCTGCCAAGCATAAGTCAATCATAATGTTATGATAGGCAGGTACTCAGCAATCGTCTAAGAAGGTAAAATATACGTAAATACTATGCTTATGTACGTACATAAGCATACATAAATATATTATATACGATGAGAAAGAGATCCTAAATCTCACAAAATTATTGTAAGATGTTAGTTTGTACATAAAGGCAACACCTTTTTATATCTCATAGTGAAAGATTCATAGACCTTTTCCATTCAGTTCGAATTCTTTACAATTTAATACTGAGTAGTCAAAAATTGGTATAAGCGTGTTATTAAACCGAGGGAGTACGGTCGGAACAATAATTCACAAAAATTGTGAGCAGTTAATGTGCCCGGAGGCCTGAGGGCGACATAATAATCCGCAAAACTAAATTTAATGCTAATAGCACTTTTTAAAATAAAACCTCTGCAGGGTTGGGCGCTTAGTGGCATTATTTAAAGTGATTTTAATTATGTTGAAAGCAGATGACACCACGTTCCCTCCTCTTCATTGTCGCTGAAGCGGAATCGCTAGCAATGTGTAGGTATTGGTTATATTCTAAATTAATGTGTAAGTACATAGCTGTGTATTTTGTGGTAAGTTACGTGTTATTCGTGTGCGTATGATAGCAATATAAAAATTAAATATGGAATTAATGTATAAAATCTCTTTTAGAGAAGACAAAACACGAAACACCATGACTGGCCTGCGAAGTAGTTATTAGTAGACTTACCCCCGGTTTCCCAAAGGCTGATGAACTAAAAATCAACTAATCAAGTGTCAAAACTATCATTTTCAGGAACTAAAATGACATTTCTGACACTTGATTAGTTGATTTTCACTTGGTCAGTCATTCGGAAACCGGGTGTTAGTATTGTCCCTGAAGTGAATAAATTAAAGGCTCGTCCCGTAAGTGTCGTAGAAGTCGACATTTTCAGCGCTTACTTCTGTTATACCAGCTTTATACATTGTAATCTATCATAAACTGAACGTTTCATACACAGCTGACAATTTCTGAATTGTTGGTTCTGCTCTCATGGTCCGAGGCAAACTTTTAAAACTTTCATTCCTCTGTGACCTTCTATTAAGAGATATTTGTTGCCCCGCCCATCGCCCATGTAAAATTTTGCGCTTGATGTACCTAGCAGCTAATTTGGCATACCTATGTCCATTTCGATCAGGCAGGGAGACTTTAATCGTTTCATACCGAACACCTTTGAGTATTTATAAGGGAGGTATAAACAAGCTTACAGGTATACCATATCTAAAGACTAAAACAAGTATTTTAATGAAATTCCGTAGATACCTAATAAGTTAGAGAGAACGACAATAGAAAAAGCTAACTGTCCCTCTCAGACTCGATGTTTGCTTTATGACCGTAACGAGACAGAAAACATTTATTGCAATACCTACATCTGACCCTCTTAACCTTGCCGATTGATCGATCTCTGCGGTCAGTTTTCGTCTCAGGTCACAGATAATTCTCTATTATTTACAGATTATACCTACCTACTTAAGTTTGTGTCAAAATATAATAAATACTAATTACTTAATAATAATTATACGAAAATGGGGATAGGGTTTAGACATGGTTTAGATGACCATTAAAGTTTAGTAACTGTGTATAACCGGACTAAAATACATATTGTTTTACCAATTTTCATTCAGAGATTATCGGGAAAAGACGATAAAACTGTTTTTTAGCAGACTTTGTTTTAGACAAACGAGAAATAAAATAGTAAAAATGGTTTTTCAAAATAATTCACAGGTCACTTTATCTGCCATATTTTATACTAGCTAATGCCCGCGGCTTCACCTGCGTTGAATACCTAGGTAGTTTAAAATTAAATGTTATTCTACACCCTAAGCTACCTGTATTCCAAATTTCATCTAAATCCATTCAGTTGTTTCTGAGTGAAAGAGTAACAAACATCCATCCATCTATCCATACATCATCTCAAACTTTTGCATTTATATTAGTAGAATGATTTAGTATACTCCTAGAAAGGAAATAAAATCTCTTAGTGGGGAGTGATATTCGACAGATTGTTCAGCCTAGAGCATCCCTGATTTACCTGGGAAAACCGATCCAAGCCTAGAAACACTGCTCCATGCCAACTTAAGAGTGAAGAAGCGTGAAACCTTTATAAGAACGCTTAGTTTACGTTAAATTACTTAAATCGTGGAGAAGCTGTTGACAATGTAGAAGGCAGTTTATATTATATCTTTATGTCTCTTATTCTCTCAAAACACCGCCCCGAATTATTACAAAAAAAATATTTAATATAAGTATTAGGTCTTTACCTTCCTATGAAATTATCGTTTTGTATGAAGATTTTATCAGAAGTTCGATTTTTCAATAATTATTAAACATAATAGAATGAAATTTAGTATAAGTAATGGCGCACATTTAAGTTAACTATTGTGTTTAAAACAAAGAAAAAAATAGTATCAGGGAAGAAGTTACAATTAAACAAATAGGAAAAGCTGCTGTTTTAAATTGGACCCATGTTCACAGGCTTATTAATAATGCACATAATAATATATCCTATATTTCCTAAATAACGAAAATTATTTTAACAATATATTTTTTAAAAGAATATAGAGCCTAAAGACTGCGCCGAAATAAAACGGCAATTTCATAGGTAAAGACCTATTATATAACAGAATAAGTTAATGGTTGTATTACAATAAAACAGATAATGCCATTAGCATGTAAAGTATGATATTGTTTTCATTAACAAATCATTCATGACGAGGTTACGACCTAATATTGCAAACGAGGGTGTATCAAACAGTCACGTAATGCTATACCGCACAGTCCAGACCCCAGTGCGTGCCTCTAAATCCGCCGAAGCCAATAAATCACACGTAGGCAAACATTACGAGGGCTTTCTATGTATACTGTTACGCATACTGCCCCGCGTTTGTCGACTGTTTGTGTTCGGCTAGTCGTTACAAAAGTAGAGTGATTCACAAACATACAAAGCACACCGCTTCGGTAAATGTGCATCCATGTCAAATGAAACCAGTGACACTATGTCATCGATTCGTGTGGCTCTTTTATTTTAATTAGAATTCTCCACTATTTGGGGATCTCTGCGTAAAAATGGTAACTTTTTGGTTTTAAATTCTTTAGTTAGGGATACTATCGTAACAACCTATTAATGTCCCACTGCAGGGACGCGCCTCCTCTCGTGACGGAGGGATACTTGGCCTACTAATACCACGCTGGCCAAACGGATTGGTATAGGGTTTAATGTCAAGTTTTCCTTCTTTTTATTACGTAGTCGGTTTTTACGACACCCGTGGGATGAGATGGTGTGGTGACACACTGTATTCTTAATCCGTTACCACACGGAGAGGATGTCACTATTTTTTCGTAAATCATTCTAGAGTTACGTTACCGACGTTGCCTACTACTTACATGCTTTAAATTTCTTTATACAATCTTCTATCAATCAGAGAATGCTCAGATGGTTTAGGTTGACATAAGGCTCTTTCACTTTATGCGTTTCGTGTTAGCATTTAGCAGTGCCGGAGCAGTGCGTTTGTCGAACGGCAAACGGACGCCTAAATTATAAGAGACGTAAGAGAATCTACCTAAGCCGTCTTAGCATCCTCTAAATGCAAACCTTAACCAAATGTTCAGTAAAGCCTTTTGTGTATGATAAACATATTATTTATATACTAAAACTAAGTTGTTAAGTGGTCATTAAACAAAAACCACATGAACAACCTTTAGTTTATCGCAAACAAACATTTATAATGTACAAACATATCAAATGTGGTTACGTCCAGCTAGTATAGGGCGGGTGTTTAATTATAGGCTCATCTAAAAGCTTGACGTTTCTGATCCGCATGCGTTGATAAATCACACGAATATAAACACGAGGTGGTATTTCGTTTGTTCAGAGAACACAACGAACCCCTAACAAACATCTTAAAGCGTACTGCTCAGTGTCACTCACTCTATTTGTGAATGAATAAGAGTGACTTTTATTTTTTACTACGTCTATATTAAGAAGCTCCAACAAACATTTTGATGTCCAAATAGTAAATAACACATTTTTTTTTCTAAATTCTTTTGTATTTTAGTTTATTTTAAGATTGAAATAATTATGTTTATATAAAGTTACGTAGTGTGAAAACATCAATAAAGATATAAAGGAACGCTGAAGAAATTTAACAATTCACAAAGTTGTCTTTTTTAAATACGAGAACGGTATTGAAAATTCTTTAGTTCAGTTCAAAAGACAAAATTCGAAGTACTTAGGTAATTTTTTTTCTTAGGACTAATCTCAACTACCATGCACTGAAAACTTCAAGGCTCTTTCTACTGATCCTCTTTCACATTTGTTTTCAAAATATCATTGAGCACGTGAGTTATGTTCACTTTGTACCTTCAAGTTTGGTTCAATCCAGTACTATTCTGTCTCAAGTAAGAGGTTTACATGATATTTAACACAATGCAGTAAAACGCAGGTTTCCTTCGCTGTAGCACAATTCCTCACATACTCAAATAAAGCATTCTAGTCCCAAATGTAGCAAAGCCTGTACCTATTATGGGTTAATAGACAACTTATAACTTAATACTTGTACTTTTCTTGTGAATACACTAACAAGATACATAAAATCAAAATCAATTTTATTTTTGCCAAACATGGGTGTACAATATTGTTGTTTTGATGATATGAAGCAACCTGAATAAAGCAAGTATTCCTAAATCCATACATTGATTTACATTTAACAGTAGGAATAAAACTCAGGAGCTCTGCAACTCAATCTACTTATAACAAACTACAAAACAAAAGTCGTTAATTGACGTAATGACAAATCAACGTTATATGAACAAAACGAGTATGTAATAGTATTAATTTTCTTTGAATTTTTTGCATTTAGCTCATAATAAACGAAGTGCAGAGGTTTAAATCGTTAGTTGCTCATTATTCCCGCGACAATGGGAGGCGGTGCGCAGTTAGGCATTAGAAAGGCCGAGCTTTCGCTAATGACATCCCGGCGCGCCTTATGTATGCCGACACGGCGCATTTTACCGAATAACTCTTTGTTCGAAAAAGGCGAACTTTAATTTACCTTTTTAAATGTTCTATGGATAATGTGATAGAGCTCTTTTTTAAACAGCTGTAGAATAAAAATCAAATGAATGTAGAATAAAAAAAGGAATGATTTCATATGGCGACGGGCTCCGACCAACCATTGCCCAATTACCGTAGTTTTTCATTGCAATTATTGGATTGGACTACAATAGTCTTTGCACCTGGCTGGGATCATCTCAAGGTATAGTGCGCAAAGAGTTGGTATCCGCCGCGTATAACCCTAGCTTGATTAGTATCTCGTAAAAACCGACTAAGGGACTATCCTTGAATATTATCTTTACGTAATAAAAAGAAGGAAAACTTGAAATTAAACCCTATACCAATCCGTCTGGCCAGCGTGGTAGGCCAAGTATCCCTCCGTCACGGGAGGAGGCCCGTCCCTGCAGTGGGACATTAATGTGCTGTTATGATATTGGAGACCTCTATGCACTACAGTAATCACTGGGTCGTCAGGTTGCGGCGCATCCATAGAGTTCCTTGGTGTATATTTTATCTGCCAAAATCTTCCTTAGTTTCTTACTTTTCCTTATCCTTTAACACTTTATCATTGCACCTCATTTGAGGTCTTTTTCTAAGTCTTAAAACTGAACTTAACCGTCTGAAAACTGTAGGGTAAATTACCAATGTATAAAATTTATACGTTAGACATTATGATTTCTGTTTGGTTCTTATATATCCTTTGTGAGTCAAAAAGATCATTATGTTTATACGTAAAATTACGGGTGGAAAGAACTCCTTAATAAATAAAATGCTCAAAAGCCAAAAATGTTTTAAGGTAGTAGACGAGCAAGCGTTTTACCTCATCCTCATGGTTGTCAGCAATATCAGAACATATCTAAGCCGCTACCTGCCCTGGGAATAAAGCTGGAACAACCTAGGATTATTTATTAAGATGAGTATTTCTAACTAACAAACGTTCATCTATACTTCTATACTAATATTATAAAGAGGTAAAGTTTGTGTGTTTGTGACGTTTTAGGGGTAATCTCTGGATCTACTGAACCGATTTCAAAAATTCTTTCTGTGTTGAATAGTCCATTTATCGGGGAGTGTCATAGGCTATTTAGTATCACGCTATGACTTATAGAAGTGGACCAGTAATGAAATGTGTTTAAAAAAACGAACGCGTTTTTTTTCGCCACTCAACGAAGTGGGCACGGGCCAGCTAGTTTACAATAAAGCACCTACTTATTACAGGGTATTCAACTTACGTATTTTTTTACTAAAGAAATCAGAAAGACTACAAAACTACTCACAATGAAATAAATTAATCAATATTACAGTAAGCAATTACCATATAGAAGTTATTGGATTTATTATATTGGATTTATAAACTACTAGCGGCCCGTCCCGGCTTTGCACTAACATTAGGCTTTACATTTAGATTTGTTAATTTTAACCAATTAATAATAATAATTAATGTTTTGTTTTTGCAGCGTACGCGATGTAAGAAGGTTTTTTGATATTTTTTTTTATCTTAATTTATCGTATTTTCAGTCTTTACTTAAATTACTTATGCAGCCTTTGTCACTTAGGAAAAATGTAGCTTTCCAACAGTAAAATAATTATTCAAATCTGTTCAATTGTTTCGGAGCCTATTCAATTCCAACAAACAAACAAAAAATCAAACCTTTCCTCTTTATAACATGTTTTAGTATAAATGAGGATTAAGAGCCGCTCCTTAGTTTGTTAATAACATTTGATTTATATGGTTTTAATGAATTACTAAATATCCGAATAAACTAAAAATTCTTTGCATTGATAAGTATTAATGAGTGTTAACTATTTTATTTTTGTTAATTTGTTTAGGTGTATTATTATTAATATTGTCTCGATCAATTAGGCGTATTTATTAAATACTGTTGTTTATGTCATACTCGTATTACTTATTATATCATGCAGCCGCCATTACTAGGGCTTAAGGAAAATACTATTTTGCTTACCAGGCCAGAGAAATAGGTAGGTAGAGTTCTAGCCCTACCTTATTTTTTATTGCAGAGGTATCGTCTGCATATTACATTTATCTTAGCGTCTGGACTGAATTTAAAAAATAAATTAATTGGTCTTTAATAGTTGGTGACTGATGGCTTAAATTTTATTATTTTCAAACATGAATGAGCGGATATAACAATAATTTAGAAAAATAATTTGGATAATAGTTTGTATAAGTTTTTTTTAAAAACTGACAATATTTCAAAGTAAAACTGTGAAGTATAAGTACTTAATTCCTGCTTTGCCAGAATCATTCAAAGGCCAGAAATAAAGCACACAAACCACAATCAGACTTACCTACGTTTATTCGAAAATGAACGCAAACGCGTAGGATAGTAACGTATTCAACCGCTAGACTAACAAGCCAATGAATTAGTGTTAAAAGCACACAGCTACCGCTAGTGGTTTACAGCCGTGCGTGATCAAGAACGTAATTGCTAGACAAGTGACGGTGGCTGTCCGCTAACTTACCAACTGTAACCTAAATCGATCACTAAACATTGATAAGGACACTTCATGAACTTCTGTTTACAAAGATGTGGGCGATTATTGTAATAGCATTCTATACTTATCTATATCCGTGTGGTGACGGAGTAAGAATACAATATGTCACCACTCCATTTCATCCGTAAAAATCGACTAAGGGAATAACCGTAACTACTATCTTTACGAAATAAAAAGAAGGAAAACTTGAAATTAAACCCTATACCAATCCGTCTGGCCAGCGTGGTATTAGTAGGCCAAGTAACCCTCCGTCACGGGAGGAGGCCCGTCCCTGCAGTGGGACATTAATGGGCTGTTATGATTATGATGATTCTATACTTATCTTACTTACTCCGTAGGCTCAACGACCCAAAATGTGTCTTGGCCTCCGACTCGAGAGAACGCCACCCTGTTCGATCCTTGGCCACCTCTTGCCAGTCGCTGACATTAATCTAAGACCGTTCTACTCAACCTTTTTTTTAATGATAAAATTATTTAAGTGAAGACCGATATACTATATTACATAGGGCTAAGTAAATTAACCTTTATAACTTATGTCTTACTAGAATACTAACTACTAGAATTTCAAAAAAAAGAAAATACAAAGAATTAATTTACCGATTTTCTAGTCTGATAGAAAATTACTTTGCTTGGTCAATAAACAATAATTCATTTACATTTTATTTTTTTCAAGTAATTTGATGTCAAATTCAGAATAACAGTTTTTTGTGTAGGGTCGGGTTGTGTAGTTCTCTCCTCTGTTCTTTTCTAGTCGTGTAAAATACCAAGCATTATATGCAGTGGTCTGCTACGAAAAGTTAGAAAGAACAGCAATTAAATAATAGAAATTATGAGGAGATAAGTATAAGCACAAGTTAAGTTAAGTTAATTTAATATCGGTACAAATATTATTAACTTCCCTATGACGACATTCGGATTCAAAAGATGTCGAAAAACAGAAATAATTAAGGACTATGAATTTTATTTATATATTTCATAGTCGAACTATGCACGAGAATTATGAAACATGAATCCTAAACGCAGCTGGGAACATTGCAAGTTAAACGTCGTACAATGAAGACACGAGTCGCCCAACGCCATCTATCAACAAGCGAGCGCACTAAAGGTGCAGCGTTTATCTGTACCGGTGGGACGTGTTAAATGCAACGGCCGACAAAACCCAACTGGCGTCAATATTGACACAAAATCCCATAATTTTGACCGCCACGCACACAATAGATTTATAAGATAAACACAGAGTAAAATGTCAGTAAATAGGTTTGACAACATTTTAATATATGGTCTTATGTTTACTTTGGGTTGGTTCGTTCTCTGTTATGCCTACATGCGTTAATGCTGTACCGTGAAATCATTGTTTTTTATAGCCCAGGAGATTAAATATGAATAAAGGACAACGCGATGTGAACATATTGTATTTTTTTTAAACAGATTTCACTTAGTAAGCTTGTGGGATTTTGGGTTTGCGATTCCATGCAGCGTTAAGTATGTACCTTATTTTTAACGTAGGGGAATTTAAATAAAGCTTTCTTTTAATACGCAAGGGTTTAAACATACATGAAATATTTTTGTCAGAAATATTTTTTCATATACCTAAGCCTATAAATAGAAAGGCCAGCTCCATCTAATCCTTCCAACTAATACCATCATGACCAGGGAAATTATAATAACATTTTGGATAAAGCTTTCCTTCCTGGAATTCCAAGGAATTAGCTGTTACGTTAGTAGATCCCTGATTTCCTTTTACGACATCATGGCGATTATATTTGTAGACCATTACAACACATAATCATAACAGCCCATTAGAGTCCCACTGCAGGGATGAGCCTCCTCCCATGACGGAGGGATACTTGGCCTACTAATACCACGCAGACCAGAAGGATTGGTACAGGGTTTAAGTTCAGTTCAGTTTCATGTTTACCATCTTTTTATTTCGTAATGATAATATTTACAGATAGTCCCTTGGTCAAAATTAAAAACCTAAATAAATAATTAGCACAAAAAGAGCATTATTACAACAAAATTCCAAACAACAAAAATAACATAGTAATTATACACAAGCATGCCTTCAGAATCTATTTCAAAACTGTCATCGCTTAAACGATCCGAATAAAAATGACATTCAAGAGGCTTAGCAATATGGTTATTGTTAAAGGGGTACACCTGAGCAAACTCGGTTAACGTCAAAGAGCGGATTTTGACAGTTTCTATTTACAGATTATTATTGACAAACAGATGAAAGCAGGTAATCCACCAAATGATATTAATGCAACAAATCCCAAAGGATGTTTGGGAGGTGCGTCCCTTTGATTTTAACTTATTTGCAATATTTCTTATGGTGAAAGTAGAAAAAGACTACAAAAAATTTAATAAAATAGAACTTCACGAAATCGTGTTTAAAATTCTTCAAAAATTTGACAACATTAAATATGAATTCCTTAATTTCAAAACCAAGACGTAATAAACTTACAATTTAAGTTACGGCTGCTACGGCAGAAAAGCTGTGGCATGGTAGTGTTTGCTACCTTGGACGAATAACTTGGTAAAGGACATCAATTCTATCAACAACACTGTTATGTGAATGGAGCGTCAAGGAACTGAAGAATTAATGAAGCACTGAGTCCTAAGTAGAGCAGTGGACGTCCATTGAATGACATCCAGTGAAGGAGGAAAATCTTGCCCAACTATTCTTTGTATTGACTTTTAAGTCAAGTATTCCCCTTTTGACTTCGATGAGATAATATCTACCAGCTTTCCCGTAGTCAGCTTTCAGTTATGGATTCATATGGGTTATAACTTTTGTTTATTACTTTGTTTCCTCTCGGAAAGTACTATGAATGACGTTATTTTTATATAAAAAATATATTAGGACTTTCGTGTTTACGTTAAATAGTTTAGATAGCCCAGTGTACCTTACTTTCAGGTCAACTACTCCTCCAAACGAGGAAAAGGAATAAATAATGTAACAGACTATGATAAAAATTGGTGACCAAATTAAAACATGATTCCCGTGATGCCATGCCGTCGGGAACTAATTCTACAATTCATGAAAATTCGCGGATTGGTAATTTTTTTTTATGAGTTCGTTCAAAGTATTTTACAGCCTGAGGACAGCCGTCGGGACTAGCGCCGGGATGGGGTAGGAGCGTCGGTACGGACGTAATAGTGGGCGTCGTAACGGACGTCGGAATGGGCGTCGGGACACTGCGTTGGGACGGGCAACGCGATGAGCGTCGAAGTGGGCCTGAAGACGAACGTCTAGTGATGTGTCAGGACGGGCAACGGGGTCAGGCTAATATCAGGTGGACATTGGAACGGGTGTAAAAAGGAGCGTGTGCAGGTTTTTGGATGGGAATCGAAACAATCATCAGGACGAGACGCGGAACAGGCGTCGCTGCCGGTGTCGGGATCGGCGTGGCATGGCGTCTAGATGCACGTTGGGCCAGCCTTCAGTACGAGCGCGATTGTCGTTATGGGAGTATGAGCGAAGTCAGAATGAGCTTCGAAAACAGCTTCAAGATGAGTTTTGGAAAAAACGTTGCGATTCGCACTCAAACATCCGAGAGGTTGCGACAACAGAGCTTAGCAATTTGCATCTCTCATACAAA
Organism: Schrankia costaestrigalis; assembly: GCA_905475405.1. Classification (NCBI taxonomy): domain Eukaryota; kingdom Metazoa; phylum Arthropoda; class Insecta; order Lepidoptera; family Erebidae; genus Schrankia; species Schrankia costaestrigalis. The sequence goes on along the minus strand of FR997825.1, from coordinate 18,303,984 downwards.
ACGTTTTCAGTGTACCTATATAAATAGTAACAATTATTGCCAGCATCCTTTGGTTGAGGGCCATCCGCCCCACCACAGCCCGCGTATAGTAGTAACTGTCGTCAGAGACAAACTACAACAAAAAAAAATCCCTTTATTTATTTTAGTATCTAAATTAGCAGTTAAGTATACTTAATCTAGTCTAAACAAGTTCACGGAAAGGTTTAAACCTAACAGTTTTTATACAGTTCACCAAATTGGCATCACTTTGCTTGGCTACTTATAAGTGCTCCTAAAACAACTGCCACAATTCCAGACGTTAATAAATGCTGAAGTGGTATCGTGTGTTTCACTTAGACGACTTGAATAGAAACTTTTACGTTCCGCTTAAACAAACCCGGAATTAAATAAAATACGTACGATCATAAAAAAAATAGAAGCGTCGTCGGTGGACGAATGGGTAAAGTGAGTGGCTTGTTATATTAAATTTTGTAAAATTATTTTTTTATCTTTGTTATACTGTTTTACTTAAATTCATTAATTTATTAAGGTATTTAAAAAACATGTTTATTATTTACTATATTAAAAACACTATTGCTGATTTTGACAGTGCTGAAAGATGTCTAAAGGTAAAATTATCTATATATTGCTAATTCTGAAAAGCTCAAACAATTATTTTAAAGTTGTAGGTACTTAATATAAAAATATGACGAAATAATTGAAAACATTAGTTATGATATCGAAGACATTTAATGTTATATCTAGTTTATAAGAAAATTAAATTATAGTAATCTAACAAAGTAAGTTCAAACTTATTAATCAAGTTCGTTGGAGTTAAAAACCACAAGCTTAAAAAGATTTTACCCGATCTGACTACTATGAAACAAAAATTTAATAATTACTAATTTAATGTATACCTAATAACGTATAATTACAAAGGTAATTATTTTATAAACTTGTGTATCATGCACCTTAGCTTTGCTCTCGTATTACAGTACTGAAAAGATCAGACTATAGCAAATAATTTATCAAATAAATAAAAATATCATATGATTTTTCATACCAAAAGTAACCAAGGCTGGTTAACATTGTTGAGAGATAATATTACTTTTAATAGTCATACAATCATTGTAACTTCTCTAAAAAACAAAAGACTAAAACCAACCTAAACGTTCTGAAATAGCAAAGCGTACCATTTGTCACATAATAGCCATTATGAAAAGGCAACCTCATAAATGTGGACAACAGTTGACATACTAAAATACTCAGAACCTGCAGCATTTATATCATTTAAAGTTACCAAAATTATTGTGTAATAATAGTAATAGTACTGCTCTTGTAATATCTAACGTTTGTTGAAGCTCTCTTGTAACAACAGAGCTGTTGCTACGTGTGCAAGAGAAGCCATCAAACGCATATTCTGTTGCTGATTAATGATTCCAATGAAAGTTATAAAAGAACCAGTAACAATAATTCATGTCACTATGTTTGTACACGTTTGATGTTCAACAATGCACCGCAGCAAAGGGGTGATATTTAACTCAAAATCAATGCCTGCTCCATTGTATGCACACCACGTCTGCCAGGAGGGGGAACTTTATGTCTTTTGCTTATACTAATAACACCACCCCTTAAAGGGTGGTTCCTTTCGAATAGGGAGCATCCAAACTTTGTATGTTAATATAAACACTCGTGTAGGCTTCCTTGCGAACATCACAGAATTCAATGTACTAAAAGCGTTATTATTACATAAGCAGCCCCGCTGAAGGGTATAATTTGGTAAGGGCATGTCGAGTTTCTGTGTAAACGGGTTTGTAACATAGTTGGATTGTGTCTTTGTAGTAATTATATTATGGAACTGGTCAAATATGACAACTTTGCCCCGTGTTTAATGCGACAATCTTTTACATTTACAACATGATTTAATTTTTAACAAATCGTGAAGTTGAATGTGAAACATTTGTGCACACGGTCGGTACTTATTCTAAAACATAAATGTATTTTGTTTGAATAACCCTTTATTTCTATCGTCGTTTTCTGAGGTATTGAAATTTTATCTTATTTGAATAGTACATTTGCTGGCAGAATCTGTTTACAACATTTACCTCGGAGAGTGGTTTTTATCAGACGTAAGGTCTTGTCGTTACGTATATTACTAAAACAACAGTCTGTCATATAAAAGCTAATATTTAAGAACACAGTTGTATTGAATATGTATCTGTTAGTAAATTATAGCTTATGATCAGTTGCATCGGCGACTTATCTGTATCATTGTGTATCCAGGGGCCACTAAATTTCTTATTTCAGCTATTGCAGGTCATTATCGTAATGGGGTCCATGATCCCACCATGTCCTATCTTGTCCAGAAAAACGGTTGACTAAGAGCTACTGTCACACTCAGGCGACATTTCCTTCCACGTTGCATTTTTAAGTGTTGTACAAGAGGACTGTTATAGTTGAACGCGCTACCTGCACATGTAAGTATTTACAAATAAAAAGTACATAAGTATGTTTATCCGTTGTCTAGTCCTTATAGTACAAGCTCTGCTTAGTTTGTGACTAGATAGTGTTGCATAAAAGTGCGAGGAATATTGAAAAAACAAAAGATCCAAGCTCAAGATATAGGTATGTTTCCCTTATTTGGTCCATGGTCTGATTATGTCACCTTATTAAGTAATTTAATTTCTTATGAGGCATATCAAAGTTAGTTTATAAATTAGATTTTTGAACACAGATTTTATTAACAACTTTTTAATTTCATTGAATTCTACTAAAACGACCGTAACCGTTCAAAGGCAATCAAATCAATCTAGGTACTTTATGAAACAATCTATACAATTTATTTATAGAACTGTTTTTTCCAATGGCTGTATAGCTATAGGTATATAATTATTTACTACAGCTAATGACAATTACACAGTTATAATTACATATTACGAGATTTTGATGTAGGTATTCTAGGACAGTTCACGTTGTCTTTACAGACATAGTTAGGTACAACTAAGTACCACATTACTTGTAGAATATTATGTAAAATATAGTTAAGTACAGAACACAACGTCTAGAAGCCAATATAGAAGGAAACAAACAAAGAATTACATTAAGCAGGAAACATATCAGAGCCTTCTACGTAGGGAAGTAAAACTGAGGTCAACAAATGAAGGTATGGAAGATTTCAATAATAATTTCCTATTTAAACGACATAGGTACGTAGTTATGTAGTCAATTTGAATGTTTAATGCAGGGTAAGTATTCAGAGTGGCGCATGACAAATCGGGCCTATGGCTTAGTGGTGTTTACAGTGTCTCGGGTGGAGTGCTAGCAATATAAAGATGATCGGCCGACACGTTGCCTCATGTATAATGTGCATACAAATTTATATGGGGTGGGTATCAGGGTAGTGAAGGCGCTACACTGACGACTCAACTAGCACATCCTTATCATAAGAGTGTGGAGAGAGGAGGAGGTTATACGACACGTGTCCACCTAACGTCGCGACACTACCCCCCTCCTACTCCCCCCGCGCCCCGGACACGTGTAAGTGTACGTAGAATCTTGCTTACCGCGCTCCTACCAGCCTGACTACGAATTCGGAGTCGTTCGGAGTTTGTTCCGCTCTATATTTACATGAAACGAGAAAGATTTTTGTATTCGATGTAGACAAACCCAGTTTCCGTTTTGCGTTGTAACAAGACATATTCAGAAAGAACAGTCACACTTTTGCGTCGGTTATGATTATGAGTTTGACTTCGCTCATTTTAAGTTTAGTTTTGAATTGTAAAGTTTTGATCCTATTTACCATCTACATAGACGTTATTCTTAAAACGTTATTCTTATTAGGTAACATTATACTTAAATATAACAGTTTTGTTTGTACAGTCAGCTCCTTATATAAAGTGACATCTAACATAAATATTCAAATTTAAAGAAGGTAAATGTGCACCCAGCATCCATCATGTGAAATATATCGAAACAATTACATACCTTCGGCTCTGTGCTTGTTACTATTACTATGACGTCTTACGTGACACTTTGTATAAGGAGCTGACTGTACCAAAACTAACCTCTTTTTTTACAAAACCCACCAGACCAATGCAATGCACACGTTCATTCTCCTACACAAAGATTTGAATTGCCCGGGTTTCGAGACTGACACCTTTGTGCAGCAGTCACCGCACTCGTAGCAGAAGTTCATCCGTATCATATTATAGAATGATCTCGTTACAGTATAGGATAGCGGACTAGTAATCGGGCATGGCTGACCTCTATGAGCGACAGTTACCTATTACCGTCAGTTGGACCGCTTGCTTCTTTGCCAGATAAAGGCAATAAAGAAACCGAATTTTTTTAACATTTTTTCATACTTACCTTTGACATAAACTAAAAGTGCCTGTAAACCTCAAGATAAGACATTCGTGTACCAAAAGAGCAATCATAATTAAACTTAAACATACTATAATACATATAAACATGTAACTATGTTTGATAAGGATATCTAAGCCCTCTCTGAGCATTTAGCATTACCAATTTGCGGGTCATTGAGTCCAAATTGAGCTCGGCTTTGTGAAAGCCATTTTCTCCCTTTTTCATTTTTACGAGTGTTGCTTTGGCGTTGGTATACTAATGAACTTCATTTACCCGCCCATTTCATTAAAAATAAGTATAAGTTACTATATCCGTGTGGTGACGGAGTAAGAATACAATATGTCACCACCCCATCTCATCCCATGGGTGTCGTAAAAACCGACTAAGGGAATAACCGTAACTACTATCTTTACGAAATAAAAAGAAGGAAAACTTGAAATTAAACCCTATACCAATCCGTCTGGCCAGCGTGGTATTAGTAGGCCAAGTAACCCTCCGTCACGGGAGGAGGCCCGTCCCTGCAGTGGGACATTAATGGGCTGTTATGATGATAAGTTACTAGCTGATGCCCGCGGCCTTACCCGCGTTGTGTAAGTAGCTTAAATGTTATTCTACACCCTAAAGTACCTATATTCCAAATTTCATCAAAGTTAAAAATGCATTCAGTAGTTTTTTCCGTGAAAGAGTAAACAAACATCCATTCATTAATCCATCCATCCTCACAAACTTTAGCATTTATAATATTAACAGGATATGTACCTAAGGTATTATTAAGTTTTAGTTATTATACCAATTTTCTTAAGTTTACGATAAGAATAAAGGTACAATTAAATATTATGGTAGTACATTCGTGAATGTACATAATCAAATATGAATTATAACTTTCGTGAGTTGTATTCATAATTGTTCAAAATTATACGCTTGTATTAGTACTACATTTTGTATTACCCAGTTAATAGTATTACTCATTTTTATATTATTGTTCGAATACTGAATATATTTTTGTTATAATGTTAACAAGGACTTTTGAAAATAAATATTATGTTTTATTAATGTTCGTAGGTTAAACGTTACAGACAGTTGTTTTGTTAATCAGGAACTCAACAATTGTTGGTGAGCCAATTAAAATAAATAGAAATGTTTTTTTTTGTTTTTTTTTTAATATGATTACAATATTGACGACCTCGGTGGTGCGCCGGTAAAGCCAGCGGCTACCGCGCATGAGGTTGTGGGTTCGATCCCCACGCAGGACAATAATTTGTGAGATCCACAAATTATTGTCCTGAGTCTGGGTGTTATATGTGTCCGTTAATTGATGTTTGTAAAAGTCCCCGCGACACAGGGCATGATCCCTAGTGCGGGAGTTGTCTTTAAAAAAAAAAAAAAAATATAATACAATATTACAGTCTTTAAGTATACGTAAAATATTTAAATCGAGATCGAGAAGAGAAGAGATAATCATTATGTTGATATTGTAGCTAACAAACAGATGAACAACAACCATAAGTATTATAATATTCATACATAATTATTATAGCAACCAACATAATAATTACCTCTAATATTCTCCATCGTGGCCCATTTAACTGTCAAACACGCCATAATTGATTAACTTATTATGTCGTTAGAAAATCATTTGCAAACTCTTTGGATAAAAAAAATAAAAGAAAAATGTCACTCCAATGAATTTCAATAGATTATAGAGCGATGGAGCTTCTAATTGTCATTGGAAAGCACAATGCTTTTCAATTTGTATGTAAGGAGATTAAGCGACTATTTTATTGTTGTCAAATCGAATTAACCATTCATGGGATTTTTTTTAAACATACGTCTTATGAAATCAAAAATTCTTTCGATATGGGTTATATGGCTTCTAACACTATTGTAAATCATTCTACGGATATCCGCAGGCAACAAAAAATAAATTGGCACAAGTAATATTAAAATCTATTAACGTTTAAACCGACTTAGTACATTACAGTAGTAATTTTAATTTATGATCTTTATCGGCCATTACTACTTAAAAACCGATATGCGAAATAAATATAAAAAATAAGAAACTTTTAATCATTTGATTTCCCATATTAAAAGGCTGTAGATTCGTCTAGATAAGGTAGTAACGTCAGCAACACTTTCACATTAGTCAATATTTTTTGCTAGATTTGGTTATAACTTGTGATAGTAAAGAGGGCCAAGATTTAATAGCGAAGTAAAGGCCGATTTACACATCGACATGTACAGTAGCGAGTTAAGTACGAAGTAGCCCCCTCTCTCGCGTCTCGCCAACTTTACTCGCCAAAAAATAGGATGGAGATCTATTTAAATCAACTTAATCAACAACTTACTACTTAACTCGCTACTGTACTTGTCGATGTGTAAATCGGGCTTAAGAGCGTTTTGCGAGTTACTTGTACATTAAAGTAAGCATAGACAGTCGCTGGGATGGTAAAAGGACATTTTCTTTCGTTTGTCTTCAACATCTTTTCAGACTGTTATTGCGCACACCAGGTGATTCATTCACCTTATCACATCACGATAATGCAATTTTCATATTCACCTCGAAGGTGTTTGCGTCTAGATGTGTGTAGAGATAATCATTATACGATATTACACTGTATTAATGAGTTAAAATTAAAACACATGTCAATAAACGGTACTTGATATTAACAAAGTGTCGTAATCGAGATTGACACGTAAATAATATTGTAATATCGTTAAAATTTAACACTAATGAATAGAGTAGATCCAAGTGACAATTAAACGTGATGTAACATTGTATTAAACATTATTTAAAGTTCATTGCGGAGCGTGCGTACTGCAAACGATTGTCGAAACACAACGCATGACGAATGGGAGCGTTGTTGGCGACACATTTCCATTAGTAGGGGAACTTTTAATATTTTGTAGTCTGTTTCTAATTGCCCCTACAATACATTAAAAATTTTCAAGCCTTTCATTATAATTTTAATGGAAAAATTGCGAGGGACGAAATGAATAGTAGGTGTAATAAGTCGCCCAAGTATACTTAATTTTCTAAGAGGATTTAAAGGGGAGAAATGTTCCCTGCTGGTACGGCATACGAATTTATCATCGCTATTCTTCGTTTCTGTGTCAGGAACATTGTACGTTTGTGATTATACAATGAGTGTATAGCTATAATGTGTACATCTTTATAAGTAGGTAGCTATATTTAACTTCATTGATTAGTAACATCGTACTAATTGCAAACATAGAACTCTTCCCTCCCTCTTTTCGACAGATTATCAAGTAAGCCGCTCGTAATTAACTTTAGTCCGAGAAAAGTCCACTTGTAGGTATAGAGTAGAGTTAACATGCTCACTGGGGAACTGCAATTGTTCACTGTGATACTATGTACTTAGTTCATTATGGACTTCTTGCGTATCTGAGCTTCTTTCAAAATATTTTCCTAACGGTAGTCTCATAAAGCGGCCATCTCTTATGCTGCATGTTCCCATTCTGATCTTTGACTTAGAGTAAAGTCACAAATTTCGAGAAGTAATAAAGTCTAATTTTATTTCCCATACCGCATCACACTGTCTCATTCCTAGTTGCAGTAGTATCATTTAGGCAGCTTCTTCTCCAGCTATGTCCATCTTGTAGGTTAGCAAGTTCTCTTCCCCTTTATAGCCCAAGAAATTAGGGCAAATTTGTTGTGGCCATTATTGTATCCTAAAAAAATGTATAATGTGACTATAACGTTATTAAATTCATTATTTTGGAAATAAAAACACAATAAACGCACAATAAGCAATATTATTTAGATGAAATTTTATTAGCTTAAAATACTGAGAAGCAAAAATAAACAAAGTGCGATTTTTTTGACGCCGAGTATATTACCTTGACATAGGAAGCGATGGAAGACGAAATTAACATTTTTGGGACATCAAACGCGTTGGCATCAATTCCAGCAATAATATAAGCAGCACACAACTTCAGTAAATCAATAACCATCAAACAAAACAAAAATGAATTAATTTATAAGCAGTATAAATTAAAACAATTTCAAAGTGAATGGCATTCGGGTTAAACCAACGTTTGGACAGTCAATCAACATAAAGCTTGATAGAAAATGATAATGCAGCGACACCGACACACAAACTGTGTACATTCGCCTTTAATGTCGTATGATTAAACATGAACTGAGGACTTTATCAAATTTTGGCACGCGTTTGTTCGCTAGGGCTGACGATAGATGTTTGCAGACCGCGCATGGATGCATGCTCCTCTCAGATAGAGCCGTCAATACGTCAGTTAGCGACATCCCTGACTGATTGCTTGATAAATAACTACATAGCAAAGTATACATTTATTTTTATCTAATAATGTTTCTTTTCTAATTAACTTAGATTAGTGTGCTTCGGGTATAGTTGCTTCCAGCTAAAACTATTGGCTGCTCTATTAAAATAAAGTTTTAAGTGACGTCATGCTAAAAAAGTTTGTGCGAATATTATAAAGTTTAATAATTTATTAGTTAGGTAAATGGAGCTTTAATATATTTTACCTAAAGACAATTCCAGCTCTAGATTATGTAGATCATGAACAGTGTCGGAGAATTGTACATGTACAAACATCAATGAAACGGACACAAATATCATCGAGACGCATTCTTGTAACACAGGCCTCTACAAAATCTCGTTTCTGCCCCAGCCGATCTTTTTCTGTCCTCATGCAACGACTTTCCGCCACCTTAAACAGATAGTCAGTTTTCAGCCCAGTTATTCCTATACAAATTAGATCAAAATTAGCTAAGTAGGTACTTAGCTAATTTTGATGTAATTTGTAAAATTAATAAAAAAATATTTTCTATGAATCATTCGAGTATACAAAATTACATATTAAACGTATTTTCTTATATATCTGTTTTTTTTATTTAATAATATCATTAATACATGTTTTGTTATGTTTAAATAAAATAACATTTCCTCAGCTGAGATTATACAATGTAGGCATCATCTGAGTACTCTAGCAGTGTATGGGCGCGGGAGCGTGAGTCGAGCGGACATTACGGATGTTCACTGCGATCTGCGAAATTGTTATGCTTTGTTGCGCGGATATGACACATTTGTTTACTCTCAGATAATTAAAGGGGATCAAATCTATTGTAAAAGCCAGAAAACTATACTTTGACCGCTGTAAAGTTGACCCTCCCAATCCTATGCGCGGGGGATAATTATACGGATATCTCAAGATAAATCCCCTCTTCGTTTTATTGTATAAGGTAATTACTTAATTTAATTATTTGAGTCGTGTGAGTGGCAAATAATAGACTGATTTTATTTTATAGACACATATTAGCAACTATCAGGAAGGTCGACTTTATAGGCTGTCAAACTTTAGAGATTTAACTTAAATATATCTTGCTTTTGATGTCCCTTGATGAAGCATCACATATCATGTCCGTCGTGGCCACCTCTACGATACAAGAACTGGCAGAAGCTACTGCTGGCGCTGTTAGACTAAAAGAGTTTTCAACTGAAATGACCAGCTAAGAAGAAAACTAGGTAGTGTTTATTTAATAGTGAGAATGTTAAGGTAAATGACTTCTTACAGGGCTGAGTTAATTTTAAATTCATTGCTTTTAAACTTCATTACTTGTAGGGTAAATTTCAAAATGATGTCGTAACATCATTCCCATTGCCTGTTAAATAAAACCTAGTTCATAACCAGAGCGCTGATGGATCAATAAAAAACAAAAACCAACATGCCTGAAATCATAATCTCCCAAACATGTCCTAATGAACTGCGAGTAACAGTATGATAAATGTGCGAATAAAGTAATATCAAATAGTAAGTTTCGTATGTCGTTGTGGTGTCGGGGCGTGCAAGATGCGGCGCCCCTTCGCCATCCGTCAGGCTGTCGTGCGAGCGCCACTACACGGCTATGCACTTAACTTCCCACCAACCGTACATGTGTCTATGGCGATGAGGGGCTAACTTGCTACTTGTTAATAGTTATGAAGGGCCACGAGTGGTCATCCCACAGACACAATTATGAGCTGCAAGATAGATAGCCCTGAATTTAGTTGCGATGTCAGTTTAATGTGAATTGCGATTCATGTTGCGGCTAATTCATATTACCAATGTTTGTAGGTGATACCTTTCCGGAGGGAGCTTTTTCGTTAAGATGGAAATCTTATTAAGTATGCATGTTTCGTAGCATTTCTTTTACCTAAAAACTTTTATTTGGCCCGCAGGATTTTTATCCTGCGGGCCAATTAAAATATCACCACTCATTTTTATGAGTGGTGATATTTTAATGAATAAATGAAATACTTTTATTTACTATCAATCATAAGAATAACGCATTCTAAATTAATTTCGGCAAATGTTAGTACAAAATATGGGAAAAGCTGTTAATTCAGCTAGTAAGTATCTACTGCTTGTCAGCACAGGTGTTAGTGTTCAGTGACACTCTTCCCTAAGGTGTTATTTTCAGACAAGGTATTACGGTACGGTGACAGTTTCTACGGAATAAAATATTCTCGTATTCATTTCAGAATATACCTACCTAGTTTTTTAAATAATAGAAAAACAGAGTATTAAGATCATTTCGAACTACAATAGAACATTAAACAAATCTTAATAAGAAAATAAACGAATGCGTTCAAAATTTTAGGCCGCTGAAATTAAAAGCAACCGTTCTGAATTCAGTAAAAAGATATTGCAAGCTACTAGCTATCTACAGCCTTTTCCGACGCTGCCAGGGACGAGAACGGCCAGAAATAAAATAGAGTAAAGTACATCCTGATCCTATTTGTTCCGGACAGTAATTAAGTTTCGCAACACTCGTTAAAAGTCCTCACAGCAAAGGGATAATGTACATTCGTGTTATTCGGTTTAAAACAAATTAATTAGTAAACAAGAAAGGCCTTACGAACATTGCGACGTTGCAATGGAATTATTTTGATTAAATATTTTAAAATAATCCTTTGTAAAACCTATGGAAGATATTTTTTTATATTTAAATTAAATAATTTGGACTTTACCTACACATAATGACTGAGCAGTACCAACTTCTAGAAAAGTTGATGTTAAGAAAAGGAGAGCAGGTTCTCCAATCGGTTTTATTTTTTTTAAGTTTGTTACCTTTAATCTCAGTAATTTTGTACTTCTCTATTTTAGTAAATGTTAGTAGGTAAGTATATTAATAGTAGTAGGAATAAGTACTTATTCTTTCAAGTCAGCTTTATTGCGATTTCAATAACAATTTCCTTTTTATTTATTTTTATGCGTACCTACTTTAATAAATTCAATAATGACTTCTTCGTAAGTATTTACGTAACTGAGATAACCAAAGGTCTCATCCAGTTAATTCACTTTATGCTTTTGGCAAAAAATCATAGATATCTCATATTTCTGTGATAACAATACACTATCCAAAATTGTGTACTTAGGTACGAAAATACTGTTTAAGTACCTACGGGATTTCATCAGCTTTTTCAGTCAACGAAAGCTTTAAAAACCTTATAACTGCTGTAACGTAAAAGCAATTTAACACAGCAGTATTCAAATCCTAATAGCACCAGAATACCAAAATGAACAATAAATAGTACGAATAGCCGCAATTAAGCGACAATCAACGCAATATAAAGCTGTACCTACTGAAACGAATCGCCAATGGATAATCATTTTTCTTGTGTACCCAATTATTTACCTAAATAAAATGTAGGTACGTTTATTGAATATCGGCTCTAACCTATCGGCAAACCAAAGCATTATACTTAAATTTATCACAAAACTTTTTAAAATAATTGTTAATTTGGCTAAAAGTAAACTCGAATAAAATAGATAACAAAGAAAATGGCTCTTCTTTGTTACCTACCATCTTATACTGGTCATATTTGCCTTACAGTACCCGGCCGTAAATATTGCACATCGACCTGTGGAAAGAGACAATCGGTCAATTTCGGCTTCGTAGAGCGTCATCTCTGTCGCACACTATTCATAATAATGTTTAAAGGGTACGTATGCCAGTCGTAACTCCATACCCACGGATAAAGTTAATTGCTCCTTCATTTGATAATTTATTATTAAATAGTATTTATTTATATGTTAATATTATTTGTACGTAATATCCTTTCCCCAAAGTTATTTTATGCAATTTTAGCGTGCAAGTTTCCCTATGTCCACTAAGATCCATTGAAAAGATCCATTGATGGATCTTTTTACACTTAAAATCACACACTTATGTCCACGTTAATCCATGATCCGAAAGTATTTTAAAAATGGATCTTTTAGCACTAACGAGTGTAATAAAAAACATGCAATCTTCTTTATCAACCTTAAAACTTTACTGGCAGAATTTTAGACATTCAGACAACAGATGTAACGTCACGGTCGAATCATCACAACCAATTTATAAATAATTAAAGTTTTTATGTTTCGTTATGGAACCATCCAATTTTAAATACATAATATCAAAAATAAAAAGCGGTAGGTATTATGCGACGGCTTCAAATACCACAAGAAGACGCCGTACGAGCAGGATTTAGTACTATGGAGATGTCGTTTTTGTATTTTTCATCTCGCTTTATAGTTTCTAAAATAACCTAAATATTTATATTTCTCTTGCCCAATTTTTTATTAAGTCTTGTATGCCACTCTTCCAAACAAAATTGTTTGTCCGGTGGCGTTCACCAAATACGGACCAAATATTGCTCACACCAATCAATCAATCACCACCCCATCTCAAATAAATTAAAATAAAAAAAAAACATTTATACTTATGTTACTATTAAAATTTTGATTGGTTTTCTATACTTTTATTTACTTATTGAAAATGGCTACTGCAGATGCAGCTTTATAATGGATTTTGAAAATATTTTCGGATCATGGATTAAAGTGGACATAAGTGTGAGATTTGAGTGGAAAAAGATCCATGGATCTTTTCAATGGATTTTAGTGGACATAGGGGCAAGTTTTCGTCAACAATCTTTTAGGCTCCGCCCCCTTGCAAGTTCGTGTCGACAGAGATGCGACAAAGATGATGCTCTACGAAGCCGAAGTTGGCCGATTGTCTCTTTACAAATAAAAGTCCATGTGCAATATTTACGTCCGGGTACTTACTGTACATGGATGATGACCATACATGATCTCATCATCATCATATCAGCTACTGGAAGTCCACTGCTGGACATAGACCTCCTCCAAATATTTCCGCCTTGATCAGTCCTGTCAAGGAGGACCCTCATCCACCGGATACTCTTAATCACTAAGGCCTCGTTTACGGAGAAGCGGGGTGTCGGGCGTGGCGTGTGGCGTGGCGTTAAACGGGGCGTCGGACGTTTTTTCTGTTTACGCTGGGGCGGGGCGTGAAGCGGCACGCATCATCGCACGCGTAAACACAAACTTATAGCAAATGACGTTGTTTATAGAGAAGCGTGGCGTTGCCCGCTGCGGCGCAGGCCGCGGCCCTCGTCGCGGAGCCCGCGGCGATACGTTAAGTGTATAGCGAAGCACGCGGCGGCGTACGCTCGTCTCGATCAAATCAACTAGTTTAATATATAGCCTCATCAGGAATAGACGCTGCGTGCGACGCTCTATTTCAAACAAATGTGTCAAAAATCGCTTCTCCGTAAACATACCCATACAACGCCATATATTTGAATTCAGTGCGGGCCGCCCCGCTCAACGCCACGCCCAGCGCCCGACGCCCCGCTTCTTCGTAAACAAGGCCTTAGCCTGCTCACCGCCACTTTAATCGAACAATCCTGAGCGCTATCGCTCGGTCACTTTGGTCACAGCACAAACAAATGGTAAGATTAATAAAAAGCAAATTTAAAAATTATATCCTTTATTAAAATAATTCTCAATGAAGCTACATAACATGACACGAGTCTTAATATATTAATTCGTTACAAAATTATATCTTATCTCCGACATTCTATACCAACAACCACTAAGTCTAAGTACACCTTGGTATTCTTACAGTCCCCAGTGAAGTAACTAAAGCAAGTAAGCTAAGAATACATTCGAATATGTGTTTTATTAAAAGAGGTTAAGTGTTCAGTAGTTTGATGTATTTGGTGTACATGCAAATGAAGATATAGAATTCAATCTTCGCTTTTTCTACCTTGCATACGGCAGAATACTATATAACTGTTTTGAACTTGTTATTAAACGCGAAAACAGTCCAGATATAAAGGCAGGGAACGGTAATCATGAACTGACTTCACTCCATCGTTCGTCTACATTTTGGTGGTCTAATCCCCGTACCGTACGCGAACCGTTTCGTTCATACAGTGGTCACACCCAGATGGCCACCACCACGGCTTACCGCCAAGCACTCGCTTTAACTTCAAAGGGAACTAGTAGACTTGCTTATAAGAAGTAGGTGTCACAAATAAATGAACAATGAACATATTTTATACTCTATTACGCATTAAAATAGTTCCAATTTAGGCTAGTATGGATTACAATTCGCTTAGCTAAAGCTTAGGTAGATGTGTATTAGGTAATGTGTATAATGCAAAGAGTAACAACAAAGAATTCGGTTAATTAACGATAAATTATGTAAAACATTGTGTAACTTAGGATTAATTATTTTGTTGCATATTATTTGCTCTGGCTATTGACAAAAGTCTATATTATATAATTAAGGTTAAACAATTGCGTTAAAATTAAATTAAATCGTAGTTATCAATTAAATTAATATTTATATTATGTCTTTAAACATCTATAAATGAAAGTTATTGTCTTTTATTAATGTCTAAATATTACGTATAATTTTATTCTAGAAACCATTTAGCATTAGTTAAAGGAAATCTAAATTGTGATATCTGTAGTGGACAAAAGGATGTAAGTAATGTTACTCCTTGAAACTAAAAATAAACATAAAAATATCTACGACAGAAAAAAATTAGGCACAATACCTAAAATTATGTCATGTCTACCCTTCATTTCTCTTAATTTTTGTACTAGAGTGACCGTGGCATTATAAGAAAATTTTATCAAACCACCTATACTACGCTTTGAATTAATTATAACACATTAGTTAGCCAACAGTCTACAATTCAAATTCTGTATACATCATTATCTCAGCCAACCACAGAAGAAAAAATCAAGTGGAATTGCTAAGTAGCCGTGGTACACGTGTCACTAATACGCGCTGGTTCGCTAACTTGTCGCTGAGGTCATAGGAACAACTAGTTAAAGTATATAATTGCCAGAACTGCGAAAACCGCCATTTATGGACGACGGCGTAATTAACTCGAAAATTTAGTCTAGTTAGATTACAAATTTGGCGACAGCGGTTCCTATAGTGAATTAGTTGTATTGCATTTCCACTGGATTTTTCTTCCCGTAACCTAATGTGCATAGGTCTTTTAAAGTAACTTCTGTATTATAACGAAATTAGTGTGCACTGTGACAAAGGCATTTTGGCAAGAAAGGAAAAATAAACTTAGACATTTACTAACAAAACAATCATGACCTTTCTAATGAATACAAAACACTTCATACATGAAACTACTAACAGGAATGTATTAAACATAATCGAAACTACAAAGTTTATGTTGTCTGTTAAGGTGCTACATTTTAAACAAACTAAATTATAATTATGTAGGGATTGTTTTATGTATTCCGTTACAGTAAAATAAAAGTAATAATTATTAATCCCGGGACGTTATTTTAATTATTATTGAAATATGGCGACGTTTGACGGTTATACTCGTAATCTATTAATCTATGGATTGCAAAAACACTTACAATGCTAAATAAAATCAAATAAACTTAACATGACATCTATAATAAAAACAACTCTAAATAAAATAATGTTATAAAGGAATACACAAAATTGTGCTAACAACAACTAAATAATATAAAATAAAAAAAATGTAAACAACGAAAAAGATATTTAAAATATAATATAAATATTTTCTTAGAAATTTAATGTATTTTTAGGATTTCAAACCCTGTTTCCATCACTTCGTTGCCCATCTTACAAAACTCTTTCTTAGTAGTACGTATAAGTATTTAAGAAGGCTCCTTCTGTCAAAACCAACTCAGGTGTCACCGGAGCCTAAAAGATTGTTGTTTCACCAAACGTTGCGTGAGAAAGAGAAAAACTCATAGAAAAGCAGTCAGAAACGTGCACACGCACACGCGCTCGATTGTATTTATTACAAATCAAAATGTCATTCAAAATATAAATATTGTTCTTCTTGATTGTTAGGGTTGACACTAATACTAGCTGTAGGTAGTTACCTAAAAAGTAATAAATCAGGAGTAAATAAAGATAACTAAAATGGGTTTTTAAAAAATATTTTATTGTAAGTTTTGTTGCGGAAGACACACCAAGCGAGACATCAATAATTGATAAATCAAGATAAATAATTTATCTTGTAAGTGGTGTAGGTATGACACCGTAAAACATTATAATTTTTAATATATTTTTTTAAGTTAAGCTGTTTATTCTTGAGGCAGTTTTTTAGACCGTGAATCGTTAATAGGGGTTCCATACAGTACACAATAATATCTTACTTCACATACAGTACATGAAGTTAATTTTAGCTGGATTTATAAAAAGGAAGAAAAATCATAAAATAAATAATAATCATAAAATCTGGAAATGATAGTTGACAAGAAATGATACTTGATCAGTCATTCAGATACCGGGGCGGGGGTGAGTCACGTAAACATTAAAAAAAAAATACAAAATGAATTACAAAAAAAATACAGTTTGTGCAATGTGACAGCATTAGCTATGCTCTATTGACTATTGTAATAATAGGTGAATTTTGACAGTTGATTTTAGTCAAGAATGTCACTGATGTAGGTATTTTATCTAACTGGTTATGCATCTGATAATAATTGGATCTCTTTGATAAAAGAAATTACGAAACTTCTTACTGGCAAGCGATACGTAATTGTCATAAATGACATAAATTAAAGTTTATTGAAGTTTAAAAAAAAATATTCGGTAACATTCGACGACGGTCGGCTCGCTGTCGTACCTCCCCTCCTCCGACCCGAGGGGTGCAGAAAGTGGAGGCGAGATGCAAGATGTCGATGGCGGAAACGAGCACGGTAAAATTTCCTAAAATGGTTTTGGAAAAAAGGTAATTGCGTACAAACTTTAGAATGTATCTAGTCAATATAAAATTATTTGAATTTTCGAATAAATAATCTATTCCTATTCCCAAAATATATTTACCTTTATAAACGTTTAATCCTATTTTATTACGCTAAAAGTTGTCATAAAATGTGCATAGAATTATGAACTTTGAAGCCTCATAACTTGTAAATGAATATTTTTTTTACTGTTTTATTAATCAATAAGATTAGATAATAACGAGACAAAACGATATTATCTATAGTTTTGAGTATTTATTATCTAACGAAGGAGGAATTAACTTTCTTTGTTTGTATGGAACTGCGATTGAATTGTTTCCCCTTAATGTTTAATATCGAATACTCAGTTCTGCAATACATTGCATCTGTGAAATAATCAACTTCTAAATCGACGTAATCACAAGATACGGCCTTTTATGCACCTAGAAGTACATTTATACCATACATAAATAAATTCTCGTGTTATTCGTAGGCCTAGATTACTGAGCAGCTTCCTTACAAACCTTCATAGCTTTTCTACAAAGCACACCATTCGTCGCAGAAGGATGCCATCCCTAGCGTGGTTACCTTCTCCATTCGTCAATCATTTGTTTTTCTATTACTATCTATCTATTCAAATAAAGAGCACTCGTAACCGACGCGCATGTATAACTCGCTTAATGAATGTGGACGAGGCCCAATTTGTCTGCCAGGATCGTGACAAGTGTATGTATTTATCAACTTATCGTAGCCAACTTTCATGAATCCATGTCACTACATTTTAACTTCGCAATACTTTCTTATCTCACTATTTGACACAATATCAACTAAAGTGACATCACATAGTGGTACTTAAACTATGTTCTTCTTGTATGCCTCTTTTACCAAGCAGAGTATTCCCATCACTATCGAGTCGCCTTCGACACCTTTTCGCAATCAAAGTTGAACGGCTAGAAGTTATTGCAAATGGTTGCTAAAATGTCATTTTTGAAACTGTAATTTCTGTACATGAGCGAAAGTCTCTGGAATCCAACTTCAAGCCAAGTTAGATTGTGCGATCTGTACTTTTCATTCCACATCCATTTTTATTTAATCTTTACTAAACATACTTCCTAGATGTACAAACTCTTTTACTTGCATTACCTACACCAACCACCATTTTATTAAAACAGCATTCTTTTTTAAACAAATCCTTACATTGTATTTAAAATTAGGTATAAATTCTATAGCTACTTACTATCTACTTACTAATCTAAATGGTCATATATTCCTTTACCAGGCTTTATCAATAACTAAAATATAATATCATTCACTAAGTAACAAATCTAGGCATAAATTCTTCAGCTAACTAAAAAGGAATCCTGTACATATTTACGTACGATATCAACAGTATTCAATTTAGAATTATATAATTACTAAGTACTTTGTTACTCATCAAATGATCACACAATTACCAATATTTGTACTATACTTAAGTACTGCATCTCGACACGATTAGGCAAGACCTAATTTTGTTCCCATCCTAACGATCTATCGACTGCCATTTTCCATTGCTTGTATCTCATTTCCCTTTCGTCGTCGCTAATTTCTGGTGAATAAGTAGTACCGGTGGCCATAGGGATGATAGCCCCGCGTTTAGAAGGTTCCACGCCCCAATACGCTACTAAGGCTGCACCTAACGCAGTACTTTCAGTAAATCCAGCTCGGTTCACGTTTATACCAATTAAGTCTGCCTGCATTTGCATCACCAGTGCATTTGAAGTCATTCCGCCATCAACCTGGAAAGTTAATTCATCTATGACATAACACATATAAGATAAATACGATTTATCGACTAGAAATTAATTCAAACTTCTTTATTGCGCACTATAATTATATTTTACTTTATACTTTAGAACGGCATAAGGTTTTTTATATACATATTTATTTATGTACAAAAAAAATACTAAAAATTTATATTTTATCTGCCTACTTATGCTGAAACTCACAAAAATCTTCAATACCAAGCATTTGGCTACTTTTCTAATAGTGCTACCTATCGAATTAAGCTGTAACTATTCTGTTTTACTTTCGCTTCAACCTACTTGTGATAATAGCGCCATCTGTTTACTTTAAGCTGAAACTAACAAAACTTCGTTTCTTTGTAGCAGTTTCATCTATTGGCTGAATCCGTTACTTTAATAATGCCATCTGTCCACATCCACTAAAACTCACAAGTGTTCTGAACGTGTTTTTGGACCCTTTTTTATAACAGAGCCATCTATCGATTTAATCTATAACTCATATGTCACTTTCGCTTTGTTCAACGAACATTTGCAACAGTGCCACCTACCGATTTAAGCTACAACTAAAACATATATCTTTTCACTTGAACGACCATTTATTTGTAACAGTGCCACCTATCGATTTAAGCTAGCCAAACGTAAGCCATAACTAATGTCTCTTTAGTGAATTGAGTGGAAATTAAGTGTTATTTCCACTCATTCTTTATTTATTTATTTTAAGTCAAACTACATAAATAAAATGGTGGAAAATATAATAACAATCGAGTAATTTCTGTTCTAGTTCGTAAACGTAATTTAAAGTTGTAAGGTAAAAAAGTGGTCTTGTTATTGCAGTACACCGTGCATTTTACTTTCTATCCATACTTTAAAAATTATGTTAATATTTACCTTCAGTATCTGCAGCGGGATCCCACAGTCTTCGTTCATCGCATCAAGAATGTCCTTCACTTGATAGCAGACAGCTTCTAAGGCTGCCTTCACTATGTGATTGGAGTTTGTATCTTCAGTTATTCCGCATATAACACTGAAAAATAGTAATTAATATAGTCTGGTTTTAAAATGATTTTATATAAATGATTAATAACAGCTTTTGGTCACAATGGCCTAAAATTTTAAGTTAGACCAGCAAATATTTTAAACAAAAATAGTTGTTTTGCACATGAAAACAGGCTATGGAGCATCCCATTGGAGGGCACAGCCCACAGTCACACAAGACATAAATATTCAAATACATACTAACCCTCTTGCATCCTGTCTCCAATACGGTGCATATAACCCACTGAATGCTGGTACAAACACAACACCACCATTTTCCGAAGCTGTCTCTGCAAGGTCTTGTGATTGTTTTGCACTTTCCAAGAGTCCTATATTGTCTTTAAGCCAGCCTAATGCTGCTCCAGCAACAGCCACCTACAACAATTATATTAATCTTTTTTAACATAGGAGTTTTTGTAAGCCAGCTTTAGGACCCCTATAGAAACCTGCCTACTGATTACAATTCAATGTGTTCATTAACCATACCCGTCGGAGTTACGGGTTGGGAAACGGTACAGTATTAAAAACTTGGTTTAGTACATACAATAAAGAGTTTACAGATGTAGAAAAAGAGGCGCGGTATAAGGTAGACTCCACACGCTGTGAATCAGTCACGTCATAAATATAGAAAGACATCAGCTGCTTGATGGTTACATCATAACAGCCCATTAATGTCCCACTGCTGGGACGGGCCTACTAATACCACGCTGGCCAGACGGATTGGTAAAGGGTTTAATTTCAAGTTCACCTTCTTTTTATTTCGTAAAGTTAATATTCACGGATACCTAGTTCCTTAGTCGTTTTTAACGACACTCATGGGATGAGATGGGGTGGTGGACATATTGTATTCTTACTCTGTCACCACACGGTATTGCTTGATGGTTGCGACAAGGCGTAGGATAACACACCGTATAAATGAAGATGTCTACATCCAAAATGGGAACTCTTTTGAAATGAAATATTTGATAATCTGTTTAACTAACAAATACAAAAATTTAACATATCCAAAAAATATAATAACATTTAATAAAACAAAACTCACCGATCCTTCCAAAGCGTAATGAGGTTGTGTCTTACTCCCCAACTGATATGCAACTGTAGTTAATAGTCCTCTACTAGAATTAACACGGATATCCCCTGTGTTGTAAAGCACAAAACACCCTGTACCATAAGTTGCTTTAGCCTGGCCTTGTTGTAAACACATTTGGCCGACTAAAGCCGCTTGTTGGTCACCTAAGCATCCTGCTATAGGTATACCTTTAAGAGGTCCGTCGGATATATGACCGTACACCTGTAAAAAAAAATATTTTGATTAGCCTTTTTAATCTGTTTTATTTTAATGTAAAGGTTATTTGTTATTGGTCATCTTAAGGATCGAAGTTTCAAAAAAATTTTTAGGCTGAACGTTTTCATCATTGTGTCTGCCTAGCTTAGTGTCTGTTTGACAAACAGATACTATCATACTTTTTAAATTATCTTCATGTAAACAGAAAGCCCGTGATTGCAATTCGACTTTTACAGGCTGGCACAAATACTTTTTATTCTACTTATCATCATCATCATAACCGCCAATCGACGTCCACTGCTGGGCATAGGCCTCCTCCTAGTATTGCCACCTTGTGCGGTCTTGTGCCTTCTACTTATAAATACTACTATTCACTTTTTATAAATACTTGGGATTTCGTAATAGGAGTCTATGAAAATCTAAATATACATGTATGTATTTAGAAGCATATGGTACTTATCATATGGATAACTGTAAATATATTCTTGTGCAACCCTGCAAGCTTATCATAAGGTTAAACAATTATCATTTAACCTCTTTAAACATTTTTAGAGCTGCATACTCTTATCTCTAATGTTTATTAGAATATAATTCTCCGTAATGTTACTTATTTACCTCTGAACTAGATTTAATTTCTGGTAACACAGACTTGGGCACTTCGAAGAACTTTAACAGTAATGGATCCCAATTCAATTTTTCTATATTCATAATCATTGTCCTTGAAGCATTTGAGACATCGGTAACATGTTTACCACCATTCGGACCACCTGTAATATCCAGAGAATGATATTAAAAAATAAAATATCCATAATCCCCGTAGTGACAGAGTAAGAATACAATATGTCAGCACCCCATAATCTCATACCATGGGTGTCGTAAAAACCGACTAAGGGATTATCCGTAAATATTATCTTTACGAAATAAAAAGAAGAAAAACTTGAGTGTGGTATTAGTAGGCCAAGTAACCCTCCGTCAAGGGAGGAGGCCCGTCCCTCAAGTGGGACATTAATGGGCTGTTATTATGATAGGTAAAAAATAAACAATTTTATAATTAATATTAAACAGTATTATAATTATGGTGATAAAGTAGAAAAATATTAATGGTTAGACATCCATTTATTGTCTGATTTTTCACACTTGAGCCCGATTTACACAGCGACAAGTACAGTAGCGAGTTAAGTAGTAAGTTGTTGATTAAGTTGATTTAAATAGATCTCCATCCTATTTTTTGGCGAGTTAAGTTGGCGAGACGCGAGAGAGGGGGCTACTTCGTACTTAACTCGCCAAAACATAGGATGGAGATCTATTCAAATCAACAACTTACTACTTACTCGCCACTGTACTTGTCGATGTGTAAATCGGGCTTTAGTTTCACATAAGTTCTCATAGAAATGAGATATGCTGAATCACATACAAGATTCTTAGTAATATAAGGTTACAATAGAATAAGGTTTCATACTACAGTATGTTTATTAGTTGTCTAGTATCCATAGTACATTTTCTGCTTAGTTTGACACTATAAGTCAAGTCCAATGAAAATGAATTTTAATTATTTTCTTAAAGTAAAGTTAAAACACAAGAAACACAATAATTAAAGTTAAACCAAAAACATACCAGTCAGGTTCCATATAATCCATGTGTCAACAGTTCCAAAGCAACATGTTCCTTTTTTCATACCAGTTTTAACTGCGTCAACATTGTCACTTAACCATCTTAATTTGACAGCGCTGAAGTATGGTGATAAAGGAAGTCCGCAAAGTGGCTGTAAGTTCCATAAGGTTTATCACCACAAAACAAACATAACTAAAAGATATTTATAAACTACTAGCTAACCCGTGCCCACTTCATTGAGCGGCAAAAAAAACCTGTCCCTTTTAAAAATATATTTTACTAGCTGATGCCCGCGGTATTACCCGCTTAATTGTTATTTTACACCATAAACTACCTATATTCCAAATTTCATCAAAATCCATTTAGTAGTTTTTGCATGAAAGGGTAACAAACATCCATCCATCCTCACAAACTTGCATTTATAATATTAGTAGGATAGGATAAGCAAAGGTGTGTCACTTTAGTGCCTAACAAATAAGGTGAATATTATCTTCACTAAATAAAAAGAAGGAAACCTTGAAATTAAACCCTATACCAATCCGTCTGCAAGCGTGGTATTAGTAGGCCAAGTATCCCTCCGTCAAGGAAGAAGGCCCGTCCCTGTAGTGGGACATTAATGGGCTGTTATGATGAAATATGTATGAAATAAGTTGACAATTACGAATTTAAGCTCTCTAGATATATCAGACCCACAGCTAAAAAACCGGTCAAGTGCGAGTCTGACTCGCGCACCGAGGGTCCTGTACAAACCTATTTATTTTCCCGCCAAATTGTGATAACGTCAGGATTCAGCTGTTTAAATACTATTTTTCCCGCCAAAATTCTGTGACGTCACGACTCATCTGTCAAAAATTCTATGACGTCACGTCTATCTGTCAAAATTGACAGCTGTCAAAAGTGACAGAGGTATCAAATATTTTCCCGCCAAAATAATATGACGTCACAAATCATCTGTCAAAAATTCTGCGACGTCACGACTCATCTGTCAAAAATTCAATGACGTCACGACTCAACTGTCAAAAAATATTTTCCCGCCAAAATTCTGTGACGTCACGACTCATCTGTCAAAATTCTATGACGTCACGGGTCACGTGACCTATGACGTCACAGGTCACGTGACACAGCTTTCCCGCCAAAATTCTATGAAAGCAAAATATAATATGATTGCTAATAAAAAGTAGCCTATGTTCTTTCTCAGGGTCTAAAGATTGTCTGTACCAAATTTCATCGAAATCTGTTCAGCCGTTTAGGCGTGAAAGAGTAACAGACAGACAGACAGACAGACAGACAGACAGACAGACAGAGTTACTTTCGCATTTATAATATTAGTATGGATTACTGCTCCACTCCTATTAGTCATAGCATGATACTATATAGCCTATGACACTCACCGGTAAATGAACTATTTAACACAGAAAGAATTTTTCAAATCGGTTATTAGATCCAGACATTACCCCCTACAGCGTCACAAACACACAAACTTTACCTCTTTATAATAGTAGGATAGATTAGTGTAGATACAAGACAACTCGCAATATAATCACAATTAGCATAGCAATAAATCGCATAAACAAATTTATTGAATTTCAAACTTATCTTCAAGTAAATTAAGAGTTTTGTTCAACAATTGTCAAACAATTGAGTCAACATAGATAGCTTATGTGTCTAAAAACAGCTTTTCAAAAATTATAATGGGAAAATATGAAGGTACCTATACTCTTTAAAAATCATTCACAAAATATCAATAATAAACTTTGATATTTTGTAATTAAACAGTTAAGTGTATATTTTAGGTGAACTTGTCTTGTGATCTAGTTCGTCATAATCATTTTGTACATAAAATGTTTTATTTTATTTGTTGTTTCATGTTATATCTTTACTACAACATTATATCAAATAGAATTTGAGGGGATCCCCATCCTAATCTATCTAGTTTCACATTATCTTAACTACAAATAGTAAGACAAAATACATGCTACATAATCCATTCATGATAAGGTTTATGATGATAAATTAATATAGTTAATAGCTAAGCATAGTTGTAAGATTACAAAATAAGATAATAAGTTACTGTAATGTTACTACAAATAAAGAGACAGAGATTAAAATAATATCAACGTTTTTTATAAGAGATTTTAATTATTTATATTTAATTTTTATTGTAAAGGAAAGTTTTATTTCATGAAACTATTTACCTATTGTTCAATAATCAACCATGACTAAAATACAGTTAGAAGAATAGTATATGATTGAAATATAGAATATTAATATTTGAGATCATGATTTTCTACAAAGTCATTAGTCATAGCACATACCTATACAACAGCATACATTAATTAATTAGTAGTATGAACTGCAAATACCACAATAGTTACCTTTAAATAGTTTTTATTCCTAGTTTTATTTGGCACTGTGTCAAGTAACTTATCAATAGTTGATGCTGTCCTCATATCCAACCATACAATGGCATTGTGTAAAGGTTTGCCTGTGTGACGATCCCAAACTATAGTTGTTTCACGCTGATTAGTCACACCAACAGCTATAATGTCCTGGATTAAATAAACATATTACATAGTTAATTTTAAAATTTGAATAAGTAACTGACATTAGTGGCATAATTATACCATACTTATGTGAAGATTTTGCAATCATTTTGCACTTTGCATTCTTAAGGAAAAACTTTGTGGAAATATTTAGTCATACTACATACTACTTACGTATTATGTAACAATGTAAAACACACAAGTATACTTACATGATTAAATCACCATCTTCTGGTCAAAAATAACTATGGCTCCCATTCTATTAACATACTTTGGAATCTTATAAAAAGATAAGTGTTTAATTTTAATAAAATACTACCTTATAGTGGTCTAGTTTTTAAGGGCAAATCTTCAAAACACCCTTACATAAATTTAATATAAGTAAATAGTTACTAAGAAAAACATTTTTTCATGACAGAAACCAGACTTAGTCATCAAAAGTAGCGTATTGCAACTACTCTAGATCAACCAGATCTTATTGAAGTGTAAGGGAAAATAATTTATATTAATAATACCTTCGCGGATCCTCCAAGGTTCTCTAACTTTTCTACAGCTTTTTGTATACATGTCGTAACAACTTCTAAGATCTCACAGGGATCTTGTTCAACCCAGCCTTCTTGAGGAAAATGTTGTCCCAGTTCTTTTTGATGATAAGCGACTACTTCGGCTGAATTAGCTTTGAATATAATAAACCTTGCACTTGAGGTGCCCTCGTCAATTGCACCTATTAGAGGACCGAATTTCATGGATTCCGACATGTTTAAAGAGACAAAGTAACTACTAACAGACAAAGACTAATTGTCGTAACTATTAGACTAATTCGTTGCGCTTTGAACACATTAATTTTAATTGATAATAAGATTCTATCTAATCTCTACAAAACAACAATGACAATCAGTTAAGTTTTCATTATGTCAAAATGTCAAATATGACAATGTCACATTTGAACTTTTAGAAAAGGACCTGCAAAAATCCTGGACCTGATTTTGTTTGTAAAAAAAATACCTAAATAGACATAAATAGTCTGGTTAACGAAAGTAGAACCTGGAATTATTTAAGAAGTTTTTAAATGGCAACTCTATATAAACGTCAACGTCTTAAGTTAGTAGAAAATATTATTTTGATACTTTGAACACCAACTGTGTTTATTTATCTGTTTAATGGTCTCTGTTTATCACAATGTTTCTTATAGAATATGTAAGTAATTTACATAGCAGTATCAATAATTGTAGACTCTGTCGGGCACAGCAAAAACTAGGAGAGAGAAGGAAGGCGCCATTAAATTAAATTAAAATCTTGTTATTGTGTAATATAATTCTTTTGAGTGATGTGTGTGACAGCCTGTCACACATTCACACACAAAATCACCTGTCACTGACAGTAGTTTTGTGTGTGTGGTATATAAGTTATAGATACATCCGTACATTTGATCGCGCGCTATTGGGTGGAGAATAAATAAGGAGAAATGGAGATCGAGGACTTCAATACAGATTAATTTTATCGATACAATCTAAAAGCGTGCACAGCTATATGGGATACGCTTTTATATGTTGCGTCGCATGAAATCTATGTCACATTGCATCTCAAATGAAGACAGTATAAACCTCAGTAATATAAATAACATAATCTTACACATTTACACAATTCCATGTAGTCCTTCCCAAACTAAGCAGAGCTTATAATATAGGTATAAGCTCTGATTAGTTTGGGTTATACTTGACGACGGAATAACCATACTTGATACTTTTTTGTAAAAATACATAATTAAAGCATAGAAAAAACCACGGACGAAAAATCAAGTGGAAAACACCTTTTTTTTTACCATGGGAAATTATACTTTGCGGCCCATCCGCCGTCGCCTGGGTGGCTCGACGGCGGTGGAGTGTCAGAGTCCCTATAGATGGTAACACGGTATACCGACTAAAACCCACGTGCCCCTAACAGCCATGTGCGCCGGGTCGCGGTAGTCAATTTCTCATTACATCCGCGACCACGGCTGGCGTTGGCCCCAGAGTAGCTCCGGGGCCCCTTCGCGGTTACGGCGAGGTTAAGTGGAAAACACCTAGATCAATCCAAACACTCATGTTCATACGTACAGATTGCATTGAATGCAAATCGAACCCGACATACGACACCACACCACCCACACACCAACCATAGACTAAAACTACTACGTCACAAAAGTCTATAAAAATACTGTTTAATTATTGTAGAATTTTTATAAAATCATTTTTATTAAATATATTATTATTAATGTTTTTATTAAAATTATTGGTATTATTTTTCGCATTATGTCCTTTTATGTCAATTCCAAAGAGGGAAAAATTATAAAGGACATGTTGTGAAACAATACCTCGTCCTCAGGGTCCTTGGAGAAAAGCAATACAAGTTCTTCGTTCGCGATGCTGCGAAGCGACGCACAACGCACATGAACAACTCAAAGACTTTCCTTATTTTTGTCCTGTGTGGCAGTTTGCGACGAGACGCGATGTAATGCGTGCTTTTTTGAGATACCTACACGAATTTGCAAAATTTTAATTGAAAATTGTACCCTACTTTTTAATGATTCGAAAGGTAATGATGAAAATTACGTAGTACACCTTGATGTCGCGTGTAGTATCGTTCTCGCATTACGTCGCATCGTATAATATAAATTTCAATGACATGAGTAAGTATTTATATGATGTGCAGTGTTGAATTTTTAAACGTATAAATTATAATTATATATTTTTATCTTCATATTGTTTTCATAGCAGACATCTATTAATTAACACTCTATCTATCTACATCACACAAACGCACGGGGTTCTAATTGCCATTGTGTTATGCTTTTTAACTGCAATCTATCAATGAGTTTTTGAACTACATCACACAGACGGTCGTGTGCATTACCCCAGCAGAATCTTGTCGAAATTTGTAATTTTTTTTTATCAGATTTTTAGATTTCTAGCTCCTGTAAATGTCTGTGTAGTTTTTGGAATTAGTTCAGTCCTAATTTTAAAGATATTTGACAAAAACAGATTCTGCTGCGGTAACGTTACCGCAGCAGAATCGTTTTTGAAATAATGGGATTATTGAAAAAATCTTTAGGTACATTTTTAGATCGCTGGACGAAGTAAATGTTTCGATATAATTTGAATTTTTACGTTTCATGGTTTCGGAGATATTCAAGATGCTGCTGGCGTAACGTTTGCGTGTTTGCTGGATCTCCGAAACGGTACAGCGTAATTTCCTAATTTTTTATACAGAGCTTCGTCTTAATTAGTCTGAATTAGTTCACGAATAAAAAAGTAATAATAATGCACCGTTTGCAAGTTATTTTAAATTATATAAATACCCCTTTTTGGGCCCTTACTCCTAAGATATGTACTCTGGAGACTTGTTTGAAACGTCATTTTATAGTTTATAGTTAGTTACAGGTCTGTGTGAAGTTTCATTAGTGTACAGTAAGTAATTAAAAAGTTATCACACAATTTAGTTCATTTTGGCCAGCGATGTGCAACGGGTTAATTTAACTGCCTATTAATTGAGTTTCGTATCGATTTACTTGCTGAATTCTGTATAAACAATTAGACTTTTGTGTCAACTTTATACCATGAAATTTTGAGCGTAATCCACTCAATAATTACAGAGATAAGCGAAAAAGAGTCATTACGTTATGCATGCAATAATGTCGGTACAGACGCGTACACAATTAATTTTAATGGCGCTAGTGAGCTGCGTTAACGCTCTTGAAACTAAATTAAATTCGTTTAAAATAAAAAAGCCGTTTTTGTTTTAAATGCATTACTTCGCTAATTTAAAAGCATCATAAGTGTTGATAGTGTGTTATACAAATATTTTATTGTTGTCAACACTTTAAATGTTATTAAATTTGCATTTAAAATTAAAACTGCCTTTTTTGTTTTAAATGCAATATCTAGCTAATTTAAAAGCATCCAAAGTGCTGACAGTGCGTTACACAAATAAGTACTTACTTTATTATCTTGTGTAAATACTGAGTTGATTTTTTTTCAATTGGCAGCGCCATTGTGCCGCGTAAACGCTTTTGAACGATTGCCGTAATGCATGTTATACACAAAGTAAATACATACTCATAAAAAAATTCTCTTAACATAGAAATCCTTTACAAAAAATATGATATCTTGGCTATCATAGAATTTCAACCCCCCCTTAGCTCAGAAGGGATAGGGCATTATACAGCTCATTGCTTTAGATCCCTAAACGAAAAATACCAATGTTAAGATGACCTGAATCGTAAAATTCAAAAAAGTAATACTTATTTAGTACCACATGCACTAATTTATACATTAAAAAATGTATAAATTAGTCCATGTGGTACTAAATAAGTATTACTTTTTTTAGTTTTATACATAATTTAAATAAGTATTTATTATTTAATTATTTTTTAAATAAGTATTACCTTAATTTGATTATATTTGATTTATAAAGATTTAGTTAAGAACATTTTCCATTAGTGATCCTATTTGTGATTTATTTTTGTTTTTTAATTGGCCGCGCAGTGTAAAACATTTATTTTACTTACAGAACTATTTTATGTGCTTATTGAATTTACTGTGTTTTTTTAGGCCAAAGTGTAAGACAGTAAATATTATAAAATAACTCTGTGCGATAATTGATTTTTCATTTGTTTTTTTTTTTTTAAAAATTGTAAACAATGTTGACTGATAAAATTATATTCTATTGTCAATAATTTTATATTATGACAAAAATTTAAATGTTATGTAATTAAATGTTGAGGTTTTGTTTTATTTATCTGTGATTTTTAAATTAAACAATCTTTAGCGTAATGGTTATTTAGTTATAAATGAATAATTACTGTGAATTTTAAATTATAAATATAATCTTTAGCGTAATGGGTTTTTTAGTTATAAATGAAGAATTACTGTGATTTTATAAATTAAGTTAAAAAAGTAAATTTTTATATACCTACTTAATTTTACTTATTTTAAGATTTTTAGACAATAGCTTTATTTTTAAAAGACAGTTATTCAATGACAATCAATACTTATGTTAAATATTAATTGCCATTTAAATAGTGTAATTGCTAAGCAATTGTTATTAAACTGTGATTTTACAACAAGGTATTTTGATCGTTTTAATATTTTTATCCTGTGCATAAAAGTTTTCAAATAAACTTCTGTTTTATTTTACCACTTGTTTACAAAACTGTACCAAAAAGCAAATATAAATTTTATTATCCTTTACATGTTAGTAGGTCAGAGTTATGTACTACACTGACGTTTTTTTGTGACCATCTATACATGGTCAGGTTACCACAGTCATTCATACGTAATGACTTTTTTTCGCTTATCTCTGTAATTATTGAGTGGATTACGCTCAAAATTTCATGGTATAAAGGTGACACAAAAGTCTAATTGTTTATACAGAATTCAGCAAGTAAATCGATACGAAACTCAATTAATAGGCAGTTAAATTAACCCGTTGCACATCGCTGGCCAAAATGAACTAAATTGTGTGATAACTTTTTAATTACTTACTGTACACTAATGAAACTTCACACAGACCTGTAACTAATTATAAACTATAAAATGACGTTTTAAACAAGTCTCCAGAGTACATATGTTAGGAGTAAGGGCCCAAAAAGGGGTATTTATATAATTTAAAATAACTTGCAAACGGTGCATTATTATTACTTTTTTATTCGTGAACTAATTCAGACTAATTAAGACGAAGCTCTGTATAAAAAATTAGGAAATTACGCTGTACCGTTTCGGAGATCCAGCAAACACGCAAACGTTACGCCAGCAGCATCTTGAATATCTCCGAAACCATGAAACGTAAAAATTCAAATTATATCGAAACATTTACTTCGTCCAGCGATCTAAAAATGTACCTAAAGATTTTTTCAATAATCCCATTATTTCAAAAAAGATTCTGCTGCGGTAACGTTACCGCAGCAGAATCTGTTTTTGTCAAATATCTTTAAAATTAGGACTGAACTAATTCCAAAAACTACACAGACATTTACAGGAGCTAGAAATCTAAAAATCTGATAAAAAAAAATTACAAATTTCGACAAGATTCTGCTGGGGTAATGCACTCCAGACGGTCTTGTATAATAAATTATCATAGGTTAATTAACTGCCATCTATCAATTAATATTTGAACTACATAACACAGAGGGTATTCCAAAAACTGCAATTTTGACTAACTGCCATCTATCAATTAATAATTGAACTACATTGCACAGACAGGCTTGTAAAAACTGCTAAATTATCATAATTTAATTAACTGCCATCTATCATTTAATACTTGAACTACATAACACAGAGGGTATTCTAAAATCTGCAATTGTGATTAACTGCCATCTATCATTTAATAATTGAACTACGTAGCACAGACGGCCTTGTAACGGCTATTTTGCCATAGTTTTATAAACTGCCATCTATCAATTAATATATGAACTACGTGACACAATGGTATTCTAAAATCTAAAATTGTCATTAATCGCCATCTATCAAATAATAATTGAACTACGTAGCATAGACGGTCTTGTAACGGCTATTTTGCCATAGTTTTATATAAACTGCCATGAAAATCAAACATGAAAGTTCATGTTCACGTAGTTCTACGTGACACAGATTATGGTATTCCTAAAATCTAAAATTGTCATTAATCGCCATCTATCAATTCATTTTTGAACTACATCAACATTTATATTTTTATGTTGTTTTCGTTGTTTGACCGCCAGATCGCGATTCAGTTTCATTCATTATTTAAAGTAGTACAATAATACTGTATCTTTTTGACGTCATCTAACACTACTTAATCTAAATTTTTAAAACATTTCAAAGTTTAGAAAACTTTACCACCGCCTCCAAAGTAATATGAAAAATGAAAAATAGAAATAGAAATCGTTTATTGCACAAGCTACAGATTTAAAGATAAAAAATAAAATAGGTACATATTAAAAAAAAAAACAAAAATATTAAAAAGGAGACACATTAAAGATATTTAATACTGCAGCATCGTGCAAAAGGGGGACACTCAGCATATGCCACAGTCTTGAGACTATGACGCTGGTTTTCAGTGCCTTCCTAAGCACTATACGGACAGCATATTTTATCAACTTACACATTTTAAAGTAGGTAAACAAAATCCATAACCCGAAAAATACGAGTACATCACAAAAAGGTCACACAAATTATTACAATAAAAAATAATTATATTACTTTAAATTGACATAATGCTACATTGCAAATATATGATCGAAATTATATTATACTTCAATTATATTTATTACAGATTTAGAAATCATAATTGTGTTTTGTGTGTGTGTGTGTGTGTCGTGTTTGAGTGAGTGGTTGTGTGTTTGTGTGTGTCATGTTTGAGTGAGTGGTTTTGTGTGTGTGCGGTGAGTGAGTGGATGGGTGTGTGCGCTAGCGCCTACGTTTTGCAACTAAGAGTGAAATAATATAAGAAGTTTATGCATGCAACGCAAAAACCCTCATATAATATTCCTTTGCACTTCCAACATGTGCCTTTTAAACTTATTTTTAAATGCAAGAACGAAATTTAATTCACGCAATGGGGGTGGTAGATTATTCCAACATTTGGTTGCGGCGTATCTGAAGCTTCCACGAAAGGCAACATGCCTATGTTGCGGCACTGCAAGCGCCCATGCTGACCATCGCGTTGGATAACGACAGACATCACGAGACCACTCTAATTTATCGAACAGATAATGATGGAACCTTGAATTTTATTACGTTAAAAAGTAACGTCGCTAAATGTATATTTCTGAGTGAATTCATTTTTAAAATACTGTTTTCATTAATGTAGGGAGTAACGTGTGTACGCGGTGGTATTGTGAAGCAGTACCTCATGCAAGCGTTCTGTACTCTCTGGATTAACAGCTGTGACCGTGCTAGTAAACGAGGTCCGTATACGACATCCATGTAATTAAATTTAGACAGCACGAGTGAATCACAGAGCCTTATACGAGTAGATGTGCTTAGGTAACTCCTTATCTCGTACAATATCTTAAGTCTATAAAAACAATTCCTTGCGGTATTCAACACATGTGTCTCAAAACGAAGATGTTGATCCATTAAAAGACCAAGGTTTTTTGTTTCAGTGACACGCTCCACATTGACCCCTCTAACTGCAATGTTGATACCCTGGCGTTCGACTTTAGCTATTTGTTTATCAGTTCCTATCAGCATGTACTTGGTTTTAGCTCCGTTAAGAACTAAAGCGTTCGATTCTGACCAACGCGCGATATTCTCTAGGTCCTCGTTGAGCTTTGCAACCGTTGTATGTATGTCGTCGGGTCTACCAAACGTATAAAGCTGGACATCATCAGCGTAACAATGATATCGGCAGTGCCTAATGCTGTTCATCATATCAGCACTGTAGATTATAAAAAGAATAGGGCCCAAAATTGAACCCTGAGGTACCCCTCTACCAACAGCTCGTGGTTCTGATAGTATACTGGATCCATCCTCTTTTGTCAATTCAACTTTCTGTGTCCTGTACCTAAAATAACTGTCAAACCATTTGACAGCCATTTCTGTGAAGCTATAAAATTTTAGCTTCGCCAGAAGCAATTGCACATTGATACAATCGAAGGCCCTGGAGAAATCCAGCAGAGTCAACAATGTACACTTCCCATCGTCTTGCGCAGTAAGGAAGTCGACCACCATTCCGAGTACAGCTGTTGTTGTGCTATGACCCTTCCTAAAACCCGACTGCACTTCTGGAAGAATTTTGTTCTTTTCGATGTACTGTGTTGTCTGCTGAGCCACCACCCTCTCCAGAACCTTCGATGCACAAGGGAGAATGCTAATAGGACGAATATCTTTGAAATCCTTAGGATTACTTACCTTAGGAATTGGTCTTATTACAGCCTTCTGCCATTCGCGCGGGAATACACTGTCCTCTAAAGATTTATTAACGATAGCTGTAATAGTAGGCAATATATTAGGCATGGCAAGCAATAACATGTCCAATGTCATTCCATCGTGGCCTGCAGCATTTGACTTCATTTTCTTGACGTCATAATTTTTACATAGGAGATAACTGTAATTAGGCGCTGCAACCATTGTATACCATACATAACCATAACCAAGGATTATTCAATGATAAAGGTAGCGTCGTGATGTAGGTTTTTTGATTGCATCGGCAAGCCCGCAGCGCCAAGCTATAATAATATTATTTTACTACAAAATAGTAGGTATCACAAGACTGGGATGTTTTGAAAAATATAAATTTTACCAATTAATACATGAATTAATAAATTACATTACATAGAACGATCCCATAACAATGTAGTACTTAATAGCTACTCGACACGGACACAAAGTACTTACATCTTTATTTTATAGTTTGAAGATCGCACAAAGAAAATAATAAGTCCTGCGTGAAATTTGAACCTCACCTTATGCACGTCAGCCGTCAACGCGATAGCCAACGCCATCCATGCGCCACCCAGCCTGTTAGATTCTCAATGCATATGTCGCAGGCAAATGAGGAAACCAGGGATTTCTCGAAATCCCTAGGGATATCACGAAATCCCGGTAAATGTCGAATAGTCTTGATTATTACGTCTTCTTACTGAAAATGTTTAGTGATATGACAAAAAACTAATATAACGTCAGTGATATGTCATTTCACTAAACAAAATCTAGTGAAATAAAGAATACTATATTATATTACTACTATGGATGAATAAAGTCCCCAATAAAACAAAGTAACAAATCAACTAAGTGTACTTTTATTTAGACAGTAAAGTTTCAATCAACTTAAGATAACATTCTGAATATGATATTATTATATCTTTTCTTATTACCTACGTACGTTAATTCGTTCATTATGTAAGCACAGATATAAGAAACAATGAAAAGTAATTAAAAAAAATTAAATAGATTTCTAATAATAAAAAAATCTTGTTAATATAAACATACTTATATACTTTGTTTTTGTAAATATGTACATACCTACATATTATACATAGAAAACGCCCAGACCAATGCAAGCAATCATGTTCATGCACACAAAGATTTGCATTAAGCGGGAATCGAACCCGAGACCTCTGCGTAGCAGTCATGTTATATAACCACAACGCCACAGAAGTCGTCAAGAATATTATTAAAATTTACAGGACGAGGTATACGAGGGGGAATATAATCATAGAATGAAGAGCGCATTAACGGACATTAGAAAAAAATATGATCAGGGGAACCTTCATCCAAACCACATTCACACATCGAGCTGTCTATGATCGGTAATTTAGCAAGATTAACATTGGTACAAGCACATTTCACTAGATTTTGTTTAGTGAAATGACATATCACTGACGTTAAATTAGGATTTTGTCATATCACTAAACATTTTCAGTAAGAAGACGTAATAATCAAGAATATTCGACATTTACCGGGATTTCGTGATATCCCTAGGGATTTCGTGAAATCCCTGGTTTTTTCATTTCCCTGCGACACATACATACCTAACACTTTAACCAGGACTCTCTTACCTCATCCTAATCTCTTGAAATAAGACTCATTTTCGTATAGGTATTAGAAACGTGTGTACCTAGGTAAAGTATCAGGTGATCTATAATGAAATATTTACAATAAACTTAAAATAGCAAATGCATAATAGCATGAATATTTATAAAACTATATAATAACCTACTGACACTCGCATGTTATGACTCGCTTATTGAATATGGACGAATCTGTTTGCCAGGATCGTGACAAGTGGCATTCTATCGTCTCTGCCTAGGCCTACCTACCCCAGAGAGGATGAGGCGTGAGCTTATGTATGTACAAAAACCTATTATATTGTCGTTTTAATAAAGCGTTACTCAAAAAGAGATTTGATGCTATTAATAGTAAAATTACAAAAACTTTCACATTAATTAAATAAACTATTTGAATGTCTAAGTTGAAATGATGCAATAATCATAATAATTTCTTTCTTTTAATAGATAATCGTTATTATTATTATTCTAGGACGTGTCAATATTCACCTGATGGAATAAAAGGGTATGGGCCAAAATTAAGGCAAAGGTTGTTATATCCTTTCCAATATCAGTTTGGTTTTTTGACAGTTCACGCCCATGAAGTTTCGTAATACTTCCGCTTATATTTCGAACAAATAATATTGCATTAATAGAAGAACCCATGTTTTTTTTGGGTTACCATGGCTACTTAGTGATGGACACTTACCCCCTTACTTATAAACGCCTCTTAAATTTAATCACTGTTTAGCGAGATTTTTTATTACGAAAACCAACCTTATACCAAACAATGTAAGAGCTTAGGCGAATTAATCAATTGACTAAAATTTAAGAATTTTTTTATGAGTAAGGTGGTTAACGATTACCATTATTAAGAAACAGATTACAAATAATCGGTAGAAAAAAATGGTATGAATAAACTTATAGCTCTTATAGTTTCGGAAAAAAATGGCTGTGACATACGGACAGACAGACATGACGAGTCTATATTCCGTTTTTTGATATTTGGCTATGGAACCATAAAAACCGGTGATTTCATGTTACAAACAAACACTCCAATTTTATTTATATGTATGTATGTATGTACTAGACGAGTACCTAACCTAGTATTGCAATAGTAAAGGAAGGGTTGACGATTCGCATTTCTGACGTTTGTGATAATTATAACTGATAGTGACGGTTGGATAATAGTAGAAATATATTTATTCCCTTTGAATGATGAAGCGCTTTGAAGCGATTTATAAGCTTAGAGCCGACTTTCGCACTTTGCCACTTGGTCTGACTTGACACGTTGGTTCATCAAACATCATTGCTTTCCTTTGTCTCCCTTTGCTCTATTACCCTTCTAAATGTCGTTACAGCGTATGACGATTGAACAGTCAACAGTAATGTATGATGTATTATTGTTTGGAATAAACTACTATGCACTTTTTACAACAATGCAAATACTTGTTTGGCCCTGGTGGTAAAACGGTGGTTCTTTTCCTTAACATCATCATCATCATAACAGGCCATTAATGTCCCACTGCAGGGACAGGCCTCCTCCCGTGACGGAGGGATACTTGGCCTACTAATACCACGCTGGCCAGACGGATTAGTATAGGGTATAATTTCAAGTTTTCCTTCTTTATTATATTACGTAAAGATAATATTCACGGATAGTCCCTTAGTCGGTTTTTACGACACCCGTGGGATGAGATGGGGTGGTGGCACACTGTATTCTTACTCCGTCACCACGCGTTCCTTAACATAGTTCCGGTCAAATTAGACGTTTCAGGTTATCGGCAGTTCGGTGTGCAATGTGATCGAAATTACTACAGTTGTAAATACCAACAAGTACAAATACAGTATTTCGACATAGAAACGAACAAAACGCGAGTTATACCTACACGCTCACGATAGCGGTGGCTTTGGGGAGTGAACAGTCGCGACTGTGCCGCAGTAACGAGCGGGAAAGTAGGTAAATGTAATTAAAAAGCTGGAGGTGGGCAGCCCTATCGCATGCTTACGTACCACGCAGCCGTAGGCATTTATAATAAATATTCGGCCGAGATAGACTACTGGTTGTACTGTGACATATCGCTGGTATGTATCAACGTAATTGCGGGTAAGTATCGTATGTACAGTAATTTGTCATTGTTGCGCTCTAATCGTTATAATCAAAGTGCAAAACTATGTATTGTGTGTAAGTCAGTAACAACCAATTAGCGCGCCTGCATTTGTAATTTTTTTTTGTAGATATCAGTATAACCACATTGGTGTAATAGTCTAGTAATGTCCCACTGTTTAAACAGAGTCATCTTAACAGCCCATTAATGTTCCACTGCAGGGACGGGCCTCCTCCCGTGACGGAGGAATACTTGGCCTACTTATATCACGCTGGCCAGACGGATTGGTATAGGGTTTAATTTCAAGTTATACTTCTTTTTATTTGGTAAAGATAATATTCACGGATAGTCCCTTAGTCGGTTTTTTACGACCCCCATGGGATGTGATGGGGTGGTGACATATTGTATTCTTACTCCGTCACCACACGGAGTACATAAGAGTACATAATTATAATTAGGGCGAGAGAGCTTATGTAATGACTAACCTGCATTCGTCGCCCGCAAGCCCCTTATGGTCGCTGAAAATCTTTTCTTATTGCGCTCGACGATACGCGGCCAGACGACCAGATCTGCGAATTGAGAAAGAGAATCGTTCCTTCTTTACATTTCGTCGTAAAGATATCTTTCTACGTTACCTTATGCCCGATTTACACATCGACAAGTACAGTAGCGAGTTAAGTAGTATTTTAAGATTAAGTTGATTTAAATAAATCTCCATCCTATTTTTTGGCGAGTTAAGTACGAAGTAGCCCCCTCACTTGCGTCTCGTCAACTTAACTCGTCAAAAAATAGGATAGAGATCTATTTAAATCAACTTAATCAACAACTTACTAATTAACTCGCTACTGTACTTGTCGATGTGTAAATCGGGCTTTAGTGTTCATATGACATTCAAGCAATTATTAATAACTAGCTCCTCCGTGCCCACTTCGTTGAGCGGCGAAAAAAACGCGTCCGTTTTTTAAACATACTTCATTACAGCTCCACTCCTATTAGTCATAGCGTGATACTAAATAGCTTATAACACTCCCCGATGAATGGACTATTCAACATAGAAAGATTTTTTTAAATCGGTTCATTAGATCCAGAGATTACCCCCTACAACGTCACAAACACACAAACTTTACATTTTTATAATATTATTAGTATAGATGAATACCAAGTAATAAAATTTTAGCATCTTTACCTTTTAAAGCAGATTTCAGTACAATGATGATTAGAATAAAAACTTTGGAATCCAGAGAAGACTGCACGAAAAATAAAACAAAAACCTATCGTTTTCCTTTTTCAAATTGTAAAATACAAATAACAATATTCAATACTTTGTTGTGGTACAAATTCGAGATAGAAGCGATATGTGACTGGACAATGGTTTGTGCAGCCTTGCAACTACTGATCGACAAAGGATATAGCAGATTATCAAACGTCGAGGCACAAGATCATGCTCAAGCATTACAAACGTGCGAACTGACAATGCTGGAAAGTGACAATGCCGATATACTCGTACATACCTGAGCGTGATGTTTGATTAAAATGATTTCGCCTCAGAAAACACGTTTGTAATGGCCCAAGTATACCTAGAATAATCATGCTTTAGTGACAGGCTTCCCTCAGTTAAAGAAGGGAACTTGGGCTACTTAAGACTACGTAGGCCAGACGGGTTGGTATAGCGTTTTTGTCAAGTTTTCAAACAGCTAAACAACCTTCGAAACTATTCAGATAGGGTAGTGTGTGACACCCCACTTTGTTCTGACATCTGTGGTGACACCGCACGGAGTGGATGTTGTATTGTGGCCTTTAGATTTTTAGTGATTCTTCTCTACCGTTCGGCTTGGCGTATTGGATTATGGACCTCCGATGTGGCTTAACGAACATAACATGTCGATACCCGAAATATGAATTAATGTAAAGGACATTTTGTCGAAAATGGATATTATATCGTATGATGTAATTACATACGTATTATTATCGAGTATTATAAAAATGTCCTTTACGTTAATTCATATTTCCGGTATCGATGACATGACCGGATTTTTTTACAGTGTGAGTGTAGTGCTGAACTTTTCTTTAAAAGAAAAAAGGCTGCAAATAATCTCGTGACTTGATCAGCCATATTTAGATAGTTACTGTTAGACACAATATTCATCTCATTAAAATTAATAGCTTTCATCATTAATATCAAATAATAACGTTGCATTTTGCATTTAATTAATTTATATTAAAATAATACTTTCTAGCGAAAATTGTTTGGTTCATTTTAATGTATTACTAATGTGCACAGGACCACACAAAGTAAAAATATTCAGGGGTGACCTAAGTCCTGCTGTTGACGACCTCGTGATATGATGATATTAAAATTAATTTTAGCATCTAACCCCATCTCATCCCATGGGTGCCGTAAAACCGATTAAGGGACTATCCGTGAATATTATCTTTACGAAATAAAAAGAAGGAAAACTTGAAATTAAACCCTATACCAATCCGTCTGGCCAGCGTGGTATTAGTAAGCCAAGTATCCCTCCGTCACGGAAGGCCCGTCCCTGGAGTGGGACATTAATGAGCTGTTATGATGATATGACAGGATTCAACATCGATTGTTAGATTTAAACATACCTACACTGTTTTATTATATAAATACTAGATAATATTTATTTCAGTAGTGCGTTGTGGAAAAAATATTTTATAATTTTCTTTTTAAATTATCAATTTCATTATGTAGCCTACTTTATTTTCGAATAAAAATATTTTTTTTTCAATAATCTCAGACATCAGAAATTAATAATTAAAAAGTGACATACTATAATTTATGTATGTTACAGATTTACGCAGAACTGTATTAATCCGATTAAAATCCATTTCATATAAGTAGATAGTAGGATAGTTTAACTTTAAATATTAATTTAAAATTTGTTTTGAACAAATAAATAAATTAGTAGCATGAATATGGGTGTTTTCATGTATGATTTTAACAATAGCACAATAAACGCTTGGAGCGGAGCCGACAACTATTTCACATAGACCGGCTGCGGCTTTTTCGGGCGAGAAAGAGCATGCGATCGGAGCCGACCGGCTGCTCGAACAAGAAAAGTACGCGATCGGAGCCGGTCGGCTCCTCTTATTATTTCACACCAAGCGCGTTTGAGTATTCCTAATGACATAAGCAGTGCAGATGCAAAAATAAACCTGACTACAAATACTAAAATCTCTGTTTTCAACGTGATAAGATTCTGCTCTCCTCTCCGAGCCGGTCTGTGTGAAAGGATTCTTAGGGCCAGATTCAGAGACCGCACTTTGACTTTAAAGTAAAGACAAAGTGCGGTCTCTGAATCTGGCCCTTAGGATTAGATTTGAACAGAACGTTGATATGTGTAGAAGAGTTAGTTCTATATTTAAAATGATATTATCTATGTTTCTCATTATACACTGGGCCGCAATGAAAACGGGTCGCTTACAAAAACCGTAATAACTTCCAAAATATTGGAGCTAGCTTTATGAAATAAACACTAAAAAAACGATAATTTAACAGTCCTTATATGGAAGTGATAAAAATTACAGATTGTTAAGTGTATTTTGGACAAAAGTAACTTAAATAAAAATTCACACTTTCATTAGATGTCGAAAACAGGTAAAAGGTATCAAAAATTCAATTTTCACTCATTTGTTACGCTGTATTGTTATCAGAAGCTGTTAATACAGCTGTCATCTGGTTTTGGATGCTTTCCATTTGGTTTTTAATTGAGTTCTGAGGAAAATACACCCATTTCTCTATCACTGCTTCTTTGAGTTCACAAAGGGTGATAAGAGGGAAATTTTGATATCCTACTCATCGACCTAATACGTCCCAAGCATGCTGGATCGGTTTCAAGTCTGGGTTGCGTCCTGGCTTCTTTATACGTGTGATAGCGACATCTTTACGGAACTTTTACACTATTAAATCTGTATGAAGACGAGCGTTGAGTTCCATAAAGGTGACTATTTCGCCGATGGTTACCAAAAATGAGCCATCATACTCATTAATGATTTCATTCAAGTACCTCTCTGCAGTTAAAGTACCATTTCATATCACTACTAGCTCGGTGCGGCTTTCAGAAGAAATTCCAGCCCAAACGTGTACAGTGCTTCCGACATAAGGTACTTTCTCTTCAATGTAAGCTTGGTTATACAGGTTTCCTGTACTTTTCCAGACTCTTAGTCTTCCATCGTGCTTGTATAACGTAAACCTCGACTCATCGGAAACATTTTCCTTAACTAATCAGCCATGAGTGCTATTCACGAATTTTTCATCATCACTCTATCCTGAATTTTGATGTTGTCTTTCAAGTTTACGAATATTTGCAGGTCTAGGACTGTAATTTTCTTTCATCTAGACACTGCCTCACTATACAAGGGCTTGGATTGCTTTCTCGAGCACGTAACAAGTGATTTTTGACTACAACAGCCGTTTGAAATCGATTTCTCAACATTCTCGACACCATGTAACGATCCTCTTGTGTTTTTGTGCACGCTGTTGGTTCTGATCATGGTCTGCGCGTATGGAATAAATACAGTGTCTTCTAATGGCTGGAGTACTTTTCGAAAGATTGAGAGCTATAAACCAACAGTTCTTGCTGTATAACGATGACTACATCATTTTTCTAGCATTTCTGGAATCCTTGCAGACTCTTCAGGGGTTAGAGGCATGTTTTTATGCTAATTTGATCAGATTATCGAATTTCTGTATATAAAATGCGTCTTTTTTATTATATAACTGAAAAAAGAGTTAAAAAAATGGTGTCGAAACTATTGTTAAAATTTAAAAATTTTGTCTTTATTTTTAATTTATGGATTTAATACAATAATAAAAAATAACTTGAATGATTTTACTTGCGGCATTATTTGTGACTAAATTATCTATCATCATCATCATAACAGCCCATTAATGTCCCACTGCAGGGACGGGCCTCCTCCCGTGACGGAGGGTTACTTGGCCTACTAATACCACGCTAGCTAGACGGATTGGTATAGGGTTTAATTTCAAGTTTTCCTTCTTTTTATTTCGTAAAGATAGTAGTTACGGTTATTCCCTTAGTCGGCTTTTACGACACCCATGGGATGTGATGGGGTGGTGACATATTGTATTCTTACTCCGTCACCACACGGATATTTATCTATCATTTAGTGTTTATTTCTTATAGCTAGCTCCAATATTTTGGAAGTTATTAAGGTTTATGTAAGTGACCCTTTTTCATTGCGGCCCAGTGTATTTACAATGTTTTTCAATGATGTTGGCGTATCGTACAGTGTCTACCTCAGTCAGATGACGGCGAAGTGTAGAAGTTGGCAAAAAAGATTTGACAGGAGCGGTTCAGTGTCCTGTCGTCGGATTTAAGGTTTCTGTTAATAAAAAATAAAATAACAAAATTGAAATAATAAAAAAACTTGCATAGAAATTAATTAAATATAAGAAAAAAAAAATCAATTGTAATTCAGTCAAAAATAATATATTAGAATCTGTAATGTCGATT
Source organism: Schrankia costaestrigalis (assembly GCA_905475405.1). Classification (NCBI taxonomy): domain Eukaryota; kingdom Metazoa; phylum Arthropoda; class Insecta; order Lepidoptera; family Erebidae; genus Schrankia; species Schrankia costaestrigalis. The sequence goes on along the minus strand of FR997825.1, from coordinate 18,260,192 downwards.
TTAAGTAAAATTGGATACAGCCATTCATTCGCGTCAATTCTTACTTTATTTCATACTAGCTGACCCGTGCCCACTTCGTAGAGCAGCAAAAAAAAACGCGTCCTTTTTTTAAACATATTTCATTACTGCTCCTCTCTTATTAGTCATAGCGTGATACTATATAGCCTATGGCACTCCCCGATAAATGGCCTATTTAACACAAAAAGAATTTTAAAAATTGGTTCTGTAGTTCCAGAGATTAACCCCTATAACGTCACAAACTTACATACACACAAACGTTACCTTTTTATAATATTAGTATAGAGTATTATCCATTCCTTCTATCCGTGTGGTGACGGAGTAAGAATACAATATGTCACCACCCCATCTCATCCCATGGGTGTCGTAAAAACCGACTTAGGGAATAACCGTAACTACTATATTTACGAAATAAAAAGAAGGTAAACTTGAAATTAAACCCTAAACCAATCCGTCTGTATTAGTAGGCCAAGTTACCCTCCGTCACGGGAGGAGGCCCGTCCCTGCAGTGGGACATTAATGGGCTGTTATGATAATGATTATCCATGTAACTATGGATTAAGAATAGGTACATGGTATTAATCAATAAACCAATTAGCCTATCGCAGTCCACTGCTGGACAAAATGCCTCTTCCAACAAACGCCACAGAACAGGGTCCTCCGCCCTCCGAATTTTAGTCCGACCAAGCGATCTTTTTGAGGTAGAATTAATTTTTAGTACAGGTATTTAAAATTAAAATTAAAATCTTACTCCAACCAAAAATTAAATGTTGATACTAAGAAAATTCATCTATACCTACTAACATCGCGTTAGACAGATATTTTACGTTATTCGCGCATTATTTTAAAACTGAGATATCTTTCAAACTAATAATCGGATCTCATCGCTGTAAAGGACAATATTGTTTAAAATTAAATAAGTATAATGATTAACGTATTTACTTTGATAAGGGTTAATACCATATACACAAAATACCTTTACAAACAATGCATTTCTTTAAATCAAATTAAATTATTATAAAAAAGGTCGTAGTGAGTCAACCTTAGAAGATAGATATATGCTATCGTTGACTTAATTGTAAAACTTTTTTAAAGGTACAATTCTCTAATACATCATTTCAGTATATCTCCATACGTTTAAGCAGCAGACGCAAAATAAACGTTTTTAAGCGTCCCTTTTATAAACATATTTCATTACTGCTCCACTCCTATTAGTCATAGCGTGATGCTACATAGCCTATGACACTCCCCGATAAATGGACTATTCAACACAGAAAGAATTTTTGAAATCGGTTCAGTAGATCCAGAGATTACCCCCTACAACGTCACAAACACACAAACACACAAACACACAAACAAACAAACACACAAACTTTACCTCTTTATAATATTATATACAGGGTGTCCCAAAACTCGACGTTAATTCGAAACCGGGTGATAAGGCAAGTTGTGCTGGTTTTCAGAAAAATATTTAAAAAAATCTAAGTCCCATGGTTGTAAAGTTATAGGCATTTGAAAAAAAACTCAAAAATTCCCACTTTGTGACACCCTTTTCCCTCCTGTTGTCACAAATCTAAACTTTTGCCAACTTTTTTTTTTGCTGTGTTACCCTGAATAGTGCCTCTTTAAATTCTAATAAATAATTTAAAACCACCTGGTCTAGTTTTCACATCAATAGGACTTATTTCTTAGAATAAAATTTATTGTGAAAAAAATGTCCAGTTTGAATTGACTGTAGTGAAAAAACAATGTACTACGCGAGTTTGGCAAGTTCCGCCAAAAGTTGGTGCATTTAGTAAGGATTTGAAAATGGTATCATACTTGGTAAAATTGTGGCCGCTATCATGGACAAAAAAATTCTATGTTGTAAAATTTAGGAGTCGATTCCAATGCTGAATAAGTTAAACTGCTAAGTAGTTGAGCCGGAAAGAGTCACCATATCAAGTGAAAAGTAGTAGAAACAGTAGTATTAGTTAAAAGTGCCAAAAATACAGCCCATCGTATTTTAAAAACACATGAATTTCTCCCGTACCACGTTAGTACAGCGAGTACAAACGTTAGTATCCGGGGACTTCCAACATCGAGTAAATTTTCCCGGACAAAGTTAAAGAGGTACACTGAGATGACTCTTTTTTTTTAAAGTTTTGGCCTGATAATTTAACATTAAAAAAGACAGCAACATGAACATGCATAATTTGCATGAATGTAATGAGTGTAACTCGTGGCTTTTTAAAATTGCGATAGGCTGTACTTTTTGGCACTTTTAACTAATACTACTGTTTCTACTACTTTTCACTTGATATGGTGACTCTTTCCTTCTCAACTACTTAGCAGTTTAACTTATTCAGCATTGGAATCGGCTCCTAAGTTTTACAACATAGAATTTTTTTGTCCATGATAGCGGCAACAATTTACCAAGTATGATACCATTTTCAAATACTTACTAAATGCGTCAACTTTTGGCGGAACTTGCCAAACTCGCGTAGTACATTTTTTTTTCACTACAGTCAGTTCAAACTGCACATTTTTTTCATAATAAATTTTATTCTAAGAAATAAGTTCTATTGATGTGAAAACTAGACCAGGTGGTTTTAAATTATTTATTAGAATTTAAAGAAGCACTATTCAGGGTAACACAGCAAAAAAAAAAGTTTGAAAAAGTTAAGATTTGTGACAACAGGAGGGAAAAGAGTGTCACAACGTGGGAATTTTTGCGTTTTTTTCAAAGGCCTATAACTTTGCAACCATGCGACTTAGATTTTTTTAAATATTTTTCTGATAACCAGCATGACTTGCCTTATCACCCGGTTTCGAATTAACGTCGAGTTTTGGGACACCCTGTATAGTATAGACTAGCTGACCCGTGCCCACTTCGTTGGGCGGCGAAAAAAACGCGTCTCTCTTTTCAACATATTTCATTACTGCCCCACTCTTATTAGTCATAGCGTGATACTATATAGCCTATGACACTCCCCGACAAATGGACTATTCAACACAGAAAGAATTTTTAAAATCGGTTCAGTAGATCCAGAGATTACCCCTACAAGGTAACAAACACGCAAACTTTACCTCTTTATAATATAAGTATAGATGAATTAAAAACCGGTATATTTACGCACGATTTAACAATTATATTAATTTATTTAATCCTCCACGAGGTCAAGGCTTAAACACCTAAAAATTAAACCAGTTTTGATCTCCACGTGTCAATCTAATGCAATAACTTTAAATACATTTTTTTAACCTAAAAATCGGCTTTTTGTTTAGGATGAAGGATGAATCCATTGAAATCGATAGAATGATTTCTTTTAAAATCACCCAATGGTCGAAAGCTATGCGATTATTATTAGCAACATTTCGTTAGTTCTTGTAAGCCCTGTATTTTACTTTGATAAATTTTAATGTATGCTAGGCTTTCCGAGGGGCTTTCCGTTACGCAGCATCTAAATGCTGGAACAACATACCGCCACCCATCAGAAACCTAAAAAGTGTTGTAAGTTATAGGAACAAATTGAAAAACTTTCTGTTGACTACTCAAATTAAATTTGAAAACACAATTATAGATCTATCTATAATGTAATTAACAATTTTAATTAATCACTGTTATTAAATTTAAAAATAATAATAATATTCATAAAATTCAATTAAAAATTATTCCAATTATTTAAATATTAATAATATTGTTTTTTTTTTTTATATGCGTATATCAAACCTACATACCTACCTACCGATACGCTCGTTTTGCCAGTACCCGTTTCATGGCTTCATGGTTTGACGTGACACAACGTGACAATTGGGATTGTGAACCACATCAAATCACATAATAATATTACTTATATCGTAGAATACAATAGTATCTTTACACCGCGAATTCATTCATTACTAAAGATGTTTTTTACACCTCCGCTTTCAAGCCCGGCTGAGCCGCGCTGTGACAAGCGAGGAGCGCGATTATAATTATTAAGATTATATTATATTGGGGTATTGCTGTGTATTATATTTTAATTTCTTTCTATTTTAATATATATTACTATATTCTTTAATACATCCTTTATAAATATTAAATAATTATATTATATTACTTATACTCGTATATTATTTATATTCGTTGAGTTATATTATGTGTAAATTATTGTATTATTTTATTGTTTTTTTCCTGAATATCGTCGCCCGTGGGTGTTTCTGGTTGCCAGCTGAAAACCAGCGCTGGGCGTCATACGCGCAGCTTATGCTGAGCTGGTGACCCTTTCTGACAAACCTACACATGAGTACCTACTTGCTTTTTATTTGTTTGTTAGTAAATAAGACATGATAAATGTTCATTGTACTGAAGTGTGGCTATGCCAGAATAAATAGATTTTCTTTCTTTCTTTCTATGCAATATACAGGAAATGTATTATTTTATTCGTCAAAGTAGCTTCGTAAAATTTACAAAAGCAATTTCATTTCCTATCATACTGTAAGTTTCTATTGCTATTGATCTTGTTAATATCCGTGTCAAAAAAGACTTAAAATAATAATTATTTCATACTGTACTTATTTGATTAATTTATCTTTGTTATATTTGTATATTATCAAAATGTCACATACAAATTGTCAAACAATACACCAACTTCTGTAAACTTGTAAAACTATGTAAAAAAATTTCGTTACTTTTTTGATTTAATTAAATATGAACTATTGCGCAACTTTGCGTAACAACTATAATGGTGTAGCCATGGCAACTGTACACTAAGGCTGAGCGCAGACTTGCAACACGACAGTCTTAAGACAGACTATTGCTTTACAATATGTATGAATATGCGCACACTTGGAACAAAACGTCGTAGAGACAATATTGTCTCAGATAGACGAATACCGCACGGCGACAAGTCTGACTAACGATTGTCGGCTTCCCTTTTGTATCAATGCGGGCGCGCACACTAAAGACAAAACTGTCTACCGTCACACCCCTCACCCCGCACGCACCCCACTCTCGTCCGAGCATTCAGAAAGTAAACACGTGACATCATGTTTACAGACGAAGAACTCGTAGTGTATCAAATGTTTTTTTTTTTAATTATAAACTAAAACTATTTTTATATTATCAGGGTCCTTAAGTATTCAAGTCGAATAAATAGTTTACTGCATTTTTGTATCAAAGTAGTTGGTTTTTTAAATAATTTTTACATGTTTTGTCTCCTTTTGTGAGTTCGTGTATTTGTTATTAGTACCTATGTGTAGGATTAAAAAAACTTTTTTATGAATGTAAAAGTGTTATTAACCAAACTAGCTGCTATCCGCGACTTCGTCCGCGTGGAATAGTTACTTAGGGCTGACATTAAACAAATGAATGGACTATTTTGAATACTTTTAAAGAACAATTCTTCAATTATTCCGTAGCAAGTACATATTTATGTGTAACTATAAGTAACCATATAAGTACACAGCGCACGCAATGTAAGCTTACAAAAGTAGTAATTTACCCCCGTTTTTGCAACATTTTTCGTATATGCTCCGCTTAAATTTAACGTAATGTTTTATATATCCTATATTACTCGCAAAGAATGTATCTATATATTGGTATTTACGTGTAATAGCAACAAATAAAGCCGCAAACATTTATTAATGTAGTACAACTAATATTTTAAACCATAAAACACCTGCAGATAAACAATAACATGAAAATTTGTTAAAAAAACAATTAAAAAATCCAAAACATTAGATACATGAATGCAGCCGAGTATTTATCCGAACTTTTTGAGTATTTATCCAAGAATTCGGATATTTACGAGTATTTACTCACTTTTGGATATTTACTGAGTTTTTATCATTTGAGTATTTATCCAACTGCCCATCACTGCACGTGTTTACTTTCTGAACGCTCGGACGAGAGTGGGGTGCGTGCGGGGTGTGACGGTAGACAGTTTTGTCTTTAACCCTTTGACCGCCAAGAACGTATTAAAGCGTCATTCAAAAACTTGATCCAGACGCCGATGACGTCTATAAGCGTCCACCGTTCTATAATATTTTAATGACGTCTATAACTTTGCTAAGGATGATTTACTGAATGAAGAATATGTCTAAAGGTTCATCTAGACTTTGGCTACTATTATTATACATTAAAACATCGATATATAGTATAATTCAGTACGTAATTAACGTAAATTGAGTGATAAAAAAAACAACTTATAAAGTTACACTCATGGCGCCATTGACGTCTTAAAGCGTCGTCTAGTTAGTGCTGTGACTACCCTTATTATTTTCTATATCTCAGTTCAAAATGGGCCCTCAGGTGGAAAGTTTATATAAAAAGACCATTAGCTTTTGGCAAATTGATTGTGACTATTTGTGAAAGCAATTATCAGATCACGATATTATCATTTTGGTGAAAAAAAATTACTGTGTCAAAATTCGGCCCCCCAATTCTCCACTTTTTTGTTTTCGGTTTTTGTCGCTTAAAGTATGATAGCTAGGAAAATCATAAAACGATCTTCTTTGTTAGAAAAAATGTGCTTGTCATATTATAGTTTTCCATTTAAATAAACATCGACAACTTATTGGAACATTACTACTCGACACATACTTTTTTATGTCGTGAACGCCGTTGACGACTTAAAGCGTCCGCCTGTGACGTCACAAGCGAGTGCATTACTAGTTATAGTGTTGTGAGTTATAGGTAGAAAAATAAAATATTTTGTGAGTATACCTCAAGACAAAAATTATTATAACTGCAATAAGTGTTTTACTAGCAGAAAATTTTGCGTAACGCGTCTTTATTAAATTTGTTAAGTACAAAATAAGGATCACGATTAGCTGCTTCGACTTGCTATTTTAGAATTAGAATACAAAATCAAATTTCACTATAACTACCACCACTATTTCAGTTAGGATTAGGTATATAGCATAACATCACTTTTCCAACGATATTGACGCTTTAAAGATTGTGCGGAACACTTTCTAAAAAATCATTTTTTTGGTTACCTATGTGTTTTTTACTGTAATATAAATAACTTAAATCCTAACATAATTATAATAAAACAATGTAAAGTGTTTTATTATAAACAGAAAATAGAATATTCTCTGTCCAATGACAATCGATAATATTTATTTTTAAAACATGTCCCATCCCTACTGTTTTGTAGGTATTTAATGCGTAAAATATGGCTTGGCGCCGAGGGCTCGCCGATGCAATAGCGCTCTGGCGGTCAAAGGGTTAATGTGCGCGCCCGCATTGATACAAAAGGGAAGCCGACAATCGTTAGTCAGACTAGTCGCCGTGCGGTATTAGTCTATCTGATACAATATTGTCTATTAGACGTTTTGTTCCAAGTGTGCGCATATTCATACATATTGTAAAGCAATAGTCTGTCTTAAGACTGTCGTGTTCCAAGTATATTACAATAAAAAACTTATATATTAATATGTTTAAAAAATAAATAAAAGTATAGTAAAATAATATATTTGAATTTAGTTATAAACAAGTATTTATTCGAGAGGGGTAAAATATAGTATTCTACGTAATGAAACCAAGATAAAATGAATTAAAAAAAATAATTTTCTAATTAAAAACGGACTTCAACGACAAACTTGATTATAATAACTACTTACCAATAATATTATATTATAAAAGTAAATAATTATATCATGGTCACAAATCAAAGAAAAGAAACTTCCTTCTTTGTTTTGAAGTCGGTTAAAAATATAGTAACTTTCGAAGGTAAATTTCCAGGTTGATGCAAAGTATTGCAAAGATAGTCAAAACCAGTTATAATATTAAAAAAAACTAAATATTTTGATAGGAAAATGCATCAGAGTTTTTATCCCAAGATTTGGATAAATACTCGGGTAGGAACGAGTGTTTATGAGTATTTACTCAAAAATGAGTTTTTATCCGATTATAATTCCATCACTGAACACGTGGTCATGTATGCCGAGTATAATCCCATCACTGATTATGAGACAAAACAGTTTTGTTTTATGTGTGCGACGTATCGTAGTCAAAACTGTTTCGTTTTAGTTTTAAGACAGACTTGTCTCTATGAGACAAGTCAGTCTTGAGACAGTCTAGTCTCCAATGTGCGGTCAGCCTAAATTTACCCTAAGTAATAAAACTAAGTAGGTATAATAATAGGTATTAGCAAAATTTCCAAATTATTTCTTCTCAAAATAATCAAGTTATTATTATTGTTATAAAATAAATAATAAAAAAATAATTTATTGGTTTAATAAAATTATTTTATTTAATTTATTTGTGAAACATAGATAAGTAATTACAAAACTCTAAAACGCCACTTTTCAATAAAAATGCGAATTGAATAACTACTTAGGCATCAAGTTACGTTAGCAAACAACAACTAATTTAGTCACAAAAGTATTGGCAAATATTTAGTTATATTATTCAATCTATACAAATTCATACTTAATTTTTATTTGACAGTAATGAAAATAATTATCTATGTTTCATTGCAAAAGAATACATTAAAGAAAAATGCCAATATTTATGTAAGTCTAGCTGACGCCCACGTCTTCTACCGCGTGGTATAGGTAGCCTAAATGTTATTCTACACCCTAAACTACCTATATTCCAAATTTCATCAAAATCCGTTAAGTAGTTTTTGCGTGAAAGAGTAACGAACATCCATCTATACATCCTCACAAACTTTCGCATTTATAGTATTAGTAGGATCATCATAAAATATCTTTAGCGGTGAGCAAAAAAGGACATCGTCGATCCTTAATACAAAAATTGTAGCGCTTCGGTATCGTCGTACAGTTGCATTTCGGTTGCCGAGTAGGCCAGAGTATATTTATAAACTCACTCAATCAGTGCTCTCTCATACATCGATCTTTTAAAATGATCTGGGCGTTTATACTATTGTGTTTAGTCACATTCATACTCTGTGGATTTATTTCTACTATAAGACCGAAGAAATATCCGCCTGGTGAGTTATATTTTTATTAAATAAAGTGTTTTTATTTTTATTTATTTGCCTGTACTATAATAATTAGTTTTAAGTCTGTGGTGTAAGACATGCATTGCGAATTCTTTAATTTTTTGATGTATTATGTAAACTGTTATAATCTTTATGTTAATTACGATAATGTCAATTGACAACTAGTGATATTATGATAAAAACAAAAAGAAAATAGACCACATTTAAAACTATGTATTTTTTTTACTATGTAATTCTAAATGCGTTTACATCAAGTCATGGATCGAAATGCTAGTATACCAATTAGCTAAGACAGCAGCAGTAGGTACCAAGTTCACTATAATGTTTAAATAATCGTGAAATTCTTATGAGATTATTTAAAGACATACATGCAAGCGATGTCAGTTAATTGTATTTATTAAATTGTAATAGTGTGTATCATAGTAATAATAAGCCTCCTTTTGAAATAAAATGTTGATCGAAGTTTTTAAGGGAATCAAGTCATACTCCACTCTAGTTTAAAAATTTATACCTAAAGAATTGCCATAATTTTAGAACATTTTTAATACTTACTTTAAAGCTAGTGACTTTATTTTACCCACAATTCAAATGAATTTATCTATATTATCTAAAAATAGTTGCATTTAGAATAGAAATATTATTAGAAAGTTAATGAATGTTTTAAAGATATAATATGACAATTTCGACTATCTATTTTATTTTATGCTCATATGCTAATAAAATGCAAGAAATTAAGCAAATAAAAATATTTTAGAATTTTATTGAATTCATTTTAGAAATTACATGGATTTGAAAGAACCAGATTTTTTAAGCCACTGCATTTTTAGGTTTTTCATTGTTTAGTTAATTACTAAACAATGAAAAACCTAAAAATGCAGAGGAGTATTCGTTCTGAATACACAAATCCCGAGAAAAAAGAAAGAGTTCCGATCATTGCTCAGACTTATGTAGTTTTCGTAGTACTTAGGAATTTATTTAGCAATATAAGCAATAAAGTAACTAGGTAACTTACATAAACTAGGACCGTATACACACTTGGACCTACCTTTTTCCTAATTCAAGTTGTATAATTTTTTGGCGCTAACTTTGTTGCAAGGAATCATCGTTTCTAACTGGAGTAACAGGTTAGGAGGTTATAAGAAATGTAATAATGAAGTAAAAACTTGTTTTGGAAATCGCGTTTGGGAACTGAATAGGGTCATTTCGGTAGACGTCTGTCTGTTCTGTTTAACTGTTAAGTTTCTTATTTACGCAAATGAGTAAAAAATAGAAATTAAATCATTATAATATTATAACTTATATTATTATACTTAATATAAGTTTAGTAAAGAATAAGAATAAATTTAAGAGGAATACCTCTTAAATTTACACTCTCTTTGACGCCATAGGCATAGTTATAAACAACGTAGCGCCTGCAGTAGGTTTACATAATTTACTTTTTTAGAAACTCCGGGTAAAATAAGACAGAAAAGATCTAGACCAAAGCCATGTTCTTGAAGACAATGTTAAATGTTTGCCATAGCTCGTTATAAAATAAATAAATAAGAACTATAAGAAAAGTTAATAATAATTCGTTTAATATTTAAATATAATATATAAGAAAGTTAAGTAAGGTAAACTCGGTAGGGCATTGCATTTTCTTGTCAATGAATTTTCTTTATCGTGCAAAGAAAACCTGATAAGTCGATGCGAATAAAATATGCATGACCAATGGTAGGATACCATAACTTGTTACTTACCAAAACTAATTTGACATTATTTGGTCAATTTTTTTTTTAAAGAAGAAGGCCTGTTTTGCAGTGAATCTATTAAAAAGATTGAGAATAATATTGCAATGGAGAACTAATAATTCTAGAAAGATCTTTAGCGATATGATAGCAAGCATCTCTAAGTTTCTTCCTCTACCTGTAAATATCTAATGCTATATTAAGAGAACCGAAGTGCAGACTACGATGGATTTTACAACTTACCCCCTTACTCATAAACGCATCTTAAATTTAATCACTGTTTAGTGATATTTTTATTAGCAAAACCAACCTTATACCTACCAAACAAAACCGTAAAAAATTTAGCTAATGAATTAACTAAAATTTAATAGCCGTTTCCTAAAGAAAAAATATATTTAAACAATATGTTTTAAAAGAATATAGAGTCTAAAGACTGCGCAGAAATAAAACGTCAATTTCATAGGTAAAGACCTATTAATTAATACTAGAGTTATTTCGATAAATACGAAATCAGTTAGGGCAAATCATCGAAGTCGCCATATAATGTATCAATGCTGTGAGTCGGTTTATTAATTAGAAAATTATGTATTATTTCGTCCTCCTATTCTATCTCAAGATACAGTGCATGTCTGTCTCTCCTGGTATGAATTGTATACGACAGAATATAGGATAGGCTAAGCTAGTATTAATTTACGCACGTCTTTAGTTATAATTTATCAATTGAGACTATGCCAATAGGAAACGGGCACTGTGTCAAATGCTTGATTGAATAGAATGAATGAAAATGTATAGCAAGTAGTTATAATACGACATCGGCTATTTGTTTCAACTAAGTAGAAATGATTTTTATTGAAGTATCATTTTAATGTGTTTGTAGCATTACTAGGTATTATTACTTATTATTTTTTTATTTTTTTCTTCTTCAAATGGCGGAGATTTTTTTATTATTACATTATTTGTCTAAGATAACGTATTGGTAAAAATGAGACCTATCCATGAACGAGAAGACTGGTTTAATTATTTCATAATATTATTTGTATTTAGTAATATATACTAAAACATAACAGCACATTAATGTCCTACTGCAGGGACGGGCCTCCTCCCATGACGGAGGGATACTTGGCCTACTAATACCGCGCTTTCCAGACGGATTGGCATAAGGTTTAATTTCAAGTTTTCCTTCTTTTTTTTTCGTAAAGATAATATTCACGGATAGTCTCTTACTCGGTTTTTATGACACCCATGGGATGAGATGGGATGGTGACAAATTGTATATGTATATTATTTAGATGTTGCTGAAATCTAAATCAGCAGTAAATAAGCAAGTGCGACTGTGCATTAGGTGGAGAATTTACTTTCTTTGCTTGATAACATTTAAGAACGCGTAACAAAACAATTCGCGTAGTTATCTCTGTCACTTATCACGGTAGAGTTGACTGATACATTTGGTATGCATCGTCATTAACATTAGAATTTATTTTTGAAATATTTTCTTTATTCATCTTTACTAATATTCTAAAGAGGTAAAGTTTGTGTGTTTGTGACGTTGTATGGGGTAATCTCTTGATCTACTGAACCGATTTAAAAAAATATTTCTGTGTTGAACAGACAATTTATCGGGTAGTGTCATAGGCTATATAGTATCACGCTATGACTCATAGGAGTGGAGCAGTAATGAAATATGTTTAAAAAAGGGACGCATTTTTTTCGCCGCCCAATGAAGTGGGTACGGGTCAGCTAGTATTTTAGATGCCTATACAAGAAGACTACATGAATCTCAATACTCTTACCAGAACATTTACTACTGTTTTAAAATCCAAGAGTAAACATGCCTTTATCAAGTGTCATTGTTATGTCTGCCAGTCTTTGTAAAATGATTCAATCGCTTCTGGACGTGGAATGTGAAATTCTATAGGATCGTGCCTATTATGTACAACGTTGACGAGATTCTAAAAGATTCTAATATTGATACGTATGAAGAAAATATTAAGTATTAAAGAACTGCAAAGTGAACAAAGCACTATGGTCATTTTATTTCTTCCTATCGTAAAATATATTTACTGCTAAGAAAGCTTTATTATCTATGCGAAATAGGCAAAAATAGAAGCCTTTTACTAACATTATCTTTTTTTTTCTTACCAGTCTTATTACGACGAATATGTTCAATTTTTATTGGGATGTTTAAGGACTAACCACACACGTCAGGGTCGGGGCTGAGGCGTACCCGGGGCGTGTTTTTTGTGTGATCGAGTCTATATACAATGTATGCACCTGTGGTATGCATCGATATTTTTCTTTTCCCTGATGGAACATGGTCGGGTCACGGGCCACGGCATGTTTAGTAATTGTTTGGTTCTTGTATCAAAATTCTAAAAAGAGGAAGGTGCACACATATTTATATCATTTGGCCGATCCGATCAGCGTATCTGTATTGGCAGTATGTATCATGATCATATCGAACGGGTGACGGAGCCAGAGATCGATATGAATTCAAAATATTGTTAAGATCTAAACACGATTTTATCCCAGTATTTGGCAAAATGAACAGCAGTGTGATTTATGATTACAATAGTAGGCCTCCTTGACTAGACTTCCAAGGTAAACCGCCTATCAAAATGTTTTTTTTTTACAATTTTTTTTAATGACAATAGACCGTACTAGTCAAGTTTTTAGAAGGATATTTGCATAATTTATGTAGAGTTACTATTGAGATTTTTTTGTTGTGTTGGTTCCGTGTTTATTTTATAAATTAATGTTACTAAGCGCCAGCAAGGTAGTTGAATAATATCCCAACATATATTATAGTTAGTTAAACATTATATAGACCGAGTTCTGTGGCGGGTATTGGGAGAGGCCTATGTCCAACAGTGGACTGCAATAGGCTAGTTGATTGATACGAGTACATTATAGTAGCGAATGGTTCTACCGTAAAATGGTTTCACGCTCTATTCATATTGGTGTGCTGGTTTTACACCGATCGCTCCACGAAAATGATACGCAAGTAAAAATTTCGAGATCTATTCATAATTATGAGTTTATGATAGTTTCTACAAAGGCGCCTATTATTTATTTTGGTCCTAATCTAAGAGATAATGGTCTCGGCCTGTTACGACACACACGAGGGCCGGCGATCAGGCGTTCAGTAGCCTTTTTGCCTCATAGCCTTCTTTGAATATGCCAAATGTTTATGAACAAATTGTAGCTGGCATGATAATACACCATAAAGTCAATCTAGTATGTCAATTTTGATTGATACATTATAGTAGCGAATGGTTCTACCGTAAAATGGTTTCACGCTCTATTCATATTGGTGTGCTGGTTTTACACCGATCGCTCCCCGAAAATGATACGCAAGTAAAAATTTCGAGATCTATTCATAATTATGAGTTTATGATAGTGTCTACAAAGGCGCCTATTATTTATTTTGGTCCTAATCTAAGAGATAATGGTCTCGGCCTGTTACGACACACACGAGGGCCGGCGATCAGGCGTTCAGTAGCCTTTTTGCCTCATAGCCTTCTTTGAATATGCCAAATGTTTATGAACAAATTGTAGCTGGCATGATAATACACCATAAAGTCAATCTAGTATGTCAATTTTGATTGATACATTATAGTAGCGAATGGTTCTACCGTAAAATGGTTTCACGCTCTATTCATATTGGTGTGCTGGTTTTACACCGATCGCTCCCCGAAAATGATACGCAAGTAAAAATTTCGAGATCTATTCATAATTATGAGTTTATGATAGTGTCTACAAAGGCGCCTATTATTTATTTTGGTCCTAATCTAAGAGATAATGGTCTCGGCCTGTTACGACACACACGAGGGCCGGCGATCAGGCGTTCAGTAGCCTTTTTGCCTCTTAACCTTCTTTGAATATGCCAAATGTTTATGAACAAATTGTAGCTGGCATGATAATACACCATAAAGTCAATCTAGTATGTCAATTTAAAAAAAACTGTTTTAGATAGGTACGAAAGCATTTTAGATATTAAGGCATAAGATATTCGCCATAAAATAACATCACTCCATTGACATCATTTTTATTTTCTGATTAAATACCTACTTATTATACACACTAAGTACGTTTTATTATTATTAAGTCCACTGCCATCTATTAAAATACATGAAAGTTTCGAAGGCGTACAGAGAACTAAGAGCTTAAACATGACACAGCTTTTGCTCGTACTTTCTCCTAGCACGCCATCTTTAAGTCAAACCCGAAGTGAAATCACTTTCAACTTACCACAACAGAGGGCGTTACAATACCTAGAGACGCAAATTAAATTATCATCACAAATGACCACGATATTATAAATAAACAGTTTGTAAAATCACTACATGATAAGGAGAAATCCTTAATTTTATTATATCGGTTATATATCGCTTTATTATCGGTTATGTAAGTTCCTAACTGTATTATAACTAGTTGATTTGTTTTGATGCCCTTCAGGTAAACTCAATGTTAGAGATATTTTGGTATAAGGTATTCTAAAATCGTGCTAAGGTAAGGTTGAGGTTTGTCTTCGACACTGACATCGAACCTTCTACAAGACTGAAGGTCAAGTTCAGCAAATGGCTTATGAATAGTTAATAGTTGAAGTGGCAGTTACAGATTTAACTGCAACAAACTGGCTCGGATTTACAAGCTTGTTTCTAGTGTTTCTAGTAGTTGTTACTTTTCAGGTATCGTTCAAATAATATTAACTGCGTCATAACGAAAAGTTATAGTGCCTCTTTACGTAATTGATTTTCAATATTATTATCATTTCATTTCCATTAAGATTATGGGCAGGGAAAACTGTATGCTGTATGATAGCTTTATTAGAATTACTAAGAAAATATAAATATGTAATTAATTAATTACAAAACTGATTTACGTACGTAAATGTACTTACTGATGAAACTATGTACTTGCACAATATTTTTATAAGAAATTGTAATGGGACCAACTAGAATCATATATACTATTAAAAAAGTAAATGCTATGCTTAATTAAAATTACATATTCGTAATAAAGCAAATATACCGGATGGCTCCCGATAAGTTTTTTTTACGTTTTATAAAATACATGTTTAATTAACGAGAAAACGTACCTACTGCTTATGCTACAGCTTTTCTATAATGATATAATACTATAAGCGAAGACTTGTTATTGGCTATCAGATTACCACTTTATAAACTAATTTGTTAATAGCTGTAAGTCTTCCATATTGTTTAAATAAATAAAATAAATAAATAATGTATTGTTACATTATTTAATGGAATATTATTCATAAATAGGAATATATTTCTTCCATAACTAATTAGCTAATTAAATGGCGTACATTGTAGTAAGATTACGTTTTAATGAAACAAAGTATCACAACGGAGTGCAGTTCTTTTGTATTTTATTATCTGTGTTATTGAATTCTCTTTGTCAATACAGTAATTTGTATAATTATTTTTATATTATTCAATTTTTCTTACCTTTGTTACATTTGATACTTGATTATCCTTAATGATTAAAGCTTACTTTTATGATTTCTCGTTAGTGGAAAGAACTCTATTCAAACTCCGGTGCATAGTTGAAGGCTGTTTGTCCATTCAACAGCCCCAGGCTTTAGTAAACAAGCGAGATGCAGTAAAATGGTTTTAATTTCGTTAATTGTTGAATGACACCACTGGTGTTGCAAATGACAATATGATAATGTTTTTTACTTATTCACATAACGCCATCTAGTCCCGAACTAAGCAGGCCTTTTAAGGGGTGGGATAGGTGATGGTATGCAACGGATAAGCATACTTACATACTTTTTTTGTACAAACATACGTATTACGCGGAAAGCGCAGGACCGAGTTCTGTGGCGCGTGTTGGGAGAGGCCTATGTCCAGCAGTGGACTGCAATAGGCTAGTTGATTGATTGATACTTATTACAAATATAAAACAGCCAGGAGTTTTTTACAGAAAAAGTAAACTACTTTTAACACACATAGTCCACTCAACGAATAATTGAATGTATGGTGTAGCGTGCGTTAGCTGGCACCTAAGCAATTTCTTCAGAAAGTTGTTCAGGGTGCTTAGGGAGTAAACATACTAAAAGTCCCCGCGTCTAGGGGGGGAGCCGGAGGGGGGGGAGGGGTTTAAAGTTCCCATTTTTAGGTTTTTTGCTAATATCTTCAAAACGGTGAGTCGTAGAGAAAAGGTATTTTCTGTGCAATGAAAGCTTATAAAATTACCTACAACTTTTGTCTTATGCACTTTTGTCGAAAACCTACCCATTTTTGAGGTACACGTTTCCGAAAAGTGAAAATTTTCGAAATAACGATTTTTATTGATAATCAGCTCTTGCCTGCTATTTGGTTTACGTTTTTTCGGAATAAAAAGTAGTCTATATGTCAGTCCAGGACCTAATCTATCTACCTACCAAATTTCATCCAAATCGGTTCAGCCGTTGAGTTATCAATTTTTTTTATCTATTTATAGTTTGGCCTTAATCGCGCCTGATAGGAAGCAACGATTAGGACTAAGGTGGCAGTGTGGTACACGCTCGCCTAGAAGTAGGTGCCTGATATTATTTATAATATACCATTTAAGTCTTCATTCGTTCGGCTGTGAGGGTCCTGATAAGTGTTCTTTTTCTAAGGTATACACATCCTCAGTGAATGATTCCTGCTGAAGGGACTCTAGGTCGTCTTCACCATCGTCTTTGTCAACAGGTACGCCGTTGAGACATTTTCCTTGGCAGTGGAGGCACGCCGCAGAACAATTTAACATTGCTTTCCGACAACCACATTTGCCACTACCACAATCTTTGGTGCAGCGGCAAAATATTGTTTTGAGTAGGACCTCCGGTGCTGGCAAATCTTCGGTTGCTATTGGCACTAGACTGTCTCCTACATGTTTCCATCCCCACTCTAGAGGAGGCAACTCATTCCCGAGCCATAGCTGCACTTGGTGGTAGGTGCGCCTTGAATGCTGTTTAGCTGCGTTCTCAGTTGGTGGGAGGGAACTGAAGTCAGGCTTAATATTTGCAGTCAGGCTTTTTATTAGTAGGCTTCACAAAATTGAGGTAGCAGTCTTTGTGATATACTACACCCTCAGCAACAAGGTCGTTAATGCAGGACAAGCGGCCAAGAACTGCGTTACCCCATGAATCCGACCTCATGGAACAAGCCTCCCTGATACGATATTGAAAAGTCAGAGTTTCAACTGCATGTACCATTCTCCTTTTACTCAGAGGTGTTTTGGTTTCTGCCTTTACATACTGTCCACAAAATAAGCAGTTAGTCTTAAAGTCGAACTGGGGAGCTGACGACCTGAGCTGAGACGGTCCTGCCTCTCCCTGAGATGTAGATGCATCCGCATGCATCACATCATATTTTTTTTTATTGTTTGGGCTCGGGTGTAATTTTTACGACGGTTGGAGTGAATCAGAAGGGATGTCAAGTCACGGAAAATTTGGTGCTTGTCATCTTTTCGTTGTTGACTAGCTTCTATAAGACCTAATATTCCTTTTTGTTTCAACTCAGATACGTCTTTACTCCCTTCAAATACGTCCTTTTCACACACAGGACACTTATTAACACTCATTGCGGATAACTTCAGCGTAACTAACAACGTTTATGAAGAAAAGAATCGTTTTGGCTGCTCCCCTGCGTTACCGGGTAGGCTACCGTGCCAAACAGATTAAAAATATAATGAACAATAATAACATAAGCCCGAAGGCATGGGTGATAATGGGAGTTTTAGCCAGTGAGATCGCGTTTTCTACGACAGTGGGCATCGGAAATAAGGAAAGAAATTTAACCATCCCCTTCCACTCGCGTCACCCGCGTTTATTCGAAAACGCGATCTCAAACTGTTACCGCCTTCACCGCTTGGAGGTACTCCCAGCTTATGTTATCTATAAAATACCTAGATTATAGTTTACTGTTCCGGATTGAATGAAGACTTCAATTGTATAAAATACATTAGGTAAAAGTTTCTATAACTCAACGGCTGAACCGATTTGGATGAAATTTTGGTAGGTAGATAGATTTGGACCTGGATTAACATATAGACTACTTTTTATTTCGAAAAAACGCAAACCAAATAGCAGGCAAGAGCAGATTATCAATAAAAATCGTTATTTCGAAAATTTTCACTTTTCGGAAACGTGTACCTCAAAAATGGGTAGGTTTTCGACAAAAGTGCATAAGACAAAAGTTGTAGGTAATTTTATAAGCTTTCATTGCACAGAAGATACCTTTTCTCTACGACTCACCGTTTCAAAGATATTAGCAAAAAACCTAAAAATTGGAACTTTAAACCCCCCCCCCCCCCTCCGGCTCCCCCCCTAGACGCGGGGACTTTTAGTATGTTTACTCCCTAAGCACCCTGAACAACTTTCTGAAGAAATCGCTTAGGTGCCAGCTAACGCACGCTACACCATTCGTTGAGTGGACTAACACCTCAACAACCAACGCAAATAACTTTTATGTTCATGCACACAAAGTTAAAAGACTCTGTGTGGTGATGGAGTAAGAATACAATATGTCACCACCCCATCTTATCCTATGGGTGTCGTTAAAACCGACGGAACAGTGAATATTATTTTTACGAAATAAAAAGAAAGAAAACTTGAAATTAAACCCTATACCAATCCGTCTGACAAGCGTGGCATTAGTAGGCCAAGTATCCCTCCGTCACGGGAGGAGGCCTTCCCTGCAGTGGGTCATTAAAGGGCTGTTATGATTATGAAGATGACACAAAGATAATAACTGAAAGGGAATCGAACTTGCGGTATAAGTCAAGCAAGGTGCTTATCATCATACTGTCCAAAAAAAGATCCATTTTATAGTGCGACCAAATAAATGATATTCGACCACACGAAGTTTCTTTATTTTTTAAATCGCCTGACCTTTTTAAATATTTAAACGGATAAGTTAGGCGCCTTTCCTATAAATAATATAAGTAAGAGTTCCTTATGAGTTTACCTATCAATATGTTACCAATGAAGTTAGATAAAAGTGAGTTAAGAATTTAAGATGAAGTATTTTTTTATTGGATTAGTTTGAAATTGTGAATATTACTAGCAAAAAAATGTATCCTGTATGTGTATTTATAAAAGACACGTCAATGTGAGCGTATTGAACTTGATGTCCAGAAGTAAAGGCAATGGATGGTAGGTAGTCAAAAATTACTTCACTTCATATCGCCATCAAATTCTGGCCAAGTACTTGTTTCATCATAATAGCCCAATAATGTCCCACTGCAGGGACGGACCTCCTCCCGTGTCGCGGGGAGACTTGACCTACTAATACCAGCCAGACGGATTGGTAGGTATAGGGTTTAAGCTCAAGTTTTCCTTCTTTTTTTTCGCAAAGATAATATTCAAGGATAGTCCCTTAGTAGGTATTACGACACCCATGAGATGAGATGGGGTGGTGACATATTGTATTCTTACTCCGTCATCACAAGGACAAAGTATTTGTTTACACCTCAAAACGACACTAAGTATATTATTATAAGGTTTATTTATATAGGGAAGCTTGTTTCATGTTTTAATGGTTCTACATAGAAACTAATTCCTTTTAGTGCGAAACGTTTTGAGCTCAAAGACCGACAAGAGTGGTCTTGTATTAAAAAAATGGAAAGGGGAAAAGATCAAATATAGGTATTTACTTATATTTGATCTTTTCCCCTTTCCATTTTTTTTCAAGAGAGATTATTGCATTTTGTAGTTGTGTACGGTCAGCACATAAAGAAATAAATAATTGAGAACTTTTATACTTTTTATAGTCAGTTACACCAACTGCATCAAATAACATTAAACAATGATAAGCTAGAGAATAAAATAGTTAACAATCATTACCATAATATTTAATTCTAATCTTCTTCAACTCCAGACATTTCACTCTCGTTCTCATCCCCACTTTCATCAGATGAATCATTTGTGTTAACAATAATTCGTTCTGATATTATACCATCTTAAATTTAGAATCCCTGTTAATAAACATAAACAAATACTACTACAGCTGCAAAAATCTCTCGAAACTAATTTTACCATACGATGCCAAAGTTTACCTCCGGCATATATCATCATCGGAACATTTTTATTGAACAATGTTAAAATAATAAAATATTGATCAAAAAATATTACACAAAATAAATACTTAAATAATAAAAATGTGACAGACCTTATTTGCTGACCGTATAGTGGAATTCAAATTTCAAATTTTGAATCCGTGTAAATATACGAACACTACTACAAATGCAAAAATCTCTCTAAGATAATTTACCTATAGACAGGTTTATTAGTTGATATGTGCAGGGTGCCTAATCGCACCAATCAGTAGAGATGTCAAACACCTTTAAGAAGTTCGGTTCTTTCTTAACCAACACCTACATCGGTGATTAATGTTACAAATTAAAGTAGGTTAGGTTTTGCCCGCGGCTTCGCTCGCGTTAAATTCGGGGTAGCACTGTTCGCCTTTCCTGGATACAGAAGAAGAAAAAATTTTACTCTCCATCCCTTAAGCTATCTTCACTTAAAAATCACGTCAATACGTCGCTCTGTTTGGCGTGAAAGAAAGACAAACAGACAGACACACTTTCCAATTTATAATATTAGTTTGTATTCCCTAAATCTCTAAAACCATGTAAAAGTCACAATAAAATTAAAAATAATTCAAAATGTAGAAATAAATAAGGAATTCAACATTAAAATGAAATCTTGTTCGACAAACACAAGCAATTAAAATTTTAAACACCAATATAACATCTACGTTTTGTACATATCTATGTAGGTAGTTTGTTTTATGCAGTAATGAGTTGCCGCCAACTCAGGTAGCTCATTATGCTGGGAAGGTCAGGCTAGAATTACACATAAAGCAATTGCAGGAATATTATGCAAGTTTAATTGCTAACCCTGACCTTCAAAAGAAAACAGTACAATGAAAACATGTTCGCATTTCAACAAATTAAATAATGGTTGCTGGGACAACTTTTTGCTTTATACACGTTACTTTTGAGAAAATGCATTAATTAAGAATAATTTGTTATGATTTCTATGATCCATAAATTTTATTAATTGTCTTTTACGTGGATGACCCACTGCAGGGACGGGCCTCCTTTCGTGACGGAGGGATACTTGGCCTAATAATACCACGCTGATCAGACGGTTTGGTATAGGGTTTAATTTCAAGTATTCCAGTCTTTTTACTTCGTAAAAATAATATTTACGGATAGTCCTTTAGTCGGTTTTATGATACCCATGGGATGACATGTAGCTGGATATTTAGGGCTAATTTCATGTCTGTGTGAGTTCGATCGAGACAGGACTCAATCCCGAGTGCGGGAGTGGTCTTATTAAAAAAAATACTCCATTCGGTAACTCTAAGACGACCTCTGTGGCGCAGTCGGTATATTACATGGCTGCTACGCAGAGGTCTCTGGTTCGATTCCCGCTCAATGCAAATCTTTGTGTGCATGAACATGATTGTTTGCAGTGGTCTGGGTGTTTTCTATGTATAATATGAATGTATTTACAAAAAAAAATTAAGTATGTTTATCCGTCGTCTAGTACCCATAGTACAAGCCCTGCTTAGTTTGGGACTAGATGGCGTTGTGTGAAAGTGTGAGGAAAATTTATATTCTTTGAAGATCAACAAACCCGAGCAAATCAATTACAGTAGTTAGTATCACTAGTACTCTCTGGATTCATATCTACATGACAGGTGTACATTGCATGTGATACTTCTGACAGCTTCAAGCCGATTATTTGTACAATGCTCTTTTCTGACCGTATGGGTCGCAATATGGGCTACTCGATATAAACGTGTGAAGAACAGCTATATTATGTTCTCTACCAAATGCAATTTACAGTTCATTTAGAAAATAGTTATCAGTTGTAAGTGTATTTAGTTTCGAATAGACTTACATTCATCCGTGTGGTGACGGAGTAAGAATACAATATGTCACCACCCCATCTCATCCCATGGGTGCCGTAAAAACCGACTTACGGACTATCCGCAAATATTATCTTTACGAAATAAAAAGATGGAAAACTTGCAATTAAACCCTATACCAATTCGTCTGGCCAGCGTGGCATTAGTAGGCCAAGTATCCCTCCGTTACGGGAGAAGGCCCGTCCCTGCAGTGGGACACTAATGGGCTGTTATGATGAATAGACAAAATTGTGTCTTCCAAGTATTATATTAATTCTACTACCTTTACAAAGGAGGCCATAAAAAATGATAACGTTATCTGCCTAAATGTGTGTTAAAATAAATTAACTACTTACTTACTTAGTTAGTTAATTGTTTGTTTTCGTAGGAAACCTTGTAAAGTCTTGGTACTCGCTTGCATCCAGTATGCTGAAGTCTTGTTTATCAATGTAAAACCATGGTGGTCTTCTATCGAGACTCTGAGCTCTGGCAGAGATTTTACCCCGCTATATTATTTTCTACCGCCTATTAAGATAGGGTCTGTTCTGACGGTTTGTTCGCCATAATGTTTGTCTATATAGTTCGACTAAATGGTCCCGTTCACCACATTTTCTTCCCGTGAATCAGTAAGTGGAATCATCTTCCTGCCGAGGTTTTCCCCAAGGACTACAGTATGGGTCTAGTTCATAATATCGACAGTCACTACATAGATGGTACGCTACATCGACAGTACACTAAAATGACAGTATTCTACATTGACAGTGCACCAAATCGATAGTACGCTGCATCGACTACCCTTACCCAGAATTAAACAAAAACACAAAAGGGTAAAAAAACACCCGAATTATATTATTATTTCGGTTCTCTATTTTGTCTCATAATTTTTTTATCCATAATCTAAGGTGTCATAACATTTTGTGTCCTAATCATCATATGTCCGAATGGTAGCAAGCCCTAAATTCATGTTATATAATATCACTTGTCCGAAAACCTAAATCCCTAAACATAACATGACCTAATTTTTTTTGCGATAACCATCACAATCTATAATATTTTAAAAACATAAATACTATATTCTAGTTTTACATGAAAAAAATGTTTCTGGCACTCGCCGGCCGCTGCCGCGGCACGCTCGCTACGCTCGCTCGGCTCGTGCGCGTTGCGGTCACCATACTAACCTAACCTAACCAACTGTTTCTGACTTTCGCCCTAATATTTTATTTTAGGACATGTGACTTTATAGCAAGAAAAAATAGGATATGTAATAATTATAGTACCCCATTTTATGACACACAAGTATTATAGGTAAAGACGATTAGGTAATATACGATTTCGTATACGCGAACATTATGGAAAGTGATGATTATAGTAAACTTGTTTGGGATTATGATTTTCGGACGATCGATATTCGGAGAAGAAAGGGACTACCTATTATTTCATATTTTTATTTACATTTATCATTATAAACTATATAGTTTGTGTCATAAATAATTTATTACGTTTGCGATACACCGACCATCGATGTAGTGATTGTCGATATTATGAACTAGAGACCCCTACAGTATAGGATTTGGTTTTAGAAGGGTCGGCAACGCGAGTGTGTCTCCTTTGGTGTTGCAGGTGTACATAAGCTGCGGTAACCACTTACAATCGTATTACTGTTTGCCACCAACGTAATTATACTAAAAAAAATACTTTTGAAAAGTCAGAACTGCAAAGTCTTGAACAAAAAGGAAGCATTACTCAAGCCATCCCGGCGGGTGTTCTAAGAATAAATAAAATGAACTGCTCCTTCTAAGTTGCTTAGAAAAGTTACTGATTCTTTTAAAGGAGATTGTATACGCTTTAATAATAAGCTGCTTGTTGTCTATCGCTCTTTTGTTTGCCTTACAATACACTTTAAACCTTTATTAAGAGCACTTTATGTGACAAAGTAGACTCTAGGATAAATGATTACCTTAGAGATAAGAGTGTACGTTGATATTATTCTTTCATAAAATCGTTTTTTAATACTTATGAGGAAAATGTATATTCTTCCACATTTAGTATTCAATCAATCAATCAACTAGCCTATTGCAGTCCACTGCTGGACATAGGCCTCTCCCAACACGCGCCACAGAACTCGGTCCTGCTCTTTCCGCATCCAGTCCGACCCAGAGACCTTTATGAGGTCGTCGGTCCACCTAGCTGGGGGGCGTCCTACACTACGTTTGCCGAGTCGCGGTCTCCACTCTAGGATACGTTTGCTCCAACGGCCATCGGTCCTTCGACAGATATGACCAGCCCATTGCCACTTCAGCCTGATAATACTACGAGCTATGTCGGTAACTTTAGTTCTTTGTCGGATAACCTCGTTCCGAATTTTATCCTTCAAGGAGACGCCGAGCATAGCCCGTTCCATAGCTCGCTGCGCGACTTTAAGTTTGTGGACTAGCCCTACTGCGAGTGTCCACGTCTCGGCACCGTATGTCATTACTGGTAGGACGCATTGGTTGAAAACTTTAGTCTTCAGGCATTGCGGTAAAGGCGAAGAGAAGACCCGACGTAGCTTGCTGAATGCTGCCCAACCCAACTGGATCCTGCGATCGATTTCTTTCTCGAAGTTGTTTCTACCGAGCTGGAAAACCTGTCCGAGCTAAACATATTCTTGAACAACTTCGAGCATCAATCCGTCGACATAGATCGGCCTCGGCGTTATATGTTTGTTAAACATGATCTTCGTTTTGTTGAGGTTCATGCCGAGTCCGACCTGTCGAGAGGCTCCATTTAGGCCCTGCAGCATCCCGTCAAGCTGTTCCAGTGACTCTGACACGATGACGATGTCATCAGCAAACCGAAGGTGTGAGATATACTCGCCGTTGATGTTGATGCCCCGTCCAGTCCAGTCTAACGTCTTAAAAACGTCTTCGAGCGCGTTGGTAAAGAGTTTAGGGGAAATTACATCCCCTTGCCTCACCCCTCTACGCAACTCAATAGGTGGGGTCTTTTTGTCCTAGAACTGGACGGTCATGGTGGCAGTTTCATATAAAGATCTCAACACCTCGATGTACCGCCAATCAATGCGACATCGCTGCAGAGCATCCAGAACCGCCCAGGTTTCGATTGAGTCGAAGGCTTTTTCGTAGTCCACGAAAGCCATGCACAGCGGCTGATTGTACTCTTCAGTCTTCTGTACAATCTGCCGAACAACATGGATGTGGTCCACGGTGCTGTAGCCTTTTCGAAACCCGGCTTGTTCCGGTGGTTGGAAGTCGTCGAGTCTTCTGGCGAGGCGGTTTGTGAGTAATCTCGAGAACAACTTATGATCACTCCTGAGCCACAGCTCAGGAGTGATATGGGCCTATTGTTCTTCAGTAAGGATTTATCACCTTTTTTGAAGAACAGGACCACCGCACTCCCGCTCCACGCCTGAGGTGTTAGGCTCTGGTGAATGACGGAGTTAAAAAGCGTTGTGAGCTCTTTTAGGACAGGTGTTCCGCCAGCTTTTAGTAGCTCTGTAGTGATTCCGTCATCACCTGGACACTTGTTGTTCTTAAGTTGCTCGAGAGCAGCTCTGACCTCGCCCCGGTTGACATCGGGGATGTCCTCCGTATAATGGCGCATGAGTGGGGCTCTGTGGTCATCTTTGCTAGGTCCCAAGGGTTTACTCATCCGTGAAGCGTACAGGTCCTTGTAGAATCTCTTTATTTCCTCGAGTATCTCGAACTTGGAGGTCACGGTTCTGCCGTCCGCAGTGTGTAGTTTCGTTAGATGGGATCTACCAAGCTGGCGCGCAAATACTTTGGTGCCTCTATTCTGTTCGATCGCAGCCACAACGGCGCGGGTGTTGAAACATCGGAGGTCACGTCGCACCAGCTTCCGGATCTTCCGGTTAAGGTTTCTCCCATCCGACGAAGAGGACCGCGCGGGTGACATCTCGCGTCTTTGCCTCATAAGTTCGAGAGTCTCGGGGGAGAGCTTAGGCTGCCTGACTTTGCCATTTAGTATTAATGATGACAAATTATTTTAACTTCTGTAAGAAACTGTATAAGCAGGCCCTTTACAAGGTTGCCCACCATCATTCCCCTGCCTTTATCCCAATTTTATTTGGGGTCGGCGCAGCATGTCTTCTTCTTCCATACTTTCCTATCGGACGCCATCTCATAAGTAACACTCTTCGCAGCTATATCGTCTTTCACACAATCCATCCATCGTTTCTTTGGTCGTCCTCTTCCCCTATAGCCATCCACATACTCGTACATGTTCAACACCTTTACAAGGTTGTCCGACGATCTGGAAATATATCGTAACTAAATTTAAATTATTATAGATAACGTATACGTTAGCTTTGTAATTAGAAACAGGTTTATGTAGTCACTAACGTAATGTCACATTTACAAGTACGCTTAGATTAACATGCAATGGTTTATGTATTATTGATACGTGTAATCGTGATCTCATATGGCATGAGAAGTGACAACAGTTTAATATACCTAAGGATTAGTTTAGATATATACGAAGCCTGATAATTACGCAATGACATGTATCATACTATCTAAGGGAGTACTTGGAATTCCTTTGTTATGATATTAATATATTGAACACAATCAAATATGTATTTGTTGTATTAGTACTTATTTAATTAATAATTATAACTTTGGTAACGAAGAAATGAAGTAGTATGACGTAAGGAATTTATTTTACGGCCTTGAGCAGGCTTTACGACTTCTGTAGCGTGGTGGTTATATAACATGGCTGCTACGCAGAGGTTTCGGGTTCTATTCCCGCTCAATGTAAATCTTTGTGTGCATGAAAATGATTGTTTGCATTGGTCTGAGTGTTTCTATGTATAATTGAATGTATTTACAAAAAAAAAGTAAATCAATAATAAGTAATATCCGTTGTTCTTTTACCCATAACACAAACAGGTTTTGCCTAGCTTACTTTGGGAACAGATGGCGCTGTGTAGAGATGTCCGTAAATATTTATTTATTTATTCACCAATTAATACGCTTGGTTGTCTGAAACCTTCAAGTTATACCTAAAGAAAAAACATTTATTATGTAAGGTGCTTATACACTGTAGTTTTATTCTCAATCAGGCTTGTGCCTAATTTTTTAATTTCTTATTAGATTTATTAGATCATGAGGAAATGTAAAGGTTTTTAAATATTTGAAATATACGATTCAACGAGAAAAGAACTTAAAAGAATAAATGGCGTAATATATGAGGCAGTTTTAAAGCTGCACGTTAGTTGGGTAGTTTAGTTGGCCTACTTTAGAGTTCAACAGGTTGTAAGTACTACTTGAAATATACTTGATCTTTTATTTCCTACTTCTCGACAAAATATAGGATTTTGTTTATTGAGTATGTCTTTAATAAAGTCTATTCAAAACGATGGAGTGAATCTTGACTTCTAATAGATATACGACTTTAGCCAGATACGATTTTGTAATAAGTTTTTGTAGAGAAAACATTTGTGAACTTTTGCTTAAAGGGCTTTTTCGACGACCATGGGTTGAGATGGGGTAGTGACACCATGTATGTTTTACATGTTCGTTAGATGATCTATATGTGGATCATCATCATAACAGCCCATTAATGTCCCACTGCAAGGACAGGCCTTCTCCCGTGGCGGATACTTAGCCTACCAATACCACGCTGGCCAGATGGATTGGTATAGGGTTTCATTTCAAGTTTTCCTTCTTTTTATTTCGTAAAGATAAAATTCACGGATAGTCCCTTAGTCGGTTTTTATGACACCCAAGGGATGAGATGGGGTGGTGACATATGTATTCTTAATCCGTCGTCACACGGATATGTGTATAAAGTACATATATTTATTAAATAACCCTACTTTGTCTGCCACGACACGTGACAGACACACTTAATGTCTTTAGGCAACCATAATTCAGAGTTTGAACGTTAGCACTCACAAAATAACAAATATTAATATGAGAATCGAATGTCTCCCAATAATATCTAAATTGTCAAGGACATTCGCTATTCGGTGATTGTCTTGTCGACGCCAGTAGGTCTCTAGACATTTATCTCCGTTCCCAGCCAGTGCATCGTGTCTCGAGGTTTGAATAAATTATTATTTCATACGTTATTTTGGTTCCTGTCTCAATACTGAAAATCGACGAATTTTGCTTTACATCGTTGAATTGATTTACACGTGCAGCTTTTGTCTACCGTATTTATATAAATAAAAAGGGAAAAAATATGCTGCTATGATACTTATGCAAAGGGTTAAGAATTGGAAATTAAAGAAACCACTAAGTTTTTATTCTATCCTAGCCATTATGTAAAACACTAAAAAAATTTAAAAGAATGGCGCCAGTAAAGAACTTGCTTTAGCATTTGGAAGTTGTAGTACTTTCATAGCATTTAAAGGAGTAATTTCTGGTTATCACGTTCCTTAAGTCAAGTTATTTGTTCCTCTTTAGTGCGTGTACCACGACCGTAAGCTCAATCATTACGATTAAGTTAATAAACTCAATGCAACAATGTGCATATCAATTTTAATAATTTCATTATAATAATATGTGAAAGTATTTAATAATTTTCGAAACTCATTAACTAATAACAATATCCCTACATGACATTATAACGAATAACACAGCTTCTATTGCGCTTGTTTCTTGCTGTAAATCTTATCTTGAAATACTAGAAGATATATTTAAAACTAACAACAGGCAGCTTTGTTCTTACACAACCACTGCCAAGTTTCACTGGTTTGTACTAATTTAAAAGCACTCATTGCGGTTCGATATTGTCTCGTCTTTACGAGTAACATGGATTGAAGTTCACTTAGAAAATAGTTTTCAGTTTTAAGTTTATTTAGTTTCGAATAGACTTAAATTTATCCGTGTAGTGACGGAGTAAGAACACAATATGTCACCACCCCATCTCATCTCATGGGTGTCGTAAAAACCGATTAAGGGACTATCCGTGAATATTGTCTTTAATCGTAAAGACAATATTTACGGATAGTCCCTTATTCGGTTTTTATATCGATAAAAAGAAGGAAAACTTGCAATTAAACCTTATAACAATCGGTCTGGTCAGCATAGTATAGTAGTAGGCATCCCTTCGTCACAGAAGGAGGAGGAGGCCTGTCCTTGCAATGGGACATTAATGGGCTGTTATGATATGAGACGTACATATGACTTTTTTATTAATTAAGGAACATGTATAATTAATTGTTATCAGTGCTTGATAGTTCTACTGCAGATGCGGGCGTCCTTTGTAGATAAAGGATTCTACTAATACATGATAATGGTGATAGGGCGATAGTGTGTGATAAGGGATATCTTCAGTATGGAGGTACTTTATTCTTGGTGTATAATATCTAATATTATATGGTTTTACTCCTACCGTGTAGTGTTAAAATAAATTCTCCCTCATCTCAATCATAAAATATCATATTGCTATAGATATAGGTATTATTTACTAGCTTTTGCCCGCGGCTTCGCTCGAGTTAAATTCGGGGTACCGCTGTTCCCCTCTGCTGGACAGAGAAGAAGAAAAAAAAGTAGTCTATGTTACTCTCCATCCCTTCAACTATCTCCACTTAAAAAATCACGTCTATTCGTCGCTCCGTTTTGCCGTGAAAGAAAAACAAAAAAAACTGATGGACACAGGCCTCTTCCAAACATTTCCACCCTGCACGGTCCTGTGCCTCCCTCATCCATCGGCAACAAAAAACCTAATCACATATAATTATACTGTAAAAAAATCGTACTATACACAATCTAAAAGTTTAACAAGCCCCGAAGAGGAATAAAAATGAATATCAATCGCTGTTCGTTATGCATTTCACGTCCGGTTTTCTTCCGGCACTTGATAACTCATGATATTGTATGCGTAGAGAACTTTAATGCGGAGCGAGCTAGCACGATTGGTACATTATGCATAAAATTTTATTATAAAGTATCTTTGAAAGATTCTGATGCTTCTAGTATAAGATAGTCTTCATAAATAATATATGTACTGTAAGTATAATTTTCTAGAGTGAAAATGTTAAAACTACATCTACGTTATAAGTTCTACTGATGATGTTTATTTATAATGTATCTTTGTTTCCGCGGCACTCACGGAGTTATCTTTTGCTTTGCAAGACCTTTGATACTGACTTACTGGAGTCATTGGTGCAGGAAAATTATAGCACAAATCGCAAGTTATAACGGCCAGTATGCATTCACTGCTGTACATCGGGCTTTACAAAATATTTTGACTTTACGTGGTGCTGTAGTTAACTCATCGATCGGTTTTCTGCCGCCCTGACTAGGTGGCCCGTTGGACGTGTGAGAGGTCTGTCCATGTTGCGTTGTCCTGTTGCCTTATGGCCGAATACTCAAACGTCTTTTAAAAGCAAAGCTACGCTTAAAATAGACATTTGTATGTGAATTTCTAGTTTAAGCGCCGCTTTACTTTTAACAGACGTTTGAGTATTCGGACGTTAGAGTCTTTTTTCTTTAATAAACCATGTTAAATATAGGTTTTCAATTAAAATATACTTAACATAAAAAAAAATACTTGTTGCACCTAAATGCGCAAGAACGAACAAGAACAAATTAATTCCTTTTTAATACAAATTGTGCTTGGTGACGATAGTAGGTCATATTCCATGTAGGAGAAGGCTCTCGCGTCTGATACGTTCATAATAATAAACTGATATTGAGAACTTTATAAATGGATGGATAATAATAATTAACAAATTTATTCAGCGAATATTATTATTTCTCTATATTTAAAAACTTATTTTGTAGTATGTAATTTATTCAGATAAATGCCTTAAGGCTTAATTAAATTCATTTGCGTAATACGAACGTTCATTTTGGTATAATAATACACCACTAATAAGCGTTTACGTGCACTGAATTTACACATAATTATTAATGACGAGGAAAACTCATTTTTGTTACAACAAAAGATTGGGTTTTTGACGTCATAGCTAGGGCTTGCAATACCGGTTTACCGGTTTTGATTTTTACCGGTAATCCGTACATTTTGGCTGCCGGTAAATTACCGGTATTAAAAACCAAAACCGGTATTTTACAGTTTTGATTGTGTGGATCAATATTCGCTATTATTATTAATTTTAGCTCTGTATGTCTGTGCACTAAAATGTATAACAATTTAATCCAATAGACACATCATAAATGAAAGTCCTAGACGACTGATGATTATTCTTGGGGCATGCAGTACTGGTTTACCTGTATTGGTTTATATCGACAAAGCGTAAATTTTAAAAACTGGTAAATTATTATTATTTTTAAGTAACATATTGTAATGTTTTTCAAAACCAGTTTGTACCATTCTATTTGTAATGCTTTTCAAAACCAGTTTGTACCATTCTAAATTGGCGGCTTATTATCCTGTTTCCACAGACAGCGTAAAAAAAAAGCATTTCAGAAGCACTTATTGACATCAAGTGTGATATTTCATTTAGTGCGGAAGATACTCAATCTATTAAAAATCGTTTTTAACTGCTTAGATCTCTTCAAAAACACACTGGAAATTATTTGTAGACGTGACGAAACGTTGTTGTCTGTTGATGCGGCATTTAATTTCACTCTAAATGCATTAAAAGAGTTTAACAACTGGCGCGCAGTTTGGCAGAGGCTTTGTCGAAAAGACTGAAAGAAAGAAGACTCAACGGAACATCGCCTTTTGTCCTCCACATTCCACAATCATGCCAAATACTTTGTCATGAATTAAAACTACGACAATGACACCTTTCCCAAACCATCATGCGAGGAGATTATGAATACGAGTAGGTATACTATAATAATAGAATTGTTTCAAATATAGAGGATAATTGGTGTGACGTGTGAGTGTGATATTCATATTTACTATGTATAATGTTCATAGATCTTTCATAATTTCAAATGTAGATAAGGTGACTATCAAAACCTAAGAAAGAGTATTGTTGTAAAACTTAGGCGCTGTCTCCACGAGCCATAGAATCGCGACGAGTCTGAACAAAAATCGCCGCGATAACATCGCCGTGTGGAGACACCTTCATATAGAGTATATAGAAATACGTGGCATGACGATAATATCGCCGCGATTTTATCGCTCGTGGAGACAGCGCCTTAACGTCTATTTATTGTTTTCAACTTAACTTTTACGTAATTGTTATTGTTGTAAAACTTTTACTAAAAAAGATTTATATAAGAAAGAAAGAAAGAAAGCATTTATTTTGGCAATAAACATGTACATTCACAGAAATAAATAAAGATTTACATAAAAAATGATACTACATCAGTACCTACGTATATCATAATACGTACACTTAGCATAGGGTAGGAATAGAATATAAGTTCTAAGTAAATAAAGAGCTAAAAAGTTTTTTTTAAACATCTAACTTAAAATTTGTTTTTTACCGGTAATACCGGTTTACCGGTAATTATTTTACCAAAACCGGTAAATTTACCGGTAACCCAAATGGCCGGTAATTGCAACCCCTAGTCATAGCCAGATGATGTCTCTGATTTTATTTCGAACTAAAACCTTACAGAATTCCTTACAGTTTAAGAATAAAATCTAGTCTTTTTATCAATTGTATAATTTGATTTAGATTATAACAAAAAATAAACCAGTGATGTTTCCGTTGTTTCAGGTCCAGTATGGTTTCCTTTCATAGGTAGCAGTGGAATTTTACAAAAGCTAACAAAAAAACATGGTTCGGAATTTCGAGCCTTCATTGAGTTGTCCAAACAATACAACACAAATGTTCTTGGACTGAAAACAAGTTCCGAGCTTTTAGTTGTCGTTTTTGGGGAAAAAAATGTTCGTCAAGTGTTTAATGACAAAGAGTTCGATGCAAGACCACATAATTACTTTGCACAATTACGATGTCTTGGCAAGAAAAATATGGGTAAGTTTTGAGTTGAGTGATGGAGAAGTTTTTCAGCATGACATTATAATGACGTATGTAACAAAATAAATAGGTAGGTACATAATTTCCGTGATATTATGTTTAAGTCATTTATTCTTATAAAAGACAGAAGCCACTTACATAAGAACATTGTATATAACATTTAGTAAACCTATAAGTAACAGTCACCAAAGTACATAAGTAAGTATACATTATTATATAAAAGTATCAAACTTCAAACATTAAAAAGGATTGCTTTCAGTTATATGCTTGTATAGCAGAGATTTGAAACTATCCAGCGAACTGGCATCTTTTATATATGTAGGTAAATTATTAAACAGCTGTGCTCCTTCATAGCTGATAGTCTTTTTAGCATAATTAGTGCGTATTTTTGGCAAAACAAGTAGGCTTAGTTTGCGAAGACTTCGTCTGGAGATTTGTGATTTTTTTATAAATATTATGTTAGTGTGGATGGTTTTGTCTAAAATTTTCCTAATAAGAATGCAAGTGTTAAATGTGTAAAGTTGTCTGATATTCATTAGTTTTGTTTCGTGAAATATTTTATTTGTTGGAGTCAAGTGTGGGTAGCAAAATAGTACCTTTATGATTTTATTATGTATTCTTGTAATTTAGTTTTTCCAGCGCTCCCCCAAATTTCAATAAGATATAGAAGATGTAACTTAACGAGGGAGTTGTAAATTGTGTAGCGTATGTTTTTCGGTATGCATCGACTTATACCACGAAGAGAACCTGATAGCGCTGACAGTTTACTTTTAACGTAATCAATTTGATTGGTCCACGTCAAGTGACTATCCATTCTGAGAGCAAGATATTTTTCGCAGGATTTCTGTTCTAGTTGGAAGTTATCAATAGTTAGTGGGTCATGTATTGGAATTTGTTTGTTCTTAGCTCTAAAGATTACGTAACAGGTTTTAGATACATTTACTGTTAGCAAATTATATTTAAAGCATTGTGATAGAATATTAAGATCGTCTTAGGCTTTTGAGATAATGTCATCCATGCTTGTCCCAAAATAAAACAAGCACGTATCGTCCGCGTATAATTTAAATGACCGTGTAAATTTAGGTCTGAGATGCTGTTAATAATAATTAAAAATAACAATGGTCCCAAAATGGACCCTTGGGGAACTCCGTACGTAATGGGTAAAGAACTTCTTTCGGAATTATGAATTTTTACTATTTGTAATCTATTTGTTGGGTAGGATTTAAACATTTTAAGTGCATTATCTTTAATACCAATATTTTGTAACTTTTCCAGTAGTAGCTTGTGACTAACGGTATCAAATGCTTTTTTTAAGTCGATAAAAATACCCAATACTATATGTTTTTTATCAATGTTTTCTTTTATTTTCGTTGTTAAGTCTATTGTGGCTGCAGTGGTGTTGTTTTTAGCTCTAAATCCGTACTGATGTTCCGATATGAGATCAAAAGAGTCTAGGTATTTTAAAAGACGACTATGTAAGATTTTTTCCAAAATTTTTGATAGTATTGGTAGAACTGAAATGGGACGGTAGTTTCCAGGGTCGGTAGTTTCCAGGGTCGGTATTGGATCCTGATTTGTAAATTGGAGTTACTTTTGCGACCTTGAGAGTGTCAGGGAACTCTCCATCTGTTATTAATTGATTAATACATTTAGCTAGACTATCTGAAATTAAACTTCTTAAACTTTTAATAATTTTTGTACTTATTTTATCTATGCCACTACTAGTATTTGAATCAAGATTATTGATAATTTTACTTATTTCCCTACAATCACATGGTTCGAGCGTCGTGAGTTCATTGTTATAATTATGTTTTTCTTGTCATAAAAACGGGATGGTCTGTGCAATCATGGTATTTTTTGGGTATGTTATTTGCAAGTATAGATCCTATTGTTGAAAAGTATTTATTAAAGCCATCACAGATTTCTTTAGCGTTAGTGGTATAAGTATCGTCAAGTAAAAGCTTTGAAGGAGCACTACTACGTATTATTTTGTTATTTGCTAGAGAATTTATAAGCGACCACGTTTTTTTTTGGGTTATTTACACAGTTTGTAAATAGTTTGTTATAGTATGAGTTTTTAGTTGTTTCTATTAGCCTTGCAGTTTTGTTTCTGGTTTCTTTATAATTTTCTTCTAACATCTTATTTTCCCGATTGTTCTTGTATTGTATCCATAATTTGTTTCTTTGATTTATTTCAGTAATTATAACATTGTTAATCCAGTCGTCTTTTGGTGGGTTTAGTAGTTTTGTTCTTGGCACTTTGCAATCTTCTACATACTGGATAAGTTTTGACTCTGGTTGTAAATAAGAAGCGTCTTCGAGACCATGTGTTTCTATTGCTGTCTTTAACTTCTCGTAGTTTACAGTTTCATACTTTACACGTATTCTTGGAGGTGGTTTAGTTTTGTCTAATTGAAAGTATATCTGTTTGTGGTCAGACATTGATGAGTTGATGATAGTAAAATTATAATGTTCTTTTTTCAGATTTGTTGTAACGTGGTCGAGGATGGATTTCTTTGTTTGTGAATCTCTTGTACAATATATTTTATTGATCTTATTAAGTATGTTATGCCCTGCTTCTTGTAGTCTTGGTTTATAGTTTTTTAAATTTTTGTTTTTTGTCAGTAGGTCGATGTTGATATTGCGGGCGGTAGTTGCGGAAGCGAGTGTCTGCTCAAACACATTGTATCCAAATAGTTTTCTAATAAACAAATATACCTACGCAATTTCGTTTAAATGGATATTATACAACAATACAGATTAAAAATTTTTTTTTTTCTAAAATTTCTATGGTATTAATTTGAAAATAAACCCTTTCAAACAAAGTAACATTTTTTTTCGCAAAAGATAATGCGCATGCAGTTGCCTAATTAAATTATTGTCCATAGCATACAGAACAAATCCCTGTGCATTGTTCAATCTGCAAGTTTTTAAAATTGAATTTTTTAATCTGCATACCTATTGACAAAATAAGGCTACATACGCACTACCCGGTTAGCTGCAATGCGTTCAGCCACCCGAATGATCAAAAATTTGGACGAGAAAGTAGTTTTTCTACGCACTGCGATGCGTCTGCCGGTCGATCTCTGCGTTTGTTCTGAGCGCTGCGGGCGCCCCGACTGACCGGCAACGGTTGCTATTGACGGTTTTCATGTTCATCACCGACGCTTGCGAAGTTTAATTAGCTGTAGATTTAGAGACAAAATAGATTCGCAATCTAGACTACAAAATTTGCCGTAAAAATATACGCCAGCCGTCCGTCCACAACTGCCACTGCATCTGCGGTCTACCGGATGGCTGGTTGCATTGGGGCTAACCGGGAGGTGTGTATGTAGCCTAAGAATTTTCAATGGAAGTACCTCGTGACATCCCTTCATTCTATTTCTTCAGACAAAATATTCGAATGGTTCGAATTTCTCACCTATTTTCAGATTGGTTGCTTTCTGTTCAGTCTATATAACCTGTATGACGATGGAACCTATCATTGGGAAAAGTAACTGTAATCTTTGCATTTATAACCGTTTAGTGCCCCTATGGTAACAAGCAAAGGCATAGGTATACTTGATGAGGACGTTATCATATCAATAAATACAATACTAGAAATTAACTGAAACTCGGGGCAGCGGAACTAGTTTTCTTTGTGTATTTCGCTATATAAAACAATGGAACATTAATTTATTATTATTTTAAATAGGAATAACGTTTGCAAATGGAGAAATATGGAGAATACACAGGCAGTTTGCGGTGAAGAACTTGAAACATGTTGGTTACGGTAAAACTATGATGGCGAAAGAGATTCAGTATGAATTGAGTCAGCTATTAGATCATATCAAGAGTAATACGAACAAACCTCTCAGTTTGACAAACATACTCGGTGAATGTGTTATGAACGTACTTTGGACTTATGTTGCAGGTATGTTACAAAAACATTTTAATAATCCGTCGCGTCGTCGAAATTTGAGAAATGAATTTTAACATAACATTTATTTCAACTGCAGTTATTATACGAAATTTTTAATTGGAGTAGTAGTGTAGTCAGAGTAGTACACGTAGTTTTATGAATGACCCTAGCTGTCAGGGGCTAGTTAAATATAATTAGTTTAAGAGGCTTCGTATATTCAAAATATTACATTCGCAAAATACGGTGGCGGAGAGTCTGGAATGGCGGCCGCGTGTCGGAAGACGCTGAGTGGACAGGCCCACAGGCGCGGTGGAAACGTTTGAAGACTATAAATATATTCCTCACTCATTCTCACAACGCCATCTAGTCCCAAAGTAAGCAGAGGTTGTACTATGGGTACTAGACAACGGATAAATTTACTTAATATCATGCTTACTTAATATCATCATGTTCATGCATACAAAGATTTGTATTGGGCGAGAATTGAACCCGAGACCTCAGCGTAGCAGTCATGTTATATAACCACTACGGCATAGAGGTCGTCAAACTGTTGTCCAGCTCCACAGCTGGACAATAGTCTTTTAGCTGTTAAGGTGATATTGATAACAAACTTTTTATTTGTAAATTATAATACCTTAGCGTAGTTGTAAAGTGTAATCGATTATTTTGTTAATTTACATATTCCTTTTTGTCGTACAGGAGAACGAATTCCAACAGATAAATTAAGGCATCTTTTGGGTCTATTCAGCCAGCGAGGAAAAGCTTTCTCTGTTGGAGGTGGAATACTGAATCAAATGCCATGGTGTAGGTTTATTATACCAGAACTAAGTGGTTATTCACTGATAACTAAATTGAATGAAGGCATTTCGGAAGTTATCGAGGTTTGTATAGTTCTTTATTTGTTGTTTTATATTTTCTCAATCATATTTACACAAACCTCTTAAATTAAATAAAGCTAGTAGTATATTATAGCAACGGATGACATCTGCGGCCGAATGGTTATAGCAGATATCCTCCTTTGAACGTTTCCGCTAAGGGTTTAAACTGCTATCTCCAACTTCAACGGTCCTTAAACAAGACAACCGTTCAAATAGAAATCTTAAAAGTTATTACGTAGGCTATCTTTTTGCTTAATTCATTTGATCACATATTTATTTCACACCAGCTCCCGTGGCCACTTCGTTGGGCGGCGAAAAAAACGTGTCCGTTTTTTAAACACATTTCATAACTGCTCTACTCATATAAGTCATAGCGTGATACTTTATAGCCTATGCACTCCCCGATAAATGGACTATTCAACACAAAAAGAATTCTTAAAATCGGCTCATTAGATCCAAAGACGCGTAAACACACAAACTTTACCTCTTTATAATATTAGTATAGATAAACGGTCTCATCGTGTGTGAAACCAGTGTGTGTTCTAGTTTATACGAGTGACATTTGTGTATGCAACATCTCTAACTAACAGCCATCTTGAATAATGCAGCATTGCATGGTCGAAAGATATTCCTACTGTGACCATACGGAATTCCCGTCTTATCTAATTGATAAAATGTAAAATATTATTACAAAAGATCTTTATTCTAAAGCATAAGAGCTTTAAGTAATGACTAAAGCAATTTGAAAGTTCAATCCTCGCTTTGTGCATTTCGTTAATTATAGCCACACTGAATGACAGCAAATAAAAAGAGATCAGAATTGAAACGATTCACTGTAACAGTTGCCTACTCTTCATTTTGCATTCAAATTAAACGCGACGAGTTCTTTGATCAGAAGTACTCATATTTTTTTAAATGACACGGTGTTACAGCACTTTTAAACACTTTATTTTTAAATATATTGAACATCTGGGCTCAGGAAAATAATATTTATGTAGTTCACAAAACCATTACCGAGTGTAAAATTCATGCTCTTTACAAGATCAAGGAAAATCACTTATGATTTTAGGTCATAGATTTTAAGTGGTTGGGATTATTCCAAGTCACTTTTACTGAGCTTTTCGTCACCGAGATAGCTTTTATAGCTTATATACTTATTTAAAGTACCTGTGAGTTTTGATAAATCTGACCGTTTCGGTACAAAATACATAAACATTAAAAATCTGAATATACTACATACATAAACTCACGCCTTATCCCGTCCGGGGTAGGCCACAGAACGCCACTTGTCACGATCCTGGCAAACAGCTTGGGCCTCGTTCACATTCATTAAGCGGAATTCAGATTGTTAACAGTCATTAGAAATATGTAAATTTGTGTTATAATACACTGTAACACCATAAAACATCATCATTTCAGGAAGCAATCAGAAAGCATAAAAACAAAGAAATAGAGAAGAACGATTTCATTTATTTATTCCTACAGGAGATTTATGCAAATAAAAGCCCGACGTTCACAGGCGAGTTGTTGTCTATTTGAAATTCATTGTACCATTGAAGCAGATGCTAAATTGCCTTTTTATTTACAGAAGAACAATTGAGAATAGTATGCTTAGACTTACTTATAGCTGGCTCACAGACAAGCAGTAGCCTCTTAAACTTTGCTTTGTTAAGAGCTCTTATTTCTCAAGACATTCAAGACAAAATTTATAATGAAATCAACGCAGTACTAGGAGATGAACCACCTTGTTGGAATGATAATGAAAGGTAAAAATAATACATACTTAGTCTGAATTTATAAAAGTCACTTTTTATGTATGTGTGGACTGAGGGCCCATTTTTTTTTCTGCGGCTTGTTGCAGTTTAATCAACAATAGTCCATAGTAAAAGTTGTTAAAAAGTTTGTAAATCGAATATCAGAGTTTGTAAATGCTTCATTCAAAAGATATATTGCTTTAAGTGGGTCCCTCAGTTCAAACACAAAATCTTCGATATATAAATTCGTAATGAGTTGAACAACAAATTTTTGTTAAAAATCCTTAGTTAAACATGAACACAAGTCTAAAAAGCATTGAAACAAACAAACATACAAACTCTGATATTCGATTTACAAACTTTTTAACAACTTTTACTATGGACTATTGTTGATTAAAATGCAAAAAGCAGCAGAAAAAAAGGGCCCTCAGTCCACACATACATCTTTTTATTGATGCTATGTACTGACGACGTATTAATAAAAGGCAAGGTAAGTTCTTTGATACTCGTAAATTTAAATAAAGTGTGCTTGAATTCTAACCACACGAGGTGCGTGCGACCAAGTAAAGGTGGCAGAAGATCGATCAATGCGGAACACAGGATCGCGCGTAGTGTATAATTATAGTAATTTGTAAGAGGCCTACATCCAGAAACAGACATCTTTTGGCTGTTATGATAATAAGGGATGTATCTTAAAATAATTAGGCCTTATCCAGAATTGAACACTGAAACCCTCATTGGTCGAGTCTTAGCAGCTTATAAAAATACTTTCGTAGAAACGGACAAGCTGTAAAAATGAAAGAATACTCTGTTGACAAGAGTTCATGATAGACACTTCCCTTGAGACACTACCAGCAACGTGTACTATATTAGCAACAAACATTGTTGACAAAAAGGAATTCGTAGAGTTAATTTCTGCTAAAATATTTGTATTATGAATACAAATATTTTAACAGATTTGTATTAATAATACAAATATTTCAGCAGATAACCTAATTAAACAATGCCTTTAACATTCTGTGAATTGCACTCTGCAAATTGTTTATGTAGGTATTCTGCTTAAACCACTACAATAATTTTAGTAATGCCTGTAAATATTTCCAATACATAAACTCGTATACAGTATAGTGTAGCAAAATGGTTCTCGTATCTATTTGATGTACGAGGCAAGCTATGTGATTGCACAGCGTGGATGATAGATGGTTGTCGAACCAATCAGATATTGTTTGTAGTTTACATACTAGAATTACAAAAGCATTTTGATACGCTTTAATCGGATATAATATAGCGATGAAAACGTATAAAAATCCTTTTTTAGATAAATATAATTTGTTATTTATTTTATGGCATAACACAAATTGCACTTTCTAAAAGGTATTCCAAGAGATTTACAAATAGCACAAAGACTATGCTATTTTCCATTGAATTCAATCTTGTTCAATACAAGATTGAATTCAATGGAAAATAGCAAGTAGGTTGTTTCTAATGAGGTTTAATATAAGGCTTTCATAGAAATTCATATAATTTTATAAATTAGTTTACATAGAAATAACGTCGAAGCGTAGAATTCTAGTTAAACTTGCATTGCTTTGATTATCCTATTGATATTTCACGGTCATTTCAGACCAATATAGATATAATTCAAGGGCCTTCTAAGCTTATTATTTTCTTTAGTTCAGTGTTTTTCGCAAAGGTTCCGCAGTTCTCATTTTTTTTTTTTTTTTTTTTTTTTTTTTGATTAACACAAACAAACCTCTCGGACTCTAATAGGAGAGGAGGTCGGGAACTCTCATGAGTACCAGCCCAGCCTATTGCTGAACTGGTTATGTCAGACTCTTACTGACTAAACCCGCCTTTGGTGTCTTATTTCCTTAGAGGCTATTAGACAGTATCGAAACGTCTTCTCGGGACTAGCGTCCGGGAAGCAGTTATGAAGTTGATAAGCGTCACCCTATTATATAATAGAGTAACCGCTATAACTTTCCCTATGAAAAAGACTGTGAGCTATGTGCTCAGGGCATGACTAGCTAATGGGGTTTGCGTTACTTAGCTTTAGAAGTCGCTAAGTAACTTCCTATCGGGATTAATTAATTGAAATAATTAATTAATTGGGCAATTAAACTAATATATTGATAAGATTCCTTTATAAGGAAAATACAAAAGATAAGACTGATAAGAACAACAACAACTAAGTGTTTTTTATTGTGTATGTGAGTACATGTCGCTCCTCGAATACAAAAGGGACACAAATCGAAATGCTATAATTTTATAGGGCGACCAAAACAAATTTTTAAAACGATTTTTTTTTGAAATTTTATATATTAATTAATTAAATATAAGATGTTAATATTTCATTAGATCTATGCGTATTTTTAAGCTCTATCGGTGTGCAATCTGAACTTTGTAATATCTGTTACTGGTTAAAATGAAATAACACAAAAGTCTCTTTTGCATTCAAAATTTTAATCAATACCAATAAAATATGTCAAAAATTTTACAAAAATTTAACAAAATTTTAGAAATAAAAAGGGATTTATTAAATATATTGGTATTTTTTTTTATTATAAAGCTTAATCATATTACTAGCTACTTATTAACAAAAGTGAATAGACATCAAGAATGTTTTGTATTAAATAATCAAAACTAAACAATAATAGCTTATCTATACTATAATAATATTATAAAGAGGTAAAGTTTGTGTGTTTGTTTGTTTGTGTGTTTGTGTGTTTGTGACGTTGTAGGGGGTAATCTCTGGATCTACTGAACCGATTTTAAAAATTCTTTCTGTGTTTGATAGTCCATTTATCGGGGAGTGTCATAGGCTATATAGTATCACGCTATGCATAATAGGAGTAGAGCAGTAATGAAATATGTTTATAAAAGGGACGCTTAAAAACGTTTATTTTGCTTCTACTGCTTAAACGTCTGGAGATATACTGAAATAATGTATTAGAGAATTGTACCTTTAAAAAAGTTTTACAATTAAGAGACTTAAGATTGTCGTAAAAATGCTAGGGTGTCGTAAAATGATGAAGGATGTTGTAAAAGATGGAAGGGTGTCGTAAAACTGCAAGGATGACGTAAAATGATGGAAGGTGTCGTAAAATGCATGGAGAGTGTCGAAAAATGATGGAGGGTGTCGTAAAAATGCTAGGGTGTCGTAAAATGCATGGGGCGTGTTGTCCGACTGCAAGGGTGTCGTAAAACAGCTAGAGTGTCGTAAAATGCACGGAGGTTGTCGTAAAACTGCAAGAGTGTCGTAAAACGATGGAGGGTTTCGTAAAACTGCTAGGGTGTCGTAAAATGCATGGAGGTTGTCGTAAAACTGCAAGGATGTCGTGAAATGATGGAGGTTGTCGTAAAATGCATGGAGGGTGTCGTAAAATGCATGGAGGGTGTCCCAAAACTGCTAGAGTGTCAGAAAACGATGAAGGTTGTTGTAATAGATGGAAGGATGTCGTAAACCTGCAAGGATGTCGTAAAATGATGAAAATGTCATAAAATGCATTGAGGGTGTCGTAAAACTGCTAGGATGTCGTAAAATGCATGTAGGGTGTTGTAAAACTGCTAGGGTGTCGTAAAACAGCTAGGGTGTCGTAAAATGATGAAAGCTGTCGTAAAAGATAGAAGGGTTTCGTAGAACTGCAAGGATGTTGTAAAATGAAGGAGGGTGTCGTAAAATTCATGGAGGGTGTCGTAAAACTGCTAGAAGGTCGTAAAATGATGAAGGGTGTCGTAAAATTCACGGAGAGTGTCGTAAAACTGCTAGGGTGTCGTAAAATGATGGAAGGGTGTCGTATAACTGCAAGAGTGTCTTAAAACTGCAAGGGTGTCGTAAAACTGCAAGGGTGTCGTAAAACTGCAAGAGTGCCGTAAAATTATGTAGGATGTCGTAAAACTGCAAGGTTGTCGTCAAACTGCAAGGGTGTCGTAAAATGATGGAGGGTAGCGTAAAATGATGGAGGGGTGTCGTAAAGAGAGACTTAATGTTAGTAGACTTTGTTT
Organism: Schrankia costaestrigalis; assembly: GCA_905475405.1. Lineage (NCBI taxonomy): Eukaryota > Metazoa > Arthropoda > Insecta > Lepidoptera > Erebidae > Schrankia > Schrankia costaestrigalis. Next base: position 18,216,191 of record FR997825.1, on the reverse strand, counting down.
TTTGCCCAGAGTTAAGATTATATTCTTTTAAAACATATATCTATACTTAATATTATAAAGAGGTAAAGTTTGTGTGACACGTTTCTTTCGCCGCCCTACGAAGTGGGCACGGGTCAGCTAGTCATTAATAAAATTGAGATCAAACTTGGTACGTATATAATACTAATTTTAATTAAACATCTCTCTAAACATTACGAATATAACCTCGTAAAATTATATAAAAAAGAACACTTTAATAATTATAAACAAAACAATTATACAAATAAGACCTAATCTTAGCATTTCATGGATCCTCCGTGCGAGTTCATCGCGTGATAGAGGACGGAGTACTTGCATAACAGCGTCTGGGTCTTACGCCCCAGATGTAGGTTTAAGGAGACCCCCTTACAACGCGTTGCGGTCACCTTCACTGTCTGCTATGTTCCGTTCTCTACCTATCCAAATTTGGTAGGAACCTAACAGTGCCGTTTTGGACATTCGTGATAATAGAGAGCTTACTGAAGTTCTCGGCAGTCCTAGCTCTTTTAATAAGCTGTAGAGGGATTTAGCTGGAGTACACCTCGCACCTATTTCCACGGCATCTCATTTGTCAAGTGAAAGTAGATATTTGATGTCTTAATTGCGTGGTCTTTCGGGATGTTAGTTTTCCACGGTACCGTGAGCTCAATAAATACTACACGCTCTTTTAAATGTGAGTAAAGGAATATGGCTGGTCTTAACGGTGACACACAGATATGCTCCGGGATTCTGTAGTGTGTTTCATACGTGTCAACTAGCAGTGTCCAATTGTCTGCCAAACTCAGGACTGAAAAAGGCTTAAAGGTGGTCTTTTTAGCGGTGGCTTTCTTAACAAATTGGATGTATTGTCTTTCATTTGTAGTCAGTCCTTTTTAGCTATAGCGATCGATAGACTCACTGCCTCGCGTATTGACTAACTTCGTAACTAGTAGGTTATCATTGAGTAAGTGCGGTTCTACTCGAGAAGGTCCGGGTTGAGGTGAAATACAAATTGGTTTGGTAATAACTGTTGACTGTACATCTCCTTCAGAATCGGAAAATGCTTTAAGAGATAGTAGAAAATTAGGATCTTAAACTGTCATCTGCAGAAAAATCGGGATTTGATATTGTTTTGAGATTGTCAATTCAAGATGTTCATCAAGCGACAGTGTCGTTATTAAGTCACTCTGCCCAAAAACTATTTTTGGCCTATTTGTGACTTTGGTATTTGTTACAGAGCTTCCATCACTGTCTTCGCTGTCCAATATTGATAGATAGATTAAGGTCAGCTTGACTATCTGCTACAGAATTTGTATCTGAAGAATTAATAGGTAGTATAATCTAGCACATTATTATTGTGGACAGGTAATGAGCTTTGTTCTGATACATTTAAGGTTGCCATTGTTAATATTTTTCGTGCTCTGCTCATTTTCAAGTAATCTGTAAAATAACAACATTTAAGCGGAACATCACTGAAACAATAACAACAGAACAAAATGAACATCAAAATAGTAATTATTATTTATAAAAAACACAAAATTTCAAAAAATATTAATTTATTCTAGTATATTTCAATGGTAAAGGGACGTATTTTAAATTATTGCTAGTGTTGTATTAAAAAACATGATTACAGTCAACTAATATTGGAAATTGGAATACAGAAAAGATGCAATTCATATATGGCACTTTTGTATTACATATTATAATAACAAATAAATATGTTAGAATGCAAAACGGATGTTTCTAAAAATATGGTACTTTTGTTTTACATATTATGTTAGCAAATACGAATCTCAGAACGTAAAATGGACGTTTTCCAAAATATGGCGCTTTTGTATCATATGACTAAGTTTGAAATACTTACCTCAGAATGCAAGACGGTCGTTTTCCAAAATATGGCAATTTTGTATTAAAAATTATAATTAGACTCACCTGAAATTTTTAATGCAATAAAGACGTATTTTGTGTTGTGGCACTTTTTCACGGAACTGACGAGCGTTCTTGTTGAATGTCAGGACAGTAAAAAAATGGCAGTTTTGCACTGACATTACCTATCAAAGTGCTCAAAATCAAAAAGGGCGTTTTGTCAGTGTGGCCAAAATGTAAAGAAAAATGATGGGTGTTTTTTTTAAATATAAAATATAGTCGATTTAGGTATCATTTTACCAATAAAACCATTTTCATATTTTTTTTATTTGTGGCCGTTTTGTATTCAAGGAGCGATGTATAGTATTATGATATGTGTAATGTACCTACGTAGGAATGTGTGGGGAATGTATACTTTAATAGCCTAAAGCGGCTAGAAGAGTGCGGTGATTGGCTATCGCTATGATGCGGTCGATGGGGCTCTTAGCTTCGCGGAGTTTGCTCGCGAGTAATGCGACTTCGTTAAGGTCGACACCTTGCATCACCGAGTCGATGATAGCAAAGTCGTCGGCTTGAGACGGAGTGGGGAGGGTTGAGGGCTTAGGTGGCACGGGGGCCGCCTTCCTCGGGCCCCATACGGGGCGGGATTGAGGTGCGACTGGGCCCTTAGTGGGCACAGTGACTGGGCCCTTAGGGGGCAGAGAGGGGAAGTTCTCCTCAGTGGGAGGCGGGACATAACGTTTAGGTATTTGAGGTACCTGTTTAGGAGGAGGGGGGCGCCGTGGCGCTTTAGGACAGCCCTTATAGTTGGCTGTGTGGCCGGTTTGGCCACATAGCACACAGGCTGGGGGTGACGGGGTGTCCCTTGTACGGGAGCACTCTGAGGTGAGGTGAGGTGTTAGGCACTTCACACACCGGGGAGAGGCTGTACAGTTACGGGCGGCGTGGCCGTATAACTGACAGCGGTGGCACTGTCCTGGCAAGCGACGTCGGTGTGGCTGCTCGACCTTGAGGCCGGAGAGACCACACACGACAAGTGATGATTGGCGGAAGATGTCTCTTGCCGCGGAGCCTGGCGCATAGGTCAGAATGACCATGGCTAGGGGGAACTGCTTGCCGATTCGGCTGTACATTTTATGTACCGCCTCGACGGGGAAGCCCTGACTTTTGAGGTCATTTAGGATGGCCTCATTACTGTTCTCATGCGGTATCCCGCGAAGCACAGCCCTCACCTTACGTTCCTCTGGGAGGGCGTAGGTGTGGTAAGGGATGCGGAAGTCTGACAGATGTTTTGTAAGACTGCGAAAGTCTTCAATGGAAGGGACTTTGATCTTAATCGCCTGCCCTGTGTTGGTGGCGCTAGTGAATTGAATGCGCTTCTCCGCGAGGTCGCGGGAGAGAGCGTCCCACCTAGTCTTGTCACGAAGGAAGACTGGCGGGGGGGCTTTGGGGGTTGGGATAGCGGCTAGGCCTTTGTTGACCTTAACGCCTGGAGTGGGGGGAGCTGCTCGGACGGGTGTCTCAATGACAAGGTCCATCAGTGCTGGAGTGTGGACGTTAGTTAAGGTGACGGGTGATGGCACTGCCACTGAGGAGACCTCCTCTGTGGCGGTGGGGGCTTGAGCGGCAGCACGCTTACGCGTATTGCGCTTTGACTTCTTCCCCTTTACAGGGGTGAAGGAAGCGGACGGGTCTGGGTTACACTCGAGAGTGTCCCCCTCGCTGGAGGCAGAGGAGGGCGCCGGGGCGGGCCTCTTGAAAGCGGAGATTAATTCTTTTAACTTCAATTCACGGATGATAGCTTGGGGAGTCATTAAAGCTTTAAGGGCTTGAAACTCTGCGTTTATACTATCTAAGTCATTAGGGTCAAGTTTGGATCGGTATTGTTGTTGTTCTTGAGGTGGATTTTGGTTCATGATGGATAATTACGCGCCCCCCGCGAGGGCAGGGAGCGCCACAAAAACCTAAGTGAACAGGGACACTCCTATTAGTGAGCGGTGCCCTAGTGGATCACCGGTCTTCCTTCCCCCTGGGTAGGCCCAGTGCAGTGGGGTCCGGACTTTCGGTTTTTGTTCCCGACCTGAGGGGGCGGAAACGAGCTACCTGAAAGCTCAATCGGCTTCGTTTGCACCGTTAGGTATCAACCGATTACCCTAAAGGGGTCAAAACACTACGTATAGTTTATTATTATATCGTTTACACTCGTCCAAGCCCTTTTCAGGACTTTTCTAAGCGAAAACAAAACAATAATAACACCCGTAATGTAGTCTGGCGATGTACTTACCGCGCGCAGTGGCGCGACGGAGTCGTAGCGGAGGCAACGGAAACAGTCGATCGCGGAGACGTGCGTCTCACGCGGAATGACAGAGCGGAATGCAGTTCTCATTCTCTGGGTTTACTTAAATACTTATTATAGTTGGTTGGCAATTAAATTTTATCAAATATGGTTTGGTGGTTTGGATTTTTTGTAAAAAACATGGTATTTTTTTTTGAGTCAACTACGAGTTTTAAAACGAAATTGCGTAAGTGTTATAACTAGTGACATTTAGTTAGGAAATAAGAATTTAGTATTTTGCCAGATTGTATAATATCATGTTGCTGAGACGGGCCTGAAATTAGGACGTTAACCAAACCGGATTTTTATATTTTTATGATTTACTAGCTGACCCGTGCCCACTTCGTAGGGCGGCGAAAGAAACGTGTCACACAAACTTTACCTCTTTATAATATTAAGTATAGATATATGTTTTAAAAGAATATAATCTTAACTCTGGGCAAAAAACAAAGTCTACTAAGTGCAGAACATTAAGTCTCTCTTTACGACACCCCTCCATCATTTTACGCTACCCTCCATCATTTTACGACACCCTTGCAGTTTGACGACAACCTTGCAGTTTTACGACATCCTACATAATTTTACGGCACTCTTGCAGTTTTACGACTCCCTTGCAGTTTTACGACACCCTTGCAGTTTTAAGACACTCTTGCAGTTATACGACACCCTTCCATCATTTTACGACACCCTAGCAGTTTTACGACACTCTCCGTGAATTTTACGACACCCTTCATCATTTTACGACCTTCTAGCAGTTTTACGACACCCTCCATGAATTTTACGACACCCTCCTTCATTTTACAACATCCTTGCAGTTCTACGAAACCCTTCTATCTTTTACGACAGCTTTCATCATTTTACGACACCCTAGCTGTTTTACGACACCCTAGCAGTTTTACAACACCCTACATGCATTTTACGACATCCTAGCAGTTTTACGACACCCTCAATGCATTTTATGACATTTTCATCATTTTACGACATCCTTGCAGGTTTACGACATCCTTCCATCTATTACAACAACCTTCATCGTTTTCTGACACTCTAGCAGTTTTGCGACACCCTCCATGCATTTTACGACACCCTCCATGCATTTTACGACAACCTCCATCATTTCACGACATCCTTGCAGTTTTACGACAACCTCCATGCATTTTACGACACCCTAGCAGTTTTACGAAACCCTCCATCGTTTTACGACACTCTTGCAGTTTTACGACAACCTCCGTGCATTTTACGACACTCTAGCTGTTTTACGACACCCTTGCAGTCGGACAACACGCCCCATGCATTTTACGACACCCTAGCATTTTTACGACACCCTCCATCATTTTTCGACACTCTCCATGCATTTTACGACACCTTCCATCATTTTACGTCATCCTTGCAGTTTTACGACACCCTTCCATCTTTTACAACATCCTTCATCATTTTACGACACCCTAGCATTTTTACGACAATCTTAAGTCTCTTAATTGTAAAACTTTTTTAAAGGTACATTCTCTAATACATTATTTCAGTATATCTCCAGACGTTTAAGCAGTAGAAGCAAAATAAACGTTTTTAAGCGTCCCTTTTATAAACATATTTCATTACTGCTCTACTCCTATTATGCATAGCGTGATACTATATAGCCTATGACACTCCCCGATAAATGGACTATCAAACACAGAAAGAATTTTTAAAATCGGTTCAGTAGATCCAGAGATTACCCCCTACAACGTCACAAACACACAAACACACAAACAAACAAACACACAAACTTTACCTCTTTATAATATTAGTATAGATTTCATGCAAACATTTTCCTGCAATGATATTGATGTTTGTATTCCATTTTTGGTATATAAATACAAAGATAAAATACCAATAAAAATAGTACCTATGCATAAAGATATACTTGTTACGCACGCCAGTAGTATGAAATCCGCCGAGTCTGCATCGACCTAAAACAACAAGTTTCACAACGAACTGGCACGAGGCGCATTGTCAGCATAACGTGCAGTTATTGACGTCAACGTAGGAAACCTTACTCCACGCTTGGGAAATTTCATCATTCTTGTATCTAATATCGATCGGGCATCATACTTTTAATTCATTCTGATTAATATTGTAATTTTAAATAAAGTTATTAAATTTTAATTGCATTTTTTTTGCATCCTCCGACCGCAACTATCTTAATTGGCGCAGTCGGTAGGATCCTCGCGGGCCGGTACGCGAGCATAAAGTAGTCTAAAATCGATTTACGCGGCCGCGTGTCCACCGAGGGGCTATTTAGTCACCAGAACGAGGATCCTGAATCTACGAGAGCTGCGGAACGAGGGAATCCAGACTTCGATTCAGCGAAAGAAATGTTGTAAGTACTTTGAATCTTTCTTAAGTGCTATTCCTTACTGTACTTATCCTATAATCAATTTAATTTTATTCCTATATTATATTTTTTTTTATTTGTGTGTCTTATATAAAGTGTTTTATACTATTACTAATCGTAACGTAGTACCTAATTATTTCTATAAACGCTAGAATAACGTGTCAAAATTTTCCATCCGCGAGAATCTCGACTGATTAGGTTAGGAAGTAGTAATAGGCTTAATAGTAATAGGCTTAGCGTAATCGACGAATTTAGAAACTTAGAGGAAGACATGGCTCACTCTAACGTTGATATTATTTATAAGTCGCTTAGGTTATTGCCTGAGTTTGATGGCAACCAGCATATTTTAACTAGGTTTATAAGTTTATGCGATCAATTAGTTATAACGCATTTTAAAACCGTGCCGGGGCATGAACTTGAGAATTTAGCTCTTATAAACGGAATTTTGAATAAAGTCACAGGACCAGCGGCTAGGCTTATTAACTCCAACGGTATTCCCGAGAATTGGCAAGGTATTAGAAGCGCATTAATAAATAATTTCGCCGATCATCGCGACGAAACCACACTTTATAATGACCTCGCTATGCAAAATCAAGGCTCTAGTACCCCGCAGGAGTTCTATGAGAGGTGCCAAAATCAATTTAGTACTATTATGACTTACGTGTCGTTGCACGAATCCGTCGCGACTACTATACAAGCGAAACGAGATTTATATCAGAAATTAACACTAAAATCATACTTACGCGGTCTTAAAGACCCATTAGGTAGTAGGATACGCTGCATGCGACCGGAATCAATGGAGAAGGCTCTAGAATTTGTACAAGAAGAGCTGAACACCTTATACATGCAACAGCGTGAAGGTGGTTCTAATAAAAAGGACTGGCAACAGTCACACTTACCACATAACCCTAATTTACCACTTAATAATTTTATACCAAAACCTGTCCCCTTTGGAGCACCTATGAGACAGCCACTTTTTAATATGCCAGGTTCATCACGACATCATCCGGTACCTACACCACCTCCTCATACTTGGAGACCTAATAACCCTTCTTTTAATCAACCGCCACGTGGACCCACTCGTACTCAACAAATGATGCGCGCTCCTCCTCACAATTATAACCCTCAAAGTAATATTTTTAGATTGCCTAACAGACCTCCTCAACAATCATTTAATCACGGAAATCAGGCCCGTCCTATGAGTGGCGTCAGCCATTTTAGCTCGAAGCCATTGCCGCCTACGTCACAAGGACACGATTGGCGTAGATTTGGAAACCCACCTCCAAATAACTATTTTAAAACTCGCGAAGTAAATTTTAATGACTTAGATTATGATTATAATAATTACCTAAACTACGATTATAATTATTACCCGGAGTACGAACAAAATTACTATACTAATGAGTACCCCGACTATTCTTATTATCAAGAACAGTGTTCTTATACAGAACCTGTAGTCGTAGAGGAAATTGATCATACCGTTACCACCGGTAACCCTGAAAATTTTCAGCAGGAACCGAAATCCGACAAACTAAAATAGAGGTTAACTTTCACATACAAAGACAGCTAGGCTATGTTCAAATAAGCAATCCTCCTTTAAAATTTCTCATAGATACAGGAGCTAACCAATCGTTTATTAGCCCTGAAGCAATTGAAAAATACTTTAGTCATGTCCCTTTAAATTATGAACCCTTCGAGGTCACAAATGTTCACGCCACTAGTAAAAACGATTATTCTATAACATTACCTTGTTTCTCTGAATTTTTAGAACAAAATGATATTAAATTATTCGTATATAAATTTCACAAGTATTTTGATGGGTTACTTGGACTAGACCTTTTAGACAATTGGGATTCAAATATAGACCTTAAAAATAAGTTACTCACTACCAGAAACGCTACAGTACCTATACATATGTATGACTCACGTAACGCTAATCTTTACGAAGAGATTATACCAGCTAACTCGACTAAGCTTATTCGATTACCCGTAAACTCTCAAGACGGCGACGTATTAGTCTACAATCAAACCATTTGTAATTGTTTAATTTCAGACTGTTTAACAAAAGTGACTAACAACCGCGGATTTGTCGAAATTACTAACCCCTCATCTAATGATATAATATTCTCAATGGATAGACCAATAGAAGCAGAATTATTCAATATCGAAAGCGAGTGTACTGAGCTTTTGCCTGACCGCGTTAAAGAAGTAATTTCCCGTTTACGAACTCAACATTTAAATCAAGAAGAAAGAATTAATTTAGAACGACTCTGTGCGCAATACGCCGATGTATTTTATCTTGAAGGAGAAACCTTAACATTCACCAACAAGATAAAACACAAAATAAGAACATCTGACGAAATCCCAGTACACACAAAAACTTATAGGTATCCGTACATACATCGACAAGAAGTGAGAGACCAAATAAACAAAATGCTTGATCAAAATATTATAAGACCTTCTGACTCTGCATGGAGCTCTCCTATTTGGATCGTACCTAAGAAGGCTGATGCTTCAGGCAAGGTTAAATGGCGACTTGTTGTCGACTTTAGGAAAGTTAACGAGAAAACAGTTGACGATAAATATCCTATCCCTAATATCACCGACGTCCTAGACAAACTTGGCAAGTGTCAGTATTTTACAACCCTTGACCTTGCAAGTGGGTTTTATCAGGTCGAAATGGACCCAGAAGATATACACAAGACCGCTTTTAACGTTGAGAATGGGCACTATGAGTTTTTAAGGATGCCCATGGGCTTAAAGAACTCACCCTCCACTTTCCAACGGGTAATGGATAATGTTTTAAAAGATCTTCAGAATGTAGTATGTCTTGTCTATTTGGATGATATAATTGTTTTTAGTACATCCCTTCAGGAACACATTTTAAATTTAGAAAAAGTATTTGTTAAATTACGCGAATCCAATTTTAAAATCCAAATGGATAAATCGGAATTTTTAAAGCTTGAAACAGAATTTTTAGGACATGTAATATGTAACGAAGGCGTTAAGCCAAATCCTAATAAGATCACAGCCATTAAAAGTTACCCGCTACCAAAAACTCCTACTGAAATCAAACGTTTTCTCGGACTATTAGGCTACTATAGAAAATTTATCCCGGACTTTGCACGAGTGACTAAACCACTAACACAGTGTCTTAAAAAGGGTTCAAAGATTAATTTTGACCGTACCTATACTGATTGCTTTGAACATTGCAAAACCCTATTAACAAACGATCCTATCCTACAATACCCGGATTTCTCTAAAGAGTTTCTATTAACTACAGACGCGTCTAATGTAGCTATTGGTGCTATATTATCTCAAGGACCAGTAGGGTCCGATAAACCTATTGCCTATGCCTCTAGGACACTTAGTTCTAGTGAATGTAATTACAGCACTATTGAAAAAGAACTTCTCGCAATTGTGTGGGCGACTAAATACTTTAGACCGTATTTATTTGGTCGCAAGTTCAAAATCCTAACTGATCATAAACCATTACAATGGGTTATGAATCTTAAAGAGCCTAACTCGCGATTGACACGATGGAGGCTTAAATTAAGCGAGTATGATTTTACAGTAGTTTATAAACAGGGTAAACATAATACGAACGCTGATGCTCTGTCGAGAATAGAACTTAACAACGAAGAGCATCTATCCATTAAAGTTAATACATCCGAAAAGGGTCTGACTTTGGACGACTCTAGAACCCTCACAGTGACAGAACCCGACGACGACTCGAGAACTGCCACTGCACATACTAGTAATGAAAACCCTATTTTAGAAATTCCGATTTCCGACGAACCGTTGAACAAATTTACTAAACAATTAATACTTAATGTAGTTGGTGACATTAAAGGGAGACCTATTGTAACAAAACCATTTGAAACTCATACTCGAATCTCTATACAGTTATCCGAATCTAACCTTGAAGAAGACTTAATAATGGCCATAAAAGAATATGTTAACCCAAAGATTAAAACTGGATTATTAATTAACCCACACTTAGCTATGTACACTATCATACCTATTATACAAAACACATTTAAAAGCTCTTCTATGAACATTAAACTAACTAAACATGAACTCGAGAACGTACGCGAATACCTTAGGCAACAAGAAATAATTAATAAATATCATGATGGTAAAACTAACCACAGAGGTATTAACGAAACGTTTCTTGCCTTATCCCATAAATACTTCTGGCCTAAAATGAGAGACAGCATTTCAAAATTCATAAATGAATGTACGGTCTGCGGACGTGCTAAATATGATCGTAACCCCATACAGCAAAAATACAAAGTTGTACCTCCTGCCACAAGACCTTTTGAATTAGTACACTTAGACCTACTAACTATTCAAAGCGAGAAATACCTCACTATCGTAGATTCTTTCTCTAAGTATGCACAAGCTTACTACCTTAGAGATGGAACGGCAGTTAGCGTAGTTCAAGCATTGCTTAACTTCTGTACACACCATGGCATGCCTACCACCATTGTTACTGACAACGGGACCGAGTTTACTAACCAACTAATAGCAGAATTTGTAAGGCTTCATGGGATTCATCATCATCGAGTAGCTCCTCATGCACCCAACGAAAACGGGATAGTTGAAAGGTTTCATTCGACTCTACTTGAACATCTCCGTATTCTTAAAATAAAACATAATACAGAATCAGTATTCAATTTAATACCATACGCGTTGTTAGCATATAATAATAGTATACATAGTTTCACTAAATGCAAGCCTTTAGAAGTAGTAACAGGTCATTTTGACCCTCGAGACCCTTTCGATCTAGACATTTCCTCTCAATTAATACAACAATACTCGATAAATCATAAAGAAAAAATGGCACTAGCTTATAATACTATACACGAACTTTCTAGAATTACACGTGAGCAAATAACAGAAAATATAAATAAGAGCCGCGAATCTGAGATTGAATATTCTCCCGAACAACACATTTTCATTAAGAACCCTATGGCATCTCGACAAAAATTAGCACCTCGTTATACCCATGACGTAGTCATGGCTGACCTCCCTATTCACATTTACACCCGAAAGAAAACTGGCCCTGTCGCCAAAACTAGACTAAAAAGAACCCCTAAAGCCGCTAAATTGTTACAGAACCCTGTTGATTCTACTCGCCCTACCGAGGACCAGTCTAACGCAAGAGATAAGACTTGAGAGTCTCGACGATGGACCCGGTGTTTTACCATTTAAACTGGGTGCTACCAGAATTATATCCCATTACCATTCCTTCCTTCAACATATTAATTTACAGGACATAAGAAACAAAATCATCTCACTGGACAATCAATTAATTAATATTAGCCCGGAGCTGCATAATAAAACTAACTCTTTATTCGAACCGCATATAATCTATCTTAGAAATAAATTAAACACTATTTGAAACGAACAAGACTAACCATTACAAATGAAGCAAGAGAACCTGCAGGACAAGTCACTTATGCAATCCCGATGACCAGAACAATTGATCCTAGACACCCTCCAGCTCAATTTACAACTCACGTTTTCAATAATCGCTGTTCTTCGGGGGGAGGTGTTACGCACGCCAGTAGTATGAAATCCGCCGAGTCTGCATCGACCTAAAACAACAAGTTTCACAACGAACTGGCACGAGGCGCATTGTCAGCATAACGTGCAGTTATTGACGTCAACGTAGGAAACCTTACTCCACGCTTGGGAAATTTCATCATTCTTGTATCTAATATCGATCGGGCATCATACTTTTAATTCATTCTGATTAATATTGTAATTTTAAATAAAGTTATTAAATTTTAATTGCATTTTTTTTGCATCCTCCGACCGCAACTATCTTAATTTACTTAAGCGAAATTACTACAGGTAAATAAATACGTAAATAACAAATAGTAATCAGCGAATTTCTCTTTGATTTCTGTTCATCGAAAAACTAACAGATATCTATGACGCAGTATTCATGGAATTCATACTTTTAGCTAATTGGACAAGCCTTGTAACTGGAATCACGATGTGAAGATAGTGATGAAATACAGAAAATTTTACGTTTTTATCAGTATATGAGTATTAATCAGTTACAAGAGAGAGTCTGATGCATATTCACTCACAAGATAGGAACTAATCACAGTCCTCTAGTTTTGTATTTCTTGTTACAATAACTTCCTCATGTATGTTTTAAGCTGTTTATTAATTTGTTTAAAAGCTTTTTAAATTGGAATTGTAAGTAAGGGTGGAGAAGTGAAGTAGGTAACCTAGGTCTACTAAGGGCACCCTGCCTAGACGAATTGGTTGAGTTTTCTTTCTTAAGTTTATGTAGTTCACTTCATAAAAAGAAAACTGGAGAGGAGAGGTTTAGTCTACGTACTAAAAAAAAACTTTTATACCACGAGCAACATATATACTGGATCGGGAGAGAGTCTCGCCTGAGACCCCGAGAGGCCGATGGATGATGGAGGCACAAAATCACAAACGGGAGAAACTCTCAAATTCAAAATTTCTGTTATCTGTGGAAACTTTTAATTGGCCTTCATTTCTTATATTCAATCCTGTATAATATATTTACTAGCTGTAAGTTTCCCTAAAATTGTAAAATAAATAAATAAACTGTAGGCCTGTTGGTCCTACATTTTCCAGTTTTAGCTGATAAGATGACTTGTATGCCTCTATGTAAAGTAATACAGATATAAAGACTGACTTTGTTCTTCACACATGATCTGAGCTGCGTTCACTTTGACTTGTCTGCTGACCAAATTACCTTCTTTACATAAATTTCCGGAGGAATGCTTGTTGCCCATACCTTAGAGGTAGGTGGCAGGTTGAGGTTTGACCTCTTTTTCCGAGAAAAAGTACCCTACTACTGATCACATCAGGGTTAAACTTCTCTTACCTTAACAGACTAGCTACTGGCACCACAACTTCAGCAGCTAACCCAGTACAGACCGAATAGCCAACCTAATTTTATATTAGCTTACATAAATCGATTTTATTTTTTTTATAAAACTACATATATTTTAAAAACACGATGTACTTAAATTCTGTTTTTTACGTAAATAGGATATTAATACAGAACTCGCAATATCCCGAGTCCACTGGGCTTATTGCTCCGCTACGGGGAGTCACAAAGGGGTTCAAGTCCCCAACCTACACTTGTATACTCAATCTCTATGGTGGGATTAAGCTCGCGAAGTAGGCGTTACTTCGCTCATTGCGTGGATCGGATGAGCTAGCAAACCGAATATCCTGCGACAACATTAATATAGCTGATAATAGTATATGATATACTAAAATTAGGTGACATATAGGTAAACAATAAATTAATATTACATTAATATCCATTTTCTCTTATCGTACTAGTGTCATGAGCATTTGCTGTTAATTGAATTGTGGTAGATTCCGTTAATCTATAAACGGGCTGATACCTTTGATATTATATTAGTTAATTATTAAGCCTTTACATCAAAAGTAGACATTGCCAGGGTTTACTATGAAGTATATTAAGTAGTTGTTATATTGATAGAAGTATTTCATGTTTAACCTTACTGTATCTAGACTAGTAGTTTAATCACGCATATTCATAATTGCCGTTCTATGGTACGCAAAACAGGCTGTACGCCTCCAAAGTTTGTTTGCAATTAGTCTCGTATTCTTCTCGGAACTTGTATATGGAAGCGAAACTTGAAAGCACTGTAGCATGAAGACCACAGTAAACTAGGAACAAGGTGCATTTATAGTTTCAGTTAACAAAGTACGGTGCAATTGCTTCTACGAACTACTGATAGGTAAGCAATATGACTTCGTGTTTGTATTTCAAAGGGTTTATTTATACCTGAGCTTCCATGAAATGCTGAATATAACAGGAACGGTATTGCACTAAAGGAGGAAACATCATAAATGATTTATGTGCAAGCTTAGAGTTTACAGGTACAACAAAGGAGAAATTATTAACAAGGAGAACACGTTTTTATTCTTAATCGTTCTTGATAGCTCATCGTCAATATTTTGCCCGCCTATTTTGTTTAATTATCGGTAATTTTTGTAAATATAGGCATACCAAACGTCAAAATGAACGTCTAACGAAACGTCTTTTTCAATGTTAAAAACTGAGCAATGTAAGGCTTAGCAAATTAAGACATAAAGTATTTTTTTTTGTCTTATCCATATACTGCACAGATTTGTAACTTGCTATTGTATTGTGATAGATATACCTACAATGTTAGAGAAAATATGTAGATAACACAGCTGCAGTAAAATAATACTTCAAACAAATCTGTATCATTCGACGCGCCCGTGCAGTACCCGTACCTCGCATGCACATTATTTCTTGTGAATACCGCGACTGCTAACTCTGTTAATAGAGATAATTAATTAAAATATTTTATTTACAGACTTGTCTACACAACAGCGTTCATCCAAGAAGTTCACAGATATTATTCCATAGTACCTGTAGCAGGGCCAAGGTCTCTTCAAAAGGATACCTCAATAGACGGGTACCTCATACCTAAAGGAACTACTATTCTCATGTCCCTTGGTGATATTAACTTCGATCCAGAATTGTGGGAAGACCCTTTTGTATTCAAACCTGAAAGATTTATTGACGAAAATGGAACGCTAAAAAATTCAGAACACCTATATGCTTTCGGTTTAGGTAGGTACCAATATGTTTTGACTTATTTATACATATGCATATTGCTCTGTTTGCGAAATTTCAAGGTGTGTATATTGTGAATATGGCTGGCATGTGAATATTGGCGAATGTATTGTACTTATTTAAACGTTATATTACAGCTGCCTATTTTTTTAACGAACAACAAAAAAGAGTTGATCTTTCATCAATGTAACAGTGTATTGCTATTATTTACACAACGTATTGTTAATGCTCAGGGCGTTGGTTTTAAAATATGAAGTTAATAGACTCTACAATATCGAATTAAGTGAGCAGTGAAGTATGAAAGACCAAATCTTCTCTAATACCATAGGAAGCGAACGTTGGCGTTGTTCAGTGTAATGTACCTATCACTGTTGGTAACATGAATTCGTGATATCGATGAGTACAATTGATATTGATTCTCAGCATCATCGGCTCTGCGAGTTGATTGTAAACACTTTAGTTTGCTATATTAATTAAGACGTAGATATCAGAATAATATTTCAGTGAATTAAGATGACGCACGAGTATATTGTTAAGATGTGAATTATCTAGCTATTATAATTAACTACAGTAAAATAGACTCCGTAAATTTCTGCTTTGAGATTAATACTCGTGTGAATACAGTGAAATATGTTAAGTGTCAGTTTATAAAGGCTTAATTCAGATAAACAAAGAAAAATGTGGTAGTTGTTTTGCAGTTTACTTTTTTCTTGTTAGGTTCTTTATACCACATTGGCAAACAGGCATGGTAAGTGGTTACTAAGCCAATAGACACAGAGAAGTGCCACGCGCATTGCCTATCACCCCTCTCTTAAAAGCCCCTAAATATACTTACTTGTTAGTACCGTTTCTGTCTTACTTTATGTTAACAGCTGAATTTCCTACAAGTGCCGTAGGTTACTTTAACTCTTTGAATCAAAGTTGAAGTGAGAACATACAACATGTACTTAGTGATATGTAATAAATGTAATTACGGTTAAATCGATAATAAATTACAGAGATTTGAAAGAGAGCGATAACACGTCCAGGGATCATAGTGACAAGTAGTATATTATAAAACAACCAAATGAGAACCTCCTCTTTGGTTGAGGGCCATCCGCCCCACCACAGCCCGTGTAAAGTAGTAGCGGTCGTCAGAGACCAACTACTCGTACTCAACAAAAAAAAGAACCTCCTCCTTTTTTTAAGTCGGTTTAAAAATAAAGGAAGATCATTTCAACAGAGTCGTTAAAAACTAGAGTGTTTTAACCTGAACGGAAAATAGAAAAAAACTAATCAAGCATATCGTAAAAGCTTTTAAAAGCGCACTGTTGTGCTGTTGTGACAGTTTTTTTTTCTGTGATGGAGGGACACTTAGTTTTCAGGCCAGACGGACTAGAACAGTCTTGTTGATAGTTTTTATTATTTTTCCGGTAGAAAACTCAACCTTTTTTCGTGTTTCTTTGGTCGGTTTTAACGACATTACGTTGCCTTAATTCATCTTCAAACTGAATGTATTTAAGTTAAATGTCTGCAGCTTTAAAATTAAGAAATTAAATTTGAGGCCTTCATGATAAGAATATCTTTACAAATAAAAAAAAATGTACTTATAATATCTATCACCCACTTGCATAAAGCAAAAATGATATCAATACTCGTAATATAGTACAATGCGACGGTTTAACAATCATAAATATTGTTTTCAGGACGCAGGCGCTGCCCGGGAGACTCTTTGGCAAAGTCATTTATATTCATCACTTTTGTCGGCATTCTTCAAAAGTACCGCATTCAATGCATCAATGGAACTATGCCATCCGATAAACCATTGATTGGTATACTCTCCACACCCCGGCCGTACATGGCCGAATTTATTTCAAGAAAAAAAGAAAACTAATGTTATATAACGTAATATAATTTACATAGAGCACACGAGTTTAAACAATTTAATTTAAGATATTGCTATAAATATAATCACTTTATATAATTTATAATTGAAATGCATTTATTAATAGTTAATGCATGCTGTGAAAGTTTAATATGGTAGCCTAGTTTACATTACATAATAAAAATCAAATACATCAAAAAATATTTTTTAAACCTGCTTTTGTTTGACCCGGAAACTGAAATTCTGAAATTTCGTTTAAAGTAAGCAATGTTCTGAATATTTATTCTTCTATATTTATTTAAATAAAATGAAAATAAATGTATTTCACATATTTATTTGTACCTTATGTTTCAACTACTACATGTGAAAAGGTACGTACATCCAAAACAAGACTTCGTTACTATGGTAAGCTATTTAATTAAAAGCTCCTCGCTACAGTTGTTAGTGAAGTTAAGTTGACTTGAACACTTAGACAAAACTCAGGTAACTATTGAATGTAACTAACTAGTTAAAACTATATTGTAACTTATTGTAGAAACAGAGAAGTAGGTACTAAAGTATATAAAATTATGTTGTCACTATTACGAAATCTCTTTGGTTGAGGGCCATCCGCCCCACCACAGCCTGCGTAAAATAGTAAAGAACTGTCGTCAGAGACAAACTACTCGTCCTCTACAAAAAAAAAACGAAATCTCGGGTATCGTATATCTAATCGCCTACACGATATTGCCATAATGTCAGCTCGTTAACTGTATTAGTATTCAAGGCATACTCAGACGAGTGAACCATGGAGATGTTATATTTTTGATTCTGAATAAAGCTCTACAAAGATATTTTGAAGCTTCCAGATTGATACCAACTGGGCATCGATATACCCAGAAATGTTTAGTGCATCTTTGATAGGATTTCCAGCTTACATGATGGAAATTGAATACACAAGGCCGAACGGTTTTAGAGTACTCGCTACGAATAGGATTAAAGTAAACCAATATCAGGGCTTCTGCATGGTCAAATAAATGGGATAAAATTTAGTTTTATTTGGCTTCAACTGACTTTCAATTGAATATATTAATTTCATTTATGTCGATTTGAACAATGTTACAGATTAGTGAACCTGATTTTTTTTGTCCATACTAATAATAAAAATGGGAAAGTGGGGGTAAAGGGTTCTTGTCAATCCTTCTTTTGCTTTCGTACAAATAAATTTACTAACTTTTCTTAAGACGACTGTTACACGACACCTTTGGAATGAGAAGAAAAGATACATACATACATACATACATAAACTCACGCCTTATCTTAATAAATGATGACACTATGTATTCTTTCTCCGTCACTACACGGAGAGTATTCATAAATTCGGGCCTCCTCCTGTGACGCAGGGATACTTGGCCTACTAATATTACGCTGACCAGACGGATTGATACTTATAACTATATTTTAATTTCAAGTTTTCCTTCTTTTTATTTCGTAAAGATAATATTCACGGATAGTCGATGACGACCTCGGTGGCGCGCCGGTAGAGCCAGCGGCTGCCGCGCATGAGGTTGTGGGTTCGATCATGTGCATGTGGTGTGAGTGTTCTTTTCTAAAAGTAAGTCCAAACATGACGAAAAAGAATAATTTAGGAAAAAATTGTGAAAAGACAACGGCGTAGATAAAAAAATTGTGAAAAGCATAGAAAAAAAGTTACGGTCAATTAATTAGAACACTCAATCCGGCGACCAGAAAAAATTACTGCACCTTGTTTCTTAGAAACATACGAACAATTTTGTTGTGAAATAATTGTACAGATTTGGTGAAATATATTCCCAATTATTCAAATGTTTTTGACTATTTATTTCGATTTTATAAAGGTATTTGTAGAACACTCAATCCTCCTCCTATAGCGCAGATTGAAGTATTAAAAAATCTTAAACTATGGCTTAATAATTTCTTGACTTTGATACTCTATTACACGAACACTATCCCGGATCAATTTGTGAAACACAAATCATCATAAAAAATATACTAGTTTAAGAGAAAATTAAGCTATTACTTTTTAAGAAATGTTCCGTGTGAGTGTTCCATGTTTTGGCGTACATGAATTTAACCCAAACTTGTATGTCAACCCAGACTATACCTGAAATTGTGAAAATGTTTGTACTAAATTTTAAAACGTCTTCTGAATTTGATACGGTTTTATTTTAATAATTATCAACTAAATTATAATTCTTAGCTAAAAAATTGACTAGGCTGACCATGGCTTACATTAAAATAAAACAGTACATTTTTGTTCTATGTCACCCTCATCCCATGCGTGTCGAAAATCTGACTAAGGGAGTCAATTTTATAATTATTTTTCTATTTATTTTAATTTTTTTTTAAATTATTACATTTTTAAATATAAAAATATAAAAAAGATAGACCCACAAGCATCTGGTACAAGGACCAAGCTACTGGTGGTTAGGGCTCCAGATATAGGAACCTCCTTACAATACGTGCCGTGTCGAGCGAGAGTCTCATATTATTTCATATGAGTATGGTGTATCGATTTCAATATTACAAACACATCTACTATTTTCGAGAACAGGGTAGGGTTTCGGGAAAAAGCTTATATTGAAGAGCAACTTGTTGGTGGCCAAGTCAAATGTACCATCCTTCAAGACATATTTCCGATAATTCTTAGTCATAACGACTTTATCTCATGGTCTTTTAGCTTTGCAAAACAAAGATGCATTAAATTATAAACTATATTTTATTGTAATAAAACACAAAGAGTACAGTTTTATTTTTATTGAATTTATGGTCAGCCTGATCAGCTTTATAGCATAGAATTTATGATTGAGATTTATTTAAGTTAATAATTGTTAAAATAAAACCGTATCAAATTCAGAAGACGTTTTAAAATTTAGTACAAACATTTTCACAATTTCAGGTATAGTCTGGGTTGACATACAAGTTTGGGTTAAATTCATGTACGCCAAAACATGGAACACTCACACGGAACATTTCTTAGAAAGTAATTGCTTAATTTTCTCTTAAACTAGTATATTTTTTATGATGATTTGTGTTTCACAAATTGATCCGGGATAGTGTTTGTGTAATAGAGTATCAAAGTCAAGAAATTATTAAGCCATAGTTTAAGATTTTTTAATACTTCAATCTGCGCTATAGGAGGATTGAGTGTTCTACAAATACCTTTATAAAATCGAAATAAATAGTCAAAAACATTTGAATAATTGGGAATATATTTCACTAAATCTGTACAATTATTTCACAACAAAATTGTTCGTATGTTTCTAAGAAACAAGGTGCAGTAATTTTTTCTGGTCGCCGGATTGAGTGTTCTAATTAATTGACCTTAACTTTTTTTCTATGCTTTTCACAATTTTTTTATCTACACCGTTGTCTTTTCACAATTTTTTCCTAAATTATTCTTTAATTTCGTCATGTTTTGACTTACTTTTAAAAAAGAACACTCACACCACACGCACATGGTTCGATCCCCACGCAGGACAATAATTTGTGAGATCCACAAATTATTGTCCTGAGTCTGGGTGTTCTATGTGTCCGTTAATTGATGTTTGTAAAAGTCCCCGCGACACAGGGCATGATCCTTAGTGCGGGAGTTGTGTTTAAAAAAAAAAAAGAAGAGTCCCTTAGTCGGTTTCTACGACACCCATGGGATGAGATGGGGTGGTGGTCACCACACGTTCATAAATATTGGTATTTAAATTATTACCTGCTGTGATATTGAGCTACGAGTATTTAAAGGTATACTCCTAGCTCAGTATGAGGCGAAAAATGGTAAAAACGCAAAGCTGGAACCTTAATCCGGCACTTATACGTCAGTCAACAGATGTCGCTACATGGTCGGTGGTTTTAAAGCATGTATTAAACGCAGTTCACTGGCGATTAATACTT
This sequence comes from Schrankia costaestrigalis, assembly GCA_905475405.1. Lineage (NCBI taxonomy): Eukaryota > Metazoa > Arthropoda > Insecta > Lepidoptera > Erebidae > Schrankia > Schrankia costaestrigalis. The sequence continues at coordinate 18,195,208 of FR997825.1, read as the reverse complement.
TGGCGATGGCAATTTTGCAGTACAAATTAAAGTGAATACTCTCACGGGAGAACTCAGTCAAGAGCGTAACATAATTGTAACATGATTGTTAACAGGAATATATATTATAATACTAAGTACATTGTTTTATAATTGTTTTAAGTTAGAAAATATTATAATCAGTTATAGGTATGATATTGGTCGTTTTCGTTTGCTGCAGAGAATCAAATATTTTAATAGCGCGATGGCGCGCCGGTTGCAGTAGCTGCTTTGGTTTGTGGGAAAGTGGATTCTAAAGAAGATCATGCACTCGGAATACTTTATTTTTGAAGTGGGCTTTTATTAATTTATATCACCAGTGGACACAACGGAGTAAAATCGGAACACTTGCACCTCGTCACGGCGTCGTCGGCCCTGACACTGAAATTCCGTTGTCGGCACAGACACGGACATGTGTGATCGAGTCCATATACCTACCTACAATGTACAGTATGAGGACATTGTTAATATGATTGGTTTTTAAAGAAAGACAGATAACAATGAGGAAGCGAGAAAGTGAGATTATAATTTATTGTTGATTTTGAAATTGTATATTATGACGGTAACAATAAGTGCTATATTTTGTTGCACTGCAATGACTTTATATCGAAGTGCAATGTTTCCGTCACCAGTGTCACTTAGTAAGACATGATGAAACATACAATGTCAAATAGAAGTAAGCAGGGATTCAATCTTTTATAATTTCAATCTTATGCCGAACGCTATAAGATACATTTTAATGTGATAATTTTCAAAACTTATGCTAAAATTATTCAGCTATTTTCGGTAATCGGATGTACTTTTCTTACTCATTGATTTGCTGTCTTTCTTTAAAAGCCAATCACATTATCAATGTCCCCATACTGTACTATGCGTTTCAAATAAGAATGTGCATGACACTGCGCCATATTGTGACGACATCTAAATACATTCGTAAGGCGTCCGTACCTTTTTAATCGAACTTTGAAAGATTTAGGTCATTGACGCGTCCATTCTTATTTTTGAAACTCTGACGGATATTTTTCTTTACGCCCCGGCCCTGGCCCTGACGTGTCGTTAGTCTTTTAAAGTTCAAGTATATCTTAAACTCTGCCCTTGCCTCTAAAGTGGCGACAAGTCACAATAATACATTTTAAATTAATGGTTCTAGACTTGACTTCTTCGTCAATGGCCTCAGGTGAAACGTAACATAGTTATAATAATGATATGACATCAATATAAAAGATGACACAATAATAATGACGTTGTCATATAAATACTCTTTAGGTAACGGACCCACCAATTTATCTGCGAAGTGGCAAAAAGTAGAACTTCTACTGCTGTCTTGTTACAATTTAATTCTATGTCAATGATAGTAGAATTAAAGAAGAATGGGCAGTTTTATATGGGGTGCGTCCCATGTGTTGTAATACTTTGTGACCTATATCATTTGAAAGATCTCAGCGAGTGCTATGTTTTATTGTATGGGCATAACTCCGTATCTCGTGCAGGGAAACTGTTATAGGGTTTTAAAAAAATAAAAAAAAATAATTAAAAATTTGTAACTAATTGGTCTTTTTATAACTACTACTAAAGAGATTTAAAGGTAGAACCTACTTTGACCCAACACCCTCTCTGCCACCATTGTAAGCGCAGCGTTAAGAAGATTGCAGACATGTAAAATGAGATTTACGGCGGTCCTTCTGAGTAGAAGAGTTCTCAAGCTTTCAGAAACGTTTGCGCAATTACATGGACAAAGAAAAAACAGGTCCCTATGCTCCCCGCCCTTTTGTTCCAAATATGACATCTGCTCTTTGCGTCCTAACCTTTGTAACATGTTGCGACTAGCATAAACATGTTCACCTAGATTTTTTTTTCTATAAATATATATTTTTTTAATTAAAATTGTGTGCAGGTCAAAAGTACTGAGCTGTTAATGATAAAATAATGTTTGTATCAAATAAGGCTTTAATCGTACTTTTTTACATTTTGTGACACGGAAACACATTAAACTTATTCCACTTATAATAACTGTAGACAATTTACAGACAGTAATCGTTAGTTTAGACCGTTACAGTTAAAAATATATAAGTGAAAATGGTAAAGTTATCGATAAATAAATCTCTTACGTAAATGTATTGATACGTTATAGAGTTGAGGTTAAGAAAATAAAAATCCTCATCGCATTTTTCTCTACATAGCTGTTGATGTTGATAAGGTTGTCATAACTATAATGACAGTATAAATATACAACTCCTTTAAATATACCTGTTTTATTCACATATCTTTCAAAATATATTGAAAACACGAAATTACAGCTCAGCAACAACACTACACCATGCTTCCAGCCCTCAGCTAATAGGCGTCCATTGCTGGAGATGGGCCTCCTACAAATATCTTTACTTTGCCGATCCTGTGACTACCTTATCACTTGGCGCCACCCCGATATCACGCGATATACGCGGTCGCTTTTCGAAAACCTTTCTGCCTCATCGTCATTTGTAAGTTCTTCGTGCTATGTCGCCCCTTTAACGGGCAATCCTGAGTGCTCTCACTTTAGTTCTCCTGCGGATTATCTTATCTCACTTCTGATTCAATTACGCAGGTCAACTCCGAATAAAGCTCTCTCCACTCCCCAGTAGATGACCAAAAGCCTTGTGATTTGACGAGTGAACCCCTTCTCGAAGTTGGACTTATCTGGCCTGATTGTCCCAGGTAAATATATTCGTGGACAACTTTGAGTGTAGCGCCTCCTACTGTGATTGAAGTGGGTGCAACATGAACATTTGCCATGATCTTGGTCTTGTCCGTGTCCCACTTATTGAGAGATACTATTAGGGTCATCGAGCATTATATTGAGGTCCTCCTTGGTCTATGACTTGACACCATTTTCGTTAGCAAATGATGGTGCGTGCATGATATACTCGCCATAATATATTGATGCCATTTCCGTTCCAGTCTAAGAGCCTAAAAGCATCTTCCAGTGCAGCGGTAAACAGTTTCGGAGATATTTATTCATCTTGTCTTATACCTCGCTGCAAATTCATAGTTCTTGATAATCCATCCTCGAGACAAACCAACATAATGGCGTTTCCGTATACTTAAGCACTGCAGTATTATGAAATATCGTAGGTATACTTTGCATCGTTGGAGAGACTGCAACACTACACCAGTAAGTCAATAATGGCATCTACACTAAGTGCAAACTTATTTGACCGACCTGAAGTTGTTGCAACTGACTGAACAGATGTCATATTTGGAACAAAATGGCGGGGAGCATAGGGAGCTGTTTTTTCTTTATCCATGTAATTGCGCAAACGTTTCTGAAAGCTTGAGAACTCTTCTACCCAGAAGGACCGCCGTAAATCTCATTTTACATGTCTGAAATCTTCTCAACGCTGCGCTTACAATGGTGGCAGAGAGGGTGATGGGACAAAGTAGGCTCTACCTTTAAATCTCTTTAGTAGTAGTTATTAAAAGACCAATTAGTTACACATTTTTAATTATTTTTTTTATTTTTTTAAAACTAATCTAATTATCCATATTAATAATTTAATATAATGTGGTAAATAATATAATGTGGTAATAATAACAGTGTAATAAAAAAACTGACAACACTAACATGTAGCGACTGAAAGATGTTTTATGTTTGACGGAAGTAGTTCCAATTTTCACCACTTCACAGATAAGTTGGTGGGCCTGTAAATTTAAACAACGGCGTTTTGGGTAGGTAGGTACTAGGGTCGTAGCACACTAATTAAAACGTAAAGGAATCGGCTTTTTCCACGGTGTCAAACGTTAAAAATCTGACTACGTAGCGATTCCGATTAGTGTGCGTTACAGTAAGGAGTTACCTACATACAAATAATACTAAACGGCTCGAGTTGATACAGTGACGATCCCTTTGCGTTTTGATATATTATGCGCTACGACCCTTAACCAAAGCATTTTGCTATAAATAATAAGGCGTCATGGTCAAAAGCATTTTTTTTACATCAAAATGTCAACTATATAGTCATTCATCAATGACTTTCCTATACTCTTTGGTTTTGACAAGATAAAGTAAATAATCTGCTACATTGTAATTTATTTTGAAATTTTATTTATTTAAAATATGTTTTACTTAATTAGTATAATTTAAACAATATAATGTAACTATGAACATTAATTTAATCTATAGAAGTTTAAACATCTGTTTAGTTTTATGTAAGTAAATATTGTGTTTTCCTGCTTCTTTATTTGTTTTGAAGTCAATAATACATTTTATATCGTTCATATAAAGTGTAAAGCGTAGTCAAAGTGAATAGTGCCTACTTAAGTGAAGGAACTGCGAAGTACATACGTTGAACACGGCACTTACGCTGTGCGAATGAGGTATGTTAAGCCCCCAGTAGCTTAAGAACTGCATCTCACGAATGTCGAGTTATAAACGACTTATATTCTCTTTTATACATCCCACTACGTTTATATAAAAGAAATTCTTTTTCCAACATAAAGCTTTTACCTCTCATTAGTATTTTATCTACTCTATATTAATAAAAAGCATCCCGCTGCGTTTCTTAGAAGCGGAACCACAAAAAAACGTAGGTGCGCTCATATATCATAATAAAAATATGGCATTGGTAGTGAGGTACTCGGAATTATATTGCCTCTACCTTTATAAACATGACCTTTACCTTTGATAATGAATTTCTCATGCATTTCTTCATAGCATTGACATTCGTCCTACTAACTCCTATTCAATAGCTTCTAATGAAGTCTAAAATAGAAAATATTCTAGAAGTTGGAAAATGTTATGAGTTATTTTATTTTGCAATGAATGATTTAAATTGTAATATCAATTTCAGATTTATTTATATACGAGTAAATGCAATTATTGAAAAATAAGTGTGAAATGTCGCAACATACAAAATCTCTTTGTAAACTTGCTTTCGTGGGGGAACGAATGGTTAGTAATATGATAATAATTTCTAATAAATAATATATTTGGTCGATTAACACTCCCATCAAAGCTTTGTGAATATGAAAATGAATATTTGGATTGGTGTGGGTGTTACAAGATACCTATACCTAATTATGTATTTATCAAATAAAAGTATACATAGGTAGGTTTGTTAATTGTCTAGTATACGTAGTACCTATTACATAGATAACCGTAAAAACCGTAAATATTATCTTTACGAAGTAAAAAGAAGGAAAACTTGAAATTAATCCTTATACCAATCTGTCTGGTCAGCGTATTAGTAGGCCAAGTATCCCTCTGCCACGGGAGGAGGCCCGTCCCTGCAGTGGGACATTAATAGGCTGTTATGATGATGATACATAGTAAGATGTCAGCTTACTTTTGGACTAAATGATGTTGTGTAATGTTTTGTGCAAATTCACAGTCAACTAACTTCTGCATTGAAGAAAAATTTTATAAATCTCTTGTACTTTTTACGAAAATGACGCAACACAAAACTTTACGTGTTTTTTTTTTAATTTTGTCATCAGCACACGATTACTGCAGAAGTTCAGTGGCATAGTTATAAGAAATTTTTAAGTATTGCACTCGCAATGTCGAGTGTTGTTTTTAACATTGATATCTTTTCAAGAATTTCAACAAATGGTAAGTACTTAGTTTATTATCCTTTATTTAAGTACTTGGTTTATTATCCTTTTTTTTATTTCTATAATAAAGGCTTGACCACTTAGTGATCAAATCCCCTTATTAGTGTAGTTATTTAAAGTCGACATGAAAACATCTCCATTTTTTCTTTATATGACAGTACTGTAATTTCTGTATCCTATTTTAGCTATAACTGCTTGTACAACAATCCTCCTTGGCCTTCCAGTTCAGTGTATTCAAATGAAGCCGATCTACTTTATAGAAATCACGATTCCAATCTTCGTCGCTTTACTATTTACTTTTCCAACTTTGTTTGAAAGATAATAACAAAACCAATAATAAACAAAACATTTCCTTTAAAAAAAAGATGTGCTTATGAAGATACCTACCAAATTTAGTTTTTTTTTTCATCCTATGCATAACTATACAAGAGACATCAAAGATAGTAGCTGAAAGTAGTACTTTTTTCCATTTCCTATATACTTTAAATACCTATACAAAAATGTTCTACCGCTACGCGTTGTTTTTAGGGCTAAGATCAACTACACAAACTTCTTTGCTTTTTTAATCATATTTTTTGCGTGTTGTGAGAGGCCTTTGTCCAGCAGTGGACTGCAATAGGCTAGTTGATTGATTGAATCATATTTTTTTCCATAATGTTCTTAATAATCTTCAACGCATATACATAATATAGCAAAAGTATTTTATACTTCAAATTATCGGAATAACGATTCCTTTACACGTGTTTCCTTTACATTTTAAATTGATATGTATGTAGCAAATAATGGGACTCTTTTTCCACGAATTGCCCATAACCTTGATCCTGAAATACATGTGTACGATTTTGAATCAATTAAGCTCACTTGTTTTTTAACGATCACCTTGATAATTTTAATGGACGTAAAAATGTTACAAAATTTGAAAGCATTTTATCGTTTTTTTTTCAGCTACCATTTTCGAATTTATAGTATTGGAATTAGCAGTGGGTTTGCCTTATTTATGTATGGATATATTTATAAAGCAGTATACAAGAAGGTTAGATTGTAACAGATATTTAAATCCACTGCTCAGAGGTATAAGTTACGGACAGTTTTTGCAGACAGGTGTCTTTCTAATAATCGTAAGTTATTGTATTATATTAGTTGGTATTAGCAGACTGTCATAGCAGACAGTGAAGGTGACCGCTAACGCGTTGTAAGGGGGCCTCCTTAAACCTACATCTGGGTCGTAAGTCCCAGACGCTGTTTTGCAAGTATTCCGTCCTCTATCACGCGATGGACCCGGCACCCGCACGGAGAATCCATGGAATGCTAGGATTAGGTCTTATATATTAGCTATCTTTGTTTCATATTTTCTAGATTAAATTATAACCTAATAAAATTATAAATAACAAATTATGTAATACCGTTTTAACTGTTTGAACAAGGATTAATTTATGTACTTATTGGCATTGTTTATTAAACGTTGCTGATTAATATTTTAATGCGTGCGCGTGCTATTGACAACGTTACAGTTACACGTTACAGGTTTGGTGGTTTTTGCCAGTATTTCCATTTCAATTTAGCGAATTTACTGTATTATACCACAAAAATTAATAAGGGATTATAATTAATACTGTTAATTTGAATCATGACCAGAATTACCTATAGGCTATGAAAGAGGATTAATTTGAACAATATCATTCATATATTAAATTATATATATTTCACTGTTCGTTAAAAAATATTTCATTTATTTGACTGCGATTTTATAATCCTTTTCGTTTGATCATTGTCAAAAAAGCCCATTGATGTCCCAGTGGCGCGCTGTGTGATTAAATTGGTATAGGTACTAAGTAATATTAAGCTGCGCAAACGGATTGGTACAGAGATTTATATCAAGTATTTTCTTTTATTTTCGTAGACATCTGCAAAATTCCCTCAGTCAGCTTTTAAGACACTTATGTCAAACCTAGAAATATGGGATAGGGTGGTGATAATATATTATGTTATGTAAGAAAAAGCGCTCCCGTGTATTACTGCTCCCGTTGTTTATATTAAAAGCATACAAAAAAATGTATAATAATTTTTTGTATACTTAATTTTAATATAAGTAAGTACTATGAAACTTATAAATAATAATGTCAGTTAAGGAAATGAGAAATTTTCTTAACTGACTTAACTTTACTTTTTAATTCGAACCTCACTGGTGCTCAATTGAACTAAAGAACATAAAAGGCGTGAGATTCTTTCATCTATTAAGGTTCATTTAATGGCAGCCTTGTAGCAACTAGCTTGCATTTAAACGAAAAGAATTCTATGAGGTTGCTTATTATGTTCGGGTTTGAGCTGGAGTACATCAAGACGTGTATCCATGTTATTAGACCGAAAAAGTGATAGCGAATGAGTACAGCCATTTCATGACCATACGTTGCATATATTCGTGGGTAGTATTTACAAGTTTCGGTCAGGTTTGACACAGTCATTTTCCCCAAGTTTTATAGAAAAAAAGTCGAAGAAGTGTTTTTACCTGTCGCTCTAGACAGCAAAGACAAAATAAAAGCATTTGATAAAAAGCGCAGGGCATAATACTGAAAGTGTAGTAACTGACAGCAACTGAGAGCAAACAGAATATTTATAATACAATTTTATTTCATCATAACAGCCCATTCATGTCCCACTGCAGGGACGGGCCTCTTCCCGTGACGAAGGGATACTTGGCCTATTTGGCGACTAATACCATGCAGGTCAGACGGATTGGTATAGGGTTTAATTTCAAGTTTTCCTTATGTTTATTTCGTAAAGATAATATTCACGGATAGTCCCTTAGTTGGTTTTACGACACCCATGGGATGAGATGGGATGGTGACATATTGTATTCTTACTCCGTCACCACACGGAGAATATTATAAAAACAATTTTATTTACAACTTGGCTAAATTAGACTGTGATATAATAGTAGTTACAAGATACATATTCAGATAATTACAGTTATTGGGCTTAACTGTAGGTTCTCCTCTACACATGAATATAGTGAATTCCAAGTAGTAATAGGTTCCAGCGCATATTGGGCTAAAGGGTAATGAGGAGGCTGATCGGGTTTCAAAATTAGGAGCATTAGAAGGTACCGAAATTGATTTTTTGCCAGATTATTCAGATTTAAGTCCAAAAATTAAATTTCAATGTTTTGGCCTATGGAAGGAACACTTCCTAAACATATCAAAAACAAAAGGCATTTGGTATAAGACCATTCAACCAGAGCCTCCTCTATCCCTTTGGTTTGATAATATAGAGTTAAGTCGGAATGTTATTAAAATAATACTAAGACTAAGATCTGGACATTATCCCTCAGCTAAATTTGCTTTTCTCATGAGAAAAGTTGAGTCGCCAAATTGTATTGCCTGCAACAGAGTTGAAGACGTACAACATCTGTTAATGGAGTGTAGAAAAAACAGAACTGATAGAGAAATTGTGATTAAAATTTTTAAATTGAACAAGCTAGATGTTGGATTAATTCAAACTGTGTTGTCACGTCCCAGCTCTGAGGTGGCAAGGCAATTTTCAATATTAGTCACACTGGGTGATACATGATGTAAATACTGTATTATTATTATATTTTTGTGTCTATGTAAATACTTAACTATATATACGATGGGGTTGGCATATCCATGTGGATAAAAACCCCAATTTTTTACTTCAATAAAGAAAGAAAAAAAAAAAAAAAAAAAGTAGTAATATTAATCATTTATACTCTAGCACGTGGCCTGCGGCGCATCACACCTAAAAGGTTTTCCATGAATTGAGGATAAAACCATTATGAATAACCATTAGGTCTGAAACCGTTGATTGGACGCATTAAGACTTGAATACTCAGAATTTCTTCGGGGCTACATTTAATGTATATTACTTAACACCTTATTCGTACTATATTCTATTGTTCCAAAAAACTTCTTTTAAAATTATTTAAAAAAAGAATTAACAGCTTAAGAATGTAGGTGTAATATGTGACAACGAAAAGTGAAACAACGAATACCGCGTAATATTAATTATTGGTGAATTCGTTGTTCTGTTATTCGAGATCGCATGACTTCGTTGCTAAGATATTCGTGGTGGCGTGTATTCGTTGTAGTAAACTTACGGGGTCGCGGTATTCGTTGTTTCACTTTTCGTTGTCACATATTACACCCTAAGAATATGTCGTGTAAGTTTAAAAGTATTCAAGCCGAGCCTTTGACTTGAGTAAACTGCTCTACCTTTGGAAGAAAAATACTAAAAAATGCAGGTAAAATATTGAAAAGGAAGAAGAGATATAAGTTAGAACTTTGGTCCCTTAAGTGTTTGCACAACTACAGAATAGAGTTATTAAAAATATGAACGGGTTCGTCAGAATTTAAATTGGATTCGAGGAAACTTTTGTACCTGTACTTAGATTTATTTTCTTTTTTAAAGTTAAAGGAATCTCATATACTAATATTATGTTTTTTTGCTTTGAAGAGGTATTATTATAAGAAAACTTTAAAGTTTTTATGCATTTATCGAAATCTTCTCCTTCAACTTAGCGAGTTCCCAGTTGCGTCCATAGCTCGAGAGCCATGGAGCCTGGGCTCTGCTTTCCGGCTTCTCTTTCTCCACTTCGCACGGTCTTCGGCATCCTTAATTGCAAGGCCATTGGCACGCATGTCATCCCTGGTGACGTCAAGCCAGCATTTTTTGGTCTCCCTCTTCTGCAGGGTCCAGGCGGAGGCGCCATGGCTAGACATCTGTTCCCAACGTAATTTGCCGGTTTCCGCAAAACGTGACCGTACCAGCGTAGGCGATTTTCCTGCAATTTATCTGCTATGTCACGGACATGAAGGCTGCCTCGGATGCGGGAGTTTCTTACACGGTCTTTCCTTGAAACCCCGCACATCCAGCGCAGCATTTTCATTTCCGTGACACGCAGCTCCTGCTTGTGTCGCTCAAGCACTGGCCACGCTTCGCTACCGTGTAAAAGGACAGGTCTAATGATGGATTTATAGACCTGTCTCTTCAACCCGGCATTTTGGGGTCACAGATGACGCCTGTCACCTCACGCCACTTTGCCCATGCCGCACTTATGCGAGCTTTGACGTCGCCGTTCTCAAGCGTCTCCTTCCATACACTTGCTCGTCTCACCAGTCTCCCTCTGTCCGCATCCGCCAGTGCGATATCGTCCGCATACATGAGCAACCACGGGGGTTGCTCATGTGTGCCGATAATGTGTTTCGACACTTCGTCCAATATCACACTAAACATATAAGGACTGAGAACCGAGCCTTGGTGGACACCGACGGAAATGGGGAAGGATATGGTATCGCCAACAGCAGTCCTGACTACAGAAACGGAATCCCAGTACAAGTTCCGGATAATGTCAATATAGATCTCTGGAATCCCTTTGGATCTCATAGCCCACCAGATCATCACTAAATAAAATTATTGTTATAGTCATTGAGCTTTTCTACTAGTGCTTTATTTCTGTCTCACAAACGTCAAGGTAATGTGAAAAGATAGACCCCAGAACACCTACAAGAGAATGAGACAATATCTAATCTAGTGTTTTATATTATTTGAATACATTATCCAGTTGGTAGCGACTGGAACACGCGTTTTATATATAGCTATACTAAAAAGTGATCTCTTTATTTAATATGTTGTACCGAGATACATTTCAAATCTGTTACTTTGAAACGTTAGGGGAACATTTTGGTCATTGTCCTTTGTAACATTGATGTTCGTGATAGGGAGCGGGCATAGTCTATATTGTACTATATTGTACAACAAGTTCAAAGCGAATCCTATAGTCAATATCGCAAACATTGAGAACCCTAAAAGCGACAATTCATCTACCATATAGGATACGCCAGATACGCCAGGTCTTTTATATTTGTTCATACACATCGATTGGATAGAATGGAATAACTTTGACGAATATTTCAATTTAATAAATTGAATCCTTGTATCTGGCTACAGATTTTGTATTTCATACGAGAATTAAAGGAGGCCTATATTAGATTTCTGTGCAGGAGCTTTAATAGATGCCTGCACAGTTTCATGTAGGAACAATATAGGTCCTGTAACTAGCTAACTATAGACATCTCACTTACATGTTGTGCGGTATTAGAATGTATATGTTGTCAATATCTAAACGCAATATAAAATTAACCTGTAACGAAATATTGATGTAGCTATATCAACTTTTAATTTGAAATGCATTTTGTAATTATTTTAATTCATTAAATATTCCGGGAAAACTAATGAAGTAGTAATCTCAGCAATTTTTGATGATTAACGCGTTTAGTAGTTAGCCGTTTTATTGAAAAACATATCTAAAACTATTGAATTAAATATTTCCTGTTAATTACCGGCTTTCATATTTATTTAGATGTTAGTTATTTGATTTAAATACTTAAGGCAATTGAATGAAATCACTAACGCGGGTAGAAATACGCAAAGTAAATCCGGCAAAGCATCACATTCATTTAAAAATTATTTATGTAAATCTATTTTCAAATTCAGTTATATTTGAACACAGCTTCAATGCTGTGTATATGTACCAAATTGTATTAGCATTTCCGTTGGGGTAAGAAGTTCTAGAATTGCGACCATACATACTGTGTCCTTCATTATACTAGAGAAATAAACCTGAGGGCTTTCTCTTATTCCCGTAAAGTAGTAGCAATATTGTGCTAGTACCACCCTTTTTGAAATCCGCCCGTGTCATGTTTGTTCAAACATCAACAATGAATATTTGACCCTGGATTTACATGTTACGCTGGTTTTAGACAATAAAACAAACACTGATACTGGTTCTTAATGTATGATAATAATGGATGTCGCGTATCTCTATAATCTAAAATCTGCCATCACTTCAAGATTTCAGCACCTTCTAGCCCTTCCTAAACCTATACCAGGGTTGTCTATATCACAAACCCGTTAGGATTAAAAAAACAGCTATTTTTTAACACTTATATTTTTATGTACGGCATAATGAGGAAACTTTTTAGTTGACAGCAGCGTTTGGGTAACTCCCATTTTACTGCATGAAGGCGGGCTGAGGTAATATCTATTGGCAGCATACAATTTTTCGGAATATTCTTCTTAACAGAGCTGATGGAACACTCTACGAGATTCAGTACTACTTTGTGTTAAAAGATGAAGCTTTCTGGCATCAATAGATAAGGCACAACCAAGAGGGTTATTAAAATTTTGATGCATTATACTCGTATTTAACAGCTAGTTGTTTCACAAGACTTCGTTCGCGTGGAATAGTTACTTTGGGCCGACATTAAACAAATAGATATAATAAATATGTTCTACTGGGGACTATTTTCTTAAACCTTTTAAGAGGAGTTATTAGACAGTACATACGTTTTGCACAGCGCACGCAATGTTAGCGAATATAGTAATTTTCCCTCGATTTTGCAACATTTTTATCTACACCTCCGCTCCTATTCGTTTTAGCGTGATGTTATAAATATATATAAATTAATGTATCTTTGTATTCAATTTGGTAAAAGAGCTGTTAAAATCGGTTCTGTAATTATGTAGTCTATTCAATACAAAGAAAAAACATATCAGTTCAGTTCATTTATTTTCTCAATGTTCTTTTACAAAATAACAACTTATTGACGTCACCTTAAATCTACTTAATCTGAGTTTACATTATTAAAAGTTTTTAAAACTTTACCACCGCTTCCAAGGCGCTAGAAGAGAAGAAGCGGCGTAACAATACCTTTCCTCTTTATGTAATAGTGTGTAGATGTAGATAAATACTATCAAAAACTGTTTTAAGATAAGAAGATAAGAAGTTTGTGAATTATAATGTATTATTATTCTAGCACGGCTCCTTCATTGTTGATACAATCCGGCTTATGCTAGTATCCGTAAGAGAGTCTCCAGGCTGGATAGAATGCGATTTGAAAGCGAACTCGACTTGTGTCCCTATTCGAGAAGTTATGTTGCGCTGTAATAATAATATCACTACGAATTTCGTTGATACTCCACCATGCCATTTCTACAGGTACGTTTTTACTTATCATCATCATATTAACAGCCCATTAATGTCCCACTGTAGGGACGGGCCTCCTCCCGTGACGGAGGGATACTTGGCCTACTAATACCACGCTGGCCAGACGGATTGATATAGGGTTAAATTTCTAATTTTCCTTATTTTTATTTCGTATTTATATTCACGGATAGTCCCTTTGTCGGTTTTTACGACACCCATGGAATGAGATGGGGTGGAGATATATAGTATTCTTACTCCGTCACCACACGGAGAATTATTTTATTATTAGTTATTAATTTGTAATTATTTTTATAAATAATTTCTTTTTTATTGTACTTTCTTATTAGATCTTATTATTCGTTTTTTCTTAGCTTTTTAATATTTTGGGACAATTCGTAATTTTTGTGATATAATCCAGTGTCTTAATAATTTTGACATTAGATTTGAACACGAAACGATAATAATGAAATCTTTCAATTATTGTTAGATGGTCACTAGACCTCATTAACAGTATTGTTTCAAGGTGATAAGATAATAAAAACTTTTTTTAGAAACCAACCTTTTTTAGTTTACGACCAAATTTAAGTACAAAAATAATCCTACCTAGTAATTTGATTACTTTCTCAAGTCTTATAACCTTCGATCGATAAGTCCCCTATAATCGTCGTTAGTAAAAAAAAAGCGTCTATTAATAATCAGGTTAATGCCCCCTCCTTGCGAATAAAATATATTGATAGTTGCTTCAGAAATACTGCAAATAGAATTTGAACTTAGAATGTGAAGTTTACTCTTCGATTAAGTGGCAATCCCGGAAGTAGCTTCCGCTAGAGCAATTTTTCTGTTGTCTAACTTGTGCTAATATTAGATTGGCAGGAAGTACGAGTATCTTTCCAGTATCCCCTGGAGTACATAGATATAATATAGCATTACTATTTGTAAAGCTTTCACAATTATTACCGTATTTATTTTTTTATTAAATTTAACCAGTTTTTAGTCACTAATATTTGATGTTGAGTATGCTTTCGTGAATTTTGCGAGCAATTTTTCACATAACATGTATTAAATGTTAAAGATAAATGCAAACTCTGTAATATTATAATATCTTTTTAATATAGGGCAACATTAATTAGCTTATCCATGTAACTAGAGCGAACGATGAACTTTTACACTTTTTATACGTTAGATAGGTCGGTACTACCTAGTATTAAGTTCAGTTTACACGCTAGTATAAGGCGCCTCTAAAAATAAAAACGGTTACCATGAGACCCTTGAGAGCTAGGAATTATGATGTCGCGATTTTTTTAATAGAAATTTGTGAAAATAATTGCATGTTATTTTTAAATATTCGTATCTTTTACCTTTTAGAAAGCGTAGGCCGATATGTCTTAGCATTCGGTGTGTTTTTACTGTTATAAAAAAGCAACGGCTTTCGATTAAATGCAGAATATTTTCGATTAATTGAAGATGGTATCATTTCTGAAGCCTAACCTATCGATTGCTTTCAAACTTACAAAACCCCAATATATTAGTACTATTGTAATGAATTTTGTTTCAATGATTATAATGTTATTTTATTCACTTATAATTCATAAATTATATTGTGTATATAAAAATTCACTTCTTACGAATGCCACAAGAGAATAAAAATGTATAAAAAAACACGAGGACCGCAAATAGAATGATAATTTAAAGTTTTTTTCTTCGCAGGAACGAATTTACGTTTATTGGGGAAGGCATAACGGCACTTAAAATATTTCTGACTGCCCTAGTGTGGATAATTACTTTCTTTTTGTCTTCAGCCTCGGATGAAACCAATATGATGGTAATATAATATTAGAATTACTCAGTTCTTATTATAAGAGTACGTCTAAGCCGACACGGTCTATTTCTTAAGCTTGAAGCGTATTTATATTACTAGCTGCGACTTTTTCTTTGCGAAATATTTATTTAAGTAAATATATTTTTCATGGTGTTCATTTTTTTTTTCATCGAAAATGTCCTATTGATTTTGTATGTGGGTAGAGTAAATGACTACTATAATATTATCTGACAGTGAAATTCTCGTAAAAATATATTAACCTTTTCCATTCCTTTTAGATAAAATCCCCGTAAAATAAAATAAGTAATATTTAAAAATAAGTACTTTCTTATGGTTTTTCTCTCTAAAGAGATTTCTTGGAAGTTTCGCCATATGAATCTCCATATCAGCCTATGGACGTCCACTACTGGACATAGGCCTCCTCCAAAAGTTTCCACCCTGCGCTGTCTTGTGCGGTCTTGCCATATGAATCTAATGGTCAAGAAAGAACTATCAAAATTTGTTCAACCGTTTGGGTTGTTTTCCGGCACAAAGAGACAGGCAAACAGACAGATGTATTTTAATGTGAATCTAAATGCTCAGATGCCCGGACCTCGCTAGTATCACGCTGTTAACTAATGACACCTTTGCAGGCTTGTCTCATTAAAAAAAACCTTTACTTTATATTTTTTAGATTTTAAAAACGACTGGTATGTTTAGAACAATTACTACTGTAGTAACGCTATTACTTCTTCTGTATTCAATGGATATAGAGAAAATAAGTTCTTCGTTATCTCAAATGCTGGAATTGTCAAAAGGAACCTCGTGGGTAAGTGATTTGAATTTTACTTGAATTATTCGTGTTTTGTGAATAAGACATCTTTCTGGGCCTAGGTGGTATTTTTAAACTTATGAGTACTCGCTGGAGCGTTGAAAGTGGAATGGATTTTTTCGTATGCTTTGTTTTCAAGAACACAAAGAATATTCTGTTTAAAAAATAAAATAGTCAATCGAAGAAATAAAACTCTCGATTATTTTTGCGGACGAGCACCTGCCTAAACAGCTTGTGTAATACCAGTCTCCTCGCCCTTTGTAAGTGAGAGAGGAATATTGCATTTTAAGGCCGATTCACACACATTAGTAAAGTCACAGTTCCGTTCCGTCCGTTCCGTGTTCGTTCAGTTCAGTATCAGTGCTACTGACACTGAGAGCACTGTGTCGTTACTGATATTGAGAAGTGGGGATGCGCTGATAGAAACTGTAAGAAAGAATATTTCGCACTGTGTCGGAACTGTGACTTCACTTATGTGTGTTAATCGGCCATTAGTCGGTACTCCGTACTTCTATGTTTTCGGGACTCTAACACACGTACCCGCTACAGCGGGTAAACCTTTTAAAAGCAGTAAATATTCAAACCTTAAAAAGTAACGATTAAAGTAAAACTTAAAATAAACTTGGTTATTAAAAAAAAAGTACACTTATTAAAAATAATATTATTCATAATTTTGAACTACTGTGCCATACGTACTACTTATATAATTACGACCTTCGTTTACTACGTGGAATTCAAATCGCCTTAGAAAATTTACCTCTTGTATTATCTCCCAGGTGAATGCTAAAAATAACTGTAGCTATGTTTTCCGTTATTGCGTCGTATTAAAATAATTTATATTCAATATCACGGTCCCTACTATCACCACTTAAGGTAGTATTATTTCTTGCCATTATATGTCCTTAAAAGGAGGGAAACGCTAACCATACCAATGGGTCTACAACTAAGCCTCTAGGGGGTGGGTTAGGTATACTATCTTTTAAAATTTTGCTTATCGGATCTCTCGGAAATAACTTTTTTGTCATTCAAAGACCGAGAACCGGGAAGGTACTACACAGACATAGAAAACAGTTTTATTTCAATAACAAAAATAAATTATAAAGATTCTTACTATCTGTCCAATTTAATGTGAGAATTTTCCGTCTGTCTTCTTACCCAAATACAATAACAGAGTTTGAGCCATTGAGGGCTTCTAACATGGCTTACGTATCGATGACCACTGACGGAATTACCGAGCTTCAACAGCTTAACTTCTCACGTTAATCAGATAAATCGTAAGCATTATCTATGCTTAAGCATACATGGACTATTATCATAG
Organism: Schrankia costaestrigalis; assembly: GCA_905475405.1. Taxonomy (NCBI): domain Eukaryota; kingdom Metazoa; phylum Arthropoda; class Insecta; order Lepidoptera; family Erebidae; genus Schrankia; species Schrankia costaestrigalis. Next base: position 18,177,651 of record FR997825.1, on the reverse strand, counting down.
TATTGCGGTTACCACGACTGAACAATTACGATTTGTGGTACAGACATGTTTACATTAAAGCTAATAAAATTATGAATATCAATAAAATATAACAAATTTTATAACAAATATTGATACCCAATAAAACTGTTTGAATTCAATTAATAAAGTATTAATTAAGTGTATTTGTATAACTGAGAATGTATTCAGCAAAAATATCGTTTTATCATTCTCATATTGAGTTAATACTTTATCGTATAAAATCGACATGCGCCATCTTGTGACGAGCCAATATTTTACAAACATACTAAGTAAATATTATTTATTAGCACATAATCATGGGAATATGTAATTAATGTTTAGATTCCCCTCGTTCCTATTATTTGCTTGTTTATTAGATACTATTAATTTATGACAGAGCTGTATTAATGATACAGACTTATAACTATTTATATGGACCTCTATGGCGTAGTGGTTACGTAACATGACTGCTACGCAGAGGTTCGATTCCCGCTCAATGCAAATCTTTGTGTGCATGAACAGGTCTAGTTGTTTTCTATCTATAAAAAAGGAATTAGGTATGTTTATCCGTTGTCTGGTACCCATAGTATAAGCTCTGCTTAGTTTGGGACTAGATGGCGTTGTGTAAATGTGTGAGGAATATTTATATATTATTACTTCAACATCTACTGAGTCTCGCGATGATGTGTGATAGTTTGACTCAGTTTCCCGTTAAACATTTTACTCCTTGTGGTGACCTAAAAGGTGATGTCAAAGCCGCCAGGATGCGCAGCTCAATCTCTAGTTTCCTTTTTTTAAAGTGAGAAAGACAGACCAAGTTGGCCTCCATCACTGCATGAGTTCCGTCTATGCATTGATCATAACAGCCCATTAATGTCCCACTGCAAGGACGGGCCTCCTCCCGTGACGGAGGGATACTTAATACCACGCTGGCCAGACGGATTGGTATAGGGTTTAATTTCAAGTTTTCCTTCTTTTTATTTCGTAAATATAATATTCACGGTTACGACACCCATGGGATGAGATGGGGTGGTGACATTTTGTATTCTTACTCCGTCACCACACGGTGACATTGAATTACTTAGGATTTAATCAGTATGTTAATTGTAAACAATAATACTATGTTTAGATATCTTTATATCTGCTTTGTCTTAGTCCAACGTGTACTTAATGTAATTGATGTGGTGTATTGTTACTAACTACGCTTAACAGCAGTTTGATAGCCTTGACGTTGTAATATTGCAATTGCCCCAATAAACTGCCAGCATTGATTGTCGTGTACTTGACACTTAGTTCAATTGGCAAACATGACTTGAGGTCAATCGATGATGTGAAAATGACGGTCATTCTGTATATGACGTTTGTGTTCAACCAACAGTTAAATTCCTTTATTATAAAGCCGTTGTTTGTATATGACGTTTTGTACCTATTAACGCTCTGATCAGATCGTTCGTTCATTTCAAAAGTGATGGATGAAAAATAAACATGAAATAGATATGATAGCAGTCTACATTTTAAGATACGTTTGCTCAAACGACTATCGGTTTTAAGCATTTTTTACCAAAACATTGTACCTTTTACCTCTTTCATAGTTCATGATCATGCTAAAATTTGTGGACTGCTACCTCCTTTAATTATTACTCTATTCTGTACCTTTCTCATCATACGTTCGATGTGCTCAAACGATTGGTGATCTGTACTAGATAGGACCACGTTATGATTTCAAAACTTTTCCACCCACATGGCCGTCGATACTGCATCCTACGTGCTCTGCCCACTATTATTACAATAATATTACGTTTCCTTTGTTTCAGATCCTTTCAATGAGACAAGTTAGCTATACGTATAGCATTGGATTTTTGGGTATATACGATTTCGCTGCAATGCCACCTCGCATGATGATGGATACGGCATCAATTATTTTCATGATCACATTTACATTCTTAGCTTTTATCAGATCATGGATATTGAAGATAATGTATTTAGGAATGGTCGACTGCATTGTGTTAGATGATACTTATGTTGTAACAACACATAATCTGTTGTATGCTCTTTTACCTCTATGTGCACAATTTTTGAGAGCAAAGAGTTTTTTATTGTTTTATGTAATGGGGAACGTCACCGCGCTCTTGATGTCGCTTGAGGTAAGCTTTTCTTTTGTGTTGTAGTGTAGATTTTCATTTTATGTGACTTGTTATCAGGTCTTTTGCTTGCCCATAACATATCCAGAAGTAACCTGCAGTTTACTAATACTTCTATGGGGTAGTGGTTATGTAACATGACTGCTACGCAGAGGTCTCGGGTTCGATTCCCGCTCAATGCAAATGTTTGTGTGCATGAACATGATTGTTTGCATTGGTCTGGGTGTTTTCTCTGTATAATATTATGTAGGTATGTATTTACAAAAAAAATGTATTTAAGTATGTTTATCCGTTGTCTAGTACTCATAGTACAAGCCCTGCTTAGTTTGGGACTAGATGGTGTTGTGTGAAAGTGTGAGGAATATTTACACACCTCAACAAAGTCTAGGGATATTTTGTATAAAGTTGTAAAACTCATAAAAATTGGTTTTTTTTTTATTCTTTTGATGAAAACTTACTTTAATAACCTTTTTTAACCATTCTAAATTTGAATTTGAAAAATAAAATTAAAAATAAAAGATTTACGCGGCCTAAACGTAGTCAAGTTCGAAAATTTCATTTGCCAACAGTAAGTTTTGACTGCATTTTTGTGTAAAATTTAAGTTTTATGACAATTTAAACGTTTATTTCGAATAAATGATATTGTGTGCATCAAGCAGCGGCGCCATTTTATCAGAAACAAAATGTTATGGGCAGTAGGCATGCTCCTAGCTGCGGGTACTAAGCGGAGTATTGCTGAAGAGATTGAAACAATATAAAATATGCAATGAAGGTTATGGTCACGATATCGTGCTACTGGTGAAGTAGCTGAAAGATACCACGGCAAAAAGTCCATCACCACTCAACGAAATGATCGATTTTTGCAAATTCCCGCGAAAAGACAGCCAAATGTTACTACCATACAGCTGGTTTAGAGGCTCCAGCTCTTGGAGGAGCCTCTTGCGGGTGACCAAACTGTCAGAAGAAGTCAGCATGAAGCCCACCTTTATGCTTGCATACCGTTTTGTACTCCAGCACTACGCCGAGCGAATCACGCACGACGACAAAAGAAGGCTCGTGAACATTTGCTCTATAAAGATAATCTGTTATTTGTAGTGGTGTTTACACATGAGTCCCGGTTCGGTTTCTACTTGGATTCACGTAGAGAACGTGCTTGGCGAGTTCCTGGTTGTGATAGCCGTCTACAACATCCTCAAGAAATCTATTCATACCACGATAGAACAATTATGGTTTGGACAGGAATTTGTGTCGGTCGAAGAACAGAGCGCGTTTTGATCAGAAACACCATAACGGCTGAAAAATAACTTAACGAGGTGCTAGTACTAATAATCTACCCCCGTAGACTACAATTGGGCCAAATGTTTAAGCTCATGGACGATAACACCCGTCCGCATAAAGCGAGAGTGATGACGAGCTGGTTGCAGAAGCACGAAGTATCGATTTTATGCTAAACCACTTAATCGCCTAACCTTAAAACCATAAAATACCCGTAGGACATGTTCAAAAGAAGGGCTTTGATGAATTTTCCTCCATAAAATTACGATGGAAGGGCTACTTGTTTTGTATGCTAGTCGACCTGGAACAATATACCGCACCAAGACCTGGATAACTTAATCCAAGCATGAAAAACCATTGCAGGACCGTTATTTATTGCTTTTTGAATGTACTAACTACTGATTACTCACATAACAGTTAGAAACTGATAAATTTTCGCTTATTTTCACTTTTACTTGAGAAACACATTCATTGTTAGTTTTACTAATTTTCTAAGTTTTTTATTTATTTGAAAAAAAGTAATATTTATGCTAAAAATGTATTTTTATTTAATTCTGGATTGTAGCCTGATAAATTGCCTTTATAAAAATATAAACATGTTGTATGTTATCTCCAATAATTTTGGAGTTATACCAAATAAAATTAAGTAAATACAAAATATCCCTAGACTTTGTTGAGGTGTGTATTTATTAATTTCAGCTATCGTAAAACTTACTTCGTAGCTATAAAATCTTATTGGTGTATATGATAATTATATGTGTTGCACTTGTCGTATCATACACATTTTAACGATCGATGTTATTAAAGTATAGCATTATATTTTCATGTAGGTTATTAACGTTAAAAAGTTATTTTAATTGGCTATTATTATTTGGTAGATATTTACAACTTCGGCAATGGCAAAGTTTCTGCAATATGAATTTCAAAATGTGAAGCCAGTTTATTTAATAGGTGCAGTCTGCGCTACGGGTTTTATTATAAGCGCTGCTTTACTGTTTGTAAGTATACTTTTGACTACTTATGCTAGGTTTACAATTTAGTGAATATTTATTTTTACATTTTCATTTTACAAATAAATGTTTGAACTAAAATATATTACACTTCTCCTTGATGTTTTTATGCCGTGAGCGTAAGTGAAAATCAGATGAATTTACAGAAAAAATTGATTTAAATTCTACGAAAATGGAAGAAGGATAATTTGATACTTTATACAAATCCGTCTGGCCTCCGTGTAGTGACGGAGTAAGAATCCTTATATCACCACCCACCACATCTCATCTCATGAGGGTCGTAAAAACCGACTAAGGGACTATCATCTTAACGAAATAAAAAGAAGGAAAACTTGAAATTAAACCCTGTACCAATCCGTCTGGCCAGAGTGGTATTAGTAGAGCAAGTTTCCCTAGTTGACTTTTTATTTATCCTTTCACATATTCTTACACACTACGATATCTATTCATTTCTAAAATAAGCATTAAGGTTAATTGATATTAGACGATAGATAAACAAACTCATATATTTTTTTGTTAATAAGTACATATTTCAATTACACACTAAAAACACCCAGGCCTATGCAAACATTCATGATCATGCAGACACAGATTAGTGTTAAGCGGAAATCGAAGTCGAGATCTAGGAGTTGAAGCCATGGTTTAAAAACTTACCAACAGCTATTAACCTTTTCAATATGACAGCCCCAAAAGTCGCTAAACACATTTTAAATTCCAAAACTGCTGAACACTGAAAATGTCATAAGTCAGTGTCGCTACAAGAGTACAGAATAAGCTTTACACACAAATACACAGGTACCGCGATACTACATCGATGTGGCGGCAGAACAGGCAGCCATATTTCTTATTTATTTTATAGAAAACTTAAGGACTAATTAGTAATATGAGTACAATCAATAATATTGTTAGAACAAATTGCCAATTACAAGCCCTCGCTTTATTAATATTATGGTACACACAGCAACTAATCAACCTAAACACTCATGTACCTTAATACCTTAAAATAAGACACAATTTTAAATGAAAATGTTTAACTTGATGTGTTGCTGTGTGTACAATTCACTGAGAAACTTAATAACTAATGTTTATATTTTACAGGTAAGTTCAGTCGATTCACGGAGACATCTATGGTGGGAAAGCGACATAGGGGTTGATATATTAGTTTTGTCACTAAGCGGTTTTAGAGTTATAGTTATTCTATGGATCTATGGTGTACAAAAATTTGAAACTGACATACTGTTTTGGCTCGGCTTTCGTCCTACTATGTATTGGTCAACAACATGGTCAATGTTGCCTGTTATACTAATAGTAAGTTCTTTGAAGTACTAAGTAATAGTTCTTTTTTATTATTTTTTATTTTACAGAAGGTTTACATACTAATAGTAATGTGAGTACAATCATTCTTGTTAGAAAAAAATAACCATTTTAAGCCCTCACAAAGAAATTATTGTCAAGTTTTTTTTCAGTATCATCTAATTAATTTATAATATGCATATTACTCTCCGTGTGGTGACGGAGTAAGAATAAAATATGTCACCACCCCATCTCATCCCATGGGTGTCGTAAAAACCGACTAAGGGACTATCCGTGAATATTAACTATACGGAACAAAAAGAAGGAAAACTTGAAATAAAACCCTATACCAATCCGTTTGGCCAGCATGGTATTAGTAGGCCAAGTATCCCTCCGTCACTGGAGGAGGCCCGTCCCTGCAGTGGGACATTAAAGGGCTGTTATGTATGCATATTACGGGGGTTAAGCTGAAAGTATTTAGAATGGGCCACTTATAAACGATATATTTAAAAAATAGTTCTAAAATTTGAAAATATAACTCTTTGCCAATATTATACAGTATATATTTCGTTAATTTGCCATTTATTTTACGTTTTGGCGGCAAATTCAAAATTGTCGGTGTCACGTCAACATGAATTTAACACGAGAAAATTTTCGTGCAATGATTTTTTATGACTTTCGATGTCATTTAAGTCAACAAGAAAGTAATGATAGGCTACGATTGACCTTTCACGATAAAGCCTCATCTCGTGCGACTGTTTACAACTGGTTTAATGAGTTTAAACGTGGTCGCACTAATCTCACTGATGATTTACCCGAGGGACGGCCTTCCACGGCGACGACTGAAGATAACATCTGTGTTGTGTGGAGTATGATAGAGACTGACAAAAGAGTCACCTTTCAGCAGGTTCGGACAAGCTTAGGCATCGCTAGGAGTTAAGTGCACAAAATCCTCTACAAACATTTAGCGGTCAGGAAGCTTTGCGCTGGAGGACACCTCAAAATTTGACTGAGGCTCAAAAACTCCGTCGTGTGGATTGGTGCCGTAAAATGATTGAAAGATTTAACGGAGGTGACTCAAATGCTGTGTTCGACATACTAACAGGTGACGAAAGCTGGATTTACTGTTAAAATCCTGAAACCAAAAGACAATCTGCTCAGTGGGTGTTTCTTTTCAAGGAGTTGCCAACGTAAGTGAAGAGAGATCGAAGTGTGGGAAAAAAGATGTAGGCCTCGTTCTTTGGAAGGATAGGTCATTTTGCAACAATTGTATTAGAGGATCAAAATACAGTTTCTGCAGAACGGTACAATACCAATTGTTAGCCACTTGTCTTGGAAAACGTTCGAGAGAAACGACCACGCAGTAGGATCCTCCTTCACCACGACAAAGCCTCGTCACACACCGCCAAACGAACGATCGACTATTTTGCGACATCAAACGTTGAATTAATGGGTCACACGTCGTATAGCCCCTACCTCGGGCCTTGTGATTTTTATTTATTTCCAAAAATTAAAGAAAAAGTTCGAGGTTATTGATTTATGAATGCTGAAGAAGCGGAGGCTGCGTATCGCGATGCCGTTGAAGAGACCCCTAAAGACGAGTGGGCAAAGTGCTTTTCTCAGTGGTTTTATCGCAAGCAGCGGTGTGTTGACGTGAATTGACAATATTTTGAAAATATATAATAAACTAATAGCTGGCTAACGTAATCAGTTTTTTATTTTCTAAGAACTTTCAGTTTGACCCTCGTACTAGCTTCCTATACAATAAAATAGCATATTTTTATATATTATACAAGACACAACGTCTTATCGAATTTAATGTAAAGCGGGAATACAATCCGGAAATAAACAAATAAGCAAACAAACAAAAATTTATTTATTAACGATACTGCAACGCTTATAAAAGTCGTTTTATAGTGATCACATAATATGCACGTCTAACTTAACGGCTAAGTTTACTGAGGGTTCGGAACACGACCATGTCAGAGAAGACATCCACAATAAACTCTGCTGGGTTCCTGTAGCTCTTTTAGATCTGTCGCTCACGATAATTAATTTATTTAGTAAACAGGACAATTCGGACCCAAGCATTTTTATCGTTTTATAATAATCCTTTACTAATAAAAGCAACGGATGGTAGTCAAGAAAGACTTTACTGCATCACCTTGCCTACCTGGGCAAGAATCGAATTTAAAAAAAAATAACAAGAAGTTTTTGTACGCGAAATAGATCACCGTCCCAAAATAAGCATACAAATTTTTTGTTACAGGGTTTTCTAATCGGAAAAATATATCATTTCATGGATATTTATAAACGAAAAAATCAAGCATGGATTATTTGGATTTCATTCACTCTAATAGTAGTTTTGATATTTCAAGTGAAAGCAGTTGTTATAAGTTTAAAAAAGAATGTGAGTTTCTTTTGTTCCTAGTAAAATGTCTTTATACTGTAATATATTCATTAATTGAATAAATAAAAAAATAAATAAGTAATCCTCACACATTCACACATCGCCACCTAGTCCTAAACGGTACTAGTAATGGGTACTAGATGACGGATAAACATATTTAAATACTTACTTTTTTTTGTAAATACTAACTAAATAGACATATGACATAGAAAACACTCAGACCAATGCAAACAATCATGTTCATGCACACAAAGATTTGCATTGAGCGGGAATCTAACCCCAGATCTTTGCGTAGCAGCCATATGTATTTCGTATTTCATGTAGTGAAGAAATAACAATACCTAGCGCTTCCACCCCTACTTATAACACGGGTGTCGCAAAAGTCTGCAAAGGCTAAATTAGATAGATATATTCTGTAAGAAAACAAAAAAGGAAGTACTATGCTAACCGCTCTGGTAAGCGTGGAATTAGTAGGCCAAGTTTAGTTTAGTTGTAGAGTTGACATTTAATTGGACGTTATATCTCGCTGATAAACGACTCATTATCTGAATAACAACCAGACTCTCTTACCTGTATATGACCAGAATGCTGAAAAGACTGACATTAAACGCGAATTTCCGGAGAAACCGGAGTAATACTTAAGACCCTTAGTACGGCTTTCAAACTTCAAGAGAAATTCTACGTAGTATCAAACAGATAACTATTTCGAACGTAAAGCCTTTACCAATTAGATGATCTCTATGTTGATTGGGAACATGTTAGCTGGGCAACAACGGCTAGCAACGACCTTTGTTAATTAGTTAGAGAGGTGAAATAATGACGTCACGCCGTTGATTAGTGAGTGATGCGGACTGAAGCATAATTACACCGAATTTGAATTTGTATCCGTGGGTGTGCTTGTTAGTGTTAATGGTAAGAGTAGAGCTTATTGAATGGATATGTTTAAAATTCTATGTACTGTTTTTACTATAAAAATATGATGGATGGTAAAAACATAATTTATTTAGTTTTCATCGTCATCATAACAGCCCATTAATGTCCCACTGCAGGGACGGACCTCCTCCCGGGACGGAGGCATACATGGCCTACTAATACTACGCTGGCCAGACGGATTGGTACATAGTGTTTAATTTCAGGTTTTCCTTCTTTTTATTTCGTAAAGATAATATTCACGGATAGCCCTTAGTCGGTTTTTACGACGCCCATGGGATGAGATCGGGTGGTGACATATTGTATTCTTAATTCGTCACCACACGGAGACGTTTTTAGTTTTAGGTCCTGGGTAAAACTCATTTCTTTAGGCGTGTTTTATTGATATTATTATTTTTACCATTATTGCAACTGGCAAGGTGGTCATGGACATACGTGGACATTGCTTACCATTAGGACAAATATAGTAAATCTGATTGGCTAGTAAAAGAAAACATATTTTTGTTCTTAATATCCTTGTTCCTATCTGAACCAATATTTGTTGATTTAATGTTCCTAAACAGAATATCACTACTCGGAGATCTATGCTTTGTATGAAATTTGAACCATTAAAAAATCACGTTGTATTTTAGGTGCAACCGCGATTGGGGTAGACTCTACGCTTTTTATAAACTAACTGACAATTTACAAACTGACAATTTTAATAAGCCGTCGAAATAGTACGGGAGCTAGCGTTTTATATCCTTGAGGCATGGTATCCCTAATGAATTTTGTTCCAAACAGTTGTCTAATGTCTGGAAATCAGTAAAGTAAGCGTCATTCGCCGCACTAGCGTTGAAGTCAAGATACAGCCTGATTAAGTCATAAAAATAAACTCTGAAAAACCCTTGAAACTGTATTAAATTTTAGTTTTAACCACCTTTATAAATATAATAATCGTCAGCATACGCAGAAAGTGAGAATTCAGTGCCGGTCTAGTCCATAAACCTTATTTAAAATAGGATAAAAAAAATATTTTACGCCTGATTACATAATTATATTCCATATCTTTATTGCACTCCATAAGTATGTTACAAAAAGGTGTTACTTATAATATCACAGATACAATATGGACCCATGTTGGGTATGACAGTTTAGAAGAGAGGAGGATGCTAGATTTTAATAACATATTTATATGTAAAATCATCAAATTAGCAATTATAAGAGACATTAATGATCATAATCTTACATAGCTATTAAAAACTCATCAGGCGTTAAGTATATTTACTTAAATTTTATGGACTTAAGTGACGTTCCACATCTCTCGTCCATATAGTTGATGATTATTTTGTTCAATGGTATGATTGGATTAGTAAATTTCCGGTTTTAAAAAAAAATCAGATTTTTTCAGTGACTTTATCAGTCTGTATTTTATGATCCCACTAATATCAGAGCAGCTGACGATCGCATCTGTTATCAATGAGGGGAAATTTATTATGGTTAAGAGTTTGAGCCTGGATACTGATGACTTCTTCTATTCTAGTACAGGCTCCGGTACTAAAAGCTTTTGTGTAAATGTAGTTGTCTAGCTTAAACGTATTCAAATTTTCCAAAATTTTTCACGGAAACATTTTAGCAATTTTATACAAAATATAACTAAATACCATACACGTTTTTTGGATTACCTACAGGAAAAAAACAGACTTCTTTGAAATATCGTGTTAAAAAGATATTTAGCAATAAACACTTATGAAAGGGCAATATATGAAATTCATATTTTTATATTCTAAAGGCAGGCAGATACGTTGTATTGATGTTTATATGTAGGTGTTGTTACCTACGAAACCTCTTCTTTGAACTTACACGTGTAAGATATTATACTAAGACCTTACTCTCAATAGGGATTACAAACGAAAATAAACTTATTAGAGAAATCAAATAAGTTAAATTTTAGGTGTTTTTGTTTATTGGAAATTTGCGTCTAGACCTCTTGAAATAATTAAATAAGTAGGTAGTAAAATAATCCCTTTATGAAACCCTTTTCTATAATATGACCTTTACTGGGTACTTGAGACATGGCAAGTATAAGAGTGATTATTAATTTCTGTTTTGCTACTATGCTAATATTGAAGTGTTTTGTTTTTTAAAATGATAATAAAAAATAATAAAACCGTACTAGTAGATTCTCCTATATGTATGTACGGTCGGGGTATTTGCCGCTCGACCACCCTTAGGCGAGAATCGCTTGGCACGCGGCGCATGCGATACGTGGGCGTGCCACGTATCGCATGCGCCGCGTGCCAAGCGATTCTCGCCTAAGGGTGGTCGAGCGGCAAATACCCCGACTGTACATACTTTTACGTTTACTAGAATCTCATTTGAAAGTACATAAACCCTTAAAAAATTCATCGTTATCATCATCATAAATATTAGCCAATCGACGTCCACAAAAAAAAACAAATTAATACAACTGACGCAATTATTCGCTTTTGCGTTTTCAAAGATTATTATAATAATGTAAGTAAATAAAAGTATAAGGTGTATATTCTATACTTCCCATTTCGGTGATATCCTTCGAAAAGTTCTTATGTGTTGTTATAGGAAATGACATGACTGTATGAGAATAAAGGTCATGGCACATTATACCGGCACCGCAACAGCACAGCTGCTGCATGGCGTCGCCTCGAATTTAGACTACGGCTAGCTGCCAGCGCGCTAACTACGCGTTGTCCGCAAGGTGCAAGCTCGCAGTCCGCGCGCCGGCCGCGACGTGTAAGCTCACAGTCCGCGCGGTGGCCGCGAGGTGTAAGCTTGCTGTCACCGCGAACTCAATATTGTTTTAAGACATTTATGATTGAACACGCTTAGGACTTGCACGTTTTCATAATGTCTCGGTTTACATTGCGCGAACTAGCAATAATCGCTATTGCTCTCGATGAAGAACAGGAAAATAAAAGAAGAAGAAGATATTGGGTGCATAATATGTTAAAAGAAAGAAGAAATGAAATGAATGAGGACAGAAATCAACGACGCAAAAACGTTGTTTCGCTACCGACTCGGAGTCGGCGCGTAATGAGCATGCCGTCGGCGCGCTGTACGCATAAGGTCCGCTCGCTTGCAGCACGCGGGCTGCGGGTCGAGTTGTGTGGTAGCGGCAAGCGCGCTGACTGCCCGCCGTTGGCTTTTTCATATTGACATTATGAAATATATTATACTACACACGATTTAATGCTCTAAATTGAATGACAAGTTAAATGCTGGTGTTGAACGGTGCTGTTGCGGTGCCGGTATAATGTGCCATGACCTTAATACTGGTTGGGTAGAATGCAAGTAAGAATCGTGCTACACGTTGTTACGTAGTAAATTGTACCTACGCCCATGTGGACAAGGCTTTTTATATTCTATAGTCATATAATAACTCCGTGTGGTGACGGAGTAAGAATACAATATGTCATCCCATGGGTGTCGTAAAAACCGACTAAGGGACTATCCGTGAATATTATCTTTACGAAATAAAAAAAAAGAAAAAGACCAGCGTGGTATTAGTAGGCCAAGTATCCCTCCGTCACGGGAGGAGGCCCGTCCCTGCAGTGGGACATTAATGGGCTGTTATGATGATAAAATAACCCTTTTACGCTTGATTGATTTTATAATGATATGTTTTATATTATATTTTGCTACACTTTCAGGCTTAAACAAAGTGTTAACAATCAAAGAGATAACTAAAAATGACCTTGCTAAAATGTGCAATTGCGCAATTAATTAAAAGCAATAAATAATTTCAGAATTTACTGCAATTATTCAGATCAAGTCGTTTGTATGGCCCTCCGGAAGAAGAAGACAGAAAGCGTAGAGAACGTTTTGATGAAATTACACAAGGAAGAATCTGTAGGCATAACTGCATGCAGTTAGACGTAAGTTTATTTGTATATGTGTTACAGCCAAAGTAATAAACATGAATATTATACATAATAACTAGCCATTATGTAGGTATAAGGGCTACTCAATTTTGATAAAGTGATAAATGTCGCAGAATTAATCACATTAACTAGCTATTATATATGTTATAGTCAAAACTCATAACCACTTTTGACTGGTTTTTTCAGTCAAAAGTGGTTTTGACCATCTATGTTAGACAAAGCTGATTGAAATTTTACGTTTTAACTGACAAAAATACAATATTAAGGCAAAAGTCAGAAACAGTTGGTTAGGTTAGGTCAGTATGGTGACCAAAGGACGCACGTGCCGAGCGAGCGAAGCGAGCGTGCCGCGGCAGCGGCCGGCGAGTGCTAGAATATAGTAATATGTACTATATTCTAGTTTTACATAAAAAAAATGCTTCTTGCACTCGCCGGCCGCTACCGCGGCACGCTCGCTTCGCTCGCTCGGCACGTGCGTCCTTTGGTCACCATACTGACCTAACCTAACCAACTGCTTCTGACTTTTGCCAGTTAAAAGGTAAAATTTAATGAGTTAATCACTTTATCAAAATTGAGTAGCCCTTATACATAATGGCTAGTTATTATGTATAATATTCATATTTATTACTTTGGCTGTAACATATGCACAAAACAGATGGTTGGCTGTCATCCACTGTGCGATTTTTGCGAAGCTTCCTACTGCGAACATCAGTTTTGTGGAACAAGCTCGCTGCGGCGATATTTCTGGACCGTTACGACTTGGAGAGCTACAAGAAACGAGCTTACACCCTTTTTAAAGGTCGGCAATGCATCTGTGATTCCTCTGGTGTTGGGGGTATCTATATAGTGTCTATAGGGTGTACCTTCTTTAGTAATGAATGACAACTTGGACTTGTAAATATCACGCTGGCCAAATGAATTGGGTAGAGCTTTATATTCACACGTTCACAGTGCAGTATACCATATATGGTACACGTGCATTGTTTTACTATTGTGTCTGCTGGCGGCACTGCGAAAGGGTTAAGTTTATCTCTTACCAAAGGTGTATAAACAATAAGATAGAAAACCATATCAAACAGTATGTGATGAAATGGCACCATTAATTTCCTACCTGCGGCTTTCCTAAAATTTACTTTTCACATATAAAAGATCAAAACTAGCAATATTTTATTCAAACCACTATCAGTTTTTATTTCAGAAATCATGAATTTTAAACTTAATTAAAAATGCGTTCGACATCACAATCAGAATATAAATGAACAGAATTTTTTTGTATTGGCAACTTTAAATTTTGAAAAGCTGTCAATTTTTTTCAACTGTGTGTATGATTATATTATAACAATTTCATTTTGTGTAGGTTCAGTACAACTGTACCTTGTGTTTGTTTGAAGAAATAGAAAACGTTATTTTGTACTCAGAAGTTTCATTTTAATTTCAGGAATGGATCGTTTGTGATCACGAACAACTTGCCAAGTCCAAATCAGGTTTGTCAATCATGTATGAGGAATCAAATACATAATTATATTTGAAGTGGCGGTCAATGTTTTAATAGGTTTTAGTTGTCTGTATTTAGAGTGATATAAGAGTTTGTTTGATATTAAAATAATAATAAATATTATTATACAGCTAAGAATTTTCATTTCAATTTGAGGGAATGTCCTTCAAAAAGGTTTATTGAATTTATTATGTTTGTCAACATATCGGTTTATAAAAATCTTTACTTTATTTACTGATTAAGTTACTTGCGATTGTATATAAATATCATCATCATTGTTACAGCTAATTTATAATTCTACGATTTTACTGTATGAACATTCACCTCCATCCAGCGACGTCGGGAAATATAGCAAGCTGGATTGAAATATGAATTTAAACCAAGATTTCTAACTTAAAAACAATAATTTACAATTGCATATTTAGTGATATAAGGCAGTTTATACATGCATAGTTTCAGCATTTTTCATGGCCATCAGTGGAAGTCTATTCTTTCCGTCACTATAAGTAAAAAACGTAAAACGCAAAACTCAAAGTAAACATTTCCATTAATTAACAATGCACATTAACATTATCCGTTGTATATGTCGTGTTTTACAAAGTTTGTCTTTTGTAATGTTGATGGAAAGCACTAGCACTGATGCATCGAAAATCCAATAACTTAATTAGTACACCTACACATAAACACGTACTTTAAAGCATCTATAATTTATTTAACTCATGATGTTGTCGCATTGGAAACGTGACGAACATCGAATTAATCAACTTTATATCTTGTGTAGGTAGTTATGTTTATTCAGACCATATTCTACTATTTGCTATCAGGCTTTAGCAGAATCCACAGCAGATACAAAACGAAAAGAAAGAAATCCACTTGCATTTAGATTCTATTTGTAAGCGGAGTTATTTTTCATCGAATAGGAATGTTAAGCGAGTGGACTGCGCTTGGAGGCATTATTGCTAGTACAGAATCTCTGTATGTGGAACAGGACGTGCAATCAGCATGTACGACATAGGACAGTACATTATTATGTGCATATAGTAAGGTAAGAGCTCTTACACACAAGCGGGATGTTAGGTAAGTGCTCTTACATCAACGGCAGAGCTAACTGCAGCCGTCGACATTTCAACTTCGACAAACAACGCTGCAAACTACGTCGACGACCGTTGCCACCGACACGCGTCGACAACTAGAGCTACCTCTGCCTTTAGGAAAATGCCGCTCGTGTGTCGACGTAGTGTGTAGAGGTCTAATTTAGTAAATTTTGTACAATAGTTAGTTAGTACCAATGAAATAATACATGAACTGCATTTATCATCATTATGTCTCATTGTCATGGTGCAACGATAATGATAGCTTACTAAATCCGTTGACGAAGTGATAATGGTTGACGGGCTTTCTAGACCGTATTTCCGAAGGCTTCAACCTTGACGATATGATATATAATGACACCCCCGACTTGTCAAACTCGACTGAAGTTGTATCTACGAATAAGAAGGAAAATTAATTGCTTGTAGCAGTAAAAAATATACTTTATGGGATTCTACCTGCTTCCGATTAAAATGTGCGGCGTGCGTACCTGGTTCTGGCATTTGTAGGATCACGGTAGTCACTTAGATTTTGATCTATTATGACTGGATTAGAACAAAGACTGCTTCAGAAATATTGCGTCACAGAGTTTCCAGAGAACAGCCTGGCTCTACCCCAAGAGCGGGCCACAACCCACTTACATATTGATAATACAATTTTTTTTAGTGAAGCAGGTTCATGCACTGATTAGAAAAATGGATACACTAACGTTTTCAGAAGTTTTTTTTTATGTTAAAATCTTATGTTGAGATCTAGGTTAGTAAATACGAAATACATTCGTAACTATTACAAATATTAACTTTAAAGTGCTCGTATATATCGCACGTCACAAACAAAAGGGTATTATTTCGAAAACGTTGTTTTGAGATATCGCGTATTGAAGTTTTAAAAAATCATAGATTCGGAACTACTTACTCAAATATTTAAAATTATCTCTAGATTTAAAAGTACACTATCCTTCTTTATGCTGGTTAAGTTTAGTTTGTGTATCTATAACAGTTTTTTTATATTAATAGTTTTATGGGAACAGAAAAAGATGATACCCTTTAAGCAGTTCAAATAGCTCTTAAGTTTAACTTGCTACTCTCTAGCTTAACCAAAATTTACCAAATTATTTCGATAACCAGTTGTAATTAATATTGATATTATATTAAGCAGCACAGAAATTATCTTTTGCCTACATGGCTAAGGGATTATAATTCTTCTTCTTCTTCGTTTCGACGGCAATAAGTCTAATTTCAAATATATTTTAGATGTGTTTTGCCCAAAAACCAGCGACAGCAACAGCATTATCGTTGGCACTATTTAGGTCTTCTGGTGTGCAGGTGGCAGGGCACATTGGGCATGATAGGAAGTGTTCCATGTCCTGGACGAGAGAACCGCACCCACATCCACTATAGGAGGGGTTCAGATAACCCCATTTAGTCCGGTTAGAGTTACAGCGGCCTACTTGGGTACGTAGCCTATTGAGCGACCTCCAGATCGGCCACTGCTCCTCGAAACCAGGTGAAAGATGTTCGGCGGGTGGAATGAAGTCCGCCGGTGGTGCAAAGTTTGAGGCCCACCCGTCCAGTCTAGCCTTACTGGTGTCACCGCACAGTGCAAGTGTGTATCGCAAAAAACTCTTACGACTTTTGAGGCGTGCCCTGGGTATATTGTGCGAGTAAAGTGGATGACGAGGGTCGGTCTCATGTTTTTCCTTTCACTTTCGAAAATGACCTGACGGCGAACACCAGGTCGAGCAATGGCGGCCAATGAGTATAATTTGACCAATGGGGTAGGTTTCAAGCAGCCAGTTATTATACGGCATGTTTCATTCAGGGCAGACTCGACCATACCTGCGTGAGCCGAACGGTGCCATACCGCGGACGCATACTCACCTGCCGTGTAGGACAATGCCAGACCCGTAGTCCTGACAACATGTGGGGCTGCCCCCCAAGACGCAGAAGTTAGGCGTTTGACCAAGTTGTTTCTGGTTGATATTTTTTGCTTGGTATTATAATAAATTAAATACTGATTGCATCTAGAAAATCTAGAAATTCTATTTGTTTTAGTATCATAATTAGTTATAATAAAAAAGAAACTCAATATGAAAGAAACATAATTTAACAACATTATGACCTACAGTAACAAAACTATCAAACTAAATCAAATGTGATACTTTGGGGACATACGTTAGATCCCTGTTGTCACTGTCAGCAAATGGGTCTTCGTAGAAGTATTGAAGTGGGCCATGAAAGAGAAAGTTGTACCTGGGAAGTATGTAAAGTTAATTCGTGCTATGTAAAGACAAACCAGTTATACGTCCGATCGTCTTGCAACTCCAACCAGTTCAGTGTGGCGGTAGGCTTGCACCAAGGGTCGGCTTTAAGTCCTTACCTCTTACTGATTATGGACGCCTTGACGGCGGGCATACAGGAAATGGCACCCTGGTGCAGTGTTTGCCGATTACATTGTTCTGGTTGGGGAGGATGGACCTAAGGTCCAGAGCAGATTAGAGCGTTGGCAGTCCTGAAGCCATAGCGCTTAACGGCATGCGCCTTCTAGTCTTCTCTGTCTTCCGGTATCTCGGTTCTTTCATTCAAAGCGATGGCGAAGTAGATCGGGCAGTCAAGAACTGAGTTAACATAGGATGGATGAAATGGCAGCAGGTCATTGCTTCACGGGAACCATCTGTGACCCCCACAGTCCCCTTAATTTAAGGGGAAGATCTATAAAACTATGATTACACCTGCCGTCCTGTATGGATCAGAGAGTTGGCCAGAAAAGGGATGAATGAAAGACAATCTGTGTGGTGTTACGAGAGTAGATAGAGTAAGAAATGAGTATGTAAGAAGATTTGAAAGTGGCACCGGTGGCAGAAAAATTACGTGGCAGCCGGCTGTCATGGTATAACATGCCCTATGCGGAGGAATGAGAGTCATGTAGTGAGGAAGGTGCTGAACATGTGTGTCGATGGATATAGGGGAAGAAGACGACCAAAGAAACGATGGATGGATTGTGTGAAAAGCTATATGGCTGCGAAGAGTGTTACTAGTGAGATGACGTCCGATAGGACAGTATGGAAGAAAAAAACATGCTGCGCCGACCCCAAATAAAATTGGAATAAGGGCAGGGAAATGATGATGATGAGCAAATGGGTCTTTGTTTTCTTCATTTTAAGAACTGTCCGGTGTACTTAGGCGATTGCTGATTGCTTTCATTATTAAACCAGCCTTCCTACTTCGCTTCATTGTTTTGATTATAACTAAAATTTAAAAAAGAAAAAATATAATAACAACTTAAAAGGTAGTATTTTACTTGAAACTTGCAACCATTAAATACAATGGACAAGATGTACAGAATTATCTCAAGCAAATCGGGAGCTATAAAGTATTATTTTAATATTATTTCGTTAAAATTACCAAATTATATTATATTGAACAGGCAAGACAGTATTATTTAAAATAAAACATGAAACTAGTATCAATTTTAACAAGCAATAAGGTATTAACTTTACATAATACTGTTTAGAATACTTACAACTTTATAGATTGATTCGATATTGACGACTGGACGGGTTGTAACTCAGAAAGATACGTGCGACGGCCACGAACGATGCCCGGCTACTGAATCAACTAAGATGCGACTGTCTTACCTATCTCGAAAATAGCGTGCATAAATAGTCAAGAAAGAATTGTATCGTTATATTTCAAAAAGTATTTGGAATTTAAATACTATTTTCTTACCAATTTATAGAAAAAAAAATTAGGTTTCCGAATTCAAAATAAAAAAAAACGGTTTTTCAGACTTAATACCCTTTTATTTATAGCGTGCGATATGTCAATTTAACTATTTGAACAAGTAAACAGTTAGTTTAGAGGAAACGTTCCTCGGATCACCGTCTAACATTAATAATATGTAATAGAAAGTTGTCAAGACTTCTGCAGTCAAAGATGTCGAATATAACTTAGTACTTCTAAACTTACCTATATATTCTACTTGCGAAGGTGGTTTACAGTTGTGCAATTGTACATTTTATGAAATAATATCAGTAACTGGGGACTTGACCTACCAAAGAGCAAATATTATAGATTGATTTTGTGTCCCTGTGTGTTGTATTGGCTTTACAATGGACTGTGTTTCGACAAACATTTTGTTGTATTAATGGTGAAATTTTAACATCGTACAAACACTAAGGGCAGCGAACTCATTGTTGCCTCTTGCAACCACTATTTTATAAAGTATGGCACGGTCCCCTCCTGCATATTATTTCAACAAGGTCCAATCCAGTTTGTTATCCCATTCAGAATAAAATAATCATAGAGTTTCAAGACTCATATCTCTGACGTCATCTCATCATCATCATCAATTTGAAATAATTACAAGAGTTTAAGAACTTCTTCTGAAGCACTCTCTGTGTTGTATCCTATTGATCCCAAACACGGTATCACACGGAGGATACGGAGTAAGAATACAAAAAGTCACCACCCATCTCACCCCATGGGTGTCGTCAAAACTGACTAAGGGACTATCTGTGAATATTATCTTTACGAAATAAAAAGAAGGAAAACTAGAAATTAAACCCTATACCAATCCATCTGGGCAGTGTGGTATTAGTAGCCCAAGTATCCGTCCGTCACGGGAAGAGGCCCGTCCCTACAATGAATCATTAATGGACTCTTATGATGACGGTATAACTTTCAAGCTGACAATGATTCTGTGTCAACCATGCTGTCGGTAAATTCCTTCGCGTGAATCCGCGATTTCTTTGCCTGTGTTTGTCTCGGGACGCGTGATTTTACTACTAGTTGTCTGTATCTAGAAGAAAGCTTAAACAAAGTGCATCAAAAGCCTCGTATATGAGAAGTGAAGATGCTAAGGAGGTGTGTGAGACCTGAAAGAGGTCTGATATTTATAATGAGGAAGACCTAAAAACTTAAAGGTTTTGTCAAACATAAATCGTAGCATTCATCCAGTTCCATACATAAAAGCATGCTGACTGTAAGTTTCACAAAACTTTTAAACATTTTTCCATGACTTTTACTGCAAAAAACATAAGTAGAACAAAATTAAAGATTCGTTCATATTGTTTGAAGTGAAAAGGCCCATGGAAAGATAATTATATAGACAATATAAGATTAATTATGTTTGGAACTTTTATTTTAGATGACTAATTCATTTGTGAGTAGCGTGACGTACCTTTCGAATTACAATGGCACCCGCATCCTAGTACAAGGAGTACTAATTGGATGGAGAAAGTAATTATGTGAGGTAACTTTGCTACCGGTTAAGGTCAAACACAAGAGCTGCCTTGTTAACGTTAGTTTCCTACCAAGCGCCACTTTAAAACTCAACTTTTATTTAGTTGTTGTTCAAAATGTTTATAATCAATAATAAAATGGTGTATCTGTACGTTACAGGTAAAGTTATAATATTATGAACAGGAGTAATTATCTGCTGTGAAGTTCAAGTTCATTCCGAGAAGTTCACTAAAGGATTTGGTTTTGCCGCAGGCTTATTGCTAATAAGCTGATAATATTAGGTCGCTTAAAATCGTTGTGGAGTCACAAAGGAAGCGCATGTCTGTTCTGAAAGCGCGTTGCTAATTAAAATGGCCAATGTTGATATTGTTCGATTCGACATAATAATATGACATTTGCATCAAAGTAAAGGCCGAATTGTCGTTGGAAATTGCAATGTCGCTGCTCTTACAACTGGGGAACATTTTGACAGTTACATAATTAAAATTTTTTTTTGTATTATTTGTCTCCTACGTAATTAAGCAATTTTGCTTCAATATTTCAGAAATGATCCTGCGTGATGGGTTTTATTTTATATCATAATCATAGTATAATTAACACGGACATGTAAGAAGAGTAATAGTAGCCAGCCATGAAAACCGGCAGTTAAAAAAAAATAAACACATACACATTTATATTCACATTCATGAAAACTCGTGCTCAAATAGACTGTTTGTAGAAAGCTACTCTTCTGATAAAAAAGGTAATATTGTAGAGCAAAACAACTTGAACATTACTAAGTACTATGAATGCAATATTCAATATTGTTTCCATATAATGTTTCTTCATAAATATTCCATACTTTGTATTTTAATATTGCCACACAATGGTATATGAGTATCACTAGTTTTCATTTCCGTTCAAGTTTATATATCTTTTGTGAAGAAAATTAAAATCAAGAAACACCAATGCTTTTTAAACATAACAATTGTACCTATCTTAGTTATAAAGCAGATATGAAGAAAAATAGCAAATAGGTTGTTATTTTTCTTGCCATTCCATGTTTAATTCCATTTATACCAAGTATTTATTTTAAAATGTCATATTCAATAAACATTTCTATATCAAATGAATGGTTTGACATGGTTATAGGTATGAATCTCAACAAGTTTCTCGCAATTTATGTAAAAGCATCTGCAATCTCGAGTTCATTGAGTGGAACGCGGCAATTCAAAACTGCGTTTGCCCTTTGGCGGTCTTCGCTCAATGACACGATTGCTCAATCGTCCATCGGTCCTTTGACAAACGTGACCATCCCAGTGCCGATTGCATGCTGATTGTTTGAATTGTTAATCTACTACCTGAATAGCTAATTATACATTATTTATATAGCAACTTGCAATACGTGACAATTAACTCACGTGAATAGTTATTGTTGAAATTACTTGCGTAGGTGTAATAATAAAGATTAATATAAAACGTATACCAACTCTTTTGTATATTCATTACGCATACAGAAATTATTAAGCAACTAAAGTTGAATTTATCGTTACAAATTGGAATATTTTACTACAGCCGGTTCTTAGATCTATAGCATATAACATTGCACTTGATATATTTTTATTCTGTTCCAAAAACATTATGTCCCCGAATAAGCCAGATTTAAAATGTTGGGTGCATTTGCAATGGAGCGGCAACTACATAATGACCTGCAGTTGCCAACTATCCAGCAACACGTGCTATTAGTACTCCTGGCACTACTTCCATACAGCCTGTTGCATCTATTAGATACACTTATACGTAGAAATGTAAAGCCTGCTTAATACGTACAAGTAGAGAGTATGAAAGACGTTGTAATCAAGGTCGCTCAGAAGGAACGCGGCACGTGCAATCTTATCAGGCATGCAAGCCGCTTCGTTCTTAGAGGTGGCACAGACAGCAACAAAAATCGAATAAAACTTCAATATTACAAAATATCTCGAGGTTAAGGGCTTTCATAGTTTAACTTTATTTATGTCCAATGAACGATGAACACTAATTCTCCATTAACTGCTGACCACGAAAAGCTACCTTCTAATATTAAATGTGATGATCAACTATAGTTGACTGTTATTAAAAATTGTAAGTAGATTTTTCATTGCCGCAAGATTAACTACAGCCAGTATTCTATTAACGATTTAATCCATAGAATTTTTATTAAAATATAGTTCCATGGCCACCTATTTATCCACCACCTAATCTTGGATAATCAGAACATAACACTCTGTATATCCGCGCAACATATCTAAAAAACAATATTCTAAGAAAAAAGAACGTATCACACAAAACTTGCCAACAGTAAATCGAAAAACAGTTTTGCAAAAAGCAAAAACAAACAACATGATTCACAATGCAAAACTCCATATACATAAACGGCATTTTACTTCAATTGTTCCGACTAACTGCGTTTCTTATGCACCTATTAGTTACGAACGAGATACGAGAGAGGCGGCATTGTTCGCCCGGTTCAACAGGTATGTTGATGGGCACCAATAAAAACAAAGCCACTTGCCTTCCCGAGGACACGCTGTCTTTTATACTAAAATTTTTATAGCTCTGGATAATATTTAGATTTTAGAAATGTTATATTTACGTTGTATTTTTGTACAACTTTTTAAATGAGAGAAAAGTATTTTAGAAAAAACTTTATTTTTTAAATTAATAAGCACAAGATGGTCCAAATATCTGTATTAGTGTATGAATAATAGATTTTTTGAAAAGAGTATTTTTGTAACACATTTGCCATAAAATATTTGATAGATTCAGAATGTTTTGCATAAATTATTGAGGTGGTAGCGTAGCGGTGAGGCGCAATGAGTGGCGTGTCGGTCTCCATTTCGAATGAATGTTCGTTGGCATAATGCTAACAATCAACCACAATGAGCTCGCTAAATTACCTACACTTTTGAATGAATCTACGCTACGGCTAACTTCCAACTTTTTGAGACAAATAAGTAGATACGGTACTTTCCAAAGTTGCCAGATGGCTAGGATAGCATGAATGTGGAATATGTAGTAATTTTTTGTGTAAAATTAAATAAAATACCTATTTTATTGAGATTTATTTAGTTTTGTATAATATGACATTACTAATATCCTAAAAACAACCCATAAATTCAGTTGTCAAGTGTTTAGAAGAACGGTAGTTTATTGACAAATATTTATTTTCCATAATATCAGCATAAAAATATATTTTCGTCAAAGATAGAGATTTGAAAAACTTTTTTTATTGTTTCTTATTTAATAGTGAACATGAATAGTTGTGCATATAATATGGCACTTACTACGGATTTAAGTTAAATAAATTTTATTTCTAAGAATCGACGTTATACGAGAATTGTAAATTAAGAAGTGAAATTGAAAATATAGAGGTGGTAATAAAACATGAGCGGTGGCGTAAAGTCGTATCGCGGCAGTGTCAAGATAGAGCGTAAAGCGCTTGTCGCTCAATAAGGCTCCCAGTGAGGATCTGAGCGTAGTAGTTGCTCGCGAAGGAGGCGGCCGGGCCGCGGTCGATAGACGCTGAGGCGCAGGCGCGGACCCTTGCCGCCGGAGGGGCTACAAGAGCACGCCAGTCCGCCGGCAGGCTGATACGCGGCCGCCGGCAGCCAGCGTCCGCCAGGACGCACGCGGACGCGTGAACCATGCATACGAACCGTCCCCGCGGCGTGCACAGCTTCGCGCTCGTGTTTTCTCTCGCGATCGCCTGGTTACCTCATGCCGACCACGCCGCGTAAGTATTTTAATTCAGCAGCTCTGCAGTGTCTTCGACTTCTTCGAGATCATCGATCATGTAGCGTGACGACGCTTAGACCCGCGCGCCCCTCACGCATTCGGGAAGCCATAGCGTGCGTGTAAATCTTTCAAAGCCGAGAGTTCACATTGCTCGACGCGCGTCTGATTTGTTTATAACACGACCTCGATGCTAATCCCTCGCAAATAGGCTAATAAGGAAAAGGGTTGCGGCTCAAGGTTCACTGAGTTTTGTTATTAAAAAAGCCCGCTTATTAAAAGAATCTATTAAGAAAAACTAATGTTCGACCTTACCGTAATCTAAGGGGATTATTTTTTAGGAGCTGAGATATTAATCAAGACTTTATTTACAAAACAAAACTAAATAAAGTTTGGCCAAAGTTAATTACACTTGATGTTGAATTATTTATTCTTTCTAGGAACATTTATCTATACTTATAAAACATGTAGAGCTGTGGCTCGAAACTCGTGAGAACAATATCGAAGAAATTGGGAACGCCATTAGACCCACTGGGAACGATTTTTCGTTTTTGCGTTGATTTATCTTATCTTCTTGTCATCTTTTGAAAAAGTATTTTGAATTTTTTAGAGAAATAATATAAGTGTCAATAATAAAATGTTACAAAACTGTGGCAGGTATGCTTGTAAAACAGTTTACCTAATATGTAATTGAGACCAATGAAAGTAAAAGACAGGTAGAGCAAACTTTACAAGTGAGACAGACAGATCTGACCTTTTTCGTCTGAGAAAACATTATATCCAGATACTACTAGCCTAATTTATTAATGAAGAATTTGAAACAGCTCACTTTAATAATTTACGTTAAATCTGACCCGTTACCGTACTTCATTTACAGTAATGTAGAATACCACATTACACGAACAATTATTTAAATATTAAACAATATTAATAGTCAATTTATAGAGTTTAGACCCAAGTTTAAGTCAGAAAAGTTGACCATGTCACTAAAACACGCGATAAAACTTTATTTAGTTATTGTAAATAGAAAAACTTCGTCTCTAATTGGTTATTGTTACATGAATGAATGAATAACAAGCACAACTAAATTTAAAAAAGGAAGAAAGTATATCTGAATGAATCCTGAATAATATCCCAGCTTTATGAATTTCCTTGAATTTTTTAATAGCGACCGCTGCGTGCAGTCGTTTCGCGGTATTCAATTAAAAATACGGAGAGATCGTGAAAACATAACAATGTAACTAGTTTTTCAATATCATTTTTATTTATTTTGAAAAATAGTAAAATAGCGCGCATACTCTTTGAACTTTGACATTGAAATTGTAAAGGTTAAGGATGTTCAGTGTTTAAATTATTTATTTACGTCCGCGAGGAAAAGTGCCTACTTTCTGAGAACTGAATACGTATAAAATTTAGTTCTTTCTGCTATTTCCATTTTATTACAAGTATGTTATATTATTATTAATATGAGTTTATGATGGCCCACTAAATGGCAAAGGTCTTTTCTTCGGATTTTCTATTTTGCGATACTTGGCAAGAGCCAAGTATAAACAAAAAGAAATACAAGAGTATTGCATCATTTTCGAAGGCATCTCGTTCATCCCGCCATTCCCTTTTTAGACGTTGTTTCAGGAGTTGCTTGGAGTCCACTCTGTGGTTATTCTTTTCCGTGTATAATGTACTTAAATGAAATGCTGTGCGGTAGAGATTATTAACTATTAATTAACCACTACAGTTAAATATTTCAACATTTTTTTAAATCTTTTATAACACGATGCATAATATTTTAACACGAATAAGATTAAGTTATAATAAAATAGAAATAAATGAAATGAGTATTTAATGTGTTAGCTTTAGGTATATGGTAGATAATATTTTTCGTATTATATTTACAATAACATTTTATCATAATTGCATAACAGCCCATTAATGTCCCACTGCAGGGACGGGCCTCCTCCCGTGACGGAGGGATACTTGGCCTACTAATACCACGCTGGCCAGACGGATTGGTATAGGGTTTTATTTCAAGTATTCCTTCTTTTTAATTCGTAAAGATAATATTCACGGATAGTCCCTTAGTCGGTTTTTACGACACCCATGGGATGAGACGGGGTGGTGACATATTGTATTCTTACTCCGTCACCACACGGAGAATTTTATCATAATTGAATTTAATAAATTGTCTCTACAAACATTCAAATGAGACATAAATGTTCACATACAAAATTTTGGATTGTACAGTAATAGTCTTGTGTTGCTTTGAATCAACAACCCGTACCCATCGGTTACAGCTCACTGCATACGCTTAAGAAGGATGCCAAAACACCTGTATGCCAAACTACCTGTAGATAGCAAGCCTCTAGTGAAAAGTATTACAATACTTCAAAACTTAATTAGGCATAATATACTTAGTAATGACATTATTTTTGATAAACGAAATCGATTCCAGTTAAGAATGATGTCCTGTAACACAGCAGCAACATAAGTTAAAGAACGTAACATTAAAAACATAAACGTCACCGTCCCAAAATATTTTACCTTAAAATTCAACTGCAAGTTCACATATTGATCATGTGCTAGCGAAAGTGACCGCTACAACAAAGGCTGGAAAGTTCAAGTTCAAAACCATTAATTAAATAGAAGCTCTCTATCAAAGTATTCCATTCACGGCAGTACACAATATAAATTCATTTCATATTAATATTTTACTTTCACTACCCTCAAATAAAAGTGAAAGTTTTGAAGCTGAACTTTATCGTTATGAATAGTTATACCTAGTTAGAACGGGACAGATAGAGAGAACTTTGCACCGGTTATGGTTATCTAAACCGTATTCCTGGAAATCTTGCACCTCACAAATCAATATAGCGAATAGTGTGTTTACATTGACAAGCTCTAGTCCTGCCGGGCTTTCAAGGTCAGGAGCAGCGTTCTGCGCAATATCGAGACCTAGATTCTTAACAAGACCTAGACCTTGCACTCGCTGTAAATTGGAGCAAGTTTACAC
The DNA here is from genome assembly GCA_905475405.1 of Schrankia costaestrigalis. NCBI lineage: Eukaryota > Metazoa > Arthropoda > Insecta > Lepidoptera > Erebidae > Schrankia > Schrankia costaestrigalis. The sequence continues at coordinate 18,150,109 of FR997825.1, read as the reverse complement.
GGTGGCATTTATATGATTTCATTTTGAAAGTGAGGTCTTTTATGAATAATTTTAGTTGAATATACGTTGCTTTCGTGAAAATTGAAGTACGTTGGTTTTAGAAAAATGTTTTTAGATTTTGTTTTATTTGATATGCCGTGTTTTTTTTAAACATATTGTCACATTGCGTTGATCGGAAATTAAAAGTCATGAGTTTATAAATAAATTAAAAACTTATTTGTATTTTGATATATTTTAACTAGAAAAAGTACGTGACATGAAATTAATAGAAATGTTTAATGTCACGAGTGAAAATGATGCTGTCAAATGAAACGAACATTTGAAATAGCTACCAAAAATCAACTAACGATGAATTTTATTTATTCGCTGCAAAAATTGTTCAAACAACACGAAAGCATTTCATAAATTTTACGTTTAATTTTAAATGACATAGGTAGGTAGGTAAATTTATATGGTTACGTAGTTCTATACTTGAGTATAAAAACATTTTTTAACCTTCAAAACATTTGCTTTTTTTAAAGAGAGAGATTTTTTAGATCGAAGAGGTTTTTTATGTTATTATTTTGGAGTTAGCTAGATCGTTACAGATTTTGGGTATCTTTCAGAAGTTAACACATTTTTTCGTCCTTTGGTTCTCTATCGATTTACGGGCCAACGGCCTCTATCTGGTCTAACATGGTCTTCCGTACGACGCCTCTTGTTAAGTGGTCGTTTATCTGGAGCCGGTTACTAAGATAGGGGTTGCTGGACTATTTCATAATTTTATTGTCTAATGAGCTAGTAGAATATAAAGTCACGTATTCATCTTCATTGCAATGGACTAATAGATAAAGTATAAAAAGGTATATTTCGTATGCACTTCGTGAGCATCAGAGACGTCCAAACCTCAGAGAAAAAAAATTGGCTACCTAAATTGTGGAAAGGAAAGAAATTAAGTTGGAGAAGTAAGTTTAAACTAGGAAGTTAGGCCAATTAGTATCTTAAGGAAGTTTTGAAAACTTGTTTAAATGTCGGTTTGATTGCGACAATTTATAGCAATGTTAATATTTATTATGGATTGCTATCATAATTATCATAGACTAGCTGATGCTTGCGATTTTGACTAGGAATTTCAGACGATTCGCACACTATTGATTGTACCCTGTGATATTTTGATGTATAGACTGTATTGAAAGGTTTCATTAAAATTAATTTAGTTGTATTATTATTTTATTTTTATGATTTTATTTTGAATTTTTTTTATTTTGTATTTTACATTGATTTTGACTTTTAGCTTGATGTTGACTTTTACTTGAATTCGACTTTAACTTTAATTTTAACTTTTTCTATGATTTGACTTTTACTATGATTTTGACTTTTACTTCGATTTTAACTTTAATTTTAATTTTGACTTTTACTTTGATTTGGCTTTTTCTATGAGTTTGACTTTTACTATGATTTTGATTTTTACTTTGATTTTTACTTCTACTTTTATTTTAAGTTTTACTTAAATTTTGACTTTTACTATGATTTTGACTTCTACTTTTATTTTGATTTTGACTTTTACTATGATTTTGATTTTTACTTTGATTTTGACTTCTACTTTTATTCTGAGTTTTACTTTGATTTTGAGTTTTACTATGATTTTGAGTTCTATTTTTTTTTTATTTTGACTTTTACAATGATTTTGATTTTTCCTTTGATTTTGACTTCTACTTTTATTCTGAGTGTTACTTTGATTTTGAGTTTTACTATGATTTTGAGTTCTAATTTTTTTTTTATTTTGACTTTTACTATGATTTTGATTTTTACTTTGATTTTGACTTCTGCTTTTATTTTGAGTTTTACTTTGATTTTGAGTTTTACTATGATTTTGAGTTTTACTATGATTTTGACTTCTACTTTTATTTTGACTCTGGTTTTGAATTACATGTAACAAACTTAATTTATATGTATAGATTAGCCAATGTCCGTCTTCAGGTGGATATAGGGTTCCTCATAATGTATCGACCACGCGTGATTTTGTGCTATCCTTATGCAACATCTATAGACTTCATGCCACCTTTATCAGGTCGCTTCAGGTCTCGCTTCAGGTTTTCTGGTTAGCGATCAACATCTCAATTTTTTTCTGGTTCATCGGTTTCTGTTCTGTGTGTTTTAAATGGGAAATCTGTGTGGTGTGTCGTTTTAGTTCTTTTTCTTTTTGGTTTAGTAAGCTGATAGTTTGAAAAATTTGAGATAAATTCGTTTAATACTTATCCCGTGTTCAGTTCAGAAATATGTCCAATCTCAATAGATTTTTGGATTTTGCAAAAGTAGTAATATTTTATTATAGAATAGAATATATTTATTTTGCGAGAAACATGGTTACAAGGTTGTTACAATTTTATTTGTTATTGGTACAGCATGTTCCACCGTAGCGGGTGTGCAAAAATTTCATGCATGACATTTACAATTAAATTTGGATTTAAAACATTAAATTAGGATTTAAGATAATTAATTTTACAATATTACAATACAATATACATCCATTAAAACACATTTTATAGGAATTAAATAAAATAAAATTATAAATATACTGAAATTGAATAAAATTAGAAATATTAGGTAATTATAATAAAAATTTACAGTTTATTTTCCAATTCATGTATTCCTGCATTGTGTAGAAACACCTGTCAATAAGCCATTTTTTTAAATTAATTGAAAATTGATTAACTGGCATCTCTCTTATATCTCTAGGAATTTGGTTAAATACTTGGATACACATATTGTAACTATTCTTCTTGAATAAGGCAGTCGATGTTTTAGGGATTAATAGTCTAGTTTGGTCTCTAGAACAATGTTTAGTAAAGTCGCTTGCTCTTTCAAAAAGGTCAGGTTAAAACTATTAAGCTACTTTTTGACCGATGTTATCTTAATGAAATATACGTAATCAAGGCTGTTGAGAATTATAAATATGATATTAAATTATAGCAACATAATTTTAGAAATAAAAAATAAAAATTATAGAAATGCGTGATTGTTAAACATTACAATGTAACTGAGGCCTTGAATTAAATAATTGTTATGCCCTCATTTGGTTACTTGCTTTATTCTGATTAATGAAATAATAACACGTAACCTGTTATGTGATTACACATTTTATAGATTATTTATTTAAAAAAAAAGTATAGAGGAAAAGTTTATTAAAGCAAAAATAAGTATAGAAAAATCTCTAATAGAGTAGAATAAATACGACGCTTTAATGGCGTTATTTCATCCATTATATTCCGTAAAAATAAAAAAAAATAGTGTACAAAGTAAAAGTTTATTAAAGCAAAAGTAAATAGAGTTAAAGCACTAATAGAGTAGAATAAACACGAGCGACGCTTCGATGGCATTGAAGGCTTCGGGAACGTGACAACCTTGCACTCTGGAGAGTTATTATTTTGTGCGACGCAAATGATTTTCCTAAACCTGATTGTTTTCAATGTCGCATAAATCCTTGTTTGAATAAAGACTGCGAACTTACAGCTGTTTTCTAGTCTTATGGTAAATGTTTTGATCATAACCTATTATCACACTCTTATCGTCATCATCATCGTCAGCTAATTGATGTCCACTGCTGGACATCGGCCTCCTCCAAGTGTTTCAAACTTGTGCGGTTCTGCGCCTCCCTTATCCATCGGTTACGTTATCGTGACTTTACGATTATATGAGACTGCGCACGCGCCGCCTGCTAGCTACGACTGAAATTTTACCAGACTAGGCTTTCTAGTGGCTTTTTACTTAAATTTACAGACAATACAAATACAGTAATAAAACGGTGTCTGTACATTTCATATTACATTAAAAAAATAAAATAGGTTTAGAAACTGTTATTGAGCACGAATAAAAAAAAATGTCTGCTTATCTGTTTGTTTGTACTCGCTAATCTTCGGAACTACTGGACGGAATTTTAATGATTTTTTTGTTATAATTTATCTTGGAAACTTGAACTTTGATGCAGAACCGCAAAAGACCAGCTACGACAATTAAGTCGTGAAGTCACAGAATTTTTGACAGCTGAGCCGATATATTTTTTAAAGTTTCGGCATCTGAATCGTGACGTCGTAAGGTTTGGCGGAAAAATAAATATTTTGACAGCTGAGTCATGGCGTTATCGTAATTTGGCAGGAAAATTAACACTTTGATAGATAAGACGTGACGTATACGCATCTTGGCACGTAATTAAATAGTTTGACAGCCGATTCCTGATGTCATCGCGCTTTAGAAAAAAAAGTTGACAGCTGAGTCGTGACGTCATAGAATTTTTGACAGATAAGTCGTAATGTCACACAATTTAAGCGAAAAAAAATATTGACAGATGAGTCAGAGTTTTGACGGAATTTTGTTTTGACACCCTGTCAAGTCGTGTCAAAGAATTTTCCCTGAATTTTTTTGTAGTGTTTAAAAATATTCAAGACTATTTCATCCTCTGAATTATTGTCTTGAATCCCCGTGAACTTAATGCCCGGTTATTTCATGTCTGTAAAAGTCCCCGCGACACAGGGCTTGATCCCTAGTACGGCAGTGATTTTATAAAAGAGGCAAGCTTCAGTATGGCCTAAATTGATTAATTAAGTCGATGACATAGCATCAGAGAAAACTTACTAACTAACGAAACTTAAAAGAGTACTTTGTTGATTAATTTGAGTAGTCAAAGTGATATTCATGTAACATACACAACCTGAATACACGTTGAATGTTGAAATAAACCTCGTATTACATTTGCTATCTGTGACTGACATTGCAGTAACGTATGCTGCATCCCAAAGGTAATGTCGGATACTAACAGCTTAACGTGTTCTCCGTTTTGTTCGCTACAATAATTTCACGATTCATTCTTGTATTTTGTTAATTTTATCGTTTATTTCTATAACGGTCTAAAAAGTAAACTATGAATAAAAATACGTCCCATACATATATTAAATGAGGATTAAAACTACTAAAAGCATTAGATCAACTTTTTACAAATAGGTTTTGTTAAACCCGGAGAGAGGTACAAATTCATAAAGTATAGGCTATTTAAAAAGCACTCTAACAAAGCACCAATAAGCCAACGATGTAATAATATAAAAAGTATTTTATTAATCCGGAATTATAGTCGTGTGTTAGCTAGGCGACTACAGAGCCGCCCACACACCGGTTTCCGTTTTCTGCCGGCCATCATTATCTGTGTTTTACATAAAATAATATTAAGCTTAGCTCTTTAAACTTAGAATCATAAAGGATAAAAGGATCGAAATGGGTTAATTTTCAAGCGTACCTTTTTAGGCGCCCGTAAAATAATATAAAGAAACTATGGTAATTAATAACAAACCGAACCATGTATTTTTGTTAACGAAACGTAATGTTACTTAGTTGTTTTTGTTTAAATCAGATAAGATATTACTATTAAAAGAAATACCTCTTGTGATCATTAGGTGAAGCAACAAACAAAAATAATCTTCACATAGACTTCACAAAATAATGTGCCTAAAAATCACGACAAAGTTAATCTGAAATGTACTGATGTAATTTTTATAATGGTAACATAAGTAGATTTATTAATGGTGATACATAAGTAGATTTATAATATTAAGCGTAATACTCGTAGTTAGTAATTTTTACCACCGCAATGACGGAAAAAGCCTAGACAAAAAATTAATATATATCAGTTAAATAATTCTCCTAACAGATCTATAACTAAAATCAAACGCTAGACAACAAAGACCTTTGAGGATTTTCAAGTTAACATTCAACCTTTTTAAAAGCATTGATATTATAAAAGCCGCTGCAAAGTTAGTTGAAAACTCAGACGGAAGATCTCAGATAGACAAAGAAAGATCACTTTATAAAAACTTACACAGTCGTACTTAAAGCGCACAAGCCGCTGCGGTTGGCCTCTTCTCTCCACACAGACAACTTTTTCAATGCTATGTCTGAAGTTCAGCTTGTGGCATGTAGTAGTAGAAAAATAAACTTTCTGTATTGTGAATGAAACTTATAATGAAACCAATTAAGTGTAGTTAGGTGTGAGCCGGAAAGTACTGCAAACAGAATAGCGTATAAGAATCTTTAATGTAGATGGTGCTTGTAGGCGTCGCCGTCGTCGTCCTGACTTGTATTCAATTATGTATTTTGTGCCGCGCTCGTGAAACAAGTGCGAAGGAATTACATTAGTCTTAGGAACTTTGTGAAAGCGATGCTACTTTTTACGTCTTAACAAAAACTTAGATGTATTGGTAACTTTTTATATGCAATAGCAGTAAATAAAAAAAACCTAAGAAGATTTATTTATTTGACGACAACAAAGATTTATAAAAATTAATTGATATCATTATTGTTTTCAAAACAAGATCGCTAATAACATGATATCAAATGAAATTGTATTTTCTTTTTCTTATTAAAAGTAAACAATTCTCCCATTAAGGTTCTTGCGTTCTCTGTCGCGGAGACGTTTACAAACGTTAATTATTATTTTATAGACAGAAAGCACATCCGGTATTGGAAAAATCATATAAAACAAATAATATTCTTGCGTGGGATTTAAAACAAACTTCGAACATGCAGTTATACTATAACTATAATAATACCATCAAGTGTATTCACACAGCTGATCGATAAGCATTGCTTTAGAATTATTGTTGAAACATAGGAAAAATGTACAAGTGTAACACAAAGAACGAGGAATAAATTCTTAAATAATTCAACGGTTCCCTTTCCATCATCCATTTAACGGGTCAACCGTGGATAGCTATAAAATATAACCGTAATAAAAAATTTGAAAACTGACGGCTTGCTAAAGGCGATGACGTTAGGACTCAGCTGTCAAAAATTCTATGACGTTATGAATCAAATGTCGTAGCTAGGCCGTTGCGGTTCTGCGTCAGATTCTGATGTTTAAGTTTAGCGTGTACAAACAAACATACATGCAGACAAACAGACAAACGGATAAACAGACAACACAGACAAACACGACAGTGTTTTTTTATCAGAAAGCATAAAACATATACATTATTATAACAGCCCATCAATGTCCCACTGCAGGGACGGGCCTCCTCCCGTGACGGAGGGATACTTGGCCGTATACGTATTTGGCTTACCAAATACTCGTTAAATTCTCATCTCCTTCTGTCTACAACTTTTATCAAACAGAAAAACCTTTGCATTTTTGAAATGCATTGATGCGTCAATATTGTTCCTCTGGAGCTACCTGAGAGCGCTTTGTGTGAAGAGACAGCTGTTTTATGGCATTCAATGCTTGACCTCTACTTATCCGTACTAGGTTTCATTGTGTTTCGTTCAGCTTAAGTATGTTCAAGTGTCTTTTGAACTGATCACTTAAAGTTTGCTCTTCTATTTATGTGTTTGCATTTAGATTTCACGATAAAAGTAATGATTACTTTATTGATACTTATTTTACAAACAAATTACTGTAATTTGTTATATCTTTCAACTTAGTGATATAAAGTGACTTAGTATTCCTGAACGGAAAATTTATAGTATACCGTTTTATAATTATATTTTATTCCAAAAACATGTATTTTCGAACAACAAAACCTTCAAATTTACCTTAAATTCGAATAAGCATAATAAAAAATTTTTTTTTTTTATAATTGTAAAATTCAATTAAATTCTGATTGCTGTAACAATCACAGTTTCTGATTCCGACGATACTACCCCGCGAAGGTAATAAATAAAATAGGTACCTAATAGGAAGAAATCCAACAAAGAATCATTACGATTGATTCTTCAGCTTTTCTAACGGAAGTAATAAACTTTGGTAGTTATAAAGACGTAAGTTACTGGTGTGGGAACAATATCTTTATTGCCGTAACTTGCCATTATCGTAGATAATATGGCTGATGCTATAATATTGGATCATTACCGCTGTTATTCATAAATGAGGTAGATAGGTACATGGGCCGGCTGATAAGTTATCTACCTAACATAGAAAGAAAAGACATAGGATGCTAATATTTTTTCGGTACTTAAAATAGTTCACTGCAACTGTAATACACTTATTACATTTGTCAATAACAGACATTAAACCGTCAAAAAAATATTTCTTGAATTGGTCGTCAAAAATGGCCATCCACAGAGCCCTTCATTTCCTCATTGGTCAAAAATCTCTCCCCTTTAGGCTTTACTTCAAATTTCTTAATGAGAAATAGTCACAGGGGGCCAAATCTGGACTATAAGGTGGATGGTTTAGTTCTGTGAAGACGTTTTTGCTTTAAACCGACCTCGCATAGAAAGCTCTTTGGACCGCAGCATTTTCGTGCAAAATTAAAACTCCTTTACCAAGTTTGACCCTTCATTTTTCTTTTATTGCTTCTTGCAGTAAGTCAAGTAAACCGGCTTAATAAGCGGCATTTATCGTTATATTTTTTGGTAGGTAAATTATAAAAATAATCCCTTCCACATCCCAAAAAATTGGTTCCATAAGGTGCCTACTGACGTCCAAACTTTAAACTTCCGCGGTGGCTTCTCCCCTTTATATTTCCATTGCACTAACTCCTGTTTGTTTTCCGAGTCCCATTGGCAAATTCAAGTTACATTGCTGGTTACTAATCAGGAGATAGTTTTTCTTCTTTGTCTTTTACCGGGTCCAAAAATGCCTCACAACAGTCGACTCGTCGTTGTTTGACAAAGGACGTCAGAATTCTGGGTACACATTGGGCGCTCACCTTTGACATCCCTAAATAATGGTAATACGTCCTCTAAAATTTAAAATAATTACGTGAACACGTTCCTTACTTATTCTACCATCTCTAGTGATCGCCAACTGCTTAAGACTCCATTCTTAGAGTATTTTTTTTTCATTAAATCAAATCTGTCTTCAATGACTCCAGAAACCGGCCGTCCTCTACGGAGGTTGCCTTCGATGATCATACGGCAATGTTTAAATTGTTTAGACGAAAATTTTCTTATAAAATAGGAAGGGCATGAATCATCAAACACATTAAACCTCCGCTGTTTGATTTGAAATGATGTATTACCCTCTTTCGTTAGGCATTCAAACACAACACGGTGCTCAAGTTTTAGAATTCCAATATTTTCATCCGATATGTTTACTGTGTTGGTGTACTATTCGTAACGAAAACAATTAATACAAATGAATGCTATTTATTTTAAACTAGCTGCTGTGCCCGCGACTTCGTTCGCGTGGCGGATGTTACTTACTTCGCAATTCGATTTAATACTGAAAAATCGTTTTTAAAACCTTATAACGAACAGATATACCTACATTACAAACGAATTGTAAAATTAACGAACGAACCAAAACCTTTTCAAAGTAAATAAATAGTAAATAAAATATCTATGAAGACTGCGTCTAAACTTATACTGAAAGACATGAGCGAACGTCATTCTTTCAAGGAAAATCTTAACACCGCGATACTGAAAATGACGTCACAGGCACAATGCTATCTGTTGTCAAATTTGTAAGTTAAAATAAATGACATCGCTTATTTCATCATAACTGCAAGGACGCGCCTCCTCCCGTGACGGAGGAATACTTGGCCTACTAATACCACGCTGGCCAGTCGGATTGGTTGATAATATACGGATAGATTGGAAGATAATATTCACCGATAGTCCCTTAGTCGGTTTTACGCCACCCATGGGATGAGATGGGGAGGTGACATATTGTATTCTTACTCCGTCACCACACGGATACATGGCTGGCGTGCATGAGGTCGCGGGTTCAATTCCCATGGAGGACAATTGTGATACACAAACTATTGTCCTTAGTCTGGATGTTCTTTGTGTCCGTTAAATTGATATTTTTAAAGGCTAGTGTGGGATTTGTCTTTTGTAAAAAAAATGCTGAAATAAATTATTGTACCTCACACCTTTTTACCATCTAGCAAAAAATATTTGACTAAACTTAGACTCGACTATATTATTATCTATAGATAAACTGCGTGCAGTATTTTTGAATTACTTAATAAAATAAACACAAACACTTTGAATAATAATTTAATGTTTTGTGATTGTATTTCTTTATTTTATTGTCAGTTTTGTATTTTTTTATTGTTGACAAATAGCAATAATGTGTAAAATGATCTATATCTTGTGTGTTTATCAACCGATTTCTATAAATTTTTTTTTATGAATAAGATATTAAAGTGTACTTTTGAAATATGGGAGTTTGAAAAAGATATGTCTATGCAAATTACAATATATTTATGTATTTAATACACTTTGAAGAAAACCCTAACGATTAAACACGTTATTGTGGCTAATATATAAAAGATAGATATATACTATTCAAGACTTTTTTGTACATCTTTTGAAGACCATTATTTTTGTAATACATATTTTTGGCGTATGATCAACGTATGCGATGATAAGAGCTAGAACGCGCTTTTTGTCAACTGACTTGCTTCAAATTTTTCGTCACTGCTCAGCTCCTATGTGTCTTAGCGTTATGTTATACAGCCTATAACCTGTCCGGGAGTATGGACTACAATCGTACCAAGTTTGGTTAAAATGCCTTCAGTAGTTTTTGACCCATGCGTGCACATACAGACAGACAGACAGACAGACAGACAGACAGACAGACAGACAGACAAAAAATTTATTGATTGCATTTTTGGCATTAGTATCGATCACCATTCATCCTCCAATATTAATTTTGAACATATATTCAATGTACAGAATTGATCTCTCTACAGTTTTATTATAAGTATAGATAATGAATACATCTATACTTATAATAAAACTGTAGAGAGATCAATTCTGTACATTGAATATATGTTAAAAATTAATATTGGAGGATGAATGGTGATCGATACTAATACCAAAAATGCAATCAATAAATTTTTTGTCTGTCTGTCTGTCTGTCTGTCTGTCTGTCTGTCTGTATGTGCACGCATGGGTCAAAAACTACCGAAGGCATTTTAACCAAACTTGGTACAATTGTAGTCCATACTCCCGGGCAGGTTATAGGCTGTATAACATAACGCTAAGACACATAGGAGCTGAGCAGTGGCAAAAAATTTGAAGCAAGTCGGTTGAAAAAAAGCGCGTTCGAGCTCTTATCATCGCATACGTTGATCATACGCCAAAAATATGTATTACAAAAATAATGGTCTTCAAACGATGAACAAAAAAGTCCTGAATAGTATATATCTATCTTTTATATATTAGTCACAATAACCTGTTTAATCGTTAGGGTTTTCTTCAAAGTGTAATAAATACATAAATATATTGTAATTTGCATAGACATATCTTTTTCAAACTCCCATATTTCAAAAGTACACTTTAATACCTTATTCATAAAAAAAAAATTATAGAAATCGGTTTATAAACACACAAGATTTAGATGAAAGAAAATTTCCAAATGTCGCCGCGCCAGTATGAGTACGGCAGTACGGTTGATTTTTGTTTAACGTCCGAAACGGCCAACCGGTGCATCTATATAATTTCATTCACATTGACTCTTAATGCGAACGGACGTGGTTCTTATTGACTCTTCTCGGAATAAGCGCGCTTTAGATATTAAAATACATAGATACGTAGTATTTAGGTATTAAGTTTAAAGTAGGTATCTATCTATACTATAATAAAACAATCGGAATCGGATAAGTAATACTCGAGATTTCGCTAGATCTCTCTTTATTAGAACAGTCCAATACAAATCAGGGGTGAAATGAAAAATGGATTTGGTTCAATGTTGAATGAATTTAAATTTCGTTTCTTTTGTTCACGAGATGGCGTTACCAGTAGTAATCATAAAATAAATGAGTTTTAAATAATATATAACTATTTTATTATTAAGTGCTATTAATAAGTTATTCCTTTTAAATGTTAATAAAATTAACCATGAATCGTATGTGTAATATCAATTATTATAAGTCTTCACACTAGCCTTTAAAAATATCAATTTAACGGACACAAAGAACATCCAGACTAAGGACAATAGTTTGTGTATCACAATTGTCCTCCATGGGAATCGAACCCGCGACCTCATGCACGCCAGCCATGTAACGCGACCGCCGCGCCACCGAGGCAGGTAATTCTGCCGCACCATAACGTGGCGTGCAAATGTATTCATTCATAATTAATTAGCGATTATCCGTGTGGTGACGGAGCAAGAATACAATATGTCACCTCCCCATCTCATCCCATGGGTGGCGTAAAACCGATTAAGGGACTATCGGTGAATATTATCTTTACGAAATAAAAATGAAGGAAAACTTGAAATTAAACCCTATACCAATCCGACTGGCCAACGTGGTATTAGTAGGCCAAGTATCCCTCCGTCACGGGAGGAGGCGCGTCCTTGCAGTGGGACATTAATGGGCTGTTATGATGAAAAAAGCGATGTCATTTATTTTAACTTACAAATTTGACAACAAATGGCATTGTGCCTGTGACGTCATTTTCAGTATCGCGGTATTAAGATTTTACTTGAAAGAATGACGTTCGCTCATGTCTTTCAGTATAAGTTTAGACACAGTCTTCATAGATCTGTCTTTGTAAAGATCTGTTTTTGAAAAGGTTTTGGTTCGTTCGTTAATTTTACAATTCGTGTGTAGGTATATCTGTTTGTTATAAGGTTTAAAAAACGATTTTTCAGTAAATCGAATTGCGAAGTAAGTAACATCCGCCACGCGAACGAAGTCGCGGGCACAGCAGCTAGTAATAATATAAAACTCTAAATCGAGATAAGGATGAAGTAAGAATACACGGTGTCACTTCTACCTATTCACGGGTGTAGTGTATAAGCCGACAAATATCAGTTTAAGCTGGTACAATCTGTTTGAAAACAAAACAATGAGAGCTTAAAACCTTAACCCAATCTGTCTGGCCAGCGCAGTAAATGTAGGCCAAGTTTACATGTGTAACTAGACCCGGCACGTACCTGCATTAAGCGTGTGTTAGCTTAACATTGTTAGGAGCTAATTTCATTGTTATCAAACTACGGAGTGCTATATTTTATTAAATTATAATACTTAGTACAATAAAGTATCAAGAATATATGATCAAGTTTAATTTAAAATAAGTAAACACGGTATGCACTCCGGTACATTAATGGCAACACGAACGTAGCACTCAACTAAAAACCACAGTTTTGCGGTTGCAGGCGAGTCAGTGGTGTGCGGACTTCAAACTAGTTTACACGATAGCTCGGGGCTAGTTATTTATCCTGTAGTTTACGGTTTCTATTCACGGCTAAAAGAATCAATGATTTGTTAATAAACATTTACATTGGACGTCTATATCATCATTTTGTTAAGCAAGAATGTGTATAGAACACGGGTCCATATTGGCTCACCTAAAGTTCTTCATCGGAAAATGTTCTTCCTAACGATTTGTAATCCGAATGATTACTCTTCCTAAAATTTTAAATCCTAAAGTTTTCATTCATACTATTTGTATTGCTACCGGCGATGATCATAACACTCATGTGTCCTAAAATCGTTATTAATAATATCGTTATGTAAATATATTTGAACTCCTAATGTTTTTTATCATAACGCTTTTATCCCTAAACATTTTCACCATAATATTTTCTCTCATACTCAGAAAGAAATATTTACCAAGTGAAAGTAATAAAAAGTTTTGTTTTTATACTATTTCTTGTGATTTTACTTAACAACTTTTTACATTTTTACATTAAACCATTTTTTTTAAATTATTGTTTATTAAAATTATTAGAATATTTTTGTCTTAAATGAATGAAATCCATAAAACATGACTCGTTCACGGTTATGCTTATGGCCTGAGAGTTTACTATATCCGTAACTAAACCAATAAGTAAAGGACCAATTTGGTTCTTGCACTTCGCCGGCCGCTGCCGCGGCAGGGTCACAGTTCTACCATAACCAATAATTATAAATAGGACCCATTTCTTTTGTTCTTCTGGATCCTTCTTGATCTTGAATGAATGATTGGAGAGGGACTCTGGTTTTGCTCTGGTCTTTGGTACAATTGTTGTCTTGTATATTATGTTGTCAACAAAGTTACGCAAAATTATTGTATATAATATTGATTATTATGAATAAAAAGAAATCTAAACAAAAAAGATATGACTTTAAATTATAGTATAAACGATGGTTATGTTGAGAAAATATAGGAAAACAAATAATAGTATAAGGGCGCCTTCAAATTTGCCGCTAAGTGTCGCGCGGAGGCAGCGCGACTGCAGCGCTGCGGTCGCGCTGTTTTGTAAATTCATAGAGATAAAAAACGCGCGACTGCAGCGCGACTGCAGCGCTACGCCCGCGCTGCGTCTCCGCATTCGTTCATCGATCGACTAGTGTTGTTTAGAATACTTTTTCTTTTTAATAGTAACACTACGAGCAGTGTATTTTCGTCTGAGTCCATCGTAAAACTAAAACACAACACTACCATTCTCAAACCTAGCGACGGCAGCGCGACCGCAGCGCTGCAGTCGCGCTGCCTCCGCGCGACACTTAGCGGCAAATTTGAAGGCGCCCTAATAGATGTTTATTGCTACTAAAATTATGAAGTTGAATGCTTCGGATTATTAACATTAGAGACAAAAAAATTAGGAATTGCGATTGTTAGGATGAAAAATGTTAGGAAGAACATTTTCGGACTTCCAATTATAGGAGTTAAAATTTTAGGTGAACTTTGGCGCACCCATAGAACTTATTTCATCCTTGAGATTCCTGAAGCTGATGAAGCAAAGAAACAAAGGATTGCGTTCACTGGAAGGATCAGGATGATATTTACTAAAAGAATATTTTATAACGTTATAAAACAGTATATTTTAAAGTAGAAACACTAATCCTTCTTATTATTGCTGCATATTTTTTTATAAAATAAAATACTAAGCTTCTTCTCTAGAAATTTACACTCATGTATTTTTAAATAATAAAATAGAAATAATACTTGTTCTGGGTTTTTCAAAGCATATCAGATTAGTTTCAGTATTTCAACGAAATGCAAAATGTTTTTCCGCTTTTTATCTTAACACAGTACAATGTTGAATTTTAGATTTTTAGTTTATTATGAAGAGTCTTTTGAACATAATTCTTAAATAGTACTTACCTATTTTATTTAATACGTAGTAAAATCTTTTTGATATAATATTAAGGCAAAAACCTTTATTCCAAAATCAAATCCGTAAGATCTTATTGTGGTTAATCTATGATTTCGGCATGATCGAACTTTTCGCTTGGTGAACAAGTGACAAATAAGTACCTTTCTTGGAATTATATGAAGTGATAAAATACGTAGACTTTTTATTTTTTCTTTGAAATCCTTATTTCAATACTCGTAATCCATGTACTTACCTGCTTTGATAGGATTTCGTCCTATAAAGGTCAAGGAGAAACCTATAAATATTATTTGTCCATTTATTAAGTTAAACGGAAAATTGGAATTTATTTCAAATACTGCTTTTATATAAGGCTTATTTAATCGGCTTATTTCAACTAGTGGTCAAAGGAAAGAGTTTTATAGGTAGTTTTTCTCAGTGATCGATTAAAAAATGAGGATCGATCACGTTACTTCGCAAGAGGAGTAAAGTAACCGACTTTGTAATAGGGATTTTGTAATTAAATTGGCGGTGGCAGGGCCACATAGCGCGAAAAACTGACAACCGTTGTGGCTGAAAGGTTCGGAAAGGGGGCGAAGCTGGGCGGACAGACCCTCACATAGAGTACAGACCTAGTAAGGGCGGCGGGAAACCGATGAGAAAGGCACAAGGCCGCGTAATATCTGGAAGAGACTTTCATAGGCTTTTATTCTTCTCTAGGCTTGACGACCTCTGTGGCGTAGTGGTTATATAACATGACTGCTACGCAGTGGTCTCGGGTTCGATTCCCGCTCAATGCAAATCTTTGTGTGCATGAACTTGATTGTTTGCATTGTTCTGAGTGTATCTATGTATAATATGTATGTATTTACAAAAAAAAAGTATTTATGTATATTTATCAGTTGTCTAGTACTCATAGTACAAGCTCTGCTTTGTTTGGGACTAGATGACGTTGTGTGAATGTGTGAGGATTATTATTTGTTTAATATTTATGATAATGATGATGACTGGTTGTAGATGTGTTTATACTCCAGCTAGCTTTCCAATCTATCAAATTAGGCTTTCAAGGTTTCTTTCATTAGAAGTCTCTTTATCTTACCTTCATCTCAACGTAACTGTAACGATAATTTAGTAATACCACTTCATTATAATGCATTTATCGTTCCCTAGTTATATTAAAATACAGTTACGAATGTTCTATGAAGTAACATGGAATTATAAATTTCGGTTCGCGTATTATTTTGTGTTTAGATTACATTTTAACGTTGAGTTTAATATTATGTAAACAAAAACAAAGTTGAGGTTCTCGTTTTATTTGTTATGTTAGTAGGGACCTTGTAAGGTGGACTAAGGTTTCGGTAATATAAACGGGTAACTGATTGTGAAAAGTTCAAGGCGTTTAGTTACGCAATAATTAGTTTGAGTTTCTTGTTAAAAAATATTTTACAGGTTTCATCGTAATCGGTATAACTTAGTCTCAATGAGCCACTTCAAGGATAGGACTCTTTTCATGACGGAACGATACTTGGCCTACTAAAACTTTGCCAAACAAAGAGTTAATACTCCATTTGTTTACTCGTAGGTATTTAACATAAGGTAAATTAAAAAAAAAATGACAAGTCACGGATGGCGTCTGAGGCAATACGACCGAATAAAATAACTGTCAAAATTGTTGCCGCGCTATCATGCAAGTTTACTTTTCAATTTAGTCAAGTTTCCAGCTACGGTTTGCTTTTAGTTAAATACCTAAATTAGGAAACTATCTATTAGTCGACTTTTACAACATTTTTGAGTGGAGATGGAATGGTGACACCATGTATTCTTACTCCGATACTACACGTTACAGAGTCAATATTTTTAATATTATCATGAAAATGACGAGAATGATTTAAAAGCTAGTTATGGTGAAGACAGAGTATTTTTCCTGTTTTCAATTATACTTCACACATTAATAAGATGATACTTAATAAACTAAAGAGGAATCAGACTAAACTAAAGCGGAAGACAATCTATCAAGTTTTATTAAATGTTCGATAGAGAATCTTCATTAACGACAGCAATGTTGATTGAGTTAGTCTCTGATAGTTCTTGCATTTATACAAGATATCTTGATTTTTATCTTGCTGAACTAGATTGCAGTGATTTTAAATCTTGTTATAATACTTATTTGTCACACTTGACACCATTTAAATATCTATCTTTGTTCAATAATTACAGTCAACATAATAAACGAACAACATAATTATCAATTTAGCGAACAAACAATCCACGAGTAACGATAAATTGAACATCTTAATGGTTTTTGGAGCTCCTATATCAATAGAGTAAAACAACGTCTAATAAAACCTTAATGGTATTAAACATAAAATGCTACAATTCAATAGGCATATTTCCATCTATTTTTAGTTCTGTTTACTAATTCCTATCTCTATAGGAAAATTGATAGTATTTTATACGCATCGCTTACGTACGGTAACCGTCTCTTTATTTCCTTTCCGATTTCCGATCAAAAACGAATAAAGCCGAACGCTTTCGTTCGTATTCCAATGTTTTGAATGAAGCACTAGTATTCTTTTTGTTGAGTCTGGAACAACTCGGCTTCAATAAAATTGCTCTTTGGAAGTTAAATACACATGTGAAATAGCAATTAGTGTACTTCCGATCCGTTGAAATTCGACATCTATTTAACAAATAGTTCAGTTTTTTTCATTGGTTCTTTTTTTATTATATAATGCTATGTTAACGATAGGCAATATATTACTATAATTATTATTGAAGCTTATGGAAAGTGCTAATACAGTCTAAAAATTAAGGCAATGATACGATGTAAGTAGTCAAAAAACAAATTGATTTTCGGTTTTGCAAAATGCTTCTTCACACTACGTTTACATTTCTATCTTCGTTTACTCCTCAAAAGGTTACGTAAGTTAATACATAAAGTTATCTGTATATGAGAGTACTTCAGCTGATTCCATGTTTATGCGCTACGTTGCACTTTTTTGATTAGATGTTGAGGGTCTCCGCTTGCTTTTAATCATGCAAATGTCACGGGGAAGGAGGGTGGGCTTTAGATAATTGGAAGGTTATACGTTTCTTGTTGCTTTATATCTAATTATTAAAATGTATCTGTACTACTTTTTGCTACTATTGCTGTTGGATATTATTTAGTTTTTATAAAGTTTACTGATATTATCTCAAGTTGATTAAATATAGAGTTTGGCTTCATGCAGTCGATATTCGTCTTTTGATAAGACTGGGAGGTCTTTGACAGAAAAAAATTTTTACTCAAATCGATTGCCTCAATAACTCGATGTCATAAATTTAGGTTTTGTTGGCAACTTTACCAATCCGCCTTTCGTCTATGATATACACCCTCTTTTTGTATTCCTGTAGAGGTGATCAACATTTACAGCTGTTTTTACCTGGTCAGTCTATCTCATAGGCTTTCATTCTTGTGTCAAATTTTCTCAGGATCACAAGTCTCTTTTAGTTCGTAGATTCTGAGGACTTTTACAAAGGAGGTTTACTAATTTATGCGATGTTTAAAATTGATATGTGGACTGTGGTATGTAAGTGAATAGCAAACTTATTTTTAATATTAACTTATTTGTAATACTAGATCTAAGCTAACAAAATACAAAAAAATAAATAAACGAACTCTTTTCGCCTTACGAGATCGCGTGACATACTTGAAAAACAGTAGTACTTTAAAACCCTTGCCGAGCAATGTGACTGACTACGTTATACAAAATTATTACAAAACTGTTCGTTCTATTAAAAGACAAATATTTATTAAAATATAATAATATATTAATTAATTAATTTACGTTTCTATATAAAGACTTTTCTTGTTCTATTTTGCAAACACCCGAAGTTACAGTTCAAAGAAAAAAGTTTAGCTTAGTACAATGATCGTTGGACGGGCTTCCCGAGGTTTTTACGGATTAGTTACAATACTAATACCTTTTTTGTAATAAACTTAAAGGTCCTGGTTCATATTTTAATCGGCTTTTACATAATTTTGCATTTTTACATGGAATTGCAAGATTTACAAAGCACGTTAAAGTAAAATATCACAATGATAACATCACTTTAAAATCTCAATGCAGGGACGCGTCTCCTCCAATGGCGAGGGGAAATGTGGCCTTCTTATACTACGCTGATCAGACTGATTAGTATAGGGTCTAACATGATTGTTTGTATTCTAAAAGATAGTATTTTCTAATGTTCTTTAGTCAGCTTTTGTGGCACATAAGGGTAGTGACACCGTAAGCATAAGACTAAAGAAACCTACAATAGTATAACGTTACCTGCACAATCTCAGATAAAATATTCCTCCTAAATAAGCGAACATAATATGTTTCCATAGTCAGAGCTACATATTTATATAAATACAAGTATGTACAATTGAACGCACAATCCTGTGCGCAGCAGGCGGACATACCAGTGCTGCTATTTGGGTCGTCAAGTATTTACATATTGTCTTATACTTGTATGTATATATTATATAACAGATTAGATTTTAGAATATGTGTCTTTAAATTACAGGTACGCTAGTAACCAAAACCAAAACCAAAATGACAGTAGTAATTGGTATGTATTGATTGAAATGAATTTCAATACTTCTTAATCAGTCTTGTCGATGTTAGTTTACGAAATAAGTGTGATCATATTGAATGCGTCGTCATCAATCGCTCTAAGTAAATTGTATGATATATGTCCTTGTAATTATATGTCCTTTAATGTATTGTATTATTTAATTCGTGTTCTGTGGCACGTGTTAGGAGAAGTCTATGTCCGGTTGTGGACTCTGATAGGCTGATTGATTGATTGATATAAAATGTCCTTCATTTACATACGACTCAAACATACTGGTTACCGGTTGATTGACGTTTATTTACTTTAACTTATTGGATTAAGAAAATGATAGTAATTTACAATGTTAAGTAATGGCTAGATAATGATAGCACCAGGTCTTTTTCAAAATTTGTAAGTACCTTTTATACGTTCATGTAATCGATAACCAACAAAAAAATATATGAAAAATCTAGTAAAGAAATTGCCCGCATTAAACGCAACTTGGAAAGGTTTTCAAAGAAATTTAGCAGACGTTCCTCAAGAGCCAGATGAAAGTGATGGCGTCGAGGCTTATAATAGGGCACTCAGTGAGGGTTCCTATATCGAGAGGCCCTTCCTTTGCTTCACGATTAACCCTTGTGCTTTAAGTAAAGTTTTTTTTTCAAATGACATGAAATATTGACTAAGAGTCAGTCAATTGAGATTCTAAATAATATTAATATGGTTTTGATGCTCTTGAGGAAATGTGTATGCTTACATTATCGATCATTTTAATAATATGATTAGTCTAGAGGTTGCGTATCTAACGAGACTAAATTTTAATTGTATTAAATGAAGGATACATTCGTGATTACCGTTGTGTAATTACTTCTGTTTTTGTGAATGCCATACACTCAATAGAATTCTTGATAATCGTCGTTTTACCTTTAATTTATATCCACGTTGAAACAGAAATTGTAATTAAACCCTTTCACAGAATTCTCTACCCTTTGTTTTATGTTGTTATTATTTACCTGATGTATACTTGTATTTGCACGCGGCTTTCTCTGTATAGATTTAGTCATATTATAATGTATTTGATATGTATTTACCACAGACGGTCTCTGTGGCGTAGTGGCTACAATACTTGAAAGTTACGCAAAGGTATCGATTTGATTTCCGCTCAATGTAAAACTTGGTGTCCTTGCATGAACTTGTGAAGGGCTGATAAAAAGTTTTCTATGTACAATATGCATGTATTCACAAAAAAAGTGTATAAGTATAAGAAACAAATGCGCATTATATTATCGCATATTATTTCTACCTTGCGTGGTGTGGTGACCGCGCAAGGTAGGAAGGTGGAAATATTTGGAGGAGGCCTAAGCCGAGCAGTGGACGTTCATTGGCTGATATGATGATGATGAAGTTGACGAATACTCTCAACGTGGCTCCGAGGACAATGGAAGATTTAATCTAGATTAAAAGATGCTGAAAAGTATAAGAAACCACTATCTTGGCCAACAAAACAATGGAGAGACAGAATCAAAAATACAGCATATTTGAAGTGGAAGTTGCTAAATCAAAAGCAAACTAAGAAATGATGAAATATACCAAGTGATGAAATTTCAATGGGACCAATATGCGAGAATTGAGAGCGAAGAATTTACTGATTTAATTACTTAGCAATAAAAAAAGTGAATAAAAAATCCTGCTATTTAATAAATATTAAAAATAAAAATATTAAATTTTAGATAATACGAATTCCTGCTAAACACTTTTAGTACAATTACATTAGTCTTCTATTTCAATCCTATGTTCTTATCTTAGCTTACCAAGGGGGTTAAGTCTTTTCTTTGTAATTTTGAATTACAATGGTCTTCTTTTTCAATCCTATGTTCTTATCTAAGCCTATCAAAGGACTTCTTTCTTTCTTTGTAATTTTAATAACCTGATTATTATTTACAATTCTATTAATATTGGGTTGAGATAAAAGAGAGTTGGGTTTGATCTATGTCTTCATACAATGAACGGTAATAGTATTTTCACTTTTTACAATAGCAGGATTATTGTGATAAGCGGAAAAAGTAGTTTAATACCAAAATAATATTATTTTTCTTTTCAATACAAATCCAAAAAGCCAGATTACATACTTTTTCCTTAAATACCTAGTAAAAATATAAACAGGCAGTGAAAAATAAATAAAATATTAAAGAACAATATAAACTACTGGCAACTTTGCTGACGTGATGGATAATAAAACCAACCATTAACAAAGATCTCCGCTTTGTTAGCAAGCTGCCTAAATGTGATGTCAAGCTGAAATCTCAGAACCTACTGAACCAATTCTGATGTAAATTACATCAGTTTGTGTTTAAAAGCAGCAACTTCGCGTAAGTTGCATTGCATTGTGTTTTGTTGTCTACTACAAACAGACAGAGAGAAGGACATTAATGTAATGATTTGCGCGCGGTTGCTGTTGTGTAACTAAGGAGTCCTAATTTTGGGACTGGACTTATTTTAGCAGAGCTAAATAAATGAGTCCCGATTTCTGAGTCTTCAATCCTTTCGTTGAGTCCTCATGCAAAAAAACTCGACTCATTGAACTAAGTCCTTACTAAGAAACTCAAGTTCTTCCTAAAGTGACGTCCATCAGTGCTATGCGTTTCAAATAAGAATGGACGCGTCAATGACCTCTATCTGTCAAATTTCGCTTAAAAAGTACGGACGCCTTACGAATTTCTTTGGATGACGTCACAAGTTGTCTTTGTCTTTAAAATAAATATGGCTCAGGCTCATGCACATTCTAATTTGAAATGAGTAGTATGTGTAACTCCCGCGCTAAGGATCAAGCCTTGTGCTGAGAGGACTTTAACGAACATGGTCTAGCATCCCATGAAAGTCCATCTACAGGGACAAGCCTTTCCATTAATCGAGAAAAAGTTGGCTACGATATGCGATATTGTTACCATGCAACTTGGAGTACTTTATCGTAACTGGACTACAAAATTGCATTTAATAAAAACACAAAACAGCCAGTTTAAGTAATTTTTCAAAGGTCAAAACATTTGGACGTTTCCTATGTGCAGCAGTGGACTTCCATACGCTGATATTTTGATGATAAAATTACTATCGTTGGTATAAGTACATACATAAACAGCAAAATAAGTAACAAGAAATTGGCAATTGATATGCCGAAAGTTAAATGTCACGGCTGTTGAGGCAGAGGTAAGTCGACCCGGACTGGGTTAACTTCCTACTATCGATAGATACAGCGACGTTATTCACCAGCTCACCGGAATAAGGTATCGATACTGTCTATTTGCTTTTACAAGTTAGAGAACGGTTGTTTACAAATTCTTACGTTTGCTAAGTTCCAACTACTTCGTATTTATTTACGAGGTACCCTATGTTAAAGTAATCTTCTGGTTGATGATATTATATAGAATAAGTAAATTTTACGGATTATTTTTTCTAACACAGAATGTGGCTAGGCTATTCTAATCTAGCTAGTATGTGATAGGTAAGCTAAGTTTTCTATCAGTTACAGATGAAGACTCGTTTATGCTTTGGAAGATAATAATGTGCATTTATGCAAAAGTGACGGTTAAGCAGGAACCATCTTGATCTATTACATTGCAATGCCGAAGAAAATAAACATTCTTTAGATAATGATGTCTAAACAAAACCAAAAAAATACACAATAAAATCACTATCGTATAATAACCTCAACAAAAGTAGAATAACTCATAGGATAAAAATTATCTTTTCTATTTATAAATACGGAAAATCTATGGTTGCGCGCGCTATTCTTTGCATTTCGTTATCTGGCCCATTGTTCCGTGGAAAGACTCGATAGGAAACTATGTTAGCTTTAGAAATAACCACATATTGAATTGACTACGTTATGTTTATATTATCAAGTTGTTGTTATTTTTATCTTTATATAGGTAATACCTGTTCGTTGTAAATAAAACGAGTCTATTTCTTGAATCTTTCTACCAGTTTGAGTTTTTGATTTTATTAATATCTTCATTATTGTAGTACTTTATTTTGCTGTATTTAAGACCAAAGTCTTTTGTGATAACTTTGAAAAGTGTGCCATAAGTTTGCAGTTAACACTATTTGATTTTAATTGCTTCAAAATTTAGTCTTGCAAAGAATACCGTGAGTTGCTTTGAAAATTAACTTGATAAAAATATCTGTACTTACTAGTTAAAACTTATTTAATTTTTGATTTGTTCCAATTTAAAATGTTTCATAGTCAAACGTCCTCTTCTTTTTAAATGATTTTTCAAGATTCAATTGTTCAATAAGAGTAAATTCTGCGAGTAAATAACAAAGCTTTACTCAGAGTACGCTGACATGAAATACAACAGCAGTGAACTTACAATCGTTTTATTTTTTAAATTGTCCGTTTCTTTGAACTATGAATGGAACTTGTAACATTGGCTGTTTGTATAGATCGCTCGAGTCAAAGGCAACAAACAGGTCCAGAAGAAAGCTTAAAGACGGAGATTGGTTCTATTTAGGTATACATTATTTCTAGTCTCGTGTTTTCATATTTAAAATGAACCATGATGAAGTATTTGAAACCTGTGAAGTAACGTAGGTACAGTGGACAAGTTTAATTAAAGTTATTAATATAAAACCAATGCAGGTACCGAAATTGACTATTCATTAATTTAATATACTTAGGAGAGTACAATAAATAGGTATACACTTTAGGCAGGTGATGCTAAATATCTCGGAATACAATTGTATCGACGATTATGTTGAAAAAACAGATAACACACAATTTTTAAACCAATCTAGACATAGAAAACTGCCAGCAACAGCAAAATTCAGATCCTGGAAAGATTTCAAAACAATACAATGAGAGCAATGCTGAATATACCACAATATATAAGCAATAAACTTATACAAATGGACTTGAATATAGACTAGAATATAGCTGCCTACAAATCTAGGGAGCACAAGAGGCGTGTAGTTCACCGGACTAAAGACTATGTCTCTTCCAAATCTAGAAACCAGATTTTAAGTCGCTCATCAAAAAAGATGAAAGTGTCACTAGATACTGGACTCCGAAACATGACAAATTACAGATAGTTCAGACAAAGAAATGGCTCATTGTTTCAAAGAAAACAGATTGCTATGTTACTGGATACACATAATAAAAAGAAAAAACTTAAGAAAGTGATTTACTCAGAGATTTACTATTGCAGATTCAAGAGAAGATATAGTAGCACTATCAACATAAGCTATTTGAGTCATATAGACAGTTCTACATTTAAAATAATTCAAGGATAAATATAATTTTACTTGGAGTATATTTTATAATTATTGTTTTAGGGGTGCGGGCGGAGGAGGGATGTTTGGTGACGTGAATATCTCAGCGATTTTGGATTCCTTAAGCGTAAGCTACGACAAGAGAGTGAGGCCCAATTATGGAGGTTTGTTTAATTTATCAATATTTTCTGTCAATAATTTTTCATTCTATTGTTTGATTTTCTGCTTAGCTTTGCGGTTTGTAATTGGCCTTTTCAGCTAGGTTGCCATCTGTTTAAATTATAAATTAATAATGTTTTTGGAAGCTTTTATATAACCAGTAACACTCCAATGAACAATGACTCTGTATATATAGGAATGTACTACAAGCATAGAAATGTTAAGAACTCTTTATGACGTGTACATAAACTTATTTGATTTTCGACATTTGTTTCGCTAGAGATGTAAATATTCTCAATCATTTTTCGTATTTTTTATAATTGTGTTATGCAATTCCAGAGATGACCTGATTTTTCTAACTATGTTGGTGTTTCTAAAACACTAAAACGGATTAGCGGTAAATTAAGCAAGAACTATTTAAGGTCTATTTTTAATTTAAAGTTTTTTCTAGAAAAATACAGATACACAAATAAAAGAAAACTTTTGCAGTAGTTTGAAATTTACAGACGAGTTAAAGCTTAAAGAGCTATAAATACGACTGTTAAAAATGAAATGAAAACAGAGCCACAGTCAAAGGAAACATTTAAAGTTCAACGATGCGTTATTGAGGACGTTGACGAGGGAACATTGAGCTCAGAGGAGCAAGTTAAACAAAGTATGGTACTTAACTAAGCATATTGCTATAAAATATCGTGACTCATAAAACATGAAACTACATTGAAATGCCCAGACGTGGACACTTCAGTTAGTCATTATTTAGAAAAGGCGAATGTACATGTGTCGCAGGATAGCTTCAGGTAATGTAACCGATCTAATATTTCAGGACCGCCAGTGGATGTAGGAGTCACCATGTACGTGCTCTCCATCAGCTCCTTATCTGAAGTTAAAATGGTATTTAATGCTGCAAAACTACTTTTACGTAGATGGTCATTTTTAGAACAAGAAATGACAGCCAACGTTTATGTTAGCAGCCCTCGGTCGAGCGTAGGACTTGTTGCTACAATATTGTATATTTATAAAGGTGTTTTGTCCGCGTTCGATCGAGGGATTCGGGGCAACACGTCTTCGTCCTCTGGTTTGGTTTTCACAACTCGAGGCGCGCTCGCGACTCACGATTGGGCTTGATTGCAGGTCCTCCAGTGGAGGTGGGCGTCACCATGTATGTGCTCTCTATCAGCTCCGTCTCCGAAGTGCTCATGGTACTCGCCACTGTCAGCTCACGCTTGTCTCGGTCGCTCCGGTCACGCGCTGCACCGCCGCGACCGAGCAGCCCCAGACACGAGGCTGCGAGCATGCCGGCGTTATGGAGCAGACCACCCGGACGGCAAAGCACCATTCTCACTTAAAAAATATTTGCACCATATTTAGAAGCTTTTTATGTATTAACTCTTATTGCTCAAATTGTTGGTGTGGTATGCCTTTCCGGGTGTGTCTTCAAAAAGACATACTAAATTGTACTCTGCCATTAAGCATCCCTCCAAGCAAGATACTATCGTAAATTTTGCGCCATTGTTGTCTTTTGTTTTAAGCTTATTATTTTCTTGAGTAGGTGGTTGTTGTGACTGTGGGTTTCTTACTATTGTCTCTCAGAATGGCGTCCAAAAACTGAGATGCGCCACTCTCACCTTAACATTTCTTACTTTAAGTAGTCTTGATATTATTGTACGTACTTTTGGCTCTTGAAGTAACTAAACATGGTTTTGACGCCATCTATTATCCAAACAATACCTATATTAGGACCTTGGAAATATATACGATCCGCCGTACTACCCTTGATATCGGTTCCAGAGACGAATAATTAGACAAAGATCAGGGTGCATGACCCCTAGTGGAAACCAAATCAAGGGACTCTTAAAGTCACTCCTGGACGTGACCCTCTTCGGACTTTAGACATAGAATATAGCAATAGTTATTTTATAGATAAGTACACGTTTCAGTACTTGTAACAAACAAACATAAAAACAAAATAATTGACCTTCGTTTGTTTCAGAAAATATCAATACTTTTTATCAATTTGCAATCGATTATAGAAATTCATTTTGAAGTACTAAAACGTGTGACTCCAACTAAAATGGTACTATTTGTAAAATAACATGAAAGTATTATTTTTTATCAGAAATAAAGTGTGTTTTCCTAAATACATGACATAATATATACACACCTCAACAAAGTCTAGGGATATTTGGTATTTACTCAATTAACTCCATAATTATTGAAGATAACATACAACATGTCTACATTTTTCTAAAGGGAATTCATCAGGCTACAATCCAGAATAAAATAAAAGTATAATTTATGCTTAAATAATTTTTTATTAAAATAAATAAAAAACTTGGATAATTAGTAAAACTTACAATGAATGTGTTTCTTAAGCAAAAGTGAAAATAAGCTAAAATTAATCTGTTTTTAACTGTTATGCGAGTAATCAGTAGTCAGTACATTTAAAAAACCGTAAATTTTCTAAATAACGGTCCTGAAATGGTTTTTCATGCTTGGATTAAGTTATCCATGTCTTGGTGCGGTATATTGTTCCGGGTCCGACTAGAACACAAAAAAAGTTGTTCTTCCATCGCAGTTTTATGCAAGAAAATTCATCAAAGCCCTTCTTTTGAACATGTCCTAAGCGTATTTTATGGTTTTGAGGTTAGGCGATTGAGTGGTTTAGCATAAAATGGATACGTCGTGCTCCTGCAACCAGCTCGTCATCACTCTCGCTTTATGCGGACGGGTGATATCGTCCATGAGCTTAAACATTTGGCCCAATTGTAGTCTACGGGGGTAGATTATTAGTACTAGCACCTCGTTAAGTTATTTTTCAGCCGTCATGGTGTTTCTGATCAAAACGCGCTCTGTTCTTCGACTGACACGAATTCCCGTCCAAACCATAATTGATCCATCGTGGTATGAATGGATTTCCTGAGGATGTTGTAGACGGCTATCACAACCAGGAACTCGCCAAGCACGTTCTCTACTTGAATCTGAGTGGAAACCAAACCGGGACCCAAGTGTAAACACCACTACAGATAACAGGATATCTTTGCAGTGCAAATGTTCACGAGCCCACTCTAAACCAGCTGCATGTTAGTTAGTAACATTTTGCTGTCTTTTCGCGGAAACATGCAAAAATCGAGTGATAGACTTTTTGCTGTCGTATCTTTCAGCCACTTCACCAGTAGCACGATAACGTGACCATAACCTTGATATCATATTTTGTGTTGTTCCAATCTCTTCAGCAATACTCAGCTTAGTACCCGCAGCTGGAAGCATGTCTACTGCCCTTTACATTTCATCTACGATGAAATGGCCCCGCTGCTTGATGCACACAATATCATTCATCGAAATAAATGTTTAAATTGTTATAAAACTTAAATTTTACACAAAAAAGCAGTCAAAACTTACTGTTGGTAAATGAAAATTTCGAACTTGACTACGTTTAGGCCGCGTAAATCTTTTATTTTTAATTTTATTTTTAAAATTCAAATTTCGAATGGTTGAAAAAGGTTAACAAAGTAAGTTTTCATCACAAGAATAAAAAAAAAAACAGGTTTTTTTGAGTTTCACAACTTTATACAAAATATCCCTAGACTTTGTTGAGGTGTGTATATTTTTAAATTATTTCCGTATACTTTAAAAAAAAATCAGTTAGAACTTTGTTTTTTCTTTAAGCTATTTAATAAAATTCTCGTAATTTATTTAAGTTAAAAACGTAGTTACAAATTAAAAATTTATTAGAAAATGTTTGATACGGGAGTAAAGTAAAACGATATCAGTTATATGTCTATATCGGTCACTTTTACACAATGCTTCAAAGCCGTCAAAGATGTGCGATTGATTTGAACTAAAATGAAATATGATGTGCAGATCCATCTTACAGAGCTATTCTCATAGTATGTCATTGTTTCAACTACAACATTGAGTTCAATTTGCAATTGTAACATTTATGATTGACAAATTTGCCAACACATCGTGAATTTACTACTTGTTACGATGGAAAAACAAAGTTCTTCTGTAAAATACTTTTATTAAAAAAAAGTAATCACCGGGCCAAGTCGTATGTACCTTTAACTTTAAATAAACGAGAAGTATCCTTATTAAGTAATTGTTAATATCTGAATTGATTTTATTTAAGGGACATAGCAAGCATTGCTTGTTGTCAGGAACTTGGTCCTGTGATGAAGGAATCATAATTATACATCTTCAGCAATTTACTTGACTGAATGTTGTGTACAACAACTGTTATGATCCACCAAAATCGTACTTAATGTAAACAGTTTGCTTAACCCTTAACTATAGTGGTGAAAAATAATCACGTATCTATAGTCGTGGGGTCCATTGGACCCATGTATTTTTAAACGCCAATAAAAATGAAAATATTCGGAATAATTAATAAAATGTTTATTAGTTTTATTATTTATTATATAACAAACATAATTTTTTATAAAATCAACCATTAGAACATATATTTCTTACTTTAATTTGTACTTTTCATGAATCAGTCGAAGTTTCCTTAAACTAAAAACAAGTATACGTAAAAAAATGAAAAAAAAATGAAACTGGTCGCAAATTGAAAACTAAAACAATTTTCTAGAATAAAAGGATATGTTTTACAAAAACATACCCGAAACAAAAAAATAAATTTTAAAACAAAAATTTTGACAACAGTTTCATTTCACCTACTCACAAACATGGACTGCAAACAGTTTTTGCACATGTCATGCAAATAGGCTGCTTGCACTTAGTACATAAGTGAACAGTCTTGGCTCTCTTAGCAGGCTTGCAGAATGAGCACCTCTTCCTTTTGTTTCTATCTAATTTCTGGCCTTCACCTGGTTCAATGCTTGAAAGATGAATCTGTAGGGCCGTGGAAATGTTCGTTCTAAGTTGTGCAGGCAGAATTTGCAGCATTTCTCACAGAAACTAAATTTTCTTCCTCATCACTGCCTAAATCACCATTCAGCCATTGCTCTATTATGTATTCCCGATTGGTTGACATTATGAAAAACTGAAATAAAACACAAAAACAATTAGAATGGAATAGTTGTAAAAATTACGTATCTATAGTCGTGGGTCCAATGGACCCATGCATATTCATTTACGTACCTTAGGAGCAGCGCGCGAAATACGTCCGTCTCCCTGCGTACGCGCCGGCTTACTATCGGAAGGTACTGAGGTGCGCGGGGAGCTCCACCATCCGCAGCGCTTTTAGTGCTTGTTTAAAGAATCACCATGGGTCCAGTGGACCCACGACTACAGTTAAGGGTTAATAACTTAATGACCTTTAACCAATTAAGTTATACTACGTGGAATTAACTTAAAACTATCCACTTTGAAACTTACAATTCAATTTTATTTTAAGAGCTGTTACTCAGTTCAAGTTTATTTGCTGACAATCAAATGACGTCCAAAATGGGCACAATAAACGTGCTATGGCAATATTGTATTGTTGTGTTGCATACATTACAGCAACTTTGCATTTTAATCTTTCATGCGATCCCGATAGCCGTAATACTTTTATTGTTGTTCATTAATAAGTCAATCAAATATTTCTGTTCTACAACATAATAATCTTTTTCAGGATTTTACCTTGGATTTCTACTTTAGACAATTTTGGACAGACCCAAGACTTGCTTACAAAAAAAGGACGGGAGTGGAAACACTTTCCGTTGGATCTGAATTTATTAGGAACATATGGGTACCAGACACCTTCTTTGTTAACGAGAAACAGTCATATTTCCATATAGCTACTACAAGCAACGAATTCATACGGATACATCATTCTGGATCTATTACTAGAAGTATAAGGTAAGTTTTTTATAGATTTATTTATAGACATTATGTAAATTAGTTACTTTTCTGTAATACCTATTTTGACTAATCGTTGATCTTGTTACAGACTGACTATCACCGCTTCTTGCCCGATGGATTTGCAATACTTTCCAATGGACCGTCAATTATGCAACATTGAAATTGAAAGTTGTGAGTTAATTCGATTCAATATTATTTTTGACTTATAATATTAATAGTGAGACATAAAACTCTTTACAAAGCTCAACGTCTTTTGCTTTATGAAACAAATGACGTACTTAAATATTAAAAATATTTTCTATACTTAATCTGCAGACCCATGAAGCATTCATGTTCGGTAGATTAAAATTAACTTGAAGTTATATTGCTTTTAATTACTACATACGTTTTCTTCGATGCTACAGTTTGTAACACTCTTCACCTTTGGTAGATCGGTAGAATAATATTCATTCACCTATACAAAAAAAATTAAAAACCCCAGTGCGATGGGTGCTTATTTTATCGTTCCATATCTCTGCATGGTACAGTCGGCTACACCATGCGGGACATCAGATACAAGTGGAACGAGGGGCCCAATTCTGTGGGCGTGTCGAGCGAAGTGTCACTGCCGCAATTCAAGGTGCTGGGCCATCGCCAGCGAGCCATGGAGATTTCTCTCACAACAGGTACAGAGCACCGATGCAACATTCAACCTATACTGATCGTTGACGCTTCTTGTTTACTTCATCTGTTGAATTTAGACACCCGCATGCATTTGCTTTAGTAAAACATTTTCATTGATGACTTTTCTTTGATGAACTGGTAAAGGAATGCTTAGTTTTTATTTAAAAATTAACATTCAAATTATCATTACTTATAAAAATTTACTATACATTATTGATATCTTGCCTTTTATTACAGGAAACTATTCCCGACTGGCATGCGAGATACAATTTGTTCGTTCAATGGGATACTATTTAATTCAAATTTATATTCCATCTGGATTGATTGTGATCATATCTTGGGTATCATTTTGGTTGAATCGAAATGCCACACCAGCTAGGGTGTCACTGGGTGTCACCACTGTGCTGACTATGACCACGCTTATGTCATCGACGAATGCTGCTCTTCCGAAGATATCCTATGTAAAGTCTATCGACGTATATCTCGGAACCTGCTTCGTGATGGTCTTCGCCAGTCTACTAGGTAACCCAAAAGAAGGATGTCATTATGAACATTATATTTAAATATTTATTTTTTTAGATAAATTTATTTATTTTACAAAGTAATATTATGTATTTAGCAGCTTGGCGATGTTTCAAATGATTTTAATTTCGCAATCTTATTTGTATCAACATCATACATTTTATTTGCAGAATACGCTACCGTCGGTTATATGGCTAAACGGATACAAATGAGGAAACAAAGATTTACCGCTGTGCAGAAGATGGCCGTTGATAAGAAAATCCATATTGAAGGTCCTCCAGGGCCTTCAGAGCCGTTACCACCACCGAGGACTAGTACGATGTCTAGACCGCTGCCACCTAGTAGATCTTCGGTAGGAAAAAAATCAGAACTTAATTTTACAGTAGACCAGTTTTTTGCCCAATCATACATTGAAATAAATAAATATATTTCAGAAATTTGGTTGGTAATACGGGTATTTGTATGGTGTTAAAAAAAATAGTTCTTCAATATTTTAAATCTTGTGAAGTGTATGGGAATTGACATCTATGTGGTCAAATGCTACATACTTCGGTAACTTGCACAACGAGGCATTTGCATTTATTAATACTAAACTTTCTTCATTAGTGTAACTTTCAAGCCATTCAAGTGCATGTAGGTTTACTTTGATATAAGCCATGAAATGTAATGTAATTGACAAAGCTATAAGGTCAAAGTTAATTAGGTAACATTAATAAATAATAGTATAATTGAGTTAATTTTAAAGAGTTAATATTACTGAATTAATAAAATTTATAAATAATAGCTATCTATAGCTATCTACAGGGGTTTTTGCCATTTGTCCAGGAGGTCCGATTCAAAGTTCACGATCCTAAATCATATTCAAAGGGTGGAACACTGGACAACACCATACACAGTGCTCGCGGCCCTGCACCCGGTCCTGCTGCTCAACCTGATGAAGAAGCTGGCCCACCACCACACATCATCCATGCTTCTAAGGTATTGTAGAAATGTGGAAACTTCACCGTCTTTTATAATCCTATAATTGTTTTATACATGTTAAGCGAATTTAATTGACAAATTTAAACTGCAAATGCGAGTCATCTATTGATGCTGTGCTTGCGAAGCGTTTGCGAGTTTTGCGAAACATTAAAAGGCAAATTTGTCAAACGATCATTAATCATCAAAATCAAGGTAATTTATTATTCCAGGGTATCAACAAGCTACTCGGCACTACACCTTCGGACATCGACAAGTATTCCCGGATCGTGTTCCCTGTTTGCTTCGTTTGCTTTAACCTAATGTACTGGATCATTTACCTCCACGTCTCTGATGTGGTTGCCGATGATTTAGTACTACTTGGCGAGGAAACCTAAGCTGACTCCGATTTTATTATATAGCACTCTTATGATCTCAGAGTGCTCGTGGTCAACCATTCATCAGATATAAAGCTTCTCAAACCTGACAACGTACCGATATCTAATTAGCGTTCTGTATTAAACTAATTAATGTATCAATAGCATCAGTATGATTATAAAATAGTTATGTGTCGTATATATTTACGGACACAGGTAATCTTGAATTCTTTTTAGAAAATAGAGGTATTAAATGTAAAGTTCAAAAATCTGAATGTCTAAAAGACGAAACTGCTATAATGTTGAACAGAGTTGACAGCCACTTACATTTTAATAAAGTAGGTTAATATGCGTAATTATTCTAATAATTATTGTATTACACCAACGCCGTGGTTTTCCCAGATATTGTTTATTATAAATAATTATATAGTTCCATTATCTATGGACGTCCACTATTGGACTTTGGAATATTTACATTGTGTGGCGCTTCGCCTCCCTCATCCATATACCTATACAAGAAGACTACGCCTGTGCGAAGTCGACAAAAACTGGTGTTATTATTACTTAAGAATTATTTAATTCATGGATTTATCCATGGTAATAAAAATAATATGATGTATCTATACGCTTTAGTAGTTACAAAGAAATGGCTGTCCTTACTCTAGTCCATTAAGTAGCATAATATACTATAGAGTACTTATCATTACTACATACTTCATCTATAGGCATTACAAGGAACAGGCTGGTATCTCTATACTAGCCGACCGTGCCCTTAGAAGTTTTAGTAAAATTTTAAATGAAAATTAGGTACCAAAAACAATGTATTATTATAATCATAATTTAATATATTCTGTAGGAAGAGAAAGTCTTATCGTACTTATACAACTGATCCAGCAAGATTTATAAATGTTATATATAAATATAAACACATTCTAAATATTCAGAAAGTTATTGTAATGTTCATTATCATCCGTATTAATAGAAGATTCTCTATTTAGATGCAAATATTTTAGATGATCATAACCCTTTTTAATACAATTAGTGCCTCTTCCTACAGTGATACTAAATCACGGTCCGTGGATAAAGAATCTACCCATAAAGTTATCTCCGTCTCTATTATATCTTTATTTTTTTAATACCTACCTAACCAACGACGGAATTTGAAGAGGACTTGATACCGATGTTTCGATCACGGTTTTATAATGGAAAAGTGTAAATATATACATATAATATTATATTTATACGATTAGGATACAAAAACACAATTGCCCTAGTTTTTTAACAAAAATGTTATTCGGTTCAATTTGACAAGTATACACCGGTAAATACACTTCAAATTAATTCTAGTGCACAGAACACTTTTTCTACGTAGTTTAAAATTTACATGTATCAATGAATGTAATGTATGTAACCTATCCGGGTGACATAGACTCGATATTTTCTAATAACTAAGATTTATTATTTACAACATTTCTTTTACTTCTTGGTTTACAACATATACTTGAGAAAAAAGTTTTTTTAAAATGGAGAAGGAACTGGGAAACTTATAATTCTAAATGGAAAGGATATTTAAGGGAAGGTCAATAATAATACAGTTTATACCTAAAGTATTCTAAAACCTTAGTTAGTACAATAAAGGATAAGATAATGAGTGGTATATGAAGAAGCGATTGTAGCGTACCGGTATTATCTAGAGCTGTGACTATTATAAGTTTTGATCACACAATATTGAAAATATACATGACTTAGGGAAATTAAACTTAATATTCTTAAAGGGAAAGTATTCTTTATTGTTTTGTATTCCTGATGGCTTTTAATTATATATAATACTGTAATAATATTATTTATTGATAATCTAAGTGTTCCATTTAATTGTGACAAGAAAGTGTAACGTTCCATTACTATATAATATTTTCATTACGGTCACTCCACTTTTTAGATATTTACAATATAATTTTGGAATGTTTTAAGATTTGTGCTACAAGCCACTTCTAGAATTATCCCTAATCATTTATTTCTGAATTTGCTCAACATTTTTCAAATACACTATTTATAAATATATATAGGGGATGCAAATAGTTGGTTTGTTTAGGAGTTGTAATAAATAGGTTAGGTAGTTATATTTTAAAATTAATTATTATTTGGCTCCTCTTTTATACCTACATACTCAGACTGTGTATTAAGACTAGCGACTTTTAAAATTTATTTATTTGGAAAATTATGTTATTGTTCTGATAATATAATATAATATATTAAAATTCATTTAGTAATTTTACAATTAATCCTAACAATTGTATAAAGACTGAGTCAGTATCATTTGGGTTCCTTATATTTATAGCTGTAACAAAACATCAGCCATCTTTCAGTTCCCTTGATTATCTAAGTTCTTCCGTTTCCAAAAAAAAAACGCAATCATATATTATATTATAAAAAAATGCAGAATTTATTAAAACGTGACATTGTCATCTCTGTACAAGAAAAGTATAAAAAAAATATTTATAGGTAATGTTAATTTACAATTACTAGACATTACAATCAGCCAAATTGATAAGTGTATCTATAATATTAACTACTAGTCAAACTTCAGATGAAACTATGGATAAATGTAAATGATTATGAAAAAAATAAATAATTATTTAAGATGTGAAATTCGCATTATATTGCACCTAGTACGTAAGTAAGTAGCGTAGCTTAGCGTGCGGCTGTGCGGGCGCTGTGGGCCTCTGAACTTAGACCCGCATCACAGATTATGATTTGTTCAATGTTATATCAGACAAATATATTAAGTTATCTATTGCACACTGCACGGTACACTTAACTCATGTACATCATGGTGTTGAGTTGTCAAACTCTAATATACACATCTGCAACAAATTGTACAGAATCATGATAAACGCGGACGCAAGCGCACATTGCCCGTGCATCTTAATCGCGAAACCAAATTCTAAATCACATTTAAATAAAAATTAGCATAATTAAACAAATTGTACTGTGGGAGTAACTTAGAAAAAATAAGATTACTTATACCTAATTTATTATGATTAGATATCAAAATAAAAATTCGATGAAATTGATAATATCACGTTTCCCAAATCAGTATTTACCAATAATTTTAAACACTGTGAAATAATTTCGTTGCACTCATATAAATGATATTGTTAGTAATAATATGGATGTCTTTATGCCGTTTGAAGCAGTGCAGGCAAGTGACTGTTAGTGTTCAGACGCAATTGAGACTTAAACAACTTATCCATACTAACCGAAGGCTGTTGAAAATAAATATTCTAAACTAATACGATAAATTATTATGTAAATTATAAGCAACATTTTATCACACACTGTCACTTGCTTTTGAAGCATTGTTGCAAGTATTGAGCGCTATGTCGTATCAATACACATTTATGTATAACTTTTTTTCCTATTTATTGGAATTTTTGGCCTGCAAAAAGCACACGCGTTTTGTAATGTTGTACAAGTATAATATATTAGATATTATTTCTAAATGATATAGATGTTAAATTTCAAATTGATATAGTTGCTACTATAGACTGTTTTTTATTTGAATTAAATCTGCGATGTCGCGTAAGAGGAAAGAGTATTATATACATACATGTATATGTAATTGAATGTACGGAAGATGAAATACGAACTTGAATCGTGCCAAATGCGAGGCTTTAAAACTTTTATTCGCTTTTACGAATGTTTATCAATCATATCTGTTTACTAAAATAAAAAAAAATGTGGATGTAAATTATATAACGATGTTTAGTTTTGAATGTTATATTTTAATAATTGTTTGTATAGTATTTTTCTAAACAAGTTTAAAATATAACTGTGAGTCTATTAGTTAGGTGTTTACATGTTTTACTTCAAAGATTTCAGATGAACATTAAATACTAATAATAATATAATAGATATAATCATATTAAAGTTTGAAGCAAAGGTATGACGCTGTCCTTCGGTATATTAAGAGATTGGTCAAAAATATATATTCTAAACTATCAAGCAATATCTTTCTACTGACAGTGTAATGTAACGCAGTTATAAATAAGACATTATAAAAATATCTTATAATATTCTAAACTAAAATAACTACACTTTCAATGGACTGAAAAGTTTATTTTATGCTTTAAGTGGAAACTTAATACTTTCTTATTATTTAAAATGAAGTAGATTATATTTTCAGTTAATTACATTTTCAATATATTCTTTAAAAAAATTCGTTATGTTCATATTTCTACCGCTTTGATGTAGAATGGTTATTATAACTAAATACATTATAATTAATAAACCACGTAATAAAAAGTAGCACTCAGAAAATTAAGTCGTCGGTAGTGTATTTTCTAAAGGTCCAAAAAGCAACACGACCAAAACTTAATGACAATAAAATAAACCATTTACCTAATAATGCCTGAGATTTAACATCGAATTAATAAAATTAAATTGCTGTTTATTGGTGAAATTAGAAACAATTCGATGTCAAAATTTTATGTCGTTATTAATGTAACTGCAGAATTATAATATTTTGTGTCTAGTCTTCATTATTCATTTTGTAGTTATTTAAAAATAAGTTATTATTATAAATCCTAACCTAACCTACGTAGTGCACAGACGAACACTCTTAAAATAAAACTTAATTCTTAAAATAAAAAAAAATCATTAACACTTCTTTATTTAAAAATTACTTTAAACGGTTGTGCAGCTTTACATTACACCGTCCGTTACTTAAATAATCTATTAGAATGCGCTTTCAGAATCAACCCTTATAGCTTTAACTAAAGTCTATTTTTTTATCTCGGACACTAAAATGACAACTACAAATGTCAAACGTAAAAATAATGTAGCCAGCTTTTAAGAAACAGTGCTGTCCTGTGTTTCGATTCGTGTTGTAATTATTGTAAAATATTTACGGTTGTTACTATAGTCGAGAACTAAATGGCTTTATCACCTCTAGAGTTAATGTTAGTTGCATGTCATAAAACTATTAGGTTCAATATCGCACAACAAAACATCAGCCAAAGCATGACGCTACTTTGACATATCAGTTCTCCTGTATTATCAAATAGTCGTTAGATATTTATAAAAACAAATAGTAAAGTCAACGTTATTGACTGTTACTAGAGCATAAAGTCAAAGTCAAAGTCAAAGTCAAAATAGCTTTATTCACTTAGGTTACAAAGTAACACATGCAAATCGTTATACATGTAGTAGAATAGTATAGAGAAAAATGTCTGCCAAACTACTACCACTTTCGCAGACGACTATAGTAGAGCTCTGAGAAGAATGTGGCCAAGAAACTCAGGCCACTCTTTTCAAAATAATAATTTGACTTTGTTACAATTACCAACAGCAGCGTGAAGAATGATGTGTGCAAGCAAATCTTACATGCATAGCAATTTAAAGTTTAATTGATAAAAAAAATTTCATTGTTAATAAATTGATTTAAAAAAGCTTTAATTGCATGGCACGTTCATCAGTCATCTCGTCACTGCGATATCCGACAGAAATTAACACACAAGCATTTGTGTCGTCAAGTTGATTTTGTTAATCTTTAAGTAGTTGAGAATGGAATAGAATACCATTTAGATAATATAATTAAATACATTTACAAATGCAAGTGAAGTATTTCTATCGTTACAATAACAAATAAAACTGTAAAAGAAAGTAATAAGGTAGTAACATAACATCCGCACAACTACCTAGGTTAAGCCACAATCTACACCATGGAACAAGCAACATAAAATCACGATAATTGAAATCTAAGCCCATGAGTTTTTGTCATTAATATAATCGTTTATTGTATAATAGCCTTTCGATAATAGCTGATTTTTTACAAATGCTTTAAAGTTTAGTAAAGGTAGATCCATTACATGCTTAGGCAGTTTATTGAATAAACGTATACCGAGTCCCGCAAAAGTGTTATGTACCTTATGTAGGCGATGTTGTGGACCTATCAACTTATGCCTATTCCTCGTACCAATGCTATGAATGTCGCCATTTCTATCATACTGTTCAATATCATCATATTTTCGGTAAAGCGTTTTAATCTAATGAATTTCTCTCTTTTTTCCTTCTATGTCCATGATCAAATGATAGGGATAATTTCTTGCATGACGTCATTGGCGCATATTTCAATTTAAAGTTTTCGTAATTTTATAATATAAAACAAATTAGGGTAAACAACCTAATCGTTAGAAGTCCTACATATGTTGGCACTTAAGAGTAAAAAGTGAGTGAAAAAAAAGAAAACACTATAGATTATTCAAGTTCAGTATGATTATTCAAGTTAAAATATTATTAATTTAATTTAATATTTTTATCACATTTTACTTATTTCATGTATCAACATAGCAACAGTAAATTTATCAGAATCTTTTTATTGGCATTAGTGCTAATAATATTTATTTAATACTATTCAATCACATATAATTTTCTTCCAAAATTAAAAGAGAATGCAGTTCTTGTTATAGATAATGCACCGTACCACACCAGGAAACTGGAGGCGTTACCTACCTACTTCAAATTGGTGTAAAGAGCAAATACGAAATTGGCTACAATCAAAAAATATTCATTATGAAGAAACAATGTTGAAATGTGAATTAATCCAAATTTCCAAAAAGCACAAAAAAGTCTATGAGAGTTCTGTTGTTGATGAGATGGCTGCTGCACAGGGTGTCACAATTATGTGACTGCCCTCTTACCACTGTGAGCTCAATCCAATAGAATTAGTGTGGGCTCAGGTAAAGGGACATGTCGCAAAGAATAATAAAACTTTCAAGTTGAATGAAGTACGAAGTCTTTTTAAAGAAGGGCTTCTTCAAGTGACCCCTCAGCGGTGGCAAGACTGCGCTATGCAGTCAGTTATTCAACTCGAAGACAAAATGTGCCAATTGGGTCATATAGTCGACGACATAACAGATAGATTCACTATAGAAGTAGGTGACGACTCAGATGATTCCGAATATTCAAGTAACGAATCCATTTCTGATTAAAGATTAATTGTACAGCCAAATAAAAATAAATTATGTACCAAAAATAAATTTTGTTTTATTTAAGTACCTGAGTTTAAAATTAGAATTTGCACATTTAATATTATTACTTATTTCCAAAAAACTGTATAAAATTTAATTTATCGTTACCTTTTGATAGGGGTGGTACATCACTACATAAATTGCACAAAAAAAAGGTAACAGTAATGATATTTTAGTATTCGAGATTAAAAAAACAGCCTATAGTCTCTATTTACCGTAATCGGCGGAACTAACCTATATTTTTATCGGTAAGTACCGGCTGTATCGCATCACTATTTATTAGTTGTAAAAAACAGGCAACACATGAAATGTCATTTTAGTGTCTGAGATAAAAAAATAGACTATAGTTACCTAATATACAAACACAAACACTACATTTTTAGCACTTGTTTCTTATAACGAGTGTGTCTGTGCTCTTAAAAGGCATTTTAAATTACAGATTTTATTGTTACATTGTCTTTAGCAAGCAGCATTTCACAAAAACATATTTTTATTAAGGGTTCGTTGTTACCCCTTGAAAACATTTTTACACTATCAATTTCCACAGGTTTAAAGCATATCCACGAATACTTAATTTTATTAAAATGTGCTGTTTGCAGTGCTTTGCTTCCATTATAAGATCATTCATTTAATTCTTTCAATTAAATGAAGTGTTTCCAAGATTTATATATATGAATTAATAAAATGTTTAAATTCTTTGTTATTGCTTTTATGAGATGAAATACTATTGAAATATCCATTGTTTTTGTTGTTAAAGAAATAAATAAATGTGTTGTGTCAATGTATAAGAAAGTTGTCGAAAATTCGTTTAATTTATTGGAATGTTTATATATATATTATAATAATATATAAGTTGAGTTTGCGACTAAATAATCTTCCTCGATTCAAAACTAAATTTTATGGTATTGGTGTGGTTAATAATGTTGCTCAAACTGAATAACTTTAAAACAAGTAGATACATTTACGAAATTTAGTTCTGTGATCCAATAAATTATATGATCTGTATTGTTGTTTCATTTGTAACCAAAATCCTTTGATCAGCTTGTAAGTTCCACACTATCAGGACAAGTGCCTTTTAAGTGAATAAAACATAATACTAGGTACCCTCCTTCTCTGTGTGGTGACGGAGTAAGAATACAATATGTCACCACCCCATCTCACATAAGGGACTATCCCAGAATATTATTTTTACGAAATAAAAAGAAGGAAAACTTGCAATTAAACCCTATACCAATCCGTCTGGCCAGCGTGGTATTAGTAGGCCAAGTATCCCTCCGTCACGGGAGGAGGCCCGTCCCTGAAGTGGGACATTAATGGGCTGTTATGATGAGGTACCCTCACGCGGTGGACCGACGACCTGGTTAAGACGGCGAGAAGCCGATGTGGTAGGCACAAGACCGTGCAGGGTGGAAACTTTTGAAGGAGGCCTATGCCCACCACTGGGCGTCTAAACGCTAACATAGATGGATAAATGGATACCTGAGAAAGCTATCGTATCACGAAATACAGTATCATGTTTGAACCTGCAATAATAATAATAGTAAATGAAGTTAAAATCATTGAATAATTAAGTGTAAGTATGATAGCTTGGACCCTATACCAATCCGCCTGGCCAGCATGGTATTAGTAAGCCAAGTATCCCTCCGTCACGGGAGGAGGCCCGTCCCTGCAGTGAGACATTAATGGGCTGTTATGATGATGATGATGATAGTTTGGAATGTTCCAATGTAAAAGCTCGCCGCTCTACATAGTCTTCCTCCCTTAATTTCACATTGAGCGGTCCTGTCAATAAAATAAGCAGCTGAATAGACCTCAAACGAGTCATAGGTCAAGGAGTCTAGATCATAGGGTAGAACGAGGGGGTAAGTAGTCATAACTTTTATACTATTGCGTTTCATTGCTGACAGCTTGCGAACACGGCCAGTGCAACCTGTGCCGAAACGTCAAGTAAAATTAAGGTAAATAAAATGCGCGTTAATATCCCCTTCATATAATGACTATAAAATAGATAGTGAAAGAACAGATAATAGAAAAGTTTAGCTGTATTCTGCGCCAGACAGGGATAAATTTAACTAAAAAAAAGATAACGGTGGCAATTTAGTCTACTCACCTAAAATATGTAGTTATATTTTTTTCACTTGTAGTTTTGTTGGCAGAAACAAAGTTTACGTGTAAATAAAGAGTTAACAACAGTTTCCTTTTATCGAATAATACTTCAGCTGCGTAGGACAATCTTATCCAATTATTGAATCTGTCATCGTCCATTGCTAGTCTCTAGCTACATTATGCTATGCTAGCTGGCAATACAGGATTCGTCGTTTTCACTTTTATAATTGTTTAAGGGTGTAGGAAAACTAAAAATAAGATTTAGTTACTAATTATAGTGTCAGAAAATCTTCGTGTGGTGACGGAGTAAGACGATTAAGGGACTATCCGTGAATATTATCTTTAGAAATAAAAAGAAGGAAAACTTGAAATTGAACCCTATACCAATCTGTCTGGCTAGCGTGGTATTAGTAGGCCAAGTATCCCTCCGTCGCAGGAGGAGGCCCGTTCCTGCAGTGGGACATTAATGGACGGTTATGATGATGGTAGTGTCAGAAAGACTTCGAAAAGCTATAGCTATGTTACCAATAATTTATAAGCAGAAAGTTCATTTCCTATCCTTAATCTAAGCGAATACGTAAATTCGTTAAAGAGCTTTTGCCACATTTTATTAAAAAATATACACA
This sequence comes from Schrankia costaestrigalis, assembly GCA_905475405.1. Classification (NCBI taxonomy): domain Eukaryota; kingdom Metazoa; phylum Arthropoda; class Insecta; order Lepidoptera; family Erebidae; genus Schrankia; species Schrankia costaestrigalis. The sequence continues at coordinate 18,107,019 of FR997825.1, read as the reverse complement.
GAAAACTGGATAAGACTGTGAAAGCTGTTGTAAAATGGAATATTAGGCAATGGAATTTAATTTGTTGAGTCAGCAAATGCACGAATCCGAGTTTTTTTAATTGTTTAGTTCGTCAAACTAGGATTTGTCTAAACTATTTCTCATACCATTCGTATTGCACTAGACTAAAGCTTTAAAATATGACTACTTCCAGGGACAAAAAACTCAAAATAAAATAATCCAATATTGTCATGTGTTCTATCTATGTTCTCTACCTCAAAGCCTTCAGAAATATTTTTAATCATACACGAATTTATGGATCCTATTAAAAAAAACATTGTTTCCTGAGAAATATGCTGCAAGCCGAGATTTTTGGCAATTCAAGTAAAGTTTGTGAGGTATAAATATTTTTGCTATTTAAAAGTGCATTATAAGCTCTTAGGAAAGCGTTATAAGTTTGCTACTATTACAATTAAATAAATAAATATAAATATCCCTCACACATTCACACAACGCCACCTAGTCCCAAACTAAGCAAAGCTTGTACTATGGGTACTAGACAACGGATAAACATACTGAAATACTTTTTTTTTGTAAATACATAGGTACATATTATACATAAAAAAACACAAAACAAAATTATACATTATGAACAAGGAATAATAATTGTACACATTTTCACATTTTGTAAAACAGTTAACTAAAGATCTGACAATCTAAAATTGAATATTCGAAGATTAGTGCAAAACTGTACGGAACCTCTTCTACATTACGAAATAATTTTGATATTGTAATGTCTAGTTAAACGTGCAGATAGTTTAGAAAATTTGACAATGTGTACATATTATTGCTCGGTGACGGTACGTTCTCATACAAAGCTGTAGGTATTTATTTTTGCTTTACTTGAAAGCAACTGTACAACTTTTCGCTTTGGGGAAATCACAAAAGTTTCAACCGAATAACGCTGACTTATTTATTGAATAAAACTATTTGACCTAGTTCGATGACTACTTTTGATTTCACAATTGCAATCGACTACCTAATCAAACCGAGGTGATTTCCTATAATAATAATACAATTAATTTCATAACAAATAATTATAGTAAATAGTAATATTAAACACTACCACTTACTACCTGTGCCCAATTCCTTGAGTAGCGAAAAAAATGCGTCCGTTTTTTAAAGATATTTCATTACTGCTCCACTCCTATTAGTCATAGCGTGATACTATATAGTCTATGACACTCCCCAATAAATGGACTATGCAACACAGACAGAATGTTTAAAATCGGTTCAGTAGATCCAGAGATTACCTCCTACAACTTCACAAACACACAAACTTTACCTGTTTATAATATTAGTATAGACAAAGCAATTAATTGAAAGCAAACATGACTTGTGAGCCCCTCACACGGTGTACCGACGAACTGGTTACGTCGGCGGGAAACCGATGAATGAAGGATGCCCAGGACCACATAAGGTGGCAATATTTGTAGGAGGCCAATGTCCAGGAGTGTACGTCAATTGACTGATGTGATGATGATGATGAAGATGAAATGTCATTTAATGGGTGTAAAGCATAATATATTACCTACACTTTAACGATTATGCAAGCATTCGCGTTGCCTGTGGTATAGTGATAGTGAATCCCAAATTAATAAAAGATTTGACATCAATATTGTACTACAATTACTATTACTACCTAAAAATAGTTCAATTTGTTTTAATACAGCTTTTGTAAATATATTATATTTAAATAAGAACATTAAAAACAATTGAATTGAATTAATAATCTTTTCATAAACATTTTTAAGACGTTCCTGATTAACTTTTTTTCTTTACTGTTATTCTGTTAATGTAAGATTATCAAAGAAAATTTATAATAATTTTAATTGTAACATATCGTATAAATAAAAAGCCAAACATAAGAAGTAAGTATCAGAACGTCTAAAAAAGTACTTTTGCCTTGATGAACTTTGTCCTTCGTAAAGACTTTTTTTTTTTTTTTATTAATAGGTTCACAAAACTGACCATAACACATAAATATAGCGTACAAAATTATAATTATTAAAAAAAAAAGTTCTAGTGTATGACCTTCTAGCTGTGAACACAGCATGCAATAAAATTAACCTAAATATATTATGTTATTAGCAGTAATACCTACATAGTACCTAAGTACATAGTACCAGTAAATCAGAGTTCTGCAATAAAAATGATTTTAAAGTAGAGACAGATGCACCGAAAATATCAATCCTACTACCAACATTATTGTAAGCTATCATTATACACTCTTTTGCAAAAAAAACGGGCACCTAAGGAAATTTACGTTCTAGGGTCGATTTTAGTTAATTAAATGAAATTTATTTCTTTGACGTAGTCTATATACTTATAGTCGTGTAAATTAATGCGCGGAAGTGAATTATAGCATTTAAAAGAAAAAAAAACGATGGATTCTTTAAAATCGATGTACACGCCCAAACAATAAGAAGTGGTCGGCAGTAAAGACTAGTTTTTTTTTACTTTTTTTAATTAAATAAAGTTACAAATGTAAAAACCTAATAACGAGTGTGACCTCCTCTTGCCAAAATCACAGCTTGAATCCTTCTAGGCATGCTGTCCACGATGTTTTTAATAACGTTTTGAGAAATACGTTCCCACTCTCCTGCAATGACTCTTTTTAGCTCCCTGATGTTTTGTGGAGCAGGTTGCACTGATCTTACCCGTCTCTTTAGAACATCCCACACATGCTCAATTGGATTGAGGTCAGGACTTCGAGCTGGCCAATCTAAACGACGGATCCCAACTTCTTGCATGTACGCTTCCACGTCGTCAGAACGGTGCGGGCGAGCATTATCGTCCATAAAAATGGAATCTTCCCCAAGTGCAGTCAATGTGGGTTGTGCATATGGAATTAGGACTTCCATTATGTACCGGTATGCATTTAATGTTCTATTTTCCTTTGAAAACTAACTCCGTACGTTCCGTCGAATTCATTCCTGCCCAAAACATAACGGAGCCTCCGCCATAAGGAGTGATTTCTTCGAAACACACTTCCGCATAGCGTTCCCGTGGTCTTCGCAGCACACGCCGGCGTCGGTCCTCTCCACACAAAGAGATTCTAGCTTCATCAGAAAACAATACTTTATTCCAGTCCTCCAAAGTCCATGAAGCACAGTTCCGAGCAAACTGAAGTCGAGCAACACGGTGCTCACGGAGTTATTTAGGGCCCCGAGCTGGGCGGTAACTTTTGATATTGGCAGCCAAAAGCCTCCTCCTGACCGTCCACAAGCTAACTTCTACTCCTCTTACTTCTTCAAGGCTCTTCTTCAGGTCTACACTTGACGCCTTACGATTACGCAACGCCTGACTCACCAAAAAGTGGTCATCTCTTGGTTCTGTGCATCGTTTTCTTCCCGAACCAGGTCTTCTTTTGACCGAACCAGTCTCTTGATACCGTTGCCAAGTCCTCTGGACAGTTGAACGGTTCACATTTAGCCGCTGAGACACGAAGTTTGCGAACAACCTTCTTCAAGAAGGGTTATAATTTTACCGGCCCTTATCGCTTTATCACTCATATCAAAAAGTGGTATTTAATGTAAAAAGAAAGATTAAATTGTTTAATTTGCAGAAAATATCCAAAAAGTTTTAAAATATCGTAATCAGTTAAAAATCATTTCAGCAATTCGCGCCATTACTAAAGCAATTTTAGAATAATCCACAATAATCATTATTTTTCTTTTAATAATTTCAAATTGTAAATTTGGAACGTAAAGAATCATGCCAAGATGCTTCAAAAAACGTACCAATACATCGTCAAATTAACAAAACATATTTCTTGTTCTTCTTCATTGAAATAGAGAAAAAAAACTAAAGTGCCCGTTTTTTTTGCAATAGAGTTTATTAACACTTGTTAATATAATGATATTTACGCTAATTGGACGTTTCAAATTGTTGAAAAACCCCAAGATTTTAACTCATTAGGCGAATATGTCTCTCAAGGCTAACATAATTTCACATAAATTGTATGTGTTTTTCGGTGCTTGGTAACAAGAAATAATATTAAGTTTTGGTATAAGTAACACTTTCTTTGTGAAAGCGCCGTACCCAATTATTTAAGGTTTTAGGTGCTATCCTGTGTGCTAGGTGTGGTGACGGAGTAAGAATGCAATATGTCACCACCCCATCTCATCCCATGGGTGTCGTAAAAACCGACTAAGGGACTAACCGTAAATATTTTCTTTACGAAGTAAAATAGGAAAACTTGAAATAAAACCCTATACCAATCCGTCTGGCCAGCGTGGTATTAGTAGGCCAATGGTATTAGTTATGATGATGATCCCCTTTCCTGGACACAGAAGAAAAAAAAACAAAGAGTAGCCTACATTACTCCCCATCCCTTCAACTATCTCCACTTAAAAAATCACGTCAAATTGTCGCTCCGTTTTGCCGTGAAAGTAAGACAAACAGACACACTTTCTCATTTATAATATTAGGATGGATAACTTAATGTTGATACGAAGGAAAAAGTTGATATAATTACTTAGAAGAGATCTTTGGGCTCTAAAAGTAAGTCGGTGTCTAGTTGGTGAAGGCGACAGGGGTTCTCATCATCGGGTCCGTAACTGAACTTCGAGAGTTATACGTTCGAATAATGGAAAGTCGCCCGAACGTTTGTTCGAATATTGCTATTTCGAATGAACCTTTTTTCGCCAAAAGTAACTTCGACTGAACGTATAATCGAATATTATAGTATGACCATTAAAACGCGAAGGCGAGCGTGCGAAGCAAGCGTGCTGCGCCAGCGGTCGCTGAGCGCCAGTCAACTGGTCGATGTTCTAACCTAACCTAATCCAAATAGTTATTTCGACCAATCATTCAGTCAAAACAGCGTTTGGCGACAAAAAGTTGTTTCGCAATAAACTCTATTCGAACAAACGTTCTGTCGACTTTCCATTATTCGAACATATTACTCTCGAAGTTCAGTTACGGACCCCTCCCTCATCATCATAATAATATCAGCCTATGGACATGGAAATAAACCCTTCTTGAAAAATATGTAATAACATCATTACAGAAGTTTTCAACATCATCATATCAGCCAATGCAAGTTCACTGCTGGACATAAACCTCGTCCAAAACTTTCCACCCTGCGCGGGCTTGTGCCTCTCTCATCCATCGGTTTCCGGCCGACAAAACTTTTTGTTTTCAAAATAAATAAACAAAGAGAATTCAAGCTAGCATATAATAATTTACCCTTGACTTATGCAAAAATATATTTATTTTAAAAATACCTTCAAAATTCAACTTCATTGTTTTACTACATCACAACGTTACAGGTCAAGTTCGGTGAAAAGTGAATTTCGCTGACCCAATTAATGTTGGCATAGAATTTTGTTGGTTAGGTACTACAAAGCACAATCAACTCCACTATTAAGGTTATATTGTAAAGCTTAATTTGTATCAGTTCTGGCAATTTTAGTTTCTGTGAAACTGTTTGTGTTCAATTTATTTATGACTAGCTGACCCGTGCCCACTTCGTTGGGCGGCGAAAAAACGCGTCCGTTTTTTAAATATATTTCATTACTGCTCCACTTCTATTAGTCAAAGCGTGATAATATATAGCCTATGACACTCCCCGATAAATAGACTATTCAACACAGAAAGAATTTTTTTAATCGGTTCAGTAGATCCCTACAACGTCACAAACTCACAAACACACAAACTTTATCTCTTTATAATATTAGTATAGATGATATGGATCTTTAACAAAGGACATCCGCGACAAAAATTCAATCAAAATGTGACATAATTATAACCATAAGTGTACTTCTTTAATTATATTATCGGAGACCACATCATGCAGGATGAAACATAGCTAAGGTATTTACGCCGAGGATTTGATAAGATGTTTTCATAGAGCTTCAGATATTGCTCCAGCAAAGACCATATGATGTACTGTTGTCGTTTTTTCTGTCGCATTCTTTAGAGATCTTTTGTGCATCTCCCATTTGCAACTCTATGAATTCTACTAATAGTACGATCAGTACCAATAGCAACGCTTTAAAAAGTTTTTAAACAGCGACGAGGCTTGAAATAAGTATTATTTTCCCCTTAAAATTCAAAAATTTGATAACTTTCATTCTTAGGGTACCTAACATTTTTATAATCACAAAGAAGCCGAAACTCCTATTAATTTACTAGTGGGAAAAATCAGAAATATCCAATACTGGCAAGTTGTTTTTGGTAAAAAAAGATCATTTGGTTAGATTATGTTAGAACTGTGACAACTAAACATCCACATCCATAATTAATAATAAATAAATATATTATTACTTTTTCATTCAAATGTCACAGCAGTTTATCTTGCTCAAACACTTAACATTACCCAGCTAGAGTTACTTATTATTCGGACTTTACCCAAGAAGCTTGGCTAATACTAAGTTGACCCGGGTAAAGCTAGGTTTACTCCAGCTTCGGGCATTACCCGTAATACTATCAATCAACTAGCCTATTGCAGTCCACTGCTGGACATAGGCCTCTCCCGACACGCGGCACGGAACTCGGTCATGTCCTAATTTATTATTATAATGTACAATTATTTATTATGTAGGTACGTACATACACTATTGTGGTAAATAAGAACCACTAGCAGGATCGTAAAGTAGGCTCTACAAAATAACATAAATAGATACTTTATACATACCTATTGGATCAAAAAAACTAAGTAGACATTAAACAGTTTATTAGTAAGAATTAATATTTACTCTACTGCAACTACTCTACTCTACAATGGCAAGTAGATATGCACAGTTTTCAAGTTCAACTATATTATGGAAGAATGTTTGACAAAGTTTGTTTTCAAACTTTTCAATGCAATAGTTGAATTTGCTTCGTCCTCACTACTGTGCGCCGTGCGCCATCTCTTGGCGAGTTTTGAAATCTTTCTGTCTCATTTTTTATAATGTTTTAAAACTTGACTTTTATTACATAATACATAAAATATGATATTTTATTTGAATTGTAACTTTTAAAATTTTGTTTATGATTAATTAGTTAGAGCTTTTTTAAATTAATAAACAGAAGTTCAGCCATTATTTAGGCTGATTTGAATTAAAGTTGTTAGGAATACTTCATGATACCAGTTTTTATAACTAAGAAGACAACTTTTACCATTTCGAGATGTGATGGGGTCTTTTTGTAATCTGACTCTGTTATCACTGTAAATTGAAACGATACAAGGAGAGTGATGAAAAGTTGTTACGTGGGCACACTTAACATTTAGTTTCGTTTTGTGTGTTCTATCCAAATCTTTTAATGTTACTCAAAAGACAGCTCTAATTTCTAAATAATGCTCTTTATTCAAGTGGATACAATAAATAATTTTTTTTTATCCTTTTTAAATCCCTATTTTTACACGTATAATATATAATATTAGGTTTTATAACATATATAATTTTACACTTTTAAAATGTAATTATTACAAACATACAAAAGTCAAATAAATTACAGAGTAGGAAAACAGGGTGTCCTCAACCCCTTTCATCTCAAGGGTGTCGTAAAAGGAGGCCAAGGATACCGACCAGCCTGGTTATCTGTATACCAAGAATCCATCAAGGACGAGGCTCCTTTGTGCTTTTAATATTATTCTATTCAGATTGATAATAGCACCATCTGTTGAAATATTACTAAACTAGTAGCCGTTCTTTTTACACAGTTTGTTGTGCTTACGTTGACTAAAAGTTGTTTGCTACGTTACATAGGTGGCGCTTGTAAAAAAATGTTTAATTTATTTTTTTAAATTACTGTAGATTTACATTATCTAAACTTTGAATTAGAAGGACTGAAAATAAAAATGTACAAAATTAAATATAATAATATCATTGTAATAAGAACTTAGCTAATAGATTATTTTTACACAGAGACGTCATCTCTTAAAACGCATTTATTTGGTACTTTACTCAGAATGAGATCAGATAGAGATGTAAAATATTATTTACTTTATATTTTGATAGTAATAGGTTACTACGTTGAGGTACTAAAATAAAAATAAAATAAAAGTACTTAGCTTTTATCTTTGTAGTACCATCTATTATACAAAGCCCGAGTAAAATATGTTTAAAGTGTTACAAAGATGGCGTTAATTATTTATTCTGTTTAGGATCAATATTTCTTTGTTTTCTTTTATTTAGACAGTTAAAAGATTAACGACTTTGCTTAATTCTGGTTCAAATCTAAAAATCTTTATATAAGGAATCTCTGTCGACGAAGATGACCATTTCTGGTTGGTGGCAAAACTCATTATTGAGAAAGGATTATCATCATCATCATCATAACAGCCCATTAACCCAGATACTCCTACCAGGTGTTATAACACCGATTAAATGACTTTAACAATACCATCAAATAAAATATACAAAAAGCGAATAGTGATCAGCATTTCTCATTATATCTTATTTAGTGCATGTGCATAGTTATTTACGTGCTGAAACAATTGTTATATGAATTAAATTTTATGGATTTTTGCTCAATTAAAAAAAGATTTGTGGATTTTTTTCAAAATCACATTTAAAAGCTACTTTCTCTGTAATTATTGTATAGCAACCTAATAATATCGTCCTGATTATGCAAACTAATGACTGTTAGCTATAAAATGGGAAATTTAGTTATATTGTATTTAAATTTGTTTATTTTTTATAAATAAAATTCTCAGAGGTGTTATAACACCTAGTAGGAGAATATACGTCTATATCGCTTTACTACAAAATGATAGGTCACTGCCAGAAAAATCATTATGTTTACACGAAATATGAGAGAAATTAGAAAAAATTAATAATGAAACACATTTTCCACGAAGTATACTCATTTTCGGGTTCTAGGTGGTCAATTTAGGGTTAAAGCTGAAGTACATTACGAAGAAACTACTTCTGACTACTATGAATATAACGTCTTAAATCCAGTGTCATAAATAACTAAGAAAAGGCGTACAGAATCTCCGTCCCACCTCAAAAATTCTACTGTACCTCATTCAGCTCCTGTAGTCTTTCTTTCAACAAGTGGTACTGCCTTTGCAGCGAGAATATCAAAGAAACAGAATTATCCAAATTCTTACCCAGAATGGCAAATTTTGAGGGTCCGAATAAACTACAGCCACCAATATAATATTATTCTGATGCCATGTTTGGTGATGATGTCGTTGATATGCTGTTTCTGTTGGTATTTCGTTTGTACATTTAGTATACAAACTTATACACTTGCCAAAAGAGAAGTAGAATATTGTCACAACCAATGCATTGAAATGATTCCTGGCTATCTTTTTGTTTAGTGGATGTGGTCCATCGAAGAGGTATGTACTGGGAAAGTTATCAGATACTACTTTTGCACATATAAGTAACACTCTTTTACGAGATCGATTACGTAATGTTACATTTTCACCGCTGTGATAATACACCAAGTGGTGACAAATAATGGCTAATTTGTGAAAGTAAGACCTTATTTTGGTGTATTGAACAAAAATTTATTACCTATGGCTTTTATAGAATTATTGTATCAATGAAGTAGTAGTGTCTTATTATGGGAGCCATTGTTACACGCAATTTATACAACCTATGGCCCTAACTTGTTAAATTTGCAAACACAAATCTATTTTATGTAAAAAATGTTAGGTTTATTTTCACCCTAAGAGGTGCTTCATAACTAAATTAACGTAAAATATGAACTACTTATATTCTACCCATAGTATAAAACAGTATAAAAGTCTAACAAAGATTAAAAAATATATAAACTGTATAATTTTGTCCAAAATATTTCCCATAGTTTCCTACTAGCAATAGTAGCCCATTCTCCTACCAGGTGTTATAACACCGATCATTTTCCAGCTTTCCCAGAAGCAAAGGATTTTTTTTTGTATTTTTCCTGAAAAGTTAGTGACACTAATACCAACATATCAAAAAATTACAAAGATCTGAGACCCTAAATAGTTTCAGGAGTATCTGGGTTAATATTCCACTGCAGGGACGGGCCTCCTACCGTGAAGGAGGGGTACCTACTTGGCCTACTAATAGCACGCTGGCCAGACGGATTGGTACTTATAGGGTTTAGGTAATTTCAAGTTAACCTTCTTTTTATTTCGTAAAGATAATATTAACGGATAGTCCCTTAGTCGGTCTTTACGACACCCATGGGATGTGATGGGGTGGTGACATATTGTATTCTTACTCCATCACCACACGGAGTTTAAAAAAAGGATTAGATTGAGAAAAACAAGAAATTTATAAATAAAACACAAACATCAGTCCCAAATAATAATATATCATTATTTAATACCTTACGCAATATTATGTCGATAATGCTATGACATTTATTGGAAAAATAAATATTTTTTTTTCAAGTTTTGTTTGAGTCACAGTCACATCTTCCACTATTACGTTACATATTTTGCTGTTGCAGAAGTTTTCATTATTTACAATTCGTGAACTGTTCACATTGCAATTAAGAATATTTTTCTCTCTTATTTACACAGTAGACATTACAATATAGATGTAAATATGAGTTTCAAACATACTTAATGGTTAAATCCATTTATTTTTTAAGTTTATCGGATATTGTCGTAAGTAAGAATATCGTTTTATTGCCTAGAAAGCCTTATAAGAACTTGTTTAAGGTAACACAATAAGCAATAATTAATAATGTCACTAACAGTCATCAATATTACGAATATAGTTTACTTGACAACATAATATTAGGTAAGATAGTAGACAGGAACAACAAGGCAGAATATTTTTTAATGCACTGAAAAAATAACTAGAAATTAGTTCTTAAGTCTTTTCACTTCGTAGTATGAAGTGTTACAGTCGATTTTTAAGTCCATAAAGCATCTATATAAGTAATTAGCATCATACAATTCACGAAAAATTTTGGAAGTAGGTCATAGTTCTTTATTCCTATTGTTAGAAATTAATTATTACAATAAGATTAATTACACTTACACTACGTAATATCTACATAAAAATATTACTTTATTATTAAAGCTCATTGATTATAAACTGATTTTTGAAAAGATATTTTTCCAAGGAGTTATTTGGTACAGATCTGATGAAGAAAGAAGAATTTTAAAATATACGACCACAGCGCCATACCTTATTTAAAGTAGACCTTCAACAAAAAAAATATTAGTCCTTTGTGTCTTTCAAACACAATAATTTGTCTAAATAATTACAAGACAAAGCTTATGATTGTGCGTGAATTATATTGCTTATTAGAGTAACTAGATTAATAATGATCAAAAGATCTATAAAATTAGTAATGTCTACCATGAGTTTTCTAAATCCTTTAAAGCAATGTGAACTCTTTTCTTTCTAAAACTATTTACAATTGAAAATATATAGCGCCATAAAATGGTGGAGTTACGTGTTGTTTTATAGCGAATAAATTAGTTATACAACATTGCATATAAGCAATGGTAGCTATTAGTAGTTACTGAATAAGTTTTGCTCAAGTGCTCAAATATTTGTACATTCATCTAATCGATATAAATAGCTACAAATATAGTTACAATCGAGTAAGCATATTGATAGTAATACTTATTGAGTAAGGTAAGTACGTGAATGGGAATTCCATGATCCTACCTTATAGAAATGACGTTGAATTATATAATGATAAGTTTACAGAAAACAATTGTTCCTATATCACAGTGGTAGAGATTGAATGATATCATGATTGTTATCCTTAAAATTGATATGATGATTGTGATGTTAACCAGTATTTTTTTATTATAAAATTTAAAACAAGTGCCAATAACCATCTTTAACTATTTGCTTGACAACAATTTTTAAGATCTATGTAAAATATGTAACAGTATCGTCCTTGCTTTATATAGAGACTAAGGGCCAGATTCAGAGACCGCACTTTGACTCTACTTTAGCAAAGTCTAGTTATTATCTCTGAATTTGAACAACATTAAAGTAATCTTTTCGCTTGAAAAGTTTACTTTGTAGTAATAAATAATGAAAGTAAACTTTTTCATGCGAAAAATTACTTTAATGTTGTTCAAATTCAGAGATAATAACTAGACTTTGCTAAAGTAAAGACAAAGTGCGGTCTCTGAATCTGGCCCTAATACTTCGTTATGTGATTCTACTATAATCTAGCTAGACGAGTCAATTCGCTGTAGTACTCGTATAGATAACAGTAAATGGTACTTTATATTTACGTTCGTGATTAAAATTTGTAACTTCTTAATATAGGTATATTACTTTATCTTATTGAAATCATACCGTACAACCATTTAAGTCATATTTAGCAAATTGTGTGTTCAACAATACAAATTTCGGTCATGTACGACAAATGTTTAAAACCGAATTTGCTCTCAATCTGTAATAGTATTCTTGAGTAGTTTTAATTTTCTTTCGATATCATTATTGCTTAAAGGTATACTTGTGATTTCTGTGTTGAAAAGATTATATCATTTATTTCATAATATTCGTTAGTTTTGATAATGCTTTAACAACTATTCTAAATTGAATTTGTAGTCATTAAAGTGCAGTTTCCAATTACATAGCCATAAGGGCAACAGATAAAATGATTATTAAATCATTCATAGAAATAGCTAAAATCATACATAGAATTGAACATGGAGTAAAAATATTTATTTCAACTTTACTTATTTGCCGCAACCACAGTCAATGCAAGATAAAACACATTACTATAGTGGCAGTTTGCAACCATTCTGCGATCCGTTAGACGATCATCTACTTTTTCTATGTGCGCTTTGTGAACTTAGTTACTGGAACTATTTACCAAACAGTATTATCAGAGTATTTGATACAAGTTTAAAATTCATTAATATCTTTTATAGAGTATTAAAGGTGTTATCTAAACTTATTGTCATAGAAAACAACCGAATCATGTTTAGTTAGGATAAGATCTATAGTGAAATCGCAGTTATTGAGTATAGTTTCAAAAACATGTGTAATAATATTTTAGTTGTTGCTTACTGTAATATTGAGAATTATAAATATGTATGTAGTAACACAACATTTATTTCAAGGTGATACAAACAGGTATGAATACTATCATGTCTCTGAAAGTTAAGTTGACCAATGTCCTCACTTAAAGTCTATGAGTAAAACTGAATTTGGCTATTAAGCTACACGATGATGTTATAATGAGTATTTCTGTCAAAGTTCCTCATTTGAGCAAACAACTACTTTTGACACTATCTGCTACCCGTTCACCCTAGACAACTGCCACAATCTTTTTTTGAAAACATCATGTGACTAAAATAAGAAAGAACATTCTAGAAAAAATATTTCTGTTATTTTATTAAATCGTTACACTTTAATGTATTCTAATGAAGGCGACATGCTAACAGCGATTAACTATGATTTTATAGACGAAATATTACAGATATTACACACAAATACTTTTGATGATGATAACAGATTACAAGTAAATGACATTCAAAACAGAACCTTAAACCTAGGTAAATTGCATTTAATATCTGTCATATTAATCATGATCTTATTATATTTTGTTAATTTACATTATATTGCTGAGATTCTTATTCAATATAGATATCTTCAATTGGGTACGCCGTCTCTATGAATTTTTGATAAAACCTCTGGAATGCTCGCCTGAAAAAAAAACAATCAAAATATTTGATTAATTTTATTACGAACTGCAGTTATATTATAATTCGTACATTTTATCTATATTTTTAAAAAATTAATAATTATTTACCAAAAATAATAAATCCTTTATAGGGTACAATAACAAGTGTGTCACATGTCACGATAGAGTACAAGTTTTTTACTACATTACCGTGATACAGAACACTCAGACTCCAAATAATTGTCTGTAGTTGAAATAACGAACATTTTGAATTCAAGCAAGGCAAGGTTTAGGAATCTGCACGTATGATATCTAATCCGATAAAAGTCTTTTATAGCATAAATATAGGTATAAACGACCATCTTACCCTACAGCTTCAGCCACAGGCCTTGTTGATTCTTGTCCTCTGAAGACGTGACAGGCAAATCTTTGCAGCGTTGGATGCTTAGTGATGAACCCTAAGTACCGATGATCACGTGGGTGAAACGCGCAAAACGATACATTCTTTAACGAATAGAAGTAGTCGATGCAAGGTCCACTTCTGTTTCTCTGTAAATTATAATTCTTATTAGTATCACAGCTGATTATATTTTAATTATTCATTCTAGGTGGTTTTCTTGGAAGACAAACAGGCTCAACAAAAGTGGCCATCATAAAAGTGCGGTACCTAAAGTTGATCTAATCATCTGTTTTTACCAACGTGATGAGACTCATGAGTTTTGTTTAGTGTAGATTAGCTTTTGTGATAAGTATGTTTTACGCAGCCACCTAGGTGATGCTATCTTTTTGATAACTGTTTTTATTTATTGATTTGACAAGTTTTAAATTTCAATTATGAGTAAATAAATAATTGGGCTTATGTTAAAGAATGTTACAAGGATACTGAAACTGTATTATCCCACGGATTACTGGCTTACAACTACTGGAGTAAAGTAAAAATGTATTTCAAAATCTCTTCTAAAGATAACTTGCTAAAGAAACTCCATTATTATCATTGCTTTGTTTTCTTTCTTACGTTCCAAAAAGAGCAAACTAGTTAAGTTTAGGAATCCCCCACATTATGACAACAGTTTTTTCCAAATTATTATAGACAAAATTGAGAGAACATACATATTTGCAATAGGGTTTGTGTCATCATTTACGAAATTCAAAAGCTGATGTTCTATTTTATTATTGTATACCGTAAAATAATTAAAAACAGAAAAGTTGTTCGATACTACATCAACCAATAAATATGATTACATTCGTTAGTATAATAGTGATACGTTATGATAAACTAGCCGTAGTCATAATACATTGAAAAACTTCACACCTACATAGATTCTTTAAAATATTAGTAATTTCGTTGCGATCTACATTCTTAAGTGGTCACGTATGTTCTGCCTATTTATTATTTCAGTAAGTTGTTTCTTTCAAAGCAGTTTATATGAAAATAAATTAGATTGCTGGAATATTGAACGTGTTAAATATTGTAAACTGATGAGTCTATCATTCAGTTCCCCTCATGTTTCATATTTTATTATGCAAACATTATATGATTAATTGAAAAGTTACGGAGAATCGGGGAGCTTTTTCAAGACTTTTTTCTTAGGTTGCTGTTTATATTAAGCAACTGTTTATTAGGGTTTATGTAAATTACAATCAGTATCAGCAAGCAGAGTATAATAGCTTTTGTACTTAGTTAGAGTAAATAAAAGTATTTTGTAATAGTTTTATAATAAAAATGTGTAAAAGTATTTATTATTTTATACAAATCTACATATTTTTTTTGCCAATAAAAACAGGAAAGGTATCTTTAATGAAGAAATTTCTTGCGCGAGATGGTTTGAATAGATCAGCAGGTGTCGTTTCCCATTGCATTTGGGCAAAGAGTATCGTAATTGCTTAGAAACGATCCTTTTAACGTTTTTATTATACGTGTTAATTGTGATTCATTTATACTTTTTACATGTAGAGTATAGAACAATAAAAATCCGTGTTACGACACCGACATACTTAAAAGTGTCTATAAAAACTTGGGGTTAAATATGGCATTACGTATTCATAGCGAAAACGTGATAAAAAACATTTACGGATCGGTCTGAGAATCAGACCCTAAATTAGGGTATTAAAATTCTTGTTACGATACAAAATGCTACATTATCAAAGACCACTCAGACTACACTTAATCATTATGTATTAAAACAAAATTGTAACAGAGAAAAAATACAATTCAGTTCTGCGTATGTCTTTTTGCTAGAAAGTAAACATAGCAGGGCAATTAGTGCAAAGAACCGTCAGCCATTGGGGCAGAAGGGTTCAGGAATGGCTAGCGGAAGACGCACGGTGTTCCAATCTTTTACAGAAAAACAGCCATTCTAGTTAAGACAACGGAAAACCTATGGTTAAAGGAGCCATATGACTGCATGTGTAAATATTTGAAGGAGCCTAAGCCCAGCAGTAGACATCTGTTCAACGATACTTTATGATGGTTTTATATTGAACTAGCTGACCCGTGCCCACTTCGTTGGGCGGCGAAAAAAACGTTATTAAGCATCCCTTTTTTAAACATATTTTATTACTGCTCCACTTCTATTAGTAATAGCTTGATATTATGTAGCTTATGACACTCCCCGATAAATGGACTATTCAACACAGAAATAATTTTAAAAATCGGTTCAGTAGATCCAGAGATTACCCCCTACAACGTCACAAACACACAAACTTTACCCCTTTATAATGTTAGTGTAGATAAAAGTAAAGAAATAAAAATATATACTTACGTCGGGTTTCGATCGATCAACCATTCGTAGTCCTTGATCTGATACTTCTAAAATGCAAGGCTGTATAGTGGGATCTCCATTGCTTTCTCCGACAATTTTTTTAACAGCTTGACACACCACTCCTGTTCCTTTGTGAGCTAAAGTTTCAACTGAACCCATATACCTAATTACAAAATTTAAAAAGTTATTATTCAAATATTTGTATAATAATTTCAAATGGATTAACCTACAAGTTGAAAGACTTACCCTAATAAATATCTTTCTCGCTTTACTTTAGCGTTTGCTGGGTCAAAGTCGTTATAATCCATATCTACAGCGTATGCTGAAGGAAAAATTCCTTGTTGACCAGTCCTAAGATTAACCCCTAAAATAAATATGCATCAGTAAGTACTACATCATTTTGTGTTCTTAATTGACATTTTAAAATGCAGTATATTTCGGACAATTTGTTGCAGTAGCACCTTACCTTCGCACCATAAATCATCAGCTTCCTTTTGCACATAAATGGGATCTCCAATTTCAACTTCGATTTCATCGTGATGTCTAGGATTAAACTTGTGTAGGCCTCTATGTGTCGCTTCGAGCATCTCAAGTTGACTGTGTGGGACTGTTGTCATATTCCCAGCAAAATTAAGTCCACTAATACTGCAACTTGATGATGGGGAAACTGCAAAATGGTTCGGAATTTAGTAGCTGCACTTTGAACTGTAGAAAATCTTCAAATATTGTAAATTTTGTTTAATCTTTCGTTGTATATTTTAATTTGGGTTTACTTACCATTTTGTTGTAACGGTGTAGGTGATAAACTCTTCGGTCCTGTATCAATGGGTGAGTGCGCAGTACTGTGCCCGCTATCAACATCACCCAAGCTCTGCAGTCGTTCTGAATCGGGACTGGAGTCTTCGTCTAGTAAGTAACCGCATTTGAGAACGAGAAGAGGCCGCCCGTGACATCCTGGTCTGATGAGTAGACCCGTGAGAGCACCTAGTTCATCTGCTAAAGATGCAGGTTGCTGCTGACTGCATGCTAAAATGTTTGCTGAAATTATTAAAAAAATAAACAGAATGATTAATAATTTCCTAGTTGTTTAATCGAATAATGAATAATTTAATAAATTAATCGAATATTTGGAGTATTTTATATTATTTATCTTTTTTCTTTTTTAAGTATTCTGTTTGTAAAAGACTCTAAGAAACTTGCTCTGTTTTATTTTTCTAATTAAGTTAAAAAAATCTAATGCTTGGCGCACTTTGACGTATACTGTGATGAAATAATACTATTCAAATAATTCTATATTATTCAAATAATATATTATATTATTTTTATTGTATTGTATTGTTTAAATGCCAAAAGTTAAATGAATTAGCTATTCCGTTTTTAAACTATTAAGTTTCAAGAACTTTTGGCGTATAATTATATTATGGTCTTTACCTATGAAATTGCCGTTTTATTTCTGCGCAGTCTTTATTTAGCCTATAAGTACATTTTTTTAAACATAAATACCTATTGTTTAAATTCTTTTTATTATTCTTTATACTTAAATAAGGATATCTAAAATATACCGAAAGTAAATAACTGTAGTTACCAGTAATTCAGCTTTAGAGTAAAATAATTTAGGTAAGTATACTCATAGCTCTAACGCCTATTATTTAAAGCTTTTAATACCTTGTGTTTGTTTTTAACTTTTATTTGTTATACGTATGTATTTTATTTTTTGTGAGATTATGTGAGAGTCTTTCCGTGTGGTGACGGAGTAAGAATACAATATGTCACTACCTCATGTCATCCCATATTCGTGAATATTATCTTTACGAAGTAATAAGAAGGAAAACTTGAAATTAAACCCTATACCAATCCGTCTGGCCAGCGTGGTATTAGTAGGCCAAGTATACCTCCTTCATGGGAGGAGGCCCCTCCCTGCAGTGGGACATTAATGGGATGTTAAGGTGATGTGAGTGTACTTGTAAATGGGTTTAGTTTATCTTAGTTACATCTACGTATAGTTTTGTGTGTCTCTAGATGTAGGGCCTTGTTCGTGTGTATATTAGGAGACAGTCGCTACAGCTGTATAATAATAGATGATGAAAGTTCTGACCATTTTCGACTAAAGCAATCATAATAAATAAATATATTGTAGAGAGAATTGAAATATTATAAATAAAATACAATCTATACTTATAATAAAACTGTAGAGAGATTAATTCTGTACATTGAATATATGTTAAAAAATAATATTGGAGGATGAATGGTGATCGATACTAATGCCAAAAATGCAATCAATAAATTTTTTGTCTGTCTGTCTGTCTGTCTGTATGTGCACGCATGGGTCAAAAAATACTGAAGGCATTTTAACCAAACTTGGTACGATTGTAGTCCATACTCCTGGGCAGGTTATAGGCTGTATAACATAACGCTAAGACACATAGGAGCTGAGCAGTGACAAAAAATTTGAAGCAAGTCGGTTGAAAAAACGCGCGTTCGAGCTCTTATCATCGCATACGTTGATCATACGCCAAAAATATGTATTACAAAAATAATGGTCTTCAAAAGATGTACAAAAAAGTCCTGAATAGTATATATCTATCTTTTATATATTAGCCACAATAACCTGTTTAATCGTTAGGGTTTTCTTCAAAGTGTTTTAAATACATAAATATATTGTAATTTGCATAGACATATCTTTTTCAAACTCCCATATTTCAAAAGTACACTTTAATAACTTATTCATAAAAAAAAAGTTATAGAAATCGGTTTATAAACACACAAGATATAGATGAAAGAAAATTTCCAAATGTCGCCGCGCCAGTATGAGTGCGGATGTACGGTTGATTTTTGTTTAACGTCGGAAACGGCCAACCGGTGCATCTATATAATTTCATTCACATTGACTCTTAATGCGAATGGACGTGGTTCTTATTGACTCTTCTCGGAATAAGCGCGCTTTAGATATTAAAATACATAGATACGTAGTTTTTAGGTATTAAGTTTAAAGTAGGTAATCTATCTATCTATACTATAATAAAACAATCGGAATCGGATAATTAATACTCGAGATATCGCTAGATCTCTTTATTAGAACAGTCCAATACAAATCAGGGGTCATGAAAAATGGATTTGGTTCAATGTTTAATGAATTTAAATTTCGTTTCCTTTGTTCACGAGATGGCGTTACCAGTAGTAATCATGAAATAAATGAGTTTTTAAATAATCTATAACTATTTTATTATTAAGTGCTATTAATAAGTTATTCCTTTTAAATGTTAATAAAATTAACCATGAATCGTATGTGTAATATCAATTATAAGTCTTCATGCCTTTAAAAATATCAGTTTAACGGACACAAAGAACATCCAGACTAAGGACAATAGTTTGTGTTTCACAAATTGTCCTCCATGAGAATCGAACCCGCGACCTCATGCACGCCAGCCATGTAATGCGACCGCCGCGCCACCGAGGCAGGTAATTCTGCCGCACCATAACGTGGCGTGCAAATGTATTTATTCATAATTAATTAGCGATTATCCGTGTGGTGACGGAGCAAGAATACAATATGTCACCTCCCCATCTCATCCCATGGGTGGCGTAAAACCGATTAAGGGACTATCGGTGAATATTATCTTTACGAAATAAAAATGAAGGAAAACTTGAAATTAAACCCTATACCAATCCGACTGGCCAACGTGGTATTAGTAGGCCAAGTATCCCTCCGTCACGGGAGGAGGCGCGTCCTTGCAGTGGGACATTAATGGGCTGTTATGATGAAATAAGCGATGTCATTTATTTTAACTTACAAATTTGGCAACAGATGGCATTGTGCCTGTGGTGTCATTTTCAGTATCGCGGTATTAAGATTTTCCTTGAAAGAATGACGTTCGCTCATGTCTTTCAGTATAAGGTTAGACACAGTCTTCAGCATAGATCTGTCTTTGTAAAGGTCTGTTTTTGAAAAGGTTTTGGTTCGTTCGTTAATTTTACAATTAGTGTGTAGGTATATCTGTTTGTTATAAGGTTTATAAAACGATTTTTCAGTAATAAATCGAATTGCGAAGTAAGTAACATCCGCCACGCGAACGAAGTCGCGGGCACAGCAGCTAGTTAGAAATAAATATTACAAACCGCAAATAGTATGAAAAAATTATTTGTTTTGTTTGTGTTCGTATCATGATAACAGCCCATTAATGTCCCACTGCAAGGACGGGGCTCCTTCCGTGATGGAGGGATACTTGGCCTACGAAGACCACGGTGGCAAGACGGATTGGTATAGGGCTTAATTTCAAATTTTGCTTCTTTTTTATTTGGTAAAGATAATATCCACGGATAGTCCCTTAGTCGGTTTTTACGACACCCATGCATGGGATGAGATGGGATAGTGACGTATTGTATTCTTACTTCGTCACCATACGGACACACAGTCCGTATATGGCGTATAGCTCACTTGAAATGATGAGGGAACTGACCTTACAGTCTTTATTGACTACTAGCAGAACCTACTCTTATAATCAACAGACCTGAACTGATACAAGAGCACATAGCATCACAGCAGAAACGACGTTGCTATCGTCCAGTGATTTACTCTGAATTTCTACGATATTGTACTTATGCATACAATGCACGTTGTGCTAGTGTGGACAAGTCTACGAGTCCCGTTAGTGAAGTACTGATCAGTAGCACAACACCTAAAACGCTATACAGATAAGCATTGACGATGCAGGCTTACGAGGAAAACATGACACTGTTGATGGAGCTAAATGGGTTTATAGACAGGCATTATTTTGCCTAAAGTAATAATATAATTTATGCCTTTAATTTTCTTAAACATTGAGAGGTTGTAATCGATTAGACTATGTAGGCAAAGAAAAAATATAATTATAATATTATGTCTATACCTAGTTTAAATACTAACAACATCCTATGAAAAGAAGCTATAAATTAATAATTAATTTATTCAAGAAGTCATTCTATGATAAAGAAGTATTAAGTTAGTTGTCCTTAGAACTAAACCTTAATGTATTTATATGTTAATTCTTATACAAAATGTTTAATTCTTTCGACGTGTTATTGACGTGTGCACACGTCAAAATTATTTAAAATATTAAGTAAACCGTCAATTTATTAACTCCACTCTTCGACCGTCTGGTTATTACAGAGTGCTACCATCCCATCGCATGCAGTATAAATGTTAAAAGGCGATTACTTAGTACCTGAATCTACCTTCGCAGCGTGTATCTGTAAGATCAGTTTCCCTTCATGTCTGAATGACACTTGTTCATGCAGTGGGGCGTTCATAAAGTTATATGATGATCAGGTTATTGTAAATATATTTGAGAACAAAGTCTGTTAAACTTTAAATCAATATAGCAGCTAAAATAAACTTTTCAATGTTAAAAGTTCAAAGATCACGAAGTATTAAAAATATATTCAATATCAAGGTTCGCAAAGCTTAACTTAGTCGCCAGCATACCCGTACTAATAATAGTCGCTGAAGCGCAGTTGCAATATCTGACCAAATTCTATTTCTGTAGGCGCTAGCAAACTTAGACACTGACCCTCAAGTTTTGAATGTCGCGAATGTAAACAAGAGACACAGTAAGGTAATATTATTGATACTCACATTTCTTATTTTTAGGAATCTCTGGAAGCTTTCTTCTTCTCCTTTCACCATTTGTAAATGATTGATGGTGTGGACTACGCTGCGTTTCAGTTATATCAGGCTGTGGTGTAGGCGACACGACACCTTCGTTAAGTGTAGTCGTTCCTTCTTTATCCATACATCTTTGATCATCGTCCGGCGAGTTTTCACTTTTTGATGACGGTGAATCATCTTCGAAACCCACATTTGGCACTAATCTGAAATAATTAACAAGTTATTAATAGATATATACAAAGCACTGTACCGCTTTATTCAATTTAAGGACTGACGTGTATATTAATACGACATTGCAACTAGGATTGGTATTGAGCTCACATGACAGATGGCTACGATAGATTTTAATACTGAGTTAAATACTAAAGGGGTGTTTAGCTGAGTTTACGCAAAAATTATATGTGAATAGTACTTACGAATAAAACGGCGTCGGGGCCTTTATGTGTTGTGGTAATCTGTCGAATACTCGGCGAAATTCTTCAAACTCGCTATCGGCCATGTCGCTTTACACCTGATTGTTGGTGAAAGAGAGTGTCGCATGCGCGACTGGCCCCCCGCAACTATATCGACCGACTGTAGGGAACGAGGTATGTAGTGCGCATGTACAACCCTAGTGCGCGAACAGTGTCACCCCATGGCGCAAGTATGCATGTGTTACCCCTACACTAAGATTGTAAATAAAGCGCCACTATGATGCATCAGCGGGAAATCCATTCAGCCCCGCTCTCTCTCTAATTGCATTAGAGTAATGTGTCTTGCGAAATCTGATCTTTGTTACTTTTATTTTTAATTTAGATTTTTTATTTAAATTCGAAAAGTTTTTTTATATAAATAAATGTATCGTTAATTTTAAATATACATTTCAATGATATATAGGTATTAGGTAGTTTGTAAATTAAAAATAACATAATTTCTATTTTTATTACATTAATAAAAAAAATACAAAACATTTAAACTCTTTATTGGGAAAATATTATTTCTCCCAATATTAAAAGACATTATCTCTGATGTTTTTTTATATTGTACTATGAAATAAAAAAGGTATTTTTTATTTAAATTTATATTTTATTGGGCGTGGCGAAACTATCATATAAAGAAAGGACGTCTTAGTTGTACTAGACAATTAGACAACACCTACCCTTGTCTACACTGCTTGAAAGTTATTTCATTGACCATCGTTATTGTGTGCAGTATACAGGATGGCTCATTCAAAAGGGTCAGTATGGGAAAGTCTTAAACTATAAGTCATACGAAGATTTGTTCTTAGGAACCATGACACCGATTTTGATAAAAAGAAAAACTGCATTCATACATTTGAAAAAAATACTGCACCCAGTCGGGAATCGAACCCGGTTGTTTTGCAAAAGTAAACTTATACTTTTTCTATTTAAATATCGATTCTGTAGGTCTTAAGCAGTAAATATCTCTATGAAACATTATGTCTAAAATGAATAAAATGCATTGTTTTCACATACTTTAATTTATCATAGTAGGTATTCGATATGGCCACCGTTGTTCGAGGTCGCCCCACTTAACGCCTCTAGACTATTTCTTGTTGGGTTACGTTAAGGATGAATTGTGCAAAACAAACTATGATAACGTTGAAGACCTTTTAGGTCAGCCAAAAAGTCAATTTTAACGCAAACTCACCACATGAAAATACAAAATGCAATTTACCTAACAAGATCGTTACCTAAACGTGGCCACTTCGAATACCTACTATGATAAATTTAAGTATTTGAAAACAATGCATTTTATTAATTTTAGACATAATGTTTCATAGAGATATTTACTGCTTAAGACCTACAGAATCGATATTTAAATAGAAAAAAGTAAAATTTTATTTTTGCAAAACAACCGGGTTCGATTCCCGACTGGGTGCAGTATCTTTTTCAAATGTATGAATGCAGTTTTTCTTTTTATCAAAATCGGTGACATGGTTCCTAAGAACAAATCTTCGTATGACTTATAGTTTAAGACTTTGCCATACTGACCCATTTGAATGAGCCACCCTGTATATTTATTATACTTATTGAAAGGTAGGAAAGATCAATATGGCAAATTACCTTGGTTATTTACTATAATATTTTTTTTGTGTTTTAGTTACAGGCTCATTACTTACTTTAAATTTACCGAACTCATAGGTGCAAGTACTTTTATGCTTCAATACTCAATACGTTTATTGCACCATAATGTACACTGGGCCGCAATGGAAACGGGTCGCTTACAAAAACCCTAATAACTTCCAAAATATTGGAGCTAGCTTTATGAAATAAAGACTAAATGATACAAAATTTAATCACAAACAATCCCGCAAGTAAAATCTTTCAAGTTATTTTTGATTGTTGTATTAAATCCATAAATTAAAAATAAAGACAAAATTTTTAAATTTTAACAACAGTTTCAAAACCACTTTCTTTACTCTTTTTTCTGTTATATTATGAAAAAGACGCATTTTATATACAAAAATTTGATAATCTGATCAAATTAGCATAAAAACATGCTGCTAACCCCTGAAGAGTCTACAAGGATTCCAGAAATGCTAGAAAAATGACGTAGTCATCGTTATATAGCGAGAACTGTTATTTTATAGCTCTCAATCCTTCGAAAAGTACTCCAGCCATTAGAAGACACTGTATCCAACGCGCGCAGACCAAGATCAGAACCAACAGCGTGCACAAAAACACAAGAGGATCGTTAGATGGTGTCGAGAATGTTGAGAAATCGATTTCAAACGGCTGTTGTAGTCAAAAATCACTTGCTACGTGCTCGAGAAAGCAATCCAAGCCCTTGTATAGTGAGGCAGTGTCTAGATGAAGCAAAATTACAGTCCTAGACCTGCAAATATTCGTCAACTTGAAAGACAACATCAAAATTCAAGATAGAGTGATGATGAAAAATTCGTGAATAGCACTCATGGCTGCTTAGTTAAGGAAAATGTTTTCGATGAGTCGAGGTTTAAGTTATACAAGCACGATGGAAGGCTAAGAGTCTGGAAAAGTTCAGGAAACCTGTATAACCAAGCTTACATTGAAGAGAAAGTACCTTTTGTCGAAGGCACTGTACACGTGTGGGCTGGAATTTCTTCTGAAAGCCGCACCGAGCTATTAGTGACATAAAAAGGTACTTTAATTGCAGAGTGGTACTTGAATGAAATCATTAATGATTATGATGGCTCATTTTTGGTAAACATCGGCTAAAAAGGCACCTTTATGGAACTCAACGCTCGTCTTCATACAGATTTCATAGTGTTAAAGTTCCGTAAAGATGTCGCTATTACACGTATGAAGTGGCCAGCACGGAACCCAGACTTGAAACTAATCCAGCATGCTTGGGACGTATTGGATCGATGAGTAGAACATCAATATTTCCCTCTTATCACCGTTTGTGAACTCAAAGAAGCAGTGATAGAGAAATGGGGGTATTTTCATCAGAATTCAATTAAAAACCAAATGGAAAGCATTCAAAACCAGATGACAGCTGTATTAACAACTTCTGATAATAATACAGCGTATTAAATAAGTGAAAATTTCATTTTTTATACCTTTTATCTGTTTTCGACATCTAATAAAAGTGTCCATTTTTATTTAAATAACTTTTGTCCAAAATATAATAAACAATCTGTAATTTTTATTACTTCCATATAAGGACTATTAAATTATCTTTATTTTAGTGTTTATTTCATAAAGCTAGCTCCAATATTTTGGAAGTTATTAAGGTTTATGTAAGTGACCCGTTTTCATTGCTGCCCAGTGTAGTTACAGTTCTTACATAATATACACAGTATATAAAACATCATTATGAACCCTGTCAGGCACAGCGTACGCAGGAGAGAGGAAGACTATTATTTTAAATTACTTATAATTGAATAATTATAAGTAATTTAAAATAATAGTCTTATTAGCAAAAATAGAATAATGAATTAAACTTATACTTAATATAATTTTATTTTACAATGAATTTAATGTTTCATTTACTTACTCCAGCATTCTGTCATAAACAAAGGAATACTGCTGCAGTAAACAAGCTTCCTCCTAAAAGCAAGTGCTCTCAACGTTTCTAAGCTTCTCTCGTCATGAAATTACTGAAGTAAATAAAAGTTTAAAAATCTGTATAATGTTTATTTTTTAATATTTTACTTACTCTTCAACAAAATATTACAGTACCTAACTATAGTTTTTTTCTATGTTTAAGGTTATTAACGATGCATGACTTTGAATATTTGCCAGACTATCAAGTCTAAGCCCAGACCTAGACATAAGAATAAAACAACATTAGGTTCGTAAGAATCTTAACGTTTCCTATTGTGACCGAACGGTGAAGAGGCTTAATATGTTGACACAACTCTTGGGACGTGCCCGCTTTCAGACCGTACGGATGAGTGATTACTGTCCAAAGTAAATAGTCACTGGCTTCGTCAGTACCTATTTATATAGAAATGTAGTTACATACGTAGTAGTTTTTACAATTATTTTTTAGAGGAGCTGAGTAACCTTGATCCTTTTTCAATTACTTGTAGTGACTGCTTAAGAAACTAGAAAATTATACGAAATTATGTTGACGCCTTGCGTTCTATTGCTTTTATTTGGGTTCAAGTCCTATAGAAAAACTATGTAATCAGGCCGAAAATAATCATCGAACGCGTTTTATAACTGCGTACACTGTATATATTGCAGTTTATATAAGCTACAATTTACTAAAAACAAACTTATATGTCTGTATATTTGTGCAATTAAGAAGAAAATTCATATTTCGGCGTTTTTAAATCTGTAATTTTGCAAACAGCAATTTAGAATAACTGCTGAGCACAGTAATGTGCACTTTTAACAAACGCGTTGCGCTTTGTTCACACGACAGAGACTTAACTGAACGATTTAACTCACAGTTTTAACTGATATTTTTATAAGATAAAACCGTAGCAATAATTCGGACATGATGTCTTCTATGCTCCGTGTGGTGACAGAGTAAGAATACAATATGTCACCAACCCATCTCATCCCATGGGTGTCGTAAAAACCGACTAAGGGACTATCCGTGAATATTATCCTTACGAAATAAAAAGAAGGAAAACTGGAAATTAAACTCTATACCAATCCGTCTGGCCAGCGTGGTTAGTAGGCCAAGTATCCCTCCGTCACGGGAAGAGGCTCGTCCCTGCAGTGGGACCTTAATAGGCTGTTATGATTATGATGATGATGATGATGATGATGATGTACTGTCTTCCATAACAATATTCAACAGTTTTAACTTTGATCATTTGCTAGTAGTAAGCCTTGGTTTTATAGTTATAATTGAAATTTAAAAGCGAATTGAAACAGTTTCTAACTTAATTTATACCCAATAGGAAATCTTACAAGCGCACTTATTCAAGCAACTACCAAACAAAGTGTGAAACTTTGTAAAGGTGTTGTAAAAGCTTGGGTAATGACAAAGACTTGCGTTATTAGAAATCCACGCAAGAAGAGCTAACCCATTTAATTATGTCCATTATTTTTGCAGTATCCGTGTACTTATGTGGTAAGATGTGGAGATGTGGTAAGTAAGAATACAATATGTCGTTTGCGTAATTCACAAAGTTTACTCAAAGGTATAGCGTCTATTGTCTGTATAAAATTGTTAAATATCATCTTTAATTTAAAGGTAATGCTTCACGCTATAAATATAAATTCCTTCGTGTTAGGAAATAGAAACGTTTATTTATATTTCAATTTATATAATTTAAAAACTTACGAACAACAATAGAATGACAACATCAAATAACAAGATTTCTAACAAAATGGCCAATGAAAACCTGCCACATAGAACACATTTACATAGTCATAAGTTGTTGTTACTAGTAAGAAGAGATAGATGGCGCTTAGTTCAAAACGGTCAAGTACCGTTGCAAGTGCTTGACTGCCCCTATTAGCAAGACATCTGGGACGCAAGATAAGATGCAGTTTCAAGTACATCCTTAAAAATGTCAAACTACATAAATTTAAAAGTAAATGTATGGAAATATTTGGATTAGGTATCATAAGTTGGAAGAAACTACCTTAATTTTTAAATGCACTTATTTATCTATGAATAGCTTTTTGAATTATTATCAGACTTAAATGTCAGTTGAACGATATCATCATCATCATCATAACAGCCCACCAATGACTCTCTGCAGGGACGGGCCTCCTCCCGGGACGGAGGGACACTTGGCCTACTAATACCACGCTGGCCAGACGGATTAGTAGAGGGTTTAATTTAAGTTTTCCTTCTTTTTATTTCGTAAAGATATTATTCACAGATAGTCCTTTAGTCAGTTTTTACGACACCCATGGGATGAGATGGGGTAGTGACATTCTTACTCCGTCTCCACACGGAGAGTTTGAATTATTATCACGCTTTAAGCATATTATAAGAAAACTAGTGCGTTATAAAATGGTGGAGGTAGCAACGTGGGCGGGCGAACGTCACTCCGCAACCTTTAAAGCGCGTCAAAGTTAAGTTTTATACCTAGCCTAGGTAAGACAGAACTTTCGTACTTGTTACCTATAATGCATTCTTTTGTATTAATTGTTGGTTAAAGGTTTATACCATAGATGATATCATTCATATTTCTGTTTATAGGTACACCGGCTTCCAAAAAAGTCAATACCTAAATAATAATAATATGCAGTTAGAGTTTGAAACATTTCGAATAAACCCCTTGGGTTGTGGTTTGCTGTATTGTAATCGCCTCCACAAAAGAGTTAGTACTATGATTAATCACACATTATGTTAATATTGTAATTATTTATGTTAATACATACACATCAGTCAATCTCATCCCATGGATGTCGTAAAAACCGACTAAGGGACTAACCGTAAATATTATCTTTACGAAGTAAAAAGACGGAAAACTTGAAATTAAACCCTGTACCAATCCGTCTGGCTAGCGTGGTATTAGGAGGACAAGCATCCCTCCGTCACGGGAGGAGGCCCGTTCCTGCAGTGGGACATTAATGGGCTGTTATGATGATACACATTATACAGAGTTCAACTCAGACCAAAGCAAACATTCAAACACAAAAAGATTAGCATTGAGCAACATGTATGACAGAGACTTATTTGCATTAAGAATCATACTTGAGACATTTGCGTAGTAGCTAATAACTGCAGTAAGTAGGTATCTGTAAGTGTTCTAATACTTTCTAAGGCAGCAGTCCAATCACTCAGTAAAGATGCTTTTAGAAGTTTATAAAAAAGAATAAGTATTCAGAAGACCTTTGCATTGGTCTGGGTGTTTTCTATGTATAGTATGTATGTAACAACAAAAAAAAGTATTTTAGTATGTTTATCAGTTGTCTAATAGCCACAGTACAAGCTCTGCTTAGTTTGGGACTAGATGGCGTTGTGTAAAAGTGTGATGAATGTTATATATTTTTTTTTTAATATAACAAATTTCTAAGTACCCACTCAATATAATCTTATTAAAACATTACACAAAAGTAAATAAAACAATACAATTTCTCAATACAAGTAAAAATTAAATTTTCAAACGAGAATATTGTCGACAAATATTAATAACAAACATCAAATCGTTGCAAATCAGAAATACGCTTCGAGATGTCTCTGAGGAAATTGAATTAAAAGCGTCTCGTCGCTTTGAACTGAGTCTATCATTTATTTACGAGCTTTCAATGATATTTTGTAATCTATTGATGTACATTTACGAGGTCTATAGCGTAGTGGTTAGTATATTGATGCTACGCAAAGGTTTTGGATTCGATTCACACTTAATGCAAATCTTTGAGAGCACAAATTTAATTTAAAATGTTTTCTGGCACGGTACATGTTTACAAAAGGAAATTGTATATAATTTTAGTCTATAAACTTCAATATTGTATTGAGTATACACTTGTATTACTAATACTACTTACAGCCCACATTTGAAAAGAAGCTATTACTAAATTTGTTATTTTACTAACGCAATGTCTATTTCGTAAGAATACTTTACTGTAATGGACCATACAGAATATACATTACATTTATAAAAGAATACTTACTTGATAATAGGGGTAAAGTAGGTACACAGACTACAACAAGACTGTTAGTAGACAGATATATAGGTTATGTGGGGAACACACGGCGTCAATACCCTAACTCATTCGTCTGGGCCGTATACTTATTTTTTTTTTTTTTTTTATTTTTTTTTAAAAAATAAGATGGCTTAAATACTTGACATTACGACATGAAGCTCTGTATAGCAATCCAGCCAAGGCAACGTGGTATTAGTAGAAGTTTTCCTTCGTCAGAGGAATAGGCCCGTGCATGTGGTGTGTGCTGTGGTGCAATTCAATGAGATGTTATTTATTTTTTTTTTAAAAAGACAACTCCCGCACTAGGGATCATGCCCTGTGTCGCGGGGACCTTTTACAAACATCAATTAACGGACACAAAGAACACCCAGACCAGGACAATAATTTGTGGATCTCACAAATTATTGTCCTGCGTGGGGATCGAACCCACAACCTCTTGCACGGCAGCCGCTTGCGCTACCGTCGCGCCACCGAGGTCGTCGGCAATACTGGCAATTTTGCTAAAGAAAACTCTACATGAATTTATGAACTGCTTAATGGAAGATAAAATTATGAACGGCTATGCGTAGGACATAAATAATAATGATGATATACAATTGTTGAAAGAAGTCATCATTTCAGTGTGATTATAAAATAATGATTGATGAATATATGAATGTTTGTCTGAGCGTAGTATTACTTAATTGGCGAATTTTCCCTGTGATTGGAGGTAAACTTAATATCCCGCTACAAAAATAGGTCGTCTCTGAAGTGGGTCATATTAATTTTCTGTTATAATTACAACAGAACAATCATACAACCATAATAATACGATACTTAAGCTTCTTATTTCTTACGTCTTAGCTTTTAATATAAAAATATATTATCGGGAACGTTCAAAGAAGACAAACAACAGGCAACGCGTATTGAAATAAATAAGGTCTAATCAATAAACTTTCTGAATAAGTAAAACAATAGCATACGACACGTGTATTAAGGACAGACTTTGCTGACATCAATAGTTTTGTCTTTGTATTCAGTTTGAGAGCTTTTAATAATATGTTTTTTCTCTGTAATAGATTTTTGAGCAAATACAGCGGCAGAAAAGTGTGAAATATCGCATCTACTCAATTGCTGGCTGATAGGAAATCTATTATAAGAGTGGAGAGAAAGACTACCAAATAATATCATCATAATCATAACAGCCCATTAATGTCCCACTGCATGGAGGGGCGTCCTTCCATGACGGAGGGATATTTGGCCTACTAATACCACGCTGGCCAGGCGGATTGGTATAGGGTTTAATTTAAAATTTTCCTTCTTTTTTATTTCGTAAAGATAATATTCATGAATAGTCCCATAATCGGTTTTTACGATAACCATGGGATAAAATGGGGAGGTGACATATTCTATTCTTACTCCGGCACCACACGGATAATAAATCTTTAATATCCTCTTAATATGTTACTGAAAGAAGTCAACGAAGTTTTTTATATAGACCGAATAATGTTATGAAGTTCTGAATTATGAATTCTTTTGTAAACTTAAAGAAAGAATTATTTATTAAGTTTACTACGTTTTAATTAATAAAACTGTTTGTACTTAACAACAACAAAAAAAAACTAAAACACCGACAGGAGAATCGACGAAACCTTATAATAAAACCTACGTAATATCTTTTACACGGATGGTTCACGAAAATTATTTATTTTTTTAAACAAACAAAATTACTTTCAAACAATTTTTGTTTGAAAATGAATGGATCAAACAAATTTTTGAGTTTCTTTTCAAAGGTTAACAAATTGAGATTACATAATATAAAGAAAATCACGATAACATGGAGACCTGCGTCATTCAAGTTTTTACCGCAGGCTGTCGTTAATGAACACGATGAAAAAGAGTTGGACTAAAAGCTCCATTGTGAAGATTTGCTTTAAAATGTCTTATGTAGGTATGCTAGAATGTTTAATAGTCATGTTGATTTTGACTTGGTTGCGAATCTAATTCGCTATGTTAAGCAAGAAACATAGACTAATCGAAACAATTAATAACCTCTTTAGTTCTCCAAACAAAATACTAAAATTAAAAAAGTTAAAAAAATATTTACGGACATCTCTACACAGCGCCATCTGTTCCAAAGTAAGCTAGGCTTAACCTGCTTATGTTATGGGTAACAGAACAACGTATATTAATACTTATAATATGTACTTTTCTTTTGTAAATACATACTTATTATACATAGAAACAATCATACCAATGAAAATAATCATGTTCATGCACACAAAGATTTGTATTGAGCGGAAATCGAACCCAAGACCTCTGCGTAGCAGCCATGTAATATACCGACTACGCAACAGAGATCGTCAAAACTAAACTAAATTTAACTTGCAACGTTCACAGCATTTAAAATGATATGAATATACTAATAAAATCTTAATTACTGCTACTGAATAGTTGTCTGGTTCACAGAACGCCATATAACATAGATCAGGGTAATTTCCATATAAGCTCTGGAATATGTATAATGTTAACTAATAATGGTTAGTTGATTAAATGTTAATTTTCCAAGCTAACGAGCCATGAATGCTTAAGATAGAACGTCATCAAAGAATGAGCTTTGTGATAGTCATGCAAAGGCGACACGATGTCATGAGGGTCGTATCAGTATTCACGTTGTAAAAGCTGTTATACCAACAGAAATATGTAAGTTAACTTAATTTAAGTACTTCGAATTTATATTTTGACGAATTTTACTTTTGACGACCTCTGTGGCGTAGTGGTTATATAACATAACTGCTACGCAGAGGTCTCCGGTTCGATTTCCGCTCAATGCAAATCTTTGTGTGCATGATCATTATTATTTGCATTGTTCTGAGTGTTTCTATGTATAATATGTAGGTATGTTTTTATATATTTATAATTAACAATCAATTTTTTTTAACTTATACAATTTAATTAAATGAAAATGCTTAGTGGTCGAATCAGACCGATTTTGATATTCATCAAATTGGACAAAAATTAAATAAGTTTAGGAATAAAACAATATTCCTTCTCGGCACATTACAGCTGGAATGAATGTGGGTTTAGTCCGTTTGATTGACATGGCATTGACAGCCCTCAGTGCTGTGAATTCCGTTTGGAAAGCCACACATTATATAAAATAGGTTGGTTGTGTTTTACTCGTATCCCACAAAGACTACGACAACAAATTTTGATTCTGTTGTACAAAAACTTCATACCGTTCTTTGTTACTCAAGGGTCAAAAGCAATGGCTTTCTATTATCCTAAAGATATAACGTCAAAAACTGTATGACCTTGTCTCACTCTTTTTTATAAGACACACTAGGTTTTGCCCGCGACTCCGCTCGCGTTAAATTCGGTGTAGCACTCTTTCCCTTTCCTGGGCAGAGAAGAAATAAATAAAAGAAAAAATTAGCCTATCCCATCCCTTCGACTATCTCCCCCTAACTTATATCCCTATAACTTAAAAAATCACGTCAGTTGGTCGTTCTGTTTTGCCGTCGAAGAAAGACAAACAGACATACTTTCCCATTTATAATGTTAGTTAGTATAGATACCGTTATCATTAAAATGAATTAGTATTTATCATTAAAATGAATTAGTGATACATTGGTAAACTAAACTGAATTATTTCCTGCAACCTTAACCATTACTTATGACATCTACATTTGCCGTGATTCGGGGCCAAAGTACTTTTCTACTAAAGATTTTTCCTAGCCGTCATGAATCGAAAAGTTTAGGCAAGTTATGCCGAACAATAATATTCAGCGTTGTGTCAGAAAGTCCCCAAAACGATGCCGACGACAGGAGCACTTCATCTTTCTTCACTGTTTTTGGACCTCTACCGTGCATAATTATTATGTAGTACACCGTAGTGATTTTGCTGCATTATTAATGGGTCGTTACCTAAGAAATTGCCGTTTTATTTCTGCACAGTCTTAAGACTCTATATTCTTTTAAATCATAAGTATATTGTTTAAATAATTTTTGTTATTTATGAAATATAGGATATACTAAAAGATAATAAATAAAAATAATTATTACTTGTATTATTAATAAACCTGTGAACATTGGTCCAATTTAAAACAGAGGATTTTCCCATTTTTGTTTAATTGTAACTTCTTCCCTGTTACTTTTTTTTCTTTGTTATAAAAGTTTGCCTTAATGTGCGCCATTACTTATACTTTTCATTCTATTATGTTTAATAATTATTGAAAAATCTAAGAAAATGTTAGTATGAAAAGTCTAACTTCTGATGAAATCCTTATCCAAACCAGCAATTTCATAGGTAAAGACTTATTGAAAGAAAGAAAGAAAGAAGAAAGAAAAAACATTTATTCAAACAAATTACACAGAAGCAGGTACACACAAAAACAATAAGAAAAAAAAAAAAACAAACATAGTACAACAAAATACCTTTGCCTCTGTGGCCATGAGTGTCTCATGGCTATGTTTAAAAAGGACCCTGGTTCAGCATTATGCCAGACGTCAAGTTAAACGTCTAGCGCTGGTTTTCAACCAGGACCTAAGAGAAGGCACGTCTGCCAAATATTGTGTGTCGTACCTCTCTATACGACAGCTTACATTAAAGGTAATAAATAGTACATATATAATTCCATAACAATAACAGAAATAAATAATAGATACTTGATAGATACTTGAAATATATAATAGATACTTGATAAGCATTAAATTAACAATATTAAAAATTTTATTAATTATGTAAAACTAAACTAAAATGTAAAAAAAATGTAAAACTAAATCGAAATAGGACATCACATTGCAATTGTTCATGATTATGACTGAGATTAAATAAAAGTATTGTTAATATATAAAGTTAATAAATAATAATATTGTTATCAACTGTTATTGAAAAGAGCCAGCTCTTCGTATATTAATGTTTTACTTAGCCTTTCTTACTACCACGCTGCGCTGTCCTGATAAAGGATTAGCTCCAGGTTACCGTTTGCTGAGTTTATTTTATGTTTTTCGTTTTTAAGTTTTCTTTTACAAAATCCACAGAGTTAAATTGATGGTTACATTTTGCATTACCTTTTAGTCACTACATCTATATCTATACTAATATTATAAAGAGGTAAAGTTTGTGTGTTTGTGAGATTGTGTGTTTGTGACGTTTTAGGAGGTAAGCTCTGAATCTACTGAACCGATTTTTAAAATTCTTTCTTTGTTAAATAGTCCAATTATCGGGGATTGTCATAGGTTATAATATCACGCTAAAACTACGGGTGGAGCAGTATAAAAAAATGTTTAAAAAAGCTTAATAATGTTTTTTTCGCCTCCCAACGAAGTGGGCGTGGGCTTGTGTCAGCTAGTAAATAATATTTTAATAAATCATTATATTATTTGATAACATAATACCTACTTTGATACGTAAGAATAAAGGAAGTGTCTATGATTAAAATAGCTTCTGAGTCTTGGCACTTACTCAATGAACTATTGTATTGTAGTTCAGGTTCAAAGTTACTCAGCATAATTATTACTCATCATTATGAATATATATATTACGAAACTATTTCAATAGCCAAACAAACTATATCTATAAGTACATTGATGGATTGATAGTGAGATACAGGATGTTGAACTTTTCACAAACAAATGTTCAATACTTGGTAATTTAATATTATGGTAATCATCTTAATTTCAAGTTTTCCTTCTTTTACTTCGTAAAGATAATATTCACGGATAGTCCCTTAGTCGGTTTTTACGACATCCATGGAATGAGATGGGGTGGTGAAATATTGTATTCTTACTCCGTCACCACACGGATAAGTACAAATTCGGTAATAACATATTAATATTGAGTGGCATAAAAGCGTCATAGTCATAAAGAATGACATGAAGGTCAATTTTGCTACAGAAGGAGCTGAATATCGTGTGGAGCGGAATGTTTTTAGTATAGACAGAAACTTGGTTGTGATCCTAAATTGCTGGCGATTGTTTAGCAGTGGCTACCACTTAACACAACTCATGACATTTCAATAAGCTCAGATAATAATAGGATAAATAATTATTGAAAATCTAAGAAAACGTTAGTTTGATAAATCTAACTTCTGATAAAATCTTCATACAAAACGGTGATTTCATAGGTATACAGACCTATTAATAACAAGAAACAAGGTTTTAGAAACCGAATTTTAAAAAGGCCATAAAAGTTGAAACCGCAACAAGTGGTCACCTATTCTTACTTACTATTTATTTGGTAGCACCAAGGATATAAAACAGTCGCTGTAAATAAATGGTTTTATTTTACTGCGGTAAATCTATCAACATTTATGTGTTGCTTCTTTACATTACCAGTACCATTGAGTCCTACAAATGTTTTTTAAAAAGCATTTGGCCAAAACGTCAAGCTGATGTCATCATCATCATCGTCCTCCTCCCATGATGGAGGGATACTTGGCCTACTAATGCCAAGCTGGCCAGACGGATTGGTATAGGGTTAAATTTCAAGTTTTCCTTCTTTTTATTTCGTAAAGATAATATTCACGGATAGTCCCTTAGTCGGTTTTTACGACACCCATGGGATGAGATGGGGTGGTGACATATTTTATTCTTACTCCGTCCCCACACGGAGATTATTTTGTTACTCCTATCCATTGTCTACATTCGTTCACTGTATGAAGGGACACATGTAGCAGTGCTATTTAATCAATATCAAATATGTGACATCATTTTCTGTGATGATCTAAGTATAATAACTTGAGATACTTGTTTAAAAAAAGTTTGTTTCATTTTGGCGTTAGGCGATAAAGGTGGAGATTTTATCTTCTTTGTGGTAAACGAGGGCACAACTATACAGTTCACAACCCACTTACTTGACCTGCACGAATCACTTTTCAATTATATTAAATAGAGTCTCTTTCAAAGAGTTTTTCCAAAGTGCTCTTACACATGCATCTCTCACATTAATGTTTGTTTGTGCATTACAGCGACATAGTAACAGGATAATTCAATAAGAGCTATTATTTTTAAGGCAACATCATCCCTACATTAAATATTAGTAAGCTTTTAAGTCCAATTTTGTCTTATTTAGCAGCTAGTAATTTATGGTATACTGTCTGTATAGTCTATAATCACTTAACAGATTTCTATGACATTCATGAATGAAATAAAGTTAAATCCTAAGCAAATTGATTAAATAATAAAAAAAATATGATGACATTATTCATAAAAATGTATTCATACAAAATATTAATACCATTATTTTAAAGAAAAACACGTTTAATTGCTAACAAAGTTTCTGTTCTATTCATAGCACAATTAGTAAGTCATCCGAAATCAAATACAATGTAATAAATGATCTGATATCCAGCACCATTAACGTGCGTCGTAACCCAAAATGTACCTACATCTTAATAAAGAAAAAATAAACAATATCATTGTAATACAGACTATAATATTATACGATCTTAGCACTAAAGAAACAGTAAGAATAAATGCCGGCCCCACTTCTTGATAATGAATGATAGGGGATGCTCTTTTCACTAAACAATGGTAATAAATACAGTGACTGGGCCGCTTAGCACCCGTCAGCCAACGGTTGCGAGGTATCAGGGCCGTGTTAAGATCTACCCTTACATAGGAAACTATTGCAGTGTGGGGTAGTTACCATATAAACTCAAGAACCTAATAGCGGCAAATCTTATTTCTTAAGAAAAAAATGGTTTAGGAATATTTTTTAGACTGTTTAGTGACAATCGTAAAATTACGCATTTACAAGCATACTATATTGACCCCTTTAAAATTATAACTACGTTTATCAAAAATGACTTCATTTAATATGAATGTAATAACAGATTGAATTGAATTTTCTCGAAACAAAATAAGATTTTCAAAGAAACAAAATAATAATTTGTTACTGAAGTGTGTCCGTGACTTTACGGTGAGAAAAGAGAACGTTTTCCAAGTTACTCCGAACACTTGATTCAGCCAATCAAATATACCCACCCTCCGACAAGTCTCCCGCGCCTCTTCTCTTTATAAGCGAACAAACCCCGAAGCAGGGCGCAGTATGTCCCAGTCGTTGCAGTGACACATTCACTAATTATACTTACTTTTATATAACATTTAACATAGTCATTACATAATTCGTTAACTCATTTAAAAACACATCAATCATCTCGCGTCATTTTTTCTCACGTAAATCTTAAAAATAAAAGTGAATTTCAATATTCATATTGAATCAATTAAACATTTATTTTAGTTTCAGAAAAAAATAAAATGAGTGGTTCTGGTAAAGGTCTTTTAGGGCTATGGTTGTACAGAAATGGTTCTGATTGGGAAGTTAAGAGCGAGGCGCAACATCACCCAAAGCTTGGTGATCTTCAGAATATCGCAATGCAACAACAACAGCAACAACATCAGTACACTGAAAGCGAGAGAACCTCAGTTATATTTACACTGAGAAATCAAGTTGGAGGACTCGTGAAAGCGCTTACTGTCTTTCAAGATTTGGGTATAAATGTCCTTCATATCGAATCAAGACAATCTGTTACTGAAGTTTCATCTGTAAGTTTATTTATATAAAACATAAAATAGAATAACACAATAATTGTACTATTAAGTCTATGCTAGATATAATGTGTTCTTATTCTCTGAAAAGCTATTTAAAATGCTGCGTGATAGCGTCATTCACATACTACTTAGTTTTAATTTGTATGTGTAGTTTAACACGAGCCCGCTGTAGTATGTAAATTACTTTGATGCTAATAAGCGGAAGAGTAAATATAATTCTATGCGACCTTTACCATTTAGAATATTGTTTACAGATTTGCATTTGTGCTGCACACAAGAACAATAAAATTGCACTCGCAGTTTTGTATTTGTACAAATTGATCATAGAATTTGTTTACTTTTTACCCATTCCTATAATAGTAGGAAAATCAATTCAATCAATTTAGATGTATTGTTTTTTTTACTCTTACCTCAGATATCACTTGTTAACTTAATCAATTAAAAAAAAAACCGCGTTTTTGTAAGGGTTTACTTTTTACTTAATTCCACAGACATTAAATCAAACTAATTCAACAGCTATATAAAAAACCAAGTTTCTGTTTAAAATTCATGTGCCTAAATTAAATTGCGCAATTGATAAATAAATATTACTATTATTCTGATTACTATAACTGATTATTATGCCGATTATAACATATTATAGTCGGCATAATAATCAGTTTTAACGCTCTAGAGACAGTATTTTAGTGACATTTAAAGTTATTAAAGCTTTAGTCTACTTTTGTTCTAACTTTAAATAAAATGGAAAATAAGGACAAACGCTAATGAATAAAAAAAAATATAACTTGGTTCAGGCTGACATCCTGGTAGATGTGGAGTGCGACGCTAATCGAATGGAGCAATTAAAGAGAATGCTTAAGCGTGAAGTGCAGGACTTAGAAGTTGTTTCTTCAAACACTGGCGAAGAGTTTCCACCGCCTACGCCATTGTCGGCTGCTGCTAGCTTTGGTAAATATAATTATTTGTTTTTTAAAATAGAAATAGATATCTCGACAAAGTTATCCAATACATCTAGTAATAAACTAATACTAAATGGAACATTTTACTTAAACGTTAAGTGAACAAAATCTGATTCTTTTCTCAATATTTCAATAATAAAATTTAGTACACAGTAAGTAATCCATTTTATAACTTAAACTTACTAAAATACAGACAGGTATTGCTATAGACACCTTTAATTCTATTACGTTTAAATGAGAAAGATCAGAATAAGATAAATGTTTACCCTTTCCGACTCAAGTACTCTTTACATATTCAGACGAGTTGCAGGTCTTACTACAAATAAGGTGAAGTAAAATGGTGTCGTAGAAAAGTTTGACGAAGTTCAGTTTGGGAGTCGGTGCGGTGCTATTATTTTCAAACACTCTCTTTTTAATAAATTTTATAGGCACTTACGTTTAATTGATGATGATCAACGAAATCAAGGAATTGCCTTTAAAAATCTATAATTTAATAAAATAATAAATCAATCAAAAAATTTAAATTGATTGTAAAACTTTTATAATTTGTCGAATAGCAATTTCTTTATCTAATTTATTATTCAAACAGTTCTTTTTTATTTGAGTATCTTTACAAAAGGGCTACATTTCAATTTCAAATAAAAATGGAAGAGCGTTGATTGAATATTTTCCTTTTTATAA
Organism: Schrankia costaestrigalis; assembly: GCA_905475405.1. Lineage (NCBI taxonomy): Eukaryota > Metazoa > Arthropoda > Insecta > Lepidoptera > Erebidae > Schrankia > Schrankia costaestrigalis. The sequence goes on along the minus strand of FR997825.1, from coordinate 18,066,800 downwards.
TTTTAGAAAAGAGGAAATTAAATAAAGAAATTATTTTCAGATTTTGGTGAGATGCATTGGTTTCCTCGCAAGATAGCTGATTTGGATCGTGCTCAGAATGTCTTGATGTATGGGTTAGAACTTGACGCAGATCATCCGGGCTTCAAAGACCCGGTTTACCGCAAGCGACGGGAACAATTTGCTGCCATCGCTAATAATTATAAATAGTAAGTAATCTATTCATATTATAACTCTATAGTTTATAATATAAATCTTATTATTGCAAAACTGTGTATTTCATAAGCAAATTAAAGGTAAAACAATTTTTATTTATTTATAATTTACGAGTAGGTATTACTTACTCAATGCGTCTACGTTTATAACTTAACCTAGCTCTACGTGATATTTTATGTATCTGTGATGTATTTCGACCGGCTTTTTTTGTATTTACTTATTTATAAATACTTGAGAATGAATGTATGAATGAATGTTAAATTCTATCATCAAATCATAATATGAATCAAACTAAGTATATATTTAATTTAAACCAGAAATTAGCAGGCTGGCGTTTGTAGAGTTCCGTAGCGAAATAGCCGGTCCTTTTAGGCTTAGTTTTCTTCGTAATCGTTGAAGGCTCTTTTCCGCCGTCGGACATTAAAGTTGAATATGGCTGAGATTAACCAAATTTGTGAGATTTTTATTGTATTGTCATGAAAACTCTTATATTGCTTACAAACAATGGTGGTTAACAAACGTAAAGTAATAAGGGTGTAATTACCTTCAAAATACATCACGTGACATCACGTGATTTCAAATAAACGCCGCAATCTTTGCAATTTTACATTTAACTGTGCGATAAAAAACATTGTCCAAGTAACGTTATGATACAAATATGGGTGCGCCAAAGTTCACCTAAAATTTCAACTCCTATAATTGGAAGTCCGAAAATGTTCTTCCTAACATTTTTCATCCTAACAATCGCAATTCCAAATTTTTTTGTCCCTAATGTTAATAATCCGAAGCATTCATCTTCATAATTTCAGTAGCAATAAACATCTATTATACTATTATTTGTTTTCCTATATTTTCTCAACATAACCATCTTTTATACTATAATTTAAAGTCATATCTTTTTTGTTTAGATTTCTTTTTATTCATAATAATTAATATTATTATACATTAATTTTGCGTAACTTTGTTGACAACATGTAGCTATAACATAATATACCAAAGACCAGAGCAAAACCAGAGTCCCGCTCCAATCATTCAGTCAAGATCCAGAAACGAAATGGGTCCTATTCATAATTATTGGTTTAGGTTATGGTAGAACTGTGACCCCAACGCACGAGCCGAGCGAGCGCAGCGAGCGTGCCGCGGCAGCGGCCGGCGAAGTGCCAGAACCGAATTGGTCCTTTACTTATTGGTTTAGTTACGGTTATGGTAAACTCTCAGGCCATAAGCATAACCGTGAACGAGTCATGTTTTATGGATTTCATTCATTTAAGACAAAAATATTCTAATAATTTTAATTAACAATAATTTAAAAAAATGGTTTAATGTAAAAATGTAAAAAGTTGTTAAGTAAAATCACAAGAAATAGTATAAAAACAAACCTTTTTATTACTTTCACTTGGTAAATATTTCTTTCTGAGTATGACAGAAAATATTATGGTGAAAATGTTTAGGGATAAAAGCGTTATGACAAAAAACATTATGAGTTTAAATATATTTACATAACGATATTATTAATAACGATTTTCGGAAACATGAGTGTTATGAACATCGCCGGTAGCAATACAAATAGTATGAATGAAAACTTTAGGATTTAAAATTTTAGGAAGAGTGATCATTCGGATTACAAATCGTTAGGAAGAACATTTTCGGAAGAAGAACTTTAGGTGAGCCAATATGGACCCTACAAATATATATATGAAGAATACAAAGTATTACTTTCTCTCTCAACAATTTAATTTAAAAAGAATAATAAATTAAAATATGTATTCATATTTAATATTACTGTTTTAAAAAGTTCTTCTTGCTAAAATAATGTGCTGTGTCGAAGTGTCTTTTATAAACATAAAGAACATCCATGCTTAGGTCAATAATTTTTTGTAAGTCGCACAAAAAATTTAACTATGTGGGAATCGAAGCTGTAACCTACTATCCCAACCGCCAGGCTATCGTGACTATTCAGAATCACTTAAATTAATACTAGCTGACCCGTGCCCACTTCGTTGAGCGGCGAAAAAAAAGCGTCCCTTTTTTAAACATACACACCTCAACAAAGTCTAGGGATATTTGGTATTTACTCAATTTTATTTGGTATAACTCCAAAATTATTGGAGATAACATACAACATGTTTATATTTTTATAAACGAAATTTATCAGGCTACAATCCAGAATTAAATAAAAATACATTTTAAGCATAAATATTTTTTTTTTCAAATAAGTAAAAATCTTAGAAAATTAGTAAAACTAACAATGAATGTGTTTCTTAAGCAAAAGTGAAAATAAGCGAAAATTTATCAGTTTTTAACTGTTATGTGAGTAATCAGTAGTCAGTACACTCAAAAAACCGTAAATAACGTTCCTGCAATGGTTTTTCATGCTTGGTTAAGTTATCCAGGTCTTGGTGCGGAATATTGTTCCAGGTCGACTAGGATACAAAACAAGTAGCACTTCCATCGCTATTTTATGGAGGAAAATTCATCAAAGCCCTCCTTTTGAACATGTCCTACGCGTATTTTATGGTTTTAAGGTTAGGCGATTGAGTGGTTCAGCATAAAATCGATACTTCGTGCTCCTGCAACAAGCTTGTCATCACTCTCGCTTTATGCCGACGGGTGTTATCGTCCATGAGCTTGTAGGGACACAACATGTAACTTGAGCGACTGCTGACGAATCACCTTTACAGGCGCGCCATTGTATTAGCGTCGCCCAGCAGTCGTCTCCCCGTAGTCATGTAGTTAGGTCGTCGTTATTATGTATTGTTATTATATTGTAGTATAAGTATGAATCTGGTACCAGTAAATATAGTTTATTCACCATCTGCATTTTATTATGGGCCCTACAACGAGACATCTTCAACCCCCTCATTGGTGACCGCGACAAAGAAGACGCAACTTTTGGAATGGACTCTGCAATCGGAGCACGCGCATGACAACGTGGCCGGAAAGCAGCGCGCATCGTTAGCGTGGCGTCGAGCACGCACATGTGACGCTGCACAGCCAAGATTATGGAGGTAAGAGCACACCGGATACGAGCCATGGGGGACGACTCGCCCTTTTCACATCAGAAGGGCTACGACCTAGCATATCAGTTCTACGGCAGCACAAGCACGAAGTTTATCGATTATACGAATAGTACGGCGATCATCTTAACTCGTGTCAGCGCAAGCATTTAGAGAATCGTGGCTTATGTAACGCAGTAGTATGCGGCATAATCCGATGATGCAAGGCATGGAACGGCGACACTCTTAAGTACAGTGTGCGCGTCGTCTGTATGGCATCAGACTTTGGTAGCGATATGGAAAATAAATACGTACCAAGTGCTGGATGGCCCGACCTGCCTCATTAGAAGACACGGAGCTGACAGAGCATGTGGACGATGGAAACCGCCGCAGACTAAGGACGACTCACGACAGCATTGCTTCTTCGTACGAAAAGCTAGATCATATTCAGCGTCATACGAAGAGCAAGAATATACGTAAAGGGTATTGTGAAAGTGTCGTTAGTGATATGTGCAAGTGCCGGTCATATAAAAGGTTTTATAGTAGATTTTGTTAATTACCTATTATGGCAGTATTTATTTGTGTATTATGTCCGACTTTAATTTGATAGTTCTGTATGTGATTGGTATTTTTTATGAGTATTGATTTTGTGTAAAATTGTTTATAAAGTCCTAGTTTTGTTAAAAAGATTTTTTTTTTAATCTTTATTTTGAAGGGGGTTTACTCCTAAGTATGAGTATGTCACCCCAAAAAAAAAAAAAGAAAGAACAAAGATATGTTTTAAAAGTTAAAGGTTGTTTAAAATTTGTTATGTTAAAAATTGTATTACGCACACTTGCACGGTGTTAGGTTACGAACTTTGTTATTGTTAGCCATTTGATCCTATAGACGAGTAAGCAAAATGTTATCGCTGCTCACACATAGCATTGGACTTATTGTTATGTTTAACTTGTAAGTATGATTATTATTGAAAACTGTTTTAGATTTTTATTTTGTAAAAAAAATTGTAATTTTTTTAAATAAAGGGGGAAGTAGTGTAGGGACACAACATGTAACTTGAGCGACTGCTGACAAATCACCTTTACAGGCGCGCCATTGTATTAGCGTCGCCCAGCAGTCGTCTCCCCGCAACCATGTAGCTAGGTCGTCGTAAATATATTGTTAGTGTATTTAAGTATAATCTGGTACCAGGAAATATATATAGTATATTATTCATCTGCATTTTACTATGGAACCTATAACACTAGACCTTCAATCCCCTAAAAGCTTAAACATTTGGCCCAATTGTAGTCGACGGGGGTAGATTATTAGTACTAGCACCTCGTTAAGTTATTTTTCAGCCGTCATGGTGCTTCTGATGAAAACGCGCTCTGTTCTTCGACCGACACAAATTCCCGTCCAAACCATAATTGTTCCATCGTGGTATGAATAGATTTCTTGAGCATGTTGTAGACGGCTACCATAACCAGGAAATCGCCAAGCACGTTCTCTACGTGAATCCGAGTAGAAACCGAACCGGGACTCATGTGTAAACATCACTACAGATAACAGGTTATTTTTATAGAGCAAATGTTCACGAGCCCACTCTTGTCGTCGAGCGCGATTCGCTCGGCCTAGTGCTGGAGTACAAAGCGGTATACAAGCATAAAGGTGGGCTTCATGGCGACTTCTTCTGACAGTTTGGTCACCCGCAAGAGGCTCCACCAAGAGCTGGAGCCTCTAAACCAGCTGCATGGTAGTAACATTTGGCTGTCTTTTCGCAGGAACTTGCAAAAATCGATCATTTCGTTGAGTGTTGATAGACTTTTTGCCGTGGTATCTTTCAGCCACTTCACCAGTAGCACGATAACGTGACCATAACCTTGGTTTCATATTTTGTATTGTTCCAATCTCTTCAGCAATACTCCGCTTAGTACCCGCAGCTGGGAGCATGCCTACTGCCCTTAAAATTTTGTTTCTGATAAAATGGCGCCGCTGCTTGATGCACACAATATTAATCATTCGAAATAAACGTTTAAATTGTTATAAAACTTAAATTTTACACGTAAATGTAGTCAAAACTTACTGTTGGCAAATGAAATTTTCGTACTTGACTACGTATAAGAAGATTCGATAGCCAAGGGTATAGAACAATCGACTTTGATGACTACGTTTAAGCCGCGTAAATCTTTTATTTTTCAAATTCAAATTTAGAATGGTTAAAAAAGGTTATCAAAGTAAGTTTTCATCAAAAGAATTAAAAACAAACCAATTTTTTTTTAGTTTCACAACTTTATACAAAATATCCCTAGACTTTGCTGAGGTGTGTATTTCATTACTGCTCCACTCCTATATATAATTATATAGCCTATGACACTCTCCGATACTACTATTTAGCACAGAAATACTTTTTTAAATCGGTTCATTAGATCCAGAGATTACCCTCACAACCTCATAAAACTCACAAACTTAACCTCTTTATAATATTAGTATAGATTTAGTTATACAGACATTCACCCACATCATTCACCGCTAAAAAATGTTACAAAACATTGCTTCACTCGTTGTTAACGACGCTATTACATCTTTAACAAATCTCCTAATAACCTACATATTATTATTTATAGGAATAAATTTAATAATCTAACTCTTTGTTAATTAAGTGCACCAAAATTAAATATGTGTAGGTAAAAAGTAGGTATGTTACACGCAGTATTTTAATTAAATCTCAGTCAAAGACTAGAAAAATAAACAACATAATTGATTAAATACAATTTAATGTACACTACAATATCCCAACAGGTTTAATAAATCCAAACATACAAACTGAAATCGCTGTTAGTTCACTTGTATACACATTCACCAATTATTTTGTCGATTAAAGAGCGCGCCGTTCGTATCGATTAATCGTTACTATCTATTAAGCGATTGAAAATCTGTACTCAGTTATTTTTGTTAACATAGAGGTATGTTCTACTGATACATAATACATTTTTAGTAGTTTCTGGTATAACAATAGACACATCTATTGTTGCTTTATCTCCTTGAATCCGATTTATCCCCACCCACGTTTAGTTTCTTGCCCTTGGCTTCTGTGACAAAGCTCAAAAGTTTTTCTCTATATAAACACTGCTTGAATATTAAATTAACTAAACGAATATATTACGTAGGTAGTAGCTGAGCCCGCGACTTCGCTTGCCCCGAATAAGCGTGTGTAGCTATTATTTTAAATAAAATATCTGTACAAATTATAGTGTTATTCTGTTATGTAAGCAAAATTATAGTAAAGTTTAATGACATTCCATTTAGTAGTTTTACGTGAACAAGTAACACAGACACATTCTGTGACGACCTCTGTGGCGTAGTGGTTATATCACGATTGCTACGCAGAAGTCTCGGGGTCGATTCCTGCTCAATGCAAATCGTTGTGTGCATGAACATGATTGTTTGCATTGGTCTAAGTGTTTCTATGTATAAATGTACGTATTAAAAAAAAAAAGGATTTAAGTATGTTTATCCGTTGTCTAGTACCCATAGTACAAGCTCTGTTTAGTTTGGGACTAGATGCGTTGTGTGAATGTGTGAGAAATATTTATTTATTCATTCTTACTTATAAACTTTGGTTTTTGCTTGTGACTTTGCTTAATACAATTTTATTTGAAGTATTTATTAAACAACAAACTGATAAAAGTATTGCATATTATTTGAGATTGTGCTCAAAATACCTATCACTTCCTAACTGAATATTTATGTTCTCGTTCAACAAACCATTATATTCACGGATTAGGCTTTAATTAATACGATAGACAGATTGCATGTAATTTAATACAAAATTACTAAAATTGGGTACGCATTGATCTGAAGAACATCAGGTATTATCGCCTGTTTCGGAATCCGAAATAGTACCTAAGTCCTAAGTAAAATACTAGAGCATGTTATAGTTAACATTAACACAAAAAATTAAAATCATGTAACCAAAATATTACACTGAATACCAAACAATATTATTTTAGGGAGTAAGTAATTAAAACAGGTATGGAATGATTAATGTGGGAGTCTGTAATCTGTGTGTGGGTGTATGTGTGTGGGCGTGTATGATTTTGTGTGGGCTATAATATTTATCAGTACTTAAAACTGTAGTTTAAATATAAACCATTCAGTTCCTCTCTGATAAAATAATCAATATTAACACCATTACAATAAAATGTTTTAAATAGGTTTCGGTTGAGCAAAAACAAACTTATACTTCTACTTGAGCACTCAAGAAATTGTCAATTTAGAACAATAAATTGTGTATAAAAATCTCATGTATGTATGTCTTTTACAACAAAATTCCAGCTGAATGTGTCTTAGGATTTGAGACAACAAAAATATTTAGGGTAAGGTTGCGACTATTGGACCACTTAATTTTAAACAGACCTGGTATGTAAAATAGAGCGTGAAATAATACAAAATCTGTGTAATCGAGTAGTCTGTATATTCAATTACTGGTAACTAACTTGATTAGGTTAATTTTATTGTGTACTAGCTGACCCGACAGACTTCGTCCTGTCAAAAAGATTTGTAATGTGGCAGTTTTTGTGCCTACGTATTTTAAAAAATTCTCCTGAACAGAACCGTCACCCTGGTGATAGGGCGTTGTGAATAAAAAATAATTAAATAAAACATATATAAGGATTTAAAAGTAAGTAATCGCTTCATTGTTAATCATGTGAATCATAATTATTATTATTATCATTGTAGTGCTTTGTGGTATACGACGTTTTTTGTTTGATTACCTAGCGCATAGATAAACAAATCTGATGGTTTTCCAACACGGGAACAGGCAACATACAATTGACCATGTGAGAAACATGGGTTTTCTAGATTAATACCACAAACACTTAATGATTGCCCCTGGGACTTGTTTATAGTCATAGCAAAAGCAAGCCGCACTGGAAACTGTAGTCGTTTAAACTCAAATGGCACATCAGTCGGAATTATTGGGATGCGTGGTATGAGAACATCTTCTCCTTTATACTTTCCTTTGAGTATAGTTGCTTCTATCACATTGTTTAGTAATTTTTTTATCGCTAACCGTGTACCGTTGCAAAGACGCGGTTGGTTGATATTTCGCAACATTATAACCACCGATTCAACCTTTAATTGAAGATTGTGAGGTGGCAATCCTGGCAAATCCAGCGAGTTTAAAAATTCCGGTGGATAGTTGACTACATCATCTTGATTAGTAGCAACTGATTTATATATCCTCAATTCGCCTGTAATTTTTTCTCGAATTTTGAAATTTAATTCATTTACATCTATGTTTTTTGCAGCCAGTATAGCTCGTTCGCTCAACCAATCATGGTTCCTGTAATTTTGAGAAACATCTGGAAACACCTTCTGAATAAGTTCATCTTTTGATCGAGTTAACTGACAAAAACTTTGAGGAAAGTTAATGCACAGTCAACATGTCTATAGGAAATTTGCCATTACCAATGTCAATGAGTTGTTTAGAGAATATGTTTCCAGATTGGTCATTTTGCAACTCGACACGCATATTCTTGCTTAAATGAAGTACTTTGACATGTTTCCACAAATTGGAGGACTTTAGACATGCATTGAGTTCATCAGCTGGCGTTAATCGTGGAATCACTGGCAATGTTTGACGAAAATCTCCTGCTAATAAAATCATTGCACCACCAAATCGGTTATTATTGCTCCGTAGATCTTTTAAGGTTCTGTCTAAAGCCTCTAAAGATTTTTTATGTGCCATCGTGCATTCATCCCAAACAATCAATTTACATTGCTGCAAAACCTTTGCCATTGCAGAGTTCTTCGAAACGTTGCAGGTTGGAGTTTCATTGCTTTGCATATTTAATGGCAATTTTAGTGCTGAATGGGCTGTTCGACCACCTTCAAGCATAGTTGCTGCGATTCCCGACGAAGCGAGTGCAAGTGCAATTTTATTTTGTGAGCGAATTGTTGCTAATATTAATGAAATCAAAAAAGTTTTTCCTGTACCACCAGGTGCATCTAAAAAGTAAATCCCTCCAGTTTCATCATTTGTTACTTTCATAAGAGTTTCAAATACATACTTCTGTTGTTCATTTAACAGTGGAAGATGTGTTTGAATTAATTCTTTCAAAGCGTTGAGATCATACAGTCTTTCTCGATACAACTCTTGGTTAAAAGCGTTATGCATTGGACGATTGGGCGCGGTCAGGCCTAATTGAATTAATAGTTTGTTTGACATTATCAAGCACATGTCCTCAATTGAAATCAATGCATCATTGTAAATTTCTTCACTGATTTGTATATTTGGATTTCCCATTCTATTCCGTATTTGATACAAAATATCATCACACATATAATCTTTGTACTTGATCAACAAATCAATTGGGTTTGATGGGAAGCATGTTGATATGATGATTATAGAAAACAATGTTCGTATTTGATGAGCGTGTGATGATATTACAGCATCATTGAGAGTTTGATCCCAATGAGCGTCATTTTCAAGCAATTGCAAACGTTGACAGGCTTCTCTGTAGGATCTACACAATTCACCATCAACAGTTCGTAACTGTTGGAATGATGTTGGGCCACGTACATTGACTAATAGCAGTCGTAAATAAAAACATTCATCATTGCTTGGATGTACTGAATAAATCCGGCCAATCGCATCGGTGAAATATACATCTGTATATCCTGGAACTGGTTTTCCTTGTTTCCGTCGTATAAATCTCCTTGAGGATTGATTCCAGGTATAATATTTTGGCATTTCAAAATAAAGCAATGTTTGTGCGAAATCATCGTTTTGGCATGTCTCAAAAAAACTGGTTAATGTAGTAGATGGTGGCTGAGCAGCTCTTTGTACTGCGTTCTGTGCTGTAAAATACACTCTTTGTCCATTTTCTAAATGCACAGCTAAGTGAACAACAGAAGGGTGTCTCTCATGAATAGGAAAAGAAAATATTCGCCAAACTGCTTCATTACTACTGACATAGCGGCCCATTTGGTATTGGGTAACTTCATCATTGGAATTCTCTGCACCAATTCCAATCACAGCCATATCACTCCCTTTGGTTACATATTTGCAAATGTATTTTATAGATTTCACTGAATGGCAAGATTCAACGTTGATGTGTTCTTTGAATGTTTTTGATAAAATGGGTGAATATGGAACAATCCAACGATTATTTATTTCAATATCTTGTTGATTTAATTTGACAATTGTTGATTTTCCATTGTCTGCTGTCGATCTGCGACGACACAATAGATAACCGTCATTACCAGTAATTGTTTCCGATATTAATGTCCGTGGATATCGTTTTGAACATTTACCATCCATGATTAAGAGTTCCACAGGGACCATGTATCATGTTTTTGATAACTACCTCATGCAATCCAGGATCTACTTGTACATTAGGGATTTCAGCTGATATCACTGCATCAACTTCATTTGGCCTTATTTTTTCAACCAACCAAATCAAAATGGCAATTCTCGTTTCTGCCACTCCACAGAATACACCCAGCAGCGTGTCTCACCAAACACATTATGTTTTACGATGAAATCCATTAAAGATTTCAACTTTTGTCTAAAGACTCTGGCTGTAATATCATGACGACTGATTGTTTTGATAGATATGATCTTTGACGTTAGGAACACACCTACATAGCTTAGACAACAGTGAGTGCTTGTAATTTAATATGAACTTTATACCATAGCAATAAAGCTCAAATTGACTACGTTTTAGTTAGAAATCATTTGTATGTGAAAAAGAAAAGGGCTATTTTTAGGGTTTCTCCAGCAATAATTCTAATTTTTCTCGCCGTAAAAACCATCCTTGAACTTCAACGAACATTTAAAAAAAAGATTTGGCCAAATTGGTCTAGGCGTTGTTGAGTTATGCGCTTACCAACACATTTTGCGATTCATTTTTATATTATAGACTAGCTGCTGTGCCCGCGACTTCGTTCGCGTGGCGGATGTTACTTACTTCGCAATTCGATTTAATACTGAAAAATCGTTTTTAAAACCTTATAACGAACAGATATACCTACATTACAAACGAATTGTAAAATTAACGAACGAACCAAAACCTTTTCAAAGTAAATAAATAGTAAATAAAATATCTATGAAGACTGCGTCTAAACTTATACTGAAAGACATGAGCGAACGTCATTCTTTCAAGGAAAATCTTAACACCGCGATACTGAAAATGACGTCACAGGCACAATGCTATCTGTTGTCAAATTTGTAAGTTAAAATAAATGACATCGCTTATTTCATCATAACTGCAAGGACGCGCCTCCTCCCGTGACGGAGGAATACTTGGCCTACTAATACCACGCTGGCCAGTCGGATTGGTTGATAATATACGGATAGATTGGAAGATAATATTCACCGATAGTCCCTTAGTCGGTTTTACGCCACCCATGGGATGAGATGGGGAGGTGACATATTGTATTCTTACTCCGTCACCACACGGATACATGGCTGGCGTGTACAGGTCGCGGGTTCGATTCCCATGGAGGACAATTGTGATACACAAACTATTGTCCTTAGTCTGGATGTTCTTTGTGTCCGTTAAATTGATATTTTTAAAGGATAGTGTGGGATTTGTCTTTTGTAAAAAAAATGCTGAAATAAATTATTGTACCTCACACCTTTTTACCATCTAGCAAAAAATATTTGACTAAACTTAGACTCGACTATATTATTATTATATTATTATTAAACACTTTGAATAATAATTTAATGTTTTGTGATTGTATTTCTTTATTTTATTGTCAGTTTTTTATTTTTTTATTGTTGACAAATAGCAATAATGTGTAAAATGATCTATATCTTGTGTGTTTATCAACCGATTTCTATAAATTTTTTTTTATGAATAAGATATTAATGTGTACTTTTGAAATATGGGAGTTTGAAAAAGATATGTCTATGCAAATTACAATATATTTATGTATTTAATACACTTTGAAGAAAACCCTAACGATTAAACACGTTATTGTGGCTAATATATAAAAGATAGATATATACTATTCAGGACTTTTTTGTACATCTTTTGAAGACCATTATTTTTGTAATACATATTTTTGGCGTATGATCAACGTATGCGATGATAAGAGCTAGAACGCGCTTTTTGTCAACTGACTTGCTTCAAATTTTTCGTCACTGCTCAGCTCCTATGTGTCTTAGCGTTATGTTATACAGCCTATAACCTGTCCGGGAGTATGGACTACAATCGTACCAAGTTTGGTTAAAATGCCTTCAGTAGTTTTTGACCCATGCGTGCACATACAGACAGACAGACAGACAGACAGACAGACAGACAGACAGACAGACAAAAAATTTATTGATTGCATTTTTGGCATTAGTATCGATCACCATTCATCCTCCAATATTAATTTTGAACATATATTCAATGTACAGAATTGATCTCTCTACAGTTTTATTATAAGTATATATAGATATAGATATAGATATGTATATTAAAAATAATAAAACACTGTTGTTAACGCGATTTTTGTTTGACTGATGTAATGACGTGGAAACTGATGCATTTTATCTCGCGTGCCGAAACTAATACAAAAGAAACGCGAGTTTCGGAACGCGACATTAGACTCCTCCAACTATGTATTCTGTGCTCCAACGCACACACGCACATTGTTTTGATAGATATGATCTTTGACGTTAGGAACACACCTACATTGCTTAGACAACAGTGAGTGCTTGTAATTTAATATGAACTTTATACCATAGCAATAAATCTCAAATTGACTACGTTTTAGTTAGAAATCATTTGTATGGGAAAAAGAAAAGGGCTATTTTTATGGTTTTTCCAGCAATAATTCTAATTTTTCTCGCCGTAAAAACCATCCTTGAACTTCAACGAACATTTTAAAAAAATATTTGGCCAAATTGGTCCAGGCGTTGTTGAGTTATGCGCTTACCAACACATTTTGCGATTCATTTTTATATTATAGACTAGCTGACCCGACAGACTTCGTCCTGTCAAAAAGATTTGTAATGTGGCAGTTTTTGTGCCTACGTATTTTAAAAAATTCTCCTGAACAGAACCGTCACCCTGGTGATAGGGCGTTGTGAATAAAAAATAATTAAATAAAACATATATAAGGATTTAAAAGTAAGTAATCGCTTCATTGTTAATCATGTGAATCATAATTATTATTATTATCATTGTAGTGCTTTGTGGTATACGACGTTTTTTGTTTGATTACCTAGCGCATAGATAAACAAATCTGATGGTTTTCCAACACGGGAACAGGCAACATACAATTGACCATGTGAGAAACATGGGTTTTCTAGATTAATACCACAAACACTTAATGATTGCCCCTGGGACTTGTTTATAGTCATAGCAAAAGCAAGCCGCACTGGAAACTGTAGTCGTTTAAACTCAAATGGCACATCAGTCGGAATTATTGGGATGCGTGGTATGAGAACATCTTCTCCTTTATACTTTCCTTTGAGTATAGTTGCTTCTATCACATTGTTTAGTAATTTTTTTATCGCTAACCGTGTACCGTTGCAAAGACGCGGTTGGTTGATATTTCGCAACATTATAACCACCGATTCAACCTTTAATTGAAGATTGTGAGGTGGCAATCCTGGCAAATCCAGCGAGTTTAAAAATTCCGGTGGATAGTTGACTACATCATCTTGATTAGTAGCAACTGATTTATATATCCTCAATTCGCCTGTAATTTTTTCTCGAATTTTGAAATTTAATTCATTTACATCTATGTTTTTTGCAGCCAGTATAGCTCGTTCGCTCAACCAATCATGGTTCCTGTAATTTTGAGAAACATCTGGAAACACCTTCTGAATAAGTTCATCTTTTGATCGAGTTAACTGACAAAAACTTTGAGGAAAGTTAATGCACAGTCAACATGTCTATAGGAAATTTGCCATTACCAATGTCAATGAGTTGTTTAGAGAATATGTTTCCAGATTGGTCATTTTGCAACTCGACACGCATATTCTTGCTTAAATGAAGTACTTTGACATGTTTCCACAAATTGGAGGACTTTAGACATGCATTGAGTTCATCAGCTGGCGTTAATCGTGGAATCACTGGCAATGTTTGACGAAAATCTCCTGCTAATAAAATCATTGCACCACCAAATCGGTTATTATTGCTCCGTAGATCTTTTAAGGTTCTGTCTAAAGCCTCTAAAGATTTTTTATGTGCCATCGTGCATTCATCCCAAACAATCAATTTACATTGCTGCAAAACCTTTGCCATTGCAGAGTTCTTCGAAACGTTGCAGGTTGGAGTTTCATTGCTTTGCATATTTAATGGCAATTTTAGTGCTGAATGGGCTGTTCGACCACCTTCAAGCATAGTTGCTGCGATTCCCGACGAAGCGAGTGCAAGTGCAATTTTATTTTGTGAGCGAATTGTTGCTAATATTAATGAAATCAAAAAAGTTTTTCCTGTACCACCAGGTGCATCTAAAAAGTAAATCCCTCCAGTTTCATCATTTGTTACTTTCATAAGAGTTTCAAATACATACTTCTGTTGTTCATTTAACAGTGGAAGATGTGTTTGAATTAATTCTTTCAAAGCGTTGAGATCATACAGTCTTTCTCGATACAACTCTTGGTTAAAAGCGTTATGCATTGGACGATTGGGCGCGGTCAGGCCTAATTGAATTAATAGTTTGTTTGACATTATCAAGCACATGTCCTCAATTGAAATCAATGCATCATTGTAAATTTCTTCACTGATTTGTATATTTGGATTTCCCATTCTATTCCGTATTTGATACAAAATATCATCACACATATAATCTTTGTACTTGATCAACAAATCAATTGGGTTTGATGGGAAGCATGTAGATATGATTATAGAAAACAATGTTCGTATTTGATGAGCGTGTGATGATATTACAGCATCATTGAGAGTTTGATCCCAATGAGCGTCATTTTCAAGCAATTGCAAACGTTGACAGGCTTCTCTGTAGGATCTACACAATTCACCATCAACAGTTCGTAACTGTTGGAATGATGTTGGGCCACGTACATTGACTAATAGCAGTCGTAAATAAAAACATTCATCATTGCTTGGATGTACTGAATAAATCCGGCCAATCGCATCGGTGAAATATACATCTGTATATCCTGGAACTGGTTTTCCTTGTTTCCGTCGTATAAATCTCCTTGAGGATTGATTCCAGGTATAATATTTTGGCATTTCAAAATAAAGCAATGTTTGTGCGAAATCATCGTTTTGGCATGTCTCAAAAAAACTGGTTAATGTAGTAGATGGTGGCTGAGCAGCTCTTTGTACTGCGTTCTGTGCTGTAAAATACACTCTTTGTCCATTTTCTAAATGCACAGCTAAGTGAACAACAGAAGGGTGTCTCTCATGAATAGGAAAAGAAAATATTCGCCAAACTGCTTCATTACTACTGACATAGCGGCCCATTTGGTATTGGGTAACTTCATCATTGGAATTCTCTGCACCAATTCCAATCACAGCCATATCACTCCCTTTGGTTACATATTTGCAAATGTATTTTATAGATTTCACTGAATGGCAAGATTCAACGTTGATGTGTTCTTTGAATGTTTTTGATAAAATGGGTGAATATGGAACAATCCAACGATTATTTATTTCAATATCTTGTTGATTTAATTTGACAATTGTTGATTTTCCATTGTCTGCTGTCGATCTGCGACGACACAATAGATAACCGTCATTACCAGTAATTGTTTCCGATATTAATGTCCGTGGATATCGTTTTGAACATTTACCATCCATGATTAAGAGTTCCACAGGGACCATGTATCATGTTTTTGATAACTACCTCATGCAATCCAGGATCTACTTGTACATTAGGGATTTCAGCTGATATCACTGCATCAACTTCATTTGGCCTTATTTTTTCAACCAACCAAATCAAAATGGCAATTCTCGTTTCTGCCACTCCACAGAATACACCCAGCAGCGTGTCTCACCAAACACATTATGTTTTACGATGAAATCCATTAAAGATTTCAACTTTTGTCTAAAGACTCTGGCTGTAATATCATGACGACTGATTGTTTTGATAGATATGATCTTTGACGTTAGGAACACACCTACATAGCTTAGACAACAGTGAGTGCTTGTAATTTAATATGAACTTTATACCATAGCAATAAAGCTCAAATTGACTACGTTTTAGTTAGAAATCATTTGTATGTGAAAAAGAAAAGGGCTATTTTTAGGGTTTCTCCAGCAATAATTCTAATTTTTCTCGCCGTAAAAACCATCCTTGAACTTCAACGAACATTTAAAAAAAAGATTTGGCCAAATTGGTCTAGGCGTTGTTGAGTTATGCGCTTACCAACACATTTTGCGATTCATTTTTATATTATAGATATAGTCACAAACAAAGAAAATAAAACTTTGTGATGGTTTCCTTGTTTGAACCACCGTCTCTTTCATCGGACCACTTAGTTGCTATAATTGGACTTAGGGCAATATAGGCGGCTGGTCCATTGAAGGTGCATGTAAAAAAAATAATAAATTAAAATATGTTTTTTATCAAATTTCTTTTATTTTCGAAAATAAATAGATAGTTACATTAATCAGTCGACTCCAATTATATTTCTTTACTAGCTGCTGTGCCCGCGACTTCGTTCGCGTGGCGGATGTTACTTACTTCGCAATTCGATTTAATACTGAAAAATCGTTTTTAAAACCTTATAACGAACAGATATACCTACATTACAAACGAATTGTAAAATTAACGAACGAACCAAAACCTTTTCAAAGTAAATAAATAGTAAATAAAATATCTATGAAGACTGCGTCTAAACTTATACTGAAAGACATGAGCGAACGTCATTCTTTCAAGGAAAATCTTAACACCGCGATACTGAAAATGACGTCACAGGCACAATGCTATCTGTTGTCAAATTTGTAAGTTAAAATAAATGACATCGCTTATTTCATCATAACTGCAAGGACGCGCCTCCTCCCGTGACGGAGGAATACTTGGCCTACTAATACCACGCTGGCCAGTCGGATTGGTTGATAATATACGGATAGATTGGAAGATAATATTCACCGATAGTCCCTTAGTCGGTTTTACGCCACCCATGGGATGAGATGGGGAGGTGACATATTGTATTCTTACTCCGTCACCACACGGATACATGGCTGGCGTGCATGAGGTCGCGGGTTCGATTCCCATGGAGGACAATTGTGATACACAAACTATTGTCCTTAGTCTGGATGTTCTTTGTGTCCGTTAAATTGATATTTTTAAAGGATAGTGTGGGATTTGTCTTTTGTAAAAAAAATGCTGAAATAAATTATTGTACCTCACACCTTTTTACCATCTAGCAAAAAATATTTGACTAAACTTAGACTCGACTATATTATTATTATATTATTATTAAACACTTTGAATAATAATTTAATGTTTTGTGATTGTATTTCTTTATTTTATTGTCAGTTTTGTATTTTTTTATTGTTGACAAATAGCAATAATGTGTAAAATGATCTATATCTTGTGTGTTTATCAACCGATTTCTATAAATTTTTTTTTATGAATAAGATATTAAAGTGTACTTTTGAAATATGGGAGTTTGAAAAAGATATGTCTATGCAAATTACAATATATTTATGTATTTAATACACTTTGAAGAAAACCCTAACGATTAAACACGTTATTGTGGCTAATATATAAAAGATAGATATATACTATTCAGGACTTTTTTGTACATCTTTTGAAGACCATTATTTTTGTAATACATATTTTTGGCGTATGATCAACGTATGCGATGATAAGAGCTAGAACGCGCTTTTTGTCAACTGACTTGCTTCAAATTTTTCGTCACTGCTCAGCTCCTATGTGTCTTAGCGTTATGTTATACAGCCTATAACCTGTCCGGGAGTATGGACTACAATCGTACCAAGTTTGGTTAAAATGCCTTCAGTAGTTTTTGACCCATGCGTGCACATACAGACAGACAGACAGACAGACAGACAGACAGACAGACAGACAGACAAAAAATTTATTGATTGCATTTTTGGCATTAGTATCGATCACCATTCATCCTCCAATATTAATTTTGAACATATATTCAATGTACAGAATTGATCTCTCTACAGTTTTATTATAAGTATATATAGATATAGATATAGATATGTATATTAAAAATAATAAAACACTGTTGTTAACGCGATTTTTGTTTGACTGATGTAATGACGTGGAAACTGATGCATTTTATCTCGCGTGCCGAAACTAATACAAAAGAAACGCGAGTTTCGGAACGCGACATTAGACTCCTCCAACTATGTATTCTGTGCTCCAACGCACACACGCACATTGTTTTGATAGATATGATCTTTGACGTTAGGAACACACCTACATTGCTTAGACAACAGTGAGTGCTTGTAATTTAATATGAACTTTATACCATAGCAATAAATCTCAAATTGACTACGTTTTAGTTAGAAATCATTTGTATGGGAAAAAGAAAAGGGCTATTTTTATGGTTTTTCCAGCAATAATTCTAATTTTTCTCGCCGTAAAAACCATCCTTGAACTTCAACGAACATTTTAAAAAAATATTTGGCCAAATTGGTCCAGGCGTTGTTGAGTTATGCGCTTACCAACACATTTTGCGATTCATTTTTATATTATAGATATGGAATCCAAAATCACAAAAATATTTCAGCTACGTCAAATCCTTTCTTTAACGTCGTTTTGGCACTCGAAACATTCTGATTACCTCATTCAATCCAACTTCTTTTTTCCTTAAGCTAGTTTCATACGCGCCTGTCTCTCCTCGTCTTTTTGCCATGCTAAAATAAAAAGATTTGTTTTTTTAAATAACACACATTATAGAAGTAGCCATAATTGAACCGGTTCAATGAAAGAGCATCGTGCCAGTCCATTGATAGAAACTCATTAACATCCAATGAAATATTTATTTTAAAAAAAATGGCACGTTACTCAACAAAAATATACGATATTAAGTGTTCTTAATTACTTTACTATACTAGTAAAAAAATCAAATTAAAATAATTAATATAACAGTACTTACATGCTATTATTTGCCGCGTAAAAATTATATTCGAGGGCCGAGAAACAAATCGAAGTACGTCCATCTCTCATGCTGCCTGCTGCGGTACTGGCGGTTGGAGGGCGGTGTGGGGGGTTGTAAAGCTATCGTTTCGATGCAAATATCGGATTCAAATATGAATAGATCGCGAAATATTGAAGTGGTCTAAACAAAGCGCTAGTCCAATGATCGCAACCTTACCCTAATTTCATTTGGTTGTTCAAATCACTGGATAGATAACAAAGAAATAGGTTTTACTCTAAGGGCCAGATTGAGGGCCAGATTCAGAGACCGCACTTTGACTTTACTTTAGCAAAGTCTAGTTATTATCTCTGAATTTGAACAACATTAAAGTAATCTTTTCGCATGAAAAGTTTACTTTGTAGTAATAAATAATGAAAGTAAACTTTTTCATGCGAAAAATTACTTTAATGTTGTTCAAATTCAGATATAATAACTAGACTTTGCTAAAGTAAAGTCAAAGTGCGGTCTCTGAATCTGGCCCTCAGAGACCGCACTTTGACTTTACTTTGAAGGAAAGTTCGACTTTGATACAAAAACGAGATATAAGGCCCAGATTCAGAGTCGTGACTTTACTTTCTTTCAAAGTAATCTTCCCAAAGTAAACTTTTCATGCGAAAGATTAATTGTAATGTTTTTCAAATTCAGAGAAAATAACTAGACTTTGCTAAAGTAAAGTCAAAGTGCGGTCTCTGAATCTGGCCCTAAGGTATAAGCAATGAACGTGTTATAGTGTTACGGTCCCTACCACAGATATCTGAACAAAGGTCCCTACTATAGTCGGTTGTATTATAAATATTAATTAGTTTGTGCGTATAAAAAGTAAGTTTGGCGACCTCTGTGGCGTAGTGGTTATATAAGATGACTGCTTCGCAAAGGTCTCGGGTTCGATTCCCATTCAATGCAAATCTTTGTGTGCATGAATTGATTATTAGAATTGATGATGGTTTGCATTGGTCTGGGTGTTTTCTATGTATATGTTTCAGCCAAAGTAATAAATATGAATATTGTACATAATAACTAGCCATTATGTGTAAGGGCTACTCAATTAAGATAAAGATGTGATTAATTCTGCGACATTTATCACTTTATCTAAATTGAGTAGCCCTTATGCATAATGGCTAGTTATTATGTACAATATTCATATTTATTACTTTGGCTGTAACATACACACCTCAACAAAGTCTAGGGATATTTTGTATAAAGTTGTGAAACTCAAAAAAACCTGTTTTATTTTTTTATTCTTTTGATGAAAACTTTCTTTGTTAACCTTTTTCAACCATTCGAAATTTGAATTTGAAAAATAACATTAAAAATAAAAGATTTACGCGGGCTAAACGTAGTCAGGTTCGAAATTTTCATTTACCAACAGTAAGTTTTGACTGCTTTTTTGTGTAAAATTTAAGTTTTATAACAATTTAAACATTTATTTCGAATAAATGATATTGTGTGCATTAAGCCGCGGCGCCATTTTATCGTAGATGAAATGTTAAGGGCAGTAGGCATGCTTCCAGCTGCGGGTACTAAGCGGAGTATTGCTGAAGAGATTGGAACAACACAAAATATGATATCAAGGTTATGGTCACGTTCTCGTGCTGCTGGTGAAGTGGTTGAAAGATACCACGGCAAAAAGTCTATCACCACTCAACGACATGATCGATTTTTTGCAAGTTCCGGCGAAAAGACAGCTAAATGTTACTACCATGCAGCTGGTTTAGAGGCTCCAGCTCTTGCTGGAGCCTCTTGCTGGTGACCAAACTGTCAGAAGAAGTCGGCATGAAGCCCACCTTTATGCTCGCATACCGCGTTGTACTCCAGCACTACGCCGAGCGAAACGCGCACGACGACTAGAGTGGGCTCGTCAACATTTGCACTGCAAAGATATCCTGTTATCTGTAGTGGTGTTTACACTTAGGTCCCGGTTTGGTTTCCGCTCGGATTCATGTAGAGAACGTGCTTGGCGAGTTCCTGGTTGTGATAGCCTTCAACAACATACTCAGGAAATCCATTCATACCATGATGGAACAATTATGGTTTGGACGGGAATTCGTGTCGGTCGAAGAACAGAGCGCGTTTTGATCATAAGCACCATGGCGGCTGTAAAATAACTAGTACAAATAATCTACCCCCGTAGACTACAGTTGGGCCAAATGTTTAAGCTCATGGACGATAACACCCGTCCGCATAAAGCGAGAGTGATGACGAGCTGGTTGCAAAAACACGACGTATCGATTTTATGCTGAACTACTCAATCGCCTAACCTCAAAACCATTAAATACGTGTAGGACATGTTCAAAAGAAGGGCTTTGATGAATTTTCCTGCATAAAATTGCGATGGAAGTGCAACTTGTTTTGTATGCTAGTCGGACCTGAAACAATACACCGCACCAAGACCTGGATAACTTAATCCAAGCATGAAAAACCATTTCAGGACCGTTATTTACGGTTTTTTGAATGTACTGACTACTGATTACTCGCATAACAGTTAAAAACAGATTAATTTTAGCTTATTTTCACTTTTTCTTAAGAAACACACTCATTGTAAGTTTTACTAATTTTCCAAGTTTTTTATTTATTTGAATAAAAAATTATTTATGCAAAAATAATAATTTTATTTAATTCTGGATTGTAGCCTGATAAATTCCCTTTATAAAAATATAAACATGTTGTATGTTGTCTACAATAATTTTGGAGTTAATTGAGTAAATACCAAATATCCCTAGACTTTGTTGAGGTGTGTATATACACACATCAAAAAAGTCTAAGCAACATGCATGATATTACAAATTTACCATTTATATTAATTAATTTCTAAGTATTTACTCACTCAAAGTGTATAGAAAAGTGTATAGTGTGTAGTGTGTAAAAAAAATTTCGATTATGTTTTGTTTTTTTTCATAAAATTCAAATGACTGCGAATTTGTTTGAATTTGAGTGCATGTTAATTGCTACGTTTTAGTCTTGATTTTATAATTTTACCAACCATTTAAATACAGTTGGCGACAAAATTGAATTGTTAGATATTCTTTACGTCATGGAGCGACGTCATTTGACGGCAGATGAAATGCAAAGAGCTGTAGGGATGTTGCAAGCGGGAAGTAATCAATCTCAGGTATCTCGACATTTTGGTATTCATAGAAGTGTTATTTGTCGTCTTTGGCAGCGCTACAATAATACAGGGGAACCCGCTGAACAGCATCCAGGCCGTAAAAGGAGTACAACCACTCGGCAAGACCGGTACATACAACTGACTGCAAGACGCCAGCCGATGTTAACCGCTCGAGAGATAAGTTTGAGGCTACAAAATTCAAGTGGTGTTGATGTAAGTCCCCAAACTGTGCGAAATCGACTGCATGAGTACGGCCTACGAGCTCGACGCCCTATCAGGTGCCCACCGATACGTCACGGGAATCGCGCTCGTCGAAATGAATGGTGTAGAGAACGCATAACATGGACCCAGGAACAATGGGATAAAATTATGTTTTCCGATGAGTCGCGATTCGGGTTTAGGCCTGATACAAGAAGGGTGCGAGTGTACCGTCGACCCGGAAATACTGAAAGACTCAGGTGCGTTCAGGAAGTTCATCCATACAGCGGCTCAACAGTTATGGTATGGGCGGGTATTATGAAGAACAGGCGAACTGAGCTCGTTTTTGTAAATGGAAACATGAACGCTGAAAATTACGTTGAGGATATTCTCAGACCTTATGTCCATCCATTTGCACAAACCTTTGGCTCCGATTTTACGTTAATGCATGACAATGCGCGTTCACATACAGCTCGGCGAACCAGTGAATACTTGGCAACGGAGAACATCCAGGTATTGCCCTGGCCTGCACAATCGCCAGACCTCAACCCCATCGAGCACGCATGGGACATGCTCCAGAGACGTGTTTTGAAGGACTTGGACGGAGTGACAACAACCCAACAGCTGAAGGATTTGCTACAATTCCATTGGGAGCGAATACCGCAAGATGACATAAACAGTCTCATTAATTCAATGAATAATCGTTGCCGACAAGTTCTGAATAGCAGAGGAGGCCATACTTTGTATTAAATTGTCCTATTCTTTCACAATAAATTCATTTTCTTAAGAAATTTCAATTTGTAAAAAAAAAGTTTAGTTTCTTATGTACCTGTATATTCTAATATTGTTAATTTCTGTTATTAAAAGAACTTATAAAGAAAACAGCTGTTATTTTTACATCATAGAACCCTAAAAATATTATTTTAAAAATAAAATACAACGTTATAATTAAAATAAATGGTAAAATAAATTAATATAAATGGTAAATTTGTAATATCATGCATGTTGCTTAGACTTTTTTGATGTGTGTATTTCCAAAAAAAAGTATTTAAGTATGTTTATTAGTTGTCTATTACCCATGGTACAAGCTCTGCTTAGTTTGGGACTAGATGGTGTTGTGTGAATGTGTGTGGAATATATAATATATAGAAACTACAGATCGAGGCTTTCGGTACATGACAACGTCACAAAACGCGCCATTTTAAGGCATGCCTAGTACGCTGACAGCCCTAAGTGTGATACTCGTATATTTCGTAAAAGGATCAATTCGTCTTTAGGGCTTAGGTACCCAGATTTAAATGTGGGCTCAGTTAACCATGAAGGGATCTACACACATACTACAAAAAATAGGGTACGGAAGATTTTTGTACATTTAGTAAACAATTTTCTTGTTCTTGTTTCAAAGTCCGTACAAAAAATATAATACATACTAGCTTTTGCTCGCGGCAGCACTGTTTCCCTTACCTGGACACAGAAGAAGAAAAAAAGTAGCCTATGTTAATCTCTATCCCTTTAACTATCTCTACTTAAAAAATAACGTCAAATTCGTCGCTCCGTTTTGCCGTGAAAAAAAGACAAACTTTTCCATCTATAAAGCACAACAGATTTGCTTAGTATAGAATACTGTTTGGACCTAATATACTTTTTCGTACTTTACAGTGGTCAGCCCATACCGAAGGTTCAATATACAGAGGTGGAAATTAAGACATGGTAAGTGCAGAGAGTAATAAACTTAGAGCATTAACTTAACGCTTTCTTTAGCTTAAATGTTGTTCTATTTTTATTTTTTGCACGTTTAAACGTTGTATTTTCTGTGCTTGTTCTCAATAGTTATAAAAACTAAGCGATTGATGATAACGTTGTTTGCCTGTGCGAAGATATTAAGACTGAATTGTTAGGTACCAATTTAGTGCTATTATTGTACAAATATCTTATATAGCTGAATGAAATTACAATAAAAATGATATTTGAATGGACAAAAGGTAAAACGAGACCAAAATCGACAATAAGAGTAAAATTCATAAGCAGTCGAATTTGAGCTTATATTGAACTCCAAGAGGAACAATTATAAAGAAGCCAAAAACACAAGCAACAGGTAGAAGTTAAAAAAAAGCCTTAAATACATGCTACCAAAGGTTGAATCACAAACATAATAAAAAGTTGACAGATAAATAAATAATCTGACCTACTTATTTGATAATACTAGACTAATCTCTTATGTTTCAAGATTTTTAGTCATAACATTATTTGTCATACATTTTCATAAATTGTTATTATTTAGATAGCCCATTTGTCGAGACCTTCTGTAACGGAATTACTACATAGTATAAAGCAATGTCTTTATCGCTGTCTGTTCGTCCTTATAGCCAAAATTTTTAAAACAACGCCCGTTGCGTTGTTTTAAAAAAAAATTCAAGCTGTTTTTTTAAGAATAGTGATTCAAGAGAAAGGTTTAATGTATAATGTACACTAGCTACTAGCCCCGGCTCCGCACGGGCACCTATTACAGAATGCCCTTGAACAACGTTTAAGTACAGCTTCATTAGAAATCTCTAAATTGATATAGATTTCTCTACTATGTTATGCATGTGTACCTAATAATAATATATCAAAGGTAATTTACACGTGTTTGTCGTCATAGTTAAATAAGTTTTGGGAAATTCATCTCAGTCTGTAACCTCGACCATTATTACTTTATAAACTTGTTTGAGTTGATTCTACTTCCAGGGGTATCGTGTTTCGGGAACTTCACAAACTTTACCTAAAGCACGCGTGCGATGAATATCTGGAGAACTGGCCTCAACTTGTCAAGTACTGTGGATATAGGGAAGACAATTTGCCTCAGGTAAAACTTATACTGATACTAGTTATTTAACTATGTTAGCTTCCTTTGGTCTCCATTAGTTCAGCTGCTTCTTTGACACGAGTAACATTAATCCACGTTAACATTATACCGCTGCCGTGCAAATGGTTGCGGACTTTAATCTTAAGATTATTTTTTGTGGAATCCACAAAGTCTTAAGCGTGTATGTTCTTTGTGTCAGTTAATTTAATATTTTTAGGTAAAAGTTCGCACGACACAGTGCTCGATCGCTAGTTCGGGGGAATGCTGTTCTATCTGAATGTCTTGCTTGTCAGTATAGAAACACTCAATAATTTTAACATGGAAGGAAAACAAAACTCTGAAGACATCTTTGCAGTAGTTTTTTAAAAAGCAGATAATATTAACTCTTATTTAGGTATTACCTATGAAATTGCCGTTTTATTTCTGTGCAGTCTTAAGACTCTATATTATTTTAAAACATATATTATTTAAATGTGTTATTTTGGAAATATAGGATATTACCAACATCTTACAAAATATAATCAATTAAAATAATTATTATTTGTATTATAAATAAGTCTATGAACATGGGTCCTAATATGGTACCTAGAGATGATGACATTAAGAAAATTACTTCTATCAACTGCAGTGAAGGGCGGCTGCAGTATATCGGTCAAGGGTTCAAATCCCACGCAAGATAATTATTTGTGCGTCACTAATATAATTTTAACCTAAATGCGAGTCTGTGAGTGACGTATGAGCAAATGTGTTTGTGTATTAAAGTAAAATCCGAGTAAATACGCTTATATTATCTAGCTGATAAAATAAGTTATTAATGTACCGTAGAGAATAATAAAATGTAATCTATAGGCGTTTAGCCAAACATTCTTGTAAGCGTTGTGTAGGTTTATACTGGCCGTAAATTATTTACAGTTGGAGGATGTCAGCGCATTTTTGAAAAGAAAAACTGGATTTCAACTCCGCCCCGTAGCCGGCTATCTCTCCCCGAGGGACTTTCTATCAGGCCTTGCTTTCAGAGTATTTCATTGCACTCAATATATACGACACTCCTCGGACCCATTCTACACGCCTGAACCGTACGTATTGATATTAAAACAAATAAAGTAATATTCTTAAATTCTCAAATATATATAAAATATTTTTTATCTCAGTGATTGCTGTCACGAGCTACTGGGACATATGCCATTACTCGCCAATCCAAGCTTCGCACAGTTCTCACAAGAACTTGGACTGGCATCTCTAGGTGCTTCAGACGATGACATCGACAAACTGGCCACGGTAATGAAAATTTTTATATTTACGTGTACAATGAATTGTTACAGTATGAAACATTCGTCAAAATATATGACGTTTAAAAAAAGTACAGGCCGTAAATTAAAGTACGCGTCAGACGTTTATTTTATTTACCGTAGGTAATACTAAACAATTCTGACAGCTATCTTGAATGATTGTGTTAATCTGGATCGGGAAGTGTAAATCTTTAGATCTCTTCCATTAATGTCTACGCAGAATATAACGCAATGATAATATTTCAGCTTTACTTCTTCACTGTCGAATTCGGTTTATGCCGTCAAACTGATGGAAGTTTCCGTGTCTATGGCGCTGGATTATTGTCTTCAGTAGCCGAACTGCAGCACGCATTGACAACGCATGAAAAAATCAAGCGTTTTGATCCCGAAGTGACTGTAAATGAAGAATGTATAATAACATCATACCAAAACGCTTATTACTACACGGACTCATTTGAGGAGGCCAAAGAGAAAATGAGGTCAGCATATTTATAAACAATTTGTTGTTTTAACAAAATTCAATTAATTTATTTGTATGTGTATGTCTTACTAGCACATTAAAGTATACAACAGAACATGAGTGAGGTAAAATGAATATAACTTTGAACGTTTAAACAATGTTGATAGAGTAATACACAAGGTTAGAACATAAAATAAAGTTTACTGTTCTGCAACACTGTTTACTATATTTCGGGAATAGCCGAACGAATGACCGATGTAAATATTTAACTTTTTCTATTTTCTATACTAATATTATAAAACTGAAGCATTACATTGTTTGTTTAGTTGAAAGCGTCAATCACAGTAGCAACTGCTTCAAATCGAATATTTATGTGTTGAATAGTACATTTTAGTGAATAACAGTACTAACCGATCTCACATGCTTACTAATATTGATAGAATAAAAGTTGTTTTGCAATTGACCCCGATGGCAATATAAGATGGCCCTTGAGCTCAATATCTTCGTGTATCACATGAGTATTGGCCCATCCCAACGTATTATTGTTCCGAAAATCATACAGTTACGGAATGTACCCTAATTAATTTATACGACGTACTATATTGACCGCCCATGTCGTCATTGCCCGTTAAAAACAGTTGCAAGCATTATGTGCTAATGTTAATAGCAGTTGCAGGCATATAACACAGTCACATTATCTAGAGACCTCGCTGGAATGTGAACCTTGTGTCTCGGTCTGCTTTCAACCCCGCCCTCGCCACGGGTGCATCAGTGATTCGTCCGACGCGACGTGCGTGACGTCATCGACGCCAGGTCTCGAGATAATGTGACCGGGTAGTATGTGTTTAGGAGGAAGGTTACAGTAGCTAGTGATGTTATTGGGCTATGGGACTAAACAGCTTGAGTCGCTATATGACTAGCATAGTGCAAGAGCTCCCTGAGCTTTATAAGAGTTAAGCTTAAAGCCCCTCTGCATCATGAAGGAATGTCGAAAAATAGTCAACTTTTTTTTTTTTTTAAATAGTCAACTTAGTTTAATGGTTTACAAATTTTTCTTTAGAGAGCATATATTAACGTCGTTATAACAAGTGAAAAAGCTAGTGTCCATTTAAATTGTTATGTATGGTTGAACTGTTTACTAAAATTTAAATAGACAAAGCACTTCGTTTTTAATGAGTTAAGTACAAGACTCAACCCATTAAAAACGAAGTGCGTTTTACTACAGTTTTGTCATAATAATAAGAAAGCTTTAGTTTCATTTTAATAGTTTCTTCTTTTGTTTTTTAGAGCATTTGCAGAAGGCATACAACGGCCTTTCGGAGTCCGCTACAACCCCTATACCCTAAGCGTTGAAGTGCTCAGCAATGCTCAGAAGATCACCGCTTTGGTTCGTGAGCTAAGAGGTGACATCTGCATCGTCTCTTCAGCGATAAAGAAAATCTCTGCTCAAGACTCTACTCTAGATGTGGAGACCATCGCTAATATGCTTCATACGGGACTTCAGGTATCATAATAATATTATATTTACTTTTTTCCATGTTTTTTTGACGACCTCTGTGGCGTAGTGGTTATTCAACATGACTGCTACGCAGAGGCCTCGGGTTGGATTACCGCTCAATGCAAATCTTTGTGTCTGTGCATGAACATGATTGTTTGTATTGGTTGGGTGTTTTATTTATTTATTCAAGATACACCATCGACATTCTACAATACACTTAATATTAAACCACTACGGATATAATATGTATGTATTTACAAAAAAAAGGATTTAAGTATGTTTAATAATTGTCTAGTACCCATAGTACAAGCGCTGCTTAGTTTGGAACTAGATGGCGTTGTGTGAAAGTGTCAGGAATATGATATGATATGAATGTTTGCATTTATAATGTAACAAACAAAAAACAAACAATATATATTTTGTAATATTGTAATTGTTGTTATCTTATAACTAAATTATCGCAATTAAGTTTATAATGTTAAGTATTTTTACTAGATCCATTTTTATTAGTGTAAAAGTGTAGGTTTTTTAAGCAATAAGTGTAATAAAAAAACTATAATTGTGAATGCAACTAAAACATTAAAAAATAAAAAATATGGCGAATGGCAGTGTTCGGGCAAACTTCAACAGGTTTTGTTTTGCTTTTTTAATAAATATATTTTAATATTATAATTATATAAAAAAATACTAAGTATCTAATCTCAAAGTAATCTCGAAAACGTTGCTTTTTATTGGTATCGAATATCGTGATCGTAAACTCTTTGGTACATAATAGCTTTATCATTTAATTTTGTAAGAACGTCTGGCGTTAAAGCCGGATAAAGTTTTTGCGCAATAGGATTGCGAGATTTCTTAAAAAAAGGTTTTATTTCGAAATTACAAGAAAATAGAGATTTTGGTTTTAAGATTATGTAGTCGTAAAATTATTGTCTTGTATTTAATAAACCCTTAAGTTGAAAAATATTATTACTTAATGCTTTTAAAACAGTTTTATAATCTCCCACGGGACAGGATCTCTACCACCTACTTACTATAGGGTTATGAGACAACCTTTGGAATTGTTTAAAAAAGTTACACTGTGGCACTGTACAATTAGGTTAAGGTTCAGTCAGCTTGCGACCACGGCCAGTGCGACCTGTGCCGAAACGTCAAGTAAAATAAAGGTAAACAAAATGCGCGTTAATATCCCGTTTATATAATGTTTATAATAACGAAACGCGATACTTTAAAAGTTATAACAATAAGGTTATTCCAAAAAGATAATTCTTTTGACCTTTTACATGCAAATAAAACAAAGCCATTGCTTGCAACAATAGTAACTGAAGACTGAACTGTTTATAAGCACTTATAGCAAATTAAAATCGTTGTTTTTATGACTTACCGCGCTGTTTAACATGCTAATTACGTTCAAAAATAGCTAGTGTTAATTATATTACATTTTTCTCACAGTGACGGAATCAAATGATCAGTTATTGTACTTATTAAATAAAATAAAAAATAATCCTGACACATTCACACATCGCCATCTAGTCCCAAACTAAGCTGAGCTTGTACTATGGGTACTAGACAACGGGTAAACATACTTAAATCCTTTTTTTTTTGTAAATACATAGTTAATTTACATAGAAAACACTCAGACCAATGCAAACAATCATGTTCATGCACACAAAGATTTGCATTGACCGGGAATCGAACCCGAGACCTCTGCGTAGCAGCTATGTAATATAACCACTGCGCCACAGATGTCGTCAATGGCTGAATGGTCTTTGTGAATATGTTAGTAAACATCTTAGTGACACAGAGGAAAATTCCTAGTGTGAAAATCATGTTTTCTTAAGAAAAAATCATTTATAAGTCAAACACTTCTATTTGTTTGGCTACGAAACTAAACTTACCGCACCATTTTGAAAATGCTAAATTTGACCGGGTTTTGTTCTAGGCTTAGCTTGTTTATTCTAAGTGACCAGAAACCGTATTTCTGTGTTTCCATTACTTATGTTTTAATAATTCATTCACACGCCAACACTCACACAACGCTATCCTGCATTTTTGCGTTAGGTGAGAAACGAACCCAAGCTATTGGTTGCAACGATTTTAACTACTTAGCCAGACATAACACTATCTTCATTCTGCATATTAGATTTTCTTCGAAAATAAATATAATATTTATCAAGAAATTTTTATATCTTATTATAATAATATTTTTTTCTTACACAGTTTCTGTGAATTTTGGTTTTAAAAGTCTTTGTAGTTATCGTCAAGGACGTCTTCTAAGACCTTTTATGATTTTTGACAAAAGAAGTGTTGGTATTTTTGCAAATATATGTAGTACCATTCACTAACATAGAGTTGAAAGCGAGTCTAGACAAATTAACTACTGATGACTGGCTTTGCTTTGTGCAAGGCCATCAATGCAATCTAGTGTTCATCACCAACTCGTTATATATGATAATTTGATAATAACCACAAAGGCAAGCTCAAAATACGTAAAGCACATGGGAATTTTCACAATATAAACGCGTACAGAATTTTCAATGTGAGTAACAATATTTACATGAGTTGAATAGTGAACTACGTAATTTTTAGCCATATTTTTAAACATAATTTGCTGTAGTTTTATGACTGTTTTCTTTGTTTTTAAAATTTCTTTATTTTGTCATTTTACAATAGGTTAATTAAATACTAGTGTAATAATATTACAGTTTGCAGATTAAATAACCTATAGGTATACCTATTTAACTTATTATTTTATTTAAGCCAAACTTTAACATTGTAATGTTAATAATGAGAATTATTGATCGCAATTTAGGGTTAGCTTTAATAGCATAACCCGTGGTGACACTCTTAACTTAGTTATAGTTGTAGTTTTATGACTACTTCTATTAATGTTATAGGTGTTTTTTATCCTCTTGTTAGTGGCTAGTGTGGATAGTAGTTCAAGCATTCGCCATAGGCCTCTGTCGTGGCTTGACGTCATGAGAATAAGAGAAAGAAGAAGTAAGTAGTAGATAGAAAAATCTTGATAAAACCGTATACGAGGGCGGGTCAATAAGTCCGTGACTTTTAGCATAAAACACTGCTTTTTTGATAAAACCTTGTTTTATTTTTAAACGTAGTCTCCTTCGAGATCTATACGCTCAGTCCAACGTTTCTCTAATTTTTTTATCCCTTCCGAAAATTGTATTTTGTCGAGGTCTTCAAAATAGGCATTTGTGTGTGAGGTGACTTCGTCATCAGTGGCAAATCTCTTTCCGCCGAGCCATTTCTTCAAATTTGGGAACGAAAAATAATCAAACGGAACTAGATCTGGTGAATAGGCCGGATGAGGGAGCATCTTGTAACCAAATTCATGGAGTTTTACCATGGAAACTGCACATGTGTGCACCCGAGCATTGCCCCGGTGGAAAAGGACTTTTTTCTTGGCCAAGTGCGGTCGCTTTTCTTTCAATGCCTCATCGAATCGACCCAATAAGTTGCTGTAATATTCACTATTGATTGTTTTTTCCTTTTTGAAGGTAGTCAATGTGGATAAAACCGCGTGCATTCCAAAAAACAGTCGCCATGACTTTATTGGCTGACAAATCCACCTTTGCCTTCTTTGGCGCCGGTTTACCCCGAGAAACCCACTGTTTTGACTGTTATTTGGTATCCGGTATGTTGTGGTGGAACCACGTTTCATTCACGGTTACGAAACGGCGCAAGAACTCGTTCATATTGCGATTGAACAAAGCCAAACATTCACATGTTTGCGTTTGTCGTCGACTGTGAGCAAATGCGGCACCCATCTTGCTGAAAGCTTTCTTATACCCAAATTATGATTCAAAATTGAAACCACTGAGCTATATAAGATGCCTGTGGCATCCGCAATCTCTTTCACTTTCAATCGCCGATCGACTAAAACCGTATCGTGAATTTTTTTAATTGTTTCGTATGGGGAGACCTCAACTGGGCGTCCAGAACGTTCGGCATCTTCTGTGCTTGTACAGCTACATCAAAATTCAGTAAACCACTTTTCACCATGGAAATGGATGGTGCAGAGTCCCCATAATATTTATCAAGCTTAGCTTTGGTTTACGTAATAGATTTTTTTCGCAAAAAATGATGCCTTATGAGCACAAGAAATTCACTTTTTTCTATTTTCTTCTTAGTCAACGTGGTAGTCTGATATAAAAGGCTGTCAAAAACAAACGAAATGTCAAAACTTGTTCAATTTTTGACAAGAGTCAACTGAGAGATGACTCTTGACAGGAGCAGTGTTGCTATTTCAATTAAGAGGCGGGAAATCCGAAAAGTCACGGACTTATTGACCCGCCCTGGTACTTAACGGTCTAGTCAGAGTGAACATTTGTGTTGATTTGATGCAACACACATAATTCACAAACAAACAAATTAAACCACCACATGTATAATGTGGTGGTTTAATGTACAAAACTATGAAGAAGAAAAAAAACAAATATCACAACAGTCCATTAATGTTTTATAGTAGGTACGTTCCTCCTCTAGTGAAGGAGCAATACTTGGCCTACTAAATACACGTCGCGTCCGTCGGCCAGACGTATGGATAGAGTGCTTAAACTCTTGTTTTCTTTCTTTTGTTTTCGCAAAGATATTTGCAAATCTTAGCTTAGCTTTTACGATACTGTTAGAAAGAAATGGAGTGGTGACACCATATATTTTTTTACTGTAATAATAATAACAAAATCACAAAAAGAAAACAATAATTTTACTGTGTGTTACTATGTAGTAACACACAGTAAAATTATGTAATTTAAGTGATATTTTCAGTACGAAAAAGCATTACAAACAACAAAATAGGGACGGCCATGAGCTGACGTAACAATGACGCGAACTTTCAGTAATTTAGTTTTAACATAAGTGGACAAACATTTTAATTTATTAACACACGTATACATTCCTACTTTTAGTACAGTTTAATTATTTTAAAACATTCGCTACTATGGTTAACTTTTCTATGTCATGTTTATTTTACATTCAGCAGCTAGGTACGTTTGATCATGAGATCAAAGCCGAAATAATTTATTCGTAGATAAGAATAAAATAAATTTTGTAGTGCTCTTAATATGTGTGACTTTAGGCGTAACTGATTTAATCGTTGTTAGTTATGTTAACAGTACATTTTTAAGACATATTATCAAAGAGTTTTATGTAGGTATGGCTACCTATAGGGTATGCTTGCCATACTCGTAGATTAATAAAAAACAGTTAAACGTATGATTACTCAATAGTATAACTACAAGCTTTAATAAAGCTTTAATCATCATAACAACCCATTAATGTCCCACTGCAGGGAGGGATTCTGTGACGGAGGGATAGTCTATTAATACAATGCTGGCCAGACGGATTGGTATAGGGTTTACTTTCAAGTTTTCCTTCTTTTTACTTCGTAAAGATAATATTTACGGTTAGTCCCTTTGTCGGTTTATACGACCCCCATGAGATGAAAAGGGGTGGTGACATTGTATTCTTACTCCGTCACCACACAAAGCTCTAATAAATCTTTAATAAAATCCATCAGTTCAAAGATTTTCTTGATACTTTAATAATGAATTCGTGCAGCAAGCTAGTAAGAACTAGCAAGTAATTCATATTATAATAACTGAGTGAAATCGTAGTCTCAGTGTCTCTATATGCCTAGTGAAACTAGTACAAGCTCTGCTCAGTATAAGACTAGATGGCTTTTGGGTGAATGTGTGAACGAAGATTTCAGTATACCTATTGGTAAAATGTTTTGTAACAGCATTTTAATTAATTGTACACAACGATATCGATAAAAGAATCCATTTAGTCTAGTATATTTTTGTTTGTTAGAAAAATAATAATATAAAATCATTTAACATAAAATTACAGGGCATTTCAACGTTATAAATAAATAAAGGTTATTAGAATCAACTTCATCGTGGCCGTGAGCTGAATTTGTTAAAATAAACCCTTCATCCGAAATAAAAGCGTTTCACTTAATCTTATTTACCTTTTACTTTTATAAAAACGTTTTTACAAAAAGTAAATTAACGATTTGAGCGTAGTTAACGATGTTTATTTTTTTATGCCTATAAAGTAGGTTTAATGGTTGATCAACGATAAAAGTTCGATTAATATTACAAAATAAGTTTAATCAAGTAAGTTTCGTGTTGCTAAAAGTATAAGCCCTGTAAGCATTGACCTTTATAAAGGTACTATAATAATTAGAAACACTATTTAGCGATCATGAAATAGATTAGATACAATCGTTTGTATCGGTGCCTATTTCAAAATTGTAAGGCGTGTCTTAGAAGTTTGTTAGGCATATTTTTATTATACTAAAAAAGATTTTATTCAACTCATAATGTTGCCTTGAAGAATATTACTAATTAATAAATTTTTTAATTGGACGACATAATTATATAAAGGTAAATGATAATAATCCTTGGAGAATTATTAACCTTTTACTACGTTATATTCAGAAATTACATATTTTTGCTTATGATACCTTTCTAATTAATTTCTAATTTACTTACAGAAAAAAACATAATGATATTATATAAACACAATTATCCTGCAATGAAAACTTCCTGTTATGCAGAGATAGCCCTAGTGTGTAGGTAGATTCGTATTTCACGTAGTTTAATGAGAAAATACCGTGATTTGTAGTGGCTCGTAAATGAGCTTTAATGCATCATTCTTAGCTTGGCATTTAGTTTATAATATACTTTTTAACGATTACACATTATCGCCTGTTTATCAGGAAGTCATAAGAAAATACGATCGAAGTTTCGTCACTGTTCAAATGGTATGAATGCAAAAAGAGTTACAAAATCAATAAAATTGAAAATAACGCAAGGAAACGCGATATGAGTTTATTTTTAATACAGTGAGTCATCATCATAACAGCCCATTAATGCCCTACTGCAGGGACGGGCCTCCTCCCGTGACGGAGGGATACTTGGCCTACTAATACCACGCTGGCCAGACGGATTGGTATAGGGTTTAATTTCAAGTTTTCCTTCTTTTTATGTAAAGTAAATTAACGATTATTCACAGATAGTCCCTTAGTCGGTTTCTACGATACCCATGGGATGAGATGGGGTGGTGACATATTGTATTCTTACTCTGTCACCACACGGACAAATACAGTGAGTAAGGAGGTTTTTTTATGTTCAGGTACAAGAGAGAAGTCCGCAGTCCACGTCTGGCGGAAGCACACCCAATTCGGAACGAGGAGTTTCCCCTCGGCCTGATTCAACAAAATGAATTCAGCAGTGAAATAAATGAAATGAAATGTATACTCGTAACCAAATAATATTATACATATTATTATATTATTTATCATTAATGTTTAAGTTTAAATATAGTAGTCAATCATGTTATTCCATATTTTAATAATATTTATATTACAAAATGTTATTGCTAAATAAAGTCTTTATTATGAAGTAAAACTTTCGAAAGTATTATGATATATAGATATACAATGTATTACGGTATATAAAATGTAAACGTAGCTTGTAATTACTTACAATGTAATTGTTCTGAATGTGGTAAATGTATGGTAAAACGTGTAACGTATTGTTCTAATTATGTTCGTTGCCAAGAGGCTTAGCTACTAATATAATATTCTGTTCCGTTAATGTTTAATATCTCGACCGTATTACATTACTGTCAGAAAGAAATTGAAATATTATGTATGAAATATAATGGTCGTAGCAATTTTCTTTTGTTTCAATGACTTCTGGTTACATGTTATATTTCTTTTTCTTTAAGATTAGGTAGCAAAACTGAATTATCTATGGCTACTAGTTAGTTACCAACGTTTATTGCTTTATTTTTATTACACCCTCTGCATTTTTATTTCTTAGTACTGTAAACAAGTTGGTTCGGTCTCCTATGACCAGTTCCTTTGGTACACCATAAAACCATCACAACAGCCCATTAATATCCCACTGCAGCGAGGGGCCTCCTCCAGTGACGGAGGGATACTAGGCCTACTAATACCACGCTGGCCAGACAGATCGGTATAGGGTTTAATTTCAAGATAAACTTTCCACCATGAAATATGAATGAATAATTGAATTGACTTTGTAAGCAGACCATTTAAATATTCAGTACACAAAAAACAAACCAATAACTCGCCCTAGTTGCGCCCAGTTTCTACGGGGCTGTGTGCCATGTCCTTTCTAGATGAATAAATTATAATGCTTGCTGCCGAGTCCGGCGTTGAATAACATTCAATCAAGCTAACCTTTTAACCATGAATGTGGTTAAATGGGAGTGACCATTGTGGTTTAGTGGACGCTATATTCACCTTCTACATTGTCCTAACTGCCCACAGAGCTGCACAGAGAAAGATCTTATGAACGCCACTGACAAGGCAGTCACTGTGGCCAAATTCTGGGCTGGTTATGTTTAAGGAAAAAAAAAAACTACTGTATATCTACGACTCGAGAGAAGAAGAAGGACGCTATATTTTTTAAAGAAAAAGTTATTTATGTCGATTTTTCGTTACTTCTTATTACTGCTGCTAAACGGTACGAAATTAACCATTAGTTGCAAAGTACTGCTTCTTTTTTGAGGACGAAACTTTCACGCCAGACAGAAAGCAAATTATGTTGCTGGCGGCAATGGTTCTGCTAAAAACAGCAGCTTACTCTAGGGTCTTGCACTCCCCTCAAGAATCTGAAGAGAAAGTGTTATTTTAGTATAAATCTAACCTCCTATTTAAAAACCAGAGTAAGCCCTTTCTGGCATATTTATCTTCTCATACCGATTACTCAAGGAGCAGGCAACTAGGCGGCTTGTTAGGGAACTACGATAAATCTCTTAATAGTATGCTATTATTAAGCTTTTTGTGAACCTTGTAATAATTGTAATAAGAAACCTTAAGTGTTTTTATGTGTAGTTCTACAAGGAGAGGCAGACAAATTCTGCTTATTTATTAAAATGTTTGTTACGTATATTACAAAGCATAAGAGAGTTCTCGCAATGATCAAAGGGAAATGTTTGAGATCGCTATCCAAATTTACATGACATGAAATACTTAATTCTAAATAACATTGTACTTAAGGTAACATATTCAGCATACCAAGAGAAAATCTTGTTAAAACAATCTCCCTTGTTCATGAGCACAGTAAATAAGTAATTATTATTTATCAAAAAAGCTTCATTCCGTAAAAATTCTAAGAAGAAACAAGTGTACTCCCTTTTTAAAGGTCGGCAAGGCATCTGGTGTTGGGTGTCCATGGGCGGCGATGGTCACTTACCATCAGGTGACCTGCTGGCTCGTTTGCCTCTAATTACATAAAAAAAAACTTTTTTATAAAACTAGTGTCTTTGAATCTGGACTTATCTTAAAACAAATCTCAGTTAACTCTTACATACATATAAATGAATAGAAACTGTTTTTCCTAGAAACAGCAGAAAGAATAAAAATATGGCTAGACGACCATATTTTTTCTACACTCGAAACGCCAATGTAGGAAAACAATCAGCTGGAAAACAGCATTTTGTTATATAAGTAAGCCTTTTCCCGATATCTAATTAAAGAGAGTATTAATAGTACACATTATTAGAAAATATGTTGTTTGAGTTAAGCCTTTCGATGCCTAACACTAATTTGATCTACTAAGGCTTGACACGGCTGGGGATTACTTATTTGTGCCAGCCTTAATTCTTTCTCTAGACAAGTAAACATGTTATAGACTTTGCTAGTAAACATTTTTTATACTTCCTACAATAATTTACCTTTATAGTTTCATAATAATAATACTGCATTTAATTACATCGAATAACTATGTCCGTTACTTTGTAAATATATCTGAACTAAATTGCTACTTAACTACTGAAATGAGAACATTACACTTTCAACAAAAATAGCAATGACGTCATCTACTTGACATCATCGGCTTGATCGTGACGGAGAAATAAAAATCGATGGCATCAAAGAAGAAATTTAAAATGGAACATTGCCAAATAAAAAAAATATCAATCAGGCCATAGAACGAAACCACTTACAACCATACAAATGAAATGATTAGAAACTATCACTCGACACTTATAGAAAAACGGCTCGTAGGTACTACTGTGGGTTGGGCGCGTTGCCAAAATATAACAGTATTAATTTTTAAAGTAAGTGATGCAACAAAATAAAATGAGGTCGTATATAGAGCTGGAATGGTATAGCTTTACAAAAAGTAACATTCAATAATATAATTTTAGACAAACGTAAGAAGACAAGCATTTAAAACACAATAGATTTTTCATAGAAGATCTAAATTCTTATTAACTATGGAGTTTAAACCCGGAACATTATGTAGTTTAGTCAGCTATCGTGATACTATCAGGTCCTTGGCAGTGTCTCTTGAATTTAATTATAACTACTACGTATCTGTCAAATTTGTATATGAAAGTTGGCAAGAGAACGACAAGTTGGGCTAAAATTAGCTTTTAACATTGAAATTTTGGATGTCACATGTTTGGTTATTTATGCTTTCGCTCCGTAAAATTGATTTTAATGAGGGAATAAAATTTAACTATGAAGTTAACATTGTTTTCTTTGTATTAGAAGGTGTGAGTAGGAGGACGGGTGACTTAGGGATAACAATAGAGCCTATAATAAGATAGTGGGGAACTTTTCTTTATAAATATCTCTCTGATAATGGGGTCAAGAGCTCTATATCGCAGTTTACGTAAGCGCTATAAATATATTAAAAGATAAAAAAAGCTCGGTAAAATACTTGGGAATCATAAAAATAATTATTATTTTTCTCCATTGTATACCCGAAAACGAAATGGCTTTATCAGTTTTGACAAAAAATTCTATCATAATTCAAATTCATTAAGATCGTTATTTAATATTTATGCGTGAGCTTGACGTCATTGGTTGACCGTAATCAAAACTATGCTTAGATTAAAAGTGCAATCTATTTTAAACTTTCACTTCAACGTAATAAATAATAATATCTACTAACACAATACAAATGTCACTATATTAAACCGTAGAGTTTGTATGTGAAAAACTATGAAACACCATTAAATAATTTAAAACTAAAGTCACTTGTTACTTGTGACATTACAAGCTTGTCATGTTTCAGAAAAACTGAAAATGTAGAATTTAAATATTGGCTGGTAAGCCACCCAATTGTTGGCACCTTAAGAGTGGACTTCGTGTCAGACTAAAATATAAAATATCATAAAATGATAAAATACTTTAACCTTTGCTTATACTTAATCATTATTATGTTATTGAATAGTATTAAATAAATATTATTGGCACTAATGCCAATAAAAAGATTCTGATAAATTTATTGTTGCTATTTTGACACATGAAATAAATAAAATATAATAAAAATATTAAATAAATAATATTTGAACTTGAATAATCATACTGAACTTGAATAATCTATAGTGTTTTCTTTCTTTTTACTCACTTTTAACTCTTAAGTGCCAATAATTGTAAGAATTCTAACAATTAGGTGGTTTACCCTAATTTGTTTTATATTATAAAATTACGAAAACTTTAAATTGAAATATGCGCCAATGACGTCATGCAAGAAATGATAGGGATGGACATAGAAGTAAAAAAGAGAGAAATTCATTAGAATAAAACGTTTTACCGAAAATATGCTCTAGTAACAGTCAATAACGTTGACTTTACTATTTGTTTTTATAAATACCTAACGACTATTTGCTAATACAAGAGAACTGATATGTCAAAGTAGCGTCATGATTTAGCTGATGTTTTGTTGTGCGATATTGAACCTAATAGTTTTATGACATGCAACTAACATTAACTCTAGAGGTGATAAGGCCATTTAGTTTTCGACTATACATTGTAGCTGAACAGAGAATATTTTACAAATAAATCTTAACACATAGAAAGATCTTTTTAAATAGTATCCCAAATATATACTAAGTTACAGAATCTTATATAGTACCGTCCTTGATATGAAACACCAGAATGCCTCCTCATGACAGCCCTGTAATGTCCCACTGCAGGGACGGGCCTCCTCCCGTGACGGAGGGATACTTGGCCTACTACCACGTTGGCCAGACGGATTGGTATAGGGTGTAATTTCAAGTGTTCCTACTTTATATTTCGTAAAGATCATATTCACGGATAGTCCTTTAGTCGGTTTTTA
This sequence comes from Schrankia costaestrigalis, assembly GCA_905475405.1. NCBI lineage: Eukaryota > Metazoa > Arthropoda > Insecta > Lepidoptera > Erebidae > Schrankia > Schrankia costaestrigalis. The sequence goes on along the minus strand of FR997825.1, from coordinate 18,025,989 downwards.
CGTCACCCATGGGATGAGATGGGGTGGTGACATATCATATTCTTGCTTCATGACCACGCGGATATAAGAAAGAAGAATTACCTTTTTTGTAAACCAATCGAGCTGACTAACACCATAGCTCTACCATCTCTTGTTTATTACAAGACAAGTAAAACCTAATCTTTAGTTTGGAGAAGTAAATGTATCTAGTATATTAGAATCTAGGCAGCTGTTATTCGATTCTTGTTTATCCTACCTTTTTCTTATACAGTCTGCGACAAAACGAGTGTAGCGAAAACACAGTACAGGAATATAAGCTACAGATGGCAATCATAAAATAGCTTTACTAAGTCATATTGCCAATCTGATCTCACTTCCGACTCATTTTCGAGTTCGATATACGTTACTGGTCCAAATTAACAGGGTACAAAAAACCATGTTTTTCAGGAGGGCGATTTGAAGTTTTCAAATCGATATATCTTCATATCTGTGAATAATTGGTTATCCATAGGTTTAATATGTTGACAATGAAAAGTGAAACAACGAATACCACGATCCCGTAAGTTAACTACAACGAATCACGTAAAACCGAATGCACGCCACTGAGAGGAAAAACATTTTGTGATAAACTGAAGGCGTAATTTACCCTTTGTAGAGAAAAAGGGTGAATTTGAATTTCCTCAACAGAGTTGCTGGCAAAGTTGTGGTTCAGCACTTGCAATTGTTTATGAGCATGTATATAAACGGTCTTTTGTTCTGATGAACTTAGGTACTAGGTAATTTTATTAAGATGGTAAAATAAATGTTCTTAAATTGAGATACTACTAACGTCACTCTAGTAAATAAACAATGATTACCTTATTTAATTTATATACAGTAAATTGGAAGGTTTACATTAAAGAGGCAATACTATAGCAATGACTTCCCAAAACAAAATACGCAACATCAAGGCTTCAATTTGGCCCTTAAACAAAGCCACTAAAGTTTCTTGAGACCCACAATGATATATTTTAAGTATATAAATCAAAATAGACTTACTGGATATATTATTAAACAGCCATAAAGACATCAACCAATTGTATTTTTAATTTTTATAATGTTATCCCATTTAAATTATTGCTTATCTTAATTAAATAATTTTGAAAAAATTGCTTGATGCAGTCACTTCAAAACAGTTAAATCATAAATATAGAAATGGTAGAATAGTCTTTAAGATAATTTTAGGTATATTGTCGGTTCTCAATGTAGAATCGATTATTTTTCTGAGAAATAAATATTAATTAATATACTAATTATTATGTAAGCAGGTAGAGTTTAGTATCTAATTCATGAGAAGCATATAATACGAGTATAATACGGTAATTTTAACATCTAAAAGAAATAATTTATAGAATACAATATCCAAAAACATTAAAATAACTTTAAATTATAAAATTTATTAGCTTATATATAAATTTTATTTTGAATTTTCTTAAAATTATCTTATTAATTTTCAGTTTAACCTTGATAGCCGAAAATAGGTCAGTAGAGCAGCCATTGGGGCGGGAGTAATCTTTGTCATTTTGCTTTTGAAGTTAAAGCTAATGTGTGAATGAATAGAATACTGTTATTCACAACAATAATATAAAACTCATGTAGCGGACATAAAACTTTTTGTAAGCTATTAAGTAGAAGTTGGTAGTAAGTAGTAGGGTGGTGTGCCAGCTTCCATCGTAGGTAGGCCCAGCGGCCGCAGTCGCGTTGAGATTTCGTCGCGTCACCACGCCGCCGCGGCCGCCCTCGCTTCCTTACTTCGTCGCAAATCGATATTGCTGTATTTACCGTACCGTCCGTACATTCACGCAAAACATGTAAACATTTTACGGCAGTTAAAAGTTTTACAACGTGTTTTTTTTTTGCCACAAACTAGTTGTTCGTCTTATTAATTTCGCTTTTTAACTTATTTAAGTTGACTGTGTTAAGTTTTAGCTACAGTGTAAATATTAGATTCCAATAACAAACGACAGCTGATATTTGTGAGAACAGCTGATCGTTTTATGAATAACACACGGCGGGAAGGGTATGCTATTTTTATTTTGAACTGTGTCTACGTGTTATTGGCCGTTTAAACTGTTTCTTGGCTATTCAGTTAATAAACAACATATTTTGAGTTCGTCACTTGCAATAAAATTTTCCAGAACACGAGTGACGTGTTTTGTGGTGAGACGAATGAAGCTGTAAATATATCACGAAGGTGACTAAATGGCGTGTGCGCATGGTCCTTACATCTTTAATAGATTTTGTGATATATACTGTGGATTTGAGTGTGTAAACGTGCGTGTGAGCGAAGGCCGCGTGTTGCGTCGACGTAGCGTCGTCGCTCTGGGGAAATTGGCAAGGTGCGCGGGCGCGGTGCGACGACCAGCGTGACGCGACAACGCCACAGGCCCTGACTCGGTCGTGTCTCCCGCGTCTGCCCCTCAGTACAACCTTGCACGCGCTGAGGACATGTCCGAGTCATGGATTACCAATGTATTGTCGTATATACCGTCATCAACATCGCGCCGCCTAGACTCAACGGCCAGACGACAGACCTTTCTAATGGCTGCATCACTTGGTTCAAAAATAAGATCAAGAGGTTAGTATGTGTTTTAAATTTTATATATTTTTTAAAGTATGAAAAAAAAAATACCATACAGCTAAAAAAATTTCATCAAAAAAACACTTTATATAATTTATACAGAGAATGTATTATTAATTAAGATTTACAGATTTGAATAAAGAAAACTCGCCCGTGATTAAAAACTTTGTGGTTGATTTTCAGCAATGGGTAAAAGTTTTCTTAGAACAGAACAAGTTATTAATCAAAAAGTTCTTTTGAACATTATAAAGCAATATAAGAAGTTTGATCTTAACCTAACAGAAATATAATTAGATAGAATAGATTGTCAGTGTTAATGAAAAAGTTTGATATACATACTATTGATAGATTACTATTCTCTTTGAAAAGTTATCCTTTTTAGTGTAGTTAAAAAAAAATGATCTTTATTTCAGAGCGGTAGCAGTATATCTTCATTCATTAAGATGGACTCCAAACAGTGGAATCATACATGGCAATTTAGCATGCTTGTACTACAATCAAGGTTTCATAGATCTCGCTATAGACACTTACAAAAGGGCTATAGAACTTCAGCCTAATTTCCCTGATGCCTACTGCAATTTAGCTAATGCTTTGAAAGAAAAGGGCTTGGTTTCTGAAGCGGAGGAGTGTTATAACAAAGCATTGTGTTTATGTCCCTCTCATGTTGATACTCTGAATAATCTCGGTAATGTTAAGAGGGAGCAGGGTAAAATCGATGAAGCTACAAAACTGTACATGAAGGCTTTAGAAGTGTTCCCTAACTTTGCAGCTACTCATAGTAACTTAGCGTCGCTTCTGCAGCATAGAGGTTTGTATAAAATGTTTGATCATAGCGAATTAATTATGATTTAAAAATAATGTTCTATTATCATGTATTTGTCGATACCAAATTAAAGTTTACTTACACAAAAAGGTAGGGTTGAAAAAGTAAATTCTGCTGTGTGAAGAAGTATAATTTTAATTAAGTAAATTGAATTATATTATACTAATTACGACTTGCTTAGCGAATTCTAAAGAAGTTACTTCATCATTTTATCTTTTTAATAAGAGGGAAAAATGTTTTCGGAAATATATAGATGTAAGTAAGGTATTTTAGATTGTCTAAATAGGTAACAAAAATTGGTTTAATCTTCATAGTGCTTAAGATATTTTTATTAAAATATATTGCCGAGGGGCGAAATAATATACGACCCTTTTGTTGAAGTAACGATAACAGTATCGTAAGCAAATAACCTTCTCATTCTATCTTTTATGTAATTTAGATTTAATATAATATTTCCCGTCATAAAAAAAAATATCAACGTGGGAAATTAAATAAAAATATTAATTTATAGATGTTTACAATAAATACTTTTAAAATTATTTTTAATAATGTCTCAAAATAATATGTGTTATTGATAAATGACTGCTTTATTAGTTCACTGATGTGATATAATATAATAACATTTAAGTAACATAGTTTCAAATAGTAAACTAATTGTTTTATACTAGCTGACCTGTGCCCACTTCGTTAGGCCGCGAAAAAAACGCGTCACTTTTTAAACATATTTCATTACTGCTCCACTCCTATTAGTCATAGCGTGATACTATAATTATAGCCTATAACACTCCCCGATAAATGGACTATTCAACACAGAAATAATTTTTAAAATCGGCTTAGTAGATCCAGAGCTTACAACGTCACAAACACACAAACTTTAGCTCTTTATAATATTAGTATAGGTGATACTACATTTAAATGTCACGCTAAAATTCACAGAAAATATTAAGTTGCAAAGGCCAACTAGAGTTAACGCCACTTTAACTTAGCAAACAGATTCTTCAAGATGTACTTATCTCAGAATTCATTTAACAAAAGCCTTTACAGATCTTAGAAAAAAATTATTCATTCTAAATTATTAAATTCCGCATATTCTTTCTCGGTGTTGTGGCAGAGTCTGTAAAATACCTAAGTACTAAGGGCAATTTCTATAATATTATTTTTACGAAAACCAAGGAAAGAAGTAAAAGTAAATTCTTATACCACCCCTTGTGTCAAATATTGGCCAGTTTTTAATCTATAAATGAAAGCAATGCGTGTAAGAAAATTTCATTTTCCTATTGAATTCAGTCTGATCGATTTTTTATGAATAAATACATACAGTAAGCATTGATCTTAATTAAAATCAAGAATGTCAGAACGGTTAATAATTAAAATATTTGTTTGTTGTCAAAAACTATTAAAAAACCTCTAAGCTGTTATAAAAAAAACAGTTGTATGTTAGCTTTAGTTTATGTACTAAACATTTTAGTAGTTAATTTGTCACTCAAGACAGACAATTAAAATTTATGACTCCATTAAAATTCGTTGGAAGTAAAATGTGCAGACGTTTATATGATAAATAGTCGTGTGTTATACTCATAACAACATCATAATTACAGGCAAGCTTCATGAAGCTTTGAAACACTACAGACAGGCTATTAATATTCAACCGAATTTCGCCGACGCTTATAGCAATATGGGCAACACTCTAAGAGAATTGCAGGATATAACAGGGGCACTTGTGTGCTTCAAAAAAGCTATTGAGATTAATCCAACATTCGCTGATGCTCATTGTAATTTAGCAAGTATTTACAAAGATATGGGTAACATATCTGATGCCATTGACTCATATAAGAATGCTTTAAAATTTAAGCTAGACTTTCCGGACGCCTACTGTAATTTAGCACATTGTTTGCAAATAATCTGCAATTGGGATAACTATGAGACGCGGATGAATAATATATTATCAATAGTAGAAGATCAATTGAATACGGATAAACTTTGTTCAATACATCCGCATCACAGCATTTTGTATCCTTTAACGAATGAAGCAAGAAAAGAAATAGCTACTCGACATGCTACTTTGTATACTGAAAAAGTTAAAGTGCTGAACAAAATTAAATTTTTACATAACAAGGAGCCAAAGAATCGATTGCGTATTGGATATGTTAGCAGTGATTTTGGTAACCATCCAACATCTCACCTAATGCAGTCTATACCCGGTTTACACGATCGATCAAAAGTGGAAATATTTTGTTACGCTTTAAATATTGATGATGGTACCACATTCCGAAATAGAATAGTTGAGGACACAGAACATTTTATTGACTTATCTAATGTGTCTTGTTATGTTGAGGCAGCAAAAAGAATATACAATGATGGTATACAAATTTTAGTTAACATGAATGGTTACACGAAAGGAGCGCGAAATGAAATTTTTGCTTTAAAACCCGCTCCCATACAGGTAATGTGGCTCGGATATCCGGGTACGAGCGGCGCAAAATACATGGATTATGTTATCACTGACGAAATATCCTCCCCAATGTCCACCGCGTTACACTTTAGCGAAAAGTTTGCTTACATGCCGTACACATATTTTGTTGGGGATCATAAACAAATGTTTCCCCATTTAAAGAAAGTTTGTAAAGCCAAAATAGAGACACAAGGCAGTTGTAATAAAAACGTAGCTCTAATAAATTGTTCTGAGCATCTACATATTGAAAATGTATTCAATGTTACTGAAACAATCAAAATTATTGAACACGAACATTTGGAGCCATTGAAGGACATCACGTTTGAAATAAACATTCCATATTACGTCATCGATACTTCTATAGATTCACAAAAGTTTCAGGTATACTTGTAACGACTATTATAAACACTTAATTATTTTATATGTAATAGAGGCATTTATTCATAATTGTCATTCCATTTTATTGTAGGTAATGATTGACGGTGTATCAGTATGTAATGGCTTATCAGTCAATTATTGTAATAAGCGTGTGGCCGCTGCGGAGGAACCTTTTGATGGCATAATACTTACGACGAGAAGACAATACGGGTTACCTGATGATGGAATAGTGTACTGTAATTTCAACCAGCTTTACAAAACGGATCCTAGAGTATTGGAAATGTGGGTGAATATATTGAAAAAGGTACCGAATAGCGTTCTGTGGCTGTTAAGTTTTCCCGCTGCTGGCGAACCGAATATTCATAAATATGCTCAGAGTTTAGGTACTGACTTCGTTTGCTTATTTGTATTAGACATGATTGATCGTTGTATGTAACTTCATAATATTTTCAGGGTTACCACCTGGCCGGATAATATTTTCTAACATTGCTTGCAAAGAGGAGCATATTAGACGTGGACAGTTAGCAGATATTTGTTTAGACACGCCATTGTGTAACGGGCATACCACCACAATGGATGTTTTATGGGCTGGAACGCCTGTTGTTACACTTCCTGGAGAAACTTTAGCATCACGGTATAACATGTTTATTTTATACACAGAAACTATAACATGATACTTTAGCGAAATTATTGTTATAAATATATTCTTCTTTTACGATTTACCTGAACTAACGTATTATATAACATTAAACTAATACATTGTTGATAAAAACTTATTTGTTTGTTCGCGAATTATTGCCAATAAATAATTAACAGTTTGTGTACGGCAAAGTAATAAAATGATAATATTACATCTTCTTTCAGAGTTGCTGCATCGCAACTACACGCCTTGGGGTGTCCAGAATTAATAGCCAAAAATAGAAGACAATACGAAGATATCGCTGTAAAATTGGGAACAAATAGTAAATAGTAAGTTACATTTTTATATTTTAGAACCCTGTGTTGGGGAACTTCTTGACACACAAACGTGTGGTGACGGAGTAAGAATACAATATGTCACCACCCTATCTAAACCCATGGGTGTCGTACAAACCGACTAAGGGACTATCTGTGAATATTATCTTAACGAAATAAAAAAAGGAATACTTGAAATGAAACCCTAGATCAATCCGTCTGGCCAGCGTGGTATTATTAGGCCAAGTATCCCTTCGTCACGGGAGTGTCACGTTACCGTCCCTGCAGTAGGACATTAATGGGCTGTTATGTTGATGATGAATTCACAACCAACGCAACGGATACAAAGAACAACCCTGCAACCATTTTTGTGGATCACATGAGATTAGAACTCATTTCTGTGGCGGTCTCGGATTTGACTCGGAATGGATGTGGTGGTGGATGGCTATTGTACCTCTTTAACCGCACTCTTCGAGCATTGTAAAATGCCTTCTTAAGCCTGCACCAGGCTGGTACTAGGTACTAGGAACCTTCAGAGTTACGAATGTTCCTTCTTAAAAAGAGTTTGAAGAAAGAAGGATCAGATCACGTACCATTGTAAACTTTTGAACAGTAAGTCGTAAGAATTCTTAAGCTTCTCTGAAATACTAAGCTAATTCATATGTTTTTGCCTTTTCCAGTCGCCGATATATTCGAAGTAAAGTATATAAAGCTCGCTTAAGTAGCACATTGTTTGATTGTGAACATTATGCGCGTGGCTTAGAGAGTCTCTACGAGAAAATGTGGAGAAAATATGCGAATGGTGATCTGCCTAACCATATACATGCCTTTGGATGAAGAATAGTGAGAAGGTTTAATAGAAACCAGAGGTAATTTACTTTTATCTGTTGTTTATTTAAAGCTATTGTTTAAGCAAAGTATTTAGCTGCGATTATTATATTATTATTAATTTTGACTTTTATTTTTACCTTTTTTATTTGTTTTTTTTTGTGTTTAATTTTTTTTTTACTATTATTTTTGTTTTAATGTATTGTATGTAGAAGAGTCAAAAGTAGCATTAGCTAGTATTCTTATTCTAGTGAATACAGTTTCTTTTTTATTTATTACTGGTCATCTTATACATGCCTTTTTATTTGTTTTCTATCAACCCTCCTTTGCAGTATTGGTTACTCTAAGTAGAACAAATACCAATACTTCAGAGACAGGATCGGACATTTAATATTTGAAAAAAGAAACTACTATTCTACAAGTATAAAATACTGCTGTGCGCCTTTTAGATACAAATAAAAAAATGCCACTGCCTCATTCGTCTATTAATATTGTTTTAGCCAGTAGTTGTAATGTTGATAATTAAATTACTTAAAATATAAGTAAAATCAGATAAATTTTTCTACTGTAAGAATATTTAAAAAAATAACTAAAAGCTATCTAGCCTAATAAACTACACCAGTGTGGTATGAGTAGGCAAAGAATCATCATCATAAGAGCCAATTAATGTCCCACTGCAGGGACGGGCCTCCTCCTGTGACGGAGGTATACTTGACCTACTAATACCACGCTGGCCAAACTGATTGGTATAGGGTTTAATTTCAAGTTTTCCTTCTTTTTATTACGTAAAGATAATATTCACGGATAGTCTCTTAGTCGGTTTTTACGACTCATGGGATGGAATGGATAACTATACAAAGAATAATTATACAAAAAATAAATAATAATATAATTTATTATGTCTTTTTCAGAATTCTACCAAAATCCACAACTCAACGAAAATACGCACACCGGGTGTCCGTCCAAAAGCTGTCCATAAGGAAATCTCAGTTTTATCGTAATTTAAGTAAATTTTATTTATATCGCCAACTAGTTCTAATAATATTTATTAAATCTACAAAATTAACTAATGATTAAATTCTTTTACATCGAAGTTTGTGTCGTGTTTTATTAAGAAACCGTCATTAAAACGTTATAAACTTACTTGAAATGCTGACAAAAATGAATAAAGTTGTACTACCTAAACATGGAAGTCTGAAAGTGAAGCCCCTGCATTGAAATAGTATAAGCTGTAATTGAATAATAAATAACCCTTAAAGAGAAAAAGAAAAATACATTCGAAATTTGAAAAAATCTAGAGACAAGAAATTTTACAGAAGAAAATAAACAGTGTGTGTAAGCAGTCAAATAACGCAAAACACTAACAAATTAAACAGCCAAGGTGTTCTGCAAGCGTGATAATACATTTATCAGAAAAATGTTAGAGTAATGTTTCTATAATAATTAAGGATTCATTAGGTGTTAGTTTGGGCTGCGTTTAATCAAGTTACAGTCAGAGCATCCTTTTAATTAAGTTTCACTGATTGTAGTTTGTGGGGAATGTTAATTTACGAAAACAGTCATGGAATTGTATCTTACTAATTACTTATAAAGCAAAATTAACTCTGTCTAGGCTGCATAGCTGTAAACTTTAAATGTATAAATTAATAGGTACATTTTTTTAGTACACAAAACATAACAAATTACATTTATAGTTAACTCGTAAGTTTCGCTAAAAGAAAGATTAATAAGTATCTTATAAGTTCATTTTGATTTAACATTATACGAATATATTCATGCAATAGACAGGTATCTTTGATAAATTACCTAAAAATCTGTTGGGGCTGTGAAATGTCTGTAAGAACAAGTCTTATAACTTCAAAAAACTCAATACATGACCAATTAATCACGAAAAGTTATCAGTTTAGGTTTCTATTATCCCGATATCTCGTAGCTTATATTTATTGTAAAATGCCATGTCCTAGTACACTTGTACTATTAAAGTTATTTGTTTTTAATATTGATGATTCTTAGTTTTATAAAATCTTACTCGCCATTTGCGACAGGTCAAGGACAATAAAAGCCGACATTTTCTTCTCTAAGAGTGTGAGACAGTAAAATTAAAAATCTGTTTTACGATAGGAAATATAACATTATCAACAATATTAATATAGTTATGATAATTGTCACACTGCGCCATCTAGTTCAAACTGAGAAGACTTTGTACTAAGGATCTCAGACAATGCATAGGATTCATGTTCGTGCTGAATGTCATTTCGGTTGAGAAGAAATTGATATCCCGAGGTCTCTGTGGAGCAGTAAAAAAGTACAACCTCTAAGCCACAGAGGTCGTTATTATAAACACAAATTAATATTAGTGCAACATTAATATGACCAAGTTACTCGTAGGTGATAACATTTGCTATACGAGTATATAATAATATGTTTTATATTTAAACTAAATGAAATATAAATATAAACATGTGTCAATATCTAAATTATATTAAAATAAAAAATATTTTTTAATAATAATAACCTCAGTCAAAGAATAATCAGATGACATGTAATGGTGCTCCCACATTGCCGTTAGAAAATGTTTTTAAACATTTTCATAATGTTAATTTACGTTACTAAAGATTTTCTAACATGAAAACATTTTTTAACATTTGTGATTAAATGATTCCTAACAAATGTTTACTAACGTAACTAAACATTTTCTAACGGCAATGTGGAAACACTATAAGCTTTCATCATATTCCGACCTCTGCTGAACGTAAACCTCCTCTGAATATTTGAACCTATTACATAATATGCGTTTCAAATAAGAATTATGGACGCGTCAATGACCTCCATCTGTCAAAGTTCGATTAAAAAGTGTACGTCTTACGAATTTCTTTAGATGACGTCACAATATGGCGCAGGGTCTTGCACATTCTTATTTCAAAAGCATAGTACATTTAACCTTTAATACATCTCATTTACTGTCTCTTAAAGGTGGTCCTAATAGATGAAAGTATAACTTTGTGTTCTAATTTTACTTGTAACAACAGTCTATTGTTTTCGGAATATCATTTCAGTAGGCATAAATGTCATTCAGGCATGTTTTATGAGTGCTAATTTTGATTGCCATAAAGCTACAAGGAAACTTTTGTTTTCGGTTAACGGTTATTAGAACACAAGATGAAATGAGAGATTGTAAGGTAAGCTCTTCGGCATGTATTGATGTTAGAAAGTACGTACAAAGATGTTGAATAAATAAAAGACATCTTAGGCTGCTATCAAAAACTCCCACTGTGTTCATTGACGTTTAGTTGGGTAGCTATGCAACTAAACCATATTACGTCGCATGAACCATGGTGTTCGCCATAGTCAGACGATTTGCCGAGCATTGTCTCAAAGTTTACATCGGGAAATACCAGTCTTCATCAAAACCTTAAAATAAAGAACAATCTTTCGTATTCCGAAAGTTTGAGAAAATATTTTATTTCATGAATACTGATTTCTGCCCTAGTCCCTGGACTTATTAGCGCTTTTCTTTTTGTTCAATTCAATCACAGTAATATGTACTTTTTTAATTTTTAATATTAGTTTTTTTTATATTGTGATTTAGTACAAACCATAAACCATTTTTCTCGAACTATAACACTCGATTGAAAAGTAAAGTGTATAAAAAATAAAACGATAGTAAAATGTTTTGAAATAAGAACAACAATTTATTTGAAAAACTTTTATTTATCATTATCATTTTTACATTTTAGTATTCGTTCATAAGTACACAAATAACTATAGTGTATCTAATAAATACAAAAACTTCTTGCATAATGTCATTCTAAAGAATATGCTTACATATATTTTGTTAAACATAATTAAATAAGGGAAATAATATACAAAATATGGCACATGAATATTTTTTCCCTTTGGGTCATTCATATCTTTTACCAGATTAACAAGCATACATTAACATCTTGTGCCACAGAAAGTGAAGTCTAAATTATAACGATACTTCAAATAGCAATAGTTTCGGCAATAGTTTCTACAAAATGAACTATGTAGTGTGGCCCTGGCCATTAGGAATTCATTCCTATAAAACGCCGACTTAAGTCGATTGTCCAGTGATACAATTTTACACATTGAGTTTTAATAGTACCGGTGCTTTTTACTCTTGAGTAGTAGGTAACTCTTTCTTTCCTTTATACAACTATAGTCCACATAATTGAACGACGTGCTAGCAAATCAAATGAAATATGTTCAACAATTTCTAGTAATGGATAGGGACACATGAGTTACATTTTCCAAACGAAATAATCTTTTATTTACCAACTTTAAGTTTTATTTTCACCTTTTGTTTTCACAGCATTTGAATTCTAAAGCTAATTTTGTTTAAAGTCTATGATTATACACTGACCATATTGTTATTTTTCTCTATCTGTGTTAAGTTTACTAACGGCTCTAGTTTTTCTTTGTTCTATAATTTATATCAATTCACGAAGATCGCTGGTAAAAACCACGACTTGTGTTTTAGCAAATCGGCCATATTGATGACGTAACTATTTTACCAGTTTCACGAATAAGTTTTGTCTACTAGCTATTTTATTTTAGAAGTAGGGAAGGTGCATGGTAGATACTTCAAAGACTAGATGATTTTCCAATATATAAGGCTTAAGTATTATGTGAGCAATATAATTAACACTGCTAAAGTCTATATTATCTTAAACATTGCTTTTAAATGGAGTTGATAAGTGCGAGAGTTATTTATTGAAGGTGATAAAGTTATGTAAGGAACATTTTAAAAGTTAGAAGAAATGGGAGACAGTTATGAGTAGGTATTACTAACTAAAATCTTATTTTATTATATTTACTCCTACAATTTGGAATAATATTTGTAAAGGCAAGAAACCGCTTCGCTGTTGAACCAAAAAAAATCTAAAAGGTAATAAAATTTACTATGTAGTAAAAACATCTCAAAAGGTATTATTTTGGAACTAAATTGTAATTATAATGTAATTCTAATTTAACTCGTTTGTATGTTTACCAAAAGATGACTAACATGTTTTTACTCACATTGATACTTTAATATTCTATGAGTGCAATAAAAAGAATGAGGGTGTTTAATAATATGGAGGTCACAATAGTTCAAATTAAGAACTCAATTTAAAAAAAGAGATCTAATTGTTAATAACAATATCATTTATCTACGTTGGTATTGAGCACTGTAGATGAACGTTACAATTCTTTTAAAGGTGATTATTAAAATTGTTACAACTATTTTATTTAAAATAAAATTTTAAATATTTTCTTAATGAAATTGCAATTTCCATCTACATGTTTATTATATTGACTATGTTTAAACTATTTATAAAATATCTAAGACACGTGCGTAAAAATGTATGTTATTTTTTATAATGTAACGATCAAAGAATATCTAGCGTCTCTTCGAAGGATCTATTATTATAGGATATCAAGTATATTTTTAATTTATGTATTATAATTACCGGGAATTTATGCTACATGCAGCTTAACTTTCATTGTAACCTTATTTTAATAACTATGTCTTAAAATTGAATCGCTAAGGGTGTTTTTATTGACTTGTTTGATCGTCAGTTAAAAACATAAAGCTGATAAAATAAGGCATAATTATGTTTAATTATTTGGTGTATTGTTTTCATTTGTTAGACATAAATTGTGGTTTTTGAGACTAAGTATATATCTGAGTCTAAATTCTATTCTAGTTTATATGTCCTCGGTTTAATTATTATTTTAAGACGGTATTATTAAGTGTGTAAGTTATTCTTAATTTATTTTCCTATGATAAACATTCAGTTAGTGCTCTGAGAAGGTGCTTGTAGATTTACAATAAATGATTAAACGATTTTTGAACTATTTTGTATGTCTGTGAGATCAGGATACCGTTATTCTTTGATCTGTCTGTTTAACTATACATATGTATTTAACGAAGGACTCAACTACAAATAAAGTGCAACATTTTAATACATAACCACAAAATTGAGTTTCAAATAAAGCACATGAAATATAACAAAGACACAGTCATACACGAATTAAATTCAACATTGAGATAGTATTATTAAAATTAAATCTTATGAAATACAATAAATAATACATTTAAGTATTTGTAATTTAATACAAACAACATCCATTTATTAATAAAGTTTCTTTTTCCAGAAACATCTAGTTAAATTCCTTCAACTTTATTACACTTTAAGTGCATTGTTCAGGAACAATGGTATAAGCAAGGAGTATTGTGTTTATATCCCGACACCACACCACAGTTTAAAGGTTTTTATGCTTGTCTTTTAATTATAATTCTTATGTTATATACATCTATATTTTAGTAGACAATATTTTAACTAAGATACATCTTCTTAGAGTTCAGACCTACTTGTCTCAAACTTAGAATCTAACCACTAGACATATATTTTAGAATTTCGTTTCGGAAAGACGCGGCGAGCCACGCTATAGTACCTACTTTCAGTTTTTTTTCTTCTACAAGCAAACTATTACATAATCTATAATTTTTTTAATATATAGTTTAAAAAATTGTACATTCAAATTTTAAAAGAATACACAAAATTATTAGAATACACATAATGTGATGTCTAGAAAATGACGGAATAGATTGGTAGGTGTGATATGATAGTAAAAGGAAAAAAATAATATAAAAATACATCACAATTATACATAAATAACAGTAAATCTATTTAAAATAAAATGATCAAGTGAATCCATAGGTTACATAGTGCTTTTCGTTTTTATTAATAAAGTATAAACAATAACATCTAAAAGGTATTTTTATAGTACAATATTTTACGTTTAGAATATTACATCAATAATGTATACTGTCCTACTATTTATTAGTCAAGCGGTGACCAGAACGTACACTTCAAAAGTGAAGTCTTAAATGACGCTATCATATGGAATCGAATTTATATCAATACACTCATATTTATATCTAATTATCAAGTTTTATTTTTGCTGTACTTTTGACTAATTATAAGCTATTGTTACTAAGCAAATTATGTAGACCGCGCTGATTGACAAATATAATATTACCGATTACCATAAAATATATTTATTACATAAAACACCATAAAACGTACTATTAAATCAATATACCTAGTATTTACATGAAACACGTTTATGTTTTGAACTCAGAATGTTTTATAGTTTCCGTGTATCAGATGTAATTTCAAAATTATGACTGACGAGTCTTGAATTGCTGCACCCTGAATCTTCAATGGCAGCATTACGTTTAACTATTATATTATTAAGCTATTTTTATGGAATTCTTACAAATATTTTGACAAGTTATTGATAGGTGATGGTGATTTTAAATAAAGAACTATTATCGCTGTGGCTTACCTCTTCTCCTGTCTAAAATATTAACTGCGTTAAGTTTATAGTTAAATGGAACCCGTCGTCAAATATAGAATGTCGTAGCTGAAGACAGGAGCCCTGCTTGTCAGATATTTGAGGGCAAAATCTTGAATATAGTTGTAAAAATAGGAACATTTGTATCGTTGTCTTATCATGCTTACCTTTCAGTAACATGAATGGACCTCGAATAATATTCCCATAATGACAACGCATTTCTAATGCTCAATAAAATTATGCTTCAACTACTGGAGCTTTGTTAGAGTACTAGCGAGCATAAAAACTAATTCATCTAAATCGAACTAATTTAAGAAAGCATTGCATGGTCTATTGTGCGACTAGTAAAGAAATAGCGAATATTCTCAAAGGTAAAATACTATCAATTAAGGGTTAAGCTGTAGTTGAAATTGCCTTTCTGTAACTTATTAAATAATAATGACAAGTCCAAAATGTATTATTCCACATAACAGTTATTCAATATTTATATTACACATATTTTATCTCTATCATAACTATTTTTAGTAAATACTTATTACATTAATAATTTTACCAAAATTAATATGAGGGCTTTATAGCATTTTAGCTCTACATCTGTTAGATGGCGTGCGGCCAAGGAAAAGTTCCAGATACTAGGAATTCACAGGGATTTATGACGCCGCTGATGTGACATTCATTCAAATCCACATTTCGAATATCTTGCTTCTGTTATATATGCTAGTATAAAGACAATCAATACGGGCATAACGTAAATTCGAAGCAAATTTGCCTATATCTTCATTTAAATCTGCATAAACGACTACCCAATATCCCTCAGATTCGTACATTTTTGTCACCAGCAGAAAATACAAATATTAGTATTTAACATTGACAACTTTACTGTTGTTTCGAATTTTGTAATAATTTCTACAATCCTTATAAATTCTTTTATTTTTAAGTCCAATCACGCTTTCGAAGGACCTAATTAAATATAATTAACTTCTACTGACTTTAAATTCATGTAACTTTAGAGTAATATATATTTAAGTAATCGTCACGTTTTCATGCAGATAATTGATAGTTTCATAAGTTACAGAACTAAATTCTACCTCACGCTTCATCTAATATTAAACTATGGATAAATGTAATTTACACTTTTATTTTTATACAGCATTCATCTTCACTGAACTCAAACTAAGATGAAATGGGCAAATCAGAAGCTGTACCTAACAGAATTCGATGTATTGAAAAGTACAGTAATATGACAAAAGTGGGTACATACATGCTGGGTTTATAGAATCGTTTACTTCGGGCGACTGCATGCCTCTACAAAAGTTTTTCAATTCCTCTATAATGATGGAAGTAAGAATATTGATGGTAATTGGTGAATATTTACCTGTTCCGTTTCGGTGTAGAAGATATGTACTTAGAATAATTGAATGCAGTTGATTTCTGACTTACGTACAACTATTATTAATATAATTGCTAATACTTTAATTAAAAAATAGATGATCTATTATCAAAAACTCAACATGCATTCGCTGATGGAAAGCAAAGTCAATTGCTTAAAACATTCATTAATCATTTACAACTTACAAAATAAAAGCTACGATTTAAAATAAAAATATTTTAAGATCATTGGAATGGTTTGCAACTACAATTAAAAATGAAACTCCTAATGATTTTATTACAACAATATCAGCAAAGAATAAACAAATAACTAATTTTATGACATAATTACAAAAGTTTACTAAAACTAATTAAATAATTCAAGCAGAGAAATTTGAGCATCAGATTAGTATTACTAAAACATTCATCTATTCCACTCATTTTACCACTTAAATAATAATAATTTGAAACTTTATATATTATTTACTTACACGTATAGACATGTTGAGTATTACAACTCAAATTATAACATTCAGGAACTTTAAGGAATAATTGTCTCGTTGGAAGAGACCTATAAGGATAAACATTTCGGACGACATGTATGTATTTACAAATTTTAAAAGATTTGCTAACATCAATGCATTCATATTAAATGTTCTTTTTGATTTACATTTATCCACATAGTATCCAATTATATTTACACACCCATTAAACATCAATGTGTGTTTTATAAATATAATAATGTGAATTATGATTAAACTATTGAGCTTTCGCTCCAAAATGGCCACCAAGCCAATCAAAAATGTTGTCATGTCTTCTAACATCTAAGTGACAATAATGTTCAGTCGTTTTGATACTACTTGTGAGTCCAAGGAGAAAGATCTAGATCTTAAGCTATATCATCCGTATCATCGTATTTTTCAAGTCTTTAGGAATATACATTTTAGTAACGCTTAGTATTATTCAGTTTTAACTGAACAATCGTGCAAATTTTCAGGTGTGTACTACCATTCAAATATTAATAAAACATTCATATATTCAAATTTGAATTAAGATTTCATTAGTTTCAAATTATTATTTAACTAGCAAACGTGGAAAAATAAGTGGATTTTGTAGAGCGCCCTCTATTTATCCTCTTCCAGTAGAACCAGATCGTCAGCCACGACGTCAGATACGTGAAGATAAATGATCCAGTACATGAGGTTAAAACATACGAAGCAGACTGGAAATACTATGCGCGAATACTTGTCGATGTCCGAAGGCGTCATGCCGAGTAATTTGCTTATGTCCTGAAAATTAATACATTTCTCTTAGTATGGAATATTTAGTCATAAGTATATTACAAAGACAATAAAATGTTCGCTAGCACATTACACCAAAATAAAAGTACTTAAATTAATACACTGTATCGCTAGCTTTATCTCAATAAATTGTAATTTTAGTATCGCGTAGCAAGACGTAATAAATTGAGAATATTCACCTTTCCTGGATGCAAAATGTGTGGAGGTGGGCCAGGGTTTTCTTCTTCTGCACCACTTCGACCTCCATTTATAGTATTTTCCAGTGTTCCGCCTTTAGAATGAGCTTTTGGATCATGAACCTTGAAACGTACCTCCTGAAATGTTTACAAAATATGTTCCGATTTTATAAAATAACACAATTTTTTTAAGATTTTATAATTGTCACACTGCCTTACCGATGGTCTTCCCGGGGGACACCTACTAAGAGTGCCCATTTTAGACATGGTGTGTGGATCCCCTACAGGGGGACAATCAACTGGTATTTTCTTCTCGGACGCAATTTTTTGTATAGCCACAAATCTTTGTTTTCTCATTTGTATCCTTTTCGCCATGTAACCCACCGTAGCATATTCTGTAAAGATAGGAGAAACGTGTCCGTCACGATATTCTAGTAGTTACAGTTTAAGTATACGAACAAATTCGCTGGGCCGTAGACAATAAATTCGCTATAAGTTAGATAAAATCGCATTGCAGTAAAAATTATCAATTAAAGTAAAGTATGTATAAAAATATATTACCTAGTAAACTAGCGAAGACCATGACGAAACAGGTGCCCAAGTACACGTCGATAGACTTGACGTAGGATATTTTTGGTAGAGCAGCATTCGTAGACGACATAAGGGTGGTCATCGTCAACACGGTGGTAACACCTAAAGCCACTCGTGCCGGCGTAGCATTACGGTTCAACCAAAACGATACCCAAGATATGATGACAATCAAACCAGACGGAATGTAAATTTGAATGAGATAATAACCCATAGAACGTACGAATTGTATCTCACATGCCAATCTTGAATAGTTTCCTGTAAAAAGTTACATATAAACATTATATTTAAACATTAGCATTATCAAGTCTATTAAACATTAACTTGTTAGAGTTAAAGAACTAATATTTTATAATACTTTAATATTTATATTTCAGTAAAATTTGATTTTTCATATAAAGTAGTTTTAAAACAACAGTCATAATGAAGTTTTCCTTAAAAATATGGAATATAATTTGTTTTTAAACAAAATTTAGATACATTACATATAAGTACTATTTCACACCACTCATTGTGTTTTGTGCAATAATACAAAAGCAGGAAGTGAAAAGATTCGTGGTTCTTTTTGTCCAGTGTTCCACGTAGTGGTGTCTAATTAAACTTTCTTAATTTGCCTACTCTTAGATTTCCCGCTAACCCAAGTACCTGTGGTAAGGGAGATCTCCATAGCGCGCTGGCGATGGCCCAGCACCTTGAACTGCGGCAGCGACACCTCGCTGGAAACACCCACAGAGTTGGGCCCCTCGTTCCATTTGTATCGGATGTCCCGCATGGTGTAGCCGACTGTGCGCAGCGGACATTATAAATGAAACAACCCCAGGCCCATCGCAGTGGGTTTTACAACACGAATTGTCTTTCGGTTGGGGTTAGAGCGGGAAGGTCGCGAGCTCGGTGTCGCGCGTTTCGTCGTGCGATTATCGTGTTGTGTTAGCGTGTGTGCTTGTGTCGCGGTATCGATCTTCTGCACACGGGCTGAGGGAGACGGGGTCGGTGGCTGAGCAATGGATGGATAGTGCAGGGGAGAGCGGCTATTGCGATCTGTTACCTGTCGTTAACGTTACAACCGTGGCGCGCTGGCGGTGGCCGAGCACCCGAAACTGCGGCAGCTGTACTTCGTTGCTCATTCCAACGCTGGTTAGTCCATCTTTCCAATGGTAACGAATGTCTCTCATTGTGTACCCGACTCCGGAGACATGCCAAACACACAAAACGCTATCACTTACGCTGCGTAGCATCGCGTTTCCCTCACGCGGCTGCGGCTGTGTCGAGGATGGGACTCGCGAACTCAATTGGCGAGACAATAGAAACAAACCGAGAATCATGCCGTAGTATAATTTAACTCGGTTCATCTCAAAATGGATGATAGAAAAATATAAATCTACCTACAGGGGTGATTGTAAGCTTTAAAGGAAACCACTTTAAATGTTTACGTAAAGTAATGCTACGTGAAATCTTAACAGATACATAAAACAAACGAAAAATAAATATAGTATAAAGCTACAAAGACTGCTAGAGTAAGCGTTGAAATGGCAGATCATGCTGGTGTTCTAGACAAATAATGCGTATATGGGCGCAAGCGGTGGTGGTGCGAGGTTGTGGGTATGTGTATGTCTGGGCGCTTGCAGTACGCTCCGTCTGCGGCACGGCCCTCGGTGGTTGTGCAGACCCCACCGTCCCCGCCTCCTTCGACCCGCTCAGCATATCGCAGCATCGATGTCCTAGTATCAGTTTACTCGCTGATGCTCGTGAGAAAGGCTTACTATTATACGGTCTGCCTTCTGCGGGTGCTGTATGCGAGAAGGAGACCTTCCAACTTATGAAAACACGAGTAAAATCACAGCACGTGTCGACGGTTAGTTGTATGCTTGTGCTCACAGGTAAATCCTGAGTAGCATCTGTGATACAATAAAGTGATCACAACACAATATCTGTAAGCCTAGTGAAAGTCTTGCATTTGTGGTAAACAATCAAATCAATGAGGACAGTACACACGTATTTTTTTTATTTTTCTATCATCTGTAACACAAAGTGCCTCGCAATCCATTATTTATTTATTTCTACTAAAATATATATAATACAATTCACATTCTATCGTTGAAACTGTTAATAATTAATGTTGTATAAAACAGACACACAAAGCGTGCGGTTATCCAGCAACACTCTGACATTATTAGCTAAAATGTTATAATAATATCAATTGATTAGCGACTTTTCAATAAATATACAAAGTTAACAAGATACATAAGTATAATAATAGCACAAAAACAAATGAAATGCGGTGTCTTTTTAAGATACTTACAACTTTCGATCTCTATGTGGCACAATTGACGATCCATCGGGAAATATTGTAAGTTCATAGGGCAAGATGCTGTAATTGTCAACCTGAAATGTGGGAAGTTAGACTCTCAGAAAAAGTTGCAAAGCATATTGTGCTTCAATAATTTATATAATGTCTATTCGCATTACCTGATACTTCTTGTTATCGACCCAGAATAGTGTATACGTATGAATTCGTTGCTAGTGGTGGCTATATGGAAATAAGATTGTTTTTCGTTCACAAAAAACGTGTCAGGTACCCATATATTCTTAATAAATTCTGAGCCAACAGATAACGTCTCAACTCCGGTTCGTTTCTTGTATGCTAATCTGGGATCAGTCCAAAACTGTCTGAAGTAAAAATCCAACGTGAAGTCCTGAGGAAATAATATCAGAATGGTTACAAAATGTAATTCATGTCGGCTTACATAAATGACAACAATCGAATTTAATGAATGTGTGTCCTAAAATATAGTGTAGAGCAGTTTACTTAGTTTATTATAGTTCCAACTAAACACTTTAACGTAAGAGAAAACTTTTATATTGAACAACTAATAAATGTGTAGAAGGAACTCCTCACAATAAAGGATACTTTCGTATAATGTTGCAGTATCAATGGTTCGGTGTACTACACAAGTACATTTTGAACATTAGAATCAGGGATCTATACAAACATCTAACATCTGCATGCTATCTTGGATGACTCCGTCATGTACGGTCGGGGTATTTGCCGCTCGACCACCCTTAGGCGAGAATCGCTTGGCACGCGGCGCATGCGATACGTGGGCGTGCCACGTATCGCATGCGCCGCGTGCCAAGCGATTCTCGCCTAAGGGTGGTCGAGCGGCAAATACCCCGACTGTACATAGTGTCTGTCTGTTTACACTGTAACAAGTGTCCAGGAAACTAAGTTAGTACAATCTTAGTTCTTAACACAATAAATCGAAGCTTAGATCTCGTGAATTCCGATAGAAATACACTTCAGATTATAATATATAGACACTGCACTACATTGAATAGACAAATTGAGCGGTAAGCTTTAAATAATTATGAAAATAAATAAAATGTGCAGAGAGTGTGATTGTGACATGAAACCTACAGAACACAGGTGAGGTCTAAGAATGAACAGGGAGGTGGGTGCTCTAGTGACAGGAAGGGCGAGGTGAGTGGGTGGCGGCGCAGGCGGACACCCACGGCTCGATAGAGGCAATCCTTTCTTGATTGAAGCTAACAAGCCGTCACGTATACAAGTTGCCACCAATTAAGTTCGGACCAGGTTTGTGGAACAAATTAACGTTCATTAATGAGGTCGAATCGAGAGTTTGCGAATTGTAAATTGTGCAACCTCCCCACCCTGGGCCATGGGTCACGTCTCATAGTGACCTTCCCAACCTTGATTTGGTTTCCACTTCAGGGTCCTTCACCCAAACATACGCCTAGCAAGCTCACTCAAGTTTCATACATTGGAAAACCGAATGCGGTTTTATTTTCTGACCGAACAAATTTTCAAATATTACGGTTCGTATTAATATCAAAAAAAGCAAACTCACGAAAGCATAATTTGAACAAAACAAGGTCAGATAGTATCGATGTTCCAAGTCACTGGAGAAAATAGAAAGTTACAATTAAATCGGCAATATTTCAGTAAATACACATAATACGTACAAACACAACAAACTACAAAATGAATCACGATAAGAGATACAGTCGTCGCAAGTCCATAGAGCCTCAACAATATTATCTCCTTTGCTTTTACTAGGTAACCTTGCCACTCTAAGCTGGTGCTAATCTTTACCAACTTATTAGAATATTTCGTTTCCACGTCAAACCAAACAAAAAAGTGTTGACGTTCAGTTAGCTTAAAACAAAATAAAACAATATTAAAAGTAAGAAACAATTTTTGTAAAGGTGCCAATTTTTTTCCAATTAAAACTATATAAAAAAGTTGAAATTAATTAAACTAGAGATAGAAGAAAGAACTTAATACTTTTCTGTATGAATTGCAATTAAACGTCATCACTTTTAAGGCAGCAACTTTGGAATTACGAGTACTGCAGGACACACAACTGGGTAATTTCAAGGTTTAACGGGTTGCTTTCCTTATTATGGTTTCGTCATTAAATTTAGATCTCCAATTTTATAATAATTAAAATAATCATAATAAGAAAGCAAATGGGCGGACAAAGGGCGATCTGCTCCACCAAACGCGGACATGCTCGCAGCCTCGTGTCTGGGGCTGCTCGGTCGCGGCGGTGCAGCGCGTGACCGGAGCGACCGAGACAAGCGTGAGCTGACAGTGGCGAGTACCATGAGCACTTCGGAGACGGAGCTGATAGAGAGCACATACATGGTGACGCCCACCTCCACTGGCGGACCTGCAATCAAGCCCAATCGTGAGTCGCGCGCTCGCCTCGCGCCGTGAAAACCAAACCAGAGGACGGTGACGTGCCCCATCGCCGGGCGAGCAGAGCGGATGGGACGCGAACGCGGGGTGCTTAAGGATGACCGACATGTGGCACGTTGCATGCGAAGCGGCTTACCGCCGCGATTCTTCTCACAAAAACGGCCCAAAACCGCATACGGACTGCGCAGTTCGTGCGTAGTGAGATCGCGCCTATTCTGATTAAATGCAATCGAACCGTGGACACGGGTGCTACAATGAACGGTTTAATGCTGGTGATAATGCTAAGGGAGATAATCTTGCTATGTATGCGCTGTGTCTTTAATATTGTTTTCAAAATGAGATACCATTTTCACTTCAGACAGAGAGCTGATGGAGAGCACGTACATGGTAACCCCCACTTCCACGGGTGGTCCTGAAAACGACACAATACACAACACATAACAAGAAGTGTTAGTTTTAATTAAATGAGCTGTGTATCTGACTTATGGTAAGCTCTCCCATTAGATATGTATTGTACGAAGCATTGCAACTAATGCGAATAATATGCTAGGGTCAGTTAAAGTTGTTAGTACATTAGACATAAATATTTTAATATTACGTTAACAAAATTACAGATTTTACGAACAGAATTCAAACTAAGTTCTTACGATTAGTTCTTTAGTTACTTCACTTTAAAATTGTATACAATATTTACCAGCAGTAAGAAATAATTAGAAGTCAGCACCCGCACAATTGACAAAACTAAGTTTAATGGTCGCAATGATTTGACAATTACACAATCATTAAAAGACAACAATTTTATTTACTCAAACTATCTTTGAACCTCAGCTCATACTTATCTTTTTCTTAGTAGAACGTTATAAAATCTAAATAAGTATTAGAAACTTTGAATGGAAACTTTAAGCATTAGAAAACGGTAGCTTCATAAAATTAACAAATCTACTCACCTCCATAGTTTGGTCTTACTCTTTTGTCATAACTTATACTAAATGAATCCAAAATTGCCGAAATATTGACATCGCCGAACATGCCTCCCCCACCGGCACCCCTGCAAGAAAAGGAAAATAAATTAGGATAAACTACATAACAGAACTACTAAAATCAATCACTGGGATAAAGAGAGCTTTTTCCTAACAAGTAGTAATGTCAATTAAGGCCGAAAATGTGCTAACCTGTCACAACTATGCAACTCGACCGAACGTTTTCTATTTGCATCACATCATTAAACCGTAAAGCCTGATTTACACATCGACAAGTATAGTAAATAGGATGTAGATCTATTGAAATCAACTTAATTAACAACTTACGACTTAACTCGATACTTTACTTGTCGATGTGTAAATCGGCCTTAAGAAAATTAGAGTAAGTCCCTTTATTGGGAATGAAACATTATGAATACCGATGAACTCATTTGTATATCAGTATTTATTTATCACGCCAGTTTAAAACATCAAGTCCGAATTCTGGCAATAATTAATATGATGAATTGTTGCAGACGTGATATGCCATCGTTGGTTCGAAATTCATGAAGGACTATTGTTTGAACGAACCTATTATAATTGTCTTAAGCCTGGAATGAAATATTAAAACGGTTGGGTTTTGCAAAATGTCCAAGAAATGGAATACTAGTTTTTTTTCTGAGTACTTTGTCACTTTTTTATCGTTTCCTCGGATTATTTTGTTAGATTTATTGTACTCTAAAATTTTTAATATCCTGTTATTAAGTTTAACTCAATCTTAAATCTGAGTCATTGCAATCGAAAATCCAGGGTAGCTGGTAACTGTGACAATCACTGTCGCATTGCATCAATTGTGAACACGGAACAATGCAAGAGCGATTTAGTCATCATAATTAGTTTTTATCGCTTTAGTGGCGAACTAAGGCTTACGTAATATCACCATTTCCCTTTTTTATATGTATACACGTTCTCTTTTCTATGTGCTACAATTTAATTAAATAAATTTTGAAATAAACTTTAAAATTGTTGTACAAATCGCTATTGTAAAAATAATTACGAAACTAAACACAACTAAAGTACTAAAGAAGTGAGGCAAAAGATGACATTATGCCTGTACCTAATTATGTCTAAAATATTTGGCAGGTAAAAGTTTATCGAAATAACAAAAGTTAAAAATAAAATAATAATAACATTATTATGTTGCTTTTTATGTGATATCACTTTTTTAAATAAGTATTTATTATGCCGAATATAAATATTTCTTTCTTTTTCCTTACATTATTTTCATTTCCTAAAATGTTAATAATTAATTCTCTTGCTAAAACTCTGAAACAAGTCGAAATGTTTAACTAAAATACATCCAATGCATTTACACTGGGGAATTCGTTAACGCGATTACTGGCTGTTTGAGGTGTGCAACCGCGTTGTGAGTAATCACGTTAACAAAATTGCTTCGGCAATCAGATGTTGTTGTAACAAAATGTTTATTTAGGATTTTAGGGTATGCAATGTATTCCTGTGTCGAACTAACAAAATAGTTCACTTATTAAAAACAACTTCAAGCCAGATAATATTAGGTACGCTCCGCTTCAAAAGCACGGTAATTAATAAAAAGTTTACAAATTTTGGAAAAGTTATAAAGTAGCTTGCAATTTCCTCGTTGTTGCTGATATGGAATTTATGAATTTTTGAGGTGTATAATGAATTTATCGAAAAATGTATAGAACATAGGCATTTTGTATTGTTACAGTAAACTCACTATACTCTATTCAAGATAGCATGAGAAATAATACAAATATGTCAAACTTTTATGAATGAATAACTAATCGTGACATTAAAAAGACCCATTTATTGGTTTGTTTACCTAATTTCTCACGCCCAGATGAATTGAGTATAGGTACTATGAACTCCATGGCAGTGGAGCATAATTATCTATCAAAATTATATTATACTGAAAAACAACGGTATTCAGCTAGTATATTTACAAGGCAAACACGTTTTATTTTATAAAAATGACAATGGCGAATCTGGACTAGTTCCAAAAACTTAGGATTGGGAACGAAGCCGAAGAGAAACACGTCCATAAAAGAGGTTTAATTGTTTAGGTGTGTACATTATAAATTACAATTACATACTTTTATAGAAACTTGTTCTCAATGACAAGCGATTCTTTTTTTTTAAAAATCTTGATATCCGTTAAGATATCAAAAGTTGCAGCCAACGGACGTGTAGGAAGATATTATCTATGTATGTAGATGATGCTGGCTTCTTTGTAAGAACCAAGGGGTAGAAAACAAAAGTAAGTTTTGTTTCTAGGTATATTAGTAAGACTTGAAAATGCATCTCATTCGCGTTGCTACCTTTTGCTATCTTTCGCTACTTATTAAAGATTAATTACTCAGAGCTTGAGCTTGCAACTCTGATAGCTTAAGGCCTTGGCTCATTGGCTTTTTGTTTTAAAATGCTCTAGCAAAGTTTTAAAATGCAAGGAACTATTTAAAATAAGGTGTTTAACATACAACGGTATTAAATATTTAAGTTAAGTTAGATTTTAGTTTACGTCTCTTTCAAAGTGTTAATAGTGTGGCTACTTCAATGAACTTACATGTACCTACTCAATCTTAAATAAGTAACATAATAATTTATGAGCCACTACATTTAAGAAAATCGTGATTATTCAGCTAAATTAAATTTATGAAAAGGCTTCAAAAGGCACACAATGCTAGAATGTAAATAGGCGGTCCCAACCCTATGATAATTTTGCAGTCAGTGACAGTGCTGTACTAAGCGTTTTCAATTCCAGTTTTCCTTAGTCAGAATAAATGGATCGTTTTTTCTCAATGTCATATCCCCTGCCGCACGCAAACCACACAATTTAAATTGAATAATATTTTCCTTTAAAAAGCTTTAGCTAATAATGATTGAGTTCAATTACTCTCAAGAGTTTAATTTTTAAAGAATAAATACAAGTAGTATTTCTATACTTTTAAACAATTGTTTCTATAAAATATACTAGCTTTTGCCCGCGGCTTCGCTCGCGTTAAATTCGGTATAGCACTGTTCCCCTTTCCTGAACACTGAAGAAAAAAAAAAGTAGCCTATGTTACTCTTCATGCCCTCAACTACCTCTACTTAAATCACGTCAATTGGTAGCTCCGTTTTGCCGTGAAACAAAGACAAACAGACAGACACATTTTCCCATTTATAATATTAGTATGGATTTAATGGGTTCTTTACTCTTAATGTTGAAAGTTACACTTAATTAGTGGCATCCCACAAAACTTACCTAGGTTGGTGAGGGCAATGGGGATGTCTGCTAATGCGTTAAAAGGGGTTCTTAACCTACATCTGGGTGTAAGTCCTAGTCAATATCACGATCATCAAGTTATTTAAATCTTACCTCTATAACGCTGTGGATCCAGTACCCGTATGACGAATATATTATGAAAAGTGAACAATTAGGTTTTTGTTTCGTAAGTAGGTAAGTACCTACGTATGCTCCAATTAAGCCATAAGAGTTGCTTTAAGAATAGGAAACTTTTTGCGTAATAAACTACTTACAAAATTATAACCCATTACATTAATTGCTTGTTCTCCGACAGCGTAATAATCGAAAGCGTAATAAAGAAAAAGCTTTCAGAGTAAGAAAATGCTGGTTGACATATTATGTTCTTTTCTAATGTTTTGTATTTAGAAGTAAAATTATAATATTGTTAGCTTTTATCACCGAAATGTACAAATTTTAGCTATTTATTAGGAGCTCTCCGTGTGGTGACGGAGTAAGAATACAATATGGTCATCACCCCATCTCACCCCTATCATGGGTGTCGTGAAAACCGACTAAGGACTATCCGTGAAAATTATCTTTACGAAATAAAAAAGGAAGGAAAACTTGAAATTAAACCCTATACCAATCCGTCTGGCCAGCGTGTTATTAGTAGGCCAAGTATCCCTCCGTCATTGGAGAAGTCCCGTCCCTGCAGTAGGACATTAATGGGCTGTTATGATTTATCAGGAATTGTTCCTATTTTTATTTGACAGGAAAGCTTTTAGTGACATCTTAGAACAAAGCAAGTTTATATTTTGTTTGAAAACATGAAATAAGTGAAAAGAAATATAAGTAACAATATTGTTTAATAACTTGATGCATTTAGGCATTACATGCTTATCAGTGCCATTTCATAATGACGGTAGAAATTTGACCTATGACCTATAGAAGGCGACAAGAATATCGTTCGAGGTTAATGATCATTTGGGCAATTTGGAGCGTACCCGTGTTGACTAAAATGGTCCATTAATATTTTTAACATTTTCTTTGTAATTCTCACTATACTTGCCCTATAATGGCAAATTGTTTTAAATAATGTATCCTGGTTTTCGCATAATTCTTTTGAAATAGCATTTTATTGTTCAGAGAAATTTGTATCATTTTATTTATTTAACAACTTTTGTAGCATATTTAGATATAAAATTTATTTTGTTTTAATATAATTGACTTTAAAATAAAATATTATTGTAAATTTTCTAAATAAGTAAAACGATTTCAACAACAGGTTATGTAAAATTTTAGCCTCGACTCTAACAATGTTGTGATTTTCATCGTTTTGCTGGTATTTTTACATACGTGGTCAAGCATCAATAAACGATAACAATATTTTTCAACGCCTATTAGCTAAAATGCCCGTCAGGAAAGTGTTAAAGCATCCTTGTCCGAGCTAAGTGGATTAATGATTACGCTAACGCGCCGAGCTTCAGTAATTTATTTAGTATTCCTTTGAAAGTCTCGGTTAGCGTATATAAAGCGTTTTCAGAGTCCGTGTGCTTTGAGAGCTGAGATGGTTACTCGAAATATCGCGCAATGGA
Organism: Schrankia costaestrigalis; assembly: GCA_905475405.1. Taxonomy (NCBI): domain Eukaryota; kingdom Metazoa; phylum Arthropoda; class Insecta; order Lepidoptera; family Erebidae; genus Schrankia; species Schrankia costaestrigalis. The sequence continues at coordinate 17,996,615 of FR997825.1, read as the reverse complement.
CTTATCCTGCGCAATGGATGTTATCGTCCTCGCCGGTTGCTTAGTCACAATGGTGGCTAGAGATCATTGTCCGTTGTAACTTCGGATTTAACCATAGATTTCCAGTTAATCAAAGTCTCACTCTCCGTTGCCATAGTTATCTTTAATTTAGTGCGAATGTTGTGAGAAATGTAAAACGTTTCTATTATTTTATTTAAATAGACAAAGCCGTAAAATGTTTTGTTGAGTAGACACTCATTACTGTATATACCTATTACGTAATTAACTTAATACTTTCATGGCTTCAACGAACAGTAGCCTGTTATATTTTAGGTATTATAATTTAAACTTGATCTATTTATGACGCAGAAACAAAGTTTTGATCGCAATGATGTTGCTTTTAAAATTTAATAACAATGTTCTTTAATATTATTAAGTTTAGTATAAAATAACACGAACGTACTTGTTGACAACGTAATAAGAAGTCTTTGTTAAAACATAAGTGACAATGCATACGTGCGTCGTGACGTCAATTCGTCGCTCCGTTTTGCCGTGAAAGAAAGACAAACCGACAGACACACTTCCCCATTTATAATATTAGTATGGATCGTTAGATCATCATCATCATTATATCAGCCAATGGACGTCCACTGATGGTGGTAGGGTTTTCCTAAATATGTCCACCTGCGCCATCCTGTGCCTCCCTCATCCTCATTCCTCTTGCTTGTACTCCGACAGCGTAATAATAGCAATCACGAAAAAGCTTTCAGAGTAAGAAAATGCTGGTTGACATAATAATATCATAACAGCCCTTTAATGTCCCACTGCAGGGACGGGCCTCCTCCCATGACGGAGGGATACTTGGCCTACTTATACCACGCTAGCCAGACCGATTAGTATAGGGTTTAATTTCAAGTTTTCCTTCTGTTTATTTCGTAAAGATAATATTTACGGATAGTCCCTTAATCGGTTTTTACGACACCCATGGGATGAGATGTGGTGGTGACATATTGTATTCTTACTCCGTCACGACACAGAGAATGAAGAAGTTCACCAATGCAAGCAAGATATGTAATATTTTTATATCTGAAATGTGTGTGTGAAACTTTGACGTAGTAAGGAATGATACATTGAGTTTTCTGTACAAGTTTAACGTTGCCGACGGAAGTGGTCTTAGTTATCGTATAAAATGTTACTTAGGAAACGAATGTCAGCAGAAACATGTATACAGTACTATTTATATTTAATAATACATGCTACTTTTTATTTTAAATGTTTTGAGATTGTACTATAAGTGAAGCCCTTTTTTTAGTCAGTATTAAAATTAATGAAAAACAGTAAATATTGTATGCAAATGTGTCATTGTTTGGGACTACCGTACCGCTTTCCTACCACTGAACTGTACAATACATGCAACGTGCTCTCGGTGCGAAAATTGTTTATTTTAAATCTCATTCTTGCAACGCACGCAAATACCATGATCCATCGAATTTCGCTTGTGTTCGTCGAAAGTACAGCGTTTGCCATGTAAACTCGGTCAGAACTAGGCTAGCACAAAGACGTTATCACTTTCTTGGAAATTATGTGTACAACAAGGTAAATAAAATACTAAACATCTACCCATTGACTGGGAACGAGTGCAAAATAGTAGTTACTAAATGGCTGTGTGACTTAGACTATGATGGTACTGAAAATTTCCTTTGCATATAAAGGTAACTAAACTCACACTTAAACAAGCAGCACACCACTTTCATTTACTACTCTTTCGTATACACGCTCACATACAACTAATACACGTAGTACTCACAAGCACCATCCACACTTACACACATTTATTAATTTAAGAAATATTTAGTTTAATTAATTTAATTTAATTTATTAATTAATCTCATACTATTAAAACTTGTTTCTGTACAGAAATTACGTTAATTGTTAATTATGTATTTTGGAATTATTGTTTGTAATTATTTCTCCCTACTGTTGGTTTATTGACATTGATTGATAGTTTTGTTCTGCTTCTGATTTGTTCCGAGGTGAGATCCTGGAGATCTGTCACACAGGTTTCGAACCTAGCTCAGACTCCAGCTCTCAACAAGGTTTTCGTTTAATGCTACTGTAATATAAGAAACTTTTGTACCTTTTGAGAGAAATAAATTATATAAAATTGAAAATGAAATTGATTTTTTTTTCCAATTAATAAAATAATAAAGTTAATACACATTATTGTTGTTTTACAAAGCTAAAATACTACCAACCTAATAAAAAAATGTAGCCTTTAGTTAAATAATATAGATAACGAGCTTAGAAATCATGTAAATATAACATCTGGCAACTCGAAAATCATTTACATACATAAAAGACAGGTCAGATACAAAAATAACTATAATAGTACCTAAGCTAATGTCAGGAAACCTTTGTGTTGTTCAAAGTAAACTTCACTAAAGAATTTATACAAGAACTCTGTAACGACATGTTGTAAATGGGTCTGTTGGTTCTAATCGTAAATAATAAGAATAGTACAAACATAATCAAGTACTTACCACTTGTGTCGCGTACATAATATCGGTTTGGGGAAAGGATAGTGAAAAGAAGTTTGTAAAGGGGATAGTTACAAACGAAACGGAATATACCTAATGTAGCTTGCCTCATTGTGGCTTTTATTGACTTTTAGGAGGATTGTTAGTAATAAGTAAGTAATCCTTACACATTCACACATCGCTACTTAGTCCCAAACTAGCAACTAGTCCCAAAGCTTGTATACTTTGAGTACTAGACAACGGATAAACATACCTAAATACAGTTTTTTTGTAAATACATAAATATTATACATAGAAAACACCCAGACCAATGCAAAAAATCATGTTTATGATTTGCATTGCGAGGGATCGAACCCCAGACCTCTGCGTAGCAGCCATGTAATATACCGACTGCGCTACAGAGGTCGTCATGTTACGTCACGTTAGTGGTATTAAGGGGTGTAGTATCACAAGTTCGTAATAAGTTGTTATTGAATTTTAAATGTGGCATTCAGAAACGGATGTAAGGTTTTGCGAAGATTAGCAATCTGGTCTTGCGGGCGGCGTGGTATATTTTTATTTTATGCATTTTAGAAAAGCTTAACAACATTAAATACCACAAATTGTAATAAAAATAGCCAATTAACAAACTTCAACAACTGTAAAAGTATACGATGTTTTGCATTTTTTTTTTTGTATTAATTATTATGCTTAACAAATCAATTAAACAATGAAGTGTAATTACGTTACCACAAAGACACGTTTTACAGAAAAACAGAACAAATTAATCGAGTAACCAAGAGAAGCTCGTTTAATAATATTGCTTGGGTCAAATGGATTGAAATAGCGATTTGTAACTACTTTTCCTTCTTTTAGTAAAACTTTTCGTGTTAGACGTGTAAACGAGTAGTTAAACTTGTGCAAATAAATAAATTATTACTTCTCTGAAATAATGTATTGCTTCGGAACCTATAAAAGGAATTATTATTTAAAACACATTTGCTTCATTTGCCTTTATAACAGTAATACTAACTGCCTGCTGCTTATCTGGTACCTAGGTACTTATGTATAAGTAAAGGATTTTCAAGAACATTGAAACTTGTGTGTTTACTAATTTTTAGGCATAAGCTTACTAAAATACGAAGAAATAACTAAAGAATACGAAGCTTACATGTGAAATTTTACACCTCTCTCTCCAAGTTCCCATATAAACTTTCAACCCCTATTCCACCCCTTCTGAGATTGATTTCTCATCACTCTGTATTTCGTGTATGTTTATTTTTAATCAGAATTTATGAATATATGAAATTACAAGTTTCAAACTTTTAGAATGATGGATTACAGAATCTATATTGCCGAAAATTTCTAACTTTACCCCCTTAGGGGTGGAATTCTTGATGATTGTTTTCATTATCAAACGTCAGGGTGGAATCTTTGTGATTATTTTCATTTTCAAAATGTCAAGTACTTATCAAAATTTCAATTTCCTAAATCCTGTGGTTTAAACTGTGCGTGCGAATATTTTTTTATAGAAATCTTTATCGAGAGATAATTGCTTCCAATAAAGTTCATTAACCCTCTACTTCATATGGGCCCATATATGGTATGCCGATTTTATTGTTGTTTTATTTCGAAACAAATAATAATTAAGTCATTCCACATTGTTAAATCCATGTAATGGTTAAGTTACTAAAAGAAAACACACTGAGTTTGTCTATGATTTGATGACATTTAGGAAAAAATTTACTTTTGCGCGGGTAGTCAGTGAAACAAAATACGACTGCCTGACATACATTTTTGAGTATCAAAAACAAAAACGAAACGTAAGTACTCAGGAAAGGTAAAATTATATTTCTAAAGTCAATACTTCCTTCTTTACCTATAAACAATGATTTTCTTATTTTTTACGTATTTACTATGCTTTTCATCCACTTTTATGTCAATACCATATATGGGCTCATATGCAGCACGACGTAAATACGTTTGAGCATATATGGTATCGTATGCATTCTGACTTTTATTCATAACGAATAAAAAATTCAAGTGCAAATATGTTTTTAGCTTTTTTTTTCATTGCCAAAAAAAACAGGAGTGATGACAAATCGCTTCTTTTTTTTGATGCTTTTGTTTAGTAGAATAGGCCCTTCTTGTTTTTATGAAAAAAAAAAACAAATATGCTAATCCTATTGCGGGTGACGGTCATCTTAGTGACGACCGTGAGTTGGATTCCGATATCAAAATATCTTCAATACCTGTTTCATTCAGAAGACCTATTATTATACCTGAAACTGATGATAAGTTTGGATGAAGACAATACTTCTCTAGCAAAAAAGTGACTAAGAAGCCTCGCAAAACGTCAGCTGCTGACGGAATGGGACTCCAAACATCTGGATCCATACAAGCCTGGCAACTTCACTTTCACGGGCGATATTGAGCTGCCTTCATGCATTACAGAGGTGAATACACCAGCTGAACTTTTAGTGGTGGTTCGCTGTCCGAACCTGGTACTCCCGTATCTTCTAAAAGGAGGACAAAAAATGCCATAGCGATGCTAAGACATTCCTTAGGACTGTGTCAGAACAGATAACATTGGACATTGGCCTATGTGGCAGAAAAAACGTCAACATTGCATAGTATGTTCTATGAAGACATACACTAAATGTACAAAATGCAAAGTTTTTCTATGCTACAATGATAAAAGAAACTGTCTCATTACATTCCACGACTAACAATAAAATATATTATAACCTCCTTAGATATGTAGGTAATGTTCCTTTTCTACTTAGTTATTGACTGCATACGGTACCATATATGTCCGATCGAGATTTTGTCTAAGTGCATACGAGCCCATATATGGAATCTTAGTTTTTTTTCTACATGAAACTACTTTTTTATTTTTTTTCGATTTTTTTGTCTTAATATTATTTAAATAAAGCAGTATCCACAATGAAAAAAATTTTTTTTCATCTCCTTAATAATTCATGCAGTAGAGGGTTAAGGAAAGTGACTTCAGATGTTATTCAATTAAGTTCACTCTCTTTGATCTGATGTTAACAGGTTACGGAAAGTCTTAGCGAAATAAGTTATACTGCTTTACTTAATAATTTATTTACTTGTCAATAAATAAGACAATGTACTTAACAACCAAAAGTAGGTACGTAAAATGTCAATCAAAAAGTTAACTGATAGCGAGCTAGCTTGTAAGCTTTAAACTTTTTTAGAAGACTCTTCGTCATTTAAATTTGTCGTAATAACGTTAAAATAATAAGCAATTGCTTCTGAACATTAATTAGTCGCTGGCTTGGTTATTGAAAGCTAGCAAAGAAAAAACTAAACAATGTTAAAAATCCTTCGGTTATGATGAAAATGATTCTATAGGAAGACAAAGAGAAAAACAGCTTTAATAAATAGAACTTGTGTTATAATTTATTAACAAACTAAACTAAGTAATTGTTTTAAGGAAAACAGCTTAAATTAATTTAAAACTTGTGAGTTTGATTGTGATGAAAACATTGCCTAGTTATACTATTGATATCTGATAATCTAAAACTCTAAAAAGCTTATTCTATCGATTGCAAAAAAAATGTGACTAACTTTTTTAATCTCTTTGTTCTTGTGAGTTATTCCGATAGTTTGAATAAAGCAATAAACGTAAATAAAACATTAATATCGAATATTTATGCAATGTCTGGTCGTTACATATGCCATAAATAAAGAAGTTTCATACGAGTCGGCTGTTACCCATTGCCCTTAAATTTTTAAGGGACTCTGCCGCTTTTTTCAACCGTTCTAAAAATAGACGCTGAATCTTGGAGAGAGTGCGCAGTAAATCTGCCCTGCGCGGTACGCCCGCCGCCGCCGAACCCCTGCGAACGGGACATCCTTTCTCTCGTTATTTGGGAAATACCTCGTTTTGTCCATCCCTCTGTCGATTTGCCGCACTCTTTTAACATTCAGTACTATACTCACACCTATTGGACAGACTACGCATGTTTTTTATTTAGAATCGTCATTTTATGTGGTCGTTTAGGTCTATGCGAAATACCTATCAAGGTATATCACAATGACGTGATCTGAATAGAACCATACACATTTAAATACATTTACCAGGCTATCGATTGAGGCGAACAGCCCCAAGAGTACAAGTTAATATATCTAAGAGCACATCAAGCAATGTTGGAGCTATAAAATCATGAAGATAAGTAATTGGCTTATTTTTGTTCGATGTATTTTGGTTTAAACTAAATAACGTTATGCTAGACTAAAATCTTAAGTACGATCTTAAACAAAAGTTAAATCGGCTTCTTAATATTGACGGGACGAGGGTGAATAAACTGGTGAGACGGTTTGCTCTTTGTTTTTGAACTTTGTTCAGTTTGTAGACTACAACATTTTATGGTTAACCACGGAATTTATTACATTTCTAACCGACTATTGATTTGGTAGTGGTATGTTTCTTGCTTGTACTAAGAATGAAATATCGTAATTGATAAAAGGAATATAGAAGAGAAAAGGAATACCTATTTTGAAATCAAGCTACGTGCTTGCATTCGAATATTAAATACTGCATTCAATATAGCGTCTGCGAATAGAAGCGGTGTCAAAATATTTTTCGAATATGAAATTCGAAAATAGAATATAATATTTTGTTCTGATTTCAGACGTTCGTATTTTTTTTATATATCCACAGCTTGCCCGTCCTACCAGTAGACACAATAGTAGCATGAAAGTTAAGCATAACCATGTGAAGGTTTAATAACATAATGATACACGGGCTAATTGGTAAACTTTATGTTTTGTTTTGTTTTATAGATTAATTGAATATCTATTTAATATCTTTTATTATCCCTTTAATGACGTAGGTACTAAGAATACGGGGTATAAAAGTGACCAACTATTTAATAATGAATAACACTAGCAAAGAAGTAAACCTTAATATAAAACCTCTAAAGCTAACGTGGGATAGCACACAAGTTGCATTACCCTGAAGGTACGACCACGAGTTCAATCAATATTACAAAAGCCCGCAAGATAAAAGATACGCTTGAATAAAAAAACCTCCAATCATTGGTTTCCTTTTTCAATTTCCCTTAACGTAAGCTTAGGTCAATTGCTGTAATTGTCCTCAGGGAAGGGAAGCAAAGAACTTTTTGAAGTACAAGCTTAAAAGTATAATTAGTTTTTCAATTAATTACTAAATGAAAAACCGATATTCCAAATGTGTCAAGTGCACGAGACTTCAGTATCAGAACAATGACCCATTTACCTAAATTGCCTTTCGTAATTTACTCGCGACCTCATGAAATAGCATTTCAATTTAGTGTCATGTCACCCTTCCAGCTAGTTGAAGGTTTAATATCAATCAAAGTATGTCGCCTAACAGCCGATGTACGAGTACATTAATAAGTTTCATGTAGTTGCAACACTAATTCACTGTTGCTGTTTGCTATCCAAAATTTACTTTTGTAGAGAATATCCATACTAATATTATAAATGGGAAAGTATGTCTGTTTGTCTTTAAACGGAGCGATGAATTGACGTGATTTTTTTAAGTGGAGATAGTTGAAGGGATGGAGAGTAACTTAAGCAACTTTTGTTTTTCGTCTGTGTCCAGGAAATGAGAACAGTGCTACCCCGAATATAACGCGAATGAAGCCGCGGCCAAAAGCTAGTGATAATTAATAATAACAATTATTATTTAAGTTTTACACGATAATTTCGTGAAGATACTATTCACGGATAATCCCTTAGTCGGTTTTTTACGACCCCCATGGGATAAGATGGGGTGGTGACACACTGTTCTCTTATTCCGTCTCCAAAAGGAGAAGAGTAATGACAGTATGGCTCCTAAATATATTTCAACGAAAAGCACGGCGAACCCAGCTCTTAGCATTTTGCTAATATCATTGATAATACCACGTATGTTGTTTTCTTTCAACTAATAATAATAACGTATTGGATTAAAATACTCTAGTTAACTAAATAATTACGTACGTGGAAAGTCTACAGTTATTATAGTTGAAACTTTAAAGCTATTAATTCTTAACAACAAAGCCGATGCTATCGCGACTACTAACTGCTATCACCTTCTTGGCTTATAATAAGCTATACTTAGTCACAAATAGCACAAAACATTTTTTGAGATGTAGGTTTCTTCCATCACTCCGGGTACAAACTGACATCATGTTAAACCATACCTTGTTGTATTGGCATATTTAACGTATTTTTATTAATCATCATAACAGTCCATTAATGTCCCCCTGCAGGGACGCGCCTCCTCCCGTGACGAAAGGACACTTGGGCTACTAATACCACGCTGGCCAGACGGATTGGTGTAGGGTTTAATTTTAAGTATCCTTCTTTTTATTTTGTAAAGATAATATTCACGGATAGTCCCTTAGTCGGTTTTTACGACACCCATGGGATGAGATGGGGTGGTGACATATTGTATTTTTACTCCGTCACCACATGGAGATAATAATATATTGATCTATGTTACTTTATCAGGTTATTATTAATTAATCAGGCACTAACCTAATAATAGAGTATTAAATTATGAATGAATTACAAGACATAATGTTCAAAGTCGTAACGACGTTCTTATTATCAAACTGAACTTTCCTTAGTAAAATGTCCAGATTACTCAAAACACAGTCTGTATTAGCAGTAGGGAGGGCACGTAGCAGAGAACCGACGTCAATTAGGCGGAAAGGTTCTGGAATAGCAACCGGGTACCGAAAAGCGCAGAATACGTACGACAGTGTATAATAGAAATATGGCGTATATCTAACACTGATTGTCCTTTGGCTGATGATTTGTATGATTTCAAGAATAGAAAACAATCAACATTTTTATTCCAATTATCAAACTGAAGTCTACATAGAAATATACTTTTATTGCAATAGACGTTAGCTTTTCTTATAAGGAAGTCAGATTTAAAAATACGGAAAACTGAACTGTTCCTAACGTAATATTTTGTAACCGAAGCATAGCGTTTTTATAAAATAATATTTATTTAATTATTTTTATAGCAATCTCTGATACACTCAAGGATTGTATATAAACTATGATCGTATTATAAATGAAACTAGAAACCATTCTATAGCACAAATTATTGAAGAAACATACAAAACTAACCTAGGCTATACGTGGATAAACATTTTGACTACAAACGTTCAAACAACTCGACACGTTAGGTCGTACGAATCGAATCTTGTAAGCTTAATTAAAGCCATTTCCTAGCAACAGCAAACACTAGCACAGTTTAATAATGCATAGGTGCCTTCAGTGTATGACAACACGTTTATAAAGTGAAACACGAACCGATAGTCACAGGTGCTGGTAAAATCGTCTACATTTTAGAGAGTTCTCTGTATGTAGATTGACTCTGTCTGTATCACACACAAATCTTAGTTACTGGTTTCTGCATTAGAAAACTGACTGTAGTGTTTACGTGTGCATAATTTAATAATCTAAGATTTGTGGATCACTTGTGTTGAATTGGTTCTTTTGAATCCAAAATCTGTATTTTAAATTCAGAAAACACCGAAGTCAAATTAAATTTTGTTCTCTTAAGTCCAGTTTCTTACGCATAGTATGCTTCAAGAGAAAACGCAAAGTACTAATTTTGCGTTTTCTCTTTACAAAAACAACACGACCTTTGTTTCACAGCTTCGCTTAAATTAGGACTAGCAGATAGCATTGGTCAAAGTGTAGTAAATATTATATTTTTATTAATAACTAAAGTATAATACTTTAATTTCCTTAGTTAATAAGTTAAAGTTAGTATTTTTAATTTGCTTTCGGAATTCTTATAAAGCATATCCGTACTCTAACTTGTTTTTATTACTTTGACTTTCTTTATTGTGTAAGTTTTATTGGATTCTTGAAATTTATGTATTTTCTTTCTTTCTGTGTTTTAAATCACATCCTAATAAATTGCGTCTAGCCTTGATACAAAGTGTAAGGGCGACGTTGGATATTAAAAGATGAACAAGACTTTATGTTCAAACGATTGCATATTTTAGCCCCGGTCGTAAACTTTGGAAAGTAACTATTTATAAAATGTAAAAGTGCTTACTGAGTTTTAAAAGCATCGATAAATAACTTTTTCCTCATTTAACTAGACTTTTTAGATTTATACGCCGAATTTCCTTAGTTCTCTGCTGGTTCTGAAGTTAGTTTAATGTGTTAATGGCATATCTAAGTTAGATTAAAATTATGTTCGAACAACTGTATAATGTAATAAAAATGAGAAACTTTTGTAACTAAGCACCAAAATACGCAAATAACTTTGTGCATTTTAGATTAACTTATAGAGGTTACTTACTGCTCTGTCTTAATACATATTTATCTGAAACATCTATAAGATTTAAACTAACATAGTTAATGGCACTGCCTTTGAAACATAAAGTCATATACATCGTGGGCTCTTAATGTTTAAACATTATATATTTATAGATATCTTACGGCCCGGGTACTTTAGTTAGGTACATTATTGACCTTTACGTTGGCACACGTTCCACCCACATATTACGGATGGCTAGTTGCGAGCTTATTTCTAGATACCTTGGCTCTGTGGGTAATAATAGAATTATCTACATTTTTCCATCTCCAATACTTGTTAAGCTATCTAATTGTATAAATTATCATCTACAACATATCGATGTTTTATCTATACATATTATAAAATAAAGTCACTTTCTCTGTCCCTATGTCCCTTTGTATGCTTAAATCTTTAAAACTACGCATCGGATTTTGATGGGGTTTTATTAATAGATAGAGTGAATCAAGAGAAAGGTTTATATGTGTAACACTTGAATAATATAGTAGAAAAACCAATATAAATTTAGAGATTTCTAATGTAAGCTTTATTTAAAAGTTGTTTAAGCACAGTCTGTAGTAGGCGCCCGCGGCAGCTCGCTAGTCTTAATATAAAACATTGATGTGTTATACAAATGAATTGGTGATATGGCTGTAGTAACCTAATGGAAAATACGAATACAAATCAGCATTTAAGAAATGCGAAATACCTAGGCAATATCGTCATTTCCTCAATGCTTCTACACACTGCCTTAGGAAAACTTGATTTATTATAAAGTTAACCATTTTTGTCGTCAAAAAGACAGCTTTAAATGTAGCTGATAATATCGGATAGCTGATAATACAGAAAAGTTAAACATTGTTTAATTAAACATATTAATTTATGAAGTGCTTTACCGGAATATTACTGCAATCGAAGTACATTCCTTTAAAACAGCTGTGTACATAAAATGAGGCATTGCGTTGAGTGCACTCGTTTTAATCAGAATGAATCGTAATAAACCATAGCTTACTCAGCGAGAGAAATTTTTCATGTACAATAAACTGCGGTTCTTCTTCATTCGCATGCAAAATTTTGTCTTTACGACTTGTATTTGCATATCAAAATATAAGAAATGCTGTTATGTACAATGTACTATAATGTATAGAATACAATGTTTACTTTTTTGTTTGAGGAGATGGCGAGATGTCCTGGAAGCTTTGAAGAGGGAGTGGTATACGGAAGCCACGGATCGAGAGAAGTGGAAGTCTGAAGGGAAGGCCTTTGCCCTGCAGTGGGACAGTACAGGGGGCCAGACTCGTGGTCACACCAGGTTGTCACACCAGTGTGACTATCAGGAATTATTTTCTTGTTAGTCACACCGCTACTAAAACAACACCTTGTATCGTTACTTGTCATTGTCAACTAGTGCTGTTTTATCGACATGTAAGTTAAAATTCGTTATCATATATCTAGTTACAAACAAAATAATATTTAAATTAAAGTAACTAACTAGGTATTTTAAATTAAAGTAAGTACAAAATTATTTCAGCATTTCAAGGAAATGGCCTACTGATATTTCATGGTTTAATAATTTTAATTGACACCCTAAAACAAAATTATCTTTAGCAAATATATAATTTTGCCGTGGAGCATGGCGCCTCTTCACGACCTAAAGAAGAGAAAAAAGAAAAATTAAAAGTTACGTCCGCGTAATAGGGGAACGTGTTAGTTAGTTTATGAAGAACACACCAAACCTGATTTGGTGTGTTTATCATAAACTTCAAAGATTGCTTGTGATAGAAAAAAGGAATAAACAGAAGAACTAACACTAACATTATTCTATTTTTGCATAAAATGTCATAATGAAATATCGATGAATAAAGGCTGATTTACACAGGGTCAGTAGACAAGTCAGTCGCAGCGCCAATGCCGGCGCCGCGACTGACTTTAACTGTTTACATGAAGTAAGTAGAAGTGGTGCGTTTCTCACGGTGACCACACGTGTGTGAAGTCAGTGGGAAAAATGAATTCGCGAAAACAACTGAAACGAAGATTTAATTATTTGTTAAAAAAAATATATCAATTTTGCTGTTCAATGAGTTAATAGAAATGGTAGAAAATGAGATAACTAAAAATAAACGACCGTAGGTAAGAAAATGGATTGACGATAGAAACGAAACTGGTGGCTCTGCTTTGTTGCTGAAGCAATTGCAATTTGAAGATCCTGCGGAGTACAAACTGGTTATGAGAACTTCATTTTGAAAAAAAACGTGGTTACTCTACAACGCAGCGGCAGTGACAAGCACGCAATGACTTGTCTGTTTACACGGGGTTTATTTGGCTGTCACGGGGGTGCGCGGGTGGCGGGGGACGCCAACTGACTTCAAAATATTCGTGTGCGAATATTCAAGTCAGCGCTGACTTCAAGCCACTGTACTGACTTCAAATCAGTTTACACGGGCTTTTTTTCGAGTCAGCACTGACTTGCCTCGAATTTGAAGTCAGTTACTGACCCTGTGTAAATCAGCTTTAAGAGGTGTTAATCATCCGCCGCACTAATTCATACCTAATACAAGGTGTTGTATTATTGACGGTGTGACTAACAAGAAAAAAATTCCTGATAGTCACACTGGTGTGACAACCTGGTGTGACCACGAGTCCGGCCCGCAGTACAGGCCAAATAATAATAATTTGTCTTGTATATTTTGTTTGAAGTATTAATAATTTATTTATGATGATGAAATCATTCAGAACAGGCGAAACGAAGTAAGAACTTAGTTCCGTGTAAATTATAAACCAATTGCGTTTGTTTATTACCAGGCATAGTATACTATTTTGTTTAGACTGACTATGGAAGAGGCGCCAAATAGACCTATGAGTCTGATAAAAGTGTTTCATGTAATAAAAAGTTAATTTTGTTTTTCAACTATTTAATTAAATATGTAAAAGTGTAATATAAGTTCAAAGTAAATACGCAATCATATATTTTATTAAAATACTTTCGATAACTAAAGTCAATGTTTGCACAGAAATTGTTGGAACATTTTTGAGAGAATTTATTGCGAATAATATTTGCCAGGCTGCTGCCACAATATGCGAGCTATGTAGCAAATCCTCTTGCAGTAAACACTTGGCAAGAGGCCCAATGCGGCCTTACCTGCAATGTATGATGAAAACATGTAATTGAACCTATCCAATTAAACTAAATGGATTACATGAATAACACAATCTAATTACATGTGTGAAATTAAATGAATTTATGATCTATGGTTTTGTGTGGTTAATTGGATAAAATTGTAGAATATAGTCGCTAGTATGGATTTGTTTTAAATATAAAGTTAAACATGGTTCTAGTTCATAATCAAATGTTTTAACCTCGCAACAAAAACAACAATAATATTGTAAGTGTAAATCGCAATACACTTCTTGATGATCAGAGAAAAAAGAATCTAAATAATTTTACTTAAAATAACTAATAAGCTTATCCCGTTTTTATGCGTTTTATACTGCATATTATAGGAAAAAAAAACATTTACAGATCGCTTAGCATGTAAGCAGGCCGTTCTATCTGTCTATACGGCTATTAGTTGGAGTTATCAGTGATAGCTTTTGACAAGACCCAAAAACATGCTGAATATAGCCTTACGCAACAGACAGGCCACGTAAAACAAAGACGCATTGCCTTATTTGACTTGCAAGTTATATGACAGAGTAGGAGAACGCCAATCAACTTTGATGGCTAGAAAAATAATTACTAAAAATTAGCACCTACATGTTTATGTTACAAAAGGACCGATATCTCTATGTAGCACTCATGTACTATAACCGCTCTTCCACAAAGGCCGTTGTAGGTATAGGTAGTGGTGGCGAGTTCAATAATTTTATTATTCAATATTCTCTTTTTAGTCATTGTTTCTTAAATGTCACATTTGCTATGAATGCAATCTACAAACCAACAAGAAACTTGATGGAAATTGCATTGTGACGAATAAATTGATGAATATTATATTGGATCTCCAGTCTACCTATACAATCTTTATTAGGCTTAAAATAATTTTTTGAATTGCAATGAACTTGTTCCAATGAGGTTTTGTACATTTGATATTTACCTTTGCGACGCTTAGTAATGATTCTGTGGGTTCTGTTCCATGCGTAATTTTAGTAACGTTGTGTAAAAAGTCCTTATCAATGTATGTTCTTAGGTGTAACTGTACTTACCTCCTTTCAAGGATTGGTATGCCCCATGTTAATGATTATTATTTGAGGTTCTGTAATTAAACTTAATCAAAGGAAACTACAATTGTTAATAATTATATTTATTAGGTATGCGGTTGAATCAAAATTGAGACAGCGTTTTGAAAAATCATAATTACGAGAACATTTTCTCTGTTCACATGCACATGAATTTAGAAATTAAATATTCTTGACGTATTATTTTTGGGGTCCATATTGGCTTGCATAAAATTCGAAGTCATATTTTTGGTCTTACTAACGCTTTGTCTTCATAATAATCACTCTTCATAATTTTGTTCTTCATAATTTTTTTATTCATAAATTTGTATTACTAACAACGGAGCTCATAAGCGTTGGTGATCATATTTTTTTTATTCATACTGTTTGTACCAAGAAATGTTAATAATCACAATTTTCCTTTTCAGAAATTTTTTCTTCAAAAAATTCAACGATCATATTGCTGTAATTAATAACGTCATTGTTTAGAATAGCTTAGAATTTTTGTTGTAAAGAATTTAAATCTTGCACTTCGGCGGCCGCTGCCGCGGCACGCTCGCTTCGCTCGCTCGCCTCGTACATTGGTGGTCACAGTTCTAACCAAACCTAACCTACAAAAGTTGTAATCTTGGTTTTTTTTGTCCTACGACCAAAAATAAAAGCATTTCGTTTCTGGTAGCAACTTGATTTTTAGTTGAGTCGCATTTATATGGATGTAATCACTTATGCCCGATTTACACATCGACAAGTACAGTAGCGAGTTAACTTGCCTCATTGGCGAGTAAGTCACTTTTTGCGTGTGGACGGCAAAAGCGAGTTAAGTAGTAAGTTGCCGATTAAGTTGATTTTAATAAAGTTCGATCCTATTTTTTGGCGAGTTCAGTACGAAGTAGCCCCCTCTCTCGCGTCTCCCTCACCCCGCCGGCTCGGCGCTCGCAGCGCCCGCCGTGTAGACGGGCGAGTTTAGTACAGTTCACAAGTTCTAATATGTATTTATTTTTATTTTTGTCTGTTTTTCTATGTATAATGTGTACGTATTTACAAAAGTATTTAAGTATATTTATGCGTTGTCTAGTACAGTCACGAGCAATAATATGTACACATTTTCAAATTTTCTAAACTATCTGCACGTTTATCTAGACATTACAATATCAAAATGAATTCGTAATTTAGAAGAGGTTCCGTACAGTTTTGAATTAATCTTCGAATTTTCAATTTTGGATTGGCAGAACTTTAGATAACTGGTTTACAAAATGCGAAAATGTGTACATATTATTGCTCGTGACTGTACCCATTGTACAAGCTCTGGTTAGTTTGGGACTAAATGGCGTTGTGTAAAAGTGTGAGGAATATTTATTTTTTTATTATTCTATACTTTTCTATTAAAATTTTATTTTCAATGTGTTGTGCAAGTGTTAATACTATTTCTCGTATAATAGCGCGTAAATTGGTATTCAATTGTTCAATGTCCATTTTATCGATTAAAATAACCGTACCTAAACAATCTCAGGCGACGCACGCCGGCACGCACGACGCGACTGGTCTTCGTCTCTGATCGGCAACTTATGAGCTGTACTCGCCTACGTGTGAACTGTACTTACTACTTATTACTTACTCCTTAACTGGCTATTTTTTTAACTCGCTACTGTACTTGTCGATGTGTAAATCGGGCATTAGAATAAAGATGTATACAAACATTGTATTATAATAAAACTGTGAATAGTATAGTTATAGGGGCGATTATGATTTTCGATCATTAGTATAAACAAATATATTAAAACAAATATTAGTAAAAATGAAATGTATGATTAGTGATATTATTATGAATTGCAATTATTATTAATTTGAATATTATTTATTTTATATTTTTTTTATGAAGAATGATCATTATGACTTTAAATTGTATGGAGTTCCGATGATAATTATGAGTTGAAATGTTATGTAAGAAGAAGCGCTCCCTTATTTTGGGTAGGGTTATAATATTTACGTAATTTATTTGATAGGCTTAGGAGGTAAGATTTAGGAGCAGAAAAAGCTCTTACTGACTATCGATCTGTTTAGGTAATGACACAACGAATCATCAAACCGAGTGTGCTTAATTTGTTTTATTTTAGGTGGCAAATAAATATTTCATTCTTCTTTCTTGCTTTATTAGCTGTTTTTAATTCTTCTGTAAAAAACAATATTGTTCCTTTACTGTTATACCTACTTTTCTAATTTATTACATTAATCCAGTAGGTAGTTGAAACAATCGTGTTCATCACCTAGTTATAGCGTGGTTTTAGATTGTTTAAATATTTTTTTGTATACTGAATTATTATTTCCGAAGCGAATACCAAGCATGAAATTTACAGAAAAGATAAAAACCATTATGTTGTAACCTTCGCGTGACTTTTGTTGACTATAGCAAACTAGAAGTCACGAGATTTATATATTGAGTTTAATATGTATATAATTGAAGTACTAATTAATGTTTTTTATTTTTAAATCTTGATAGAAACTAACTCTTGAATATCTTAGTCTTATCAAAACAGCATCAAAGAAAGCGGAATCCATATTTTAATTTCTTTTGAATAGTAGTAATTTTATAAAAGCAATGTATTTTAAAGTCGTCTTAATTCAACCTTTTACTATCACGATATTTTGAAAGTATAAACAGATTATAAGGAAATTTCCTCTGTCACTTAGACGACTTATGAGTTTTGACAAAAGTTTCAGTGGTAAGCAGATTTTCGAAGTAATAAAATTGAATCTGATAAAATATATTTTGGTATGATAAAAGTTATTGTTGGAGAGCGAGTCACATCATAAAATATTCTTATAAGATAATTAAGGTGGTATTATGGACATTCACACAAAGCCATCTATTTTTAAACTGCATGTCAATTCTCGTACCTAAAAATTCGGTTAAGTTAACTTTTTAGTTGTCAAATTGTCTTGTTTTTGCTATTGCAATTGTAATCTTTTGTGGTCGTGTTAAAGTTTTATTAAGAGTGTGACAATTTGACAACTAAAAGTTAACTTAACCGAATTTTTAGGTACGAGAATTGACATGCTGATCTTCATTTTTACTTCTGCCACTAAAAATGGATAAACATACCGATATACTTTTAATTTTGAAATTTAATAAAATATCCACAGAAAACGCAACACTAGTTAATATAAACTTTAATGTTCATGCACACAATGATTAACATTGAGAGGAAAACGCTCTAGACCTCTGCGTAGCAGCAAATCTAACTATGTTCATGACTGCTACGCTGAGCTCTACGGCAAAGTGGTTGCTAAGATAGTAACTAGCTTCAACAAGCCGATGATTTTATATTTTTAAACAGCATTTCAATTCTCGTTTTTAAAAATCGTTAAATATTCGGTTAAGTTAACTTTTAGTTTTAAATTGTCTTACCTATTGAGTGAAAATTTGACAACTAAAAGTTAACCGAATTTTTATAGATTTTAAGGAACGAGAATTGAGATGCAGAATACAAGGTAGACGATTTTACTTAGCTTATTTCAGAAATTGTAATAAAAATAATAAAGTAATGACATTAGGAAGTTTTCACAGTGCTTACTATAACTCTATAATACGTATGAAAATTAAACTGCGAATATTTTCGTCGTCAGAGTTTAATTAAAAGAACAAAGGACGTAAGTAATACAATTCATTTATTTCCATCTAAATGAAGCTTTTTTTTGGGTAAAACGATAAATATTTTAAGATGGGACTTTAGCCGTTGATACAACTCTTAACTCTCAAGTTGTAATCGCTGCGGATAATCTACAGCCAGTCGCTAAAGGCCTTTTTTACATTTTAACAAAATACATTTTGCGTATCTCAAAGACGTAGCAATCCAAGCTTCTGTGAGATAAGAAAAACCAAAGGCGTTATGCTTTTGAATACCGGATTTCGTAGAAAAAAGGTTTTGTTATTTCTTTCAAATTTTAAGATATTTATCAAATCTTATCCTTTTGGTGACGGAGTAAAAATCTTTGTCAAGGTTATGATTCAATAGCTGTCTTTAAATCCGACTAAGATTAAGTTCACAGGTATTATCTTAAATTCAACGTTAACAAATTAAGCAAAACTCGATAAATAATCCAACTCAAAATAGCCAGCTGGGCAGCGTTTTATCATACCGTCAAGTTTAGATTGGCTAATGAAGGATGCTTTTCATAGCACTGGGACCTTGGTAGAATAGTGATTGAAATACGTCAAACAAGCCTATCGGCGTTTTGACACTTTACAGGAGAGCTAAAAACTTTCCGAATTCCACTGTTCTGAACTTTGAACTACTTTATTATTCTTTACATGACAGGTAGACGAGAAAAAAAAAGACCAAAATAAGGACGATTATAGAGTTAATATAGTTAAACAAAAAAATGTTTATTTCTTTAACGGTGCGTCGTAAGCTGCTTAATTTACGTTGACTTAAAAGACCAATAAGAAACAATTTTAAGACGAAGGTAGAACAGTTAAAGTCACAGAAAATTTATATAAGCGTACTACAAGCTACACATGTCACTATCATTTAGTTTCCTGTTCACGGAGAAAAAAGATTACTTTGTACCCTCGCTCGACTCTCCAAATTATTTTGTTACTGACCCCAATTGTAGTCAACGTTATACGCAAAGATGTGGCTCACTGGAGAAAGTTATAACGACCGCCTGCTACCCAATGTTGTTTCCTGCTGCAAAGTATTATTACGTAATATAAGTTAGACATAATCATTTTGTTACAATCAAAATTTAGTATTATATGTACACGGGAGATTAACGCGAGATTCTATTTAGCTTTATTTTGCTTGACTTTAGGTACAATCTCCGTGTGGTGACGGAGTAAGAGTACAATATGTCACCACCCCATCTCATCCCATGGGTGTCGTAAAAACCGATTAAGGGGCTATCCGTGAATATTATCCTTACGAAATAAAAAGAAGGAAAACTTGCAATTAAACCCTATACCAATCCGTCTGGCCAGCGTGGTATTAGTAGGTCAAGTATCCCTCCGTCCCGGGAGGAGGCCCGTCCCTGCAGTGGGACATTAATGGGCTATTATGAGGTACAATTTAACACTGGCCGTGGTCTCAAGCTAACCTCAACATCGTGGTTATGTTTGTAAAAGTCCCCGCTACACAGGGCTTGATTCTTAGTACGTAGTTAGTACGTAGTTAGTACTTACACGCGACTTGTTGTATAAAACAGCCATTGCTTAAAGCACTACCACGCATAAAAACCTAAAGCTTTTGAAAAAAGAAAATTGCCAGTAAAAACCTGTATTTAGTTCTATATATAACCTTTATTTTATCGTGACACAGGCGCAGTCACCGTGCCTTGATTACACGTGTCATACGCGTTAGTTGAATTAGCTTAGTAACAGGTTAGTAAGGCTGTCAGTTAAATACCAGTTTGCGTGTGACCTGTCGCGTGAGTACTCTATTGTATATGCAAATATAAAGTTCTGCGCGTAAAGTAACTCTTGGAAGACTAAAAAATGAACTCGAATAGGTTTTTAAGTATCAATGTTTAATTATATAAACATTGCACGTGATATTTTTTGTATTAGTTTTATTAGTGATGTTGTTGATAACCTAGTTTACTTTATACCTGTGTTAAGTTTTTATACTACTTAGAAGTTATAAAATAAAACTATAATAAAGTTAAAGAAAGTAGGTATTAATACTCTTTTTCTTTTTGCGCTTTGTGACGGTTTTTAATATAAATCAGGTTTATAAGAATCGTAGTTCATGGCGTCAAGTAGTTTTTTCCAATGGGAATAAGGCGGGAGGCAAAGTTAAAGGTGGCGAGCAGCCGATTAAAAGAAGGATTAATAATTAGCAGAGATAAAAGAAATATATATAAATCAAGCTTTTCTGCCTTCTCTCTGTATAAATCCTGTTTTTACGTCGTCTCTCTACATTTTAATTTAATTTTTAAGACCTATGTAGAATTAAAGAGTGCAAATAAGATACATTTATATCCAACCGGGGCATCATATGGCTGTTATCATAATATTAAGTGTAAAATATTATTCATTTGAACGTATTACGAATACAGAATGTCTCGCGGGAGTCGTAAAGTCTACTAAGGGAAATTCTACATGAGTAACATCAGCTATGCAAAGGTATATTTAAAAGAATTCTATCTTTTCCAAATTCATAATGCAGCATGATAATAATACCTTTTTTTTGGAAATGGAATGGGTCTTTTCGCCACGCCGACTACGAGCGGATTAAAACTAGCCTTAGCTTTTAGTCTTCTACTACACTAGCCAGAAAAGTTACCTATAGGATAAGTTGGGATAGTAACGCTATTTTCTGACTTCGTAGCTTATTTCATAAGGTCAGGTATTATTGTCAATAAAACCTTTTTAAGTAAATAAAAAATAATAATAAATAATCCGCACACATTTAATTTTACACAACTAAAAAACATAAATGCATCTTTTCCAGTTTTATATTTCTTTCTTACATCAGTAGCCAACCTGTTGTCGAGAGTTCAAGCCGGCCATAATGGACCTGTGACGTGGCTGCGGTCACCCATCTATGAACTGACCTCACCTACGTTACTTAATCAGCGTTTCTGCCTATGAATGAGTAATGCTAACTTTCTATGGTACATAACCAATTATTATAAAATATACTACCATTTATGAATGGTAGTATATTTTATAATAATTGGTTATGGTTACGGGGTTATGCCGAGACTCATACCGGCTAAAAACCACCAGACCTACTGCTCTGTTGCCCTATGGGCTGCTAAGCGAATCGGAACGTCCCCCCCAGACTGGGGTCCGGGGAAGCGTTTCTTAGATAAGCGTCGCCCCATTGAAGGGACGCCCACTTGATTTTCCCTAAGAGAATCCTACTTAGAGAGTCATGATTGAGCGCGCACTGCGTTCAGGTCATGTATAAACTAACAGAGATCTTAGGGGGGACCTACGGGATCTGAGCTTTGACAAGCCTTTCCAGATCGGAGGACAGTGTGTCCGGTGAGTCCAGTAGGACATTACGAGGCCTTCGTATGACGTGAGGAGTGGTGGGGTTAGGGAGAGCGGGGGTGTAGGCCACCGCCTCCCTAATGAGGTGATTTGTGTGCTCCTCTGCAGATTTGAAGAATCTATCAGAGGCCTGTTTTATGAATGTCTGTATAGTGGGCATTCCGATGTCCCGGTGCAGGTCCGCGTTGCGAACATACCACGGTGCGTCGGCCGCCCGGCGTATGAATATGTTTTGTACTGTCTGGAGCTTCTCCATAAGGATTGGGCTCGCGTGTGCGAATACAGGTGATGCGTATGTGAGTACTGGGCGTATGCAAACCTTGAAGATAGTTCGCTTGTTTCGTAGTGACATTCTACTGTGCCTGCCAACCATGTGGTGTAGCCGGCCGAGATATGAGCGTGCGTTCCTGGTCACTCGCCGTATGTGCGGCCTGAACGAGAGGGTTTCGTCCAGTGTGACTCCAAGATACTTGACTTCGCGCCGCCAGGGTATACGTGAACCTAGCAGTCGCGGGGGGTCGTCGGGCCTACGTAATAGTGAATTCCGCCGTTTCACATCGAAGCGAACCGCAGCGCTCTTGTCTGCATTCACATCTATGCGCCACTTGCGAAACCACGCGCCCAATCTGTTGATAGATGGTTGAAGCTTACGCACCGCCGCTGCAATAGTAACACTATTACAGTACAAGGCGGTGTCGTCTGCGAATAACGACATCTGTACCCCGCTTCTGAGCGAAGGTACTGGTATATCATTTGTGTATGATATGTATAAGAGGGGGGACAGGGGGGAGCCCTGAGGTACGCCGGCCGTGATAGACCGAGATGTCGATAGGGTACCTTCGTGCCTGAAACGAAAGGTCCTACCGCTAAGGAAGGAGGTAATTAATCGAACCATCCGATCGGGCAGGCCTAACAAGTATAACTTGTATACCAGCCCGTCGTGCCAGACCTTGTCAAAGGCCTTGGCGACATCAAAAAAGACTGCCACTGTCTTCCTCCTTTTGGGGTAGAATCCGTCTAGTGTGTATTCCACTATACGGTGTACCTGTTGAGTACATGAGTGGGCGGGTCGGAAGCCGAATTGATGGGGGATAGCTATGCCGCTGTCGAACAGATGATCTCTCAAACGAGATTGCATCGTTCGCTCGAATAGCTTGCCCATTGCCTTGAGTAGGCTAATTGGTCTGTGGCTACTAGGGACGTTGAGGGGTTTACCAGGCTTTGGTATGCCTATTACGATAGCCTCTTTCCACGCAGTGGGAAAGTGACATAGATCGTAACAAGCGTTGAAGATGACTGTGAGAACGGTTAGCACTTGGATGGAAAAGTGCTTGAGCGTCTTGTTAGAAATGCCATCGGCACCCGAGGCCTTTCTAACCTGTAGCTTCTTGACGTGCGAAACAAGTTCGTCCGTCGTAACCGTTATGGGAGGGGCCGTGAGAGGGAGAGAGTTCCTGTTACGGAGTTCTTTCTCTACTGACCGGAGATGCGCTGGGACGCATGGTTGTTTAGAGGGGGAGCACTGATCAGAGATGCTGTCAGCGAAACATTCGGCTTTTTCCTCGTCTTCGAAGGCTATAGTGCCATCTGGACGAGATAAGGGAGGGATTGTTTGCACTACGTCACTACGAAGGGCTTTCGCCACTTTGTAAAACGCTTGGTGCGACGGAGTTATGTCTTGCATGAGATTGCCCCATTTAGCGTTCCTCAGGTCTGAGAGTTTGGATCTAACCAGCCTCTGCAGATAGTTCGCGTCGGCTCGGTTAGAGGGAGTGGGGTAACGCGCAGCCCTTCTAAGCGCTGCGTTCTTAGCCTTTATCGTGTTTCGGATATCCGCCGGCAGCTGTGCCCGCCTAGGCAGGTTGACTACCTTCGTATTATCTTCCACAGACTTGGTGACTAAGCGTGTGAATGAATTTACTGCTTCGTCGATCTTCTCCCCGCTATCCAGCGAGTCAGGAGAGAAAGCAAAAGGAGAGTCGGGCTCGTCAATCGCAGAGGCGAGAGACCTAGTGACCTTATCCCAGTTAACAAAAGACTTGGTGGGAGGGGCTGACGGTTCGAGCGGGCCTAATACTATGTGTACAGGTCGGTGGTCTGAGCCCAGGTCGTGTAGGGTTTCTACAGACCTTAAAGGTAGATAAACACCTTTCGCCATAGCAAAATCTAAGACGTCGGGTGCGTGAGCGTTAGCGCTAGGATAGTGCGTGCAGTCATATGGGCTGATAACCTCCAGCTCAAATGCTTCCGCAATCTCTAATAAGGCTCGACCGTTTGTGTTGGTGGTCCTACAATTAAAATCTTTGTGTTTAGAGTTGAAATCTCCAAACAAGATAACGTGATTACCTAGCGAGAGGAGTGCTTCAAAATCACTTCTCAGGGGGAGGTTACCCGACGGTATATAAACGGACGCTATGACTAGAGTCCCGTGACCTATCATAGACAACCTACATATAGTTGCCTCCATGTTGGTGAGTGACGGAGTGTCCATGGGTGAACAGTGTAGCTCCCTTCGGAAATAAATAGCTGTGCCACCGCCGTTAAGGCCTGTGGCTCTATCATTTCTGAGTAAGGAGTACTTGGGAATTGACAATCCTTTCAGGTTAGTGGGTTTGAGCCACGTTTCCTGGATAAGGAGTAGGTCAACCCCAAGATTCTTGACGAACTCTCTGAGCTCGTTGACCTGTGGTCTGAGGCTTCGGGCGTTGAAAGAAACCAACGACAGTCCCTTAGGCTTGATGCGCCCCTTGGTGAGTGCAAGTGTAGCTGGCGTGTTATGTGCGTGTGATGTGTGTGTATTGGTGTCCATGTTAGTGTTAGTATGTGTGTGTACCTAACTACCTAATGAAAACCTAACTTGTAGAGTAAAGATGCGTGCTCGTCTAGCAAGAGCGCCAGAGCGAGTGGGTCTGTGATCTCGCGGTACTTGCGTGCAAATATTTGCACTTCCGCGATGCTGATGCCGCTGAGTGCACTACGGATTGCACCTAGTGGGTTGGAGGGGCCTCCTGAGCCTAAGCCGGGCTGGGAGGATGGGATGGGAGTGGGGAGGAGCGCCGGTTTGGGCGGCACTGGTGCCACCTTCTTCGGGCCCCATGCTAAGGCGGGCCTAGTACCCGCAGCGGCAGGGGTGCTTTCCTTTGCCGGGAGGCTCGGAAAGTTCCTTTCCGTCGCGGGGGGAGGGACGGGTTTGGACCTAGATGCCCTAGGTTTCCTAGTGGGGGTCTTGCGCTGGGGGGCGCGGGGGCAGCCCTTGTAGTTAGCTGTGTGCCCGGTTTGGACACATAGCACACAGGCGGGGGGAGAGGAAGAGTCCCTTGTGCGGGAGCACTCCTTTGTGAAGTGCGGGTCTAGGCACTTCACACACCTAGGGGGAGCCGTACAGTTAGCCGAAGCATGCCCGTACATTTGGCATCGGTGGCACTGCCCCGGGGAGCCGCGTCGGTGTGGTACCTCGACCTTAAGGCCGGAGAGTCCGCACACGACTAGTGATTTTTCAAGGCGGAAGATGTCTCGCGCCTTGTGCTCGATGCCACTTGTCATGATAACCATGACGAGCGAAACGGGACGGCCGGAGCGGCTCTGCATTTTATGCACAGCCTCGACGGGAAAACCTTGGTTAACGAGGTCGTTGAGGACGGCCTCATTAGCCAGTTCTTGCGGGATACCGCGAATGACTGCCCTCACTTTACGCTCCTCAGGGAGGGCGTATGTGTGATACGGCATGTGGGAAACAGCCAGATGCTGAGTGAGACGACGGAAGTCGTCGACTGTGGGGACGTCGATTTTTATAGCCACCCCTGTGTTGGTGGCGCGGGAGAAGTTAATTTTCTTCTCCGCGAGGGTGCGGGAGAGCGCATCCCACTTGGTCTTGTCCCTGAGGAAGACCGGTGGGGGGGGCTTGACCTTTGTCGGGAGGGGGGCACAGCGTGAGGCTGGCTTCCCTGAAGTGGAGGGCGCTGCAAGGGCGGGTGTCGGCGGGGCGACGGTGTCCTGCGCGAGCTGAGATGACTGTGAGAGTTGCATAAATGCAGCAATCACAGGGGGCGGGGTGGGCTTAGTCCCAGATGGGGGGGAGGTCGTGGGCTCCTCTCCAGAGCTGGCGGCCCTGGCAGATTTGCGTCCTTTACGACGCGCCTTCCTGCTTTTCTTCACTGTTGTGAAGAGTCCGTCGCTGTCGCTGTCGACGAGCGTGGACGCGGGAGAGGGGGAGGCGGAGCGCTGCGAAGCGGTCCTTTTAGCGGAGGGGACGATGGACTCGAAGTCCATGTCATCCTCGGAGTGTACGGTCGTGGGAGTGTGTGCGGGCGCGGGTGTCTGTGCGCGCGCGAGTGTGAGTGCGGGTGTCGCGGGTGCAGGTGCCACGGTCGCGGGTGAGTGGGTCACGGGCGCGGGTGTGGACACGAGTGCGGGTGTCGCGGGTGTTAGTGCGGGTGTGTACATCGCTAGGCGCTGTGTAAGTTTTTCATCGAGTAGTCTTTCTACCATGTTAGAAATGAAAGGTGATATTTTTGTAAGTAGTCCAGTGTCGTACTCAGACATACTCAGGCCGGAGTTTGTTACATCATTGACCAAACTCGTAACGAGTTCGGCCATGATGCAACCTGTGCGTCCCCCTGCGCGAGCAGGGAGCGCTTACGGGGAGTAACTAAGGGAACGAACAATGACCGGCGCCCTATTGGTCGCGGGCCTTCCTTCCCCCTGGGCGAGTCCCAGTGCAGTGGGGTCCGGACTCTCGGTATTAGTCCCAGACCTGAGGGGCCGGGGACGAGCTACCTGGGGCTCAATTGGTTTCGTTGACACCGTTAGGTTTCCACCAATTACCCAGAAGGGGCCAAACACTTCTTAAAATTTACCGTTTAAACGTTAGTCTGCGTTCTTAAAAGAACACAGACGCTAAACGTTTAAATGATAACACACGGAAATGTGCAAAGTGTACTTACCGCCCAAGCGGCGGTCCGACGAAACAGCCTCGACCGATGCGCCACGAAGTCGCGACGGCAGTTCGGTAAAACGGGCACGAAGGCAGCGCGACAGGGGCGACGCGGACACTTCGCGAAACTCGAAAACTTGGAAAAATGCGTGAGCGATGCGAGCGCCGAGACATGCGTCTCAGGCGAAATGACAAAGCGGAAAGTTGGTTATGGTTAGTGTTAACTATATTAATATAGATTTATTTGGTTTCCCTTTGTACGAGGCTTACCACTAAATTAAACCGTTGTGTCCTTGACAGGTATTGGTTGCGGTTCCGATCGTTATTATTGTGAAACAATGCAGTCTCAAATTCTCAAAGACTTGTATTGTTTCCAAACTTTACCCTTTCTCTTATAATAAGAGCGTGATTTTTCTTCCTGAAAATTGTAATTATTATATTAAGCCTGTTCAAAAAAACGAAAGCTAAATTAAGCAAAGATTTTTTTGTGAAAGAAAGGTTTTTGAATCATAACTACATGCCAAAGGGCGCAGTGGGCAGACCGTGGTCTAACGTCTGTAAGACAGCCCAAGTTCTGGTTAAGGTGGCGGAAGGTAGATTGATAAAATAGCAAGTCAAACACTGTAAAAATATTTGTATGTTTATGTAAAATGAACATGTTAAATGCCTTGCGAGTCATACTATCATAATTATATTACTAACTAGCTTACCCGTGCCCACCGTTAGGGGGTGAAAAAAAAAAAAAAAAAAAAAAAAAAAAAAAAGCATCACTTTTTAAACAGTTTTCATTACTGCTCCACTCCTATTATTCATAGCGTGATCCCCGATAAATAGACTATTCAACACAAAAATAATTTTTAAAATCGGTTCATTAAATCTAGAGATTACCCCCTACAACGTCACAAACTCACGAACAAACAAACTTTACCTCTTTATAATATTAAAAATTTTGCAAAAACTTTGGCAAAACATAAGGCAATGTTTTGCCAAAGTTTTTGCAATTTTTATTTATTATAAACAAAAATGACACTCTACTCCATTAAAGTGGGCGCACACTATTCTAAAACCGTTTAAGTCTTTCGATACTGTTGGCACGAAAGCAGAAGAAGGAGTATAAATATTGACTACGATAAAGCTGTGTGTGATGTTTGTTGAAAACCTGGCTTATCATATTGGATCAGTATTTCAAGAGGCAAGTAGTTGTTAGTGGGTAGGCTAAAGCCCTAGCATATCATTAATTAACACAGCTTTCTTGTCTCTTAGTTTGCAGTCTGTTTGTGTTGTTAAACGAATGTCTAGGTAAAAAAAAACAAAAACTGTTGAATAGCTTTACTTTAAATTTGCAGGCCTACTAGACATTAGTTCATGCTTAACGTCATCATCCAGATAATTATATCATCCAAAGGATGGGTTGTGACATACACCTATTCTAAATAATCCACCTTGATCGGTGCATCGTAATCAAATCAGTGTTGAGACGATCCGCAGGAGAACCAAAGTAACCGACGTAGCACTCAGGATTGCCCGATTGAATTCGCAAGGGACCGACGGCTGTTAAATGGCGATCGCTTACCGAAAAATGCAGAGTAAGCAGAACACTCACACGGTGGACTGACGATCTGATTTGAACGATGGGAAACCGACCGACGAGGGAAAATTATGCAAGCATTTGTAGATATGAAAATGTTCTTTGATAGAGCCGGTCAAATGAAAAACGATTATTGCGTTATACCATATCAAAACTATTGTTAAAATGGAGAATAAAAATTGTAGCTACAATTTTGCGTAGTAATTTACTGTGTAGGTACTAAACATGAACAAAAGGTGAAATAACTAACATTTTTAATAAATAAATTTCTCATTAAAAGAGAAATCTTTGAATTGTTTCATAAGTTAGTGAAGGCAAGTTCATTATGAAACTTGTTAATGAAATGATGAGAAATATTATATTAATATTTTTTAGTTCAACGAGTATTTCAGTAATTTAAATATACTCGGTAAGATACTCATGGAATTAGAAGTCATCGTTATTCTTCCAAAACGTTTGCTAAAAAGGAGACCAAATCCCGCGAATTTCAAATTTGTCAAATTGTATTTCAATTGTAAAGGTATTTCAGAAAATGTATCACGTATTTTAATCCGTAAATTCCAGTTTCCAAATGCATAGAGTCAATGACAAGAAACCTGGCAAAGAAACTAATGGCAGCTCTTTTAAAATTCAGTTGTGTTTACAATATATTTTTTTTACATTAATTATATACCCGATCAAAATATTTGATAGTACAAGCGAGGCAAAAGTAAGAACTCAAGTTACTTACTTTATTTTAAACTCTACGCAATATCGTATAGTTATTAATAAGATATTGCAATAAGAAATAATAGTCTAGAAAGAAAAGACAAGGATTGACTTACAATCCGTCTGAAGATATATTTTCTCTCTGTAATTGAATTGTGTTCTTAAGTTCTCTCTCGTTTTTTACAGTTTACTTTGCTATTGAAGTAGCTAAGCTGTTTCCTAGTTCTTTCTTTTTAAACTTTTATTTAAATAATGCTATTAGATTTTATATTTCTTTTAAAATTGTTAAGTGCAATTCAAAGTTGAGTACCTAATATTTGATTCTTAGAAGAAGAAGAAGCTTAGTTGTTGACATAGCTAACTTTATGTAAAGTTTTACCTATATTATTATATCTTTGTTTTCTGGATACATACAGCATTAATAAAACAAAACAAAAACCGTCAGGTATCATTACTGCAAAGTTAAAACCAATTTAAGTGTTTATTGTAACAACAAAGTTTAATACAATTAAAGTGTAATCCCTAGTTCCCAAGCTAGCGTGAGCTGTTTGTTGGGAACAATACAAGGAAACCTTACACTAGTGTGCCTAGTCTGCGTGATATTTGTAGGACTGTACTAATATCACGCTAGCTAGAAACTTGAACAAGTTTTACTCGCTTTTTATTTTGTCTTTTATTCTATTTCTTCTTTGTTTTCTAATTTTAAAGCAAATTTTAGGTATAATGCGGAAAATTTATTGTTTATGCAGGAAAGGTTCTTAAATATTTATGGTTGAATGAATAGAATTGGTATTAAAATCGTTGACCGGAAAAAGCTCTGTGGGCAGACTACTGACGAGGAGAACTGGCGATCTGCTGCAGGTTATGGGAGAAGGATGAATGAGAAAGGTGCGATCGCGCGTGGTGAAAACAGTTAAAAGAGGTCCACGCCTGCAATTTGACTGCACCGAGTCTACCGAAAATATATTTGATCTTATCTTATAAACATGAGTACACATTATGTTCTTTTGTACTGTATGAACGATCTATTAAATATTGCCCATAACTCAAAAGTTCAGAACTCGTTCCTATGCTAAGCATTATACTGTACCTAGTAATATTCTGTCAAATGAATTTCCTCCATCCTATGATATCGACAGACAGGGTAAAGTATTGCCGACGAAGTAAATTTCATTTCATGTCGTAAATCCGTTGCCTTTATTCCTGGACTGCATTCACCAAGTTTAATACCGACATAAAGCCGTCTTATTAAAAAAAATATAGGTAAATTACAACATAAAAAGTTATTTAATTCAAAATGAAAGAAAAGAGGTGTTTTAAGTACTTTGGCAATAATAGTTAAAGTGTGAAACTATTGTAGCAAAGTTGATGCAGCCATGTGACTTCCTCCATGGTCCTTGTTCGATACTAACTTTTACCTGCAACCTCGAAGCGAAATGTTTATTTGAGTACTTACTCAGTCAAATTATTTTTTGGTATAGATTATAATCATCATAACAGCCCAACAATGTTCCACTGCAGCGACGGGCCTCCTCTAATGACGGATGGATATTTGGCCTACTAATAGCACGCTGGCCAGACGGATTGGTACAGGGTTTAATTTCAAGTTTTCCTTCTTTTTATTTCGTTATGATGATGGTCCCTTAGTCGGTTTTTACGACACCCATGGGATGAGAGCGTCACCACACGGAGAATTATAAATATTATTTGAGATTCATTATGTAGAAAAGTTGCTTTAATTTTTCATCTAATGCATCTGCTCCCTGTAAACACCGCTAAAACTTTTTTGCAAATTTTGTCATTGATTTTTATTAGCAGAAACTATTACATAAAAGTTACCTACGTCACTCCTGTTATAATAGTGTATGAGCAGTCAAACACGTAGACTAAAATAACAATAAATTTAATTTTACGCATAGCTGTAATGTATATTTATAATTTATTTTATTTATTTATTTTATTTTACAATTTTAGGAAAACTTACAGCTAGTAAATATATTATACAGGATTGAATATAAGAAATGAAGGCCAATTAAAAGTTTCCACAGATAACAGAAAGAGTAAATAAGTATAAAAAACAATAGATATAGGTAGATTTTAACATTAGTAGAAATTTTGAGTTTTATCTAATACAAGCAGTAGACAGGTTAGAAATAAGAAGAAAAACGTTATACAATATAAATATCTTCAATCACCAAAGAAGGATAATTAATGTAATGATTTATTTAATTATTACAAATAGACAGGTTTGACATTACAAATAGACACTTCAATAGTTAAAGGTAATGAATACCCTATACGTCCAATTATGAACCAAAATAATTTCAGACGAGATTCGGCGTACCCTGAAATGTTCTAATTAACAAACCAAATGAATTGAAATTCTGTTATGCCGTTAATGAAGCAAACCACGGTAGGCTTACTGTGATAGTTGTTCTGTTTAATAAATAGAACATTTATAAGCTCCAATGGTTTAAGTTTGATTAATATTTGGAACTCTGCAACTTCTAAATCTTTGTGAGCATAAATCGGAATATTTGTATTTGTGTGTTGTTTAATAAGTTTAAAGAAAAGTAAATTTATGTTTATCCGTTGTTTAGTACGCGTGGTTCAAGCTTAGTTTAGGACTGGATGACGATGTGTAAATATGTGAGATAGATTTGTATACTTCTTCCGTTTGATAAATTGACTAATTTAACTAGACTTCAATGATTATAATGTATTTTATTTTTATTACTATCTTACTTACTACTACTTCTATTATAAGTGCTCATGTAGTCAATGACAGCTACTCTCGAGGTCTGTTCCGAATGTAAATCTTTGTGAGCTTGAAAGTTTGCATTTCTCTGATTATTTGTAGTATTTTTGATTATTATTTTCCCTCCGTGTTGTGACGGAGTAAGAATAAAATATGTCACGACCTCATATCATCCCACTGATATCGTAAAAACCGACTAAGGGACTATTCGTGAATATTATCTTTACGAAATAAAAAGAAGGAAAACTTGAAATTAAGCCAATCCGTCTGGCCAGCGTGGTATTACAAGGCCAAGTATTCCTCCGTCACGGGAAGAGGCCCGTCCCTGCAGTGGGACATTGATGGGCTTTAAAAGACATACGATACAAATATGTTTACCCGTTGTCTGGTAGCCATGGTATTAACTCCGCTCAGTATAAGACTTGACGGCGTGTGTGAATGGTATATTTATAAAATTGTTTCGTTTGATAAATAGAACAATGAAACTAGACTCCAGTGGTTATTATTACTCTTTAACTTATATTACAGACGAACTATAAATGCACGCGATTGTTATTATAATGTTAATATTAAGTAAACACGCACGAAGTTAGTTTAGTTTTTCAAAGTATACTTAAATTAAGGATAGTTATACTATTTCAAATTATATTCTGAATGGTACATTTGATTTGATAACAAGGACTCGAAAACAAATACAATAGCTAACTCGTTAACCATTGTATTCGGGTTTTTATTTCCTATTTTGTAAAGTAGATTTATATGGCATCCGTTACTATTGGTTGTTGTACTGGCACACAGGTCTCAATGCAGTTGTTTGTGTACATGATATTTGCTTTGGTCTAGGTAATTACCAAGTACCTATTTGTTTCCTTATAAAAAAAAAAAAGTTTATCAGTTAACAAGTGCTCCTAGTATAAGGCTTGCTTAGTTTTGGGTCTAGGTGGTATCTAAATATATTAATATTATTTTCATTATTATCTATTTATGAAAACCTTCTAACTGTTCTTGTAATCTGTAAAACGTAGAGTTTGCTGTAAATAACGGACACACGGATATATATTTAACTTTATAGACAGAAAATCAGACATAGTATAACTGTAATAAAAAGATAAGTTAAACAGATTTATTTTTCGATTTTCTCACATTCTATGTATTACGTAAACTCTACGCCATTAAAAATCAAAACAATCATTTTTAAAATTTCTTTTTATTCTAGTATTCGTTTTCAAAATATACTTATAAGTTAAATCAAGCCATTTTGGCCTTTGGTAGTAGGAGCGTTGTACGGCCTTATTAATATATCTCTAAGTTTTCTTTGTTTAAATAAATTATTCATGTAGTAGGTAAATATAAATAATTTCCTTATAAAATTAGTATGCTGACGAAGTTGTAAAAAAATGTAAACCTTTACTCATTTGTTTATTTACGAGTTTAACTAAAATAAAAATAAATTTTATCAGCTGAGATATTTTATTTCGACAGATATCGTTTAGCTATTTTCATTAAAAATAAAATGAAAACCTAAATAAAGAATGACTTACAATGTAAAGAAAATATAATTAAATATAGAGTTGTATCAAACTTAAAGTGTTGCCTTTTAAACTTAACAATGTATGTTGTTAAGTACAAAATCTATTTTTAATTCAATAGCTAATTTAATATCACTTTGATAGTGATATTTTGCGCTTTACGTGTCGTATGGATAAGTCTTTAGAAGATTTGGCGCATCATGTGCGGGTCTCTCCCTCTCTCTCTTAAATTTACATATTTAGTCCACGCATTGAATGAATTTGGGAGTGCAAAAGTACCTTTTCACTTCCAATATTTTGCCTTTTGTATTATTTTATCATTTTATTTACAATAATATAAGAAAAGAGAATCAAAGAGAAAACTAATTATCTAATTCAATTAATATTAAGAACTGAGATCTTTTGTCCGTAATGAAAATAATTGTGTACTTGAACAATAGACTTAGACGTAAAAATTGTACTAATATTTAAATATAAAATATTCATAAAATATAAATATAGTAAACTTTTTCTAATAACAATAAAATAGTAGGTATTTTTTTAATTTATTTCTGAGTCCTTGTTCATTAAACACACTTTGATAGTCCTTAAAATAAATATAACAAAATACTGTAAAAAATGTAAACATTTTTCTACGATTTGATTATTTGCCAAATTATATTATTTAGGATCAAAATAGGCTGTGTGGTTATCAGTGACGCAAACACGACGTCGTGCATCGTAAAACTGTAATGCATTCCATTTTATTGCTCGCCCAAATTTACGGTCGCAGCTTATCGAGAACCAAAGCCAAACTTTTACATCATTCAGATAAAAAACTATGAAAAAGTGTATGAAAGTACTTACGCGACATGGTTAGCTTGCGGTAGAAAAGCGGCCGCTAGCGCCAGCAAGAGCGGCGCGCTGCGGGGGCGGGCGCCGGTCATGTCGCGTGCGGGAGTTGCATGGGAGCTCGGCGCGTGTGTGAACCGGCCGCGCTCTCTCGCCACTTGCCGCCGGTGTCGCGCGGCGAACTGGCAGATCTCGTGTCCGGTGGCGGGCTGCCGGTGCGTCGCACTCCCGCCGCCGCGCCGCTATCGATCGCGGCAGGCGTGACCCGGGCCGGCACCGCCTGCCGCTCCAGCTATCGACCGTCGCGCCGCCGCAGCCGATGCGACGCGTACTCACCTCCTAATTACTACACAACTGGACTCCTTTGCATTAAAACTTCAAATCTGCGCGCGACACCGCGGAAAATATATCTCACTTTTATAAAAAGATTCGTGCACTCCAATAATAATAGTAGAGACAGTATCTATGACTATTTATTTCTAGTATAACTTTTAAATAATTGTACTTGGAATAACATGACGAAGTACTTTGACTACTTTAAAACTAATTTTATAAAAAGAGTATGATTAAAAAAAATATAACTTAACAATTGTTTAGGTTTTTAACGATTTTATAATTGAATTAGATATTTTTTCTCTACGTGCTAATGTAGTTAAGTAGAATAAATATAATTATATAGCAAAAAGGAATTTTATAATATTTATTAGGATTTGGTAAAACCAAACTAAGTAGTTATATTTATTTATACTAATTAAATAGGTAGATAAATTTGTTATAATGAAATTTCAGTTTTTTTTTTATATTTAGAGAATCTATACTTAAAAATGAGGACAGGAACGTTTCAATTACTTTTGTGATCATAAATTATTCCTTACGAGTCAAACAATTTCCTACTTTAGATAAAACATAATTTGTTATACTGTAGGTATAATTTGATTTTCGTACACTATTTACATTACATAAAATGCTCAGGTTCATTCTCTGTGCTTTTAAAATTCAATTAAATTATTTCGACACTTCTTGTTATTTACTTATTGTACATAATTGTAATAAATGTATATTGTATACTTTTTATTAAAAGGCAAAAAAATATTTATCGTACTTATTTACAATAATTTCATTCCTGCTCTTAACCCAAGTCTATTGAGCTCACAAAGTTATTAAGTTACAAAGTCTTGGTCGCAACACAAAGTAAAATTGTAAACAATATAAAATGATATTGTAACAAATAATATTTTAGAATGTACCTTCGGGACACGATAAAACAAAATCAATGATCTTGCGCTACAGACGTAACAAAAGGTTTACACTTGGCTGTATGTGTTTGTTTAATCTGTGCACTTATAGGTACTGTGGTGTGTCGTAGAGGTGTCTGCCCTACATTTTGTGTACTACCCACATCTCAACGACATAATATCAACTTATTTGTATAGGATGCCAAAATGTGTTGAAAACTCTTCTTTATAATACGTGTACGTACATTTCAATGACTATCGTTTTGTGAAAAGTAAGCGTTTATTTTGATGGTAAAATGTTTAAAGTAATTTATAAAATACCCTAATTTACTTTATTCACGTTTGGTTTTTAGTTGTTATATTAACCTATTTATGTGTGCCCTGAACTCGATATGTACGTCGATTGGCAAAAACACTGTGAACCGAATGGGTACAGCGTTTGGTCTCTTGCACATGTATGTAATATTAGCGTCATAATGTAGGTATAAGTTATTTAATAGGGTTTTGGGAAGCAAACGTTTATGAATTTATTTTAAATCATCATTATAAAAGTCCATTAATGTCCCACTGCAGTGATGGAGGAATAGTTGGCCAACTAATACTACGCTGGCCAGACGGATTGGTATAGGGTTTAATTTAAGTTTTCCTTCTTTTTATTTCGTAAAGATAGATAGATAGATTAGATAGATTCACGGATAGTTCCTTAGTCGGTTTTTACGACACCCGTGAGATGAGATGCGGTGGTGACATATTGTAATCTTACTCCGTCACCACACGGAGTTCGTCATCACACGGAGTATGTATGTAGTCTTTTCAGATGTAAACAAGGCCTTACAATCACACTGAGCAGAAGGATTATAATTTATATCCTACTTTGTGCTAAGTTTTCCTTTTTAGGTAAAGTTTTAAAGACTGTAAAGTTCACTACAACAACATTGACCAACTTTGGGGTGATGGCAATGATGGCATGGTATTAGTAGGCTAAGTATCCCTATGTCAGGGGTGGAGGTCCGTCCCTTAAGTGGTACATTAGTGGGCTGTTATGATGATAATGATGATGATATATAAAAAAGTCCCGTCCATTTTAGTAAACTTTAAATTATGAAAACTTAAATTAAGTAAAATAAAATTTCCGTCCATACGTTATAAGTACGTTATTATGCTGAGAATAAATGCATTGAATTAAATTGAATGGATCATTAATGAGCTGCTATGAAGACATATAAATCCATGAATTGAATCGAGCATTAATGAGCTGCTATGAAAACTTATAAAGCAATTTATTTCCCACAATTCACAGCAAAAATATCACATATTTCTGCTAGATCGAAAAGTGAATTAGTTTGTTCAAATTAAATTATCCGCGATAGGCAGGTCAGCTAGGCGACTAAAGGTGTCAACACTTCCTACCGTTGAGAGGCAATCTCAATCCACCCAACCCCTTCCCCCCGACACACTCGGCTAGCAATTCCATTTTAAAATAATATTTTATGTAGTGGTCAGCATTCGTAGCGGGCAACTTCTCGATTTATAGTCTTGTTGCTACAATTTTAATGTTAAATGAAGGGTAGGTACATTTTATTGACCAATTACATTTTTAAGTTATAGATGGGTTTTAGTGATAGTGGTTTTTTAAAATTTTATTAAGAAGTTTTAAGAAATAATTTAACGCACAGAAGTTAGCAACTTAAACTATTTTTTTTATAACCGCTTCTGCATGAAATAATTAAATGATGGGGGTTAATTTTCTTTATTATTGTTAAGTTTATTAAATAGATCATGTTTTAAGAAACAAAATATCTAAAAGAAAAGGCTGAAGCGTGTTAATCCTCTGACCCTTTGACATAATTATGTACAGGGTTGATTACGCTATTCTTCATTAATAACTATGATATTATTTGATGTGATTCCTATAAGTACATATTATTTTCCTCGTTTATAAAACGCCGTATGAAGTTTTGAAAAAAAATATACACTTTTAATTTATACATACATCGATTCAAAAACAAAATGTTTTTGTATTTGGTTACTAGAAAACTAGTAGAATAGATAAAACTAAAATATTGTCGTACTGCAAGTACCTACAGTACGTAACAGCATTGTGAAAGTTAGATATAAAAGTGTGCGGAAAGTATTAGAAGTTATGGCACAATATGTCCGCTTCACAACCTGACTGTGGCTTTAAGTTGTCGTCGTTTACGTGCTTTGATATTCGGTTTACTACTGAATAAATAAACTATTATTTTCTTTTATTTTTAGTTTAGTACCTAATGATATGATTTTTCATTGCAGATGGCACCTTTAGGGAAGACCACGTTTCGTCCGATGGATCGACGACCTGCGAAGAGTGACCAGTGACGAGTAGAGTACCGCTAGGAGAGGTGTGAATTTAGGAAGGCCTATGTACAGCATGGCTGAATGAGAGCGTATACATTCACCATTCAAATTAGTTAATAATATCTAGCAGAAAATTATTATCCTAGACATTCTTAAAATGAACATATTTTTGCAGTAAAAGAAAACTAAGTACCGAAATAAATAATGCCGTTCTTCAAAGCAGATTTTAGAAAAAAAACATGCTAACAAAGGTGATGTAGGCTCAGCACAATCACACAAATAATATCATCTTGCGTGAAACTCTCATTTACGGCCTTTTCACCTACGTGCATTTGCGTTACCGCAACAAGAAGCTGATGTTTTGAGCCGACCTACTCATGACAAAACAAGTTTTACACGATAAAATTCCAGAACAAACCAGAGTTCTAAATTAAATATCTCTTAAAAACTTACGAATATATTTTAATAAATTTAAAAAAAATACCTATTAAAAGTGCAGTTAGAAAAATATTAAACAATGCGAATAAAGTTAAGTAATAATGCGAGCACCAGAACCTACCTGAAAGTTACTTCAGAGCACTTTTGAGTACGCTTTGATGACTCCTACAACTTATCTAGTAACAGCGTTAACTTTACTTTTTTAATGCCTCTATACTTCAGAAAGTGGCCAGCACTAAAAGGAGTTTGCATTTGACGTTTTAATCTTTGGAGTAAGAAGTTCAAACCGGAAATAGTTTTTTATTTTTTCGAATTTAAGTGTTCTAGAATAATCCTGTATTCTTTGTTTTTCTGCTTTATTTATAGGCTTCCTGACACTTTTGTTTGGTTTTATAAGCTACATCACGGACAAGACGATTATAGCTTCTTTTAAAATCGTTACTTTGCATTTAAAGCATGCTCTAAAATGGCAAAGAAGAAAGAATAAGGCTACGTTCAAATGTCTTTTAAAGTCCTACAGCTGTAAAGAGGGCTGTTCCATTGATGGCACAAATTTTGACTTAGAACTCATTTTAGACTGTAAAGAATAAAATGTTCTAAGAACGTAGTTTCAAGTAACTGAAAGTAAATGCAATACTGTGCAAGTGTTTGTTCTACTAAGGCAGTGTTGTTCCAAGAGTTCATCAGTTTGAGTTACTTAGACATACAAGTAGTATAGGTTGTGTAGCATCCACACAACTTCAAGGAAAGTACGAAACTGATTAAGCTCTACTACAAGCTTAGTATAGTATAGCTCTTTGCCGATGAGTATTGAGGCCTTATTGGTTCGCTGTATTTAGTAAGTTTACGGCTAATGATCTAATACAGCCTTGCAAGGAGCTTTATGAACTGTGGAGGTCATCATCATCATCAACGCGTCTGTGCAGTACTATATTGCATACCTATATCTTAGAAGTTATATCTGAGTTTGCAATGTCGATGACGTATAAGTTTTTCTGCAACAGTTCTGCTTAGTTTCCTATATCTCCCGCACAAACAGAAACCATCGCCTTTACAATCGGAGACTCTGTGCACTCCGATAAAAACTGAAGTGACCTACTAAAACAACATTATAAATATACTACAAAAACATCATTCTTTTATTTTAAACTAATTAGTTTTGTGAAGGATAACGATGTCAATTAAATAAATAAATAAGAATAACAAAATCTCTTCAAAGCACATCGTTTCAAAGGTTGCTAAAGAAATAACATTGTCACTGTTACGAGAAACAAAAATTAATTAATTAAATTTCGAGACAATGATAATGACTCGTCTATTCTACGTGAACTTTAGCATTGTTTAATTAAGGATTCAACATATGCTGCGAACAATACTCGTAGCTTGTTAAAAATTTAAAAAAAGTCGAAATAAAGCTTTGTGTTTTAATTTATATAACTTTAACTAGTGGAATCTAGAAACCTACTGAGTTGTTTATTTAAACCAAATATTTTACCAGGTAGGGGTTATCTTCAGCCAGATGCCTTGGAGGTGTACATCACCTCTGTGCTCACTTAATCCTCCCTCAAAAAGTAATGTGAAAATATTACTGTATTTGGATGGAAGGGTAACAGTAGCTACTGTTGTTACAGAGCTATGGGATGTGACAGCTATGTTCTAGAGTAGGCAGCGATGTAGCTATGCTATGCATTGATGACGTCCAAAAGAAACTGATACAACTTACTATCAGATCGTTTGCTCATCCTCGGGTCTAATGGAATGAAAAAATGTCACGTTAGAAAATGTTACAATCAATCAATCAACTAGCTTAATGCAGTCCACTGCTGGACATAGGCCTCTCCCAACACGCGGTACAGACCACGGTCCTGCGCCTTCCGCATCCAGTACGACCCAGAGACTTTTTTGAGGTCGTCGATCCACCTAGCTGGGGACAAAATGTTACAGCTAAGATTAAATTTTAAAGCTTAACATGCGTAAAGGGAATAAAATATCGGTGTGTATTTGTAAATATAGGCATAAGGTAACCCTAGCTAATAATGTATTAATACAAACCTTGAGCCGGTGGTCTCAAGGCTGCCGTTGTAGGTAATATTATAAACTCTTGTGAGAGTATCTAAGCTACAATATCAAGTTGTAATTATAACATTACGTTGTCATCGCAAGCATTAATTTCCTTTGTAGAACATGAGATTACTTGTTATGATGGGGATAATAATATGAGCACTAACGTTAGCTAGAGGTCAACTGTATCAAGACCACCTACACGTTTGAACTTGCATATCGGAGTCATAGTACAAATATATACAGTATTTCGACTTCATAGAAACAGACGAAACGCGAGTTATATATACACGCTCACGATAGCGGTAGCTTTGCGAATGTGAACAGTCGCGACTGTGCCGCAGTAACGAGTGGAAAAGTAGGTAAATGTAGTTACAAAGCTAGAGGTGGGTATCGCATGTTTACGTACCGTGCAGCCGTAGGCATTATAAATATTCGGCCGAGATAGACTACTGGTTGTACTGTGTCGGAGTGTTAACCCAGCGCACACGTGTGATTAGGCCGACAAAGTGATTGCAAGAGCGTGAAGTCATTGCATGACTGCTAAGGCAATGGACCTTAATTCCTGAACTGTATTTGAACTTTCAATCAGGTTCGACACAGTCAATTGCTGTACCATTTATTAAAATACAAGTACAATATTGCATTCAATAGCAGCCTTACAAGGTACTAGAGTATAAGCACAGTCTGACTTCTAAGAAATTGTCTAAGGATAGGTAGCAATTAAAAATCATATATACTCGTATACCTAAGTACGTATTTTCTCCGTTTAATAAAAGAATAAAAATACTTTATCTCGCAATTCTTGGAGCTTTGTAAAGCCAATTAAGAAAAATGCATTAAAAATATTCTATAAGAAATCAAAGCAAGTACGATTTCATGAAAACCCCCGTATTCTAAGGACTTTGCTTTTGTTGATGGACAAAGACCGTATCTGTGAAAAAAATGCATATTTTATCATCATATCAGCAACATGACGTCCAAAGCCTCCTCCAAATATTTCATTGGCATCCCGTCGCTCTAACCAGGACGTCGTCTTTCCACCTTGTTAGAGTTTAAGTCCCCACCTTGCGTCTATGACGTATATTATCATAACAGCTCAATAATGCCCCGCTCAGGGATTGGCCTCCTTCCATGACGAAGGGGTCTTTGGCCTACTAATACCACGCTGGCCAGACGCAATGGTATAGGGTTTAATTTCAAGTTTTACTTCTTTTTATTTCGTAAAGATAACATTCACGGATAGTCCCTTAGTCGGTTTTTACGACACCCAGGGGATGAGATGGGGTGGTGACATATTGTATTCTTACTCCGTCACTACACGGAGAATGTACTATATCCTGGTATATTAATTTACAAAAAAAAATACTTTTTAATTATATTTTCTCTTATGCTATTGCGTGTTGTAACCTTACCGTTTGTTGTTATTGTAAACTCTAACTTTCATGCGTCATAAATTAATGTATTTTATTTCCTGTATAAAAAGAAATATCGTTAAATACCCACTAACAAATTGTGAGTTATATTTTTACAATACTCTTCCCTTTTTTTGTATATTTCAGTGAAACGTTACGCACAAATCTATCGGGAAAAGGTTTGTAAAATAAATTTACTGGAAGATTTACGTCGTAAATGTTTCCGTATTATATGTATATGCGCCGCAATGCGACTTTACACACGAGTTATCATCATTTAATTCATATCTAGACAATTAGAGAGATAAACTAGTCAAAAATATTTATAGTTACTGTTTTAACGTTCGTTTATAGGGCATGTATGAGTCATGAGGCGACCGACTAGGATACTAAAAGCATTGCCTGCCGTACCAGTGAGGGTCTAAGTGGTGATAGTGGTTTTTGTATTGGAATCTTTGAGCTTGGTGAAACGTCAAGTAATTTTCAGCAGTGCGTGTAGCGACACTTGTGTACACTATGCATTCTTGCTTATCGTCCTCGGGATTCAACTAGTGTAGATCTAGCGCACACTTGTCGTCAGAACGGAGAAGCGAAGGCACTGAAGTAAAGTAAATGTGAATGTGACTGCAGATATCCTGATGTATAAATAAATAAATAAATAATTCTCACACATTCACACATCGCCACCTAGTCCCAAACTAAGCAAAGCTTGTACTATGGGTACTAGAAAACGGATAAACATACTTAATTCCTTTTTTTGTAAAAAAAAAACACTTTAAAAAACACTCAGCCCAATGCAAAAAATCATGTTCATGCACACAAAGATTTGCATTGACCGGGAATCGAACCCGAAACCTCTGCGTAGCAGCAATGGGTATACCGAGTGCGCCCCAGAGGTCGTATGTAAGCATCAGGATCTGCAGTCACATTGACATAACTTATTTTAATACATCAGTCCATGAATGAATATCTCTCTACAGAAAATAGCTTATTTCAGTGACGTAGGGGAACTTAGCCTATTTATACCATGCTGGTCAGACAGAGTAATGTTAGGTTTTAGGTCAAGCCTTTTTTTTTTTTTTTTTTTTTATTTATTTATTTAAGGTCGCTCAAACATCTAAGGTCATTAGCGACCTCTGTAGGTTTACAATATTAAATTAAATTATAATAATTAATTTCTTTAAGGAATTTGACAGTTATTTCTACATTGTTTAAACAATCTTGTAAATTATTAGGTAACTTAGTTTCTAATCTTTCTGTATAATACATGTGACACTCAATTAGTATGTGCTTAATAGTAAGTTCACAGTCGCATCTTGTACATTTATTCTTATCTGCCTTAGTAATAAGATGTATATGAGTTACATTACAATGCCCTATCCTTAGTCTATTCATAACTATTTGGTCTTTTCTGTTAGTCGTACAAAGATTGCGTTTTTCAAATACTGTTTTCCTTACCTCATACAATGCACTATTATTATCTTTCACCCAATAGCTATTCCACAGAGTTTTAACCTTTAACTTAATAAACTTTCTTAAATCTTGTATATTAGCAGTAGTGTCATTACAATATTCATATTTTGTGGCTTCCTTAGCTGCTATGTCTACCTTTTCATTACCAGGAATACCTTTATGGCTAGGTATCCAGATTAATTCTATAATAAAATTATTATTGGTCAGATTTATTAGTTCCTCCCTTATTATGTTTATTAAAGGTACTCTATTTCTAATATTTGTTAAGGCCATAAGAGAAGACATGGAGTCAGTAAAGATGATGTTTTTATTGATGTTTGTTCTGCTCTTAATAGTTTCTAGACATTTTAGGATAGCAACTGCTTCACATGTAAATACAGAAGAATAGTCTGGTAATCTATATTTGTAGCACTCATTGCCTGTTACTACCGCACAACCCGACCTTCCCTCTAAAACCGAACCATCCGTGTAATAATGGGCATATTCTTGATAACTATCATGAATTTGGTTAAATAGATTTTTGTAGAAATAATCAGGAGTGTTAGCTCGGGGGTATTTGTTGGCTATATCCAAATTAACAATAATATTGCTTGTTTGCCAAGGCGGTTTTTTAGGATGCTCGCGAAGAAAAGTAGGTGGCATTTCAAATTCAATTTCTTTTAAATACTTTTCGACTCTTAATCTTAATGGGAGAGGAAGAGATGGGCGAAGATTAAATTCAATATCTGATTGTAAGGTGTTTTTTAAAAGTATTGAATTTTTGTAGTTTGTTATATGATTGAGTGCATATGAAAGACATAACTCCTTTCTTCTTAACCCTAGTGGCATCTCATCTGACTCAACTAAAATACTATTAATTGGACTAGTTCTAAAGGCTCCCAAGCTTAATCTTAGACATGTATTATGTGTGCTTTCTAAAAGTTTTAAGATATTAGGAG
The DNA here is from genome assembly GCA_905475405.1 of Schrankia costaestrigalis. NCBI lineage: Eukaryota > Metazoa > Arthropoda > Insecta > Lepidoptera > Erebidae > Schrankia > Schrankia costaestrigalis. The sequence goes on along the minus strand of FR997825.1, from coordinate 17,952,344 downwards.
AAGCAGAATCATATATAATAGAACCATAATCAATCTTTTGCCGAATCAATGCTTTATACGTGTTTTTGATGCATTTACTATCCGATCCCCATTTATTAGCTGATAAAATTTTAATAACCCTCATCCTGTTGTAAGTTTCTGATTTTAGTTTTTTAATATGAGTAACCCAATTAAGTTTTTTATCAAATATTAAACCTAAAATTTTGAGATTTTGTACTTCTTTAATTTTATAATTATTAATTGTTAAACTTATAGTGTCTTTGCTGTTTCTATTTGAAATAATCATAAATTCAGTCTTTGTTTCGGAAAATTTAAATCCCGTATGTTTGCACCATTCACTAAGTTTATCTAAGGTATTTTGTAAGAGCTTCTCTGTTGGTTTAAGCGAATTACCGCTACACAAAATAGTCAAATCATCAGCGAACAAACAACCTTTTACAGGTCTCTCTATTATTTCTAACACATTATTTATAGCTACCAAAAACAGGATGACACTTAAAACCGATCCCTGAGGCAGCCCATTTTCTGTGTGTAGTGGCTCAGATAGAATATGACCAATTTTAACCCTTATGATTCTATTGTTCAAAAAATTTATTATGAATGCAAGAATGTTACCTTTTACATCAAACTGTTCCAATATTGAAATAACCCTATGCTTCCACACCATTTCGTAGGCTTTTTCCAAATCCAAAGCTATCGCTAAAACTTTATTCTTATTTGCAAAGGATGTGAGTATATTATGTTCTAAGTACGCTAAATGATCTACTGTTGATCTAAATTGCCTAAATCCGAACTGTGATTGAGATATTAGCTGCTTGTGTTCCAAATACCATCTTAGTCTATTACTCACGACTTTCTCAAACAATTTACATAGGTTACAAGTTAGAGATATAGGTCTGTAGCTGGTTGTCAATGTAGCAGTTTTTCCTGGTTTTGGTATAGGTATTACAATGGCTTCCCTCCATAGGTCAGGAAAAACTTGGTTAATCCAGATATAGTTATAAATGTCTATGAGACGTTCAAGAGCTAAGGTAGGAAGATTTTTAATAAGTGTATTTGATATGTTATCAGGACCCGGACTAGAATCACCCAATTGGTGTATAATTAATTGCAGTTCATGAAATGTCAATAATTCATTAAGTGAATTACTATTATCCTGTAAATTAAATGCGGTATTGCTCTCCTCTGTCTGCTTCTTATAATGTAAAAAGTGATGATCATAATTATTGTCGCTTGAATTGGAGGCAAAAGCTCTCACTAGTAAATTAGAGTTAATTTTTTGATTAGAACTTAATTCTCCTTGACTATTTTTTAAAATTATGGTTTGCTCTTTTCTTTTTTTCCCATTAATTGAATTAATTTTTTGCCATACAATTCCTATCGGGGTATAACTATTTATCGATGAAACAAACTTTTCCCAGCTTGCTTTCCTACTTTCTTTAAATAATCTTCTAGTTCTCGCTCTATTTTTACGATATTTTACCTTCAATGATTCTATTTTATTAATATCTTCTTCGTTACTATTTTGGCTGTATCGATTTTTATTATTTGCTCTAATATATACTCTATAGGCTTTTTTTGTTTCTTTCAATGATTTGGAACATTCTTCATTCCACCAAGGCACTTGCTTCTTTTTAAATTTGCCCGTTGTTTTAGGAATATGTTTTTCGGCGGAGCTGATTATTATTTTATTGTATTCATCTACTAATTTATTTACGCAAGTATGATACGACATGTTTATTTTATCTAACTGTTTAATTTTATCATCTATATCTAAACGAAAGTTGAGCCAATCTGCACTATGATACTTCCAATATTGAGGGATGTTTTGAACATTAGGATCTAATTCTATTGTTGATGTAATGGTGATAGGATAATGGTCACTGTCATAGAGATCGTCCATTGCGTTCCAGTCGAAATAAGTTGATATACTTCGTGAAGCAAAAGCTAAATCAATACAACTGGTATGACCATTGCTACTATTAAAATGAGTTGGTTGATTAGTATTAAGAAGTATTAAATTATCGCGTAAATCTATCCAATCGGCTATGATTTTTCCTCTTTGGTCGCAGTGATTTGAACCCCAATGAAAATGGTGACTATTAAAATCTCCCAGTAACACAAAGGGCGTTGGAAGCTGATTAACTAAATCATTCAAATCATTTTCGCTAAAGCAATAGCTATTGGGCAAATATATATTACAAATAGTTAAAGTTAGAGGAAATTTAATTTTTACAGTAATTACTTCTAAGGAGCTATTAATGTCAATCATTTCTGGCATTGTATGAGGTTTAACATACGTAGCAACCCCACCACTAGCTATACTGCCGTGTGTGCGGTTTTTATAGAAACATTCGTAATTTTTTAACTTAGCACAATAGTTATTTTTAAAGTTTGTTTCTTGTATACAAAAACATAACGGATCCACATCATTAAGAATTAGTTTGATATTTTCAAATCTGGCTTGAAAACTGTTCACATTCCACTGTAAAATCTTCATTAATAATATTAACAGATAAGTGAAAAAAAGAAAAATATGAAAAAAGAATATAAAATAAAAAGAAAAAGAATTAAGTATTTTTACTTGTTGATTTTTCTTTTATGCCAATGCTTTGAAGTTTCCTGGAGAATCTTGAACATCTGTTTTTTAAAATCTTGTTCATCTTGGGGTGAAGGAATAGACACATATTAATTAATTCAGGCACATTTTCAGTGTAGTCATTGATGACTTCTTCAATATTTTGCTTGTTTCGTGTATTATCTAAAAGGCTTATGAACTGGTCCAAGGTAAGGGGAAGGTGAGGTTGGGATTCCTTTAGTTCGACTTTTATGTCGTTCCAAACTTGTTCTTCTGTCCTGTTGTCAAGAGTTTTCTTCTTCTTTTTACTAGATTTGTTCGGTATTTCTTCTTCGACAGAGAAGCTGCTGTCGGTATCATCAGTTGTTACATCACTCAATTGTTGGGATTCTTCGATGGGACGATTAATTTGGCTGGGTTCTGAAGGCGGTTGAGAAGGCTCAGATGTACTGATAGAATGGATACGCTTTATACCCTTATTATTATCCTGACCGTCAACTGGCAATTTAGTTGGTTTAATGAACTCGATTGGAGGGTAGTTTGAATTTTCTTTATAATTACTATTTATAATTCTTTGAGTCGAACCTGGCAGGCCTTGTGAAGATTCCCGTTGCTGGCTGGCTTGAGGGCAGTATTTGGCCAAGTGACCAGTACCGTTACACACAAAACATTTCATAGATTCATTTGTCAAATAAATCCAGTAGTTGGTGTCGTCATAGCTAATTTGCATTGACTCTGGAAGCCTTATTTCATCCTCAGGTGAAACGTATAACTGACGTCGGAAACTCATAATGTGAGAGAAACCAGGATCAGGAATGCCGACTCTCATGTATGTTATGGGAGACAATATTTTAACATTTATTTGTTTGAATGATTCTTCTATGACGTCATGCGGTATAACTGGGCAAACGTTCGATAAGACAATACGCTTGTTTCTAGATATTAACGGTCTAATATCCAATAAATTATCTTTAACTTTAAGTTTTTTGACAACATCAACTAGTTCATCAGCGGTTTGCTTAGAGTCCAAGTAAACACATATTCTTGAGTTGGCTATGCGTGAAATAAAACGGATAGACGTTGGCTTGATAACCGTTGAGAGTGACAATAAATAATCACGTAACATGATTCCGTCTAGAGAATCAATTACGATAGCTTGGTCTTTCTTTGGGTGACTCGATTTAGAGGTTACGTTGGCATAACTTACGGTGGGGGTACTTGTAAAATTTTCCATGTTGGTTAAGGGGCCCCTGGCACCAGGAGCACCCTTATAATAATTACTTATTGAACGTAAAAACTCGAATATAAAGTTTAGTTAATAAATTACTCGCGGCGAAACGGCGCATTTATCGGAATGCGACAAGACGCGTGAACCGAACAGCGGTCGCTGGGTAACTGCGAAGGTCAAGCCTTATTTATAGACAGTGATTGTGAATGTGCCTTTGTATGGCTTTTACTACGTCTACTCTAAAACTATTTTCCTTTCATTTCTATGCATTTGGAAACTGGAATTTATGGATCAACACAGACAGACAATTAGCTTTGAGTAGCAGATTTGTTTAATTTTTTTCCTCTAAATTACATTGGACAATACAACGCGGTTTTTTTAGTGGTGTGGCGTTTAGTGGGTCGATCTATAATTTTAACTGTAGCTTCATTTAAGTAAACGGCGATTTCAAACAATTTGTGATAACTTTTATGAAATAATGCATTTTGAAATGTGAAAATTTGAAATATCAATAAATTAAATTTTGCTAATAATATTTTTTATGTTACTACGTGGTTACTACTTAGAATACCTACTAGGTATGAAACTTAACTTATACTTAGTCCTATAGATCTCTCATTCATAACACTCCCAGATTCAACGAGAACATAACCTAATCCTCCGCAATACGGCTGCGCATCATATTTCTGTGTAGTAAAGATATAGAATGACAACGTAATTGAACTACTCTTAAGATACTTCAATCAATCAATCAATCAACAAGCCTATTGAAGTCTACTGCTGGACACAGGCCTCTCCCAACACGCGCCACAGAACTCGGTCCTGGGCCTTCCGTATCCAGTGCGACCCAGAGACCTGTATGAGGTCGTCGGTGAACGTAGCTGGGGGGTAAGATATTTAATAAAGAATAATAATATAGCAACCCAACTAACCCTAAAGCGACAGTCTAAAAATAGATGTTGATAGAAATTGATAGTCTATTCGCCCCAGGATATTTTGTTGCGAGAAAAAGAAAAGTTGACACCAAACTGCCTATCACATGTCGGTATACAATAGGTATTTTATTAGCCCTAATACTTACCCCTTTTCTTTAATTACGTATCATAGTAATAATGATATTTAAGACACGTCTTTTATCTACTAAAACAATAGCAGTAAGGTGGTAATGTATACATTGTCCGAGGTAACCCCACGACTGTACTTTTTTTTTCTTCTTTTTCCAGGAAAGGGTAACAGTGCTACCCCGAATTTAACGCAATCGAAGCCTCGGGCATAAGCTAGTAATAATATAATTTTAGATCCATGATATTATTTTACTATTTCTCACTAATCATAGTTTATCATATTTACGTTTTAAAATATTCGTTTACTGGCTTTAGCTTGGATTATGATGAATTTCTAAAATACCTTCTCATGGTGCTATTTGTCAATATTTTCAGAGTTCTTAGTTATTTTAAGCTTATAGTAGTACATCTAAGTTATTTTTTATTTTCACACTGAAGCTAAACACGCCAAGTAATTTCATATGTGCAGGATATAACTCAGATCCAAAAGAAAGTCACAAGTTGTAATCATAATAAGTAGTTAGTTTTAATTAAATAGTGATTCGCAATTTCATAGCTACAGAGCGTTGTCGACTAAACTATGGAGTAAATTAACTGCATTTTAAGCCCTATGGTAAGCTTAATGGCCACCAAAGTATTATTACAGTATTATAGGGGTGATTCGTCTATCACTATTTTACAAAACGATATCTTAAAGCGACTTTTAAGGAATCTTTGCCACAAAAAAGAACGTGTTCCTGGTTCCCACTTTCTTGAACGATGATCAGTATTTAAGATAAACGAACGTCTCGATGCGTGACGTTTAGGAAGGTAAAAAGTTTTCTAACAAGTAATTTATATCTTTCTCCTTAAATAATGGATGTTTGAGGAAAGATATCTAGCTAAAGCTTTGTCTTTTAAAGACATTTGCGCCCGAATTGTGTAGTAAAAGAGCGAGAAATAATAGCACTCGCCTGTTTAATAAAAGCACTATTTAATCCCTATTGAAAAGTTGTTGAGACAAAATTCTTGAAATGAACAAGGTAAGGCACTAATAAACACTTGAGTTAGTCTACGATTATAATATTCTATCTTCAATGCTTGAAGTAGGTACTTTCCCTTCGTGGGACGTCAAGATATTATGTCAAGGAGCTCTTATATATGAGTTCTAACAATAACAACTTAGGAATAATGAGAAAATTATTATTCTTTTAATATTATTAACGCAAAAGTGTGCATGCCCCCCATCTAGGTGGACCGACGACCTCAAAAAGTTCTCTGGGTCGGACTGGATGTGGAAGGCGCAGGACCGTGTTCTGTGGCGAGTGTTGGGAAAGGCCTATGTCCAGAAGTGGACTGCAATTGGCTAGTTGATTGATTGATTGAAAAGTGTGTCAGTATGGATAAATGTTTTTTACTCTGTCACGTTTTTACGTGTCAACAAAAGATACTCAAAATATACTTCTTCTAATCAATTCAATTTCAATGGCGGCATATTTAACGCTCATGGCCCAGTGTTCAACGACTACCAATAAATAAGTAATTCTAATCCTGCGCAGACGAAGCCGCAGGCACTAGCTAGGACGAAATGTATAAAAATAATATTATCACGTATAAAGTTACCTACTTCTACGAAAATCTTATAGAGAAAAAATATTACATTTATATAGTTCAGTGTACCATTTAAGGCTTATTTCCTTTGTTTTAACATCATTTCTCGGAAGACTGTCAAAGGATAAAATTACAGGGTCTCGTGTCCACCTTGTAACACTATATTCAAGCTTGTGGCGTCTCTGACCTATCTTCACTTCTTTTGAGAAGATCTGTTGTTTTCCGGACATATGGATCGGGAAGCTCTTCGGGATCTTAAGAATGTATAATAAAACCGGTCAAGTGCGAGTTTGACTTGCGCACCGAGGGTTCCCTACCAACCTATTTATTATCCTGCCAAAAAGTGATGACGTCACGACTCATCTGTCAAATGTTTTTTCACATACTCCTGTTTTAAATCTAATGTTGAGGTGTTTCTCAGTATTTTACTCTGCCGCCTATTACGTGAATCAGGGGTTGCAAGTTTGTATGAAAGTACGTTATTTTCAAAGTATGATGGACAAAATTGCGTATACGTAATTATTATACTTCTAATCTTTCACAGCACTTTAGTGTAGCGAATAAGCTGTCACCTCCCCACATGCGAGTAAAACTTAAGTGACACGCAAATTTTTTTTCGGAGTATAAAAACACTAAAGTATCTTAGTAAGTAGATGTTCATTCGTGATCATGGCGCTTAATACAGCACTAAAATATCGGAGTCTTAAAACGGTACGAGGTATAAATCCCGATGTGAATCATTCTTATTATAGTGTAAATGATCACAAAAATTTAAGTAAACATAAAGTTGATCTATGTTTCAGCAAAATTATCGCGAGCAAAGCCGCGGGCAAAAACTAGTGTTCTACAAGCTTTATGCGAAATTTCAAGTTTGTAGGTAGCAAACCTGTAGGTTTTTGCCCTTACTCGTCAAAAACTTGCGACAAAAACGGCTATCTTGATTGCGTTGGATTGGCAGTTTGATTTTTTTTACAGCACTAAGTGGCAAGAAGCCTTAGTATTTGGTAAATATTCCAGCTTGATACCTCCGCGCGTTCCTGAGACAAATGGTCTTGACAGACAGACAGACAACAAAACGATTCTATAAGGGTTCCGATTTCTTTGAAAATCGGTACGGAACCCTAAAAATTAACCCGAGTACGTCAATATTGCCATTTGAAGCATGCTATTCAAAATTAGAATAAAGTTTAGGAAATTGCTAAACACGTTACGTTGAAAAGACGTTATAAAAACAAACATTTCAATCAGTTTTATTTTCTTCCCTACTTGTTTCTTTACCTTATTAATAAATCTTAAACAAATAATTAAAAAGAAAACGTGTTGTTATTGTTCTGCCGTCAATGGGTTAACCTATTTTTTGAATTCAATGGGACAAACTTCGAAGTGAAGCCTCTCAAAGAAAACAACTTTTTCAAGTAATTAATGAGTTCTTACATTAATACAAAGGTACAAATGTTTGTTACCTAAGAACACAGTTATTATTTTAGTAACAAACAAACACCAAATTGGAGTTAATAAATATTTCATGCGAAGCTTACCTTATAAGGTTTTAATTGTTTTATATAAACGTGTAAATAAAAGTTCGAGGACCACGCAAGGTGGCTTTATTTGAAGGAGGCTTATGTCCAACAGTGGACATCGACTGATGATGAAAAATAACTTTCGTGGTATACTCATGAATTTAAAAAAAACGAGTAAATGCATGCATATTGAAGCTTTTATATTTAAAGATTCCGCCACTAATAAATCGACGGGTCCTACGTAGACTAGTAAAAGTGCAAAAACACAAGTTTACAGGAGAGCAATTTAAAGGTTCAAAAGCTTATAACTTTGTCAAAGTTCTACAGAAATTACTGAAATTTTGATAGGTTATACCTGGAAATGAAAGGAAAAAACCGGATTAAATATATTTTTATATTTCTTTGTATTTTAGAAAATAGCTGTACTTGCATTTGTTTAGCTTGTTTTGATCAAAGTATCCAAACAAGTAAACTGTTACAAGTAACCACTTGTACTAGTTTACAAAGTTCTGACTTAGTTATTAAATAATGAAAATAAAAGAAATACACATTATTAGTCATACATATGAGTGTAATTTGTAAATCATGAAACCTCGAAATATGGGAAAATAATTTCATGTATCTACTTTTAGCACTTGCTTACTACTTACTACTTTACAAGCTACTAAGAAACTAGTTGTACCAGTAATTTATGTATTTTTGTAGTCATGAACTTGATTTTTTTATGGAAAAATGAAACAAACAAACGTACAAAATAGTAAAACACGTTTATCGTGTAACATTAACTAACCCCCTTACTCATAAAGGCCTCTTAAATTTAAACACTGTTTAGCGAGATTTTTATTAGCAAAACCAACCTTATGCCAAACAAAACCGTAAGGATTTAAGCTAATCAATTGACTAAACTTTAAGAGGGGTAAATGTGTAAAAATAAACGTATTTACTATTTTTATAATGACTTCAAATTTTGAAGTCTTTTCCATTTAATTTTAAAATGTTAAAAATTTAACATGATTCTCGCTCTTATAGTAAATATCCCCTTTAATAGGTTAAGGAGATATTAAATTATTAAATCAGTCTTTAACAATCTATAAACCTAAATAAAATATTTACTTGGCTTCGTCTTTTTAGTAATAATATTTAGTTAAAGTAATCAGTGCTTTCTTTACCATGTTAATAAAATAATCTATAACAAAATGTTCGATTATTTTTAGGTAAGAACTGTACGACTACTAAGACTAATTAAATAGTTGTCTTACAGACTCATCAAAATATAATATACATTGCACAATTAATTTTGTACTACAACAACAATCTACTAAGTGGTAAAAATAACTTAAAAAAATAAGACTTCTATTAAAATAAAAACCTAGTCAGATACGTTTACGTATATGAAGGCGCATCCCTGGCGCCGTGAAATTAAACCAGCCTTTTTCCTTAGACAGCGTCAAACCTTCTTAGACGTTAATACTGGTTTATGAAACAAACATTCAAAATGTTCGGACGAGAATGACAAGGAGTCGTCATTCTAGCAGAACGTCATGAAAACTGGAAGAATCCACCGAAACCGTGAGGCTGGTGGTCCATCCGGTATTACATGAGGGACTGCTATAGTGTCCGTGTGCTAGTGCTGTTTTTAAGTACCTATATATTTTGTAATACAATAAGAAAAGAGATTATAAAATGTAACTTAATAGAGTTATGCCTATTTATTTCCAAAATACCTCGAGCCTTTACCTACTTGAAGAAGTCTGAAACTGATACAGATAGCCACATGGCGACATATATATATAAAACGTTCTAACGTTTTATTTATTTACAAGAAGGCGTGCAGGATGGCCATCTTTTTGTTTAGTGGAAACATTGTTGTCCCTCCAAGTGGATGGACTGGGAAAAGTTGTCAGATACTAATTCTCCCGTGATAACTTCTCACTCTTTCACAAGATCGATTGAATTGCATAATGTCACGTATTATTCACGGCTGTGCTGATACACAAGTGGTTACAAGTGATGACAAATTTATGAAAGTGAGATTTTTTTAATGTATTGAACAAAAATGTCTTAGCTATATGGCTCTGTAGAATTATATTATCTATAAAGTAACGTTGCCTTATTTTGGTAGCTATAGCTGCAAGCAATTTAAGCCCTAACTTGTAAATAATGCAAAAACTATTTTTTTTATGTTAGAAATAAATGTTAAGTTTATTTGCTCCCTAAGAGTTCTTTCATTGCACAACTAACGTAAATTTTAGCTGCATATTTATTCATTTACCCACAATTTATTAAAATATATAAAAAAGATTTAAAAACAATAAAGTGTAAAATTTTATTCAAAATATTCCCCATAGTTCTCTACTAGCAATATGCTACCCATTCTCCTACCAGGTGTTATAACACCGATTATTTTCCAGATTTCCCAGAGGACCAGGGAGAAGGAAGTTCGTTGCAGTTACACCCGTATCGTACGTACGCGCTGTATCGTTGCCGCGCGTATACTGGTGCAACGGTCACTTACACTCACGCGTCACGTAGATCGTAACTACGTAAACTAATGCAAGTAACTTATATCAGTTTTGACCGTCTCCTTGCATTAAATTGTGTTACTTACATCAGTTTACGAGTTTGTATCGCCGAAACTAAAATAAATTTTAAGTTTTTTCTTACTGATTTGAGAAGAATAGGTTATTTTAACCCTAGATAGCTAACGTTCGTCAAAATGACGAACATGTCATAATTATCTTTATTTATCTTTCTAACGTTTTTACCTACACGTTTGCCAATTTAAACCAACTTAGTGAACGCCGAGGTGCATCTAAAGCTGGAGATTGTGTTCCTATAAGATGAGGCGTATGGCAAAGAATAATTGTAACAGTTGCAAAACTCCTATTTGTGGTGAACATACAGTTGATTTAGTCCAACTTGTGCCAAAAATATCTAAATATTTTATATTTATTTAATGTTTATAAACCTTAAACTTATTTATTTAAGAAGAAAAAAAAATAATTCTCGTAACTTAGTCATTATAATATTTAGAGTGCCTTTTTGATTAAAAAAAGTATGGGTCATTAAAAAAAATTGATTTAATAATTAGGAGTTACATAACATTTACTTTTGTATTAATTATTTTTAATTTATACCCTATATTTCCCCTCAGTTTAATAATCTTAATTGAAATATAGTTTTAAGTACATAAAAATCTCATTTTAAAAAATGGTCGTCAAAAAGTCGAATGGTTAGCTTTTCATAGCAGTTTAGGAAGGTTAGCTATCTAGGGTTAAGGCCATTCAAGCAAAAAAGTCATTTTCGTCAATTTGCGGGTTACACCAGTATACGTATGACCCGTCGAAATGATATACGAAATAATAACTCTGTCGCGTGATCCTGACTTACCATATTTATAAATCATGCATTGCATGCATCGGGTTTGACACACTTTGATAATACCTAGACTTAAAACGTGCCACTAAAGTGCAATTTAGAAGCATAGCGTTACTATGTGGCTTTACACAACATGAACGATTTATTTGATACCAAGTTTTGACGAATGATGTTACCATAATTCTTTGTTATTCTATAAAGGTTTACTTGATTCGTAACAATTTGTTTGGCAGCTTGTGGATAGTAGTTGGATTTAGCAAACGAAACTTTATTTAGTTGAATGTAAGAATACAGACACGCTTTTCTTTCATGAAGAAAAGGCGATTAAAATGAGAGTCCTACAGGTATACCGCTGGACAGATAGCTAAAGATACTATGACTGGAAACTAGAAGTCTGTTAGTCGTTATCTAAAATATCACCAGTGAAAGATGAGGTATCCTTCCCGAGTAACCATAGAGACGGATATTTTTGTACAAACATTGTTTGTAAAAGTATGTTATTCTACAAAACAAAAAACAAATTTTTCGTACACACTATTTGCAATCAGTGTGCAAAGCAGCAAAGTGGTACAAAAAAACAACAAATAATCGGTGATCGTTAAATCGTTACCCTGTTGAGCTATAGTTACTCATAGTAGAATAATTACTGGGTCGATTTTCCAATACACGGATACATTATCTCCACGCGCGGCACAGGTCGTTATTTATAGACGCTTTAGGGATTAATAAAATCCTTTTTAAATTGTCTCTATAAAATCAGTGCATAGCGTGGTATTGAGGATAAAAAATATAGAATTTAGTGTTGAACAATAAAAGTAAATAAATAAAATATAAAATAAAAAGTTAAAACATGATTTACTACGGTTTTTTGTTTATAAATAGTTTAAATCTTTAGCAGGGTGATTGTAAAACCGGCCAAGAACCTACCGACCCTGTAAGCATAGTAATACTGTGTCTTTACGTACCTTAAGAAATGAATGTTTATTCCTCATAATAATATGCCATCTATTCCCAAACTTAGCAAAACGTTTTTTTTTGTAAAAACGTGTGTACTATACAAAGAAAATAACAGCCAAGTTATTGCAACCATTCATGGCTTGAAGGGGCACAAACATTTGCATTCAGATCAAATCGATCTGGAAAGCTAGATAGAAGATAACCACTACGTTAGGAGGTTGCCTCAATTGAATTGATGGGAGGAACCAAAACACGTTATTGAATAGTAATAATACACTTTTTTTAAAATAAATACAAAAAATTCATGATAAATGTCATTTTAAAGGTTAATTTCATGAGGGTACTCGACGAGTAGTTTGTCTCTGACGTCAGTTACTAAGTAGTTTAGCTGTGGTGGGGCGGATGGTCCTCAACCAAAACTCATTAAACAATATCTTGATCAGCAAAATAACATGCTAAATTCAGCTTCGACTTTGGGGTAAGGCTGTAGTATTATCTTAATAAATAATATGCATTTCTCTATTCTAGGACTGTAATTGAAAAGATAAGACTTAAATGGAGCATTTCCCGCGAACCGTCTGCGGTTATCTCGAATAATGTCGATGTATTGTTTGCGTTCAAAGGGCACATTGTTAATTGAATAAATTTCTTAAGTCTATTACAACTCCTTAATTCTTTTCTATAGTGTTCTTTGTTTTTACCATTCAAAAGGAAAGCTATTATTTGTAGTTGATCTAGTTACAATAATGTAATGTTAAGCCCTTGTGGACGCACGAGCTTCATTATAATTACGTAGGTGGTGCCAAAGGTAAAACGCCTCCGGTTTTTTATTTTTTCGTAGTAAATGCACGCTTTTAATCTGTTTTAACCATATCTATTTATTAATTAAACTGTTACAGGGATATTAAAACCAATATTTAGTATTGTTTGCTTATAAAGGTAACAAAATAAAGATTTTTTCTTCAGGAGAGGCGTATTCTTAAAGATTAAATAGGTGATTAAGATCAACAACTATTTATTTAATCTTTAAGAATACGCCTCTCCTGAAGAATACTATAAAATTTGTAAAATATCTCCGGTATTTCGCAATTTTATTGCAAACAAACGCGTTCATAGTAAACAAGCCAACATGAGTTCCGTTCTCAGAATTACTCACAAGTACTAGCAATTCTTTGCGCTCTACAAAGCATGGGATCTATCCTTTGTACAAATAAACAGGTAAACATTTACCTGAAATGTTCATACAAAGCTGGAATCAGTGATACATTTTCTATTCATTACTTGTGAAACTCGGAATCTGATTGAGATCCAAACTAAAATTCTCGCCCGAAATATCATTCTGGGAATATAACTAATCCACTTGTTAATTCAGACCAATGATTCATGAACATAGAGCTATCTGGTTTTGAATACAAGGTATTTCTGTTTCAATCGAAATAGCTCTACCACTACGTTTAATTCCCTGAAGGGAACACAAAGCAGTAAATATAGCACTGATTTACATAAAGTGAAACTGCAAATATCTCCGTCTGAAAATCAAGCAGCTTTGGCAGCTAATGTTGAGAAACTATGCTTTACAAGATTTAGATTTTGAATAGTAAAGCATAGTTTTGCAATTAATGGAATTCGTATTAATTAGGATAGTATGTGCACCCGTATTTTCTGGAAACGATCTCACTTAACCCTCTACTGCATGAATTATTAAGGAGATTAAAAAAAAATTCTTTCTTTGTGGATATTGCTTTATTTAAACAATATTAGGACAAAAAAATCGACAAAAAATAAAAAAGTAGTTTCATGTAGAAAAAAAACTAAGATTCCATATTTGGGCTCGTATGCACTTAGACAAAATCTCGATCGGACATATATGGTATCGTATGCAGTCAATAACTAAGTAGAAAAGGAATATTACCTACATAATATCTAAGGAGGTTATAATATATTTTATTGTTAGTCGTGGAATGTAACGAGACAGTTACTTTTATCATTGTAGCATAGAAAACCTTTGCATTTTGTACATTTAGTGTATGACTTCATAAAACATACTATGCAATGTTGACGTTTTTTCTGCTACATAGGCCAATTTCCAATGTTATCTGTTCTGACACAGCCCAAAGGAATGTCTTAGCATCGCTCTGGTATTTTTTGTCATCCTTTTAGAAGATACGGGTGTACCAGGTTTGGACAGCGAACCACCACTAAAAGTAAAACTAAAAGTTCAGCTGGTGTATTCACCTCTGTAATGCATGAAGGCAGCTCAATATCGTCCGTGAAGGTGAAGTTGCCAGGATTGTATGGATCCAGAGGTTTGGAGTCCCATTCCGTCAGCAGCTGCCGTTTAGCGAGGCTTCTTAGTCACTTTTTTGCTAGAGGAATATTGTCTTTATCCAAACTTTTATCATCAATTTCAGGTATAATAATGGGTCTTCTGAATGAAATAGGTATTGTAGATACTTTGCTATCGGAATACAACTCACGGTCGTCACTAAGATGACCGTCACCCGCAATAGAATTACCATATTTGTTTTTTTTTCATAAAAATAAGCAGGGCCTATTCTACCAAACAAAAGCAAAAAAAAAACAGGAGTGATGACAAGGCAATCGAAAAAAAGCTAAAAAAATATTACCACTTGAATTTTTTTATTCGTTATAAATATAAGTCAGAATGCATACGATACCATATATGTTCAAACGTATTTACGTCGTGCTGCATATGAGCCCATATATGGTATTGACATAAAAGTGGATGAAAAGCCTAGTAAATACGTAAAAAGTAAGAAAATCATTGTTTATAGGTAAAGAAGGAAGTATTGACTTTAGGAATATAATTTTACCTTTCCTGAATACTTACGTTTCGTTTTTGTTTTTGATACTCAAAAATGTATATCAGGCAGTCGTATTTTGTTTCGCTGACTACCCGCGCAAAAGTAAAATTTTTCCTAAATGTCATCAAAATATAGACAAACTGAGTGTGTTTTCTTTTAGTTACTTAACCATTACATGGATTTAACAATGTTGAATGACTTAATTATTATTTGTTTGGAAATAAAACAACAATAAAATCGTCATACCATATATGGGCCCATATGAAGTAGAGGGTTAATTCCTAGCCTTCTTGTCTACTAAGAACCACGAGATTCAAGAAGAGCTTTACTGGGGAAGACAGCAGCCTGATCGAGTCCTGCATTGCTGGCGTCCTTAGTGACACATATTTAAGAATTTAACTCCTTTTTGTTTTTCTAATCTTGTACGCAATAGTCATAGTATATAAATTATTTTACCTCATTTCTTCGCGTACGTAAGTATTCAGTTAATGTATCGTATGTTTAGTAAAGTCCAATATCAGCAATGTATCAAACTTTGTAACGCAGGAATATACTGATAAACGTACGCTATTCACGAATGGAATATACTACATTACTAGCATAAGCGGAAGCTGAGCCCGATCCTATCGCTTAGTTACCTCTCCGGACATTCGCGTCGAGCTGTGGTTTACTCGCAGCCGAAACCGCAGGCTTGAATTATTATTATTAGCTAAGGTAAATGCACCAGTGGATGACTCTATAAGGAAGAATTTTACACATTTTTGCACATATCTCCTTAATTATCAATTTTATCGACTTCTAACAAACGCGAATGCATGAACTGGTTCTTCATCCATGATATACGAATAAAACATTGTATAATAATATTTCTATTATTGAGCTATTTCAGTTTTTCACAACCTCTGAAATTGTACTAGTGGATGACAGACAAAATCTCGAATGCCCCAATTTATGACTATGAAAAAACAAAATCGGTGAGCCAGTATGTGACAGGATGTTGTAAGGATTTCCATAGGTTATAGAGCAATTTATTAATAGGCCAACTATTGGAGATCGTCGTGTGTGGCAACCTACAGTCATGTGGGTGAGAAGTATGAGGAATTTTGATCCATCATCAAGTAGCTTGTAGGTCTCATGCGCCGTTCGATTGGGTGTTTACCTTTTACTTTGTACAACAAAGTAATATGTGGGATATCATACTTCTTTGCTACCGCAGCCACAGACATGCCCTTCGATACCTCGACTAATGCCCCTAACACGTCGTCCAGACTATATTTATACGTCCTTGGAGGCATATTTGTAAAGCAAAATATCTGAAACCAATGTATGACACTGTAGTCTTGACCCAATGAATGACACCTGTCATACATTGGTACTTCATAGAAAACCAGTCGATGACACCCCCTGTCAGGCACTACTCAATCATCAAATAAAAGTTTTTTGTTTACAGGGCAATTAAAATATAATGTTCTACTTCATTATAATTCAATAATAATAATGTTTTAAAAAATACTAAATTATTGAATAAAATCAATTTAAAACCGTTTATATTTGTCATTTGTTTATTTATGTAACAATTTCAATAATCACTTACCTATATAACATACAATCCTGGCTATAACATGCACTTTCACTAAACAGTTCCTTAACAAATCAGATATGTATCGCGATGCACGTCTTACTTAAAGCACTCGCACTCTAAAACTAATTCATAATTACAAAAATAATGATCCCATCGATGCCAAATTTTGCAAAAATATCTTAGATAGTCCTAGTAGTCTATTTAACTAATTTTTTTAGTAATATTATTATTTGTTGCCTTATTATTTTACGATAACTGCAAAAAAGTCATTCATTGGGTACCTGTCAGCCACTGGTGCTTTTACCTTAGTCATTTATCTATGAATGCAGCAGATATTATATTTACGTATCTTGCTTTATAGTAATGCTTTATCCTGCTCATTCATCATCATCATAACAGCCCATTAATGTCCCACTGCAAGGACAGGCCTCATGTCGTGACGAAGGTATACTTTGCCTCCTAATACCACGCTGGGCAAACGGATTGGTATAGGGTTTAATTTCAAGTTTCCCTTTTTTTATTTTGTAAAGATAATTTATTGACGGATAGTCCCTTCAGTCGGTTTTTTCGACACCCATGGGATGAGATGGGGTAGCGACATATTGTATTGCCACCACACGGATTATCATTAGCTAGTCATTTATCTATGAATTCAGCAGATATTATATTTACGTATCTTGATTTATCGTTATGCTTAATCCTGCTCATTACAATGCATTATACTCGTAACATTATTTGAAATATAACCAATGTTGTAATCCTTTGTAATGAGCAAGGTTATGGATTTGGATTTAAACCTGCTAATTAGATATGTACTCGTATGTTGCATACTTTGTTATTCGTAGAGAATTGAGTCAATAGAAATATTTGGTAAAACCATTTTGCCCAAAAGAATTGGTAATATAGATACGGCTGAATTTGAGTTTAAATTTAATTGTAGGACATAACACAGGGACTTGTTTTTATTTAATTATGTACAATATTTATTTGAATCCTTCGAGACCCTTTGTAATATCAGAGGTCATTATATAAGGGGGACTTGTTATGTTTTAAAGTATAGGTATTTTCAGGCTTTCGATGTGACTTCTAGCACAAAGTATTCTAAAAGACACCTAACTAAGTATATTGATTGTTTTTCGCACAATTTCTTTCTTTTCTAGAGTCTAAATAATTCCCTCTTGTACACTTCCTTTTGAAGTTGTGTGGAGAAAACTTACTCATTAATGAAGTACCTAATACTGCTAGTTAGACTGATAATCTTAAAACCACTCATTGTTATTTACTGCTATATCGATAACTAGCTGACCCGTGCCCACTTCGTTGGGCGGCGAAAAAAACGCTTCCCTTTTTAAAACATATTTCATTACTGCTCCTCTCTTATTAGTCATAGCGTGATACTATATAGCCTATGGCACTCCCCGATAAATGGCCTATTTAAAACAAAAATAATTTTAAAAATCGGTTCTGTAGATCCAGAGATTACCCCCTACAACGTCACAAACTTACAAACACACAAACTTTACCTCTTTATAATAAATTAGTATAGAGTATTATCCATGTAACGATGGATTAAGAATACATGGTATTAATCAATAAACCAATTAGCCTATCGCAGTCCACTACTGGACAAAATGCCTCTCCTAAAAAACGCCACAGACAGGGTCCTCCGCCCTTCGAATTTAGTCCGACCAAGCGATCTTTTTGAGGTAGAATTAATTTATAGTACTTACTCGTACTTACAGGTATTTACCTCCGTGTGGTGACGGAGTAAGAATACAATATGTCACTACCCCTTCTCATTCCATGGTAGTCGTAAAAACCGACTAAGGGACTATCCGTGAATATTATCTTTACGAAATAAAAAGAAGGAAAACTTGAAATTAAACCCCATACCAATCCGTCATCAAGTATCCTTCCGTCACGGGAGGAGGCCCGTCCCTGCAGTGGGACATTAATGGGCTGTTATGATGATGACAGGTATTTAAAATTAAAATAAAAATCTTACTCCAACCAAAATGTTGATACTAAGAAAATTCATCTATACTAACATCGCGTTAGACAGATATTTTACGTTAGTCGCGCATTATTTTAAAACTGAGATATTTTTCAAACTAATAATCGGATCTCATCGCTGTAAAGGTCAATTATGATTAAAATTAAATAAATATAATGATTAACGTATTTATTTTGATAAGGGTCGATACCATATACACAAAATAACTTTGCAAACAATGCATTTCTTTAAATCAAATTTGATTATTATAAAAAAGGTCGTAGTGAGTCAACCTTAGAAGATAGATATATGCTATCGTTGACTTAATTGTAAAGCTTTTTTAAAGGTACAATTCTCTAATACATCAGTTCAGTATATCTCCAGACGTTTAAGCAGCAGAAGCAAAATAAACGTTTTTAAGCGTCCCTTTTATAAACATATTTCATTACTGCTCCGCTTCTATAAGTCATAGCGTGATACTATATAGCCTATGACACTCCCCGATAAATGGACTATTCAACACAGAAAGAATTTTTAAAATCGGTTCAGTAGATCCAGAGATTACCCCCTACAACGTCACAAACACACAAACAAACAAACACACAAACTTTACCTCTTTATAATATTAGTATAGACTACCACTGAATGAGACTCAGTAAGTAATATAATACCACAACCGTTATTAGCTCTCGTTAATAAACGATGTCTGTTCCATTTAACTGCATGCTATTGAAACCATTAGTATTGCATACGTTCCATAGCAAACGTGTATTTAAAACTTTTGTGAAAAATTACTAGTGGGTATAACGACCTCTGTGGTGTAGTGGTTATATGACATGACTGCTAGGCAGAGGTCTCGGGTTGTCGATGCAAATCTTTGTGTGCAAGAACATGATTGTTTGCATTGGTTCTATGAATATGTATGTTTTTACAAAAAAAAATATTTATGTATGTTTATCCGTTGTCTAGCACCTATAGTACAAGCTCAGCTTAGTTTGGGACTAGATGGCGTTGTGTGGATGTGTGAGGAATATAAAAATATAAGTGAATCATAGTTCTCATTGTTTTGAATCATTCAACAACAAACAGTCAATGAACCAAGCCTCGTCTGGGTATGACGTTCTATTGATCCGGCACCGTGTGCTTACGAATTTCTGTCTGCTAACTGTGCATAGGAGTTCTTGAGCTTGAAAAATTCGTGCTAAATTGGACAAATTTAAATTGAAAAAGAAGATAGGTACAAATGTTTGTAAAATTATTATGATTATTAAAGAGACGGGCGTCGGGAAAACGATGGATGAGGGAAGCTGCTCAGGACCGCACAAGGTGGCAATATTTGGAGGAGGTCATGTCTAGCAGTGAACATCAATTGGCTAAAATGATGATCATGATGATAATAATTATTGCCTACTTTTCGTTTTTCTTCAAAATCTGTTGAATGGACTACAATATTCAAAAATAACCGAATAGAATCCAAACCACTCAAATTAGATTTCATACAAACTCGAAACAACTAAGTTTGTCTAACAGCTAAGGTAAAGCGTTGATAAGTGCAGTAATTATTCAGCTGCTAGTTTATTCACGGCCGTGTGTTCATAGCACAGGTAAGGCGCAGACGTTTGTACAGTAACTGCACCTGTGATATAAGCTAATTGAGAACAAAGTTGTTTTTTATATATAATAATTATATAATTTTGTTTTGTTTTTTTTAAACAACTCCTGTACTAGGGATCATGCCATGTATCGCGTGGACTTTTTACAAACATCAATTAATTAACGGACACAAAGAGCACCCAGACTCAGGACAATAATTTGTGAATCTTACAAATAATTGTCCTGCGTGGGGATCGAACCCCAACCTCGTGCACGGCAGCCGCTTGCGCTACCGTCGCAACACCGAGGTGTCAAAATTTGTCAAATTTGGCATTTGCAGTCTTTTGGTAAATTGTTTGTTATTATTTTAACCTTGGTAGTTCCTTCTAAAGCATAAAGCACAAAAACGCATGCAACACTTACTTATCACTTAAGTTTTGGGATATTAAATTAGGAAAAGAGCCAGCAAGAAGTCGACAAATCGGGTATTCATTTTAAACTTCTAAAAATTGCAGTTATGTTTTACAGACACATAAATGTGTTACCTCTTTTAGTCCTGAGATTATTGTGAAAATAAAACAAAGAGCAGAGTCGTCACAGTTTTGCAATGCTAGAGAAATGTGACATGTGGTGACGGAGTAAGGATACAATAATAATATGTCACCACCATATCTCATTCCATGGGTGTCATAGAAACCGACTAAGGGACTATCTGTGAATATTACCTGTACATAGAAAGAAGGAAAACTTGAAAGTAACCCTATTCCAATCCGTGTGGCCCGCATGGTATTAGTAGGCCAAGTATCCCTCCGTCACGGGAGGAGGCCCGTCCCTGCAGTGGGACATTAATGGGCTGTTATGATGATGATCCGTATCCCATTGGATTTCCAATGGCTTTCATTTTTATTTACGTATTTAATAATACTGCATTTACAAATGTTATTAATTAGAACATAATACTTTTGCAAACTAATTTCAAATGATCCCGTAGCTTAAAATGTCTGAAAGCCTATTAAAATCAAAAGCCTCTGTTAATCAGATGAATTAGGAAAATAATTGGGTTGGATGATGTTTAACTGACTCCAAAAGTATTATTCGATCCGGTTTTCGGTAATGTTTGTTACGTCAAAAGCGGTTTTGTTTGTTTAAAATGAATACTTGGTCCAATTGGTTTTAGTGAAAAAGAAAAATCTTTTTTTTTTTTTTAAATCTTTATTGGACATAAAAGGGCTTATTCACTTTGTGAACATGTCGCCCCAAGAACAATCTTACCGTGGTTAAATCGGCGAAGTAAATGAAGCTATCTGCTTGACGTCGCGGTCTCCACTTTAGGACACGTTTGCTCCAATGCCCAGCCTATCGCAGTCCACTGCTGGACATAGTCCTCTCCCAACACTCGCCAAAGAACACGGTCCTGCGCCTTCCCCATCCAGTACGACCCAAAGATCTTTTTTTTCAGATGTTATTTCTACGGAAATAAGAAGAGAGACTTGCCAGAGAACGCTATACCAATCACACTAGCCACGGTGGTATAAGAAGAGCTGGTTTCCCTGCGTCAATAAAGGAAGTGACTTCATGCAGTACTAAATAAATAAACTATTCAACAATATAAATACTCAAAAGCTTAACTTTCAAAATAGATTAAAATTAGCACGAAAGCTTTTCAACTAAAGTTTTTTAAACCTTATTTCACGACATTACACTATGGACAAAAACTTGCTTAATATCGTACACCGGAACAAAATAGCGTGTTCAAAGCCTGGCATAACAACCTACAGATTGAAGCCGGCTCATGCAATCGTGACCTAGAAATTTATTAACTATTTTATGCACAATTGTTTTAAAATCACGCAAGCTTAGATCTTATATTAGTTATTTGAATCAATACTAAGCTTATGTGTTTAACTTAGAGAATTCGTTATTGAATAAAATGGTTTGTTGTTGCAACACAACGTATCACTATTTGTTATCCATTAAGTGGTCCACTGCTGTGTCACTACGATGAACACAGTTAAATTAAAACTGACTAAAACTTACTTACTTCTATTAATAATAGAAGTAAGCTTTAAGGAATTAAAACTTACTTCTATTCTTGAAAACTCAACAAATATTGCTCACACATTCACATAAACGCCATCTAGTCCCAAACTAAGCAAAGCTTGGTTACTAGAAAAGACAACTAATAAACATAATTAAATACTTTTTTTGTAAATAGGTACATACAATTATACATTGAAAACAACACATCAATGCAAACAATCATGTTCTTGCATACAAATATTTGCATTGAGCGGGAATCGGGCCCGAGACCTCTGCGTAGCAGTCATGTTATATAACCACTACACCACAGAGGTCGTCAAAAGCTTTGTTAATTTGTACAAATAAAGTAAAAATAAGTACTCTGTTGGAGAAAGGTACAGGAAGTCATTCGTTGCCTTTCCTACAGCTAGTGATGATAATATTGTTCTGAGAGAGCGAATTTTATTAATTTGTTTAAATATCGTATAAAGAAGTATTCTTTTGGAGCAGGGCCAAGAAAGTATTTATTATTTGCCCGTCTTACCATTTGTGGTCCATTGTTATCCTTGAAGAACTGTGTGTTAGAGAAAATTACTACATTTTGCTAATAATGAAGTCTATGTCAACGTTTTGTAAATTAACTTCTTATAAAATGATCGGACTAAGTATAAAGTTTACTAGCTGACCCATGCCTACTTCGGCGAAAAAAATGCGTCACTTTTTTAATATATTTCATTACTGCTCTACTCCTATTAGTCATAGCGTGATACTATATAGCCTATGACACTCCCCGATAAATGGACTATTTAACACAAAAAGAATTTTTAAAATCGGTTTAGAAGTTCCAGATTTTACCCCCTACAACGTCACAAACACACAAAATTTACCTCTTTATAATATTAGTATAGATATGCGACCAACTTGTATTACAAACAAAATAAAGAGGTAGCAACGGAATCAAGAAACTTCTTCTTTTTTAAAATCCGTAAAAACATAATAAAAGAGAGAGACTTTCTTGTATTAAGTAGATACACTTTTAATAGCTAGCTACATGCATTTTTTACTAAGACAGAAATGTAAAGGAAATTCGATTGATTTACTTTTGCATTTGGGTAAAGTACCTAAGTGCTCTCATCTCAGAGGCTTTGTAAAAGATGTATATTAATACATGTTGTGATAGTAATTCATCATAACAGCTCATTAATGTCCCACTGTAGAGACGGGCCTCTTCCTGTGACGGAGGGATACTTGGCCTGGCCAAACGGATTGGTATAGGGTTTAATTTCAAGTTTTCCTTCTTTTTATTTCGTTAAGATAATATTCACGAGTCCCTTAGTCGGTTTTTACGACACCCATGAGATGAGATGGGCTGGTGACATAATATTGTATTCTTACTCCGTCACCACACACGAACTAGTAATTATATGGGGTATAATACCATGGGTATCCCTAATAAAAAGACATTTTAAATTTAATCAAGTTCCCGATCACTGTTTTCAGTGCTATAACCAAAAAGGCATGAAACAAATATATCTAGAAAAGATACTGAATGCAGAATATAGAGACACCAAAAGCTTTTGATGGAGACACATAGCACACAGTGTTTTTGGTACGTGAATAGCAGCGGTCATTGAACCTTAGACCTGACTGGCTGCGACACTCTATCGACCCATGAATGAGTCCTCTATAAATTCAAACCGTGGTTTAACATTTTTGAAAACTATTGGTAAGTACTACATAATTATAAATTTTACTTACAATGATATTCAAAAAGGTAATTTAACAAAAAATATAAAAATATTTTACCTTTTCTGTGCAGTAGATTTAACATAATTTACAGACCGGATAATAATAGAACTAGGTTGCTTGATTACCAATATTAACTGGTGTTAGCTGGCACCAATTGCGAAAAGCGTTGATTTGCATTAACATGATCATTTATTTGAAATTCATTCCTACTAATAATATAAATAGGTACATCAGGTATTAAAAGTATGCTAATTATGTATTAGTTACAATATATGAAGGAAAACTTGAAATTAAACCCTTTACCAATCCGTCTGGCCAGCGTGGTATTAGTAGGCCAAGTAACCCTCCGTCACGGAAGGAGGCCCGTCCCTGCAGTGGGACATTAATGGGCTGTTATGATGACACTTGTTATATAATTAAACTAGCTAGTGCCCTCGACCCTTATCCCAATTATATTTGGGGTCGGCGCAGCACGTCCCTTTCATACTTTCCTATCGGACGTCATCTCACAAGTAATACTCTTCGCAGCCATATCGTCTTTCACACAATCCATCCATCGTTACTTTGGTCGTCCTCTTCTCCTATATTATACATACAATGTTTTTATAAATTGTAGCCTATGTATTATTCTGAAAAGGCTATATTATTTTACAGTTTAATTATTATCTATTAGGTAGTTTTTATGTGAAACAGTACACCACACTTTCAAACTTTCACAGACATCACTATCCATACTTTCAAACTTTCGAGTTTATAATATACTTATTAGTATACATTTTTCCAAATACTATAATTACCATTATTTAATTAAACTTCTAAAATAATATATATATATATAAATAAAACTATCGGTACAACGCCGTCTATAAATTTGCTTCGGGAACTCATATATACTATGTTCTAAACATATCTAGCATCTATAAACTAAGGACGCATTGTACTATGTGTTCTACACTGCTAATAAACATAGTGTTGTACTCTACTTGGTTGACTTGTATTTACATAGTTAGTACAGTAACACCCGTATGTGTGTGACAGGAAATAAAGACACCGTGTTCCTGCACATTAATGTTTGACTTGTTGTGAGTCCACGATGTGTATGAAGATACTCTAACTACAACGACATTAGTAAATAGGTTCTTAATTAAATTTAAATTAAGAACCTCAAACAAAGCATCACAGACCTAAAGTTCTGCTGTGTTTGATCAAACCTTCATTGTTCGATATCGTGTATTTTCCTTTCATAACAGCCCATTAATGTCCCACTGCGGAGACGGGCCTCCTCACGTGATGGAGGGATACTAATACCACGCTGGCCAAGGGGATTGGAATAAGGTTTAATTTCAAGTTTTCTTTCTTTTTATATCGTAAAGATAATAATCACGGACAGTCCCTTAGTCGGTTTTTACGACACCCATAGGATGAGATAGGGTGGTGGTGACATATTGTATTCTTACTCCGTCACCACACGGATTTTCTTTTCCTTTATTGCTTTCAATTTCTTTAATTAAATATTATGCTAAATTACTATTTTACTAGCTAGAAACACTACCAAATTGCAATACTCTTTAGCTTTCAAACATACATCAAATACTGCTATTAGAGTCAATCACAAATATACCTCACCAAACCTGTTCAATACCGTAATGCACTGTATGCCAGAAACAGTTTGATCTGTATAGACCTGTATTCATCATCAATAGCTGTTATAAACAATAGATCCACTTGTAGTGACGAACATACCGCACTGCCAAGCAATCTAAATATTTAAATGCACTTCCCCATAAAATCAGATAACGATGCCTCTGTTATTTATATGTTATATTTTGATTTTATGTTTTAGTTTTAATTTATTTCGAAACAAATATTGGATATTTAATCTTCAATCTTTACCATGTTCTTTTAATGTCCTTGGCTTTTTTGACTTTGAGCGGGCAATGAATACGAAACCTTAGCGTACCAGTCATGTTGTTCAACCAATTGACACCACTAATCGTATTAAATGGACTCTAACTAAACATTCTCCGTGTGTTGACGGAGTAAGAAAACAATATGTCACCACCCCATCTAATCCTATGGGTTTCGTAAAAACCGAAGAAAAACTTGAAATTAAACCATATACCGATCCGTCGGGCCAGCGTGGTATTAGTAGGCCAACTATCTTTCCGTCATGGGAGGAGGCCCGTCCCTCCAGTGGGACATTAATAGTTATGATGATGATGAACTAAACATTAATCTCGCGAACTAAATTGTATATAGTTTCTTTGTACAAAGAACGTTACTCTCTCATGGTAAAATACAAATACGCCCAGTTTGTAAGGAAACAAAGTATTGTAAAGTGTGCCTTTGTCTGAGCTACCTAGGAACTTAATCCCCTCTACATCTCTCCGGTTTAGAAGAACTTGAAACATAGTTCCGCCGAGTATGATAAACTTCGTATAGTTTTTAATATAGATATTTTGCAATATGTATTTTTACTAAGAAGTATGATATTGGTACTTTTTAAATGAGCTTTTTACTCATTAAGAGTGACAGTGTTGAACGGACTTCACAACACTGAGGGTAGGATGGCAGTAAAAATATAAGGTTTTCGGAATTTTCTCTTTACATTTACTATAAGACTTTGCTTCAGGCCAAATTTAATTTTTTTCTAGTTAGACTGGAAGTACCCTGTTTGTTTTTGCCCTTAATCGTCAAAACTTTGCGACAAAAGCGGCTACATCTCTTGATTGCGCTGGATTAGCGGTTTGATTTTTTACAGCACTAAGAGGCAACAAGCCTTAGTATTTGGTGAAAATTTCAGCTTGATACTTCCTTGCGTTTCTGAGATAAATGGTCTTGACAGACAGACGGACAACAAAGTGATCCTATAAGGGTTCCGTTTTTTCAAAATCGGTAAGGAACCCTAAAAACGATAACCTCTAGGGGTAATTATATTAGACCTGCTTGTCACGTCAAAGCCTATGGGGGAACAACCCATAAGACCAGGTAGGGAACTAACCAAATAATCAAGTAGAGGACTGGATGTTATCTCGTTACAATTGCCACGTTTATTATTATAGTAGAAAGAATAACATTACTTAATAAAATAATATAATATACTGTAATATATAAAAAATAATATAACTTCTCATCAAAAAAATCGAAACAGTTGCAAGTTTGTGTTTTATAAGGATTATCTGAAAAATGTGTATATTAAGGAATATGTGTTATATGTCATTTAATAGGGAATTTAATGATGTTTTCAAATAATGATGTTACTGTTCTAAATTCAAATTTAATTTTCATAGATTTCGTATTTTGTTTAACAAGTCGTATTTGCTCTGTACGTAGTTTGACGGAAAATGATAAAATTAGCCACGTAAATGAAAAAAAAGCTAGAAGACGTTTATTTAATAACCCGTATCGCGCACCCAGAGTTCCTCGCTCCCCTTATTACTGCGTCCATGCGATGTTTACCCACAAAAACCGCCAAGTGGTGGCATTGCTGAATTCTGGACTTAGTCAGGTTATTACGGCTGAAAGAGTGCATCTTAGCCTCTCATCTTTTCATAGAATCTGCAAACGCTATCAAGAGACTGGTTTGTTCACGCACCGTTAGAGATCTGGCAGAAAACAGGTAACTTCTGACCAAGTAGATCGATTTATAGTAACACCTTTCTTACAAAGTCTACGCCTTAATGTCTTTCAACCGCAGCAGCAGCTTCATGATGACCCAATGGTGGCTGCAAGTGACTCTACAATTAAAAGAAGGTTCAAGAAACGTGGGTTTGTACCGTACAAGCCAGCAAATAGGGATAAATTAGCTGCAGACTATCGAAAAGCGCGCCTTAACTTTTTACGTAATTACCTAAATTGGTTATACATCTAGTGGAGCAAGTTCCTCCTTTCTGATGAGTGCAAAATTGTATTGTATGGTAACGATGGAAGGACTAAGGTCTACAGAAGTGATGGAGAACGCTTTGCACCATGCAGGATTAAAAGAAAAGGCCATCCATGGTGGCGGTTCATGGACTGTTTGAGGAGAAATTCGTGGCAACGACAAGACCGAGTTTGTCTTTGTGTTGGGTCCCGTCTGCCCTTTTTTAACAGTCATAGGTACATCGAACAGTATCTTGAATCTCTTGTGATGCCCTATGCACATTTATTTTACCTCAGTTTAACATTTATGGACGAGGATGCTAGGACAAACACCGCGAGCGTCGTAAGAGATTATGTTACTGAAGTCGATACCTCTATTATTGATTGGCCAGCAAGAAGCCCGGACATGAATCCGATTAAACATCTATGGGATGAATAAAAAAGACGAATTAGTGTAAAAGATCATGCCTCAAAACTCTTAGCCAGCTTTAAAATGCAATCCAAGAGGAATGGAATAGAGCGCCACTATTTTTGATCGTGACTCTCACCCGATCGATGAAAAACCGTACAGATGCAGTATTGAGAAGTCGGGAATGGTATCCGAGTTATTAAATAAACGTTTCCTAGCTTTTTATTTCATTAACGTGCCTAATTTTATCAATTTCCATCAAACTACGTACAGGGTAAAAACGACTTGTTAAACAAAATACGAAATCTATGAAAATTTAATTTGAATTTAGAACATTAACATCATTATTTGAAAACCTCATTAAATTCCCTATTAAATGACATATAACACATATTCCTTAATATACACATTTTTCAGATAATCCTTATAAAACACAAACTTGCAACTGTTACGATTTTTTTGATGAGAAGTGTATACTACTACTAATATACTGGTAATTTGGGGTAACTCGGTAGATGTGGAAAGGGCTTTCATAGTGCAGAAGAAGTGTATTAGAGCCATTTGTGGTGTCGATTACATAGAACACTGCACACCACTGTTTAAAGAATTAAAAATTCTTCCTCTTCCATGCTTGTATATTTATGAAATTTGTATTTTTGTAAAAAAGCATTCCCATTTGTACACATTGGATGAAAACGTTTCTATGAGACTTCAAAACAAAAACCAGGGAAAACTAGAGGTACCAAGGCAGCGATTGCATCTATTTAGTAGAAACGTGTACTGTATGTCTATAAATGTATTAAATTACCATTAGATATAAGAATGTTGACACTACTTTAATTCAAGCGTAGATTATTTTCAATGCTATTGGATTTATGTTTTTACTCAATCAATGATTTTTTAAATTTTAAATTTGTTTAATAACTAATTTTGAAAATATATAATTAACATTGAAAAATATTTAATTGACATTGTAAAATATTAACCTAATTGACATTGAATCTTATTTAATTAACATTGTGCCTGATTGAATTATCTGTTTCTTTTTTTTTATTTGTGTTTAATGTATCATACTAAGAGACTTAACAACAAGCATTGTAGCAATTAATTTATTTTTGTTATTTAAATATTTCTACACCAGAAATGGTAGTGTATTTGATATAATTAATATTTTAAGAACTCGATGTACAATATACTGAGGAATAAATGATGATTATGATTATGATTATAATATACTTAAGTGTCATATCGTAGTAAAATAAAGTGACTTTCATAAATCATAATCATTATCATAACAGCCCATTATTGTCGCACTGCAGGGACGGGCCTCCTCCCGTGACGGAGGGGTACTTGGCGTACTAATACTAATAGTTTAATTTCAAGTTTTCCTTCTTTTTAATTCATAAAGATAATATTCTCGGATAGCCCCTTAGTCGGTTTTTACGACACCATTGGGATGAGATAGGGTGGTGACACATTGTATTCTTACTCCATCATCACACGGAGAAGAAAGAGTTGAAAGAATAACATACACTTAATAAAAGAATATACTTAGGTATCATATCGGTGTCAAATAAAGTGACTTTCATAAATAAAACTCAATAATGTACAAAGTGTAACAGTTTAATAATGACACCTTTCTTATTTCTAAAGGTAAACATTATAGCGTTGGCAAGAAATGAACGGTTAGTTTATCTTTTACATTTTTTAATATTGTTTCATGCAACGGCAGGCGACAATAAGGCACAAAGGGATATACTTAAGTACTTAATAAAAGAATATACTTAAGTATCATATCGGTGTCAAATAAAGTGACTTTCATAAATAAAACTCAATAATGTAGGGTAAAGGCTCCAGTGAATGAACACTTAAGCAATTTACAAACTTCAAAAAATAAAAACGTATGTTTTTTCTTATGCATAGGTCCTCAGAGCTAGTTTTTAGTTTAGAAGATTTATTCAAAAATATTTTTCAGGCTTGTTTTACCTTTTAGGATACACAATTTGTAAGATATTTAGTAATATATAGAAGAATACCCCAAAACCCCAGTAAATGAACGCAAATTTCCAGTAAATGAACACAAAAAAACCCAGTAAATGAACACGATTTGGTTTTTATTAATTATGCTATAAAACAGTAATTATTGCAGCAAACAAAATAAAAAAATCTACCTATTGTTCAAAATTATTAACTTTAGCATAGGTAGAAAGAAAGAAAAACAAGATACATGGGCAAGAGCAGAAAAAAACTATTTAATATTATTAACCTAAAGAATGGAAAAACCTCAAATTAAACACCTTGGCCCTGCTGCGGTCTCATGGCTGTTGTGGTTCTTTAACGTCTACCTGGAATCTGCTTCAGTCCCCCGTCTCTGGAGAAAATCCAAGGTCATAGCCATCCTCAAGCCTGGGAAACCAGCTGACAATCCTAGAAACTTTCTGCCCATAAGTCTTCTGTGCCACACATACAAGCTGTTCGAAAGATTGTTGCTGACCCGGCTCACAAAGGTTATAGACCCGAATGGGATCAGGTCTCAGAGCATTTAGGTTTCAGGCCGGTGAAATCGTGCTGCAACCAGACACTCAAACTTACGCAGCACTTTGAAGATGGTTTTGAGATGGTAAGAGTAACCAGTGCTGTATTCATGGACCTATCGGCGGCCTATGACACAGTGAGCCTCAAGCAACTGTTATGGAAAATGGAAACCATGACCCTTGAGCATAAATTCGTCGACCAAAAAATCTGAGCCGTAACTATAAGGCAAACTCGTTTAAGCCTAATCCTTTTAAGACTGAATCCTGTTCCTTCCACCTTTGGAACAAGGAAACAGGCCGTAAGCTAAATATCAAATGGCAAGGTATCCCGATAGCTCATAATGACTCCCTCAAATATCTCGGAATCACCCTGGACAGGTCACTGTCATTCACAAACACTGTCAGAATGTTAAACAGAAGGTGCATTCTCGGAACAACTCGTAGCAACAGCTCACTTCCAGAAAATGGGGAACTTCGGCCCCGGTAATGCGGACTTCTGGGCCGGCGCTTGCTTTCTCGGCTGAAGAATACGCGTGCGCAGTCTGAAACCGATCAGCTCATGGTAGGTTAGTGGATACAGCTTTGAACGAAAGCTCCCGGATTATTACAGGTTGCCTTAAACCTACACCGGTCAGACTGCTGTACCCACTGGCTGGCATCGCCCCCCTGTCACTCTCTGTGTCACTCTCTGTGAGGCTTTCGCCCGGACATGAGTTACCATGGGCTACCTGGAAGTCCTTAAAAACATTGCGAACCCAGTTAGGACGAAGCAAGGAGAACATGCTCCGGTGGGGCCTTACAAATATTGGCGGACTGAGTTGCCTGTGCGGTGTTCCCCAAACTATGGCCCACCTCTCATCATGTCCTGGATGCCCTAACACCTGCACTCATGAAGAGCTTAAAGATTTGAAGGATTTTAATGTACAATTTAGTTTCAAAAATATAATGTTCATTTACTGGTTAATAACCAGCAAACAGTAAACACCAACAAATGAATTTAATCTTTGCTTTTTTAAATATAAGACTCATTTTCGAGTGTTATGGTTATGTCTTCTTACTTAAAACTAGCAAGTAAACACAATGGAAATTGTTGGTTCATTTACTAGATTTTAAAAACCAATAAATGAACACCCCTGTCCCAATACTGGCCAAAAGATCAGAAATCGATTTATTTAATGACTTGGAAAATGTGAACTTAACAGCATTAAAATAAAATACATTTTTTTACGAAAATGTAAAATCGTCAATACCCAATGAATGAACGGCCGTTCATTAATTGGGTTTTACAAGATTTTGAGTTCCAATGCTGGGACACTTAATATTATACTGTACCGGAATATATACATGTTTAAATTGATTTAAAATGCATTATTTAGCTATTCTATTATATTTTTAAACAAATATCTTGAGAAAATAGCGCAGGTTTGGTTATAATATCGAATCATAAACGGTTCGTAATACCTGAGACGTAAATTCCGGCTCGAACAAAATCCCAGTGTCACGTTGCCTACCGCTTTAGACGCTCGCCGTTTTGAAATTAACACTGATTTTAGAAATCAGTGTTGCTAATAATATTAAGAATATCGTTACTATTACTAAAAAAAATACTCTATTTGGTAGAAATGCCCCAATTTCTTATTTTTTGGAAAAATCTGCGTTTTGTTCATTCACTGGGGGGTGTTCATTCACTGGAGCCATTACCCTACAAAGTGTAACAGTTTAATAATGACACCTTTCTTATTTCTAAAGGTAAACATTATAGCGTTGGCAAGAAATGAACGGTTAGTTTATCTTTTACATTTTTTAATATTGTTTCATGCAACGGCAGGCGAGTTTATTAATCGAGTTTGTATCGGTATTATGAAGCACCTTGCCTATTTTTTGCTTCACTACACTTTATTAACTTCAAAAAAGGCTGAGATATTTAAATACCACTAGTTTTAAATAAAACGGTAAAAAGTTTAACGGTAAATAATAACCGGACTGTTAATACAAACAGGCTTATTGGACAAAATATGATTTTTGGCACTGAACTTTAAATCGTAAAAGTTCTTTAATAGCAGGCTTTTATTGGCTTCACCTGTAACTAGCTATGTAAATCTTGGTTATTTTGACCTACATTTCTATGTTATACTGTGTTGTAATTTTACTTTAAATTATTGATGACAGCTTCTGACACTATTTCAAATCCGATTGTAATCATCATAATCATCATAACAGCACATTAATGTCCCACTGTAAGGACGGGCCTCCTCCAGTGACGGAGGGATACTTGGCCTACTAATACCACGCTGGCCAGACGGATTGTTAAAGGGTTTTATTTTAAGTTTTCCTTCTTTTTATTACGTAAAGATAATATTCACGGATAGTCCCTTAGTCGGTTTTTACGACGCCCATGGGATGAGATGGGGTGGTGACACTCTGTATTCTTACTCCGTCACCACACCAATGATGACTGTTCAGTATTATTTCTTCTGAGGACGGGACGTGAGATGTCAGTCCTTGTTATTGTTCTGTCTACAGCAGACCATAAGCTACGTCAGAAACCTACAGGCAGCTTAAACAAAGACTTGTACTAAGTACAGTCAGAGGCAAAAATATGTACACATTTTCAAATTTTCTAAACTATCTGCACGTTTATCTAGACATTACAATATCAAAATGAATTCGTAATTTAGAAGAGGTTCCGTACAGTTTTGAATTAATCTTCGAATTTTCAATTTTGGATTGGCAGAACTTTAGATAACTGGTTTACAAAATGCGAAAATGTGTACATATTTTTGCCTCTGACTGTACATACAATAATCTTATTAATTGCTAGTAAAAAACAACGGACACACACAAATACTGTGTTTGTTTTTGTATTGTTTTGTTTGAATGTAATGTGCCACTGTGACGTAGTGGGGTGGTATAGGGAGATAAATGCAAAGACAACTCAAGTATAACAATGTAG
This sequence comes from Schrankia costaestrigalis, assembly GCA_905475405.1. Lineage (NCBI taxonomy): Eukaryota > Metazoa > Arthropoda > Insecta > Lepidoptera > Erebidae > Schrankia > Schrankia costaestrigalis. Next base: position 17,918,511 of record FR997825.1, on the reverse strand, counting down.
TTATATTCTGTATAAATGAATCTATATAAAATTACTTGTTTGATAATTTAGAATCACTATGTAATTAAGAATGAGTAAATTAAGCAAGCCGGCTAATGGTAATCAGAAGGATTATAGGTTAGAGGATTCGAGAGCACGAGGTTCGAAGGCTGCCCTTCAGAAAGGCAGACACTTATCTTCAGTAAGCCGGGACCGGAACAAAAGGGAAGGGCCCGCGCCCCGCGTCTTCTTTATATAGCGGCCGCTGGGTAGCCCCCACCACGGCGCGCTCGCGCCGCTGCCGTGAGGCGAGAGGCGAGAGGCACGAAATGATTTATTATTAAACGACTACGCAATGTTTGTTAATATCAAATATATTAAAATATTTTGTTCATTCTCTTTTAAATTACATTGTATCCCTGTATTGTAGCGTAAAACGTAGCTGGGATTTGTAGGTTAATCATCTTTTTTTAAAGGGTCTGCTCCCATTAAGACATACCGATTACTTTTTTTTTTGGTCTCAACAAGTTATTATACTAAATAAACTATACGTACCTAACATAATAAGATATGCTTTGTTTGTACTACGATAATAAAGTACCTACTTAAGTATAGTTAATTTAATTAAAACCTTACCCTCTTTTGCAAAATATGCATCGCTGCAAATTAATATTTATTTCATAATAGTAACACATTTTATATGTGTTATTATTTCGTTCCTGTGCTTGTATAATTATTCATTTTAATATTTAAATGCGAAGCACTGTGGTTAATAAAACCGTTGACTTAATTTTAAGCTTTTCTTTTTAATTATTTTATTGTGTGACAATTGTCTGTGTTTCATTGGAAAACTATTTTTTTTACAAATAAACCTACACTTAGATTGATGTTTATATCCAAAACTAACAACCTTGTGGCTGAGTTCGTGACAAATATATTTTGTTTGAGTTTTGACCCATGGGTCCACAAACTTTTGAAGTCATTTCTTAGAGGCGGAAGTTAGTATTGACTAGGTGAAGGTCAAAATGTCTATCTCTTGATGATCAAATAGTTTGCCCTTGGCTATATTACAATATAATTTATCATATTGGTAAATGAAGTAATAGTGATGGCACGTAAAATTTGTAATGACCAACTGTCCAGCAATTATTGCGTTTAAGGAACAAATCAACATATCTTTATTATATAAAACTCAAAGGTGACTGACATAGTGATCTATCAACGCACAGCCCAAACCACTGGAGGGGTTCTGGCTGAAAATTGGCATGCAGGTAGATATTATAACGTAGGGATCCGCTAAGAAAGGATTTTGATAAATTCTACCCCCAAGGGGATAAAATAGGGGATGAAAGTTTGTATGAAACTCTGTCAATTTTAAACCGATCGGGTTGAGGCTTTGCAAGCAAATAGTTACTATGACGTAGGCATCCCTTTAGAAAGAACTTTATTAAATTCAACCCCTATAGGGATAAAATAGGGGACGAAACCTCTTAGAAAGGATATTTACAAATTCTACCACCAAAGGGATAAAAGTTTTAATGAAACTTTGTCGATTTTAAACCAATTGGACTGAGACATTGCATGCGTATAGTTACTATGACGTAGGCATCTTTTCAGAAATGATTTTGATAAATTCTACCCCTATGGAATCAAATAGGGGATGAAACTTTGTCAATTTCAAACCGATCGGAGGGAGGCTCTGCATACATATAGTTACTATGACGTAGGCATCTCCTTAGAAAGGACTTTTAAAATTCTATCCCCAAGGGGATGAAAGTTTGTATGAAACTTTGTCAGTTTTAAACCGATCGGGATGAGACTTTGCATGCAGATAGCTACTATGAAGTAGGCATTTCCTTAAAAAGTACTTTGATAAATTCTACCCCTAAAAGGGTAAAATAGGATGAAAGTTTGTATAAATCTTCTTACATTTTCGAATGATTGAACTGAAATTAAAGATTGGAGCTATGATGAAGACATTCGATAATATAGGATTTTGATCAATTCAGCCCCTTTTGGGACGTCACGTCTCAGCTGCCAAAAATTCTATGAAGTCACGACTCAGCTGTTAAAATTCTATGACGTTACGACGAAGTTGTCAAAAAAAGTTCTCGAAAAAATTCTATAACGTCACGTCTTATCTGTCAAAACTTCTATGTCGTCAGGAATTATATGTCAAAGACGTCACGTCTCAGCTGTCAAAAATTCTATGACGTCACGAATCATCTTTCCAAAATTCTGTGACATTACGACTTAGCTACTCTATTAATACTTTTTAACGCGAGCGAAGCCGCGGGCAAAAGCTAGTTAGACATAAGAGATGTGTAGTAACATTATCAAGCTTCCAGTTTTTTACGTGTGTTCAAAAGTAAGTTACAATAGCCATACCATTTCTCATGTAAAACAAGTGAAGATAACTTTACACACATTCCTATACCAATAAACTTGATCAGCAATATGGAAGTATTATGATGTAATTCTTTCTCCAGCCCTGAGTTACTCAGATGAAATACCACTAAACGGTCAACCATACATAGAATAACTACGTCTATGTTCCTTAGCCATCGATATCGTTTATAAATCATTTAATGCAACTTGCTCTGAGCGCCTCACTGCAGTGATAGGCAACCTTAAATATCGTTTCCAAGCGATCGTTCATCATTCCGTTGTCTATACATTATTGCAACCTTTATAACCGATAGGTATTTGTTTATTTTTAGCTCTTATTCTCTAAACCAAAAGACACTTTGTTTGACAAAATATTGGCCGGTCGTATGATAGATTGTATTTGCACATGAAATATGAAACGTAAAAAAATATAAACGTTTGTCGGACGTTCAAACTGCGGTTGTGATTTATTGTTACAAGTCCATGTTTTCAAATGTGTTGTGACATGTTATTTAGTGTGTGCCTTGGTTATTTTCTGAGTTTATTATGCTGATATTACCTATTTGTACGTCCATCTGATTTTTTAAACAGTGCTTCAATATGTAATTGCAAGATTTAATCTTTTGTAATACTTTTCCTTAACACGTTCCCGAAGGAGCACGGTATAGAATCGTTTTGGACAGATTAATGTCACGGATGCTATAGCATTCCAAGTTTATTAAGTTTTTGTACCCGGTATGCTAGATCAGTACCTTTTTCCCTACAAAGTATAGTTAGTCTGTTTCTTACTGTCACTACTGGCGCAACCACAGACAGACCTACTGCCACTTTAGACCTTATATGCAGAAAAACAAAAAACATTGTTTACCTCTCCCACTACACTTCGCCCACGAACTATTTGTGGCAGTTGCGTATGTTATAGCAGTCGTCAAATGTATGGAGATTGTGCTAGCTGGAACGCATCGTGACAAAAATGCTAGAGCAGTCGCAAAAATTCCGTACAAAAAATTACTGCCAAAGTAGTGTGTTTGACTGTCCGGGAACGTATTAAGTTGTTAACAGTTAATATCGGTGGTGCATTAAAGTTTATTTACAGCTTAATGTTACTGTCTTGTCTAATTATTTCGGGATTTCAACGTGTGTCTAATTCATTGCTTCGGTTACTAACTGGTAGCGTGTGTGCCTAGAAGTACTTTATTATTTTTTTATATAAAGCGTGCAGGCTTTCTCGATCCGTGGCTTTTGGCTGGCAATTTTTTTTTTTAAGAAATCTTATGTTATCTCACTTAAACCACTGAAATCCCTCTGTGGTTATTCTCGCGAATGATTCTGTAGGCATGCAGCAAACGTGGCCGGTCTACTTTAGTTAAGCAACAGAGTGGCCTACATATCGATAGATACGAGTTTATAAAATTAAATTCGTTAAGTTCGTCTGTAGTATTCCTGCGAACAGGGTCCGTTCATAAAAATGAAATTATATTTATTTCTGTCTTTTTATGTGTTACAAAATTGTCCCACTATTTCCCACATACGGTTTCCCTGTGTCGGCTGATACAGACGAGTGCTATTTGTTAACAGAAAAATTCTTAAAAGTAACAATTTTCTTAATCATTACAATGTTTTTTTTTTATTTTGCTTTTTTTATATATATACTTTATTCCTATTAATTGTTCATAGTGCGCGAGTTGGCTTCCCAACCTCGTGTAGTATGTGTAACCGTGACCTTCAATCTCATGGTGAAAAAGATATTAATAATCTATAATACATTTTAATCACCCGATAAATATAGAATGTTCAAGTACAAAAATCTAACCTTGAAAAAGCAATATTCTTACGCCTTGTTAATACTGTTTGAATTATATTCATCCTTTAAGGCACTAAACGTGAGAAAATCTCAACACGAGTACAAATAGAAAATTTTGACGGCTTTATTATATCCATACAAAAATCCTGAGATATCCTTCGCTTGCCGTTTTGAATATAGATCAAAGTTAATACAATAAGAATGCTTTCCAGAAAATGAGATTAATCAACAGCTTTGATATCGACTTGTAATATCCGTCACGTTATGAGATTTGAAGGATGATAAACATTTATCTTAAATAGGAATGAGGAACAATCATTATACTGAAGGACAAAGTATTTCATGTAGAGTAATTTCTTGTGAACTTGTTGAGGCTTAGCATCAAAAATGTTAATATAAGTTAATTATAAGAACACGTGTATTTCTAGTCAAGTTCCAGAATTTTCACAAAAAAAATTGTGAACAAAAAATCTGAAAATTTAAAAAAAAGTAAAAACTTAAGCTTTTAAATATATATACCATATCATTCATCGGTTTACCGCTGTCCTAACTAGGTCATCGGTCCGCGCCGTGTGAGGTATCTCCCCACCCTGTATCTTCCGGTATACTCGTAGGTACGATCGCCATTCCAGAATATATCTGCCCGACGGCTGTCAGTCTTCTAGTCAGAATTCGCGGTACAATGCCCATGTAGTCATTTTTCAATCAAGGAATTCTTTTGGTCTTCATCAGAATCCATCAAGCAGTTAAATGCAGCAAGATGAAAATTTTTATAACATTATTTATTTTATAGCATTAGACAGACATGTATGAGAAAACACATAAATTACCACAGTTTTGATTGAATTTTAAATTTTTTTTATTATTTTGTTTATGATGTGTCATTGTTAAACGACTACTCATAATAATTACAATCTAGACCTTATGGCTAATAAGTAATTTGAATTTAACTTAATTTGCTACAATACACACAGTTAAGAATGTGCCCATTGGCACTTTTCTTATAGTCTCTATTAATATGAGAAAGACACTTTGTTCTTGTGTTTTTTAAGATTAGCTCTCACTGATTACACTGATTACACTTACTTCACTAATTCAAAAGGTTTAGTTCTTTTTAGCCTTCTCACTATGTCCGTGGTGTCAAGGAGCTGGATAGCCTCAACGTTCACATGATGAAGAAGCCTTTGTTCATGTGCTACTGCGTTTTTTCTTATAACTTCATTTACAAGTTCCACACCAAGGTCACGGTGGATGTCATTATTTTTGACGTACCAGGGAGCATTTACTATAGCCCGAAGTACTTTATTTTGGAATCTCTGAATGATTTCTACGTTAGTTCGTTTTGTGCATCCCCACAATTGAATGCCATATGTCCATACCGGCATGAGTACTTGTTTGTATAAAAGTATTTTGTTGGAAATTGATAGGGTAGAATGTCTGCCAAGTAGCCAGTTCATATTTTTATAGCGCAGGTCTAACGCTTGACGTTTCTTTTTAACATGTGCCTTCCAGCGAAGTTTTGCGTCTAGCGTCATGCCCAAGTATTTTGCCGTATTTTCGTGTGGTATTATACTATCGTTAATGTATAGCGGTATGTGAACAGCTCTTTGGTTTGTAAAATTGATATGTGTCGATTTTGACTCATTCAATTTCATTTTCCATTTTTTTGTCCAATCGGCGATAGCATTGACTGCAATTTGAACCTTCTCTGCGGCTTCTTTGTGAGTGGCACCTGTAGCCATTATAGCCGTATCGTCAGCGAAGGTAGCAATAATGCTGTTATTGGTTTCAGGGATGTCGCTTGTGTACAATAGGTACAGGATAGGACCAAGAACACTCCCTTGCGGCACACCAGCTTTTATCTGTTTGATATCTGAATAAGCATTTTCATGTCTCACTCTAAATGTCCTCTCGCTTAAATAGGATTCCAGAAGGTCCACATATTGCTTTGGAAGCATATTACTTAATTTATGTATAAGTCCTACATGCCACACCTTGTCAAATGCTTGTGCTACATCTAGAAATACTGTAGTACAAACTTTTTTCTCTTCTAATGTTTTTTCAATAACATTGGTGATTCTATGTATTTGATCTATTGTGGAGTGTTTTTCTCTAAAACCAAATTGGTAATTAGGAATAAGTTTTCTGTCTTCTATAATAGGTTTCAAACGTCTAAATAATAGTTTTTCGAGCAATTTCGCTATGGTTGGTAAGAGAGATATGGGTCTGTATGAGGTTACTTCACTTGGTGGTTTTCCTGGTTTAGGGATCATGATAACTTCAGCTACTTTCCACATACTAGGTACATGTTTTAACCTAAACGTGGCATTGATGAGGGTAGTAAGCTTGAGAACTGCTTTACGAGTGAGTTTTTGTAGCAGTTCTCCGGTGATCAAATCATATCCCGGTGATTTCTTTTTGGCCAATTTTTTGATCATGTTGTTAACTTCTTTTGGTGTAACTAGTTTGATTTCTATGTTGTCATGTTGAGCCACGTCCAATGTAATATTAATAGAGCTTTCCACTCTGTTTTCTTGAAAAATTCGCTCTAAGTGTTCGGCAAATATATCTGCTTTGTCTTCATTACTTATGGCCCATTTGCCATTTGGTTTTAGAATAGGCGAATCGTGAATGATTGGCTTTTTTATGCTTTTAGTGACTTTCCATAGTGAGTAATCAGATGTGCTATTACTGGTAAGTTGTCTGAGATAATCATTTGTTGTCTCATCTTGAAATTCCTGGATTGCTCTACTTAACCTTTTCGTGAGTTTATTCAGCAGAGTTTTATCAGGCGGGTATCTAGATTGTTGCCATTTTTGTCTCTGCGCTCGTTTTGTAACTATAAGATTTTTTATTTCCTCTGGATATCTTTGAGTTGCTACTCTTTTTTTCATGTTGGGTGTATTTTGCCAGGCGCAACTTTGGATGTTGGTAATAAAATTTGCTACTTCTTCATCTACTTGCTGTTTGTTTTTGAGGGGTACTTTGAGGTCGATACAGTGGTCTAAATCAAATTTAAAGCTCTCCCAGTCAGTATTCTTATTTACCAGGGTTGGGCTACTTTCTTTTCGTATTATTGTTTCACTTAAAGTTAGGATAATAGGCGAATGGTCTGAGTGCATATCATAACCTTCTTCTATATTAATATATGCAGCTGACAGGTTCTTATAAATAAAGAAGTCTATCAGATCCGGTTTTCTTTGTGTATCAGTTGGCCAGTAAGTGGGTTTTCCTGTTGAAATCACATTGCACTTTATTTCTCACATAGCAATTCCTTGCCCTTAGTATTAGTAAGTCTAGAACCCCAATGTGTATTCTTCGCGTTAAAATCACCTCCAAGTATAAATGTGTTTCCTAGAGCTTTCAGTATATTCCTGTACTGCTTTGTTTTTAGCGCATACCTAGGTGGAATGTATATAGCAGATAACCACTCGTCTGGCAAGACAAAATGGCGGAAAATTGCACATCTGGCCAACCTATTTCAGGCGTTTTGCCAGGCCGGGTTTTTTCACTGACCAATGTTTGAAAAAGCAGATTTTCTTTAAATCTAATTGGAATTTAGTATAAGTCCAATAAGATTCTTATAAGCCGATTATCTCCCATTCTAAATGGAATTTTGTATAAATCTAATAAGATTCTTGATAATAAATAAAAAAATATGAACTTTACCTTGCAAAAATCATACCTTGCAAAAAAATTGCTCTTCCGTGTTATGAAAAATAAACCACTTACGAATGTTTTATTACATTGTTGTAACACAATAACAATGAACACTTATTAGACTTCACATAACACCACTCACAATCACAAACAAAGCACAAATACAATTTAAACTTCAATGTTTATATAACGCGTAACACGACTCGCTTAACGTAAACAAATTACTGACAGATTCAAAAATAAATCTGTCATAGCTTTTGTTCCATAGATTAAATGATTTTTATATGAGAGGACTAGAAATATCATGCATAGACGATTTGTAATGCGTAAGGACTAGAACAAATAAGAAATATTTTCTAAATGGCAAGAAAGTGATACGATGTTTTGACCTTGTCAAAACGCCTATTTCAGGCGTTTGGCCAGATGGACGTTTTTTTTTGGCGCCAATATCAGGCGTCGTGCCAGACGAGTGGATATGGTAATATCGTAAAGTTTGGTTCTGACCACAACAGCTACAGTTTGTACAAATTGTTCTTCACATTTGTGTTCTAACGTATGGTAAATGTTCTTTTTAATAATAACGGCACTTCCACCACTTGTAGAGTTGTTAGGATGCAATGCGTGATATATTTTATAGCCTTTTATATGAATATAAGATTCTTTTGTGAAGTGAGATTCTGATATGAGGCACACATCAATTTGTTCTGTTATTAGGACTGCCTGCAACTCATTTCGGTGCTTAAGCAGTCCGTTTGCATTCCACGTCATAATTTTTAGTGTGTTTTTCATGTTTGTTTCGAATGCACAGGTATTTGTTTACTTTCTATATTCCTCAACCTCTGGTCAAAGGAAGTTAACATATTTAAAATTTTAGTAATATTTTCATCTGTGGACGTATTTTCGGATTTCAAAGAAACCGATGGCTGCGGTACTTTAGCCATTTGCGCAAAAGTCACATTATTTGTTACCTTTCTGTGAGTTGGACATAACAGTGTTTGTTTTTCGGTAGCACTAGGTACTGGTATGCTAGGCGCAGCTACTTTATTTTTGGAGCCTTTGTTTTTTAATTGTTGAAGTTCTTTAGCTACAATGCACCCTCTATAATTTGCCGGGTGAGGCTCACCACAGTGGACACATTTAGGTTTTGTTTCTATTGACTTTGTACAGTCCTTGGTGAGGTGCTTACCAGTGCACTTCACACATCTAGGTTCTTTTGAACAATATTTTTGGGTATGGCCATATGCTTGACACCTTTTGCACTGTGGGATTAATTTTGATGTTTTTAAAGGTTGTACATCTATCTTACAGCCTAGTATAGCTTTAATGCCATAGATATGGTTTATGTCTTCGTCTTTATGAAAAGATAACATAAACATGTTAAGGGGTTCTTTAGTCCTCCAGCTAAGCTTGTTTACCGCATCCTGAATTTTATAACCTTTAGCATTCAGGTCTTCGATTATTCTGTTGGGCAGACATGAGGAGTGCAGGTTTTTAACCATAACTCTTATAGGTCTATCTTGCTTATTCTCATACGAGTGCCAGAGACAGTTATTTTGCAATAGTATTTCGTTATTGCTCTATATGAGTCTTCGTTATTGGTGTTTATTTTAACGGTTTCCCCATTCATCATTTTAGCTATGAATGAGTCCCCGCTTAAGCTAGTTAAGAGAAGGTCGTAGAACTGTTGATAGTTTTTAATACTTTCGACTACAATTGGTGGAGGTTGTGGTACCCTTTTTTCTTTTGGTTTCTCGGGTGTTTTGCCAACCTGAGAATCGCTTAAGCTGCCGCCTTGAGAAGCTGGAGATAGTGAGGTATTCAACTTCCTTTTTTTCCTACTTTTTTGACGTACCCATTCTGTTTCCAGGGCAAGTTCCTCCTCGTCAGTTCCATAATCGACTGCCTGTTGGGTTTACAGCTCGTTGGATGTTCAGCTGGGAGAACATTCTTTTGTTCCTGAGTGATTTTTAGTTGTTGTTGTAGTGATTCTATCTGGTTACTGAGGTCTTTTACTAGTTTCTGAAATTCTAACCGCTCATTCTGTTCCTCTTTGAACCGAGTGTATAATTGATGCTCAAGTTCAGTTTTGAGAACAATTTGTTTGGATGGTGAAGACATATTGAGTGCAAGTTATAATTTAAATAAAAACTATAACTTACCATTTATTCGCACAAATACGTGAGTCACTACGGGGTTATGTAGTCATCGCGGCGACCGTATCGTCGAGCCGCGACTGATTAGATGTTGCGTCAACAGTTTTACACATGTACGTAGATACTTGTGCAAGAAGTGTATGACCCGACCGTTTTCGCTAGAAGCCAATCGACTATTGATTGAATTTTAAATATATGTAATTTTTTCCAACGTCAAATTTCACTGACTGACCCCCGGTTTCCGAATGACTGATCAAGCTAAAATCAACTAATTAAGTGTCAAAACTGTCATTTTAGTTCCTGAAAATGATAGTTTTGACACTTGATTAGCTGATTTTGATTTGATCAGTCATTCAGAAACCGGGGGTTAGTATTTAGTCTGTGGTTAATACGAAACCATATTTGTTTACGTTTTGAAGTCATATTATGTTATTTGTATTTGTATACTTAGATAAACGTAGTGTCAACTTACGTCACTCGTCAACCAGTCTTAAGGGAAGACCAGCGCTGGTTATTTTTGGCCAGTATTTGCTGACTTGAGACTGTTTTGCGGCAAAACTAGATATAAGTTTATGTAGCTATTAAGTGTTTTATATTTGTATGTTTTGCTGCGAATAAATAATTTTCTATTTCTATTTCTATAAATTTTCAACTTTCTCTTGGGTAACTGTAAAGTATAAGAGGATTAAATTCTTATATTATTATTGTGAAATAAGTAAACTGACAATATTAACAATAATTTACTAAATAACACCTCAAAGTTGTATATAAAAACACAAAAATCCGAAGTCTCACTTGGCACAAAATAGGTGCATTACTCTTTGTCACGCCTACTCGGAGTGCAAAGGAGATTTTATTAAACTTGGTTTTAAAAAGTAGCTTTACACGCTTATGACAATTTTCTAGCAATTGCTGTTACTTCATACAGTGAGCTCAAAAGCAATTTAATTTGAGTTTTCATTCAGTGCAGCATCCGCTTCGTTGCGCAGTACCCTGTTGAATAGACTAATCTGTTTTATTTTTTATTTGGTCTGAAATGCGAGCCGAAATGAAAACAAGTTTGTGGTCTCGTAAATTAAAAATTGTATAATTTGTGTTCTAAGTTACACAATGCTTTTGTTAAATAATTAATTACCTACCATTATGTAAATAAACAGACAATCTTAGACCAATACAAAATTTAATTTCATAGACTCACACATTTGTGTTGAGCGGGAAACGAGACATACAGAAATCACGATGTACATATTGAGCCACACAGATCGCTAACAATAGGTATTAACTATAAATTAAGACCAATGAAAAAAGGGGGAAAAACAAAACAAAAAAAATGATTGCTTGTGTTTACCGATATTAAATGTATATTGCATTACAGAACGTTAACAAATGAGCCTTTTTGTATAGCTTTTGTATATGAGAGAGTTCTGTGGGCCTATTGCCAACTAAGCGATAGTCGCTTCTTGTATGGGAGAGTGGGGACTGTGCCAACAAAATTCACCCTCTGGGTGGATATTTGGCGCAACTTCGAGGAAAGTAAATAATAAACGAATATAGTAAGGAAATGAAAATAATATTTTTAGTATTTTGTACGTACGGATATGTACCTGTAAACTACATTTCAGATGCAGTGAATTGCACTTAAAAGCTTGAGGGAAAGGCAGATACGACACGAAATAAGCTTATAAACATCATTACAGCCCATTAATGTCTCACTGCACTGTGTTTTTACGACACCATTGGAATGAAATGTGGTGGTGACATATTGTATTCTTACTCCGTCACCACACGGAAAAGGAATACAATAGTTTCATCCGTTTGGAACTTTTTGAGGCTTTTTTTATATTTCAGTACAGTTGAGCAGAAGACTGCCTTACTGCCGGCTGAGTTTATAAAAAGCACTTAACGCTCTGAAAATTGAACTGAAAGAAAAGACTTCATAAGAGAAATCATTCAACACCTAAGAAACGAAAATATGTGTATTTGCCAAAATCATTGCCACTACTTCATCCTAAACCAATATTAACCCACTTGTTACGAGAACTGTAATACCTATCGAAATGTTATAATTTTCTCATGAACTTTTTATTGTACATAATATGTCATGTAAAAAATAACAAAAAAAATCTGTGACTTTTAGAAAAGCCGGAAAATGGTGTCCTTTTAAAAGGACACTCGTAAAATGTACTACTGTCACTTCGATGATACTAAAATATTAAGTTTCAGAATTAAATTGGGAAAACTCATTGTATTACACAGGTTTTAATAAAAAAGTAAGTAGCTGGTATTTTACTATGCATTATCATATCTAATTCATGATATAATACATAATAGAAAAATACCATTTTTGCCCCGAATGGATGTTCTCATAACATTTTTGTTACACGACTTCATAACAACTGGTTGTTCGACGTGATTATTTATCTCTTTTGTTGTTGAAAGAATCGTCTTATTTTGCTAACAGGTTGAACATTACAAGGATTCGTCGCCACGGTAATGATAATTATTATTATCATGCCACTTGTTCAACAAAACCACTTCAGCACTTGTAGATCTGTATAGAAACATTTCTCGCTCTGATTTAGTCATATCCTTATTAGAAGGTAAAAGACCCTTAGATTCTCTCTTATGATACCAGTAGCTTTCATACCTGTTCCTCCCAGTCCATCAATAAGATGAATAGATGTAAACAAAATGTCAAAGATCAAGCGAAATGGCGCTGTCTAATCTATTGAGCGCAGAATATCAGAAAATGAGAGAATGATACTAGCGCCTAAGACCAGCTTTTTGTAACTTTCAGGAATGTCTGCTCCTTGACCTTGATAAGAATCAAACCATACGACATATCCTAAGCGAGTACCTTTAACTCAGAATTTGTAGCCCCATCGAATCGGTTTGCCTCGTATAAATTGTTTATTCGAAAGATTCTAGATTTGGAAGTGGTCTTTGCCACTTGTGCTAAATGCTCATCATCACCATTGCTAGAAGTCAATGCATCATAGCTATAATGAGCTATTGCAGAAACTGGTAACAGATCCAGAAAGATTTGACATTGAAACTTAATTCTCGTCACCTGAATCTTCGTCAGTTACCTCGGCATTATAGTTATCAGAAGGTATAATTGTAATATATGACGGTATTTCGTCATCATCATCAACCAGTTCTTGCTTCTCCACAATCTCATGTAAACATTATACTCTGATATGTGATCTAAAGGTAAAAAAAGGAAACATTTGTAATGAAACTTTCAAAGCGTCATAGTAGGTCATATTACGACTGTCCGTTTAAAAGGACACCATAATAAATTTGAAATATGGCCATTATAATTGTATTGTACATAGTAATAAATACATTAGAAATATAGGTAAGGGTTATGTTGTTACAGTATTATACGTATTTTGTCGATATTTGGTGACAATTGTATATTCTAGCCTTTTACCAGACATATTGTTTTTATAAAAAAACTTTTTCGGCTAAAACCACAATATAATACACTTAAAACAGCAAAGTAATGTATTAAATGACAGATAAACTCCTAAACTCGTAATATTTATTAAAAACTATTCGTTATAGTAACCTCATATTTTTAATTATTAATTTTTGAGAGGTGGTATTTTAAAAGGACGCTCGTAACAAGTGAGTTAAGAAATTGTAGTGTTGTCAACAGAAATGTGTGTAGATTCGATCAAAAATTTCTTAGGTCAAGAAGGTTAGGTTATTTCTTAGGTTAGAACTTGTTTACCAACCCAACCGACACATCTTTTCCCGACAAAATCATTAAAAAATAATTAATTCTATAAGAAACATTATTTAAACTGATTTGAATTGGTTTTTGCCAGTTCATATTGCAAGCCTCTTATTTGTGTTTTTAAATCTGTAGTGTGCTGGTCATAAAGTACAGTATGAGGACATTGATAATATGATTGGTTTTTAAAGAAAAACAGACAACAATGAGGAAGCGAGAAAGTGAGATTATAATTTATTGATGATTTTGAAATTGTATATTATAATGTTAACAATAAGTGCTATATTTTGTTGCACTGCAATGACTTTTTATCGAAGTGCAATGTTTCCGTCACCAGTGTCACTTAGTAAGACATGATGAAACATACAATGTCAAATAGAAGTAAGTAGGGTTTCAATCTTTTATAATTTCAACCTTATGCTGAACGCCATAAGATACATTTTAATGTGATAATTTTCAAAACCTATGCTAAAATTATTCAGCTATTTTCGGTAATCGGATGTACTTTTCTTACTCATTGATTTGCTGTCTTTCTTTAAAAGCCAATCACATTATCAATGTCCCCATACTGTAATTTACTAGATGTTAATTGAATACTATAATTCTCTAAATCTGACAATATTTTTATCATTTTCTATAACCAGCTCACTATTGCTCTGTGACAATACAATATGTTTCTTTGTTACATGTTCAAGTTTTTTAACATTTTTTTTCAACTTTAAGTATTTCTTAAGTTTCCTACTACTTTTAATATATAAAAGATTTGAATACCTGGATTTCTGTGATTGAGATTTCTTAGTAACTATATGTTGACTATCACTGGATTGGTGGGAAATAGAAATAAAACGAACTGTTGATTCTTCCTGAATATAACTGGACTATTTATTCTTCCTTGTTCCTTATTACTATTACACTTGTTGTTCCCTTGACTGTTGCTTGCCGACTGAGGTACCGTGAATAAACGGCTACCCCTTTTATACAAATTTCTTACATTATTTTGGCGCTGTCTCATTAGTCGGCCAATTAAGGTAACTACTTTTTAACCAATAGGAATTCAGCAAGCAATCCGTTTACTGTAGCTTAGGTAGCGCGCAGTATTACCGGAACGTGGGACCTTATTTTTTGCTTGTTGAAATCCTACTGCAAGTTTATACATTTTTATTTAAAAACCTATTATTTTTCTTTATTAATATAAAAACATGATATAATTTGAATATTTAACAACTTTATAACTTAATCTAACATTTTTAAAATATTCTAAAAGTGCCGTCGGGCGTAAACTGTGAGAAATCTTTATATAAATGCTAATAAACCACAAAAAACTTATGTTAAAGTAGTATTTACACAGTATTATTGCTATATAAAGACATTATTTACAAAAAAACTAATTAAAACAGATATATTCACTTATTATTTTAAAACTGTCTTGTACACAAATTCACTGTAAAAGTCTATCTCGCACATTTCTCCCGCCGTGCAGACTATGTTGCATCTTCTCTCGGTGCGAGCTCGACGTCTGTAGTCACGGGCATGATCACCAGCTTCCTCACAGGTCTTCGCAGCACTCCTCCTTTGGTCTGGATGTCCACTGTTCGCACGATGTCATCTGGGCCTGGATACGTCGCTATCACTCGACCTCTGATCCAGACATTGCGGGGTAGGTTGGCATCGACTACTTGCACGAGGTCGTTGATCTTCACAGCTGGTCCTTTTCCATGAGGCTCCCGCCGGTATTGAAGCTCCGGGAGATACTCCTTTACCCAGCGGTTCCAAAAGATGTCTGCTAGGCGTTGCGCAGATCGCCAGCTACCTCGGGAAATAGTGTCCTTTTCATTGAATGTTCCCGGTTGTGGTACTCTTCCATTTCCTCCCAATAAGAAGTGATTAGGAGTTAAAGCTTCAGGGTCTTCCGCACTGACAGAGACATGTGTTAGTGGTCGGCTGTTCACTGTGTACTCCACTTCGGCTAACAGTGTTGAGAGTACTTCTTCTGTCGGATATCGTTCGTGTAGAGTCGCTGATAATGCTGTCTTAACTGAGCGAACCATACGTTCCCATGCACCTCCCATAAATGGTGCTCCAGGTGGAATGTAGCGCCAAGAGATTGTTCTCTTAACTGCTTCTTCTGTTGTCGCCTCGTCGATGGCTTGTCGAAGTTCTTTGTCCGCTGCCTTCAGGTTGGTGCCGTTGTCAGACCAGATTTCAGTTGGGCACCCGCGTCGTGCTATCATTCTTCTTAGTGCCATCACTGCAGAGTCCGCGGTGAGTGAACCGGCGATCTCGAGGTGTATGGCTCGAGTGGTGAGACATGTGAATATTGCAACATATCTCTTCTGTCGAGCGCGTCCCACTGTCACAGTCACAGGTCCGAAGTAGTCGACCCCTGTATAGGTAAAGGGTCGTCTATGGTGAGCTAGACGGCATGCAGGTAAGTCCCCTGTCCTGGGAAGCGGCGGTGTCTGTGTCTTCATTCGGCAGAAAAGACATGCACGAAGTAATGTACGCGTGATGGGTCGTAGGCGTAATACCCAATACTGTTGTCTGCACTCGTTGACTGTAGCCTCGACACCAGCGTGATGTAGTTCGCGATGTATTGCTTGAATCCACATTTTCACCACTTTATGTTCACCGTCAAGTATCATAGGGCTTTTAATGCTATTTGTCACTTCTTGTACTGCTTGGATTCTACTTCTAAGTCTGATGACTCCGTTGATGTGCTCGATGCTCAGCTGACGTAGTCGACTCTCTTTGTTAATTGGCTTCTGTCTTTTCAGTAATTCTATTTCTTCTGTAAAGGAGTCTTCTTGAGTCGATTGCATCAGAAGCCTTTCTGCCTGTTTGAGCTGCTCCGCGGATACTGGGATGAACTTCTTCCCCTGTGACGGTGAGGTTTTCTTGACAGCTGATTGTGTCTTCTTCTCTGTTGGTTTAGCCACTCTGTTCCAGCTAGGATCCTTTTCTGTATTCTTCTTGGTTTTTCTATAGTTGACACTTTGCTTTAGTGTTCTGCACAACTCTATAAACTGTAGAACCCTTGCTGTCGTATGTCGTAGTCTTGTCCAGTTGGAAAATCGTGATGCGTCTGGTAATCCTTCTGACAGATTTGGTCCCGATCTGTTTGTCACGTTATTTATTCTTTCTTCACCAGAAGGTTCTTCTGTTACTATTGTTGATGTTTCTGTAGGCCAGAGTTCCTCTGCTTGACATAAGAAGTCAGGTCCTTTATACCAACGGTGATCCTTGTTGAATTTCAATGGGACATCTCGTGTTGCGTCATCTGCTATGTTCATTTTTGTGGGAATCCATCTCCACTCGTTCACTTTTGTGCTGTCTTCTATGGCTGCTAGACGATGCGCTACATATGGTTTATATGAGCGTGAACCAGTACGTATCCATGTGAGAACTGTCTTACTGTCGGTCCAAAACACTTTGCTGTCAGGTTTCCTTTCGTGTTCTTCAACTATTGTTTCTGCAAGTCTGGTCCCCATAACTGCGGCTTGAAGCTCCAGTCTTGGTATGGAGGTCAACTTCAATGGTGCAACTTTCGCTTTCGCCATAATGAGTGATAAATTGATCTCGCCACTTGGTGTCACTGTTCTCCAATACAACACTGCAGAATAGGCTGATTCGCTTGCGTCGGTGAAAATATGTAGTTGTATATTGTCGGCATTGCTGTAGTTGATATATCTTCGTGGGATCGTCGTGTTGCGGAGATTTTCCAGATGATTCATCCAGATCTTCCACTGTTCTGCCAGGTCTTCGTCGATCATGTCTTCCCATGGAGTGCCTCTGCGCCATACTTCTTGTAAAAGTTGTTTCGCCTTTATGGTGACTGGTGATACCAAGCCAAGTGGGTCAAATAATGACATCACGATGCGCAGCGCTTCTCTCTTCGTTGGTGTCTTTCCTTCTTTAAGTGTCTGCGGGATACGAGCCAAATTCAGGTTGAAGGTAAGCTCGTCACTGTTGATACTCCAAACAACACCAAGGACTCGTTCTGTCTTCTCTTCTGGCTTGTATAGATCCACGTAGTCATTTTGAACATCTTCCCCAAGAGCTTCTAGTAGTAGCGGAGAGTTGGATTTCCATTGCTTCAATTCAAATTTGGCCTTAGCGTGCACTTCACGCACACTCTTCGTGATGCGTATGTCGTCTTCAATGTTTTCAAAGCTGTCTAAGTAGTCGTCAACATAGTGTTTCTGTATGATCGCTGCCACGGCTTCAGGATGAGTATCTTCATGCTGCTTGGCGTTCAGGTTCTTGACGTATATTGCTGTAAACGGGGAACTCGATGCACCAAATATCAACGAGGTCATTCTGTATTCTTCTGGAGGTTGGTCATCTCGTCGGTTTCCTCGCCAGAGATATCGAAGGGAGTCTCGGTCTTCTTCTCGTAATTTGACTTGCATAACCATCTCCTTTATGTCTGCAGTCACTGCTATCTCATGTTGCCGGAAGCGCATGATCACTCCGGGTAATGATTGAAGAAGATCGGGTCCTTTCAGTAACATGTCGTTGAGTGCAATTCCTCTTGTCTTGGCTGCAGCGTCATGGACTACTCTGATTTTGTCAGGCTTCATCGGGTTGATTACAGCGAAGTGTGGTAGATACCAAATCCTTTCTGGTGTCTTCTGTTTAGGTGCAGGTTCGCTGTATCCCTTTGTTATAAGAGCTTCCATCTGTTCTGTATATTTTTTCTTCAATTCAGAGTCACGATCTATCTTCTTTTCTATGTTCAGGAGTCTGTTCAGCGTATTCCCGTAGTTATCTGGGAAGCTAATGTCTTCTTTGCGCCAGAGAAGTCCTGTCTCATATCTTCCTTCTTCTGTCTTCTTAGTTGTCTTTTCCAATATGCGTAGTGCTTGTTCTTCTGGATCTGACTTCGGTCTTCTGTTATTCAAGCATAGCGAATCCATTTCGAAGTACTGCTTCACGAGGGCTTCTAAGTCATCTGTGGTTTCTTCTGTGACGTGTGACACATAGTCGACGGTGTGTCCGATGGTCCTTGTTTGACTGCCATGTAGTACCCAACCGAGAGGCGTAAGGGAAGCCACTGGTTGGTTCTTGTCTCCTTTTCTTACTTCAGTTGTCAGCAGAAGATGCCAGTTGTCTTGTCCTATCAGCACTTGTGGTTTCACGCTGGCGTATGTGAGATGATGCTGAATATCTTCTAAGTGTTTGCAGCCTTCAATCACTTCTTTTGGCACTTGTTGCGATGAGACTTGCAAGTTCTTCACTGTGCGCGCTTGTATCCGTTTCTCTTGATTGTTCACTCCTTTAATTTCAATGGTGACTCTTCTTGATGTTAACTCTGACGTCTTCATGGCGTTGATGCTTTCTATCTTCAGTGGATCGATAGGTCCTGTGGCTCCGACACGCTTGGCCATGTCGTTGTCTATAAGTGTGACTGTTGACCCATCATCCAGTAGTGCGAAAGTGTTGGCTTTTCCTGCTGGCCCCTTTATTTGAATTGGAATGATCTTCAAATATGACTGTTTCTTCTTCAGGGTCCAGGCAGAGTTAATTGCTTCTGTTGCCATCGTTTCTTCTTTCGCCTGTGTCTTCTCTGTTGCCTTATTGTGGTGCAGCATTCTGTTGTGGAAGTATTTGCAGTTGTCCATGCCGCATGTCCTCGCTTTACATGTGTGTGTCTTGTTTCTATAGCGGAGACACCGGAAGCAGAGACGTTTTGACTTGGCCATGTCCCATCTTGCATTCACTTCCATGTTCTTGAACTGTTCACAGGCTGTTGTGGTATGTCCTGTCTCTTCACATACAGGACACTTGGCGACGTAAGTTTTCTCTGTTACGTTGTGTATCTTCTGTGGTCTTCTTTGTGCTGTACTCGTATGTGACGCCATTTGTTCTGGTAGAGCATAAGGTCCGCATAATTCAGCTTCTCTTCTGAGGAATTTTTCGAGCTTCAGTAGGTCAGCATCTTCTCTGGGTTGTACTGCAGCGAAGTCGTAGTATCTGTAGCGCAGGGTTGGTGTGAGCTTGTCTACCAGCGCCTTTGAAACTTCTGGATTGTACATATAGTTGATGCAGCTTAGTGTCTTCAGAGTTGCGACGACATTGGAGATCTTCGTTGAGAATATACAGATGTCCCGTGGAGATTCTGTGAGGCGAGGTAGTCCACGAAGCGTTTCCATTTCCATCATAGCAATGGATTCTGGTCTTCCAAATCTTGATTCCAACGTCTTCATGATTTCTGCGGGCTGTGCACTTGTGATGAGTAGACCTTCGACTGCCTCCTTTGCTTTTCCTTTGAGATTTCTTCTAAGTCTGTTGATGTTTTCTACTGAAGAGAACGTTTTTTCTGTTTCGAAGTATGCGGCACGGAAAGGCAGCCACTCTTGATGAGATCCATTGAAGATAGGCAGCTCTATAAACTTCGGTCGCTGAGCGGCTTTGATGGCTTGTGTGATAGCTGCGGCCAGTTCTGTAATGTCATTTTTCACTCCCGCCGGTGATGAATGAAGGCGCTGTGGCTGTTGATGAAGCTCTTCTGTTGTATTGGCAGCTGGTTGTTCTGTACGTCGTAGCGGCGCGGTGACTACCTCTGTTGTAGGTCCATCGGCTTGCTCTTCCAACCAGTTGACAACACGTTCATTGACTTCTGTCTTCGATACTATTGAAACTTCATCATTTTCTTCGTCTTCATCTTCGACTTCCAGCGAGGCGAGGCGCGCAGCTGCTAACTCGACTTGTAACTTCAATAATTCTTCTTTAGCCTTCGCTAATTTGTAGGCCTTAGACTTGCTATGTGTTGACCCCCCCCCTTCCCCCCTTCTTGCTGTGGGGACGGGAGAGCGTCGGTCCGGGTGGCACTGGTGGGGTTTTCTTCTTTATTGTCGAAGTTTCTGTTTCTTGATATTTTTCGACGGCGGCGTTTCCCCCCTTGCCCCCCTGTGTTGGCGGCTTCATGGGTAGCGTAGGTGCGGCGGCCTGGCCCTCGGACGGCGTGATGACGGTGGAGACGACGGGTGAAGGCTCTGTCGTCGCGGAGGTGGCTGTAGTTTCGGTACACTCCGTGGCGGTGGTTCCCGTCTCTTCACTCGTACCAGTTGCCGAGGTTGTGCCGGTTGCCGACGTCGTGGCTGTGGCTTTGGAGGACGTCGGCGTCGGTTCCGTCGGTCGCTTGCGCCCTTTACCCTCTGAACGGGTGACCGGCATCGTAGGTCAAGCTTCTATATATATCAGGAACAATTCTTTAATATTCAGGAACAATTCTTCAATATTCAGGAACAATCTTCACTATTTTCCACGTAGTATCCGGCTCGAAGGACCATAAATGTTGACTATCACTGGATTGGTGGGAAATAGAAATAAAACGAACTGTTGATTCTTCCTGAATATAACTGGACTATTTATTCTTCCTTGTTCCTTATTACTATTACACTTGTTGTTCCCTTGACTGTTGCTTGCCGACTGAGGTACCGTGAACTTTTTTTTTTTTTTTTTAACGCCACGAATGACGCTCGCCTGGGCTGAACTTGCCCAGACTACCTCCGGTCTATACTTGGGAGGAGGTGGAAAACTCATCATGAGTACACCGAGGGAAGCCCTATGTCCCTAGCGGGTTATGCCGAGACTCTTACCGGCTAAAAACCACCAGACCTACTACTCGGTTGCCCTATGGGCTACTAAGCGAATCGGAACGTCCCCCCCAGACTGGGGTCCGGGGAAGCGTTTCTTAGATAAGCGTCGCCCCATTGAAGGGACGCCCACTTGATTTTCCCTAAGAGAATCCTACTTAGAGAGTCATGATTGAGCGCGCACTGCGTTCAGGTCATGTTATAAACTAACAGAGAGCTTAGGGGGACCTAAGGGATCTGAGCTTTGACAAGCCTTTCCAGATCGGAGGACAGTGTGTCCGGTGAGTCCAGTAGGACATTACGAGGCCTTCGTATGACATGAGGAGTAGTGCGGTTAGGGAGAACGGGGGTGTAGGCCACCGCCTCCCTTATGAGGTGATTTGTGTGTTCCTCTGCAGATTTGAAGAATCTATCAGAGGCCTGTTTCATGAATGTCTGTATGGTGGGCATTCCGATGTCCCGGTGCAGGTCCGCGTTGCGAACATACCACGGTGCATCGGCCGCCCGGCGTATGAATATGTTTTGTACTGTCTGGAGCTTCTCCATAAGGGTTGGGCTCGCGTGTGCGAATACTGGTGATGCGTATGTGAGTACTGGGCGTATGCAAACCTTGAAGATAGTTCGCTTGTTTCGTAGTGACATTCTACTGTGCCTGCCAACCATGTGGTGTAGCCGGCCGAGATAAAAGCGTGCATTCTTGATCACTCGCCGTATGTGCGGCCTGAAAGAGAGGGATTCGTCCAGTGTGACTCCAAGATACTTGACTTCGCGCTGCCAGGGTATACGTGAACCTAGCAGTCGCGGGGGGTCGTCGGGCCTACGTAATCGTGGGTTCCGCCGCTTAACATCGAAGCGAACCGCAGCGCTCTTGTCTGCATTCACATCTATGCGCCACTTGCGAAACCACGCGCCCAATCTGTCGATAGATGGCTGAAGCTTACGCACCGCCGCTGCAATAGTAACACTATTACAGTACAACGCGGTGTCGTCGGCGAACAGCGACATCTGTACCCCGCTCCTGAGCGAGGGTACTGGTATATCATTTGTGTATCTATAATATAAAAATGAATCGCAAAATGTGTTGGTAAGCGCATAACTCAACAATGCCTGGACCAATTTGGCCAAATCTTTTTTTTAAATGTTCGTTGAAGTTCAAGGATGGTTTTTACGGCGAGAAACCCTAAAAAAAAAAAAAAAAAAAAAAAAAAAAAAAAAAAAAAAAAAAAAAATTTGCTTTATTGCTATGGTATAAAGTTCATAATAAATTACAAGCACTCACTGTTGTCTAAGCAATGTAGGTGTGTTCCTAACGTCAAAGATCATATCTATCAAAACAATGTGCGTGTGTGCGTTGGAGCACAGAATACATAGTTGGAGGAGTTTAATGTCGCGTTCCGAAACTAGCGTTTTTTTTGTATTAGTTTCGGCACGCGAGATAAAATGCATCAGTTTCCACGTCATTACATCAGTCAAACAAAAATCGCGTTACCAACAGTGTTTTATTATTTTTAATATACAAATTTTAAATAAATAAAACAATTCGTACGGCTTAAAAGGATTTGACTTCAAGTCATATCAAATTTACAAAAAAAAAAATTGTCTGTTACCTAAGCTACCGAGTTTGCTTTTGTCAACTGATACACGAAACAAATTCGTATATCGTGTTTTGTGAAGAATATTGTATATTGTATATATATTGTTTTATATTATTTACACACATTGTATATATATTGTTTTATATTATTTACACACATTATTTACATTTTGCGATTCATTTTTATATTATAGATTGTTTTTTTTTTTTTTTTTTTTTTTTAGTTCGTGATTAGTGAAAAAATAATTTATATTTGATATGCCTCCTATAAGACGAAGCAATTTAGGTAGAAGAACCAGAAATGCTACAAACCAAGCTAATTACCGATCTAATCGTACTGCACAAGAACGTGACGACGGAAATGAACGTGAAAGAATCAGGATATCACAAACGCGTGAAGCGCGAGCGCGACATTCAACTAATAATCGTGCAAGTTTGAATCGAGCTGCTTTCAGTTACGATGTGTCAATTGACTACAGTAACTACCCATGTGTTGTTATTGGTTCTATGAACTCGGTTTGCTCACACTGTAAGGCATTAAAATACAAAAACGAAGCCAATGGATTGTGTTGCGCAAATGGTAAAGTGAAATTGATACCATTGGATCCACCACCAGAACCATTGTACTCATTGGTTTCAGGAATAGGAACAGATTCTATACACTTTTTGACACATATCCAACAATATAACAATTGCTTTCAAATGACTTCATTTGGGGCAACAAATGTAGTTCGGGAAAATTTTATGCCAACTTTCAAGGTATGTATTATAGCAGTTACTCATAATTATGTTAGCGAACAAAATTTTCTGTCACCAAAGTTAAGATGTGTCACTAATCTTCAATTTCTTAATCATTACGAAATATATCACTTAGTCATCATATTATATGGTGATTCAGTTTCAGTGACACTTTTATTATATTTTATCATATTTGATAGATATTAGTTAAAACTAAATATATACTTTTTAAGATCAAATATTATTTAAGTTTGATCACTGACAATCCATTAATTTATACCACACCATAATATTTTTTTTTATTTACAGATACAAGGGCAAATATATCACAGAGCAGGTTCACTGTTACCAGTGTCAGATAGCGACAACAAATTCCTGCAAATTTATTTTATGGGCAATTCACCACAAGAAATTAATCTGCGTTGTGCACATAACAATTTAGTAAAGAGGTCTATTGTAGAACAATTACAAACTTTATTTCATGAACACAATCAATTGATTATATTGTTTAAAACTGCCCTGGATCTGATGCCATCCGATAATCACAAAATTGTAATCAGAGCTGATAAAACACCTGCAGGTCAACATACAAGACGTTTTAATGCACCAACTATTGATGAAGTTGCTATCGTTGTAGTTGGAGAAAACTTGGAATCCCGTGATATTGTTTTACATCGTCGGAATGATCAATTACAACGTATAAAGGAAACACACCGCTCATATGATGCACTGCAATATCCCATTATATTTTGTCAAGGTGAAGATGGCTACGATTTCTCAACAAAAATGATAAATCCCATTACAGGTAACTAAAATAATAGTTTAGTTATGGCGATAATATCTCAGTCATTATATAATGTATTTTAATTTTATATTTGAATGTTATTAAAACAAAATCTATTTACAGGTACTGAAACCAACAAAAAAGTAAGTTCAATGAACTATTATTCATACCGCCTAATGATTCGGGAAAATGAAGATAATCACATATTGAAATGTCGGCGATTATATCACAAATATGTTGTTGACATGTATGTTAAAATTGAAACGGAGAGATTAACATTCATCAGGTTGAATCAAACCAAACTCCGATCTGAAGAGTATATTCACCTTCGAGATGCGATTAATACTGATGGAAATGCACAGAATGTCGGTCGGATGACTATTCTTCCAGCAACATACATCGGAAGCCCTCGGCATATGCACGAATATGCTCAAGATGCCATGTCGTATGTTCGACATTATGGTACAGCAGATTTGTTCATCACATTTACATGCAATCCGCAATGGATAGAAATCAAGCAGGAGATGTTCTCTGGGCAATCACCCATTGATCGTCATGATATTACAGCCAGAGTCTTTAGACAAAAGTTGAAATCTTTAATGGATTTCATCGTAAAACATTATGTGTTTGGTGAGACACGCTGCTGGATGTATTCTGTGGAGTGGCAGAAACGAGGATTGCCACATGCACACATTTTGATTTGGTTGGTTGAAAAGATAAGGCCAAATGAAGTTGATGCAGTGATATCAGCTGAAATCCCTAATGTACAAGTAGATCCTGGATTGCATGAGGTAGTTATCAAAAACATGATACATGGTCCCTGTGGAACTCTTAATCAAAATTCACCGTGTATGATGGATGGTAAATGTTCAAAACGATATCCACGGACATTAATATCGGAAACAATTACTGGTAATGACGGTTATCCATTGTATCGTCGCAGATCGACAGCAGACAATGGAAAATCAACAATTGTCAAATTAAATCAACAAGATATTGAAATAGATAATCGTTGGATTGTTCCATATTCACCCATTTTATCAAAGACATTTAAAGCACACATCAACGTTGAATCTTGCCATTCAGTGAAATCTATAAAATACATTTGCAAATATGTAACCAAAGGGCAATATGGCTGTGATTGGAATTGGTGCAGAGAATTCCAATGATGAAGTTACCCAATACCAAATGGGCCGCTATGTCAGTAGTAATGAAGCAGTTTGGCGAATATTTTCTTTTCCTATTCATGAGAGATACCCTTCTGTTGTTCACTTAGCTGTGCATTTAGAAAATGGACAAAGAGTGTATTTTACAGCACAGAACGCAGTACAAAGAGCTGCTCAGCCACCATCTACTACATTAACCAGTTTTTTTGAGACATGCCAAAACGATGATTTCGCACAAACATTGCTATATTCTGAAATGCCAAAATATTATACCTGGAATCAATCCTCAAGGAGATTTATACGACGGAAACAAGGAAAACCAGTTCCAGGATATACAGATGTATATTCCACCGATGCGATTGGCCGGATTTATTCAGTACATCCAAGCAATGATGAATGTTTTTATTTACGACTGCTATTAGTCAATGTACGTGGTCCAACATCATTCCAACAGTTACGAACTGTTGATGGTGAATTGTGTGGATCCTACAGAGAAGCCTGTCAACGTTTGCAATTGCTTGAAAATGACGCTCATTGGGATCAAACTCTCAATGATGCTGTAATATCATCACACGCTCATCAAATACGAACATTGTTTTCTATAATCATATCTACATGCTTCCCATCAAACCCAATTGATTTGTGGATCAAGTACAAAGATTATATGTGTGATGATATTTTGTATCAAATACGGAATAGAATGGGAAATCCAAATATACAAATCAGTGAAGAAATTTACAATGAAGCATTGATTTCAATTGAGGACATGTGCTTGATAATGTCAAACAAACTATTAATTCAATTAGGCCTGACCGCGCCCAATCGTCCAATGCATGACGCTTTTAACCAAGAGTTGCATCGAGAAAGACTGTATGATCTTAACGCTTTGAAAGAATTAATTCAAACAAATCTTCCACTGTTAAATGAACAACAGAAGTATGTATTTGAAACTCTTATAAAAGTAACAAATGATGAAACTGGAGGGATTTACTTCTTAGATGCACCTGGTGGTACAGGAAAAACTTTTTTGATTTCATTAATATTAGCAACAATTCGCTCACAAAATAAAATTGCACTTGCACTCGCTTCGTCGGGAATCGCAGCAACTTTGCTTGAAGGTGGTCGAACAGCCCATTCAGCACTAAAATTGCCATTAAATATGCAAAGCAATGAAACTCCAACCTGCAACGTTTCGAAGAACTCTGCAATGGCAAAGGTTTTGCAGCAATGTAAATTGATTGTTTGGGATGAATGCACGATGGCACATAAAAAATCTTTGGAGGCTTTAGACAGAACCTTAAAAGATCTACGGAGCAATAATAACCGATTTGGTGGTGCAATGATTTTATTAGCAGGAGATTTTCGTCAAATATTGCCAGTGATTCCACGATCAACGCCAGCTGATGAACTCAATGCATGTCTAAAGTCCTCCAATTTGTGGAAACATGTCAAAGTACTTCATTTAAGCAAGAATATGCGTGTCGAGTTGCAAAATGACCAATCTGGAAACATATTCTCTAAACAACTCATTGACATTGGTAATGGCAAATTTCCTATAGACATGTTGACTGGCTGCATTAACTTTCCTCAAAGTTTTTGTCAGTTAACTCGATCAAAAGATGAACTTATTCAGAAGGTGTTTCCAGATGTTTCTCAAAATTACAGAAACAATGATTGGTTGAGCGAACGAGCTATACTGGCTGCAAAAAACATAGATGTAAATGAATTAAATTTCAAAATTCAAGAACAAATTACAGGCGAATTGAGGATATATAAATCAGTTGATTCGGCTACTAATCAAGATGATGTAGTCAACTATCCACCGGAATTTTTAAACTCGCTAGATTTGCCAGGATTGCCACCTCACAATCTTCAATTAAAGGTTGGATCGGTGGTTATAATGTTGCGAAATATCAACCAACCGCGTCTTTGCAACGGTACACGGTTAGCGATAAAAAAATTACTTAACAATGTGATAGAAGCAACTATACTCAAAGGAAAGTATAAAGGAGAAGATGTTCTCATACCGCGCATCCCAATGATTCCGACTGATGTGCCATTTGAGTTTAAACGACTACAGTTTCCAGTGCGGCTTGCTTTTGCTATGACTATAAACAAGTCCCAGGGGCAATCATTAAGTGTTTGTGGTATTAATCTAGAAAACCCATGTTTCTCACATGGTCAATTGTATGTTGCCTGTTCCCGTGTTGGAAAACCATCAGATTTGTTTATCTATGCGCCAGGTAATCAAACAAAAAACATTGTATACCACAAAGCACTACAATGATAATAATAATAATTATGATTCACTTGATTAACAATAAAGCGATTACTTACTTTTAAATCCTTATATAAGTTTTATTTAATTATATTTTTTATTCACAACGCCCTATCACCAGGCTGACGGTTCTGTTCAGGAGAATTTTTTAAAATACGTAGGCACAAAAACCGCAACATTACAAATCTTTTTGACAGGACGAAGTCTGTCGGGTCAGCTAGTGATATATATAAAAGGGGGGACAGGGGGGAGCCCTGAGGGACGCCGGCCGTGATAGACCGAGATGTCGATAGGGTACCTTCGTGCCTGAAACGAAAGGTCCTACCGCTAAGGAAGGAGGTAATTAAACGAACAAACCGATCAGGCAGGCCTAACAAGTATAACTTGTATACCAGCCCGTCGTGCCAGACCTTGTCAAAGGCCTTGGCGACATCAAAAAAGACTGCCACTGTCTTCCTCCTTTTGGGGTAGAATCCGTCTAGTGCGTATTCCACTATACGGTGTACCTGTTGGGTACATGAGTGGGCGGGTCGAAAGCCGAATTGATGGGGGATAGCTATGCCGCTGTCGAACAGATGATCTTTCAAACGAGATTGCATCGTTCGCTCGAATAGCTTGCCCATTGCCTTGAGTAGGCTAATTGGTCTGTGGCTACTAGGGACGTTGAGGGGTTTACCAGGCTTTGGTATGCCTATTACGATAGCCTCTTTCCACGCAGTGGGAAAGTGACATAGATCGTAACAAGCATTAAAGATGACTGTGAGAACGGTTAGCACTTGGATGGGAAAGTGCTTGAGCGTCTTGTTAGAAATGCCATCGGCACCCGCGGCCTTTCTAACCTGTAGCTTCTTGACGTGCGAAACAAGTTCGTCCGTCGTAACCGTTATGGGAGGGGCCGTGAGAGGGAGAGAGTTCCTGTTACGGAGTTCTTCCTCTACTGACCGGAGATGCGCTGGGTCGCATGGTTGTTTGGAGGGGGAGCACTGATCAGAGATGCTGTCAGCGAAACATTCGGCTTTTTCCTCGTCTTCGAAGGCTATAGTGCCATCTGGACGAGATATAGGGGGGACGGTTTGCACTACGTCACTACGAAGGGCTTTCGCCACTTTGTAAAACGCTTGGTGCGACGGAGATATGTCTTGCATTAGAGTGCCCCATTTAGCGTTCCTCAGGTCTGAGAGTTTGGATCTAACGAGCCTCTGCAGATAGTTCGCGTCGGCTCGGTTAGAGGGAGTGGGGTAACGCGCAGCCCTTCTAAGCGCTGCGTTCTTAGCCTTTATCGTGTTTCGGATATCCGCCGGCAGCTGTGCCCGCCTAGGCAGGTTGACCACCTTCGTATTATCCTCCACAGACTTGGTGACTAAGCGTGTGAATGAATTTACTGCTTCGTCGATCTTCTCCCCGCTATTCAGCGAGTCAGGAGAGAAAGCAAAAGGAGAGTCGGGCTCGTCAATCGCAGAGGCGAGAGACCTAGTGACCTTATCCCAGTTAACAAAAAGCTTGGTGGGAGGGGCTGACGGTTCGAGCGGGCCTAATACTATGTGTACAGGTCGGTGGTCTGAGCCCAGGTCGTGTAGGGTTTCTACAGACCTTAAAGGTAGATAAACACCCTTCGTCATAGAAAAGTCTAAGACGTCTGGTGCGTAAGCGTTGATGCTAGGATAGTGCGTGCAGTCATATGGGCTGATAACCTCCAGCTCAAATGCTTTCGCAATTTCTAATAAGGCTCGACCGTTTGTGTTTGTGGTCCTACAATTAAAATCTTTGTGTTTAGAGTTGAAATCTCCAAACAAGATGACGTGATTACCTAGCGAGAGGAGTGCTTCAAAATCACTTCTCAGGGCGAGGTTACCCGACGGTATATATACGGATGCTATGACTAGGGTTTGGTGACCTATCATAGACAACCTACATATAGTTGCCTCCATGTTGGTGAGTGACGGAGTGTCCATGGGCGAGCAGTGTAGCTCCTTTCGGAAATAAATAGCTGTGCCACCGCCATTATGGCCTGTGGCTCTATCATTTCTGAGTAACGAGAACTTGGGAATTGACAATCCTTTCAGGGAAGTGGGTTTGAGCCACGTTTCCTGGATAAGGAGTAGGTCAACCCCAAGATTCTTGACAAACTCCCTGAGCTCGTTGACTTGTGGTCTGAGGCTTCGGGCATTAAAAGAAACCAACGACAGTCCCTTAGGCTTGATGCGACCCGTAGTGAGTACGAGTGTAGCTGGCGTGCTAGGTGCGTGTGTTGTGTGTGTGTTTGTGTTGGTGTCCATGTTGGTGTTAGTGTGTGTCTACCTAACTACCTATTGGAACCCTAGTTTGTTGAGAAGTGTTGCGTGTTCGTCGAGTAGTAACACCAAGGCGATGGGATCCGTGTTCTCACGGATCTTGCGGGCGAGAACTTGAACCTCCGCTATACTAATTCCGCTCAATGCGCTACGGATAGCACCTAATGCGCTGGAGGGGGCTCCTGAGCCTATGCCGTGTTGGAAGGAAGGAGAAGGAGTGGGGAGGAGTGCCGGTTTGGGCGGCACTGGTGCCACCTTCCTCGGGCCCCATGCTAAAGCGGGCCTAGTACCCGCAACGACAGGGGTACTTTCCTTTGCCGGGAGGCTCGGGAAGTTCCTTTCCGTTGCAGGGGGAGGGACAGGTTTGGACCTAGGTGCCCTAGATTCCCTAACCTTGTTTGTTTTGCGCTGGGGGGCGCGGGGGCAGCCCATATAGTTGGCTGTGTGTCCTGTTTGGAGACACAGCACACAGGCGGGGGGAGAGGGAGAGTCCCTTGTGCGGGCACACTCCTTTGTGAAGTGCGGGTCTAGGCACTTCACACACCTAGGGGGAGCCGTACAATTCGCCGAAGCGTGACCGTACAGTTGGCATCGGTGGCACTGCCCCGGGGAGCCGCGTCGGTGCGGTACCTCGACCTTAAGGCCGGAGAGTCCGCACACGACTAGAGATTTTTCAAGGCGGAAGATATCCCTCGCCTTGTGCTCGACGCCGCTGGTCAAAATGACCATGACGAGCGAGACGGGACGGCCGGAGCGGCTCTGCATTTTATGCACAGCCTCGGCGGGGAAGCCTTGGCCAACGAGGTCGTTGAGGACGGCCTCGTTGGACAGTTCTTGCTGGATACCGCGAATCACGGCCCTCACTTTACGCTCCTCAGGGAGGGCGTACGTGTGATAGGGCACGTGAGAAACTGTGAGGTATTGCGTAAGACGACGGAAGTCGTCGACGGTAGGGACGTCGATTTTTATAGCCACCCCTGTGTTGGTGGCGCGGGAGAAGTTAATTTTCTTCTCCGCGAGGGTGCGGGAGAGCGCATCCCACTTGGTCTTGTCCCTTAGGAAGACCGGTGGGGGGGGCTTGACTTTAGCGGGGAGGGGGGCACAGCGTGAGGCTGGCTTCCCTGAAGTGGAGGGCGCGGTTAGGACGGGTGTCGGCGTGGCGACGGTGTCCTTCGCGGATTGAGTAACCTGCGACTTCTGCAAAGGTGCATCGGTCACCGGGGGAGGGGGAGGCATAGTCCCAGCGGGGGGGGAGGTCGTGGATCCTGAGCTCGCGAGTCTGGCCTTTCGCCCGGCGCGACGTGCCTTCTTGCCCTTTTTCACTAAGGAAAAAGAGTGCGTGTCTGAGTCGCTATCTACCAAAGTAGATACCGGTGAGGGGGAGGCGGAGCGCTGTGAAGCGGTCCGCTTGGCGTTGGGTGTGAAGGACTCAAAGTCCATGTCGTTGTCTGAGTGTGAGTATGTGTGTGCGTGTGATGGTGTCGCGGGAGTGACGAGCGCGGGTGATAGTGTCACGTGCGCGGGTGTTGTTGACGCGTGTGTAAGTGGTGTCGCGGTGGTTAGTGTCACGAACGCGGGTGCAGGGGTCACGGCCGCGGGTGTCTCTACCTCGGGTGTTGTTGTTATCGTGAGTGTCTTTGTTATGCGTTGGCGCATTTGAATTTTGAGTGCGTTGTAGAACATGACGATCTCCTTTGTCATAGGGACCTTAAGAGAGTCCGCAGCCATGTCCATCTCATCATAGAGATTGTCCATGTTGCGGGCCTGCGTCCCCCTGCGCGAGCAGGGAGCGCTTACGGGGAGTAACAAAGGGAACTACTATGACCGGCGCCCTATTGGTCGCGGGCCTTCCTTTCCCCAAACGGCTACCCCTTTTATACAAATTTCTTACATTATTTTGGCGCTGTCTCATTAGTCGGCCAATTAAGGTAACTACTTTTTAACCAATAGGAATTCAGCAAGCAATCCGTTTACTGTAGCTTAGGTAGCGCGCAGTATTACCGGAACGTGGGACCTTATTTTTTGCTTGTTGAAATCCTACTGCAAGTTTATAAATTTTTATTTAAAAACCTATTATTTTTCTTTATTAATATAAAAACATGATATAATTTGAATATTTAACAACTTTATAACTTAATCTAACATTTTTAAAATATTCTAAAAGTGCCGTCGGGCGTAAACTGTGAGAAATCTTTATATAAATGCTAATAAACCACTAAAAACTTATGTTAAAGTAGTATTTACACAGTATTATTGCTATATAAAGACATTATTTACAAAAAAACTAATTAAAACAGATATATTCACTTATTATTTTAAAACTGTCTTGTACACAAATTCACTGTAAAAGTCTATCTCGCACACTATAAGTTCATTATACATGTTATTTGTAGCACTAGTATTTAAGTCCAGAATTGTTTTTTCAACATATTATTATCCATGTGTTCAACGTGCAGCTCAGCAAGTTGTGCCTTCATGTTGGACACATTATTGTTTACAAGTTGAATTTCTTTTTCACAATCGACACGCTTTGCCAGCAGTTGGGCAACCTCCTCCCTACACTGCTTCAACAATGCATGCTTCAATTTGTTCTCCATGTCTCTGGTAGTTGCTTTGCGGGTCAACATGTTCATTATTTGTTGTGAACTACTTAGCAACCAGACACCTGGAAAGGTTAGAAATGTGAGCACAGTGGTAGAAAGAAATTAAAAAAGCAGTGTAGAAATAGAATGGGATGAATGTAATAGATATAATTTAAAACTAAATTTAATGTAAAGTCCTTAAAGTTGCTGTTAAATTTAACTATGATTAGAATGAATCGAACTACCAGGTTAAATAGATGCTGTAAATAATTTATAGTTAACTTAAATATAATATTTTATTATTTACTTAAGTATGTAATTTTCTGTTTGTTTTAAAGTAGGTACAAAAAGCGATATTTGGGAAGTCTATCTCTTAGTTATAAAGGTTTAGTTATGTAGTACATTAAGCAATAATCAATGATAAATGCGCAGGAGCAAAATCAAAGGGACAACAATTTGTTAGGAATCAGAAACTAAGAACAGAACTGGTTATATTAAAGGCTCAGTCTAATAAGAGTTATATAGGTGTGTTGTTGGGAAATGTAGGATTAATGGTTCAAATACTCGCCAGGTTTAATGAAGTTTTCTAAATATTATAACCGTTGAATTTGTAGTTGACAGCTCCTCCTTTTTGGCAAACCTTTTTCCCTTTGGCTGGGTCAATAATTCTCCTGACAAACAATGTATATCCTTTCACTACTTATATTATCACAATATAATGTGCCTTTTTGGTTTTAAAACAATTTAAATTTATAATTTTTTATTAAAATTACGGAGTTATTATCTTTTATATTATAGGAGGGATACTTGGCTTACTAATACCACGCTGGCCAGACGTATTGGTATAGGGTTTAATTTCAAGTATTCCTTCTTTTTATTTTGTAAATATAATATTCACGTATAGTATCTTAGTCGGTTTTTACGACACCCATAGGATGAGATGGAGTGGTGACATATTGTATTATTACTCCGTCACCATACGGAGAACCACCGCGCGGTATAAACAACAATAACTATAACGCGGTTACTCATGTGTCAAACACGGCCACTTTACGTTGAGATAATGTTCGTGGTTCGAACAATGCTCTATCGCGTGTGTATTTCATTGGCTCTAGACATATTTCATGGGGTACTACTTAATGCCGCGAAGGTCTGTGAAATGGATTCAATGATACTTCAAACTTTCACTACTTATAAGCATGCTACCCTTAAAAGAATAAAACTGTGTTAAAAACTGTAAGGTATTGTTTTGAAAGTCGCTATTAAGTAATCTGTGGTGTTATCCTTTCTACCTGAATGTTGCGAAGACTTCAAAAGTTTCAATTATATTTTTAAACTTTTGAACTTATTGGATTATTAAACGGTATACTTAAGTTCCTAGTTTCATTCCGATATAATATGTCGTGTGGAAAACCCTTTAACCTGAACATCATTGATAAGGTGACATTTTTTTTCCGTTGTTTGCATTCTTGACCTATAACGTACAATTGCTACTTACTAACAAGTACTAATTTACACGCATTTAATCAAATATTTATATACAATAAAACAATAACAAAAAAAGGACCAAAAAATAAAAGGTTCATCATCATTATCATTATCATAACAGCCCATCAATGACCCACTGCAGGGCTTCCTCCCGTAATAAAAGGTTACTCTGTCTTAAAGTACATAATGCATTTCCATCCGGATACACAGAAAAGTTTACAAACCCTTTAAAAAAAATGCAATTACTTTGTGTAGCACACCTGCGAATAAAAACCTATGACATTTAGGTCATGCATACAAAGTTAGGTTAGTGTCGACTTCTAAGCCGCTGTGAATACATTTAATGTATTTTGTAGAACAAAATTTAATTGAACCATCAGTTAGTTGCTCCAAATAAAATTAAGATTACATTACATAATTTAAATAAATAAACCTCACACATTCACACATCGCCACCTAGTCCCAAACTAAGCATAGCTTGTACTATGAGTACTCGACAATGGATAAGCATACTTAAATACTTTTTTTTTGTAAATACATACATACTATACAATAGATAACACTCAGAGCAATGCAAACAATTATGCTCATGCACACAAAGGTTTGCATTAAGCGGGAATCGAACCTGAGACCTCTAGTAGCCATGTAATACACTGACTGCGCCATAGAGGTTGTCCAATTTATGCATACATTGTTGGTCATAGAGTCGAATGCGTAATTTCCGAAGACGCTGGTTCGAATCTTGTCTCCCGTATCAATTTTTTTTTCCACTGTCTTTAATTCTTAAGATTAGACATTTTAAAATTAGGTTAAAGAGACATTAATTTGAGATATGAGGCAAAAATACGAGTATCATTAATTAACTAACCATCAAAGTGAAAAGACGCTTGACAATGTAGGTACGTGTTTCCTAACATAGTCGTAATAAAACAATACGGGTAGGTAACACAGGTGCTGTAGCTGCGGGACAAAAATCTCCTGATTTTTGGGCCTTTCGTAAAGGTTACGAAATGAATATTTCAACAGTTCAGTGTATTCACGGAATACATAACAGGGAATTGAGCTCGGCAAACAAAATGGAAGTTTTAAAGTACCTATTGAAGCCTTACAAATTTGTTTAAAATTGTTGCGAGAGGCTGTTTTTCTGTAAAACACGTGATCGCGGTTTCTAAATGCATCATTAAAACGTGCTTTAAGGTCATTTTAATTCACGTGACCTTTTGTTAAGAGTTTGCAAAGTAACTACTGCTACAACAACCTATAAACAAACAATGAAGTGTATTTTAAGTTACTAGAGAAAAATGACGCACACTCTGGTTCGAATGAAAATAACTGTTTAGAAAATTGATATTATAACTCCTGAGCATTTAGAGCTTGGTAATTACTAACTAATTTAAGATCTTATCGCGAGATGTAACTAATGTTTTCAAGATATTTGTGTTAAATATTTATATTTAAGACAAACATTATTTATTTGAATACTTAGTTTAAACTTTTGGTAAGGCTCCACTTATAAATTAGAATCAAAATAATATAAATAATAATTTGCTTAATAAAAAACCAGAGCCAGATCTATGTATGGTACACGGTTATCATAGGCAATATCGTGAGAGTTAATAGCAGTAAATAAAGCCTTCAAAGTCAAAGGCCTGTAATAAAAAAAAATTCCAACTAACAACCATTTCTTTACTAAGGTTGTATACAAAAACCATTTATTTTAAACAAAAATGTAATAAAATTACAAATGTTTTTTAAATGCAATACCTTTACATTGTTTAAAAGTTTTTTGTTTTTTCCTCTGAAAATTACGCTGTGTAGACCCTAATTTACCTAATTTACGAACACCTATGATTGAAATGGAAAAAGGTTGACATTGGTAAAAAGATCGGAGGACAATAACTGTCCATTAAATGTTTCATTAATGTCTATTAGACAATCCGATTTTGAACTTGGAAGCAATAACACATATGAAATGCACCTCAATATGAAGATTTTGTATTCATTGTTTTATATAGGTATGTTTTTTTAAAAGACAATTCCTATACTAGGGATATAAGTCCTATGTCGCGGGGACTTTTAAACATATTAATTAAACTAGATTTAAGGAACATTCACGTTGAGGTTAATTTTGTAGAGAACATAAATTTACAAAATCGTATATGGCACACGACTGCTGCGCGTTATTGCCTTCGACTCTTAATACGAGTAGATCCTTTGGATTAAATGAGATAGTGACAATCTCTAATTCTAAATCTGTCACTGTTAGACATAGGTCTAACTAGGCCGTCGGTCTATCGTGTGAAGGGTCTCCCCACCCAGCGTTTTCTAGTACGGTCGCCATTCTAAAACCTTTCTGCCCCAACGGCTGGTTCCTCGCGATATGACGCTTCAGACAACTAAAAAGACGAAGTTAGAATATGAGAAAACTCTATTGAAAATGATAAATGAACAGCAAATTAATTCTCAGTATTCTAAATATAAATTCATTAAATTGTATAATTTTAAATTCACGCCATGTAATACGTTTCACTAAATGTTGAGTACAATGATGCATTAATGAGGACTTGTACATATTACACCGCTGTCAATATCTACTTTGATATTATAATATGATTGAGTATTGTAAAGGCAGGGTTACCAACGTGACTATACTCAATCATAATAGATTATCTAGTTCCGTACAATTAGAATATAGGTCGTATTATTAGCTGTTATAGGTAATACTGCAATATTCTGATGCATAATTTGTTTGATTAACAAATACTATTATTTCAATTAGCTGATGTCGTTGACTATAATTATGATGCGTTATAAATGTACTTAACGCAATCACCTCCTACGACTATTCTAGGATTACGTACCTATTAGATACTGAAAAATCTGTTTTTTGTTTGTTGTACATCATCCCATTCCTGGGCAAAGGCCTTCTCTCCCTTTGATTTCCACAAATGTCGGTCCATGACCAATGAAGACCAGTTTTTTGTGCCCTATCTAGCACATCTCGCCACCTTCTACATGGTCTGCGGGGAAATGTGGCCAGCTCAGTCCCACTTCAGTTTGGCTGCCTTGTATGCAACATCAGTGATTTGTGTCTTGGCGAGCAATCTTGTGTTCCGGACTCTGTCCGTTAATTTTACACCTAGTATACTGCGCTACATGACTCGTTGGCAAACCCCAAGTTAGGACTTGAAGAATCATACTCAGGAATATAGTTTTTGTAAATTATGTACACGGTTATTCGTCCTGTCACAAGTTGGACCAAGGACCTAGTTAGGACGGCGCGAAGCAGATGTATGAGGGAGGCACATGACCTCTCAGTGTGAATATGTTTTGAGAAGGCATATGTCCAGCTGTAGACATCCAAAGGCATATCAGCCTATGGATGTCCACCACTCATTCCCAGAAGACACCTACAAGAAAGGCGTAAAAAAACATAAATAGCTGGTGTGGTGACACCATTATTATATCTATCACTACAAGGACACTTCTAAAAAATAATAAAAATTAATTTTGCTAAAAACGATAGGTAAAATATAACATACCATTGCTTTCTCATGCAGATCTCATGAATGTATATAAAAAGACGAATACGGGCACTGAGCCTTAAATGTTTGAATACTTTTTGCTCTTTCTTAGTATACAGAGACTTTCTTATAAACTATGTAGGAATAAAACGAATGTGTTGTACGCTGTTACATTATTTCGAAAAGAAAAAACATTTTAAACATATTCTTGTTTAGTAGGAAAAAATGTATATAGTAGCTTTTTATTCTTGTTGCTATGGTTGGTTTTAGTAATCATCATAACAGCCCATTAATGTCCCACTGCAGGGACGGGCCTCCTCCCGTGACGGAGGGTTACTTGGCCTACTAATACCACGCTGGCCAGACGGATTGGTATAGGGTTTAATTTCAAGTTTTCCTTCTTTTTATTTCGTAAAGATAGTAGTTACTGTTATTCCCTTAGTCGGTTTTTACGACACCCATGGGATGAGATGGGGTGGTGACATATTGTATTCTTACTCCGTCACCACACGGATGGTTTTAGTAATATGTAGATTTTATTATAAATAGTTTCTGTTTTACTTATTGTTGTATGCCCAGAAAAGAACAAAGTCATACTTAACGCCGCAACCATTTTCTACCATTCCACCGTAAGTTGTGGAGAGAAGAAGTTATGAGAAATGGGAAATTGTATTCTTCCTCCACCACACGGATGCGTTACTCTTATATTTGTATATTACCAACAATTAAATTACAGTATACTTCTGTAAAAGTAAAGTAATCAAAAACATAAAACGACAAACAAACTCCTTGTTAAACTTGATCTTGAGCCCCGACCTTGAGCGTTGACCTTCCAATAAAATTATAATACCATAGCAGTCGGAGTATTTACTGAGTGATAACAAAAGCCCCGGGTAAT
The DNA here is from genome assembly GCA_905475405.1 of Schrankia costaestrigalis. NCBI lineage: Eukaryota > Metazoa > Arthropoda > Insecta > Lepidoptera > Erebidae > Schrankia > Schrankia costaestrigalis. The sequence goes on along the minus strand of FR997825.1, from coordinate 17,879,844 downwards.
AACAGCAAGACCTTCTTTCAGGCACGTTTACTGATACTACAGACTTAGCCAACGTCACGTCCTATCAATACGCCTATTATTTTCATCGTGATTTGTCAGCGGAATAAATAACAATTATCTAGAACAAACAGAGCTTGTTCGTCTCAATAGTAAGTAGAAAGTAATCTTTTGATTGAAGTTAAGGCCTGTGTTCTACGAACATTAATATAGGCTTAGTAGTTATTTGGTCGGGACTTTGGTAAAGCATTAATAGAATCATTCAAAAAATCAGTTTAAAAAAGGAATAGGGAAATTATTCGAAAACTAACTGTTAATGTTTTATTATATCATCATCACCATAACAGCCCATTAATGTCCCATTGCAGGAACGGGTCTCCTTCAGTGACGGAGGGGCCTACTAATACCACGCTGGCCAAACGGATTGGTTGGTATAGGGTTTAATTTCAAATTTTTCTTCTTTTTATTACGTAAAGATAATATTCACGGATAGTCCCTCAGTCGGTTTTTACGACACCCATGGAATGAGATAGGATGGTGACACACTGTATTCTTACTCCGTCACTACACCGAGAATTATTATATGATTTTAGATAAAGAAAAATACTTGGTGTGAATAAACATTTAGTTCGACCATCACAGCGATGGCGACATAATGAAGTCTATCAATATACGAGCTTTTCATCAGACTCATGAAGCGTCATTAGTTTTCTTTGGACATTTATGTAAAAAAATGTCTAAACATGTAGAAAAATGTTTAATGCATTTATTATGATCTACATTCTTAAAAGCTAGATTATTAATAATTAAAAAATAATACCATTCTATTTTAAAATTTCTCGATGTATGAGTGTACATTTACGTATTGTAATTATGTATCAGAATAATTCAAGCCTCCTGACGTCTAAGAATTACTAATTAACGTGTTCTACAAAGTTTGTTTGCGTAACTTTGTCTACAACTTTTGCTTTGTACATGTGTAGCGGCTTTTGTAAGAGAAAATGTTATTAACAAATCTCAGAAATGAAGACGGATTTGTTACTTCGTGTATTTATAGTTTTTTATTTATGTTAAAAACTCTTTTTGTATTAAACTTTACTCTTTTGTTTTAGTACAGTGTCAGTAATTCAATTGTAACGTTCTATTGTCACTAAGTTACAGACGCAAAGTGTAACCAGTCCCATAAAAATGTAGATCAAACTAGGATATAATTTGGTGATTGGCAAAAGTATGTTCGGTGTAGTCGATCTAAAGTCTCTATTGCAATGACACCAACTAAATCTTGGATAATTAATTTGCGAACTCTTTTTTATTATATACTAGCTGATGCTCGCGCCTTTACCCTAAACTACTTACATTCCAAAATTCATCAAAATCCGTTCAGCAGTTTTGGCGTGAAAGAGTAACAAACATCCATCCATCTATCCTCACAAATATTTGCATTTATAATATTAGTAGGACTATTTAAATTTATTTTCATGTTACTTATTTTAATTGAGGTAGAGGACGAAAGATAGCATTCAGTAAAGGGGACCCCTAACACGTTATAAGGGGGCCTCCTTAAACCTACATCTAGGTTGAAAGTCCTGTGCAAGTTTTCCGTCCTCTATCACGCGATGGACCCGCCAACCGCACGGAGAATCCATGGAATCCTAAGAGCATATTATGCCTATAGGATTCTAGTAGGTCTTATATTAAGCGATCAATTATATTATGTAAGTACTAAAGATAGTAACGGAGGTCTTATAACGAAAATAGCTCAAATTCCAATTTACCAAGAAGTGGCGTATCTAAACTAAATAATATTGTTCCCGTAATTTTCCTAGGTACAGACTTCTCAGGGTTCTCGGAAGTAAACGATAACTTAGTATTGCTTGTTATTCCAATAAGACAGCATGCACCTACTATTGTTACTTCTTACAATTAAAACAAAAATGTTTCGAATTTAAATAATGCAACTTAACACAACTTAACAACTGTTTTGTGGAACAAGCCCGCTGCGGCGATATTTCCGGACCGTTACGACTTGGAGAGCTTCAAGAAACGAGCGTAGTCCCTTTTTAAAGGTCAGCAACGTAGCTGTGATTTCTCTGGTGTTGCGGGTGTCCATGGGCGGCGGTGATCACTTACCATCAGGTGACCTGCTGGCTCGTTTGCCTCCAATTATATCAATATATATAAAATAAAAACACTCATGTTAAAAATGTTTGCTTTAGGTTTTTTCTATTGGTAAATTTTCACTGTTATCTTGAGGTAAATCAATGCTATAGTAATGGTAAAAAAAAAGATTGATGACCTTAGGCTCTGCAGCCGCATTCACTACCTCTTTGCAACTGACGCAGTATACTTACTACGAGTATGTTTTCTTTCAAAGTTGTACTAGTTATAAATTGAAGTTTAATTAATCCATAAAGTTATTTTCACCGTACTTTACTCTTTTTTAATAATTCTACTTTACTTTGTACTAAAAGCAATAACATAAAACAAATTTTAACAAGTCTAATTAGGTATTTGTAGTTTTCAAAAACTTTTCACGATAACAAAATTTGACAAGGTCAATTACTAGTTTTTGAAAACTTTTAACGAATTGACAAAACTAGTAATAAAGTTGCAGATTCGTGCAGTATCGTTAGCCGAGTGTGTCAGTGTTTTTATTTTGCACGAATGACAACCTTGAAATTCGAACAACAAGGTCAAAACATTTTTATGAGAAAGATATCAAATATTCTATTAAAAATGAAAATGTTCAATTCGCGAAGGGTAATCAATAACATGGGGGATTAGGCATCATGAGTACGTAAAAATAACGACATCATTAGCTCATCCCTCATCAATCTTCATAACCTATTTTCTAAACGTAAACACTAACATAATCAAGAAAATGTTGTAACATGAGTGAAAAGACTAGATTGCGCCGCATACGGGCCTGTCGCATGGTTTTAATTTTTTTCTATTAACCTGAACCAAATTGACTTTTAACTGACTCCAAATAGAAGTACAGGTTTCCAGTCTAATTAGTTTTGTTTTTTTTAAACAGTGTTATAAATAAATAGATATAAGTAAGTTTACCGATTCAGAAAAAATTCAAAGTAAAGGAATTTTTCTGTATCGGTATTAAAGACTGTTGTTGTCTAATCTCTCAGTCTTTTTTAATTTCAACTAATATTCTTATTTCTATGTTATTAAGAAAGTATACAATACCATTAATAAATAAGTTAAATATAATATGTGTTTATTGGCTACTTTATAAAATTTTCCTTATTATTTCCAATTTCCTGTTTTCCCTTGGAAGGCGACAATGAAATGTAGAAAGCTCATTACGATTCCTACGCAGCTTGTTACTTAGAACGTGTCGTCGTTAAATTTATTTTTACATAAGATTTTATTGAGAATTACTTTTTAACCCGACTATAAAAAAAGGAGGTAACGAAGGCGGTTGTAATTTCTTAATGTTTGTTTTCTCGATTTGTAATTACCATTTGGGTAATGGATTTTTAGTAGTGCAAGCTGCTTAATTAGAGAAAAACCAAGGCACCTTATAACAATCCTTCTTCCCCAAAGACCATTATCCTGACCTGGATTCATAACTTACTATCAAACTACAGATATAGTATATTCATGCTGGTATAGTATACCTTCTTTTGCTATTCATACAATAAGTTACAATTAAAAAAGAATAAAACAAAGCACTTCTTTTTTACACTCGATAGAAACTAACGAGAAGTGAAATACACTTCTCATCAAAAAAATCGAAACAGTGTGCAAGTTTGTGTTTTGTAAGGATTATCTGACAAATGTGTATATTTAGGAATATGTGTTATATATCATTTAATAGGGAATTTAATGAGGTTTTTAAATATTGATGTTAATGTTCTAAATTCAAATTAAATTTTAAGATTTCTTATTTTGTTTAACAAGTGGTTTTTACCCTGTACGTAGTTTGACGGAAATTGATAAAATTACGCACGTAAATAAACAAAAAGCTAGGAAACGTTTATTTAATAACTCGGATACCATCCCCGCTCTCTCATTACTGCTTCTGTACGGTTTTTCATCGATCGGATGAGAGTCACGATCAAAAACAGTGGCGCTCTATTCCATTCCTCTTGGATTGCATTTTAAACCTGGCTAAGTGTTTTTGAGGCATGCTCTTTTACACTAATTCGTCTTTTTTATTCCTCCCATAGATGTTTAATTGGATTCATGTCCGGGCTTCTTGCTGGCCAAGCAATAATAGAGATATCGACTTCAGTAACATAATCTCTTACGACGCTTGCGGTGTTTGCCCTAGCATCCTTGTACATAAATGTCAAACCGGGGTCAAATAAATGTGCATAGGCCATCACAAGAGATTCAAGATACTATTTGATGTACCTATGACTGTTAAGAAAGGGCAGACGGGACCCAAACACAAAGACAAACTCTGTCTTGTCGTTGCCACTAATTTCTCCTCGAACAGTCCATGAACCGCCACCATGGATGGCCTTTTCTTTTAATCCTGCATGGTGCAAATCTTTCTCCATCACTTCTGTAGACCTTAGTCCTTCCATCGTTAACATACAATACAATTTTGCACTCATCAGAAAAGAGGAACTTGTTCCCCTAGATGTATGACCAATTTAGGTAATTACGTGAAAAGTTAAGACGCGCTTTTCGATAGTCTGCAGCTAATTTATCCCTATTTGCTGGCTTGTACGGTACAAACCCACGTTTCTTGAACCTTCTTTTAATTGTAGAGTCACTTGCAGCCACCATTGGGTCATCATGAAGCTGCTGCTGCGGTTGAAAGACATTAAGGCGTAGATTTTGTAAGAAAGGTGTTACTATAAATCGATCTACTCGGTCAGAAATTACCTGTTTTCTGCCAGATATCCAACGGCGCGTAAACAAACTAGTCTCTTGATAGCGTTTGCAGATTCTAAGAAAAGACGACCGGCTAAGATGCAATCTTTCAGCCGTAATAACCTGACTAAGTCCAGAATTCAGTAATGCCACCACTTGGCGGTTTTTGCGGGTAAACATCGCATGGACGCAGTAATAAGAGGAGCGAGGAACTCTGGGTGCACGATACGGGTTATTAAATAAACGTTTTCTAGTTATTTTTTTCATTTACGTGCCTAATTTTATCAATTTTCGTCAAACTACGTACAGGGTAAAAACGACTTGTTAAACAAAATACGAAATCTATGAAAATTTAATTTGAATTTAGAACATTAACATCAATATTTGAATACCTCATTAAATTTCCTATTAAATGATATATAACACATATTCCTAAATATACACATTTTTCAAATAATCCTTACAAAACACAAACTTGCACACTGTTTCGATTTTTTTGATGAGAAGTGTATATTATTCCGAAGAATTTCTTGTCCAGTTGTACAGGTATTTGCTTTTATTGAAAAGTTTTAACCGTCGCGTCGCGTCGACCAGATCGGGAATAAAACTTCTTCTGTAAAATTTAATGAGCGTTCTTATTCGCTATCTCGAGATAGAGCGATTTATTTCGTAGCAACTGTAAGTGTAATTCTGAATTCAATGTTTTGTAAGTATCGGTAAGAAACTAAGAATATTGTTCGTCTGCTACCTACTGTTGTATAATCAGTGAGTAATTCAGGAAGAAAAAAGTTGTTATCTAAGTCAGATATATAATATGTCTATTTAGAATATAACATTCTTCTTAATTTTTACGGTACCTTCGGGAAAAGAGTTTAGGATCACTTACCACGCGTTTTGGAGTTTCATATAAATATGTTAATGCAATTAAGTAAAACTCACAGATAGTTCCTTAAAATATTAAAATGGTGCTTTCTTGGTCGACAAAGCCAAGGACTTGAATTCAAATCATTCAAGTCTTAGGCATTGCCGGGAAGGCAGTTATTTCATTGATGGTTCCTGGACATTTTAGCGTTTTTTTGAGTTACGATATTAATTTCTGGAAGAAAGGTTGGAAAGTAGGCGGAATAAGTTCCATTAAAGAAACCATTGGTATAAGTATTCAAACAGATCAAACAAATCTGTCTGCTTAGAAACGTCCTCTTCACGATAAAATTCAAGTTACTTTTGTTATTTACCTTAACTTTCGTAAAATAAATAATAAATAAATAAAATCATTTTGCGGTGACTGGCTTTTATGAAAGTCCTAGTATGTACATACCAAAATCAATATTTAATACATTTTTACTATTCAAATATTGGATATTACTGTAACATACATTAATGAACAGATTAATTGAATCCCGAGCCCGCATTTTACCAGCAGTATATTACTAAAATAGACACCGTTAAATTGATAGGCCTAATGGGATTAATGTATACTAGTCAATTTTATAAAATAAATCTGATTGAGCTGTGGTCCCTCTTTAATTATATTTTTTTTTCATCGTTATTTCTTTTAGATTGTGATGTTTTTGATTTTATCTAAACATAGTAAAAAATAAAGTCGCTTTTTCTATTCCTATGCCCTTTATCTATATTCTTAAATCTTTAAAACTACGCAACGCATTTTGATGCGGTTTTTATTAGATAGAGTGATTCAAGAGGGTGGTACTCGTATGTAAAACACATGTATAATAGAGAAACCAATATAAATTTAGAGATTTCTAATAAAGCTATACTTAAACGTTGTATAAGGACATTCTGTAGTAGGTGCCCGTGCGGAGGCGGGGCTGTTCGCTAGTTAATTATAATTTTATAATTTATAATGTATTCATACTGTTGTAAATAAAATTTGTTCGCACCATGGAGATGCAGTAAAAATACATACTCGCTAGTTCATATATCATTAGGTGAGTGTCGTAAAAGCCAGCCATGTATACGTGCTGCAGTGGTACCGGATTAATAAGCTATTATAACGAAATAAAAAAAAACGTGACCTCCTAATAAATAAAGAAAAAGCAAAGAATTTTCTGGACTAACAAATGAGACGAGAATTGTACAATAATATAAAAATGTTTATCTAAGATTGCAAATGCTTGACTAATTTCAAACATTGACACAATTTCGTCAGATTGGCACAGTTTCCATTTAAGATGATCTACATTCAATATTAAATTTCGAACCGGCCTTTGTACGAAGCAGATAGATATTTTATAAGGTCGTGAGGCAATAAAGCTAAAAATTTGTGCCGACAGAAACATGTCGAATGACAGGTCTTGGAGAAGACATGCACGGTATGATAACAACGCATATTGCATGTAAAACGACGAAGTATATTGCCACATTGAGCTACGTATCTCACGCATATTACAGAATGTAATATTAAGTTGGGAAAATCAAGAAGCTACACGAACTTCGCTCGAGGTACTCGCCTAAATAACGTTTTCTGCGATTGTTACATTCTTTCTGTATTTTTATGAGCTAGATTTATTTTTATACGCTGATTTATATTATAATCAATATTATATAATATTATCATTAAAGGAGAATGTTTTTTTTTACTACGAGCTTTGGGCTAAAATAAAAATTGCTGCCTCCACGTTTGTAACCATTGTACGTTGACTTATACCATTGAGCTTATTACATGTTTAGAGAATCAACAAAATTCGCCCCACAGAAATCTAGATATCAGCTGTTCAAAAAATTAAAAGCCCTGTGGCACTCCAAGCAGTTATCTACTAAAAAGTTAGTCTGTCCCCAGGTCACCAGCTAGGTTCATTACAAAGATTGATATGTAAACAACATTTTCTTCTATGGAACCAACAAAATTCGTCCCACAGAAATCTAGATATCAGCTGTTCAAAAAATTAAAAGACCTGTGGCACTCCAAGCAGTTATCTACTAAAAAGTCAGTCTGTCACCAGGTCACCAACTAGGTTCATTACAAAGATTGATACGTTAACAACATTTTCTTTTAAGAATCAACAAAATTCGTCGCACAGAAATCTAGATATCAGCTGTTCAAAAAATTAAAAGCCCTGTGGCACTCCATGCAAAAGTTATTTACTAAAAAGCCAGTCTGTCCCCAGGTCACGAACTAGGTCTATTACAAAGATTGATACGTAAACAACATTTTCTTTTAAGGAATCAACAAAATTCGCCCCACAGAAATCTAGATATCAGCTGTTCAAAAATAAAAGCCATGTGGCACTCCAAGCAGTTATCTACTAAAAAGTCAGTCTGTCCCCAGGTCACCAACTAGGTTCATTACAAAGATTGATACAAGCAACATTTTCTAACGGTAATAACTGGTTGTTAAGAGGTAGGGTACAATCTACGCATACCCGTTTTTTTTTTTTTTGTTTCGCTGGGGTAAAATGCCTACGCATCCCATGGTATGTGGGGCTCCCAGGGGGTTAAGCAATCCCCAGCAAGTGTACCCACTAAAAGTCCCCAGTGGCACTCCTTCATCGCCTACTTGGAGGGGGCCGGGGAAACCGGCAGAGCCTTTGCGTCCAGTCCCCCTCCGGCGATCCCCGCCGTTACAGGCGGGCCCTATCTAGGCATACCCGTAGTCAAACTAATTACACACATATATATATATTCTCATCAATGCAGACAATATTGGGTTAGAAGCCATATGTCATTATTACTGCTCCTGGAAGAGTGGCAGACGTACGTTGGGAACATATTGTGCTCATGTTATATCTATTGTATAGTTCTTGGCATGTGCACGATACAGTATAGCATTAACCATCCAGCACAATCCATGGATAGTATCATGCCTAGATTGTACCCTACCTCTTAACAGCCAGTTGTAATAACTGGCTGTTAAGAGGTGCCACAGGGCTTTTATTTTTTGAACAACAGGTTTTGGTGGGGCGAATTTAGTTGATTCCTTAGAAGAAAATGTTGCTTACGTATCAATCTTTGTAATGAACCTTGTTGGTGACCTGGGGACAGACTGACTTTTTAGTAGATAACTGCTTGGAGTGCCACAGGGCTTTTAATTTTTTGAACAGCTGATATCTAGATTTCAGTGGGACAAATTTTGTTGGTTCCATAGAAGAAAATGTTGTCAACGTATCAATCTTTGTAATAGACCTAGTTGGTGACCTGGGGACAGACTGGCTTTTTAGTAAATAACTTTTGCAAGGAGTACCACAAGGCTTTTAGATTTTGAACAGCTGATATCTAGATATCTGTGGGACGAATTTTGTTGATTCTATAGAAGAAAATATTGTTTACGTATCAATCTTTGTAATGAACCTAGTTGGTGACCTGGGGACAGACTATCTTTTTAGTGATAACTGCTTGGAGTGCCTCAGGGCTTTTTTTTTTTTAATAGCTGATATCTAGATTTCTGTGGGATGAATTTTGTTGGTTCCATAGAAGAAAATGTTGTTTACATATCAATCTTTGTAATGAACCTAGTTGGTGACCTGGGGACAGACTTTGACTTTTTAGCCCAAAAAAAACATTCTCCTTTATTTTAGAAATAAAATGATTTGGAATTCTACTGCCAGATTTACGAGTTATAGTTTATCGTTTTACACTTTTGCAATAAAAAACTAGAAAAGCAATAAAACCTATGCTGACGCTCATATCAGCCAGACCACGTCCTATGCTGACCTGTTTAAAATATTTGCACGTGGTTGGCCCGTCTGAACTTTTTCTTTGCTCCTTTATTAAGACTCAAAGTAGAGACGGTTCGACATGGTGCCGGTCAAGTACCTTTTATTTTCTTTCACAATAGTTTGTGGCCATCTATTGGCTAAGATAATCGACGGGGAGGGATGTCGGAGTTTTTGTCAGAAAATACCACTTTTTCGAGATACATGTAGCGAAATAGTTCATTACTTAAGTAACTTAGGGCTTAAAATCGTTTGTACAGTCACGAGCAATAATATGTACACATTTTCGCATTTTGTAAACCAGTTATCTAAAGTTCTGCCAATCCAAAATTGAAAATTCGAAGATTAATTCAAAACTGTACGGAACGTCTTCTAAATTACGAATTCATTTTGATATTGTAATGTCTAGATAAACGTGCAGATAGTTTAGAAAATTTGAAAATGTGTACATATTATTGCTCGTGACTGTACAAGGCTTACCTATCATTTAATAAAGTCAGTGATATCTATTTCATAATTACGTTCAACTCGTGTTCGCGTAATTTAAATGACATTAAATAAAGGTACTTAAGCATTATTTTACGTTAAAATGTCCATTATAAGACATGACACAATAAAACTTATTATCAAAGTTCTTCAAAACTTTTTGTTTATTTAAGTTTTTGAATGTTTTTTTCGCACAATTATAATTAGAACGTGGCATTAACACTTCCTACCGATTGTTGTCGGACTTGGAGTAAAACCGTATTAATTTTCTGGTACAATATTTTTCATTGCGCGTCCCTGCAGTGGGACATTAATGGGATGTTATGATGATGATGATGATATTTTTCTTTAGGAGGAACAGGCACAAACAACAAAGAACAATAGTATGTTTTAGTTACACAAAAACAGTTACTATACTAAGGTTCAGTACCCTTGGAAGAGATGGAAGTATCCACTTGGCGCCTCTATGAGTTGTGTATACTCAAAGCGCTTGTAAGTGCGCCACTAAAGCAGAATTTGGGCTTTAGTTTTCGTATTTTTTTCTTTTAGTGTGTTGGTGTTTTTCTTTTTTTTTCTTTTCATCTTTTACTATTGGTTGCCGGCTGAACTTGAATGAACCAAGTCACAAACAATTGAGTAGCTTGTTAACACTTTGTTTTCTGTTGTAGTGTAGTACTACACACATCAAAAAAGTCTAAGCAACATGCATGATATTACAAATTTACCATTTATATTAATTTATTTTACCATTTATTTTAATTATAACGTTGTATTTTATTTTTAAAATAATATTTTTAGGGTTCTATGATGTAAAAATAACAGCTGTTTTCTTTATAAGTTCTTTTAATAACAGAAATTAACAATATTAGAATATACAGGTACATAAGAAACTAAACTTTTTTTTTACAAATTGAAATTTCTTAAGAAAATGAATTTATTGTGAAAGAATAGGACAATTTAATACAAAGTATGGCCTCCTCTGCTATTCAGAACTTGTCGGCAACGATTATTCATTGAATTAATGAGACTGTTTATGTCATCTTGCGGTATTCGCTCCCAATGGAATTGTAGCAAATCCTTCAGCTGTTGGGTTGTTGTCACTCCGTCAAAGTCCTTCAAAACACGTCTCTGGAGCATGTCCCATGCGTGCTCGATGGGGTTGAGGTCTGGCGATTGTGCAGGCCAGGGCAATACCTGGATGTTCTCCGTTGCCAAGTATTCACTGGTTCGCCGAGCTGTATGTGAACGCGCATTGTCATGCATTAACGTAAAATCGGAGCCAAAGGTTTGTGCAAATGGATGGACATAAGGTCTGAGAATATCCTCAACGTAATTTTCAGCGTTCATGTTTCCATTTACAAAAACGAGCTCAGTTCGCCTGTTCTTCATAATACCCGCCCATACCATAACTGTTGAGCCGCTGTATGGATGAACTTCCTGAACGCACCTGAGTCTTTCAGTATTTCCGGGTCGACGGTACACTCGCACCCTTCTTGTATCAGGCCTAAACCCGAATCGCGACTCATCGGAAAACATAATTTTATCCCATTGTTCCTGGGTCCATGTTATGCGTTCTCTACACCATTCATTTCGACGAGCGCGATTCCCGTGACGTATCGGTGGGCACCTGATAGGGCGTCGAGCTCGTAGGCCGTACTCATGCAGTCGATTTCGCACAGTTTGGGGACTTACATCAACACTTGAATTTTGTAGCCTCAAACTTATCTCTCGAGCGGTTAACATCGGCTGGCGTCTTGCAGTCAGTTGTATGTACCGGTCTTGCCGAGTGGTTGTACTCCTTTTACGGCCTGGATGCTGTTCAGCGGGTTCCCCTGTATTATTGTAGCGCTGCCAAAGACGACAAATAACACTTCTATGAATACCAAAATGTCGAGATACCTGAGATTGATTACTTCCCGCTTGCAACATCCCTACAGCTCTTTGCATTTCATCTGCCGTCAAATGACGTTGCTCCATGACGTAAAGAATATCTAACAATTCAATTTTGTCGCCAACTGTATTTAAATGGTTGGTAAAATTATAAAATCAAGACTAAAACGTAGCAATTAACATGCACTCAAATTCAAACAAATTCGCAGTCATTTGAATTTTATGAAAAAAAACAAAACATAATCGAAATTTTTTTTTTACAACCAGCCAGTATGTCATCAATAACAAAAAAGTTTACTTACCTATACACTTTGAGTGAGTAAATACTTAGAAATTAATTAATATAAATGGTAAATTTGTAATATCATGCATGTTGCTTAGACTTTTTTGATGTGTGTACTTTAAAACCAGTTAACTACCTACTCACCTGATATAAATAACCATATTTTGCTATCCATCTCTTTATTTTTAGTATGTATATTTGTGTTTATCATCATAATCATCATAACAGCCCATTAATTTCCCACTGCTGGGACGGGCCTCCTCCCGTGACGGAGGGATACTTGGCCTACTAATACCACGCTTGCCAGACGGATTGGTATAGGGTTTAATTTCAAGTTTTCCTTCTTTTTATTTCGTAAAGATAATATTTACAAATATTCCCTTAGTCGGTTTTTACGACACCCGTGGGATGAGATGGGGTGGTGACATATTGTATTCTAACTCCGTCACCACACGGACATTTGTGTTTATAAAAGTTATTATTTTCTGTTTTGTTTTCAACGGGTCTTCTCTAAATTTTTCCTCCGTTCCCCAATGAAATGAAAATAATTATGGTCACATATTCACCTAAAAAAATAAATTCCAATACCAAGCAGAACTTAAGTGCCATATATTTATAAAATGAATTAAATTCTAAACAACAATTACTCAGACTTGAATGAATGAATGGAATTCGATCAGTGCCTTCACTAGGTATGCTATTATTAGAGAGATAATACTGCAGAACGTCGTAGCACGGAATAAATCTCTTTACAACTATTGCATTTTTGCCGCGCCGGTTCGTGCAAGTTTCTCAATATAATATTAATGGTACAAATATTTTTTTCTTTTCTTATCAAACTACTACGTACTTACCTTATCAGAAGTTTGTAAAGAATAGAATGAATTAAAATAAACAAAATGCCTTTACCGCTTTGTACACGTGTACAGCATAATGTGATATCACAAATATTACTTAACGTTTCTAAGTGATAATACCCTATCATAAAACAATTTTTGATGAGTTGAAGGCGCGGAGTGTTCTGGCCGCGCCGCACGCGTTATATTGACGAACAGATCCAATATGCATCCGATGAAGAAGGGATGCAGAAGATCGCGCTGGATATAAACTTTTTGGAGTGGTCTTTCAAAAATGGACGTTTTTGACTGATACGATGATGATAAATATTGTGTTTATATACCTAGTACGTATAATCTTATTACACCAAAATCGTCGTGTATTTAAAATGGTAAGTAATAACGGTATGACTTCGATGCCAGGAGAACTTTATGCTTATTAACGTTTTGCTTAAAAATAAGTCTAGCGATGCACTATAAAAAGAAATTACAATTGTAATAAAATGGATTGCAAGTATCTCAGGATGTCGACAAAAAATATTGCTAAATGTGTTGGGAAGGCAAACGGTGCCTGTAACACGGCCAGTTATCAAGTAAGCTAACCTAACCATGTACTCATTGAAGTCTTTTTATCATTAACGACCCCTGGTCTGAGCCAATCTAGAAACCCCTGAAGTATATGTATGACCCCTAAACAGACATGAGAAGGTCATAGGGGAGTATAAAGCAAAAGTGAATCCCAACGCTTTAAAATCGAGCAAATAGTAGGTTTTATTCCGTAATATTATTGAATCTCTGCATGAATGCAAAGGGATTTCTCTGCAGGAAATTGTAAAATTTTACTTTGAATAAAATATTTGATTTTATTTACTTTATTTAACTTTGTAAGTTCATTTGTACACACATTTCAACGTTAAATAAAACGTTGTTGACGAATTCTGTTACACACGGCGAGTAAATGTATGTGCTCAGTGCAACTATTGGTTTACGAGTCTTTCAGTGAATTAATAAAAAACCGGCCTTGTGCATGTCGAGCTCAGGGTTCCATACCATTGATTTATGAAATTAAAGGCCTTTTGTTATTTGTATGATAGATTAAGCGATAATAAGCGGTTTACGATTTATGAGGTATTAAAAAAAACTACTTACTAGATATTCTCGTTCAAAACAATTTTCGTTGGTAGTTTTTATAGTAATGTACATCATACTTAATATGTTTTTTTTAATTTTTAATTTTCTTATTTTAGAAGTTAGAGGGAAGGGGAGACCAACTTTTTTCCACTTTGGAAGCGTCTGTCACGCAAACTATTCGTTTTAGAAAAAAAAAATTTAAAAACCGCAATATCATTTTTGAAGACTTATCCATAGACATACATGTGGTGGGCCACATGTATGGGTTTGATGGGAAAAAAAAAAGAAGTTTCAGTTCTAAGTATAGGGGAACCCATAATATTTATTATTATTTTATTATTTTTACATCAAAATCTTAAGGCGGTTTACAGAATACATCTATCTACTAAGTTTCAACAGTATAGCTCTTATAGTTTCGGAAAAAAATGGCTGTGACATACGGATGGACAGACATGACGAATCTATAAGGATTCTGTTTTTTGCCATTTGGCTACAGAACCCTAAAAATGGACATGATGGATTTCATTTTCTATAATAGACCGATAAATTTATTATTTCGCAAAGGTAAAATGCGTTGTGCGTTTTTCTGTCTTACCTGGTTTTTCAACCGACTTCAAAAAAGAGGAGGTTCTCAATTCGGTTGTATTTTTTTTTATTTTTTTATTTTTTGTGTTTGTTACCTGATTTCTCGAAAACGGCTAGACCGATTTGAAAAATTTTTTTTTTGTTCGCATGGGTATGCTTCCCATTTGGTCCCATTGTCACCAGATCTGGATCTGAATGACGGGATCCCAGAGAAATCGAGGGCATCTCTTGAAAATTGTAGGGACGCATTGTGTAAAATCTTGTCATACATGTGCATCTCTGACGTCACTACCAAATAATCAAGAGTTAGAACTGGTCAGATCCTGGAGACCACCAAGAGTCGAGGGAACACCTCAACGGCATATAGCAGCTACCTTGTGTTTGGGCTTATTTTAATTGTATTGATGAAAACTTTACACAACTTTACACAAACATGATCTGATGATGAAGAAAACTGAGGGTCGAGGAAACTTTTCAACGGTATATAGCAGCTACCTAGTATTTGGGCTTATTTAATTCGTATTAATGAAAACTTTACACAAACATGATCTTATGATGAAGACAACTGCAGAAATTTATTTAATACTAATCTTAGAAATTGTTATCAGCATGGTTTTTAACCGACTCCTGTTGAAGTCGGTTTTTTAATTAGAAAATTATTGTGTTAAATCTGTTCGTTATTTATCAGTCAGTTTTTGTTCGATACTCCTAATTTATTCAGGAAATAATTCGTTGCGATTTATTTCATTAAGCGTATTTATTAGTTTAAGTTATATTAACAGCTATATAGCTGGTCTAACAAATTGTTATATTATATTTTTTAATGTCAGGATTATGAATAATTTTAGTCAACTAAGCTTACACCAAACCAAACGACCAGTGTTCTACAAACAGCATACACAGGTTTTCTCTCCGTCAATGGAGAAGTCTATGTGTCTACTAAGGAAAATTGTTGGGAATGACTTGTCGTGGAACATATAGACTTAACTAGCGTCTAACCTAATCTATAGTCTTAAAAATCGCTTACCGTATCTGTTATACAGTTTACCTGCTGATATAAGAAACGAACCTAATAAAAATAGATTTTATAGATTATTTATCAAATATTTACTGTTACCTAATTTAATTATTAATTTGAAACTGTAACTGCTAATTTAGATTTTAGACTATAAGCCTTCCTATAACCTCATTAATAATTATTCATTATGTATTTAAGAGACTCCTGATCTCACAGATAAACAGGGTCAGCTGTTTTGTAAGAATAAAAGAAAACTGATTGTTACAAATCTATACTAATATTATAAAGAGGTAAAGTTTGTGTGTTTGATGTTTGTGTGTTTGTGAGACGTCACACATATATACGGGTTCATTGTTGTATATCTATTGAACCGATTTTAAAAATTCTATTATGTACCAAATTAATTTTATTGACGTAAATCGTATCAAACTTGTCGGAAACAAAAATAATCTTATCTGTGTTTAAGCTTCAATGAGACATCTATTGAATTTCATTGAGAACTCATACGAGGAACTAAGTACAGGTGGCGCTTACAAGACTTTGCACTGTAGTTTTCTGCATGATCTGATTTTGTACGCCCTCTATTCGATGCTGTTCCATAGAAATACGGTAGATGTCCTTAATCATTTTTTTTTGTAGAGTACAAGGGTACTCCAAACAAGTATTATAGAACACGTTATAGAGAGAATGAACGAAACTTAAATGTCTTCTTAATCATAACTCAATTTCTTACAAAAAAAAAACTTTTGCCCTCCATATTTATCAAATTAGCTCTTAAAGTCTATTTAGTTACGTAGCTGAAGAACTTAATTACTAATAAGGTAATAGATTATATTTTGTATTATCATTGTTTTTGGATAACGGTAAAGCAAGTAGGTAAAGTTTCTAATATTCTAAAGCATGGTGATTTTTCTAGCTCTTAATTATAGACATGCACACACTAGTGAACTAAAACTTACGAGATAATAACTCCAAAGTGTAGGTGCCCAATTTTTTTAGAGTAGAGGCGGTAGTGGTGGGTGGTTGGGCCAATATCTTGCTATAAGATACATAACTCAGCTTGCACCTTTAGAGATTAACAGGACGTTCTAAATACCAGGAGATTAAGCAGCGCGTGTTTCCCTCTAGACGTCAAGGATGAAACTACGGATATAGATTTGGCTTTGTGAGTTGTGTTTGCTATCTGTTGAGCTATCGTAAAGTTACTATTATACTATACACAGAGCATGTTTAGGGCAACGAAGTGCTACAGGAACTCCTTTTCGAATTTCAAACAGTCAATGCTGTATTTAGTTCGAGGATAAAATGTTAGATGTCGCTTATATAATTTACTTTCAAATTGGACCTTTGGATTGATATTATACATACTATACTAGTGCTATACCCTTCCCGGCTTTGCACGGGTGCAATTCTTACACTCTATAATATGCATGTATTGTACATACAAACCTTTCTCTTAAATCACTCTATCTATTAAAATAACCGCTTCAAAATACGTTGCGTAGTTTTAAAGATTTAAAGCATTAGGGACGGACCAACAGCGATATAGAGAAGAGATGAAGTATAGATGGGTATCCTTACAATGCATAACTTGGATCACGGTCGTGGATAGCTTTTGTATCTCTGATCTAGGAAAATACAATGGAAGGGATATTTGGATAACAAATAAAACCACTTTGTAACCGCACAATATATTATTAATATTACACATTAAAGAGGTAAGTAGAAACATGAAAGTTGACACAGTAAATACTGCGAATGCTAAAAATACAACTCCGAAATACAAGCTTTATATTCAAAAATGTTCGGTAGCTTTTTAACTCCTTTGAAATAATTGTATTTTGTTAAAACATTTTTAATTTGATGTTGTGTTTAGCAATCGCAGAGTTACCGTTTACATAGATATGTAATACTAATTAAGTACTTAAGCTACTTTTGCATATTCTTCATTTTTATTATAAAGGTGTTTAATAATATAATACCTATTTAGTATGATGTATGTGACTATAACCCGGTCACATTATCTCGAGACCTGGCGTCGATGACGTCACGTGCGTCGCGTCGAACGTATCACTGATGCGCCCGTGGCGAGCGCGGGGGTTGAAAGAAGAACGGGACGCAAGGTTCGCATTCCACCGAGGTCTCTAGATAATGTAACTGTGTTATCAAGTTTAGCGATGTAATGTGAAATATTGTATAAAAGAATTGTAAATATCTTTAAAGTGCTGTGCAATGCTAATTATTAAATTCAGGTTAACATGTTTATATAGTTTATAGTAATTTATTTGTAAATATTAAAGCTAAATTCTATTTGATTATTGCTTGGCAGTGCTCCGGTTTTATATATTTTTATAATTTGCATCTATTAAAAGCTTTATTAATGATATAATGGTAAATAGATATTTATTTATTTAAAATTAGCTACCATTTTAAGATTCTACTTATTAACTTACATCAAACTTTATATGCGAGAATCGTTTTATTTTTATAAATAACTATTATAACAATAGTGTTATGATTTTTAAATACTTGGCTAGTTATGAGGCTATTAACTAGTTTATATCTTACCTATTGTTAGATAACAAAAGTAGTGAAAAATAGTGCAAAAAAGTATACGTAGTAAGTTACGTAGCATACAAAAATTTTACAAAATAAAGCCAACAACAGACAAATTACAAAATGATGAATTTATCTAAATTAAAATTTACAATATAAAAAGGATACCTTTTAAAACATTAATATTTATACGAAGATAATAATATTTCGACTTCAATATTGTTCGAGGTAACGTAACGTTACCTCGAACAAAATATAACTTTAAAACTTAAAATCGTATTAAGAGATCATATAAATCTTACTCCTAAGTCACAAAATAAACAAATGACTTTACGTTATGTAATTTAATAATGAACTAATTATTAAAGTAAAGAAAAATATTACGATAGAAATATTTTTATATTAGGTAACTACATTTTCTATAGAACAATCAGTATAAATATTCAATTGTTATCATAACTACTGTTGCAGGCTGTTTCTTGACTGGCACTTTGTTTCTTGCATAAATATTTCTTTATCTTATTTGTTTATTGTTGTAAACGAAATATTTATTGCAACTACTTTGTGGAACAATTAAAAAAATCAAAGCTATTAAATTAAATATTAAATCCTTACTAATTCTGATACAGATCAAAAAACAAAACATAGTTGTATAATGATACAGACGTTTATTTATGACCGGTGTTATTGACAGTATATTTTGACTTATAATATTTTTGTGCTTATTGATCTGCGTAAATAAATAACGAATTACAGAAAAAAAACATAATGTGATTGACTATTTGAAAACGTCTATAAACTATTTAGTGAAAAACAACAGCTATGTCCTTTTATATTTACTTCTTATTTTAAAACTAGTTTGAACATAATATTTCAATTTTCTTGGGTCTGTATTGCCCATTGACAAAGGCAACATAGTGTGCAAGCATTTACTGACTTATTCTAAATACTATTTAGGTATGAAATCTAAAATCATTATCTCACCTAGTCTTAAAGGCTATTTATTATTTATAGACAATGCTACATCTAGCCTGCTCTACAAAAGCCTGATATAGGGACTTCAGAGGGAAACGTTACCTACTGATAATAATAGATTGATTGTTTGCTTATGTTTTGTTTCCAGTTCTCTTTATCTAGAATTTTGTGCTGTTGACTTTCAATGCACGGGCTGCAACTATTATTGGTGGTATACGTAATTTTATTTTTATGATCCACATTGTATGTTATACCCAAGATCACACAACAATAATTTATTTTATTTCATTTTATTATTAGATCAAAAAAGTACTACAATACTGTTTTTTTTTTGGCGCTACAATAAAATAAAAATACTGATTTTTAGGAACCCAAACAACTCCAACTGTACTGCTTTTTGTAGTCTCAGTAGACAAAGATTCCCTAAATCGCTGACATATCCCTGCACTTACGTGGATTGATAGTGATATAATTATGATACTTACCAAACTACCTACCTAACTATATTTTGTTTAAAAGGAAAGTCTACAGGTACATTCTCTATCTCTAAGTACTTCTCTTGTTCCTGCGCGGAACTAACTTTACACGCAAAAAAATATTTTAATAAAACATGTTCTAAATATTTAAATATTCATACTCCTTTATTTTAAACAGTGACGTCATAATATTACCTCATATCTAAATGTTGATAAGTATTCCTTTACTTGATACCGTGAAATCGTATGTTACTTCTACATAATCAAGGAATTATAATGTCGTCTTTTTCTAAAATTGTATAATATTATCAAAGATGAAGCGAAAATACGAAATGTATAAAAACACTAACTAAACCTATCTATCTGATTTATAACACTTATGGCTCTTTCAATTTAGCCGTTTCGTGCCGTGAAAAAGCAATGTTCGCTTGTTTTCATACAAATTTTGCCGTACGGCTGCCGTTTCGTGGCGTGCGGCAGTATTTATAGTGTCACGTAGCTGCCGTTCGCCAAGATTTGTATGAAAAAACGGCACGAAACGGCTAATTTGAAAGAGCCCTTATATACGCACAACATATTATTATGTATTACTACTTTAATTTAAACAAACAAGACTAATTAATAATAATTCTTAATATTTTAAAACATAATAATTATATACCTACTTAAATATTATAAAATGTAAAAGATAAAAAAATGTATACAAAAAACAAGAAATTACGTCAGACATTTTTAATCGTAATATTAACTATAAGTACTATAACTTTTAACTTATTCAGGGTAACCTTTATAAAACAGTAACTAGTATTTTAATTTAGGACTAAAGAATAAAGTGTCAAATTCACAATTAATTAAACAGCAAACATCAATTACAAAACATTATTTTAAAGTTGATAAAGATCAACTCCAGTATGATTAGGAATTTTTGTTGTAGAAGACTGGCGTACATTGACCCCGGTCTTCTCCGCGGATCACACATGTGTAAAACTCGCGTGAACAGCATCTTCTTGAGATACCTGCGTGCCCGAGGTAAAGTACTGAAAAATTTAAATTAATACATGAACCATTGGTAATAAAATGTAGCATAATATAATTTACACAGGGTGGCAAATAGGTGCTGATAACAAAAGTCAATATTCAAAACACGTACATACACTGGGAATCCATATAAATACACAATGGGAGGATTTTTATACGTGCCTCACAATACATTTTTTCCCTGTTCCTAGCTAAATTAATTTCAGTGTTTTTTGTTCCACGAGCAAATAAAATTTATAAAGTTTCTTTATGTTTTTCTCCGTGTGGTCATAGAGTAAGAATATTGTCCCCCCCCCCCCCCCCATCTCATCCCATGGGTGTCGTAAAAACCGACTAAGAGACCTATCCGTGAATATTATCTTTACGAACTTACTAAAACTTTAATAAAAAGAAGGAAAACTTGAAATTAAACCCTATACCAATCCATCTGGCCAGTATGGTATTAGTAGGCCAAGTATCTATTCGTCCCGGGAGGAGGCCCGTCCCTGTAGTGGGTCATTAATGGGCTGTTATGATGATGATGATGGTATTTTTAAAATGCATGAATTACAAAACGTTATGACGCCCTAGGGAAACTTACGGGGGGGGGGGGGGGGGGAAACTAACTCATAATTAGTGACATCTTTCAAAAAGGGCAAGTGCGTAGCACTCACATACGAGGAGCATGTATGAATATAGCTACATTAAAAAGAAGAGTTTGTAGGGATGGTAGTGTATGGCACTTAGTAGCCTCTGTTTACCAACGTAGGAATAAGTCGTGAGTTTATGTATGTTTTATATCTATTTTCAAAATATATAACCTACATGTGGTTTACAAAATTGTATTTATCAAATATACCATACGTATACGCATCAACGAATGACGTTGAACGATTGAGTAATCAATCACGCATAAACAGGGCTGCAACGATCCTAAATTGTCAAAGGCTAATTGATATTTGTAGTTGGCGCAATACGTTCATGCCCTTAGGGAAACGAGGCATCAGGAAGGGAAAGACTACATTACAGTCATCTAAATCACACATAGATATTATAAGGTAACATGGAAATACTTCACATAATAATCAGGGCGTTAAAGTGTATAATACAAGGTAAAGTTTGCACTTACAATATAATACGAGTTAAAGTCACAAGTTAAGTGTATAGATACATAATATCTTGTTAATATTATAAGGACAGGTTACAATTTTGCATAGTTTAGTGCAACTCATGTTAAAGGTATGCATAAGATATTGGAGAACGATGCTGTAAGTTTGATAGGGTACACAACAAACTCGATACTAACTACTGTAACTTACGTAATAGCTTACTGTTTAATATATCTTGCGATGGACATGTCCCATCACTTCCCTTCCTAGTAGAAAGTCACTGTATGACTAAGCATAAAAAAAAATAATCTATTAAAAAGAAGACATAGCAAATAATAAAATTTTGAAAAGTTACCTACTTTACTACTACTACTAAGTTATTTACTAAATAATTAATGGTTTGAGATTATAAATCAATAATTTGTAAAAAATATTTTATGTATCTCTTAATTGTTGACTTTATACTGAAAGAAATAAAGATATAACAAAACATACAAACTGCAAATAATTATAACTTTTTCACTAGATAACAAATTGACAAATGGCCCGTCATGCACGTGTTTGAATTTTTGCTCGAATCCTACGCTCGATAATAATCATTTATGTAACTATTCAGTTCAAAAAGAAGAAAGACAATTGAAAAAATTGGTACTCGAGGCGGGACTCGAACCGCGCCGTCTCTTTTTTCAGATTATTCTAGTTATACTTAGGCATTATATATGTAATTTAACTATACAGTTACTACAAGGTATGATTATATGGAGCTATTTAATATCAATGCCTAAAAAGCGTTGGAGATTTTGTAATTATTTATCATTTCTATTTTATCATCTGGAGAGAGAATTATTGAAAGAGATTAACGTCAAAATGATTCAATGTGTCCAAATGTCCAATGAAGTGTCAATTCTTGTCAACCTTTTCTTACGAAAAGTAAACATGTAATACTATATTTGATATGTAGACCTACCTAAGTAAGAAAGTTTACTGTATCGTTAAGAATTTCAAGAATATAACGTATTTGACAGAATAATTATGTATTTCAGATATTTTTATGTGATTGCGAAAAATTATCAAAAGCTCAAACAGACTTTACCTACCAATACTACAAACAAAGCGATTGATTACTAGTAATTAGATTTGCTGTATCTAAAGTTCAAAGACAAATAGTTGTAATAATTCAAATACTAACCCCGGCAAAAGCAGCACCATTCCATCCTAGCCTGTCGTGATCACTTTGCGTACGTTGTGGAGGAGTCTTGCGGTCGTTTCGGGAAGCAAGTCTAGCTTTAGCTCGAAGCGCTGCCCGTAGCGGTACGTTTGCTCTGGCTGCCTCCGCACGACCGTGTTGACAAAATTCGATCAACGCGACGCCCAAAGCTAGAGCCAATCCTCCTACTAACACGTAGAATATACCCGCTACTTGGCTCAGAGTCATTTCTGTGATTGTCGTCTCCTTTAACATAAAATAAAGAAAGTTTTTTCGTAGTTGCTTAAGATTGAATGAAAGGATTTTAAAATATAGTTTTATTAAATAGATCTTTTATTATTCAGCTACGATTTAGGTTTTAAAAACACACAGCCTTTGATCATTGAAATTGCTTAAATATAAAAAAAGTCCTGGTGACAGCATACAGGACGATGCAGTTTGGGGTGACCCTTCACACAGTGAACCGACGACTTAGTTAAGACGGCGGGACACCGATGGGTGAGGGAGGCACAGGATCACGCAAGGTGGAGATGTTTAGAGGAAGCCTATGTCCAGCTGTGGACATCCATTGTCTGATGGAAGGATGGATGGAAATTGAAGAAATCTACATTATTAAATTAATTAAAATAGTTACCTCTTCTTTCATCATGTCGCATCCAGCCTTCTTATTGTATGTGATCCATTTGCGCCAAAGCTTAGTTATTACTTCTTCTTTTTTCAAGTTCACAATTGCCAGGTTTATAGCTTCCCTGAAAATAAACCTAAGCTTGAAATACAGTTAATGAAATAAACTAATGACTTATTTCTAAATCTGCTATTAGTATAAATCGTCCAAGTAAATAAAGGACCTATAAAATTACTACATTAGCAAAACAGTCCCGCAGCTGGTGTTGGCCTTTTTGTAGTTATGGGAGGAAATCTAGATCTATCAATACCATGGCCAAGCGGATTAATACATAGGTTTTCTTCTTTTATTTTGTACCATTTAGGTATGTCTCTCTGATTATTTTGCGATCAAAGAGATGGGGAAATCAAAATAAACATTTTGAAGTATTTCATGATGCAAAGTGGGCAAGCCATTCACGCGGTGGTCCGACAAACTGATAAAGGTTGTAAGAGACTGAGTTCGGAAGGAATAAGGATCACACATCCTGTGCTTATGGATCACATGCAGTATGAAATTTTTGGAGGATATTAGTAGGCCATTTCCTTGAAATGATAAAATAATTTTGACTTTAATTTAAATATTATTTTGTTTGTAGATATGATAACGAATTTTATTTAAATATTGATAATACAGCACTAGTTGATAATGACAAGTGACGATACAAGGTGTTGTATTATTGACGGAGTGACTAACAAGAAAACAATACCTGATAGTCACACTGGTGGAGGCTGAAAAGGACTAAGACTTTTCAGCCTCCTTAGTATGTCCGTGGCGTCAAGGAGCTGGTAATAATGTAATAGATAAATATTATCTTTTATAATATACTAGTACAAATCTATTATTCAATATATAATAATAATACTAAATACAGATGAAATCGTTTAGGGGATGGCATCGTAAATATAAAGTCAAACGTATCTTTGTTTTGATGTACCAAAGATATACAATAAAGCGTACATTATTACTCAAATATAATACAGATTCTCAACGCAAGTAAATTACGTTATTGTCCATATTTGATAAGCATGCAAACCGGCGTTTTAATCAAAAACGTGTTTATATTATCATGTTGGTTTTAAACATTCAAATTGGCGGTACAACTTGAAAACCTTTTTATATAAACAAAACTCCTTCAGTCATATAAACTGGTTGGTATCATCTCAATCGCGGTGTGCCATAAAACCGACGTATCATATAAAATGTAAATTTTAACTTGTTGTCAAAAATCACGTTCGCTAAATCGTGTACCATAAAAATGGGTAATATAAATTCGAAACGTGGAGTGCACTGCCTCCCCAACTGACGGGCACCATGCAAATTTACGAGTTTTCAGTATTCCGCAGAGAATTACCGTGTAGAGCTGAGATTTCAAACAGTTAGAGGGAGTTCTTGTCTGTGAGACAAATTTACACAGAGTTCGTGTTCATTTCCCAACGTACCATATACTACCATAATCCGTTCTCGTGACTTCAACTTCAACTTCAAAATACTTTATTTCATAAAATTTATTACAAATTGTTTGAAGTTTTCGTGAGGTTCAAAGAGTGGATAGAAGACATCAATATAAGCCGTTTGGTATGCTTATCTATTTCACTAATTTATATTTTCTCGCTTAAGTTTTTGTCAAATGTATAAATTTTATTGTAAACATTATAATTTTTAAATCCTTCCCAAGAAGTGACAAGGTCCCTTTGAGTTCAAACTGTGTACCAACTTATAAACTTTTCTCAAAATTACCAGTAATCTAAAAGATTAATGTAATGCCTTCAGTAAATAAAAAACCGCTTTTTAATCGGTCAATTCTTTTAGGAGCTGCGTTGCCACATGCAGACAAAAAATCAGAGGCACGTAGAACTTTAAACATGGCTCTTATTTCTTTAGGGTTATAAATAACATACGGCTGTCGAGCCAACATAATAATCTACGTTCATGTCACGTAGATTTACGTCGTAAAATACTAACACACAATGTATTTTTTTATTATTATTTCTTTCGAATAGCATTATTAGTTAAAAGTTTACATTTTATATCATACGAAATATTAAAAATTCTTCTAGTAATAGCTTTAAACTATTACGAAATAGTTGTAAAGTTTGCAAAAAGAATTATCTTTAATTTAAATGATTAGCTTTTAAGAAGCATACATCCTGTGGCAACCACATATTAATTCAGCTACATCAAACTAGGCATTTCATTAATGGGTAACAACACGTTGAATTTCATTTGCGAACTTGTTTATATGGCCTGAAGAGTCCAGGCCACGAAGTGGGGATTTTTTTATCGGTCCTTTTTACTGGGAACCCCTTTTTTTACAGAGTTTATTGGATGGATTTCCCTCCTTTTGAATAGTTATATAAAACAGCAACAAGTTCACAATGAATGCTTCACACAAAATAAAACAATGAATAAACGTATTACAGTTAAATCGTTTTCGATTCTCTCGCCTTGATTTATTTGATCGACGAAAATCCTTTTCATATATATTTGTGGAATACTGAAAGGATCCGTTGCGTATTCATTTGTTTAAAGGGCACAGTTGGGTATTATGTTACTACAATGGCCAATACTGCTCGGTTGAGCGGCCAAAGCATATGTTGTCACCGTCCCATACAGAATGTTTAAATATTTGAACTTTTCTGTTTAAAAGCAACGGAACTTTCAGTTTAAAAAGTCCAATCGTTGATTAAAAACAATATATATTTTTTCGTGCGTAAAAAGTGATATAAAGTTTGTTTGTTTGTTTTATTGAATACAATATTACATTTTCAGAATGGTATCATTCATTTGTTTTGTAGTCTTTTGACTGTTTATTTTAAAACTGAAACGAGAAATAAAGAACTATGTCAATTTGAGTAATTGCAATGGGTATCCCTTTAACTGTAGTATGAACTGAATAAATATACATTTTACTCCACTAACTTTTACATTTAAGGTGAATTGAACTCGGGACCTTTGAGCGGCAGTAATTTGCTCTTATGCCACATTGATCGTAGGTATTTTAAGATCAAAATAACATTAAGTTAAATATTTATAGCTTTGTTCAAAAGTAATTTCTTTACTACAGGCTTTTGAAAATGGCTGAAGCAGTTTGTCCCACTCCAGATATTACAAAGGCGGTCCAGAGAAAGTGTTCGCACAAAGCTGCACTTGAACTCAGCGGTGGCAATACCAGATTGAAATGGAATAAATTTAATACGAACAGTTTCAGTTTTAAATTTAAATAGTGTTAAAAACAATATTATTACTTCGTTTAGAAGATAAAAAAAACTTTAATACAACCGATAAATAATTATAATATCTTTAAGCAATGAACACTTTTGAACTCTCCTGGAAAGTGCAAATTATGTTTAGGAAATGGAACATAACACGATTACCTTAAATAAAATAAACAATGTACAATCAAAAACTTTTGATAATTATAATGTCCTAAGGGTTGGAAGGGGTGGGGTGTAAGGGGGGCCAACAACATCTTAGGCCCCCAACTGTCAACCTCCCCTGCCCGTGGTGCACCCTGCTGTTCAACGGACGAGGCTCTGGCGACCGACTCGTGGCGGTATAACCACACAGACAGGCTGGGATGATTAAATACACGTGATGGTGGGCAGCAGCGCCATCAACATAAACATCCCAGTCACTGCGGTCACCAACCCGCCTGCCAAGCGTGGTGACTATGGCAAAAAAACCCCCCTATGGATCGCAACCTTAATTCTCGGCCTCCAGTTCCCGGCAGCCCTGCTATTCCTGGCCACGGTACCGGTCATGGTAACGGTGGGGTGGGGGGTGCTAAGAATCCCCGGGCTACGGCAGGGTACCACAAGCGACTGACCTTGGCTACGTACAATGGACGCTCTCTGCGGTTGGACGTACACCTTGCTGAGTTGGAAGTAGAGCTAAGTCGTATTAACTGGCATATTGTAGGTCTATCGGAACTCCGAAGACAGGGCGAGGAGACGATGGAGCTCGATGCCGGTCACTTACTCTATTTCCGACAAGGAGACCAACCATCCCAAGGTGGTGTCGGATTTATGATCCATAAGTCACTCAAGGGCAACGTCGTAGAGGTGGGCAGTGTGTCGGCGAGGGTGGCGTACCTTGTGTTAAAGATCAACAAACGCTACAGCGTTAAGATCTTACAAGTGTACGCCCCGACGTCCGCGCACCCCGACGAGGAAGTCGAAGCCATGTACGAGGATATAACGAAAGCTATGTCTCGTACCAAAACCTTCTACACAGTTGTCATGGGTGACTTCAATGCCAAAGTGGGAGTACAAGAGTATGGCGAATCGAGGATAGGATCCTTCGGCTTTGGGAGCAGAAATCACAGAGGCCAAATGCTGGTCAACTTTCTCGAGGCCCAGGGGCTTTTCTTGATGAACACGTTCTTCAAGAAACAGCCCCAAAGAAAGTGGACCTGGCGAAGCCCCGACAATGTGACTCGGAATGAGATCGACTTCATTATGTCCGATAAGCGCCAAATATTCAGAGATGTCTCAGTGATCAACAGGGTTAACACCGGTAGTGATCACCGACTCGTAAGAGGCACTCTGAATATTAACGTTAAAATCGAACGAGCGCGCTTAATGAGGTCAACTCTCCGACCATCCCTGCCCCAGGTCGAGGCTGGCTGTGAAGCATTCCAGCTAGAGCTACAGAATCGATTCGCCATGTTGGAAACCACGGCGGACATTAACGACACCGCCAACGGTTTGGTGCGGACCATCCGCGATATGGGTCTCAAATACTTTCGACCAAAGAGCAATGGACGCAAGTCGAAGCTCACAAGCGAGACTCTGGATCTTATGAGGAAACGACGCGAACACAACGGCACAGATTCTGAGCGTCGGGCACTGAACAAGGAGGTGAAAAGGCTTATAAGGCGCGACATCAGGCGCTCAAATGCCCGAGAGATCGAAACGACTATCAGTCGAAACAAGGGCTCTCGGGTATTGGCTAAACCTAACACCTCCTGTTGTCGCCTGACCAAGCTCAGAACATCACAGAATGCCACCGTCACCTCATTGCCAGAGATTCTCGCTGAAGTCGAACAGTATTACGGAGAACTATACTCTCCAAAGTCGAGACCACCTGAGACCCATAGCGCGGATGATCCGAGAGCCAGACTGGTACGCCACCATACAGATGAGCTTCCCGACGTCGACCTGGGTGAGGTTAGTGTAGCCCTGAGACAGCTTCATAATAACAAAGCTCCGGGGGATGACGGAGTTACTACAGAGCTATTGAGGGCCGGAGGAATTCCGGTTCTGAGGGAGCTTGCTCGACTCTTTAATTCCGTTATCCACACTGGCACAACACCGGAGGCATGGAGCAGGAGTGTGGTGGTTTTGTTCTTCAAAAAGGGCGATAAAGCCTTATTGAGGAACTACCGCCCCATCTCACTCCTGAGCCATGTATATAAGCTGTTCTCAAGGGTCATCACGAATCGCCTTGCCCAAAGATTCGACGACTTCCAGCCAGTGGAGCAGGCCGGGTTTCGAAAAGGCTTCAGTACCGTGGACCACATACACACACTAAGGCAAATTATTCAAAAGACCGAGGAGTATAATGAGCCTCTATGCCTAGCGTTTGTGGACTACGAAAAAGCCTTCGACACCATCGAGACCTGGGCTGTTCTGGACTCCATGCAGAGATGTCTTGTCGACTGCAGATATATCGAGGTGTTGAGATGTCTATACGAAGCTGCCACAATGACCGTCCAAGTACAAGATAAGAGCACAAAACCAATCCAACTGCGTCGAGGGGTAAGACAGGGTGATGTTATTTCGCCGAAACTGTTTACCAACGCGTTGGAGGACGTTTTCAAGACGCTTGATTGGAAAGGACGGGGCATCAACATAAACGGCCAACACATCTCTCACCTTCGATTTGCGGATGACATTGTCATCATGGCGGAATCTCTGCAGGAATTGGAGGGGATGCTGAACGGCCTAGGAGATTCTTCAGGACGGGTAGGCCTCGGGATGAACCTCGGTAAGACCAAAGTTATGTTTAACGGTCACGTGTCCCCGAGGCCTGTTGTCATGGGCTCTGCCACCCTGGAGGTTGTGCATGAATACATCTACCTCGGCCAAACTATACAACTTGGCAGGCACAACTTCCAGAAGGAGGTGGACAGAAGAATTCGTTTGGGCTGGGCGGCATACGGGAAGCTCCGAAAAGTCTTTGAGTCATCGATCCCACAGTGCCTAAAAACTAAAGTTTTTAATCAGTGCGTCCTACCAGTAATGACCTACGGAGCCGAAACGTGGACACTCACAGTTGGCCTGGTTCACAAGCTCAAAGTAGCACAGCGTGCTATGGAGCGTGCGATGCTTGGAGTTTCTCTGGTGGATAAAATTCGAAACGAGGTTATTCGCCAGAGAACCAAAGTGACCGACATCGCTCGCAGGGTTAGCACGCTCAAGTGGAAGTGGGCCGGTCATGTCTGCAGACGGACTGATGGTCGATGGAGCAGACATGTGCTTGAGTGGAGACCGCGTTTGGGCAAACGTAGTGTAGGGCGCCCTGCAGCACGATGGACCGATGACTTAAAGAAGGTGGCAGGCAGTGGATGGATGCGGACTGCCCAAGACCGGGATGGTTGGCGTCTCTTGGGGGAGGCTTATGTCCAACAGTGGACGAGAGTGAGCTGAAAAAAAAAAAAAAAAAAAAAAAAAAAAGGGTTACCTATTATTATTCCTTTACCCATTTTTTTACATGACTGTATCTTCCGCCATATTTTGAGAACATATACATATGAGTAGGTACTCGTATATCATTCAAATTGCCACCGCTAAATGAATGAAATCATTGATTATGTAAATTGCACAGTTAGGGTTGATTGCTGTTGGAATATTATGTTGGCGGTAAGATTCTACATGTCTAGGTATAAGCTATACACCACAGTCAGACAGAACATTACCGCAGACGTCAATACAACTGTGGTCTATGTTGTCTTTATTGAATGTCTACAAGAAGGTCGAAACGGGCTAATTATTAAATCTCTGTTTTTTGTATAATACGACTTGGTAATGTGTAAAGATAAAAAAGTGCTGGAATTAAGGAAATTGGGAGTTATAAAATGTATCCTTTTCATCGTCATCACTAACTTTGCAATGACCGTATCTCTGCGGACGATTTTCTCTGGTGTTAACTTACTAAAGTAACGTAACACCAAAAGGCTTTATTTATTTTATTTTATTTATTAAGGTTGAAAATAAAACCCTTATGAATGGAATCGTAAAACTCCATTTAGACCTATCCTTTTATAGAACATGACTAGAAATAAGTTAAATACACAACAAAGAAAACAAAAGTATAATAATATATTTTACATTTACCATACCTTAGAGGAGATCCTTTAGCCGTGGCTATAACGAAGTTGACATGTTTAAATCTACAAACACGTGATGTGCCACAACCTTCGCCGTCGGTTTCAGCGTACTGTGCTAATGAACCTTCATCGTTAACTATGTGATTCTTTACATAACTCTTTTGAGTCTCCTTGGTAGTAGCTCCCTGAAAAAAACTCATACTTAAATTTAAAAATTCAGAATAAGGACAAAGAGTTATTCTTCGACATAAAAATAAAGTAGGTAGCAGGTTTTTCTAAAAAATAAATGGAAGAGAAACTAATATAAAACTTTAACTTCTTAAACTTTTTTTTAAACTTTTTTTTTTCTAATTATCCAAATATAAAACGACGCTTATGTATAATTATATCTGGATAATGACGTTTACAGTTGGACATAGGCCTCCACTAACCATTTTACTGTCTGCGAATCTATTGGACCACAAACTATTATTGTTGCAATTTCATGTATTTTTTTTACATTGACGCCAGCGATGTTATGTTTTTTTTTTCTTAAAATATTTTATTTTATGTTGTATCATACATTTCCATACATTTATTTTTTATTTTCTACCTTTAGGTCCTAGAAAAAATGCTAAACATTAAAACAGTACGAGATTTGATGACTTGATACGCAGCAAAGTTCTAGAGCTTGTTTATTCGTCTTAGCACACTTTGTATCACACTGCAGGACTATAAACTGCTTGGTGGATCGAACCTAACCTAACCCAACTACGTGTTATGATTTGAAATTGTTCGCAGTTAGATGATGTGTGATGCCATAATGACACATAAGCTACGTAGGAAAACTGCAGCAGCAGACACCCGGTAGAAGTAATGAGGTCGAGAATTAATGAAAAAGCTCAAACGCATTTAACTTTTCTAGTATGGACACGTTCAAAGTGAAATTCAACTGAGGAAATTAATTTATTTCGAATTATAAATTAAACATAACGTACGAATTTCAAACTTCCATTGCACGGAAGAGGATTCAAATTTGTGTACAGATAAAAATAATACACGCAAAATAAAACTTTGACCGTATCAAAATATTGACTTGCATTAAATGTTTGACTTGTACACGTATGGAGGTGTAAAGGAAATTGTTTAATTACATTTTGTGTACTTATTATTATCACCATTAACTTAAAGGATATCATACGTTACTTAGTCCTCTTTATTAAGGCGAATGAACGGTAACGTGATTAACCATTAATCAAAGTTGGGTTGAGCGAGCGTCTCCTTGGTTCGAAGGACATATAAAAAGTCGTATTTCTGACACGTGAAAATCTAATGGGGAGCTTGAAAACTCTCCCCACCAGGTCACAAAAAAACGATTAAGAAGATGGGTCCCTATTTTATATTGTCTATAACTAAACTCTTAAAAACGGCTAAGCCGCATATTTCACGTATTCGGCCTTCTTCAATCAAAGTCCTGATCTTAATTAATGTTTAGAGAATTTCCAATTCGCTTTAGCATATTGCTTAGCCCTGAACATATTCTATATGGTTACCTGAATCTTGTAATAGTGCATGTGGTTCTTACTTCGGTAAATGCAATGGTTGGTGCATAGTTGATGGTCTGTGCAGGCTCCGCTATACGTTCCACTATGAGATAAGCTGCGAGATTAGCGGTGTACGAACACACTAGGATGAGTGCAAAGAACCACCAGACTGTCCCGACAATCCTTCCAGACAAAGACCTGTATAAAATTGATATTTAAGCCTTATGTTAACAATTATTCTACGTGATAAGCTTGCTATAATTAAAATATCTCTCTATTATAAGATAGAGTTCTTCGTAAAAGTATTATTATGTTTCTCTTTTCCATAATACTCGGGTCTATTGGAGACCCGGTTCTTTGGAAGGAATACATCGGGCCGAAGCCAAGACGAAGAGGCCCTTTATGAGATATTTAATCTGGTAATGGATACACAGGGCAGATACCATCTCTGAACGCACAATATGATACACCCAGAGATGGTCCCTGCCAAGTGCAAAAACTATTGTAGTGCATCTCAAAGGATACAATGGAAATTTAAATAATAATCTATGGATGAGTATGTTCAATGGACCGGTTATTGGGCTATGGAAGGAGACTACCGGATACCTGTCGTGATAATTAGTCTCTATATTATAAAAAGACAGGTAGTGACTTGCCACCTCGTTGAGTGGGCCCCACAAAACGGCCGCACGTACAGTGCGACAGTGGAGCAACATCTCTTATGCCCGATTTACACATCGACAAGTACAGTAGCGAGTTAAGTAGTATTTTAAGATTAAGTTGATTTAAATAGAGTTCCATCCTATTTTTTGGCGAGTTAAGTACGAAGTAGCCCCCTCTCTCGCGTCTCGCCAACTTAACTTGCCAAAAAATAGGATGGAGATCTATTTAAATCAACTTAATCTTAAAATACTACTTAACTCGCTACTGTACTTGTCGATGTGTAAATCGGGCATTAGAGAGGCTAGAAGCAGCGGATAGGTGAGTCTGCGGGGCGCCAAATTCCGGTAAACCGTGCAAGGGCCCCCGGCGTTATGACATTTTACACTTCCAGCTTGGAGCATAGGATCCGCTCTTGCGTATTCCAGTCCTGGCCGACCAATGAAGGTAAGCCAGGCCATCAAGGAGTCAGGGTCCGTGGTGTCGCCACTCACCAACAGCTCGCCACAAGCTGCCCCTGCGATTATTAGCCTGTACTGTCCCACTGCAGGGCAAAGGCCTCCCCTTCAGACTTCCACTACTCGTAAAAGTATACCTAATATAAAATAACAAAGAAGTATTTTACAGGTGCCTTTTTTCGAGAAAATTTTGACTATTTTACAAGACCTGCTTTTGCCATTTTGAAAACTATTCAGTTTAGATAAAACCGAAGAGTATTTTAAATGCTCTATCTCAAAGATTACGTAACCGGAAAACTTTTATGTGTATTAGCCACTTGAACGACAATTGGTATGATTTATCCACTGACAAAATGGTGGGACTTACGTCATATGGTATAAAAGTACCAAAAAAAAATTCGTTCTCCAACGCGCGATATTTTATAAAAACATGATTCTACCGCTTAAACTCTGCGGTTAAAAAAGTCTGTGGGACAATTGTCGATAGTTTCCGAACGGATTACACCAAAATAAACAGCTGTAAAAAATAATCTGTGGTCGCAATGTCAAACAGAAGTTTGCTTCATTTCGTATGTCCTTGTATGAAATTTACTGTTTATTTATGTGTTAAATACATTTGATTAATTAAATATTGTTGGAAGTGTAATATATTACAATTTTCTAGAAAATGTGTGCTTTCTAATGGTCGTAATATTATGTTAGACTATCATAAACCATGTAAATCTTTTTTTTTTAAAACCTCTTTTAAAAAAACAAGAATAATCTTGTTAAATATTAAATACTAGCTGCTGTGCCCGCGACTTCGTTCGCGTGGCGGTTGTTACTTACTTCGCAATTCGATTTAATACTGAAAAATCGTTTTTTAAACCTTATAACAAACAGATATACCTACAAACGAATTGTAAAATTAACGAACGAACCAAAACCTTTTCAAAAACAGACCTTTACAAAGACAGATCTATGAAGACTGCGTCTAAACTTATGCTGAAAGACATGAGCGAACGTCATTCTTTCAAGGAAAATCTTAACACCGCGATACTGAAAATGACGTCACAGGCACAATGCCATCTGTTGTCAAATATGTAAGGTAAAATAAATGACCCACTGCAAGGACGCGCCTCCTCCCGTGACGTAGGGATACTTGGCCTACTAATACTACGCTGGCCAGTCGGATTGGTATATGGTTTAATTTCAAGTTTTCCTTCATTTTTATTTCGTAAAGATTATATTCACCGATTGTCCCTTAGTCGGTTTTACGCCACCCATGGGATGAGATGGGGAGGTGACATATTGTATTCTTACTCCGTCACCACACGGATAATCGCTAATTAATTATGAATGAATACATTTGCACGCCACGTTATGGTGCGGCAGAATTACCTGCCTCGGTGGCGCGGCGGTCGCATTACATGGCTGGCGTGCATGAGTTCGCGGGTTCGATTCCCATGGAGGACAATTGTGATACACAAACTATTGTCCTTAGTCTGGATGTTCTTTGTGTCCGTTAAATTGATATTTTTAAAGGCTAGTGTGGGATTTGTCTTTTGTAAAAAAAAATGCTGAAATAAATTATTGTACCTAACACCTTTTTACCATCTAGCAAAAAATGAATGAAATGATATAGAATGAAATTATATAGATGCACCGGTTGGCCGTTTCGGACGTTAAACAAAAATCAACCGTACAGCCATACTCATACTGGCGCGGCGACATTTGGAAATTTTCTTTCATCTATATCTTGTGTGTTTAAAAACCGATTTCTATAAAAAAAAAAATTATGAATAAGATCACAGATATCTTTTATTTAGATTTCTGTGAATAAGATATTAAAGTGTACTTTTGAAATATGGGAGTTTGAAAAAGATATGTCTATGCAAATTACAATATATTTATGTATTTAATACACTTTGAAGAAAACCCTAACGATTAAACACGTTATTGTGGCTAATATATAAAAGATAGATATATACTATTAAGGACTTTTTTGTTCATCTTTTGAAGACCATTATTTTTGTAATACATATTTTTGGCGTATGATCAACGTATGCGATGATAAGAGCTCGAACGCGCGTTTTTTCAACCGACTTGCTTCAAATTTTTCGTCACTGCTCAGCTCCTATGTGTCTTAGCGTTATGTTATATAGCCTATAACCTGCCCAGGAGTATGGACTACAATCGTACCAATTTTGGTTAAAATGCCTTCAGTAGTTTTTGACCCATGCGTGCACATACAGACAGACAGACAGACAGACAGACAGACAGACAGACAGACAGACAGACAAAAAATTTATTGATTGCATTTTTGGCATTAGTGTCGATCACCATTTCATCCTCCAATATTAATTTTTAACATATATTCAATGTACAGAATTGATCTCTCTACAGTTTTATTATATAGTATAGATGCGTATTTTTTTACCGATGCAATTTAATTAATTATAAATGTAACGTACGTTAGTCATTATCTACGCGATTCACAGTTTTTGTTAACATACGAACTTAGCCTTTAAATAATACTCTTTTTGGTAGGCTTAAAAATTGTCTGTGATAATTATCATTATTTCGCATCGCGTAAACGTATTTATTTTGTTAAGCGTAAAGCAGAAATCATTGTTTATTTTATGATCACCAATACATAATTCTATAAAAGGCAGATAGTCATACAACCAGCGCATTTCGCTTGCATTCACAATGTCCGTTCCATGTCACTAGGAATTAATTTTATTAGCGCAGCTCGTTAATAATTCATTACATCCTCCAGATTATCAACATAAAACTATAATTATATTATTAAAGCTCACAAGTTTGTTCATGATATTTTTTTTATTTTTCATATTACAGCTTGAAAGTATTAAATTATGCATATCACTAGTTATGAGGTGTTAATGCACTGGCATCTCACCGCGCAATTCTCACTTTATGTTCCTACTTTATGACTTTAGCCGGTTAGTTCTGAAATTGACATTTTCAAAGCTCAGAGAGTACGATCTGCCTTTTACGGACGTTAGATCAAAAGATATGTAAGCCAAATATATTTATGGAGTTGAATAACTTGCGACACACGCCGTAACGTGCAGTTGGTATTTTCTTTACCAGTACTATTGAACGTTTATTTATGAAAATTGTACTGGGAATGTAACCACTGAAATGTATACGATAAAGTTTTAACAGTTTTTGAATTATTTCTATGTTATTCTAATACAATTTCTATTTATGTTGTTTTTAAAATTAGAGAATCTTGGTCAATTGAGCCTACATGAAACTGATTTCCGCGGGCTCAGTTGACACCATTCGTTTATTTAGGGTGTAACTCAGCAGACTAATCTGTCAACTAGGCCCGCGGGCTCAGCTGACCACTTGCTATGGTTAAGGGTCTACTCAGCCCGCGGGATCAGTTTTATGTGGGCTCAGTTGAACATGAAGGGCAAAATAGTCATGTATTAAGTAAACTCCAGACGTTTTCATAAGCTTACGTCTACGTAATCTTTGTTGTATAAATTAACGGCTATTCGGCCCGAAGAGTACTAAAAGTGCAATATAATATAAAACCATACTAGATTCTTTAAAAAAAACACTGAAGCGTTTTCTACAAACATTTGCACGAGTGTTGTTTATCGACAAAGATTATCGTTTTCATTCCGTAGCGTACAGTCATCTGGTAAAAGCATTGACAAAATCCCGGGAGACATCGGTAACAGAACTCTTCGTAAGAATCTTAATAGAAAAATAAAAGAAAGAGTGTTATTTATTAGCGCGGTACCTTTGTCGATATTATTGTAAGTTCTTTTAACTTTATTTTCTTTATAGAAAAGACGTCAATTTACATAAAATTATTATTGAGTCCGATAAGCCTCAGAGGGAACACAATACTTAAAGAAGGCGAAACAAATAGTAATATTTTTAATCACAGGGTCTTATAAAGTAGTTAATCAGTTCGTTATCATTATAGGACATAATCACCTATTTAATAGGATAATTTGCTGTATTGTTTTTAACACAGAATTTTGTGGTAAACGATAAACTACCATAATGTCCAGAGCATGCGTAATATAACACAGGACATGGAATTTAATCTAGGATTCCATAGCTGGCTCCGCCCGTAATATTGAACGCATTACTTTAAATACTCGAGCATTGGCAACCGCTGTTATTTGCCTTTTTAGTTTTTTTTTTAATAGTTAAATATGCCAGAAAAGTAACGTGAGTTGAGACTTTATTACTTACCTCGGTACCACATCGCTGCCTTGTTGCATAAAAGATCCGAGAGAAAACCAAAAAGAATTCCAAATGCTGAATTCGTTGTGTAAAATTATCTAGAAGAATGCAAAATGTTTTAAGTAAATTTAAACTTGATTAACATACAGAAAATTCAGTATCTAAAGTAGAACTTACTTCACTGGTACTGCTTATAGTGTGGTCTAAATGCGAGTCTGATATAGACACAGATTTCCATTCATGAGGTGAGAATCTTGATACTAAGAAAAGTACGATGCTGACGGCGAAGAAACTGAATAGCACACAGAGCTGTGAACAAAAATAATTACTCGTATACACTATCGTTGGAGAAGGAATTGAAAATAATAGTTATAACGTGCACCAACATTTAGTGTCGGTCTCATAATGTTTACTAATATGTCCTTTGTTTGTGAGATTACCTTGTATTCACGTACGAGATTCTAATGTGGCTTTTATATTTTTTTAAGTAAGTTTCTAAGAAATTAGTCTATATTCTTTATTGAATGGAATTTCAGCAAAGTAAACTATATACACCACTACATTAAAAGTTCTTATGCATGTATTCATTATAGCATGTTAGTTTAATATTGTCTGATACTTTTTACACAAAACTCAAACAAGCACACAAATTAGTACATTATATTAGGTTGAGTATACAGCCATGAATCGCGCGACTTATTTCGGACTGTCTGACTTAAATAAAGTGCATCGATTGTTTATTAGATTTTGACTCTTCAACTTTGTTTAATTTTCTTACAGGTGTGTCATATTTACGTCATACAATTATGTTCCAAGAATCGTCGTTAATATTGTTTTTTGTTACAAAATGAATAAGGTTTTAACATGGTCAGTTGTTATGGAAATGGAACAACAAACTTCAACAATACATTTTACCTTTCTCCGTACCTTTTTGTGTATAATGTGTTATGAAGACTTTATCTTTTTACGTAAAATAAACAAAATTTTTAAACGGAAAAAAAATGATATATTTGTTCAAGTAATCTTAATTTTTATTTTAAAAATAATGATTATTTTGACAAATAAATGTTTTTCATTTTATTGAAAAAAAAGATACAACTTATAAAAAAATACGAACAACCAAAACTGCAATCAATACGTAATGACACGGAAGCAAAACAGCCCATATTTTTTTCAAAGCAAACTGTCAAATCCGATACTTTATTTAATGCATTCTCATTTATACCACTTAATCTATGAGGTCAAACTGTTTTGCTGGACAATAAAACATATAGCACAAAATGATACTGGCCGAATAAAGAAACATATTTTTCGTTTGACCAAAATGATACTGGCCACTAGAACGCGAGCAGAAAAAACTTAATTTTCGTTCGATCGCACACAAGTATTACTAGGTTACTCACCCATATTTCCTTTGATAACGGCCGAAGGAAACTGAATGTATCAGATAACTGCTTAGGCGTTCTTGTGTAGGTGATAGGTGTATCTACACTAAGAAAAGGTTCGCTGAAGTCCACTAATCTTTCGCGTTCAGGTGTTACAGCTAGCGATGTGATGGCAATATCGGCTTCCTATAAATAAATGTTTTTATTAGTACATCTAGGAATAAATAATAAAACGGTAGAGAGATCAATTCTGTACATTGAATATATATGTTAAAAATTAATATTGGAGGATGAATGGTGATCGATACTAATGCCAAAAATGCAATCAATAAATTTTTTGTCTGTCTGTCTGTCTGTATGTGCACGCATGGGTCAAAAACTACTAAAGGCATTTTAACCAAACTTGGTAAGATTGTAGTCCATACTCCTGGGCAGGTTATAGGCTGTATAACATAACGCTAAGACACATAGGAGCTGAGCAGTGACGAAAAATTTAAAGCAAGTCGGTTGAAAAAACGCGCGTTCGAGCTCTTATCATCGCATACGTTGATCATACGCCAAAACTATGTATTACAAAAATAATGGTCTTCAAAAGATGTACAAAAAAGTCCTGAATAGTATATATCTATCTTTTATATATTAGCCACAATAACCTGTTTAATCGTTAGGGTTTTCTTCAAAGTGTATTAAATACATAAATATATTGTAATTTGCATAGACATATCTTTTTCAAACTCCCATATTTCAAAAGTACACTTTAATACCTTATTCATAAATTTTTTTTTATAGAAATCGGTTTATAAACACACAAGATATAGATGAAAGAAAATTTACAAATGTCGCCGCGCCAGTATGAGTACGGCTGTACGGTTGATTTTTGTTGAACGTCCGAAACGGCCTACCGGTGCATCTATATAATTTCATTCACATTGACTCTTAATGCGAACGGACGTGGTTCTTATTGACTCTTCACGGAATAAGCGCGCTTTAGATATTAAAATACATAGATACGTAGTTTTTAGGTATGAAGTTTAAAGTAGGTAATCTATCTATCTATACTATAATAAAACAGTAGAGGTCGAAATGTCTGTTCTTTTCGAAAATTCAGATAAAAATTATCTATAAAATCTAGAAAAAAGTCAAAAAGCAACAACACTAAACACTTACAATTTTTAGAAATAATGTCTATCTGTCTGTCTGTCTGTTTGTTACCGCACATTTTTAAAACGAATTAAAATATAATTTTAAGACCAATACATTGTATTGTAGCCTTTCTTATTAGGCTTAAACTGAGGCATTTGTTATCAAAATCGGATAAGTATTACTCGAGATATCGCTAGATCTCTTTATTAGAACAGTCCAATACAAATCAGGGGTCATGAAAAATGGATTTGGTTCAATGTTGAATGAATTTAAATTTCGTTTCTTTTGTTCACGAGATGGCGTTACCAGTAGTAATCATAAAATAAATGAGTTTTTAAATAATCTATAACTATTTTATTATTAAGTGCTATTAATAAGTTATTCCTTTTAAATGGTAATAAAATAAACCATGAATCGTATGTGTAATATCAATTATAAGTCTTATTAAATTAAATCAATTCTAAGTTTACTTGATTGTATTTTTGTGTGAGTCTAAGTTTAGTCAAATATTTTTTGCTAGATGGTAAAAA
The DNA here is from genome assembly GCA_905475405.1 of Schrankia costaestrigalis. Classification (NCBI taxonomy): domain Eukaryota; kingdom Metazoa; phylum Arthropoda; class Insecta; order Lepidoptera; family Erebidae; genus Schrankia; species Schrankia costaestrigalis. The sequence goes on along the minus strand of FR997825.1, from coordinate 17,838,852 downwards.
GGTGTTAGGTACAATAACTTATTTCAGCATTTTTTTTACAAAAGACAAATCCCACACTAGCCTTTAAAAGTATCAATTTAACGGACACAAAGAACATCCAGACTAAGGACAATAGTTTGTGTATCACAACTGTCCTCCATGGGAATCAACCCCGCGACCTCATGCACGCCAGCCATGTAATGCGACCGCCGCGCCACCGAGGCAGGTAATTCTGCCGCACCATAATGTGGCGTGCAAATGTATTCATTCATAATTAATTAGCGATTATCCGTGTGGTGACGGAGTTAGAATACAATATGTCACCTCCCCATCTCATCCCATGGGTGGCGTAAAACCGACTAAGGGACTATCGGTGAATATTATCTTTACAAAATAAAAATGAAGGAAAACTTGAAATTAAACCCTATACCAATCCGACTGGCCAGCGTGGTATTAGTAGGCCAAGTATCCCTCCGTCACAGGAGGAGGCGCGTCCTTGCAGTGTGACATTAATGGGCTGTTATGATGAAATAAGCGATGTCATTTTATTTTAACTTACAAATTTGACAACAGATGGTATTGTGCCTGTGACGTCATTTTCAGTATCGCGGTGGTAATATTTTCCTTGAAAGAATGACGTTCGCTCATGTTTTTCAGTATAAGTTTAGACGCAGTCTTCGTAGATCTGTCTTTGTAAAGGTCTGTTTTTGAAAAGGTTTTGGTTCGTTCGTTAATTTTACAATTCGTTTGTAGGTATATCTGTTAGTTATAAGGTTTAAGATTTTTCAGTATTAAATCGAATTGCGAAGTAAGTAACATCCGCCACGCGAACGAAGTCGCGGGCACAGCAGCTAGTCTAGGAATAAATATACTACTATAGGGGACTAGAAACAAAACGTTGCTTAATTAACAGTGCGATTATCAAAATTTATGATTTTACTAAGAAAAATCAATAATGGCTGGCATAAATAAATACCTACTACATGAGGTAATAAGATAGAAGGTCACGTGTATGATTTTCACCTACATACATAATTATTAGTCTTAGAAATACTTGTGTAAATGAATAGATAACTTATAATATTTAATACCTACATCGAATTTTTTCTTACAAGAAACAATCTTTCATAAGGAAAAAATCGCTTTTAAAAAATTCACGATTTTAAATAAAATACTCTTATAAAAATCACCTGTTGGAATGAATATTATATAAACATACATTTTGTCAATCTGATCGTCGCTACAAGACGTTTGATAAGATGCGACAGGTGTGAAATGTAATAAAATACATGCAACGAAATTTGATACCCGTATCTTGTCCATAACATACCGCCAGCAAGCAAATAAAAATACACGTCAAAGTAGATAGAAATGAAAATGTTAAAAATATGAAGTATATTTTCACCCTTAATACATTGTTAATAAGATCAAAATTTCTTTTTATTGTTTAGATCTAGCTCAGACTTCTTCTACGGATAAAGTTAGTCAATGTATAAACCGGTTTAATTATAGATTTATTTAAAAGATAATCAAAAATGAAATAACAAAAATACAACTGAATTGAGAACCTCCTCCTTTTTTAAAGTCGGTTAAAAAATAATACGGTTCATGCAGTCAATTGTTTTACTAGTGCAGCAATTGAAATCGCGACGTCTGGCGCAGCAAGCCATAAATTACCGAAATAAAATTTGAGTAAATAAATCTTAAATTCAACATTTATAATGAATACCAAATAAACACTAGTTTATTTGAGCTCTGACTTAAAGTACTTAAAATTATACTGTTAATGATAGGACAAGAAACGCTAAAATATAACTACCGTCGGCGTAGTACAAAACGGAGTGTAAAACTGCTGCTTGATAGTATTAAGTAAATATGGTACTTCCACTAATCTCACAGACTCAAAGCTCAAAATTTTAGTATTAAGATATAATAATATTATACCCACTTTTATTTGTGTAGCAGTGTTTACGTTTCCCTCAAAGTACGTAAAGCTACAACCGAGATAAGGGAAACTAACCCCAGCAAATATTTCATTAGACATTGAGACGAGCTATGAAATAACATGAAGCGCACACACGGCCAACTCATATAGAGGCAAGGAGATTAAGACGAACCTTCACATTATATTAGATTTACCGTCAAATTTCTTCGTAAAGTTAAACAAACGAGTCCTTAACGAAACAGGACAAGGGAAACCTTTACAACTTATAGTCTTTAATATATATGAAACTCAATAAGACAAGGATAGAAAACAATTTCGGAGCCAATACGCCGATCCTTTCATGATTGAATCGAAATGAGTTGCTAAGATGATACTAATCTCGGGATAAGTAACTAGGCCATTTGGAGATATTACGCAGAACTAATATATTATGAGTAGATATAGGCTATAGAACGCTTCCAAACTTTATATGGATCTTTATAGTACGCAGCGTTAATTCTAATATGAATTCAGTAAGAGCTTAATCAAATGATAAGAAAACTGCTAAACGTAAATCGTCTAAGTTTGTTATTAACAAACTAGAAGGTGTTACCGTAGGGGATAACCGAATAAATAAAGTTAGATAGTATCGGAATCTCTGGTGATGTTAAGTGTGATCCCGGCACGTCGGTCATAAGTTACTCGTTAAAGCTTTCTATACGTTTTTCAACCTTTACTGAATGAAGAAAAGTCACTGAATACACGCTTCTACTAGTCGGCTTAAATAAATGTGCAACTGCCAAGAGAAACATTTTTTTCGTCTGCGTTTTCTTGGAAATGCGAACCACGACGGAAAAACGGAATGAATAAGATTTTACTAGCTTACTGTTGGATAATATTACGGATCTACTTCAACCGTCCCGTTCGCAGTTAATTCATATTTCATGGAAAATGGTTCAGAATAAAGCTTCTATAGTTTTTTTGAGGCAATAATAATGGAGTATAGAGTTTCAGATAGTATTCGTTTCTTTGTTTATTTTTAATTTAACTGAGTGGGTTAACAGTGTGTTCTGTGTTTGTTTTTCCTTAGATTAAACACGTTAGCTGTAATACACGTAACACATCATACATGCCAGTGACAGTCGTAAAGTTTGTGACTTACGCTGAGTTATTATATTACGGTGATATAATGTGTCTTAATATTTCTATTAGCCAGACATCAACTGAGTTCTTTTTTTGCCGTGTTTGTTATGTTATGCTGTTTACGCGTATGTTAGGAATGTAATTAGGAATTTTCTTGTTTTGTTATTTTTTTTTATTTTATTATGTTCTAGATTTTGACTTATTGTAATGATAGAACTTCTATCTATTATTAGAGATTAATGTGCGGACGGAATATTTATCTATACTTTATATTCAGCACGATAAACGTGAAAACTAATAATGAAACTTAATATTGATATTGGATTTAAACGTTTAAATAAAAAGGCCAATTAAAGCAACCTGGAAAATTTACTCTGCAAATATTTTTAAAGCCATGTGCGTGTGAAACCAAATAATTCTCGATTTCAACAACAACGATACTTCCAATGAAATCTATCACGTCAAATAAGTATAAATGAAGTTAATGAAAATTTACGTTTCATGCGGATATTGCAATCGGAAACCTTTTAACTAGGTCTTATAAAATCATCAAATCTAATATTTATTAAGTGTTTACATTCAGATTCCAAAAAAAAAGAAAGAATCCAGAAAAATTTAAATACAAAGAAATCTGCGTACTGCGTTAACTGTAACAGTGTGAAAACAAATCGATGACAAAACTTATTTATAGCAGTAAACGGATATCACTAACTCATGACACCTAGATATCCCTATTACGGCCTGAATGCGGAAAGCGTCGACCGTGTGTTATAAAGCTTGTTAGGACCAGCACAAACTTTTATAGGCTATATTAAAAACATTAAGTGCTTTAGCTGTGAAAGATTGATGCCATTTTATGCACTTTACAAAATAGAGCTTTGTAAAAGTGTTGTCATTTTAATCACACTGTCGTCAAAATTATTAAAAAAATGTTGCTCATCCTTATTTTTTGAATAAATAATAGTATATTTATAAGCTTCCATCAGTTTTAATTATTTGTTATTCGTAATTCTAAACAGTTGTACTTAAGAATACATTAATTTATTCATTGATGATAAAGCGAGAGGGCAAAGCTTGAGCCGATTTGAATCGTCTGCGATAATCCTTGCCTCTTACTTACGGTCTATTAAATGTGCTCATCTAAGGCAACCCAAGCCTTAAGAGCAGTTTGTTATATGAAAATACATTTCACTGTCTCAATAAAATTATACGAGTTCCTAGAATTAAGACATTATTATGATAACGTTGATGTATAAATAATATTGTTGAGTATTTATAATCTCCATTTAACGAGAAGTATCAAACGAGTGCCTATATTTTTAAATACATTTCCCTTTTCGAATACTCTTTATTCATGTTCAATACAAACATGTTATTTAAATATTATGTTGAATTTCTTGTGAGATATTTATGTTTATTATTCTAAATGTAGATAAGGTTTAGGTGCAATATGAATGGCGTATTTAACTGATATGTGAGCGTGGTAGTGTGGGTGTCTTTAAAGACGATTGAAATAAATATGACAAGTAAAACATCAATACCAGAGGAACATTCAAAAGCGCAAATTTTTGACGGTGGTTTTTTGGGGGATGTTGTTGATATTAATAGTGTAGACTTATGCTAGCTTTAAAAATCTTCGGCTAAGGGAATTTCCACTGACCTTTCTCATAATATCAGCAACAACACTAGTGTATATTTCTGGAGTAGCAGCATCATTAACGTATTTTCCTTCCTTGGATAATCTGATCTCATCTGCAAACATAAAATAAATCAGTTTTCGAGTTACTTTATTATATGCACTGTACTGTAATACAAAGTTCTTATAATTTTGGTATATTATTAACATGTAATGATAGAGTAAGAATACTTGGTGTTACAATCCAATCTCATCTAATGAGCCTCAAAAAGGCTTAATGAGTGAAAATTCGTAGATATTCTCTAAAAATACTAGTATGAAATTTGACATGAAACTCTACACATTAATATGTAGTACATAGTAAGTATATTCTAGAATTGCCATCGACGATGAATATTATAAATGTACAGTCAGCCCCAAAAGTCGCTGAACACATTTTAAATTCCAAAACTGCTGGACACTAAAAATGTCATAAGTCAGTGTCGCAACAAGAGCACAGAATAAGCTTTACATACAAAACGACCATAACACGCTGAACACGGTTATTACAAAAGTAGCTGAACCCTAGTATTTTTAAAAGTAACTGAACACTAGTATTCCCAAAAGTATTTGAACACTAGTATTCCAAAAGTAGCTGAACATCATTAAATACAAAAGTAGGTTGACAAATGTCGTGTTATGGTCGTTTCGTTTGTAAAGCTTATTCTGTACTCTTGTTGCGACACTGACTATGACATTTTTAGTGTTCAGCAGTTTTGGAATTTAAAATGTTTTCAGCGACTTTTGGGGCTGACTGTACATACAAATTCATGGCATTGAATAAAAGCTGTAAAGTTGTAATTATTTGGTTCACATCATTGGCGTAGTATATAAATTATATTCATTACCACGTCATGGTCAATTTCTTGACTAAGTTAATTATGAAAATTTATTATTTACGTCCCAAAATATATTTAACGATATATTTTATTTTGTTTACCGATATAAATTGTCATACCATAAAATGCGTGATTGTCGAAGCAATGGGACATAATTAAGTGATTGAAATTGACTGTTGACGTAGTAAATGTGAACGCTGTCAAAAATGTCATTCATTCAAATATTATAAAAGCTTTTTTGTTTGTATTTGACAAAATGTGAATTATTGAAATGTTTGTCTTGAATACAGTAACAAAATATTATCTAATTCCAAATCGTGATGGCTAGATTAAGATATGTCTATAAGACACTTCAAATTTATTTAGTCATTTGGAACTCCTTGTAAAGTAACATCCTCACTTTAATAAACATCGATTTATATTGAAAGTAAACATTTTTTTACCTAGTATGTCAATTCTCGTACCTAAAAAAACATTAAAAACTTGGTTAAGTCAACTTTTAGTTGTCTAATTGTCTTACCTATTGTGTGTCAATTTGACATCTCCGACATACCTAACCATTGATTTATAAAAAACCCTAGATGCACATTTTCAAACAAAACTAACAGCCAAAAGTGTCACCAAATTAAACATACGCAATAAATACGTATAGTAATATCGTAAACATATTTTTTTTTCAAATTCAATCTTACACGCATGACATAAAGTTGTATTTAAAAAGTAATGCACATAAAGCAATAAAATTTAATGATTGACGTTTGCCGGTAGAACAACGCGATACTAATTTAAAAAAAGTGCACAATGCGCCTATTTGTTGCGGACGTTTTTGGGAAGTGGAGTGTGTCTTCTTCTCTTAATCTTAATCTTTGGTTTTTTGTAAATCAATGTACCTAACCGAATTTTTATCGAAGTTTTCTTAGGTACGAGAATTGATATGACTTTACTAATACAGAAAAGAAGCTTAAGTTTAGTATCATTTATCTTTGAAACATATACCAATTTTTCATTCATAGTTATCAGCCGTTTATATAAACCACTAGAGCTAAGGGCTAGCTAGCTCTCCCAAAAGCGCGATCTGCGTCACCAACGAATGGCACAACCTCTGACGTCACCGGGAACACAATTTGTTTGCGGGCGTTGCGGCCGCCGTTGTCGCTCTCATATAGGCCTTGTTAGCCACCAGCTCAAGTACCAAAACCAAATCACTTGACACGGCTGTTGTTTAAATCATCTTTCGTAGATGTTAAAGGCCACTGATGAGAGCTAAGGGTTAAGCATTACCGCTGTCACAGCAGTGTATTTTGCGATTACGTCATCTAATGGCTAGCTTGTTCTTAGTCGTAAATTTTAAAGGAGTATGGACCTACGTTAGCCGATTGCACTCATCAAATTGCCATAACTTCACCTTTTGTTTAATAAAAAACGGCTGAAGGTAATAATTTGTGAAATGGAAAAATAATTATCTTGGCATGAGATTCAAACCTGTTACACTAACCCTTTATAACCAAGCAAGTTTTACCTATAGCTAAAAGTATAGGTACAGTTATCGGTTGTCTGCCTTAGTATAATAGTGTATTGTAATCGACTAACAATGTGTAATTAATAGCTTAGAATTAACTTAAACACATGATATAATACGTTTAAACATATAATATATAATTTCAGCAGCCAATCAGACACTAATTTCCAATAATTAATAACTGATTATTACCAAATCAATCAAGGCAATTCAAACATCGCTGCATCTATAGTTGCTATAACAGATTGCTAAGCGTTGTCACTTTCCAAATGACTGATTAAGTATTATTGTAATTTACTAGCTTTTGCCCGCGGCTTTGCTCGCGTTAAATTCGGGGTAGCAGTGGGTTAGAAAAGGGCAAAAAGTAGCCTATGTTACTCTCCATCCCTTCAACTACCTCCACTTAAAAAATCACGTCAACTCGTCGCTCCGTTTTGCCGTGAAAGAAAGACAAACAGACAGACACACTTTCCCATTTATAATATTAGTATGGACTAGCTGGTGCCCGCGACTTCGTTTATACATGATTAGTATTTCGAGCAACTTACAATACAATTATCTTAAAAGCCTATGTTTTATTCTGATGTATAAGCTATATAATTGTAAAGTTTAACAAAAATCTATTCAGTAGCTTTTACATGAAAGAGCAACAAACATCCATCCATACTTAGAAACTTTTGGTTTCATAATATTAATAGGATACTTACATTTGATGCCCATTTTCTTTGATATTAAATCCATAAGATCTTTGCAGAAACCGAAAAATTCTTCTTTCTGTCCAAACTCTGTTGGTTTATGCATTAGGTAAGGCTCTTGAAGAACAGATGTCATTACATAGGTTCTGTTGGTCTCGTACGTGGCCGGTGAACGAAGTTGAACGTATTTTGGCGCAGATAGTTGCAAGCCGTGGGCATCGCTCCAAGTAGCCACCTTAAAGTAAACTTAAATTACTGTTGCATTCATTAAATTGATGTATGAAACTACATCTTCAATCTTTGTACGAGTACACAGGTAAAAAAACCCCGAATTTAAATTTATTTTACTTATTATTCGGACTTTACTCAAGAAGCTTGGGTAATACTAAGTTAGCCCGGGTAAACCTAGGTTTACTCCACCTTCTAGCATTACCCGTATGTCATTTATAACTCAAACAGACTATCAGTTTTGCTAAGACGAAAAATAAATTTACAAAAATAACTCAAAAAATACATAAGTATTAAATAAAAATGTAGTTTTAAATTACCTTTCTCAAAGTAAATTAAAGGTTAACAGAAATCAATGGTTCAAATAAAAACAAGGGTCCGAACCAAAAACTAATTTGGAAAGTTCCGAGGGCGACTAGAAGAATGGCTACAAAAGTTTGTACGCATTGATTTATGGACGCAGAGAAATCATTAGTGAACTGAACAAAGTATGTAGAAATAAAGTTAAAATTAACCTTCGGCAAAAGTACTTGTTAACGGATACAAAGTTAACTGTTGAATTAATAATTCGCATTAGGTGAATCTACAGTGCCGTTCTGTATCATGAGTGAGTGTTGTCAATTGGTACAGATACATTATAGACATTTTGAATTATTTAGTTTTATTAGCTGAGTATATATGCATATATTATGCTAAAATCAATAAGAGCAGAGAAAATACTTTTTTAAAATTTAACTTGTCATAAACTTAATGTTAAATAAGTAAGTCGTAACCGATTACACAATTTAATTAATTTTGAATCTACCTCTTTACCCAAATTTGTCTACAGATGCAGCAGCAATAAAAAAGCAATTGGTTAGGTGCTTACAGAGATTATTGTTTATATTTTTAACTTACCTTTAACATTGCACTTTGCACGGTCATTTCTACCACGTGGAGTGAGAAGTTGTGTCTGTGCCCTTCGTCATTAAAAGAAATATTTCCTGTAAGACCTTCGATATCCGTCTGCAAAAATATTGACACTTTAGTAGACTAGTCAAGTAGATATAATTTTTTTTAATATTTTTTTTTATTTGAAGCTTTGACACTTTAGTAAACTAGTCAAGTAAATATATATTTTTTTTTAATTTTCTTCGAAACCTTACCTTTTTGATTAATCTAGAAATTTTGTCCCCATGTTCGAAAGGTACAACCCAACTTTTTCCAGGATTACAGTCAATAACTTTGGTAGAATTAGCTTGACCCGCTGCACGTCTTAGAGCACTTCTAAAAGCATCAGGTTTCTTTCTCCACAACCGTCCTAGAGCATCCATGAGAACTTGGACACCATCGTACATTAACGCCGTCTCCGCCTAAGTATTGTATGACAAGTTAAGCATATTAAAATTTCCACTCCATGTGACAAGTTACTTGGAGAATAACTATATAAAAAAAATATGGTAAAGAACATTATGCTTACACATATCTACTAGCTTGTTGCTAAAATCATCAATCATAAATAAAAGTGAGTGAGATCTCCTTACCTAAAACTTTTTATCAAACACCTATAAAATATTACATAAATGTATTTATACGTCCTCAATGGAAGATACAACACGGTAAAATTACCAGGACGACAATTTTGCATACCTACACATATTTAAAATGTATTGTAGCATTCACAACCTTAACAAAAGTGATGAGATAACTTTACTTCGTAACAATCCTCTGGAGCCTTTGCAGAGTTGAAAAAGGCCTAAGTGTATTTACAGAGCAAAAGGGAGATCATATGGAATAATAATTTATGCAGGCGCACCCCACTCATTGTTTCATTAGGGTGTACGTGAGTTAGTGAAATCTACATAAACGGGTTGGTTATTACCCTAAGTTGAAATTTTCTTGGGCTTATGAGTAGGTAACATGTACCTAGGTATGTACCAATTACAATATGTATAATATAAAAGGTATAAGTCTGGTATAAAAAAATTAAGTATAATTGTCAAAATGTCAGAAGGAATTCAAATAAATATAATTAATATGAAAACAAAAAAATAAATGGCGGTTATTAGAATGACTACTTCCTCCAGAAAAATACAGATACTGAGGGAATGTAACTACGAGACATCATTAGACATTAATTACACCAAGTTTTTAATTGAAACATTGACAAAAACAGAGCCATTGGCACCAGATCATTTTTATTTAAATAACCGGTACACTAAATACACTTTACTTAAACACCTCAATGGTAATAAAAATGCAGAATGTCTTTTATTTTTCTCTCAGTAATGGACTTCAGAGCAATTAAAATAAGACAGTGATATTCACTATGTAACTGTAGTTTAATTTGTTTGCTTCAAAAGAAACAGAGAAATAAATAGAAAATAGCAAAAAAAGAATTAATAACATTCAGATGCATAAACATCTAGAATATTGTGCACCTTCTTAGTGTGAAAAGATTCTGAAAGTGTTGTAAAGTTTCAATGCTGGATGGACAGAGTCCTCATAATAACCAGTTAGAAAAAATTATAGGGCGTTTGGAATTCTATTAATGAACGAGGCAAACAATAATGAAGTGTGTAAGTATGTATGAAGTAGTCATATTTGGAGATAGTTAATAGCCAGCAACATTTATTTAATATAGCAAAAAGTACACTAAATACAATGTAATCGTGCTATGCCTAGTAGGTGTCGAGTTCTAAGTAACGAATACTTATTTTACTGACATTTAAGGTAAAGGCACCTAATTCCGTGGTGTTTTTGACAAAACACGAAAGAACATCAAAAATTAAGTAATTATCGTACCTTTGTATACAATTTTATTTTTTTATCAGAAGCGTTAACTATCTAATTTTTGAAAAATATATGCAGTTTGTCAGTAAAAGGTTATTAAAAATGATAAAATAAATAAAAATATGAAAAAGAACGATGCGCCTAATTCCGATGTAAAAATCGTAATTCCGATGCATTTGGTTCCTAATTCCGAGTATAAAAATAGAAAGGGAACTACCTATGTAGGGTTCTCATACATGATGTTCAAAAATAAAAAGAGTTTATTTTTTATGTTACATCAGTTCTTTTTTTAATCATAATCCTTAATCTTATAAAAATCAACGTAAAAATCAACATAAAAATCTACTTGTATCATGATTACAAAAATAATCTAAACATGTACTTAAATAAAAAAACTAAAAAGTAATAAATAAGTGAAACTAAAATGCAAGTTTAAGACTTTTGAAATAATTTATTAGGCGCGGTTATTCTAAACTTTGAAGCACTATAAATCATTAAAGATTATTATGCAATAAAAAAAATGACTTAGGAAACCTAATAATGATGTATGTAAAACTATCCAGGTCCAGTCACTAAGTGTGTAGGAGGATACAAAGAAAATTACATAAACACACACGCTGAAAATAGTCTTCAAATAGGCAGACTGACAGACAAAAAATCATTTAATTGCTGTAGTTTTATAATTGGGTTAAAGAAATATGAATACACGCACACTCCAATTTTATGTGATTGTACTATAGATTATTAGTATTCTTTCAGTTACTACGTACTAAGCACATAAAAAAAGGAACACTCTGTATTTAAACAGGGTCAATACTCTCTATGACCGGGTCAAAACATCGGAATTAGGAACTCATGTAAGCTTATTCCGATGTAAATACATCGCAATTAGGTGCTCATATAACCTTATTCCGACGTATATACATCGGAATAGCGTTTTATGATGCTAAATCAAAGTTTCTAATTCCGAGTAATAAAAATTAAAAGATTTTTTGATATTATGCAAATTAAATAGTGGATAGTTGCAATATGAAAGGGAAACAAATATAAGACACATACATATAATAACAGAACAGATCAAAAACCGAACGTCTTCATAAATTTTTTCCCGTACAACGTATTAAGAAAGTACCTATAATGGTCATTTTTAACCTGCTGTAATTAGTGAATCCAGCCCCAAGGTGTACCTCGGAATTACATTATTAAATGCATGAGTTATTTAATAAGTCAGAACTAACACATTAAACTTTGTAATCATAAAACATACACCGAAAATTTTCAAAAAGTAAATGTCTTAAAATTTGTATTTCCGTGGTATACATCGCTTTTAGGAACACACTAAAATATTTTGCACCTAATGCCGTGGTGTTTTCAACACGTATTTTCTTGCTAATTTGCAAATAAAATACTCAAATCTTAAGTGTTTTCGATAAAATATATTGTCCTTTCAATCATTCAATCTCAACGAAAACTCGCATTGTATAAAATTATCACGCAAAACACTATTTGGCAAATCGTAATACTCACGTGCATGAGGTCATAAACGTATGAAGTGTGCTTTAAAGGCGGCTTCCCGTGGCAAAATGACCGATTATTCTACAGTGTGAACACACTTAACTCTCTTTTGTTTATATAAATATGAACAGATAAATTATTAATTGATTATTTTATCATGCAGACCAAAATAACTAGTGAATTACTTTAAAAACCTGTTTTACTAAATACCTCGGATTTTACTGCCATTTTTAGAACCCCTCGTAGTTAGGTGCTTTTACCTTACCATGATTTTGTTGAGTCAAACTTTAAAAACACAAATCATTTTTCAGTTTGATGTAATGAAAGCACTTACCGATATGGTCCCCTTGAACCGAGGGTCCATTCGCCGCAAACCGTCCATGAAATCGCGTACAATCTTACGTGAGTGGTCGACTATGCGGAACCCTGTTATATTGACTGCGCCATATTCTGTTACTTCGTTCTCCCAGTGATCGTCCATAACCTATTAAGAAGTTTGTTTAAATAACAGATACGGCTTTATTTATACATACAGAAAGTAAGTTTAAGTGCAATAATTTTAAATCATCTTTTAAGAGGTATTATTCATCTTTCGAAAGATTTAAGTTTCTAACATTTCCATCGAATGATTTCAGCATTCTCGATTACCTCTATTATTCCGTCTACCAAAGCTAAAAATATAAAATATTACGTCCATCACAAAACGAAATAATAGGCGATTCAAAAATATTCTGATTGCATCGTTAAAAGGCTGAAAATATTTAGCCATTTTCGAGTATGATTGTAGTTCACTCGCAGCATAACCTCTATAGATAAATATCGATTAACACATTTTGTTTGGTTAACCGATCGAGTAATGTTTTGGTTTTTATTAAGTAATTTATTGCCGCAACTGATAAAGTGCTGTCATGATGAAAGTGCAGTAACATTATTGAATAATACTCACCAAGCCGCTAAGCATATAGTGGTACGTCCTGCGTCCCAATTGCACTTTTCGAACGTGCTCTACCAATATGCTCTTTGCATTTTTTGCGTTGCAATCTAGCACTATGCGTTTGTTTCCCCAGCGGTCATATTGTTCGAGAGACAACAAGAACTCCATGGCGTCAGAGGCGTTATTAATTCGCTTCACGAGTGCGATTTTGAAAGCAGTACGACCCGGTTGCATGGTCTGGTACAGTTGCTGCAGTCTCAGTAATCCTGCCGGATAAACGGATTAAAGTAGCTTCGAGAGTGTTGCTGACATATTGGTTAATGTGCCGAGTGTATGTGGATAAACTTTGTTTTTCGTGGGGGTAGTTTCATTAACTTGTATAGACTATTTTGTTGAAACAGCTTTAGAAACGAATGAGATAATTAAGAGTACTTTTAGTTTCCTATTTAGTAAAAGTGTGTTTTCTCAAAAAGCTTTTTGCTTCTATGCATTGGAGTGCTTATCGAAATTTCAAACCTTTCATCATTCTTTTAAAAACGTTAGTAGTTAATCTCGGCCGCCTAAGAAACCAAAGCTACGTACGTTGGGTACGCAATGTGTAGCACTAACTAAAAGTTATTTTGGCTTAAGCTATTATTAAAGAAAAATAAAGCTTTTACTTAGTAAATAAGATTGAAAGATGTGAAAAGTATTGTTTAAAATAAATGCTGCCCAGTAAAAATGTAAACCAGCTTTCTAAAAATTTCTCATGTAGTGATTTATAGTATTCCTTTTCTATTTTATGGGATATTTGATGTCACTAACAGTTTATCGTTACTTTGTGTATTGACCGGAAAGAGCATACAATTCATGTCAATCTATATGTTGTGTTGTTTTTTCAAGATCAGGCTGTTGATTCTGGCTTAAAGTAGTTACATACTGGAGTCAGTATTCAAAAGGAACCTTAACAAAATACCAACATGTAAGACGTAATATTATAACTAAGTAAGTATAAGTTAACGCCGTAACCACGAAGGGGCCCGGAGCCACTCTGGGGCCAAAGCCAGCCGGGGTCGCGGATGTAATGAGAAATTGACTACCGCGACCCGGCGCACATGGCTGTTAGGGGCACGTGGGTTTTAGTCGGTATACCGTGTTAACATCTATCGGGACTCCGACACTCCACCGCCGTCGGGCCTCCCAGACGACGGCGGATGGGCCGCAAAGTATGGTTTCCCAAGGAAAAAAAAAAAAAAAAGGGTTGAGAGACCACTCACGACGGAACGACGAGCTGGTTAAGACGGCGGGAAGCCGATAGATGGGGAAGGCTCGCTCGTTGATAGGACCGCTCTAGACGGAAATATTTGGAGGAGGCCTATGTCCAGCAGTGAACGTGCCTAGGCTGATATGATGAAGTACAAGTTGTTTGGAATCAGGTGCCCCTATGCACTAAATAACCATACAACTATCTACTATCTAGACCCACAAAATGCTGGCTTGACGTCGCCAGGGATGACATGCGTGGCAATGGTCCTACAATAAAAGAAGCGGGAAAGTGAAGAAACCCCAGGCTCCATGGGTCTCGAGCTGTGGACGTAACTAGGAACTCGCAAAGATGAAAAAGAAGAACCATACAACTACTGCGGGACTCCATAGTTGGCCGTCAAGTATTTCTTTAGCTAATCGTCGGACCTGAATGAGTATGAAATATTATATTATACAGACAGCGGTGATGTTAGTCCCACATCTCGCTAAAGTCTACCACATGAAGAAAAGGTGGTTGCAAAGTATCAGTTTGTAAGTTTAAGTTGCTGAGATGTAGAAATGCAAAGTAGCTTATTATTATATCTCTTGATGTTAATCGCAACAAACTATAATGAATACATTAAAAATATAAACATTCAATAATTTTGTATTTAAATTAATGTATATTATTAGTTAAACATGTTAAGTTATTTAAATTAGTAAAAACATCTGTAAATGTTACGACAGTACGTGACATTTTTTTGAAAATATGTTATAACGAAGATTTCAATAGCCCCTCATTTCGGTTGCGGAAAGCAAATACGTGCACAAATACAATTGAAGAAGGAAGAAAGAAAACAATTATACCAACATCGACATTGGAACATTTATATCTCAGTCTATTTTCCAGTTCTCCTAAACCAATTCGAGTCCACACGAATTTTATCGAATTAAACGCCCCATATAAAACAACCGGAACGAAAAAAGGACAGAGCAAGCGAGCGAGAAGAGGCAAAAAATAAAGCGCTTTTCTACTGTGTATGTTGTTGCCCCAAAAAGGTGATATCCATACTTACAATACCTACACATAATGATACAGCATTCGTATCATTTTTACACCTTTTTATTAGAGGCTTCCTTAAAATATTACACAAATAACTTTGTAATGAGGTAACTAAAAACCTAATAAAAACTCTTTTTCGGTAAACAGCTATAGGTTTTATAAAATGATAGCAAACCCTGAATGTTCTACAGCACGAATGGCACATCCTGAATTTTCGAATTTTCCTATCTTTGCAATTGTTTAATTCTTATCAAAATTCATTTCATTCACGACAAATCTGGGATGAGAACGGATGGAGAAACATTCATGGCTTAAGAATTAAACAGCTTTTAGACACAGTTTTTATTACTAAAAGTAGTATTCAGTAAAAATAATTACGGAAATAAACTTACTCATCATAACAGCCCATTAATGTCCCACTGCAGGGACGGGCCTCCTCCCATGATAGAGGGATAATTGGCCTACTAATACCACGCTGGCCAGACGGATTGGTATAGGGTTTAATTTAAAGTTTTCCTTATTTTTATTTCGTAAAGATAATATTCACGGATAGTCCCTTAGTCGGTTTTTACGACACCCATGGGATGAGATGGAGTGGTGCCATATTGTATTCTTACTCCGTCACTACACGGAGAATAATAACTAAACTTACTGACTTCAATATTTAGGCTTAGCTACAGCAAAATCTAAAAGGATAACAGTTCCGCTGTTAAGAGATAAATGTGCGGGTAGAAATGCGGTGAAAGTTTCCTCCACAGCCGGACTATTCTCACCATGTGTCGTTTGAACTCGCGACCCTTGAGGTTTTCCACTGTCGTCAGTCGACTAATGGCTTGTGACGTCAGCTGCGTGAACACCCGTGTACGTTCTACATCTATTATTATGAACTTGTCGAACATAATATGGTAACAAATTTACAAGTAAGGCCTTTAAAAAAATTGAATGCAATGATATTTGATTTTGTAAAAATAAGCCGATTGTTCTTTGGGTTCCTTCAAAGTTGATAAGAAGTTCTGAAAATCATCCGAATAACAATTATTTTTCAATTGGTTCCTTTAGAGTTGTTACATAAACGCTAAGGTAGGCAGGTAGATTATTAAAGCTCTATGAAGCATTTGAAAGCTTTATTAAAGTTTAAGCCTGTTTAATCCTCGCGACTTTACAGTAAACGTTGCTTAAAATAAGTTGACGGTGGTGTACTAGACTTATTAAATAGTAAAGTTAAAAACAGACTTAAAGTATTTTTTTATAACTTGTTTGTTTGTATACTTAATTACGTAGGTAGCTTAAACTAATTTTGTTATTACCGTTTAACGCCACTTAATAACAAAAACCTAAACACACAAAATTCTTCCTACATTATTATAATAGCTCTAGATGTCATTGTAATAATCACAGTTTGAAGTGGCTGAATTACTAACTTTACAGCTGTCACCTCGACGGCGTTAAGGCATTGTGGTTATGTTAACCTTTTGTGACAATTGTTACGAAACTCCTGAGTCGTCCGAAAGTGCCGATTATGAACAATGTTAATAGTAGTCTTAAGTTCAAAAGTTCGCGAGAAATTTTCAACTTAAACACTCAGGTAGGTATAGCAGAAGATAACTTGTTGCCAATTACACTTTTCTCTGTTTGAAACTTTTAATATACTTTAATGCTTTTTAAATACTTAATTTTGTTTTCAGACTAGCAGATGCAAGTGTTTGCAAACTTAATAAAAAAATGATAAAATACCTATTTAGGAATGAAATAAATTCTTTGTAATTTACGAAAATTTATAAAGAAACACCAATTAGATATGAGTTGTCTAAAAAAATATGAGAACAGGTTGTGTATAAACACATTTATACAGTGGAGATTGAGTGTGAAACAAAATAACAACGCAATAACATTACAATGCCTAAAACATAAATTAGATCAACGAGAACATTGTTTAAAATGTAAAATAGTCAAGAAAATAATAAGCAGTTACATTATTTTTCTCGATAAAACTTAAGGCTATTTCATTTTAGTCAATATTAGTTAAAGAAAACCCTTTTCAGTCTGATGATGGGTCATCGAAACCTACGCACGTATTCGTGGTTTCGTTTCGTCCCCTATTTCTACAAGCGTTTTATTTGATGGGATCTTTTTGTTCTTTCTGTTCTTTTTCAACCCTATATTCCAATATCCTTGCTTATAGGTTACAAATTGGATTAGAAGGATGCGGTCTGGTATCTTACTGAAATTGATTTTACGAGATAGGTACATTTTGTCTTGACACAGCTAGGAATCCTTTGTTTTGTTACTAAAACGGCAAATACGCTATTTCTTTATTAACTACCTATCAGTGTTGCGACTGTCGCGTAAGTAGATGTCATTCACGAGGTTGCGAGTTCAATTCGAACGCAGAACAATTTTTTGAGTGATTAACAAATTATAATCCTGAGTCTGGATATTCTTTGAATTCATTAAATTGGTGTTTGTAAAGTCACCACAACACAGGACATGATCAAAGCTCGGCTATGTCTTTAAAACAATCTAAAACCTTAATGCTTTCTATTGTCTTTAATTTCTACATTATAACATTGTATTGTTTTTTTTTTTTTTTTTCACAATGGTACAAAATATTTAAAGAAAAAACTTCAACTTTTCGAAATTGGTATCAGAAAAGCTTCTCAAGTCGGCGACGGTTTGGAATTCAATTTATTCAATATCGCCGCGAAGAAACGTGCAGATAGCCACCTAACGAATTGCGTGTCTTACGATACGTTTGTAGAAATGATTCGATATAAACCGATACTATTTGCTTTTGCTTTGTATGTATATTAAATACAACATTTATACATTTACCCCCCTACTCATAAATCCTCTTAAATTTGAAATTTCAATTGATTAGCTTAAATACTTACGATTTTGGTTGGTAAGTATATAGGTTTTACTTATAAAAATCTCACTAAACATTGATTAAATTTAAGAAGCGTTTATGAGTAAGGGGCTTAATTATAAACTGATAATAGCTTTTCGAATGTCTGATTGGTAGCAATTAGGTATTAGGGTATGTCGTTTGTTTATTTTTAAGCAGACACTTAAAATTTTTTTTGTTTAAAAGCATAGTTTTTGATATTTTATTATGCTTGCCAAGAAATTTTTGAAGTAGTTATGTGAGAACCAACTTTGAAAAAAAAAACGAAATGAAAAACTCTACCTATTTCTAGTGTCAGTTAGAAAGGAAATCAAGAATTATATCTGTAGATATTAAGTAAATTTCCGAGAATCATTGTTTACCTTTCTATTATAAAAACCACGTAGCCAAGTTACAGGAAACCGATAAACTTGAATTAACTTTCTTGTTGAAAAGCCATTATTATCAAAGAAAGAAAAGGAACGGGTTACCTTATCTCTAGAAATCATTATCTCTAAGAAAATTGTCTCTTAACGCGTCAAACTACTATTTGTAATTTGATCCTAAATACCACTACTACTGGACTATTTATTTGATAAATACATTGGGCTAAAATTCTCTATCTGATGACGGAGTAAGAATACAATATGTCCCCACCCCATCTCATTCCGGGTGTCGTAAAAACCGAAAGGGACTATTGATGATTCTATCTGTTCCAGCTATCATACATGATCCTCTTAAATATTTATCTTTATTAAAACTAAATCAAATAAAAATTGTATATAAATCAAATTTAGTTTTTTAGTTCGCATAAAATCGTATTTTTTTATGAATTCTTGCAAACTTATTCAATAAATATTGGTATGCAAAAGTATTTTAATGCACACGTACCGACCTGTGTAATGTTATTACAGAAAACACGTAGCGAATCAAAAATTCTAACCCGTGTTGATTGACATCAATTCAATTTCATGCCGACTAACCCAGAGACACGATTGTTTAATATGTACGAGTATGTGTGCTAAATAAATATTTTTGGAATACATTTTTTGATATCAGGTTCAAAGGTAGGTATAATTTTCAGTTACCAACTTAATATTCTTTAAATAATATGTATTAATGAGTAAATTTTGCATCATAAACACACGCTATTTATAAAATATAAGAGAGAGCTTCTCCTCGGTGGACACTTCGAACACCTACTGTGATAAATTTAAATATGTGAAAACAATGTATTTTTTTCATTTTAGACATGATGACCTGCAGAAGCGATATTTAAATAGAAAAAATAAAATTTTATTGTTGCAAAATAACCGTGTTCGATTCCCCAGCTGGGTACAGTATCTTTCTGAAACCTAGCTTAAGCACCAGTCCCCTACAATATATTAATAAATTTTGTTAGGAAAATAAAAAATAAAGTATTTGAATTTGAATGGTTAATAAATTATAAAATTCATATCGTCAAAATACACTAAAAGTACAAAATATCACCAGACACAGATCAAAAAATATCGACAGTTATTACTTATTCATCGCAATACAACTTTGAACAACGGATAATAATTAATAAAATTCTGAGTGGAGATCGATGACGGAGCGAGGAGTAATACGAATTCAGTTATAATTTCATCAACTAAAGTTCATGATTCACTTAATAAAGACATCAAAAGGCGAAGGAATTGCTCGTTGGATGGCGCACTTTCTCAGTTTGTGACAGAGAACCCGCTTAAAAGTCATCGTGGCAACTTGGAGACGTTCCAATTAAATATTAACTTGCTCCATTATGTGCCCTCATCCACTATAAGTATCCTTACTACAAACATTTGGTTGCATCGCTTGAACAAATACCAACCGTATTTAAAGTGCACTTCTGGTTGTACTGCGGTTCTCTTTAACGTTTGCCTGCAATAAATTTAATTAAATAAGTTTCCAGGTAGAACACTATAAGGTTATAAAAATTCTCATTTTTCCTATTCCAGAACAAAAGATATAGTGTACTAAATTAAATTATATCTTTAGTAGTCAATTCATTTAATTAATACTTTGCTTGGTGAACATTTGTTTTGTTCTGTATTTTCTCTAAACATAGTTTGTATTTAATAAAGTTTATTTTGTAATCAATGAGAATTATTTACAAATAATGATAAAAGTATGTTTTAACGTGCATTAGTTACTAAATATTGTTATAAAGCTTTCGCCATATCTATGACGTAGCTTTTATGGATTACAATAATGTTTTAGAAGCCCGACTAATTTTAATATTAACACATTATAGGTTTGAAAGTTTTAGAAACACTAAATACGAATACTGTATTAGTTTTAGATAATATTATTATGTGTTTCTAAAATTAAAGGGTGATTCCTCCATTGCTTCCATTATTGATCATCCTCCATCCTTAATATTGGTGCATAAATTTTAAGATTAATTACACTGATTGTAGCTCAATGTTTTGATGAATACTGCTTTAAAACCACATCGCAATTATCTGCTGATGTAAAACCACATCGCAATTAAAACAAATCAAATAATTACTTTCTAATTTCTATTATAAATTGATCACTATGTACTTAAGTACGAGTGTTCTATTTAATTTTGATACTTGATCTTTTGATAGAATAACGAGAATAAGGCTTTCTAAATGTGGGATCAGGGGATTCGAGTACGAACGAGAGGTTTTAGCCGTACATTTATTTTCCCTTTTTCTCTCACGCTAAGCCATTGAACAGACGCCTAAAGACAATGTAGTATATTACCTGTACATTATTTATTGAGGTAAAGTGGCGTTGGGATTGAGTGAGACGTAGATGGCCATTAGCGCTTTGAATAACCCAGACAAGGCTCAGATCTAACAATTACGCATTGCTTTGCTATATACAGTGTTGTATGCAGTACATATCGTTTAATGATGTGCAAGTTCTGTACAGAATAGTCTCAACACTAAATACTGTTTGGATTGTAGATATTAATGGAATTGCAAATGTTATATGAAATACTATGGAGATATCAGTTATTTATATACAGTAAGCTCTCCTCAATTCCAATTTGACTAATTAAATCATGCCCTGATATTGGTATATGCTGTACGTAATAATTTGCAGGTCTCTAAATTATGGTACGTACACACAGCAAATAATCAAGCTAGACACTCATGTACCTTAATACCTTGAAATAAGACACAATTTCAAATGAAAATGTTTAACTTGATGTGTTGCTGTGTGTACGTAAATGTAAGACGCTAGCTAAATCTGTTAGGTAGATATTAATTCGTTTGTTAGCTGTAATGAAATTATTTTAGAGGTGTGTGGTGTATTTATAGTATTAGATATGTTATTTGTGCTTTCGTCCTTAGGAATTTAAAGTCTTCATTAGTTTTGTCTTACATAAAGATAAAATAAATTTGTTAAAAGAGTTTACCACGATTAATTTAGTTATATGAAGGAGCGTCCTCAGTTAGAGCATTAGCGTATAATGAGCATTTATTTGACATCTAAAATTCGAGTGTTGCGGACGTTGAGCTGCGGTTATATAGCTTACAAATACGATACTCGATTGCTCGTTTACAAATGCTCGGGTAAGATTGCTCTCACTGAGGACGTACCTTAATAATATTATATTGTACTTTTTTGCATTCGTTACGTTAAACGTGTTTAACTAGTAGTATGAAGTTACGTATCTGTCATCTTTAATATTATTTTATCTACTCTTGCAAAATATAAACCTATAACTTTGAAACAACAACGTAACACGCTAACATAACATAATTATTAAGAACTTTCTACATGTTTTTATTATATAAATTTAACTTTAATTTTACTTGTGAAAGTTAATTTTCTACGTGAACAGTAAACGTCATTAATATTCATTATTGTTTATGAGTTAAAATTAATACAACTTCTTCAATAGAGCTCAAATAGAGGCGAACCCTTGAAGCGCCTTGGGGCCTACGGCTGAGACCCCAATAACTCAAAGTAAATAACTTTCTATCAGACTCATGACTTGTGGAATTAATTACGAATCCCAATGACATAAAAACAATAGCATTCGACAGATAGACTTTAATGGGGAATGTCATTACATAATTAGGGTTCTATATCCCAATGGGGGATTGAACGAATCTCATTTTGATCTCGGCTACTGCCCAACCAATTGTCTGCTTTCAGCTACATTTAATTCCTTCCAATAACGTGCAACTCCATAGATTATGTATCAAATGGATTGCAATTAAATTGTAATTGGTATCGATATTATTTACGTGAATTATATTTTATTTTATCAGACTTGATATTATATTTTCTTTAGTTTTTCACTAAACGATACGATTTTCTCATTTTCGCTTGTTAGTCAATGGAAATAAATTATTATCAATATCAGATTTGATTAAGTATTACGTTTCACAATATAATTACATCATTAAAAAAAATAAGACATTGTTCAGGGAGATGCGAAGCGTGATATTACTTTTATGTTTTCGGGGAGTCAGACCGAGTCGTTCCCTATAAGCTCTTCTCATACAACGCAACATTTATGATAACTAATTTCCTTTTATGACTGGAAGATGAGCCGTGCGGTTCCCGGTCAGAATAGGACTGCCCCATGTCGTAAGCAGCGACTAAGGGAAACCACGACCCGGTGCATACCACCTAGCACCTCGAGTCAACCTCCTAGTGGAGAGTAATCCACCAACAACAGCATTCCCAAGGAGGGTTGGCGTCAGGCAGGCGGCCGGCCGAAAACTTTGAGCAGCATGTGAAAAAAGAAGACATGCTGCGCCAACCCCACAAAAACAAACATGCGATAAGGGCAGAGGAATGATGATGACTGGAAGGTGATCAACCCCACAGTAGGTCATGAGAGGACTGATATTTATAAAAACTTATCGGTTTGTTTATTTTAAGCTGGACGTATAGAATAACATTTGCTGCTGTAACTAGGTCGTGTTCGTCAGCGACACATGTAGCTCCGTCATCTGCGGTATCTGAGGCTAACCCTAGCTTACTTTTGTCTTGCCATGTAAGCCCTACTAGGACATTCAGAAATAACTACTGTCACTCACTATTATAATGTTTGTTGCTTCATCTACTATTCACCACTACTCACAGTGCTACAGTATAAATATAGGCGATCCAAAAAATCTTCACATCCATCGCCATATAAATATTTATGCTTATGTTACCGATGCGCCGCGACTCTGTAAACCTAAGGTTTTTATAAGTTCGTTCGTTATTATACTTTAATTAAGTGTTTAAATTCAGATACCAATCAAACTCTTTTCTGGGTAAAGCAGTTGTATGTTTTCTATATCAATAAATATATTTTACATGAAATATGTAGTTCAAGACATTTTACTATTTATGTATTACTAGCGACCCACCCCGGCTCCGCACGGAAACCTACTACAGAGTGACATACAACGTTTAAGTACAGTTTCATAAGACGATGACATTAGAAATCTCTAAATTTATATGGATTTCTCTACTATATGGTACAGATACTGTTTTGTTCTAATAATTGTACCAGCCGAAATTAAGATTATTTCATTAGTGCATACCTACTCAATGTCTTTAACTTAAACCCTTCTTTATAATAGAGCAGGTGTTTGAAATCAATTTCAACTGACTATTGTCTAATAGATGAAGCGATACCTTGCACCTTCACTTTGACAATAACAGCCAAGGTAATCTCCAATTAGCTAGAAGATTGCACAAATTGGACTGTATCGAGCGTGTACTTATGTAACCAATATGCAATAACAGCGTTAAGAACGCAGACTGCAATCGCAGTATATGCTAGTGACACCCCACTACCCTGGTCTGCAGACACAACCGCCTTGAATAAATTGAATAGCGATATGATCTCAATGTTCAGTTCAAGGCACGTGTAGATTCAGATCTGCGACGTTTGAATATCAATATTTTGTTACATTTTACTTATCATGAACGATCCTAGTTGTTACTTGTAAGGAAATTGTTTTTGAAATAAGCAAATCTTAGGAACAATTTTTAATGTCACTTTCCAATTTTGGAATATATAAATGAAGATGAAATTCCTGTTATTAATGTATTGCAAACGCTCGCTATCAGAGAAAAAACGCAAAGAAAAATGAAAGAGGACATATCAGCCTAACGATTACCAATGCATATTTATTTTGAAATTTGAATACCAAATTCCTTTTACAAGTTAAATACGCCTTCTTTACTTTTGTTCATGTACGCAGTTAGGTCTACAAAGAAAATTTTTGTTCAGAAACGAGCACGTGTAATACTCGTACTTATTACAAAAGTAAATTGAGTAAGGTTAGTCTCCAGAGAATACCTATGTTACACTCGTGGTTGACAAAAAGGTTAAGCATTACCAAGTGTTTTAATAATAATAGTCTGTGTTGTGATAGAAAACCTTAATATTTACCACAGAAATCTAAATAAATTACAGTTGCATTTTTCCCCGAAAAAAAATGAACCTTATTAAATAGAAGTTTGTACATTCTTAGGTTTTCTTTTTTGAGGAAAAATGCAACCGGGGACCCATGTTGCTAACCTATTGTCCCGTTATTTGCGGTCAAGTAAAAAAACGTGATTGATTTATTTTACATTTGGTCTTTCAGGCTAAATGATGAGATTTTTTATTTTTATTGTTTATTGTTTGTCAATAGGTTATTATTTATTACTTTCTAATTAGTTGTCACACTAGAAACATTAAGCGTTATTCAGCTAGGTAAAACTGAACTTTACCCGCATCTTTGATAAACTATCCGCGTCTACGATAAAAATACATATCAGTCAGGGCGATAGGTCAGACGTCGATAGTTGGCAAATATGCTGAGTGCGGTTTTGCGATCTTTGCTAGCGATTAAACTGTCATACCTATACAAAAATATAAAGACCGATATTGCTACAGACATTTTGAGTGCTACGCTGGGTAGACTGCATTCAGTAATCGCTTTTATTGGAGTCTGATAGAGTCCAAAACTTGATCGATTATAATAAACTACATGTTATTAATGAGCGCTACCTACAAATAAGTAACACCTTAAAAATACGGGATGGTGAAGAATTGATCTTTTCAAATAGAAGAACTTGAAAAAAAAAGGAAGAATAATAATTATGAACATAATTCATTTTTATGGTAATAATTATAATGGTCGATATTATAAATATAATATAATAAATTATACCCTGGTACAAGCTTACTTACAAGCTTGTACAATTTATAAAAAAATTATAAGGGTATAATTTTGATAAAATTGAGGAAGAATTTTTTGTAAGTATTCAAACATTATTAGTTACAACGCTTTTGTGTAAAAAGCGAAATATAAATAAAATAAAGCTTATGGTTTTATAAAAATGTAAGTACAACAATTCTATCACATTCGTCTGAACAGTCGTGACAACGTTGAATGCTTAGGCTTTCTGATCTCTTCCGTTTTTTAATAAAATGGCCCTATCGTTTCCCAATGATTCTGCTAAGGTCAAAGTGGAGAGAATACAAGTATTAAAAAAGAAAAATGCCTGGTCACTACTATAAAATTAGAAATACAAATGTTAGTCTGATTTCTATTACAGCTTAGGCTTTTACAAAGTCTCTTATGACTGAAAGGTTATCAAACTTAAGCTAGATAATATTTGTAGTTGACTGGCTGTCAAGATTGTATGTGACATGTAAGCAGGCCTGTCTTATAACACAGTAATGCTCAATGAGCTTGATATATTTATGCTGTTGATGGATAATTAACAGTTCACATTATGTTAGATACCTATTAACTTAATTTCATAACTTTGGTGTTATTTTATTATGCAAAGCCAAAAAAATATAGAAATGAAAGATGAATGATAAACTTTATTTTAATTTTAGAATTGGCTGAGTTATTTATTCATATTCACTAAAAACAAACAAGTTTTAAAAGAAACTATTTAATTAATGCTACTATATTTTTGAAACTTTAGGCAAATAGCCACTTTAGTTTTGTGTAAGCTTTAAAAGATTTACCTTTATTTTACTGTTAATCAAAATTCAAGTCACCTTGATAGTCTCTATGAAAACCCAACTTGAGAACTTAATTCCAAATAACGACCTTGAAGTTTTAAACATATTTATTACTGTGTAAATCAAGTTTCAGTAAACGATTTTAACATTAATCTAAAATAAAGAATATCTCCTGACTTAGCTTTGAAAACGTTATTAGTTTTGATTAAACCTTAAAGCAATTTTCTTTTGCGACCTCGATTAACGGATAACGAGAAAAGCAAACCGGTGCAATGAGAAAGAAATACTTAGTAATATCATTAGGTGCAAGTCTAGAATGGTGTTCCCACAATCCAACGAGGGCACGTAAAACTTAACGATCAACTCGACAAATGCGCTGTATTAATCGAATGAAAATTCACCATACGTACTCCAACCACCTACTAAAATAATGTATTTTAACGTACATTTTAAAATGACCTGCGTAAATGAGCGGTCAAACAATGGTTGTGGTATTGATTTGAATGGCATTGATTAAATTAAATAGTTATTATGTTTTTATTTTAAGTAGTTTTGTTTAATGTACTCCAAAAAGTAACTTCTAAGACTATCGCAGTCAACTGCTGGACATAGACCTCTCCCAACACGCGCTACAGAACGCGATTGTTAGGAAAGGCCAAAGATGTTATAATACATCAAAATTATGACTGCAATTCCTAACACTTAATGGGATAAGTAAAGTTTAGACGACAGCTTTTTGTTGTTGCAAATTGTTCAAAACATTGAAAATTAATATAAATAGTATTTTAATATAAAAATTTAGATAGTAAGATTATACCTATACCTAGTACTATAAGATTTGCCACGAGTAACGTCAAAGTGATGCAGGTAAGCCATTAATAGTATACCTACTGTTTGTTTTTATTATTATTTTGTTAGTCATAAATAAACAAATGGCAGTCAACAATTTTAATTAAAAACAAACTACTGCCTTTTTTGAACAAGTTGTTTAAACATAAAAATGTTTTGTTGGTATTCACATATCAGAATAAAATGGGTGCGAAATGTTACGAGATATTTTAAGGTTTTTTTTATGGGGTGTTTTATAAAGGCATCGTCACTACGGACGATGTATGCAGATAGTAAAAAAGTCCGTTGCAACCTTCGGCTTCCTCTTTACATATACCGCAAGTAGCCCTACCCTCAAACGGATACTATAATGTTTAATCTGTTACATTATGTGCAGTAGGTAGAGGAAACTGCCATAATACCGCAGTTTCGGCGTCGATAAAATGAAAATTCTTCACGAGAAAAAGTTCTTTAGGTATATAAACCTGGGCAAAAGTTGATCGTTTTGTGATACATGTTCGGTTGTTAGCTCTTTGCTTATAAATCCGCCAAAGTTTCATAACTCGACGTCGGCGGGGCGGCCCCGAATGAGGTGTTCGGCTCCTGTACTATAAATATTATTTATTGCCTCCAACAAAAGCTCAGAGGATTCGAAAATAGGATGAAAAATATTACAACAGATAGCTCGGTACTGTTGAAAATTCGTCAATAACTCTGTAAATACCATTTTTAAATGAGTTTTTTACTCAAAAATATTTGTAAGGATAACAGCAAATAAACATTTCAGTGTTAATTACAATTAAGAGGATCAAAGTGCATAACGTAGGTAATATTGTGAAAGCCACAGTTAAAACTTCAAAAGGTTTTAATCATGCTCATTAATGATGATATAAACGCTGTAAATCCATACTTAACTATCATAATATTTATGATAATAATAATTGTAATATAATGTTTACGGCAAGCGGCACAGTCGATATATTATAAAACTTTACGTAAATATTTATTTAGCACATTATAGCTTTAATTTTAGCAATATGGAAGTTAAGTCGATCAGTATAAATAAATAATCCTCACACATTCACACATCGCCATTAAGTCCCAAACTAAGGAAAGCTTGTACTATGGGTACTAGACAATGGGTAAACATTTATTTTGTAAATACATACATATTATGCATAGAAAACACTCAGACCAATGCAAACAAACAATTGTATGCTTCGATACTAAATTAACCTCAAGAGATAGATCAAAATCATGTTCAATGGAATAGTATAAATATATGGTCTCTGAAAATATTCGCTAAAGTGAAGTAAACCTTTACTAAAAGATATAATTTTAATTAAATTAATGTTAATAAGTAATCAAAGTTAACTTTCAACGCATTTCCTTTAGTAATGCCGTTTGCTCATGCACTTATACAGTCATTTATAATTAAAGGTTTATTTATGCATGGATCTAAAAGATTATATAAGTTTTAAACTATTGCATTTCATGTTTATAAATATAATTAACTTAAAAGGGATATTAACGCGGTATGCTATTTAGATCTTTTATGATTTAAAATATTTTATATATAATTTTATTCTTTTGTTATAAAACATTTTACTTAGCGGAAGTTAAAACGTAATATTTTTATGAATAATTTTAAGTCATGAATTTCTTCAATTTTTTTTTCTTATCAAAGAACATAATATCAAAAACGTGTGCTGGCATACACGTCATAATTATATAATTATGACGCAGCTTTAAGAGTAAGCTCTAAAGAATATAAAGTATTATCACAAACAATAGCAGTACAAATTGTATGGAAAGTTATGAAAAAAACCATGGACAATGACTATCTGTATCTTATTTTTCCATACAAAACAAGCTCAACTACATGTCTGAAAATACTGACTGTCCAAGGGCAATCAATTTATCAATCAACTAGCCTATCGCAGTCCACTACTGGAAAGGAAAGGACTGGTCTCTTACAAAATATATAAACATTTTAAGCGTAAAGGTCTAAGTAGTTTACTTATAACACAAAATAATAATAATTGTCAGTGTCAACGCTTTTTAATGACATCCAAGACCATTGGTTAGTGAATTATTTAATACTAGCTGACCCGTGCCCACTTCGTTGGGCCGCGAAAAAAACGCGTCACTTTTTTAAACATATTTCATTACTGCTCCACTCCTATTTGTCATAGCGTGATACTATATAGCCCCTGACACTTCCCGATAAATGGACTATTTAACACAGAAATAATTTTAAAATCGGTTCATTAGATCCAGAGATTACCCCCTACAACGTCACAAACACACAAACTTTACCTCTTTATAATATTAGTATAGATTAAGAAGAAGCTGAAATGATGTCCCGTAAAGTAAATATTCACCTTGATATCTAAGACTTAAATCAACCGACCGTCGTAAACACACATTTTTGTTTACTCGTCACAGTTTATTCTAAATATCTGGTTAAAAGTGCGAGTACAGTTATCATATTGCGTACAAAGTATCATAGTGAGTAACAGTATATCGTGGCATATAAAAATCAGTGATATAAACAGTGAATATAGTGAAATAAGAAAATTATAACACCGAACAATTTTTGAGACCACCGACATAAACTTTTTCTAGAGTGTTGGACAAGAACGCGTAAGCGCCTGCGATTTCATGGCGCTTGGGCCCTTCTTCTCGCGGACTACATACTAAGCCAGCGATCGTTGTTTTTTACGGATAAGGCAACTGGTCATTTATTACTGTGTTCTTAGTGCATTTTTAACACTACAAATTATCTCACAATATACCTACCGTGCATTTATTGCTGTGGCACACAAGATAATTAACAATAATATTCATTGATATTTGACTGTTGTCTTTTGTGTTTGTGTTGCTACTAGCTAAGAGTGCCAAGATGATCTGCGCGGGATGCTCATCTAATGTAAACAAAAACAAAACAGTGAAATGCAATACTTGCTCTGTTAGTTACTGTTTTGCGTGCTTAAATATAGATACAGATAACTTTACAGCCGCTCAGCTGGCTGGTCTAAACTGCCCGTCATGCATGAATGTCAACACCGCTCGTGGGACACGACGTGGTGACGACACGCCTATCCGCGCCTCTTCAAATAGCCAAGGTTTGCAACCCAACGTTGAGTCTCCCTTGTCGACTGCTCAGGCTGTCGGTCTCTCTCTAAGCGACATAAGTGCCCTTCTGGACCAGAAATTAGCACCTACTTCAATAGCTATGAAAGACCTTCGAGCAGCTTGGAAAGAAGACGTTAAATCAATGATTACAGTAGAAATTAACTTAGCTGTGAAACAGATTAAGGAGGACTTTACACAAACTACCGATTTTATCATGAATGAGGTAAAGGACCTCCAGAAGAAGATTACTGAAAAGGATGACAAGATTAAATTTCTGGAAGATCAACATTCTGAGTTACAAAAGGAGTGTATTACCCTTAACAACCGCCTCTCTTCTATGGAAAAAGCCTCCCGTGGATGCAACATCGAAATTCAGGCTGTCCCAGAAATGAAAAATGAAAAGCCAATGGAAATTTTTCAGAAACTGTGCAAGACCATCAATACTACAATCTTGGACTCTGAAATACGTTCCTGTCGCCGGGTTGCAAAAATGGATGCATCAACAAGCAGACCGCGTAACATATTGGTAACAGTCGCCTCACCTAGGATTCGCGATAACGTTTTATCTGCGTCTCACCGCTTCAACAAAGAACATCCGAAGAACAAGCTAAATTCTCAGCACATCGGAGTAGATGGTGATACTCGCAGGATATATGTGTCTGAGCATCTTTCACCAGATACCAAACAACTACACTTTGCTACTAGACAATTTGCTAAAGATAACAACTATAAGTTTGTGTGGGTGAAATATGGTCAGATTTATCTACGGAGAGACGTTGACGCGGAGGCTATTCGAGTGATAAACAAGGACTTTCTTAAAAAGATCGCTCAGTGACCGGTACGTTGTTTTAGTTTATTGTCTACTGTTTAATGTAAACTTTGGCATCATGAGGTTTGTGCGATTGGTAAACTGCCAGTATACTGAACTGACTATACCCGTCATCCATATTTCACTTTGCGTGACTTTACGCGTTTTTTTTCTATGTTTTGTTGCGCAACTAACATATACAATGCAAAGGTTATTTATTAATGTTTTTCTTGTTCATATATATGAAATAGATATAGCAATATCTTATTTTAAGGTCCTTACATCTATTTGTTTGTTTATTTGTTTACTTGTCTTGTGGTGTACAGTGCTGTACTGCATCTGGTTTATACTCTCACCTCATTATGCACCATGCACGACTTCTCATGTCCCAAGCCGTTTACTTACACTTAGTAACAATTTTAATTTGACAGGAACTCTATATACAATGAAATCTTCAGCCACGTGCAATAAAAAACTTAACTTCAAATTTCACTGGATATTTATTTTGCTGTTGTTACTGCTAGTTGTTTTACGTGATCTACCGACATTCTTATTAAAGCTGTTATTTATTACGTCTTCCATACGATGTTATTACAATTTTCATCTTGTTCAGTTAATAATACTTTATAAAAATGAGTGACCGTAAATTAAAGTTAATTTACCAAAATGTCAGGGGTCTTAGAACGAAAACCTTGCAATTTTACCAAAATGTACTAAACTTGGAGTCTGACATAATTTTAGTCACAGAAACCTGGTTACATTCGGGCATCTTAGATTCGGAACTGTGCGATTGTAGGTACGAGGTATTTCGTAACGACAGAATGACTCAAACGCAAGGAGGAGGCATAATGATATGTGTTAAAAAATCGTTGTCAGCTAAAATACGTCCTGAATGGTCACGTACCCAATCCGAATATTTATGGATTACTATACCTCAAAGTTCACTGAATAATACTTCTCATGACCTACATATTTGTATCACATATATTGTCGGAGGCAAAAATGATCAGGCCGATCACATTTATAATATCATTAATTCAGTATCTAACGTTTGCAAATCCTTTCCCTCTGACCACGTTCTCATTGTGGGAGATTTTAATTTACCGTGCATTAAATGGTCACAGTTGCACACTACTGTGGCACATGAAGGTTACTCTGATACGCAATTTGCTGCTGAAAAACTTCTTAACGAATTTAACATGTTTTCACTTACCCAATTTAATCTTATCGCCAACCCATATCTCAATGTCCTAGACTTAATTTTTGCAAATTTCTACCTATCTTTAAATAAATCTTCGCAACCGTTAGTTATAGAGGATGTGGCTCATGCTACTTTGGAAATAGAAATAAGAGATATATTTATACCTGCCTTGCCTAAAAATATTGTCCTTAAAAAACAGTTTTATAAAACAAATTTTGATATAGTAAATAGAGAAATTAATAATATTCAATGGGATAATATCCTCTATGAGGGTACTGTTGACGACGCTGTTTCAGTTTTTTATGAGTTTATTAATAATATAATCACAATTCACGTACCAGTTACTTACTCTTGTGAGAATCACAGCTACCCTGTATGGTACTCAAGATCTCTAATAAAACTAATTAAACAAAAATCAAAATTGCACGCAAAATGGAAAAGATTTAAAAACCCCAGGGATTATGACGAATTTGCACTTCTGCGATCGCGACAGAAAATTTTACAAAAGCAATGTTATGACAATTTTATACAATTATCGCAAAGTAATATCAAACATAATCCTAAATTAATATGGAGCTTTGTACACTCAATGCGTGGCACTCGAGGTAGGTCCGTATACCCCCGTGAGCTCTCGAACGGACTCGTCACTTTTGATAACGGTTCGAACATTTGTCAAGGTTTTAGTGACTTTTTCCAGAGTGTTTTTGTTTCCCCAGCTTCAAATTACCCGAAGATTGAGTCCCTTTGCGCCCCCCGAGGTGACAGTGGCTACGTTCACACGTTGTCGATAACCTCAAACTTAGTTCTTAAATATTTGCAAAAACTTGACCCTAACAAAGGTGCAGGAAGCGATGGTATGCCCTCCGTGTTTCTTCATAAAAGTGCAATAAGTATTTGCAAACCCTTATCAATAATTTTCAACAGATCTCTTAAGGAAGGCATATTTCCAGATAAATGGAAAGAGGCACACATTATTCCAATCCATAAGAAAGAGTCTAAAGGAATCATACAAAATTACAGGCCCATATCTATACTTAACGCTGCATCAAAACTTTTTGAAAAAATCATTTATGATACCATCTATTGTACTATAGCGTCTAATGTTAGTGAGTATCAACACGGTTTCTTGAGTCGTAAATCCGTTTATACCAATATGTGTGAATTTTCAAATAATGTTATTCGTTGGATGGATCAGCGAGCACAAGTGGATGTCATCTATACAGACTACGAAAAAGCCTTTGACCGAGTAGATCACTATATCTTTTTAAATAAATTATACACTCTGGGAATTCAAGGGGATCTTTATCGCTGGGTTACATCTTATATATCCAATAGACGGCAGGCTGTGGTACTTGGTGGTTATAAATCCAATTACGTTAATATACCGTCCGGAGTGCCACAGGGATCTCACCTAGGCCCCTTATTTTACAACGCCTATCTATATGACTTACATTCATGTTTCACGCATTCAAAGCACATATTATATGCCGATGATAATAAGATTTACTTAAAAATTACTGGAATTGATGACTGTCACAAAATTCAAGCCGATTTAGATTGTGTCTCTGCTTACTATACCTTAAATAGGATAAAAGTTAATGTTGATAAATGCTATCAAATGACATTTACTCGCAAAAAACAGCCTATAATTTTTAATTACAAGATAGACAATAAACCACTAAACCGAACCACTGAAATTCGTGACTTGGGTATACATTTAGATAGTAAAATGGCACTAACAAGTCACATTGACCTTACTGTTGATAGAGCTTACAGAAACCTTGGCTTCGTCTTGCGAGTCTGCAAACCCTTCGATGACATAGGCTGTGTAAAGATGGTATACTATGCCTACGTAAGAAGTATTTTAGAATTTGGAAGTGTTGTGTGGAACCCACAGTACAATATCCACATTAATAAAGTAGAGCGTCTACAAAAAATATTCATAAATCATTTAAACTTTAGACAAAAACTTAACTTCTCCACTTACGAAGAAGCATGTAAGTATTATCGTATCGACACTCTACAAAATAGGAGAACTATGCTTGACTTAGCATTTCTACACGATATAGTAAACACAAATCTCGACTGCCCCTCATTGACGTCTCTTATATCCTTAGTCATTCCTAGATGTTATCCTAGATTTAATACTCATAACGTTTTTTATGTTCCGACGAAGAAAACAAACTACGGAAACAACGAATTTACTTCACGGGCTATCAAAAGCTTTAATAAATATTACAGTGACATCGACATTTATACCGTTTCAAAATCCAAATTTAAATCGCAAGTGCTTGAGAGACTATCGACATCAAATCTGTAATTGGGGCATTTGTGTGTGGGTGTGTAAATGTATATTTATTTATTCTATATTTATTAGTATAATTATGTATATTGTTTGTGTATTGTGTTCAGATGCACATGTATATTGTATATGTATGTATATTTTAAATGTTACCTTTAATTGTCATTTAAAATTTGTTTCTTTTTTTTTTCGTGTACCTATACATCAGTCTTTTAAATTGATATAGCGATTGTTTAAAACTTAAGGTCATTATAATGTTATGAATAGCTATGATATCCTGTTATTGGCTTCTATGTATTGTACTTGTTTTATTTTAAGCAACTATGTAAAATGCTGTTGGATATCTTAATAAAGTAAAATAAAAAAAATAAAAATATTGAGACGAAAGGCGTAGAAGTTGAAGGCTATTGAACATTCGAGAGTCAATATTGTCACTGTCTTCTCACACCGCTTGATTTCCATTTTTTTATTCCGTAGAATAATCTTTTAAAAATCAGGAGTTCGAGGTGTACACACAGCAACTAATCAAGCTAGACACTCATGTACCTTAATAACTTGAAATAAGGCACAATTTGTGTGTACCATTTTTTATGTAACACATAATTACTTTATTCAAACAACAGTTTAGAAAATGTCAGTGTTGTTTAGGTAAAGTGGTATTTTATTTATTAGGATCAAAATAGGTACAAATAAATATTATTGTATCGTAAACTTAAAAAAAAGTTGTATAGATATTAACTAAAAATATTATAACATTTTGATTTTGATTAATTAGTTATTTTTTAGACTTACTTATATTGAAAACAGCCCTATAATATTTTTATGCGTATAGTTAATGCTAATTTAAAATTAACCACAGCAATAAAAAAAATAGATTTAAATATAATTAACAGTTTTTAAATTACAAATAGGTATTATATTTGTAGGTAAAATAAAACGTACAATTTTAAATTAAAAAAAATGAGTATCTAGAAATGAGTTTGGCGCATTTTCATTGGTGATAGGCACCCCATTAAGGATACTGCAGCCACTATTAGCCCCGGCCAACGTTTTCACCGCAATCTCTTTCGTGTCGACATTTTATTATCGGTGGAGTCAGCTCCGTTGTAATCCCCGGCGAGCTGTACAATTTACGATTTATAAAACCACCGTTTTCTGTTGTAAAGCAAAACGATAAAGAGAATTGTAAGCCCGGAGTTCGCGATGCTCACCCCGTTCCTTGTCTCCTTTTATCTTAATATTCACTGATATTAAAAAGTTAATCCGAAAAAACAACACGGATACTGTCTTCTTAGTTTTGGTTTTGTTATTTGCTCCTGGATAGCAATGAATTTGCTTATTATAATTGCGCTTTAACTTTTAAACATTAAAATTGAGACTGATATTATTCAAGAAGTCTTTCCTTTTTTGTATAAATCTTTCTTTGAATTGTCTAGGTTTATTGTTTTGAATGTATCAGATGTGTTTTATAAGAGTTAATAAAATTCTTTTAAAAATATTATTTATTATTTTTGTCTTTTAGCTTGTGTTTATGCTTTGTGTCTTTTAGTTTGTAATCAGGTGGAAAGTAATTTCTTTTTCTACGCACACATTTTGTTCTCTTGGTCAAATGAGAGAAACATCGGGAAGTCTATGATGTGCCTACTATCTAACACAAACATGTTGAATCATGTAAGCAAATGGAATTACGTTAATAGATATTTAATTAAAAGAATATTTTTGGTAGAATACAAATAAAAACTTTTCCTTTTGTACATTATTGTATTGAATATCTTAAGTAATATTTCAGTACAAGTTTTAATCTTCGGAAGATGATTGCGCGACGAAGTTATAAAATATGGCACGTAGCCAGCTGGTTGTTGTGTCTTTTGATCGCTGTATTATCTACTGGAGGAAGTTACGAGTACACTACATGCTTCATTGAATACCAAGATCGTCACTTAAAGTTTCCAACATAACTCTTACATTTTACAATAGGTGTTTTTAAAGGTTTTTTCTCAGCTAGGTCGAACTGAATGTGGAAGGGGCAGGGCCGTGTTCTGTGGCGCGTGTTGGGAGAGGCCTATG
The DNA here is from genome assembly GCA_905475405.1 of Schrankia costaestrigalis. Taxonomy (NCBI): domain Eukaryota; kingdom Metazoa; phylum Arthropoda; class Insecta; order Lepidoptera; family Erebidae; genus Schrankia; species Schrankia costaestrigalis. The sequence goes on along the minus strand of FR997825.1, from coordinate 17,802,133 downwards.
TGTCCGTCAGTTGACTGTGATGGACTAGTTTATTTATTGATTGTATTTTACATGAAGAATACGGCAATATGACTGTATTCAAAGTAATAGAAAGCGAAATTGATATTACATAGTCTAATAAATTAAAGAATCTGATTTGCCGGTCTGTCTACACGTATGTGCTGGATGAAGCTGGTTGATAATATTGATAACACGATATGCAAGTTCAAACCGTTTTTTAGGGTTTACGGTAGTCGATACTGTAACTGTTTAAGTTATTTATTGAAAACAAAGATTAAACACACGAAGTGTATGTAAGAAGTATTAAAAAAAACATATCAAAAAGTTAATTAAAGTATAAATACATTAACTATTGACCGATCTCTAATTAAAAAATCATACTATAACAATATTTGAGAATTTTGTGTTTAAGTTGTTTGATTAAAGTTAATTTAGTATTAGTACGAATCTTCAAACCATCATAATAACTACTTCACTTCAGTGCTTAAAAGAAAGTAATTTAGTTTACTATAAATATTTTATGGTAGACTAATCACCTTCTTTCTTTACGCTGATTAGAAATAAGCTTTCTGATTAGTTTATTACCTCATCATAACAGCCCATTAATGTCCCACTGCAGGGACGGGCCTCCTCCCGTGACGGAGGGATACTTGGCCTACTAATACCACGCTGGCCAGACGGACTGGTATAGGGTTTAATTTTAAGTTCCTTCTTTTTATTTCGTAAAGATAATATTCACGGATAGTCCCTTAGTCGGTTTTTACTACACCCATGGGATGAGATGGGGTGTTGACATATTGTATTCTTACTCCGTCACTACACGGAGAATGGTTTAGTACCTACGTAGGGTGTTTTTTTAGAACCTTTGCAACGTAGTTACTATGCTGACAAAAGATTAGAACAATATATAACTGTAAAAAAAGATTATACTTCATAGGTACCTATGAAGTATAAAACCTTTTTTTACAGTACAGGTACCTGTAGGCCAAGTAGATACTTTGTCCATTGTTTTACAGTCAATGTTCGTTAATTTTCTAACACAAATAAACACATGAAAATAAGAAATTATACTCTCTCAATAGATTCTTCAGTTTGAGTGTTAATTTGGAATATTGTGAAGAACAACGATTAAGTAAAACTCAATTCCTGTAAAACAAAAACCGGCGTACGTTTTTGTTTTACGAAATTCGTGTTTTAATTAACTTTATAATTAAGTACAATGATAATTGTCAAGATAAAATTCTTAATTATGTTGTAAGAAAAAAATAAAATTGTATTTTCGTACCAAAAAATACATTTGTAAGTAGTACTTATATTAAATTAATATTTTGAGTTTGTTAACAAATTCAGAATGGAACTTATTTTTATAAGAAAAAATCTCGTTCAATATACAATAATAATATTTGGTATTGGTTATTTGGTACAAAACTTGAAACTAAATCAAAATAATCATTTTGTTATCAGCAAAAAAAAAACTTTTGAAAAATGTGTCTCTCAATGTTTACTACCAGTATAATAGTATCTAAATAGAAGAACACTAACCAGCATACGACACCAAGACAACGTACATTGGAACAGATCCAAAGCACGTGCCTATAGCCTGTGTAAAGAATGTTTTATACGTGAAATGATAAATTGCTATTGGTATTCCTTATAATATGTATTCTACTCGCGCTTTGTCTTCGAGAGTATTAATGAAGATTTATTTACTCATGTCGTTATGCGTATGGTATTTGTAGAAAGTATAGGTAACATCCACTTGTAAAATTACTACTAATAGGGAGTTCTTCGTTCCATCCGGAGTAAGAATACAATATGTCACCACCCCATATCATCCCATGGGTGTCGTAAAAACCGACTAAGGGACTATCCGTGAATATTAACTATACGAAATAAAAAGATGGAAAACTTGAAATTAAACCCTATACCAATCCGTCTGGCCAGCGTGGTATTTAGTAGGCTAAGTATGAAAGTTATAAGTTAAGTATCCGTTACGGAAGGAGGCCTTAGGGGTATTACCGGCCAGTTATTCACTATTCTCTTCATTTCAAACATAACAGCTCGTTTGCATGCTTACGTCAAGTTTATATCATTAAACGAAGTGCTTTAGGCTGTATAAACTTCCATAATACCAAGAGTTCGTTAAATAACCCTTACCAAAATAGTTAAATGTAAAGTGAACTTCAAATTTAAAGAGGTTCACTAAGTAAAATGGCCGTTCGTTAACTTCCAATCAATCATTGAATAAGCCTTTTATCGTAGTTCACATCTGGACACAGGCCTCTCCCAACACGCGCCACAAACCACGGTCTCGCGCCTTCCGCGTAAAATCCGACCCGTTCGTACATCTATGGAGACTCGCGCTTGAGCGTTGGATCATAGCTCTGATGCAAAAGGCAGTACTGCTTGACACGGCACGCATTGTGAGGAGGTTCCTATCTCTGGAGCCCTAACCACGAACAGCATGGTCCCTGTACCCAATGCTGGTGGGTCTACCTACGACCTTTTTTAGGTCGTAGGTACACCTGGTCGGGGGCGTCCTATGCTACGTTAACTTGCATTCCTCATAAAAATAAAATCATTTATTTTAGTCGGTTGTTATATACTGAACGTATTGTTCGTATGAATGATTTGTGGATTGATATAATCTCCCTGTGCACAATACAAAGGTTCCGATCAACGCGATCAACGCTTGAACAAAAACGCATCATAATTTATTTTTATTAAATCGTAAACTCGAATGGCGCAGTTTCATCGTTCCTGGTAGTAATGTATTACGATTATTTGATTTATTTATCGTCAAGTATATATAAAATTCCTTCACAATTGAATTGCTCTTTGAACTTTAAAGTTTATAAAGAAATACCCGGAACCATTTATCGATTTAGCTCGACTGTTGTAACTAGTCAGCTCCTTATAAAGTCCTAAGCTTATATCTAAAATCTATAAAATATAGTTAACTAGCTTTTACCCGCGGCTTCGCTATTGTTAAATTCGGGGTAGCAAAAAGTATGTTACTCTCCATCCCTTCAACTATCTCCACTTAAAAAATCTCGTCAATTTGTCGCTCCGTTTTGCCGTGAAAGAAAGACAAACAGACAGACACACTTTCCCATTAATAAAATTAATATAGATATTGTAAATTTGAAATTTTAAATATCGTAATTTGATTTCTTTCACTTTAGGTACTTTAAACCCTTGTTATATTTTAAAATGCGTAAAATTAAAACTCTTATTAAATCTACCTTGTAACTTTACCTCGGGCCTTCAATCAATTCTTACATTTAAAAAGGTCTGAAATAATTAGCACAACATTTGGACATAGTGTAACAGAAAACTGTCGATTAAATATTTCAAAAGGTTGATAAAATATCGTTCACTTCCTGCTATGTATGTCAAACGATTTAAAATAAAAATGCTATATTCATATTATGGAATATGCTGGTAGATATTTTAAGTTTAAAATTTATTGAACATATACAGTGCAGTGACAGTTACTTACCGTCGTGCGAGTCGTACATATAAATGATTTCCTTCCATCCATAATATAAGATTGTGTCTACGATAGCCTTATGGTAATCAGGCCTCATGCTCACAGCGTGGTCGATTAGCCCCGAAGATGGCGGAATGACCTGTCAAACAAATGTCACTTGAATAGTGGAAGTAATATTTATTGTAGAAACTTGCTTTAGTTTATTAAAGATTTTCATTTTTAGGTATTAAATTAAATGTGACAAATAGTGTGAATCAGATTTGCAACCGCGTACAGCGTTGATAATTACTTTTAAGACTTACCCCCCGTTTTCGAATGCCTGATCAAGTAAAAATCAACTAATCAAGTGTCAAAACTCTTGCCAACTATCATTTTCAGGAACTAAAATTTGACACTTGATTAGTTGATTTTTACTTGATCAGTCATTCGGAAACTGCGGTTAGTTAGTTAGACTTTAGCTTGATTTAAACTGAACGATTTCCTATTGACCATTTGAAATTAACTAAAAATTTTTAAAATGGTAGCATTATTTAAGTAAAATAACGCTTTCATTAAAAGCTTTATACCCATTTAATTTACATTTACATTAATTTGAAAACGTACAAAAAAATTGTAACACTCAGTAAATTAGCGGAACAAAACCCGAGCAGGAAACAAATTATTTCAAGTTCCCTTAATCTTAGCTGATTCATTAACATCATGTATATGACCACCGTCAAGGCGGCAGCAAAACATTTAGAGGAAAACTCAAGCTCATATTACGCTTTTAAGAGATCTCAGAGTAATCTTATAGAACCTTAAATGCGTGTTGCTAATTTCCTCTCTAAGTATATACTTAAACACAATTGGGATATTTAACACAACATGTCGCAACCGAAGTGGCACCCTGTGTTCAAGCTATTAGCTTAGATACACTTTAAGAAAATAACAAATACATTGAACAAAATAAAGTAATTTTACAAGGAAATGTTTCAAACATAATTTGGTCAAAACTGTTTGAGTGAAATCGGTAAACATGTTCACGTAAGTTAGTGTTTAGAGAATTGTATTAAAGATTGTTTAGCTGTTGAAACAGTTTGTACCTAGTTCTTGTGTTAGACACTACATATTATTAGAAAAATGAAACGCCAACTCTATAACAAATGATTAAAAGTGAATTTTGAAAATAACATTACTATGTATTTTACTGCATTTAAATCAATAACCAGGAAGTTAAATTAATTTAACTTAGTAGAGTTTTGCTAACACATACTGTCGCAAATAAAATATTATATTTTATTAGTCATAAAAACTATTAAAATATGAGGTATGGATGTTAATGATAAATAATGAGGTCCTAAAACTAATCTCTAGTCAAAACCTAGACTCAGTTTCAATTAAATAGGTATTCTGTTTGAGTGTTTATTTCTATCCTCATAAGGCTAAGTAAACATAATATTAATATAAATTCTCAGAATCTATTTAAATTCTAGTTCAAAAATTTTGAAAAAACTTTTGTTTATTAAATAATATTACTTTCTTCCCGAAAGATGTTATACATATTTTTCTTTCTCTATTATTTATTTGGGTGTAAGTAATGTAATGCTCTCTGTCGCCAGGTCTACTAAGAAGATCACAAGTTTAGAGCAAGAAAATATAGATCCTACAAACAGATGCAACAACTGAGTGGGATTCCAGTCCACCACTTAGTATAAAATAGATGCATACCACAAGCAATTGTGAAAAAGTCAGTAAATATTATAAATATTATATAAACGGGATATTAACGCGCATTTTATTTACCTTTATTTTACTTGACGTTTCGGCACAGGTTGCACTGGCCGTGGTCCCAAGCTGACTGGTGATGCGACGTCACAGCTTCGAAACGTCAAGTAAAATAAAGGTAAATAAAATGCGCGTTAATATCCCGTTTATATAATATTTATAATATAGAAACGCGATAATTTAAAAGTTATAGTCAGTTATATTTTTGTTTAACATTCAACATAAAGCCTTATATACTTTTACTTTTGAATACACTACTCATCATGACAGCCCATTTATGTCCCACTGCAGGGACGGGCCTTCTCTTACTGGGCCTGCTAATACCTAAGAAAACACTACTAAAAATTTATAAACACAGTACACAAAAAGCAGTAAAATGAATGTAACGTATTTTACGTACCTTTTCCGGAAACCAAGGGGTGACGAAAGGCATTTGGAATGTGTTAGTATATGAATGTAGAGTGTCGAAAGATTCCGGAGTTACAGCACCCAGCATCGCAAACACTCCACGCGCGAACTGGTTGCATACTGTTGAAAAATATTTTAAATTTTAATGTAGGTATAAAGGTAAAATAAACTTGGTTTATTGTTGCAGTGACTGTACTTGGGAGAGTTGAATATAAATTTATTTGTATTAGTGTATATTGTGGAAAAAATGTTTGCTTATTTTTTTTGTCTGAACGATTATCATACGCGAGCGATAAGTGCCAGTAGAAAAAAATATTTGAGTTATCGACCATTGACTCGAGAGAAGAAGAAGAAGTGCCAGTAAAGTTATTCTCCTTTGGTGAACAACTTCGGGTGTATGACATCGCCATGTTCTCCAGTTAATATATTCTCCATTGGTGAACTGAACAACTTTGGGTTATGACGTTGCTTTGTGACACAACGACAAGTTCGCTACCTTACTAAGCGAGTAGACTCAATAGCCTTTACAACATTCGTATTGAATCAGCCAAGATTCCGCCGCACCCTTTATCCGATTTGTTTATAGAGACTCCGGTATCTCAATGTCGTGATATTCACAGGAGATATTATATTAAGTCTTAGTCTTGTGAGATCCCTAACCTTGGCTAAAATATAACCTGGTTATATATTCATTTACACACCTCAACGAAGTCTAGGGATATTTTGTATAAAGTTGTGAAACTCAAAAATGGTTTGTTTTTAATTCTTTTGATGAAAACTTACTTTAATAACCTTTTTTAACCATTCTAAATATTAATTTGAAAATAAAATTAAAAATAAAAGATTTACGCGGCTTAAACGTAATCAAGTTCGAAAATTTCATTTGCCAACAGTAAGTTTTGACTGCATTTATGTGTAAAATTTAAGTTTTATAACAATTTAAACGTTTATTTCGAATAAATGATATTGTGTGCATCAAGCAGCGGCGCGATTTCATCAGAAACAAAATGTTATGAGCAGTAGGCATGCTCCCAGCTGCGGGTACTAAGCGGAGTATTGCTAATGGCTAACGCAGACCTGGACGGCATGGCAAAGTATTTTAATTTTTACTAATAGAAATTCAACCGTACTGTTACAGAAATACGACATAAATTGCTATGCTTTAAAATGATGCCGCGGCATTAAAAGGGATATTTCGATGCCGCGGCATCATTTTAAAGCATAGCAATTTATGTCGTATTTCTGTAATAGTACGGTTGAATTTCCATTAGTAAAAATTAAAATACTTTGCCATGCCGTCCAGGTCTGCGTTAGCCATTAAGAGATAGGAACAATTCAAAATATGAAATCAAGTTTATGGTCACGTTATTGTGCTACTGGTGAAGTGGCTGAAAGATACCACGGCAAAAAGTCTATCACCACTCAACGAAATTATCGATTTTTGCAAGTTTCCGCGAAAAGACAGCCAAATGTTACTAACATGCAGCTGGTTTAGAGGTTCCAACTCATGGTGGAGCCTCTTGCGAGTGACCAAACTGTCAGAAGAAGTCAGCATGAAGCCCACCTTTATGCTTGCATACCGCTTTGTACTCCAGCACTACGCCGAGCGAATCGCGCACGACGACAAGAGTGGGCTCGTGAACATTTGCTCTATAAAGATAACCTGTTATCTGTAGTGATGTTTACACATGAGTCCCGGTTCGGTTTTCACTCGGATTCACGTAGAGAACGTGCTTGGCGAGTTCCTGGTTGTGATAGCCGTCTACAACATCCTCAAGAAATCTATTCATACCACGATAGAACAATTATGGTTTGGACGAGAATTTGTGTCGGTCGAAGAACAGAGCGCGTTTTGATCAGAAACACCATGACGGCTAAAAAATAACTTAACGAGGTGCTAGTACTAATAATCTACCCCCGTAGACTACAATTGGGCCAAATGTTTAAGCTCATGGACGATATTACCCGTCCGCTTAAATCGAGAGTGATGACAAGCTGGTTGCAGGAGCACGAAGTATCGTTTTGTAATCGGTGGCCATTTTGACTTGGTTGACAACTAAGAAATTCTTTATCACATGCTATTTATTTGTGGAAGCCTTATATCCCTGCTATTTGTTTGTTACATTAATGCCATCTACACCTTAATAAATAAAGTAAACAAAATAACAACATTTTTATCGCTTCTAATTTTAAAAATCGATCAATATGGTTCTACATTAAATATTCAAGCGAACAAGAAAGAAGTACCTACAAAAGAAAACGGATTAAATAAGAAAATTCACTTTATTTTCAAGTTCATTAAATTTAGCTACTCTGACAGGCTTTTAAGGCAATCGAATTAGGGTGCAATTACATTGGCAGAAGGTGTCTTGCTGAGTGTCTATTAATAACAATGATCTGGTAATTCTAGACTAAGTAAAAGGTGCTTGTCGAAGTTTGATGTTATGAGTATTGAAAAGTTAATTGTAATTTTTGTAATAAGTGTTTTTGATATTAGAATACCTACTTTATTATTCGAGTTTTTAAGTGTTTAGAGAATATGGTTAAAAATTGAGTTTAGATTAATACTAAGTATTTTGTTTTACTTCTGTTAAATTTAATAATCTCTTGATGGTAGTTCGTGTGGTGAATGGTAATACGAATCATACGAAGAGCGATCAATACGTACCTGATGTCATTTCTCTTTCACATAGATTATCATTAATCCATACTAATGATATTATAAATGGGAAAGTGTGTCTGTTTGTATTTCTTTCACGGCAAAACGAAGCGACTAATTGACTTGATTTTTAAGTGAAGATAGTTGAAGGGATGGAGAGTAACATAGGCTACTTTTTTGTTTTTTCATCTGTGTTCAGGCAAGGGGAACAGTGCTACCCCAAATTTAACGCGAGCGAAGCCGCGGGCTAAAACTAGTCTACTATATTCAAGTGTCATGTACTATACAAGTAAATAAAGATTTAAATATTAAATAGACTGTATATATTTGCCCTCACACAACTTTTACTCACTTTATAAAACCTCAATAATTTCCAAAGTAATTTTATATTCCCAGATTTCTAAGAATTATTATCAGGATGGCCTTTATGAAACCTACAAAATAAATCAGAACAAGAAATTGCTCACTTCAAAGACGTTCTACGAAAAAATAAATAAACAGAGGTTTTCTTTTAATTTAAGAGATAGCGGTATCGAAGAATAAACATTAATACGAGCTTGTTTATATGACGGATGATGACTCGTTCGTAACTCATCCACTCAAATATGTTCGTTCGCTCTACGTATAGTATGTGTCTGTGTTATTCTTTGCTTTGAAGGAAATGGAACTTGTGGACTTTAGTATTGCGAAGGTTATTATCGTTTGACAAAATATGAGACTTTTCTTATCTTAGTTATTTTCTATAACAGTTACTGTACTATGGTTTTAGAACACGTAATCTTCATATACCTTCAAATCCTAGCTTGCAACTGTTTGAAGACATCTGTAGTTTAAATAGATGGTAATTAAACATTGACAAGTACAATCAATAATATTATTATAACTGGAATATCAACTCTTAAGCACCACATAACTTTTAATAATGATTATATAATAAAAATATTACTAATTATTAACAGTAATATTATTAGTAATTATTAGTTAACATTTATTAACAGGACTCATGACGAGGACATTAACGAATTTCACAATGGAACCGCTGTAAAATTATGTGAAAGTTGTACAAACTACAAATTGTACATATCATTCTTTGGAAACTTATTAAAATATGTATAAAATATTCATATTAAATCTTTTTTGGTTTATTATTAAATATAAGTACTAAAATGTTTACATTTTGTGTCACAATATTACGTTTAAAAAGTTTCTATTCAAACCGACGACATTTACAATATTGTTAGAAAATTTTCCAAGAAACTTGGTAATGTCACGTTCACATCAACAATGCAAACGTAATTTTCCACAAGTCACAATTTCACTTGTAAGATATCAGAACGTCGCCTTTTCATACAAATTTAATAAGTTAATATCCCAAATTTTATTGGTTTCAAGTTTATTAAAACTGAGTGACACCCCTTGTTTAATATTTTCGTTAAAATTTTAAAGTGACACCGTTCATTAAAGAAAAGAAAATGACTGTTTAAAATTCATAATATCGGTTTGTTGCTGCCAAGATAATAATTTTATAAGAATATTTTCATTAAACGTAGCCTTCAAGTATTGAATAAGAAGCCTTTGCTGCCCGTCTGTACTAAGTTATTATTCTGCCATTTGCGGTGCAAATAATTAAGTAATATTCTATTGCATAAATATTTCGATATTTATTTGATTTTAATTAGCTTTTCAAAGATTCTACTTTTACAAAATTAAAAAAGTTGTTTGTTTTTGTTACTACCATTGCCGATCAATAAACCTATACCAACAAATTGTATATTTTAGTGTAAAGTTCTTATTTTAACAAACGATTAAATAAGATATTTTAGCTAAATATTTATACAAAATTAATATTATTTATGTAAATGTAGTATGTTAAGTTGGACTCTATACCATACCAACAAATCCTAACCCTGTATTATATTTATTTAACATTCATAATTATATAAACAAAGTTTGTCTAGATTACACATGACTCATGTAAGCAATTTGTTATAATAATGGCGTCTTGGTTTAATTCATGTCTGGTCTCAATTATATACATACACAAACAGCGGTTAGAGTTATTAGAATCAAGATATCTCACGTGTAACTCATGTACAAGACTGACATCTACTCGTAAATCATTCAACTAATCTTAGAAATTTTACTAACACATATTTATCAAACTTTTGACCAAAAACGAGATATTATAAGCGTTAGTTTAGTTTAGTTTCAGTTTTTCTCATCCCACTGCTGGGCCTGTCACTTTGATCTTCACAAACTTCGGTCCAGGACCAATAAAAGCCTATTTTTCTGCCCCTTGTCTAGCTCATCTTGCAATCATTATAAGTGTGACGATGAAATAATATGAAAAAAAATAGACTAGACCGATGCTGAAGTCACACTCTTTGTCTTAAATAAAGGGAGACCAAAAAAAAGAAGCCAGGTACAAGACAGGGGACACTAAATGTATGGTAGTATTCTATCAAAGGCAAATCCAATATTAACTTTTCATCGCCATTGACAAAGCGTTTGACCGAGCCTTTTATTTTTGAAAGTGAAAACTACGCCAATATTCGAAGTCAATATTCATATTTTGGTATTTATACAGAAACAGAGAATCAATGTTGATTGTACCATGCTATTACTAGCAAAATGGTACGTATAGTCGGTAAAATAAAACGAAAGAAACATGTAGAAATTTACCATTTACAAACAAATCGTGTGAAACAAGAAACACAATAAATTGCAATGTTTCGTTTGATTTAAAACGTGAAGAGTCGTAGAGGCTGGCGCCAGAGTGGTGGGGAAGTACTCGTCATTAGAGAAAATAGGCGCGGTGTCTGCGGCCGGCGCTCATCCTCTTTCACGGGCAATTTGCTTTTGTTCCTCCTTTTTAATTTCCGCGCCAGTATTTTTGTATTGTTCCCATTCTCTACAAGTCTACAAAAATATGTTCTTATTATTATCTCTAGTAATGTTTATGAATAAGCCTTGCACCTGAACGTCGATTAGGCTCGCGATAACCTCAGGGTACTGTTAATTTTTGACTACGTGAATTCATCTCAACTTGTCTGAGTACGTTTCCTTTGTAAATTTTATTTTTTACATTGTTTGTTTTATCTTTAAAATTAGCTTTATAGATATAGCTTTTTTTGGATTTTACTGATGTAAAGTTACTTTGTGAAAAGGCTTTGAAAAAAGGCTAAGTAATACAATTTTTTATTACTTCATCCTAAGTTTTTGATTCTAAATTTTAGATGTATTATTGAGCCTACTCAATTGTATTTAAGCCTAAAGTATATCAAAATCAAAACACTTGCAGATTCATGTCAAATCACGCGTATCTATAACCGGAGTAAATACAAAGCTTTAGCGGTTGCCATAAAATTTATGGTTTCGCGATTCTTAGCCTGACTGAACGCGAAAATATTATCTTGTGTGTGTAATATTTGCTGTTTGCACACTCAGTTTAAAGAAATTTATGTGATAATGAAATACTTTGGATTGTTTTCTTTTGATTCAATCAAGTGGTAGCCGTGTAGTAGACGCTCATAGTTTTGTTTTAACACCAGCTGTTGAAGACGCAAAAGTTAACTCAATTTTGCCATTTTGGTAAAATTTGACAGAACCAAGATTCATCATCATCATCATTCCCCTGCCCTTATCCCAATTTTATTTGGGGTCGGCGCAGCATGTCTTCTTCTTCCATACTTTCCTATGGGACGTCTTCTCACAAGTGACGGAACCAATATTACAGGTAATATAAACTGTAGAAAAGGAATAAGAATCAAAGTTTACGACTATACAACTTGACAACAAGACTGCGTTGCGCTCGTCACACTAGGATACAGGCAGTTAGCCCTTTAATTTTCACTAGCTTATAAATCTTTCAAGTTAAGCAATAAATTAATCTGTATCTGTATTTAAATACCTACAACAAAACTTAAATATGTAGCAAATAATAAATGTGTGACATAAATAACAGTCAAGTAGTCATAGTGAAATCGTTATAAAATGAATTTGACGACCTCTGTGGGGTAGTGGTTATATAAAATGATTGTTTGCATTGGTCTGGGTGTTTTCTATGTATAATTTGTAGGTATTTACGACTTTTTGTGACATATTTTTCAGTTCTTTGAGGGGACAAAACGACGATGACTTTTTATCACAGTTTTCAAAATATTTCGTAAAGAATTTCATATCTCAAACAATATGAATACTTTGAACTGCTGTATTTTTATTTATAAAAATAAATTCACTGAAATGATATTTTAACAAAACTGAACCTAGTGAAAGATAAAGTTTTTTAATTTGTCGGACTTGATTCTTGGAATTTTGTCTCAGTTCTTGTATATTTAACATCGAGGATTTCGAGTTGCCCTTTTTAAACTATAATTTAATGATTATTTATTACAGTTTATTATTCGATGGAGCAGAAAGGTTCCGACCGGAATACAGAATAGATAGTTCTCCACGCGATAGTCTGACGACTTGCGAGAAGTCGATGGATGACACAAGATAACGTGTAGTTGAATAGCTTAGATGAAGCCTATCTCCAGCAATGGTGTTAATTTGACTAATACCATGATAGTTTTATATAATTATTTAAACTGTCATAGTCACATTCATCATTATTAAACGAAATAACGGGATATTTACCATGTTTAGAGTTATTTAGTTTCCGATTTTCAGTTCCTCCGTGATCATGGCGCTTGTAACAGTTATAGCAGTTCAATAACCATGATAGTTTTGTTAAAGCTGATTTCTAGTAACAATTCACTTTCTCTTTTTTGTCAAAGTTACAGCTTGAATTCTAAGTACATTCATAGTACGGGATAATTCTAAAAGAATTTTAAATAAGAAAAAGGAGTACTTACTCAATCGAGATAGCTTGAAGGCGTCAGCAGTATTGATGACGTCTACATAAGCTTGAAGTTCCAAACGTCGGCTGCTGATGTTCTGATTATGAATGGTCATGGCGTATTTAAACACATTCTGTATCTCTTCCGTGTTTTGATCGAATATAGCACCTGTAACAAAGACAAATGTGTGATTTGCAAGTTTATTTTCGTGTAGTATGATATAGAAGCTACAGGGAAATTGGCAAACATTGTCAAATTCTTTGATATAAGTACGAGGATGGATCCCTGTTGTACCCTTGACTCTACCGTCTTGCACCACTCTGTTATTTGATACTCGTCCTCTGGATGCATTTCCCATTATGGCTGCACCTTTATTACGAGCAGTAATGGTTATTGCTATTCGTCGCTGGTCAAAGACGTCAATCAAAGACGCTGGTCACATTTTTTTATAAGCATATATTGCCTGAAAGTCTTCGGTACAAGGTTTTAAACGTTTTAATGCATCTTTAAAGTAGAAAAAATTAGTTATTTTCAAGAACCAAAACTAAAAAACAATAAACACTTTTATTTGTGAGAAATGCTTTGTTTAAACAATTTTCTTTTCACTCAATCATAAATGTGTTTAAATCATTATGACTTTGCCATCAAGTTAAATCATAACGGCATTTTATTGCCATACTTTAAAGAAATATTAATATGCAAATCTGAATAACCACCTTAGTATTTTTATAGTTATTGTATTTTACAATAACCGGCCTTTGAAATAACACTATAATTACATCGAATAAATACAACATTAAAATGCGGTAAAGGGATTATGAGTGACATCAAGCTTAGAAAATTTTATACATTTATTTTAGCTGTTAGGCTATAATGCAGTCAATTACTAAAATATAACTATAACTTTTACTTAATGTCATAGTAGGTATATAATACATATTTTAACCATATCAGTTAGTAAAACTGTTTTTAATCGTACTCCTGCCTAGATATTTTATGCATACGCATAATAATATTTAATCTGTGTTACCAGGACCACGCTTAACGGTTATAAGTGGAAGAAAATCACTTGCCTTATCGGAAGTGAGTGTTATTTGCACAAAGATCAATAAAATGTGCATATCTTCCGCGGAACAACATGGTTATATAAAAAACTATCTTTGTTCAGTCTCTAGAATAAAATAATTAGAAAATTTGATCTTCGTTATAAGACCTGCTGTGTTGTTCTTAATTACTAAGTTCTTAACCAAAACCAGTATCAAAGTATCATTACATTACTACTACAAGTACAAGATATAATAAACTGATTTGAACAAAGATACTATTAATTTGTAGTTCTCAAAATACAAGCTAAATTCGAATTTTGAAATAAGATAAATTTGTAATACAAGTAGGTTTTATTACCTTTTGCGTGTAAACAACAATTATAATATGTACTTCTATAATTTTCGTTGGTACCGACATTTAAGGAATTAAAAATCTAGCAGTTAATGATCCCATTTACTTAAACTATAAATACAATACATTAAGACGCTATATGTAATTAAACATACTGCGTTATAAATGTGTGAACATTTATTTGAAAATTGCAAATGCTGAATAGAAAAACACCTCAGAATTTAAAGCATAGAAATATTTTTGAATAACGAACCAATTAATATTAGCATAGTAATCACAATGTAAAAATACAGAAAAATAAATCGCGTGTCATAGAATATCTAGTCCAACAAGAGGGGGAACACTTCATTGGACATCTTTATCGGTAACGTAGTGAAGAGAACGCCCGTATTCGAAAAGCGTCATCGGCTTGATATATGGGTGCTGACCAAAACGTTTATCTGAATCACTGAAGCCACAGCTTGCTGCCTCCTTTTAATACCGTTGGAACACGCAAACCCGCCTTGCTTTACGTGCCCGCATACTATCGCTGTGTCTTTTTTCACTCCCGACAGACGGACATTATGTCCTAAGAGCCATTTTGAGGCTCCATTTCTAGCAATAATTCTTCCATTTGCAACGTCATTTTCTTTCTGTATAAGGCTGAAGTATTTTACGGTACGGAGTTTATGAAGTCACAATGTCTCGGCAAATTCTATAGAATCTGAATCTCTTTGTACAATTGTTGTGTATCTACTTTAAGATTAATATAAACGTTGAGAAAGAAGGTTAATGACCTATGACTTATGACTTTTGTTCTATATAAGTAATCTATACTAATATTATAAAGCGGTAAAGTTTGTTTGTTTGTGTGATTGTGGGTTTGTGACGTTGTAGGGGGTAATTTTAAGATCTAATAAACCGATTTTAAAAATTCTTTCTGTGTTGAATAGTTCATTTATTAGGGAGTGCCATAGGCTATACAGGGTGTCCCAAAAGCCAACGTTGACCCGAAACCAGATGATAAGGCAAGTCATGCTGGTTATCAGAATAATATAAAAAAAACTAAGTTGCGTGGTTGTAAAGTTATAGGCATTGTGTGCCAGTCTTTTCACTCCTGTTGTCACAAATCTTAACTTTTTCCAACTTTTTTTTTGCTGTGTTACCCTGAATAATGCCTCTTTAAACTCTAATAAATATTTTAAAACTAAAAAATTAATAGGACTTTTTTCTTAAAATAAAATTTATAGTGAAAAAAAAGCCCAGTTTCAACTGCCTGTAGTGAAAAAAAAATTTACGACGCGAGTTTGGCAAGTTATGCCAAAAGTTGGCGAATTTAGTAAGGATTCCAAAATGGTATAATATTTGGGAAATTGTTGCTGCTATCATAGACAAAAAAATACTTTTTAGTTAAATTTAGGAGCCGATTCCAATGCTGAATAAGTTAAACAGCTAAGTAGTTGAGCCGGAAAGAGTCACCATATCAAGTGAAAAGTAGTAAAACCTGTAGTATTAGTTAAAAGTGATAAAAAATACAAATACAGCAACAGCAAATATTTATTAGAGTTTAAAGAGGCATTATTCAGGGTAACACAGCAACAAAAAAAGTTAGTTAAACAAATATAATATAAATAATAAAATCCTCACACATTCACACAGCGCCACCTAGTCCCAAACTAAGCAAAGCTTGTACTATGGGTACTAGACAACGGATAAACATACTTCAATACTTACTTTTTTTTTTGTAAATACATTCATATTATACATAGAAACACTCAGACCAATGCAAACAATCATGTTCATGCAAACAAAGATTTGCATTGAGCGGGGGAATCGAACCCGAGACCTCTGCGTAGCAGCCATGTAATATACCGACTGCGCCACAGAGGTCGTCAAATGAATAGTTACTTCATAAAAATATGATTTTATTCTCAGTTGTTTGGAAGATTATGTTTTAAAATTACTAAGTATGGACCAAATTAAAACTCAATGTTCACAGCATTTATAGTTTTTGTCACTAATACGTACTTTTAAAAGGTGGCGGAGTAAGAATACACATTGTATGATAAATATTATAAGGTCATAAAACAGGCTTTAAAAATTGGACTTTGAAAAAAAATCACAATAGGTACATAAACAAAATATAAAAATAAAATTACATAAAATCATAAGGTAGCTCCTTTGGATAACGAGAGCGTGCAATCCATTCTATTGCAATAAACACATCAGCTCATACTTCAGATACCTTTACTTTTTTTATCTAGCAAAAGAAATATTTAAAATTAATGTTTTCTAATAACAAGTAATCATTTAAAAACCTAAGCGGTATGACCGTATGAAGCTATTTGCTTTTTTTTGTTCAACTATTTAATTTTGTTTGTGTATCTCCAATACTAATACTAAGCAATCATAATAAAAACAGTAAAGGCCAAGTTTTTTTAACAAATTATCTGGTCAACATAATAAATAACTATCTTCAGAACAACTACCATTTATTATAGGTACGTATCATAACAGCCCATTAATGTCCTACTGCAGGGACGGGCCTCCTCCAGTGACGGAGGGTTACTTGGCCTACTATTACCACGCTGGCCAGTCGGATTGGTGTAGGGTTTAATTTCAAGTTTTCGTTCTTTTTATTTCGTAAAGATAATATTCATGGATAGTTTAGTCCCCCTTAGTTGGTTTTTACGACACCCATGGGATGAAATGGGTGGTGACATATTGTACCACCCATTTCATCCCTGTGCCGAAACGTCAAGTAAAATAAAGGTAAATTAAATGCGCGTTAATATCCCGTTTATACAGGGTGTTTGGTACATCGTTTGCCAAATTGAAATAGCTGATAGAAGAGGTCATTACCCGTCTTTCCTCACTCACCTTGCCGGTTTTAACCTCAACATATTTTAGATATCGATGTAAAGCTATTTTAAAAGAAAAACCCAATATTTACCATAAACACTTAATTTTTTTTTTAAAATTCTTCCGTGAGTCCTCATAATTATGTTTTGCTTTAAATTTTAATACTAGGATCATCAAATAAATTCATAATAGCTCACCAAAAACGTCAACTTTTTGTTTATTGACTTATTATAACTATAGAGACAGGTAAAATTTAAAAATATGATCAACTTCACAGTACAATAAAAAAATAAATAAAAGAGAGAAAGTTCTTCCATTTTCTGAATAAATGCCTTACTTTATCCTCTTTCCATTGGTATACAACATGTTATAAAATAGTAAATAGTTTTTCTACAAAACATGTGTAATGAATAATTCGAAGTAAAGAAAACACGTTTGATGAATAAGCAAAGGTAAATTTACCAGCTATAATTGCTATAATTTATTCATTCCAGCGTACTTACCTAGTTACTTTAGCTTTTTTGTCCTTGCAGTGGGTTTACCTTATCACATTAGAGTTAATTTTAATATAATAAAAGAAAAAAAAAATTCATCATTTACTATAGCGTCAATAATTACGATTTATGTTATGCATCAAACGTGTTTTCTTTACTTCGAATTATGTATTACACATGTTTTGTAGAAAAACTATTTACTATTTTATAACATGTTGTATACCAATGGAAAGAGGATAAAGTAAGGCATTTATTCAGAAAATGGAAGAACTTTCTCTCTTTTATTTATTTTTTTATTGTACTGTGAAGTTGATCATATTTTTAAATTTTACCTGTCTCTATAGTTATAATAAGTCAATAAACAAAAAGTTGACGTTTTTGGTGAGCTATTATGAATTTATTTGATGATCCTAGTATTAAACTTTAAAGCAAAACATAATTATGAGGACTCACGGAAGAATTTTTAAAAAAAAATTAAGTGTTTATGGTAAATATTGGGTTTTTCTTTTAAAATAGCTTTACATCGATATCTAAAATATGTTGAGGTTAAAACCGGCAAGGTGAGTGAGGAAAGACGGGTAATGACCTCTTCTATCAGCTATTTCAATTTGGCAAACGATGTACCAAACACCCTGTATAATATTTATAATAATGAAACGCGATAGTTTAAAAGTTACAACCCATAGGATAAGATGGGATGGTGGCACACTGTATTCTTACTCCGTCACCACACGGAGCGAGTATAGACTTATAATAATACACCCTAACATACATGTTACAATGTTTATTCTTAGCTTGCCTATGAAATTAATTCGCCTCAGGTGCGTGAAAGGTGTTTGGGTTGACATTTGTCATTGTTAGAATCTCAAGTTATATTATACTGTAATAATAAGTCAATATGTCTCTCCACCTTGTCGTTGGCAGAGTCATCGAGCCATACTTAATTTTAAAATAAAACCGGTCAAGTGCGAGTCTGACTCGCGCACCGAGGGTTCCGTACAAACCTATTTGCCAAATTGTGATAACGTCAGGAATCAGCTGTTTAAATACTATTTTTACCGCCAAAATTCAATGACGGCACGACTCATCTGTCAAAATGTATGTGACGTCACGACTCATCTGTCAAAAATACTATGACGTCTCAACTCATCTGTCAAAATTTATGTGACGTCACGACTCATCTGTCAAAAATTCTATGACGTCACGCACATTTGGCAAAAGTGACAGCTGTCAAAGTGACGGGTGTCTTAATTTTTTTCCCGCCAAAATAATATGACGTCACAACTCATCTGTCAAAAATTCTGTGACGTCACGACTTATCTGTCAAAAATTCAATGACGTCACGACTAGCTGTCAAAAAATGTTTTCCCGCCAAAATTCTGTGACGTCACGACTCATCTGTGACAGAGGTCAAAAGTGACAGCTGCCAAAGTGACAGCCGTCAAATTGACAGGTGTCTTAAATATTTTCCCGCCAAAATAATATGACGTCACAACTCATCTGTCAAAAATTCTGTGACGTCACGATTTATCTGTCAAAAATTCAATGTCGTCACGACACAACTGTCAAAAAATGTTTTCCCGCCAAAATTCTGTGACGTCACAACTCATCTGTCAAAAATTCTATGACGTCACGTCCCATATGTCAAAAGTGACAGCTGTCACTTTGACAGCTCACAAAATTCTATAACGTCACTGGTCACGTGACTCAGCTTTCCCGCCAAAATTCTATGAAATCAAAATATAAAATGATTGAAGTAAAAATTTAAGGTTTTCGGAATTTTCCCATTACATGTACTACAAGACCTTGTTCCATGCCAAATTTCAAGTTTGTAGGTAGACTGGAAGTACCCTGTAGGTTTTTGCCCTTACCCCTCTAAATTTGCGACAAAACCGGCTATATCTCTTGATTGCGTAGGATTAGCAGTTTGATTTTTTTAGAGCACTTAGAGGCAACAAGCCTTAGTATTTGGTGAAAATTTCAGCTTGATAACTCCACGCGTTCCTGAGATAAATGGTCTTGACAGACAGACGGACAACTAAGTGATCCTATAAGGGTTGAGTTTTTTCAAAACTGGTACGGAACCCTAAAAACAGAACAGAATTGTCTTTTGTGGGAATAAAACAAAAATATACGTATTTAAATTAAACCGTCTTACTATGTATTTAGTAAGACAGTCTATGTACGATGATGCACTACGGATAGATGATATTCGAAAAAAATCACCTCTTTTCAAGTCAGTTAG
Source organism: Schrankia costaestrigalis (assembly GCA_905475405.1). Lineage (NCBI taxonomy): Eukaryota > Metazoa > Arthropoda > Insecta > Lepidoptera > Erebidae > Schrankia > Schrankia costaestrigalis. The sequence goes on along the minus strand of FR997825.1, from coordinate 17,781,990 downwards.
GAACCTTATGCCTAACTAAGTATGGGGATTATATCTGCAAAATTATATGCTAGGTTTCCATGCGGCAGGCTGACCTTAGCAGCACGTTTGCGATCTGTAGCCAATAAACAAGTTATGTCCAATTATCAAGATCCTGAGCTGTCATGCCTATCTTACGGGCCAATAGCTGGTTGCTGATAAGTTTTATCATTATGGTTGTATACCTATATATGCTAGAGATATACTATAAATCAAATTTATTATAAACATTTCAGTGGAATATATTAACGCACATGCCTTTGAAACATCCAAACCATCCGAAGTAAGTAAAGCTTTGATTGTTTATTCTTAGAAAAACGAGCTCGCGTCTTTTGAGCAAACTTATTCCCAAGCGATGCGAAACCAAATATCTTGAAGTCGCAAGGTATGAATCTCTGTCGCTCAGTACTCATGACGAGTAAATTGTTTCTCAAGCAGGTCTAGTCTTTTTTAGGGTTCCGTACCAGTTTTGAAAAAACGGAACCCTTATAGAATCACTTCGTTGTCCGTCTGTCTGTCTGTCTGTCAAGACCATTTATCTCAGGAACGCGTAAAGGTATAAAGCTGAAATTTTCACCACATACCAAGGTCTGTTGCCTCTTAGTGCTCTGAAAAATTCAAACTTCTAAACCAACGCAATCAAGAGATATTGCCGTTTTTGTCGCAAACTTTAGAGGGGTAAGAGCAAAAACCTACAGGGTACTTCCAGTCTACCTACAAACTTGAAATTTGGCATGAAGCAAGGTCATGTAGTACATGTAATGGGAAAATTTCGAAAACCTTAAATTTTTACTTCAATCATATTATACACACATCAAAAAAGTCTAAGCAACATGCATGATATTACAAATTTACCATTTATATTAATTAATTTCTAAGTATTTACTCACTCAAAGTGTATAGGTAAAAGTAGGTAGGTAGGTAGGTAGGTATAGGTAGTGTGTGTGTAAAAAAAATTTCGATTATGTTTTGTTTTTTTTCATAAAATTCAAATGACTGCGAATTTGTTTGAATTTGAGTGCATGTTAATTGCTACGTTTTAGTCTTGATTTTATAATTTTACCAACCATTTAAATACAGTTGGCAACAAAATTGAATTGTTAGATATTCTTTACGTCATGGAGCGACGTCATTTGACGGCAGATGAAATGCAAAGAGCTGTAGGGATGTTGCAAGCGGGAAGTAATCAATCTCAGGTATCTCGACATTTTGGTATTCATAGAAGTGTTATTTGTCGTCTTTGGCAGCGCTACAATAATACAGGGGAACCCGCTGAACAGCATCCAGGCCGTAAAAGGAGTACAACCACTCGGCAAGACCGGTACATACAACTGACTGCAAGACGCCAGCCGATGTTAACCGCTCGAGAGATAAGTTTGAGGCTACAAAATTCAAGTGGTGTTGATGTAAGTCCCCAAACTGTGCGAAATCGACTGCATGAGTACGGCCTACGAGCTCGACGCCCTATCAGGTGCCCACCGATACGTCACGGGAATCGCGCTCGTCGAAATGAATGGTGTAGAGAACGCATAACATGGACCCAGGAACAATGGGATAAAATTATGTTTTCCGATGAGTCGCGATTCGGGTTTAGGCCTGATACAAGAAGGGTGCGAGTGTACCGTCGACCCGGAAATACTGAAAGACTCAGGTGCGTTCAGGAAGTTCATCCATACAGCGGCTCAACAGTTATGGTATGGGCGGGTATTATGAAGAACAGGCGAACTGAGCTCGTTTTTGTAAATGGAAACATGAACGCTGAAAATTACGTTGAGGATATTCTCAGACCTTATGTCCATCCATTTGCACAAACCTTTGGCTCCGATTTTACGTTAATGCATGACAATGCGCGTTCACATACAGCTCGGCGAACCAGTGAATACTTGGCAACGGAGAACATCCAGGTATTGCCCTGGCCTGCACAATCGCCAGACCTCAACCCCATCGAGCACGCATGGGACATGCTCCAGAGACGTGTTTTGAAGGACTTGGACGGAGTGACAACAACCCAACAGCTGAAGGATTTGCTACAATTCCATTGGGAGCGAATACCGCAAGATGACATAAACAGTCTCATTAATTCAATGAATAATCGTTGCCGACAAGTTCTGAATAGCAGAGGAGGCCATACTTTGTATTAAATTGTCCTATTCTTTCACAATAAATTCATTTTCTTAAGAAATTTCAATTTGTAAAAAAAAAGTTTAGTTTCTTGTGTACCTGTATATTCTAATATTGTTAATTTCTGTTATTAAAAGAACTTATAAAGAAAACAGCTGTTATTTTTACATCATAGAACCCTAAAAATATTATTTTAAAAATAAAATACAACGTTATAATTAAAATAAATGGTAAAATAAATTAATATAAATGGTAAATTTGTAATATCATGCATGTTGCTTAGACTTTTTTGATGTGTGTATTTTGATTTCATAGAATTTTGGACGTCATAGAATTTTGACAGATAAGTCGTGACGTCATAGAATTTTGGCGGGAATATATTTTTGACAGCTAAGTCGTGACGTCATAGAATTTTTGAAAGCTGAGTCGTGACGTCATAGAATTTGGCGAGAAAATATTTTTTGACAGCTGAGACGTGACGTCATAAAACTTTGGCGAGAAATTTTTTTTTTGGCAGCTACGTCGTGACGTCATCGAATTTTGACAGATTATTTGTGACGTCATAGATTTTTTGACAGCTGATCATGACGTCATAGAATTTTAGCGGGATAATTTTTTTGACAGCTACGTCGTGACATCATAGAATTTTGACAGATTATTCGTGACGTCATAGATTTTTGACAGCTGATCGTGACGTCATCGCATGTTGGCGGGAAAATAAATAAGTTTGTACGAAACCCTCGGTGCGCGAGTCAGACTCGCACTTGACTGGTTTAATTTTTTTTTAACTTAATTTCGGTAAACAAACAATGACACAATACATATTTGTATATTATTATGATATTAGGTGCGAATAACATAATTGTGCCACCAGCGGCATTTACCACATATTTACCTATAGGATTTATATTAACAGGTTTGTTCATGTTGAGAAACAATTAAACTGGCGTTACAGATAACTTTATAAGAAAAAAGTAAGAAATAAACTAATTTTAAACAATATTTAATTGAATGCTAAATTTGTCTTTTGAAAACCACAGAGTGACTTCACAATCATCTCATTAAGGAACCGCTGTACAAAACTTGTTCTCCCCCTACATTACCGGCAAAGATTAAAAGTACTATACTTAGTACTATAAGCGTCCCAAAGTCTCGTCCGGAGAACTTTAAGTATCATTTTGTCATTCCCTAGCAATGAAAAATGGCAAATGGTATCAAAATAACTGATACATAATATTTGTGATACTTTCTTAAGCCCCTATATTCAAACATTACTCTTACAATCTACAAGCCAGCACCCTAGCTGTACAGAATGCAGTTTATGAATCCAAAGAAGACATTGCTAAATTTTACTACTATACTAAAATATAAAAAGTTAAATTTAAGAGTCTCATCGATATTAATAAAACTCTCTTACACGAGAGCCTTTTCTCAAATCCACAAGCTAAAAATATAATGCGTATTTCACAAACCATTTTAAAACAACTGCAATAATTTTTCGTTACATCTTTTTACTCACTTTTTTTATGAAACTGGATTTGTTTGTGCTTGGAAGTGTCTTACCTGGGTAGCGAGACTGTAACTTCATTAAAAGAAGATTAAAAGAAACTTTTTCAGCGCTACAAAAGTATACTAAACCTCAGGCGGGATGCGTTGTAGTGCTGGGGTTTTTATGATACGATAATACCGACTTGCAATTTAACTAAGTAATATTTTTACTTGTGTAACTAAGAGATATCAGTGTTTTGCACTGCTATTTACTTTATCGTCTGCCCTATTTTATATATTTAAAACCTTTTTTTATTTTTAGCGCCAGGGAATATGGATTTTGCTACTAGATGAGACGTGATTTCTAGCGGTAAGTTTTAGATAGATTGTATTATTTATTTCAATACACATGTTTTACAAAACTGAAGCTTAGTTTGTTTTTTGATACTGTTAATGTAAATAAAAATTTACTGATGTTACACTTCTTTAAGCCTAAAGAAGTGTAACATCAGTAAATTTTTCAAGTCTCTATAGCTGTACAAATTGGACCACATTTTTATCGTATCATTTTAAATTAAGTTTCTCCGTGTGGTGACGGAGTAAGAATACTACGAGTATAATATTATGTCACCACCCTATCTCATCCCATGGTGTCGTAAAAACCGACTAAGGGACTATCAGTAAATATTGTCTTTACGAAAACATGAAATTAAACCTTATACCAATCCGTCAGGCCAGCGTGGTACCTATTAGTAGGCCAAGTATCCCTCCATCACCGTAGAAGGCCCGTCCCTGCAGTGGGACAATAATGGTCTGTTATGATGATGATGATAAATATGTCTCCTTCATTATCAGAGGCAAACTTGGTCTACTAATACCAAGCTCGCTACAAAAACTGTGAAGTTCTATAATATTTGTAATTACGCATACCAAATACATAAAGTAACGACTACATTTTATTTAACGGAAAATAAATTTTACAAACAATTAACACGCGTTACATGTAAAATTAAATATTTCCAATTGATACACGGTGACACGTAAGTTAAATGAAAACGAGAAGTTTAAATATTTTGGTAAAATAATATGTCTCTCATTAGTAAACAGTTTTAATTAAATATTTTACGAACTTATTTCATGTTAAACTTCACCATTCATTGATGTAACACGAGCAATAATTAAAAACATTAAATGCAGATCACATTGTAGTAAAAAGTTATACGAAATAGTGATTAAGCTATTTCCTATCATGTTTTAAATGTAAAAGATATATTTTATTGTGGCGATTTAATGATTTCGCCGTGTAGTTTGAATTGTTTATAACGAAATAAGTGTTATTATAAATTTCAATGTGATATTTGACATTTTTAAGAGTATGTCGCTATTCTTGAAAGGCATCAAATTATCAAGCAATTATTGTTTCTGAAAGCCATGGCTAGATTTCAAGTTATATTTCAAAAGTCCTCTTTTCTTAATGTGCAAGAAGTTAGGTGATTGGTTTTTTTTCACATGTTTTTGTATTGAATTACCTACACAGAAATACATACAAAGTATAAAAACAAAGCATACACGTAACTGTGTGTACCTTAGTACAAAGTCTTCTTAGTTTAGGAACATTATGGGTTTTTTTTTTTTTTTTTTTAACGCCACGAATGACGTCGCCTGGGCTGAACTTGCCCAGACTACCTCCGGTCTATACTTGGGAGGAGGTGGAAAACTCATCATGAGTACACCGAGGGAAGCCCTATGTCCCTGCGGGTTATGCCGAGACTCTTACCGGCTAAAAACCACCAGACCTACTACTCTGTTGCCCTATGGGCTACTAAGCGAATCGGAACGTCTCCCCCGGACCCCAGTCTGGGGACCCCAGTTAGCGTTTCTTAGATAAGCGTCGCCCCATTGAAGGGACGCCCACTTGATTTTCCCTAATAGAACCCTACTTAGAGAGTCATGATTGAGCGCGCACTGCGTTCAGGTCATGTTATAAACTAACAGAGAGCTTAGGGGGACCTAAGGGATCTGAGCTTTGACAAGCCTTTCCAGATCGGAGGACAGTGTGTCCGGTGAGTCCAGTAGGACATTACGAGGCCTTCGTATGACGTGAGGAGTGGTGTGGTTAGGGAGAACGGGGGTGTAGGCCACCGCTTCCCTTATGAGGTGATTTGTGTGTTCCTCTGCAGATTTGAAGAATCTATCAGAGGCCTGTTTCATGAATGTCTGTATAGTGGGCATTCCGATGTCCCGGTGCAGGTCCACGTTGCGAACATACCACGGTGCATCGGCCGCCCGGCGTATGAATATGTTTTGTACTGTCTGGAGCTTCTCCATAAGGGTTGGGCTCGCGTGTGCGAATACTGGTAATGCGTATGTGAGTACTGGGCGTATGCAAACCTTGAAGATAGTTCGCTTGTTTCGTAGTGACATTCTACTGTGCCTGCCAACCATGTGGTGTAGCCGGCCGAGATAAAAACGTGCGTTCCTGGTCACTCGCCGTATGTGCGGTCTGAACGAGAGGGTTTCGTCCAGTGTGACTCCAAGATACTTGACTTCGCGCCGCCAGGGTATACGTGAACCTAGCAGTCGCGGCGGGTCGTCGGGCCTACGTAATAGTGGATTCCGCCGCTTTACATCGAAGCGAACCGCAGCACTCTTGTCTGCATTCACATCTATGCGCCACTTGCGAAACCACGCGCCCAATCTGTTGATAGATGGTTGAAGCTTACGCACCGCCGCTGCAATAGTAACACTATTACAGTACAAGGCGGTGTCGTCTGCGAATAACGACATCTGTACCCCGCTTCTGAGCGAAGGTACTGGTATATCATTTGTGTATGATATGTATAAGAGGGGGGACAGGGGGGAGCCCTGAGGTACGCCGGCCGTGATAGACCGAGATGTCGATAGGGTACCTTCGTGCCTGAAACGAAAGGTCCTACCGCTAAGGAAGGAGGTAATTAAACGAACCATCCGATCGGGCAGGCCTAACAAGTATACCTTGTATACCAGCCCGTCGTGCCAAACCTTGTCAAAGGCCTTGGCGACATCAAAAAAGACTGCCACTGTCTTCCTCCTTTTGGGGTAGAATCCGTCTAGTGCGTATTCCACTATACGGTGTACCTGTTGAGTACATGAGTGGGCGGGTCGGAAGCCGAATTGATGGGGGATAGCTATACCGCTGTCGAACAGATGATCTCTCAAACGAGATTGCATCGTTCGCTCGAATAGCTTGCCCATTGCCTTGAGTAGGCTAATTGGTCTGTGGCTACTAGGGACGTTGAGGGGTTTACCAGGCTTTGGTATGCCTATTACGATAGCCTCTTTCCACGCAGTGGGAAAGTGACATAAATCGTAACAAGCGTTGAAAATGGCTGTGAGAACGGTTAGCACTTGGATGGGAAAGTGCTTGAGCGTCTTGTTAGAAATGCCATCGGCACCCGCGGCCTTTCTAACCTGTAGCTTCTTGACGTGCGAAACAAGTTCGTCCGTCGTAACCGTTATGGGAGGGGCCGTGAGAGGGAGAGAGTTCCTGTTACGGAGTTCTTTCTCTACTGACCGGAGATGCGCTGGGTCGCATGGGTGTTTAGAGGGGGAGCACTGATCAGAGATGCTGTCAGCGAAACATTCGGCTTTTTCCTCGTCTTCGAAGGCTATAGTGCCATCTGGACGAGATAAGGGAGGGATTGTTTGCACTACGTCACTACGAAGGGCTTTCGCCACTTTGTAAAACGCTTGGTGCGACGGAGATATTTCTTGCATGAGATTGCCCCATTTAGCGTTCCTCAGGTCTGAGAGTTTGGATCTAACCAGCCTCTGCAGATAGTTCGCGTCGGCTCGGTTAGAGGGAGTGGGGTAACGCGCAGCCCTTCTAAGCGCTGCGTTCTTAGCCTTTATCGTGTTTCGGATATCCGCCGGCAGCTGTGCCCGCCTAGGCAGGTTGACCACCTTCGTATTATCCTCCACAGACTTGGTGACTAAGCGTGTGAATGAATTTACTGCTTCGTCGATCTTCTCCCCGCTATCCAGCGAGTCAGGAGAGACATCAAAAGGAGAGTCGGGCTCGTCAATCGCAGAGGCGAGAGACCTAGTGACCTTATCCCAGTTAACAAAAGACTTGGTGGGAGGGGCTGACGGTTCGAGCGGGCCTAATACTATGTGTACAGGTCGGTGGTCTGAGCCCAGGTCGTGTAGGGTTTCTACAGACCTTAAAGGTAGATAAACACCTTTCGTCATAGCAAAATCTAAGACGTCAGGTGCGTAAGCGTTAACGCTTGGATAGTGCGTGCAGTCATATGGGCTGATAACCTCCAGCTCAAATGCTTCCGCAATCTCTAATAAGGCTCGACCGTTTGTGTTTGTGGTCCTACAATTAAAATCTTTGTGTTTAGAGTTGAAATCTCCAAACAAGATAACGTGATTACCTAGCGAGAGGAGTGCTTCAAAATCACTTCTCAGGGGGAGGTTACCCGACGGTATATAAACGGACGCTATGACTAGGGTTTGGTGACCTATCATAGACAACCTACATATAGTTGCCTCCATGTTGGTGAGTGACGGAGTGTCCATGGGTGAACAGTGTAGCTCCCTTCGGAAATAAATGGCTGTGCCACCGCCATTATGGCCTGTGGCTCTATCATTTCTGAGTAAGGATAACTTGGGAATTGACAATCCTTTCAGGGAAGTGGGTTTGAGCCACGTTTCCTGGATAAGGAGTAGGTCAACCCCAAGATTCTTGACGAACTCTCTGAGCTCGTTGACCTGCGGTCTGAGGCTTCGGGCGTTGAAAGAAACCAACGACAGTCCCTTAGGCTTGATGCGCCCCGTGGTGAGTGCGAGTGTAGCTGGCGTGTTATGTGCGTGTGGTGTGTGTGTATTGGTGTCCATGTTAGTGTTAGTATGTGTGTGTGTGTACCTAACTACCTATTGGAAACCTAACTTGTAGAGTAGAGCTGCGTGCTCGTCTAGCAAGAGCGCCAGAGCGATTAGGTCAGTGTTCTCGCGGAACTTGCGTGCAAATATTTGCACCTCCGCGATGCTGATGCCGCTCAGTGCACTACGAATTGCACCTAGTGTGTTAGAGGGGGCTCCTGGGCCTAAGTCGGGCTGGGAGGATGGGATGGGAGTGGGGAGGAGCGCCGGTTTGGGCGGCACTGGTGCCACCTTCTTCGGGCCCCATGCTAAGGCGGGCCTAGTACCCGCAGCGGCAGGGGTAACATTATGGGTCAGAAGTGTCGCTTTTATTACCGTAATGAATTTTCATAAAGGAACTATGAACAAGATACCTATAAATATAAATATTCCTGACACATTCACACAACGCCATCTAGTCCAAAACTAAGCAAAGCTACTATAAATCTTTCACAAAGTTTAAATAAAATCCAATTCTACAAACACTCTTACATTTAAAACTGTTATAAAACAGAACCTATAGAAAGAAAAAACTCGTATTGTTTTATGACAATGGCGGAAACTTCTTGATACTTGCAAACGCATTCGTATTGTTTATAGATTTTTATTCAATAACGTCTACATTCTTTTAAATGAAATTCTTTCCATTCACTAAGAGCAACTTTATGGTTGGAGCTACGTACGATCAGTGAGTGAATAGACCTTCAAATAAAATATTTCAAATGATTTATATTGAAATAGAAACATAATATTTAAAAAAATTTAAGCTATTATAAAATAAAACGTATTTTGAGTTTTTGTGGTAATTGGTTTATTTTTTGAAAAGTTAATGTCGATATTACGTACTGTTGAAAAGAATAAATGGTTCCAATATAGCGATTGAACTTACTCTAAGCCATTTTTTCGGATGGTAAAGTACGACCTATGAAAGCTTAAATAATAGTGGACACATCTTTAATACAAACGTTCAACTTTTGGCACTCAACGGGGTACGTAAACCACCTAGTTCTTGTAAAAGAATGTAGTGCCGCGGAGTATTACCGGGACGTGGGTCGTTCTGTCGCAGGACGTATTCTCATAGTATGAACTCTAGGTGTACACAGGATACAATGGTCGTAGTCCCAGTGTACTACAATCAATAGTGGTTTTGACCAACGTCCTTAGTTAAAACCAATTTTGACTGACTTTCGCAGTCAAAAAAAGTTGTTTTGACTGGTTTTGAGTGTAGCGTATACACTAAATTACGGTAACTTATTAAGTGTATACCAGGGTATAAGTTAGAGAGAAGTTTAATTAAAGATTTCTAACAAAATACGACGGCGACGGTATTACAATTGCTAGCATTCAAAATACGGAAAAATACATTGAAATCGTAAATCAGAGTGAAGTTGAAACCTTTCATGTTGATTGCATTCACAAAGTATGTTCCTTCCAACAGTTACGAGTGCCAGGTCAGCCTTCTCTTTTACTCCGTTGTGCCTTTCATTTAATGGCGAAAGTGTATTAAAATTTTACGACTTAGCGATATTCCGATCTATTGTTTCCAAATGTGAGTAAAAAAATTCATCTCGTGAGCTAAATTTCTTTTGAACTTTTATATATTTTTAAATTATTTTTTATCATGGAGACATGTTACACTTTGATTACCAAAAAAAAAACATTAAATTACTACCCTCTTAGTTACCAAATATTAATTAAAAATTTCTTTGAATTAAAGCAGACCACTTTTATTTACGTAAGATCGCCAATTATTTTTTACTTTTTTATGATACAGTCTGGCAATAGGTCATATTGATAGTAAATAGTATTATAGTAATGGTACATTATTAGCTACAATTCACTTCCACATTATCACACTTCTCCTTGAAGCTATTTTCTGAAGAGATCTACCCCCTTATAAAGACTAACTTAAACTTTATGGAAACCTTGGGTATGCAAAACAGCGTATAAAATTACTAAAGCCACAACCGTATCCATGCTAAGCCGATACCTAAGCAAAGTCCTAAAGAAAATAATATAGGAAATCTTATTAGTCAACTTAATAACAATTTATTAGCAGTCCACATTGTGAAGATCAGCAGTAGTTAAACTGCTCTAACATCAATCTTTACATATAATATGGCGATGTAAATCACTTTCGAAGAAAACAATCTTCTTACTTTAGCTTTTGTGACAGCGATGTATATTTTCTTTTGTTTTTTTTATTATACTTTTATGCAGCAATATAATAATATTGTTAAGGAGACCGATGGTATTGTTCCATGAGTTAAGGAACTATATATACACCAATCCATCTTGCCTCTGTGGGATTATTTTTAAAGGTTAAAATTCATTATATCTACCTCAGAAGGAAAATAGAGCGTAGCCCAAATCCAATCCGTTTTGGGTAGCGTGGTATCTGAGAAAAGTCTCCTTTCGATCGAAGAAGAACGTTGCAATGATACTGCCATGGGTTTCAAAGAGGGATGCAAAATCAGAGGAATAGTATTTTGAGCTAAATATTTTAACTCTCCGTGTGGTGAAGGAGTAAGAATACAATATGTTACCACCCCATCTCATTCCATGTGTGTCGTAAAAACCGACTAAACTAACCGTAAATATTATCTTTACAAAGTAAAAAGAAGGAAAACTTGAAATTAAACCCTGTACCAATCCGTTTGGTCAGCGTGGTATTAGTAGGCCAAGTATCTCTCTGTCACGAGAGGAGGCCCGTCCCTGCAGTGGGACATTAATACAATATAATACAAATATATTTTATTCTCTCAAAAAGGTAAGTACATATTAGGTCATACAATGAGTAGTGCTTAAAAATAAATGTGTTGTTATGATGATTTAATCTAAAATCCTTTCATTAGTTAAGATTTATTGTGCAAACTGTAGCCTTCTATCTGTCTATTCTCTGCATGCTAGACTGGAGTAAGCTAGAATCAACTTAGTCTGAAACTGCACAACGAAGTTAAATAATTGTCAATTAACCAAGTGGCGAACGAAAACTTTAAAAGGCTTTAGCTATTAAATGCTTGGTTTTTAAATCAAGCTTTTATAAAAAAGTAAAAGAATTACCCTTGTTTATAGTTGTTATTTATATGGCATGTTATTTACTCAGCTATTTTGTAAAGAAGTTAACATAGAAATTTTTTATCATTACAGAATTTAGATGCCTATCGCTAGACATACATCAATTCCCGTGCCTTTTTGGAAGAAAGTTCTAATTCTTCACATTTTCTATATGTCATCAAAAATACCATTTGTGTATGTTTTCTTTAAAAAATACAAAAATATAATTTACACGAATTCCTTGAACGAGAAGGAAAAAACCTTGCTAATATTAACGCCTATCGGGTACCCCAATTTTCTTTCATTATTTAAAATAGGTAATATCAGTTTTAGAAAAATAAAACCAAACATATTATAATAAAATAATACCTACAATATGTGCTCGTATTTGTAAACATATCTAACATGAATCGAAAGGGAGCGTATCGAGCACACTGATTCAGTTGATAACAGCGAAAAGCGTCTCAGGAATTTCTTTAATACGCCGCATTGCGCCGCACTTTGACTTTACGTTTTATTTTACACATTTGTAAAAGAATTCAATACAGATACAATCTTAGAATGTTGTTGAAATAATAGGCAGTGTGTTATATATTTTTTTCCGTTATTTATTTGTTTGTTTTACAATAAAAAATTCTAGTCACAATTACTCATAAGCCCATTAATGTTCCAAATAGGTCTTCTTTGTCAAAGAAAGAATCAACTAATAGATAGGTATTTAACAAGCAAATCATAAGTAACAGATAATAATAAATTTGAACTAAACTTGGCATATTATCTAAAAGCAGACTTCGTTTAATATGTGGAAGGTAGCAATAATTTACAATAAACAAAACTCCTTCTGGATGAGATAGGATAGAGCGCATCAGTATACGTTATAAACACGCAATTAGTATATCTGTGTAATACATACTTATTTAACTAATAGGTAAGACCGCTAAAATCAAATCACATAAAAGAGTCGTTGTTCTATTAACATCGTTACATTTATCGATCTATGATACATAATATGTAAATAGTAAGTATTTTTTTTATTATTTAAATGTTGCAACATATAAATATTCTACTTTTACCTTTACACTTTATAAGATTGACTAAAAACACTTCTAAATCTGCAGACTAAGCTAAACCCTTGCTCATTGATAACAGTAATTATCTAGTCAGACTAACGCGTCTTACAAGCACTTAAACTAAAAAGCCTGAACAAAATTCACTTTTCAAATTTACTTCGTTCTACCTACATGTGCATAGAGTGTGATAGGTTTGTCCTACTATGTCTATTTTATCTCTGTGGATACGACACAGCTGTGCGGCGAAGTGTGAACTATTGATAGATGCACGTTTGCTGTCGTATCGTCCCCCACTTACATTATATTGCACTCACTAGTAAGGGACTACTCAATGGATCGATTACTCTCTCTTTATTAGGAGATTATTATGGTACATCCATTTACACAGTTTCTGTTCTCTCTCGTTCTGTCTTACTGATACGTGTTTAGGGTCTTTTCGGGAATGTAGCTGATGATAAGTAATATGTATATTGACATCCACATACATGATGACATGTAGGTGAAGCAAAATCTGTACTGTTACTTATTCTTGAATAATAAAAATCTTTTTTAATTTATGAGCCAGTACTGAAATTAATCTAAATTAGACACACGTTATAGAGTACTAATACACTGTACAATTATCAATAATTAGCCGTTTATTGTGCAGATTACATAGACAATTCAAATGGCAGTGATGTAGAACTAGTAATTCCAAGTCAAAAGCGTGGCAGCACTGACTCAATCGAATCATAAGTGAATAACGGTAGCCTGTTAATGATGATGAGAATTTTGAGGGCAAGTCACTTAGTTACCTTAATCAATTTTCCCGCGTTAGTCAAAATTTGCGTGGCATATTTCATTACAGTATGAATGTCGTATTTCATGGGTAGTTTCAGTGCACGGTAATATAAATTGCAGCAGTATTTTATGTCAGTAAGGTTTATATTTGCGCATGTTTTCCAACATTTACATACAAAAATGCCGTGATTATGACTACCTTGTGATATCACATGGGTGTCATAAAAGTCAATTAAAAATTTGCGAATGTTATTCCTACGTAAACTAAAGATGGGTAAGTAAAAAATATATAAGATATTTTAAATAGTTTTTAATTTTGCACTCATAGAAATATTTGTAATTTAATCATCTACACAATATTTTATACTCCAATCAACAAATTAAATAAATTTCTTAGAAAATGATCGATTTTGCCAATCGTTTCAAAATAGTACTTTAACAAACCTGTACAACTTCATAAACACATAATAATACTTCAACAAACAAAGTCACAATAGACAGAGAGGGCTAGCGAATATTCTAAGGCTTCAGTTTTGATTTTCATTTAGAACCTTCGGACATGTACTGTTTCTCGAAATTGTAAGACTTCTTGGGGTTAAATTAACTAACAATCTTTGAGTTTTGCTTCTTCATTGTATTTGCAACTGTAAGAATTCCCTCATTTCGTAGACGTTGTTGTTTCTCCAAATATTTACCAGTATATAAATTTTGTACCATGGATTTACCATGAATATTTCCTTTCCATATTAAATATGGAAAGTTTACAAATTTTGTAAACTTTCCGAAATGCAAGAAGTTGGTACCTGTGTTATTTTTAATAGGTATTAATTAATTTCGTCATTATTCTATTTGTATTAGCTTTTTTTAAAGAGAAAACTTCTATTTACTTTTTCACCTACCTACAAGACATTCATCTTGAAAATAATTAGGATCTAAATGTCTTAAATATGGGAGCCGCAGGACCGTGTTCTGTGGCGCATGTTGGGTGAGGCCTATGTCCAGCAGTGGACTGCAATAGGCTTGTTGATTGATTGATTGATTTGTATTAAATATTTAAAGACTTAATAATATACTCGTATTATGTATTACTCTATTATACAATATAAATATAATAATTATTCTTAACATACATACATACGAAAACAAAGCATAAAACGTAATACATAATGTTGCTATGCTAGCATCTAAACATGCCCAAGAGAGTACACGTCTTATAAACTCAAGCCATCACTTAACTTTTCCCCGGAGCCTTACTTTTTCTAATAAACAAAATGAAATCATAAACACGATGTTCAGTAACGCGGCTTTATTAGGATGAAGATAATTTTTAAACTTCTATAGAGCCGAGCGCCTGTGAGAATAGCAGTGGTAACTGGCCTCGAGCCAGGAGCTTACATGGGAATTCTTCACATAATTACATTTTATGTCATCTAAATAAGTTTAAAGTTTAATGTGAAAATACTGAAAACGCAATAATTGTAACTACACCTTATTAGAGTGTTAGACTGAATGTACTTACGTTTAATTTTTAATTCTTTTTCATTTTAAGGTTGCATTTTCTGATTATTGTAAAGCTACAGAATTGGTTTAATTAGTTCAATGCGGTTACTGAGAAGAATGTTTGATTTTTCTGTGGTTTGTTTAGATAATATGAAGTTAACAGAGAAACTGAGTTAATTTCATAAGCAGAACAGAATCGATATGTAATAATCTGTTTCATCAAATATTTATAGTTTCTCTCATCATTTTGACTGTTTTAAACAGAATTATCTGTACCTCTGTTTCACAGGCTAGCCGTTACATATAGGTGTGAACGTTGTGCTACTGCAAGAAAAATAGCAGAAGTTTATGCTTTAATCCAGCTAAGACATGTTATAGAATACACATTAAATAATTTACAAAAAGTGTAATCCCAATGTCTTGTACTTATTTATCTGCCTAATGCCTGGTTAAGTCAAACCTCTATTTTAAACTTTTGCAGGTAAAATAACTACAAAATTATGTGTATTTGAAAATAAAATGTAATGTTAACAGAGAAATAAATAAATAAAATTAAATAAATAAAAAATATTTGTATCAATACTTTAAAAATCATTATCATTATAACAGCCCATTAATGTCCCACTGCAAGGACGGGCTTCGTATACTTGGCCTACCAATACCACGCGGGCCTACGGATTGGTATAAGGTTCAATTTCAAGTTATCCTTCTTTGTAATTTCGTAAAGATAATATTCACGGATAGTCCCTTAGTCGGTTTTTACGACACCCATGGGAAGAGATGGGGTGGTGACATATAGTATTCTTACTCCTTCACCACACGGATAAAATCATTATATTGCGTAAGAATACTTTAAAAATCATTATATGTCTTTAAATCACGGTGTTTTCGGTTTGGCTTTTGTCGGTTAGAAAGTATCAAAATAAATCCTTGAACGCTTTTAATGTATAAGTATCAAAACAAAGCACAAGAACAATTAGCAAATGTTTTCCTGTTAAACATTTACTTTGATATTTATTAAGAGGACGCATTCTTTTTCACATTTAAATAAGGAAATCATATTTTATGCCGTAATCGTAAATGTGAGCACAAGGTTACGACGTTAATTGAAATATACATCAGGCAGCTTAAGCTCTCTGTGTTAAATAAACCTCTTAATTTATTATTAGAAGTATAAAAAACTGTACATACCTGAATGAATTCTTCTATATTCTTATTCTTTTAGAAATAAACTCCTGCACATACGATCATGCCCTGTATCGCGGACACTTTTAAAAACATTAATTTAATGAAAAAAAAGAATATTCAGTCACAGAACAATAATTTGTTGAACGCACAAAGAATTGTCTTGCATGGGTAACAAACGTGCGACACAGCTGCCACTACTGCCACCGCCACGATAATTTCATTCATATAATGACACAAATTATCCGTGTGGTGACGGAGTAAGAATACAGTGTGTCACCACCCTATCTCATCCCATGGGTGTCGTAAAAACGACTAAGGGACTATCCCTTAATATTATCTTTACGTAATAAAAAGAAGGAAAACTTAAAATTAAACCCTGTACCAATCCGTTTGGCCAGCGTGGTATTAGTAGGGCAAGTATCCCTCCGTCACTGGAGGAGGCCCGTCCCTGCAGTGAGACATTAATGGGCTGTTATGATGATGATGAATGACACAACGCCATACTAGTAAGGTTAGTTAGTAAGTGGCTATACATAGAGACAAGGTGTGAATTTATGAATAAAGGTAGGAAATAGAAGGTTTTAAATAAATGCGAGTGGGTAAGTGTAGCAGTAAGACTGCGAGCTTCATAAAATAAGTAAAGCTGCTTTTCCTTGCTAACACTGCAACTTGAAAGGCATTTTCCCTGTTAATATTCATAACAATCAAATTCGCCGAACTGAAAACGTAGTTTCTAAACGAATAAACTGTTGAATGTGAAGAGTAATCAGCTAAAGTATAAAACGTAAATAATATAAAATAAACACGAAAGACACTATTATACCCAAGTTAATTAACAAATAAATAATGATATATAAAAACACATAATAAAACATACAAAGCTTTGAAAAGAGGTACTATTTTTATATTTAAACTTTACATAAAAAAACATTAACGTTGACTTTAAAAAAATAATAATTCGGGTGCACACGAGAGTATCAGGCGACGAGATAGCTCCGGTAGCTGTAACATTACAAACTTTATCTAAATGTTGTTAAAACTTTCTGCCGTTGTTCAGGGAAACTCAATATGAGCAAAGTATACGTTCAAAATAATATTCAGCCAAAACAATCATATCTTTTCCTAAGTAATATAACGGAAACATGTTTTAAAACAATATTTTTGATTATCTTTATCTTTTCCAAAACGAATAAAGATATAATAAAAGTTTCAAAGAACTATAATAATATAATTACGCAAAAAATAATAGGGTCGCAATGTTTCTTTACTAGAACGAATAAATTGCTTTTTTCAGTGACAAAGTTTATTTTAGTTTTACTTACTACGAATACAATGTTTTGAAAGGTTTCATTTTGATTTTTTTTTTGATTTTTTTTTTTGATATCCAATTGTGTGTTTAAATAATATTATGTAAGATTCATAATGGAATAAAAATAAGGACTAATAAATATGAAATTTTGTTAATTACGTATCATGGACCTTTCTCCGTTGTCCGGACAACAATAGCATTATTTTCGGGTACTCTTTATGGGCACGATTAAAAAGTTCGTCTTTTCTTCAGTGTCATTTCAGATTTTACAAAAGGCTATAGATAGGTAATTCAATGGATAACTCCAACAATTAACCTTAAAAGTTGCCATTAGGTACTATTAAAGCTTTTGTTCCAAAAACATTGCCATTTTATCGGCGGAAAGTATTAAATGAAATATTGTAAGAACTTATAACTTTCTTGTGTACTCTTACTTATTAGAAGAATACAGTAATACTTTACGTAGATAAATTTATGGTCACAGGTTTTCAACGCTTCATATTTTCTAGTCAAATGATTCCCATCACTATTTATAATTGAAAGAGGATGCACCCAGTACTGTCTTTTTATTTATTTTTCTCCAACTTATCTCTTCGTCTTTTCGATTACAACAGAAGCAACGTTTGGTGCGGTCCATCTACAACGAGACTGTTATTTATTTGGTGAAGAATGTACCGAAAGTTAACAAGGCACGGCAACGTGTAACTTTGCGGTGTCGTGACGTACATTTTTACGGTACGGCAACTTAAATTTCCACGTTACGGCAACGTGCCGCGTCACGGCACCGCACCGTTCCACGGCGACGACGTCGTGCAGTGGTGATGTAGACAGGCCCTTACGGCGCTTGTACACGGTAAGAAAAATCGCCGGGCCTACGCAAGAATTCGTGTCGTTTCTAAGCACGACCTGTGTACACAGCGCCGGCAATGAATAAGAAAATATTCTTGTCTGCGCAAGACAAGACACGGCGAACGTTGTTGCGGAGGGGCGGGGAGCGGTGTTGTAGGGTATCATACTTTTTTGCTTCCTAGTTAACATTTTTACTAAAGGAAACTCACACTGATTATCACATTTGTTATTACTTACGCGCCCAACGCCCGTCTGACGACTGCACGAAAAAAATCCTATCGTGTACACGTTTCGATTTGTCTTGTCTGTGGAAGACACGAAAAGTTTTCGTGTGCAAAAAAGACAAAATTCTTGACGTCTACACGAATATTTGTCTTGTCTGGCGCAGACACGGCAAATTGTCTTAGCGTGTACAAGCGCCCTTACTTCGAGCTGTACGATTAAGATTGAACTTATTCTGATTTACATTACATCTGATATGCTAAGGGATGGATCTCCGTAAACATGTCATTGTTTGCTAGTAATGAACTGACAAAATATTCTCCTTTCATAAACTCTATTGACTATAAAGCATTTACTTTAAGAGAAATTAGAGTCAATCTGGTAGACAAATAAAGTATTTATAAAATGTGTATAAATAAAGTGTTTTGAGTTTGTGTGGTGACCAACTAAGAATACCAGCAAAATTTAATACCCAAAGCCTAAAGATGGTTTTAGTAATACTAGGTTTTGCATACCTGCAACGTATCGTTTCTGACTGGTGATACAAGTAAGACTCGATTTTAAATTTCAGGAAGTACTTGTTAATTTTTAATTAATAATGACAATAAAAATTTAAAAGGGAAAATAAATGCTTGGTAATTTACAGATTTTTTACTTTTAAATAAAGCCTTTAACTTCTACAATGAACACAACACATCTATCCTCCTCAACGCTATGTAATGACCTTGTTTTATCGCTCACCTACACACGAGGGAGTGAAATTAAAGGCGTAATAAGGTAACTCCTACTTAGTCGTGTTGTTTTTAATTGACTTACTTGCCAACAAGGGTCCTACAGTTCTCACAGTCAACGATTCGCTTTAAACATTTCTAAGCCTTGTTCATAGAAAGCCGTAATCCTTTAGTACGTAGAAAATCTTTAAGGTTTTCTAGAAGGCTCTAATTATACTTTTGATACTTGTGTGTACCTCACATATTTGTATAACGCCTTAATATTACTTGTATTGTCTTAAACTATGTAGTACGTGTAATAAGTGTACTTGTAACTTTTAAACTTTTGTGTACTTGATTGATATCACTAACTTGAAAAAACACCAATATCTTAACAGCCCATTAATGTCCCACTGCTGGGTCGGGCCTTCTCCCATGACGGAGGTATACTTGGCCTACTAATACCACGCTGGCCAGACGGATTGTTATAGGGTTTAATTTTAAGTTTTCCTTCTTTCGTAAAGATAATATTCACGGATAACCCCTTAGTCGGTTTTTACGACACCCATGGGATGAGATGGGGTGGTACATATTGTATTCTTACTCCGTCACCACACGGAGAGTATAATGTAATATTGTATCCTGTATTTTGAGCATATTACAGGTGCATTTAAGTAAGTGAATATCGTTATTGGCTAATTAGAACCTATTCTCGCGGTATAACAGGCGTTCTTGATCTATAAGTCAGGAATGTTCTGTTACTACATTGAGTATCTCTCGATTAATTCCACAAATCTAATTCGTATATGCGGCAGCTATAGTATAGTAGTTAGAAGTATTAGCTATACCTGATTTTTGTAAATTATGTAAAAACGTATATCAGAAATTAAAAAAAGATAGTTTTCGTAAATAGAGGTAACGCAGCATATGTTTCAACTGTGCTTACTGAGTTTTTGACAACCATTTGCGAAATCATTCAAGATTAAGATATAGTTATTGTCAAAATAATATGCATTGCTAATAAAATAATATGTTGTATGTCATTTGATAGCTGTTGCAGTGGCTTTTACTATTTACATATTATTTTGTGTTTGTGTCATACAAAACGTTAAGATACGATAAAATTGCAACGGACGGGTTTACTTTACACTAAAAATCAGCGCACTTTGTAGTTCCACAATAAAGAATCAAGTTGAGTGTAAAACCTATTGTCACGTTTACAAAGAAAAAGTAGGTATAAGTAGTGTGATTTATGTGTATTTTGAAATGAGAATAAAATATACCTCTCCTTTACTACCTTTTTTTGTTTTATGGTGACTGTAGTTGGGTTACACTAAATAAGAACTGATATTCATGAAAAGCCAGCTCTTCGTGTGTTGACGGAGTAAGAATACAATGTCACTACCCCATCTCATCCCATAGGTTTCGTAAAAACTGACTAAAGGACTATCCGTGAATATTATCTTTACATAATAAAAAGACGAAAAACTTGAAATTAAACCAATCCGTTCGGCCAGCGTGGTATTAGTAGGCCAAGTATCCCTCCGTCACTGGAGGCCCGTCCCTGCAGTGAGACTTTAGTAGGCTGTTATGATGATGATGATGATTCCTGAAAAGCCAGCAATGCAAAACCAAGTCTCGGCTTTAAACAGATGTTGTTATCTCATAAAGCCCAGTATTTATTCAAAAAAAAGGTCTACAAAAATAATCTAAATACATCAATCGCGAAAAGATAATATCTTTTCGCGATTGATGTATTTAGAAGAAACAGAAAAGATACAAATTATGTATCTTTTCTGTGAAAACTCATAACGCCTTGTATCGCAAAAATGCAAGGCTCTTGAATTAAAATCTGCTAATGAAGTAAATCAACAAATTTCAATAAGTGGTAAGCAATATTCATTTTGTTTGTATGGAAAATTACTTTACACTTCAGTCCATTTAAAATGTGATGTTTTTATTCGACTGCAAGATACTTTTAAAATTTCTTTTATTCGAAGCGTTCAGTGAAATCTGAATTTCATTATTCCGTACTTATTTTTGTCTGCAACTGGATTCGTTTGATGAAAATCGCAGTTATTTACGATATATTGCGTACAATATAATACATTGGTTTTAATGATGTAAAAAGGATCTTATCTTTGTGACCTAATGTGAAAACAGTAGTTAAAAATAGCTTTACATAATTTGTGACAATTAATTGCTTCTGGAACACAAAGTTCTAAAGTAGTTTTAAATACATGACATAGTTTCTGTAATATGTAAATAGGAACTAATGGGCAACGTATTCTTATTAAAGTTTATGTAGCCTTATGGCTGAACGAGTAAAGTACTCGTCAGTCATCGTTAGGTCACTCGAATTGCTTCAGTAATATACGCACTGGTAAGCAATTGCAGAATGACGTCTAAAGTTAGAGGAACAATGAGTCTTAAGTGCCGTTTTAATCTATACTAATATTATAAAGAGGTAAAGTTTGTGTGTTTGTGACGTTGTAGGGGTAATCTCTGGATATACTGAGCCGATTTTAAAAATTCTTTCTGTATTAAATAGTCTATTTATCGAAGAGTGTCATAGGCTATATAGTATCACGCTTTGACTAATAGGAGTGGAACAGTAATGAAATATGTTTAGAAAAGGGACGCATTTTTTCGCCGCAAAGAAGTGGGCACGGGTCAGCTGGTATGTCAATATTTTCTTAAATAAATATGTCGGTCCATTCAATATTACCATATTTAGGTCTTAATTCATAATAGGCTTACAAGCTTCCGAACTTGATTTACTATAAGAATAATAAGGACTTTATCTAAATTACTACTGCTCCGTAGTCTCTATTATGCAGCGCATTCATCAAGGCTTACGCATAGCTAATCCTTAATGCAAGGCAAGCCTGAGTAACAAGTTTAACAGGCAGGTATTGAGGACAACATAGGCTGATGGACTAAACCTATGTTCAGCAGTTAATCTTAATACTATTTGAAATGAGTATTTTGTAACCAATTTTCGTGAAACATGATTTCATTATTATCTAAGTAAATCTTAAGCATGAAGTAACAAAACTTTATAAAAGAAATCAGACGGTTTTTTGTGTTTATTTTCTACGCTATTTTAGATATTTTATTATTTAATAATTTATTTAGATAATTTTTATTTAGATAATTTAGTAATTTTATTTTGTAGTTTAATTTAAAATGCCATTAGTTTATAAATAAAGTTTTCGGTTTTTACAGTAAGCACTTGTTGTAATAGTATTGAAAACTATCTCCAAAATGTTAACGTTCATACTGATTTGATTAAAAAATTTCATTAATAACCAATTTTGATGAAATTTCTATGCTAGCAACTTGTAAGAAGTTTTCATTATAAGTTTATCAATTGAGGCATCTGGCTATGATAAAGAGCTTAATGAAAATGGAAAATCTGTTAAAGCATTAGTTACAAACTATTAAATTATACAATTCTTTAATTTATGAAAAATATATAAAATAGTGGAATATAAAATTATTCCACAAAATTAGTTAACTATCAAGATACGTTATTATCATTTCACTACATGAGTATCTACAATTTCTTTTCCAAAGCAATTTTGGGTGAAAATTTAGATAGTTATACAATAGGGGTAGATAATAATATTAACATAAAATGTTTCGTATTACAAGCCGAGCATGTTAAGATTATAATATCCTTAGTGCAACGAGCCGTGGCCATTCGATGCGTTCTCCGTATGCTCAGCTCTACTCTTTGGTATATCGTTTATCCCTTTGGGTACATTAGATACGAGGTAATATAAGTAAATGCGTCGCACTGAGATCACGCTATCTCGTTTTGCTGGAAAGTCCATTGTCTATAGACCATAATATAGTAGAAAGTAAAGACAAAAGCGTCTGATTTTAAATGAATACTGTTTTATTGTTTTTATTGAAAAGTTTATTTATAAAAACGTACATAAAGAATTCGGACGTTGAATAAATGGCTTTAAAAAAAAATTAATTAAGTAATTATTATTTATTATCTTAACTTATGATTGCGGTTTCTGCATCCATCTTTACAATATCGGTGTCCTTGATACCTACTAAGTAAGATGGCTTAAATTGCGGCTCTGCCTTGCCTTGCCTTTAGGGTATAGTCATAACACGATGACGTTGAAAACTTACAACTTGCTAATACAAGTTTGTAAGTTTTGATGACAAGTAGATAGGAATAGACAATCTGTTAGACATCGGTTATTTACTCCTTTCGACAAAAAATCTTTATTTTTACAAAGACTTAGCTAACAACAGCTTAGCAAACAATGAAATTGACACGTATTTTATTAGATTCGAATATTTTTTTCTAGTATCGCAATACATTTAATAAATACGAGGGCGGTTTGTGATACAACCCATTCCGCAAAAGAATTGTTGGTAATACTAGTAGTACAATGATACATTGCTTTTTCGAAAGTAAAATAGGATTTTGCCATTTACAAGTGACGTTTCGGTGCCGTTTTCTAGCTATATTTGGGCAAATGCGGAGGCTAAAAGAGGATTACTTTGAATTTTGTTCGATTGGAACTTCTAAAATCACAATCTAGGTAAATGAATTAACGCTGAAAATCTAGACCACTATGTTTTATATTTAACTGTGGAAATGTTCTTACTAAAATAAAACAAGTTTTCACAAATGCATAAAGTATAAAATAACTTTTCTATGTTTTGTATTTTTATATTATATTTTCTTCTTTGAAATAATTTCTTTGCATTACTCGTGATTCTCGCTGGACTGACGACTGGGAGCACAAGTTCGAGCGCGGTGGAGACAGTTCATTGAGGAAGCCTTTGTCCAGTCCTGGATGAGTTTGTCAATGAGTTAAGATTCAAGACAAGTAAATTCACGACTTGTTTTCATAACCAACCCAACCTGAATTAAACTTGTCCTTCCTAATAGTTAAAACGGAAACTTGGAGTCCGAAAGTCGCACTCTATGTTTCAGAAATTTCATCATTTACTAACTGGGATTGTGCTTCCAACAACTAAGGTAAAAGCTCCTATTACGGCGGTAGTCAAAATCGCGTCCTATTACGGAGGTATTTCTATTTTCGTGTTTTATTTTGGTTTTATTCAGTTTACGTACAACAAAACGAAATCAGTTTATTCTACATCTATTACTTCATGATTTACCTGACGTTTGCAAGTAAAGAAGATAAATAACTAATCAAAATCAATCAATCTGTGTAACGGCACCGACGTGAAAGGGATTTCCATACAAACGCTAAACAACAAAATTAGGTACACTAATATTTAGAAACTAAGTTTTTCGTATTAATAAGCCGTTTAAGATGGTTTATTTCTTATTCATAGCATTTTCTTACTATTATACTTACTATTTCAATGGCTTGTTTTATATTTGTAACTCGTTTTATATCCAAAAAATAAGAAATAAAATAGCGCCGTAATACGACACGATTTTTTTAGATTCGTCCTAATACGGTGGTATAACTCCGTAATAGAAAAAATACTGGGCATGTTTAATTGCTTGTAACTTTCAATTTACTAACTTATTGAACTTGTTTCAAGGTTTTTTGAAATAATTATTAATCTCATAAACTAAAAACCATATTCTGCGGTATGTATTCGTAGTTAGAAATCGAATTAAATACGAAAATTGTTGAGTACAAAATGTAGATTTCTTAGAAAGGGTAAAAATAGGAAGGCGCATTTTAACTTATCATAAATCATTTATTTTGTATAACTGTTGACTACTGTTTACACTTATGAGCCAAAAAACTGTTATAGTTTCATTAAACATTTACATTGTTCCATTTATCGAAGTTTTGATAGGTCCGAATTAGGATTATTAAAAACAGGAGTAGTTTTCCTATTGCGGTGGTAATTATTTCCAAGTAAGTCTGTGTTAGGATCTATGATTTCCTATTACGGCCCTATTCATAGAACATAAAATTACAAGTTTTAGGGTACCGTGATTATTGATTCTGAGAATAGAATTGTTATGTGATACGTAAGTTTTTTTGTTTTGTATAAAACCAAAAGCGATAAAAACTTTTAAATATACATATTCTTTTTATGTAAAGTTATGCAATCTATGTAATTTTATATTTCTGTCTTTATTTTACTAAGCATAAAAAGAAAAGTTAACCTTATTTTAATAACACAAAACTCTTTTTAGAACGTGTATTTCTATCTATACTTATTACTTATACAGGGTGGCTCATTCAAAAGGGTCAGTATGGAAAAGTCTTAAACTATATGTCATACCAAGATTTGTTCTTAGGAACCATGACACCGATTTTGATAAAAAGAAAAACTGCATTCATACATTTGAAAAAGATACTGTACCCAGCTGGGGAATCGAACCCGGTTGTTTTGCAAAAATAAACTTATACTTTTTCTATTTAAATATCGATTCTGTAGGTCTTAAGCAGTAAATATCTCTATGAAACATTATGTCTTAAATGAATAAAATGCATTTTTTTCACATACTTAAATTTATTATAGTAGGTATTCGAAGTGGCCACCGTTTTGTTTAATACAATTAACACGTTTAGGTAACGATCTTCTTATTGCATTTTGTATCTTCATGCAGCCAGTCATACTGAAACGTTCCATTTTCAACTTAACACGTCTCTGTACCTATCTATAATATCTACATACTTTATGTGGGCTTTTCAATTGATTGTTAGTGTTTGATTAATAGAAGTAAGTAGTTGCATGATAATAATATTACTGTAGATTACAAAACTTCCTTAAAAGTTTAATGCAATGCCACATGATTATGTAACACGGTGTATGTAACTAGTAGAGGGGTACAAACAACCGTTGGGACAATTTTACATGCCTGAACTTGTTGAATATTGTAATGTTGGTCACTTCGAACACCTACTATGATAAATTAAACTATGTGAAAAAAATGCATTTTATTCATTTAAGACATAATGTTTCATAGAGATATTTACTGCTTAAGACCTACAGAATCGATATTTAAATAGAAAAAGTATAAGTTTATTTTTGCAAAACAACCGGGTTCGATTCCCCAGCTGGGTACAGTATCTTTTTCAAATGTATGAATGCAGTTTTTCTTTTTATCAAAATCGGTGACATGGTTCCTAAGAACAAATCTTCGTATGACTTATAGTTTAAGACTTTCCCATACTGACCCTTTTGAATGAGCCACCCTGTATATAATATTATAAAGAGGTAAAGTTTGTAACGTTGTAGGAGGTAATATCTGGATCTAATAAACCGATTTTTAAAATTATTTCTGTGTTGAATAGTACATTTATCGGGGAGTGTCATAGGCTATATAGTATCACGCTATGACGAATAAGAGAGGAGCAATAATGAATCATGTTTAAAAAAGTGACGCGTTATTTTCCCCGCCTAACGAAGTGGGCACGGGTCAGCTAGTAAAAAATAATTTCATTAAAAAAGATACAAATCAATGGTCAATGAATACCAAAAATACAACTTACTTTACTAATACATTTAAATTATTTGATAAATATTATTTGTACGGAACTTGGATGAATATAATTTCTGACCCTCCGTATTAGGAACCGTCTACCGCAGTAATAGGCTCTGACGAAAAAAATACCTCCGAATTAGGGAAAATCGACCCGACTATTTAAATCTTTTTTAAAAAATAACTAATATCATTAAAACAAACAAACTCGACAGTAATACAAAATATAAATTCCACTTTTGCCGATGACATTTTTTTGCAAAGTTTAAAATATTTACAAATGCTTATTTTTGTTTCTTACTTTGAAATGTTGCGAAATACCTCCGTAATAGGAGCTTTTACCTTATATTGCCGTTAAAAAGTAATTAATTATCTATCATCTAAGGGTATAGAACATCGTTGTCTACAGGAGTAATTTTGGTAAAAATATTAAATAATCATGTTATTTTTATATTACTTTTTCCTACTTTTTTTTTAAATTTAAAACAAAAAAATTTAAAACAATACATTATAAAGTAAAATAAAAATCATATTTTAATTACGTTAGAGGTATTAGCAATGAGAGTAATAAAAAAACCAGCCAAGTGCGTGTCGGACTTAGGCACAAAGGGTTCCGTACCATTGATTTATAAAATTAAAGGACTTTCGTTATTTGTATGAAAGGTTACGCGGTAATAAGCGGTTTACGATTTACGAGGTATTAAAAAAACAACTTACCTACTAGATCTTATTCAAATCAAGATTTTGGAATAATAAAAAATTGAAATAGTAGTAATAATTAGATCACAGTCTAATTAGATGTATGTGAGAAAGTAGTGTGAAATTGTCTTCAAAATATACATGAAAAATTTAATTACAATGTACTAATAGGTACAGTAAAATTGTATTGCGAGTATAGTACATTACACATGTAGTTCTCAATTTCTGTACACTACATTAGTTTTAGAAGTGCAGTAAATTGTGTTACATAAAGAACACTCTCCTATTGTTCCCGAGTTTCAATGTTAATTTAGATTAGCTTAAGTTGTAGGTGCCACTTTGACAAAGTTAGTCCTTACTTTCCTTGTACTTAGTATAGGATAAACTGTTCTCGAAGTATTGTATTTTCTTAGCAAGGCTATTATTATTAATGTGTTTACTTTAAAATTGTTGTCTTACTTTGCAAAACATTGACAATGTTATTAGAACATTGTCAATGTCAAAATGGCAGTGAAAGAATCTTTCACTGCCATTTTGACCAGCGTATTTTGTGTGAGTTTTCCTGTTTCATTTTTCTTAATAATGGTCATATTTCTTTATTATAAGACATACTTTTAATATATAACTTATAAGAGAAATCTATTTTTTCTATAATGATAGCACCTTCATTAACGTTTTATACCAGTTGAACTATAAAATCAGATATGCGGCGTAATCCATTAAAATAATTACAAAAGTACGGGAGTTATATTGTATTAGTATCTGCACACCAGTGATCATATTGAGGAAAATATTTTGAAGAATGTTATTATTAGTTTTGAATAATAATAAAATAATATAAATTGCCTTGTATCTGCTCTCATAATATTTCACGAAGTGAATATTCTCCATTTCATTAATCTTAGTTCTTCTTCAAACCGTGTAACGAATTTTCAGTTTGCTTTAAATTTACTGTTTACTTACTTACTCTATCCAACCATGTTTTCCGTACGTCGAAAATATCTTGTTATAGTCGCCTTTGTTTGCATTCAATGCAGTAACTGCAGGTGTACCCCAGACTACGGGAGCATGAAACGAACTATCCCAGTGAGGTAATTACGACAAGTCCCCTCTCCAAATATTGCATCAGCTTAAGTGGACTAGTCGAAAGTTACCTTTTATTTTTAACTCGGATACAATTTTCATGTTTACTTTTCCACTGTTTTTTCAACAAGTGACGCAGTATTGTCCGTGTTGCGGGTTATACAAATTATGAAATGCTACGTTTTCGTATGGTAACTATCATAAAAAGCGAACCAGGTAAATTTAACTATCAGTTACAAATTCCCTTTGCCAGCTCACTATTAATAGACAAAGTGTCCCTCCATTAAAGGATGAATTATGTTTCAACTGTAAGTTTAGTAAGGATATTTTATAGGTAAAAAAGTTTCGAGCAATATGTGTGTCATCTTACAGACTACGGGAGCATGAAACGAACTATCCCAGTGAGGTAATTACGACAAGTCCCCTCTCCAAATATTGCATCAGCTTAAGTGGACTTGTCGAAAGTTACCTTTTATTTTTAACTCGGATACAGTTTTCATGTTTACTTTTTCAACAAGTGACGCAGTATTGTCCGCGTTGTGGATTAATTAAATATATTAAATGGTTTGTTTTCTTGTAACTGTCGTAAAAATAAACTAAACAATTGATTTGACAACCTTCATATTTTTACTTCTAGTAAACTCGATAATCATATACTACGGTTCGATTAGTAATC
Organism: Schrankia costaestrigalis; assembly: GCA_905475405.1. Classification (NCBI taxonomy): domain Eukaryota; kingdom Metazoa; phylum Arthropoda; class Insecta; order Lepidoptera; family Erebidae; genus Schrankia; species Schrankia costaestrigalis. Next base: position 17,752,859 of record FR997825.1, on the reverse strand, counting down.
ATTATCATAGAGGTAAAAAAAAATAAGCTGCAGGGGGGAAACCTTATTCTAAAAATATACATTGACCTTAATGCGTCAAACCATAAACGAGAAAACAAAGCTATCGCTATCCTTTAACTTTTTTTATGGTCACATTTTTATTTTGCATTAATGACTCACCAATATGATTGCATCCAACTTTGTAGAAAATGCGTATACATTTCTGGAACGGAGACAATGGACATTTGTCATAAAATGACTGATACCATGGCCATTACATTGCCGGTCACAAAAACTAAAAAAACATACGCCGGCTAAATTTTAGCGCCGGAAAAATTACACTTTTTTTTAGACATCTTTAAAATAAATAATTCCATTCATCACAACTGCTCATTAATGTCCTATTGCAGTTACGGGTCTTCTCTCGTGACGGAGGGATACTTGGCCTATTAATACCACGCTGGCCAGAGGGATTGGTATAGGGTTTCATTTCAAGTTTTCCTTCTTTTTATTTCGTAAAGATAAAATTCACGGATAGTCCCTTAGTCGGTTCTTACGACGCCAATGGGATTAGATAGAGTGGTGACATATTGTATTCTTACTCCGTCACCAGAGGGATTCGACGTGTCAAATTTAACTATGTTCATTACTGGATTTCAAACTCTATTATTTGTTTGTCGTTTCATCGCTTAAAGGCTCTATTGTGCCTTACGGTAAGAGGTTGCTTTTGAGTAATACTACTATGGTTTCTATTAATAGACCGTATCAAATATTGTAAAGGATATACCTTTACAGTATCAGAGATCACGGTACAATGTATCTATGTGAAGTGAGGATTATTTTTATCATTATCACATCATATTGTTTTATAGCAAGTATATTAAGACCAGCTGTAAAACGCGACTTTGTCCGCGATTAAATTTGAAATGAAATAAAAAAAGCCAACATAGCTCTCTCCATTGCCCTCTGGAGTGACCATGAGCCTTCTGAGTAGGTCCATCGGTCAGGCTACAACATAGCTCTCTTCATTGCCCTCTGAGTGACCATGATCTTTCTCAGTAGGTCCAAAGTTCAGGCTGCAACATAGCTCGTTCCATTGCCCTCTGAGTGATCATGATTATTCTGAGTAGGCCTATGGGTCTACTCAGAGAGCTATGTTGTAGCCTGACCTATGGGTCAGGCTACAACATAGCTCTCTTCATTGCCCTCTGCGACACCATGAGCCTTATGAGTAGACCCTTAGGCCCCTAAATTTGTTTTTTTTTGTCCTAGCTTGATGTTATATAGCCTATAGCCTTCCTCGATCAATGGTCTATCCAAAACTGAAAACTAAATTCAATTCGAAGAAGTAGTTCCTGAGATTACCGCGTTCAAACAAACAAACAAACTCTTCAGTTTTATATAATAGTATAGATATAGATATAGATAGTATGGAGGCCTATGTCCAGCAGTGAACTGCTAGTCGATTGATATTACTATAACAGCCCATTATTGTCCCACTGCAGGGACGGGCCTCCTCTCGTGACGGAGGGATACTTGACCTACTAATACCACGCTAGCCAGACGGATTGGTATAGGGTTTAATTTCAAGTTTTCCTTCTTTTTACTTCGTAAAGATAATATTTACGGTTAGTCCCTTAGTCGGTTTTTACGACACCCATGGGATGAGATGGGGTGGTGACTTATTGTATTCTTACTCCACACTTGAGCTTAGTATGTATGTATGATTTCGATCTTCGCTCGAAATACTGTATTATTATAGTAGTTATGCAGTTGCCTGTTACTAAATTGTAGGGGTCAGGTGAGGTGAGGCATCCATTGTCCGTGCATAATACTTGTCTAAATACTACACGCAAAACGTCAATATGGATAGGCAGGCAATAAAGTTCTTGGTAGTGTAGAAGTGAAGGTGGAAATATGAAGTTACCATGTTTGATTCGATCACCAATAGACTCCCAAGCAGTTATTTCTCATAACCTTTGTTACTTTTTGATATACAGTAACAATATAAATTAATATATTATTTCAATAAGCAATCAGAAATTTCCTGTTTTTTAGTAAAATATAGACCTTTACGAAATATTAAATCTATTTCAATCACAAGCGGCTATTAAAGTCCCAGGGTTTAATTTCTCCTACGTCACCGGAGGAGTCCGATCCTAGCAAGAGGACATTATTAGGCTTTGTGATAATGATGTTATAGATTCTGGGTAGCCCTTTGGGTGCCTGATAGATAAAAGTTACATGGCGTGCCTGGTGGGTTTGTAGGACCCGGAAATAAATTAGTCTGTCTCTGTGTCTGTTAGTGGCTTATAATCATGATATTAAATAATCGAGTATCATAAAGTATAACAAGTTATTGATTTTTTTAGATATCAAGTTATATCTTTTTTTTATATTCAAATTTGGAATCGAACATTTTATAAGATAGCTAATTTAAAAAATATTATTATGTAAAGAAATAAATCTATATAATTCGGTACAACGGAAAAAGCAAATGACTCCGATTTTGACCGGTCACTATTTAAGGAATTCCAAAATGTGCCGCATATTTTGGTTTAGCAAACATTCCAAAAATAAAGCCATTTCCGTTTTTCATTGAAAAAATAGGTATGTCTAAATAAACATTTGTACTTTATTCTAATTAATGTGTTAGGCTTTCTGTATAAAATATTATATGACAGGACATAAAAAGAACTAATTGAAATCTCCCATATTCGTTAATTTATTCCAAACATTGGATGTAACGTTTTGCTTAGAGGTATAACCGATCTGATACTGAACCGAAACAAAACAAAGTTATTTTAAAAATCCACTGGAAAATTGTGACCCCTACCTAACGCCGCAAATACTATGAGCGAGAGAGGGACAACACCATAACGTTGGAAAGAGAAAATCGATTCTCCTACACGGTAATTACAACGTGGAAAACATAGCGCGTTGAAGCGAGATGAAAGCAAAACAGATTTTAATATATTTGAAATAATAAATAGAACCATAAACTAGGTTAATTTTGATTTTACGAACTTATTTTAAAGCATTTCAAGCATAGGTATAAATATTACATCTAGGAGTTACATACAAAGAGTTTTTATACAAAGTTTTACTATTCTATACAATTTACAAATAGGAAAAATAAATGAATAGAACTTACCAACAACAATTTTTTCGACTGCAAACGGTTGTGCTGACAATACGACGATTTGTAACAACAATAAGCCGGTACAGCCCACGAAGTGACAATTCAACACCATTTTTGCCAAAAAAAAATGTCCGTATAATACAAAATTACATAGTAAAATATTAAGTTATAAATAAACTGTAGATGTTATTTTGTGGGAATATCAAGGCGATAAACTGTCGGGATGCTGTGTGCAAACCTGAGACTTAGGGGCGACTGATGGCGAGTAAGCGTGGCATGGGACGCGGGGCCCCTCCCACCCCCGCAAAACGCGCTCTCACTTACTCACTTAACGCAGTCCCGAAAACCGATCTTATTTTCCAATATTAATTTTCTTATTCACATTTTTACTAGTAAAAAGTTTGCGCTTTTAGAATTTCAATGTTTTGCGTAAACATAGCCTTTTAAATACATTATTTACATACAAAAATATTTTACAAAATTTTAAAATGGTTTTAAAACTTACTTTATATACAGATGTTAGATCATAGACTTACTTATGCGAAAGACTAGAAGTGCTATTATGCACTTTCCATTGTTCCTGAAACTTTTAAGTATATTTGTCTACTAGATGGTGCGCGCGTCGTTTCGCGGAGATAAGGGTCGCGCCCCCAAGCACCCACTCATCTCTCTTCAAGCGTGATCTCCTCCCTTTCACATTAGCCACATTTCTCAGCCATACCACTTCTGGTCGCCAAGCCATTGTATTTTTTACAATATATCAATAAAATAGAAACAAACATGATGTAGATGTGACAACCTTAAGTTGTTCTATTACATTGTGTTTCTTGAATAGACTAAGTTTTTTTTGGTTACTAGAATAACTCTATGGTGCCTGATGTTAAGCATCTAATAGAGTCTAAGAATGGCGACCACCATGCCAGCTATAATATTTTGTAGAGGCATGAATGTCTCCATTATAGTAAGTATCTAAGTTAAAGCTGATTTACACAGGGTCAGTAACTGACTTCAAATTCGAGGCAAGTCAGTGCTGACTCGAAAAAAAGCCCGTGTAAACTGATTTGAAGTCAGTACAGTGGCTTGAAGTCAGCGCTGACTTGAATATTCGCACACGAATATTTTGAAGTCAGTTGGCGCCCCCCGCCACCCGCGCACCCCCGTGACAGCCAAGTAAACCCCGTGTAAACAGACAAGTCATTGCGTGCTTGTCACTGCCGCTGCGTTGTAGAGTAACCACGTTTTTTTTTTAAATGAAGTTCTCATAACCAGTTTGTACTCCGCAGGATCTTCAAATTGCAATTGCTTCAGCAACAAAGCAGAGCCACCAGTTTCGTTTCTATCGTCAATCCATTTTCTTACCTACGGTCGTTTAATTTTAGTTATCTCATTTTCTACCATTTCTATTAACTCATTGAACAGCAAAATTGATATTTTTTTTAACAAATAATTAAATCTTCGTTTCAGTTGTTTTCGCAAATTCATTTTTCCCACTGACTTCACACACGTGTGGTCACTGTGAGAAACGCACCACTTCTACTTACTTCATGTAAACAGTTAAAGTCAGTCGCGGCGCCGACATTGGCGCTGCGACTGACTTGTCTACTGACCCTGTGTAAATCAGCCTTTAGGTGAAAATGGTACGTAATATTGACCACTTTGTTAATGGCTCATTTTTTTGAGACTCTTGTGACTAGGACTAAATCTAGAGTATTTTAATTTAACAAAGTTTCATTAGTAAGTTTTTGGGCTAATATGTTAGGAGATCGATCTGTAGGTACACTTAAATATATTTTAGCCTAAGTCTATTACTAGCCTATTATTCTGCTAGCATTGCAAGTGTCTTCTATATATCTATCGTGTAAAAACTACATAGCTATAGTCATTCTAAGTTACAAAAAACAAATAAAAAACGTCATTAAAGATTTTTAAGCCAGGCCTTGTAATGAAATTTACCTTTAGTATGGGTACGAAAGACACAGTACCTAAAACAGCGGTTTTAGGAATAATAGTGCAGGGATAAATTGCGTTCTATATGGCCAATGACTACATGTCATTCATTGTCAATCTGTACAAAGCTTCAGCGTATACTAAGTCTAGATTGCTTTTTCTGGGATATTATTGTACGGCTTATTCTAACCTATACAACCATGGCCGTTGGGTATTTGTGTCAATGCAAGGGCGATGCTTCCTTGTCTTCTGTTCAAACTTACGCCACAAGATATACATGTAGACATCTTTCTAGTGTTAGTTTTTTTAAATATTTATAATTATTGTAAATTAAAGCTACATTTTGATAAAATTATTAGGTGACTGTTAAGGTGACCGCTAACGCGTTGTAAGGGTTTCCTTAAATCTACATCTGGGTCGTAAGTTCCAGACGCTGTAATGCAAGTGTTCCGTCCACTATCAAACGATGGACCCGGCACCCGCACTGAGTGCTAAGATTCCGCATCCATGGAATGCTAAGATTAGGTCTTATCTTGTTAACTATTACTTTTGTCAGAATCAGTGAAAGTACAATACTTAACTATTTTTTTTTATTGATTGTTTAAAGCATCTGTTAAGGGAGGAAAAGTACTTAAAGTTTTTATACTTTCTTTTTTTTTTACTTTAAAACTAGGAAAACTATATTTTTTAACCCAGGCACCAGATTAAAAAACTTCAAAATAAATTCAAACCTCTTTCAATGACGTGAATCATTGGTGTGATTAAAAACCCATTCATTTAGTATACCTTTAAAACCTAGTCTACGAATAGACAGACGTTTTAGAAAAAATCAGGCCATTATTCTATGATGAGAATAAAATTGTGCGCCATTCATTAAATTATGTCAGTGTTATAGCAGTTTCCTTAATTGAATGATTATTTTCTCTCTTAAAGTTAAATAGTTATTTTATCCGTTTTATTTACGAACGCTTAGAAGATAAATAAACGAACTAATAGACATAAATAGCAGGGGTAAATAGCAAAAAAATTCAAAAAAATATACGCAAAGCTTCCTAAAAATAAGTTTAAGGCAGCGACTAGGAAGTTTAATATCCTTAAGCAGTTGACGACCCGGGTCCCTTTAAACCTTGAAAGCTCAAAGGGGAAATAAAAAGATATTTCCATTGCAAATTTGAGCAAGTTTGATTTTGATCGCTACTTCGGGAGAAAGCTGAAAACAAGGTCGCCTTCAGTCCTATTCCCAGACTTTAAGAGACGTTTTCTTGTTTAAATGAAAAGTATTCAGTCCTTTTAATACATTGTGTTTAAAAAGGGACAAGAAATAAATATTATTATTATTAGATACACGGGTATTAAACGAGAATTATTGCTATAGTTAATATTAAAATGTTATCATTTACCTTTGAGGCACTCGACGTTTCGATGTTGCACCAGCCATGGTCACGAGATGACCATCCATAACAAATAGTGTTAATACCCTTGTATCTTATAAAAATAAACTGAAACTCGAAAGTTTTAAAGTTATGAAACAAATAGCCTAAATAAATATTAGGGTTATGTTCGTAACATGGATTTTAGTATTTTTCCTATCTAGTTTGAAGTAGCTACGTAGCATGCAAATTTTGGGTGGCTTTGTAAGAAAACAAGCAAAACAGATTTTCGTGTCAAACACAAAGTTCTGGTACTCGTATTTTTCAACACTGTAGTAGTGATTTTAAAATCCACTATTATTCGCAAATACTCGGTGTCGCAATTCTTTTTCCATGTGTGTATATTGACACAGACTTTCGATTTTGTATTTGGTCTCAGTAAAAACTTGACACTTTAATCATTTAAAGGCGTCTTAACCAAATTGCCTTAAAATCCAATCTGTAACAAAAAAATACATTTAGTAGAGTCGATACTTTACGAAGGTCAAGTCGAAAATATAGAAACGTGGTTTAGCCACCCAACCTTAGTGATGAAACTGTAAAGGCATACACGCGAACAATGTCCATTAGTTGTCTTTAGGATTATACTTCAAAGGGCTCACTGCAGACTGACACTGACTGTTACATGACAACTTAGTAGAATTAGTTAATTTCAGTTGTTCCGAGCCCTCTGACACTGTAACCATGAAGAAGTGTAACTGGTATGAAGATTTGAGATCTGGACATCGTCTTTGTGCTCCTAAATAATTTAAAATAGTGTAAAGTACATACAATAGTTAAAAGATATTATACAACCGCAAGATTTCAACGATTTACATATTTACAATTACCTTTAAACGATCGGGTTTTAGAGTAGACTATTCAGAGCTACTCGACAAACAGACAGATCGGTAGAGTAGCACCCACAAGTAAACTGCTCAATGTAACTTTGCCTCACCTATTGAAAGCTTGCAGTAACAACTTTTAGTTCGAAAACAAGTGGTTAATCCACTTAAGTAGTTTCAAAATCAATTTTAAAACATGAAAAATGTTGAGGTGATAAATGTTTGTTTGTTGTGAGTACAAGGTTTCTCTCTTACGGTTATCGATTCAAGTTTTTATTGCCGGTTTTTGGAAAATAGGAATGGAGTATGAATGTGTCTGTGGTGACGGAGTAAGAATACAATATGTCACCAGTAGTGTGAAGTGTGAAGCTATGAATGTGCTAGAAATATCGTTGCTGTACAAAACTTTTATAAAAAAGTATTAAATAAAAGCTTTGTATGAAATAAATGGCCTGAATATAACATTACAATTACTAACAACTATCTTACGAAACATAGGAATTGTAATATTAGTAATGTATTTGGCACTAGAATTATTAGACGCAGTTCTAAACAGCAATTAGTATGTACTGTGGTGTGTTAATGTGTGTTTTCGATGCATATTAAACTGCTCTCTACGAACGCTTAAGCACTAAGTTATGTCGACGTAATAAACGAAACGAACGAAGTCAGGAATTAATATTTAAACTTTGATATTTTTATTGTTATCACCTTTTGTGTTTAGAAACTTTTAGTTATAAAACTAGATACAGAAAATAGAGTAAATAAATTGACTATTCGGACTAGAATATGTCACCACACCATCTCATCCCATGGGTGTCGTAAAAACCGACTAAAGGACTATTCGTGAATATTATCTTAACGAAATAAAAAGAAGGAAAACTTGAAATTAAACCCTATACCAATCCGTTTGGCAGGAGGAGACCCGTCCCTGCAGTGGAACATTGATAGGCTATTATGATTTAGAATGAAAAGATCAAAGTAAAAACTATAGGCTGCAACTGTATCATATTTATAAAGTAGCAACCGCTAAATATATTTGATTCTACTTCTGTTTTTAAGAATCAAAACGATCGAAATTGATCTTTTCTATACTTTTTTTACTTAAGGTAGAAATATTTTTTATTGAAATATAGGTACTTCAAAATAAAATAAAGTGAAAACTTCTTAAAAGTTGCCAATCAAACTTGACCTTCCGTTGATTAAATACGAGCAATCGTTTTTACTAGTTGCTTTAGAAATCCCTTCCCATTAACATTTTAGTATTCAAAAGTTAATTATAAAATTTTTATATAAAGCTAGTAAAGTCTAAAAAATTACAGATCTCGGAAAACTAAAAATTAAACATTGTTGATACTACTCATTTGGTTGGCGTGAATTTTGTTGACTTTATCGCAATAAGAAATCACTTACTTACACTAGGAAATTTATAATTTATATTCAAAAGTAAAATCATTTTCAAATAATCAATAACATTTGACTATGAAAAAACATTTTTAAATATCATCATAACAGTCATAACCATTAGTGTACCAGTGCAAGGACGGGCTTTCTCTTATGTGACAGAGGGATACTTGGCCTACTAATACCGTATAATACTAATTTATTAAATATGCTTACCTACACTAAATTAAAAGTCTCACTCTTAGAGGAAATCGTGAGATCAAAGTGTTGATAATAAAGGAGGAAGTATATTTTGGTTCTCTATTAAGACATTAATAGTTACGAGAATTTAGGTAATTCAATTTGTGCCCGTTTGATTTTTCTTTTCTCGAACAGTTACGGGTAAGTAGGTGATGTACAGTAATAGTTTTGACGATCACTGTATTTAGAGCATCGTACTCTTTTATATAGCAATAAATGTAAAAGTCTTTATCTATAACAATACCATTTTCATCGAAATACTTGGTGCTCAATCGCCAGCTAATTCTATGAATTAACTTTTTTATTATTTCAATGAAGTTAGCTGTTTAATAGATTTTGTTTATTTTAGTTGTAAGTTTTTTATTAAATATAATAATATATTATTCAAATGACATTATAAATTTTTTTGTATCGAACCGGGCGTGTATTGTGGGACATTTTTTTAAGAATGACACTTTGACCCTAACACACTGCCAGTCTGGTCTTGCTTATTCACCTTAGATTACTTAATAGACCAAGGATATAATGAGTATCATAGAAAGGATGTTACAAATTTTGAATTATTTAAAAGCTTAATGATTTGGATGTAAATAATCCACATAAACGCATATTGGCTCGTTCTTATCCCTGGTAGATGAATCCTAACAATGTATTCAACTGTTTTTAGTTACTAAAAAGGTTTACATGTGAGTATTATCATCATCATAACAGCCCATTAATGTCCCAAAACCATTAATGTCCTATTTCAGGGACGGGCCTCCTCCCATGACGGAGGGATACTTGGCCTACTAATACCACACTGGTCAGACGGATTGGTTTAGGGTTTAATTTCAAGTTTTCCTTCTTTTTATTTCGTAAAGATAATATTCACGAATAGTCCCTTAGTCGGTTTTTACGACACCCATAGGATGAGATGGGGTGTGACATATTGTATTCTTACTCCGTCACCACACGGAGAAAGTATTATCGCGCGTTAAATTCGGGGTAGCACTGTTCCCCTTTCCTGGATACAGAACAAAAAAAAGGAAAAAAGTAGCCCATGTTACTCTCCATCCCTTCAAATATCTCTACTTAAAAAATCACGTCAATTCGTCGCTCCGTTTTGCCGTGAAAGAAAGACAAACAGACACACTTTTCCATTTATAATATTAGTATGGATATGTTTAAATATTCATGCAAACTTTTGGAGCTTTACATTAGATGCATTTTGACACCACAAAGCTATGAAAATCTTTACGCTATAATCTGAAGGACAAACTACTAAGCCCAGTTTGTTGCGTAAATAAATAACCTAATATAATATTATACAAGACTAATATAATATTATATTCACCGTAAATAAATAGAAAAAACAAATAGTCCATCTTCTTTGTATGTAGGTAAATACAAAGACACATTTTTATCCATAATAATATTTTACGTCTTTTTTTTTAAGAAAAAGTGGTACATTTGGCTGGAAAGAAAATGTAATTCATTTTTTATCTTTTCTTTGTTTTTCTTGAGAATGTGAACTTCTTAGCTGTTACTAGCTATAACGGTGACATAAGGGACAGATACCTTATATACTATATAATAAATATAACGAAATTTTTTTACACCACAAATTTCACCTTCTAATGTCTTAGAGAGAAGTAATTTTCTTTAAGTACGAAATTCAATTTAATTTTAAGTTATTTTTTTAACATAAAAGTTTTATTTCACAGGTGTACTTATAAGCAGTCTTTGGTTTAAAAGGCTAGTATATTAAAGTACCGAAAACATTGGAACTAAGGTATGCGCTCCACCCTCTGACCAGACCTAAGTTGGTGATATAGTTTACCTACTTTGATAGAAAACTGTTAAGTAAAGGCAGCACGAGACGGGGCCGTGACACCCACAGATATCTGATCAAAGTGAAACCCTATAATAATATGTATAGTTGTATGCTATCACTTACTTACTGTACGTACTTTATACCATACCAAGACAGTTCAGCAAAGAACTACAGGAAAACAATATTCCCAAGCCCTTATACAAATTTATCTATTTATTCAGCGTGGTTTTAGTAGGCCAAGTATCCCTCCGTCCTTGCAGTGAGAGATTAATGGACTGTTATCTTGATAATTTATATAATTATATGAAACAACTTACATACTTAAAAAAAATACTAAAATTATTCCCATCTGAATTTCATAATATATAAGTATATAAATGTAAATATTATGATGTATTTTATAGAATACTGTGATTGAATATCCGTGCCTTCAAACGATTTCTACTCTTCATTTTGAAGGCTAAACTCAATTTTCCGGCCCTTTCCTCTTAATACGTATATCGATTTTGGTGGTTTGATTTGTTCTCTCACATCGTATTATTTACGAACCGTTTTCATTTCAATCATGATGATTTAATGATTCGCTAAGTTATTTAGTTGGCATTGAACTAAAAATTAACTTTTTTAATTCGTAATAATATGATTACATAATCTGACTAGAAGAGGCTTTTTTGCTTTTTAGAGCTCCGTAGCCAAATGGCAAAAAACGGAACCCTTAAAGATTCGTCATGTCTGTCTGTCCGTCTGTCTGTGAGTATGTCACAGCCATTTTATTCCGAAATTTTAAGAGCTATACTGTTGAAAATTATAAGGTAGATGTATTCTGAAAACCGCATTAAGTTTTTGATGCAAAATAATAAATAAATATTAGGGACTCCCTATACTTAGAACTGAAACTCAATTATGTTTTTTCATCAAAACACATCTACTTATAGATTATGGATTCCATACACATATTATGGTCGAAATGTGCTTTATTTTACTCTTAAGGTTACTAGCTAATAGGTATATAGGCTACCTAGTTAGCCTAGTTACCTTTAGTGCTTACGTACTGTATTTTCTATTTAGTTTCGACATTATATCGGCGAATACAAAACACCTCATTATTTTAATTTAATTAACTCTTTCACAGTGCAACGTACCGATGTTGTCAAATTATGGTTAATTATTAACTTATTTTTTATCTTTATTAACACAATAAATAGTAACACAATGCGTGTTACTATTTATTGTGTCTGTTATAAAATTACAAAATCGGAACGAAGTTTGTACTCAATATTATAATAATATGTTTTTTTTTTAATCTTTATTGGACATAAAAGGGCTTATTTACTTTGTGAACATGTCGCCATGTAATATGTCATTTGTAACATATAATAATATGTTACAATAGATTTTAAGCTATCGCGATTTGTATACATATTACTATTTTACACGGGTCTTACTCGCGGTATATACTACTTAGTCTAGATACTTATAGGATAAATAATAAAAGTCGGAGAAAAACCTAGGTATTTATCCTATAAGTATCTAGACTAAGTAGTGTATACCGCGAGTAAGACCCGTGTAAAATAGTAATATGTTACAGTCAAAACTCATAGCCCGTCAAACTACTTTTGACTACAAAAAACAGTCAATTTATTTACTCTATATTCTGTATCTCTCCGTGTGGTGACGGAGTAGGAATACAATATGTCACCACCCCATCTCATTCTCAGACAGCGTGGTATTAGTAGGCCAACTATCCCTCCGTCATATACGAGGATGCCTGTCCCTGAAGTGGGATATTAATGGGCTGTTATGATATCCTATCTAGTTTTCTAATTAAACACAAAATGTGATAACAATAAAAATATCAAAGTTTAAATATTAATTCCTTACTTCGTTCGTTTCGTTTATTACGTCGACATAACTTAGTGCTTAAGCGTTCGTAGAGAGCAGTTTAATATGCATCGAAAACACACATTAACACACCACAGTACATACTAATTGCTGTTTAGAACTGCGTCTAATAATTCTAGTGCCAAATACATTACTAATATTACAATTCCTATGTTTCGTAAGATAGTTGTTAGTAATTGTAATGTTATATTCAGGCCATTTATTGAGTTAGCTATCTACTCGACAGATTTGTTAATTAGTCATTTTCGTCAACTGGTCACTTTCTGCAATTGGTCAATTTCATTAAAATCTCTAATTCGTCACTATCCCTAATTCGTCAGTTGGGTTATCAGGTCAATGTATTTATTTCGTCAATTTATGCATTTTGACTAGATGTACAGTCGTTAATATCGGCATATCAGATTTTTATATTATAAACTTAGAAAAATTGGAAAATTAAATTTGGATAAATTTGTAATTTGTAAATAAAAATGTACATTCATTAGTTAACACGTTTATTGTTTCTTATGGTATTAATAAGACCTAAATTTGTCAAGCAATCCCAAACTTCTTTCCTTCCTTCTTCAAATAGATCTTCCATTATGAAAGTAGAAACTATATTTGTGATGCGTTTATCCAATACAATCGACCGCCGTTTTCTATTTTTAGCTGGTATATATATGCCTGTTTGTCTTGTTCGAAAATCAGCAAATAGTGCTTCTTTTTTTATAATTGAGACAAAATAATATAAATCTTTTCGTTTCAAATTCAAACGAAAACGTAATCTGTTGTGCCATGATTCGACTGGATTTATTGTTCGATGTCGCTCATTATGGCAACTTATATAATTTACATACACCATTAACCAGGTCTCTGCCATGTAATCATTAAATAATTTAATTTTTGCTCCTGGTGGCGAATGTTCCATAATTGATAACCAAGCCTCTTGAAAGTATTCTTTTGGCAAGAAAGCCAGTGAAGCACAAACAGCAATATGTTTACGTACTTCTTTGGTATCGTCCAAACATAACTCCTTCGCTTTACGCAACAGACATTGACGGAAATGAAAAAAACATCCCACTATTTGAGCATTAGGGTAAGTTTTTTTCACTGAATTTATTGCACCCAACTCATAATCCATGTGAAATTTTTTGGCATTTTGTAAATAATTTTTCAGCAAGTTAAATGCTCTAACATAAGTATCTTCTTTTTTATTAGGCAAAAGACAAAAAACTAATGGCACTACGTTTGTTTCCATGGGGGTGCTACCGATGTCAGCATGGATTGTATATAGCTGACTGAAGGGTTCTGGGATTTGTTTAAAAATGCCATCACAAAAAAACTCTTCATATTTTGTAATTATATCCCGTGCATAAGGAGTCATAAATATTAAAATTTTCTCAGAAGTGCCATCTTCAAATACAATAAAATCTTTACGTAATTCTTCCGGCAATACGACATCCTCAAGTTTTTTATATAAACTCTTAACAACATCTAAGTGACTGTATCTGGCCTTGTACAAAGAATTTTTTATATTATTGTATTTAGGAACATCATCTACATATTCCGAATTTAGACCAGTCAAATGTTCTACGCAATTTTCATATATAGCCCTCACAGAGCCAAATTCTTGTCCAACTCTTTTTTTACAATGGTCTATAGCTTCTGAAACAACGTTCGACGCTGGATCGGCCTCACAAAAATGATCTGACTGTCTAATAATATCAGTCCTATTATTATTAAGAGTAATACTACCTCGACAGTATTTTCTATTCTTGCACCGCCACCACGTAGTACCATTTTTGTTTGTGTGTGATAAATTGTAGCGATATCCATCTTTAAGTAAAATTTGTTTATTCCTTTCGGAGTTCACGAAAGAAAATTTCACAGTCGACGCCATTCCCTATTGAGGACCGATCGGACTCCGCAATATTAATAGCAAATGGTACCTTAATAGTAATTCTCCAACTTACATTACACAAATGGGTAGATACTAGTGTAGTTACATGTTCAATGTCAAGAATGACATTGACTCAATATTTTCTAAACAAAAGTAATGGGTATAAATAACCAGTCAGTAATGTAGGTCAAAAAGTTATCATTCAAATTACATCAAACACTATACTTTCATATGTATCAATTTCATCTATGTAAATTCTACACATTAATCTGGATGCTACATTTATCTGACCTACCCCAAATAAATAGACCGCGGTGTTTGCCCCTGGTCCACCTACATGGTTCACCTAGTTGTGAAGTTATGATCAGTATCATCTATATTACCCAATAAAAATGTTTCTGAAGTTTTGTCGATAAGGTCGAAAATTGCATGCACCCATTTTTTACAATCACAATCGTTGTCAGATCACTTTACGATTGTTTTTTGTTTTTTCGACGTTCATTTGTTAAGTAGATGTTCATTTGTTTTGTAGACGTTCATTTTTATGTTGACTAAAGTAATTTTAATGTCGATCTAAACTATTGCAACTTTTGATTTTGTAATTTCGATTTTACGGTAGTAACACTGAGATTATTTAATTACCGTTCTAACAACCTTCTACTTGAGTTGTAAGAAGGGTAATTAATTATACCTGCACAATATAGGAGATTAATATCTTGTACGGGTGTACCACGGGAGTAAAAAAATTACCCGTGGTACAATCAGGTGAACCATGTAGGTGGACCACGGGCGAACACCGATAGACCGGTAGGTACCTACAGTCCAAAACAATTCCGACCGTTTTAGTATGTGATTGTACTACAACTGACCAAATACAGAAATCAGTTGAAATTGATAAACTGACGAGATTCATACACTGACCAGATAAGCCAACTGACGAATTAGAGAAAGTGACGAATTAAGGATATTAGTGAAATTGACTAATTTCAAAAGTGACGAGTTGACGAAAATGACTAATTAACAAATCTGTCGAGTAGATAGCTAACTCCATTTATTTCATACAAAGCTTTTATTTAATACTTTTATTATAAACTAGCTGTATCCCGCGACTTCGTTCACGCAACAAATATTTTGGTAGTACAAACGTACAATTTTTTTTGCAGAACCCTATAAAAAGCCTTTGACTTAGCTTAACGACTTTCTCACAACAACGATAGCCGGGATCAACGTCTTACGTGCCATCTAAAGCACGAAGATGCCTAGATGAAATTGTACATTACTACTGAGTGGTCACCCATAATAGAATGACCTCGCCGACATTGCTTAACCGCCGTTATTATTTCTGAATTAGTGATTGGAACTGGTTGAGAGTGGCTGGCAGTGAAAATTCGCGCACCCAGGAATTCATACAAACATATTTATTTTCCCGCCAAAATGCAATGACGTAACGACTCTCAGTCAAAACTCCTATGATGTCACGACTCATCTGTCAAAAAAATTATGACTTCACAAATCATCTGCCAAAAACTATATGACGTCACGACTCATCTGTCAAATTTTTGTGATGTCACGACTAACATGTCAAAACTATGACGACACGACTCAGCTGTCAAAACTCCTATGACGTCACGACTTATCTGTCAAAACTCCTATGACGTCACGACTCATCTGTCAAAAATTCTATGACGTCACGAATCATCATCTGTTAAAATGCTATGACGTCACGACACAATTTTTCCCGTTTTACCAACATTTTCCTTCACTGATCTGCTCCTTATGATCGTAGCGTGATGAAAAGTATACTATAACCTGACCAGGAGTATGGAGAATAATCGTACTAAGTTTCATCAATATTCGTCGAGTAGTTTTTGTTTCTATAACGAACATACAGACAGACAGACAGACAGACAGACAGACAAAAATTTTACTGATTGCATTTTTGGCATCAGTATCGATCACTTATCACACCCTGATAGTTATTTTGAGAAAATATTTCATGTACAGAATTGACTTCTCTACAGATTTATTATATGTATAGATGTTTTGTACAGCAACGATATTTCTTGCACATTCTTAGCTTCACACTAGCGCAAAATCGAAGCGTATCCAACTGTCAATCTTAATTGTACAATAAAGAAAAATTGCAAAAAAAGAAGAACCGATTCCATATAAAAGTCTTGAACTGGCGTGTCTTATTTTTCTTTCTAAAGAAATAAGGTCATACAATTTTAGAAAATTGGTTGATTTTACTATATTAGCAGATCGACTGTTCGATACGCGTAATTAATTTTTTTTTTCTAGTGGTACTTTTTTTTTAAATTGGCCTACCAGAATGACTATATTATGGTGCCAGAAGTTAGGCATCTAATAGATTCCAAGAATGGCGAACACCATGCCAGCTACAGTATTTGTAGAGCCCTGAATGTCTCCACTATGGCGGCTTAAGAAGATGCTTAACACCAGGCAACATTATCACCATATCAACTAATGAACGTCTACAGTAGACAAATATCTACACCTTGCGCAGTCCTGTACCTTCCTCATCCATCGGTATCCCGCCATTTTGTAGATTTATGGCAACAAAATTTAAAAGTAAATCACGTACATATTTCACAGTATAATGGCGCGTTTGTAACTCTGTACATAATAACACATTGAAATCTAAAATAATAACAATGAAACAAAATCTCTCATTTCAAGTTTGAACATTATTCAAGTTTGTGTTAAATTAAAGTTGAGTATGATCTACTTTATGGCATATCACTCATGTTAACCACGCATGAGGAGAGCTATGTCATAGTACATTCAGTAGTCTATCTCGGCCGAATATCTATACCAATATTATAAAGAGGTAAAGTTTGTGTGTTTGTGACGTTGTAGGGGGTATTCTCTGGATCTACTGAACCGATTTAAAAAATTCTTTATGTGTTGAATAGTACATATCGCGTTTCGTCCGCTTCTATGAAGTCGAAATACTGTATATATTTGTACTATGGCTATGTCGTTACGTCGGATTGACACTTGTTTGAAGTAACATAAAGGGAGGGACCCTTTGTATAAAAGAGACAGGAGATTTCAATCTGTAAACAAACTGTCACGGGTATCACAATTTTAACCATATTCCGTGGACTCAGAATTGCTTTTCATTGTTATTTCGAATTGAATAATGGTTTTTGCTTGGTATTATTATATTAGAAATACAGGGTGTTTGGTACATCGTTTGCCAAATTGACATAGCTGATAGAAGAGGTCATTACCCGTCTTTCCTCACTCACCTAGCCGGTTTTAACCTCAATATATTTTAGATATCGATGTTAAGCTATTTTTAAAAGAAAAACCCAGTATTTACCATGAACACTTCAATTTTAAAAAAAACCCTTCCGTGAGTCCTCATAATTATGTTATGTTTTAAAGTTTAATACTAGGAGCATCAAATAAATTCATAATAGCTCACATAAAACGTCAACTTTTTGTTTATTGACTTATTATAACTATAGAGACAGGTAAAATTTAAAGATATGATCAACTTCACAGTACAATAAAAAAATAATTATAAGAAAGAAAGTTCTTCCATTTTCTGAATAAATGCCTTACTTTATCCTCTTTCCATTGGTATACAACATGTTATAAAATAGTAAATAGTTTTTCTACAAAACATGACTGTGTAATACATAATTCGAAGTAAAGAAAACACGTTCTCTTATAATTATTTTTTTATTGTACTGTGAAGTTGATCATATCTTTAAATTTTACCTGTCTCTATAGTTATAATAAGTCAATAAACAAAAAGTTGACGTTTTATGTGAGCTATTATGAATTTATTTGATGCTCCTAGTATTAAACTTTAAAACATAACATAATTATGAGGACTCACGGAAGGATTTTTTTTTAAATTGAAGTGTTCATGGTAAATACTGGGTTTTTCTTTTAAAAATAGCTTAACATCGATATCTAAAATATATTGAGGTTAAAACCGGCTAGGTGAGTGAGGAAAGACGGGTAATGACCTCTTCTATTAGCTATTTCAATTTGGCAAACGATGTACCAAACACCCTGTATAACCCTTAAATTGATTTGGTCCGTTTTAAAGGACACAGTGTTTAAACGCATATAGATGATAGTATTACGTGATCCCACCTCACGCGCGAGACATATTATGTTTTGTAGACTATATCTTCCGCACTCACGCATTTAGTGCGTGCAAAAAAGCTAAATAGTCATTTATTTCACCGATTTGAAAAAGTGCAACAGGCGGGTGGCGTTACACTTCAGATAAAAGTTTATGAAAAGGTGATTTTTTCCTTTAAATTGTGCATTTTTTTGTTGTATATAATTAAAATACAGTATAACGTATTAGATAACATAATTTATTTCAACAATATTACTATTTTTAATTTCTAATTTCGTCAATTAAAAGTATGTCATTTAAAACGGACCTTGCCAATTTGCTCTATGAACTAGTGTGTTTTTTGTTTGTCCCATGCAACGGACCTTGCCAATTAGACCTTAATATGTTTTTCTATTAAATCACCTCGATGGCGTGGTGGTAGCGTAAGCTACTGCGGTGCCGTGGGTTCGAATCCCACGCAGGTTTATTATTTGTGCAATCCACTACAGAATGTCCTTAAACCACGTTTAAATACAGCTTCAATAGACGATTACATTAGAAAACCATAAATTTATACGGGTTTCTCTACTATATTATACATGTGTTATACATATAAACCATCCTCTTAAATCACTCTATTTATTTTAAAAAAACCACCGCCACATTAACCGCGCAATCCGGAGCACTGTGTCGGTCACTTTGGTTCTCCTGCTGATCTCCTCATTTCTGATTCGATCACGCAGAGAAACTCCCAACATGGCTCTCTGCATTACCCTTTGAGTGACCGTAAGCCTTCCGAGAAGGCCCATAGTTAGCAACCACGTTTCTGTTCCATATGGCAGCACTGGCAACACGCACTGGTCGAAGAGCTTTGTCTTCAGACACTGAGGCAATGTAGACGAGAAGATACGTTTTAGCTTCTCGAACGATGCCCAACCGAGTTGGATTCGATGAATGATCTCCTTCTCAAAATTGGATTTACCTAGCAGTTAAATATATTTGTCGACAACTTCGAGTGTAGAGCCTCCAATCGTGATTGCAGTAGGTGCAACATGGACATTTGCCATGATCTTGGTCTTGTCCAAGTTCATTTTAAGACCCGCTTGTTGAGAGACTACTGAGGCCATCGAGCACTGTGTTGAGGTTCTCCATGGTCTCAGCTATGACCACGATATCGTCGGCAAATCGAAGGTGCGTGATATTCTCGCTATTTATGTTGATGGCGAGCCCGTCAGTGCAGCGGTAAACAGTTTTGGGGATATGACATCACCCTGTCTTACTCGTCGCTGCAACTGGATAGGGCTTGTTGATTTACCCTGAAGTTTTCGTATAAGCACCACAGCACTTCTATATATCGTTGGTAAACTTGGTACCGTTGAAGAGTCTGCAACACTGCCCATGTCTCGATCGAATATAATAAAAATAAATTTATTTTAATTTTTTACTTACCAAAACGGTGAGAAGTTGGTTTTATGTTTACCAAAACGGTCAAAAGTTGGTTTTAAGTTTTGTTTGTAACATTTGATGTATGATTTTATACATTTCTTAACTGAAAATTGATCTCATTGTTATTTCGTGTTTATTTTATATCAAGTAACGTTGATTCAGAAGTGAGCTTTTAGTTCTTTTAGAAAATAATTCTTTGCTTTGTTTTGGCAATGTCCGTTTAATGTGACATATATGAGGTTACCACTCAGAAGCAGGAAATGGGCAATGTCCGTTTTAAGTGACATACGAAAAAATATATAAAAATACATATTTTTTCAAAAAAAATGAAAAATTCTTCTTTTCTATCCCTATTACCACCCAAAACGTAAACTTAAATGTAAATAAATCTAAAGGATCAGTATGTGACAATTTAAGGGTTAATGCTAGGCATTGTAAAGTAGGTATATTCTTTAATAAATGGTACCTTGTTTTAAAGCATATTTTTTTTAACATCACTGTAGCTAGTTTTAAATCTTATTTGCCTAGCACAGTACTCAAAACAATGAGCTTTATTTAATATCGTATTTTCCACAGAGTAAATATATGTATGAAGTACTCTTTGATTTCACCACATAGAGACAAAGTTGTTTTCACCAATCATTTTAGTATTAATGATTTTTGAAAACAACTCTAACATACTAAGAACCGGTACAATTATATCATAATGATGTTGCTTTTGTTGTGTAAATGATGACTTATGAGCAATTAAGAGAGATTTAATCGAAACATACAACGGTTGTTTTAAACGTTGCATTTACAAGCACCTATCAAGTATGCAATTGCATACGTACTCAACGTAATAGAGAAAATGTAAAATATAAAGGCCTTAGAATTGTTGAACAAAAAACTATTTTGCTTCGATATTAATTAAACGTTACGGTTCATACAAATACGTCGGTTCACATTGAAAAAGCCCAGCCACCCTAAAAAGGATTTAGTTATTTTAGTTAAAAAAAGCCAATGTATCGATTTAAAACCGGGACTGCTCCCATAACTTCGTATAAGCAATGAATATTGCAAATGCGGTTTAATCTTTTAACCTGCACTTAGGGTGAAACGTGACTGACAGATATAGCACATATAAAGTGCACAAATCGTAGCTTAATACTTAAACATAAATGTATATCTTTATAATGTTAAAATAACTAAAGTGTGTTTTATTGAGATTTTTTGCGAGCATGATGATTAAGGGACTGGCATGAGAAAGGGGCTTGAATTTAAAATGTTTGCTTTGGAAACCACGATTAGTAGTTGTACATTTGACAATCATTGTCTCGTCGTGATTATAGTTAGTAAACCAGCGACTCGCCCGGCATTTCTCTTGAATCGCCCTATCCATTAAAAAAACCGCTTGAAAACCGTTGCGTGGTTTTAAAGATTTAGGCATTGATAGGGACGGACAGCCAACCTCGCCGTCTTTGTTTTATACTATGTAGTGATAGCGATGACAGCTATGAAGAGGTTTCGGGTTTTAATGAATGTGATTGTTTGGTTTTACGAAAACGTGATTGTAATTTTACAATTACTCATACAAGCTCTGCTAAGCTTAAGACTAGATAGGGTTTTCCGAGACTAGATTGAATTCACGATCGGAGGTAGCTTTGTTAAGTAGTGGTCTTCGCTCAAGGTAACGTTTACTTTAAGAAACATCGGTTAATACAACAGAACAATACATATTATTATTTTCTTTACACGTTTGACAAGTCATATTCTTGTTTAACGTATATTTGATATTAGAAATATTAAACGAAAATGAATTACGAGGAGTGATACAAGCTTTCAAAAATATTATTTAAAACCCTTCATCATAACAGCCTATTAATGTCCCACTGCAGAGACGGGCCTCCTCCCGTGACGGAGGGATACTTGGCCTACTAATACCACGCTGGCCAGACGGATTAGGGTTTAATTTTAAGTTTTCCTTCTTTTTTATTTCCTAAAGATAAGATATTCACGGTCAGTCTCTTAGTCGGTTTTTACGACACCCATGGGATGAGATGGGGTGGTGACATTATTGTATTCTATAATATTTACAATAGTAACCCGAGTCTACGATATTCATTGTATACAAATATACTATATTATATCTATACAGGTTAAGAAACAATATTATAGAAAAATACTGAATAGCCACTTGGCCTCCGAGGCCATCTCTACGACCGCTCACAAACTTTTATGTAGTGAAACTTGGCTGTTTGTGCCTGACATTTATTGCTTTTATATTTTATGAGCTCGAGAGAGACGACTCGCTAAATGTTGTTCTACAATGTAGGCAAGAATAATCGCGTATTGCACACTCAACTTTTCTAACTGCATCTGTTCTATGTGTTAATAATGGACTAAGCTGTTTTAATTTAGTTGGATTTAACTCTATATTCTCTTAGAGATTCACTTAAAATTAACCCTTAGTTCTTTAAATTATGTCTAAGTTAGTTTTAATTATCAAAGATAAATGTTGTGTTTACCGTATAATAATACAAAATGTTATAATTTCTTACGCCTTGATTGTCGTAACAGTCGATTAAAAGAACCATTATTTATCATTAGCCAGTTATCATTAGACATAATATACGGATTAGTTCATAACATTTCTCTATTATTTTGTTCATGTGTATTTGTGAGCTTAAATAAATATAATAAAATACACGCAAAAAGTAATGGTTACGTTGCGTCTTGTCACATACGGTCACATAGGACACAAGTAGGGTTTGCCGTTGATGTGATCGCGTACGTCGCTTTCGTCGCCCATGCAGGACACCAGGTACAGATCTATTTTTGCTTGACAGGTTTGTTATAAGTAGGTCAAGTCAGTTCTGAATATAATACGCCTTCCGTGAGACATATAAAGTGCTAATAAGGTTAAGAATATTTAGTTTCAAGAAATGCATTAGTCAAACTAGTTTTATGTCAAATGCAATCAAGTATAGGTACTTGTTATAATAAAGTTGTGTCATATTAGCATTAAAAAATATCTCTCGTGTTTCTAGTAGGTTTATTTATTTAAAAGTCCGTCTTTTAAATTATCTGTGATACACATTAAGGTTTAGCTGTTTCTTGGCACCTTTCGATTGTAACACTAGATGTACAGCAAAGTCACTCAAGTTATCCCTTTACATATCTTAATAGCAGCAACAAAAGTAACCTATCTGAGACATGTATTAAGACATGAGCGCTACCATTTTCTCCAGGCAATAATGATAGAAAGATCGAGGGGAAAAGACGCGTCGGGAGAAGGAAACAATGGACCGGTATCGCCAACGTAAAAGAACTGTTTTGTCTGGCGAGGGATGGGAAGAGATTTGCAGAGCTAACTGCCATCCGCCATTAGTAGAGAGGCACTGAAAGAAGAAAAAGGTCGCAATATTTGTCTTAAAGAAGAATATAAGAATTCAATCGAAGTAATTATTAATGATTTCACCTCTGCGCTGCTCCATTTTGTTACATAAGTGCCATAAAAGCAAGCAAAGAAAGTTATATTCTTAGAAATTCTTAGAAAACTTGAAACAAGCCCTGATCCTCCTGGCGAGCATGATATTAGTAGTTTCTGTTTCCCTATTTCTCAAGATCAGGCTTTTTCTTACAATAAAACATGAAAGTGTAATCCACTATTTAAGATCCAAAACACAATACATACTCGTACAGTAAAACAAATTATGATTTGATAGTGTGCGACAGAGATGACGCTCTACGAAGATGAAATTGACCGATTGTCTCTTTCCACTACAACTCGATGAGCAATATAAATGGCCGGGTACTGTAGTTATTATAATAAGTAACGAAAATTGTATCTTTGATCACATTATTTTTATGTTTTGTTAAACATTACTGATTTGGTTTGTGTTAATTACTACGACAGAATTAAATAGAGAGTAAAATTATTCAGCACACAAAGAAGCTTGCGGCTGTAAAAAAAAATTCAAATGGTAAAACTAAATGGAAACTGCTTCCATATTATAGCCTATGGACGTCCACTGCTGGATAGCTAAAAATAAACTTTATAAACAACTTATTTCCCAATACATTTGTCTCATTCGAGAGATAACTTTAGCTGTGGCTTGAATTAGAAGCTGCTTGTAGTACTAACTAAATCTAACGCGAAACAAAGACCGTACGTAATTACAGCAAGCCTTAGCAGTATCTAGTTGTTAAATCGTGTCTTATTTTTGCGGTAAAGCTTGGGAAAAAGAAACGGAATTCCGTTTAAACCCTCTTGTCTCTTTGTAAGTACCTACGTAAGAAGTTTAAGTCAGCAGAAAAGACGGAAAACTACTTGGACACTTAGTGTATATAAAATAAATAAATATAAATATTCCTCACACAACGCCATCTAGACCCAAACTAAGCAGAGCTTGTACTATACCCATAGTACAAGCTCTGCTTAGTTTGGGTACTAGACAACGGATAAACATACCTAAATACTTTTTTTTGTAAATACATAGATATTATTCATAGAAAACACCCGGATCAATGCAAGCAATCATGTTCATGCACACAAAGATTTCCATTGAGCGTTAATCGAACCCGAAAGCTTTGCGTAGCAGTCATGTTATATAACCACTACGCCACAGAGGTCTTCAATCTAGCTGTCTATTATTTCTCTCCGTGTGGTGACGGAGTAAAAATACAATATGTCACCACCCCATCTCATCCCATGGGTGTCGTAAAAACCGACTAAGGGACTATCCGTGAATATTATCTTTACGAAATAAAAAGAAGGCAAACTTGAAACTAAACCCTGTACCAATCCGTCTGGCCAGCGTGGGAGGAGGCCCGTCCCTGCAGTGGGATATTAATGGGCTGTTATGATGATGATTTTTATATTTTAGATGTATTACCTATAACTTTAAAATGTAACACGACATGTTATCATAATATAAATTTCTATTGTTATTCTTTGTAGGGTTTATCCGAAGTCCTGGGCATTTGATAATTGGGATAATCGCTGTATGGTTTTGTCGGTCTAAGTCCGATATGCTTTTGACATTAATATGCTCAAAAGTCTGTTTAGGATTTTCACAGTTCATAAAATAACACAATTTTTTTATATATTACTCTGTGTTAATATACTCGTGAGAAAAGTTGTAAATAGCTAAAATCATCAACATTCTTTGACGTTAAAGATATAATTTTAAAAAGAAAAAGTATTGATATAAAACTAAGGATGTCTACATCACATTATTACAAACACTTACTTTTCATTAAAAGTAAGTCATTTATTCTTGAGCACTTCGCTTAAGAATCTGAGTCATGCGGATTTTACATAGTATTTTTTACTAAATTGAAATTAAGTATCAGACCAAGATTGATAATTGCTTTATTGCAAAAATGGATTTTCTCTTTACTTTAAAAAGAATAATCTACTATCTTATTAATTTACTGTTTGTAACATAAACAGTAGCTACTACCTAAATAGTAAAATAAACGATGCTTTGTGTTTATGTTATTGTATTACCAATAAAAATAAACAAAAAAAAGTTGCTGTAACATTTGGACATACAATATTATTATTGTAAATTCACCTTAAATAATAATTATATTAACTAAGGTTATGACCTAATAAGATCATCATTATTTTATATTCTACTTGCGAACTGCCCCGGCTAGGCACAGGCACCTACATGATGTCCTTAATTAACGTTAAAATACGGCTTTATTAGAAATCTCTAAATTAATATAAGTTTATATATTATTGCATGTGTTAAAAACACTACATCAAAATCCGTTGCGTAGTTTTAAATATTTAAGCATACAAAGGGACATAAAGAGAGAAAAAGCGAGTTCATTTTATACTATGTAGAGATTCATTATTAGCGTTTTTTAATAGACTTTGTCAAAAGTATCTGCATCCTACTAAACGTTGTCAAACACCTGCATTCCGACTTACCTTTGCCGTAGAATGAAGGTAGTTTGAATAGACTAATGGCAGATAATCTCCTTACGTTTGAAATAATATCAACACAGTATATTGCAATTCTGCTAAACGGGTCTAAGTTTAATGTTATTAGCATTTGCAAATTTGGCGGTAGCTTGCAATCCAACTATTCAACGTTTATAATACACTCTATAAACGATGTCTATCACTATTTGAACCTTACATAAGTATTATAGGAATAAAAAATTGTCAGGTTCATCATTTAAGCATGTTTACGAAAAAAAAAACAGATTTTTTATAAGGCTATCTTCTCACAGAGGTCGCAATCATCAACCACCCATCCTAACTAGTTTAAAGTTCACGAGACCAAGTGATTTATACTAAAAATTTATCTTTACTACAAAGTATAAAACAAAAGTCGCTTTCTCTGTCCTTAAGTCCCTTTTGTATGCTTAAATCTTTAAAACTACTTAACGCATTTTGATGAGATTTTCGGGTCAGGCCGCTAGTTTTGAATAAAGGCATTTTGATTTTGGAATTTAGTGTCTATTGTTATACATTTTTCCTCTTAAATAATTCAATTTGGCTTAAATCATTTAAGATTGTGTTATTGTGATTTTCATCAGCTGTTGTCTACTAAGTAATTTAGTTTTAATCTGTGATTTGATAGCCACTTAAAATCATTAAATATTAATTATTTAGAATAAACGTGCTTATATCATATCATAACAAAATGTTATTATTTTCTGTGAAGGCTAGTACAAAAAAATTCTTCAATATATTGTGTAAGCCTTTTTAAATTTACAAAGTTATGAGCGATGTATATTGCTTCATTATCTCAGCGAGATCACAATAACTTTGTATAAACGCGATGAATTTTCATCCAAAAGAAGTAAATTATTGCTTTATTCATAACAATAGCGAGCAAATGATTTCGTACACTCATAAATTTATAACAAGTCAATGACAAAATGTAATCCTATTTTTTTCTAATATCTAAACACGTATTACGAAATCAAACCAAAAAAAAAGTATATAATTATAACTTTTTTCTATAACAAGCAATCTTGGACCTATTTCACTGCCGAAGAAAAATTAAAAAGGAAAAAAATTTTTTTACAACAAGTTATAAAGATGGGCTTCCAATAGCCCCACACTAGACAGGCCTGTATTACATATTATTATAATTTACAGAATCACTACATTAAAAAATTAATGTAATAATTGTATTCCATTACGTTATTATACGCCATTTAACGCGTTATCCTGAGCCTGTTTCTATCAATATTTGGGTCTTAAACACAAAAATATTCATTAAAACAAATAGTACTCAACAAGGTTTATCAAATAAAATGTCAATAGAGTAGACTGGATACAAATCTCGTTCAGTAAAGGTTACTTTAAGTATGAAATTAAATAAAACTACAAGCTTCACATTTTAAATTTACTCCCTTTCAGAGGACCGTAAATATTATATCTTTTAAGAATTTTGCTCATAGCAAGATGGAAGTGTGAACGCCAAGTTTCCGTTGCCACGATTTGCTGACACACGAATTTGAAACGTATTCAAAGAAGTGATTTGAAGTTTCTCGCAATGAAAGCCAAAACACTTAATTGCACAGGAGATGCCGCCATCTTAACGGACTGAGGCACACTCAAATTATTTGAGTCGCGGAACTTAGCTGTTGAGGTGAAGAAGTTCATTAGATATTCAGAGTCGCATTATTTGTATGCCACCGCAAGGAAAAGTTACTGTTTAAGATTGATTTCAGCGAAGACCTCGCAGTTTTAAATAGTTTTCTTTGAAGTTTTGTTTGAGTAGGTATTGAAATGACAAACCTTAAAGAACTTTGTACAAGTATGTCGCCGTTTATATGAGGTTTTTTGCTAACTTTTTATTAAAACTTAACATCTAGTAGATTGTGGTGTATTGACGGAGTAAGAATACAATATATCACCACCCCATCTCATCCCATGGGTGTCGTACAAACTGACTAAGGGACTATCCGTGAATATTATCCTTACGAAATAGAAAAACTTGAAATTAAACCAATCCGTCTGGTCAGCGTGGTATTAGTAGGCCAAGTATCCCTTCGTCACGGGAGGAGGCCCGTCCCTGCAGTGAGTCTGATGATCTAGTAGAGTCAATAATGGTGTTATCAAATAAAACGTTACTTTTATATCAAAGCTTGTGCGCGTAAAAGGTAAAAACATGTAAGTAATTAATAATAATAATAATAATAATAATATCATTTATTTGTTGAAATATGGGTACAAAGGTGTCAAGTAATATTGTCTTCGGTTCTAGCCATATTCTACCATTTAGATGGCGTACAAATATTGTTTCATTTACTCGAAATAGACATGCATTAAGTACAATTTTTAATGTTTAATATTTAAAATATAAATTTATAAAACACAATCATCAAAGTATTAAATTAATGTCAATGTCTTAGAATTAAATAATATAATAAATCAAAATATAATGTCAATAAATGAATAGCTTAATCATGTTTATGGTCAACAAATTTATATTTTTACATCATTCAAAAAATCTTTAACATTATAGTAACATTTGTTTAATAATAATTCAAATAATTGTCTTTTAAAAATATTTACAGAATTAATTTCTTTAAATCTATTAGGTAGTTTGTTATAAATATGTATGGCCATGCAATATACATTGTTACTAAAAACATTCACTCTCTGCTTAGGTACTAAAAGTTTGTGTATGTTCCTACTTGGTCTGGCAACAGAATCATTATGTTTCGGAAACAATTGAATATGTTTGCGTACAAAAACACAAATCTCGAATATGTACAAACTTGGAAATGTCAATATTTTGTACTTTATGAAATATTCTCGACAACTTTCTGTTTGTTGTATTCCGCTTAGGGCTCGAATACATTTTTTTTGCAAAAGGAATGCTCTATCTGATTCAACAGAATTGCCCCATATAATAATAGCATATCTTAATTTAGTTGAGACATAGCCATGATATGCACTGAGAGCTGTGTCTAAAGTTGATATGCGTTTGAGACGATATAATGCATAAACAAATCTATCTAGACTAGAGCAAACATTTTCAACATGTTGTTTCCAGTTACAGTTTTTATCTATTGTAACCCCGAGAAAAGATGCTGAGTCCACTTTTTCAACTATGTTGTCATTATATTTAATATTCATTTGTAAATCTTTACTATTATAGGTTTGGAAATGAATCATTTTTGTTTTGTTTATATTGACTTCTAAGTAATTATTTGCTAGCCATTCAATTACATCATCCAAAGCTTTGTTAGTCTTATTTTCTAAGTCATTTTTATTATAGTCTTCTATGAGTATGGTAGTGTCATCAGCATATAGTACACAATTATGTTCTGTCATATTAGGCAAATCATTAATGTATACGAGAAACATCAATGGGCCCAAAATGCTCCCTTGAGGTACTCCAGAACTATTTAACAGTTTAAAATCTGACCTGCAAAGTAAGTTATGTTTATCTGATAGACCACATATTTCTACACATTGCTGACGATTTTCCAGGTAACTTTTGATCCAATCTAGTGCTATTCCTCGAATGCCGTACTTTTCGAGCTTGAGTAATAGCAATTTATGATTAACAAAATCGAAAGCTCTGGACATATCTAAGAAAATAGATACAATATTACTTTTTTTATTTAGACTTTCGGTTATTATTTTAGATAATGTAAAACATGCCAAAGTAGTAGAGTGGTTTTTTCTGAATCCATACTGTTCAGGTTTTAAAATGCAATTTTTTTGTAAAAACCCATATAACCTATCATGCATTACCTTCTCAAAAATTTTTGATAATGTAGGGATAAGTGTAATTGGTCTATAATTGTTCATGTCACTTGTGTCACCTTTCTTGTGTATAGGTTTAACAACCGATAGTTTTAATCGCTCTGGGAAGCGTCCATGTGTTATAGATAAATTAACAATGTGACACAATGGAGCACATATTATATGCGCAGATAACTTTAAAATATCAGTTCTTATGTAGTCAAATCCTGTCGAATTAGTGTTATTTAATGAATTAATTATTTTAATAATGTCGTTATTGTTTACGGGAGTCAAGAAAATTGTATTAGGATTATTAGAAATTAAAGTTGGGTATGTTGTCATATTTAAATTAGATAAGTCAATATTATTAGTATTAGATGTCAAATTTATAAAATAGTTATTAAAACTCTGGGCTATGTCATTTGGGTCTGAATACTCCATATCATTAAGTTTTATATTAGTGATGCTACTAGCAATTTGTTTGTTAGATACATTATTTTTTATAATGTTCCATGCTGCTCTACATTTATTATTTGACTTACTGATGTATTTCAGACTTTCCATTTTCTGAGCTTGAGTTATACAGTTTTTTAGTATTTTGTTATATTTATGATACCTTTGTTTATTTATAATTGTTCGTGATATCTTATAGCGTTGGTAAAGAATTCTTTTTTTTTTACTTGATTTTATGAGTCCCTTAGAAATCCATTTTGATTTTGTGGTTCTCTTTGTAATTTTCACGGTAATTGTGGGAAAACATAGATCATAAAACAAAGAAACAATGTCATGAAAATTATTAAAAGCCTCTTCCGTGTCAACGCAATTAAAAACGTCACTAAAAGAAAGGGCAGATATACTGGCTATAAATTTATCTACGTTGCTTTTGGTGTAGTCCCTTTTTTTCTCGAACCAAAACTGTCTTTGTTGTACACCGTTACCTGCTAGTTCAAAGGATATAACCTGTGCTGTTTCGTGATCCGATAATGCTAATCTAAGTAAGTTAGACGTGACGTCAGGTAAATTACTTGCTATGATGTCAATGCAGGAACTTTGGCGAGTTGGCAATATGATGTGATTTTCAAAGTTATGATTATTAAGTGTGGAAAGCAATTCCTGCGATACAGAATTATTTTTCAAAACATCAATGTTCCAGTCTCCACACAACACAATATTCTTCATGGTCCGCTTGCATAAAGTACTTAACAGTGAACCTAAATTAATTAGGAACATTGACGCATTATAATTTGGTATCCTATATATACAGATTACTATAAGTTTAAGTGATAGTATTTCAATTGCACAATATTCAAACTGAAAAGGTATTGGCTGTATTGGAAAATTTATTACTTTACATTCAAGACCCTTTTTTACCAATATACATGTGCCTCCTCTACGTTGGCCAATCCTAGAATAAAAAGCTACTAATTTATATCGATTAAAAATTAAATTAGATTCTGTACCTTTTTTCATGAATGTTTCAGTGAGGCACACTATGTCTATATTACAGTTTAATTGTTCCAATGTAATTTCCAATAAATCTTTTTTAGCTAGAACACCAGCTATGTTTTGATGTAGTAGAGTATATCTGTTTTTATTTGTAGCGAAAAAGATTTGAGTTGTTTGATGAATTATATTCGTCGTGATTTTTTTTTATATTATTGGTACCATTTATATCAAATATATCTGTGACTTTGTCAGAAATATAGTATTTTAAATCATTGAATATCGTTGTCATTCCGTAATCATTAAGTATGCCGGTATATCTTGAAAACATACTGTATACATTATTTAAATTCAAATTAGAGTCTAGTAATATTGCATAATTATAAATTGATATGTCGTGATATAATAAGTTATTAAATATTTCTACTCGCCAATTATACATTGCACAGTAATTAGAACATTTATATGTGGGTACACAAAGTATTATATTTGTGTGACTGATGTTCATCAATGTTTCCCGTAAAGAAGCTATTAGTTCCGAGTAATTATAAGTTTTTATAAAGTCATTTTCACCTATGAAAATGATGCAATAATCTTTCATTGTAAAGTTGCATATTTTTGTACTTAGATTACTGATAAGCTGCTTAATACCACAATTTGTCGAAAGATAATGGCAAATATTATGACTAAAAAAGGTATTCTCTGCAACCGATAGAATATTATTCGACTTATTACTACTTATAATACATAACTTAGAAGTGTTCGTTAATGATTTACACGTTATATTTACAGTTGAAGTACTCGTATATGAAGTATTAATATCTCTTAATATTGCACGAGAATATTCTAGAGTGCACATGTCGTTTCAATAACACACTAATGACTGCATTTATTAACCTTAAGCTTTGAACTATTTCTGATCAGCGTTTATTAAAATATTTTAAATAAAACATGGCGCTGGAATTATTTATAATCATCTAGTGAGATACTATTATTTAGTGACTTTTAATCACCTGATATTTATGCTTTTTATCAATGTTTCGCTCCAAGTGAAAGACTTTTACGCATTTACAAATAAATTAGTATTTAACCCGTGAGAAGGCGCGCTATGAGAGTTTTTCTCACACAAAATTTCATCGCGGTTATTTTCTATGTTGACGTATAGATAGTACATGTAATGGGAAAATTCCGAAAACCTTAAATTTTTACATCAATCACATTATATTTTGATTTCATAGAATTTTGGCGGGAAAGCTTAGTCACGTGACCAGTGACGTCATAGAATTTTGAAGATGTTTTTTTAATGTATAGCAGGTGTGCGTGACGTCATAGATTTTTTGACAGATGAGTCGTGACGTCACATAATTTTTGACAGATTAGTTGTGACGTGATAGTATTTTGGCGGGAAAATATTTTTTAACAGAGCTGAGTCGTGCCGTCATTGAATAAAAAAATAGTATTTAAACAGCTGAGTTCTGAGGTAATCACAATTTGGCAAATAGGTTTGTACGGAACCCTCGGTGCGCGAGTCAAACTCGCACTTGACCGTTTTTTTATTTTTGTACTGTATATAAACGTATTCACATTATGTATCTGTATGACAGGTACTGACTAACCTATTTAAAAGAACGTCACTATAGATCTTAGAAATTTTCTCTAAACTGTATTTCTCCTTTGCTCATAGCCTGCTTTTTCCACACCATAAATTTTAAACTATCGCGTTTCATTATCTATACTCATATTATAAACAGGTAAAGTTTGTGTGCTTGTGACGTTGTAGGGGGTAATCTCTGGATCTACTGAACCGATTTTAAAAATTCTTTTTGTGTTGAATAGTCTATTTATCGGGTGTCTATTTATCGAGTGTGTGTAAGTATCGTAGGCTATACAGTATTACGCTATGATTAATAGAAGTGGAGCAGTAATGAAATATGTTTAAAAAACGGATGCATTTTTTTCTACACCCAACGAAGTGGGCACGGGTCAGCTAGTTATTAATATTGTTTCTTTTTCCACACCCTTGGAGTAAGGTAGAGTGGTACGCAATACCCTTGGTCCAATACCAAACTAAAACTGAAACCACAACAACAAATGAGACTTAAATTTTCGACGACTTAGTTAGGATCGCGGGTCATGGATAGATGAGAGAGGCACAGAACTGCGCAAGGTGGTAATCTATACATAGTATAAAATACAGTCACTTTTTCTGACCCTTTGTACGCTTAAATCTGTAAAACTACGCGACCGATTTTGATGCGGTTATTTTAATAGATAGAGTGATTCAAGATAAAGGTTTATATGTATAACATATATGCGTGATATATTAAAGAAACCCATATACAATTAGAGATTTCCAATGAAGCTGTACTTAAACGTTGTTTAAGGACATTCTGTAGTAGGTGCCCGTGCGGAGCCGGAGCAGTTTGCTAGTATATAATGTATATATGATTTGGAGGCCTACATGTGGCAGTAAAGTAGTGTGCAGTCCATTGACTGAAATGATGATGATGATGACACTAAACCTAATATAAAATTATTATGCTCGAGTACATAACGTATAGTAACATAAGTACTTGGTCAATCAAGATACTTTTCGATTTTATTACGATTTTAATGCTTGGAGATGGGACGCAGTGGTCGTAAAAATGAACGGATGTTAGAAACTATTTTATTTTATACTATCAGTCATATATGAAAAAGGAATCCCTCGAGTATATGTTAAAAAATGTTGAACTTGATTACTTTTAAAAGAATAGATTTATAAACATATTTCTTTTAAAAGAATAAATTTATAAATATTATAGTAGGCGTTTTTACTTTGGGGAGTTAATAAAGCGAGCCTTACGTGTAATTTATTGCTTACCTTGCGTAAGTAATTTTTTTGTTGAGTATACAAGTAGAATAATTATATAATGTTAAACCTATATTGTATATCTATGTGTGGTGAAGGAGTAAGAATACAATATGTCACCACCTTATAACGTGGGTGTCGTAAAAACCGACTAAGGGACTATCCGTCAATATTATCTTTACGAAATAAAAAGAAAGAAAACTTGAAATTAAACCCTATACCAATCCGTCAGGCCAGCGTGGTATTAGTAGGCCAAGTATCCCTCCCTTAGTGGAGGAGGCTCGTCCCTGCAGTGGGACATTAATGCGTTATGATGAATTAAAAACTAACAATCATTACAAAAATTATATTCTAATAAGTATTGATTAACAAAGTAAAATAAGAAAAACATTATAAATGTTTTACTCTAAAATCGCTGTAATTAGACCCCTAGTAGTATGTCACCTCATGCAACGGCTTACTCCTGTGTTTATTAGAACGTCGAACGCTTACCAGAAACGTAAAACATAATACTAACCAGGTGTTACTTAGCCTTTCCTTCTCATTCAGTAACAAATAATTCCTTATTCATAACATTTGTGTCGTCCAAAGCAGTTCCAAACAAACAAATTCTGTACTAAAAGCATATTAAAGCTGTAGTCTCAA
The DNA here is from genome assembly GCA_905475405.1 of Schrankia costaestrigalis. Lineage (NCBI taxonomy): Eukaryota > Metazoa > Arthropoda > Insecta > Lepidoptera > Erebidae > Schrankia > Schrankia costaestrigalis. The sequence continues at coordinate 17,718,091 of FR997825.1, read as the reverse complement.
CTACGACACATCATGAACTACGATCCTTGCAAAGCTGCTTCATACACATTCAATTCATACACGTTCATACATTTGAATCACATACTCTTGTTTGGTTCTAATAACCTGCAGTAATATTTATAGAAGTCTGTAACGTGAATACGGTGTTATACTTGGAAACCTAAAACTCGTTTGAAATGTCGTAGCTCTACGCTCGCTACGGTGTAGCTCTACGCTTGCTACGGCGCCGTAGCTCTAAATTGTCCGAACTTGGTTGAAATATTACGAGTATTATGGAGTACAGTTTTCAGAATTGATTGGTTATGTAGTCGTTGCTTTAAGCAGCTTATTTACTTGAGGGAATTAGAATAAAACCCCTATCTTGAAATACCGCCTCAAGTGACGACCTCTGTGGCGCAGTCGGTATGGTATATTACATGGCTGCTACGCAGAGGTCTCGGGTTCGATTCCCGATCCGATTTGTGTGCATGATCATTTGCATTTGTCTAAATGTTTTCTATGTAATGTATGTATTTACAAAAAAAAGTATTTAAGTCAGTTTATCCGTTGTCTAATAAGTACCCATAGTACAAGGTCTGCTTAGTTTGGGACTAGATGGCGTTGTGTGAATGTGTGAGGATTATATTTATTTATATTTAAACTGGCTGAATGCGACTGCCATGCATAAGATCCCGGAATATTACACTGATAATTTCTTAACGCAATCTTTAAGTTATTGTCCAGAGACTGGATCTTTGTGCCCATTAACCCTAGATTCATAACCATATCTAAGACGAACATTATTCATAAACGTTCGTCTCTCAGACGACTATATTTAAATGAGAGGTTTATTAGTATTTGTAAATAAAACAAAAGAAATTATTCATGGCACTGTTAAATATGTTTTTAGGATTATAAAAAAAGTAATGAATTAATAATAATTAAGGTTCATCACACCATTTCACACATACGAGGCCGCAATGGTCCAAGCACATAAACTTTTTACATGACTAGTATTGGAAACTTGTCATACGACATTTTTTATATTCACAATGATCACAAATCGTGTTTTGGGTCCTACTTGGACCAGGTGTAGCAATGGTAGGTGTTTTACCTAAAACTACATCGATTTTCCTTTTTAGGCATATCTTCAAGGTTGGCATTTTTACGTAACCACGGTTCAGTCAACTTTTCTGGAATATTCTTTACTAAACTGTCGGGATAGTCTCCTGTTATCCCACATGACATCACTCATGTCCACGTTTCTTTGCTCGCTGGTCATCAATCAAAAACATCATCATCATCAGAACCAGATCAACAATTAGATAGTCAATCCTTCATTCTAAAATAAAATTAGACGAAAGTAATAACTATTTACGTAATTATACACTTTGAAAAATAATATAATACATAATAACAAATGTATAATAATATCACATACTTACTTTTAATTTATAAAAACCAGAACTTGTAAAAAAATGATTTTCAAAAATAACAATCAATATAGTCAATAGATACACTATTCATAAATATTCGTCTCTCAGACGACCAAAGGTCTATAACACGCTAATTGGACGTAACTACGAGGCAAGCGCACTCCCGACAATAGCCGTCCAACGTTCTAGAAAGGTACATAAGACCACAGCTTTCTATCTCTTTTACTGGAAACAGTAGAAACAAATTGGTGTTTTGCCCGTTCCGTGAGACGAATGTTTATGAATCTAGGGTTAAGTGGCTAATCCATGGTGCGGAAAGTATCTTTAAAAAAATATACACAAATTGGTCATTACCCTCAAATCCAATGCTTGACTTGCGTTGTAATTAGTATCCTGAATTAACAAAAGCAAACAAATAATAGCAATAAAATAAAATGATAACTTAATTATTTATTATCACAACTAGAAAGCTTGTGTTAATGATATCGCTATCAACAAATTAATTGGTTCTAAGAAAAAACGACGGATATCCTGTCATTATCCTTCTATTCTTTTATAAGGTTTAACTTATTGTATTGTTACTTTATGAGAAAAATAAACTGATTATTTATTTCTTATTTTCTACATTAAAATAAATCTATTGAGTAGTCAATTTTGTACATAAAATATATTTTTTTTAAATAACTATCAGGGTGTGATCAGTGATCGATACGGTCTAAGTGTTTTTATGTATAATAAGTATGTATTTACAAAAAAAACAAATATTTAAGTATGTTTATCCGTTGTCTCGTACTCATAGGATGATGTAGTGAAAACCTATAAAATAACCGTATTTTTTCACTATTTAATGAATGTTATTATACATTAAACCTTCTTTTTAAATAACTCTAACTATTAAAAAATAAGACACCAAAATCCGTTGCTTAGTTTTAAAAATTTAAGCATACCTACAAAGGGACATAGGGCCAGAGAAAGCGACTTTTTTTTATACTATGTCGATCGATTATATTCGAATCATCGATTATAGTCGAATTCTCGTCAACCCTATTAAAAGGACAAGTTCTGATGGCAGCTAAAAAACAAAACCTTGAATCAAGAAGATACAAAACAGAGCAATTAAATTCGTCGTACCTGGGTATAGATGGCCCTAAAACTGAAATATATTTAGCTGAACACTTGACACCTCAGGCTTCTCGGTTATATTACCTTGCTCGTGAGCTCCGCAAATCTAAGGGATACGAATACTGCTGGACTTCGAACGGACTGGTCTACTTGCGGAAGAAAGAAGGAGAACCACACATCCTAATAAAGAGCGAGGCCCAACTACAACAGCTTAGAAACAAATGACTAATATTTCACTTAGTAAGCATACTCTTATTTTGTACATCTAATATCTACTCACTCACAATTAGCATCTATATACACAATTATCACACAATTAATACACAACTAAACATTACACTGACCGTCAAACTCACAAAAATCACAATTACACATCAATACAAAATTTATTCTTCAACAAACTCAATACAACCTAACTACTCAATACAACTACTTCAAAGAAACACATTAACTATAAACAACTACATAAATTATTTAACACAGCATATAAAAATCTTTCCTCTCCCTTGGAATTCATGTATTGCCTTTATGTTTTTATTTTTACCGAAATTAATTACAGTCTGGTGTGGTATTACATCAGCCGACATAAAAGTTTACTTAACTCAAATATGGACAACAAGAATGGCACATTTTCATTTTCTAAAGCCTTATAATGGATAGCAGACAACTATTTGATGACCTGGACAGCACTTGTTCAATTCCATGTAAATTAATCGCAGACCCCAACCATCTGATGCAACAATTTGATAATTCAAATAGATTGAACATAATCTAATGTAACATTAGGAGTGTAAATAAAAATTTAGACAGTCTTCTTATATATCTTGCAAGGTTAAATACAAATATAGATATCATCGTCCTGACGGAATGTTGGTCTAATGAATACTCGAATCTCCCTCAAGTAGATGGTTACTCTATACACTTTAGTAAGCGTAGTTTTAACCAGAATGATGGAATAATCATGTATATTAATGTAAATATTAAGGCAACAGTACAGGAAATAGAATTAGCTGAGGCCAATTGCTTGTTGGCCAAAATAGGCAATTTGACAGTAATAGGTATATATCGCCCCTTTTGTTTCAAAAATCTAAAAACATTCCTTGATGCCTTGGACATATTGTTAACTACTACCAAATCGCGAAATATCATACTTACCGGGGACATAAATATTAATACTTTAGACACCAATAACAATGACGTCAGTGACTATCTGGAAATCATCGGTTCCCACGGTTTACATCAAGGCATTGACATCCCTACACACGGCCGCACTTGCCTTGACCACATCATGTGTAAGTTAAGAGGCGACTATCAATGCTTTGTACTTGAAACAGACATTACAGACCATTATCCCCTGTTCTTGACCTACAATAGTTCACTCTTGTCGAAACCAAACATTTGCAATCCGATTAGTAGACCCAAAATAAATTATACAGCTCTGACCGAAGATATAAAAACAAAAGACTGGACATCTTTTCTAGAAATTAAAGACCCGAACTTAGCCGCGGAAACATTTATAAAAACACTGCAGACACTTATAATAAAAAACACAAATACATCTACTATTGCGAAGCGTCGACGACCATTAAAACCGTGGATTACAACAGGTATAGTCAAGTGTTTCAAGACTAGAGATAAGCTTCACAGTATTTCAAAATTGAATCCTAACAACGCTGAAATAAAAATGCACTACTTAAATTATCGCAATACTTGTAACCTAATAGCAACCAACCTAAAAAGTAACTATTATAAGGATAAGTTCAGCAAAAATTATAAAAATAATAAAGGAACTTGGGAAACTGTGAAAGAGTTATGTAGCATTAAAAAGAATTGCAGCCGAGCCTCTGACTTACTTCACCTTGTCCCGGATTCACCTTGTGAATCCCTTAATTTGGTTAATCGATACTTTACCTCTGTTGGTAGCGAACTAGCTTCAGACATCTTAAAGAGAAATAGCACTAATGAACAGCGACTATCAGAATCAATTATTCCGTCAAACAACGTTAACTCTATGTATTTAAACCCAACAGATGATATCGAGATTAATAAAATTATCATTGGTCTAAAGAACAACAGTTCTCCAGGTGTTGACAATATTCCAAATATCGTACTTAAAAACTCTCGGACGATCTTATGCACTATGATTGCTCATCTGTGCAACCTTAGTTTTACAGCTGGGGTTTTCCCAGCTATTTTCAAAATAGCAGCAGTCGTGCCAGTGTTTAAGAATGGTGATGCGGATGCAATCGCCAACTACAGGCCTATATCCCTACTGAGTGTAATTGGTAAGATTATTGAAAAAGTAGTCAACTCCCGTCTAACTAAATTCCTCGAAAACAATAACATCTTGGCCAGTACCCAATATGGATTTCGTTCGGGGAGAAGTACCGAAGATGCTGTGACAAGGTTGTCGGATATCGTTACGGAAGTAATAGACAAGGGTGAAAAATGCGTAGCCATATTTTTAGACCTCCAAAAAGCGTTTGATACCGTATCAATACCAATGTTGTTACGCAATCTAGAGTGCATGGGCATAAGAGGTATGGTTCTGGAATGGCTCCGAGACTATTTGAGAGGGAGAAGTCAGATGGTTAGAGTAGAAAACAACTATAGCACTAGCCTACCAGTTACTTACGGAATTCCGCAGGGAAGTACCCTCGGTCCGACGCTATTTTTGGCTTACGTTAATTGGCTGTGTAAAATTCAAATAGATAACGCGGAAATACTGGCTTTTGCTGATGATACCGCTCTTATTTTTCGTGGAAAAACCTGGCCACAAGTCCAGGAAACTGCTGAAATAGGTCTCAAGCGGGTCATACATTGGCCTGATGAACACTTGCTTACCATCAACCTAACTAAAACTAAATACATTTGTTTTAGAATATCAGAAGCATCAAGACCATTCACTAACTTTTCTATTAAAGCCCATACCTCCCAATGTAAACCTGAAAATGGTGGCTACTGTAACTGCACTACCATTGCCCAAACCCAAACTCATAAATACCTAGGAGTTATCATAGATTGCCATTTGAATTGGAAATCGCATATATCGGCACTTAGCAAACGAGTTCGTAAATTACTTCCAATTTTTAAGAACCTTCGCGAAGCTGCAAACTGCAATCTCTTAACCAACGTTTACTATGCCCTTTGCCAAAGCATTCTTACGTACTGCTGTCCTGTTTGGGGTGGAGCAGCTCCGACTCATCTACTGGAACTGGAAAGAGCACAACGTGCAGTAATCAAAGTCATGTTCTATAAGCCTAGAAAATACCCTACTCAAAAACTTTACTGTGAATCGCGTTTACTTACTGTTCGTCAGTTATACATCTACTGTACTGTCTTACGCCATCATAAATCCATCGATCCTTCCAAGATATCGCAAAGTAAAAGAAGAATTAAAATTCCCGTTCCCTCCTTTAAAACAATATTCGCACGACGCCAATTATTTCACATGGGACCCTTCATTTATAGGTTCGTTAATAAATCAAACCAGATTTACAGTATGCCTAGGTTTCGTTTAAAATCGATACTTAAGGAATATTTGACAACTCTGGATTACCCGAGCACCGAGAAAATTCTAAAAATATAAAGCAAAATCTTTAACATGAATTTCAATTCCTCCCCCACTAACATGGACATACACCCACACACGCGTAATACAATACATGCATACAACCGCAATAGCCTACTTTAACCCTGATGCACACCACACGAACCCTCTCACAACACACACACACGCACTACATGCACCCATAACACACACGCACTACATGCACCCATAACACACACGCACAACATACACACACAGACACGCGCGCACACACACACACACACATACACACACACACACACACACACACACACACACACACGACACATAATATACACACGTTATTTCACAATCTCCTTTCACATATAATATTAGATATTTTGCCAGGTGTGGAGGGTTGGTAACCTGAGATACAGGATTCTCCTAGTTCAGGTACCAACCCGCCACAAGTCTGTTAGAACTTAATAATTATTTTAAAAAAAAATATGTTTCGCTGTACCTCTACAATCTAATCCATTTAAGAAAAATGTAACTTATGGCATTATGTAAGTTGAGAAATAAACTTTATTGTTATGTTGCATTTGAGATGGATATATTTAGCTCATTAATTATAATTAACATCAATATTATGATAATCAACATAATATTTTTATTTTTTATTTATTACTATAGTCAACAATAATAACTTATTACTTGTTCCATACTCCAAGTACTTTAATCACTTTTATTTTATTAGTTTCGTGGGTAGTTGTATTCCGTAGCATGTACTGTTACATTTAACTGCATTGTAAACTACCCACCTAAAGAAATGTTACTCTTAAAAATGTATTCTTATTTTATTAGTGTAATTAGTATCACTGCAAGGGGTGGAGGGTTGATAACCTGAGATACAGGATTCTCCTAGTTCAGGTATCAACCCACCATAGTATCTTTGTATTTAGTGTTTCTTGTGTGTTTTTGTTTTTGTTTTAACAGTGCCTAGTGTTAAGTTTGTCAAGAAACAAATAACTTTGTGTGCTTGTGTTTTTATGCTATGGTGAGAATAAAACATTTTATTATTATTATTATGTAAAGATATAGATATAGAATAACAGTATAAAGGCCTATCTCCAGTAGTGAACATGCATTTTCTTTTATAATAAAAAGTCTTTCCGATAAATTTACTCATTCGAAATTTTACTCTTTAAACTTAAAGGAGACGGTTTTTTTTCGCACCACCCTAAACAGTTATGTTTATTATTCATATTACTCACAAAAATAGTTGTTATCTTAATATAGTTCACCGAACACAAATTATACTTAAACGATAAGGGAATAATGAAATAATAATAAAAAAGGATTACACCTAAAAATGCTTGTTTTGGAACGTTCTTAGGTTTGTTTTAATGGATCATACAAATTATTAAGTAACGTACTTTAAAAATAATCGTAGAACGAAACGTAAATAACAGCCAATAGCAGATACTCTGTAGTACAGTTTCAATCAGTTTGACACTGTCATGACAACGTTGTTATTATTTCAGATTTTATTAGATAAATGCATGATTTATTTGTACTTTTATATTTTGTAAAAATGGCATCTTTAGATAGAGTGCATAATCACTAAAGCTGCTCTTGCTGGATACTGTTGTTATTGCTTATTGAGCACAGGCACAGTCACTGTTAGCTGCTGGGCATTGTGATGTGTAAAGTGTGGTTTTTATCTTGGGCTCTGCTTTTAGGTGAGCTTGAGCCACCTGCGTCTATTTAAGATGAAATACTGCTTTAAGAGATGACTGTATTAATTATAATTGTGAACAGTAATAAATATTTCTTGTGTCATATATAATTCGACGGGCTCCAAGAACAAAATCTTATGGAAAAATAAGACGAAATGTATTTTATTGTATAATCGCATTCTACACACTAAACACTATACGACATCATTTTTATTTTTTTTAAATTCTCTTGCATATTGAAACAACCAATCGAACATTGTCGTATCAGAAATTATACTTCCACAAACAAACATGTATATACATGTAGGAGCATGTTTCTTGGAACCCATGCCGCGTGTGTAGCGACTTAACGTCATTTACGTGTTTGTACTCGTCAAAGTCAGGTGCGTTATTTATTAGCGTTTGTGCATATACTATATTATTCTACAAAAATCTAAAGACAAGATAATATTAAAATTTTTAATTAATTCACATAAAACATAATAATTTTAGTTTTATAATTAGTTTAATATACAATAAGACTTTATTTAGACAAAGATGTTGATTTTTAATCAGTTATTTTCATTTTTTATTCACCTTAAGTCTATGTTCTACAAAACTGAATTCCAAGTCACTTAACGGTTGCGCCTATACGATTTTGTTTTACGAAATTTTTAAGGTAAAAATATGTCTTAGGTAAAGGTGCGATTTTGTTCTCTGTAAAGTATTTTATCATCCGTGTTTGTTCAATCCAAAAGTATCCGATTTAATGCTTTTTTTAGTAAATTAGCATGATTTTCTTGTTTTTCAATAAGCGTTTAGCTATAATATTCACTTTGACATATACCTTCCTTTTTGCTTTCTGTTAGAAACTGGCTGTCAAAATTACAATAACGTTTCTCCACTACCACCTGTAGCTGAATATATTTTTATGTTGTTTTATGTTTGGAGGGGCTTTATTCACTAATAGATAGCTGAAAAAAGGTGGGGATATCGGCTTAAGTCCAATGTCAAATATACTGAATCCATTCTAGCATTCGCAGACGACGCGAGCTAGCGATACTTACTCGAAATCCAAAGCAGTGCCAAGAATTACTGCGAAAGGATGATAAATTCTGTATGTAGACTGATGGAATGAAAATGCAACCTAGCAAATGTTATTGTCTCTGTTTAGGTAGACTGGATACGACATAATATGCTTTATATGGCCCCGGGCTTATTATAGGCGGAGAAAACGTTTAAATAATATCAGAAACCGTGCTTTTTAAATTGCTTGGTAGAAAGATAACAATAAAGATCGCTCTCTACTTAGTACTAGAAGATGTATTCAATAATTTCATAAATGACATTGAAAAGGTAAATCAACAACCGATAGATAACGTAAAAAAGTCTGGATATACGACCACTAAAATCCATCCTAACTGATAAAAATACATCTGCACTCGCGTTACGGTTACAATTTCACAAAAAGTTCATGATAGGTGCTCCAACTATTAGAGCAGGTTTTAGAAACACGGAAAGATAATCAGACAAAGAAATTACAAAATCTTTCATAAACTAAGATGAGAATGATAGCTACAGGGTGCACGCAATGAACCTAGAAATGCAAAATAAATGGGCTACTCTAGGTGACTGCTGTGTACTTTTAGCTTTGAAGTTGCGCACATTAATTTATGACTGTTTAGCAGCATTACTTAAATTATACCTCAACGTCTTTCAATTGACTCTGAACGATCAAAGTAATCTTGTAAGATTAGAAAAGCGACGGTCAAAAACACGGTATGTGGCAAAGAAATTGTCACGACTAGACACATATTGGTAGGCTGCAAAGTGATTTTGGATAGGAGTCATTACTGCAACGTCTTGACAGAGCTCTAGGAATTATACGTGAGGCAGTCAGTCTATCGATTGCTAGAGCTGAAAGGCAAAATATTTAATTTGTCCTGAGTTCGGCAGACGATTGGACAATACTGGTAGACACACAACATCCCGGAAAACATCTGCGTGTCGTCGTTGAGACCAGACATATTCCTCTACTCAAATTTGAAAAAGCGTGTAGTGTCTATTAAGCTCACGGTACCGTGGAAAACTAACATCCTTAAAGACCACGCAATTAAGACAAAAAATATTTTGACTTGACAAATGAGATAACCAGAAATGGCTACATAGTTCCTCTATATGCCGTTGATATAGCTGCAAGGTGTACTCCCGCTAAATCCCTCTACAACTGGTTAAAAGGATTAGGACTGCCGAGAACTCCAGTAAGCTCTCTACTATACAAGGGTCCAGAAAGACATTTTTAGACTCCTACCAAAAGTGAATAGGCAGAAGACGGAACATAGCAGATAGTGACTGCTAACGCGTTGTAAGGGGGTCTTCTTAAGCCTACATCTAGGTCGTATGTCCTAGACTCTATTATACAAAGGTTCCGTCCTATAACGATGGGCATAACGGCACCCGTAATGTTACTTCATAAACAAATAAACCTTAGATAAAAATGTTCTGTATATCTACAAAATTATTCTATAGTTATTGTTTTTTTTATGAATCAAAACATTACAGATAATGTTTTTTAAGACAGCAAAACAAGACATCAATTCCCTAAAACAAAGTCATATGTTAAGATATATACTATATCATTCCGAAAAACAAAGTCGTATATAAATATAATGTGCTAGATCGTTACAGAGAACAAAATCATATTGCATTATAAGAATTCATTTTATTCGAAATAATAATAAAACTCTTTTAAAAAAACATGAAAATAAAGATATTTAACACTTCATTAGCTTTTGCCAAGATTTTTTGCAATAAGTTTATATTTGCGTTAGTAAAAAATGATCATGCGTACACAGAATTTCAAACGCTCATACTCGAAATTGATAATATTGCAGATACGCTTTTGTTCTTGGGGCCCGTATAGTGTATTGTTTCTCTTTAACTACCTTATTATTTTAGATCTTGTAGATCTAAAATAATAAGGTAGTTAAAGAGAAACGCAATAGCCAGCAAAAACTGCCTTATTTCGAGAGGTCTTGGTTGCCTTATTAGTGTATATTCATTAGACAATCGCTGTTGTGAGATTTTAGGTTGTCACTAGAGTCATGTTTTGATTGTCCTATTTCAGAGTATTCCCTCTTGAGGGAGTTTTAATATATGCAGACTGTCTATCTAGAGATTATAAGGAATAAACTGTATGCATTTCATACCTAAACTCGCACAATTTGTGACTGGGCCTATTCGCCGAACAAAAAAAACCGTCTCCTTTATGTACTTTCCCTTTTAAATTCCTCTGTACTTTCTATACCGTCTACCGCAATAGCCTACTTAGAAAATAACCTAGTAGGAATAAACAATTGTATATACAAAAGCTTTTTTAAACAAAGCGCGCTAGTACGCAAGCAATAGGTTACGTTAACTGTCAAGTGTGTCTCGCACATTGACGTGACGCAGAAACAACGAACACCGCGCTCACACAGTGATTGACACGCGATTGACAATCTGCTTATGTCTCAGAGTAAAACAAAGTTTTATGTATGTAGTGTAGTATTTAAAATTGGAACCAAAAAATGTGAAAAATTTTCTTGAGCTCAAGCAAAAAAAAACATGTGTATGTGTGAACTGAGGACCATCTACTAAAACTTAAAGATGAGGAAGGCGCAGAACCGTGGTCGGAGGCGGGTGTTGAGAGAGGCCTTACCCGGGAGTAGGATAAGCTAGTTGATTGTTTCATTCATGGGCATCTATGTGATGCAAAGTAAACGTTACTCTAATCGTATTTTACGACACTCTCATGTTTACCATTTGTGACCTTTCTTTAATTTTAAATTTGTCTTTGTCATTTTAGACTCCATCACCACATGAATCCCGTTACCATGAGAATTGAAAAAGAGAATGTTTGATTGCACAAAGAATTTTCCCGCGCCACGCACCATATAAAATAACTAAGTATGGCTATGTTCGAAACGGATAGGTACAAAACTAGAAAACTCAGCAGCAGGCACCCGTTTGACCGCGTATATTCTTTAATTCCGTAGCCCTATCCTACATCCACTGTCACATCACTGTCATTCACGTTATATGGCTGTATCGGCTTCATCCATGTATGGTCGAAAACTAAATGGCTTTATCACCTCTAGAGTTAATGTTAGTTGCATGTCATAAAACTATTAGGTTCAATATCGCACAACAAAACATCAGCTAAATCATGACGCTACCTTGACATATCAGTTCTCTTGTATTAGCAAATAGTCATTAGATATTTATAAAAACAAATAGTAAAGTCAACGTTATTGAATGTTACTAGAGCATATTTTCGGTTAAACGTTTTATTCTAATGAATTTCTCTCTTTTTTCCTTCTATGTCCATCCCTATCATTTCTTGCATGACGTCATTGGCACATATTTCAATTGAAAGTTTTCGTAATTTTATAATTTAAAACAAATTAGGGTAAACCACCCAATCGCTAGAAGTCTTACAATTATTGGCACTTACGAGTTAAAAGTGAGTAAAAAGAAAAAAAACACTATAGATTATTCAAGTTCAGTATGATTATTCAAGTTCAAATATTATTTATGTAATATTTTTATCATATTTTATTTATTTAATGTGTCCACATCAGAATCCTTTTATTTGCATTAGTGCCAATAACATTTATTTAATACTATTCAATCATATAATAATGATTAGGTATAAGCAAAGAAGAAGAGAAGATTAAGATTAAAGTATTTTATCATTTTATGATATTTTATATTTTAGTCTGACACGAAGTCCACTCTTATGGTGCCAGCAATTGGGTGGCTTACCAGCCAATATTTGAATTCTACATTTTCAGTTTTTCTGAAATGACAAGCTTGTAATGTCACAAGTAACAAGTTGACTTTAGTTTTAAATTATTTAATGGTTTTTCATGGTTTTTCACATACAAACTCTACAGTTTAATATAGTGACATTTGTATTGTGTTAGTAGATATTATTATTTATTGCGTTGATGTGAAAGTTTAAAATAGATTGCACTTTTAATCTAAGCATAGTTTCGATTACGGTCAACCAATGACGCCAAGCTCACGCATAAACATTAAATAACGATCTTAATGAATTTGAATTATGATATAATTTTTTGTCAAAACTGATAAAGCCATTTCGTTTTAGAGTATACCTAATAAACAGAGTGAACTTTAGAACGGGCGCATTAAATTTAACACAAGGTAGTAGTTTTATATTCTTACTCCATCACTACATCGACTACTTAGGTGACGAAGTAAGAAAGTGTCAACAGCCCATCTCATCCCATGGGTGTCGTAAAAACCGACTAAAGGGACCATCCGTGAATATATTATCTTTACGTAATAAAAAGAAGGAAAACTTGAAATATGGTCACGGGAAGAGGCCCGTCCCTGTAGTGGAACATTAATGGGCTAGTATTATGAGTAGTACTACCGATCTATTTAGGTGACGAATGAGAATTTAAATTATCAATTGCTTTAAACTCACTTTGTCAATAAACTTATTTTAACAAGTGGAATTAAATATTATAAGTATAACATACTTTATTATCTATTTATTAAAGTCTGCCAACAGATTTTACAGTATAATCTTAAACTTATAAAATGTGGTTACAATAAATAGCGTTTACAGAACGTTAATCCAATACTAGGACGACACATTAACACTGTACTAAACTCGGCTACTCATGTGATACTGATCACATAGCACTTAAATAATTATTTTACAAGTGGTTTTTATTATTTTACATGGTATTTAAGATTCATTTTCAAGGTTCGAAAATAGGTCGTAAAACTGACAAAGCGACGTACATTTATAGCAAATCTCTTCAACAAGAGGTCATTTTAGATTGGTACCACAGCATTGCCCATTCAATAGACCTCAAGGCAATAGTGTGCAAATGTTAGTGCATTGGATTTCCGCTCAATGCAAATCTTTGTGTTCGTAACAGCAATGTGTTGAACTGTGATTTTCATTTGTAATAGATTTCAAACATCGTGTAGTTAAGATATTATTTTTCCGAATTAAACATTGCACAATTTCCATAATATTGAATCATCATAATCATCATAACAGCCCATTAATGTACCATTGCAGAGACGGGCCCCCTCCCATGACGGAGGGATCTTTGGCCTATAATACCACTAGGATTGGTATAGGGTTTAATTTCAAGTTTTCCTTCTTTTTATTTCGTAAAGATCATATTTACGGTTATTGCCTTAGTCGGTTTTTACGCCACCCATGGGATGAGATGGGGTGGTGACAAATTGTATTGTTACTCCATCACTACACGGAGAATAAATATTGATAATCATCACCTTATTTAGTAGAGGTTCGTTACTGGATGTAGGGCATCTAGGATATAAGGAAATCTTAGTTAAAGAGGTATGTTTACCGCGCCATGCGCCAAGAAGCTCACCTAGAAGCCAAGCTTGAATGCCCTTAGCCATAAGATGCCCATCGCAGGGCTTAAGGGTTACTTGATGTTTATGACACCTGTGAAACCTACCGGGCTTAGGTTAAGGCTAACATGCCCATGACAATGGCAGCCCTCAATGTAGTGTCATACGCAATTCTATACTAATTACAGCAATCTAGTATTGTAACGTTTTATAAAATTTATGAATGTGTAGATTCATAAATGATAGAATCGATCTCTTCACAAGCATTTAACAAAAGTTTTCTTTATAGGAAACATTTATCCATGAAATAGCCCAAACACCAAGTGTTTGAAATCCCTTCGGCCGTTTTGGAAACCGAAGTTTGGTAACCAGTTTCCTGAAAGGCTTTTTTTATACTTCTACGTAACTGGTTTCCTAAAAGGCTTTTTTTTACTTATACGTAACTGGTTTCCAAAGAGGAGTTTTTTGTACTTCTACGTAACTACACTCTGGCCACTCTAAAGCCCGATTTACACATCGACATCGTACGAAGTAGCCCCCTCTCTCGCGTCCCCCCCATCTATTCAAATCAACTTAACAACTTACTACTTAACTCGCTACTGTACATGTCGATGTGTAAATAGGTGAAATTTCACAGTAATTGTTCAGAGTATAAAGAACTAATCTCTTCTGTGTGTCCTGGCTAATAATAGTTTTGAAAGACGTCATCAATCATACACATCGGCAAGTATAGTGTCATTACACAAAAAAAGTAGTTTTTGGGAAAACGCGTTTTAAGTTTTTTTATTATTTTAAAGTGCTATTATTTTTTAATAGGCGATCATACCATAAAATCTAAAGTATATTTGTAAAGTATATTTAATATGCTGCATAATTTGTAAAAAAATAAAAATGTATTGTAATTATTTTTTTAATTATTTAATATTTTATTTAAAAATCGGGTAATGTGTCACTTTTATAGACAAAATCATAGCACAGTAAATGAAATAATACACTTTAGGCAGAAATTATATTTTTATTTCTATAGATAATAAATAATATAATTTTAATAATAATAACATTTTTTTAGGTTTAACAGATTTGTGAATAAAATTTCGTTGCAATGTAATGTCGCCAAGTTATAATACAAGTATTTAATTTGTTTTCTCTTTTTGATAATTAATTTTTGTTTACACTTTAAGGAAATTTTTTTACAGCTGAGAGGTAACTTCAATTTAGCAGGTACTACTTTTTGTCTTAGTTCTTGCTTTCTTCGCTTTATTGCTTAACCACTCTTCTCTTCGGCTAAGACGCTTTTTTCCTTTCTGTGGTGGACTTGTTACGGCATTAATTATAGATGTATTAGCTAGTTCAGATTCAGATACCCCTCCACGTTTGATAGATTCTACAATCAGTGGATATGAAACATTGGACGTGTAATTTGATAACAAACTAGTACTTGCAGCACAGGAGTTAGAACACGAACATGAGCTGGAACATGACGACTTTGATGAAGACGAACTTGATGAATAAGAATCGGAGTCATCATTATTAATATCTGCTAACAGTGAATTTAGAGTAGGATGTGTAGTCACGTTTATAGAATTCGAATGAAGTCAATCTAAAATATTTCCTAGTAGCCATTTTTCAATATTTTCAGGTACAGGTACTGAAATAGGTAGATTTAAATTAAGAATAGTCTTTCAAGTTATTGAAGCCTGTGATACTATCTAGTATTATTAATATTGATTAAGTCTATAAAGTACCGTCACTTACCTTTATCTGTATTAAAATGTCATTGTGTGTAAGTATTGTAAATATTTTCTTTTTGCATATCAGTTTCGTCAATATCAATGGATTGTTCTGACTTGTCTTTCTGTAATACTAGATCTGTCATGAGCTTGTTCTTTGAATTTCGTTTTAATAATAATGACTAATTGCAAAGGTTGAAATCGGTCCTAAAATTAATTAAAAGCAAATATTTAGTGTCACATTGTTAAATAATACAGAACAGAATACGGATTAAATGCAATAGTATAGTCACATTTACATGTTGTTACTGTTATACATTTAAAATTATACGATATCAATCAATATAATGGCCTAAAAAAGCGTCATAACATTGATTATAACGTTACTATTCTCTAATATTAAGATAATTAATAAGATTTAAGCAACTATTATGGTCATTACACATGATGTGACAGTTTTTTTGCGGAATATTAAAAAATAAAAAGTAATTGACTTACCTTAATAGGGTAGTTACATGGGTTATGACGGTACTACTCTCACTCGTTGCACGTCTGCTCTGTATTAACTTTGATGTGACACTATTTGCGCCGCAAAGGTTGTAAAAGTCGCTTAGTGAAAGACTGTATTTACCGCCATCACTCGACAATGCGGTGAACTACAATTATGACTTTTTTTGAGCAGATAAATTGTTCGTTCGGTAAACAGGTGGCATACTTATCTCAAATAAGTATTTTTGTGTGTTGTGACACTATACTTGCCGATGTGCGAATATCGCGACTGGAAAACGAAAATGTCTAAACGACCATTTTCATGAAATTGAGTTATATACATATTTGTAATCAGCGAATTTTTCTTCGTCGATCTGTCTAGGTTAGACAGCGATCCGAGCACTATTTTGGTGCTTTAGAAAACCGAAAAACCGGTATTTTACTGCGATTGTCCTGTCTAAAGCGACACAATTTTTACCTTTTTACTAATCATGACTGTTTACACATTTTTGATTTCATTTGTTTACGCATTTGTCAACAGTAAGCAATTTCACTAAAATTAATTTTGTTGAATATAAAATAATTAGCATTATAGGCTTTCTGTAGTTACTATAATTTACGGTTTGTTAGCAAACTCGCTGTGCAATAAAAATAATAAACATGGCTTATTAGAAAAACCAGCTGACGGAATATGAAATGATAATGGAGGTTAGACAAAATGTCTAACCTCTAGCTTCTATAAAATATTGCTTTTTGGTACTTTAGTAATATATCTTTCCAAGTATTTACACTTTATCATTTTTTATCTTTAATGTTTTTTTTAATATTAGCAATTTTACGATACTTTTTCATATAAATAAAGGGTTTATATAAATAGAGAGTTCAATATTGGCTTTCATGTCCCCCGGAAGGACAAATTCCAAAAATGTATAAAATATGAGAACACCACAGGTGATTCCATGGCTAAAGAGAAAAAACTGCACCTACAAGATAAAGAGGAGACATACGCCAGATTTAAGATGCACCAAGGTGTTCATGAGAAAGACAATTCAATTTTATGTGTTACTTTTGACTTGCAGAAAGTACTCAACACCCCCCACGGGGAGAGCATGTTACTATATTATAGTAGAAAGCTGACTGTGTTTAACTTAACTTTCTATGAGTCAGTAACCAGAAAACGCTATTGTTGTTGTAAAATCAGAATTGCTATATTAAAAAATCAATGCCAGACAAAGCGCAACTGTAGTACTCTATGGCTGTCGGTGCTGAAAATAAATTTGCTGTTGGTGCTAAAACTGAATTTGTAACGATCACACCCAAAAGCGAAAAACCTAAACAATTGTACAAGTCCTGTTTAGTAATATCAAAACCAAAATACAACGATTTGCTCAAGTTATGCACAAACAAGACAATACCAGTTATGTATCATAAAGAATACAAGAATTTGCGGTATCACAATAGTGTTATTGAGGTTTGCCAGAAAGTGATATTGACGATTCTGATTCAAATTAGTTAACTTATAGAACTTTTTGTTAAATTTTTTATTACTGTTTTTAGATGTTTTCTGTAATTTTAAATAAAAGTTACTATGTTTTTCCATTTTAATTATTTGTAGGTACATACACAGGTGCAAAGTTATGAGACTGACTAGATACGTTGCTAAATTGATTAGTTTGGTCTTAAGTTAAGTAACTACTTGTATTAACAATGGACATTTCGATGTTGGTTAATTGTGATCTCATTTATAAGGACGGGCTCAAGCCGATACCACGACTTTTTTAAATTTTGTTTTGTAATTATTTACTTCAAATAAATAATTTGGATTTTTATTATTCATTAGTTAAAATGTTTTAATACCCTTTTATAGGAACTTAGAGAGATTTTTTTGAGTTATTTACATTTTTATTTTATTTTAGCATTTTACATTAGCTGTTTCCTATTTCATACTAACATATTAGTAATTTGAGGATTATTTTCATATTAAGAAGATTGACTGTTAGCCATCGAAAATGATTCTGAGGTCGAATATAAGTTACGTTAATCCTTTTACTTTTATCATTTTAGGCAAAATATTGGCAATTAGCGTTTATTTATATTTGAAATATATTATATTCGAGCACTTCAGCAATTTTCACCTGACTAACATTTGAACAAATTCTGTCTAAAGCGACACTATCTTCTAAAGAAGTAGACGGAAAATAAAATTTAATAACTTGGAAAATAGAAAACAAATTAATGAATCTACACTGTAAATTTTATGAATGTGTGTCAATTATTATAAAAGTTATGAATTTTTTTGGTAAAAAAAAAACTTAAATCTTCTCTCCTGAAAAGTAGGCAAAGTGGAGATTAGACATTTTCGTTTTCCAGTCGCGATATAGTAAATTTATGATACTCTTGACGTTATTTAATGTCAACAGATAAAACCTAATCTTAGCATTCCATGGATTCTCCGTGCGGGTGCCGGGTCCATCGCGTGATAAAGGACGGAGCACTTGCATAACAGCGTCTGGGACTTACAACCCAGATGTAGGTTTAAGGACACAACGCGTTAGCGGTCACCTTCACTGTCTGCTATGTTCCGTCCTCTACCTATCCAAATTTGGTAGGAACCTAACAATGCCGTTTTGTACATTCGTGATAGTAGAGAGCTCATTGAAGTTCTCGGCAGTCCTAGTTCTTTTAATAGGCTGTAGAGTGATTTAGCTGGAATACCCCTCGCACCTATTACTATTTTTGAATTTTCTGAATTCTGAATCGATAAATCTTTCAATATATTTCAGACACCCAACCCTAGACTACAAATGTTAAATTTCACTTATTAAAGTTGGCCAGAGTGTAGTTACGTAGAAGTACAAAAAACTCCTCTTTGGAAACCAGTTACGTACAAGTAAAAAAAAGCCTTTTAGGAAACCAGTTACGTAGAAGTATAAAAAAAGCCTTTTAGGAAACTGGTTACCAAACTTCGGTTTCCAAAACGGCCGAAGGGTTTGAAATAACATTTGAGACTGTAAACAGCACTATATGAAAGTAAATAAACTCTGTATTCAAACATAAACAAGCTTTGCTACCAAATAAAAAACCGGTCAAGTACGAGTCTGACTCGCGCACCGAGGGTTCCGTACAAACCTATTTATTTTCCTGCCCAAATGCGATGACTTCACGGCTCATCTGTCAAAATTCTCTGACGTCACGACTCATCTGTCCAAATTCTATGACGTCACGACTCATCTCATTTCACTCATCGACTCTGAGTAAAAATATGGTCTCGACAAGACAACAAGGGTATATTATAAGGGTTCCGTTTTTTTTAAATCGGTACGGAACCCTAAAAGTGAACAATCTTTTTTAAAATGGCAATATTCTTTAACCAACAAACTGTTTGGACAACATTTTACTTGTTTTTTTGTACTCATTTTGTTTTTACCATCAAATACTAAGCAATGATTTACATTCTTCATAATTATAAGCCCTTACACCTCACTCACTCTACAATAAACGGACGAAAGTCTAAATTACTAAGGACACGCTAAGCAGAAGGTTGTGAAAAGGTCTTGGTGGAGAAATTGAGCAAAATAAGCACTGAACATTTCCAAAACCTAATTATTTTTACTAGTAAAAAAAATGCTTTGTTTCTTTACTATGATTTTACCTATATAAATATCTGGTTTTAGGACAAAATAACATGCAAAATATAGTCACAATAAATAAAAATCCCAAATTTTTAAACTGATGTTTGAATTCTTTTCAATTGATTATAGAAAAAATATATCGCAATTCTGTACCACCATCATATACAAATATACACACAGGCATTCGCCATTTTACAAAATTTTAACTCCAAACATTTTTTTTAACGTGCAAACAGCAGCAATCCTCGCATACATCGTAAACCCATTCATATGTGGATTTAAATAGCGATACACGGTAAATAAAGGCAACGAAATAACACGTTCCGCTAAAAATATGTCACAATTGCAATGAAACATGCGTCCGACCGCCTTAAACCGTGCACC
Source organism: Schrankia costaestrigalis (assembly GCA_905475405.1). NCBI lineage: Eukaryota > Metazoa > Arthropoda > Insecta > Lepidoptera > Erebidae > Schrankia > Schrankia costaestrigalis. Next base: position 17,697,664 of record FR997825.1, on the reverse strand, counting down.
CACTCACTAGAAATTATAACGCTTTTCCGGGCCACGATGCTTGCCAAATATCTGCCCATAAATTATTGTTGTTTGACGCATTACGGCAAAATCTATTACAACGCGTTATTTAGGTACATTATGTGATAAGTTACATAGCATTATTTATAGCTTATGTCTCTTGGGGTGTTGCAGGTGCGATACTGTTATAGGAGTTAATTGAAATAGTATGGCTGGTTCTAATGCTATGAAAAGTTACTTTTAACGGAACTAGGGATGTCTTAGAGTTTTATTTTTTTTGTGTTATAGTTAACTGTTTTATTGTATGCTTTTTTATTTTGACGACTTCTTTGGTACAGTCGCTATAGTTTGTAGCTGTTACCCAGAGGTCTAGCGGTTGTTTTCCTCTCAATGCAAATCTTTGTGTGCATTTTTTTTCTTACACATTCACACAACGCCATCTAGTCCTAAACTAAGCTGAGCTGGTACTAAGAGTACTATACAACTGATAAACATACTTAAATACTTCTTTTTTTTTGTAAATACATACTTAATATTATACATAGAAAACACTCAGACCAATGCAAACAATCATGTTCACCACACAAAGATTTGCATTGGGCGGGAATCGAACCCGGGACCTCTGCGTAGCAGTCATGTTATATAACCACAGAGGTCGTCAAGCATTGTAATGAGTTTTTAAATTGGTCTGAGTGTTTTTTACGTTAATTTTTTTTTGAGTATTTGCCTAGTAAGTAGTCTGTTTATCCCTTGTCTAATACTAATAATTTTAGCTCTGCTTAGTTTAGCACTGAATGGCGTCAACATACTTCAATAGGTACTTACTTGAACCTAAGAAGAGGATGAGTCGCTTAATCCCGTTTTATTTTTGTTCCTTACTTTAGAACAGTAACTTCTTGGACAACTTTATGTTCCAGTATTGGCAGTACTTATGATTTAATGCACTGGTATATTATCACGGGTTTTAATCAAATGTGACCGCGAGACTGACCAAACAAATCAGATAAGTAATTACGAAATACAATAGCAAACAAAAGACACATCAACTCTGTTTAGGCATAGCGATTGCATCGTGTTTGTGTCCGATGATCGGCAGAAACACACGGTCAAAACAATGATTGTCAGAGAGAATGCTATCGACATTCGGTTAATGTAAACAACGCAAAACTGATTCATAGGAAAGCAAAATCAAATTCGATTTTTACGGGACATAGCTGATTATATATACCACCCCGTCTCATCCCATAGGTGTCGTAAAAACTGACTAAGAGACTATCAGTGAATATTATCTTTACATAATAAAAACAAGGAAAACTTGAAATTAAACCCTATACCAATCCGCCTGGCCAGAGTGGTATTAGTAGGCCAAGTATCCCTCCGACATGGGAGGAGGCCCGTCCCTGCCGTGGGACATAATGGGCTGGTATGATTATGATGAGCTGGTTAGCTATGTCTCGGAAAAATCTAAACATTTTACTATATAGTATGTGGGTGCCGACTGGTGACGATGGTGTCAAATCCAACGCAAGAATACGTGTGTGATCTACAAATTATTTTGTTAAGTCTTGGTATTCTTTGTATCGGTTAATTTCATGTCAAGTCTCCGCAACCCAGGAATCAACTCTTAGTGTGGGGGATGCCTTCCAAAAATATATAAAATGTTTTGAGAAAAGAACATCACATAGTATGTGCAGGACGCGCGGTAAGTAAGAAAAGGGTGATAAGTGTAACTTTCTAAAGCTTTTTGTTACTACGGAAGGTTTTAATAAAATAATGTTTACATAATAAAAAAAAACAGTGAAGAGCGAGTCTGACTCGTGCACCAAGGGTTCCGTACAAACCTATTTATTTTCCCGCAAAAATACGATGACGTCAAGACTGTTGTCAACATATAACTCTTTCTCGAAAATGCGATCACTCAGCTATCACATAATTATTAATTCACCAAAATTCTATGACGTCACGAATCATATGTCAAAAATTCTATGACGCCAAATTTTTTTTTCACAAAATATGTCATTAGATTATTTATTTTTGTGGTTATAGCGGCAACAGAAATTTATCTTCTGTAAAATTTTTAACTTTCTAACTGTCATGGTTCATGAGGTACAGCCTGGTGACAGACAGACAGACGGACAGGGGAGCCTTAGTAATAGGGTTCCGTTTTTACCCTTTGAGTACGGAAACCTAAAAAAGACATACATACATACATACATAAACTCACGCCTTATCCCGGCCGGGGTAGGCAGAGACGACAGAACGCCACTTGTCACGATTCTGGCAAACAGATTCGGCCTCGTCCACATTCATTAAGCGAGTCATACATGCGCGTCGGTTACGAGTGCTCTTTATTTGGCCCTTTTCCAATATGCAACCTATCTGGTCACCATATGTTTTCCGTGGCCTACCGGCACCGACTCGCCCTTTCACACTAGCCTTGTATACTTGTTTCGTCAAACGCTCATCATTCATTCTCTCAATGTGACCAAACCAACGCAACATTCCTTTCTCGATTTTGGTCACTATATCATCTTTCATGCCGCAACGTATTCTTATCTCATCATTCCTTACTCTATCTATCAGTCTTAATCCACATATACTTCTCAGTGAACGCATTTCTACCGCATTAATTCTACTTTCATGCTTCTTCTGCCATACCCAACTCTCGCTACCATACATTAAGGTTGGTGCTAGCACTCCCTTATGAACAGCCAGACGAGCTTTAGTAGTCACGTTCTGGCTTTTCATAAACGAGTGCAGGGCACCGTTCACCGAGTTTCCCTTTTGCACTCTTCTCTCAATATCCTTATCATATTTTCCATCTCTCGTAAACATGCTCCCCAGATACACAAATTCTTTCACCTGTTCAAGTCTTTCACTTCCAATCATAACTTCACTAACAGTAATCTCTTCATTCTTCTCAAACACTATGACTTTCGTCTTACTTGCATTAACTTTCATTCCCTTTGATTCAAGTTCATCATTCACAACTGTTACCATCTCCTGCAGCTCACTCGCCGAAGAAGCCAATAAAATTTGGTCATCAGCGTACATGAGGCATTTGACACGTAACCCATCCATACTCAAACCACAATCACACTCTCTCAGTCTCGATAGACAACTATCCATGAACAGATTGAACAGCCAAGGGGACGCTACACATCCCTGTCTAACACCTTTAGATATTTGGAACCAATCCGTGTAGGTCCCATTTATTCTGACGCAAGCTCTGGAATCCCTATAAAGAGATTTCAGTGCTGGCACCAAAACGCTGCCCACCCCATACATGGATAGTGTCGACCATAGTTCATTCCTCCTCACTCTGTCATAAGCCTTTTCCAAATCTAAGAAGGCGCAATATATATATAATAATATAACCGGTATCTGGTATACAGGCGGGACCGCGAGACCAGCGGCTTTCACAACCATAAGTCTGGAGGGGGTGTGCTCGTGGCTGTATCTAGGCATTTGTCGTCTTCTCGTATGGCTGTTTATGAGAGTAAATGCGAAGATGTATGGGTGAGTGTTGACATATGTATAAACAAACGTTCATTGAGACTTTTTATCTGTGCTGTATACATTCCTCCACCTGTCCAAGGGCACATATTGGAACATTTTCTTGATAATGCTAGTTGTGTTTTGGAGCACTCTGATGCCTGCTTAATTTTAGGTGACTTTAACTTGAGTAGCATTACATGGGGTGGCCAGTCGGAATCGTCACTCGTTGCTTCTCTGAACAAGACTGGTCTTTACGAAAAGAGGCTGTTGGATTTTGTTTCTTATAACAATTTAAATCAATATAATAACGTACTTAATCAAAAAAACAAAATTCTTGACCTTGTTTTGACTGACGTTTCACTGGATAGACTGGATAAGTCACCGACTCCGTTGTGTAACGTGGACTTATATCATCCACCTCTCGAATTTCACTTACTGTGTGGTATAGCTAAAGCCACGTTGGACCCTAATCATGATCCCAAGCTCCAATTCCACAGAGCAGATTACGGTAGCATTATTCAGGAACTAAGAAACATGTCATGGCAGGATATTTTCTCTCAGTGTGATAACGTTAACAGTATGGTTGAGTTGTTCTATGAGATAATTTATAAAGTAATAACGCAGTATGTCCCCAAATCAAAGCCCAAGTGTCGGAGATATCCTACTTGGTTCAATAGAGACCTTATGCGTCTACTAGAGGAAAAAAACAAATACCGCACTCGTTACCTAAAATATAAAAATCCTCTGGACAATATCTCATATAAGTTGCTCAAGGACAGGGTTAACAGATTGACACATTCTACATATAGGGAATATATAAATTCCATAGAATCGTCTATCACTTCGAATCCGAAGTTGTTCTGGTCATTTTTGAAACAGAAGCGTGGTGGTAAGAGTACGTATCCGTCAACTATACATTGTGGAGATCAAAGGGCTAATGGAGGCTCCGACATTTGTAACCTTTTTGCATCGTGCTTTTCCTCGGTCTATGATGGCGACACGAGTAATAATCCAATACAAGCTTGTGCTTCGGGTGGGGAGGGCCAGTGCACACAGACTATGCAACAATTAAAATTTTCGAAGGACATAGTTGTAAATGCCTTAAAAAGACTTGACCCGCGTAAAGGCGCAGGGCCTGATGGTTTGCCATCCGCATTTGTGTCTAAGTGTGGGGAGGTCCTGGGGGAACCTCTCTGTATTATCTTTAATATGTCTTTGAGCACAGGCTATTTCCCTAAAGTATGGAGGCAGGCTTTGGTTGTACCAATACACAAGTCGGGTGATAAGTCGCTGGCTAATAATTATAGACCCGTGTCTATATTATCTGTATTTGGTAAGGTCTTTGAATCAATTGTACAACCCTTTATTTCGTGGCACCTGAAACATGTTTTAATGTCGGAGCAACATGGTTTTATGAAGGCTCGATCAACGGCAACCAATCTAGCAAGTTTTGTAACAAATGTGGTGGATTCCGTAGATCGTGGATTGCCAGTGGACGTCATATATACTGATTTTAGTCGTGCGTTTGACAGGGTTGACCATGATATATTGTTAGGCAAACTATACAATTGCGGCATAACGGGCAACTTGTTAAAGTGGTGTAAATCTTACCTCGTTGATCGAACTTCGCGGGTAGTTGTTATTGGTTTCTCATCTCTGGCGTTCCTCAGGGATCTCATTTAGGTCCACTTTTCTTTAATATTTTTATTAATGACGTATCATCCTGTTTTTCCCACTCTCAAATATATCTTTATGCAGATGATCTCAAGATTACAAAGCGTATTGATATGGATCGTGATACGCATAAATTGCAAGAGGACTTAGATCGCTTTTCCCAGTGGTGTAGCAACAATAAAATGCTCCTTAACGTTGACAAGTGTTATCATGTTCATTTTTCAAGAAAGAAGGGACCTTACTTTAGAAGTTATACAATTAACAATCGTATAATTGAGGAAAGGGATATCGTGAAAGATCTCGGAGTGTATATCGACAATAAGTTGAGTTTTCAGCCTCATGTCGATAAGATAGTCTCGAAGAGCTTTAGGCTGCTTGGATTTGTGTTGCGCAATAGTAAGGAGTTCAAATGTGCCTCAAGTAAAATTTCTATATTTAATGCTTTGGTGAGATCTGGTTTGGAATACTGTAGTGTAGTTTGGACTCCGTACTACGAAATACACAAACGACGTTTGGAATCCGTTCAGAAGAGATTTATGTGGCATTTGTCTTATCAATGTAATATCGTTAATGAGCTGCCCTCGTACGGTGATCGTCTGAAGCATTTCAGACTTATGAGCTTAGAGAATCGGCGAATTACCCTTGACCATCTCTTTCTGTATAAAATTTTTATCTGTCATATTGACTGCCCTTATTTACTTGGTCTAATAAATATTAACACACCTTATAAAATTGCTCGGTCTTCCAGATATCGTCTTTTTGTACCTAAAACATCTAGAACAAATTTGGGACATTTTTGTACTGTCAAAAGGATACAAGTTCAATATAGTCGCCTGTCAGGCTTGCCTGACTTTGACATTGATTTGTCTTACTCCCTGCCTAAATTTAAATCAAAACTGTTGTCTCAGTGGTCGTAATAATGTGTCTGTATTTACATAATAAGTTTTGTTTTTTATTGTGTAATTTTGTTTTGAGCATTATTTTAAATTTTAATTTGTTAATTAATGATTTGTTTTTATTTTTATATTGTATTTGATTTTGTGTTTAATTTTTTTAATTTTTTTTAATTTTTGATTTCTATTTTAACTTTATTTTAGTAATTAATTTTATTGTAATATAATATAATTTTTATGCAGATAATTCTCGATAGTTTGTGTATATTTTTGTGTTCTATTTTGTGTTAACTTAACATTGTATAATTGCATGCCGTGGCAGCCTTTAAGTAAGGCAGCACTATATTATGTATTAATTCACATGTTTATATTCACAATTGTGTTAGTGTATGCTTTGTTGGTTGTCCTTAACAATAAATAAATAAATATACCTTTTGGTTCTTTGCCAAAAACTTTTCTGTAATGCACCTTAAGGAAAAGACTTGATCCGTACAACCCATGCCTTTTCTAAATCCCGCTTGCACATCCCAAATCTTGCTGTCTGTTATATTCAAAACTCTATCTATCAAAATTCTCGCATACAATTTTCCAACTACGCTTAGAAGGCTGATACCGCGATAGTTTCTACAGTCCTGCTGCGAGCCCTTTCCTTTGTAGAGAGGCACAATTACCGCCCTTGTCCAGTCATCTGGCACTCGACCTTCTCTCCAACACCGGTTAAATAAATGGTGCAGCAGACCTATAGTAAACCCTTCGCCAGCCTTCAACATTTCACTCGTCACCTTATCACAACCTGCTGCTTTTCCTGCTTTCATTCCTTTTAACGCTTTCACTATTTCGTCGTATCTTATTTCACTAGCATCCTCGTTTTCTAACTCCCTTTCACAAAATTCCTCAACATTATCTTCCTTCTCAAACAGACTTTCAAAGTAATTCTTCCACCTCTCAAGCACCATACAGTCGTCAATCAAAAGTTCACCTTTTACATCCCTTATCAAACCAAGCGACGGTTTAGTCTTTCCGCGCGCATTGCTAACAGACTTCCAGAATAATTTTATGTTACTCTGGAAGTTGAGACCAAACTTCTTATCTGCTTTTAACTGACATTCTTCTTTCTTTCGATTTACACATTCTTTCACTTTCCTTTTAAGCAGTTTATAACTTTCTTTCCTTCTTTCTATTGCACTCTCAATTTCATCTTGGGCCCTGCTATCATTCAACCTTTCAGCGGTGCGCAATGCTAGTAAATCTAACCTAGCTTTCTTCTTCTCTTTCACTACATCTTTAACTTCACTGTCCCACCACTCGTTTTTTATATACTTTGCATTCTTCCTCTTACTTACTCCACATACATCCGTCGCAATATCAACCACATTATTTTTAAATGTAGTCCACATTCCATTTATGTCCTCATTTACTTCTTTCAAATTTGCCTCAAACCTTTCTTTAAGACGACTTTTAAAAATATCTTTCACTTCAGGCTCTGACAGTCGTTCTACCTTTATTCGTTCTGGCATCATGATGGCACCTTTAGTCCGATGTCTCCAGCGCGTGAACAGGCCACTTATCCTACACATCACCAAGCAGTGATCTGTACCCACGCTGGGACCCCGATACGCTCGCGTGTCCATCACTTTGCTTTTCAATCGTTCATCTACAATCACAAAATCTATCATACTTCTTATCTCCTCACTTCCTAATCTTCCTTTCCATGTATATTGATGGATTCGACGGTGCTCAAACCAAGTATTTGACACCACCAAATCCATTTCTGCACATAGATTTGCCAAGCATTCTCCATTTTCATTCACTCTGTCATCCCCAAACACACCTAGCACTCTTTCATATCCTTCTCTTTTTACACCTACTTTTGCATTAAAATCACCTACCAAAATAATTCTTTCATTCGTCTTTCGTAACAGGATAGTTTCTCGTAGCTGCTCCCAGAACTCTTCTCTGGCCTCCTGGCTAAATGACATATCTGGGGCGTATACACCCACTAAAAATATAGGGGTGAGCCCCAGTTTCAGTCGAGCCCACAGCAAACGGGGACTAACACATTCATACTCCCTTAAGCATTCTGCCATTCTTTCAGAAAAGATAATACCGACTCCTTTCCGGGCCCTCTCAGTCGCTGGAACTCCAGACCATATAGCAGTGAAAGGGCCGTGCGTTGTCATATCTTTTCCCTTTCGTTTTGTCTCATTCACACATAAAACATCGATCTTTCTTGCACTCATCAAATCACACACTTCGTCGATTGTTTCGTTCATTCCTCCTCTTACATTCAACGTGGCAAAGCGGCATTCCGCCGCCCGCATTTCGCCCCGACAAAATGGATTTCGGCGTGGTGTGTGGCGAACATGGCCGCCGCCTTTAGACAAGATTGTGCCCCCCCCAGAGTACGAGGGACAGCCCCCATCTGGCAAGCCAAACGAGGGGAGGGATTCTCCAGGGCAAACCCTGGTACCCCCCTGGGGTAACATATTTCCAAAACTTGCCATCATAATGTCGTAGTTCGCAGTAACTGATGTTAAGCTATTACTCGGAGAGACGCTGCTGCCCGCCTTCCAGATTTCCCTTAGTCGCCTTTTACGACACCCGCGGGATGAGTTGGGGAGGTTCTACTCTAAACCCGGAGACCCACTTCCTTCCTTTCATTACATAAAGATAATATTCACGAATACCTAGTCCCTTAGTCGGTTCTTACGACACCCATGGGATGAGATGGGGTGGTGACACACTGTATTCTTACTCCGTCACCACACGGTATAAAGATTTAAGAAACCTAAAAAAGACTAAAAAAATATGTATCTTAAAAAAGTCACCAATAATCAAATAGCACAAGTAATGCAATTAATTGTTTGTCGAATTATGTGACCTCCTGGCTATACTAGGCACGTGTCATAAAAATTTAATGAAAATGTTAAATAGTCAATATCGATTCAATGATTCTAAAAGGAAAAAAGACACGAGCGTAATAAAATTATATAACAATAATCTTAAACACTTTACGTACAGGTTATATTTATGTATATACAATTTAATATAAATTTATTGTTTTGCTTAAATTCATATGGCGTTCCACGAGCCCATTTTGTTTCAACGTAAACAAAGTTGTTAAACTTTTAAATTGAAATTATGATCACAAGGCGAAAGTTTTAGGGACCAGTGCCCACCCTGTGATGTAAGCGGTACTGCTATACCCTCGTACTAACTTACTTCTCTAGTTAAATTATGGGAACCTACTTGTTATTTTGGAAACTTATACGTTGCTTGCTGGTTAAAGGATTGAAATTTCAAAATGTCACCCGCATTAGTGTTCTATTCCACCACAACTTCATCTTCGATAGTTGTCTTAAAAGGTGATTAAGGATTTTCATATAGACACTTGAATTTTATCATGTTTAGAGATGAAAAAAATTAATAAATTTTAAGACTTCTAATACAACGTTGCAAGGTAATATTCGTTAGTGGAAAGTTAGTGCTAGTCTCTGGAGTGGGACACCCAAATACATAATAATTATGTATTTAGGTCATATTAGTTTAGTTTATAAATATCGTCCTATAATATATAAGGACGATATTTATAAACTATACCTACTAATATTGTAATCAACATAAAATATTAAGAACACTCTTTATCTTAATCTTTTCAAACTTATTCTACGCCTCACTAAAAATATTTTTTAACTGTTGTTCAAATTATGCATACAATTGAAGAAATCTCATTAACCTGTCTATTTAAAGTAACTATGCGCTCATGTTAATTAAGCAAGCGCCGTAAGCAGATCAAATAGAATTCAAATAAAACCTTCAACAGCGCACAATCTCAAACAACTGCAAAACGAATCGATTTCAACACAACAGTACCAATCGTTCAAACCGCTTCATACACACTAACGCATTGCATTAAACACTACTGAAATATCATTCCCAAACCGCAAAACAGTTATCGAAGGCTTCCAACGCGTGGAGGCATAGCTCTATGATCCATCCACTCAATTCTGATACCGACAGTCGGTGGTTATTAATCGGTTGGGATACTGTTAAGCCAACAGGTTAAACGGTATAAAGCTGCATAATGCAACCTTCAATGAGTAAATCATTTAGTTCTCGTTTCATTTTTATTGAGTAATTATTGAGTAAAAAGCATAATATTGCAATATTGTACTAAAGGGCTTTTTCCTATAAGTGCTCGCATGTAAAGCACTACCTCATTAGCGGTACTATTGGTATCAACAATTTATATTACTTTTTACATCTGAACTACAAAGAGTGTGTAAAGCTTTTAAAGGGGAACAAGTTAAATTCCAATTAAACAAATTAAATGTTAGAAGTCAGCTTTATTTAATGGGATCACAGAATAAAACTATTTTCCGTAGTCCCATTATCGAATGGGACTACGTTTCATTGTTTTTTTCCATTGTCCCATCGAATGGGACGACCAATGGGACAACGGAAAACAACCGGCCTGCCTAACGCCTGATGCTCATTGTGTAACTAGATATTATTTATTGAATGCGAAGCGGCGGTATTGCAATTTGGTAATTGATATCGGTTAGGTAAATGTTGTCAGACTACCACCACAAAGACTGTGTAAGCAAGCATTGTGCTGGATTATTTTGTTAATTAATTGTTGCTTCTTTAAACACTATCTGTTATTCCTCTGGTGTTGCGGGTGTCCATAGGTGGGGGTGATCACTTACCACCAGGTGACCTGCTGGCTCGTTTGCCTATCATGATTGATTGATAAAAGGCCTCAGTATCGCGGTTGTTGTGGCACGGCTGTAAGGCACTATGACGCGTTTACGATTCTTACAAGCTATTGTCTTGAGTTTGGATGTCCCTTGTGCCCGTTTAATTTATGGTTCTACAAGTCACAAGACATCATCTTAACAGCCTACTAATGTCCCACTGTAGGGACGGACTAACAAATAACATTGTATCGAATCCATGATAAATATGTAATAATATTACTCTGTGAGTTCAAGTCACATCAAAATTCAAACTGCATAAGCCATAAACAAGGTTGTTGCACATTCTAACTCGATTATAAACTATGTCGACTCATGGTATACGTAATGGAGCAGAAAGTAAGCTGGTGACAGCTCCTCTTGTATGAAATCATTAGTATTACCTACAACAACTTTATTCAGTCAGCTGTGAAGGAGACATTACGGTTAAAAACATAATACACTTCTCATCAAAAAAATCGAAACAGTCTGCAAGTTTATGTTTTGTAATGTTTATCTGAAAAATGTGTATATTTAGGAATATGTGTTATATATAATTTAATAGGGAATTTAATGAGGTTTTCAAATAATGATGTAAATGTTCTAAATTCAAATTAAATTTTCATAGATTTCGTATTTTGTTTAACAAGTCGTATTTGTCCTGTACGTAGTTTGACGGAAAATGATAAAATTAGGCACGTAAATGAAAAAAAAGCTAGGAAACGTTTATTTAATAACTCGGATACCATTTCCGACCTCTCATTACTGCTTCTGTACGGTTTTTCATCGATCGGATGAGAGTCACGATCAAAAATAGTGGCGCTCTATTCCATTCCTCTTGGATTGCATTTTAAAGCTGGCTAAGTGTTTTTCACACTAATTCGTCTTTTTTATTCATCCCATAGATGTTTAATCGGATTCATGTCCGGGCTTCTTGCTGGCCCATCAATAATAGAGATATCGACTTCAGTCATAATCAGTAACATAATCTCATACAACGCTCGCGGTGTTTGTCCTAGCATCCTCGTACATAAATGTTAAACCGGGGTCAAATAAATGTATATAGGGCATCATAAGAGGTTCAAGATACTATTCAATGTACCTATGACTGTTAAAAATGGCAGACGGGACCCAAACACGAAGACAAACTCGGTCTTGTCGTTGCCACAAATTTTTCCGTAAACAGTTCATGAACCGCCACCATGGATGGCCTTTTCTTTTAATCCTGCATGGTGCAAAGCGTTCTCCATCACTTCTGTAGACCTTAGTCTTTCCAACGTTACCATACAATATAATTTTGCACTCATCAGAAAGGATGAACTTGCTCCACTAGATGTATGACCAATTTAAGTAATTACGTAAAAAGTTAAGGCGCGCTTTTCGATGATCTGCAGGTAGTTTCTCCCTATTTGCTGGCTTGTACGGTACAAGTCCACGTTTCTTTAACCTTCTTCTAATTGTAGAGTCACTTACAGCCACCATATGTTCATAATGAAGCTGCTGCTTGCGGTTGAAAGACATTAAGGCGTAGACTTTGTAAGAAAGGTGTTACTATAAATCGGTCTACTCGGTCAGAAGTTACCTGTTTTCTGCCAGATCTCTAACGGCGCGTGAACAAACCAGTCTCTTGATAGCGTTTGCAGATTCTATGAAAAGACGAGAGGCTAAGATGCAATCTTTCAGCCGTAATAACCTGACTAAGTCCAGAATTCAGCAATGCCACCACTTGGCGGTTTTTGCGGGTAAACATCGCATGGACGTAGTAATAAGAGGAGCGAGGAACTCTGGGTCCGCGATACGGGTTATTAAATAAACGTTTTCTAGCTTTTTTTTATTTACGTGCCTAATTTTATCATTTTCCGTTAAACTATGTACAGGGCAAATACGACTTGTTAAACAAAATACGAAATCTATGAAAATTGAATTTGAATTTAGAACATTAACATCATTATTTGAAAACCTCATTAAATTCCCTATTAAATGATATCGACGCTTGAAAGGCAAAAATGACCAAGCGACATTTTGGGTAGTATTGAGTTATATATATCACTGGAATCGGAAAAAAAATCTGCATCGATTGATCCTGCTCTCATCCCGCTAGGATGACTTTTTTTGTCGCTTGGTAATTTTAAAATAGTCACATTTTTACTGATTTCGGTGACTAACCGACAAAAATATAACCAATTTCTGAATAACTTTCAATTGGTAGGTATTGAATTTAAGTTTTTACACTTAGTAATGTCTGCTTTGACTCAAATCAACACGTTTACACATTTAGTAATTTTTACCTAATACTGTCTACGGAATGAATAATACTTAGGAAATTTTACCTGGATATTTTTTTTATTTATTCAATATTAAAGACTTTTTACCTTATCGTAATTATGTACTTATTTTCATTTAGTATTTTTTTCGTAAACGCAATGCACTTATAAATATTAAATAGTAGTATTTTCTTGCCTAAAATAAATATAATTTTGTCGTTTGGTTATTCTTTACCTGCCGTTTTTTTACTATTTTTGTCATTTGGTTAACAATTATAGTTATGAAATTTGTATTAAAACAAGTTTAGTCAGGTTGCATTTATTTTATATTGTCGTTTAGACGCGTTGTAACTAGTTTTTTTAGTGGCGGTTGGTCAGTAAAATATCGATTAGTGTTCATCGAACTGTTGTTTGGATGACCCGCGTGCACTCGCGCTCTGCACTTAGTAGGAACCTAGTGCGTCACGAAGGCAGTCAGTCACCTAATTTGCTTGAGATGAGTAATCGGTAAGTTTATTGATTACTAGTAGTGTATGACTTAATGTTTATTAACACGCATTTAATTATTATTGATTAAAATTTATTGTTTTAGTAACATAATGAATCGCAATAGCCGAGTACGAAACATAATCAATCAAGCAATGTCAAAAGCGGGTGTGGATAACACGGATTTAACTGTGGTAATGTATCTGTATAGTTAATCTATAATAATTATACAACTTTATTATTCTCTCAATAATTGTAACTGTTAGAATCTAATAAGATAAAATATTTATTTTAGGGTCCAAAACATGGAGAAAATCGATGGAAAAAAGAGATGGATCTCCTTTATAATCATAGTAGTTTTTGTTCGTATACTACATCTATTAAGATTAGTAACTACACAGGGTTAAGTATTGTTTGATTGTGATAAAAAAGTACAAAGTAATAATATTTTCTATGTGCCATTATGTTATGTCTTACTCGTATTACAAAGTTATTGATAAGTTTACCTAAAGTGCCAAATATATCTAAACTTTAAATGTGGGAACTTGATACTAATAATTATTATTGTTTTATTTAAGTATAGTTTATTGAAATATTTCCTCCTGTTTTGTGTTTCATTTGAGAAACGTTTTTGTTATTTTTAAAACTTGTAGCCAATATTTTTTATGTTTTTATAAGTACATAATTACGTGAATTATAGTTATAATGTTACTTGAAAAAAAAACTATTATTCGTTTGTAGTTCTATTTTAGGTTTGTTATGACAATATTTTATGATTCCTAAAAAAGACTGATTTCAACATTTTTTTAAATAAATAATTATCTTTAATAATTACAATGCATTTTTATTTTAGTTAATTTTTACACTCTACTAATTAAACTCATACTTAATTAAATAAATTTATCTATAATAAATATGACTTGAAAGATCACGACAAGATCTTTGATTTTGTGTACTAAAACCTATATTCATTGTTACTTGATCAATAAAAACCTAAACGAACTGTATTTAATATGTAATATAACTAAAATTGCCTGGCAGGAAAGTGTTTCTGTTTTCTGTTTATATAATTTTACCTAATCGTGAAACGTGCATTACTTCTGGATGTCTCGTTTTACTTTGAACACAATCTTAAAGTAATGGGATTTAGATAATTTTACTTATTTGTTTATGAAATTTCTTCGCCGGTTGGTAACTATTACCTGTTTGTGATTTTGACAAAATTTATTACTAACCGACACTATTTCTTAAACTACTGAAAATTTTTATTTTTGTTAAATACCAATTCATGAAGTCTTTAAAGTACAACTCAAATTCGTTGGAATTATATCATTGTGATTAATAGGCGATTTTTAACGATTTTTTTTGTGAAAAAAAAAACTTTAAACTGCTCTGGTATGAAGTTACCAATATGTCGCTTGGTAAATTTTTCCTTTCAAGCGTCGATATATAACACATATGTAAATATACACATTTTTCAAATAATCCTTAGAAAACACAAACTTGCAACTGTTTCGATTTTTTTGATGAGAAGTGTATTAAACTTAACTATGATATAAAATGTATGAAAGTCAACAATTTGATCAAAAACAAAATCTGTTTAGTTAAACAAACTTATCTGAGTTTACTCCTGATATTATGAAACGATTCTGTTTTTTGCCAGAAGTTTTATAGCTTAGGTACGATTCCAAATAGAAGTCATTAAAGTAAACAACAGAAAGTATATGTATATTAAAAGTTGTTATATGTATTGTGTAACTTCATACGTTTTAGGCATTCAAATCATTTGATTTTTTAAGTCGTTTGAGTACAAAAATAGACACACTTTAGTTGCCCGGTTTGTTAACCACGTAATTTTATACTCAAGTTCAGCAAACAACAGAATTCAGCTCAAGCGATTTTAATGATGCAATACGAATTGCCATTACGAACAAAAAAAATAAGTACGATATTTTTTTGAGTTTGATTTTAAATAACGGTTAATATCTTCTCCCTACACTTACCTACTCCTTAACTATTGAAGATAGTTATAATATAATTTATTTATGCATGTTTTCCGTTCCAAAAAAACATTTTGAACAAAGTCATTTCTACCTGTTTATATTCATTAAAATGAACGATGCTTTTTTTTTTTTTTTATTAACGTTTGAAAAACCGAATACAATTTCATTAACATATACGTAATTGAAATGAACATGAGGCAGACACAAAAATTGTACCCTAAAATATGCAAACACAACATGCAATAAGAAAAAAATGTTTACAAACAAAGCAGACTAACAACGACTATGCTTATCCCTATGATCTAAGTACAGAAATGTTCAGTAAGTGAATATTTAACGGAGGCGATAGAAAGATCGATGGTGCTACGAACGGTGTTACAGAGCTTCATCGTACGATATATAGGAGCATGTTGACCGACATTCGTTCTGCAGCGCGGAAGTTGAAAGGTTTTCCTATTTAAAAGTCGACTGCCAGCACGGGGAACAGCGAAGGGTATATTTTCAAGGATATTGTTAGAATCTACTTGGCCATGGATAAGCTTGAATATAAACATTACATTAGTCACTTTTCTGCGACCATGAAGTGGTGGCACTCTGTAATGTGACAACCGGTCACTGTATGAGTTCAAAGCGTGACATTTGTGATCTGTTTATGTTAAGTGGTAAAGAAATCGTTTTTGAACGCGTTCGAGACGATCGGAGTGTACTTGGTAACATGGGTTCCATACAACGCTACAGTAGTCCAGTATACTGCGAACCAAACAATTGTATAGAGCTCTAATTGACAAATCAATTAACTTTTCGAAAATTACGAGTAATTATTATAAGGCTATGTAATCTAGAGAAGAAAAAAACTAATTTCAAATAACGGTCGGCGCCCGATGTAGCAGCTGTGTCATTCTTGAAATTTGATTTCAATTAAGGAAACAAAAGCCAAAAGTTTTATTAAAACGGAATATCGTTCGTGGTTCTTTCGTACATTGTTCAATATTTAATACATTCTTAAGATCGGAGATAAATTAGATTTTCAGTTAAAAGTTCACTGCTTTAAAAAGCAGTTACAAAGTAAATCTTATACGTCTGATAAATAGTTATGAGTCAATACATTATAAATAACATATAAATAAAGTATCGTGTGGTGACGGAGTAAGAATACATTACGTCACCACCCCATCTCATCCCATGGGTGTCGTAAAAACCGACTAAGGGACTATCCGTCAATATTATCTTACAAAATAAAAAGAAGAAAAACTTGAAATTAAACCCTATACCAATCCATTTGGCCAGCGTGGTATTAGTAGGCCAAGTATCCCTCCGTCACGAAGGGAGGAGGGATACCTGTCCCTGCAGTGGGACATTAATGGGCTGTTATGATGACATATAAATGCAAATAATTTAAACACAAGGTTGACCATCCATAAGTCCATAATTTTAGAAGTTTAGTTTACACATTTTATTTATAATTTAAAATAAATTCGTTACTGTGCCCTTATTACATTGTAGCTGTAGATAGCTACACTTTTCGATGACTGTTGTTTTGGGTTTGACTATTTCTAACTGATAACATTTTTATCACTGTCAAATATTTTCATAGTATCATGCTGTAGCTCTCATAGCTCTATCATACAAAATTGTAGCCGTAATGCATAATTTTAAAAGTATAAATAAAACAATATTGAAAGCTTTCCTTTGATATCATTTTGTAAATCGTACAAATATTAGTCAACAAAATTTTGTTCAACCTTTTAATCTTCTTTTTGTTTGAGTTTCTAAAACGATAGTTACTCGTTAATAAAGCAAGCAGAAATAATTTCTCGTAGTTCTAAATTGCAAAATGAATAAAATATTTAGAGGAACATTTGTACAACATCATAATGTTGGGAGTGCCGAATTAAAGTTCGCATCGCTTTGTTGTAATGACTCATGTGTTTTGAAACTAGTTATGAAGCTACAATATCTTGCCTCAGTCCTTTGTTCGACGCTCATAGCAATATATTTTATATCTATGATATTAGACACTGAGTTCAATTTGAAAAAGGTTTTATGCAAAAAAAATTACATTGTTACTATATCCGATGGGTATTGCATACTCAAAATAGTGGAATATTTTTTGAGATAGAACCGAAACATAACCGAATTTTGATTGTAATTCATAGCACCTATAAACGTGGGATTTTTTCGACGCATTGGTTATAGTAGGGCTACATCTCAATGTCACCTCACTATAATCATAGTCATATAAGTATAAAGTAAAATTAATACCAAACACAATAATTTAGTTTTGATTTTTTCTAACAACTCTTATTATAGTCTTTCTTTATCTTGTTTCTATGTTTTAGTTTTGTTATACCGTGAATTTGTTATTTAAAAGCGGTGCCAGTAACAGTAATACATACAATATTTTAATTAGTACCGATATTGACGTACTTATATAATTAGCTTTTATGAAACATTTGTGATATTAGAAACTGCTCAATGTAGCCTTTCTTGCGCAGCGGCTATAATAGTCGCCTTGCCAGACGAGTGGATAAAATAAAGTCGCTTTTTCTGTCCCTATGTCCCTTTGTATGCTTTATTCTTTAAAACTACCCAACAGATTTTGTTGCGGCTTAATAGATAGAGTGTTTCAAGAGGAAGGTTTATATGCATAACACATGCATAATACAGTAGAGAAACCTATATAAATTTAGAGATTTTTAATGAAGCTGTACTTAAACGAAGTTTAAGGACATTCTGTAGTAGGTGCCCGTGAGGAGCAGGGACTGGTCGCTAGTTACAGAATAAAACAGAACACTTAAAACATGATTCTAATAAGTAAACGTTTTAAGTATTTTCCTCATAGTAGTTCTTATTAGGAAACAAATATAAAAGGGAATTTATTTTAGACTTTTTAG
Organism: Schrankia costaestrigalis; assembly: GCA_905475405.1. Classification (NCBI taxonomy): domain Eukaryota; kingdom Metazoa; phylum Arthropoda; class Insecta; order Lepidoptera; family Erebidae; genus Schrankia; species Schrankia costaestrigalis. The sequence continues at coordinate 17,679,216 of FR997825.1, read as the reverse complement.
GTCCCTATCAACGTCGTATTAAATGGTGTAAAATGTGTAGGATCCCCTTTATCCATGTCTATGAGTGTAATAGTGTAAGCAAGCTCACATACTCGCTGACCAATCACGTTAATTTACCAGGCTCGTTATGTTACCCAACTTGTTTCACTGTGATGTACGGTACGACCTAATGTTAGGGCTGACAGAAGTGACTGTACGAATTTATACAGTTGGTCCATAATGGCATTCCTTAGTGCCTAAAAGTAAATGTATATTGAAAGATCGGTCTAGATATTTATCCTGAATGTATATGAAAGGCAGCATTTTTGTATGAAGCAGTTTCGTATAGTTTTCTTTTACAAGTTTACCAACCCTTATTTAGATACATGGAGATAATGTTTCTGTTTGTTTACCTAAAACAGTAAACTAGACGTGGTGGGCAAGCAAAATTTTACACATCAAATAGATTGGGTTTCGATTTATATTTTATTAGATTTAATGGGTCCCGCCAGAATTAAAATTAATTTGATTAACCACTGTTCTATAATATTTTTTGCTGGACTAATTTGAGAGCAAGCATAATATAATTTAGCAAAAAGCAAAATAAGGCCTTATACCTAACTAGACAAGGTTTAAGATGTCTCAATCTGTAGCTAAAAAAGGGGCCGATTATTATCAGCGAGCGAGTAAGCACATATAGAATTTTTACACAAACGATAATGCTTACTCATTATCCAAAAATAACAGTAATAATTATTGAATAGCGCGTGTTTTAATTTAAAAGCAATAAATTTTGATGGGAACTTCAAATGAACATTTAAGGCCTACGCAGACCGGGACGGCATGGCAAGGGATTTTAATTTTTACTAATGGACATTCAACCGTACTATTACAGAAATACGACATAAATTGCTATGCTTTAAAATGAAAAATGCCGTGCGATAAAATCCCTTTCAATGCCACGGCATCATTTTAAAGCATAGCAATTTATGTCGTATTTCTGTAACAGTACGGTTGAACTTCCATTAGTAAAAATTAAAATCCCTTGCCATGCCGTCCCGGTCAGCGTAGGCCTTTAACTTAATTAAGTGCCATCACGTATTCGATAGCAACGCATATGTACCTATAGTACATTGATGTTACTACATTTTACTTTCCTTATTTATATTTATACGCAACGTACATGCTGTTTTTCCGCAATAATCACCTAAACCCTCTTCATCGGGCGAGCACGTAAAGTTATAAACCAAATGCAATATCCTACATGTCGCACATAATCGTATTCGCACATTTCCCTGCTCAGCCGTACATAAATACATACGTACAAATTGCTATTGCAATCCTATTCGCAATTGTAGGTAAAGCCGTTAAGCGGTAGGGTTAAACTTGTCAAGTCATACGCGTATCTATTCACGTTGATAAGGTGATTACGTAAACATAATAAAATATAACATTAAGTTTAGTGCACAGCAGTAAGTAATTTAATTTTTTTCACCATGATACTGACATAAAGAACATAATTTAATGTTAAGACAACACCCGCCAAGAATTCTTGCATAGAAAATCTATCGAGTGCCAAGTATTCATCACGGCTGACACTCGATAAAGTGTCTCTGCTTAAGTGCTGCTTAAGACGCAAGCGAACGTTCCTAGTGAATAAAGACTACGAATTTCTAACTAAAATTACGTGAAAATTTTTACTTAAAAATGTAACGTTCCAAAAACAAAATAGTTTGATAAATGGTTTGTTTTTGTATGCTGCAGACGTTCTCGAAATGGCGGTGGCGTCGAGTGTAAGTACTCAATGTGAAAAGGCAATTAATACCGCGGCCGCGCAGTCTGTAGCTGAATTGTTCAAATCCTTTACTTGAGCGGGAACATATATATGACTCAAATCTCGGTGTTTAAATGTGATAATGAAGTGGCGAGAGGCAACAGACGAGCGAAGCTTGCAGACATCGCGCATGACGTTGAATAAGTAATGAATCTTCTTAGAGAACCCGTGGCGGCGGTTGAGTTTTAAGAAAACAAAGTAACCCGTGTTGTAGGTGTAAATACTGAAGTACATGAAAGAATATTAGAATAGGCTCGTTGACATTATCGTTGTTTAGTTGATGTGATGGTTAAATATTATCCAGTATAAACTTCCTTTGTAAATTTTAATTATTTTATTCACTCTATTTATGGAACTGTACAAAATGAAACGGAAATGAACGTTTAAGTTTAAGCTTATGTAAGTTATTATTGTATAATGTTTTTAATATAGTTAGCAAAAAAAGAGATATCAAAACAAAAATAAAGAGAAATATTGCAAACAGCTAAAAGCACAAAACATTCAGTTTTCTCATACTCAGTACACATACCTTTGTTATAAATCAAACAGCTAATTAACACAAAAATTGAGTACGTATTCAATAAAGTTAATAACAAAAAAACCCGCAATATAAAACATTATAAAGAGCGCAATAAGACAAGTGTACGTAAATAGTCGAGAGAGAATATTCTGCAAGAAAGCTATTTATGGATAAAGACATCTTACGATCGGAGAGCACTGCAGGTGATCCACGTGTTAAGTCGACAGAATATGTTGTCGAGTCTTCAGAGAAATGGCACTGCATCCACTGGGACTTAGCTTAGTTTACTTAGGTATTTGGCACTCGCTTTATTTTCTTTTTACTGTGAAATGGCATGCGTTGTCCGAATAGTTTTTTGTTTTCTTATAGATAATTGAGTTAAGGATAACATTACGTTTTAAGGCATTGTGATTAAATATAGTAATGTTTAATTAGTAAATAATATTACAGAATATGTTCTCAAGTCTTCAGAGAAATAGCACTGCATCCACTGGGACTTAGCTTAGTTTACTTAGGTATTCGGTACTCGCTTTATTTTCCTTTAATTGTGAAAATGGCATGCGTTAACCGAATTGTTTTTTTAATAGACAATTGAGTTAAGGATAATTTTTGAATGAATAAATTTTACGACATTGTGCTGAGATATTAGTAATGTTTAATTAGTAAATAATTTACAGAATATGTTTTCAAGTCTTCAGAGAAATAACACTGCATCCACTGGGACTTAGCGTAGTTTACTTAGGTATTCGGCCCTCGCTTTATTTTCATCGAATTCTTTTTACTTTGAAATGGGCATGCATTGTGTAAATACTTTTTGTTTTCGTATAGTTAATTGAGTTCAGGATAAAATTAAGTTTTGGGGCATTTTGCCAGATCTAAGTAGTAAATAATTGTAACGTGAAGTAGGCAGATGAGCATGTGAGAGGGATGACGATTCAAGACGCAATAATTATGTGTTGCCCAATAATAAGATAAAAAAATTATATTATCACCTAACCTAATAATAATAATTTATAGATAAAGATATTTTGCGATCGGAGAGCACTGCAGGTGATAAGGGGTTAAATCGACAGATTACAATTAATTAATTATTAGTTCTGTCGTCTCTGCCTACCCCGGACGGGATGAGGCGTGAGTGTTATGTATGTATGTAAGTTGTCGAGTCTTCAGTTATCAATTTTAATATTGTTATTAAATAGAAATCATTGTGACATGCTAATGGCAGGTGAGCTAATAGTGAGTTATTAATTAAAATCAGTAAGCCAACGAATTGCATAATAATAAGTATCAACAGTGTATTGTATTACTGAATATCATTATTGATAAAATAATGTACACATTATTTAAAATTACATAGATCTTTTAATTACCTAGCTGTCCCGCTTACTGACAAGCTGTCAATACTCTTTAAGTAATAATTAACTTTATTAATTAATTTAACAATATTTAAATGCCATAATACCTACGTGTATTGCTATATTCACACAATATCTATATCAAAACCAACCAGTCAATAATAATATAATGTGAATGGATCTGTTACTTGTTTGTCATACAATATTATATAATTGTCCCCAAAAATTTGTAGTTGGTAATCATCATCATCATTATTCATCATAACCATCTTGTATAAATATTTTAAGGTATTATAATCTTTATTTACATTTTTCACATTAATTTACATGTTTAAATATAGATATAAAAATAAACACATTTAAAAATATAAAAAAAAGGTAAACCCACCAGCATCGGGTACAGGGACCAAGCTACCGGTGGTTAGGGCTCCAGAGACAGGAACCCCTCACAATGCGTGCCGTGTCAAGCAGTACTGCCTTCTGCATCAGACTTATGATCCACCTGTCAAGCGAGAGTCTCCGTAGGTGTTGATAGAGACTCTTTGGAATAAGTCCATTCACCGAAAGTACTATCGGAACAATGATCGCCGAATCAACATTCCACATGTCGACAACCTCGTGAGCCAAGTCCAAATATTTCGTTTGTTTGTCTTTTTCTGCTTTAACAAGATTCTCGTCATGAGGAATGGTGACATCGATTATCATTGAACGGCATTCTGACCGATCTATCACCACAATATCTGGCTTATTGGCAACAATAGTCCGATCAATGATGATAGATCGGTCCCAATATAATGTAACACTACTATTTTCGAGAACCGGGTCGGGTACATACTTATAATACGGTACTTCTGCATAGACAAGATGATATTTAAGAGCAAGTTGTTGGTGGACAATTCTGGCTACTTGGTTGTGTCTATGCAAGTATTCACCAATCGCAAGACGAGAACAACCAGAAACAATATGTCTGAGTGATTCTCCGGGACAGTGACATGCCCGACATATGTCAACTGTACCATCCCATCCTTCAGGATATATTTCCGATAATTCTTAGTCATTACGACTTCGTCCATAATTGGTATTATAATAATTATTATGTCAAACGAAATTTCGGAAATATAATGACTATACTCAATTTCGTTTAAATTGCATAAAATTCAGCTTAAATTTTAATACTGAATAAAAAAGCACATCAATTTTTCTCCTTGAGCTGTTATTATGAAAGAGGAGTATCTCTTTTATATTCTACCTTGATATATCGTTCTATCTAAAATCATTTACCTATATCAGTATCCACATACTATAAAACTTTACCTTGGTAGTACTTCACGATGAATTTTCTGCTTTCTAGAAAAGTTATCGTTGTCGGCCCTCGGGACTACATATCGCACACCTACCCCCTTCCTTCACCGCTCCGACGTAATAACGAGCAACTTTATAACCTAGCGAGCTTAGATCTCACAACACTTTTCCATATCTCTTTTCGTAGTGCCGTCGCCTCAATAAAATCTAAGCCGACGATTACAATTGGTCCAGTCCGAGTCTGTAACTTATCCAAAAATCCAAGGTGATTTAATGTGTCACATAAAGTCACGGTTTTAAAACGATCTCTGAGGCACTGAGCTCCAGACGGTGCTCTTAAGATTTTTCTCGTTTTATTCTTTTGACCACGGCTTCCGCATTAAATTTGGGACACAATAACGAAGATAATGCTGTTGAAATAATAAAGTTACTATCTACGTGATAGAGATAGAATCTTTTTGTATTTACTTATAATATAACCGTGTTCTGAAGGATATATGTATTACGGTATCAGAGCAAGAATAATACCTTATTATCTGACACAAGTACTATTATCTACTTGATCAAATCAATTAATCGTGCAATTGAAATACTAAGACAGATTTACTTAGTCTAGATACACTCAAGTGTAATGCCATATCATGCCCTAATGATAATAGAGAATAGCATTATACAGCGTTACGATATCGGTAAAGCTAACACATGCATAAAATTCGGTGTGTAAAGATTTTTTTGGTATTTTGTTTATATTTCTATTTTAAAGGTTATTATTATAAATAACAAATGAGTATTTTTGCTTTCCTACCTATAGTTTATTTGTAATAAATATGTATTTTAAGTTTTACTTGTGATGACGTCATGCGTACTGCCGAATTACTTGAGCAATGAAAGCAGATACAAACTTCCGTTGAGCCGGGAGCATGGCCTCATTTAGACATTAAATGAAAGTATAATAATAATTTATGTATAATTGTAAAAATGAACACAATCTCGTGGTTTTTTGCGCTAAAAATATGATTTTATTCCTTACCGATCTAAAATCTCTAAATGGTTTTGGATTCGACATAGGTAAACTTTCACATACCGAATTGATTGCAATACTACACAAATTCCTCTACAATCTCTAAAATAAAGTTTAAAGAATTTTTAGGCAAAGCATAGTTCGTTCACAAAGTATTTTTAATCTTTTTTGTAGAAGCATAGTTACATAGGTATTTACCTTTACCTTTACTTTAATATAACCGTTTTTCGTCGTGGACAATTTTAACTATTGGAGAGCGAGGCATGGTTGTAAAGTTTCCAACTAGTCTCTTTACGACAGCGCTCCTCGTAACAGAATGATTGCACACTGAGCTTTCCACAGTAAAATGCAATAAGTTAAAAATAAATTGTCGTGACATGAATGTATTACAATTGCGATGTAAACCCATCTTCAAGTTGAAAACGTGACCGATACAATACTGGACCTAGTTGAATAGAATATTTATTATTTGTTGGTATATAAATATTATAAAGATACAAAAATTTGGCAGATATTGCATCTACGTAAAGATTGTTGAAGGGATGGTGAGTAACATAGGCTATTTTTTGCTACCCCGAATTCAACGCGAGCTAAGCCACGGGCAAAAGCTAGTACTATTATAATTTTGCACAAATGTAGTTTTTGGTTTAAAATTATCATCTCTAGTTAAAAAAGGATCAGCTTCGTTGTGAAAGTATTGATCTACCTTTGCTAAAAGATACACTGTTCTCTTCGCTATTTCGTCATCAAAGAAGATCAATCATTTGATCTTAGTAATAGCCGCTAGAGCATGTATACTAAACTTGTACTACTAAGTCCAAACTTTCCCATAGCATTTTATAGTATTAATTTTGGAACCGTTCGCATTCTTGCAAACGCTGCGGATGACGGGATTGCATTGATGTCATAACTCAGAACTAGATAACCGAGTGGGTTCATTTACTGGCGCCATGCCAGTATGTATAGAACGAAATGTTAAGAATTTGAATAACACCGTTTAACATTAGGTTGAATCCAAATTACCCCGAATACGTGCTCGTTGACATTTGTTATATATTTGTAAAATTGTTAAAACTTTAAAGAAATGTACGAATTTTGTTTAGTAGAATTCAAATTTCAATAGGCTATAAAGAGTATGGGTTTTGTCATATTGATTCTAATGAAAATCTTATTTCTATTTATGAGTTAATAGCCCAGTCAAAATAGACTAAATTATGATTAAAGTTTGCATTAATTCCCAACAAGCTGGATTTTTGTGCAGGCCTTGAATACGTCATTACAAAGGATATGTCAAAAGTCCCCATCGATCCCACTTGTGCGTTGTTTTTTATTCGAGGTCAAAGGTCACAAATTTGCGTTTTTTGCGTATATCTCTGAAACAACGATAGCTATCGAAAAATGGTTCAGACAAAGTTTGTAGACCACAAAATTATCTACAAAAAATATCTCAACACTTTTCTCCTACAAGGCATCGCTTTCGAGATATCGCGACTTTAGAGCGCAGAAAGGTCATATTTTCGACTATATGCACACACTTGCTTTTTCCCGCGATTTCGCTCGCGTTTATAAGTATTATTAAAAATAAGGCTTATTTCTATATATAGTAGCAATATGCATGCTTGGTCTCGGCCTAATCGGTTTGAAATTGACAAAGTTACATACAAACTTTCATCCCCTATTTTATCCCTTTAGGGGTAAAATTTATTAAAAACCCTTTCTTAGCCGATGCCTACGTTATATCATCTACCTGCATGCCGAAGTTCAGCCAGATCTGTCCAGTGGTTTGGGCTGTGCGTTGATAGATAACTATGTCAGTCACCTTTGAGTTTTATAAATATAGAAGATTTCCGCACCACCTCTGAGGTTAATAAGGCCAATCTTGCACCAACATTGAATCAAATATAACAGTACATTGAATAAAGTACACAGCTCTTTTTTTAACATGTTTTCTCCAGTAGGAATACTCCTACCACATAGTGATCTATGAACGCACAGCCCAAACCACTGGACAGATCTGGCTGAATTTTGGCATGCAGGTAGATGATATAACGTAGGCATCGGCTAAGAAAGGATTTTGATAAATTTTACCCCTAAAGGGATAAAATAGGGGATGAAAGTTTGTATGTAACTTTGTCAATTTCAAACCGATTAGGCCGAGACCAAGCATGCATATTGCTACTATATATTGAAATAAGCCTTATTTTTAATATTACTTATAAACGCAAATTTGTGACTTTTGACCTCGAATAAAAAACAACGCACAAGCGGGATCGATGGGGACTTTTGACATATCATTTGTAATGACGTATTCAAGGCCTGCACAAAAATCCAGCTTGTTGGGAATTAATGCAAACTGGATATCTATTTTGACTGGACTATAAGATGGTTGGTCTGAACAATCCGTGAACACAAATGGGCCGGATATCAAAAGATAATATAAAGCACTCAAAACCACATTCAAAACGTAAAAAGCAATAAAATTCTACTAATATCACTAATGCAATAGTTTGAAAGGTTGAATATGTGTTACTTTTTCAATGAAACCCTACAACAAATATAGCTTATACCTACATAAGTATAACACACAAACAACCATATTGCTTTTATCATCATCATCACCAGCCAATCGACGTCTACTGCTGGACATAGGCCTTCTGTGCCTACCTCATCCATTGATTTCCCGCCGTCCTAACCAAGTCGTCGGTCCGTGTGAGAAGTCTGCCCACCCTGCGCTTTCCAGTTCGCGGTATTGCTTTTATAATATAAGGTACATACTAATCCCTTGCAGAGCTAATACAAAATCCAAAATAATAATATATAGGTACGCCAAGTTAGTAAAAACATAATAAAACCGGTCAAGTGCGAGTCTGACTCGCGCACCGAGGGTTCCGTACAAACCTATTTATTTTCCTGCCAAATTGTGATAGCGTCAGGATTCAGCTGTTTAAATACTATTTTTCCCGCCAAAATTCAATGACGGCACGACTAAGCTGTCAAAAAATATTTTCCCGCCAAAATACTATGACGTCAAAACTGATCTGTCAAAAATTATGTGACGTCACGACTCATCTGTCAAAAATTCAATGACGTCACGACTTAGTTGTCAAAATATATTTTCTCGCCAAAATTCTGTGACGTCACGACTCATCTGGCAAAAATTCTATGACGTCACGCCTATCTGTCAAAAATGACAGCTGTCAAAAGTGACAGCTGTCAAAGTGACAGAGATCTCAAATATTTTCCCGCCAAAATAATATGACGTCACAAATCATCTGTCAAAAATTCTGTGACGTCACGACTCATCTGTCAAAAATTCAAAAACGTCACGGCTCAACTGTCAAAAAATATTTTCCCGCCAAAATTCTGTGACGTCACGACTCATCTGTCAAAATTCTATGACGTCACGGGTCACGTGCAGCTTTCCCGCCAAAATTCTTTGAAATCAAAATATAATATGATTGAAGTAAAAATTTAAGGTTTTCGGAATTTTCCCATTACATGTACAATAAGACCTTGCTTCATGCCAAATTTCAAGTTTGTAGGTAGACTGGAAGTACCCTGTAGGTTTTTGCCTTTACCCCTCTAAATTTGCGACAAAAACGGCTAAATCTCTTGATTGCGTTGGATTAGCAGTTTGATTTTTTTACGGCACTAAGAGGCAACAAGCCTTAGTATTTGGTGAAAATTTCAACTTGATACCTCCACGCGTTCCTGGGATAAATGGTCTTGACAGACAGACGGACAGACGGACAGACGGACAGACGGACAACAAAGTGATCCTATAAGGGTTCCGTTTTTTCAAAACTGGTACGGAACCCTAAAAATCTATTCGTGACAGACGTAGTTCGACATAATCCTGTATATCAATGGGTATTGCAGCAACAGTATTTAATTGATAAACTTGTTGAGATTGTACACGTCAAGTAACACGGGTACTAGTAGTTACTCGCCTCCTGACCCTCTGAGTGCAAAAAGGAGAACAAACAAAGCCTTTTCCTCAATTAAGCAATTTGTGCTGACATAAATTTAGCGAGTATATGGCGCTCACCGGTTGCAGGGATGTTTCACTTCTGTTAGTTGGACGTCGTTCATTCCCCACTAAATGTACAGACGTAATTGTATTCTAAACTTTACTGTATTACTTAATAGATTATAATGAAATAAATAAAATAAAAATTGTTTATTATTAGACATTGTCCATAGATTTCATTTTATTTACAATCACATATTATAAAAACTACAAAGTACAGATAGAATCAAATAAATAAATGTCGATGTAGAACAAATAAAAATATTAAAATAATGTCATTAAAACATTATAAAATACGAAAATGAGATTTGAAATTAAATTGAATTGAAAATAACAGACAAAAATGTAATTAAAAAAGATTATATAACTTGAATAAACAATACTTAATTGTTTTGATTTTTAAATTAAAGAAATTAGTGGAAGGATTAACCTTAAGCCATAGTTTAACATTTAAAAATTAATGTCTACATTATTAGGCGCCTATATCTGATTTTCTATTTCTAACTAATCGTTTTTTTTAATGAAAGTGAAAATTGTGAAATGAATTGAGATGTAGTGTAGCGGATTGGCGAGAGTTCGACAGCTCTAATTTCTTAGCCACAACTGTTTTCAGTGTTCTACTAAGTTTTGTAGATAAGGATTATTGTTACTTATGGTTTCATAAACAAATATTTCTTTTCTATAATTTTAATTTAAAAAATCTACCACTTGGGATTGTGCTAAGAAACTTAAGAAAATTTGACTCATTGGTACCACGGTGTACAGTCCAATAAGTTAATTAAAATCTTCTTTAAAGTCTCGCTCTTTTGTTTTCGTGTAAGTAGATAATTATGTCAGTGCCTTCTTTAAAGATTTGTTAAATGTTTTCGTGTAAATAATTATGTCAGTTTGATCGACAGGTGAGATGTTAGATAAATTCCTTTAATTTAGCTATTACGACACCCTTTTGATAAAATAGAGTAGTCACCCTGTGATATTTTACTATATCACTACACAGAGAAAAAAATATATTACATAAATAAAAATATTTTTCGTACCTTATTTTATTTTATAACTTAGCTAAAACACACGAATATTTGTTTTCCGATGTTCTAAGAAATGTTTAAGTCAATCTTATAACAAGTGGTAGGTAACTTTGCCTGCTTCTTATTTTTCACTATAATTTTTCACTATAATTACAACATAATTCTGTTTACATTGTACTGATATCGTTTGAGTTACATTAAATTTACTTTCTTTCATAATTCGTATTTATAAGATTGGAAGAGTGAAAGTAGTACTACCTTATATCAGCTTAGCATTATTATCAGGCTGAAATGTAATAATACGGTGTCGTACTTAAACTATGGAACACCTATCAATTCTATTTAGTTGGAAGAGATTTGATATAAAAGTATTTTACAAGATATGATTATCAGTACAAGAAGTTTTCTTGGATATGAGGTATATTGCGACTTATTTCGGTCGGTAAGAGATCAAACGGGACGCAGGACACCTTAAGTTACATTTGCCGCTACTCAACCAGCAGTCCTGTGATATACGTAAATAGCGTACTGCCTTTTCAGTTCATAATTTCTGCAAGCTGAATTGGTCAGCTTATGCCTCCCTTAGATTAACTCATTCAGGGTTTTCGCAAAAGGGAGACACCGAGTATAACTTGCTCTATCGCTGCTTATGCAATCCCAATTGTAGATCAGTCCACCGCCAGTGTCCATTATTTTAGAAATACAAAACAATCATACATTTACCAGACGTACATTAAAATGATACTGTATAGTCGTTCATGACATTATAGCATAAAGTAATTATTCGTTCAAAAAATAACATCTGATAAGTACTTCACCGTACATTACGTTATTAAAACTATTACCACATGCTACGTCCGATCATTTCTATCTATTTAACAATAAGATAAAAGCTATAATAAAATAGGCTTATGTTTAGTGTAAAGTTAGCTTGATTTTTTTATAAAATGGACCTATCATTTTATCAATAAACGAGCTTCCCAAGCTTCCAAAGCTAAACAATGAAGCCTATAGCTCGATATACGAATCCTGCTCGCTTTTTATCAGTTTATTTTTATACAGTTAACCCTAGCCAAAAAATATTTTTTTTATTTCTTTATATAGCAGAATGTACTAAATTATTACGTTCTAGAATACTGTGTTGCTTAGTAAAATGGATTTAATTAAATTAAAAAGTCATACAAAATTTTGAAATAATTTGTAATAATATATTATTATCGTGTAAAATCGCTATCCGTCTGGTGATGGAGTAAGAATACAGTGTGTCACCACCCCATCTCATCCCATGGGTGTCGTAAAAACCGACTAAGGGACTATCCGTGAATATTATCTTTAAGAAATAAAAATAAGAATATTATCTTTAAGAAGGAAAACTTGAAATTAAACCTTATACCAATCCGTCTGGCCAGCGTGGTATTAGTAGGCCAAGGATCCCTCCGTCATGGGAGGAGGCCCGTCGCTGTAGTGGGGCATTGTGGGGGTTGTTATGATGATCCTCCCATAGCATAATATTCTAGCCAAAAAAGAAAAATTTCAAACATACCAACATCATTCCGCTTGTGCAGTGGTAGTACTCGTAGTAGATAAGCTCCCGTTCGTCTCTGAACAACGTTTCTGAGCTGTCGTCACATTAATACATTTGTTTAATATCTCAATGCAGAGATTGGCACGAAAACAAGAATATAGAAAATAAAATTTTAAGGATATAAATGTTCTGGGTAGTTAAGCTAAAATAATCTTTAGCAAGGCCTATCCTAAAATACCGTATCAGAAATTTGATTTTTAATTCTTATTGTATTAACTTCCACTATCTACAAATTCTTGTCCTGCCCCTGCATATACTTTGTGTTTGTTAAATAGATGTTTGTAAATAATGTTAAAAACCCATTAGGTCTACAAGTAAAAAAAAAAGTTACAGGTTGATATTAAAGAATCATGTCGTACTTATTACAACGCATAAATGGGCCTACTACAGAGATAGAGGAAAACTTAGTCAGAAAACTAGCTTATACAAGCAGGCCAGAGTTTGTAGAGTGCAACTGACATAAAATTAATATATAATATTAAATTAAACCCTTACCAATCCGTCTGGCCAGCGTGGTATTAGTAGGCCAAGTATCCCTCCATTTCGGGAGGAGGTCCGTCCCTGCAGTGCGACATTAATGGGCTGTTATGATGATGGTGATTATATTGAAATAATTCAAAAGTTAGTGTGGAAGTTTTTTATTATCATGAATTTAGTATAAATGTAAAGTTGATACGAGTAGAACGCTAATAAAAATGCTTCCATATCGTTTCATTACTGCATCGCAATAAGCATATCACAATACTTCTCATCTAAAACATGCAAACTATCTCGACTCGTGTAACAAAATCATCATAAGGCAAAATATACGTGAAAATCTCGTACACTTAAGCGTTGAGATGAAAAAATCTTATTCACTATGTACTTCAGACTTAAAAAGGAGTGATAATAAAATAATCTTAAAACAGCCGCAGACGGGACAAACTCGACCAAAACGTCACTGAAAAACTTATTGAGGACACGAGTTACATTCGAAAAGGAAATTTAAGAAGTTTCATCGAGCAACGAAATAGACCATTAAGCAAGATTATTAAAGAAAAATAAAAGTAATAAAACAAGTCGTGCGTATCGTGTAGAAAAGAGGATGTAGATCCCGCTTTGGAGGGAGGGCTGGGAAGGGCGGCGCGCGTTTGTACGCCCAGTCGCTAGCCGACATCCGCGGAGTTCACAGCCTGCGCTGCTACTAGCGCATCGTGGCAACTTTCAGCTTTCCGTTTCTCCGAGAGCGACGCGCGAACGTCTGAAATAAGTGAGCGTATGACAAAATGTGATTTCCTTTCTACTAAGATAGACATCAGTTTTTTAAAAATGATGTCGTTAAAAGTTACTTCCATATTTGTGACTTTTGTAATTCTACATTATTCGACCGCCGAAAAATACAAGAGCCATGGAAGTCATCAAAAAGGGGATGAAGAAAAAATACCTATTGGTAAGTAACAGACAATAAGTTAAATATTCAATTTAATAATTCAATAAAGTCTTATTTCATTATTTTGAAAATGACTATCTTATTTAGTTAGTTAACTTCGCTACTTCGATGACCATTTTAAAGTTTTTTTCTAATAAACAAGATTATTATAAAAAAATTCTTGGTATTACTAATCTCAAAAGTATTAAAATGTAAGAAAGTTCCAAATTTTAAAATTCCTACTTAATATGAAATAACTATTTGTTACTTTTCAATGTAAGCTAGCTTACACTTTTTTATACCATTTTAATAATTTTACATATATTATTAAAATGGTATAAAAAAAAGAAATCGTGGATGTAGAGACACGAGTAAATAGAATAAATAGTAATTAATGTAAACATGGATAATGTAAAAAACAAAATTTAATATTTTCCAAATTCTCTTATGTGCTTACTGTATTGTTGTGTGGCGTATACGAATATAATAATTATAAAATAAGGCATTATTGTTATTAAAAATTACAATACAATAGAATTCTCTAACGTTGACTTATTTATCTACTTTCATTATTTAAATTTGTACTTTAATGATAATGTCAAAAAATAGTAACGTATGTTGTTATGTCCGTGTGGTGACGGAGTAAGAATAAATTATTTCATCACCCATCTCATCCCATGAGTGTCGTAAAAACCGACTAACCGTAAATATTATCTTTACGAAGTAAAAAGAAGGAAATCAGAAGGAAGCAATCCGTCTGGCTAGCGTGGTATTAGAAGGCCAAGTATCCCTCCGTCACGGGGGGAAGCCCGTCCCTGCAGTGGGACATTAATGGGCTGCTATGATGCTTTGTTAGTTATGTTGGCGAAAGTAGCAAATAATTTAAGAACGCTAGCGGTACAAAACTATTAACTATTTTGTACGTAAAGCAAGTACGCATCTTTAATACACTTAATTTTTTCTTTATTTTAATTTTTTTTATAGTTTACAGCACTTTTTCTTACTTTTAAACTACTGTGTTTTATTATTATAACTAAATATATTATATTAACGGGATATTAATGATTTTATTATTATTGAGACAACTTGCGACTACGGCCAGTGCAACCTGTGCCAAACGTGAAGTAAAATAAAGGAAAAAAGCATGCGCGTTAATATCCCGTTTATACAGCACTTATTTCAACAAAGACCCGATATGGTTGTTAGGACGACTGAGGTTGCTTAAAACCAATCGATTTTTAAGCCACGTGATTGTAACTTAAAAGTTTTTATTTTGTTTCTTATACTTTGATGTTGAGAATAAATGAAAAAACATTTATATTAATATTATGAGTTTCGCGTCCGTCTTAATTATTACCTTCTCAAACAATAGTCAAACTTTGGATTGTTTAAGTAACAATGTATTTCCTTTTATAATGACTTTTGCCTTGTATTAAATCTAGCCAGGTAAAGCCACAGCGGAACATTTTCCTATTCTTCGAAACTTTATTTTAGGAGTTTCTTTTTGAAATTTATCAAGTTTTTAAAATTAAAATGTTTGTATCAATAGTTCAAATTTCAAATTAAACATGAACCGATGGACGAGGGAGACCCAGGGCCGCACAAGGTGGCAATATTTGGAGGAGGCCTATTTCCAGCAGTGGACGTAGATTGGCTGATATCATGATGATAATGATGAAATATCTAAGCATTTTGTATCAAGAGATTTCTTAATTCGATTGCCTCCGTAGTACAGCGGTAGCGTACGCAAGGTCGCGGCTTCAATATCTAAGCACAACAATAATTACTTGTAAGATCTATAAATTACATTTAGGCCACTATCGTTTCATTGCATGACCTTACCTGTCCGAGTTTGAGTTCTTTAAAGCCAAGATTACGACAACATCAGCATGGTCTTTCTGGTCCGAGGTTGAAATAGTTACTCTAGTAGAGACTCCGTTCATAGATACTATTGTTAAGATGACATCACTCCCAGCTTAGGAATATCTCTTGGTAGCAGTAACAATTAACTATTCAGCTCTTGCGTTTTCTAATCAATTTACTATTTAGCATTTTTTCTATCCATATGCAGATGGTTGGATCAATGCCATGTCTCATAGACACCTCCTCTTACTTTGTAAAACGTGCGATCAAAGGCTCCCTTTATGTCTAGATACGCCGCTAGGAATGTTTCTGGGCGTATATTGCCTTTTTTAACCGACTTCAAAAAAAGGAGGAGGTTCTCAATTCGGTTGTATTTTTTATTTATTTTTTTATTTTATTTTTTGTGTTTGTTACCTGATTTCTCGAAAACGGCTAAACCGATTTAAAAAAAATCTTTTTTGTTTGTATGAGTATGCTTTCCATTTGGTCCCATTGTCACCAGATCTGGATCTGGATGACGGGATCCCAGAGAAATCGAGGGCATCTCTTGAAAATTGTAGGGACGCATTGTGTGAAATCTTGTCATACATGTGCATCTCTGACGTCACTACCAAATAATCAAGAGTTAGAACTGGTCAGATCCTGGAGACCAGAGAGAGTCGAGGGAACTCCTCAACGGCATATAACAGCTACCTTGTGTTTGGGCTTATTTTAATTGTATTGATGAAAACTTTACACAGCTTATCACAAATATGATCTGATGATGAAGAAGATTGAGGATCGAGGGAACTCCTCAATGGTATATAGCAGCTACCTAGTGTTTGGGCTTATTTTATTCGTATTAATGAAAACTTTACACAAACATAATCTTATGATGAAGACGACTGCAGAATTTTTTTTAATACTAATCTTGGAAATTGTTATCAGCATGGTTTTTAACCGACTCCTGTTGAAGTCGGTTTTTTAATTAGAAAATTATTGTTTTGTACACCACCAGGTGAATCGCGGCTTCCGTCGCTTGATTTGTCTGGTTAGTCAGCTAATGCAAAATTTTATGCCGTAGAGGCCGATGTAATTTGACTTACATTTTTGATTTTTTTTGTAACTTTCTCAAAAGCAGAAGCAAAACTTCTAGTCATGTTTTATGCTAGTCTGTAATTAATAGTTTATTCAATTCAATATGACAAAAATGTCTAATAAAAGCTATTTCAGTAGATTATCACCTTATTATACGTAAAAACTTTTATTAGATTGTAAATCATTATTCAGCTGATAAAGCCAACAATACACAGATAGGGTTTATTTGTCTTAGTTTTCGTTCGGAAAAAAGTAGTAAAAACAATTTTAGTTAATCATTAATTTCAAATAATAAATGTTTATTGAAATAAAAAAAGTATTTTTAAAACAATGAATTTATAAAATAAATAGACCTTTTAAATATTAGAAAATCATAAGACATAAAACATAATACGAATAAGTAATGTGCTTCAATTTAAGAACGGGATAATACCTAAACAAGATCAAAGGAAACTCAGTCGCAACGTCTATAGAACTTTCTTCATATGATGAAAGCAATAAACTTAATTTAAACGGGACTCACATAACATTAAGGATGACCCTGCTTTGAAAATTCATGATATACATTTTTGATGAATTGAAACAAAGTTGGTATAAATAAGGTTTATTTTTAGAGAACGCATTACGAATCGATCAGGTAGGGACTTTTACCAAAACTATATTAATTGATCCGAAGTACATCGAGACTTATGAAAAACCTTAATTGAAGATAGCACAAATATTTTTTTTTCTTTGTTCTTTCAAACAACTGCACTAGGGATCATGCAATGTGTTGCGGGAACTTTTACAAACATTAATTTAACGAACACAAGGATCACCCAGACTCAGGACAATAATTTGTGGAACTTACAAATAGTTCTCCTGCGTGGGGATCGAACCCACAACCTTGTGCACGGCAGCCGCTGGCGCTACCGCCGCGCCACCGAGGTCGTCAAATTATTAGAATTATTAAATTAGAATTTTGAGCGAAAGGGCATTCTCGACCCTATTGCTATGAAACAAGCAACCATGATAGTGTGTATTTTATAAATAAATGTAAAGCTATGTTATATCATACTTTAAATTAATAAAAAATTAATGCAATTGCATTAAAAACTTCAGTTGCAAGAATGGAAGAGTTCCCAATTTTGCCATTTAAAAAGTAAATATTGGTTAGCAAGAATACCAGCGCTGAAATAGTGAAGTAAATGTCTGTATTTTTAGGTGATCCGTCAAAATAAGAGAGCTACAAAATAGTAAAAAATACACTGCCTTGAAATGACATAGCGAACTGCGACGCAATGGTTGTTGGTCTAAAACCCTTTGAAGAAAGTTTACTAAATAAAATAATATTTGTGAAGTGATAACCAAAAGAGCGATAGGAACCCAGCAGAGGTTCTTGTGGGTGTCTTCTCTGACATGGTCGTGTTCCAAACCGTCAGTAAACTTAGCCGTTAAGTTAGACGAGCATAATGTGATCACTATAACCTTATTTAATTTTAAGCATGCAGGCTAAAATGCAGATAAGTTCAAAAAATCAACATCAAAAAATCATTTATTCACGTAAGATATAACGATATCGCTTGTGAAAGTCGTGATAAATATGTTATAACAATACCCAGTTCTTTGTTTAAATATTAAACAGTCGTACAGTATTTATTGGTCTTAATAGGTATAAGACTTTTTCTAGCCGCTTAAAGCAACCTTGCTCTCTACTCATTCTTCAAGGCATGGAATGGATGTCTTTTCATGGACACAAAAATATAGTAGCTTCGTTCTACATCTGAGTAATAGGCTAATATACTCAAGCGAATTCGTGTCACAGACACACATTTACACTCATAACATTTAGTTCTATATGTGTTACGGTACTTGACGACCTCTGTGGCGTAGTGGTTATATAACATGACTGATACGCAGAGGTCTCGGGTTCGATTCCCGCTCAATGCAAATGTTTGTGTTCATGAACATGATTTTTTGCATTGGTCTGAGTTTTTCTATGTATAATATGTATGTATTTACAAAAAAAAGTATATAGGAACTAATATCCGTTGTTCTGTTACCCATTACACAAGCAGGTTAAGCCTAGCTTACTTTGGAAACAGATGGTGCTGTGTTGAGATGTCCGTGAATATTTCACCGTATATCACCCAAGAAAAAAATTATAAAAAAAAATCTTATCAACAGCCACCAGCATGGAATATTCATTACCGATAACTCATTTTATATTATGATCCAATGTTAACCTCCTCAAACTTAGACGGGAACTTTTCGGTGGTTTTGCGAAGAAGATTACGGGAAAACTTTTAAAATTTTCAACATCAAACATGCAAAATGCAAAGTTCAAAGTGTAGACACTTTTCTTAGAAACATAGGTGTGTAATATTAGGAAACAACCACATATAAAATCAAATTATTCAACGAAATAATTAATGAATAAGCAACCTCTAAGACTGTCTTATTTACAGAAGGGTCTTTAGAGAAATGTTATTTGACTTTCAAGAAATATAGCCCTTTGAAATATCTGGTTTTATTATATATTATAATGTTTGCAATATTTTTCAAACATTGGTCTATTTTTATTTATAATTACTTTTAAGGTTTATTCTTACATGTTTAAACATTTTAAAAATATTAAATAGACCAAAAACGTCCTATTTTAAATGTAAGCGTTTTTTCATAATAAAATAATTAATAATAAAAACGACTATAATTGTATAGTAGTGACTATAATGTTCGTAGATCAACGTCAATTATTATGTCAAACTATGAACATATTCGTCTTAACATACAATATCTTAGTTATTGTCAAGTATTAGAGCGAAATTTGAGAATGAAGAGCCTTCGGCACTCATGTAGATCAAACAATAGGCCGTCACTACAAGACAGAATTAATGATAATAAGAAAGATATTGAATAACTGTCTATGTTAAATTTATCCCCAAATCTTAATTTACTTTGAAATAGATTGAACATTACCTCACTATTAAAATCACTATATAATAAAATAATATATATACACACATCAAAAAAGTCTAAGCAACATGCATGATATTACAAATTTACCATTTATATTAATTTATTTTACCATTTATTTTAATTATAACGTTGTATTTTATTTTTAAAATAATATTTTTAGGGTTCTATGATGTAAAAATAACAGCTGTTTTCTTTATAAGTTCTTTTAATAACAGAAATTAACAATATTAGAATATACAGGTACATAAGAAAATAAACTTTTTTTTTACAAATTGAAATTTCTTAAGAAAATGAATTTATTGTGAAAGAATAGGACAATTTAATACAAAGTATGGCCTCCTCTGCTATTCAGAACTTGTCGGCAACGATTATTCATTGAATTAATGAGACTGTTTATGTCATCTTGCGGTATTCGCTCCCAATGGAATTGTAGCAAATCCTTCAGCTGTTGGGTTGTTGTCACTCCGTCCAAGTCCTTCAAAACACGTCTCTGGAGCATGTCCCATGCGTGCTCGATGGGGTTGAGGTCTGGCGATTGTGCAGGCCAGGGCAATACCTGGATGTTCTCCGTTGCCAAGTATTCACTGGTTCGCCGAGCTGTATGTGAACGCGCATTGTCATGCATTAACGTAAAATCGGAGCCAAAGGTTTGTGCAAATGGATGGACATAAGGTCTGAGAATATCCTCAACGTAATTTTCAGCGTTCATGTTTCCATTTACAAAAACGAGCTCAGTTCGCCTGTTCTTCATAATACCCGCCCATACCATAACTGTTGAGCCGCTGTATGGATGAACTTCCTGAACGCACCTGAGTCTTTCAGTATTTCCGGGTCGACGGTACACTCGCACCCTTCTTGTATCAGGCCTAAACCCGAATCGCGACTCATCGGAAAACATAATTTTATCCCATTGTTCCTGGGTCCATGTTATGCGTTCTCTACACCATTCATTTCGACGAGCGCGATTCCCGTGACGTATCGGTGGGCACCTGATAGGGCGTCGAGCTCGTAGGCCGTACTCATGCAGTCGATTTCGCACAGTTTGGGGACTTACATCAACACCACTTGAATTTTGTAGCCTCAAACTTATCTCTCGAGCGGTTAACATCGGCTGGCGTCTTGCAGTCAGTTGTATGTACCGGTCTTGCCGAGTGGTTGTACTCCTTTTACGGCCTGGATGCTGTTCAGCGGGTTCCCCTGTATTATTGTAGCGCTGCCAAAGACGACAAATAACACTTCTATGAATACCAAAATGTCGAGATACCTGAGATTGATTACTTCCCGCTTGCAACATCCCTACAGCTCTTTGCATTTCATCTGCCGTCAAATGACGTCGCTCCATGACGTAAAGAATATCTAACAATTCAATTTTGTCGCCAACTGTATTTAAATGGTTGGTAAAATTATAAAATCAAGACTAAAACGTAGCAATTAACATGCACTCAAATTCAAACAAATTCGCAGTCATTTGAATTTTATGAAAAAAAACAAAACATAATCGAAATTTTTTTTTTACAACCAGCCAGTATGTCATCAATAACAAAAAAGTTTAGTTACCTATACACTTTGAGTGAGTAAATACTTAGAAATTAATTAATATAAATGGTAAATTTGTAATATCATGCATGTTGCTTAGACTTTTTTGATGTGTGTATATAAAAGAACTTTTTAAATCACTATATTTTATTTGTAATATTAAATGTTTTTTTAACATTATTGAACATCTAAAGGTGGCGATTCGGACGGAGGACGCCGCAACGGAGACGGGACATCGAGACAGGTCTTCATCTTCCTAGCTTTAACGTTAATTATTGAAAAGGGGATTTGCATTAAGATTTAACCTTTCGAGCGTCCGACCAAATTTTGACCCTACATGTCCAACTGTTTATGCGTTTTTTATGAGAAAAATACCCGTCTCAATAAATGAAAATTTATGAATGAAAACTATAATTATATGTTATGAAACGAGTAGCACTTATTGCCATGTTATATAGCGATAAAATAATGAATAAATGAAGAAATAAAATACATACATTTCTTGCCAGGAGCTGTTTGTTATTAGCAAATTCAAAAAACAGTAACCAAAATGGCCCCGGGCGTCAACACTTTATTCTCAAAAACACACACTTTACACATTTCGACAATAAAACATTTCTAATAATTTACTTATTAACACAAGACAACACTTTAGTAACATTTAACACTACTTGAGATAATAAATCACTTTATTTACACAATTGAAACAAAATACTCCGTTATTACAATTCACTCACAAAAACCCGCGAATCACGAAGAATTCGGAAGAATAACACCTGCACTTGTTTCATTTCTTTAAAATATTTTTTTTTTGTAAATTGCCACAGTAAATATTTATTTGATCGATAGATTACGAACTATTTAAATAATTAGCATCAAACCATAGTGCATTTAGTGAATGAAACGTGAAATATTACCAATTGAATGAGCGCGGGAAATTTGGCCCTATATGTAGTGACGCGGACGGACCGGGATCATTTTGCATATGGACCGATATGTAGGGACGCGGACGTGTCACGAGTTAAGCACCGCTAAACACTTTAAAAAAATATTTACTCATTGCAAATAACTCAAACCCTTAGCTTAAGAACGCAGAAGCATAATAAAGCCTTATAAAACAATATCAAGTTATAATATTTTAATATTAAATTAAGAAATAGAAACTCTGTTCAAATTCAATATTCAATTTTGCCGACAAACTTGAGTTTGTCTAGTCTTTTAATACGTGGTTCATTTGTTGACGGATTGAGGGTACCTTAGTTTTGAAACGTCCCCTTATTCAGCTTCACTTTGGGATTGCGGTTTGGTAAAATAATACTCCTTTTGAGCCTAAATAGAAGGGCACTTTGATAATCGTGCGGGTATTATGCGGCAAACTTACTACCGGCGTTATGCATGCTATATTTATGAGTATTTTTAATTTTTCTTTTTAAATTTATAAAATATTAACTTTTACCTGTGACTTCGTCCGCATAAGTTTTTTTATCTCAATTTATTTTTTAGGTAAAATAGAAATACAATTTAAAAAAATATCTTATTTTATTAATTCAAGGAATAAACAGTAATAAATCAGTTAGTAAGATAACGTACCAATTTAGGAATTAACGTCAAAAAACTAATTAATGTGAACGTTGCCTTCTGTGTTCAGTTGGTTCAAAGAGCTTTTATATTATACTATCTGATGCCCGAGACAACGTCTGCGAATTTAAGACAATTGAAACAATATTTCTATAAATAAATTGTAACGTGTGATATTTTGATGTCATTGCATATATGGTATACTGTTTTATAGATAAACAGACAAAAATTCCAAAAATGCTAAAATGTACGAAAACGACTTTTTTACACTTTTATTCTTCACGGCACGTATTGTAAGGAGGTTCCTATATCTGGAGCCCTAACCACCAGTAACTTGGTCCTTGTACCCGATACTGGTGGGTCTACCGTTTTATATTTTTAAATGTTTTGATTTTTTTATTTATATTTAAATATGTGAATAATGTAATTAAAGAGAATAATAGTATTATTTGAATATGAAAATTAGCTGTTTAGTCCAAAATGTATCAAACGTATTGTAATATTTGATCATTTGAAATAGTCGTTTATTCTAATTGTTATCGCAAACAAACATTTTAGTTTAAACAGACACGAATTATGGAATTACCTGTCACTAATTACCTATTTATTTTAATTATGAAAATAGATGTATCATCCTATATAGTTCGTAGCACTAAATTTATTCTGTTATTTTTATATTGTTTTATATTTCTCTAGTTAAAGTGTGTAACTAATAACCATACATTTCGTGTTTGATTCTAGCCAAAAGCTAATTATAGAACACAAACATCAAGCTGATTTCAGTTTAGATAGGTACTAAATGCTTGAGTATAATATAATAATCATGATATCGAACAATTAACGTCCACTGCTAAACGTAGGGCATATACGTGTATATAACATTTTATCCATATTTCTCCGTGTGTAAGAATACAATATGACACCACCCCATCTCATCCCATGGGTGTCGTAGGAACCGACTAAGGGACTATCCGTTAATATTATCTTTACGAAATAAAAATAAGGAAAACTTGAAATTAAACCCTATAATATAATCCGTCTGGGCAGCGTGGTATTAGTAGGCCAAGTATCACTCCGCTACGGGAGTTGGTCCGTCCCTGCAGTGGGACATTAATGGGCTGGTATGATGATCCATACTTATTTAAACAATTTACTTACATACCCTTCAGTTTTTTACTTTATTTGAAACTTTAGCCAATGTAATAAGTAAAACAAATTGAATAAAACCGAGATCGTAACTTCAAGTGAAAAGTACAACGTTTTTGACTGGTGCTGAAATCAGTTAATACGCTGACCGTACAGGATTTCTACTAACTGCGACACGTGCACACGATAAATGAGCAAGGAAAGATTAATGATGCGGAAAAAGTTCGGTCTTTGGTTGTTCACTGTAACCCAGAGGATTCTATTTGCACAATAAGTTTACTTCTTGTTGTATTGATACGGCTGTTATTGAAATCAACAGTTCTCATTGAAAGGGTAGGTACTCATTTGTGGATGTTTGTTGTTTTCCTCATAGTATACTTATTAACTTATGTTCTATCGGTTTATGAAGTTTGTTGTGTGTGTGGTGATCGATTTGTCTGTATATTGATGAAGTTCTAAAAAAATAAAGGAAAACCAAACAAACGTACAGAGCCAATGCCCACAATAATCCTCTGGTCAGCCTGGTATTATTAGGCTAAGTGCACCTTCTTTCTAGGGACTTTTTTTATAGAGCTTTTACATACAATCATCATACTACTAATATTATAAATGCGAAAGTTTGTGAGGATGGATGGATGTTTGTTACTCTTTCACGCAAAAATTACTGAAAGGATTTTGATGAAACTTTAGAGTAATATAGCTTACACACTACAATAACATATAGGCTACAAAAAATAAAGTCTTTTAATCCCTAAGTCACCTTTTACGTCAATAAAGTAATGAAAAAGTTTAAAGTACTAACAATATTTAGATATTATATTTATCTAATACTATATTACAACTAATAATATTATGTTATGAAAGTTATTCTACCCAGAAACAGCAATTAATACATGGCATTTTGACTTTATTGCTATCCCAAAATATCAAAAAGGATCACATATTTTATGGCTTATATAATTATACTACCAAAGTAACGCGAAATGCCCAGGAAAATATTATCTCGTTGATAAGAATAATTAATTCAAAAGCTTGAACCCTTCAGCGAGTCGTTAATTTGTGCGTTTGACCTTTTTTTTTTCATTTTATTTACATTCAGCTGTTTTTCATGAAATGTCTATTCTTTTGTCTGGGTTTTCTGGTTATATTTTGTTTTTATTTCTATGTTTTAGTGTTCTTAGAAAGCAGCTCTAGAAGTGTAAAATATTTCGTGGTAAGTATATAAATTAAACCAAGATAAACGAATACAATAGTTTGTCTTGCTGGCCTCATCTTTTTTAAGTGGTACCTATTAACCTAAGATAAAAAAGATATTTTAACATAGACTACTGGTATCTATGTCAAAATATCTATATTATATAAATAATATAGATATAAACATATATAATCTATAGAAAATATCTTTATTATCTTAATCTTGGAAAAGTCCAAAATGCTGATTTGTAATTTATCATTAAAATATAATATTCAAATAAAAGAAAAAATGTTACTTGAAACTTTCTAATATTGAAATTTAAAAACAAAGATCTTTGAAAAAAATAAAAATATTATCCATCCATCCATATCAGTGTCCAGGGGAGGGGACGTCCATAGGCTCCCTCCTAAAGCTTCCACTCTGCGCGGTCTTGTGCGGTGGACCGACGACCTGGTTAGGACGGCGGGAAGCCGATGGATGAGGGAGGCACAAAATATTATAATTAAAAAAAAAATACAATCTACATTTTTGTTATAAAAATACCATCAATCAATCAATGACTTAGTTTATATCGCAGTCCACTGCATGACATAGTCCTCTCCCAACACGCGCCACAGAACTCGGTCCTAAAAAGACCATGCTATAATATTTATACATCAAAATATTAAGTATATTCAGAAAGCATAATAAGCGTTTCCTTAATCTAACCTCAATATACTTAAGAATAATGAAGCTTTTAGTAAGTGTGGTATTGAAACAATCGATTGAACCAAACTACTAGACGCTGTAAGTTGGAAGCCAAACTTCTCAATACAACAGTGACAAGTCTCATTGAAGTCAAAATACTAGTGGCATTTAATAAATTACTGTTTTGGTTGCAAGCCAGACTTTGTTTTAAAAACAAAACATAATTTGGTAACATTGCAAGTATGGCTTGTAATAACGCTGGCCGCAAATTCGGATATGGGTTGTGTAGTTTTTATCCGTTAGCTAAGTTGGTTTTATCAGTGGTCACAATGAAGCAAATCTATACTTAATATTATAAATAGGTAAAGTTTTTGTGTTTGTGACGTTGTAGGGGGTAATCTGTGGATTTACTGAACCGATTTTAAAAATTCTTTCTGTGTTGAATAGTCCATTTATTGGGGAGTGTCATAGACTTTATAGTATCACGCTATGACTAATAGGAGTGGAGCAGTAATGAAATATAATTAAAAAAGGGACGCATTTTTATCGCCGCCCGACGTAGTGGGCACGGGTCAGCTAGTATTTAATATTTTTATAAGAAACATTACAAAGGGTGTACGACATCAAATTGAATCTGATAATATTATGGGAATTACGATATCCTTATAGAAATAGATACTAATATAGGTAATAAATTTTAGAAGAAGATTTTTTATCTACTTTTAGCATAGTTATGTGATCACAGGAGTCAAGCACAGGCTTGAAGGAGTTATATAGATCATTCTTTGTGCACGTTGCATCTACTACCCTTTAATTTTTGCTTCGCTTAGGTATAGTAACGGTTTTACACCCGAATACAAACATTTGCCTATTATGTAAAACACAATATAATTTATACGATCCAAATTTGTAATTTAAATCAAACAAACATTTAAAATTTTCATCAAAGGTTTATTATTCTATTTATACATTGTCCCAAAAATTTATTTAACGAAGAAAGAATTTTATTTTTTGTATAAAAATATTCATTGTATGATCAATAATACCATATACATTGTTTGTCTATTCGTAAGATATTATATTAGCGTTGGAAAAATGCCGACATAGAGAGAAAATTGCCGTGACGTCGTTATGACACACGTATCTTTAACGCGAACCTTTATTCGCCGTAGCGTTATGTTTAATAACTAGATATAAACTTATACAAAATACAATGGCAAATAAGAGGAAAAACTTTTTTTTTGTAATGAAGGATATTTTGCGTGCTTGGTTTAATTATGTCGACTCGTCCCAATTAATATGCAAAGTAATCATTTGCTTCAAAATATTGTTGCATTTATTATAAATGCATGCAATGAATTATGAAAATATGTAATTTACATTATCCTTACATGGGGTAACGCTTGTAGAAATTGTCGCCGAAATTTTTTTTAAACGATTCGGGCTAAACTTACGCTTTAAGCGGTTTAATGTTACAAAGGTCGGACAAAATTAAAAGTATAATTAGAATATTATAAAAGACGTAGAAATATGAAAAAAGTTTCTATTACTTCTAACATTTTAATAAACATTAGTACTACAAATAATATAATAATTTGCAATATACGTGCCTAAGAAAGTTCCTGCTTGAGTGAACTAAGTAGCTATGCTAAGATGAAGCCAAAGAAAGCCAATATTGGTTACACTACTCCTGTAATTATTAACTGCATCTGAATAATGTACAAATGTCAAAGATTAACTGATGTAAAGTTCATTTAATTAAGGTATGAAGCAAGGCAGGTTGCAAGAAGCCACAGAAAGATTTTGCCATCTGGTGCAAGTTAAATTACTTCACTGTGATTATACTATCGCACTATTAATTTATTCTTCTTGTGGTGACGGAGTAAGAATACAATATGTCACCACCCCATCTCATCCCATGGGTGTCGTAAAAACCGATTAAGGGACTATCCGTGAATGTTATCTTTACGAAATAAGAAGATGGAAAACTTGAAATTAAACCCTATACCAATCCGTCTGGCTAGTGTGGTATTAGTAGGCCAAGTATCTCTCCGTCCCGGGAGGAGGCACGTCCCTGCAGTAGGACATTAATGGGCTGTCATGATGATGATGATGACTATTAATTTTGTGACTTTGAGAGCGTTCTCTTTAAACTTGAAAACAGAAACGAGTCTTATTGAAGGTGTATAAATGTAATAAGAATAACTAATTTACGTAAGTAACTTGTCTAGCAAGAAGAATATAGAGGACAACATATAGAAGTCAATTCCATCAAATAGTTGTGATCTCTTTACTAGAGTGCACCCACTTGGGAGTAATTTGCCGACAAACAGGCACGGACAATGTTTCTCTTATGTATTAGTGAGGATCGACCCTTATTACATGGCTGTGGCTATTAAGATCTCGTGCTGGCCCGATAATCCTATCCACTCACGAAGTCTGTACTACCCTCTTCGCTTTTACATAGGATGTGTCCCACCGGGCAGATATAGAGTGTGTAACAAAATACCGTTTACAACCTGCGACGTTCGTAATCAGTATCGGATTACTAGTTGTTTACTTTTTGCTGTATCGAATAATTTGTAATAGTTTCGGTATTGTTAAATCGACTACAAAATACATGGAGGATACATTTTTTGGAATTACCTCATATCCTCATCCTTTGGAGACGTATTCCATGTAAGGTAATATTTAATATTACCAAAATAGGTCAAGTAATTTTTGTTTTTAAGTCATAAAAAATGGATGTATAAAAAATATCCCAGTAAACGAAATTGGTTATTATTCGTTCTAATTTAGATATATTTTTATACTTAGAAAATTATATTCATTTATTAACAGATCTCCGTGTGGTGACGGAGTAAGAAAACCAATGTCACACACCATCTCATCCCGTGGGTTTCGTAAAAACCGACTAAGGGACTACCCGTGAATATTATCTTTACGAAATAAAAAGAAGGAAAACTTGAAATAAAACCCTATACCAATCCGTCTTGCCAGCGTAGTATCAGTAGGCCTAGTATACCTCCGTCATGGGAGGAGGCCCGTCCCTGCAGTGGGAC
This sequence comes from Schrankia costaestrigalis, assembly GCA_905475405.1. Classification (NCBI taxonomy): domain Eukaryota; kingdom Metazoa; phylum Arthropoda; class Insecta; order Lepidoptera; family Erebidae; genus Schrankia; species Schrankia costaestrigalis. The sequence goes on along the minus strand of FR997825.1, from coordinate 17,650,055 downwards.
ATTAATGGGCTGTTATGATGATTGATAGGTATTAATTTTATTGCTGGAATCAAACCTCCTCTAAATATTTCCACCTTGCGCCGTTATGTGCCAAATGAATAAATTAAACGTACTGATACAAAGCAAAATGATGGCAAGACGTCTTTTCTAGTCTATGCCACATTCTCAATTCACGGTAACGAGAGGATTACAAGGCGCGACGCCATCGGTACCTGCTAGCCTTTTGAATGAACTTTATATAATTTTGAACCTAATACCACGTATGTTTAAAGACTATGATATTTTGTAGCCGAGTCACATAACACCAGCAAATAAGTGACACGTTCTATTGACAAGCGGTAAGTCTTAACGATAAAATAGAGCGTTATTATACGGCGAGACGTGTAACCGTCATGCTCCATTATTCAGTTGGCTCACTATATTTTTTCTGTCATAATATTTTCTTATAAATAATAGGTATTATCGTTTTAGATGGAAGTCGAAGTATTGAACCAAATGATGGAAATTCTAATCTTAAAACATATAACACAAAGTTTTTCAGTTTTCTATTTGAATTGTTGTTCATTTTAGTTTGTAGTAGATATCGTATCTATTTTTTGTTAATGGTTTGAGTATTTATGTAGTAACAGAACTTTAGCATATTTAAAAATGACATTGGAGATTAAAAACATCATCATCATGTCAGCCAATTGACGTCCACTCCTGAACATATTAGGCCTTCTTCAAGTATTGCCACTTTGTGCGGTTCTGCGCCTCCATTATCTATCGGTTTCCAGCCGTCCTAACTAGGTCGTCAGTCCACCGTGCGAAGGGTCTCCCCATCCTCCGTGTATAATTAAAACTATTAAAATAAAATTGTTGCAAGCACACTTGTCGCGATTATTATAAATAATTAATATGACTATTATAATAGTAAATAAGGCAATACTAAACCTGATGGATATATGGATATACGTATACAGTCTAAAACGTCGCCATCATTGCCGGTCTAGCCAAATGCTTGTTTCCTCTATCCTTTCAAGGCTTATTAATCGCCACTGGGTATGTAGGTAGACTTAGCAATAACATAATTTAAGTCTAACAATATTATTATTTAAGATTTTTATAATACACATGGTTTTAAAAAGGCATGCATCTTCATAAAAAGAAAAATATACCAACTCCAAGTGAAAAGTATGAAATACCAACCATATTACAAAATAAGGAAATTCAAAGGCCGTAATATAAATTCTGATGCTATAAATAATGTAGTGAGGAATATTTCAAGGAATACGCACACACCTGATCTTTTATTTTTACTGTTCCCCTGGCTAACGTAAGATATACTCATAATACTAAATGTCATGAAGTATCAAAGTGTCTCCGTGTGGTGACGGAGTAAGAATAGAAGTCACCACCTCATCCCAACTCACATGTATCGTTAAAACTGACTAACGGACTATCCGTGAATATTATCTTTACGAAATAAAAAGAAGGAAAGCTTGAAATTAAACCCTATAGCAATCCGTCTGGCCAGCGTAGTATTAGCAGGCCAAGTATCCCTTCGTCACGGGAGGAGGCCCGTCCCTGCATTGGGACATTAATGGGCTGTTATGATGATCAAAGTAACAATACACAGCAGATGTTTTGTGAAAACTGCAATGTTCAACTTTTCGATCATTTCTGCACTTTATGCGATTATTTCATTTAGTGTTTCTGTTAAGGTTTCTTGTTTGTATTAGTTTATTTTGAAGTCATAATGCTTTCAGTATTAATTAATATAAACGAATGTTTTATTTGGTTCAAAGAGAGTAGAAAGATTTTAAACGTTTACTAGAACAATCCCAATTCCCAATGACGTTAACATAACAAAACTTTTGAAAGTTGTTAAGGTAATGAAGTTCTTGTCACGTTATTCCTGTTTTCGGTTTTATGAAAGCAACTTACGCACTTAGAATAAAATTTTATTCCACTTTGGAAATATAACCAAAGCACATTTTTCCAAAGTAATTTAAGGATTGCATAAAGTTCGGTCCCGTGCGGAGCCATCCAACACACAGCAATCAAAATTTGGTGATTCTACCCGCATAGAAAGATAAAAATTTAATTTAATTTTAAAATATGTTTTTATTTTACTATAGTGTTCATTTGCAAGAAGATGAGACCTTAACATTAATTCATTCACATTATTTACTCACACAGCTGATCTTTTATTTCGTCTGTCCGTGTAGTGACGGAGTAAGAATACAATATGTCACCACCCCATCTCATCCCATGGGTGTCGTAAAAACCGACTAAGGGACTAACCGTAAATATTATCTTTACGAAGTAAAACTTGAAATTAAACCCTATACCAATCCGTCCGGCCATCGTGGTATTGGTAGGTCAAGTATCCCTCCGTCGCGTGAGGAGGCCCGTCCTTGCATACGCAAGTCCCAGTCCAAGCAAGGGTCTATAAATAGTGCTACGTGGACGCTAAGTCAACAGGTTGTAAATATATTGATAAACCTAAAAGCCTTGTAAAAGTAAAATTAATAAAATGAAGTGTTTGACTTGTCTCGGGATCGAACTCGTGAGCTCTGTAGATCAAAAGTAACTTATTTAAAAATAATCATTCATAACTACTAAACGTACTCCCTTTTTAAAGGTCGGCAACGCATCATCTGTGATTCCTCTGGTGTTGCGGGTGTCCATGGGCGGCTGTGATCACTTACCACCAGGTGACCTGCTGCCTCGTTTGCCTCCCATTATATAAATTTAAAACCGGTCAAGTGCGAGTCTGACTCGCGCACCGAGGGTTCCGTACAAACCTATTTGCCAAATTGTGATAACGTCAGGACTCAGCTGTTTAAATACTATTTTTCCCGCCAAAATTCAATGACGGCACGACTCAGCTCTATTAATAAATATTTTCCCGCCAAAATACTATGACGTCACAACTTATCTGTCAAAAATTCTGTGACGTCACGACTTATCTGTCAAAAATTCAATGACGTCACGACACAACTGTCAAAAAATGTTTTCCCGCCAAAATATTGTGACTTCACGACTCACCTGTCAAAAATTATATGACGTCACGTCCCATCTGTGACAGATGTCAAAAGTGACAGCTGTCAAAGTGACGGGTGTGACATATGACATCACTACTCATCTGTCAAAAATTCTGTTACGTCACGATTTATCTGTCAAAAATGCAATGACGTCACGACACAACTGTCAAAAAATGTTTTCCCGCCAAAATTCCGTGACGTCACAACTCATCTGTCAAAAATTCAATGACGTCACGACACAACTGTCAAAAGTGACAGCTGTCACTTTGACAGCTGTCAAAATTCTATGACGTCACTGGTCACGTGACTCAGCTTTCCCGCCAAAATTCTATGAAATCAAAATATAATGTGATTGAAGTAAAAATTTAAGGTTTTCGGAATTTTTCCATTACATGTACTACAAGACCTTGCTCCATGCCAAATTTCAAGTTTGTAGGTAGACTGGAAGTACCCTGTAGGTTTTTGCCCTTACCCCTCTAAATTTTGCGACAAAAACGGCTATATCTCTTGATTGCGTTGGATTAGCAGTTTGAATTTTTTACAGCACTAAGAGGCAACAAGCCTTAGTATTTGGTGAAAATTTCAGCTTGATAACTCCACGCGTTCCTGAGATAAATGGTCTTGACAGACAGACGGACAGACGGACAGACGGACAACAAAGTGATCCTATAAGGGTTCCGTTTTTTCAAAACTGGTACGGAACCCTAAAAATAACAAAAATAAACAAGGTGATTATCTAGAATTTTTATTTCTGTCGGAGGGAAAAAAGTATTCTATAGGCTTTAATACTTAAAATATTTAAATCACTTTCAGCGTAATACCCAATTAACTAAGTAAAGTTTCACTAGCTGCAAATAAAAGCGTTTGGAAAGTAAATCCTTTTCATGCAAACTGGACAATCCAGAAGAGATTAGTAAAGTTTGGCCGAGGTATCTTAATTAATTCCTTAGAAACTGATTCTATTGACCTATTGAAAAGGTGACGTAAGTCCGTTTCTTGCCAGTTCAATGGTCACGAGTTGATTTAATATTAGTTGAATAATGTGATAGTTACAAATGATATTGAAAGAAATAAAATAAAATATTTTCTCTTTTTTTTTTCTATAAAGCTTTAAAAGTAATGATAATAAAAAGCATAAGATTTTTAATAGGTACTAGGGAAAACATTTACGATTTTAAGTAAAATAAAATTAAATGAGCAGATCGAAAAGCTTTGTAGGAATCAACACCTTTTGACCATTGATGACATCTGTGGCGTAGTGGTTATATAACATGACTGCTACGCTGAGGTCTCGGGTTCGATTCCCGCTCAATACAAATCTTTGTGTGCATGAACATGATTGTTTGCATTGGTCTGGGTGTTTTCTATGTATAATATGTATGTATTTACAAAAAAAAGTATCTAAGTATGTTTATCCGTTGTCTAGTACCCATAGCTCAAGCTTTGCTTAGTTTGGAGCAAGGTGGCGTTGTGTAAATGTGTAAGGAATATTTATATTTACATACCACCCTATCTCACCCCAATCACATAGGCCGACAAAATGTTAGAATCGCAGATTGTATTTACGAAAACTAAAGAAAGCAATCGTTCTTAAGACTTTGTACCTGTTCGTCTACACAACGTGTATTAGTTAGCTAAGTTTCAACCAAGAAATTTGCTTTATCTGTTGGAAAAGCTCTACTCGTCCAGTAACAAGTAATTAAGTACCTTTTTACAAAAGATTTTGTTTTACTTCTTCAGACCTCGCAGATTAAAAGAACTTGCGTTCTAATCATTGACGTGGGAACTACAGCAAGTGGGCAAAAATATATTTACCCTTTGTTGTTGCTGAAATTTTCTCATACTTATCCACGTGGGTCATATAACAAATTATGTAGATGTTTGTATAACAACATACAAATTACTTGACAGCTAATTCAATTGATACGTCAATCAAATCAATGTAGATTAAATGAATTAATTTGCATAATTATTTGCATGATTTAATCTATTAAAATTTATTATTATTCAATAATTTGCATAAAGCTGAGAACTAAGAGTCTAAGTACTAAGCTCTCGTTAAAATTTTAAGTTATTCATAACATTTAGCTTTTTTATTTTTAAGCTAAAAACATGACGCTATTCTTTTTATGGATATATTGGTGTTAGCATTTTCCCTAATTTACAGCGTAGTGAACTTAAAAGAATACAAAATTATTTTTCCGCGTGAATAGACTTGCGAGCGAAGGCTCGCATATAACATTGATCAGTTTATTTCAACGGAAGACTTGCATTTCAAATTTATTTTAATACCGAAATACACCTGTTACCATCCGTTTGAAAGTACTAATGAGTTTTGTAGAGGTTCTCCTATTGACGTATCGATATGGTACAGTAACAATCTCTTTAATTAAATTTAACGGCAATGTATACATAATGTGTGAGGAGACACCGTTTACAATACACGTAATCTGTAGGCTTGAGCTAGAACGAGCCCGTATGCCATTATTGTGATTTAGAATGCGGCTGTTCTCAGAATGCGAGCCAATAAATTAGATCTCAATCAGGCCGTAACCGCCATTTGTTATTCGTACTTCACGTACGTGTAGGACACAATGCTTTTATTCCATACGTCATAAATATACGTGGATGCGTTACTTTGAAACAATCCTGTTATAGAAATACTCGATGCAGACTAGTCGAGATACTTTATGCAACTGCTCGGAACAAGTATGTTGTACTGTTTTGTATGTAAGTTTATGTTAAAGTTATATATTGTAGCGTTAGCAAAGGCAATGTGAACTGATAGGAAAAGTATTTTATATGTTTTAGATATTATATTATTAGAACTATATTGTTTTACAATTTAAATTCGTATGCAACTTGAATAAAAATATGCAAATTTAAATTAAATTTAAAGAAAGAGTCTCACTTTTAAAGAGCACAACAAGTGTGAGAATAAAATTCGATATCACTTTTCCTTCGTAATACTTCATGAAAATTATGAATGGGTGTCGTCGTCGGCAGCGAAGGAGCTTGGGTTAGGAGATGGCTTCTATTGTTTATGCATGAAGTTATTATTTACGAGCAAACAACGCCTCGACCCAACACTGTAGAAGCAACGCATGCCGGTCACTATTATGTTCTCTATATCTGAGTTCTATCTTAGAACTTATAAGGCTACTATATTTTTTATGGGATAATAGAATACCAAATTGAGCAATATTTTATACGAGCTGGTGTATGCCATCTTGTCTGCGTATTTTAGACAATTCAATCAAATAGCCTATCGCAGTCCACTGTTGGACATAGGCTTCTCCAACACGTTGCACATAACACGGTTCTACGCCTTCCGCATCCAGTTCGATCTAGACACCTTTTTGTGGTCATTGGTCCACCTAGCTGAGGGGCGTCGTACCCTACGTTTTCCGAGTATTGTACTTCTAATATAGTATTTTTTTATTTAATTTTTTATTTTTATAGAAAAGCTAGTAATTTTATTCACTTAATATATTTATAAATTGTAACCTACGTAGGTATTATACCGATTTATAAATTTTTCCGATTACTTATATTGATATGTATGACTTAATAATATTAGATTCAATATGTTACATAATGATATCGACTTTTTTTTTTCAAAATGAACCAAAATTGAAAAGAAATATTTTTCATTAAAAAAAGTTCACCCACTTAATAATCCCAATAAACAAATTCAAAGTAACGTCAATAAAATGCTGTTACCCAAAACAAAACTACTAATGCAATTAACAGTTTCACTTAATACCACGTAGCTATAAATAACAGAACAACGAATAACCAAAATAACTTGAGCTTTCACTGCAAAATAGATGAACACAAATTACGAGTCCTTATTTATTAGATGGAAGTTTCAGGTAAAAGGCAACGATACATAAAGTTTAGGAATAATCCGATACTCTACAGTTGATATCTAAATGTATCCTGCTCACAGAAGCAACCTGAAATACATTGACACGGAAACAATTTCCTCATATTTTGATACTACTTAGATGGACCGCACTTTCATGCTTCATTTGTTTGTAACTTGATGACGTCATAAAATTAAAGTAAAAAGGTACTAACGAGTCTAACATAACGATTGAGGATCTGTCTTGACATTAAGGATCTGGCTAATAACCCTAAGATGCAGATGGAACTATGCTGGTCTTGTAAAAAAAGTAACCACATTGGCGCAGTGGTCTAGTAAGAACCTGCCTTCTACGTGATCCAAATTGCTGCCCCAACCTAGATATACTACATATAATCCCCTAACTCATAAACGCCCCTTAAATTTAATCACTGTTTAGCGAGATTTTTCTAAGTAAAATCGTATGAATTTAAACTAATCAGTTGATTAAAATTTAAGAGGCGTTTATGAGTAAGAGGTAAATGTTTATAAAAATCCCCAGGACAAATAGCTTAATTGCTAGTGCGGCAATTGTCTTCACAAACGAGTTTTTAAAAGAACAAACTATCAGATTGCAGTTTTTAACTTATTATTGACAATGCATAAGGTTTAAAAAGTTATTATCATAATTATGAGGATATTTACTTTAACATAACTTTAGATATCTAAACTGCTGACCAAAAATACTTGTTACTACTTTAATCGCCAGTTAAGCTTTACGTCATTCAAATTAACACTGAATGAGGAAACTAGTTAAGAACTCAAATAAGCTATCTAGCTTTAAACCTCTTACAGACTATAAATTCCACTTAGCATAATATTGAAAACTTTGTTTATATTCACTTTCTTTCTCATTCAAACATTAAAAGCTGACAAGATAATGGCAGTAAGAAGAAATCTTTTATGAAATAAAAGAACATTTTCCGACCCGTGTCTGTAATTTGTCTATTCGGCTTTTTATTTAGTAGTTGGTATTACTAATTTGTTTCTGTTTAACTTACGTGATTCTTACTTCTTAATCGCCCATGTCCCACTGCAGGAACGGGCAGTGACGAAGGGATACTTGGCGTTCTAATACCACACTGGCCAGACGGATTGGTATAGGGTTTAATTTCAAGTTTTCCTTCGTTTGTTTTTTTATTTCGTAAAGATTATACTCACGTATAGTCCCTTAGTCGGTTTTTACGACATCCATGGGATAAGATGGGGTGATGACATATTGTATTCTTACTTCGTCACCACACGGGGAACTTACGTGATTACTTGTACGATAATTTTTGTTTTTGAATCGGAAGCAGAAGTTCTAGGCTTTACTTTATTTCTTCAGTATTATATAATGTTGTTTAGAACATAGAAAAGAGCACGAAATTGTTGTATAGATTTGCTGTTATTCTTAGTTCATCAATTTTAAAAGTAACATGTAGTAGTTGTTAAAGACAACAACCACACATGCTACATAATACTAAACCTCTCTGTTACTGCTTTAAGTTGAAACTATAATGACTGACAAATTATATAAAATGGGGTTATTATTTATTATTAGTTTTCTAAGTAGTAAGCCAAGTATCCTCCCGTCATGGGGGGAGGTCCGTCCCTGCAGTGGGGCATGAATGATGATGATGATGATTAGTTTTCTACTTACTTAATACATATTTAACTTAACCGTAACTTTCTGACATGTAACTAAAATATCTATCAAAATATACAGCGCATAAGAAAACGCAGTAGAAATTGCACCTAACAAGACATGTGACATGGCAAACAATATACGTTGGAAGAGCTTTGCTCTGCTGCAAACAAATTTACTTAAAAGGCGAAATGAAATACGAACATCTAATTTTGTTACTTAAGAAAAAGATCTAAAATGCTAACTGATTTTCTTACTTTAGCAAAAGCTTGGAAATAAAAATAAATGCTTAAAATATAAATACCCTTTTATGACTAGTTAATAATTTATTTGTTTATGAAAATATCAAAAATTTTTCCCTTTATAAACAGTGAGTTATAAAAGTAAATGCTTAATTAAAAACCTTATTGCGTAAAAAGGGATCTAAAAAGTTGTTCAGTAGTCTAAAAGAAAGCTGGTTTTTTATTTCAAAACATTGTCAAGATCATAGAAGCAAGAAACCTCTGAATAAAACTACTTCAAGAACCTTGATTACACCACTCCGTGGACCCAAGACTTGAACTTTTTATTAAATGACTTCTTTAATAACAGTTTTAAGTATTATTTTTTGTATTGCGAAAATTAAATATTTAAATAATTCCTTCACGAGTATATTATATTAAGCTGGAAATTAAAAAAAAAGATTGATGTAATAACGGAAAAAAAACACAACAGCATCATTTTACAATCATTATAATATTAAACTAGCTGACCCGTGCCCACTTCGTTAGGAGGCGAAAAAAACGCGTCCGTTTTTTTAAATATATTTCGTTACTGCTCCACTTCTATTAGTCATAGCGTGATACTATATAGCCTATGACACTTCCTGATAAATGGACTATTCAACACAGACATAATTTTTAAACCGGTTTATTAGATCCAGAGATTACCCCCTACAACGTCACAAACACACAAACTTTACCTCTTTATAATATTATTATAGTAAATAGTAATAGTATAGATTTAAAAAAAAATTAAGTTTATAATTTTAGATACGAGAAAAACCTATTATCTTATTCCTAAACTTTCTAGTACTACTTAATTCATCTACGTATTTGTTGGTCAAAGAATTTTCAATCAATAGACGAAGAACCACCATCCAGTGGAATTTTATAAAGCTGCTATGTATTATGAATACAACCTATAATTTCATAAACTACCGGACTAAATTTACTAATACAGTACGCTGCGAGTTTGAAGTAAGGGAACCTTAACACAGGTAAACTTTAGTAATCTGCTACGTTTGAAGGCGTACGCCTATTTAATCTTTGTTCAGAGTTTAAGCGTATATTTAAACTTTGTTGGTACGTAAATATAACTTAATTTTGTATGACATCGTTTTCGTTATCATTTTCCATTTTTTTTGTAACTACCTTGAAAACATTTTCTCAGTTTGGGATTTCACTTGTAACAAGTTCAATTTTTCTCATTAAGTCCAATGCTTATCCAAAGAACAACAACGTCTTGCGACCAATAAAGAATAAATTTAGACAGTTGTTTTGACACGGCTACGGCATATGGTTTCGCCTGCAATGCTTCTTCCGTAAATATTGTCCTATGAGCCAAGCCAAACTATGAGCCATGATTGCTTGGGCACCCAGCATATCTGCCGAACTATGCCAGAAAAATATTAATCGGCCTAAAAATATAAATAAGGGTTGGTTGTGTAAATACCTACAATTCAAAAAGGTACGAGTTACCTTAAAGGTATTTTAGCGAACATTCTGTACATCATTATCATCATCATATTAGCCAATCAACGTCGACTGCTGGACATAGGCCTCCTCCAAGTATTGCCACCTTGTGCGGTCCTGTGCCTCCCTCATCCATCGGTTTCTCGGCGTACATACTGTACGTTTTGATATAATTACTCAGAGGACATTTTGACTACATGGTGCATGTATCGGACGTTTATACAAAGGTGTCTAGACTTTAAATATAATAACTGATGTTTGAATTTTGGCAGGACCAATAACAAGATTAATTTAAACATGAAAATATATATTTTATCGTATAACGTGTTAAAAATCTAGTCATATTCTAAACCTGCGATTGAGGTTACATGTCGTAGCTTATTTTGTACTGTTCATTTTAATGCAATCTTGGAAACCACAAAATTTCCTAACATTAATTTATATATTATCGACCTATTGCCAATTATTATTCACAAATAAATGTCGTTAGACTTTGACCTTTGTTGACAGAATCTGCCGTTTTCAGAATCTGCCATTTAACGAAAAAAGCGTTCCTAGAAAATCTAAAACAACATTCATATTAAGTCATCATAACAGCCCATTAATGTGCAGGGATGGGCCTCCTTCAGTGACGAAGGGATACTTAGCCTACTAATACCACACTGGGCAAACGGATTGGTATAGGGTTTAATTTCAAGTTTTCCTTCTTTTTATTACGTAAAGATAATACTCACGGATAGTCCCTTAGTCGGTTTATACGACACCCATGGCATGAAATGGGGTAGACGGGGTAGTAGGGTACACACTGTATTCTTACTCCCTTACTCCATCACCACCCGGAGAGTCATATTAAGTGATTACGTGAAATTCCCTGACAACAGTAGACTTAGGCCGTCGATTAATTGATAAATACAAGTAAAATAATAATAGTAATACAAGTATGTACATTTATAAATGACAGACACGTCGTACTCCTAATATTGGTCATAGTTGATAATACCGTTAAAAATGAGGTATCGATACCTTCATCATACTATGGTAACGTTACTTGTAGAGGTAACGTTAAGCTAGGTATCGGTAATTGGGTGGACTTTTACCGGTAAAATGACTTATCGCTACCGATGATTTACCGGTAAGAAGTAACAATACTGTTAGTCAAAGTTTGCTAACGTTACCATAGAAACACCGTTAATTGTCATTATAACTCTTTCCACTATAATAATCTATATAATAAAACTGTATAAAAGTCGTTTTAGTACATTAAAAATTTATTAAAAATAAATAGCCAGGGTATTAAAAGACAACCAATAGAACCCATTTTTGGAATTTTTGTCTGTTTATCTGTATAATGTGTTCTAAGTTGTTTGAGCATTAAGTAAAAAGTACGAAACCAATGTATTAGATTTTTACACACAACGAGTGAACGTTACTTGAAGTTATATTTAGTTTTTGTTTCATTGCAATCGGTTAAATATCTTTTAATAGACGGCTATTAAAAGATATTTGAATTTAATTAATTAATATTAAACAGCGCCATCTTTCGAACTTAGACTGGACTACATCAAGAGTTAAACTGCGTGCTGTATTTTTAAATGTAAATAAATACAAATACAAATAACCTTTATTTGTTAATCACAGGTACAAAACATGTTACAAAAATAAATAGTCTTTATCTGTTTTGCTAATACTGGCGTATAAACATCAATTTTTAAAGTTAAACTATATAATAAATATATAGTTTAACTTTAAAAATATATATACATATATTTATTTATTTATTTATTTAGTCATGTTAACACGGTTTTGCACCAATTACATTAACAGATAATTATTCTTAATACAAGTATATAAACAACATAAATACAATATTAGATTAATCACAAATAACAATCAGAATGTAGAAAAACAATAAATTCAAATTATAATAGTAACAATAACGTACATACAGACTAGCGTATTGCCGATTAACTATAGTGTATCTTTCATATTTTCGCATAAAATAAGGAAAACACTCTTAATTGTAATAGTTTTGTCTGCAAACAAATCACGGTCAGGGTAGGCTTCCATGACTCCGTTGAACGCGGCCAAGGTACGCGGAATGGGTGACGAGGCACGGGATACCGTGCGGCTCGTTGGTACGGCTAGCAGACGATGTCTCCTGATGCGGAGGTAATTATTAGGAGCATAGAGACAAATCAGCTCATTGTGAAGATCAGGAGCATCTGTTGCCCCTCGAACAACATTTAACATGATTGTAAGCTGGTAATACGCTCTTCTAGTTTCTAGCATATTGTATCCAAGACATCCTACTAGATATTTTGTGGGGTACATATATGGATAATATCCGAGAGCAATTTTATTTTGAAACCGTAACATTGCCTTTTGAGCCTATATATATACTAGCTGTAAAACGCGACTTTGTCCGCGATTAAATCTGAAATGAAATTAAAAAATCTTGTATAATTCATACAAAGTTTATTCATCATCATCATATCAGCCAATCGACGTCAACTACTGAACATATCCCTTCTCCAAGTATTGTCACCTTATGCGGTCCTGTGCCTCCCTCATCCATCGGCTTCCAGCCGTCCACACCAGCGCTTTTCGGTACGCGGTCGCCATTCCAGAAACTTTCTGCCCAAACAGCTGTCGGTTCTCCGCGCTATGCTCTGCTTGTAGCTACTTTAACCGGTTATGTCGGTTACTTTGGTTCTCTTGCGAATCCCCTGAATGACCATGAGCCTTCTGAGTAGGCCCATTGGTCAGGCTACAACATAGCTCTCTCCATTGTCCTCTGGAGTGACCATGATCCTTCTGCGTAGGTCAGGCTACAACAGAGCTCTCTCCAATGCCCCTGAATGACCATGAGCTTTCTGAGGAGTAGGCCCATAGGTCAGGCTACAACATAGCTCTCTCCATTGCCCTCTGGAGTGACCATGAGCCTTTTGAGTAGGTCCATAGATCAGGCTTCAACAGAGCTCTCTCCATTGTCCTCTGGAGTGACCATGATCCTTCTGCGTAGGTCAGGCTACAACAGAGCTCTCTCCAATGCCCCTGAATGACCATGAGCTTTCTGAGGAGTAGGCCCATAGGTCAGGCTACAACATAGCTCTCTCCATTGCCCTCTGGAGTGACCATGAGCCTTTTGAGTAGGTCCATAGATCAGGTTTATGGGCTTACTCAGAAGAATCATGGTCACTCAGAGGGCATTGGAGAAGGCATAATATGTACAGCAGTTGACGTCGATTGGCTGATATGATAATGATGAATAAATTTTGTTTGAATTATACAAGTTTTTTTTTATTCGATTTCAAATTTAATCGCGGACAAAGTCGCGTTTTACAGCTAGTATATATATATATATATATATATATATATATATATATATAATTATATTTATATTAAAAAGCACAATTATTCCCAACCGTACTTACTTTTGTAAAAAAAAGAATTCGTACTATCTATAATTTGTGAAAATGAGGCATAAGTACGGAAAATTAAGAATTGGTAAAATTAAGAATGTTGATAAAGAAGTATTCGTCCATAAAATAATTTGTAAAATTACACACGTGGAAAATTAAGAATTAGAAAGACAATAGTTGAGTCGGACCCTAGGTATTTTATTTAACTGGTTATGCATCTAATAATAATAGGATCTCTTTGATGAAAGAAATTATAACGAAACTTTTTACTGGCAAGCTATACTAATTGTCATGAATGACATAAATAAGAGATATTATTGAAGTTTCCAACAAAAAAAAAATTTAGTAATATTCGACGACGGTCGGCTCTCTGTCAAACCTCCCCTCCGTCAACCCAACAATTATAACACACTTATATAATTATTTAATACATAATAATAAATAGAAATATAATAGACAACATAATAAGTTGCACGTTTTTTTTTTTATAAAATCATTTTACACATTATTGCTATTTGTCAACATTGAAAAAATACAAAACTGACAATAAACTATAGAAATACAATCACAAATTATTAAATTATTGTTCAATGTGTTTGTGATTATTTTATTAAGTAATTAAAAAATACTGCATGTAGTTTATCTATAGATAATAATATAGTCCAGTCTAAGTTTAATCAAATATGTTTTGCTAGAATATAGTAAAAAGGTGTTAGGTACAATAAATTTATTTCAGCATTTTTTTTTTACAAAAGACATATCTTACACTAGCGGGGGCCTTTAAAAATATAAATTTAATGGACACAAAGAACATCCAGACTAAGGACAATAGTATGTCATAAGTCGATGACGGACGTCATAGAATTTTTGACAAAACGGACGTGACGTCATACAATTTAGGCAGGAAAAATTTTTTTTGATAGCTTCGTCGTGACTTAGTAGAATTTTGACAGATTATTGGTGACGTCATAGATTTTTGACAGCTAATCGTGACGTCATCGCATTTTGGCGGGAAAATAAATAAGTTTGTACGGAACCCTCGGTGCGCGAGTCAGACTCGCATTTGACCGGTTTAATTTTTTATGGAACCACATTGAAAGATATCCCTATCCAACAAAGAAAAAATCATCAAAATCGAACCTCACTGTAAAAAGTTATGCGTGATTATACAAAAAAAAAACATACGCAATTATTATTATTATGTTTCTCTTTTCCATAATACTCGGGTCTATTGGAGACCCGGTTCTTTGGAAGGCATACATCGGGCCGAAACCAAGACGAAGAGGCCCTTTTAGAGATATTTAATCTGGTAATGGATACACAGGGCAGATACCATCTCTGAACGCAGAGATGGTATCAGTTTTATTATTATTATTTTTATATTTAATATTTTTTTTTATGAAGAATAATCATTATGACTTTAAATTATATGAGAAAAATTTACGGAGATCCGATGATATGAGTTGAAATGTTATGTAAGAAGAAGCGCTCCCTGTTGTGTGATATTGAACCTAATAGTTTTATGACATGCAACTAAAATAACTCTAGAGGTGATAAAGCCATTTAATTGTCGACTATACATTTTTTTCGTAAACGAAGTCGCGGGTTACAGCTTGTATTGAATAATAATAGTAGAAAACAAAATAAAAAAAAAATAAAAAACACAAAAAGTATAATCCGTTCCTCAGGATCGTACCAGAAATGTTTTCTTTTCAGCCAAGCTCTATACAAGCAAAGCTATCGTGTTGACAACAGTTTTGGTCAAATTGTCAATCTAGTATTACGCTTTGACTTTTGTATTCAGTCATAATCACTCACTACAACTACACTGAAACTCGACCGCATAAAATATGAGCGACGCAGCGGGCGACGTTGCCGTTCAGTCATGCGCGGCTCCCGTATACTGCACGAGTTGGCAACATCGCTGGTAGGTACCTGTAAAAGTGTCGATACTTTTACCGTTAGATTGTTATCGCTACTAAATTAAATTCTATACCAAAGTAGCACTAGTAACGTTACTAGGTTACCTTTATGTAAATAACGTCACTTAACGATACTTATGCTGTGAATTTGGTACCGTTACCAAGCCCTGATAGAGACAATACAGTAATTAAAAACTAAAATGAAAACTTAGTCAGAAAATATCACAAACGAACTCAAACAAACAAAACTCCGTAATACACTCTCTGTATGCTTATACTCGTAAGTAAAACAATGGAAGAATCTTTGACAAATTAAATTTCACAATCTAATAAACATCAATACGTATTAAGGTAAAAATCCCACTGACAGAGTACAACCACGAGCTTGATTAAATGAAATGGGCACCTGTATGTTGCTTCAACACTGAGTCTAACGTGTTATTTGATTGTGTAGTCATTGCCACACACCAATCAACTATTTAGGGAAACCCTACACGAACAAGTTCGGTGTTTAATATGGTACAAACTGTGTTCAACGAGCTAGGATGATCATTTTAGTTTTGTTTTGCTTAGTTAAGTGCATTTTAATTGGGATTCACAAATTGAATAGTTACTTGTGGCCATTTTAAAGAGGTTAATCCATATTAGTATTATAAATGGGAAAGTGTGTGTCTGTTTGTCTTTTTGCAGTCGAGCGAAGCCGCGGGCAAAAGCTAGTTATGAAATAGACAATCTGGTTTCCGAGACTTCGTCTGTGCAGGATTATTATTTTGATTAGCTTTTATTCAATCGTAGAAATACCAAACATCAGTTTATTATTTATTTTAAAAATAAATAAATCTATACTTTCAAAGTTTTGCCCTTATTATAATAGAGGTAATACAGTTTGACTTACTGATCTTTGATTCATTTTGTAAAACATTTTGCTTGTATTCGTGCAGTATAAAATAAAAATAATATCCGTTATTAAAACCTTTCACATAAGAATGTGACAAACAACGCTGACAACCAATTTATGAAAATGAAAATGAAATGAAAATAATTTATTTGCATTAAAACACGGTATTTAAAGATGGTACAATACAGTATACATAGTTCATACATGTTTAGCTAAGTACAATAGAATGCAAATATTTAAAATGTTTTAGGTTCCATTAATTCCTTAACACTATAAAAATTATGCTCCATTAACCAAGTCCACAGACTAATTGAAAATAATTTTACATTTAATAATTTGATAAAATTAGGTACTTTATTATAAATTCGTACACACATTGCTAAGCAGTTCTTATTATATTTGGTGGACCTTGGAATGTCTTTTAAAACAAGTCTAAATTGATCTCGTTGATTTCGACAGCATACATCCTTTGCGGTCATAAAATATTCATTATGCTTACGTACAAACATACAAACTTCGTAAATATAAAGCGATGGTAAAGGTAACAAGCCATATCTTTGAAATATGTAAGTACAAATGCATTCTAATAGTACAAATGCATTCTAATATTCTTAGAAATGTGCCTATGAATGCAGAACGTTATAACTCCAGTGAAACCGAGAAGAGCGTTGACAAATAAACGAATTTATTCAAGTAGAGTACTCGCACGAAATTTCAACATTTGATACCGGTTTCAAACACAATAGCTTCAATTTATTTTATTATGTTTTATATTCTGCTGTAAAAATTGCTAACATAAAGTTTAGTTTTAATTTTTCACGTTATTTTCCTCTTGTTTTTTGAAAATTATTATTCCGCTGAGCGTTAAATTAACTTCGTATATTGCGAGCTCACACGCAGAATAATAAAGTTTCGCTATGTGGTATAATCTCAGTTAGCACGCGTTGACTGATTGCTAGTCTATCCGATTCAGCTGCTTCTGTAATAACAATTAAACATTCTGCATTATGTTAGAAGTGTTAATGTTTTATAAGGGAAAATTTGCTAGCTACGTTTGGACTTTATGTGAAAGTTCATGTTCATTTAATCTTCTAAATTTTTTAATCATACCTACTTAATTACAAAACTAATTTAAAATAAATTCTTTGTTTTAAATTAGTTTTATAATTATTAACTTTATAAGTACAAAAAATATTTAGAAAAATAAATGTGTTAAGTAATGATAAAATAAAGTTGTATCTAAGGTACCGTAAAATGTAGTTAAAAGTCATAGATGAATTAAATAAAACCACCCCTAACTAGAGGAGAATAAAAGATTTCGAATAACTATAATATTATGAGTTAAAATATTGTAAGCAAAAATTAGGATCTGAGGTAGAACGTATGCTATTATAATGCGCCAAGTTAATGTTTTCAGTGTGGTGACGGAGTAAAAATACAATATGTCATCACCCCATCTCATCCCATGGGTGTCGTAAAAACCGTGAATATTATCTTAACGAAATAAAAAGAAGGAAAACTAGAAACCCTATACCAATCCGTTTGGCCAGCGTGGTATTAGTAGGGTAAGTATCCCTCCGTCACAGGAGGAGGCCCGTCCCTGCAGTAGGACATTAATATGCTGTTTTGATGATGATGAAGTTAATGCAAACCACACGATATAACATTAAAACCATTTCCGTTAATATTAGTACATAGATGCACTACTATTCTAGAAATCCTCTCGGTCTAAAGCCAACAAGCTTACATTTTAGAATAGTATTCTCTAAGTTTAATTGCGGTTTATTGATCTTCACCCATCTGCTAATCTGCAATCGCTTTCGCGTATTATAATAAATTGAATCGATGGATTTGATCTAACATTATTGTTATAGTCAATTCCTGTAATCCGAATGCTTCGTCTATTAACTTCATATTGTCTTTGTTAGATCGATCTTGAAAATTTAAGGGGAATAACGACTTAAATGGCACAATGTAGTATTATACGAAATATTTCTTAAATAACTACTTCTGTGGAGTAGTAGTTGCTGTTTAAAGATATAATTTAAAATTAAATACAAATTAAAAATTGTGGTAGATCATCGTACACATGAAATTCGTATACCTACATGAACATGGCTTATAGGTTTTTTATTACTCGTTATACAAGCTCTACTTAGTTTCAAAATCGATAGTATTATAGGAAGAAAAAAACTACCTTTCAGAAAATCTATGTGAAAGTAATAGCAGAATAATTGAGACGGTAATTATAATGCTGTTTCTGATTTACTATGCATCGAGTCTATTTGAGACCCAGACCTCAGGGTAGCATGTATCAAGACAAAGCCAAGACGTAGATGTCCTTTAACAGATATTTAACCTAGTTAAGGATATACAATCTAGATACTCTCTCTAAACATACAACATACATACATGTAGGTTTCCTCCAGGTATTGTTAAACAACTCTACATTGAAGATGGAATACTAAAATAATTTGGTTATCCTTGTGAATATTGGTTAGACAAGCTATGAGAGGCGACTATGCGAATGCTTGTAATGACAACCTGTAGGTTAATTATCGAAACATACAAACAAATTTAACTTAATTTTTTTAAATTTAATTTTTAATTATAATTTTTAATTAATTCAAAGTGGTATTCTTGTCGGGTAAAGAAAAAGTTAAAATTAAGTTAAATGGCAAAAAAGAGTTAAATAACAAAGTTGCCAGTTTACGGTTTACAATTTAAAAGATTGGAAATTTTAATAGATTTTCTAACACTCCATAATAATATACAGAAATAAAACATTAATATATAAATCAACTAAATTAAATAAC
Organism: Schrankia costaestrigalis; assembly: GCA_905475405.1. Classification (NCBI taxonomy): domain Eukaryota; kingdom Metazoa; phylum Arthropoda; class Insecta; order Lepidoptera; family Erebidae; genus Schrankia; species Schrankia costaestrigalis. Next base: position 17,630,701 of record FR997825.1, on the reverse strand, counting down.
TAAATTAAAATATTTTAAGTTCCGTTAACTTCTATTCTAAGAAAACAAAATATGAAAATCAGGGTCTTTGAATGTAATAATGCGATATCCCTAACTTGTTTTTCCCGCTTGTTTCGCTTCCCTCGCGCACGCGCACTGCCGCTCCTAAAATAAACGCAAAGGTTTTGACGTTTCTTAATGACAAGAATACTCATTTTAGCGCGAAAATTACAACTGTCACTTTAAAATTACAGAATAGTTACAGTACGATTACAAAATTAAAAAAAAAAATTAAATTATAAATACAAGAATACCTATTGTGTCACAATTTGACAACTAAAAGTTAAATTAACTTTATTTTTAACGTTTTTAAGGAACGAGAACTGACATGCAGATTCAATATTGTAAAAGGACGGCCTGGAATTCAAATTCTGAATAACAAACTACAATAATGTCAAACAAGCTAAAACAAAACACTACTAAAAGAACACTAGTAAATAAAAAAAATACTAAATCGCTGGTACAACTTTCCATCGCAAAGTGAAACTAGGAAGTGTTAACTTTTTACTGTACCTAAGAGTACTTAATTAAACAGTTACCTAAAGTACTCTGGCTCTTTTGCTTTATTGGTCGTAAATTTACGTTCTATTTGTTTTATTGATCTTTAACAGACAAATTAAAAACAATTGATTTCAGTGATTTTGCTTTAGATGTTTGATGCTCTTGGCTATTGTTTTGTAAACAAAATTTTAATTAATGAGAAGGCCTAGTTACATGAAGGCTTAGCTATCAATGTTTATGTGGGATAAGAAAAAACTAGTTTATCAAGTTCTTTAAATAGAATAGAATAGAATATTTATTGTGATAAAATTACAAATAACTTACAAAAAGTATCTTAAAAGTACAATCATACAAAATAAATCTTAAATTAACATTCGCATCTGCCTGAACTAGGTTATTTAACCTGTGTGTCAGGTCTTTGCCTTACGCGTCACAGAAATTGATGAATCAGTTTATAAGTAATTACAATAAAATGTTCAATTATTTAATGAGTAATAAATAAAACTATTATACAACTTATTGCTAAAGTGTGCAAAAACAAAGCTAGGTCACGTAACAACTCGAATCAGTTGTTCGGTTTCGTGATAATTAAGTGTTTTTAAATAATCTAGTAAAGTTATGCTACAATTCCTATGATTTACATTGTATATGCCTAATAATTTGTTTAATTTATTATACAAATAAGGGCCCAAATACAAATAAAATCTCTTAACATATGCATGCCAGGTAGTTGGCATAGTACACACTATGTCTTTTCTCCTTTTATTTGTGGGCACAGGACTATACACATAAGCTCAGTATGTTGTAATAGAATAGTGTTTTGAATAAATAATTGACGGACAGTGAGAACCTTACAAGAAGCGTATAGTTGATGTATAGGAAATAAAATTGGTATAAAAGTAGCTACCTTCAGTACTGCTCTTTGAGCACGCTCTAAGGGTAACATGATTGATTGAGCGGCACCACCCCATGAAGTTATACAGTAGTCAATTATGGACTGACACAATGCTAAATACACTTGTTTTATAAGTTTATAATCAGTTACATTACGAAGATATTTAAAGATATAAATTAGTTTACGCACTCTAGTACATAGTGAGCCTATATGATTAGAAAAATTTAAATTATTGTCAAGCGTGATACCTAAATATTGTATGTGGTCTGTTTTAACTAGAGTAGGGCAAGTGCATGCAAAGTCAGCACGAGTTTTACATCTATGTACATGAATGTTTAAGTTAGTGTTAGATATTATGTTAGTTTCCCTCATTGTAAACGTAATATATTTAGTTTTCTCTGCATTTCACTCCAACCACAATTCACTCTTTCAGGAATCATTTAAAAAAACATCTAATAGATGGTCAGGTAAAAATGAGTAATGTGAACATGAATTATTCATTAATATAGGCTGTGATCGTTTTAGTCTACAGGGTATTCCTTGTCATTGTTTGGTGTATACAGTCATGGTTAGTCATGTTGGCCTTACTGGCTGATGTCTACAAACTTCAGCCATAGGCATTTCTCTGTGTGTATTTGGGTATAAATAAAATATATACAGGTACGTTTATGTGGTGGTAAATTAATTATTTATCTGTTGAGTGTCTTTTATTGGTGTATTTATATGTATCCTGTGTATGTGTTGGTTTATATGTGTATGTGTGCTTTGTGTGCCTGTGCTGTGCCCAGCACATGGTCAGCAATTGGCCCGCTAACGTCTGCGTCTGCACCTAAGCGATACATTTTAATGTAAATTTTTTTCAAGTATGAGATATTTATAAAGTACGTGAGAAATAAAAATTTAAAAAATCTTAAAAAAAGTAGTGTACCTCCGGTCCACTCCGTGTACATTATGAATCGTAATAAATGTTTAAATTTAACTAACGCAGTAAACGAATAAATTAGATTTATTGGTACTGCATTAATTGTATCTGTCAATGACTTGATTAAATATTATACTTAGTTCAATTGTTGGTGAAACTAATTCTATCGAAATGAAAGTAATCCGCTCTGTTATCTTTTACGACATTTGATTCATTCTGTTATTAAATTTCACAAAAGACATACTTTTGCATTATAAAGTAATAATTGTTTATGTTACTAACACTTTTTTTGCACTTGTCCGACAATCTCAATTTTTTTTTTAATTTAATTTAAGTTAAGATATCATGTTATTTGTATTTAAAATGGGCTGGCATCCATATGTCAAAATCATGGCTACAGCTGAAAATCAGCGCCAGGTATCATCGCCTGGCTTTATGCTGAGCTGGTTCCCTTTTTGTCGCAGGTTTAAGACACATTTGCCATTTTTTTTGTTACTTATATACATACAATAATATATTTTTGTATAACTATAGACAACTTAATATTAAGATATGTAATTCTTGTAATTATGTAAATTGGGTTGAATTCTATTTGTGTATAGTGTCTACTGTGTCAAATAAAGTTTATTTTCTTTCTTTCTTTCTTTCTTTCATTTAGGGTTAGTAAATTTTGATTAAGCCAATTACATACCGTATTAAATCCAAGCTGTGCATAACTATAGACTTCTTCCCGCGATTCACCCGAGGCCAGAATGACGGTGTCATCGGCATAGCGACACCAACAATTTATACTACGCTAACTTGAATTTTGGAAAATTCGTTTTTTACGCTAAAGTGTTTAAAATATGCTATTTTATTTGTAATAAAAAAATCATGAAGTAATATACAAAAATAAAGAAGTTACAAATTTTATACAACGCTAAGTACAGGTAATTTTTACAATCGCTCGGTTTAGTTTACGCTAACTTCACTTGTCGAATTATAAGATGGAAGTGCGCGGTTTGAAACACTTTATTAGTATAATGCTAATTAATAGAGCTATTGTTACAAGTTAGTCTAAATATTAATAGTGTTAGTATATTTTTACAAAAATGACACGAAAACGAGCTAAATATTTAGTGAAATTTACCAAAAAGGGAAAATATTCATTATGGAGTTTTCATAAAAAGGATGAGATTCCGCTTTATACTGCTAATAAAACTAAGTTTAATGTGCTATTAAATATTATATTGTATGGTAAAGTATATAACATATAGATTATAGAATTAACATTATTATTTTGTAAGTTTCAGCCGCTTTGCTTAAAGTTCGTGTAACACTACGCAAATTTTACTTAGCGTAATGTAGCCCGATCGGATTTCGTTCTTCGATTGGCCATGCACTAGTTAGCGACTGTATATTTTTTATTATTTTTCGTATAAAACTATGTTAAATACTATATAGACAGCATATTTGACATTTTTAAATGAAGCTTAAGTTTAAATGAATGCATAATATATTTTAGAGTAAGCAATGTAACGCAATAAAAATCACACTTGTTTAGTACTGTGACCGCCCGTAATACACTACGCTGACTACTAGTTAGACGTGTGTAGTGCGTAAAATAATATTGTGAAATTAGGGGTACATACGGCTAACTTGCACTAAATTAAAAAATATACACAATTAAGGAAAAATATAAATATGAAATAACTACAAATAAATCAAATATTAATCCTACAAAATTTCAAATCAATATCCTTATTAATAAAAAAGTTATCACGTTTTTCCCTTTAAACGCGTCTACTGTAAAGTTCACTTTTATGAGTTAGCGTAGTGTAAATTGTTGGTGTCGATAGGATATTACTATACTATTTTTGAGTGTAATACCACAAAGATCGTTAATGTATATGGTGAAGAGTGTGGGGCCCAAAATACTACCTTGGGGCACTGAAAAACAGCCTGTTTTTGATTCAGAACTTACATGCGGTCCTAGTTTAACTGTTTGAAATCGTTCACTCAGATAGTCAGTGAAAAGCTGTAGCTGTGTTCCCCTGATCCCTATTTTTTCTCTAATAATAATAAAATCTAATAATAAAATTGAAATAAAATTCTGGACAGAGGAGGTATACGCTTTCCCACAGAGGCATTCAAATATTTGAACAACTATTCTACGAGTATTTTACATTGATCATTTTAATTCACACACACAGAAAGTATTCTGTTTTTTAAATAATTGACTACAGACTATTTAAGCGAACCACTGATATATTTTCTCTCCAGTCCAACTAACCTCAGCGCCAATTAAAGTCTGCACCTTTTTTTCCGATCGCCGCTGCAAGCTGGAAGTAATTAAAAATTGTTAAACCTACTTGCCGACTTACTTTGAACATGATAACGTTGTTATATGAAAACTAGTTAATAAGGTTTATCCAAGTTTTCATAAGTTTAACTTTGAAAATAAAGTTAAAACATTTTATTTTGCTTTTATAAGATTCTAGTCTTTAATCTTCGGAATTATTTTTTTGACTGATTAATATAAATTAGTAAGGAAATGGATTTTAACGGTACCTTGGTCGTAGATTTAAACGATTTTATCAAAGCATATTTTGGTTCGCAAAGTCTTACACTAAAGAGATTATGAAATGTCAACAATTTATATTTACAAAATTACGAAATAATATTTCATAAGTTCAGTTTCATTATTTACAAAAGTCATTTACCTACGTAGTTAGTTTACAATTTAAATGTTCGTTTTAGAATTGATAGCTTTTTTTATATAAAACACGGCAATATGACTATATCGAACCTGATGAAAAGCGCGAGCACATTCCACAAATGAAACCAACGGATAGATGTCTTAAAATAACTTCAATCCGTCATCATCATCTTGCCGGTTTGGCCAAATCCTTCTTCACACTGCGTTTGAAGGATCGTTTAAAGGAGCTACAGTATTTTTATGCTTTTTAATAATCAGCTATAGTAAAGATGCTAAAAATAATAAATCATGTTCCTGTTGTGCCTAGAATGTCGATTTTCCAGTAACCCACACTACGTAACACTAAGTAGATTATTTGATACTCTTTATTTATTTCATTAAGCCCTTTGTAACCCTTGGCAACCTCTTCCTATTATAAACTGTACATATTTTTAATCTGTTTCAAGAAAACATTTCCAAGAAATCTTAGTATAAAAAGTAGCCATACTATAGTCTTTATCAGACAGGAAAGGTACGGTGACATTTGATCTTTTCCATGTTACATAATTTACTTTTGTAGAATTTAAAAATAAAAGCTATCAATTTATGAATCCGACTGATAAAAATTAAAAATATTATTTAGACGTTTAAATACAATTAAATTATATGAAATATTTGTTTTATTCCATCTTCAACCCTAATATGTAAAATAAAAACATATAAATTTTAAAATCGTAAATCGACTCGGAACGAATTTCAATAGAGATTGACACAATAAAATTGTTAAAATCGAATGGTTTTTTATAAAAGTCTATTAAATCGAATATTTTTTTTTTTATAATCATAGAAATTAATATAATAATTTCAGCTGTCTTATAACTCAATATTAGTTTTTACGAGGATAGGCCGCAAGTTTTTTTTTGGCGGGATTCGTACGTCATAGCGATAAAATCTTGATGATGTCATTATTAAAAGAGGCCTGTAACCTATGACCATGTAACTGCCGATGATTGGAAAAAACAAAAATCTAATACTTCATGACTGTGAGAGGAAGAGACATCAAATTAGACAATTTAGTAGATTTTCACTTATTATGTCATGTAAGTGACGAATCAAGTAATTCATCAAGATGTTCATCAGCTGAATCACGCATTGATTCGGCATAGTTAATAAATATTTAAAAAAAGATTAGTTTCTTATTTTGTACCCATAATCGATTTATTCTTGTTTGTCAATTATATCGGTTAGATATAGAATCGGTATTTTTAAAAACGATTTTAGTGTTACTACATCTCTAGTAATGACAAATACTAAACGTCACCGTACCCATAAGATCTGAAATACAGTATAAAAATATCGCTTCCCTATAGTTATCACATCATCATCATATCAGCAAATTAACGTCCACTGCTGAACATAAGCCTCCTCCAAATAACCTTGCGCAAATTAAAATATAATTAAAATAAAATGTCAAGCGGAAGTTAGTTGCGAATAAATTTCACAGGTTCAATAAACAGTTAGAGTTATTAACATAAAACATTTCGTTGACAGATCCCGAGTCCTTATTTTATACTCTGTAGAAAAGAACATCGTGATTACGTGAGATGATATAAAATAAGCTCCCATGAGCGTTATTATTAATGTCGGATACAATTTCTTCCAAGCCCGCTTAGAGGAGTAATTATTATGCATTACGTTCTCGCAGTGTTTCGTTGTGTCATCTGCATTTATCGTCGCCTGAATGCTTATTTGCTCAACCGACCATTTTAACGAATTTCACTTTTTAATGCAGTTTTATTAAGGATCAAATTGCGCTTCGATTGGTATATAATACTTGCTGTTTGGACTTTAAATACATGATTTAAAAGGAATTTAAGTTTTTTTAAACTAACACAAGAGAATTAAAACTTCATGCTTAATTGCTCAAAGTCCGTAGAGAAACACCAAACGTGCATCCAAGCATCGATTGCGTGCTTAAGTATTCAACCTCCTCACAGGTAACCAATCACGACATCGCATTTTGATGACGCATACGCCGCCATCATTAATTTCTTATGTGACGAAGCTGGTGCTCGCACGCATTTAAGTAAAAATTAACGCCAAATATAGATAAAAAGTATTAATTTTAATAGAAAACAGTACCTAAAAAGTCCGTAACGAAATGTAAGTCGGAAAATATAGCCACAACTATAGAAAAGAATCGGTAAGTTGCATTTTTGTTAACATTTCTTTGTAGATTATCACTGCGTATCGTTAACTTATAGTACAGGATGTTTAAATTTAATTCTTATAATTTCAGATTTAATTATATCAAAAGTTAAATCAAAGAATTCCTTATGAAAACATAAAGAATCGTCAAAAAAGGGTCAATTTGCTTATTTAAAATGCCTTATTGTATGGTTTTTTGTCAAAATATACCTGCCACTACCATATTTGCTAATTGTTAAATGAGTAAATTTCTTACCATTATAAGTTTTGTGTTTACGTACCTACGCTTTGTGTTCGCAATGATGTTAGATGCTAGATAAGTAGATTAATACTATTTTTTACTCGCCATTGATCCACTCACATTGTATCTAATTTATTTTATTACGTCCGTTGCTTTGCATTTTCTTCCCTATTTTGGATAAGAAATTCAGAACTAATAACGCCGTTGAGGGATAAATAGCCGATAAATCAAAGAATTCCTTATGAAAACATAAAGAATCGTCAAAAAAGGGTCAATTTGCTTGAAAAAATAAATCAATTAGTCTCAGTATATTAATAATTTTTATACGTACCTATAGGTATGATATTATCACCGTTTTATTTTCTATTTAGGTATGTTGTTTTTATTGTACATATTTAAATGAAGAAGTGGAGTCACGGTAATACCATAGTTTTATTTTATGTTAACATTACAACGAATCAAGAATCTGACCAAACAAGAATCCGACGAATAAGAACTAATTCAAATCAGACACTAACCAAAAAGAAAATAAAATATATTAGAAGTACCTACAAATATATTATGAAAGCTGACGACAAAACCTTTATGGAAGCTCTAATTAAAAAGGTTTTGACAGGATCAGACAACATACACAATACCAGGCGAAGTAAACGATCTTGTATCGGTACAAAAACAAAAAAAAAACAAAAAAATAGTCTTATGTATTTTACATATTAAACAGTATTTTTTTTTAAATTCTGTGTTTTTTTTATTAATAAATAGCAAGTTGACTACTTAGTTTATCTTTTTTTTTTATCACGATACCCAAACATACTGTGTTTGGTTATAGAGCACTTAAGTACTAAATATATTTGAATGCAAAATGCTCAACCTCCACTCCAGTAGTGGTCTATCTCCAGTTGCAAAACTATTTATGTGTTTATTTGCTCAACCTCCATAAAAAATAGTGAAAATAAACAAAACTGTTTGACTTTTTAATGATTATTTATAATATATCATATCATATACACATTAACTATTTTTTTAATATAATACTTTTATAAAATCATATTATTTGCTTAAACTAATCAATTAAACGTCTCTGGTGTAAAATGTTGAAAATGGAGGTTGGCCACTTAAGTATTCGTGCGACGTTATGAAGATTTATTATAACTACAAACTTATTGTACCCGAAAACGGCAACGGTCGCCTCCTTAAGTTTAATACGAAATAATGTTCCTGATAAAATAACTTTAAACTAAGTAAAATATTGCACAAGTTGAAGATACGCTCTGCTTATTACGCTATAAAGTCTTATGAAATATTATTTGTTACATTTTACAAATTTTTAAAGCCTCTAAACAAAATTATGTGTTCTTTATCCGTATAACAGTTAGTTATGGCTTAATATAATACAAAAGTTATGACTATATTAGTTTTCTGTAAGAAGCTATAGTTTTGAATGTCTGTTAATAATTTATATTTACGATTCTTATTATCGTCATCATCGTATCTTAACAGACGTCCACTGGTGTACATAAGATTGCACCTATGTTTATACTTAAAGCGTTCCTGTGCCGCTGTTACCTTGTGATGGGCTCACCCACTCTGCGCCGTCTAGTACGCGATTACCATTCCAGAACCTTTTTGCCCTAGCATTCCACCGTCACTTTATATTATACAAGGAGTCCTTAGCGCTGTATGAACGATTTTTTTAGTTTTCATTACTTAGATTAAATAGCAGTGTTAGTGTATCTAATGTTTTATATTTAAAGCACCGCTTTACGATGTGTTGATCATGATAACAAGCATCTAGACAGCACAACATCTTAGTAAATACATCCTCTTTAAGGAAGCATAGGTATACACCTAAAATGCATCCCGTCTTCTCAGCGTGTTAATTCAGGTAAAATGTTAAGTAAAAGAATTTAAGATTTAAAACTAAAGTTTTTTATAGCATTTTAGTTCGTATTAACCTCTTATTTAATATTAGGTATAAATGTATATTGTTTAATTTTAAAATTATTTATTTTTCATATGTTTATCTGTTCTATCCTACTCAAGGGCAAAGGCCTCCCTTTCGATCCTCGTGACTTCTAAAAATAATTACATTTGATTATAATATTGGTAACCCTTGCTTTATTCGTATACCTAATGGCAGCTTGCCGTGTTTTTGATTATTCGTGTGCATAAACAGAATTGCTCTTTGCTAGTTGTAATTGATATCCGCAATTAAATATAATAATATACTGCTATAAAAGTCTTTACTTATTACCAATACCAAGAGGGTTCGATTCCCGCTCAATGCAAATCTTTGTGTCCATGAACAGGATTGTTTGCATTGGTCTGGGTGTTTTCTATTTATAATATGTATGTATACAGAAAAAAAAGTATTTAAGTATGTTTATCCGTTGTCTAGTACCCATAGTAGAAACTACGCTTATTTTGAGACTAGATGGCTCTGTGTGAATGTGTGAGGAATATATTTATTATTGTACAAAAAGAACAATTCTGTGGCAACAAACACAGAACAAATATTTCTTATAAAAATGTAAGTATTTACGAAACTTTTTTGTCACAAAGGTTGTATACCTTAAATTTTATAGAGATTTCCTATAAAAAAGTTTTTGAGTTCTATTTTTCGTTGTTCCTATTTGCAGTAAAAATTTACAAGCATAACGAGTAATGTCACTGTATATTATAAAGAAAACATATTGTTTTTTTTCTGATTCGAATAAGGGTGTAAAATAAAGAATCAATTAGGGTTGTACCAACAATTATTATAAATTTAACAAAAATTAATTGAATCTATTAAATCACTCGTAGAAAAAAATAAGACTATCTATTAATGAATCTAGAAAAAGACGAAGTAAGAATACAATATGTCACCACCCCATCTCATTCCATGGGTGTCGTAAAAACCGAACAAAGGACTATCCGTGAATATGATCTTTAAGAAGTAAAAATAAGGAAAACTTGAAATAAAACCCTATACTAATCCGTCTGACCAGCGTAGTATTAGTAGGCCAAGGATCCCTCTGTCACGGGAGTAGGCCCGTCCCTGCAGTGGGACATTAATGGGCTGTTATGATGATGATGATGATGATTAAAACGTCTGCTTAAGTCTCATCGCATGCAGGTCGCAGGCAGGATTGCGACTATAAATCCCTTCTTACCTTCTTTTACTTATGACATATGAAAATGTAGGTCATATTGAAATAACTAAATAAAACACAATTAAAAATTAAACTAAGTAAACAATATAATAAAAATCTTCCTCAAGGAACATTTTGGTAAAACTTCACTAATCTTGAAAAGTGAAAACAATATTTCCACCTCTCAAAAAATTTACTACAATCGTTAAATCCCCTGCCGCGTAAGGTCATTAAGTCGATAACCTCTCATAGCTCACCATAGTAGGCGGTTTTTTGGTGATATAGAACAGGCGAAGTTGATAAAGGAAGAGTAATGTACTTTAATCCATCAAGTACATAACATACAGTTCTAAAGACAAGAATGTGAAAGTGGGAGACGACGTAAGATTTTATTCTACTGTCACTCGTAGAACAACAATAAGTCACTGGCCTACCCTGAGTCACAATATCACGTAAGTTTCACTTACCCAAAGTTAAGGACAATGTAATGTTACTATGTATGTTGTAAGACAATCTTTTTTCAGTTACTTTAATTTAGTTATTCAGTGGTGTTAGACATCTGATTTCTACCGATGATACCTCTGTGGCGCAGTCGGTATATTACATGGCTGCTACGCAGAGGTCTCGGCTTCGATTCCCGCTCAATGCAAATCTTTGTGTGCAAGAACATGATTATTTGCATTGGTCTGAGTGTTTTTTTTATGTATAACTAGCTGCTGTGCCCGCGACTTCGTTCGCGTGGCGGATATTACTTACTTCGCAATTCGATTTAATAATGAAAAATCGTTTTTTAAACCTTATAACAAACAGATATACACGAATTGTAAAATTAACGAACGAACCAAAACCTTTTCAAAAACAGATCTTTACAAAGACAGATCTATGAAGACTGTGTTTAAACTTATACTGAAAGACATGAGCGAACGTCATTCTTTCAAGTAAAATCGTAATACCGCGATACTGAAAATGACGTCACAGGCACAATGCCATCTGTTGTCAAATTTGTAAGTTAAAATAAATGACATCGCTTATTTCATCATAACAGCCCATTAATGTCTCACTGCAAGGACGGGCTTCCTCCCGTGACGGAGGGATACTTGGCCTACTAATACCACGTTGGCCAGTCGGATTGGTATAGGGTTTAATTTCAAGTTTTCTTTCATTTTTATTTCGTAAAGATAATATTCACCGATAGTCCCTTAGTCTGTTTTACGCCACCCATGGGATGAGATGGGGAGGTGACATATTGTATTCTTGCTCCGTCACCACACGGATAATCGCTAATTAATTATGAATGAATACATTTGCACGCCACGTTACGGTGCGGCAGAATTACCTGCCTCGGTGGCGCGGCGGTCGCATTATGGCTAACGCAGACCTAGACGGCATGGCAAAGTATTTTAATTTTTATTAATGGAAATTCAACCGTACTGTTACAGAAATACGACATAAATTGCTATGCTTTAAAATGATGCCGCGGCATTGAAAGGGATTTTTCAATGCCGCGGACGTTTGCCATGACGTCCAGGTCTGCGTTAGCCATTACATGGCTGGCGTGCATGAGGTCGCGGGTTCGATTCCCATGGAGGACAATTGTGATACACAAACTATTGTCCTTAGTCTGGATGTTCTTTGTGTCCGTTAAATTGATATTTTTAAAGGCTAGTGTGAAGACTTATAATTGATGTTACACATACGATTCATGGTTAATTTTATTAACATTTAAAAGGAATAACTTATTAATAGCACTTAATAATAAAATAGTTATAGATTATTTAAAAATTATTTATTTTATGATTACTACTGGTAACGCCATCTCGTGAACAAAAGAAACGAAATTTAAATTCATTCAACATTGAACGAAATCCATTTTTCATGACCCCTGATTTGTATTGGACTGTTCTAATAAAGAGATCTAGCGATATCTCGAGTATTACTTATCCGATTCCGATTGTTTTATTATAGTATAGATAGATACCTACTTTAAACTTAATACCTAAAAACTACGTATCTATGTATTTTAATATCTAAAGCGCGCTTATTCCGAGAAGAGTCAATAAGAACCACGTCCGTTCGCATTAAGAGTCAATGTGAATGAAATTATATAGATGCAACGGTTGGCCGTTTCGGACGTTAAACAAAAATCAACCGTACAGCCGTACTCATACTGGCGCGGCGACATTTGGAAATTTTCTTTCATCTAAATCTTGTGTGTTTATAAACCGATTTCTCTAATTTTTTTTTTATGAATAAGGTATTAAAGTGTACTTTTGAAATATGGGAGTTTGAAAAAGATATGTCTATGCAAATTACAATATATTTATGTATTTAATACACTTTGAAGAAAACCCTAACGATTAAACAGGTTATTGTGGCTAATATATAAAAGATAGATATATACTATTCAGGACTTTTTTGTACATCTTTTGAAGACTATTATTTTTGTAATACATATTTTTGGCGTATGATCAACGTATGCGACGATAAGAGCTCGAACGCGCGTTTTTTCAACCGACTTGCTTCAAATTTTTCGTCACTGCTCAGCTTCTATGTGTCTTAGCGTTATGTTATACAGCCTATAACCTGCCCGGGAGTATGGACTACAATCGTACCAAGTTTGGTTAAAATGCCTTCAGTAGTTTTTGACCCATGCGTGCACATACAGACAGACAGACAGACAGACAGACAGACAGACAGACAGACAAAAAATTTATTGATTGCATTTTTGGCATTAGTATCGATCACCATTCATCCTCCAATATTAATTTTTAACATATATTCAATGTACAGAATTGATCTCTCTACAGTTTTATTATAAGTATAGATATGTATGTATGGACAAAACAAAAAAAGTATTTAAGTATGTTTATCTTGCTTAGTTTGGGACTAGGTGGCGCTGTGTGAATGTGTGAGGACTATGTAAGACAATCTTTTTTCAGTTACTTAAATTTCGTTACTAAGCGATGTTAGACATCTGTTTTCTATTAGGTTTAAAAAGTACTCGTAGTAGTAGCAGTAGATACTTGCATAGAAATCAGTAGCATTAAAACTGTCTAAAGAAGCATCTTTATATAAATTTCGTAACATGAAGATGTAAGGAATGTGGCATCCAAAAAATAATAATATATGTTGTTCATAATGCGTTATTAAACAGTTTTTCTAACTAAATAATTAATACATTTTTGCGTTTAATTTATTATTTAGTCATGATTTAAATATGGGGTCTACGAGACCCCTGGGTAGAAATAATGTTTCTCCTAGGATGGGTAGGACTTAAGGGTTAATAGTGTATACTGTAATAAATAGTGTAGGTATAGTGTTAATAGTGTGACTTTGAACAACATTATATTTATTTTTGTATATTTTCCTTAAACATATTTTTATACCCTATGTTTTTTTTTCTGTAAAGATGCAATCGAGTCCCTACTGTATAACTACACCATGGTCCATACGACATGTGCTATACTTAAATTTTTTTTTTTACTTACTTTTCTACTTGGCTACAGAGAAACATTTTATAAGAGCATCGTGCCAGATTATCGTGTCAACGAAATTCATTACAACGTCTGCGGCAGTTTTTAGTGAGGATTCGTTCCGCGTTGAAGACAGGCCAGTTACACATTGTTACTGTCTACAATGAGATTTATGGGCGTTCCTACTCTCCGACTCGTAGAGCTGTTTTCGACCCTTGCAAAAGTTAAAGACAGTTAAACTCAACCCCCCGCTAGGTTTATCCTATTTCGAGTGTTTTCTTTCGATATAAGATGCGGATGTAGTTAACGAAGCGTTTCAAGAGAGATTTTAGAAATGATGTTATATTTTTGTGTACGTCTAGTGTAATGTTTTCTTGGGTACACTTTTGTTTTAAGTCTATTAGTTTTATGTTAGCTAAATACTGACTTACTTTTAGCCGTGTACGTGCACAGATACTCTTCAGAGCTCATCAAGGCGTATGAGAAAGTGACGGTAGTTTAAAAGATGTATTACCCTTCTTTTACTTATATTAAAGTGTTTTTTTATAGCTAGTCATGAAAAGACATTCTAAATAAGAACTTTTGTCAAGTTAGTTTTAGAAATAAATATTTTTTATAATTTATTATGTTCAGTAATTTTGCTAACTGTTGTCGTTTCAGTGCAAATATTTACAATCTCGCGCACACACAAAACTTACATCTGTACAATATTCCTGCGACGAAATAAGCTTGAATTTTCATGAATCATGGATAACATACTGGCTGTGGTAACGTAACATATAGAAGATTATACATATAGGTATGTATAGTTTTAAGCGTTGAGTACGGTCCATTAGGTTCACGCCAGCTTGGCGTCTACCACACTATCGATCTGAACTAATGTTCGCTAGTTTTTTACTGTATTACACAAAAGTACTCCATAAAATGAATAGTCTTAAAGAGCTTACAATGTTTATGTTAGAATGACATCGTTTGAATGAAGCGTTATGAGTGTGAAATAGTTTTTTTTTACTTTTATACTACGCTATCTTGTCCCAGAGTGAGATAAGCGTATCCTATAGATACAGGACTATGTATATTATATAGGTACTAGCGGTCGGTCCCGGCTTCACATTAAACATTACATTTAGATTTGTTAATTTTAACACGTTCATAATAATGTATACTAATATTATAAAGAGGAAAGGTTTGAATTTTTGTTTGATTGTTTGAATTGAACAGGCACCGAAACTACTTACCTACTGAATAGATTTGAATAATAATTACACTGTTGGAAAGCTGCATTGCTATTTGACTAAGTATGTACTTTTGTATATTTTTTTTAAATACATGTCTTGCATGTCTTGCGTACAAACATTTACATTGAATAGGAATCAAAACCAAAACGACTTCGTAGCAGCCGTAAAATCAATAATAAATCACAAGATAGGTATATAAAACACTTTACATAACTTTTATTTTACTAATGGCTAATGAGCTATGAGTGGTAATAATCCATAAATAGAAATTATGTTATGTTGTCAATAACGCAACGTAACATTTATATTGCTCTTCCTATCGTGCTATCATAAATGTAAGTCTCTGCAAATATCTAAAGGAGGTTTATATCTAAAAGGCGGTGTCGTGTATAAACGCTTTAAGAGACTAATAAGCAAATTACCTAGCTGCAATAAAGTGGAAATGCGATATGATACTAACATGGAGTCGTTCTACCGTATAATCTATACTAATATTATAAAGAGGTAAAGTTTGTGTGTTTGTGACGTTGTGGGTGGTAATCTCTGGATCTACTGAACCGATTTTAAAAATTATTTGTGTGTTGAATAGTCCATTTATTGGGAAGTGTATATAGTATCACGCTATGACTAATAGGAGTAGAGCAGTAATGCCGTTTCGCCGTCTAACGAAGTAAGCACGGGGCAGCTAGTAGGAAATATAATCGAAAGTAACAGGGGAAAGAAAGTAGCTGATGTAAATAAAGCTTTTAAAGTTCATTTTGAAGTGATAAAAAATATTAATTTCAATATATAAACCTTAAAGATAACTCTTCTACTAGAGGACATGTTATGTATCATAAACTCAAACTCAAACAATTTACTCGTTGAAATTCAAACCTGAGATTTTGTGCAGTTTTAAAATAAAAATAAATAATTTAAATAAATAAAAAACTATTCCTCACACTTTCACACAACGCCATCGTGTCCCAAACTAAGCAGAGCTTGTACTATGGGTACTACACAACGGATAAACATACATAAATACTTTTGTTGTTTTGTAAATACTTACATATTATACACAGAAAACACTCAGACCAATGCAAACAATCATGTTCATGCCCACAAAGATTTGCATTGAGCGGAAATCGAACCCGAAACCTCTGCGTAGCAGTCATGTTATATAACCACTACGCCCCAGAGGTCGTCAAAAATAAAAACAATCCCTTATATAAGATGCATCGTAATGGCTTTGTTGCACGACCACGGTCTTTTTTCTTTGACTTTTTTTATGGTACATGTTGTTCCAAATCCCTATTAAATTATAATATTCTGTGCAAAACACTGAAGTAGTTGATACAGCTTTGTGTACGAGGAAAAGCTCTTTAAACACACCTTTTTGAGAATGTGTTAGCTCCAAGTTCCAAGTTACTGTATATTTAGAGGTTAACCTCACCACATAACCGAAATGCATCCTCCATCAAAGAGAACCCGGTTAACAACTTGGCTGCATTAATCCGGAGTTTGTATTTTGCGAATTTCATTTAAAACTGAGTTTAATAACCAAAATTTAAAGAATTAAAATAATAAATACGTACTTAATTCTAAGTTCAAATTAGTATGAAATAATTTAAAAGCTATGTATCATTATCATTATTATCATCATATCAAAAAATCGACGTCCGTTGCTGGACATACGCCTCCTCTAAGCATTGCCACCTTGTGGAGTCCTGTGCCTACCTCATCCATCGGCTTTCTGCCGTCCTAAAGCTGAAGGCTGAAGCATGAAGGTAGATAAATCAAAGATGGTTTGTAAATAACATAGTTTATAATAGTATAGTGATCTCGTCATACCCTTTTGGGAATCACGGGTAGGTTTTTGCATATTTGTAATAGGTAGTTGTTTATCAGTAACTTATTTTTCACTTAATATGATGTGTAACACGTTTCGACTAACAAACATAAAATCTCAGTAGGTACAATAAACGACAACAAAAGTTTATGATAAAGCTTAGAGCATCATAGGTTTTTATGCAAACTGTCTTCGCTAGTCTATAACTTACGTAAATATAGCTTAAGAACAAAATTCTACCAATTTTATTTATATTTAAAACATAACACGTGTGCTTAAACCGAACAGGTTTATTGCACAAGATGCATTACCTCGGTTTCCTATCTGTATTTCAAACTAAGCACTTAAAACAATAAAAATAATTCGATATCGGAAAAGCTTAATCGGCGCTCGCATCCCTTGCAGTTCCAGCCTTCTTGTTGTCTCGAGTCGACCGAGCGGCAACCGCATCTGCGGGATTCTTATGCAAAATCGATGTTTTTATTGCTCTTTTATGGTCCCCACAGTCTTTCAGCCAAATTGAGAGCAAAAGGAGGCGTGAGAAAATTCATTCTCAAGCCAAAGCGTTTCTTTAATTAAGCAGTCTCGTTTATTTTTCACTTAACGACCGACAGTTCTCGATGTATATTAATGTTCACGCTGTATTGTTGCCATTCTTGGTGATAAACATTCAGAATGTCAGATGAATTTGAATCAACTATTTTAATTTCAAAATTAAGTATACCTTATTGTATCGATTTTCTTTGGATATATATTATTTTATTTTGTGTTACGACAAGATAAACTGTAGTATAGGTTTGGATTTAACTTACTAATTGTTGAAAGTATGAAATTACTTACCACCTTCGTAATAACTTACCAAATGTAATTTCAAATTAAAAAGTTTAAGATAATAGGCATTGCACGATCCCCATGTTTATCTCATAAGTAAAAACAAAATTGCAAGCGAGAATATCGCACTTAAGTTTCATTACGTTTGACGACCTCGTGGCGTAGTGGTTATATAACATGACTGCTACGCAGAGGTCTCGGGTTCGAATCCCGCTCAATGCAAATCTTTGTGTGTATGAACATGATTGTTTGCATTGGTCTGGGTGTTTTCTATGTATAATATGTATGTATTTACAAAAAAAAAAAAGTATTTAAGTATGTTTATCCGTTGTCTAGTACCCATAGTACAAGCTCTGCTTAGTTTGGGACTAGATGGCGTTGTGTGAATGTGTGAGGAATATTTATTTATTTATTACATTTTTTATTTTCTTACTTAGACTTTACTGTATGTCTTACTAAATAGAAAACTTAAGTATACTTCCATAACAAAGCTCGTAATATACTTACACAACTTTAAAATTCGTCTTGACCAACAATGTATAAAGTTAAAATCTCTTCTCTTCGCCCCGAGCCATGTTAACTTAAAATTATTTTAAAATTCAACGAAGCGTGAGCTGCTGGACATACATTTTTATCAAAGGAGTCTTCTTGCAACCGTTGGTCAACCGTTGTAATAATATTATTTAGTCTTTGTTTTTACAATACGTACTACATGAATAAAAATAAAAGAAAATAGGTAAACGAAATATCGAATGCTTTACAAAATATTTGTGAAAGGCGTGACTGTATACGAGTCCTATTTTCACGTGTCTGGTTTGAAATCTTCCTAGAGAGCTACGGGCAAATAGCTCGTGTAGTATTTTTACATTAGTTAGGATTTACATAAACTCACATATTCGGCGTGTTTTGGGGTAACACCGTCGGGTTTTACTGTACATTGTATGTTGATATTCAGTATCTGCCTACGGGATTTAGACATTGAATGTGAAAGCAAATACTAAAGTTTTAATAGCGTTTATAGGGCTCACTAGCGCCGCCAATACAAAAAAAGCTCTTATAACTTTAGTATTTCGTCGCACGAATACTTAAGTGTCCAACCTCCATTTTCAACATTTTACACCAGAGACGTTTTATTGATTAGTTTAAGCAAATAATATGATTTTATAAAAGTTTTATATTAAAAAAATAGTTAATGTGTTTATGAAATGATATATTACAAATAATCATTAAAAAGTCAAACAGTTATGTTTATTTTCATAATTCTTTATGGAGGTTGAGCAAATAAACACATAAATAATTATGCAATTGGAGATAGACCACTACCGGGGTGCAGGTTGAGCATTTTGCATTCGAATATATTTAGTACTTAAGTGCCCTATAACCAAATACAGTGTGTTTTGGTATCGTGGTAAAAAAAAATAACTAGTTAACTTGCTATTTTTTATATAAAAAAAACACAGAGTTAAAAAAAAAACACTGTTTGATATATATACAATACAAATACAATATTTTTTTGTTTTTGTACCGATACAAGATCGTTTACTTCGCCTGGTATTGTTTATGTTCTCTGATCCTGTCAAAACCTTTTTAATTAGAGATTCCATGAAGGCTTTGTCGTCAGCTTTCATATATTTGTAAGTACTTCTAATATTTTTTTTTCGGTTAGTGTCTGATTTGAATTAGTCCTAGTATTTTTTTTTAATAGTCGTATTCTTCTTTTGTCGGATTCTTGATTCATCGTACGTAATGTCAACATAAAATGAAACTATGGCATTACCGTGACTCCACTTCTTCATTTCAATACGGTGATAATATCATACCTATACGTATAAAAAATAATTAATATACTGAGACTATTTAAACAATTTTGAATTGATTTATTTTTTCAAGAAAATTAACCTTTTTTTGACGATTCTTTATGTTTTCATAAGGAATTCTTTAGAAAAAAAAAATAGTATTAATCTACTTATCTAGCATCTAACATCATTGCGAACACAAAGCATAGGTATACGTCAACACAAAACTACCCATTTAATGCTTAGAAATTTACCCATTTAACAATTAGAAAACATGCAAGTAGCAGGTATATTTTGACAGTCATCGCACAAAAGCAAATTTTTTTATTATTATATTAGTTATATTTTACAACCTTACGAAATGTTCGAAACAATCTGTTCATTTATAGATACGTCACAATTTCATTCAAAGATTTAATTAAATCGGAAATTATAAGAATTAAATTTAAACATCCTGTACTATAAGTTAACGATACGCAGTGATAATCTGCAAAGAAATGTTAACAAAAATACAAGTTACCGATTCTTTTCTATTGTTGTGACTATATTTTCCGATTTATATTTCGTCACTGACATTTCGGGTACTGTTTTCTATTAAAATTAATACGTTTTTTCTATATTTCGCGTTAGTTTTAACTCAAATGCGTGCGAGCACCAGCTTCGTCACAAAATAAATTAATAATGGCGGCGTACTGCGTCATCAAAATGCGATGTCGTGATTGGTTACCTGTGAGGAGATTGAATACTTAAGCACTTAATGGATGTTCGGATGCACGTTTGGTGTTTCTCTACCGACTTTGAGCAATTAAGCATTAAGCTTGAATTCTCTTGTGTTAGTTTTCAAAAACTTAAATTCCTTATAAATAATGTATTTTAAGTCCAAACAGCAAGTATTATATACCAATCGAACCGCAATTTGATCCTTAATAAAATTGCATTAAAAAGTGAAATTCGTCAAAATGGTCGGTTGAGCAAATAAGCATTCAGGCGACGATTTGCTTTAGTACAAATATTTAATTGAAAAACATCTAAAGTCTTGAGAGTATACAAATACTTTATTGCCTTTTCTCAAGACTTTGTTATCAACATTTTACATTATTTTATCCTATTTGCGAATTATGATTTTCTTCTATTGGCAGCGCTAGTAATTTCAAAACAAAAAATCACTAGTTATGTAATTAGGTACTTAATTCTCTTCAGCTATCCTTCCGAGGGACCTTCGAAATTTGACAACTAGTAAGAACACCGTGTGGATTTATTCGGTTTGAGTTTGACACACCTGCGATACAGACATTCCTTAGTATTATGCACTCCATTCAGGATTACTACACATTAAAAAAAAAACATTGATTAATGTTTTTAACTCCGTATGGTGACGGAGTAAGAATACAATATGTCACCACCTCATCTTATCCCATGGATGTCGTAAAAACCGACTAAGGGACTATCCGTGAATATTATTTTTACGAAAGAAAAGGAAAACTTAAAATTAAACCCTATACCAATCCGTCTGGTCAGCGTCGTATTAGCAGGCCAAGTTCTCCCCCTCACGTCGTCACGGGACTCCTCCCGTGACGAACGGATACTCCTCCTGTCCTCCTCCGCCCGTCCCTGCAGTGGGACATTAAGGGACTGTTATGAATGTTTTCAAATCAACCAGTTAGCTTTGTAGATTTTAGTACCTATTCATTCTTCATAAGGAATAAAAACGTTGGTTCTTTTTAATACTTTCCTTTCATTACTGGCATATTTTCAAAGGTGTTAAGGTTTGTTGTCTTCATTATTTTTACAGCGGCCCTAAGGGGAAGCTTGTGAATTGCTATAGAATTTGATTTAGAACGTTTAGATCGTTCAAGAATTTTTTTAATATCAACCTAAAAGAAGTAAAAATTTATCGTTTGAAATTATTTTATGTCTTAATAACAAATTGCTTAGTCTAAACAGAGCATTGTTATGTAAAATAGAGACTGATTTCTGTTACGATATTGCATGTAATTTCATCATCATCTTAATAACAGCCCATTTATGTCCCACTGCAAGGACGGGCCTCCTCCCGCGACGGAGGGGTACTTGGCCTACTAATACCACGCTGGCCAAACAGATTGGTATAGGGTTTAGTAAAGTAGTAGTAGTTTGGTAAATATAATATTCAATTAAATAAGGCTATATCAAATAAAGCTTTCTATAATAGTAAACAGTCATAACATACAATTAATTTAGTATTTAAATCTCAAAGTAAAACTTGAATTCATAATATACTACGTACGGTATCCTTTTTGAAGAGATATTTCCATTTTGATTGGCCCTGCGTATCTATTCCTGACGATGAAAATGTTTGCCCTTGTATTAGGTAGCCAACCCTCGTCCCGTAGTCTCTTGAGATAGTCGGGATACTGCATTTTACATCTCTTAGAGGTCGTTTTTAAGCAGGCCTCTTTGGTTTAAGGTTCCTCTTTATTTTTTTTCTATTGAGTTACCATCCAACAGATGGTCCTGTGTAAGATGTTTCAAGTTCTTTTGAGAACAGTATTTGTATATTTTTTTCGTCCCTCAGATTATTACAGCTGTGAATTTTAATTACCTTTACAGACTCTAGTACCCTGTGGGACATAAGAGTGTCACTACACTTCTACAACATGGTACTAGGGCCTTGTAAATTCTGCTAGAGTGTATGTATCAGACGTTATCAACAACTTTTTTAATTCCTCCTATTATCAAGGCATCTGGTGTATTTAGTAAACCTGTAAGTTTTAGCAGAAGTTTTGTTTAGCGCCGAAATACTCTGTTGAAAACCTATACTTTTCGAGTGTATCCATACTAATATTATAAATGGGAAAGTGTGTCTGTTTGTCTATTTTTCACGGCAAAACGGAGCGACGAATTGAAGTGATTTTTTTAAGTGGAGATAGTTGGAGGGATGGAGAGTAACATAATTATAGGCTACCCTTTTTTTTCTTCTGTGTTCAGGAAAGGGGAACAGTGCTACCCCGAATATAACGTGAGCGAAGCTGCGGGCAAAAGCTAGTACAGAATAAACTTAGAAATGAAATTTCAGTATTGAGTATTTACAATTAGTTATCGGACATAGTTTTATGCACAGTATTCTCTGGTTAGTTTTGGTTGGTCGTCGTTATGAAATACTGATTTAGAGATTTCAATTTATTTACCTTGTATTGAATTTGTATTGAGGTAGCTTAACGAATTGATTTCAACAAATTATTTTGTATTAATAATATTTTATGCTATTCCACTGAAAACGTAGTACAAATTACTACAAATATTCTATTTAGTTTTTATTCTAGTCTAGTTTTTATAACCTTATAGTACTGTATTCTATCATCTATACTTCTATACTATTATTATAAAGACGTAAAGTTTGTTTGTTTGTGACGTTATAGGGGGTAACCTCTGGATCTACTAAACCGATTTTAAAATTCTTTCTTTGTTGAATAGTCCATTTATCGGGGAATGTCATAGGCTACATAGTATTACGTTTTTACTAATAGGAGTGGAGCAGTAATGAAATATGATTAAAACAGGGACGCGGTTGCTTCTCCGCCCAACGAAGTGGGCACGGGGAAGCTAGTTTAATATAAATTACTATTGCCTTGTGCATAAATAATGTATGCAAAATCCTGTAAGTCGCAAGCTAGGTCCAATGTATATAAAATATAAAATGACGTCAGATACGCAAGCAAACTTGCTAAACTAGTGTCACCTGGAGAGGTAAGGGACAATTTTATGCCCAGACGTCAAAGTTTGTACCTAGTTACTAAAATATTCGCAAAATAGTATAATGCAAAGTAAAGGGGATTGCGTATGTTTGAAAATTTAGGTCCAACTGAGCGTCGACCGGGTTTTGTCGGATGGAAAATTAAGGATCCCCTTGTAAGCGATAATAAGATTTTCGACTGCTTCCTGGCTCCGCTTTTTCTTTTTGAGATAAAGGCAAGAAATGTTCTATTATATGGGTGTCCCGTGTCATATTATGAGTATGGGACAATGAACAGAAATAATGTAAGCTTTTCAGATGCAATTTTAATTTTATTCACAAGATTAGGGGTTAATAATAGCTAGCAAGAATGGTATAACAGATTGCTAAACCTCGTTTTTCACTAGCTTTCGTACTATTTTACCTTTCTCGTCAATATTCGTTATAATAAGGTTATACAGAATGTAGTGAAAAACGTGGCAGTGCAATCTGTTTTAGCATTCTTGGTAGGTAGGAACTTTTCACTTTAGTAAGATAAACTATTCGCTTCTCTTGTACATTGAGAGTAATGTTAGCATTGTGTCTTAGAAAGTAATACGTGGTATTTAAAAGTAGTCTAATTACTATATAAAAATCGTATAGCATTATCATGCTGTTGTAATCACCATAACAGCTCACTAATGTCCCACTGCAGTGACGGACCTCCTACTGTGACGGAGGGATACTTGGCCGTTTTTCTTCTTTGTATTTCGTAAAGATAATATTCACGGATGGACTATCCGTCTAAATCGGTTTTTACGACACGTTACTTTAATTCTACTTAATCTAAGATTACATAAAGTTTTTCAAACTGCACCACCGCTTCCAAGATGCTAGAAGAGAAGAAGCGGCGTAACAAAGTCTATAGCAGCATTTTCTAGAAGTCTCTATAATTTTACAACATTGTAACTGTAATAAAGTGCTGCAACCATTGTATAGCATAATAATATAAAAACTAAGGATTATACTAAAAGTTTAAAATATTTTCTTAATATAATATTTATTTAACAAGTGTATTAAATAAAAAGTGTCCATATAGATCCATGCACATAATGTATTGTTATCATCTTGTAAACATAAATATGAGCAAAGAGCAATAAATATTTGAGTTTAAGTTTGAGTTTAAAAGTGTATAATAATATCAATAATCAGTCTCATATCGGTTTTCTGGAAATATAGGACCGTAGCTCTTGCCAGTGAAACCATCGCCATTCCGTTCTTCTTTTTTTTATCTTGATCATCTCATACAACACGAGTACAATACGGCTTCTACTATTATTGGGATCTGATTTAGAAAAGTTTAGCTACGTAATATACGAACTAGTTTACTGAACATTGAATTTACTAAACGTGGTTAATGTATTTTCCATGTTATTGACATTGAGGTAATATGTACTACGTAGTACATATTACCTCAATGGTTATTGAATACCTAATTATGCATGTATTATTATGCTGTGTCTGTGTTCCGTGTGGTGACGGCGTTCCGTGTGATGACGGAGTAAGAATATGTCACCTCCCCATCTCATCCCGTGGGTGTCGTAAGAACCGACTAAGAGACTGTCCGTGAATATTATTATTATCTTTACGAAATAAAAAAGAAGGAAAACTTGAAATTAAGCCCTATACTAATCCGTCTGGCGAACGTGATATGAGTAGGCCAAGTATCCCTCCATCACGACAGGTGGCCGGCTGTTATGATGATATGCAGTGTTTATTTGGTACTTTGTGGTCAGTAAACCTGCAGCAGGGGCATATTATTATTTAGAAAAGACGTTTGTTAAGCAGTAAACTTCAGGTATTTGTGGTCATTTAAACCTGTCACTCTTTACTTTTTGACTATAAAATATAAAAATAAATAACTGAAAAGAGAAGATTCCAAGGCTCTGCAATAAATCGATTCTGTACCTATACTTGCTAGTTGCCTTTGAATAAAATAAAGCATAATAAAACTAATGACTAGTATTACTTAAGTTTTCAACCATTTTAATAAGTTAAAGTTAAAGAATTCAAATTAGTACGATCTGGTAAGTTACAATCCCAATTGCTTGAGTTTATTTTTGTAATTTTGAATCATTTACAAAAAAAGAAATATTGTCTTCATAATTGCTTTGCTAAGAATAAAGCTAAGGAAATAGGTACTTCCTTAAGTGTATGTACGTTTTTAATAAGCTTCATTTAATATTTTACACTTTTTTTGCTTTGTATTTTGTAAATATAAACATTTAAGGGCTCTTTCAATTTAGCCGTTTCGTACCGTACGGCTGCCGCACAGTGCCGTGCGTTTTTTGGTGCTTTTTTTCGAACGTTCGTTTCGACGGGTCCTACGTAGACTAGCATAAGTGCAAAAACACAACTTTACAGGAGAGCAATTCAAAGGTTCAAAAGCTTATAACTTTGTCAAAGTTCTACAGAAATTACTGAAATTTTGATAGGTTATGCCTGAAAATGAAAGGAAAAAACCGGATTAAATATATTTTCATATTTTTTTGTATTTTAGAAAATAGCTGTTTTTGCATTTGTTTAGCTTGTTTTGATCAAAGTATCCAAACAAGTAAACTGTTACAAATAACCACTTGTACTAGTTTACAAAGTTCTGACTTAGTATTTAAATAATGAAAATAAAAGAAATACACATTATTAGTCATACATATGAGTGCAATTTGTAAATCATGAAACCTCTAAATATGGGAAAATAATTTCATTTATCTACTTTTAGCACTTGCACTACTTTACAAGCTACTAAGAAACTAGTTGTACCAGTAATTTATGTAGTTTTGTGGTCATGAACCAGTTTTTTTTATGGAAAAATGAAACAAACAAACGTACAAAATAGTAAAACACGTTTATTGTGTAAAAATAAACGTATTTACTATTATTATAATGACTTCAAATTTTGAAGTCTTTTCAATTTAATTTTAAAATGTAAAAAATTTGACATGATTCTCGCTCAGATAGTAAATATCATCTTTAATGGGTTAAAGAGATTTTAAATTATTGGTAGTCCCTTTCTTCTCCGAATATCGATCGTCCGAAAGTCATAATCCCAAACAAGTTTACTATAATCATCACTTTCCATAATGTTCGCGTATACGAAATCGTATATTACCTAATCGTCTTTACCTATAATACTTGTGTGTCATAAAATGGGGTACTATATTTATTACATATCCTATTTTTTCTTGCTATAAAGTCAAACGTCCTAAAATAAAATATTAGGGCAAAAGTCAGAAACAGTTGGTTAGGTTAGGTTAGTATGGTGACCACAACGCGGTGCCAGAAACATTTTTTTTATGTAAAACTAGAATATATTATGTATTTATGTTTTTTAAATATTATAGATTGTGATGGTTATAGCAAAAAAAATTAGGTCATGTTATGTTTAGGGATTTAGGTTTTCGGGCAAGTGATATTATAGGACACGAATTTAGGGCTAGCTACCATTCGGACACATGATGATTCGGACACAAAATGTTATGTGGTGTATGGTACACCTTAGATTATGGATAAAAAAATTATGAGACAAAATAGAGAACCTAAATTATTAAATCAGTCTTTAACAAGCTATAAACTTTAATAAAATATATACTTGGCTTCGTCTTTTTAGTAATAATATATATTCTATTATAATTCTATTATAATAGAATATATAATTCTATTCTATTATAATTCTTTACCATGTTAATAAAATAATATGTATCTATAACAAAATGTTCGATTATTTTTAGGTAAGAACTGTACGACTACTAAGACTAATTTAATAGTTGTCTTACAGACTCATCAAAATAAAATATACATTGCACAATTAATTATGTACCACAACAGAGATCTACTAAGTGGTAAAAATAATTAAAAAAATAAGACATCTATTAAAAAAACTTATTGGTAATTGGCCTTAACTTAAACAATTTTTTTTCATAAACTGTTAAATAGCTGTAAGCTTTCTAAATATGAAAATAAAATAAAATAAAATAAAAATAAAAACCTAGACAGATACGTTTACGTATATATAAAACGTTCTAACGTTTTATTTTATTACAAGAAGGCGTGCAGAATGGCCATCTTTTTGTTTAGTGGAAACATTGTTGTCCCTCCAAGTGGTACTGGGAAAAGTTGTCAGATACTAATTCTCCCGTGATAACTTCTCACTCTTTCACAAAATCGATTGAATTGCATAATGTCACGTATTATTCACGGCTGTGCTAATACACAAGTGGTTACAAGTGATGACAAATATATGAAAGAGAGATGTTTTTTTATGTATTGAACATAAATGTCTTAGCTATATGGCTCTGTAGAATTATATTGTATAGCTGCAAGCAATTTAAGCCCTTACTTGTAAATAATGCAAAAACTAACTTTTACATGTTAGAAATGTTAAATTGATTTGCTCCCTAAGAGTTCTTTCATTGCACAACTAACGTAAATTTTAGCTGCTTATTTATTCATTAACCTACAATTTATTAAAATATATGAAAGTCTAGCAAAGATTTAAAAATCAAAGTGTAAAATTTTATTCAAAATATTCCCCATAGTTCTCTACTAGCAATATGCTACCCATTCTCCTACCAGAATATGTTATAACACTGATCATTTTCCAGATTTCCCAGAGAACCAGGATTACTTTTTTTGTAGTTTTTCTAAAACGTTAGTGACACAAATACTAACATATCAATATTTTTAAAGATCTAAGACCCTTAATAGTTTCAGGAGTATCTGGTTTAATTGACTCCGAGAACGGTTTATACTTATTATTATTTTTATTTTAACTGATCTTAAACACTCAAAACGTCGTAAAAATACGAATAATTTTTAGAAAATCAATACATAAAGTTAAATTTGCTGCAGTTACACCCGTATCGTACGTACGCGCTGTATCGTCGCCGCGCGTATACTGGTGCAACGGTCACTTACACTCACGCGTCATGTAGATCGTAACTACGTAAACTACTGCAAGTAACTTATATCAGTTTTGACTGTCTCCTTGCATTAAATTGTGTTACTTACATCAGTTTACGAGTTTGTATCGCCGAAACTAAAAGAAATTTTAATTTTTTTCTTACTGATTTGGAAAGAATAGGTTATTTTAAGGTCATTCAAGCAAAAAAGTCATTTTCGTCAATTTGCGGGTTACACCAGTATACGTAGGACCCGTCGGTTTGTTTTCATACAAATCTTGCCCTGCGGCGAACGCTTGACACTTGACACTATAAATAATGCCGTACGGCATATGTACGAAACGGCTAAATTAAAAAGCCCTAAATAACAAAAAAAATCGGCTTAAATTGTTCAGATACTCTAAGATATATTATAATTTATACCATTTTTTTTCAATTCCCACAGCAGGATAAGAACTCCTGGTGATAATAAAGTAACTTATATATACCACACTCTGCTCTAACAGAATAGTAGATAACGAAATGGTTTAAAGAAATCGTGTAAGCGGTTGTCATGCAAGTGGTTATGGAATCCCCTATTAATGATTAATAGTGTGATTCACAAATCCTTTAATATTATAATTTTATTATTTTTTAAAAGACAACTCCCGCACTAGGGATCGTGCCCTGTGTCGCGGGGACCTTTTACAAACATCAATTAACAGACACAAAGAACACCCAGACCAGAACAACAATTTGTGGACCTCACAAATTATTGTCCTGCGTGGGGATCGAACCCACAACCTCTTGCACGGCAGCCGCTTGCGCTACCGTCGCGCCACCGAGGTCGTCGCCTTGTATTGATTTCCTGTAACACCAGTACAAACGTTGTTATAAAAAAATGGTTTTCCTTATTATGTTATAACTGTAACTTTTTTTTCATTTCGATGGACAAACTTCTTCGTTTTTATTCAAGATTCGGATCACTTGAGTTTCTTTGGCGTAAAGAGTACTCTTTACATTTCAAGAACTCTCTTATATAACCAACCCTTTTTATGGGTAATCGTTATTATTATTTTCTTCCAACAAAATGTTTCAATGTGGTTTTATAGTAACAAGCCGTAGTGTAAGTCTTGTTGTTTTTCATAGAGATAGTACATGCTTAAGTAAGACAATGACACGTAGGTACAGTATAATTAAAAATGAAAAAATACAAAAAAAAAAAAAAAAACAACAAATAATAGAGATGGTATCTGTCTTGTGTATCCATCACCAGATTAAATATCTCTTGAAGGGCCTCTACGTCTTGGATTCGGCCTGATGTATGCCTTCCGAAGAAGTCAGAAGCCTTAGCTATATTGGCAATAGTCGATCAGAAACTTCAAGAAGAAAAATGCGAAACAGACTATAATCAAATTATATCAAATCGAAAAATAGTGCATTTTTCGAGTATTGATAAGGAATACAATAAATATTTCATCTTCTATTAGATACTACATAATTACTATAATTACGAAGTTACTAATCCAACCGAATCTTGTAGCTTTTGGCAACACTCTTGAAAGTGTTAAATAATCATGACCAAAACATGGTAGGTATCGGCGTTACATTATGCGTACACCAGTGGGTTAACACAGGATACATTCATTACAAAACCTCATCATGTAAGTTAGTGTAGTTAGATAGTGATTTGTAGCCCTTAGGGGCACATAGGCTCGCAACTACGACCACTCGAATGCTTCACCCACTTCTATTTTTATTGTATGTTTGTTTGCTAATACTCTTATTTCTGATTAATGGGTGCTTACATTTCTGGAGTTCGTTGCTTGTTAAGTGCTATTGAGTAAGCAAAATTATTTGCCGGCCTTATACTTTGAAGTAAATTCGTTTCCCGGGAAAGTATTATTTAGATATATGTATGATATATCATAAATTACATACTGATCAAAGACATTTGCTTTGAAGACTTTGCCAATGTTGGAATGAAGATACATTATTGTATCATCCTTTGCAGACAATTTTGTAAGATGACGTCTTGTCTACAGTAAAAGTTCTAGCAGTGCATTTGTTTAGAATATTATCATATTATAATGTGTAGGTAGGTACGTCGTAGGCCATAACTAGTTTACTTTGTTCTACTAACAATTAATTATTTAATAAACTTACTTCATTATGTACAAAAGACGAATTCGACTACATAGATATAAAGTTAAAATTCCTTCTTCATCAAAACAAAATTTACTTTGTAAATATGTTAGCATAATATTTATTTTCAACCTATTCTTTGATAGGAATCCGAATTAAGCATATAAATATTACCTACGAGTATGTTGAATGTTTGTTAACTGTAACTGGAAGCGTTAATCGTAGTCAACACATCACATCATTCTTGTTCAACGCCATCTACATACAGAGCCGAATAAATTAATCCTGTTTCAACACCCGACGGCTTAAAAAGACATTTTATTATTCATTTATACGCTCTACGTTATAGATAAAGCTACTGAGCCTGTTCTATTGTGAAGTATGCAAACTTTGAAAAGACTTAAACGGGGATAAAACTCGGGATACTTTTATATTAGCAATTAAACAACCTGTTTGAATAAACAAGAAACTAGTAACTATTTATTGAAATCATCATAGCTGTTAGTTAAATATACCTACATTTTAAACTATATTTACAATTCTTTTTTTACATAACATATCGAAGAGCAACTTAGAGTAATTTTTATGCGCAATACTGACTTCGAACCTGTTGTGTAGGCGCATTTGAGTTTTCTTTGAACTTAAATGGAGAAAACAAAACGATTCCAGGCTCTTAGATAAATTTTTTCAATTGCTTGAAATAATTATTTACGATTAGTTCAATCGTATTATTTGATTAGTTAATAGTATTATTTTGCGGCATTTTATTGTATGAGTATTTTTTAGCCGGTACGACAACACTTTCGATTTTTGACATCTTCATTACAACACTGTAAAGGTGTATAAAAAATCACTTGAAATTATTCCACAGCTAAAACCTGAAATGACTGGACTATATAGGTACATTCTATTTTACAAAGTCTTGACATATTTTCTTCCACAGGTTTTTTGCTTCTCACTTCTTTAAGTCAGATTGAACAAATTCAAGTTTCTATCATTTATCGTTCGGTCATTTGTCTGTTACCTTAGCTAGTCTAAACGGTTATAGGTACAAAGATGATACTTGACATCATAGGCATCAGTCCGTTAGTAGTTCTTAGCTAGGTCTGGTAGTGGAAATATCAGGTTACAGATCAAAAGTGGACGTAATTTATCCTCAGAATGAAATTCATTCGGAGACTAGAGTATTATTCAATTTGTTGATTGCGACATGTATATTAACATAATTTGAGTAAATAAATCTAACACCTTTTCAGCTTTTTCTTTATCTAGTACTACTAAATGTCCTATTAATTTATCATATTCGCCTGAACTTCTTAAGTGTTTGATGGCATCTTCTTTGACTTTGTTATCGAAGTCTGCATATGCTTTAGACCATAAAACTTTGAGAATCATTTTATCAAGTGTCTCCTTAGATAATTTATTAGCCTGTAACAATAAAGACAGTTTTTATCGTAAAAAGTAAAACGCGTTCTATTTATAATTATGATGCATTAATAAACTACTAAACTTTATATTATATTCATTTTCTTATAGGTTTTTGAATGATTTGTTCTTTTTATGAGAAAATATAGAATATAAAAAAAACCTAAAGTAATCATAATTTACTAGTAGACAAATAATTCCCAATAAGATAACCACTTTTCTATAACAAAACTACGCTATATTATATATATTGCATACAATTTACTAAATTCATTTACTCACCAAAGCTGTCTTAAAACAAATTAAACTTAATATTAAAAGTACTTTTAAGTTGCGATCCATATTGACTTTTAAAACCACTAGTATTATTTAAACGCTGTTATCTGTTACAAGTCAGCCTGCACAATGAAAAGAGTGCACAAATTGAGAATAAGATTGACTGTTTTTTGTGTAAACAAAATGCATAACAAATATTCCGACTAACATGATGACGACAACCAGTTGACATAACAATAGCTTAATTATTGCTTCTTTACGCGCTTGTCTGAAGTGAATTCCAGGACCTCGTTGTAAGATGGCGTTTGATTACAAACATTTTAGATTTTACTTTTGTTGGACCGTGTTTTGTGTCGCGTGTTGGGAGAGGCCTATGTCCAGCAGTGGACTGCAATAGGCTTGTTGATGATTGATTGTGTCATCGATACAAAATATACATAAGAATCAATTCTTCTGCGATACTAGGTGAATTGAAAAGTTCGCGGCCTCAGCTAGAAAACAATATAAAACATAAGCAAATATTATTTTTTTACGTAATCTCCACTTAAATCTATGCATTTCTTCCATCTGGTCTCCAACGCCTGTATGCCAAATAAAAAATAATACAAAAAAAGTTTTTTCAAGGCCTTCCAAAAAGTTACCCACAGTGGATCAGTCTCAAACATTTGCAAACAGTCGCGAGAAATCATGAGGCGTACTTTCTTTTGTTCGACTGAAAGCAACTCGGGTACCCACCGCGCAGAAAACCTTAGAAAATTCAAGTACATTGACTATGATGTTTTGTGTTCGTTTATACGAGATGCCAATAGTGTCTGCATCTGCAATCTCCCTGATGATCAATCTCCGATCTGTCAATATCAGATCACAGATTTTCCCGATGTTTTCTTCAGTCGTAGACGTCATAGGTCGGCCCAAACGAGGGTCATCTTCAATACTCTCTCGTCTGCGTTATTCAGTAACCCACTTATTCACAGTCGTATACGACGGGGCATATACCCCCAATGTTGTTGCCATATCTTCGTGAATCTCTTTAAGCGTTATTTATTTTAAACAGGTATTTAATAACGGCACGTTGTTTGCTCCATTCTTTTGAAACGTTGTACAAAGGCTAACAAAATTCAGTCTTATTTAAATACACTTAATACTATTGGGATAGAATTTTCCAATTTGACGACCAGAGAATAAACTAATCCAATGAGATCAGTTACATTAAAATAGTTTCAGTATTTATGTGTTAGGCCGCGAACTTTTGAATCCGTATTTTTTACTTATCACCCGTAATTATTTAACAAAAGAGAAAAAAATTGACACTGCCCGAACATGCAAAGCATTATACTCGTTACTTAAACCTACAGAAAGCCTGTTATGTCCCACTGTCCACTGAATCTTGGCCTACTTATACCCTCAGATTATATGACTCGGGATCTATTTTAGTTAATCAAGTTACTAACAGTAACAAACGTTTTACTTTCTATTCTTCATCTAGTATTTTCCCAATTGTTTTATTGCGTCTTTACGAGACGGTCCTAAGAAATTACTTAAGGTTTAGGTAGTGGGCATGCTTTTACGAGGGCTTTCAAGAATTTAAGTATCGCTCTCCGCTGGAATTATCTTAAAGATCTAGTTAAACTAAAAAAAAGAAGTAAAATTATTTTGATATTTTTAGGTTAAAAAAACAAGACAAGTTTTACAGTAATTTGTTTTATACACAAATCTCTAACATATTTTTTTAGTATCAATTACACAGTATAAGTAAAATTTCTAATTATGTGTTTTTGTTTCAGGTAAGTAAAATATTGAAGCGGAATTTTGATGTTTTCTTCATGTAAGGTAATTTATTTTTGGTCTCCGTGTGGTGGCGGAGTAAGAATACAATAATATGTCACCACCCCATGGGTGTCGTAAAAACCGACTAAGGGACAATCCGTGAATATTATCTTTACAAAATAATAAGAAGGAAAACTTGATATTAAACCCTATACCAATCCGTCTGGCCAGCGTGGTATTAATAGGCCAAGTATCCCTCCGTCCTTGAAGGAGGTCTGTCCCTGCAGTGGGACATTAATGGGCTGTTATGATGATGATGAAGTAATTTATTATCTGACTTTCCGTTGCTGAATGCTATGAGAAACTTATAACAGTGAACAAACAAGTACTAAGGAAACAAGCTATAAAGTATTTTGTGGCATAAATATCGATTTGAACCAGCAAGCCCACGATCGACCGCATGCACTATATTTTACAGTAACGACGGCCCTGTCTTGCGGTGGTAGCGTTGTAATTTGCCATGCTACTTAGCAAAGAGCTGCAAAACCTTACGTTAGGTTTTATACGGATTTTTGCGTTAGGCTCTTTTTGTTTAATACTTAAAGGAGGCCTCTGCTTGTGCTAGGATTGTAATCTGCCTCGAGATGCCACACAGATCCATACGTCTTCTAATTTGTTTTATTTCATCACTCGTGGGTGTCTGAAATAGTTATTAACGGTAGGATACGACTTTGTTTACAACAACAAAAACCACCGTAGAATGTCAATAATGTATAACACAAACCGTTTTCATAGCATTCTTAATATATATTATTTACTATTTACATCCCTTTTTGAAACAAAAAAGCCTAACTAACGTAACAGCTGATCTTTTATTGAGTGATAAACGTTCACTTTTAAAACTATTATTTCATTTGCAACACAATAGCTAATTTAGCGAACATTTCAAATCGTAACAATCACACAATAGAGGAAGCAATAAATAAAAGTGCATAGTTACTGCTGATTGTATAAAAAATCATAAACGAAAATTCCGATGCGCTATTATCAAAGTTTTTTCGAATTTTTGTATGTAAATAAAATACAGTAGCTGGCATGGTGCTCGCCGTTCTTGGACTCTATTGGATGCTTAACGTCAGGCACCATAGAGTCATTCTGGTGCTAATTTAAAAAAGAAATCGTGTAGGTATTTACATATTTGTCTCAATCAGTAATCTGTAATGGTTTGTCTAATTTTATGGGGCTATCGCACCCCCAATCTAAAACTAAGTTATAATGCTGTCAGACTCTGACTGACACCCGCACTCCTCGGTGTTTCAACTCTCACGTAGACCAGGACTCGTTTCGTAGCTACTTTACCTTCTGTTAACCATAGGTTATATAACATTACAAGTGATCTTTTTCCAAAATCCTCCCAGAATATTATTCCCGGAGAATAAGAACTGATAGCTGTTTAAATATAGATTAAGATTGTCAAATTATAAAATCTATTAATTTATATTTAAATCGTTGTAGTTTTTTGTAAGAAACTAAGCTTCATGTATATAAATTAAAATAGTATTTTCCAACTACCAACAATGTTTTCTACAACCGTTTAAAAACAAATGAATTTTAAACTCCTACGGAAGCTCCCATTCCTTAGTAATCCTTAATTAAATATTGTGTAAGTATTTCACATTTGATCAGCTTAATGAAGATAAAAGCTGTTTCATCTTTTATAGTAGGTACATAGCCGTGGGTGTCTAATCTCATTACCAACTTATTGTTTTATTACTCAGAATCGGTAGTTCAAGAGAGAGGATTCGGATCCGGTTCACGGGTCCACACTAATTGATTATTGAGATTGATGGAAGTTAAGAAATTTACTTTTGTTTTGTTATCCCTACTTTGTTTAAAACATTATAGTTTGTAACTACCTAATCGTAGTCCGAAATACAGAATAAAGTAGTCCTTGTAGCAAAAACATCTTATAACTGATAAGATGATACTTGATTAACTACTTCCTTTGGCATTGGTTAAGGAAATCAAAGCAAATCATTATTACGTACTGTTTTGAGCTGATTTTAAATAGTTAAATGATATTAATAATATAACCGATGAATGAGGGAGGCACAGGACCGCACAAGATAGCAATTTTTTTGGAGGAAGCCCATGTCTAGTAGTGGACGTCAATTGGCTGATATGATTATGAATGACTAGCTGACCCGTGCCCACTTCGTTGGGCAGCGAAAAAACCGCGTCCCTTTTTTAAACATATTTCATTACTGCTCCACTTCTTTCAGTCATAGCGTGATACCATAATATCGCCAATGACCTTCTCCGATAAATGAACTATTCAACACAGAAATATTTTTTTTAAATCGGTTCTTTTGATCCAGAGATTATCCCCTACAACGACACAAACACACAAACAAACAAACACACAAACTTTACCTCTTTATAATATTAGTATAAAAATAATACGAAACCAGTTTTATCTCACAAGTGTATTTCTAGTTACATAAAACTAGGTAAAACAGAAACGCTGATCAACCAAAAATGTTACCCTAAAACTTAGCCTTCATTTTGTTCTCCAGATGTCTTCATAAATGTAATTCCACTGAGAATCCGACCAAATACCAATATTCGAAATTTGATCAATCCCCTAAGAAAATGTATCTAAATTTAAACTTCAAATAATTTCATTCTAATGCTATAAGTTAGAGAGTTTCATTAATTGATCTAGGAAACAGGTCTTTGGTTTTCAATTATTGGCATTATAAGAGGATGATATTATTATTTGGTTGTTAGGTGAATCTTATCATTATTGATTTAATCTTGTACCTACATTATTAGATCTTAATCTGGAACAATTAGACAATAGTATCGTGACTGCAGGTTTCGAATCATATCTCTGATTTCATATTATTAAAGACTATTATAGCTTCTATTTTGAATGAGAATCATGTGGTAAAGAAGGTAAGGAACATGCATGCGGATGGATATTGGATATAGGGGAAGAGGACGACCAAAAAAAACCCTTACCGACTCGTAGTCACACCAAGGTTGTCACACCGGTGTGACTAACAGTAATCTTTTTCTTGTTAGTCACACTACTGATTTTTTAACATCATGTGTAACATAATTGCTAGTGCAGTGCCTACATAGTAAAATCGTTTGCCGACAATTAATAAGTACAAGTTACTACAACCTCATCTATAGAACTGACCAGTTGGAAATACATTGATATAAAATATGTGATTGGGTGCTCCCACTTTTATGTAATACCAACAGGATACTTCCTTATAGTTTTAGATATTTAAAATGTATATTGATATATTGATAACTAAGGATTGTACTAAGGATAGTACAATCCTTAGTTTTTATGGTTATTTAAGGTAAACAATGGTTGTTGCATATTCTAAAAATAGTAGTTAGTTACGCCGCTTCTTCTCTACTATAGGCCGACCGTTTAACTCAGACCCCGCCTGCGGTAATAGAGGTGCGCGGGGGGCGAGGACAAAGGAGAGAGCTATCTCTTGATTTTTTGCCAAAACGGCGCCATCTCAGATACTGTGACCCGAACTACATTACATCACAACACACCTCTAATTTTTAGCTAGCTTATATTTATGAAATAAAAAGAAGGAAAAATTAATATTATACCCTAAAGCAATCGAAATACCTGAAGAGGTTGTTTTATTTTTCTGGTCAGGCTTTAAATTGTGTAATAATTTAGATTGCATAATTTTTTCTAAGAAAGTACTAGCTTTAGAGCCAAGATGACGCCACCATCTTTGACATTTGTAAATTGTATAGAAGACGGACTAGCATACTGCACTAGTGTCATACTGACATACTGACTAAGTGTCCGTTATGGTAGCGTGTAAAAATAAAAAAACCTCTTATTATTGTTCTTATTATCTGTAAATATTTTCTAAGATTGATTCTTACAAATTAATATGTTTAAATCATACCTGTTTTAATGTAAACTGTGATTATTGTAATGTGATTATACTGTGATTTAATATATATAATTAATGATTGTACAATTGTTATTATTTGTAAATATTTTCTAAGACTTTAGTTATAATTATATTTATAGTTTAAATCAGCCATTCGTATAATAACAAATATATTTATTAAAGACAAAGATTTATTGCAAAACTGTGTATATCAGGTGTTAGTGTATGAATACATTATTCTCAACAGTCTATCCACATCGGATATGCAAATTATAGCAATATAATATCTTAAAACTACACAAATTAAACAATAACTTATTTAAGTAACTAAATGAAATGTTATTTTTTTCAAAACATTCTTATTCAAAATATTTGTAGATTCTTTAAAACATAATCAAATTATTACAAATTATGTAATATTATTGTTATTTTTGGAGTCGGTGTCAGCCAACGAAATACGATAATACATAAGCTAATGGAATGGCGGCCATGAGTTACAGATTATATTATTATATGACTTCGACATTAACCCCCTTACTTATAAAAATCTCTAAAATTTAATCACTTTTTAGCGAGTTTTTTGTTAGCCAAACCAACCTTAAGCCAAACAAAACCGTAAAAATTTAAGCTAATCAATTGACTAAAATTTAAGTTGCGTTTATGAGTCCGGGGTTTGACATAAAGTTGTTGATTGTTTATGGATTGGTTTAAAAATTAAACAAATATTAAATAACTATTTTTATCATATTTAAATAAATATATTTTAAAATACCTGTGTCACGTTCAAACGTTTTTATATACCTATTTAGTAACTGATTAAAGCTTTCCATAACTTATGGGCGTTTATGGGGCTAACCAGCACCGTCAATTGAAAAAAATCGTAATTCGTGAATAGGATCAATAATGCAAAATGTTGTCTACAAAGTCGTTAGAAAAGGCAATAGAGTTTTGTCTAACACATTCTGATCACTTTAAATAGTTTTTAATTTGATAAATATTTTATTTAAAACAAACATGGCCGTTTCATTTTCGCATGAGAATTTTAAGTAATTGTCTTTGATTCGTAGTACTTATTTCTCATCTTAGTCTTTAGTCAGTGTATAACACGACATCATATTTCTTTAAATTTATAGTCAGGAATAAAATATAGAATATAACTATCGTGGCTGTCACATTACTCCAAAAATAACAATAATATTACATTATTTGTAATAATTTGATTATATTTTAAAGAATCTTCAAATAAATGTATTTGTAGACTCTTCAATAAATATCCTTAACAATACTTTTTACAATAATTAAAAGAACCTATTCTTTAGATTATAATTAAGTAAAAAGAATGTCTGATTTAATGTTGTAAAACCAAAATACAACTAATTATTTTAAGAAGAAGAAGAAGAATATATTTATTTGTCAGAATATAGTTACAGATGGTGTTACATTATACATTTTGTCCATTATATTCTACCGTTTCCGGTGTACAAATATTTATAAATAACATTGGATTATAATATTGGAATATTTGATTAAATAACATGATATAAATTAATAATATTGGATTAAATAACATGTAAAATGATGAATTAAATTATTTAACAAAACAACTAAAATTACTAAATTACAATGATTTAAATAATAAAAACTAGACATTATGTTACCAAATATGGACATGCCAAAAATAAAAAAAAAACAAATAATAACTAATAAATACAATTTTAAGGTAAATTATGTCATGTACAAAGTAAAACAGCATTCGCTAAATTATCATTCAAAAAATCATTACATGAATAATAACACTTGCTCAAGAGAAATTCAAACACTTTAATTTTGAACAAGTTAAAATTAAGTGCCTTAAACACATCTGGGAGCTTGTTGTAGATGCGTATTGCCATACAGTAGACACTCTTTGAAAATAATGTAAGCGTTTGCTTAGGTACATGTAATTTATGAGCTCTACGACTTGGTCTAGCTACTACATCGTTGTGTCTTTCGAACAAGTTGATATGCTTATACACGAAGACACACATTTCGAATATGTATAAAGCTGGTAATGGTAATATTTTTAGTTTCTTAAACAATTCTTAAATTTTTACTTTTTAGTGCAATTTTTGTCTTTGAAGTCGGTTTTTTTTTATTGTAAAAACTTATTTTATTTGGCATAGTAAACAACTCGATATAGCTCTTGTGTACGCTACCATAACGGACACCGCTACCCCGCTCCCTCGTCCCTTTCATACCGCAGGCGGGGACTGAGATAAACGGTCGGCCTATAGCGCCTTGGAATCGGTGGGAAAGCTTGATAAACTTTGAATATGTAAACTTAAAATAAATAGTAGAATAAATGAAACTGAATAAAAAGGGAATTTGCAACAAGAACTAAACTTAATTCCGGAAACAGTGTTTAAAAGTATTTTGTTTGGTATATTCTTTGGTTTATGTAAGTTCGTAGTTTCCAGAAAAGCATGAGATGATACAATTTAATGAATAAAAAACGTGTTGTGTATTATTGGTCCTTATATTATGTCATAATTTGATGATTTCAATATAAAAAACTTACTGTAACTTGGACATCACTAGTTTAGAAATAAATACATTAAATGGTGTGTCAAAATCAGTAGTGTGACAAACAATAAAAAGATTACTGTTTGTCACACTGGTGTGACAAGCTTGGTGTGACTACGAGTCGGTAAGGAAAAAAACGATGGATGGATTGTGTGAAAGCCGGTATGGCTACGAAGAGTGTGACTTGTGATATGACGTCCGTTAAGAGAGGATGGAAGAAGAAGACATGCTGCGCCGACCCCAAATAAAATTGGGATAAGGGCAGGGGAATGATGATAGCTTTGATTTTCTGTTCATGTGTATAATGTACCAAAGTGCAAGTTAGCTATCAGCTACGAAGTGTTGTTATGAGAACCCAAGGATTAGGAAAACAAGGGTAAATCTTAAACGGGATATATGAACGATATATGATTTAGACAAAAGTAATAATTCTTTTTTTTTTAACAATAACGTGATGTCAATGACAACAGCTGATTAGCCTAATCAAGAACTAAGTTAAGAGAGAAAATAACAAAATTAATATGGACCATAGAAAGTATAAGAATACCAACTGCTACATTAACTACACTGCCATTAAAAACTTTTGTAAAGTAGAAACTTACTCTCACCAATAGGTAAAAATTACTTTTAAGAAATTCATCCATCAAGAAAATTAATAAGGTATTTAAAATGTATTTAAAAAATGATAAATATACAACAAAAAGTTTATGAAGCTCATAATACTATAAATAATAGTCATGGAAGTCGTCAACGAAATGAATTTATCTTGTAAAAGTAGAATTTTAATTTCCGCACTTCGTTTTATGAACGGGTTTTGAAGACACTTCGATTATTTGAAGAATGAATATAAAAGGACTTGTATAAGTTTTATAGGAATAATTAGTTATGACT
Source organism: Schrankia costaestrigalis (assembly GCA_905475405.1). NCBI lineage: Eukaryota > Metazoa > Arthropoda > Insecta > Lepidoptera > Erebidae > Schrankia > Schrankia costaestrigalis. The sequence goes on along the minus strand of FR997825.1, from coordinate 17,589,280 downwards.
ACAGATATTCAAGAATAATTTTCCGATTATCGTAAATGGTTACTTCCAATTAAAGGATAGAAGATTACGATGCGATAAGAAAAACAACGGTACATTTTATTCAATAAAACGACGATATTTTATCCAAGTAATTACACATTTAAAGGCTGCCTCTGAAGTCACAAACGTACATACTCTACTTGAAAATTACACCACTACAATACTTAGCAAACTCATAATTAACCATTGAAATGGATAATTTGTGAAATCTAAAAAATACCGTTTATGTAAGTGTTTAAAAAAGTCAGAAAAAATGTCAGTGACCAAAAATGATGTAAATTTAAATAATATTCATTAATTTCAAATTGCGAGCAAAAGTTATGATTAAATCAATTTTCCGGTTCAACTTGTAGCTAAGATTTCTTGAAGACGGAAGAAAAAAATCATATTTTATGGATGCTAATCTTTCTGCTAAAGTTTTAAGAGAGTCTAATAGAAGCGAATAGGACACTTGCACAGACGATTAATTTTCAACCTTCTTGCAGTAGTTTTAATAGTCATTAATGTTCCTTCTTTGAACAACATAAAATTTGTTGCCTTTAGATATTCATACACAAATTGTAAAAAATATATTAAAACACAGCCAAGTGTGCAAGCTGCAGTTATTTGGAGAAGGCATATCCATATCTAGAACGCAGACTTAAAGGATATCTATGGATGATGATGAATATCAATCAATTGATCAATCGCAGTCCACTGCTGGACTTAGGCCTCTCCCAGCACGCGCCACAGAACTCGGTCCTATGATAAATATAATTGTCGTAAATTTCGAGACACATTTATGTGTGATGTGTAATGACATAATTATTATATTTTTAGACTCACTACTCTAGTCAGCTATAGTCATAAAACATCTTTGGTCAAACCCATGAGTGTACTTATGTAAGACCCAGAAGCGGTAAGTCAGCCGTATAAATTCTTTGAAGCAACCTTTACAAAAATACATTTTACCAATATTATAAAATTTTATCATTTGTTACAAAAAGATGTATCAAAATGTGTGTTAGAGTATTATACGAACTGTTTATTTCAATTTCCCCCGCATCAAGTTACACAGAACCTCACTTCCTTTATTTACTCACATTCGTTTTATTCGTATGTCATTTTGTATTTACACTGAACGATGTGAGATTGTGGATAATGGTGTGCTTAGTCAGTAGGAAAAAGGAAAACAAAGTAGAACATTTATAATAAGATTTGTAAATTGAAATTTTTTTTTTATGAAAGTAATCAAATACAGAGCTTTTATTTATACACGTAAAAACCTTTTGAGTAAATAATATAATGATACAATAATTTTACCTAACTGCCCGAGGGTCCAAAATAATTATGTGTTAAAAACATTAAAAAAATACGCAAAGGCGAACAAAAAATCGTTAAAATTATTATTATACTGAAATGAGTTTCAGTATTACTTCGGCATAAAATACACAACGCTATAAAAGCGCTGTACAAAGCATTTGAAGGCTATGCACTAGTTATTACTTTAATTATCGTAACTTTAACGTTAAACGATTCATTTTGGCAAGTATATTAAAGAAAAAGAGTTAAAAAAAAATAAAGAGCTCATAGCGCGTAGAACGAAGTTCTATTTGGCAGTATGGTTCTAGTAATTAGAAACGGAGCTATAAGCATTACACAAAATAAGATATTTGGATGAACCAAAAAGTTAAAGGCAAAGGAACTAATACGTAACTTTGGACGAGGGATAGTTTAATCTATTTAAAAGGATAGTAGATTATACATGTTTATATTGTGTACTATTAAGTATGGATATTTTAGTTATAATCACATAGATTGAGGTCACACCTCACATGTTTGGTAAGTATGCTATTATCTATATTATATTTTATCTAAATTGCTTTTCTTGACTGATTCTTTACACACATGCAAAGCGTAAACCACGGGTTAAGAACTTAAGACAGTTGATGGATTTTATACTCAAAAAAGGGAAAAGCATTTAGTACCGTTGAAATTTTCTTTTAAATAAATTTAGTACTTTGAAAGAAAATAAGAAGTAAGTCGTATACTAGACTAGCTGACCCGTGCCCACTTCGTTGGGCGGCGAAGAAAACGCGTCCTTTTTTTTAAACATTATTTCATTACTGCTCCGCTCCTATTAGTCAAAGCGTGATACTATATAGCCTATGACAGTCCCCGATAAATAACCTATTCAACAGAGAAAGATTTTTTTTAAATCGGTTTAGTAGATCCAGAGATTTCCCCCTACAATTTCACAAACACACAGACTTTACCTCTTAATAATATTAGTATAGATAAAGCTACAAGATTTTAACTCTAAGAAAGTCAGGTGGGGAAGGTTTGGACTTAGTAAACCCCCTTCAAGGGCAAGTAGGTATCGATAGAATAACCTAGTTAAGCTGCTCACAAAATTGTTCGCGATACTCTATTAGCTCACGTGTTTTCATTCCCCGTGAGAGAGCAATGAAGTCAAGTGGGATTCAAACTTTCAAGCTACATGTAAGCATGATCGGCTGCATTAACGCCGTTAGGAATCAACCGATTAACCTGAAGGAGCCAAAACAATACACTTTACCTTACTATGACTAACATTAGTAATAATGAAGAATTTTTGTGTGGTGACGGAGTAAGAATACAATATGTCACCACCCCATCTCATCCCATGGGTGTCGTAAAAACCTACTAAGGGACTACCGTGAATATTTTCTTTACGAAATATAAAAGAAGGAAAACTTGAAATTAAACCCTATACCAATCCGTCTGGTCAGCGTGGTATTAGTAGGCCACGTGTCCCTCCGTCACGGGAGGAGGCCTGTCCTTGCAGTGGAACAATAATGGGCTGTTACCATGACTATCGCGTTAAAGTATAACTCAAGCAGGTTCTTAATCAGGAACGATGCGACGAATTCAGCAAGAGTTAGATATTTATGTGTAACTTGTATCAAGCTGGTTTAAACTTAATAAATATTATAAGGTATTCACTGCTCTGCTATCTCGTTATTGCCGTTTACACCTAGAAAATGCGAGAAAAGCTTCAACGATATCAGCGTGTCAACTTTATCTAATATTCTATAAATCTCCGTGATCGCTTCACAGAATAAAATAACATTTGCAGAATCCTAATGCGTACATCGAGTTATAAAGCCAAGTCTACTCAAAGTTGTTTTAGAACTATTCAAAACAGAAACTGTTTGCTATAGCATGGGTTTCACTATCAAAATCCTTCTCCAGACATTAATTTCCTTCAACAAAGTCCCTTGCTTCTTTGTTAGTTTGATACAAACTGGTTTCTATATATCACTTAAACTAAACAAGAGCCGCGGATTTAAACTAGGTCAAAGTGGCAGACTAAGTACATAGACATTTAAATATAAACTTACGCTCATTTTCGGTTCAATTAACGTCCATTAACATTCCGTCTCCCACGAAATTGAGAAAGTAAAAGAGCAATTCAATTAAGTCGCCCTGCTATTGTGAGTAGACTATTTTCACTTGACGACCACAAAATAAATTTGAGGATAGATAAAAAACGCAGAGTATCGTCTAAGATTTTATAACTTTTAATAGTAATAAATAATACAAAATTAGTTCTTTGCAATACCTTTCATACATCATTTAAACAAACCTACAAAAGCGAAACAATATTAAATATTCCTCACACCATCACACAACGCCATCTGCTAGTCCCAAACTAAGCAAAGCTTGTACTATGGGTACTAGACAACGGATAAACATTCTTAAATACTTTTTTTTTTGTTAATAAATACATAATTATTATACATAGTAAACACCCAGACGAATGCAAACAATCATGTTCACGCACACAAAGATTTCCATTGAGCGGGAATCGAACCCGAGACCACTGCGTAGCAGTCATGTTATATAACCAATACGCCACAGAGGTCGTCAAAAAAATATTGTATGTCTCAAAATAAAATCCTTACAAAAAAACTTCAATTCACGTGTTATACTAGCCCAAACACTTATGATTAGGAATACTACAAACTTTTAATAATATGTCGCATACTTTGCAATGCTCCTATCAGAAAATATTCCTATTGAATTGTGTAAGTACAATAGCCACGCAATTTCACTTTACCACATGCTTTCGTCATATTATATCTCATTCTCAATGTTAGTACGGTGATCTGACAACTTTTATCGCTCATCGTTGTCGTCAACTTACATTAACAATTTGGATTGAACTTGTCATACAAAGTTCGTAAACTTATGACACATGGCGCCTTGTCAATAAGCCCTATTTTCCTTTTGTTATAATGTTACTTGGGAAATATTTACGGCTAATAAAATTTACAATCTATACTTCTATACTAATATTACAAAGAGGTAAAGTTTGTGTGTTAGTTTGTTTGTGAGTTTGTGATTTTGTTGTAGGGGGTAATCTCTGGATCTAATGAACCGATTTAAAAAAATCTTTTTGTGTTGAATAGTCTATTTATCGAGAAGTGCCATAGGCTATGGCTAAAAGAAGTAGAGCAGTAATAAAATATGTTTAAACAAGGGACGCGTTTTTTTGGACACCTAACGAAGTGGGCACGGGTCATCTAGTTGTTTATACTCGTATTAGGTGACATGACATTTTAGCTTTCAGAAAACTATATCTACAAGTTATTTATTTAACTAAATTAGATGTTCCGCTATTTAAAGTTCGAATTTACTAAACAAATAGAAACAGAGATGTCACTAATAACACTTTCTTACGCCAATACAAATTGTGATAAGAATTTCATACATAACTTTGGCGCTTTTCACGTTCTAAATAAACCTTTAAATTTCAGCTGTATTAAGTCAAAGTAATTATGTAAAATTATATTTTATGTACAGCGTTTGTCAAACACCCGACGTGACTGGTAAACACGGCATGCGCCCCTTTGTTTTTACGCAGCTCGCCAACCAATATGTGCATCTACTTTTGTACAAAAAGTTTACAGTTGATTGTGAATAGTTATAAAATGCCCACCACGAGTTTGTTCTTTTACCCGCTTTGTTATGCTAAAACTTGTAGTTTTAGCGACCAAATAAAAACTTACAAGTATTTTTAGACCAATCAAAACATTTTTATGGAAAACATTACACTATGCCAGCAACAAATAGGTGCACTAATAAATGTTTTCAACCCTACGAAGTTATTTTAACACCTTACCGATACTACAATCTCATAAACCGAAAGTAGTTTTTTCAAGGGAGAAGAAATAAGGAAAACATTTTTTCAGATTCGAATACTAAGACATCTTCATAAAATATTACGACCACTTGCCAATTCCTTCGCAGTAATATTACTGCACGTGGGTAGATCGTACTTCATTTTATTGTATGCAAAAGGGGCTCTATTGAGCCCCTTGTCAAGGTATACATGATAAAGTTCCTTACAAGATTTAACAGCTGTACAAATTAGCGGCAGATAAAATTCATAGAATAACAAATTCGTAGATTGACGCATCATTACGATACGGATGACGACAAATTAACGTAGTACATTCATGACACGAAAATAAGCTTAGAAGGTCTATGGACGCGAGAATTTTGCAAGCGAGACCAGATGTACGATAAAAATCACAAAGCAAAATAAATTAAGAGTTTGGTTCAAAAGTACTTTGCAAGCTATTGCCACGGAATCGAAATGATCCTCTTTTTATAACTTTTTGATAATGTTGTTAACGCACCTATTGGATTAGGTTTTAATGTATTTGCTTTATTTTGTTGTCCAATTGCTTTATTACGTATTTGGGTATTAAGTTATTTGTACTGAATGTTGGTTTTGGTTTTAATTGTTTATTTTTTACAAGTGTTGTTGATCTGTGAATAAAAACATGATAAAATAAATACGACCTTGTGATAATAATAATGTCTCGGGGGCAAATAAGGTTTGGTAAAAAGTAAACTATGCGGTCTAAGGGCCAGATTCAGAGACCGCACTTTGACTTTACTTTAGCAAAGTCTAGTTATTATCTCTGAATTTTAACAACATTAAAGTAATCTTTTCGCATGAAAAGTTTACTTTGTAGTAATAAATAATGAAAGTAAACTTTTTCATGCGAAAAGATTAGAACAAAGATTAGAAACACAAGATAGTAAGTTGTTTATGCAATCCACAAATTATAGTATTGTGCCTGGATGTTTTTTTGTGCCCGTTAAACTATTGTACATACATAATAATATACATACATACATAAACTCACTCGTTATCCCGTCCGGGGTATGCAGAGACGGCAGAACGCCACTTGTCACGATCCTGGCAAACATATTGTCTGTGTCTGAGTAAAATGGTTTTCGTAAAAGTTCTTAGTCATAATAGCTCCCTAGTGCGGGCATTTTGTAGATTTAAGAAGTAATTTTGTAGTTATTAAATAGTTAAGAGTATGGGTGTCTCCGTTAAATTGATGTTTATAAAAGTTCCTGTGACACAGAGCATGATCCCTAGTGCGGGAGTTTTTTAAAGAAAAGATGCAAAATTAATTAATCTTGCAATCGACTGTCTTACCATCGTCATTACCTTGATGGTTAGCGGTCATCCACTGTGCGATTTTCGCGAAACTTCCTACCGCGAACAACTGATTTGTGGAACAAGCTCGCTGCAACAAAGGTCGAAAATGAATCTGTATTTCCTCTGGTGTTGCGGGTGTCTATGGGTGGCGGTGATCACTTACCATCAGATGACATGCTGGCAAATTGCCTCCTATTTCATAAAAAAAATTAAGGTCATCTGTCTTACTAACATTATTTTTTACCATTCTGTAGTAAAATAATAGCTTGACGAGTATTCAAGCAGTGATACCACAGCATGTTTGCAAGCGGAGAAGTGAGGTCAAATGTACCGTGAGCACTGACCGCTATGTGACATGTGACCGACATCAATTCTCCGCTGCACCTGTCTACCTTATATTTGCTTGCATAATGTATACCCGCAGAGAAGCCGCTTAATTAATTGGTTTGGTACTTAGTATGCATAATGTTATTGCAGTCTTGTCATGTCACGTGATTTTTCAAGTCTTTTAATGACGAATAATTAATCTAGATTTTATGGCATCTGAATATAACTCAATACTTCATTAACACTTTTTTTAATTTACCGTACTACTTATCTTTACTCTAGTATCATTGTCAACATAAGTAGCAATGAATTTTAAATGAAATACCTACTAAACAAAAAAATTTTGAAAAAAAGTCTTGTTAAGTATGTGAAATAAAATGAATAAAACAATATAACTAAAAATGAGACAATAGTATTTGAAAACTATAGATAGACGGTTATATCGTCCCAGAAAGCCTATCTACAGCAGATCACGTATTTGAGTTAAATAAATCGCTTCAACGAAAATCACAGCAAGTATGACCAAATCTCGCCAAATTGATTTTTGTCAGCGGTATGTTGGAGATAAGGATAGAACTACGTGATAAGAATACTCACAACTAAGAATACGTAGACGCTATCAGACGTCTGCAAGACAACGACCTTAGTAAAGCTTTTCGAACAGGAGAAAAGAAAATTGTATTGATGATTAAGAAGTAATATCATGAATGTGATATGGTGGGGATTACACTTGCCTTTATAAAATTTGAATTAATTGCTTACAATGCAGCGATAAAACGTTATATTTGTTTTTACATTTTATAGAACAATAAACATGCTTAAATAATAAGTATATTATGTAAATATGCAGTTTTATAAAATAGGTATTATAACAGCCCATTAATGTCCCACTGCAGGGACGGGTCTCCTCCTATGGCGGAGGGATACTTGGCCTACTAATATCACGCTGACCAGACGGATTGGTATTTAAATATAAATAAGCCATATAATAGGCTTATTTAATAATAGTTCATTTACTTAAACTTTTGAGTTAAAACTAAATTACGAACCTAATTTCAAGGACCAACTAAAGAGTAAACTATTTTATACAAAATACAATGAATTAATTTAACCAAAATTTTACATAATATCCTAAAACTATTGTATTCAGTTAACATCCTATCTATATTTACACATTGTTACTATAATACTGCAGTTCTAAACAAAGTTTTATGATGTTGATACCGCTAGTTATTGTAAATATTACAAATTACTAAAATTTAGAAGCTTGTTATGTACAACATTTACTTTAAAATTAATTTAGTAAAATACATGACGGTTTTCAGTATATTCGGCTAAGCCACAATGATTCTATGAACGGATGCAACATGCAGCATATTATATGTTATTCATGAATAGATTTTGAGGTGTGAATAAGCCTAACCGTGCTCTGAACGTATCTTTGTCTACAATTTATACTCTACATGGCCCATTTACTTCCGAATAATTTAACGTCATAGTTGATTTTAAAGTAAATAATAACTGTTTGAATAAATAAACCATTCTAATCTTGTAGCTAGTATGATATCAAACAAACTTTACATAGACTGACGATCAAATACATAAGTCATTGAAATATATTTCACAAAAAAGGTTGAAATCAATAACAACAAGTTATTTGAGTAGTGCGTCATCACATCAATGAAGTTTTCTTTTTATGAAGCACAGTTTTTGTGAACATCAACAATAAAATTATATAGAAGAGCTAAATAAAAAAAAATGGTTTTATTAATAACAAAATGTATTAAATTCTTGAACAACCTTATTGTTTCAATTAACGCTTTGTTTTATTTTTATGACCAAAAGGTAATCTATATGGCTAATCTAAACGACGTGAGTTTTAATGAAAACACGAAAACATACATTAATATTTTAACAGATGTTGAAATTATTACTTTTGATTTTACTCTTTTTGACTTTGTAAATGTTAAAACACTTGTATTTGACAAAGCTATTCTATTTATAATTATGATTAGATAAATAATTAAATTAAATACTACATTCAGATAAAATAGTTATACTCTAACGTTTACTATTTTATAACATTTGAGCCAAATTACCAAGATATGCAAGATCATGGCTACTTATATATTTTTATACGGACAGATACTTTTTTAATACTTTGGTAAGATAATAATATAAGCTTCACTTAAAACAAAATGAATACACAGTCATATACTATGTATTTTTAATCTTTAGAGATTTTTTTTTTATTTAGAAGCTGCTTAGAGTAATCCAAACATTAAAGTTAAGTTCATGTACAAAAAGATTCGCATGCCAACTTAACACCTCTCCGTAGCAGCCAAATTTTATAACCACTGTGGTTCAATGGTCTGCATGTAGGAAATTACTACAAGTACATGTATAAATTACTGCAGTAAAATATTATTGGGCGTTATGGAAGACAAGTAACAAGGCAATGATTTAAAAATTAGAAGGAAGCTCCAAAATCAAACGGCAGAAGTGTATTTTGCCATGAAAAACCCTAGTACACCGACAAAAACCGTAGTAACACGGGAAATAAAGGTGAAAAAAAAAACCGCTTTGCTTGCAAATATCCATAACAATCTGCAAAAAATAAATGTTTATCTATCATTGTCACACATGTAATAACAGAAAGTCGTCACGATTGTTTGTCGAAAATATAAAATATAATATACGCTGTATAGTCGCTTAATGGTCGAGCGGTACAATGTACCATGTATATGCATTTGATAAAACAGCCGAGGCGAGTAACAATAGCAAAAGCCGACGACATGTTTTAACTTTATCCCATATCGAGGCATCTAGAGCAATGTATTGTTTGAGATTTAATATCATTTACGTTTAAAATTAAACAGAGAAATGATTATGTTTTTAATGTTTTAGTTATGACGGAAAGCAAAACGCTGTTTAATGAATAGAAACGCTAGAAAACCTCCTTGCCATGAGCTGTGATAATTAACTGTACGATTAATGTACCACATGCTGACGAGAGAAACAAACCGCTTACCTGGTAGTAAACGTTACGCTTGTCGATGGCAGATGTACAAATAGACTGTCCTTTACAAGTATAAAGCTCAGAGGCAGTGCTTCTGCAGTGCTTTTGTTACAATCTGTTAAGTCCTCACTCAGCAGTAGTGTACAAATGTTACTGTGTTTACGTGGAAGTTTACAGTAGCTTAAAATATTACAAGGGTATGAGACTTATAAGCTTGTGCGTCAGGATGACATGCGTACTACAGAGGTTCTCGGAAATTTTGCAAAGGACAGTTGTCTTTTACGCGTAGTATTGACATGCGAGTAGCTTAACATTAGGTGGATTACTTGTTTTTCTCATCAGCGTGTCGTATAAAAATTTGGATGATTTGATATTTGATATAATTTTTATTATTTTTAATGATTAAAACGCCCGTTAACAATTTGTTCGACAGCTGATATTCTAGAAGTAAAGAAGCAAAAGGTCAGTTAATGTTTAAAATAATAATGGAACTACTTTAAAACTTTAGCCTTTTATTATTCTAAAAAGTACTGTTACAAATAACAGGGAGTATACTTTAATGCCAAGTAATATGTTAGCTATTATAATGGCTTGATTCAGCGATGCTAGTAATAAACACGCTTGCGTCTATCCACAAAGCTCGGATATGCAAAATGCCCTGTTTTATAAAATGCAACCACGTTATTCGACAGCTTGCTTGTTTTCCAGAATCAGTCTTGTGTAAAGGCGCTTTTACAAAATAAAACTAAAGTAAGTACTTTTAGAAAAGCGTGTCATTGGTAGGTCGTATGTGGGGTAAGTTGAGCTTGAGTTGTTGAAAATAGATACAAAACTTTACAAGTCACTAGTTGACCAAAGCTTAGATTAGAATATATTCCAAGTATTATTATCTTCATGCAGAATGGTTACTCTGATATATACCATTTCCACAGTCTTATTTAAAGACGCTTTTACAAAATAAGACTATAGTACTTCTAGAAAACCGTGTCATTGCTAGGTCTGAAAAGCGGTAAGTTGTATCACTTGAGTCGTTGAAAACAGATACAAAAGTTTCCAAGTCATAAGTTGACCAAAGCTTAGATTAGAAATAAAAAAAATGTCTGTTTGTAAAATTGAATCCATAATTTAACGTAAAGTAATAAGCAAGTTTAAAAAAAATCCTTGATTACAATATTAACAATTAATTGAAAAGTACCTACGTATAAATATTACGGAGTCTTTTTTGGGTAGAGAGCAGACGTTATAATAAATTTATATTTTTCACTGACAGATAGCTAATATTGTAAGATAAATTTATGTACACTTTTATGAAACTAATATTAGTGTTCCGCAGAAAAAAAAACCTTGAACATTTTACCTACATGAATAAACTTTTTATGTAGAAGTCACGGCTTAGTAAAAGGTTGCCGTACCTAGTTCTAATATCACATACTTATTAATAAAGTTCTTTCAACTTTACCGCCAGCTGAGATATAAATAGATTTATAATTAATATCTCAGCTATGTATTATACTCCAATAATAATTAACGATGCCTACCTAATGCTAACGCTTTATATGTTCCCGTTGCGCCATCAGTTCATCCCCTAACTGATATAGTATCAACCCATTCCCTCTAAGTATTACTTAGGGAAACTGTTGCGTAGCTATACCTATGTATGTAAGGAGATGTGCGTTGATATAAGTATTCGTTTAAGTAATGCATACACTACTCGTATTTGTTAATTTTAGCTTTTTTATGTATGTGTGTCATTGTAGGGGCTCTGGGCATAGCGTTTGTTAGCTTTTCTTTTCTTCATTAATTACCTCATTGATTAAGGTAACTAATAATAGAATACTATAGATTCAAAATCTTTTACGTACCTATATTATTTACTAACTTACACTTAGGTAGATATAAAGCCTTCATTGCTAAGTGTTTTCATTAAAATATTAGCACATACTCTATAGTCTAAAATGAATAATTATGTTGAAAATACGTACGAAATAATTAAAAAACAACATTGTTCAAAACTATTTTAAACATTTTTATAAAACATACATTAAGATTAAAACGTTAAAACTTTACCGCAAAAACCTCTATCTTTATGTTTGTAAAGGATTCGTGAAAGATAAACATGAGTAAGTACTTCATAGTATAAAGTAAAGCCAGCACTCAGTATTGTGTTTTTCCGTGAGTGTTATTAAAACAAGATTTTTCGAGGCCTCGCTCATACAATCACTCCAAATGCAATAAAGGCGTAGTAATAACTTGTTTAAATCATCGCGCAGAGGATTAATTAAATTCATAAGCACCCTCGTTTAGGTATAAAGATGTGTGGGTGACGCTTTTGAAAGTTACTGCCCTAAGGCTCCTTATACAGTTAAGTGAACCCTACCACTTGACCTGTCCTTTGATTATTTCAACGTGGACGTATCCTGTTAAAGTTTCAATAGACGAAGGACTCGGAACTGTCCTACAAACATCATCATATGTTTTATAAAGGCCCTATTTAAAGTTCCTGACCTATTTAAAAGAAAAAAGATTTATTATGGAATTTAATCAGTTAGTAGGTTTATATATCATGTGATAAGTATTTATAATAAGTACTGCAACCAATAAACAGTTAACATAATTACACCAATCGTTGGTTCAGTTTTATCATCAGATGATTTTCATGGGCTTAGATTCGGCTCCATGACGCTATCTAAACTCAAATGTTACAGTAACTAATGGCAATGGTAAGTGGAAATTAGAAGCGTGAAACTGACATTGACGCACTTTGAAATGAAATCATGGTTTTGGCTCGAAACAGACCTATTTGGGTAAAGCGTTACAAGGCTTTCTCATTAATTGAGTGGCGGATATGCTGCACCCGGCAAAGGCAACTATTGCAAATTTCTCAAATATAAACGGTTACTAGCGTTGCCCGTAACACAAGCGCGCGCTTGTACACTCGGCCTAAGGCCCAAAGTTAAATGGAATGTAACCGCAGCCCCGAGTAATGGGCACCGAGGCATAGAAGCAAGTATACCCTATAACACATGGCGTATTGTCGCCGAATTACGTGCCACTGTCGGCTAGAAATGAGTATGCCATTAATTAGAACTGCAGTGTATCCATCACTTTTACTAAAACTTCCTATTATCGAAACACTAGCGGATATTAGTGTTTGTTTTGTTTTCAACTATGTCATTATTAACTAGTTTCTAAATTTCATTGTATCTATAAGTTAATTTGGATATTTATCGTAGCTGTTAAGTATCTATCTGACTTTAAGATACATTGCTATAACTTTTTTTGTGGCACCATGGCACAAGATTTTGTAGATACTTAGATCATAATTTAGAGAGAAAGAGTTGGTCGCCATGTTTCAGACCACTGAAAACATGGCGGACAACCTGCAGTCACATTACTGGGATTACAATCGGAAAATACAGCGGACGATGACACTCGGTATAGCCTCTGCATATCCGCATAAAAGCTGTCAACTATATCTTTTTAATAGTTTTAAAAAGGCCTTACTCCATTATCTTTCATAATGGAATAAATCGAAACATCGTTTCCTTAAGTGTAACACATTTAAAAGGTCAAATTAACTAAACACAGGGGTTAAATTGAATCAGTGCTCTCTAAGTGGCGTCCCCAAACTTGCAGTAACCTATCTGTAGTTTAAAATGCGGGTTTGTTAAAAGGCCTCTTCACACGAAATAATGATTCGTTGAATTTTCAAATCGCTAATTGTGTTTTGCTTTATATTAAGAGCAGCGTTTAATTCCTGACTAACTGATTACCACAGCTTTATTATGTGGTAAAATATACGTTTTTCTTTTGTGTTGCGTTATTATGTCCCCGTATGAATTAACATGAATATTTGGACTGGTCTGGAGTTTGCTGTGTATCATTAATTATGAATCATCATAATCATCTTATGATGATTATGATGATTAATTCATCATTAACGGGCTGTTATCACCCCATTAATGTCCCACTGCAGGGACGGGCCTCCTCCCATGACGGAGGGATACTTGGCCTACTAATAGCACGCTCTGGCCAGACGGATTGGTATAGGGTTTAATTTCAAGTTCTTTTTTATTTTATTTCGTAAATAAAACAGTACTTTTGTAGGATTATCCAATGTCTGCAATTTTTGGGCTTTATAAAAGTAACTTCTCATAAATATTCTTAGTCTAAAACTAGACTTAACAAAACAAATTAACCTATGTCACATTAGAAATCAACATGCACTACAAAACTGTATTTGCCTTACTAAGGTTTGTTAGATTAACAAAACAATCAAGTGAATAGTATGTTCGAACCATGTTGCATCGATTGAGCCCCAGAAACGCAGTACTCCGCCTGCCCAAAGGCTCTTTATCGTGTATGGCGAATTGCCAAAGAGTATGTCATGCCCAGTCACGCAATTTTCGTAGTATTCAAATTTTGTTTGTTAAATTTAGGACAACTAATCCAAAGTCTATTGTTTTCATATATACATTTTAATGCTGTACGAGCATTTAAACTTTGAGTAATGGTTAACTTAAACTTTACTTATTTATATGCACATAATATGTATGGAGAAGAGTAATATTGGTAAATAATGTACGATGTATAATAATAGAAAATGCACCAAAATAACAATAAAAATTTTAATATCGAGACGTGTAAGAGAGGTTACAGTTATGTTCCATTCTGGTAATTTAATAATGCACGAAACGTAAAATTAAACTAATTTTGCTTAGATCCAAATTAACACCATAGTGCTCGCAGGCTGCAACATTTGTGGGGAAGTGTGCATTCAAGCTCTGAGAACTATACTCACACCCTTGCTATAGTAATAGCTGAAACCTTTTAAAGACTTTTGCTGATCTTTAAATAAACTGGTCAATGTGGGTTTTATGCTTAACAAGCCTTAAGACAACTTATAAATAAATAAGGTCTACTAACTAAAACGACTACTTAAAAAGCATGGTGCTTTTGTAAATAAAGCTCCATGCTTTTTTTTCTTCGTTCGCTGTGTTATGTAAAGTTATGTACCTTGTAAAGAAGTTTCTTCTGAGTTCAATAAATAAACTACAATCTTTATATTGAATAACTGAAAAAAGTAACAAAAAAAAGACGAAACTATGCCCAGCTGTTAAGGTTATCGAATTATAATAAGTGTTATTCATCAATTAGTTGATACTTAGTTCAGAATTATACTACACAACTCCATTTCGTGTAAAGTAGAATATTGTAGAATAATAGAAGAAATCTTAACTTCTACCGGAGTCAGCAATTACGAGTACCAACAAATATAAACAAAAAATATATTATTTCAAAGCGTTCAAAATACATATACTCCAGATATATACAAGTGAATAAGAAGCTCCCACACATATATGAAGAAACGTAAGTATTCATATACCTTTTACTACCACCTTAAAGAAAGTAAAATAAGCAGTCATAAGGCAAGAGATAGCTCAGTAGCTCAGACAAACTCGTAATAGAACTGAGTTAAAGACAAGTGGAAAGTTTATGGTACGTCGCTGAATTCACGACAAAAATCTCCGCATCATGTGTACTAAGCTTAGAGTACGTATTCTGAAGATAATGCTATGTTCATATTCCGTTGTTTTATTAAAGATGTTGGTTGATTCTAATGGAAAGCTTTTTTGTTAGAATACGACTTATTGATACTATTTGCAATTAATTATACTTATTGATGGTCAATGATCTTACAACTTATTATAAATGTAAACGACGCATCATTTGCTCATAATAATTTATTAATAACAGAGGTAAATCAAAAAATCTTCTGACCCATTATATGATTATTATTAAACAAAAAATGTTTATACTCTATGAGCCAGTTGTGATTTCAATTCCTCTATCACAAAATCTGATACATCAACTACAACTTCAAAACTTTATCTATTGAAAACTGAAAATAATTTTTAGTCCTGAAATATTATACTTATCAAGCAGCAATACGTTTAAATCGTTCTTAATTTAAACACCTAAAAAGGGCAGATAATATTGCTAATGGACGATAGAATGCGGTGTCAGCGTATGCCCTGACATGTCTGATTACTCTCCTGACACGAACTTTCAAACTAGGCATTACTTAACACTGCGCCACTTCAGAAATAGTTTGCTTAGTGCTAGAATAAACACTCTAAGTGTTACACCATGTGCCCATTACATTGGATCAATTTCCTTAAGCTCTCTGTCAGCTAATATCGTTGAATTAGAATTTAGAACAGTTTGTAAGTTAGTTTTCTCTACAGTAGCTTTGTTTTTTTACAGTAGCTTTGACCAGCGTAAATCTTTAGGAATATAAACAAATATTATGCGTGTTCTGTTATTTATGTCATTCTGAATCAAAAGCAAAAAGACCATACATTTTTTATTTACTGAATATTATATACTTATGAAGTTTTTGGAAAACAAAATAAGCTAAATAAAAGTTATTTCTCAACAATTTCATAAATCATAAATCAATTAGACTACTAGAGATCAAGTTTTAACTCTACGTAAAGATTTTTAAGATTATCACTAATATTTATAGCCAAAAGTATGACGTAATAAAGGTGATTGAATATACCTGCTTAGTAAGATACTTACAGTCCTACTAGGAATTCACTAAAAAGGCAAAGAAATTCCTGTGGCATTTTAAACTATGTACTAAAAACCGTTTAGCTGACGTACTACGTATAAGTACCTAAATCTAAAATAAGATAAAATTGTGTAACAAAATGGTTTCTTATAACAAACAGTATTATAAAGTATTGCAAAATGTTCACATACGTTGGTGGCTGTCCGATCAGGCGTTGTCGATTTTTATCGTACAGTACTCTTGCATTTAAATGGTACTATTCTCTTAGGGGTATCGCACTAGCTACCAAGTGCACTACAAAAATAACTATTCAGTTCAACATTGAATAACAACATTCTTAAGTTATTTAATTTACATAATTCTTAGCTAGTACATTACGGACTAGCGTAAAATTTGACTTTACCGCCGGTATCATTATATCTTATGCTGATTTATATTTTTCATCTATTCTTCACATTTATATGTTCTGTGACGGATTATGATTACATATAACCGGCAGAAAAAAAGTAAAAAATATATTAAGCCCTTTACAAACACGTATGGTCAAAAGCTGACCACATTGATTCTTAAAGGCGTCTGTCTTGTTTTTCTTGTTATGGTTTAGTAAGACATCACTTTCGAATTTCGTCGTAAAAGTTAACTAAAGAATCCTGAGATCAGATGAAGTGAAGACACTAAGTATTTCTTACTATATTCCTAGACCAAGATCCATTATAAATGAAAAAGTGTGTCTGTCTTTTTTTATTTTTTCACGGCAAAACGAGGCAACGTATTGACGTGATTTTTTAAGTGGAGATAGTTAAAAGGATGAAAAGTAACATAGGCTACTTTTTTTTTCTTCTGTGTCCAGGAAAGGGGAACAGTTCTACCCCGAGTTTAATGCAAGCGAAGCCTCGGGCAAAAGCTAGTAAATTATAAATATTATTATGCTGGCTTAAAAAACATTATGAGTGATAACAAACTAAGTATGTCCAGGCCCTTGTTTGCCGCCCGTTTCGCCGCTCGCAGCCTCTTCACGTTGAAAGACCCTTAGCTACGAGTTTGTCAATGAAGGTAAACTGGGCTTATAAATAAACAGGGACTTTCACAGGGTTTATGCGAGTTTTCTTACTCTTTCAAATACAATTATACATTCATGTTTTATAATCGTAAGTAGCCATGTTTTAAATACTGTTACTATTCGTAAGTTTTAATACTTTTACCAATAATTTTAGCAAAGTGTCATTAAGTTTTTTTAATTCCAATCAGAACTTGATAAGATATCAAATGAGTATTATCAGGAGTTCTAATAAAACTCACCTTTGAATAAAATTATCTTTCGATTTACATTAACTTAATTACAAACTCAATGGTACTGTAATTCCTTTTTTTTTTTTTCTTAGTTGGTAATGAGAAATGAAAAATTACTAAATCACTCAATATTCTGCTAGAAACAAACTACTGTTTTAGCACATAATTTGCATGATTATTATTACTGTCGGTTCAATAAATAATAACAGTAAAAACAATAAGTAATTCGCCTAACTAAACTGATGAACGTTTCACTTAAAATTTTATTGCCTAAAGAGAATTGAGCGAGAAATATCTTAAATATTTGCCACCATATTTCCTTTTAGTACCGACACATACGCGCTTATTTATATCTTCGACAACTCTCTGCCAAGTGTAAGTACACACACTTGGCAAGGGGACGGAGCTATGAAATAGTGCTCAAATTTCATATGAAACACTATATTCGTTGAGAGACAGGAGGCGGAAAGAAAACATTAACATTTTCGCAAGCCAAGTTATTTATTTATACGAAGCATTGGTAATAATAACTGTTGAAACTTGTTGCTGTCCCGTCTGATATTTAAAACGACGAACTGCCAAAAAAAACCTCTGTGGTAAAAGTATATCATTTGGATTTACATGAGCGTAATTATAGAGTTAATCTTTTTACAATAATCTATAATTATAAAGAGGTAAAGTTTGTATGTTTACGTGTTTGTGAGTTTGTGACGTTGTAGAGGGTAATCTCTGGTTCTACTGAAACGACTTTTTAAATTATTTGTGTGTTAAATAGTCCATTTATCGGACAGTGTCATAGGCTATAATTATAATATCACGCTATGACTAATAGGAGTGGAGCAGAAATGAAATATGTTTAGAAAAGGGTCGCTTAATAACGTTTTTTTTCGCCGCTCAACGAAGTGGGCACGGGTCAGCTAGTACAATAATAAAGACAGCATCAGTTTTAGTCATTGAACATAAAATATGTAACTACAAACTTTAAACCTCATTCATTGCCTTAAACAATTTGAAAGTAGATTTTTTTAAGTTTGTAGGTAATTATTCTGTCTAATATTATAACGGGTATTAACATTCTGTTTTTCACAGTGTTATTTTATTATAGAGTTATTAGAAAAAAGTAAAATAGTGTGCGTTCTCATTGTTTTAATAATTCTAACTGTTCTTAATCTCAATGCCTCATAGATTATAGCACATAACTTACTAGCTCCGGGATTCAAAAGCTTCGTCGTGCGACAATCGGAGCGTAAAGATAATACAGAACCTAATATCGTAAACCTTTCTACGTACGGAGATAAACAATCCGACGTGTCATCCGGGTAGGATTAATTATTGCAAGCGTGTGGCCACACAATCACCTGGACGGAATAAATTGAGTCCTGTTAGACGATGGGTATATTCCAAACGGCCATTTTTCATATTGTTGTGGTAGTAGTTGGCTGCTGACTTTGTTAGTGTTGAAATAAATAACAAGAATCACCACTGTTTAAATATTTTTAGCTAGGACTGGGTTGGTTATATAATTTTTTTAAGGCCTGTTTACTGTCTAAAATCGAGTCGGACGAGTTTTGGCATACAAATGTTATTGACTAGGTTTACTTAGTTACTTTTTACACTAAGATAAAATAATGCGAAATTAGGTTTCTCCGAAACCTTCGATTACTTGGATTCGAATGAACTTGCAACCTTCATCTTTAAATGTCTACAAAAGATGCATACCTGCTTTTACTACATTGAAAAACTAAAATTCACAGAGATTATGAATAAGTATTGTAGGCAGGCAAGAAAGGAACATAATAATGCAAATTATTGCAAATGTATTATTATTTAATAGATTTTAATGTTTTTGTTTGTAAATAAAGTTTAATTAATACCTATTATAACATTAAAATGTATTACATACTATCTAATAATTCAACTAATATCATTGTATTTTCGTTCAAATAAGTGCTTTACCGGGAAACGTGTTAAATGTATTTATATTAACGGTAGCAAAACAATTGTGTTTATTTAAACAACGTGTAAAATAAAAGTAATTAGTTTTGTTCAATCACAAAATAACAATACTGAAAATTAAAGTATTCATTGAAATAAAACATAAAATGAATCCTACTAAGAAATATAACTTCGTTAATTGGCTATTATTGGCACTGTCGCCACTCTCAGTTTCGTATAAAAAGTAACTTAAAAAAAGATCTGTATAAATCTTTTTAAATTAATTCTAATTGACTTTTTAATATTGCAGGACAATCGGTGCTATTTCATAGGACACTGACTAATCGATTGAGATAGTAGGTAACGTTTCTAGGTTAGAATAAGTTGCTTACGAAAACGGCCAAAAAAGCTAAGTACTGTGCCAAGAGAAAGGCTTAAAACATTTCACAGGTACGTAAATACTACCACTAGAATTAAATTATTTTTATCGGTGTCACACCTTCTAAAAGTTTTCATACGCGGTAAAGTCATAGAATATTCTTTCAAGACACTATCTAGAAAGTTATCTATGCCCATTATCTACTACGACACACTCGGAAAAGTAGTTTAGTAATATTGTGCTGTGAAGAAGTTTAGCTGTGTTAGTATGCTGCAATCTAAAGACCGTAAAATGTAGTTTCAATTAAGTAAATAAAACACATTTTGTTATTTTATCCTTATCATAACAGCCCATTAATGTCCCACTGCAGGGACGGGCCTCCTCCCGTGACGGAGGGATACTTGGCCTACTAATACCACGCTGGTCAGACGGATTGTATAGGGTTTATTTTCAAGTTTCTTTCTTTCTTACTTCGTAAAGATAATATTGACGGATAGTTCATTAGTCGGTTTTTACGACACCCATGGGATGAGATAGGGTGGTGACATATTGTATTCTTCCTCCGTCACCACACGAAGCCTTAATCTTATAACAAAACATAATAGCCTCCTAAACGTTCGAGACTAAATAAATTACACGAAAACAATTCAAAATATTCATATTATGAAGTATGAACTAATTTGATAGAGATATTAATCATAAATGGGGACCGCTGTGCGCGTTTATTCGTTGTCCAAACTTGTATATCCCATGTATCCAATAGAACTTAATTTAGATTGCTAAGTTGAACGCCTTGGGATATTCAGAGCATTATGCGGCAACTGTAACGTATTAGTAATGTTTTAGATAAACCTTGTTACAGAAAGGAAAGCTTGAATATGTGTGGCACGACCTCGATGATAGACTTTCTAAAGTATTTTCCGTTACGAGTGAGTTCGTTTAACGTTTGCGGTTGTGATTCTAGCTAGTTTGTCTGCAACTATATAAAATGTTGAAGACAAAGGAAGTTTTCGTGAAGTAACTCTTCACGAAAACTTCCTTTGTCTTCAACAGTTCTTTTGTAGATGCAAATATAAATAGGGTTAACACATGTAGGTATAGAAAGGAATATGTTTTATCTAAGGCGAAGGTTTTATTGTAACTGTAAGTTACCATTCAACAAAACATTTCCAAAGTCATAAGCTGTTTGTCTGCGCCAAAATTCAAATATTTATTTATCTAATAGTGTGCACATTGTTTTTCTTAAAATGATATTTGCTAATTTACGTGCACGTTACGACGCTGTATTAAATTATAATCATTTCGCCCCTTACTCATAAACGCCTCTTAAATTTTAGTCAATTCTTATGGTTTTGTTTGGTATAAGTTTGGCTTTACTTATAAAAAACTCGCTAAACAGTGATTAAATTTAAGAGACGTTTATAAGTAAGACCGTTAGAATCGATTTTTTTTATAATTATTTGTATCTATCTAATATATTATCTCTATCTATAAAATCTTGACGTTTGTTATTCGTACATAATTTCATTTAGGCACTATGATGATAAGACACAATAACTAGATACGTTTAGACATGCATATACTACACCATAATTTAGCTATAGTTAGCGTACACGACATCATTCAACCTCCCTTTGTATCATCAGGTGATTCAATCAAGTATATCTATCTTTCATCTGAATAAAGTGATCATTAGTCAACCTGCATAAAGCTGAAATAAGGACGCCAGAGCAAAACTATGAGAATAATAAAGCGGTATCTGAAACGAACGAGTAGTATCAGCGTTAGAAGGATTTGCCCGTTTACTGACAATCATTTGTAAGCCACGTTTGAATAGAGTATCAAAGGTTTGGTCGTAGCTTTGCCATATTTCTGGTATTTGTATACGTGTTGTAAGTACGGATTAGTTCACTAGTGACGT
Source organism: Schrankia costaestrigalis (assembly GCA_905475405.1). Taxonomy (NCBI): domain Eukaryota; kingdom Metazoa; phylum Arthropoda; class Insecta; order Lepidoptera; family Erebidae; genus Schrankia; species Schrankia costaestrigalis. The sequence continues at coordinate 17,567,306 of FR997825.1, read as the reverse complement.
AGTAGAAGTATTTTGAAATCGAGTACACAGATGCAATTATGTTTTAGAATAAAAGGGTAATCAACGACTAAAAAGATAAATTTCGTACGAATTTAAGATAGACTTAAGAATTACAGAAACATAGGCAAGCTCTTAGTTAATACAGAGAGCAACGGGCCCATCCTACTAATATTATAAATGGGAAATTTTGTGAGGATGTATGGATGGATGGATGTTTGTTACTCTTTCACGCAAAAACTACTAAATGGATTTTGATAAAATTTGGAATACAGGTAGTTTAGGGTGTAGAATAACATTTAAGCTACCTATACAACGCGGGTTAAGCTGCGGGTATTTTGCTACTACTTTTAGTTACACTAATGTCGGTCAAAAAAGTACTATTAACGAAGTATTATTTATACATTTAAATAAGAAATAATAAACTGTTAAGCTCTAATTACCTATTAAATTTAATGTATTTTAGTAAAAGACTATCTGAGAAATTTGGTTCTTTTTGAAACCACTTTAGCTCTCTCGTGGTACTGGCTTCAAACATCAGTATTGTAGCGGGTTCTTCACTAAACCCAGTCCTTCGAACGGTATTTATTAACGATTTAGTGGAATTAATTTTATTGCTCGAAGCACAATGCGGACATATTTCATTACAAAGTTGTCAAACTCAAAGGACAAGTCATTTCAAGCGTCATAGACCAGGAGTGTGAAATGGAATAGGCATTTTCATTGAAATTTCAATAAGAATATGAGTTTTCATTTAAGGCTCGCACACGATTCGCGTTTTTCCTCTGCAGATGATATCCACTTATCTAATGCAATTTATCATTTTCAAATGAGCTTTGTTAGCGTTTGTATGTAGGTAAGGACGCAGTAGAAATATTCTCGTTTATATTTTACATGAAAGTCGAAGCACTAGGGAAATGGAGAAAACAAGTATCGTGTTAATCTTATGAATATAATAATATAGTGTTCAAAAAATGAGGCAAATTATTAGTAAGCAATATTTTTTGAGGGTAGCTTAGTACTTAGTGTATTTTATTAGTTAAGATAATATCTTTTTTTTTTTGTTTGCATTGTTTTGTGTTTGCATGTTTGTTTTTAGATTAGTTTGTTTCTTTTTTTTCTTTTAAATCTTATTACTTGTACGCTAATTTGTTTTTTAATATGTGGAAGCTTGTAATTAGCAATAGACAACAACCATATTTATTAATGTATAATAGTATAAATTAGACTGTAAGCTTTCTGTAAAATATATAAATAAAATAAATAAATATTGCATTATATGAAACAATGTAATGTTCTAGTAAAGAGGTAAGCTTTATGTAATACTAGCTGACCCGTGGCCGTTGGATCGTTGGGCGGCGAAAAAAAACGCGTCCCTTTTTTAAACATATTTCATTGCTCCTATTAGTCATAGCGTGATACTATATAGCCTTTGACACTCCCCGATAAATGGACTATTCAATACACAAAGAATTTTTAAAATTGTTTTATTAGATCCAGACGTTACCCCCTACAACGTAACAAACACACAAACTTTATCTGTTTATAATAATAATATAAAGTAGAGATTATAATTAAAAATTCTTAGAAACTATGTTGTGAAATACTGTTAAACAGTAATAAAGGTGAACACGTAGAATTTTTAAACATGTTATAATATCAGTTGGCTTGGCACGCTAATTCGTGATTGCTGGAACACGTTAAAAGTCCACAAATGTTTTGCTGGCCATCCTCCAGACACTACTTCTAGGCAATTCTAAACAGCTTACGTAAATTTTAGGGTGAGGAGTTATGGTTGGTCAATTAAGTCACCTTGTCTGTACTACCTAAACAGTTAAGGGTCGTAGCACATATAACGTATCGGCACCGTATCAACTCGAGTCGTTCAGTATATTTATTTGTATGAAACTCCTTACTGCAACGCACACTAATCGTAATCGTAACGTTATCGGATTTTTGACGTTTAACACTGAAGAAAAAGGCGAGGTGGTGCCGATCCGTTTACGTTACGGTATATAATCTGCTACGACCCTAATTCATGTAACAGTACTCAAAAAGCTAAAAATTATATTGGTGATCAGAAAAATGGGAGGAGGAAGCAACCCAAGTAACACATCAAAGCATTATAAGGGCCGAATAAGAGTATTCTTGTATCCTTTTAGCATTTTGAGTAAGTTTTATAGTCGCATTATAAACGTTTATATGGCTACTGTAATGCTTATTTGGGCACAAATTATACAGCTTTATGCCCTATATAGGTTCACAGTAGCTGGTTAATAGCATTACTGGCGCATTATATTAGCATTTATGTGGTCAAGAAAGATGTCAATCGGATTAAAGAAGCATCATTTTGGTCAATAATCTTGCCAATCGCATTAAGAAAGCATTAAAATGGTCAATGAGATAGCCTATTGCATTACAGAAGCATTATAATAGCAAACTTATTGATAGTGAAGATGCCAACGGCATTACAAAAGCATTAGACTAGCATTTAAATGTGCTAAAAGAATTATTGGAGCAATTTAAGTGTTCACACTTAGGAAACTTTATATTATTGCGTGTAAATTATTACAATCAAAAAAAGAATAAGTAAAGACAGTCAAAATAAAACAGTGAGTGACGCCATATTATAGTTTGCATCAAAACAAATTCATCGGATAAGTTTTTGACTCGTTTGTTATTTCTTGCCTTCAAATATTACTGCGCAGTGTAGTTTACTGTACTTGTTTGTATAAGTTTCATTGAAAATTTTCACGGGCCTTCGATATTTTGTGGTTTTCATACAAAATGTTTTATAAAAATGATGTGTGTAAAACCAAAACAAATGTGTATTCCTAGTACAGAATAAGTTTTGAATAAATACAATCATAGTTTTGCTTGTACTGTATTAAATTAAGTTATATAAATATTTTAAATGACAATTCCTTTTATAAATAGGTCCGAAAGAAAATATTTTTTGGTTATAAAATATTTACAAAATGGTGGTCAGCCTTAAGCAGCCCGGTGAGCCCAATTAATGCCACCAGCATTACAACTACTCACGTGTGATTGTTTAAAGAGCTATTAGCTACACAACAGCACTCATTTTTTCCTTTAAAATGCAAGCATTATATTGATTCACATTTATGCTGTTCAGCAGCATTAAGCTTTTACTTACCCCTTACAAGTGCTTTTACACAGCAAAAGGCACAAAAAACAGCTTAAAGCTGGATATCGGATTTACATGGCATTATAGTGGTTCACGTTTGTGCTGTAAAACAGCTTCAAGCACTTATTAACTACTTTAAAATGTCTTTGTAGAACCAAAAGCACTAAAAATAGCTAAAGGCTTTACAAAAGCATTCTGATATGCCATTATCCAACTGTTATACAGCGTAAAGCATTACAATGATTTTCAAATGCCATTGTTCAGCTTCAAGACGCTCGGTGAACTTATATAAGAGTTTGTACGGGTCTTAAGCTCTATATAAGTTCACTTGTTGCTTGTTAAAATGCTTTCTGTGTTACTTGGGAATACATCGCAAGCAGTGGAAGCTTTTCCAGCCTCTTGGACAGAGGGTATATTGAACTAATAATAGGTTCATACCTTGCTAGTCAGGCAATAAAAGTATTGAATTTGAAAATATCGAACAGTTTGAAATGTTTTGTTTCGAGTTCTTCTTGTACTCGTAATAACATAATTGAATTAAATTTCCCTAGAGCGACTTTGCACACTTAATGTACGACAAAATTGTTTACTTTGTCCACGACTACAATACAACTACTAACGTTTAATAAAAATATTTAAACAAGACAAACCGTGTACAATAAAATTTCTGTGTCAACTTTTATAACAGACAAATTGTTTGTTTAGCAATTATCTTCTTCAACTCATTTTTGTACTCCTTAAAATGTGCTTTGCAGGCCTAAATAAATAAAATATAAATATAACAGAAACTCTTAAGGTGAGACGAGGAAGTTAATAATAATAAATAACCCTCACGCATTCACACAGCGCCACCTAGTCCCAAACTAAGCACAGCTTGTACTATGGGTACTAGACAACGGATAAACATACTTAAATACTTTTTTTTGTAAATATATACATATTATACATTAAACCAATGCAAACAATTACGTTCATGCACACAAAGATTTGCATTGCGCGAGAATCGAACCCGAGACCTCTGCGTAGCAGCCATGTAATATACCGACTGGGCCACAGAGGTCAGCAAGCAATATGTTATTGATCCATCGCTATAGAGAATATAATATATGAAATACCGATGACGGTATATCATTTTTATACTGCACTAGACATTGCTGAGATAAGGAAAAGGTTTTTTTACGTCTTACATAATGTCTGGGTCATAAATGAACTTTATGGAGTAATCTTAATATAACGTCTAGTGTCCACGTGAACATAAAATAACTAAGGAATCTGTAATCAAGGCATTGCTATGCAGTGAGAGTATAAAATTACAAGTAGTACTTGGATCCCTTAAAAATCTTGAGACTTAGAGCTTAGAGAGAGCTTCAAAAGTGTAATAAAAATCGACTAAAAAATTTAGAAACTAGACTTTTTTTGCATAGGGATGTTAGCTTTGATCTAAGTGTTTTAAAGTATATACTTGTAAAAGTGCACAAGCTACGCTTAAAGGGTGACTCGATGGCTTCTTGTAATTGTATGAGGGTCATTTTATTTTTACAGTAATAAAATTATTATCATGTAAACTAATCAATTTTTGTTGTGATAACATTTTACTGTACTATCTCCGTATGGTGAATATAAATAATAAATTAAAATGTATATAATACATGATTATAGAACTGCCTCGGTGGCGTGGCGGTCGCGTCAGCGGCAGACGTGCACTAGGTCTTGAGTTTGAACCCCCACGCAGGATCATTATTCTATGTGCGTTTCATAAAGTATTGTCCTGAGTTAAGACCTTCTTTGTGTTTGAAATTGATGTTTTTAAAAGTCCCCGCGATAGGCATGATTCCTAGTGCGGGACTTCTCTAATAAAGATAAAAAAAGAAAAACATTTTAATATTATTACCTAAAGGGTGTTGAAGAAATTCTAAGCAGACAGAATAAAACATAAAAATTTGCTTATTGGAACGAACTGCTGCAGAACGTTTATATGAAAAGTTTAACAGTTAGTCGTATCGTGTTCTTATTGCAAAAGAATTTAAGCAGGAATCTTAGCCAGATATTATATTAATATAGGGTTTGATTTGCATAAACTTCCAATTACACGAATTACCAATCCTAAAAAGTCACAAAGTACCAAATTACATAATATTATAACTTCAGATATATTTGAAATCACACAAACAACAAAGAATACGCCTTGACAATAAGAGGCATATTATTAAAGGTATCCGTAGCAATGCATTTACAAAACTTCGGCAGAATGAACTACAATAAACTGAGAGTTTATGCATCACATCGCGACTGTTGATGCTAGCCTTCCACACACATGACAACCGATATTGCATTAGGAAGCTGTTACATCATAAAATTAATATATCTCTTACGTAGCTATATTTTTCTGCGGTTTCTCGGAATTTCGTGAAAACTTTTTTCGGTTGCAAGTATTAAAATTGTGACAGTTCTCTTTATATAATTTATGTAGTCGCAAACTAATTTATTTAAGAAAATTTAAACCTTGAAGATTTTAATATGCTTAAATGATTTTCCTTCCAACCTTAAAATAATCAATTTGTCAAAAAAACAACTAGCGGACTAGGTATTATGCCCCGTGACGCAGAGACTTTAAAAACATCGATTTAACCGCCACAATAAACATCCTAGACAATAGTTTGTAAATCCCTCAAACATTTTCCCGAGATTCGAACCCGCTACCTCGCGCACCTCAACCGATACTGCAAAAGCCACGCCAGCGAGGCAGTGAATAAAATATGTTTAATATTTTTTAAGATACCAAGTTAACTGTGGATCGATATCCAATTTGTTGTCACTGAATGAATACGCCTTTTGCCTATTCTAGAACAAGGATCTCATCCAGTCATAGAGAAAATCTAGTTAGCAGTGTTCCTTTAAAATGTCAGACACACATTCAATAATTGAATTCATAATTTCTGGTTATGGGTTTTAGAATAATTATCAAGAATAATTGCTTAAAAATTGTCATAGAATATCAACAATTTGAGGTGCTTAATATCTTGCGTAACATCTTATTTTTTGGGCATTTTTGAAAATACATTTTTGATTAAAATATTTAATATCGCACTTATCTGGGCTATTTGTGTCGCTAACAATATGTATAACAAATGTTAAAGTTTGAAAAATTTAAAAAAGAGCTAAATAATAATAAAAATACATAAATCATAACTTTCATTTTCGTACGCGACGTTACTAAGGAGTTAGATTATACATTTTCCTAAATACAGCCCTATTCTTTCACAGCAAGGGGTGTTATGGAGCTGTTACATTATCAAATAAATAAGATCATATATCTTCCCTCGTAATAAAGAGATACGCGATGATAGAAATATGTACGCGTATAAATTGAGTCACCGCGAATATCTACTACGCCGCGGACCCGAATTTGATTCTCGAAGGAGACATAATTTTATAAATATTTCGGGTGTTTTTTTTGTATTTATGCAAGGTAATGTTTATTTGATAGCATGAGGTTATAATCTTGAATTTCGAGGAACAACAGCAAGTTTTCATATATCTTTTTATTATTTTCAATGCTAGCATACTAATTTAACTGGGACATTACATTATAACTGGGAAAGTGTGTCTGCCTGTTTGTCTTTCTTTCACGGCAAAACGGAGCGACGAATTGACGTGGCGTTTTTAAGTAGAGATAGTTGAAGAGATGGAGAGCAACATAGGCACCTTTTGTTACTTCTGTGTCCAGGAAAGGAGAACTGTGCTACCCCAAATTTAAGGCGAGCAAAGCCGCGGGCAAATGCTGGTATCTACATAAAATCTTAGCAGATCTTTTAGTCTAGATTATAACGTATAAATAAAAACTTGGTTATGTTATTTTTATTAAACACATCAATGAAAATATTTTTTTTTACGTACTTATAACTTTCTCGTTGTACTGGGAGCGATACACCAGAAAAATTGCTTGGCATCTTAAGTTAGATGGATTTGAGACATGATTTCAATTTTAAATAAATTAGCCGTAGCAGGCGGCATGCATGAAGTCGAACCCCATACATGATAATAATTGTTGTAGCGATCCACTATTAATTTTCCTAATTTTGGATATTCTTTGTGTCTGTTGAATTGATGCTTTTAAAAGGTAGGGTCTTTTAAAAGCATCAATTCACACAGAATATTAAGACCTCTTACGCGGAAGTTATCTTGTTGTAAAAAACTTTCTATATCTACTTAAATATTGATTACCTTACAGTTATTTGTCTTTTAATAGAACATAGGAGTCGGGATATAACGACTTCATTATTTGTGCCAAAACGAATATGGTGTTGTCTCAATCCGCGCCTGACTATGCAACACGGCTCGCGTTATGTTTATACACTTCTGTTTTAATATACACACATCAAAAAAGTCTAAGCAACATGCATGATATTACAAATTTACCATTTATATTAATTAATTTCTAAGTATTTACTCACTCAAAGTGTATAGGTAAGTAAACTTTTTTGTTATTGATGACATACTGGCTGGTTGTAAAAAAAAAATTTCGATTATGTTTTGTTTTTTTTCATAAAATTCAAATGACTGCGAATTTGTTTGAATTTGAGTGCATGTTAATTGCTACGTTTTAGTCTTGATTTTATAATTTTACCAACCATTTAAATACAGTTGGCGACAAAATTGAATTGTTAGATATTCTTTACGTCATGGAGCGACGTCATTTGACGGCAGATGAAATGCAAAGAGCTGTAGGGATGTTGCAAGCGGGAAGTAATCAATCTCAGGTATCTCGACATTTTGGTATTCATAGAAGTGTTATTTGTCGTCTTTGGCAGCGCTACAATAATACAGGGGAACCCGCTGAACAGCATCCAGGCCGTAAAAGGAGTACAACCACTCGGCAAGACCGGTACATACAACTGACTGCAAGACGCCAGCCGATGTTAACCGCTCGAGAGATAAGTTTGAGGCTACAAAATTCAAGTGGTGTTGATGTAAGTCCCCAAACTGTGCGAAATCGACTGCATGAGTACGGCCTACGAGCTCGACGCCCTATCAGGTGCCCACCGATACGTCACGGGAATCGCGCTCGTCGAAATGAATGGTGTAGAGAACGCATAACATGGACCCAGGAACAATGGGATAAAATTATGTTTTCCGATGAGTCGCGATTCGGGTTTAGGCCTGATACAAGAAGGGTGCGAGTGTACCGTCGACCCGGAAATACTGAAAGACTCAGGTGCGTTCAGGAAGTTCATCCATACAGCGGCTCAACAGTTATGGTATGGGCGGGTATTATGAAGAACAGGCGAACTGAGCTCGTTTTTGTAAATGGAAACATGAACGCTGAAAATTACGTTGAGGATATTCTCAGACCTTATGTCCATCCATTTGCACAAACCTTTGGCTCCGATTTTACGTTAATGCATGACAATGCGCGTTCACATACAGCTCGGCGAACCAGTGAATACTTGGCAACGGAGAACATCCAGGTATTGCCCTGGCCTGCACAATCGCCAGACCTCAACCCCATCGAGCACGCATGGGACATGCTCCAGAGACGTGTTTTGAAGGACTTGGACGGAGTGACAACAACCCAACAGCTGAAGGATTTGCTACAATTCCATTGGGAGCGAATACCGCAAGATGACATAAACAGTCTCATTAATTCAATGAATAATCGTTGCCGACAAGTTCTGAATAGCAGAGGAGGCCATACTTTGTATTAAATTATCCTATTCTTTCACAATAAATTCATTTTCTTAAGAAATTTCAATTTGTAAAAAAAAAGTTTAGTTTCTTATGTACCTGTATATTCTAATATTGTTAATTTCTGTTATTAAAAGAACTTATAAAGAAAACAGCTGTTATTTTTACATCATAGAACCCTAAAAATATTATTTTAAAAATAAAATACAACGTTATAATTAAAATAAATGGTAAAATAAATTAATATAAATGGTAAATTTGTAATATCATGCATGTTGCTTAGACTTTTTTGATGTGTGTATATACCGTTTTTTTCATGACTTAATTAAAAAGGTAAACAAATATGGCGTCGTGTCAACCACATTCTAAAGACTTAGGCTCAACTCACACCGAAAGAGCGGCGAAGGGAAGCGAAGCGGAGCGCAGTTTCAGTGTCATACGAATTTTAACTTTATTTTTATTAACATAATACTTATTATCGCATGACACTTGATCAAGTCGCATGGATCCTTGCGGAAATTCCGGCGAATTTCAAAAACTAATTTATCAACCTAGCGGGTCGCTTCGCTTCGCCGCTCTTTCGGTGTGAGTTGAGCCTTAGACCTTATGAGAAATGTATGAGAATCAACGACAAATTCTAGAATCTATAAATGTTAAAATGGTGAAGTTTATTTCTATCTATGAGATTTGACGTTGAAACAAATTAAATTTATTTAAAATTTAAGAAAGATAGTGGTTAAATCAAATTAATTTATGTGTATTTTTTTGGCATACATGTCTAATGCTACTTTACAGAAATTTTCATCCACATCAAAGTATGCGATTGATGTAAAAACTAGTGAATTTGCACAATGTGATGTTTGTTTATAAAGTTAATCAAGTATAGATGTATGAATTATACAATTCAACATGACTAACTTAGGTACGTCAAGCGCAGAAATGGTTCACAAAAAAGTTATAAGTAGTTAAAATAATTTATTTAGATCGTAAACTTGACCATATAAATCGCTCAATAATTTGTATTTCCCAATTTGCCTACTTTTATTTTACACCGGGTAAATCCAGTGCGTTTGGTGTGCTTTTCGGTCGAGTCTATGATACTTGCTACTCAAGCAGTCACTAAATGAGCAGTCACCTTTTTTGTACATTATAAAAAATACCTACTTAAAACATAGCCATTAGTAGGTATTATAATCTCCTATAGTCAAAACTGCTTAAGCCTAACACGTTTATAGAAGTCTTCGACTGAGTAGATTCCCTTTTCGGATGCAACTCGCATTGTGGCCACCAATAACATTCCAAGCGCACTCGTATAACGGCATCCGATATGTGTCAATTCGGTTCGCGTTCTAGTTTTAAAAGCTATTTTACGTACGACATCATCTCGGGAAATAAAAATATACAAAATTTCTGTTTTGTAAAGTAATAACTTGTAAAATGTCATGTCAACAGCTATTCTGTAATAGTCCTAAAAGATCGGTGATAAGAGATAAATACTCATACTGTGCTCGTGTTACAAAACTCATCATATTAATAAACGCAAAAGTTAGTAAGCATGAATGTTTGTTCCTCTTTACGTAAAAACTACTGAATGGATTTAAATTAAACTTTACACAGCTTGTAGATCAAAATAACACATAGGTTGCAATTTAAAAAGATATTATCTGAATGGTCCAAAAACGCAGATGAAGTCAAGGACCTCAGCTACTTAATATTTTTTCTCTCATTAACTGCCAGTATTTTTGCAACAGTTTTACGAGAGTCAAGTAAATAAATTTCATTAAACCTCGTACGTTTATTTTGCTTAATAAGCCTTTCTTGCTTATAGATCGGTCAGCAGTACTATTTTTGTTAGCGATATTTTTTACGATCGTCCAAATAAGGTAATAGAATTTTTATGTTTACAAGCTATAACTATATATACGTAGTGGAAACGTGTCTGCGCATAACGTTTTGACATAATACACTTCTCATCAAAAAAATCGAAACGGTTGCAAGTTTGTGTTTTGTAAGGATTATCTGAAAAATGTGTATATTTAGGAATATGTGTTATATATCATTTAATGGGGAATTTAATGAGGTTTTCAAATAATGATGTTAATGTTCTAAATTCAAATTAAATTTTCCTTGATTTCGTATTTTGTTTAACAAGTCGTATTTGCCCTGTACGTAGTTTGACGGAAAATGATAAAATTAGGCACGTAAATGAAAAAAAAAGCTAGAAAACGTTTATTTATTAACCCGTATCGCGCACCCAGAGTTCCTCGCTCCTCTTATTATTGCGTCCATGCGATGTTTACCCGCAAAAACCGCCAAGTAGTGACATTGCTGAATTCTGGACTTAGTCAGGTTATTGCGGCTGAAAGATTGCATCTTAGCGTCTCGTCTTTTAATAGAATCTGAAAACGCTATCAAGAGACTGGTTTATTCACGCGCCGTTAGAGATCTGGCAGAAAACAGGTAACTTCTGCCTGAGTAGATCGATTCATAGGAACACCTTTCTTACAAAGTCTATGCCTTAATGTCTTTCAACCGCAGCAGCAGCTTCATGATGAACCTATGGTGGCTGTAAGTGACTCTACAATTAGAAGAAGGTTGAAGAAACGTGGACTTATACCGTACAAGCCAGCAAATAGGGAGGAATTACCTGCAGATCATCGAAAAGCGCGCCTTAACTTGTTACGTAATTACCTAAATTGGTCATACATCTAGTGGAACAAGTTCCTCGTTTCTGATGAGTGCAAAATTGTATTTTATGGTAACGATAGAAGGACTAAGGTCTACAGAAGTGATGAAGAACGCTTTGCACCATGCGGGATTAAAAGAAGAGGCCATCCATGGTGGCGGTTCATGGACTGTTTGAGGAGAAATTAGTGGCAACGACAAGACAGAGTTTGACTTTGTGTTTGGGTCCCGTCTGCCCTTTTTTAACAGTCATAGGTACATCGAACAGTATCTTGAACCTCGTGTGATGCCCTATGCACATTTATTTGACCCCGGTTTGACATTTATGTACGAGGATGCTAGGGCAAACACCGCGAGCGTCGTAAGAGATTATGTTACTGAATTCGATATCTCTATTATTGATTGGCCAGCAAGAAGCCCGGACATGAATCCGATTAAACATGGATAATGTATATGGGATAAATAAAAAAGACGAATTAGTGTAAAAGATCATGCCTCAAAAACACTTAGCCAGCTTTAAAATGCAATCCAACAGGAATGGAATAGAGCGCCACTATTTTTGATCGTGACTCTCATCCGATCGATGAAAATCCGTACAGAAGCATTATAAGAGGTCGGAAATGGTATCTGAGTTATTAAATAAACGTTTCCTAGCTTTTTTTTCATTTACGTGCCTAATTTTATCATTTTCCGTCAAACTACGTACACGGTAAAAACGACTTGTTAAACAAAATACGAAATCTATGAAAATTTAATTTAAATTTAGAACATTAACATCATTATTTGAAAACCTCATTAAATTCCCTATTAAATGATATATAACACATATTCCTAAATATACACATTTTTATCCTTCAAAACACAAACTTGCAACTGTTTCGATTTTTTTGATGAGAAGTGTATAAATATGAAGATGCCACGTCTTGAATGATACGTTAGTATTATTTACTACTAAAGTTTCAATTAGATTATTATAACCACTCTCTCGTTCGTTCGTTCTTAGTCATAACCGGTCCACTGCAAGCTTGTGAATGAATTTTAGCGAACAGTATTATTTTGTTCATAAATTATTATTTTTTTATTATTTTGTAATATTAGAACATACCTATTTCAAAGTTAAAAAAAGATAAGCGGTATTATATTGGAAACTTGGGGTTGCAAATATGCATATTATTATCTGGTTAAAGATGTAAAGGTATACCTAACACCAAGGTGAATAATGTAGTCCTAAAGGACATTAAATAAAAGCTGACTATAAAACAAAGTATTGGTGATGAAATAAAATAAAAAAGGTGACCCTACCACCATGCAGGTTGCATAGCCAGGAGCAGAAACAGAATTAATATGTTTCAAATACAAATAACTGAGAAAAAAAGTGACTGACTTAGTGCTCCGTATGGCCGGTTAAAGTGGCGGTGGGCAGGGCACATAGCGCGCCTTTGGGGTAGAAAAGTTGTGGAATTGCGACCGCGTACCGGAAAACGTAGGACCGACGACCTGGTTAGGACGGCGGGGAACCGATGGATGAAGGAGGCGCAGAACCGCACAAGGTGGCAAAATTTGAAGGAGGCCTGTGTCCAGTGGACGTCAATTGGCTGATATGATGATGGTGAAATACAAATAATAAAATATACCTTTACATAATAAAGCAGTCGCAGGCCTCACGTGTGATAACATAACCGGTCGATAGCCCAAAATAATCCCCTTAATACTTAAAATAAACGCTAGCTGCATTGACAACGACTGATTAAATTAATTACAACGTGAATTAATTGCGCAACTGAAACAAGCCTTCGACACTATTTGTTTTAAAATTTTAATCGTGTCGATACTTAAGTCAATCGGTATTATTGATCGTTAATATTTATTATTAAATTTTATTAATTGTGAAAGTAATATTGTTGTAATAATGTAGTTCGCTCATTATAGAAACTATAAAATAGCTTATTAATTAGAAAATGAAAATGAACCAACTTTTTTGTGTTATACCTAACTGATAAGGCCGACAGCAAGGACTTAACTGTAAGCATCAACGTTTGATGCAGTCAATAAATAAAATAATGTAATCAAATCGTGTTTCCTATTTCTCTTCTATAAGACCGCTAAGGGAAACTTTAACTTTCTTTTCTCATTAACTTCTTTTCGCACCGTTTTGCTGTCAAGATGGTAAAAGTCGTTTATTAATTACTTAACCCACTTGTTGCTATCGTTTGTTATAAAGATCATGACATTAAATAAAATATTAATAAAAAATGAAGGTAGATAGTAATATTTTGTATTTTTTGTATTGAAGATAAGTATTATTTCTACCGGTACGTACCATTTATTCTCAAATAAAGCAGTCGTGTTTTTTGTTATCACTGGACAAAGTGTGGTTACTTTCAACATGAATTTTTGAAGGTATGTATATCTATATTTTTATGTATAGTTACGTAATTTTTAATTGAAATTGTAAGAAATATGTTTATAAAACAATAAAACAAAATAAAATTGTCAACTTTCACTTGTTATCAAGTAGCTATGGTGGTCACAACTTAGTGATCGTTATAACAAACGATAGTAATATGACCTACTGTAACATTGTGTTTTTTATTGTTTTAGGCAAGTGTTAAAAATCTTTAGTTTGATCAATATTATCGAGGAATTGGACAAATTTCAGCAGAATACAAAAATATGGGACTTGGTGACAGACTCTTGATATTACGATTTGTTGATATTTTGCGCAAATAGATAACCAAGCACCTTTCCATCTCTATTTCGAGCATGTTTTCACATCAGTTCCTCTTTTAGATAAACTTCGGGAAAAGGCTTGAAAGCTGCAACGATACGGGAGAACAGGTTGTCAAAATGCCCTTTACCGGCGCGAATAAAGATTTGCAAATAACTGATCGTGGCTTTTTTAACTTCAGATCAAGTAGGCAGGAAGATAGTTTGTAAATGGCACGATAAGAGGTTATTAGCCATTACTTCAAATGCAACCAACAAACAGAGTGAGAAGAATTTCGCAGCAGCAGAAGAAGTGTATCCTGGTTTTAGCAACCCACTGTTATAAAGTTCTGATGAAAACATACTCGTAGGATTGTACAGGATTTAGACCCGTGAAAAAAATGGCATTTTTTCCTCTTTGCTCACTAGATATCTGGACATGGTAGCCCACTATGCGTGGCAATTATATAAACAGAATGCGGGTGATTATGATTGCTTGAAGTTTCGTAGATCAGTAACAACAAGTTTTTTGGGGTCTTTCAAGAAAACTGATAGCAGGAAATATGGTCGTACATTCTGCAACCTCCACGACTTCTCGTAACGATAATTAGGTATAGGGCATGTTATAAAATACTGCTCAAATAGCCACAAAAAAGGAAGCCTTTTTGAATACAAAGTAATGTTACCCTACACCCTAAACATTGTTTTGAACAATCATTTTATCATACTCTGTAAGAAGTATTTGCTTTATCATTTCCTTTATGTAGCAATTGGAAATGCTAATGTTAATATAATTCAATATAACATCAAACTATGTTTTTTATTTATAAATTTCTTCAAATAACGGTAGCTACAGCAACTAAACAAAACCAAAGTTTACAAAATTTTGTGTGACTTTGTAGTAGTGGATTTTGCTATCGTTTGTTATAACAAACGGCATTTTCCAGCTTTTCCATAAGATGTGGATTTTTTTTACTATTTTTCCCCGGGCTGAAATACTATAAAATAACGATAGTGAACATTTCACGAAGATCGGAGTAATTTAGAGGTTTCAGTAACAAGTGGGTTAACACGATAGTTATATAACTTAGAGGTGTCAAACCGAAAGTGGTAGGTATGCTATAGGTAATAGTAAGAGATTTTCTTTCAAATATGAAGTGATTTTATCTACAGACAAAGAAAAGTAAAACAAAATTCTTATGATCAAAAAGCAGTCCCAGTTAACTAAATAAACTCTAAAATATAATATTTCTTAAAAGAATATGTAGCAAACTTTCATGTATCAAGAAACGTAGGATTAACAACGACATTCGTTCTGAAAGTAAAGCATTTTTGCTATTGTTTATTTTTAATTCTATTTATAATACCTATAATTTTTCTTACTGTAGTTCTGTAAAATGAACGTACATTTTCTTATTCAAGTTTTTGAGTTTTACTTCTTCTCTATAAACAGAAGACTAGCTGACCTGTGCCCACTTCGTTGGACGGCGATAAAAACGTTACTCAGCGTCCCTTTTTTAACATATTTCATTACTGCTCCACTCCTATTAGTCATAGCGTAATATTATATAGCCTATGACACTCTTCGATAAATGGACTATTTAACACAGAAAGAATTTTAAAAATCGGTTCATTAAATCCAGAGATTACCCCCTACAACATCACAAACTTACAAACACAAAGACTTTACCTCTGTTTATTATATTCGTATAGAAGGATAGTACTCGTAGATTGACGTAGGTATAGTGTATTCCTGCTACGCAAAGAGGTCGATAGGCCATCTTTGCTCAATGCAGAACTTTGTAAGCATAAATATAGTAATGTCCAATGGCGTTTTAAAATATTAGGTATGTATATGTTACGGGCAATTTGATAAGTCCGGGCACTATTAATAATGACCGGTCTGTATTAATAATGCCCGACTCAATTGGGCAATGTGATTAATACAGCATAAATAATCACTTTTCCCGGCCATTATGAATAATGCCCACCCTATCTTGGGCAAAGTAATAAAATAGGTGAACTGTAGTGTTTTTGTTTATTAAATGAAATTAAACTTACAAAATTTTCTTGAAAAGTTAACGAAAAATAAACTATTGGACATAGTAGTAAAAAATAAACATTTTACTTAAATGTTTCTGGCGCGTTGTGGTCGCCATACTAACCTAACCTAACCAAATGTTTCTGACTTTTGGCTTAATTTTAGGTTTTAGCTTTTTTTTAAGCTATCTCAAACACTAACTTATTACATGGACCACGGGCCGTCGGCCATTATTAATAAGGGCCGGTCAAAGTGATAAATTTATCACTTTGGCCATCGTTATTGGGCATTATTAATAAAGACCGGTCCTTATTAATAATGCCCAGTTAATCACGTTGCCCGTAACATATATACTTAAAATAAATAAAAAAAAAACTTTTACCTGTACCTAAGTGATCTTGGTTAAGCTGTAATAGTGTCTAGGATACGAGCTTATACTAAGGAGTAAAAGCTTCGCTTAGTATGGAACTAGATGGCATTTTGTGAATGTTTGAGAAATAATTACTAACATTATCATTAACATGCTAACAACTATCCTGCAACCTCATTTGTATCCAACCTCATAAACATCCTATAACCTTCATTCATAAATAGCCTCACAGAGACTATGGTTATATTACACGAACAGTTATAACTTAGTAGTTTCCTATAATACAAACAATATTAAGCCACGAAATATTCAAACGAAATAATTAAGCGGTAATCTTGCCTTTATCTAGGAAACGTGGGAATTTCTATAAACGATGTTTGCTTTGTAATCGTTAGCTCACCAACATCAAAGTCAAATAACTTGCAATAATGACGTCACTCATAGAGGTTCATGAGACACGAAACAAAGGCTCATGTTATAACATATAAATTATTTATCCTTGTTTACATTAAATTACAATTAGGTTGTTATATAAATACGTTTGTTAATAGCTTTTAAATATTAAACTACTGAGACAGACTTACTCATGTAGCGCAAAGGTTGAAAAAAGTGATGTTTGTACTTTTTTTTGAGCAAGCAGTAGTGTTAGTCCCAAAAAAAATTGAAAGGTGAGAGTGGAACACTTTGCCCGTTCTCTCTGGCCTGCAAACACTTTTTGGGATAAATTTTAAGCTGTCACTACACGGAATTATGTTGAAGAACAAACACAACATAATCAAATAAATATCCGTCATTAAACCACATTCACTACACAAAACAAATAATGTAACAATATACCACGCAAATTTCCCAACAAGACCATCAAATTGCTAAAATGCTTCATGTCTAGTAATACGTCGCAAAATATACACCTCGTCGCATAATTTTCAATTTTCAAGGTTTACTGGCATCTATTACACGAGATGATGAAGGCTTTGTTCCTGTTTTAGGGTAAAGAATAATTTGGCAAGCGTTACGCGGCGTACGTATATACTCCAATCTGTTGAGAACGGGCGCTTCCGGACTCCACGCCCCGCCTCTACGCCGCCACAGCTCTGACATACACCCCACATTTATTTAGACGACACAGATTAATACCACGTCATCCGACACATATCTACTGCGAGCCCCAGCCATTCTCAATCATACCGCCATACAAAACACTGAGACAGACCTCTTGTGGCGACTCGCCTCGCTTCACTAATCAACACCTAATGATCACTTATCTAAATGTACTCTTTTGTTCCGAGAGTACTTTGTTTTTGCTGCTGTAATGGAGATTTTACTTCAACTTGTTATTCTTAGAGAATAGACCTTAAAGACTATTACATATAGCAATTATATTTTTTTTATATATTAGTGACGTACTAATAAAAGAAAAAGTTGCTACCCTATGCCGAGGTTGTCGTAAAAGCGAGTCGATTGAAAAATCCATAAATCGAGTATTACCTATCATGGCTTGACATAGCAACCCATGTTTTTCTCTATATATTGCGGAGGAACACTGGGACTGGCCTTTATAATAACTGCTATAGCCAGCACCCAGTTGAGTAAAAGTTACCAACATGTAATTTGACAAAAAAAAATGATAATGATAGAACATAATGAAACAGTTGTTGTAAGTATTTCGATTCGAATAAATTAGAATATTAACGCAAAATCATTTACATGGTGATACACTATAAATTCCATATTTTTGGTGGTACACGCCACGCCTTAACCAATTTCCTAGATTTAGAAGTACTAATAAAATATAAATATATTATACAAAACAAACAAATTAAGCTCCTCCATTTCCGGAATCTCTTAATCTTCCTATACCCGCGCGTTGGTCTGTGGGACCGACTTTATACAGTTTTGATTGGTGCGGGTATAAAAAGGTTAAAAACACGTGGATAATAAAAAGTGTAATGATAAACATGAAAAATTAGTAAATAATAATCCGCAAAGAACCGATACTGTCATCTGTCATCAATCAATGTTTTCATGTAAATATAATCCGTTTAACCAATTATAATACAAAAACAGACCATTTAGTTGTTAATTACGCCAGATTAACTGTTCATTATTTAAATAGTAATATGATTAAAACAACTTATCTATATTAGCATTGATACAAAATATTAACATCATTAGTTTTTGCAATAAGTTATAATAGCTACGCGTTCATTTTGTAAAAAAGTATTTTAAGTGTAGGTATGCTTATTACACTTTACTTTAAACTGCTTTAGTGACGCTGTGGTCGCGGATTTGATTCCCATCCAGAATAATTCCTTGTGAAATCCATAAATTATTGTTCTGAATTTGGATGTTCTTTGTAAAAGTCCCCGCGACACAGAGCACAAAAAATCGAACAAACGTGTCAGAAAAAATACTTGAGGTACAGTATCAATAACAGAATAATACATTCTTATCCTAAGAGAATACCGAGATCAGATTTATGGACTTATCAATCAAAAGTTTCACAATTGTTTCCCGAAAACTTATTGCCAGGTCATGGATATTTCTAAAGGTCAGTATAGACTACAAAATTTACTTGTAACAGAATAATCAGCCGCTCTATGAAATGTTCTAGT
This sequence comes from Schrankia costaestrigalis, assembly GCA_905475405.1. Lineage (NCBI taxonomy): Eukaryota > Metazoa > Arthropoda > Insecta > Lepidoptera > Erebidae > Schrankia > Schrankia costaestrigalis. The sequence continues at coordinate 17,548,059 of FR997825.1, read as the reverse complement.
GTATCATCCTCTTACGAACGAAACGTCGAGCACGCTCGCCTCTTTGATACAAACCAACCGAGCTGGTGTAACATTTTGTCGAGCCACGAGAGCGGGCGATGCGCGGTTGTGGGGTGATGCGGAGGGGGAGGGTACAACGAAATGTTCACACTTGCTGTTAGCATTTACCCGTAACAAAACGTCGAGCATTCGTGCGAACGTTACCTTACACAGAAATGCTCGAGTAAATGTTGTAGTCTATACTCACCTTAATATATTTATGACAATACAAAAGAAAATATGAGTTTAGAAATTCTTGTGAGTAGGTGTTTCTCCGTATTTCGTCGCTGTCTTTCAGCTTTGATTAATTTAATCCTTTTAGCAATAAAACGCTTTTACTCCGTTGCCCTAATTATTATATAGAGCCTCGATGAGATCAAGCGAATAACTTTTCATTAACTGCAATGAAATTTTGAATATGAAAATTTTGTTTGTATTAATAAAGGCTTGAAGTTTACTTTATTCTCAATACTTATTTGAGTGTTTTAATATTCATAACGACTTTCTTCACTGGGCCGGCAGTGAAGAAAGTTGTTATGGAATTCCTTTAGTAACTTTTAAACTATCGCGTTTCATTATTATAAATATTATATAAACGTCGTATCACCAGTCAGCTTGCGACCACGGCCAGTGCAACCTGTGCCGAAACGTCAAGTAAAATAAAGGTAAATTAAATGCGCGTTAATATCCCGTTTATATAATATTTGGAATTCCTTTATTATTAAATTAGACTAAAATAAAAAAATAATGATGAACGCTATGTTCACGTGGAAGATTTCGTATTATTAGTCACTTGTGTCTATTAATAAAATAAAACTATGAAAAATACAGCGCCATAGAGTTTTAAACCTTATGCCCGATTTACACATCAACAAAAATACTAATACTAAAATACTACTTAACTCGCTACTGTACAGTAGCGAGTTAAGTAGTATTTTAAGATTAAGTTGATTTAAATAGATCTCCATCCTATTTTTTTGGCAAGTTAAGTTGGCGAGACGCGAGAGAGGGGGCTACTTCGTACTTAACTCGCCAAAAAATAGGATGGAACTCTATTTAAATCAACTTAATCTTAAAATACTACTTAACTCGCTACTGTACTTGTCGATGTGTAAATCGGGCATTATATGAAGAACTGAATTTTTACTGTAAAGTTTAGGTTACTATAGAGCAAGAACTCATTAATATGATACGTAGTAATTAATTATAGAATGTTTCAATAAATCACAAAAGAAATCACTATTTTCTGAAAACGGTTCGACTTTAAGATTACCTACAAATAAAATTTACGAAATCCAAGTCCCCATGTATCCACTTTGTCTCTTAGAAAACTATTTGAGGAGCGTGTTCTTTAACCTTGAAGCGATTGGTAAGGTCTAAACCAATCGATAGCACTTGCGATCGAGAGGTCGCTGCTTCAAATTCCGATTACGCTTTTGTCCTAAATCTACATTTTGCAGAAGCAGTTTCAATTTGCAAGATTATAAAGATAAAATATTTGAAAAAGGCTTTTGTAGAGAGGAGTTAAAAGCTTATAGAGATCTTGACAGTAAAATGACTTCATATCATATATTTTTTAAATAAGTCATCCACGATATAAATAAAGACCTATACCATAATGTATTTTAATCAACTTAAGTTTCTCGCTTCATCATTCATGATAACAGCCCATTAATTCCACTGCAGGGACAAGCCTCCTCCCGTGACAGATGGATACTTGGCCTACTAATACCACGCTGGCCAGACGGATTGGTATAGGGTTTAATTTTCCTTCTTTTTATTACGTAAAGATAATATTCACGGATAGTCCCTTAGTCGGTTTTTACGACACCCACGGGATGAGACGGGGTGGTGACATATTGTATTCTTACTCCGTCACCACACGGAAATGCCTCATGGTTAACGATAATCCACACTAGATGCAAAATATTTCGGTGTTTTATGAATATAACGCTCTGAGTGCATCTAGATGACTGTACTCGTTACATAAACATACCAAAGACACAAGATTTTAACTTCCATACCCCTGTAACTTTACTAACTACTGTAACCTTTTACTAAAACACTACTTGTAGGTGTATTATACTTGGTAAAGAGATCTTTTACCATTTTATATAAGAACATAAATAATTTTCATCATCATGATTAGCCAAAAGACGTCTGCTAGATAGGCCTGCTTCAAACGATTCCTCCTCTTCAATCGCATGCCCTTCTGTAAACCCATAGGGCATAAACCTAACATGAAACAACTTTGATACTTCAAAAAAAAATCAGCAAAATATTAAGCACCATTAAGCATTCACACAAACAAGCGAAACCTATCATAAGCTCCTTACTGTAACGGGAATTTAATATCTATAAGTAAGATCACATTGATTTTCTTATCGTCTTAGCGTTATACTGTTATAAAGGACTTCCTAACATGACACTTTGATGAGCCCGCTAAAATCATCTGACATGATTTTTAGTTCACGATTTCTTAAGTTTCGGACTAAATAGCCAAGTGTAAAATTAAATGTCACCTTAGCGTACCTTCTAAACTATGTAACCTATATATCTTTAGACAATTTTATAAATTTATTAAAACTGGAAAAACTACACAAAGTAAATTCTTACTTTGTATCCCTTTGTGTAACCCAACTGGGAATTGGCTTTAGGATCTCTGGATTCAAAATAGAGGTCTTTACCAAAGCGGCTGTTAGTTAATTAATAGGTACTAACTAACATATACAGGAACGTACTAGGCTTTTGGAATTTCGTCGTGTTGAAATAACATGTCCTCAATAACATTTATTTTTGGACTGCGATTTATTTCCAGAAAAAGAGAAAAATAAATTTCCTGATACAATTGTTCCATTAGCACTAATTTTCCAAAGGTTATAAACTGAACCCGAACATTAAAGACATCTGTCGGTACAACGTAAAAGAAAGTTCCCTTTGACCCCTGCCGATTCACGTTACAAAAAAACTAAGCCGTCATATTTTCTTCGTCAGAACCTTTTACAGGCCGGTATAAAAGTAGAAACAAGTAACCCCTGAGTTCAAGAATTATTTCAGAAAGCCGTGTATAAGTTAGGTGATTTTGAAAGCGTTTATGTTTGAAGTATTACCGTTGGTATTCTACGATAAGTCGTTTCAAACTATCCTTTACGTGACCGCTTTGAGGGAACTAACAATGATGAATAAAAATTTCCACATACGAGCCTGAATTGAATGTGTGTCGCAACTCTCCGTTTCACACATGTTACTATGAAAGCAATATTTTCAAACAGCGCTCTATTCATGTTTTTAAATAAGCATTAATTTATATTTGTTTTAAAATGTTATTATAGATAAAAATTGTTGTTAACTTATTAGCTTTTTAATAAATCGTAAGTGAAAACGTAATGTAATAATATTGACGACAATACTAACCTCACATTGCATTGGGAGAATTAAACGAAATAAATAAATATTCCTCACTCATTCACACAACGCCATCTAGTCCCAAACTAAGCAAAGCTTGCACTATGGGGTACTAGACAACGGATAAACATACTTAAATACTATTTTTTTATAAATTCATACATATAAAACACCCAGACCAATGCAAATAATCATGTTCATGCACACAAACATTTGCATTGAGCGGGAATCGAACCCGAGACCTCTGCGTAGCAGTCATGTTATATAACGCCTTAGAGGTCGTCGTCAAATAGGTGATCGTCAAATACTGAGTCATTTCGAAACTAGGTAGCTAAAAATTAAGTAGGTATTTATCATTCGTTTTGCCGAGATAAGGAATTCCGTAAATTTATTTTGAGCAAGTAACCCTTATGTTACGCGTTTTCAATAATAGGCTCTTAAAAGCGCTAATGTCAAAAGTTATCTTGTTACCATAGTAATTAAAAATTTGATAACATTTTTCTTGTTCACTTAACTTTTCTTTAACTTCCTAAAACAGTTCAAAAAATTTTGCTCCTTATATATTTAACAATTTAATTTAATTTAAAATTGAATTTTACAAAGTAAATGATAGAAATAAGTAACTAACTTATCATTCTGCCGGGTAAAGTGTTTTCATCCATAAATTCCATCATTTAATAACACAACTAAATTGCACTAGAAACATTTTTCACACACAATGGAATCAGTCAAGAAGTCAATTGCTGAAATGAATGACATGTTCTGCAGTAGGATGGCTGAGTTTGAATCTCAACTCAAGAAGGATTCCAGTGCTGCTACTTCATCAACCGGTCTGGCTGCTGACTTTGAAATGTTCAAAAAGTTTGTCATGACTATGCTCAGCAACCTGCAGCGGCAACTGGAGATGCTTACACACACCGTGGACACCATTGAAGTTAGAAGCAGAAGAAAAATTCTACTGTTACATGGTGTTACTGAAACTAGTACTGAGGATGTGCGTCAGGTGGTGGCAGGAGTCATTAAGGAGCGAGTCAAGGTGAGTTCCTTCTCATCAAATGACATAAGACGCTGCCAACGGCTAGGTAGACACGCATTACAGAAACCCAGGCCTATTTTGGTGAAATTCCATGATACCACAGTTCGGGATCAAATTTGGTTCAAGAAGTCTCAACTGAAGGGCTCTGGGATTACTGTGTCTGAGTTTCTGATTAAAATCAGACACGATATCTTCATGAGCGCACGCGAAAAGTTTGGTGTCAGCACATGTTGGACTCATGAAGGTTGTGTTTATGGCTTGGGGCCGGACGGATCGCGTCATCGACTATCTACTCTGGCTGATCTTTCCAAATTCGAGGCTATGCTGTTGGAGGCCAATAATAGCGGTGCAGTTGCTGCGGTTAAGGCTACTTCGACCAGGCAAAGGCGAGCTGCAGCCAACAAGAAGTAACTCGATTTCACGCATCTCTTTGCTTTGTATCGGACAATCTTTTCTTAGTTATGATTAACTTTATATCTTGTACCCTCCCTGCGATAGTACTTATGTTCTTTTTTTTTACTTTTTCTTTCCCACCTTACAAATCAAATAATTATATTTATTTATGAAAGATAAAACATTGCTCGCATTTACATGGAACTGTCAGTCTGGGAGGAGTTGACGTGTGACGTTTTGCCTACTGTCAGACGTCAATTCTTTTTTTAGTTCGGGTAAAGGTGTTTACATCCTAAGTAAATTTTAACTTTTAATATATATATAATTATATATATATTTTTAGATGTATTCCCATAGCAAGTATTATCTAAAATTAAAAGAAGATGTCTGTTTAATTATTTATATAGTAATCTAGTGCATATTATTTATAACGTTCTGTTTGTTTTGATTTTAGTTATTTTTTTTTTCTCTACCACTTCATCACAACCGGCAGATGGAGTAGACTAGTTAAATTATAAATTTAAATTTACAATTTAATTTACATTTGTGCTTATTTATTTAATCTAGTAAATATTTTATATATACTTACTTCACATCATGAATTCTTCTGACTCTTCAGATGACCATTTTTCTACCTGCAGTGATGACACCAGTTTTGTTAGCATTCCGTCACTCTCTGAATTTCTTGTCTCTCATTTCTCTGATGTCCCAAGGAACCTCAACGTGGTTCATATTAACGCTCAAAGTATCCCGGCTCATTTTCCTGACTTGCTGGCATCTTTTGACTGTACAAATCTTCACGCTATTCTTGTCTCTGAGTCCTGGTTAAAACCATGTCTTTCCTCTAACTCTTATCTCTTGCCTGGCTTCCAACTCATTAGAAATGATCGTACTGTTGGTAGGGGAGGAGGAGTCGCCATCTATCTCCGTTCTCATATACCTTTTACTATCGTCAGTTCCTCACCGCAACCCCCTCCACAAAATGCAGGTGAACACCTATTTATAGAAATAACTCTGCAGCATTCCAAAGTTTTATTAGGTGTTTACTATTGTCCTTCATTAAAAATTGATTTCTTCTCTTCTTTCGAAGTTGCCTTAGAAAACTTACTTCCCTTGTACAGTCATAGCATAGTCATGGGTGATTTCAACACTTGCTTACTTAAAAATAATTCACGTTCCTCTTCCCTCCGATCTGTCCTATCTTCCAATAACCTGTCAATACTTCCTCTTAACGCCACCCACAACCTTCCTAACTGTACGCCTTCCTTACTCGATCTAATTTTAGTTTCCTCGTCTCAACATGTCACCAAGCATGGACAATGCTCCGCTGATTCTTTTTCCTATCACGATCTTTTTTTCTTATCTTATAAAATTCGCTGTCCTAAACCTAAACCTAAGATCATACTTCAGCGCAATTTTCGTAGTATTAACCTTGAGAGCCTTCGAGTAGATGCGCTTAACATTGATTGGAGTACTGTCGTTGATGCCACATGCATTAATGATAAAGTAGAATTGTTCACGGACAAGTTAAAGCTCCTTTATGACGTACATGCTCCTATGAAACCAATAAAAATTAGACACCTCCCCTCGCCATGGCTTACTGACGAAATCAGGGGAATAATGGCGAAGAAAGCTGCGGCTCAATCTAGATACAAACATCGACCGAACATTGTTAATTGGGATAAATTCGTCAAAATAAGAAATCACTGCAACAAGATGTGTAGGAACGCGTAACGCCGACATATTCATAATTATGTTCAAAACGAAGATCCAGCTAAAGTCTGGAAATTCTTAAAGTCACTAGGAATTGGTAAAACTCAACAAAATTGTCTCCCTAACGATATTAACATTAACTCTTTAAATAATCACTTCTCAACATCGTCGTCCAATTTTGATAGGACAAAAAAATCTATTACTTTACATTCTCTTTCATCTTTACCATTGCCTGACTATTCTCCCCTTGTCTTTTGTCAATTTTCTGCTTGTGATGTTAAGAAGAGTGTATTGACCATAACTTCCAATGCAGGCTCGCGAAGCCATAACAAAACGTCCGCGGTTCCGTCCTCGCCGTCGAGGCCGGAATACGCGCCGCGTTCGCTCCTAGAGGGCGTGCCTTCCGCACGTCCTGTTAGTCAGTGACGGTCCAGGCCGAGGTCCGTACCCCAAAGGGGGTGCCCCTGTGGCACGTCACTTAAATGTCTTTGGTTGAGGGCCATCCGCCCCACCACAGCCCGCGTAAAGTAGTAAAGGTCGTCTGAGACCGACTACTCGTCCACACAAAAAAAAAAAAAAAAAAAAAAAAAAAACTTCCAATGCAGTTGGTAGTGATGGTATAAGTCGCAAAATGATCGTACCAATTATTGATGAGATTGCACCGATAATTTGCCATATCTTAAATTTCTCAATAGCCAGTGGCGTTTTCCCAACTTCTTGGAAAGCAGCCCAAATAATTCCTTTACCCAAAATAAGTAAACCCTCATCTTTTTCTGACTTTCGTCCTATTTCTATTCTCCCTTTTCTTTCTAAAGTCCTCGAACGTTTAGTGTACTACCAACTTAAAACTTTCCTTTCTAATGCTAACATCCTTAACCCTTTACAATCAGGCTTCCGCCCTGGTCATAGTACTACTACAGCGTTAGTGCATATCACTGATGATATTAGATTAGGCATGGAAGAGGGTAACGTTACAGTTATGGCTCTCTTGGACTTCAGCAATGCATTCAACACTGTTGATTTTGAAGTCTTGCTTGGTCTATTACACTCTCTTAACATATCTCCAAGCGCGATTGACTGGTTTCGTAGTTACCTGTTTGGTCGTCAGCAGCAAATTTGCGTAGATCAGCTACGTTCCTCTTGGTGTAACACAACTGCTGGCGTCCCACAGGGCGGCGTTTTGTCTCCATTACTCTTCACAGTTTTTATTAACTCTATCACAAATAAATTACTCTCTTCCTACCCTCTTTACGCAGATGATTTACAAATCTATACGCAAGCTCCTGCATTAAACCTATCTGATGCCATAAACAGGATAAATCAAGATTTTATAAATATTTGTGACTGGAGTAAATCATTTGGACTTAGAGTTAACCCTTCCAAAACTCAACTAATTCTGATAGGCAGCTCAAAAATGATATCGAGAATTAAATGGGACCAACTTCCAAGTATACATTGTGATGGAGAGATAGTTCCATTCTCTGAAAAAGTTAAAAACTTGGGCGTTTATATGGATCAAACATTATCTTGGGTTCCTCAATTGCAGGAGGTCAGCCGCAAAATGTTTGCTTCTTTAGGTTCGTTAAGAAGGCTGCGGAACTTTTTGCCAACTGCTACGAAAATTGCACTAGCTCAGTCCCTTCTACTTCCCATCCTCGACTACGCTGATGCCAGCTACCTCGATCTTACTGAAGACCTACTCAACAAACTTGAGAGACTCCAAAATATTTGCATCAGGTTCATATTTGGACTTCGCAAATATGACCATATCTCAGAATTTCGTCAAAAACTCAAGTGGCTTCCCATTCGTCTTCGCCGGGATACTCATATTCTATCTCTACTCTATAATATTCTTTTTAATCCTCATACTCCTCCTTACCTTAAAAATCGTTTTGTATTTCTTCACAATACACATTCGAGGGCCCTGCGGTCATCAGAGAATCTAAAACTAAAAATGCCTTCACACACCACACGATTTTTCGACAAATCCTTTTCGGTGCAAGCTGTACGCCTTTGGAACAATTTGCCTGAATCGATAAGACGATCTCAAACTCAGCATACCTTCAAAAACCGTGTAAAGGAGCATTTTCTCACTCTTATATCTAATTCTGTCCAAAATTAATAGCTTATTTTTCATTCATTTTCATTTTATAGTATCTGCTTTGCTTCATGTTTTTGTATCATTATGTATTTGTTAAACGCGTCACTATACCGTATCTTATTCTATCTTTCTGTATATTATTATTTTATTTCCTTTTCAGTATAAGTAAGTATTAATGTTACTATTTTTATTACCTTTTCTTTATAATTTTCTTTTCCGTTCCTACTACATATTATAAAAATATATAAATACATTATTACACTATTCAGTACACCACACAACATAAAAATTATATTACACATTTTCCATCCAAAGGTTGTCTGGAAGAAATCTTTTCGAGTGATAAGACCGCCATTTGTGTCACCTAGTTTTTAAGATAATTCATGTACTTACCTGCTGTTTTGATTTTTATTTTGGTGTACAATAAAGTGATTAAATAAATAAATAAAACGCTTCGTAAGAAAATTATTACCTTGTATTAATTCAAACCTATTTAGAATCTCACTTTGAACCTCGAGTTTCAATAAGTAGCTGAATCGATTAAGGTTAATTGTTACGGAGTGTTATATATATTTTATTCTTGAAGTGAACTAAGGGTAACAGTAATCGATCTACACGTCGAAAGTTTGAAAGTCAGAGAATATATTTACTTTTCTTATTAGCTTTTTAGTGTTCCATTGTAGAGACAGGTCTCCTTCAGTGATGAAGGGTACCACTTAAGCCCAGTAGGTGGGTTTTTTTTTCATGACAATATTTGTCAAATCTGCTTTAGTCGCCTTCTACGATACTTATAAGTCGCTAAAAGGGTGGTCACATATTATGTTCTTTTGCCGCACCACCAAAAAAATCTTTCTGGACATTGATCAATTACCAATGACATCGCGTCCTTCAAACGTAGCCTTAATTAGGTAAGCCGGCCGCTGATGATTACCATCTACTGGTTAAAAAACTACATACACTAGTTACTGTTATTGTTGGAATTGGTCAGCTCAATTTGAAATTAATATTTACAAAGGTTATTATTAGAACAGACATAATGCAAAACAAAGGAGAGAAAAATAGAGTACACGTTTATTCTTTGTAGTTTTGATACTTGATTATTATATTGCTGAATAAAACTGCGTGACCTCGCCATTTAAAAATGTAACTCTTTATTTTAGTAGTGACTTTCTGCCCTTTACAATTATACACTTTATTTTTTATGAACAACGGTATATTTAAGAGCTAAGCTTGTACTCGTATTATTAGTTTTCGTTATTTATTGGAAGTTACTCTTACGATTCTCTTATTATTCTCTCTTAAGCCGATTATAATGTCGCGTAAAAGCATGGGTAGAAAAACTGTCCAGGTCAAATAACTTCAACTAACTTTAACTTAATTATTTATTTATAAGATAAAAAGGCTTGCTAAGAATCTACTAAAGCAACAAAATATAGGGAAAATAAATAAATCTCAGCAGACAATTTACGGCAAATGTAATACCTATTTAGATAGACATCCAACTAATCTCGTTTGTTGTACGAACAGTTTGCGAGGCCACGGAACCAACTATTAACCAATTCGCAGCTGACATATTAAATCCGCACTAAGACAAAGGCTTGATTTTAATAGCTAGTCGAAGTGTTAGTAGAGAAACGACTAAAGACTGTAAGTTTACTAGATTCTATAGGAAATTAATTATGCTTTTTATTCAATTAAGACAAATTGATATGGATGAGATATTATTCAATGAGTTGACTCCTTTTATTCTTATCTTGGTAAAGTACGGAGAACTATAAGAAACACAAAATGCATAAATACTTTTTAACACAAACACAAGATTGCAAATAAAACGTGCGCTATGTTAAATGTATGTACTATTATAAGGATTTCAATATTAAAGATGCAGAAGTGTCCCATAAAGCAATTGAATGGTTTACATTTTATCGACTATGGAATATCAGATCTCTAAAAGCAATAACGATTTGTTGCAAAGCTCGACCAATAAATCCATATTTTTCTCGAACCAGACCAAGGCTATAAATTTCATACCGGAATACTATGCCCACGCGTATGCTTGCAAAACAATAAATTGCGAATGCCCGGCGCACACTCTAGTCATATTCACAAACCAATGAACGGCTAGAGGTTTTATATAATCATTGCACCGAATTATTGTGAACGAATATTATGGTGTTGATCAATATTTATTTGCAATTTGTATAGCCGGTATTTTGTCCGGAATTAAAATCACTGTATGATAGATATCCTAATTAGAGGTTCACAATGAGAAATATGATTATAATCTACCAACGATTGTTATTACAATTGTTGGTATAAATACTAGTGTATTTTGCTAAAACATAAAAAGACTCGAGACTAAAATTTTGACTGGTAAATAGTTTACATTAAAAACTTAGTTATTGTTCAGGTAGTTAAGCTTTTGAGAAATAAGAAAAAGCTTTCTTTAAAGTCGGCGAAGAATAACTTACGTGGCAATGCACCACTCGAAAATTGTGGATAATATTCTATAAAATAAAGACTTCAATAAATATGTTTTCCGAATGATCACTGCGCAATATGAGACGTGGGATGATTTCAACTGGAGCGAAGACATAGTCAAGTAGGTTATTTTAAGGAACATACATTTATTTGAAGTGTTGTGTTTTTACCATTTATTAAATCAGTAATTTATGTTATATCAACATACTTATGAGAGATTTAAGAAACAAACAATTTGAAGTGTTGTGTTTTTCGATTTATGAATCAAAACAGTAATTTCAGGTATTTTTATTACTAATACCTGTCGGATGATACTCGAATGCTATTTTTATTATATTTATAAAATACATTTGTGTTTGTATATTTAACAATCATACACAAGGAATACTCGGACATGCTTTAATAAATTGTGTTTGACCAGGTGTCATAATTTCGTGTACGAGTTTTGTCATTAATTTTATAAATCAATGTACAATTACGAATACGATAATCAGATGCATTATTAAATTTCAAACAAGCGAACCAGATGATTATCAAATTTAGTGACATAGTAGAGTTATCTTTGAGCAGCATTTAAAGCTTTTTCATTGCAGACATAGACCAATCATGAGTTAGCAAACGTACCACCATTAAACATGAAAAATATTGCGACTAGCAATGTTCGCTCAACGATATTATTAAGGGTGCGTTAGCAGCGTTTCCTTTGTCTCCCCTGTTCTTTCCCTAGCCAATAAATTAGTAGGATCCCCACTATGGTGCCCTAGTAGAGTAGCTTCCAGGTTTTAGGAGTCATCTCTAGATACACATAGGTAGCACAGGGTTGTAGCTGGAGTATCCTTGCACACTCCACAAAATAAAGAACAGGTATCCATGAAGCCATTTTTGGAGTCGTCATTAGTCAAATTAAAGTTCTAGTTTGCCTTTAGTGCGTGGCTTAGGGATGTTAGTTTCCCACAATCAATCACTTAGTTTTATTTGTTTCTATTGACAAATGAACTCCAGACTTTCTATTTTGTTTTACAGTGCACTATTGAAAACCTAACAAAGGTTTCCAATAGTTCGTGTGTGTTCGTATGGAAGCTTCGGAAACGTTCGTTTTCTTTAATAGGCCCTTGCTCCATAACCGTCCCATCCGTTGACGCAATAGTTTCAGCATGCGAGTTCCTCTGAATTAAGGTATTGTATTGTCTTTCATTTGGTTGGCAAAGATGGTATTCTTAAGAACTTATCAAATGAGTTTACTGAAAATTACACAACTTTACACAAATATAGTGTATCGGGTAGTATCGGGTTTCTTTGAAATATCAAACCAATAATAATGAGGAACCTAAGATAACCATAGGTTTATGTGTAACCCATTTAAAAATGGCGATGTCATAAACATAACAGCCTATAGGAAGATTAAACATCATGTAACAAATGAAACCTCTTTCTCATATTTTTTTTTTTTGCAAATGCTCAACATTCCAATTTCAAAAGTTGCTGTAACTAAACTGTTCAACGTTTGCTTAACTCAGTAATAAAATTTCTCGACGCAGTATTATTCATTACAATGCGATTGCAAATTGTTATAGTTGAATAAGCATCTTTATATTTTATACCCGCGTGTGTACGTATTTATTATTATTATTATTATTATTTATTATTTACTGTATTTTGTACCAGCTGCATCGAATAATATTGTTGGAATTGTAACAATTTTCTCAACTTGTGGAATCTTAACTTGTACAACTTTATAATATACTGCAACTTTTGTTTTGTAAAAATGTCAGTGTAATTTATTGTTTTACAACTGAAGCTCTAAATGGTATTGCTTATTTATTTAAAATGTTTAAATGTGTTACAATATTAGAGCAACAATTACTTTTATCTTAGCCATGAGCGGTTCACTGATGGACATAGGCTTTCTCAAGTTCGAGCCACTTCTATCGCCTATATCATCTAGCCATTTTAACATTTTTTTTTATTTAGTTTTAGCATTACACAAAAATTTAGTATCCAAAAAATTATGTTCAAGAAAAGAAAAATTTCAAACGAAATAAAAAATTCCCAAGGGTGTCAGAAAATTTATCTACGGAAAAGTTCATTGTATGCAATGCAGCGTGATATTATATGGTTTTTACGACACCTCTAGGCTGAGATAGTGTCGTGAAAAAATCTTTTTTACGTCATCACTACAGATAGTTGGTGTTTAAAACAACTTAATTTAATATACAGTATACTGCTATAATGCGCCGTGTACACTAAACAGCTCATCTGCACTTACTCCACTATTACGATTTTAATCTCTTAACTTGTTTTGTCTCACCTGTCTTCAAACGCTTTATGGCTCTGGACTAAATTTATGTACATCAACTATTAATTACTTATGTCTTTTAAATGAGTGCAAGATCTTAGTTGCGGACAAAAAGTAATACTTTTATAGTGTAAGTAGTAGTTTTTTCACTTATTAATACGTAACAAAAGTGGAAAAATAAATAATAATCATAATTTAAAACATTGAATAAAAAGAACTTCGTCACTGCAGTCGTTGAACAAACACAATGATAGTAAAGAAATTATTTTTAAATATTTTTATTGCGTACCCAAAATAAGCGTAACACAATCGGTAGCCACATTGTGTGAAGAAGGGTGTCCAGATCCCATAAGAGGTCCGATATAATAATGTATTTATGTACAAAAAAAGTATTTAAGTAGGTTTATCCATTGTCTAGAATAAAGCTTTGCTTAGTTGGGGACTAGATGGCGTTGTGTGAATGTGTGAGGAATATTTATTTATTTCATATTTATTAGGATGAGGCCTGTGCTCAACAGTATTTTTGATGATTTTATTATCATATTTCTTCAGCTGCTGCCTATAGTTTGTAGCTGTAATTTGCTAGTACATATCTGTATGTTAAAGCCGGCATCATTGTTGTACCCTAAAATATTTTTATTTACATACCCATTTGCCTTTTGCATTGCCATTCATGCATTTATGTAAATTTTTGTCTCTATTACACGATTTTAATTACATTCCTTATTCACCAGAACTCAACATAAATATAAATATGTATGCAATGTGATTTCAATAAATGACAATAATTTTTGAACATATTATAATGAATAAATTCATATTTTCACGACCAACAACAGCTTTCATATTAATAATACTCTAAAGGAAATATTAAATACCTTTAAAGTAAAATATTTCTGTCGGATAACTGAACCGCTTTATTGTGAAATGAATTGTATTAAAATGTGTCATTTTTAATAACCTTTATGGTTTGCGAGTATTTAAATTGTATAATCACTTAATAACATGTATTATGACATTTTCTGCATAAGTGTGAATTCATGTTGATGTTGGGTTATTTTTGGTTGTAAACTGTTACGTTTTTAGTCTAGTCACTTGTTTAATAAAATGCTACGTATGTTTCACATTTGGAAACCTAAAAAATTATGTCACGATGTTGCTCTAGCAAAAGTAAGCCTGCTTAGGAGAGAGACGGCTACTTTGCTAGAGTCTCCCCTATAAGGAAGAGTTTAATTGGAAACCGATATAAACTTTCATGCTGAATTAACATAGTCCTATTATCGAAAAAGTAGCAAATTTTAGTATATAATATATTAGTTTAAAGGTTTATTAAGACGTTAGTTATTAAAAATATATTATATTTTTGTAAATATACATTATAATATTTTAAAATAAGTTTTATTTTGTTCTAGGTGTAGTATTTGATCAACACTCCGAGGAGATTCAGAGCGCTTTCAAGGCGGCCTTGTTCCAACACAGTGGAGTAAACAAGACCCGGATGGAATTTCAGGTGTACGTCGACATCATTAATACTGCCGATGCATTCAAGCTCTCTAGATTAAGTAGGTATACACATTTTTATTTTAGTACTTAGAGATGTATTTAAAAAAAAGCGGTCTTTTTGTTAAAAAGTTATCTTGGTCAGTCTCACAAAGTGTAAGCTTCATTTTCGAAACAGGCTCAAGAATTTTAGATTTTATTTTGTTACAAAACAATGTCTGAATTAGTGGTTATCTTTACTATTTTTATTAGACATTTGAGAAGTTAAAAATACAATTTGATTTATAACTTTAAAACGACTATAAAATAAAATATCCATATTTATTTGTTAAACAACGACAAAGTAAATAGTTTCCCAGGAGCGGAAATTGCTGTGTTTCAGGAAACTCAAAAGTAATTTTCATGTATAATAAAAGGCTATAATAATAATAAACTTCTAAGAACGAATGAGCGTAGACTATTATGATTTTCTGATCATCATCATTATAACAGCCCATTATAGTCCCACTGCAGGAACGGGCCTCATCCTGTGACGGAGGGATACTTGGCCTACTAACACCACGCTGGCCAAACGTATTGGTATAGGATTTAATTTCAAGTTTTCCTTCTTTTTATTTCGTTAAGATAATATTCACGAATAGTCCCTTAATCGGTTTGTACGACTCCCATGAAATGAGATGGAGTGGTGACATATTATGTATTCTTACTCTGTCACCCTCGGAGATTTTCATATAAAAGATTAAGTTTCCTAGATGAGATTGTCAATTATAGTTTCGTATGTGTACAATATAGCTATATGGTGGTCATCTATCAAATTCAAAGCTAATACTGACACATGTGAAAACGATAGAACACATCTGCTTATCTCCTCAAAGGATCATCGGGTTGACAGATATTTTGCTAACATTTCCCTTATAAAAATAGGCTTTACGTTTATTTGATTCCAAAGAAAATGTAATGCATTAGATGTCAAAAAAGTTTACTATAGAAAAAAGATCGCATTAGCTGTCGATTTATCTTTAGTTGAATCCTGCAAAGGCCAAACAGAATTTAATACATTTATTTTAACGAGAGTGATATAATATGTCAGACGTAGATTATTTATTAACTAAAGATACTATAGAAGAATTCGTGTTTTTTTTTTAATTTCTGATTTACTGTCGGTTTTTTTTAGCACAAAAAGTTTAAGTACCTATTCATAAAATTTAGTCAAAGTAAAAAGTATTTTGTAAGCAGCACTTTTTCAAAATTGATCATACAACTTATTATGTTCTTACAAAAATATCAAAACAGTTTTTTACACAATTAAAACTGTTGCAAGTAGGTTTAAAGTTTTATTTGTCATAACTTTAATTGGAAATTCGTGAAAACAGCAAACTAGCTATTCACCTTTCCAAACAGAACATTTATAACAAGTTTGCTCTAACACTTAATACAACCAACCGTATGCAGTTATACTTTGTAATATTTTTGTCAGTGTTTCATTATATAAAAGTTCAGATATAGTTTAGTAAGTACTATTTATAGTTCAGTTTAAACATGCTCAGGAAGTTAACGTCGCACAGTGTGGGAATATCGCAATCTAGGGGGATTTAATTCCAAATTGAATTAAATAAAGGAAACGTGTTAAAATAATATTGATTGGTGATAAAATAAATATAAATACTTAAATAGTGTCAGAAAATAAAGTTTTATTAAAAAATGCGATATGAATTAATTTTTTATTTTATTTTTTATTTATTAATTTATTTTTTATTTTAATCACTAATTCCACTTTCGGCCTCATTTAGAGTGGGCACAGATATTAATTTATTATAGATAAACCAGCATCTACCATCATGCTTAATGCTTCATCGGCCGATTCAGTCATTTGAACAGTTTCGTTAGTCATTCTTTTACGTACGCTTTTCATAACGTAACCTCTTCTAGGTGAACTCATAGAAAGTTCTTTTCTTCTTCTTCTTCTTTCGTGTCAATGGTCGAAACTCAAACAGTTTTAGAATAGTGAGCGGCCACTTCAATATCATTTGGAGTAGCCGCGTAAAGGTCAGCCATCGTACACCGCTCAGGGCACAAAGGGCACACCAGTAGATGTGACATCGATTGCTCTGGATTGCCGCAGTCACATTGGGGAAGACAGGCGTCTCTGAATCCCCACTTACACATATTTGCTCTACAGCGGCCAACCTGTGTACGAAGTCGGTTTAATGACCTCCAGATCGGCCACTGCAATGTGTGTCCCGGTGGAAGACTTCTTTTACAATAGCTGCAGAGTCCCTTTTACCTGCTTTACGAAGATTACATTCATGTGCGATCGTTATTTCTTCGGAGCTAGTAGACGAGATTAGGTTCTGAACCTAACGTTTTTTTGGTTTTATCACAACATTCTACAAAACTTTTGTGTGGTCTTCCTGGTGAATGGCCAGATGTAGATGGTATTTCATTTTAAACATTATATGGTAATTTAATACATTCATTCAACCAAGTTATATTCTTGTTTATACAGCGTTCACGATGTCTACCGCTTGCTGTCCATTTTTCGTTGAATTTGTTACATAATCTCCTTAAAAAGAACTTAATATCATTGATAGCACCATCCGAAAATTGTACAAGAGGGTAATTATCTATTATAAAAGCAAAAGTAGCATCAATTCGCTCTTTTTTCACATTTAAGGTCCAAAAATTTGTTTTTTTTTGTAATTTCGGCGGTCATTCTGAAAACCGAAAAAAATTGTATGACGGTCGCAAAAAATCGCAACTTTTATCAATTGTTGTCAAAAGCTAAGACTCTAAGCTATAAAATAAAACAATAAAGACACCGGGATATTCAGATCATTTTTTTTAATAGACCTTTTATTTTGCAAATCATCTCTAAAAATGCTTAATTTTACTATATTTTCAAATGATGATATTAGATCAATGTTTAATTATTATTTAAATATAATACATTCTTACTTACCTTGAAAGATATACACAATTGAATAATAAACCAATAAACAAGACTATACGTTAATTTGATCAGTAATCTCAATTGAAGATGACACTTAAATGTTGTTGTTCGTATTCTAAGGGTACAACGATTTTGTCTACCCACTTCAACATGTTTTATTTATTTTTTTAACCTACCTATAAGAATTTCTAATATGTAGTTGTGACAAAGAGAGTCTTAGGTATAAATATGTTGTAAGTATGTTATAAATTCACAAAAAATATATTTTGATTTAAATCCCCCTAGATTGCGAAATTCCCACATTGTGCGTCGTGTACAAGTTCCTTACTTTAGAATTTCAAGTTAAAAATGAGGATATTACGGCAGCATATTGCCCCCACGATATAAACAATATTAGACCCAGTCGAGTGGAGTGTACTTCAAACAGTAGTCTTTCCTCAGCGCAGAGAAGCAAGGTCCAACTTTTTGAGAGTGCAATAATTGAATTTTTCTTAGAAAACCACTCTTCTTTTATTAGACTTGTAAAACTTTTCGTAGTAAGTTGAAAACAACTACGCGAACTGTCAATACATATTATAACCTATTAACGGAAATGTTTTGTTTACTTGTAGTCGTGTTTACACCTTCAAACAAGGAACAAATTTAGTATTATGCTAAGAAAATGGCTTTGGGTTTTTTTTTAAGGTTCAGGTAGTATCAGAAGGTAGTGTTATTAAAATACAAGAATTAATGTGAATAGCTATAAAACGATAAAGATGAAATTGAAAGTATTTTTTTCATATCATTTAAAAATAAACAAATGAACTTTTTATAATTTTGTGTTGCTTTACTAAACACTTACGTATCTACACAAAATAAATGATATTATTAAATAGCTTTTCTATGAGAGCTCGTCTAAGACACGGGATAAATTAAACTGTGATATCAAGTTCTTTTTGAACGTTATTCGTGTGTAAGGTCAAGTAAATGAAACTTGTATTTTGTGGTATATTCCTTGACACGATACTCTCATTTGAATGCAAGACTTCCCTCTCTTTTTATTTCGCCTCGTCACGCGAGGCTGATCAAAACACTTTCGAGCGATGCGGCGCAAATTCTCTCAACAACCGTTTGTACAAGAACTTCGTGTATATTTTCTAACATGATGTATTTAAACATCTAACATATCATCGTATTATAATTATTATTTTATGTGAACATAAACATAGGCAATATCATTTTCATGATAATGCAAAAGCTCTTTAAATAATGTCAAGGTAAAAGCTTCTGATGAATTATGTCAGCGAGGTAGGCGCTAGTGAAAATGGTTCTTTAATAAAGTGTTAAGTAGATACCTGCTCAAAATTATGCGCATACATTATTTTGGGTCAAAGAAATACAATGTGCGCGTACAACCTGACCGAGCGTCATTTATGGAATCGCTTTTCACGTTGAGGTAAAGAGCAAAATTTAAATTATATAATAGCGATCAATATGTTAGATTAATTTATTGATACAGACATGTAGTTATAAGGCATATGCCTTATGTTAATGGCAATTAGACACAATTTAAAACGTACTTTAGCTTTTTAACATAACATCCTTTTATTTAGTTTTAGTCTTAAGTTTTAAAATGTAGGTTTATCTTATTTTGTGTCAAGATTTCAACGAAAGTTCTACAGTCACTACTTATTTCTTCTACTTAGTTATCATATAACAGTATTAACGTTACGAGAATTGTCCTTTGAATTTGATATCAACGTCGACAGTCAAATTATTTATCTATTTTCATTCCAAATACAAGCGCGCTGTCGTTTTCAGTTTCGGTACGCTCCAAAAATTTTTCCTGTAGGTTTGGTCTCCAATATAGAGCAAAATACGGGCCTATAACTGGGTAGGTTTTTATCTGTTTTTATGGAATTGAGTTTATTGATTTTTTTCAATGAAAATGACCATTTTTGTCTTCAAATTTCATTTCGATAATTCTAATCAGTATAAATATTTAATTTGATGACTCGCAAATCTCATTAAGTTCAAGAAAGCTCAAACATCTCTATAGAGCTTACTGTCGGACTATTTACACTTGTACTGTAGGTTTCCTTTACTGAGAAAACATACACTGTTCTCCTTGTCTAGAACAACATGCCATCAGTTCGGTTATAGCAATAAGCAGCCAAAGAATGAATGAATGATTGTGATCGTTTGGGCCATTATGACACGGAATGGAATAGCACTCGCGTATAGGGTGTGATGTTATGGTGTCAATCGATCGCACTCACAATTTCTCCTAACTACGAACTTCTCATTTACAGATTTATTTGTGGTGAAATATTTTCTTAATCGTATTAAGCGTAGTATGTTTGAAAAAAAAAACAGAGGCCTTCTTATTGCAGTATTTTGACGTAATTGACTTACGACATTTGCTGGCACCTATGACGCTCGCACGACTATTGCATCTTATGGTTACAATAGACACCTTCAAAAGATATAAATTTTTATCATGTAGTTTTTTACAAACTCTTAACCCTAGATAACTAAACTATATTTGTAGTTACGTTCTAACTAAACTTTCGTCAGGCGGACTACGCAATAAAACATGAAATTTATAGAAAGTGTTTATTAAAAAGGGGAATTTGTTACATAGCACAATTAGTTAGTTCAATAATAAGTACTATTAGTAAAAATCAACGACAATTACCTTTCGGCACAGTAACTATATGTGTCGTTATTGTGAGGCCCAAAAATGGCATTTTTCAAGACTCGCATGAATGCTTAGTCATTCTGCTAGATTTTGATAGACATAAATAACATATTTTCCTCAAGTTTTTATCAGTAGGAATAGGAGGTTCAGGATCAGAAGAATCACTAAGAATATCGTTTATCATGACCTTGATATCACGCCTCAAAGTCAGTATATATATCCGCACCCGTAACCAAACTCGACCTGCTGGTTTCCCATCTTCCTGACAAAATAGCTTTGTAATATAGATTGCTTTTTATTTCTTAAGCTATATGAGTCATAGAAAGCATAGGCATTCATTGAATTTAGGTTTAATATTTTTATAAAAGATACATAAGAGAGAAGTGAAGATAACCACTTATGTTTGTTTTTTTCATCAAGGGATCGGGCGGTGATTTGAAGCTCTCATTAAATATCCTGGTTTGAAGTTTGAAGAAAAATAGTAGTAACATTATCCTTATCAACATAGTAATTAGGGTCTATAATTTGTGTCCTTTGTAATCATTCCCTGAATCTAAAAATTCGTTTAAAAAATTAGAATCGCTGTCGTTGTCACGATGTATTTCCTCTTCCACCTAATCCTCTGTCTGCGAGCCTGAATTATTTGAATTCTGTTCTATGGATTAACTAAGCCACTAACGTATTTGTTGTTAGTTATTTATCAAATTCTCAAATAATAATATAAATCATATCAGACAAAAATCATGTCATATAATGTACCTATATAAATCAGAAAAAAAAAATATTTCATAAAATATTATTTTTTATTACAAATTTTACTTCTAAATAATGTACTGTATAATCAAAAGCAAAAATAAAAAGAAAAATTTTATATGACGTGTGTATACATTATAGAAAACATAAATAATATCCACACATACCGTTGAAATAAACTAGCGTAGTTACTAATCTTTCGTCAGCCAGACGACGACATGGCCCTAGGTCAGTCCCTAATAACCGGTTAATTGAAATTATGTCACATAATAAACTAATTGCACGAATTAGGAAGGTAAACAAAGATTGGCGGAAGCAGGACACGGGGAAGTAGGTGCACTTAACTTTCTCGGAGTAGGGCGTAGTCGCCTGGACGAATGTTTAGTTATCTAGGGTTAAGACCTGGAAAGTCGGACGAAATTAAGTTTTACTGGCAGTTGATATTATCCGAGTCAAACAGCTTAAGACCATGTTTGACGTTACCTATGCCAAAACGTCAAACAAAACACAGTAAAAACGTATTCCGAATTACGAGTTAGTTATATTTATCAAAGTAATTTATATTGGGATTAAGCTGAAATAATGAAAATGAAATCTAATAAACTTGCTGTGACAAAGTCGCGGTTAACAGCTAGCGATATTAAATAAATATTCAAACAGCAGCTCACCGTATTTCACCAGGTAGATATCAATTAAAATGTAATACTGAGATGATTGAATTAACAGAAATATTAAGAGACGGCAAGGGACGAGTTACCGGAAAGGCTAACCGATATCTCTCATTTATACACCAGTAATTAATATTTGCCGATAAAAGTCTTATACTATTCGTAGCAGGTATTACTTTTACCTTGCAACACCGAGTTGGATAGAATACGGATATTTGAATTAATTTATATCATTGGAGTATTGCTAGATAGGACGCCGGGAAATGGATGGATGAGGGAGGCACGGGACCGCACAAGAGGGCAATATTTAGAGGAGGCCTATGTCCAGCAGAGGACGTCAATTTGTTGATATTTTTTTTTTATTTTTTTATTTTATTATGATGATGATAATATTGATTGCTGTATTGCTCAAAAGTCGATTTTGAGTATTTAAGCAATCTTTTACATCAGTAGAATCTCAGATAAACGTTAAAATATTACAAAATCAAATACCACGAAATATGTGTTTTAAATCTAATCTGCAAGCATAATAATTACAAACAAAACAAAACAAAAAATTAAAATCAAAACATATTTACTCGATTGCTCCCCGCTTACTTAACAAACTATGTTTTTTAAATTGTATAAAAATATGAAAGCAAGGAAATAAAAGAACTCATTTTATTTAAACATAAAATATTTCGTTACAAAATTGTAATAAATAAAAACGGCAGTATTATGCAAAGTAATTGCACAGTTTATTTTATGAATAAAACCACAGTCGGGCCCTATTATTCAACTCAATAGAGTAACCAATGTAAATCGAAATACATAAACTTCTTATTGGAAGGAACGGTCTCTTTGGTAATCTTTAACTATACATAAATTAAACTGTAGAAAAGTCGTTTTTGTACATTAAAAATAAATCCAAAAAAAATAGCCAGGGTATTAAAAGACAACCAATAGAACCCATTTCCACCATTTTTGGAATTTTTGTCTATTTATCTGTTTATCTGTAACCTAAAATTTGTTCGGGCATCACGTAAAAAGTACCAAAGCAATTTAGATGATTTTTATACACAACGATTGAGCGTAACTTGAAGTTTTATTTAGTTTTTGTTTCATTGCAATCGGTTCCGTATATTAAAAGATATTTGAATTTAACTAATTTATATTAAACAACGCCATCTTTCAAACTTAGCTGAACTACATCAGGAGTTAAACTGCGTGCAGTATTTTTAAATGTAACGTAAAATGTAGATGCCTTTAATACACAACGATTGAGCGTAACTTGAAGTTCCATTTAATTTTTGTTTCATTGCTATCGGTTCAGTCTATCAAAAGATATTTGAATTTAAAGTGCTCAAGAATGAGTAGTTTTAGTTTTATACGTAGTTTATGTTTACAAAGTGAAATATTAAACAGCGCTATCTTAGGAATGTAGACTGGAATATATTTAGAGATAAGCTGCGTGCAGTATTTTTGAATAAATAAAATAGACATTTAACATTTTTTTATCCGGCTCGAAGGACCATGAACAAATCCCAAAAAGTACTCGATGGAATATTATGTATAAAAACTCCAATGGCGAGTGAAAAAGCTTATATATATATTTTTTTTTTTTTTGTGAGGACGAGTAGTCCAGGGGGAGTCAACTCTGTTCTACACAATGTTTCTATTAGGGCTGTTAGTCACGACAGAGAGAAAAGATGAAATAGAAAATGTTATGTCATTTCCTAGCAACCACCTAATACTTGTTTATATGGAGCTGTCAACAGTCAACACTACAAGAAAAGAAACCGTTTATTTTGTAAATTCCTAAATATCTTGTAAATAAATAAAAAATCTCGATAAATAACAAGTTTATCCTGAATTAAAAACGTTGCACGAGCATCCTATTCCTTAGTTGAAGTGTTTTTGTGAAATTGAACGTTATTGACTCCAGTTCTGAGAAAGTGACTCCTATAGGATTTTTGTTATGTTACAATGAGTTTCAATGTAGAGAAGAATGTTTCAATAAAGAATGTGAATATTTTTTATTATGAATATTATTTACATAAATAAATTGTAAAAGAAATGAAGTTTTTTATTATCAAATCCAACTCTAAATACAGTCATCCTAATTTAAACCTTCAACAAAATAAACAAATAGATATATTATATAACGCCCTAATAATGTAGGGCGTAATATAATATATCTCTTTGTTTTTATTAAATAAAAAAAATAATACAATTTCCCGCGCTGCTGATTTTAACCGCAGTTTTGGCTCCCGATAGATGGCGCCGCACGCTTAGGAAAAGTTTCCTCACGAATTTTATACGAAGTTGACATTCTTCTCCTTTGAGTATAATTGTTCTGTGGAGTAGTCGGTCTCAGACGACCATTACTACTTTACGCGGGCTGTGGTGGGGCGGATGGCCCTCAACCAAAGACATTTAAGTGACGTGCCACAGGGGCACCCCCTTTGGGGTACGAACCTCGGCCTGGACCGTCACTGACTAACAGGACGTGCGGAAGGCACGCCCTCTAGGAGCGAACGCGGCGCGTATACCTGCCTCGACGGCGAGGACGGAACCGCGGACGTGTTGTTGTTTAACTACAAAACATAGTTATGCTATAAGATGAACATAAAAATATCTTAACTATATATCAAATAACGCCATCTGCTGGTGGCTTAATTAAACTTATTGTTAAACAAGAACATTAAACAATAATTTAATGTTTTGTGATTGTATTTTTATATTTTATTGTCAGTTATGTATTTTTCAATGTTAATAATCTATAATATCTATATCTATATACCTACTATAATAAAACTGTAGAGGTCGAAATGTCTGTTCTTTTCGAAAATTCAGATAAAAATTATCTATAAAATCTAGAAAAAAGTCAAAAAGCACGAAACCACAATTTTTAGAATTAATGTCTGTCTGTCTGTTTGTTACCGCACATCTTTAAAACGAATTAATACAATCTTAAGACCAATACATTGTATTGTAGCCTTTTTTATTAGGCTTAAACTGAGGTATGTTTCATCAAAATCGGATAAGTAATACTCGAGATATCGCTTGATCTCTTTATTAGAACAGTCAAATCAGGGGACATGAAAAATGGATTTGGTTCAATGTTGAATGAATTTAAATTTCGTTTCTTTTGTTCACGAGATGGCGTTACCAGTAGTAATCATACTCAAAAATAAATGAGTTTGTAAATAATCCATAACTATTTTATTATGAAGTGCTATTAATTATAAGTTATTCCTTTTAAATTTTAATAAAATTAACCATGAATCGTATGTGTTATATCAATTATAAGTTATATTAAATCTATACTAATAATATAAAGAGGTAAAGTTTGTGTGTTTGTGTCGTTGTACGGGGTCATTTCTGGATCTACAGAACCAATTTAAAAAATTCTTTCTGTGTTTCATAGTCCATTTATCGGGGAGTGTTATAGGCTATATAGTATCACGCTATGTCTAATAGGAGTAGAACAGTAATGAAATATGTATATAAAAGGGACGCTTAAAAACGTTTATTTTGCTTCTGCTGCTTAAACGTCTGGAGATATACTGAAATGATGTATCAGAGAATTGTACCTTTAAAAAAGTTTTACAATTAAGTCAACGATTGCATATATCTATCTTCTAAGGTTGACTCACTATGACCTTTTTTATAATAATCAAATTTGACTTAAAGAAATGCATTGTTTGTAAAGGTATTTTATGTATATGGTATTGACCCTTATCAAAATAAATTACGTTAATCATTATATTTATTTAATTTTAAACAAAATTGACCTTTACAGCGATGAGATCCGATTATTAGTTTGAAAGATATCTCAGTTTTAAAATAATGCGCGAATAACGTAAAATATCTGTCTAACGCGATGTTAGTATAGATGAATTTTCTTTATTTTTTTTTTTTTTTTTTTTTTTCCAATTTATCATCTGCAATCAGTCCTTGGACTATAAGCGGATAGGTGGTGCGATGGTTGGCGTGGTGAGTGAGCCTTCCACTGAAGGCACTACTCGTGTTTATGAGGGTGCTACACCCTCGCATGGAGCTGTAGTACATCATGCCTCTTTAGGCGCCCAAGATGTTTGTGGTTTTTAAGCTGGTTTGCCAATTGATTGGGGTGTGAGGCAAGTCGGTGTTGGTATGTTATAGAAGTTGCTCTAATTTCTTCCTTCACTGTTGTCATTTGCAGGTTAGTGTGGATTTCGCTATTCGTGATAAACCAAGGAGCATTGGAAATGGTGCGTAAAATAATGTTTTGCATTCTTTGTATCATGGAAATACTTGAGTTGCATGCGCTTCCCCAGAGTTGTATCCCATACATCCAAACTGGTTTAAGTAACATCTTATATATTAAGAGCTTATTGTCAATTGACAGTTTGCTATTTCTTCCCAGTAGCCATAGCATGGTCTTAAACTTTATGTTGAGCTCATCTCTTTTGGACTTTATGTGATTCTTCCAAGTAAGTCTGCGATCTAGATGGAGGCCAAGGTATTTAACTCTGTCAGAGTGGGGAAGGATGTTTTCTCCAAGATGTACTGGGGGGCAATCTCCTCTTTTCAAAGTAAATGTTACGTGGGTTGATTTGGATGCGCTTGGTTTGATTTTCCACCTATTCAACCACTTATTTATTTCGGTTAGCCCTTTTTGCAGAAGGTGAGATGCTGTTTCTGCGTTTCCGCTTCTTGCCAATAGTGCGGTATCATCGGCAAAAGTTGCTGTAGTGACTCCTGTTACCACAGGCAGATCCGCTGTAAATATTGTGTACAACACTGGACCCAGCACTGAACCCTGTGGGACACCGGCTTTGATGTCATGGAAGTTAGATGTTTCGCCCAATTCTTGAACTTGGAAAATTCTGTCCGACAGATACGACTGCATCAACACGTGGAATTTTCTTAGTATCAACATTTTGGTTGGAGTAAGATTTTAATTTTAAATATCTGTACTATAAATTAATTCTACCTCAAAAAGATCGCTTCATCATAACAGCCCATTAATGTCCCACTGCAGGGACGGGCCTCCTCCCGTGACGGAGGGTTACTTGGCCTACTAATACCACGCTGGCCAGACGGATTGGTATAGGGTTTAATTTCAAGTTTTCCTTCTTTTTATTTCGTAAGGATAGTAGTTACGGTTATTCCCTTAGTCGGTTTTTACGACACCTATGGTTTTTTTTTGTTTAGGGCGAGTAGTTGGTCTCTGACAACTGCTACTACTTTACACGGGCTGTGGTGGGGCGTATGGCCCTCAACCAAAAACATCCATGGGATGAGATGGGGTGATGACATATTGTATTCTTACTCCGTCACCACACGGATAGAAAGATCAAGAAGATCTCTTGGTCGGACTAAATTCGTAGGACGGAGAACTCTGTTCTGTGGCGTTTGTTGGGAGAGGCATTTTGTCCAGAAGTGGACTGCGATAGGCTAATTGGTTTATTGATTAATACAATGTATTCTTAATCCATCGTTACATGGATAATACTCTATACCTACTAATATTATAAAGAGGTAAAGTTTGTGTGTTTGTAAGTTTGTGAAGTTGTAGGGGGAAATCTCTGGATTTTCAGAACTGATTTTTTAAATTCTTTTTGTGTTAAATAGACCATTTATCGGGGAGTGCCATAGGCTATATTAATAGTATTGTGGAGGTCGCGGTGACGTAACAGCACCACGCCTCCAACGAAAAGGGAGGATCCTCCGACCAGGCGAAGGTGATCGCGCCTGGCGGGCCAACTGCCCAACAGTTGTTCGTTGGACGTTGTATATATGCGGAATCGCTGTGCGAATGTTGATATCGCGATTCAGGACGTAGTGTAGGTGTTCGCTTGAGTTAGTCGGTAGATGACGCTACACCACTCCCCCCGGAAGACCGGAGGTCGAACTTGCTGATGTGACTTCTTGTGGAGCTGATGCCAGAGTCCCAGTGAGTCGGAACTGAAATGCCGGTCCAGTGAGTCGGACTGCGGTGTCCACCTTCCCCATTTTCCCCAGTGAGTCGGGGTGTGTCCAGTGAGTCGGATGATGGGTGATGAGGTCGCAGGCTTCCCCAGGCTTGTCATGACGGCGAGCATATGGAGTAGTCCTGTTCAGACCGAAGGTGCTGGTGCGCTCCGAGAAGGTTGGTTTCATCACGTCGGGGTCACCACTGTGGAGGTCGCGGTGACGTAACAGCACCACGCCTCCAACGAAAAGGGAGGATCCTCCGACCAGGCGAAGGTGATCGCGCCTGGCGGGCCAACTGCCCAACAGTTGTTCGTTGGACGTTGTATATATGCGGAATCGCTGTGCGAATGTTGATATCGCGATTCAGGACGTAGTGTAGGTGTTCGCTTGAGTTAGTCGGTAGATGACGCTACAGTATCACGCTATGACTAATAAGAGAGGAGCAGTAATGAAATATTTTTTAAAAAGGGAAGAGTTTTTTTCGCCGCCCAAAGAAGTGGGCACGGGTCAGCTAGTTAAGAATATTCTTTAACTAGTATTTAACGTTATCTGTATAATAACAGCCCATTAATGTCCCACTGCAGGGACGGGCCTCCTCCCATGACGGAGGGATACATGGCCTGCTAATACCACGCTGGCCAGGCGGATTGGTATAGGGTTTAATTTCAAGTTTTCCTTCTTTTTATTTCGTAAAGATAACATTTACAGATAGTTGTTTAGTCGGTTCTTACGACACCCATGGGATGAGATAGAGTGGTGAGATATTGTATTCTTACTCCGTCACCACATGGAGATCAATTATTACGAAAAACAATTTTTTTATTCAAGAAGGTGGCAGGCAGTTATTTTCCTACATAATTAATTGAAAGAAAGGTTTTAAGCTATTTCAAAAGTTACGCGTCCGGGTCCGTAATTAACTATTTAACTATTTTGAGATCTCTGATTGAAGCAACCGAATCATTTTTGTTCCAAACTATGTGGAGCTAGGACTAACCCCCGGTTTCCGAATGTCTGACCAAGTAAAAATAAACTAATCAAGTGTCAAAACTCTTGTCTATTATCATTTCCAGGAACTAAAATTTGACAATTGATTAGTTAATTTTTACTTGATCAGTCATTCGTAAATCGGGGGTAAGAGTGAGACAACTTATTCGTAAATCAATATATAAAACTCAACTGAATCAAACCGACGCTGGCATCGTTTATGTTGTGGAGGTAAATGTAGTAATCATACCAAGCTAATTATAGTCATAAATAATAAATTTACGACTTTATTAAAGTTTTTATAACACCTATACGAGCAATCTATAGCTCTCTTCTTAGTCAAAATGAACAACACTCTCAGCTGTAAAGACACCTACGCAGCTACGGTTGAAAAGTACAAGATGGATTGCGAATATGAACAAACTTTATTATTGTTTGTTTGAAGTAATACTTTCTAAGATGAGAGTCACTTTGAAATCATTACACGTGTTATTAATAGTATTTAAAAACTTCCTTCTTTGTAAGCGAATCTCTTCGACTATATTACATGCTTTAGTACTGAGAACACGCATTTTAGAAACAAATTACTAAAGAAGCAATTAATTTTTAGATTGATTTTTAGACAATTATTCTTGTTCCTATTAATTAAGATGGAATCAGAAACAGAAAATAAATAAAAATGGTAACAGTACAACTACAGATGCATTTGGTTTGAGCCTTTTGTACGTAACAAGCAACTAAGCGCTCTTGAACTAATATTTCAGCATTATTATTTCAGCACGCGTGGGCTTTTCATGCTCTTTAAAATGTAGAAACAAGGCAATTTAATAAAATAAGGGTGCTTACATTATTTTATATAAAATATTGTGTAGAAAAATAATTCAATTTTGATAAAACTAAGGGAAATATGAAGGTTTGTTAAACAATCTTAGTTTTGTAAATTATTTATTTATAATCAGTGGCGTTTCTATCAACTACTATGCGTTAATTAATTTACCAATAATCGTGGTTGCTAAGTCGATGTGTACATAATAGTGATTAGTGCCCTAACAAAAAATATTATGACAGTAATTTAAAATAATCTTTAATAAATAATAATAATTACATAATATGAGATCGCTTGTACTTAGTTAACATTAGAATGATAGTTGGTGCTGTGTCTATAAACACTCGATGTCATTAATTCGTTTTTCTTAACGTTCTACGTTTGTTTGCTCTACGTTTTGACCAACGTGACAGTTGCACGACGACTAGAGACCAAAAATAAGAATTCTCCTCTTTGAATTTCCATGAGGCTTGCGCCTATAATAAATCTATTTAATATAACATCATTGACTACAGTCAATATATTATATAATTAATGAATGTTTGCAAAAAGTATCTTTATGATTTGTACATTATCTAATCACAAATTTTAAGATCAGCTGGTCTACTCTTGAATTTAATTCCGATCGATCGGGATTGGAATTATGACGTTTACCGCTATTTCATACTCTTGAAATCAACACTAGCGCCAAATTGTTTTCAAATTAGGTGTCTATTTGTTGAACTACATGAAATTGTGATTGAATTAAAAATGGTACTCTTGAATTCATTTTGACAGCTGCGTATTGCGTTGAAATTGTGTTCGGATTGCTTGTAAATTGGTATTATTCCAATAGCAAATAAGTAACTTTTTACATATTGTTTTGTGTTTTATGTCGACTTGCGAATATTAATACATCTTTAATATGACTTATTAGTAAAGATATCATTTATTCTACTTAAAAAAACGTAGATTGGGCTTTAAAAGAAAGGCAAACTAAACCTCTATTGCGCTTTGTGTGTTGTATGTATCTATGTACCAAATAAAATATGGCGCCGAATGATAACGAACACTGTTTGACAACACAAATAATTTATTTGTTAAATATATATTATATTATATATTTAATGATAAATATTCAAGCTTTACTTGGTCACAAAGCCACACAAAGCTTTTTAAACTAGAAACACTAATATAGAATTAATAGAATTATTCTAGAATATATCGCACCCTCAGTAATATAAGGGGCCAAGTCAAAATTTTAGTAAACTGAGATTTTAAATGCTAAGGGTATAAAATGGAATTCTTTACCTGTTAGCGCTGACAGAGGGAGAAAAAGGACAATAACGACTCGGTAAATATATTTGTGTCCCTCTCACACCCGGCGCCCGCTCTTACTGCTAGAAGGTTATGGTTAACAACTAAACAGTGACAGGGATTTAAATAATATATAGGTTCAATTTTAAATAGTCCTAGTATTTCTTTGATATTTTTGTATTATAAAGGCCTAACTTGAACGCACGTTTTTCAATTACTTGTAATTTATAGAATTAATGCAAATTTATTGTTTTATCTTATTGCTATTTATAGTGGATTTACCAAAGAACAAATCTGCCAAATTTCACATTTATAACTTAAATAATAAACAAGTAATTTGAAAAAATAGGTGAAATATAGGAACCCAGAATCTTAAATCGTGATTTCCCAAAAATCAACTTTTTTGGATTGTGCCCTTATAATACTGAATCAAGAATCAAGAGTCTTTATTTGCACTGAGGGTGCGATATTTACTTTTTTACAAGTAAGGGGAACCATTTTTATTACAGACTTGTCTTTGACCCGTCTCATTCAGCCACAAGCAACACAAAATTTTTGAAATGCTAATTTCTCGATCCGAATAATCATAAATAATTAAAAAACGTATATTACAATAATTTTCCATAACTTGTATTTATTACTATTGTTAATAAGCAGATATCGACCTTAGTAATAATATTTTCTCAATTTAGTATGTAGTTGAACATCACTTCTCCAATGTCATGTGTTGCTAACTTCACACTTTAAAGTATAATCGTGAACCAATCCCAATTTCAATCCAATGTTGACGAAATTGTTTTCAAGAGTACGAAATCACGTGACTTTGACATCGACATTGTAATTGGATTGGTATTAGATTGAAATTAAAATTATGTTCAAGAGTGAGCCTACAGAATCCTATTGAAAAATCTAAGGAAACGTTAGTATGAAAAATCTACAAAACGGCACTTTCATAGGTAAAGACCTATTATACTCCTAAACTAAGTTTAACAATATTTAAAGTAGTAGTAAACAAAATGTGATAAATCGATCTAGTTCCGGATTGGTTTTATATTGAAGTGTGATAGAATTTGAACGCATGAATGCTTTTCAATCAGCTGCAATACACATCCAAAGGTTAGACAGTAGTAATAGAAACTCATTAAAATACAACATTATGCGTTTAATACTTATGCGCATAAACATGGTGCATTATTAAATAGTTTTCCCTTTGCATAATATGAAAATTAATACTTAGTAACATAACAAGGTTCATAAATTGTTATTTAATGGTAAATGCCAATATAGTAAAAAAAAATAGAATACAAAACGTTTTATGAATCTGTTTAAGATGAGAAATAAAATTGATAGACTTTGTGTTTTGACTTATAAACCTTGTGCCGAGTGAAGAATAGAAAGTAAGCTTGTTAGTTTAAAAAATAATTGAAGTTTAATTTAAAAGTGATTGGGCATTTTTCGAAAATAGAACCGATGTTTACTTTAAAACATCGATTGTAAAGAATGTAGGTTTTTTACATTTATGTTAAAAACACTGACTGTATGAAAGTTATTATTTGGCATTTTTCGATGCCGTGCGGTTTCTCGGATAGAATAGTACTGTCCCATATCCTCCCGTAGGTGCCGTAAGAGGCGACTAAGGGATACCACGACCCTGTGCATACCACCTAGCACCTAGGGTCAACTTTCTGGTGGGAAGTAAACCATCATGAACAGCATTTCCAAGGAGGGTTTACGTCAGGCAATCGGTCGTAAAATGTAGCTAAAACTTGGGGAATGATGATATTTGGTATTTTTCGAGTAACAGTTGAAAACGGTTTCACTAACTATCTATCAATCTTAACTAAAACAACTTTGTTCCTGCACCCCCGGTTTTCAAATGGCTGATCAAGTAAAAATCAACTAATCAAGTAAGTGTCAAAACTATCATTTTCAGGAACTAAAATGACATTTTTGACACTTGATTAGTTGAATTTTACTTGATCAGCTATTTGAAAACCAGTAATTCGGAAACCAGGGGTTAGTCTCTTATCATCCCACTGCTGGGGAAATGCCCCATGACTTCTACATGTCTCGGTTCATCGCCATTGAAGGCCATTATTGCTAAAACCTGCAGTGCCCTGTAATTTTGTTAGAACGATAAAAATTAATAGATAGATGTGAATATGGTTCTATTATATTGGGTTACTTCACACAATTAAATCTAGCTAGAATTTGTCACGCTATTTGGGTGCATCTGTTGGTCGGGATGTTAATTTGACGGTTATTGTAATATAATATGTGTCATGTGCATTGAATTCAGCTCACGTATTATATATACCTTAGCAGCACTATATAGGCTTAGTATTATAAATTGTGAAAATGTAAGTCTTTATCCAAACAATTTTATAATATCTTATGGAAACAGTAATTGATTGCGAGTACTGCACAGTTCCTCTGAAGCGTGCTACAATTTTCTTCGACCAGTCGTCACCATTACTATTTATTATTTTAGTAATGGAACATCAGGTAGTCTCCATGTGATGACGGGTTCAGAATTTTTATCAATATTCCATTACATCCTTCGTTTAATGGAAAACTCGCACATGTTATCTTCATGTAACAAAAAAAAAGACTTGACACAAGACAACTGACTTTCCAATCCGCCTGACCAGTATGGTATTTATAGTAGTAAGACAAATTTCCCTGAATCATGACTGGTGTAGCTCCGTCCCTAACATGGGACATTATTGAGCTATTACGATGGTGACATCAGTGGTCAATTCATATCAGAATATTTTACTATTCTATTATTTGATGCTTTCGAGATTATTTTGAAGAATACCCAGTTAAACTTTTTGTAAACTTTATTTGCACAAACGATCAAATTACGTCAGAAAGGGAAACAATGAGGAATTTACATTTTACATTTTCAGTTTATGAATATTGAAGTAGAACATTCGTGGCAAAATACGAGGTGTACGAGATATTCCACAAAATATAATATAATATTATAGCAATAGATATATTTAATTGTCTTATCAAAGCAAAACAAATTAAAAAACATAGTAAGTTATTTTTGAGGGTTTATTTTCATGTTTGTTCTCACTGGCCTGCAAATAAAACTTTAGACAATCGGATTGTTGTGTCAAACAATTATGGACGAAGTCGTAATGACTAAGAATTATCGGAGATAATATCTTGAAGGAAGGTACAGATGACATTGTTGTTTCTGGTTATTGTAATCTTTTGCGTTTAAAACTAACGGCGCTTGTACACGCTAAGAAAAATCGCCGGGCCTACGCAAGAATTCGTGTCGTTTCTAAGCACGACCTGTGTACACAGCGCCGGCGATGCATAAGAAAATTTTCTTGTCTGCGCAAGACAAGACACGGCGAACGTTGTTGCGGAGGGGCGGGGAGCGGTGTAGTAGGGTATCATACTTGTTTGCTTTCTAGTTAACATTTTCACTAAAGAAAACTCACACTGATTATCACACTGTTATTACTTGCGCGCCCTACGCCCGTCTGACGACTGTACGAAAAAAATCCTGGCGTGTACACGTTCCGAATTGTCTTGTCTGCGGAAGACAAGAAAAGTTTTCGTGTACGAAAAGGACAAAATTCTTGACGTCTACACGAAGATTTGTCTTGTCTGGCGTAGACACGGCGATTTTTCTTACCGTGTACAAGCGCCGTAAAACGTTATTAATAACACGACCTATTAGAATCAGCAGCAATGACATACCATACGGAAACTTAACTCGTGTTAATTATAGTACAGCATGCGTCAATTTTAAGGTTGATTATCTGCATAATACATAATTTAACATATCTTAAATTTAATAACATCTAAAACATGTTGACTATACACAGTTTAATCGAGAAAGCAACGTGATAAACAATTTTTCAAAATACATACAATTTTTCATACTACAACGCGAAGTCGATAATAATTACATTTTAATTACTTTGCATAATTATGTTTGATCAGTTAGCAGTATAGGAAAATAGAAGGTAAACTTCGCTACATATACTATTTTTTATAAAATGTCAATCTAGAAAATGAGAATTTTTTTCCCAATAAAAAATAAAGCACAATTTTTTTATGTATCCTGCAATTTTTTACGCACATCATAAAATTTAAAATTAATACGATCGTTCACTATTTTACTTCTAAAAAGGATATCAATTAGTGAAACTTGATAAATGGTAAATCTTTTTTTTAACTTGATTTTTTTATCAGAACATAGAATAAAATGAAAAGTCATGGCTACACAAAGAAAAATAAAATTTAGATTATTTTAAAATACGTCTAGTAAGTATTGGGCGTATGTCTCCGCCAAACGTCTCTACCTTTTTGAGTCCTGTGCATCCCTTATATATTAAAGAATCAAATACATAATGCTAATTCAATTTATTATATTATTATACTGCAATCCACCCATTTTAAAGACTTTTTAGGGTTCCGTAGCCAAAAGGCAAAAAATGGAACCCTTTTAGATTCGTCATGTCTGTCTGTCCGTCCGTATGTCACAACCATTTTTTCCCGAAACTATAAGATCTATACATTTAAAACTTGATAGGCAGATGTATTCTGTGAACCGCATTAAGATTTTGATGCAAAAATAATAATAAATATTGGGGGCTCCCCATACTTATAACTGAAACTCAATACCGCGTCGTCTTTCATACACATAACAAAAGGCTTATAATTTCATTAATCAATGGTACGGAACCCTTTGTGCGTGAGTCCGACACACACTTAGCCGGTTTTTTACAAAGCTGCAACTACTTTTAAGGGCTCTAATCTGTTTTATTTTTGTTTTGTCAATTCAGGTGACATAATGTAATATGTAGTTTCTTTTTTACATACAGTAAACTCAAGTACTTAAACTATGGTCATAGCTACATAGTAGATAGAGAAATCAGTTTCAGCTAAGGTACTGCTAGGTTTCATGAATGATTCAAAAGTACGTAAGGAAAAATATTAAAAAAGAAAAAAAAACAGTAAACAATCATTTAAAGAAGTTCATCTCATTTTTTTGTCTTTGTGTTGGTATCATTAAAACCTCCTTGAAAGCTATTGCATGTTGCCACTGAGTAGGGTGCTTAGTTACGGCTCAAGCCGTATTGTATTACTTTGGGGGCCTAAGAGAATTGCATGTCTGTTCAACATAAGTCAATATTTTAGTACCATATATAAGTTTCTTTCATAAATAAGTTTTAGTTATTATAATTAGAATATTAAATTTAATTTTTCAACATTGTATTTTTTTACCGTAGTAAATCAAAACGCGTTCTTTTGGTGTAAGAATTTACAGTGTCGTTAACTCCGATTTTATGTTGCTCATAATATATCAGGACTAGAAAAAAATCTTATACTATACTTATAAGAAACTTAAAACAATATTTTTGGCGTGTTATTGTGACACGGATATCAGTGTCAATTACAGATATTAAAACTCAGCAGTGTTTTTTATAAAAAAGTTTTCAAATATAAAACGATTTTTCTATCATTAACATTAAATTCATCCATAACTGTATTTATTTCACGATATTATTACGATAATTTTCATGTTATAAGAAACCATATTTTATTATAATATTATATAAGTATGAGAAGTTATAATAATATGAGAAGTACCTATCACAACATTAATAAAAAAAAGGTTCTATGTATGTACGTAAAACATATTCCTCTTTTTGATTATTATGGAAATTAGATTTTTTCTTATCATGTATTTTCATATTATGTGAGTTCAATAACTTTTACTAAGTAGGTATTTTCCAAGGTAAATAATATTTCACCTCCTTTTTAGACACTTCCAATCAAACCTCGCGATTGTGCCCCTCGTCCACCTAGTTACCTATTGTAACTGACACGAAAAGAAATCCTTTTCTCCCCTGGGATTTAAAAATCGAGTACTTTCTTAGGCAGGTTTTATTCACAAGGCCTCATTTATAATTGCGACTCAAAGATAAAAAGAGGCGGGACTGCGTACTGGTTCCTTACTACAGTGTCATTGGGGTTATTATCCTGGGTGTAAGAAAAAGATAACGCTATACAAAAGGAATAACGTTGTCTTCTTCTCGCAACAATGATAGCTCTAACACTTCATAGTACGGCCCCTGATCAAAACACGTCTGAGACTAATGACGACGACGCGAATTTTTATGGCAGTTTCCGTTCTTCAGGGACTACTATTTGTTCACAGAAATCCGTTGAATTTTCACTCTAAAGGCCGCTATAAAAAGTTTAAACGTCCAAACTGCGTAGGTACCGAAACGATTTTATGTGTTTGGCTTTCTCTTCTTTTATTAATATTAAAATAAAAAGAAAGCGTTACCGCTATTCAAAGATATTGCGAGCAATCATAACTTTTGTTTCGTTGTCGTTAACAGGATGTTTTGCTCATAAATTGATTGTTGAATTTATAACCTAGTATAAATTATTAGTTTATTAGTACTGACACTGCTATGATTGCAGATAGGTATAGTACTTTTATGTTATAAGTTATAAATTGACTCAGATGGTGAGCCCGCATTTTCATATTATCATAGCAATAGGCATGTAGTGCTGGGCAATGGCCTGCTCCTAACGTGGCCAAGATGTGTGATCTTTGGTCCATATACATCGGCTCTGAATACCCCTATATGGTTTTAGGTCTTTTATCTGTCCACTATTATGCGTCTTCTGGACATTCTAAAAGCTTTTCTCTATCACTTTTATGTCTAAGTGTAGGTACAACATTCCCTACGAATTTAGAACATGAACATTATAAATAAGTTTCGGTTTGCTATACTAACTTAAAACATTGCTCTATCCCGTTACACTCCATCAGACAGGAATTAAAGAAAAGAACTGACTATCATCGATTTATATAATAAATTGTTGTCGTCAGCGTTGTTTAACTTATCAATTACGCCAAAAGAATGAAAAACGAACGCGAATAACAGATTGCGCAAACAAATGAGGGTCATCAAGATTTTTTATCCAAAAGATACAATGCCTTGCAATCGTATCTTTGAATAATACATTTCGGTAAAATGTTCAATTCGTCAATATAAACGCAGTCAAGTCTATCATAGATATGGTTGGAAAAGGTTATACCGAGAATCTTTCTATTGAAGCTGTAATGAAAGCAGTACAAGTATTACGTTTCTTAAAGGACGCTCTTAAACTAGACGTATGTTGGGCACGTTTCCGTCAACGTGCATTTATAATGTATGAAATAACCGAGGGAGCTTCGATACAGCCCCACCTCTACCAATCTTTTACGCATATGTGTCGCAGAATGTGAATCCCGAGTGTGCGTTTTCATCTCGCTTCTAGTCAGTACAGTCGGTAATGTATGTTGTGGGTAGCTGTATAAGAAAATATTTATAGAAAATATTTTCTCTCTAAACAGTATGTATAGGATATTGACTTTTAAAACAAAATAACGATTGGTAAAGTACGCAAAGATGTCTGAAGCCTACAATACTTTGTGTTTGATACTTATTTTCTAAAGCAACTTTAGCTTTTCTATATCTTTGCAAATTTTTCTTTTGTTTTTAAATAAGAAAAGAATAGGTAATTATTTAGAAACTTATGAAATCTTTTTTAGCCAAGTGGCTTTAAAACTTATTATTCATTATGTTTTAATATCCCATGGCGGGGACGGGCATCAAACCTGACCTACTAATCCCACGCTCGTAATACGTATTGTTATTTATTTGTATTACTATTAAGTTTTCGTAGTTAAGCTGTGCCTTAGTACACTTTGGGATGAGGTTGGGTAATAATACCATTTCACTATTTTACCATCTTCCGACTAGTGTCTTTGTCAGGTAAAACTTTTCACCGTTTCTCCTTTTACTCCGAAAATTTCGTAAGACGGTCAGCTATATCGAAAATTAAGTACCCGTAACGAACAGAGAGACAAATCGGCAGACCAATTATAGATCGACAAATAATGTTAAATATGATTTTGACATAGGTGTCGTATGCATATTTATATTGTTTGATGTTACAAAGAAACACTTTAATAATTGAAATCATAATTATGTATTTTATAACGTCCAGATTATTCCTTAAAAGTTTTCAATTTAAATCTTAAAATATTTTTACGTCGTAATTTGCAGGTAAAATGGCGTTTAATGATAGAACTTTTTAACATAATAATTCCACCTTCCATACTTCGCTGCAGAAATATAAGCAGTCTTTTAGTCAAGCTATAAAATCAGCATAATATTTTGTAATTTTAGGTTCAACGAAACTGGCATATTGCCAGATTCAATTTAATCTTTGTAGTGAGCGTTCCGTTGTGGTCACTTCTGGCCGAGCGTTGCTCTACGCTCACCATTCCCCGACCTACTCATAGATTAAATTCTTATCATGTGCACTTCGCTGAACATCTTACAAGTTCACACCGACGTAATGAATTAATAAAACCCGAACGCACTTTGCAGTTTTGCCGCGACACGCAGTATATGAAATATTAGCTGTCCCAACTTTTTTCATCAGCTCTTTTACAACAGGGCGCCTCGTTATCGTGCGTCATTTGGTATTTAATCATATTCTACGAGCAAGTACTAAAGCCACATGTTTCTTTGGCGTTTTATGTAAGTACATTTTTTATGTTTGTATACTTTTATACAGATTTTTATTAGTGTGTATAATTTCATGGTAGCAGCTAAAGTTTACCACGCAGTATTACATCTATATTTTATAGTTTGCTCCATTAATAGATTACGTCTTTAATACATTCGTGTATTAAATTAATAGCCTTAATTAATATCTTAGAGAATTTGGAGCTCAACTTGAGTGTGTATAATGCGCTGGGAGAAGGGCCAAAGGGCGTGGAGTAATTTGCGAGTGGAACTTAGAGCGCAATCCCAATCTTCTGAAGTAAGTACGCGATAATTTGACAACTTCAAAGTATCATTTAGACACTCGTGTCATGTAACAGATGGCGCTAGTGGTAAATAAATCAGAACCCGCCTAAAACGTTGAGTGAGTCGCTCGTTAAGGCACACCGTACACAAGTGTTCACTGAACTTAGTTGAGCTTGAACTTCGGCTATTAGTTTTCACTAACACACAAGATATAATTAACAGATCGCTTATTGTACTATATTATTATTAACTTCTCATATTATTATTATAAATCCATACCCAATGAGGTTGGTAAATAGTTTTATTTCATGATCTACAATTTTTTTGAATATTTATGGTACATACCACCTGGCTTTTGATGACCTGGAGTCTAGTTTATGAATGTATAACCTAAATAGAAATTAAAGAATGGCAGCTAAGTAGTTCTAGAATTTAGAATCAATTAATGTGTTCAGCCAAAAAAATGGGTGACGTACGAAATAGTGACATACAAATTCTACTCTTTGCCTTCACAGCAACTTTGAACCATCAATCCCGATGTTGATTTTAGTCACAGCTGCAACTCTGACGTTTGGATTGGCAGTAAATCCAACTTTCACCAATGCGCATACTGTCCGCGTAGAGGATTACGACTAAGCTCGCTTCTTTCATATCAGACAGCGGTGCAACGACTGAAGTACTTTGCAAGTATAGTTTAGTGTTACCTAATCAATAACAAGAACTTTTTTGCTACAAAAAAACGATAATTATTTTTATTGAAACTTGTAGATTATATATTATTTTAAGGTCTGCAATGTTTAAGGTCTGTTATGTTTCATCGTTATAAGATTCATTGGGCTAGAGTTATTTAACATAACTTTTGACAAGCTAATAACACGACAGAGGTTGGACGATGTAAACTTTACATTTAACTGGTATTTAGAATATTTTTTTATAAAACAATTGTTTAAAATAATTTGAGTTCGAGTTACTTGTAAGTACAAATCTCAAGCTTTACTTCACAAACGAATAACCCTGTAATTTCAAGTCACAACAATTTATTTTCTGTTTTGTTACTCTGCTGAATACTTTCTTAATAAAAGACTTGAATACTAAAGGAATATATCACTACGTTGACTTTAGCATAAAGGTAGAATAACCACCTCCGTGTTGAGCCATGCAATGCTATGGTCTCTAAAGGCATGCGTTTTCTCTTAACAATAGTCTCTAAAGGCATACCTATAGAAACTACACTGAATGTATTTCACTATCAGTATTTCAACCTATCAAACGGTTCGTGAAATATGGTAAGGAAATGGTGGAATCTTATTTCAATGTAAATAAGTTGTGATTTGAGCTGTGAATATAGAGGCTTTTAAGGCCGTCTAGTTTGGTACCATCGTTGTGCCCGCTTAAATCATCTCCAATCAGTAAAATTCAAAGCTTATTATTGACGTCCGTAGGTGGAGGAAGGCAGTAGATAGTGAAATTGTTGGGCTATGGAATTTAACAGATGGTTTCTTATTCATCATAATCATAACAGCTCACTGATGTCCCACTGCAGGGACGGGCCTCCTCCCGTGACGAAGGGATACTTGGCCTACTATTACCACGCTGGCCAGACGGATTGTTATATGTTTTAATTTCAACTTTTTCTACTTTTTATTTCGTAAATATATTATTCACGAATAGTCCCTTAGTCGGTTTTACGACACCCCTGGGATAAGATGGGGTGGTGTCACACTGTATTATTACTCAGTCACCACACGGAGAACGTAGTTTCTCATTACGACAAGCACAGTGCAGAGGTTCTTTGAGCTTTATATTTGCAAAGCATTGAGGTATACTGCACCTGATTTGTACCTACTGCTAGTAGTGCCCCTGCTAGGAAAACGATTCGTAAAAATTTAATTCTAAAAGTAATATCAAAGAAAGGCTTACTTTCTATACCCACTGATGTTGTATGGAAAAAAAAAGTATTGTTATTTTTAAAGTAATAGTTGTTAATATTATTCTTTAATGTTAACAAACTCTATGACCTACCGCCTCAGAAAAAGGATCACTATTTCCATAATTCTCCAATAAGTATTTACTTTATATCATATAATGCATAATATTATTGTAACAAGTATTACTAACTCCAAAAGTTAGGTTTTGTAAAGGCTACTTTGTACGGTACAAGTTCCGACAAACGGAGGCGAGTAAACCAAGCTATTGTGTAAGATTTGTGCATTTGTTTAGACGTTAGATTATGTAGTAGCCCACAACAGAGTAAGGCTATTGGTTTGCTAAGAAAGGAGAGTTACTTTTGGTAACCCTGAATCTCGCGCTTCATCATCACCATCATATCAGCCAATTGACGTCTACTGCTCCAAGTATTGCCACGCTTTACCACCGACCGAACTAGGTCGTCGTCGGTCCACCGTGTGAGGGGTCTCCCCACCATGCGCTTTCCGGTACGCAGTCGCCATTCCAGAACCTTTCTGCCCAACAGCTGCCGTACCCACCGCCCCTTTAACCGGGCAATTTTGAGCGCTATAGAACCAAAGCGGTTGCTTTGGTTCTCTTGCGGATTTCCTCATTTCTGATAAATAATTGAAATAATGAAATGCTGAATTGTCATTAAATTTACCTTTTTTTCTGCCGCCTTTACTCCACAGTCTCTGTAGTGTTTGTACTGTGGATACTATCTAATGATGAAGAGTTAAATATTAATATTATAATGGATAGGTCTATTATTTAGGGTTTATTTAGTTATTACAACAACTACTATACTTATTACGCAGCTTGACGGTTTATGTCGTAGGTACATATCAACCATACTGTTAACAGCAACTGAAATTTGAATTCCTTGCCAGCTTCTATCGTGTGTGACCAATGTAGAAATTGAAGACAATGATTTTAGAGCACGTTGACTGATTCTTTTAACAATAAAAATAAACAATAGAATCAAATAGGTAAACTGAAATTGTTACGAAGTAAAAAAGCTTAATAAAATATTTAACAAGTTTTCTTTTGAACTAAATTTCTAGTTTTTCTCTTTATCTAGATTTCTAGATTTTATTCCATTTAGTTTTTATAATGCCTGTAAAGAAACGAAAAGTAGCCACAGGCCATACGCTTCCATATAGCCTTTGAGACCTACTCGGTTTCAGATGTTAATTATAAGATTAATTAGTTAAAGAGATAAGGAAAATTATACTTATTTTCCTTTGTGTTTTACAGGATAAACCTTTTTACCTTTAAATTGTTATTAAAATAATTATGAATAATTAAACTATAAGTTAAAAGAAACTTATTAACTAGTATTTTTATGGTTGTGTTTTTTAAACGTATTGTTTACATGACAAGTCGATTAATCCGTTTAAGCTAATATAAAGGCGAGTTTGTAAGAAGGGATGTATGTTGCTTACTCTACTGAATGGGTTTTAATGAAACTTTCCATAAAAATACAAATTAAAGCTATTTTATAGCCTAAATATCAGAATAACACATATATTACAATTATAACATAGATCTACTTTATTTTTACTAAGTGGTCATTTACATTGCAATAAGAATGCTTAATATCGGGATTTATACCTCATACCGTTTTAAGACTCCGATATTTGGGCGCTGTAATGAAAATGAAAATGAAAAAATATTTTATTTCATCTAAGTCACGTCAATGACATTCATGAACGTCGGAGTTTTTGTAGTGATCACAGCACGGCTAAGTTTACTGAGGGTTCGGAACACTACCATGACA
Source organism: Schrankia costaestrigalis (assembly GCA_905475405.1). Classification (NCBI taxonomy): domain Eukaryota; kingdom Metazoa; phylum Arthropoda; class Insecta; order Lepidoptera; family Erebidae; genus Schrankia; species Schrankia costaestrigalis. The sequence goes on along the minus strand of FR997825.1, from coordinate 17,504,413 downwards.
GAGAAGACACCCACAAGAAACTCTGTGTAGCAAGCGCCATGATCAAGAAAGAACATCTCATTATAAAGATACTTTTGTATTTTTATATTCCGAACAACAATTTGCGCGTCACTTAAGTTTTAGTCAAATAGATAAAAATAAAAGAAAATTAAATGAATGCCAAAATTATGCTAAGCTTACCGCACATAATAATTATTAATGTAAGAACATTATTATTATTCATAAATCTACAACTAAAACCTTAAGTTAAGGCAGCTTATTTCAGTACATAATATAAGTGTGGTAAAAACAGTTTTAGTTTAGGTACAAAATTTTAATAAATTCTTGTCTAGTAAGCGAAACATATGATAAGCAGTGTACATGTTTGTCTTAAATTTTCTCTGTTGTACTCGTATATAATCACTGAGATGGACGGCAACATTGTAAGCTAACGTTTACGCAACTCCATTGCAAGATTGCTACTTCTATTAAGGCAGAAGGTCCATACCGCATTCATATAACAATATTCTTATGTCCGAATTTTATTTGCCATAATTTTATTAGTCAAAACAGCTCGACGGAGACCCCCTTCGGTCGGCTTTGGGTTACAAATGCACAATGCAAAGCAAGATGAATAAATTCGTTACTTTTTAGATGACTAACGAGGATTATAAAAATATTAACGATTTTTTTCCAAAAACATTTCCCTCTGAATGCAATAGCTCTGTTATAAACCGTATGTATTTAAAAAGCAATAAATATTACAGTTGTCCTAAATTTGATGGATCATGGATGCAGTAAAAGTGGATATATAACGAAAAGATGAAAACGGTTCAGTTTGAGTAAGCTTTTATTTTCCACTAGTTAAACGAAAATTCCTAAGTACATTCGGTTCAAAAGCATGTAGCACTTACTCTCATACGCTCCATCTCAAGGACGAAAAAGCAAAGCTTTAATATTAAACGGCCATCGATCTAAACTGACCACTCGATCAGTTTGCACAGCTTGGTATTCGAATATTAATATTTAATTCGGCAAAAACTTTTCAAATTAGAAAGTATTTCAATATTTATCTTTCTTTTTCATAGAAACTAAACTATCAATCTTTGTTCAATAGAGGTTGATCAAATTAATTTGAATTAAAAAATAATATTTGTACGCGTTTAAATGTTTTTTTAAATAAGTTTCTAAGCCGCATAAAACATAAACAGAGCGAAAGACCAGTAATTTTAATTAAATTTAGATTATTAATTTTATATATTATCGATAAGACCTAATCTTAGCATTCCATGGATTCTCCGTGCGGGTCCATCGCGTGATAGAGGGCGGAACACTGGCGTAACAGCGTCTGGGACTTACGACCCAGATGTAGGTTTAAGGAGGCCCCCTTACAACGCGTTAGCGGTCACCTTCACTGTCTGCCATGTTCCGTCCTCTACCTATCCAAATTTGGTAGGAACCTAACAATGCCGTTTTGGACATTCGTGATAGTAGAGAGCTTACTGAAGTTCTCGGCAGTCCTAGTTCTTTTAATAGATTGTAGAGGGATTTAGCTGGTGTACCCCTCGCACCTATTTCCACGGCATACAGAGTAACCCTATAGCCATTTCTGGTTATCTCATTTGTCAAGTCAAAGTATTTATTTGTCTTAATTGCGTGGTCTTTAGGGATGTTAGTTTCCCACGGTACCGTGAGCTCAATAAGTACTACACGCTTTTTCAATTTTGAGTAGAGGAATATGTCTGGTCTCAACGGCGACACGCAGATATCCTCCGGGATTTTGTAGTGTGTTTCATACGTGTCAACCAGTAGAGTCCAATCGTCTGCCGGACTCAGGACCGAAAAAGGCTTGTAGGTGGTCTTTTTAGTAGTGCCTTCCTTAACAAATTGGATGTTTTGTCTTTCATTCGTAGTCAGTCCTTTTCTAGCTCTGGCAATCGACAGACTCACTGCCTCGCGTATAATCCCTAATACTTTGTCGTGACGTTGCGAGTAATGACCCCTATCCAAAAGCACTTTGCAGCCTACCAATAAGTGTCTTGCCGTACCAATTTCTTTGCCACATTCTGTGCATTTTTTGTCCGTGGCTTTTCCCCATCTTACAAGATTGCTTTGATCGGGGAGAGTCAATTGAAAGGCGTTGAGGTAGAATTTAAATAATGCTGGTGACCAGTCGTAAAGCAAAGTGCGCCACTTCAAGGCTAAAGGTATACAGTAGTCCCCTAGAGTAACCCATTCATTTTGCATTTCTAGGTTCATTGCGTGCACTCTGTAGCTGTTATTCTCATCTTGGTTTAAGAAAGATTTTATAATTTCTTTGTCCGATTGACTCTCCGTGTTTCCTAGACCTACTCTACTAGTTTGTGCGCCTATCATGAACTTTTTGTGGAATTGTAACCGTGACTCGAGCGCAGATGAATTTTTATCAGTTGGGATGGATTTTACAATTTCGTCTTTAGATGTTGATAAGACTTGCATTTTAGTGACTCTTAGATGTTTGTAGAGTTCCGATGGTTTTTTTTGTTTCATCCCAAAGTTATTTGTGTCTCGATACAGAGCAGAAGAGTCTGCAGATTGAGCTAACCCTAGCCACGATTTCAATGTTTTCGTCACTTTAGCATCTAGTTGTTTCAAGAGGTTCTGGTTTAAATCATACACAAGGAAAGGCCAATTGAGACGTGATGTTAAATAGTTGTCGTATATCCAGACTTTTTTTACGTTATTTATCGGTTGATGGTCTACCTTTTCAATGTCGTTTATGAAACTATTGACGACATCGTCTAGTACTGGAGAGCGACCTTTATCGTTTATCTTTCTACCAAGAAATTTAAAAGGCACGGTTTCTGATATTATTGAAATGTTTTCCCCGCCAATAGTGAGATCGGGGTCATATGAAGTATATCTCGTATCCCGCCTACCTAAACACAGACAATAACATTTGCTAGGTTTTACTCTCATTCCATCAGTCCACTCACAGAATTCATCAACCTTTTGCAGTAGTTCTTGGCACTGCTTTGGATTCCGAGTAAGTATCGCTAGGTCGTCAGCGAATGCTAGAATGGATTCTGTATATTTGCCATTGGACTTAAACCGATAGCACCACCTTTTTTCATCTATTGTTATGTTATCTATTAGTATATTAATTACTGTGTTAAATACTATAGGAGATAAGCAGCAACCCTGGAACCGGCCCACGTTGTAGTTTAGGGGCTTTGTATGTCCGTCCTTCGTTGCAATTACAAATTTAAGTTTACTATAGTACTTAGCTATTATTTCTGAAACTACTGGCGGAAAGTTATACCATTGCAGTGCAAATAACATAAGCTCGTGCTGTACTGAGCCAAATGCGTTTTCTAAATCTATCCAACAAACTGTTATTTGCCTTTCATTTGCTCTGGCATCTTTTAGACTCTCTGCTAATAAAGAATTATGTTCCAGACATCCAGATATTCCGGGAATAAATCCCTTCTGGTGGCTTGGTCTGAAGTATCGTGTATAAGTGTCATTTTTAACTGTAAAATGGAAAAGAATATTTTTGAAATTGTGTTGGTAAGTGCTATCGGTCTAGTGTCTTTTGTCCAAGTAACTTCATCTTTCTTTGGAATGAGAACAAAATTAGCTTTTCCGAAGGCGGCCGGTATTTCCTTACTTGACCAGATCTTACTGTATATGCTTAGAAGATGTTTATGTACTGATGGGCACTTTTTATAGATAATGTAAGGTATGCCGTCAGGGCCTGGGGCTGACTTGTTTGTTTTCTTTTTGATTTGGTGTATTATTTCTTCTAAGCTAGGTGGTTTGTTACTGAAATTGAAACGAGGTTTTGTTGGTCTCCTTATTTTAGGGTCTTCGTAAGGTTTTTCGCTTTTTGTCACCTCGTAGGTATTTTTATAGTGATCGTAAATCTGGTCGTTCGTTAAAATAAGCCTACCTTGGTTGCTACTAAAAATATTCCTCGAGTATTGAAAAGGGTTCTTATCAAACTGTACTTCATGCTTTACTCTATTAAAGTTATTATTTTCATTAATAGTTTGGACTGAAATGCCTTGAATTAATTTTAATATTGATCTTAAAGCCCGAGCAAGTTGGTGACTGAGGTGGTTATCTCCTAATGTTTTAGCTATCCGTAGTCGTTTGATAAGATCCCTTTTCCTTTTCCTTAATTTAATTTTAAATGTATTTTCTCTGTTGTTTCGAGCGTAACTTGGTTGTGGTGGATAATGCTCGTAGAAGTATGTGTATACATTGTTTTGGAAAGTTTCGACCTGATTGTCTATCTATCTTGTTTGGATTCTGGATGTTCTAGTAGGATTTCTAAGTTTTGGTCGTGTACTTTCCATGTGGACGATTTTAGGGAAGGAATTCTAAGACGGGCCCGGATGGTAATGGGCTCCTGGTTTGTGTCACATTTTGGTTTGCCATGGGATTTGTGAGGTTCAACTCTATCCGTAGCAAAAGTCGAAGGACTTACAGACGACTGTCCGGCTTCCACACCATCATGTGTTTTTAAGTGTTTAATAAACCAGGCTCTTCTTTTGTACGTTTTCCCGCACGTGGGGCATATCAAGTCCTTTTTCTCGCCTTGGTCGTTTTGAGAATCTATCTGTGGACAATTCTTTCGCCCCCCCTCTCGGACTGTCCTAGGGGGACTTTTAGCGCGTTAACTCTTGAGCAAGGGCTTGCTAGGCCCTTGTTCTCGGCTGTCTTTCCAGCAGTCGACTGTCTTTCCAGTGGTCATCTGTCTATTCCAGCTGTCACCTGTCTTTCCAGGGTCATCCCGTCTCTCCGAGCAGTCGAGTTTTGATAAGACCTAATCTTAGCATTCCATGGATTCTCCGTGCGGGTGCCGGGTCCATCGCGTGATAGAGGGCGGAACACTGGCGTAACAGCGTCTGGGACTTACGACCCAGATGTAGGTTTAAGGAGGCCCCCTTAGAACGCGTTAGCGGTCACCTTCACTGTCTGCCATGTTCCGTCCTCTACCTATCCTACAAAATTTAATTTCAATAACTTCTTTGTTACAAAATCATTAGTAATTTTCCAGTTGCTTACGTAATTGGTCCTCCACCCATATAATATAATATCATACTGTAGCACAGTAATTGTTTCTGTTATTCACACATATTAAGTTAATTGTTTGCTCCCCGTGTACAAAAATTTATGGAACAAATATGTTGTAATATTGAGTACGACGCGTTGAGCGGTACGATGCCCTTACTTTATTAACCCTGTTAACCCTTGTGATTGTGAGAATAAAATATAAATCACGTGGATTTTATGTACATTTTTATCAACACACGGTACCAATAGTACATAATAATATGTGTATGGACATCCTACTTAATCTTTAAATAAAAAAAAATTTTATCTTCACTTCTAGGAATCTTTTCAAAGGTTGACTTTTCAATCGAGATTTAAGATTATATAAAAAGGCCTGTGACAAAAATTTAAACATCAAAATCTTTCATTAAATTTACCTTCTAAGCATGGATAATAAAATTTGTAGAGCTAAGGAGATGTACAAATCGTTTTATCTTTTTTGGGTAGAAGGTATTTATATTACATAACTTTCTCCTTTCTTTTTACGAACCAAAATGAAGATTAAATTCGAGAAAAAGGTATTGCAATACTGTAAATAAAATAATACATTTGAACATATTAAGTTCGTTCCGCAAACGCTTAGCTAAAATTATTTTATTTATTTAGATTCGTTTCCTTGTTAGTAAAACAACTGATTGTATCTTTACTTTTTATCAGAGTAAATACAAGTCAATGCACAACTTATAAAAAAAAACACAACAAATTAGAAAATAATAATTTGAAATTTAAAATTAAAAACGAAATTAATAAAAATAATAAATCAAAATTCATTTCTTAAGAGACCATGATTCATTAAAAGGTAAACGGGCGTTTTGTTTGTTACGTTTGGTAAGTTACTTATTAACTATGGTTAGTAAAAATCCTAATTAAGTGAAACAAATTCTTGAAAAAATAACAAAATAACAGTGTACCAAATGGTACACGTGCATTGTTTTACTATTGTGTCTGCAGGCGGCACTGTGAAAGGGTTAAACTACGATTACAGTTCGGCAGCATGTGGAAAATGCAGTGTCGTCCAATCCTTTTGCATCATACGCGAAAAAGTTTGAGTTAGAGATATACTCGTATGTATTTTTTATCTCGTCAGGTCTTAAGGTCTTTAATGAGTCGAAATTGACTGTACGGGCAGCATCCATGAACATGTTATTAGGTATAATGTCAATGCACCAGACCTAAAGCTCATAAAACGTTTCAACTACGTGGACAAAACGAGTCCACGTTATCACAATGTGTGTGTCAACATTGGGTCTTACAAAAGTCCACTTCCAGCAGTTACGTTTCTTCTAAGACGTTCTTTCTTTCCTTGAGGGCCAGATTCAGAGACCGCACTTTGACTTTACTTTAGCAAAGTCTAGTTATTATATCAGAATTTGAACAATATTATAGTAATCTTTCGCATGAAAAGTTTACTTTGGGAAGATTACTTTGAAATAAAAGTAAAGTCACGACTCTGAATCTGGGCCTTATATCTCGTTTTTGTATCAAAGTCGAACTTTCCTTCAAAGTAAAGTCAAAGTGCGGTCTCTGAATCTGGCCCTAAGACTTCGCCTTATAGTCTCCCATATCTAAGTGGCGTGTATGGCGCCGGATATCCTAATACACATATTTTATCTACGACCTTTGTTAATAGCAGAAACAACTTAATTATATATATAGCATACTAAGAATAATTATGTTTGATGACGTAGGAGAGATTAAAAAAATACTACCTTTACGTGTCCCTTGTATTGATTAATGAATTAGAAGATTAGGTGCGGTAAGGGCCTTTACGACCGAACAATTCGTTTACGTTTCAGGCTTGTTCAAAAGGTAAATTCATATTTTTAAAAGTAAATCCTGTCTTATACCCGAGAGTTAGACGTATGCCCGGTGAATAATAGGTTCGGAAATGACGAAGCGTATTAGCCTAATATTATAAATGGGAAGGTGTGTGTAGAAAAAACTATAGTCATAAAGAAATGTTCTTGTATTAAGGTGCCATAAAAGTAAATTTTGAATTCTATTGCTGTTATAAAAATCAAACAAGACACTTAAGAAAAATGGGTTGTCGACGTGTTTCGAGTTTTAAGCAATGAAACAGCGACAGCTCCATAGGGTGTAATAATATTAAAATCCCTTGACATTATAATTCTGAGATACAAAATTTAACAACACTTTCGCTCATAGCTTAAGAATCGATATTCCTTTCACCAAATACTAACACGGCCTTTCCTTACGTTGCCATGCAAACAGCAATTTAAAGAAAAAGTGACACTTAAAAGTGTTCATTATATGGAACGTGATATAACTGTACAATGTCAACAATGTTACCTTTCTTATTTATTCTGAGGAACATTTATATGAATACAATCGTTTTGTCAAACAAAGACTTCTGGCATTATAGATATTACGAATACGTAAAATAAAAAGATGTTACAGTTTTATTAAAAAATAGAAAATCCATTTATTTAATAAACGTGTAACAACTCTGCTATATTCAGATGATGAGATAATAAAATAGTTGCTATATTAATGTGATAAGAGAATAAATAAAATATTAATAAAATAGAGTTAAATAAAATAGAAATCAAATAGAGAATAGAATCAGTATTGAAATGATCACTGAATATACAGCTAGATCTAAAACCGAAATTATTATATTTTTATATAATTTTTTTAATTATCCGTCTATGGATTTACTTTTCATAAACTTTATGTAATAAACAACCCATTTTAAATAAACCCATCAAAGAGAAAAATTCCAATGTCAGTAAAAAATTTTTGGACATAATTCCAAATCGTTTTCGCTAACTGAAAAGCTTATAACCCAACATTAATAGTCAATGTTAAAATATTTATTCCTGCTATATTTTATTTACAACACAACCTGACTTCAGTAAGTAATTAAAATTACCTACTCAAAGTATTTTAAAACGAGTTATATCTTTAATAATCATCATAACAGCCCATTAATGTCCCACTGCAGGGACGGGCCTCCTGCCATGACGGAGGGGTACTTGGCCTACTAATACCACGCTGGCCAGACGCATTGGTATAGGGTTTAATTTCAAATTGTCCTTCTTTTATTTCATAAAGATAATATTCACGGGTAGTCTCTTAGTCGGTTTTTACGACACCCATGGGATGAGATGGGGTGGTGACTTATTGTATTCTTACTCCGTCACCACACGGAGTTTTCATAATATCAAAGATATAATTATTATTTTTAATTTTTCTAAAGTTAATATCAGACTGTAAAACAAAATCATTTCTAGTTAAACTCAGGTACGAATGGAACGTAGCGCTCATTGGAAATTCAACTAATGGTGTGGAAAGGAATTCCGATTGCAATGCATAGTTATTGAGAAAGTAGAACCACAGCGAGACACAGCTATTCGGGTCAGCAAGAATGTTTAGGGCACTCGTCCACGCGATATAAAACCGAAGTAGATAGGTGCCGTGTCACAATGCTGCCATCATCTCACAATACGGAGAGGGACCCAAGAAATGACCTATTGTTGGGTACTCACGAAATTAATCTCCGGGCTTTCTATTTGTTGAAGCTTTTAAATCAAAGCTGTAAATGTTTTCTGGGGACTATTTTTAAAACGTAGTTAGTTGTGATTGTTTTTATTTAAGGTTTTTTTAACTAAGTTATTTGTTTTAAAACAAAGTTCTATTACAAAATTAAAACAAGTTTTTGAGAACTAATATTAATTAGGTATAATATGAAAACAATTTAATTTACGTACGAAGTTTAGTACCCGTAGTTTACCTTTCTTTGTTACCTTTTAGCACATTGCTGTGATCTAAATGTGTCATAATTTTTATTAATATGATAATATAAAATATTATATCTATTCCTTTTAGCGGTTCCCATACTACAAGATAATTAAGAATTTTACTAAAACTTTTGCTAATTCTATAAGAATGGATTTTGGTTTTGGCACAGGCCCGCGAAAATAATAAATCAAAGAATTCAAATTTTAAAACTAAAAGAATTTGAGTATATACGAGTAAAATGAAATGTCCAGTGAACTACACAGCATGTTAATATTAGGTCTTTACCTATGAAATTGCCGATTTGTATGGAGATTTTAGGCGAAGTTTGATTTTTCATACTAACGTTTTCTTAGTTTTTCCAATAATTATTAAACTTAATAGAATGAAATTTGGTATAAGTAATAGCGCACATCTTAGCTAACTTTTAGCATTTTAATCTGGAAAAAAAATATAAGGGATGAAGTTACATTTGTTTAAATGGTAAAATCTGCTGGTTTAATTTGGACCCATATTTACAGGCTTATTACTAATACAAATCATAATTATTTTTATTAATAATCTTTTGTTAGTTGTTGGTACTGCCCTGTATTTACCAAAATCCAAAAAAAAACAAGCAATCTATGTTTAAAAAAAAATAAAGATTAAAGAACGCGGCAATAAAAAAATCGGCAAGTTCATAGGTAAAGACCTATCATTAGAATATTAATTAAATCAAATAAACATCGTGAACTAAACTTTCCTGCTAATAATATAATACATTATTTTTAAATTACTTGGTATTAAGAAATATTTCTATAAATAAATGTTGGTAACGAGTTTCTTAAGATGTCTAAGGGCTTCAGTTGCTTTATTAAAGTATTTTTGCATCTCAAATTACACGTTCATAGAAAGCAAGTTATTATTATAATAATGTTTTTATAAAAGTTTAATTTTTTTATTTAGAGATAGGTGAAAAAGCTTAAGACCATCCATAGGGCAGTTTATTTATAGGACAATCCTATAAATAGGGCAGTTTATTTATAGGACAATCCTATAAATAAACTGCCCTATGGATGGTCTTAAGATTTTTCAACGATGTTATTGAGATATAATTAATTTATGTTGTTTATTAGTTTATTACAATCTACTATTAAGGATTTCATACTTTCAGTAAAGAAGTACTTCTATTAAATTCTAAATTAATGTACTAAGAAGATAGAATAAACGTCTATACTGATTGCCGACCGATATTCAGAAACAGTGACATTTAAAAATCCTTACTTTATTTTTTTGTTGTGACCTTTGATCATTCACCTATCTATAAATAAAAAACTCTTTAGATCATGACCCATTTCTTCTAAAGATCTTACTTTTCTTGTGACAGATTCTGAACTAAAAACCGACGAAAATGTATTACTACTATTAGGTACCTAGAATAAAGATTTCTACGTCATTTTGATGCCATAAATGAATGTCCCTTTTTTACACTCATCATCATTATAACAAGCCCATTAATGTCCCACTGCTGGGACGGGCCTCCTCCCTTGACGAAGGGATACTTGGCCTTCTAATACCACGCTGGCCAGACGGATTGGTATAGGGTTTAATTTCAAGTTTTCCTTCTTTTTACTTCGTAAAGGTAATATTCACGGATAGTCCCTTAGTCGGTTTGTACAACACCCATGGGATGAGATGGGGTGGTGACATATTGTATTATTACTCCGTCACCACACGAATTCTTTTTTTACACTAACCTAAGTGAATTAAGAATACAAAATTTAATGTACTCACTACTTTTCGTACCAATAGTAGTGTAAGTGTCAAATCACAAACTAAAATCTTTACGGGCTGAAATTTTAGCACGTAAAAAGAACTGAATATTCATAAAATCCTTTAAGCGAATTGAAAATTTTAAACATAAGTATGAATAAAACTACTAGAAATGAAATTTAATTATGTACCTAGTAAGTAAGTTTAAACTTTAACTTTTTTTATTCTAATCATAATCGTACCTATCTCTCAAAATATTCACGATACTGAATGTAAACTAGTAGTTGACCGGCTTTTGTGGTTGTTTACGTTATCTATTAGGTACTTGTTTGTTCTATAAAATTGACTGTAATACCTACTGAATTTTAAAGTTCAGTACAGAACTTGAGCCCATAAGTACTAAAACCGTGATTGATGATTTCAAATGTTTTACATCATCCTCACATCACATGACATAATACATTAAAACCCACTGAAGAACTAACCAAACGTCCTATAACTAAAACTGCTTTGATAGTCTGAGAAAGCCGAATCTACTCTGTATTTAGCTTTTACAACCAAAATAGCCTACAGCAGTTAGATGACTATCACGGAAAAGGCGTAATTACTCACCGGAAAACTAATTAAACGTTCGTACGTTGCCTAAGAACTTATTCCATGTCATATAACTACATTCTCATTGGGTAGTATCTGACATACATTTCCTATTTTAGGTCAACTTTAGCTTTGAATTTGATTTACCTACTGTTTGATGTTTAACATTCTTTTTTTTTTTTAAACGTTGTTATAAACAAAAAAAATTTTACGTATAATAATGTATTTAACATTTATGTATTATAGTTTATAAATATAACTTTGAACAGAACTCTTCACAAAAGCTTATCAAAATTTATAAAATTCTCAAAATTGCCAAATTTTTGAAAAACTTTACTGTGACTGTGATATTTGTCAATTCACTGATATGTTTTACTAAAATAAGTATAATGATTAATAGTATATTCGCATATTAATTTACTCTAAGATTATAAAACTGAACAATAGCATAAATATGACTATCTGTATATCTTTTCTAAATCTATTATTGTAATAACATTCTGAATGAGTAAATACTGTTCCATTTACACATTCAAATACCAAACATTCGTATGGGATAATGTTTGTATATCTACATAAACTTTTTTCGATATATTTTTCGTTGCCTGGGATCCATTGAACGTAATGATGCTCAACGTATCCCGGGGATTGCAAAAATGTCTCAGTCCCATACCAAACATAATCAGAAGAAATAGGATTAGATGGCTGTATGACTTCCACTAGACAGCATTTTAGCTAAAGGTTTCTGATTAACAAAATTCTATATTCTAAACAGAAATTCAGCATTTTCTTTTAAACCTCACATTACTTCTAAAACACTGGTCTTCAAAGTAATTCTTAAAAGGTAAGTATGCCTCAATTCTTACTATCGTAAAGCTGACTGAAAGGGGAGATGAAAACGGTAATGGCTTAGTGATTAGTGGCCAAGACTATTCTCAGACGGTATCGAGATTGTATTAGGATAGCAGCCTCAACAAGGGTCTTATATTCACTACAATCTTCTTGCATGTGGATGTCATTTAGCATATAGGATATAAGATTGAATCTAAGTGTACGTAATACGCGCATATGCAAATAAACAACATGATATTGCGGTCGACAATTCTTGCAGAAAACGAGTTGTTTGTAAACACGTGAGCAAGCGATGTTATGTAAAATAATCAATTTAGTGCAACATCGAAAGAAGTGAAGAGCTTTTTGAATATTTAGAACTAAAAAATAGGAATTATTAAATTAGTATTTATTTTGAAACATAAGTTATAATAATGGAGAAAATGTTCACAAAAATTTCACTCAATACCCTATCTGAATATTATTATGCCGAGACTAAAAATAGTACCTATAGCCACGGTGGCAAGACATCGGATTTTAAGATAGTTTTTCCGTCTTTATACTTATAGCAAAAATGTTATTAACATTTTAAATAATTAATCCCTAATCAACTTTAACGTCACCTGGTGGATAAAATAATGTAGTAATTGGACTTAACATAATATTCAATAAAAGTTATCCCTACAACAGCGAAAACTAGAGGCTGAAGAATAAAACGTAACGGCATTCACTCTATATTTAGATACAACCTTATAATAAGCACGCTATCAGAATTTTAGTACAAACTAATTCAAATAACACGTCCCGTTCATATCTACTTGCAGGCGTGGCTCGAACGAGCTTATTACCGATTATTCATTATCATAATTTTCGATAGGTACTTCGCCAATATCGACCTAAAAGTTATCACAGACCATTCTTGAACAGCCAAAAGTTGGATTAAAACGAACTTACACTTTATCCCGATGGGTGAGCGTGGTCATAAAATAGTTAGGGAAGTTGTTTATTGACCAAATTTTAATACACTGAGACGGGATCCGGGCTTACAAAAGTGCTGTCAGCACTAAATATTCATTTTGCCAATATGGCGAATGACATTTTGAGTTTTTTATTTTCATAGGTTTATCTGACATAGTGAGACTTCCTCTGGGACTTATTTGATGTATGAGGTTTGCTGTTAGGGAAATTGCTTTTTGTATTTTGGCATTTTTATTTATATTATAATAATATGAACACGTATTGATACTAAAAACTCCACCAACAGTTTAAGAAGTATTATCTTTAACATCGATTACTACAATCACTGATGCAGAATCATGAAATTATATATTATCAGTATTGCTTCATAAAATAGCATCATAACCGTCTTAGTATTCACATAGCAAAGCTTACTGCTATAAGCTTACTTTTATACGAAAACACAATATAATATTCTTAAGAAAACTCTTCGCGAACGAAAGCTCTTGACCGGACACCGCTGAAGATTGCATTTACATCTGTAAGATGCATAGGTACTAACATAAAATAGATACGTGAGCGAACCAAAGATGACTCGCCGAAGCGCTGTAATCCCAGACTACACTTCTGGCTTCGCGTAGGTAATCTGAAATCGATAAAATGCTAACACAGGTGCAAGTATTTCCTGTATACATGACTACTATTTCATAAACTTATATGAAAACAACATATGTGAGAGTGCGTCGCTTTGTATGGCTAATATTTGCAATATTCTGCCTTCTTTGTTTAGCAGCAATTGACAGTCGCTTCTTCAATTGAACAGGTTAAGTTCCCTGTTTAGCATTAAGTGTTACGTTTTTGTTAGTGGTATGCTTTGAAATAAATTACTAGTTAAAATATTGATCTTATTTTTTTGTGCTAAGTCCTTATCTTTTTCTACTTGTTTGGCACTTACGTTACAGATCATTGTGTGATACACTGTAAAAATAAGGGCACTATTTTAATGCTTACCAATTTCGCGTAACACATTACGATCAAATTGGTACCAAAATAAGTTACTTATTCGTATTTTTGTATACGTACAACAACGCAGTCAAATGTCTTTTAAACTATGCTACTTAAAACTTTAGCGTGCAAAAGGTCTTTTATGTGAGAATGGACAAGAAAACAAAGTAGGTAAACTGGTGTAATAGAAGTACTACGAAGAACAGTTTACATCGGAGGTGTCTACGAGTGTATAAGTCGCACGGTGATGCCGGCTTACGTGATCCGCATAATACGCTTGTCCCCGCGGGCAGACCGAACGATATTTGCTTTTTTTTATTACCGCATCCATATTTCAACACGAATACCCCAACAATATTTGGAAGTACTGAGAGCACTAATGCGTGCGTGGTAGGAAAAATGATATCGCCTTCTATTCGATATTCCCGACGTACACAGGAAAGTTACAATTGAATAGTTAACGGAGGCCAACGGCTGTACCTTTTCATTTAAAAACATAAGCTTATTACAATTTTATGCTTTAGGCTAATCCTTTGGGCATTATAAGTAAGTATCGATTAATATTATAATAGAAGTAGAATGTGTTTATTATTAACGTTATTTCTATTTCATAATGAACATTCCTACTCTGTTTAAAAATCTTTAAATATATAGTATTATAATATTTTGTTTCGTTGCCTTAATTATTTGTTTTAATAGACAGGAACCTTTTACACGTAAAGTAACAATTTTCACAATGCTGCAAATATCATTTTTATTTTGACCTTAAACCATTCAATTATTTATTTTCATTACTCCAAAACACTAAATAATCCAAGACATTTGGGTAGATCAAATAATAATATTGCGAAACTAAGCAAGTTCTATACCACTTGGCCGTTCGCTGCCACGATGTCTTTCCGAACTAGAATGTAATAACAATTCTCGATGGCTCTTACAAAACAATCATTTCAGACATCCAAATGTTGAACACTAATGTTCAGCACAATTTACATTAAGAGTAATCACAATAACACTTAAACACCATGATGTGATATTGCCATTTTTACCAAATACTGGACGCGTATAGTCCAGAGACGCGGGTTCGAGCCCCGCCTCGAGTATCAATTTTTTCCATTGTCTTTCTTCTTTTCGGATTTTTACCAAAGTCAAACTTTAACAAGAATTAAAACCAATTAATTAACATTTTGTTAATTACAAATACTTTTTATAAGTAATAATAACATCGATTAAAAGCATACCAATGTATTTGTATGCATTAAAGAGTATCTCGAATAAATCACGAACGTTTAGCTAATAACGGTTTATTATCTGCGGGCTTGTACACCCTAACTATTCCGCACTAAATATTCGACTCCAATTGTCACATTAGTATGCTGCACAGTCCTTGTTAGACTAATCCAAACAACAATAGTTAATAATATACATGTTACTATTACGTAATGAATATAAACAAATGTGTGCAAGTTGTATTAACTGTAGTCGATTTCTACAGTATATTACCTACCTTACTAGTTTGTATCTTACTAGTTTTGTAATTTGGGAATAAGACTTATTCTTGACTTAAATAACTTAAGTACTTATCTACATATATAATTATTTCTACTTTTAATCTGAGTTTAAAGCATGCAAAAGTATTTGTTCTAATACACGTTTCCTCGTGTAAAAGTGGCAAAGTTATCTTTTGTATCAGTCAATTAACTAGCCTATTGCAGTGCACTGCTGGACATATCCTCTCCCAACACGAGCCACAAAACACGGTTCTGCGCCTTCCGCATCCAGTCCGATCCAGAGACCTTTATGAGGTCGTCGGTCCACCTAGCTGGGGGGCGTCCTACACTACGTTTGCCGAGTCGCGGTCTCCACCCTAGGACACGTTTGCTCCAACGGACATCGGTCCTTCGACAGTATATCTTTTGTATATTTTAATAGAATATTTTCGAGGTGTGTTCTTACTAGTTTTGTAATTTGGGAATTAGATCTATGATACTTGGTGTTTTTAGATGAGTTAGATTAATACCTATTTACAATTATTATATTTCTGCTTTGAATTTAATTTGGTGAAGTGATTCAAAATATCTGATGACTCCGTGTACTAGCAAAGTGTAAAAATATACGAATGTATATTCTCTAAAAACGGTTCTAGAAATGTTCTTTACTATGAAAAGTTCGCAGAAGCTCTTGACGACAAAAAAGAAGATAAATTATTCAATTCATTAATATGCCAATCTTACCCAACATTCTATACCTTCTCATAGAGCATTAAATGTTCTTGATGACTTTTGGCATATAATATTATAACTGCATTAAAAAATGTTCTCTTTTAATGGTTTATCTACTTTTAATCATCATTAAGAACGCTTAACACCACGTCAATACTGGTAGAGATGGTTTTTAATATATATATTATCCTTTTATTAATCTCGTAAATTAATAGAAGATATATTTTAATAGTAAAACCGTTACAGAAAACCTTAAGGTTTCAAGATGCTTAACTTTAAAGCCGCATGCTTACGGTTACGTGTAGTAAATTACTTAGGTATTAATCATCATCATAACGGCCCATTTATGTCTCGCTGCAGGGACGAGCCTCCCTCCTTACGTAACGGAGGGATACTTAGCCTACTAATACCACGCTGGCCAGACGGATTGGTATAGGGTTTAATTTGAAGTTTTTCTTATTTTTATTTCGTATAGTTAATATTCACGGATAGTCCCTTAGTCGGTTTTTACGACACCCGTGGGATGAGATGGAGTGGTGACATATTTTGTTCTTACTCCGTCACCACACGGATAGAACATTATGATGAAATAGGAAAGAAATTATGATTATAAAACCCTGAATCATAGAACAGAACTACGAAAATTCATGGAAACTACGAGGACAAAACAATCCCAGTTGTTTCATGGAACTAGTAAAAAAACATGATAAATATACTAAAGTATGAAAATATAAAATAAAGTGCAAATACTTAGCACCTAATTTATATCAACTTCCTTGAAACTGCAAATGATATGTTACCATGCACCTTTAATAAAATGAAGAATATGTAGGATAGATAGGTCTAGATCATAGCTCTCACGCAGAAGGCAGTACTGCTTGACACGGCACATATTGTGAGGAGGTTCCTATCTCTGGAACCCTAACCACCAGTAGTTTGGTCCCTGTACCCGATGCTGGTGGGTCTACTTTTTTATATTTTTAAATTTATATTAAAAATGTAATGAATTGAGAATTAATGTAAATAAAGAGAATAAATGAACAAAAACGTTGATGAATAATATTGAAATATAAATATGTGAAAATAAAAATTAGGTTCAAACTAAAACAATCAGGCTATTATGTTCCAGTAAAGTGAAAATAATAGTTCTAGCGTAATAAACTGATTGGATTGGATTGGATTGGATGGTGGAATCTAGTTTCCGCACTTGAACTCTCTTTTGGTCCATTGTACGTACAGAATCCTGGCTAACTTAGCCAGCCTAACTCCGCCCAGAAGCGCAGAAGTTTCCTGGGTTCTTCACAGGCTTCGCGGAGTGACCTCACTGTTCCGAGGATTTCCTTTCGTTGAGTTGTCACCGCCGCGCATTCCAGGATTACGTGCGTGACTGATTCTTCGGCACTGAAACATCCTCTGCACATGGGACTGTCAGTTCCTCCGGTTACGAATAGATGTTTGTTTAGGTGACAGTGGCCCGTGATTGTCCCTATCATTGTTCTTAGATTAGTTCTGTTAAGGTTTAGTAGACGCTTCGAGAGTCGCGGATTCAAAGCAGGCAGTGCTTGTTTAGACTGTCTGCATTCTGCAATTTGCGACCATCTTTGGTTTTGCAGCTCAGTGGATCTTTGATGGACCCAGGCTCATTCCAGGCACTCAGATTGTGAGAACGGAATTGGGAGGAGCGGATGCGGGCCAACCACTCTCATCTCAGATCCTCTCCTTGCAAGTTCGTCTGCTGCATCATTGCCAAGAGATCCACTGTGTCCCTTTATCCACTGGAGTGTAATGTCATTGGTTTGTGATATTACATCCAGGGCATCATGACATTCGGCAATTAGTTTGCTATTAATTGATTTGCATTTTAGTGCCGTTAGTACGGCAGCGCTGTCAGAATGAAATTTTATGGAATAATCTTCCAATCCCCGTCTGTGCACTGCTCTAGCGGCTTCTGTTAGGGCGACACATTCGCATTGAAAGATCGAGCTATGTGAGCCTAAAGGTAAGTGTATGTTCATGCTAAGTTCAAAGGAGTATACGCCGGCTCCCGATCCACTTTTGGTTTTCGAGCCATCGGTGTATATGCGCAACTCGTTGATTTTTGATTGGTCATAATCTTCTTCCTTCAAAAGGATTTGGTATTTTCTGTTAAAAACGAATTGGTTGAGTGTTCTGTCACACGGGGCAACTATAAGTGGTTGGTACTCAGTTGCCCTATCTAAAATGGAAGCGTGTGGACTGGTGTGATTTTTGCCCCATAGACCTAGGTGCAAGAGCCTAATGGCTGCCATTGTGGCTTCTTGCTGTATGTGTAGATCCAGGGGGGTTATTTGTAAGGCTATCTCCAAGGCCGCTGTGGGTGTCGACTTTGTACATCCACTTGCGGAAGACAGTGCCAGCCTTTGGAAGCGGCCCAGTCTGGTGCTGGCAGAACGGAGTTCGGTTCTGTTCCACTACACTAGGGCTCCGTAGGTCAGCATTGGTCTGATTACAGATGTGTATAGCCATAAGGTGATTTTGGGGGAAAGTCCCCATTGTATGCCTAGCATCTTTTTGCATTGATAACAGGCAATGTAATAAACTGATATAAATAATTTGTTTTATAGTCCTACGCAAAATAGCGATGATGTTAACTATATACTTACCGTACTAATTAAATTATATAAAGTACAAAATAATAACCGCTTTCAAATAACCGTAAACCAAAAAACTATATTGAAAAGTTAAATTAATTATAGCAAAAAGTAATTAACACTTTTATATCATATTGGACTAGCCTAGTGTTTTTTTAATAATAGATTAAGTATATCCTATAGCGACTAATAATTTTCTGTGTAATAAGTTTTTAAGCTTTAACAAAACGACTTTTTAACCTTATAGTAGGTAAATAATTAACGAAGTAATTCTTCTAGTTTACTTAGAACTTTCCAGCTGGTTAGTGTATATTATAAATGATGTTCATTAGTAGTAAGGTATGTATTGAGTTTAGTATGGTTTATCTAGATAATGTATTACAATACCCTGTTATCGCATTGGGTTCATAGCCTATAATGTTAACAGAGAAATAAATAAATAAAGAGACTATGAAAGTAACGATAGTCTTATTATTAGGTAGTTTTGACTTGGAACTTTTTATGTTTCTATTATAATCTAGCAACCTGGATGTTCTTGTGTCTTTGTTAATAAAAACGTTATGTCTTGTCTTCATAAAAGCCGGAGATACAGGGTTCAATTGCTTACGCCGTAGTTGTTATTTTAAAGTAAAAACAAGAAATCATTAAGTATTACGATTATGTATAAGATACTCCCTCACATTTTAATTACTGGAATAAGAGATAAGCCTTTCCTTCTTTCAACTTTTAATAGTATTGAATAAAATATTTACAAAAGCAATCCATCCATCCATATCAGCCTATGGACAGACGTCCATTGCAGGCCAAAAGTTTCCACCTTGCGTGGTCTTGTGCCTCCCTGATCCATCGGCTTCTCGCCGTCCTAACCAGGTCGTCAGTCCACAAAAGCAATACTTAATAATAATCATTAAGGTGCCGATTTCGACAATCCCATTGTTTTCGTAACTATAAAATATCAAAGACTAGCTGATGCCCGCGGCTTTACCCACGATTGTATAGGTAGCTTAAATGTTATTTTACTCGCTAAACCACCTATGTTCTAAATTTCATCAAATTCCATTCAGTATTTTTTGCGTGAAAGAGTAACAAATATCCATCCAACCATCCTCACAAACTTTCGCAATTCATAATTATTAGTATATTTAAAAAGTAACTTTATGATATGATAGACAAATTTATAAGCCTACCATCAGAGTTATTTGAGTCTGTGGTTTTCCGCGTAATAACAACGGTAGGCCACTATTTTAAAATTTAATTTCCCAATAACTTTCAGATGTTATGTAGACAGGATAATACGCTGAAAATTTATACTCAATTTTTGTTAAATGAAATGTAATTGGCAAGTTACGGTGTATCAATTTCACTGACAACAATTTTATAATAGTGCATGTTTCACTAATTTGTTTTGGTTGTTTATCTGACGCTTGTCAGTTTTGAATGGATGATCAAAAGTGTGTTTAAATTTACCTTTATTTGAGATTAATTTATAAATAATCTTGTTATTTAAAACGTTAGTTCTAATAAGCTTTACTTTCTCAATCAAAACTTAAACAATGTAATTTTTTTTCTAACCTTGGATTATTTTTCCAAGTTGATCTATGTCACTTTTTGATATTAGTGTTCTAATCAAACTTTGACATTGCATCAAACGTTGATTGCTTACGAGACGTTATACATACGAAAGATAATAATAATAAACTTAAAAGATTTAACAGCTTGAACATAGGTTTATACGAGTTTTGAACATACAGTTTTCCTGCATCATTGCAAGACATCACAGATCCTAAAACCTCCTGAAGCTGGTACGAAAACTATACAACCATTTTAAAGAAACGCCAACCATCATAACAGCCCATTAATGTCCCACTGCAGGGACGGGCCTCCTTCCGTGACGCAGGGATACTTGACCTACTAATACCACGCTAGCCAGACGGATTGGTATAGGGTTTAATTTCAAGTTTTCCTTCTTTTTATTTCGTAAAGATAATTTTACGGATAGTCCCTTAGTCGGTTTTTACGGCACCCATAGGATGAGATGGGGTGGTGACATATTGTATTCTTACTCCGTCAGCACATGGAGAAACGCGAACCAAAAATATTGTAATTAATTCTGCTATTTGTTTTGTTACAGTTTGCAACCAGTTTGGTCGTGGAGTGATCTCTATGATGGGCGCCGTTACTCCGGACTCATTCGACACCTTACATTCGTATGCAAATACGTTTACAATGCCTTTAGTCACACCTTGGTTTCCTGAGAAGGTAAAGCATAATTTTAAGTTTGAAGTATTGTGATAGATATAAGTCCCTTCTAGAATTTCCTATTTACATACAATATTCTATTTTCATCAAAAATACTTATGTCTACAGACACTTGCTGCTGTCAAAAATTCTATACACAGATAAAGTTTAACTGAAACTAGATTTATGTAATAAAAAAAGCTAACTTCTGATTTATGTAAATAACAAAAAAATAACAAAAATCCAAAACCGTATAATTTAAAATAGTGACGTTGCATAAAGCATGGTATGCTTGTTTGATAGCACTTGATCAGTAATTCACAATTTCCATTGGACTAAATTCCCATCTAATAATCGAAAAATCTCAGTGTTATACAAAAAAAAACTATTATATTATTATTTTATATCTAAAATACTAGACGGTATTACAATAAAATAAACCTTTATAAAACAAATATTAGGTTAATATGCGTAAAACCTACACAATCATGAGTTTTGTACAAACCAATACAAATTAGAGCAAACCGAATGAATTCTGATTTAACTTTACTATTGTTATTGGAAACTAAGCCAAATATCGAACCGAACCATGATCAAACAAATAAAAACTTTAATGTACATAATACGAGAACTTTATTAAGGCTACATATTTGCCCTTACCATTGTACTTTTACGATAACGCCATTCTAACGTGAACTGTATTAATAATTCACTAAATACTGTCTACACGCAGGCCGTCAACACTCCAAGACTCTTACCTTTTCTTATGAAACATGTAATGAACATAATAAAAAAACATATAAAAAAACACTTACTGTTTCCTTTCATTCAGCTTACCTTTCATATAAGACGCTGTTAACCTACATATGTTTATGGAGTACACAGCCTTGAAGCAAATTATAAATAGTTTATTCACTTTACTGTAGTTTTACTCCTGTTTATTGAGTACCACTTTCTTAAATCTACACCTGAATTTGAAAGGAATTGTAGCCTTCGCAGTAGACTATGTTTCCCATTTGGCCTACTAATGCACAGAACAATTATACTCAAAGGAGAAGAATGTCAACTTCATATAAAATTCGTGAGGAAACTTTTCCTAAGCGTGCGGCGCCATCTATCGGGAGCCAAAACTGCGGTTAAAATCAGCAGCGCGGGAAATTGTATTATTTTTTTTATTTAATAAAAACAAAGAGATATATTATATTACGCGCTACATTATTAGGGCGTTATATAATATATCTATTTGTTTATTTTGTTGAAGGTTTAAATTAGGATGACTGTATTTAGAGTTGGATTTGATAATAAAAAACTTCATTTCTTTTACAATTTATTTATGTAAATAATATTCATACTTAATAAAAAATATTCACATTCTTTATTGAAACATTCTTCTCTACATTGAAACTCATTGTAACATAACAAAAACCCTATAGGAGTCACTTTCTCAGAACTGGAGTCAATAACGTTCAATTTCACAAAAACACTTCAACTAAGGAATAGGATGCAATTTCACAAAAACACTTCAACTAAGGAATAGGATGCTCGTGCAACGTTTTTAATTCAGGATAAACTTGTTATTTATCGAGATTTTTTATTTATTTACAAGATATTTAGGAATTTACAAAATAAACGGTTTCTTTTCTTGTAGTGTTGACTGTTGACAGCTCCATATAAACAAGTATTAGGTGGTTGCTAGGAAATGACATAACATTTTCTATTTCATCTTTTCTCTCTGTCGTGACTAACAGCCCTAATAGAAACATTGTGTAGAACAGAGTTGACTCCCCCTGTACTAATGTCACCATGTCAGATGAGATAGATTATTTAGATTTTCTTTTACAATTTTTTTTAATTTTGTGTCTACGGCTAAAAGAAAAGATGTACTGGTGGTCTATGATACTTTTAAAGTTATCAACCTTATTGTAACCATAGAAGCCTAGCGGTAGACGTTTAGTTTCGGGCTTTCCTGTACCGCTTTAGCTGAATGCTATCGCTTATCGCCCGCATATAACGTACACTTAAGTTGCCCACGCACTTCTCGCAGTGCAAACTATCGCGGCCGCCTCGCACCTATTTACTAAAGTTCATATGCTCAGCCACCAATTCTCGCTTACTTCTACTATCTACAGTTGTTATCGCTAAAATGTTATTTGTATAAAATGTCATGGTTTGAAATAAAGATTATTATTAAAGATACTTTGGTCGCCTGGTCACAGTCTTACCAATTCGTGTGGTTTTCTAGAACCGGATTCCATCCATAGATTAGGAGGCTATTTTTACTTGTTTGTCAGAGATATTGACTACTATGTAGTAATCTTTTAGCCAAGATGAGATTTGGTAGTGACACTCTGTACTTTTAACAGCATTCAGCGGATATACTGTGTTGTAAGGTAAAGCGGATAAAGCAATCAGGTGTATGTATGTTACTGCTACTTTTATTATAATTTTTAAAAGATTCATTGTTTAAAGATTCATTTTTAAAATTAGGTATAAACTTACTTATTTATGTTTCACAATACTTAATAAATAGAACCTTCTTATAACTTTTGACCTTTAGCAAACGTTTACTAAAGCTGTATTAAGTAACCTCCGAAACTGAAGTAGTCTCTGAAACTTAAATCATATTAATAACGGAGCTTAAATTATATATTATTATTATTATTTTCAATGCGGCTCTTAGTAGTCGAGAAAATATACTTTAATGAATTAGGGTAGCTGAAAAGTCTGTCATTAAAATATTTTCACGAAAATTACTAAGAAAAGCTGCCTTTAGAAATTCTATATTATTCTCATTGATAATTTAAGTCTTAAGTCTTGTTTTCTTTATGTAACCTTAAAATACTAAATTAAACAATTAAATTCTCTATTGACTTGCGTGCATGATGAGATCTTTGGTATAGGTCGTTCGGAAGAGTTCGTCATTTATATTAATGGACTTTTCGCGTTTTATGGCTTATCTAAAGTAAGAATCAAAAGTTTGAAATGAGATAAATACATTTGGGGTACAACTACTTACATGTTAATGGATAAATTGTAGTTTTACAATCTAACATTCATGATGTTGATTGTAAAATGACGTAGAAGAAATCAAAATGGACTGGAAAATACTGTTTTTTAGATAAATAGGTGCAACTTTTTAAATATTTAAGAACAAAGTACTTACAATGTAATACAATAATAAGTGCAATACGTCATAGAGAGACTTAAAAGTGCTTGTGTTCACATACGATCTCGATACTATCTAGGCACTTTAACAGCTAAATGATTCAAGCACTCTCAAACTTCAAGCCACTGATACTTAGTGCTGTATAACTTTCGCTTAGTTATTATAGAATAAAATGCCATCGTACATTTTCTGTAAAAAGTTACAGTAGAATAGTTCTACGATGAATATTAGTATGACTGACCAATAGCAAAGCGTTTAACCCGTTTTGCTATTAGTCAGTCATTCGGAAGAGTCAATACAACTTAATGAGATGTTAATTATTTCATTTTGTAATTACTACTTAGTACCTTTCCAAATTCGAATACCGGGTGAAATCAATATAGTACCTATAAATACAATCCGAAATATATAGCAAAATCGAATATTAGAAAATGCATCAAGTTCAACAAGGCGTGGTGACGAAAACAAACAAACAAACAAACAAAATACTTTATTTATGTACAATCTCCAAAAACACATACAATTTAATTTAGTAACACATAAATACACTGCAATTAATTTTACTAAGCATCTGTTCTGGAGAAGTGTACACAAAAAGGAACCTTCTCAGCATATTGTCTGACTTTCGTCAGACACTATGCTGAGAAGGTTCCTTTGACGACTGTTCTCGATAAAGTTCTGATCTAGAATGCCCGTTCATATTAACAGTTTTGTTCTATATAAATATACCAAACATCAGATGTCCAAACGTCAAAACACACTGCACTGACATCACGCAAGTTTAATGATGTTTCCAGTATAAATTAATTAAGCTGGTGTCAGTTAAATATTTTAACTGATAACTTGATATTTAAAATGACACCATAATGATGATAATTCTGAATATAATTATAATATTTAATATATTTTGAACAATAATGGAAAACGGTTACCTATTACTACTGTCCATTTAGTTAAAGATAAGATGTACTCGTAAATATTTTCTTTAAGTATATTCACAGCCTTAGTAGGTCAAGGCTCGCTTCTTTCAAAGGAGGCTAGTCCCTGCAGTGCGACTAATAAAACGAGGAGGTTCTTTAGAAATACATCAATGTATAAAGATTATTGGTAGATTACGATACTACAATGCGTCTTTCGCCATTGGCCACGTCAGCAGTTATGAAATACTGTAGAAATGTTTTCTGCTTTATTAAAAATAACTTTTTTTTTTTAATTATATTATATGGCTCAGTGATACATACATACTTAGTTTGTATGTTGCGAGTCCTGTTGTCCTTATTTCCGAATTCCTCTTTCGCTAACTTGGGCGCTAGTTGCCCACATTACATAATAGGTAATACATTTTAGATTATAATTATTTTTCGGCCAGTGATGAAGTAAGAGTACATTATGTCGATGGCTCGTATCATTCAAAAGCTACCTAAAAGACAAATAAACGAAAAAAAAATCGCTTATATTAACATGAGTACAAAACGGAAAATTTGACGTTAACTCTTTATCAAACGCAGTAAGAGCCCGTCTCTGCATCAACGTCTGGGTCATCATCGTAGAAGAACGATGATGACATATTTATGGCGTATATTTTGGTTAAAAGTCCACAGTGACAATGCACAAAGCTTTCTTAACGTATGGGATCAATAAATCAGGAAATATACAGCTATAATCCGCATTGTGATTACTTGGCCGATGTTTGATTACTGTCAACATCTTGCTGTCAACATCTTATATAATTTGCTTAGTATGTTGCTTATGTATTAATAGTATACGAGTATATTGACCTTTATAGAATGAAATGGTATGCTAGCAATAATGTCAAAAAGTATTTGGTTTAATGTAGCTAATAGGCAGGTCATATTTTTCGGTTTTTGTCACTAGCAAAGATCAGCTATTAAAGGCATTTTGTAAAAAGAAGTATATTATTATTATAAGTTGTAAAGGACGTGTAATGACTGCTATGATGATGATTATAAGTTCTAGTTTCAAAATTTATCTATCTCAGTTCTCTGATAAACATAGGTCTCTCCCAACACTACCACAGAATTGTTCATCATCATCATCATAACAGCCCATTAATGTTCCACTGCAGGGACGGGCCTCCTCCAGTGACGGAGGGATACTAGGCCTACTAATACCACGCTGGTTAAACGGATTGGTATAGGGTTTAATTTCAAGTTTTCCTTCTTTTACTACGTAAAGATAATATTCACGGATAGTCCCTTAGTCGGTTTTTACGACACCCATGGGATGAGATGGGGTGGTAACACACTATATTCTTACTCCGTCACCACACAGAGAATTGTATTGTTGTTTATTTTGACATCCAATTTTGTATTACCTATATAAGGTTTTTTCGTAATAATGTAATGTATTGTTTAAAGGTAATACCACCATCTTCTGGCTTGATCGATTACGCCGTCAGTTTGCGCCCTGACTATCATCGTGCTGTTATGGATACTATTACTCATTACGGTTGGAAGAATGTTATATACATATACGATTCTCATGACGGTAAGTTCTATTATATTACTTATAACTTAGTAATAAAACACATTTTAGATTAAAATGTAAAATAATGAATTCAAAATGCTTTGTCTTTTTTATCTTTTTATAATATAATATCAGTCCTTCTCGTCACATTACACGTCGTAATTGTCGACTATGGGTGATTCAACAAACATAATATCACAGAAATAGAATTGAGAGCTAAAAACTGTAGACTAATATGCCAGTGTTAAAAGCAGCCCAGTTTTTTCTTCATCGTCGAAAAAATATTATTAAAATGGGCCTAATAATTATACAAAAGCATACATATATAAACTCACGCCTTATCCCGTCTGAGGTAGGCAGAGACGACAGAATTAAATTTATTGTTATTTAATTATTTTATTTATTGTTTAAAAATATCACACATATTTTAAACAAACAAATCATTATTTTTAACTTTTGCTTAAATATATTATGCAGGACCAATAAAGTTCACTTGATTTAACAGTTCGCTGTTTAAAATTGCAAACTAACATCGAAAGTTGTAAATGAGCAATAAATTAAATAAATTTAATTATCGATACCAAGCTGAGGCAGGTATTGTTTATTCAATGTTTTACTTATACAGATGTTTGTTCCCTTATTAATATTCCTGACTGCGGGAAGTATTAAAACGGGTAAACGTTACGCCTTTATTTCTGAACTAAAGAAGGAGAATTTTTAAAGTAGCCGCGTCCGGAATTTTAATTCTACGCGAGCTACGAGTGAAATATTTTCAACTCTCTTCTTCGAATAATGAGTGCAGTATTTACAATAATGAGTAGATTTTGTATTCATGACACGAATTGCTAATTTAGTCATACGCTATCTATTTTTATTTGTTTTTATGCATAGATGGTTACTATCAAATGGTTTATGTACTTATAGAACACAGAGTAACTTAAAGAACATAAAAGTTTAGTACATTGAACTATACAAAATCATTTTAATGTCCTGTAGCCTAAAATTAGTCTTCTTAAGGGGCTTAATGCAATACCGTGCGAGCTAGGGTGGATGTTGCATCGTAGTGTTTAGTTTTCCTTGTGTTAAGTAACAAAACGAACGAACGAAGTCGACGTCGTAGTTGTTATTTAAAATGACTTCTACGCAGAGGTCTCGGGCGCGTTCCCGCTCAATGCAAATCTTTGTCAGCATGAACATGATTGGTTGCAGTGGTCTGGGTGTTTTCTATGTATAATATGTATGTATTAAAAAAAAACAGTACAAGCTTTGGTTAGTTTAAGACTAGATGGCGTTGTGTGAAAGTGTGAGGATTTTTTTTTATATTTAAAAAACATTATAAAATCACTCGAATCAATTTACGCGCTAAATTGTAATGCTAATGAGTGTCATTTTATCCATATCTTCGGCATAAATAAGACAAGTAAGCGACACTTTCATATTGAATAAAATACTCACCGTAAATAGTTATTGCTTTGAATATCTAAATCACATCGGATGAGAAAAGTGTACACAATATTTCCAATGCAAAAGTGAGTTAGACTCCGCATAACGCAGGCTATTGCATTGCACGACTAAAGGCCTACGCAGACCGGGACGGCATGGCAAGGGATTTTAATTTTTACTAATGGAAATTATTTAAAATGATGCCGTGGCATAGAAAGGGACTTTATCGCACGGCATTTTTCATTTTAAAGCATAGCAATTTATGTCGTATTTCTGTAATAGTACGGTTGAATGTCCATTAGTAAAAATTAAAATCCCTTGCCATGCCGTACCGGTCTGCGTAGGCCTTTAGAAACCGGAACGATATCAATGGTGCAAAAGGTACTACGGGGGCTAATCTTGGTCGCTAAAATTAGGGCGATATATCTCCACCAGCTATTGTAATAGCAGATATTATTATTTTAGTTAATGAAGATGGTTAGAGAGCAGAGGTCTGGTTTTAGAGGAAAGGCCCTTGAACGCACTATAGGCTTAAACCTCATGGGCTACATTAGTGTGCGATACTGGGATTCAAGAGTAATTCCGAAATGCTAAAACGCTCTAATCTAAAAGGACCAATAAGAACTCTGCTTTTATTTTTGAGTAAAGAAGTAAAATTTGACACAAACCCTTTCTAGCTAACGTGTAACTAACTAAAGGCCTAGTTTTCCGTTATTACATAAAACAGGTGGAATATTAACTGGCTGTTTCGGTACGAACCTTAAAAAATAAAAAACTCTCCAACAAAATGAACCCAATGAATGCCAGTAAAACAAAGTTATTTTATTGAGCGAATAAAGCACCTTACTATTTCTACACTCTGCCCGCAGATGACATGCCTTATAACCATAATTTCTCATAACATAATAATATACCAAAGACAACGTTTTTAATTTCATACGCCACTAGTTGCGAGATTGGGGCGCGCACGTGTACTGTGATTCTAATAAAAAACTTTTCACATTCTTCTACCGAAATTAGAAGATTTATTATGAAACAAAGGGTTTTATAATAGCTACGTAGGTAAAAATAAAGGCTTGACGAGTCATTTATGTAACATAGAATGTGTTTCTCAAGAGCTTGAAATTTATAGGATATAGAGAGGAAAGGATATAGAATCTTTCGTAAGAAAGTATTAGTATTCCACTGCAGATGCAATCTGGCTTCCTCTTATGATGTAAGGAAGAAAGTAAGCTACTATAATGTCCACTTTTCACATTGTAACTTTGTTAGCCAGACGGTTCTGGCTAACAAAAGTTATGTTGTGTCATGGTGTCGGTACACCATGACACTCAACTGAAGTCCCGACTAAAGCTAAATAGTCTTTGAACCTGCCACCAATTGATTATTTTATTATAACAACTATAATTACCTATCTACCGTTTTTGTGTAATGTAATTATTGTTGGTAATTATTTTGTAACTCAATAACAAGTTTTGAAGGAAAAAATAGCGTTTAATTACGTTACATAATTTTGTCTTTACACTGAAATAATCATTAGCTTTTAAAATGCTTGACTCTGAAAGATAGTTATTTTCATTATAGAAATAAGGTTAACTTGAATGATATATCTTGGAAAGCTCTTTGGTACGGGTTTTATCGACAAGAACGTCGTTTTATCTTTACTTCAAGAATCACTTTATTTGACATTTTATGAAGGTACTAACTAAAAACAGCAATTCATCTAATTCTGTGGTTAAACAAAAAGGTATAACTATTATTTTGTAAGTGTTTCTTTAAGTATATTGCTAAAAACTTATATTAACACTAAAACACACTATATTATAACTAAATAGATGGTTAAAAAAGTGACATCAGATTTAACTTAAAACGAAACGAGTTTAAGGAAATCCAGCTCATTATAAAGTTAAGGTTAGATTAAACTAAACTTACCGCGTTTATACGTTGAAAACCAATTCCCAAATTTATTGCTTACCTTAACGATAATAGAAAAGTGGAATATCCTTAAAGCTCTCTGTTAAAACTGTACTGTTCTTTTATTCTCTAACAAAATAAATAAGATATAAAAATTTATTTCCCAAATAAAAAAGTATTTCAGAAATACGTAAATAGAGTCATATAAACATGGAAATAAATAGGATTTTTTGACACGTGAAGTCACGGTTCTGATGCGACGTAAAATTCATTTTATGACGTAGTCTCTGGTTTACCTACGAGAAAAGAGCACTTTGGAAACGGAAAAGCCCATTTACAGGTAAAATGTGGTTATGTGTAGCTAACTATTCAGATAAACTCAAGCTCACTTATATATATTTATATCTAAGAAAATCATAGCAAAATGGATTTTATCTATCTTTATCTTCTATATCTATCGTTTATCTTCTTATCTTAAAATACTTCTAAACACTTATAATATTTATTAATATTCACTACAGTCAAGTTTTAGCACATACATACAGATGAAAACTAGTATTTTAACAGAGAAGTTTTACATACATACATAATCTCACGCCTTATCCCTTCCGGGGTAGGCAGAGACGACAGAACGCCACTTGTCACGATCCTGGCAAACAGATTGAGCCTCGTCCACATTCATAAAGCGAGTCATACATTAAAAAAATCTTTATTATTATTTAAAAGGAATTTTAGTAAAGAATTTAAAATTACGTAGGTACCTACTTACCTGAAAAATACTTGTAGGTACTATTTTCATTTTATATATCCTCTAGGCTTACAATGAATAGCGTCTTTATCAAAGGCAAAGAAACAAATAAAACTTGTAATAATAAAAGTTGAACTTACAACGAGACATCTTACCTACTGAAAAAATATAAAATGAGAAAGGCATTAAAAGAAAGTGCGGATGTCGTACCAGGAGCCACGACTCGGATCCACCGGATGCCTTGCAGGTGCTAAAGAGGTACGATATAAAAACCAGATTTTTTACTGCAGTAAGAAAAGTACTGTACTAAAAGGACTATAATAAAGAAAGGATTAGGTTTATAAAAAGCCGCATGGAATGATATTTGAGAAAACGAAAATAAATTGTAGATGGGATTCGTAGAACAAGCGGAACAGTGATCGCTTCGATATCCAAATAACACCCTCTTCGAAATCTGTCACATCAAAGTCAATTCATGAGCGCCACTAATTTGAATAGCTACGTTATATTATATTGATATTTTAATGTAAACATGAAAAATGTTGTCTTATATAAATATTTACACGTATCTTGCTTTATGGCTTTCTGAGCACTCTTATTACTTTTGTACTTCCCGTATTTTAATAACATAAATCCTTTAGAAAGCATACATACCGTAAACCGACTTAATCTCATTTATTTAAAATAGTCATAAATACGATGTATGGCTATTTTAAATAAATGAGATTTTTTAAAAAAAAAGCTTACATACCGAAGATGTATTTATTTTTCTAAATTAATGAATGAAAGAAGTGAACCACATTAAACAATTTCATTTAACTCATTGACTTGGCTGTCTCGCAATTTTCTGACTTCCACTAGGTCGTAGTTTGGTACCTTATGTAAAGTTATAGTTTTTATGTTTAAGAAAGTCTCCATGATACAAGGCATGTAACGATTATGAGGTAAAGAACTAGTGGAAACTATTTAAAAAAATGTAATGTAACTTATATGTAAATATTACTAACATTATCATATACTCCTATTCAGAACTAAATGACATCATTCTTTTTCATATCATTTTATGAGCAAGTACTAAATACTAGCTGCTCATATTTCCTCGTAAATTCATATCTTAGTCAGCACAAACGTAATTAAACAGAGATTGTAATAAGATTCCTGCAGTATTAACAACACAAAAAAAAGTTTTTTTGTTACTATATTTTTAATAAGAATAACACTATAATGGTTAAAACATCGTGTTCTTTTTTACTTGGAATAGACAAGAACAGCCAGGCGAGTAGATTTTTTGTTACCAAAACAATCCTATTTCCTATGCTGGTTAAAAGAATATCCCGATGGTGTCGTAAAATACCTTAGTAAAGCAATACTTTACTTAAAATGCCATACGTAGAAAGCGAGGTATTGGCACGCTAAGTTTCTTACTATCGCTTTTCCAACAGTTTTAAAGACTATTGTAATTTATATGATTCACTCTACTAAATGAAAAATATGCTTGAGTTTCAGCTTCATCAAGCTATTTTTTCAATGGCATGTTTTTTGATCCACTTAACAGACTTTACTGCACAATTTCTAGTCGGTTTGTTTTGAAGCCATGTTACGTAATATAAATATACTAAACGTAATATTAACTCAAGGTAAAAATCTTGGAATGAGCTTGCAAAGCATGTATAGGAAAAGTTATAATCTAAAATACTACCTCCCGCCTGAGAGGTAGTTTAGTTTATAAAACTTTTTCAGTTTTTCTGAAGTGTCATTGAGTCAAGCTGGCACATGAAAGACGTCAACAGAGGGATCTCAGTGTAAAATATTTCGAATAAACGTCGAATATTTTCACGAAAGTTCCGAAGTTACGTATAATGTAAATAAATTGCTCGCGTATTGGAGTGGTGGGTGCGTCAGCTATATTTACATTTCATGTCTGTTTGTACTATTTGCCTTGACAGTAAACGCAACAAACAAAATATATGCATTATAACGCAATATAATAATATTGATACTATTGTAATTTGATAATACTAGTTTGGAACTTAATACAACCCCATACTGTAGTATAACTATAAATTTATTCAGCGGCGCTTGTACACGCTAAGAAAATTTGCCGTGTCTACGCCAGACAAGACAAATCTTCGTGTAGACGTCAAGAATTTTGTCTTTTTCGTACACGAAAACTTTTCTTGTCTTCCGCAGACAAGACAATTCGGAACGTGTACACGCCAGGATTTTTTTCGTACAGTCGTCAGACGGGCGTAGGGCGCGCAAGTAATAACAAGTGTGATAATAAGTGTGAGTTTCCTTTAGTAAAAATGTTAACTAGAAAGCAAACAAGTATGGTACCCTACTACACCGCTCCCCGCCCCTCCGCAACAACGTTCGCCGTGTCTTGTCTTGCGCAGACAAGAAAATTTGCTTATGCATCGCCGGCGCTGTGTACACAGGTCGTGCTTAGAAACGACACGAATTCTTGCGTAGGCCCGGCGATTTTTCTTACCGTGTACAAGCGCCGTATTTTCACTCGCTACAGATCATTATTGATACGTGTTCTTTGTAAATTATTATCGTTTTCAATTTGCTCTATTAAATATTGTTAATAAAGCACAATAATATATTTCCCATTGAGTATTTCGTATTGTAGTGTGGCTCCATTCACTCGCTTATTGTGCTCTTTGAAACAAGAGTTATTGTAATTGTGCTAAATAACTCATCATTTTTATAATGATATTAAATAAGTGCACCGCTTTATTGATATCTGGTGAATTCAAATTCAGGGAACAAGTATTTGAACGCTTCAAATAAATGAATTTCATGTTAAAATGTATTTGATTAAAAATATCAATAAATATAATAATTATATACATTAATCATTTGTGTGATTACAATTTTTCTCACTAATTTAAGAACTGTATTTCGCTGTATTAATGAAAACAATGAAAGAATTCTAAATTGTTCGCTACAATAATTCTAGGAAGGCAATAATGCCACCTTACCGCTGGCTCAAAGCTTCTTTGTCTATTTATTGTAAACTCTGTTGCCCAATAATGGTAGAATATACGTTCTTATTCTTATTTATAAATTCTCTTTATATTTAAACAATGTAAACCTACGACGTTCATTAAAAATCGTGTTAATACTTTATTGTAATCAAAACTAATATCCAACAACAAAATGTATGTAAACAAACCGTAGTCAATAACTCCACAAAGTCTCATGTGACGGAATTAAGGGACTTTGCGACAGCGATAGATTACGTAAACGTCGCGGTCTGTTATTGAAACACCCTAATCGTCAACTCGATACAAGCAACAATGGCGACGTGATCTCGACGTATTGTCGCTACAGAATAGGAAGGATTTACAAAGACTCTGAATAAAACAAGCTAGCATCTCGACTCAACCCAGTAAATGCCTTTGTAATCACATTGCACGAGCGCTTCCGGCCCAAACGCAAAGAAACTTTTGAACTTCTGTTTAGTAATAACTCAGTACGACTTGATTATAATTTGTTTAGTAGTAGTTCATCGCTTTGTTCGCCTCATGGTTAGTAATATCATACTAATTAACAAACTTCTTAATATTACGAGTTTACATGTATAAAGTTTAACGTTTCATAACTAAAACGCAAAATAGTTGAACAAAAATAAATAGGTAGAAACTAATTAATTGTTTAGGGTTGGTGCTTCGGCTTATGTGATAGAACTTTCTTGTTACTAAAAATTCTTGTTTGATTTAAAAGAAATAAAAATATTTGAAAGAATTTGGCTCATAAGCTGATACTTGTAATAGTGTTGAGAGTGAGAAGTGTAGGACACCACAAGGTGGTAAATGTTTGATGAAAAGATCTTTGTTAGCAGTCTTTTGCTAAATAATATTCATTGACAATTTTTTTTTGGTTCCATAAATTTAGTACTTTTAGCGTTAACATTATAGTTCGTAAACTATAAAGTATTCATGGACCAACTTCGTACAATTATCATTTATTATACTGTTAAAGGATTTGTGAAACACATCCGCATTGATTAGGTACCTCTTCTTTTTAGAGTTACTTATAAAAAAGCAATGACTGTAATACTAGAAACTAAGTATTTATTGACAATGCTCCCTGCCATACAGTTTAGTTAAAGTACAAATCTCTGAACAAAGATCAATATTTTACAGTTCATTTGCAAATGATATTTCTACATCCCAATGCCATCAATTTGCAATAACACAGAGCCGAATAAAATTTTATGCATAGATATTTTAGAATTGCTACCAGGTTCAATGTGGATTCTAGATAGAAATGTCCTATCGGCTTCCAATTTATTCAGCGAGTTTAATGTATAAAACCCACGGCTTTTCCGCTCCTAACCGCGCACCAACCCGGATTCTTGCCGTAGCTATAATGAATTTTATTGCTTTTACATTGCAAGGTTCCTAGTTAGTTATCGCACAATTAAATTTGATATTGATGTCCGAAACTATTCCGGACTAAGAATAAATTTTGGAAGTAGGTTATATTCAAATTAAATTACGACTCCGTTACAAAATATTGGGCAGGGAAAACCTTTTACCATTATTTGGGTCCGTTTTAAAATAAAAACTACTTTTAGTTGTGTTATTATTTTGTATTTAGTTTAATAGATCTAAGTAGTTACTGATTTACTTGTTACACGGAAGATTCACTGCATTTTTTAACCCAAAGCGCAGGATTTTTATATTATCATTCTTTACTAATATCTTAGTCTTGCAAAATGTAATAGCATTAAGTAATTCTCTAAACAAAAACGTTAATTCTTGCTTTCTATACCAGCAGTATATAAAAAAATAATCTAATACTGTATTCATAACATTAAGCAGCTCAAAAGGAAGAATAAATACGTAAAACCAAACAAATAAAACTATTCTGCTTCGTATAATTTGATTTGCAATTCAAAGAGTTCAAAACAGACCTATGTTGAGAAAGGTCGTTCTGTTAAAACGTAAACAAAGCTTATTAACAGCGTATATTTATAGTAAATTCTCCATGTGGTGACGGTCTCGGTGTGGTGACAGAGTAAGAATACTCAT
The DNA here is from genome assembly GCA_905475405.1 of Schrankia costaestrigalis. Classification (NCBI taxonomy): domain Eukaryota; kingdom Metazoa; phylum Arthropoda; class Insecta; order Lepidoptera; family Erebidae; genus Schrankia; species Schrankia costaestrigalis. The sequence continues at coordinate 17,468,543 of FR997825.1, read as the reverse complement.
CCCATGGCTGTCGTAGGAACCGACTAAGGGACTATCCGGTAATATTATCTTTACGTAATTAAAAGAAGAAAAACTTGAAATTAAACCCAATACCAACGAGTATCCCTCTATTACGGGAGGAGGCCCGTCACTGCAGTGGGACATTTATGGGCTGGTATGATGATGATGATTTATAGTAAAGAAACTTCCTTAAGATAGAATATATTTTAAGGTTCTTATATCAGTTACTTGTATGATTTTTTTTGGAGATAAAATTCCAGTTGTAATTTCATCGACAAATTCATAACCCTTTGTTGAATGTATCCATAAAAACATGGACGTGTCCCTTCGGCAGTTTATACATATTATCTCCAAGTGAATAAGGATGAATGTTATATTACTTCTTTTACAACGGATTTGTCAGTCACCTGAAGGTACTTAATACTTGTATTCGTTTACTGCTCTTCGCTTTATGTTGGTCATTTACACTTTTTTATGTTTTAGATTTTATGCATAACAATTAACAAGCTTTGTATCGTAAACCTTTGATTTATCAGAGACACTTGCTTTTTCTTACCCCCTCAATATATTTTTTTAATATATATATTTTTTTTAATGTTTATTTACTTACTGTTATGTACAGACACAGTTTATTTAATGTTTTATTAAGTATGTTTTTATTTTCCGATAGTACCTATATTTTGATATTCAATGATTAAAGCAGTACTAGGTAAACATACTTGAAGCCGGTTCATAATATAAAAAGGAAGACCAGATAAGAAAGTTACAGGTTTTGACTCTTTAACTGTCCAAAAACTACAACTAGTACGAGCATAAGTCCAAAATGGGCCAGAGAACGTTAAATCCTCAATTAGAAGCACTTACTTACATGAATTTCGAAAACAATTATTTTTCTAAATTACGTTAGAATTGTGTTGAAACAAACCTTTCTACCTGTTTTTAATTTAAACATAATTAAAAATTTGAAATCCTCGTTAAAGTTGAGTGGCACATCAAAACTTTGTCTTATATCTCATACGTTCTTCATTAACAATTATTAATTTATTTTCATTTTGTACTCAGCTTTTAAAGGATTATGTTTTCACTTTTATTATTAGATATTAGATATCATTAATTACGAGAAGTTAGTGTGCTAATTTTATTCTTCTATACATATTTATAAAACTCAAAGGTGACTGACATAGTGATCTATCAACGCACAGCCCAAACCGCTGGAGAGATCTGGCTGAAATTTGGCATGCAAGTAGATGTTATGATGTAGGCATCTGTTAAGAAAGAATTTTGATGAATTCTACCCCCAAGGGGATAAAATAGGGGATGAAAGTTAGTATGAAACTTTGTCAGTTTCAAACCGATCTGGCTGAGACTTTGCGTGCATCTATCTACTAAAACGTTGGCAACCCCTTAGAAAGGACTTTTATAAATTCTACCCCCAAGGGGATAAAATAGAGGTTGAAAGTTAGTATGAAGCTTTATCAGTTTCAAACCGATCAGGCTGAGACTTTGCATGCATCTAGCTACAATGACGTTGACATCCCCTTAGAAAGGACTTTTATAAATTCTACCCCCAAGGGGATAAAATAGGGGATGAAAGTTAGTATGAAACTTTGTCAGTTTCAAACCGATCTGGCTGAGACTTTGCGTGCATGTAGCTACTAGGACGTTGGCAACCCCTTAGAAAGGATTTTATAAATTCTACCCCCAAGGGGATAAAATAGGGGATGAAAGTTAGTATGAAACTTTGTCAGTTTCAAACCGATCTGGCTGAGACTTTGCGTGCATCTAGCTACTAGGACGTTGGCAACCCCTTAGAAAGGACTTTTATAAATTCTACCCCCAAGGGGATAAAATAGGGGTTGAAAGTTAGTATGAAACTTTGTCAGTTTCAAACCGATCAGGCTGACACTTTGCATGCATCTAGCTACAATGACGTTGACATCCCCTTAGAAAGGACTTTTATAAATTCTACCCCCAAGGGGATAAAATAGGGGATGAAAGTTAGTATGAAACTTTGTCAGTTTCAAACCGATCTGGCTGAGACTTTGCGTGCATGTAGCTACTAGGACGTTGGCAACCCCTTAGAAAGGATTTTATAAATTCTACCCCCAAGGGGATAAAATAGGGGATGAAAGTTAGTATGAAACTTTGTCAGTTTCAAACCGATCTGGCTGAGACTTTGCGTGCATCTAGCTACTAGGACGTTGGCAACCCCTTAGAAAGGACTTTTATAAATTCTACCCCCAAGGGGATAAAATAGGGGTTGAAAGTTAGTATGAAACTTTGTCAGTTTCAAACCGATCAGGCTGAGACTTTGCATGCATCTAGCTACAATGATGTTGACATCCCCTTAGAAAGGACTTTTATAAATTCTACAATAAAATAGGTGATGAAAGTTTGTATGAAACTTTGTCAGTTTCAAACTGATCGGGCCGAGACTTTGCATGCATGTAGCTACTAGGACGTTGGCAACCCCTTAGAAAGGATTTTTATAAATTCTACCCCCAAGGGGATAAAATAAGCGATGAATGTTAGTTTGAAAATGAAATGAAATGAAATGAAATGAAAAATAGTTTATTTGTTCTATAAGGTTTATGTCGTCAGGAATTATCTGTCAAAGACGTCATGTCTCAGCTGTTAAAACTTCTATGACGTCGCGACTTAGCCATAAAAATTATATGACTTCACGACGAAGCTGTAAAAAAAAAATTCCCATCTAAACTTTATGACGTCACAACGTAGCTGTAAAAATATAATTTTTTCGACATAATTTTATGACGTCACAACGTAGCTGTAAAAAATGACTTTCACGACGTAGCTGTAAAAAAAATCCCACCTAAACTTTATGACGTCACGACCTGGCTGTAAAAACAAAAATTTCCTGCCATAATTTTATGAAGTCACAACGTAACTGTAAAAAAAAATCCACCAAAATTTTATGAGGTCACGACGTAGCTGTCAAAAACAAAATTCCCATCTAAACTTTATGACGTCACGACGTAGCTGTAAAAATATAATTTTCTCGACATAATTTTATGACGTCGCGTCACAACGTAGCTGTTAAAAAAAATTCCCGCCATAATTTTATGACGTCACGACGTAGCTGTAAAAAAAAGAATCCCGCCACAACTTATGTCGGCACGACGTAGCTGTCAAAAAAATTACCGCCAAAATTCTATGACGTCACGTCTCATCTGTCAGAATTTCTATGACGTCACGACTCAACTGTCAAAAATTCTATGACGTCACGAATCATCTTTCCAAAATTCTGTGACATTACGACTTAGCTACTCCACGCATTCCTTAGAAAAATGGTTTACACATACAGGCAGACAGATGGACAACAAAGTGATCTCATAAGGTTCCGGTTTTTTTTAAACATAATTTATAATAATACTTCTTAACGCGAGCGAAGCCGGCGCGGGCAAAAGCTAGTTATTTTATATACCTGTATTTCTTAATTAGGAAAATTAGTTTGTCTTAAGAAATATATTTTTATAAATAAGTTTCTTTTATAAATAAGTACAATAAAATTAATCCTAAACTTTTAAGGGTTTTTTTTCTAAGCTATACAATATACCGCTGTTTCTTGTTACATTTTATCATCCAACTAAAACGAAAAAAAAACTTAAACTTGTTTCACGTTACCATTTTATTCTCCAACTATTATTTAATGAAGAAAATTCTTAAATAAACTAAGATAAATGACGTTAATTGTAATAAAATTATCCTAATATAAAGTGAAAAGAAAATTCTACGCTCAAGCCAATCAGCAATATCGTCGTATAAAAATTACATAATTACGTTTCGATTCACTTGGTTAAGTCTTCGCATATTAGTTCCATTCGTATTTGAACAAGCAAGCCCCCAGACATTGGAGCTGCGAGAGTACTCGTATTTGCAGTAATCACTTGAGCTTATCACGTAACGAATTCGCTTTTCAGTTTCAAAACTGACATTGTTGACATAAAACCAAATGTGTTAGTTAGCTTTATAACTTTCACGCTTTAAAGCTAAAGGCTTTCGTTTGTTATTATTTAACTTATATGAAGTGATAATCAGTTTTGACTGTTTGGATTTAAAGTAATATAATGTATGTACTTCAATGTTTTACGTATGAGTTTTATAGGACTATGATGACACTTTGACACAGTTATAGGAGATCATGAGTATGTTTGTTGCTTCTATGTTCATATACATAATTGTATACTAAATATACCCAGGAGATCCGTCACACAGGTCTAGCACCCATTATGAACTCCAGCTCTCACTAAGGTTGTTTAATTTATTAAGTAAGTCTTATTTAATTTTATAAACCTTCTTGAGAGAAATAAATGCTTATAATATACTTTTTTTATTAATTTGGCAGTCTAGGTAGCGAGTAATCCATAGGGAAAAACAGAAAAGAGATAAAATATGTATTATATTCATATACATAGGAATTCATATAATAGATTCAGTACCCGGGCTATTTAAAATTGTAAGAAAGACAAGTATTGGTTGATATGCTTCGAAGAAAACCATCTACTAAACACACTTATGTATCGTCTGTTAGGTATTATGTCAAATACTAGTTGCAATCTAACATACTCGTATGTAGTTCAAAGCCAAAAAAACCTATTGAAAAAAAAAACGACTACTACACTTTGATATGGATGAAAATTTCTGGAAAGTAGCATTACACGTTTATGCAATAGAAAACACGTAAATCACTTTGATTTATTCACTATCTTTCTTAAATTTTAAATAAATATAAATTTTTCCCACGGAAAATTTTACAGATAAAATTAATTTTATCATTTGACATTTGTAAATTCTAGAATTTTTTCCTTGATTCTTATACATTTCTCAAAGATCAAAGACTAAAGTCTTTAGTCTGTGGTTGACACGACATCATAATATATGTTTACGTTTTAAAGCAAGTCCGTTTAAATAGACTATAGATAGTACTCGACGAATCGATGTCGTGACTTTTTGTTTAATACGTAGCGTAGGTTACCGTTGGGAGGATGAATTGAACTGACAAAAACAAAAACTTGTGAATACTTCTAACACAAAATCATGTACCATTGTATTTGCTTGAGGGTTTGTCAAGGTATCTTTAGTCATTGTGCATAGAATGTACCAATTATTCATTCGTGATTTTGAAATTGTTACATATTTGTTACATTTTAGACACTTGAATTATAAAACCATTCTAGCGCCCGGGCATATATATTATATATTGTATTGTATGTGTATAAAACACATTGTGTATATATTGTATATCATACATACAATGCGCGAACGCTCGACCTATTAAAAGCATTGCTCTTACTGTCAGAAATATAAGAGATTATTAAGATTTTGCTAAGAGAATATTTTGTAAGTACATATTTATTTTACTTTACACTTCTTTATGTTTACTATAGGCATGAGCCTCCTCCAGTAATAGAGTTTAATGTCTTATTTTCTTGTGGGTTAACGCAAGTAAAATGAGTTAGTATATGTTTAGTTATATTTGACTGCATCTAGAAACAATATTATTTGTTACCTTTATAATTATAACTCCGTCTCAATACAGATCAGATCAAATAACTCAGTGGTTTTCTTTTTACTTTTACTCTTATTATCATTTCATCATATTATTATAAGATGTTATAAATAAGTATGTATTATGAATGTAAACAAAGCTATGTAAACATCAAACGATGTTGTATAAATACGTACATCCTAACTTCACATGAGTCGCAAATTTACTCAAGGCATAACTGATAGAGCACAGGTAACTTCATTATTAAGTAACAGCGAGAGGTCCTATTAAAATATAGATACTTTAGTTCTTGAAGCAAACTATCGAAGACACACTATCTTTATGTAGTATCAGAACCACAAAGTTCGTTACTTAACATTTTACTACATGAACATCATAATTACTATCAACCTGTGCAGTTGCAATAGTGGTTAATTAACGTCACCGTAACGTTCACCTAGTTGGTGAAGCGAAGTCGGCGCGTTTACGCTTATTCGTATTTCATCTAATGGGCTACGTCTTCGAAGGGCACATTAAAAGTTAATTCTAGTTATTGTAGTAACTGTAGTTGTCTCTCGATACTTTAATGACTAATGCAACAAGATTTCATTACAGAGACTTTCTTAGTTGCCTTTTTTTACTTCTAGAAGATGTGGTAGGTACATCTTAAACGTTAAATACGAGTAATGGTCGTAATACGACAAATGATTTGACGATCTCTGTGGCGGAGTCGGTATATTACATGGCTGCTACTCAGAGGTCTCGGGTTTAATTTCCGCTCAATGCAAATCTTTGTGTGCATGAACATGATTGTTCGCACTGGTCTGAGTGTTTTCTATGTATAATATGTTTACAAAAAAAAAAGTATTTAAATATGTTTATCCGTTGTCTAGTACCCATAGTACAAGCTTAGCTTAGTTTGGGACTAGGTGGCGAAGTGTGAATGTGTGAGGATTATTTTATTTATTACTTATAGGCTGAGCAACAAAGTGGTCTTCAGAAGACAGTTGAATCAAGCCATGATCTTTAGATAAGTACTAATGAAAGATACTATCGAAGTATTGAGCTGATATTTCTTAATTGATACATAAGGCAATCTTTAATGGTAAATTAACATAGACACTTGATACTTTTTTTTTGCAGCCCTCAAAAGTACTATTTTTGGACCAGGCTTCTTCTGACAACAGAGTAAAACTTGTATTTTTCTGGCCAGAACGCTTTGTGAAGGTTTTCTTAATTTTTTTCGTAGATAACATTTGTAGTTGTTTGTTGTTTTTGCTACATGTCATTGTGGTGACGGAGTAAGGATACAATATGTCACCACCCCATCCCATCCCATGGGTGTTGAAACCGACTAAGGGACTATCCGTGAATATTATCTTTACGAAATAAAAAGAAGGAAAACTTGAAATTAAACCCTAGACCAATCCGTCTGGCCAGCGTGGTATTAGTTGGCCAAGTATCTCTACATTACGGGAAGAGGTCCGTCCCTGATGTAGGACATTAATAGGCTGGTATGAAGAACATTTTTGTAAATCTGTTTTAAGCAAAAGCATTCGCAGCATAGACATAGTTTACTGTAAGACAGCTTACATTTAACCTCTGGAGTAGTACGTATTGGTACTAATCGGTTTTGGGGTTTTGGCGTCGTCTGAAGGGAACTACCGAGCACTTAGGCGTTTCTACTGTATATATTATTGTATTCAATTAGCTTTATCTCTCAACCAAATAAGTAAATGTTGAAATCTGAAATAATCTGCATTAAATGCTGATATTAACTACTGACGTATTTATTGTGAGAAGGATTAATGGTTAGGTGTTGGGAATCCAAAAGCGAAAGTGCGTTATCAAAACTTTTTGTAGGTATACAATTCCGTGGTTTAATGAGTCTCTGTTGGTATACACGGTGTAAAGACGACTTCTATTACGTTATAATAATATAATAAGCATGTCAATTCTCGTACCTAAAATTCGGTTAAGTTAACTTTTAGTTGTTATGTTTTTGCTATTGCAATTGTAATCTTTTGTGGTCGTGTTAAAGTTTTATTTAGAGTGTGACAATTTGACAACTAAAAGTTAACTTAACCGAATTTTTAACGATTTAAAGGAACGAGAATTGCCATGTAGGTTTAAAAATGCTAAAATAATTGTCAAAAAAAATATGACAAACGAGTTGGTCGAGATAATTTATAAAAAACCGTATACTCAGATTCAGTCGCTGTCATCGGTAACTACAGCAGCATTAAGATTAGTATAGTAAGACTTCACGTTAAAAAATAATGTCCTATAGTAACTAAGTAAAAATCTTACAAAAAAAACTGTTTCTTTTAACACGATAGTTCTATTTGCGGAATTTCGTAAATTGGTGGTCCGAGGATTGTTCGAGGGCATATACAATATCATGGTACACTAATACAATAAAAATAACCCCAAACCCTATAATATTGGGCAACGTCTTTTCAATACATAACATGTATACATAAACTTGTACGTTCTTCCTACTTATTTGTTTTTCTGAAACGTTCTAAATATCCGTTTAAGGAAAATTGTTCAATATTATAAACATCCGTAGAATGTACATTGTTTTTGCAATTCCTCTGTATTGATAACACTACCGTATCCGCAGTAAAACTTGGAGTAATGTGATGAAACAGTAAACAAGGCATCTGAAGCGCAGAAACAATACGATTTTATAGTACCTACTCTAAAGATCGTTGCAGAAACAAAGATCACATTTTATCGTCCTTCCATTTTTAAAAACAAACAAAGCACAAATACGTTTAAAAGATTACAGTTCAATTGTTTCTGGAGTCGACTTAAGTTTATCGCTATTGAGTGAGTTTAAGTAAAGACTGTAAGATCGACAGTGAGGCGTTTCACCCTAAGTCACGAACCGTGAGCAATTGACTTCTTGGCCAGTGCCGGAGCCTCCATTCATCTCGCACAATATAAGAAAAGACGTAATCATGTCTACAGAGGAATCACGTCGAACGAGCGACAACGCCGGAATTCCGTCTGCCCCGACATCCCTCCCAGTGCTCGTCGAAGATAATTTTCTATACAAAAAGAAACGAATTTCTTGCTTACGGTTTTTCTAAAATTAGGAACGGTGCGATATATTACTTTTTCCGATTTGTCTTGTTATTCAAACCATAGCAGGGTTTATAAAAATATCGTTGTTTTGGTGAATCTCAATAAAACTTGTTTATGTTGAAACTCGAATGTATTACAGATTATTTTGCAGGCCACAGTATAAGCCTGTACGCTTGAACGTCTTAAAAATCTAAAAGCAATTGGTGAGATTGTTTTATAGAGTAATTTAGTTTGTAAATACCAGTGAGATGGATATATGTAAAGATCTGTTCTTGGAAATAAACATTTTATTATTATTTATTATTATTAGAGTTAGGGCGTTTTATGTTACAATTTTGTAAAGCAAATGCTAAAGATACATAATATTATGACGTATAACACATACGTATTAGTATATCGTTGATTTTTTACTTAATGACATTTAAACGTTTCATATTATTACTGTAAAATAATACTTACATCAACATGTATTAAGTACCAAAATGTTTCAATGTTACCAGGCTATAATATTCAAACTTTCCGAATAGAATGATACTTTTATTACTTTTAATGACAATGAACTGCTTGTGTAAATAATGATAATTTAAGACACTTCTATCATGTTATACCATTAAAATTTACTCTATGTGCAATTTATTACATTTATAAATATACCAAGAAATGTCTCATATGTCACAAGTTAATTTCAAGCTTCGATGCACTTAATAATATTATTTACCTCGGTTAAAACACGGACTAGATAAAAAAGAAAAATCAGAAAGGCTTGGATAAACAAAATTTAAATAAACAAAATAATTATACTGTAAGTAAGAAGAGAACCAAAGAAATTCTATAATAATTAAAGCAAAAAACTTCAATTCTAATAAATGTACAGCCCTTTTTTTTCTATAGGAAAGTTATTGGACTACTCTAACTCAATCGATTTAAAAACTTAGACCTGATACTGAGTAGATAAGCTTGCGTCGCTACTAAGCTGGACTTTCAAAGATAAAGAAAAACTTTTCGATTCGAATTCGGCAGATGCTTCAAAAAGACGTTTGAAAAGTTAGTGCAGTTCGCGATGAACGGGAATGCCCCGTCCACGGTGACTCCAAACAACTGAAACTTTACATAGCTTTCAATGATCAGGTTCTCAAATAAAGTGCAGTTTGTTTACACAGTTCTCTTTTACTTTTTCTCCTTTTCCGTTCAGACGCTGAATGACAATTAGAGGAACTCTTGATTTTCTTGAAGTTGTGCCTGTAAATTCTGTGTAAATGTTGCTTCAAAAAAAATGCCGCCTGTATAGTTTTTATACACTAAAGTATTTCATTGGATTATTTTTTTACAAACATCATACTGGTCAAGCTCATAAAATATTATAATTCTTGTATGATAAAATAAATCCTTGTAATAAAATACTCCGTGTGGTGGCGGAGTAAGAATACAATATGTCACCACCCCATCTCATTCCATGGGTGTCCTAAAAACCGACTAAGGGACTATCCGTCAATATTATCTTTACGAAATAAAAAGAAGGAAAACTTGAAATTAAACCCTATACCAATCCGTCTGGCCAGCGTGGTATTAGTAGGCCAAATACCCCTACGTCACGGGAGGAGGCCCGTCCTTGCAGTGGGACATTAATGGGCTGTTATGATGATGATGATGATAAAATAATAAGAAATGACAGTACAGTAAATATTATTTACCTACTTAACACAGAGGATTACTTAAGTGACCCTTTTTACTTTAAACTTCTTAGCTGTCCTATCTTCGGACAGCTAAGAAGTCTTGTCAAGAATTACAGAGCCCAATAAAATATATTAGTGTTGTGAGTTGTGACTGACTAATATTTAAAAATGTTTTATCATCACGTGACTGCATGTGAATGTCGTATTCAAAAGGCAGTCAAGGGAAATTAACTAAGCGTAATTATCATTGCCTGAAAAGGTAAATTTTAAACAAAGCCATATAGGATTCGGATTGAAAGACGATCATAACAGCCCATTAATGTCCAACTGCAAGGACTGCCGTGACGGAGGGATATTTGGCCTACTAATACCACGCTGGCCAAATGGATTAGTATAGGGTTGAATTTCGAGTTTTCCTTCTTTTTATATTTCGTAAAGATAATATTTACGGATAGTCCCTTAGTCGGTTTTTACGACACTTATGTGATGAGATGGGGAGGTGACATGGGTGATTATTCGAGCCCAACATTTTCGATGTCTGGAGGTTTTTCCTTGTAACTAACAGAACAACCAAACTGCAATTATTTTTAAACATAGTTTAGACAATTACCTATCTTGCACACGTTATTGTTTTATAATAATAGTTTTTTATATATTTAAAAAAAATTATTAAAAAGCGTTCTTCTGATTAATATGGTGTGTCCGTACCCCAGTTTCTTGAACGTTAGTAACAGTAACATTTTTTCTTATTAACGAATCGATGTGCGTTATAAATATTACGATAGAATATTAGTTGTTTCTTTACACAAAAAAAAATGGTACTAATATTTGCGATAGTTTTTTAATAAAAAAATAAATTGTGAGTGTCCGGCACAAAAGTCTGATTCATATTCACGCGCTTTATTCGAACGTACCTAGCTAAGTACGAAATATCAGGAGATCCCTTCTAGTGCTGGTGGTAGCCAGGGACTCTGCTGACGTGGTCACGACGATACATGTGGCTGGTTCGTGTTGTTGCGGAGATATAAATGTAAATATCTGATTCATATTACTTTGGTTCACCTGTTTTTCTGATTACTATGTTGGCTGTTATAATTAACTTAAATGGTTTTCAAACTTGAATCTGTTGGAAAGATAATTCAATTGGGGACTAAAAACCTATGTATAAATAGCAACCCTTATTGTATACGTGTAGTGATTTACCGATGTTAAAAGGCAAAATTTTGATTTATATGTGCCTGATTTATACGGTAAAAATACTATATTAATCAGAATTTCATACATATTGTTAATATGGCGGCACGGATAATGATTGATATTGTCAAGTTGTCAATGCTAATAATAACTAGATTAAGGTGTGGTGATAATCATTGTGATTATCCACTGTGATTTTAATAAATAAATGACTGATTTTTCTAACTAGAATTTCATTTTTGTTCCTAATTCTGATTTATATGACCTCAAAAAATTTAAAGTTAATTATCTCGAAAACCATTTCATAAAAAAGTGTGCCTTTTTCAGACATTGTATATTAGGTTATTATCTTTGATAAAAACATGTTTTATAAGCCAAAATGTAAAAAAAAATTAGCCCATATGAATCAGACAAAGAACCGAATTTCGGAGAAACACCAACATATTGTATTCTTACTCCGTCACTACACGGAGACTTGTAGGCTTTGAAAGACGTGGTTTGGTCAAATTTACCTCAGCACTGAAGGAGATCCCAACTGATAAAGAGGCTAGTTACATAAGACCTTTGCTTTTGATTTGCTAAGTTTAATCTTGACACTTAAGATGTTACCTACAGCACATAGTCGATCGCTATAAATCGCTACTACAAGTTGAAGCAATGTACTTAGAGACCCTTGTACCTGAACCACTGCAAACAATCTAATGGCGCGTTGAGATTCCATTGATGACGTCACTACGCATTCAGAAGCAGACATTGCATGTCTAATCAGCTATACTGAGTGTTCAAGAGATACTAGAGCTTTTTAAAAATGTTCGCTTAAAAAGGGTTTTTACAAAGTTTTTGATTTTGTTTTTGAAGATATTTCTTTAACATCTTAGAAGATTATTTTGATGAAGTGACTTATAGGAATCTAACATGTCTATCAGACAGACGTGAATTTCTAAGTTTGTTTCGTAGTGGGACCCTAGAAGCCAAAATGCGTGAACAGATTTCTTTATTTCTTGCACCTAACGATTTGTTTAATGCTTTAACTGAAAGCTACAAGCCTTATAGTAATCAAATTTCTATACGACGACTACCATTGGACACGTAGTAAAAAAATGAATCCAATAACTATGTCATATAGAGCATATTATTAGGAATAAAGATGCAGAAGTCCATAAAAACGAATGTACATATTTACTTTATAAATCTTTTACGCGGAAATTTTGCAGTTAAAGTTTACACATCTAAATAAAGGCTTTAAATTGTCGGTATACCGGACATCCAGGCTGGTAGAGACATGAGTCCAACCCAGCTTATGGCAAAATTGAGCATGAAACAATTCAAATAACTGGTGTTTCTGACAAAACAAAAACTGCCAACATTTTCAAAAGAACTAAAACGAATCTAATGGTCCTCAACTTTTAAAATAGGTCACGCCAACGAGAGGTCACTACGATTTGACATTTTTTAGAACTCATGTCCGCTACATTAATTTTTGCTGACGTAACATACAATACCTAGAAACAAGTATCTAAAGGTACCTTAAGATCTTAAAATTAGTCAAGCACTTTAGGGTATAAGATGTCACAATTGAAATTGTATTTAATTAGGTATCTATAATTATTACTATGCTATAATATCATTAGGGTGAAAATGAAATTTTGGGTGAAATAGGAGTCAAAAACTGGTGTAGAAATCTCGTTGTTTATAATGTAAAAATTGTTAAAATTTTGTCATAAACAAGCTAAACATAAACGAAAACGTCTACCACCATATTTGGAAATCCTGTACCTATACCAACAAGCGAAGCCTTAGGCAATACTAGTAAAGCATAACTACAAAGAACACACTACAAGGTTGGCAAATCTCAACAAATCCTATAATAACGCCTTCATTACCCACACGTCAACCCTCTTCTCGGCGCGTCTTCGTCACCGCTCCAATCTTTTCTTGGCACCCTTAAGTTATGACAAAAGCTTCATATCGGGAGCTGCATAATGAATTCCGGCGGTTGATGTATGGTGTATTTTGATCTTTCATTGACATAATCACTATATTTTCTTTTTTTTCTACATCCATATTGTATTTGCTACTATCTTGTTATATTAGACTTAAATCTTATTATTTCCCTTATCCAATGTTATTTTTATATAGTCCTTGTTGTTAATTTATTAATAACTAGCTGATGCCCACGACTTAGCTTACGAAAAAAATTTCAAAGGTTCACCATTTTGTATTCTGAGGAAACCTATAAAAATGCCTTGGACTTAACGACCGTGTCACTTCAACGACAACTGGGACCGCCGCTTTATGTGCCCTCCGAAGCACAGAGATTTTCAGATAAAATACCACTGAGTGATCACCCATCTATGGAATGACTTCGCCGAAGCAGCTTAACCACCGTTATCGTTTCTAAATCAGTGATCGAAACAGGCTGTGAATGGCTGCCAGTTAAATTCATTTAAATTTTTATTTTATGCGGATTCCTAAAAAAAGCCTTAGTTAATCTTTATAACATCAGCTATCTGCCTAAAAAACCCTGTACATAAACTCTAGTCACTGTTTTTTTTGTTTTTTTTAAGAGTTGTATTTTTGATATTACATTCAGAAACGTCTGACGCAAATCAAACATTATCATGCACAAGAATATTTAACTTCCAGCGGCATTCAAACCAATGCGGTCGAATTAAAGTTAGATAGACCAACCACAACGGCATCTGGCTTTCATTACATTATTTATATGAAAGAAAACAACCCCTTTACACAAGAATTAAATTAGTTAGTTGTGAATCTATCTAAAATATATTCATGTTTATTTAATTTACATAATAATACAATTTAAGGAGATGACTGTTTTTCTTTCATCTCAGATCGAAATGGAAACCAAACTATCAAACGTTACAAGATAGCACACCACTTTAATTTAAATAACAATTATCTTATAATTTAAACCCTTTTAAGTGGATTGTAGTACTTAGGAAGAATTTTACATTGACGATTAGTTTGAGGTTCAATGTGGTTCAAAACGTTTATTAAGGTTGCCAAATTAATTGAAATTAGATTACTTAAAAGCAAAGTCACTAAAGTAATTAACTATAATTTAAGATAAATGTTTCTAACACAACTCCATCTAGTCCCATAGTAACCAGAGCTTGTAATTTGCGTTCTAGAAAGTGATCACAATAAATAATAATTAAATTTTTTAAAACAGAAAACCCCTCACACTGTGGAACGACGACCTGGTTAGGACGGCGGGAAACCGATAGATGAGGGAGGAGCAGGACCGCGCAAGGTGGCAATATTTGGAGGAGGCGTATGTCCAGCAGTGGACGTCAATTGGCTGAGATGATGATGATGATGATTCAACAAAGATGATTAAACTTTTCTACAAAGCAACAAACGACCAATGCAGTGCAAAAAATCCATCTCTTCTTCGGTCTACCCGTATGTTGAAATCTAATATAAAATTAAAATCTCCGCTGCTTACTAGTTATAGCCTATTTACATGCAATACTTCCAAATTGCAAGAAGTGCAGTGTCTCCAACGGCACTTTTTCCCTGGATTAAACTCGTTGCAGATCCCAAATCAGTTTTTGCTTTTTCCTAGAACTCAAACAATGCCATTCTCGGTGCTTTTGCGAGGTCGCGTTTCCGATCATGGCTTACAAAAGTCACTGTCCCTTCAAACCATATCAGTTTTTTTCGATTAACTCAATACTACAGCTCTTTTGTGAATTTTTCCAGCTAAGGGTAGCCGTGTCAAAGTCACTTCACGTTAGTAATGTTTTGGTGATTCTTTATCCAATTCTATTCTTTCACCATTTCTCTGAACCTCAATAAATTCCGTTTTTGAATTCCCAGGATAACTAAGTTTCCTGAAAAACTAGCAAATATGTTTTTATCTAGCTACTGACTGCTGCTGCTGACAGGTACGCTGTGAATATATTTATCCTAATACATAATATTAAAAATCCGAAAGTAAAGATGGATGTTTGTCACTCTTTCACGTAAAACTACTAAATGTATTTTTAATGAAACTTTAATGAAAATATAGCTTACATAACAGAATAACTTACAAACTACAATTTATAAATATGTACTATGCAAATTGCCTAAAATGACTAAGTTGCGGACATCAGACAACTTTAACATATTTCTTTATTATAGTAATTCAGTCAAAACTGTTATCTATTTGTGGCTATAAACTATTAGACGATGCTATTTCAATTTATGATGAATCGTTATAAATTTTTGCATATTCTGTGTTAGTATTGACTCTAGCTCGTTAATATTTATGAGCTCGATATAATTTTATTATTAAATACATAAGTATTAAATGGCAATCTAACATTCATAGACGCATGTAAGCCTAGTTTAATCAATTTTTGCAAAAGCAAAATTGAGCATTGCAAAAAGATTCTACCTCGAACTAAATTTCATAGTTTGTAATTAAGCAAAAGGGTAAAATGGTTCTCAAAAAGTATTTATTTACGCCGACGTAATTATTAAACCATATTAAAATATTAATTTGTTTGGGCAGATCATATTATACGAATTTCTTTATAGTATTCTCAGCAATTAATTTCTTATGACTGCTTAATGTTCGAAACACAATCATTAAAATTAATCGAATATATAATTGAATAAACGTCAACAATTCAATAGTGTTAAATTAATTTGTACCTGATAAAGATGGCCGGAGGTGATGGATAGGAGAGGATCAAGATCGGATGCAATGAAAACATTTAAAGGAGCTCTGTGATTAGTGAACTTCTGGGAATATTCCTGATTGGCTCTAAAATAGTCAATGACTTTTTAGAAACATTTAAATATAGAAAGAAAGAAAAATTCGTTTATTCACGTAAGATATAAAAATACCGCGTGTGAAGGTCAGTTTATAGTGATCACATAATATGCTCGTCTAACTTAACGGCTAAGTTTACTGAGGGTTCGGAACACGACCATGTCAGAGAAGACACCCACAAGAAACTCTGCTGGGTTCCTATCGCTCTTTTGGTGATCACTTCACAAATATTATTTTATTTAGTAAACAGGACAATTCAGATCCACGCATTTTTATCGTTTAAGTAATCCTTTACACTATAATATGATTTCGATATTAACTTATGTTTAATAAAAGATTTAAATTTATTTACTAAAAATTCTTTAACTTTCCTAGGGAGCTTATTATAAAAACGAATACCATTACCAGCGAAAGAATTACTTATTTTATGAAGCCTAGTGTGAAGAACAGCAAGTTTATTTTTATTTCTAGTGTTAACATTATGTATATCACTAATTTTTTGATATTTATTTGTTAATATTTTTGTGTACGTACATTAAATTATCAAATATATACTGGCAATGCACAGTCATAATCTTAATTATTTTAAATTTATCTCTAAGAGACTCGCTTGGGCCCATATAATATATATAACGTATCGCTCTTTTTTGCAAAACAAATATTGTGTTAATATCAGCCGCATTACCCCACAACAGAATACCATACGACATTATGCTATGAAAATAACTAAAATAAACTAGCCTAGCTGTGTCTATATCTGTTAACTGACGTATTTTTAATACTGCGTATGCTGCTGAAGAAAGCCTACCTGACAATTTTTCAATATGGGGGCCCCATTGTAATTTACTATCTAAAGGAATGAAAGCTATAAGTTACACCACATGTTATATTATTTGCAATTACCACCAAAAAAAGATAAAAATTATTTTTAAATAATTATGTATTTCAACAAATTTGAGTTATTAATTTGATAATTGACTTAAAATACTATTTAGTATTTCATTAATATTTCCATAATTATGTTAATTAGTAAGTGTTGCCTAAACGTAATAAATATATTAATAATTTGACTCTGAATTCCCTCATTAATTTTGTCTATTAACGACTATTATGACTGGCTAATGAATAGAATTAAATTCTTGATTTAAGATTTGTATTTTAAAAAGTTGTATTACTGTAAATAACTGAACCAGCCATACAAATCATATATTTTTGAACTTCAGTTTACTCAGTGCAGAGTCCCATTACAGTAGAAAGAAACTAAAATAAAATGTCATGGAAAGCGTTCCATGACATTTTATTTTAGTTGTAGTAGTGCAGCGGCACTACCTAAGAAATTGTACAAAAAATTGGTACCATAATTGCTTCAACCAATTTGTAGGGCTACTGCGCCTGCAGCAGTTGTACCAGAGCATGCAACCGGGGAACGCGACGTTCCGCATTTCAAATGTGAAGAGGGTCACAAACGCGTCCGAAGTGGTGGAGTACCTCCGCGCTATTGAACGCATGGACCGCTGGAGCAACAAATACGTTGTACTAGATTCAACAACACAACTTGCGAAAAGTGCACTAATTTTGCACGTACGTGATGTCCAACTTGGACGGAGAAACTACCATTATTTCTTAAGCGGACTGGTGAGTAATCCCTTAAATGTTTGTCAGGAAACATATTTCGGAGTCGCAAAATCCCGACTTCTCCACTTTGCGGACAATACGCGGGATCTCAGTGTCATTAACTTAACTTTGTTCTTATTAATGGCAAGTGATAGGTACTTACTAAAGAAAAAAACACTCCAAAGTATCTTACTTTCGATAAAGTTCCACTGTGAAAATTACACAAACCTTTTATATAATGTCCGTCAAAAACTATAGACTGGGAGATTATATAAAGGTTACGCCTACTCACTTATGTTTTATGTAAGAGTATATTTGACAGCAAAATATGTTTATTACTTTACCTTACATTACATTTAGTTAAATAATATATATAAGAAAGCTTAGACAGTTGAATGTATGTGTTGATCCAGGTGATGGACGATCGCTGGGAGAAAGAGGTCACAGAGTTCGGCGCTATTAACATAACTGGATTCCGAGTAGTGGATTTTTCTCGCAAAATAGTTCGTGAGTTTATTGATTACTGGAAAAGAGATACTGTTTCGGTAAGTCATGAATTCTAGCAATCACAAGTTATATAATATTACATATTTTTAAATATATTATTAGCAAAAAACGCTCCAAGATTGTAATACAATTTTTGTGTTAGATAAAGGATGGTACAACTTTTGATATAATATCTCGTATTATGAAGTACGGCATGCTTGGCATTCATCAATGCTTCTTGTCATTTAACGAGAGGTCACACGGACGAGTCAGGGGGTGAATATCGCATTACGTGATAGAAATATTTAATCGAGAGAGACAACAATTTTCTACTTCAGTACTTACAAATAATGAATATCTAATTATACATTCTCTCGGTAAACTTGTTATATCTTAGGTTTTTAAATAAAAACATTTTGTTAAGATAAGTTTAAAATGTAATTAATTGCTTTGTTCTTTAGATTTTGCGGTAAATCAAAAAGTGAAACTTGATTTCATTTCATAACTTGCGTAGAGGATCAATCAATTCAACTTAGTCGACTTATTTAATAGTATATTCCCTTATTAGTTATTGCGTATATGAAACATCATGTAAACTAGGTACATTTATTAAGAAAGTTTCGTAGTTACTTATACTCAAACATTTAATTATAATATATTCTGATATATGAAAACTTGATGTGATGATATTTATAAATCATAAGGTAATAAGTTGTGTATACATAAATTTTATTTAATAAATCTCTTTTAGGCCCAAGCTGCTCTGATGTATGACGCTGCTTATGTACTTGTCGATGCCATCGGCAAGCTTCTTCGAAAGAAACCAGATCTGTTTCGCGTCGGCATGAAACGTAACGCCAAACAAAACGCCAGCAAACCTGTGGAGTGCAATCCTACAGGCAAACTACAACCGTACGAACATGGCGATAAAATTTCCAGAATGATTAAAAAGGTACGTGACTTAATATCGATATAAGAGCATACATCAGACTTGTTACGAACGTTTTGATATAATATCTCAAACTTTCTTCATTAATACACAATAAAGGCTGGTGTATACGTAAGCTTATATAATATTATATTGAACGAGTATGATCTTATAGTAATAACAGAGATATTCAGCGTCTTACTTATAGTTTTTGTAATTACTGAACAAAATCATTACAAACTCTCTTTTGATTCTCATTTTGGCCAAGCGAAAGATTGGATTTGTACGTTCAATAATAATTGCGAGCGAATGTGTTGTTATTTATGCGTCGAGTATAAATGTAGGTAGTAAGTAATAGGTGAAGGTACTCTGGGTATATAAAATTAGTACAATGATATTACGGCGTAAGGTAAATGCTGGTGTTATTTACGACGCCCTAATGGTACCGTTATTGAATTTGGCATCGCAATATGCATTGAACTAAGTTCTATAAGTTAAGTGCGGTGCTAACGTTGTTACGTTTAATATGGTGTATTAATAATACCACCTTCATTCGATGGGTTTCCTGACGTGTATTATGTTTCTGTAGGCAGTAACTGCTCGTATTTTGTATCGCTCTTTCTGCCACGTTTACTAGTAAGCATACGTTTAGGTTATTGTGACCTTAGGTAATAAATAGAAAGTAATATTTTTATATGAGAATTAGATAAAAAAAACTGATTCTTTACAGAAAAACAAATGTTCTTTATTTGATAAAATTTTAGTAAAATAACACTTTTATGTCTTATTCGTCATTTTTATACTAAATCCTAAATTGTGGAGAGACGAGCTACAGCGCTTGCTTTTTCCTTTTTAACAAAAAGTGTAGTTTCTATGTATGAGCACAGCAGCTTTAGAGCAGAACTACAAACAATAGATACAATGTGTTTCGCGACAAATTCGGTGGCTGTTCGTGATATACCATCTTTTACATTTTATGTTAACTCTCTAATGAATATGAGTTCCATTGTGCTTGGTGGAGCACGTAATAATGTAGGCATCAAATTTAAATTGAGCAGAAGTACAAGAACACAGGTGTCGAATACGGGTTCCATCTTTTGTATCGGATGTATTCGGTGAACGGGCGTAGGTTCGGAGACTCAAATGATTAATTAGTTTTCGTTGGGTAACACGATTAATTATTTGTTAAATGCCCTCATTCGTACAGTTACAATGTAACGCTTTGTATTTTTAACATGACTCAATATCGGTGCTATGCGAAGTATTTATTATAACTTCGATGTTAAATTGAACCACAAGAGTCGTGTCATTGCTTCAGGCGGAGTTAGATGGCTTGACGGGCCATGTCAGGTTCACTGAAGAAGGACATCGCAGGAACTTCAGTTTGCAAGTTATGGAGCTGACCGTTGACGGGGACATGAAAAAGGTAAAAAGTAAATGTATCAAAGCAAAATATCAACCACTACAAATATAATAAAAGATATTAATGGAAAGATATAACTTTTGTTATGAAACTTTCTGGGATCCGATAAAAAATCAGTTTTCGAAACTTTGCTGGTTGGTATATTGCTTATTTAACTAGAGTTGTTTCCGAAAGTCATAAATAAGTTCTTGCTCTCGCCTTAGAATAAGACTTTTGTTTATGTGTTCTAAATATGAGAAGAACATTGAGATAATATTTTGTTGTAGATAAGTATTTATTGAAATTGCTAACCAAATGTAACTGATCTGCTATTGGGTGCATTACGTTTTTGAATATAGTTAGTTTTTAATATAAATATAATATAACACCTTCGTAATCCAATATCTTGATGAAAATTTCCTATAAAAATATTTATGACACCTAAATAAACTTCTTATGTAAAAATCACAATGAGTAAAAATATCCAAGTAAAGTTACATTGGAAGTTGTCCTAAATAAACAGGTGGCGACATGGTACGACAACAACGGACTCATCCCGGTGATCCCAAAACTGCCCCCACTCAGCGCTCCAGGGACTTACGACCGCAATAAGACTTACATTGTGACCACCATTGAAGAACCCCCGTATATAATGCGAAACAGCCCCGATAGTCCCGAATTCAAGGCTAACGAACCATACAAGGGATTCTGCGAGGAACTCACGAGATTGATATCCGATAAGTTGGAAATCAAATGTAAGTGAGAATGTTGAATTTATTTTTATTTAGTCGACTTTAGCTTTGAGTGTTTTTAATCATTTGTGTTTTTTTTTTGATATCAAATACTATAAGGTCATTGAATTCTTATGATTATTGTGTAGTTCGTTTTGTATAAAAACACGGCAATATAACCACATCGATCCTGATGGTAAGGCATTAAGTTAAAGCTTTACTCAGTGCTCTACTTTGTTAGTCTGGTCAGTCTGGTCTAATACTTCACATTACATTTAAAGAAACCGACATCATAGGAAGGAGGAAATACTTATGCGTAAAGATTGTTCCATTGTTTCATGGTTCGTCTGATCTTGCAGGATGGTAAACTAGTATCCCCCTGTCACTTTTTCTAAAACATGACGTTTACGAGTTTATACACATCAAACATGCTAATTGTATCTGTGAATAAAAAACACAAATACAATAGAGACGCTAATCCTTCAATCGACCTAATTTTTTTAATTTACTGTGTTGTTTGTGTGTAAACAAGTAAAAAATGTTTAACTGAATAATTTCGATTGAAAAAATAGTAAACCGATTTTTAAATACTATTTAAGACAATTACAGATATTTAATACATATTATAGTTACTTGTATTGGTAAAAAATAGAGCAACGTTACGATTAGCGATTACAAAGTTCTAACACTTTGCAATAGATTACCAAAGTTGTGATTTTACGTCTATGAAGAACTATACAACATAAATAACAACTAAATAAAAATAAAATAATACAACATTGGTCAAACTGATCATGAAGACATTTTTTATTATTTTTTACTTGAAATAGCTACTTATCACAACTTTTTAAAATTATGGTTATGTCTAAAAATGTAAAGACACAAAATTACTTCAAATTTTATGAGAACAAGAAATAAAATAATGAATATTTATAATGATTAAAAATATGTAATTTATTCTTTTATTAATTTTTTATAGATAAAACTTGAGTTATTTAAGCTTTCCTGTATTATATATTTCACAATAGTAATTGTACCTACGTCTCCATCGAAGCTAAAATTCTTGAGTTGGTTTACCCTCTCAACAGTGCAATCGCTCGGACTCGATATCGCAATTGTTAATCCAATTCCTGAGCTATTTGCTATGGATGCTTCAATTGTTTTATTTTTTCTTGACTAGCTCAACTCATGAAGTCAGTTGGTTAGAGATGCGTACTTCCTGAAATAAAAAGCTTGTACCGCGATCCTTTACTAAGAAGTATTAATTTCGTGTAATAATTTAGGGCTAATACTTGTATGTATAAGATACAGAGTAATCATTATTCCTAGTATTTTAAGAGCTTTATGTGGTAGAATATAAGTAGATAGTTATTTCTTTTATCATAAACAAATACTACTAAGTACGTAAATAAACGTTTACGTTAAGAAAATTTCTTCCCTTATTTACTTGCACAACAATAAATAATAGATTGATGATTGATGTGTAGTAAAAACATTTTAACGAAAAGAAAGATTGTTTTAGGAGCAATCACACAGAATTTTAACCCTACTTATTAATCATGTTGAGTGATAGAATGTTTTAACCTCCAAATACTAATCATTGTTATTGTCTACCTTCTACTATACTAACCACTACGCATCATCATATAATTACCGCGACCAAAAAAAAACATCAAAATCCATTAAAATACTGTTTTAATAATAATAAATAAAAAAAAATTTGCGTAGTTTTAAAGGTTTAAGCGTAGAAAGGAACATAGGGTAAGAGAAAGCGACTTTGTTTTAACCCTTTAACCAGCAGAGGTGATTATATTGCCACCTAATTAGCAACTCTAATATCCTTGCAATAAAGTTCAAAACCAATGAAAAACCGAAGTTACTTGTAGCAGTTAAAGGGTTAAACTATGTAGTGATCACAGAACACTTATACTCAAAGGAGGTAGTGATTCTACTAAAATATTTTGTCAACATCTATTAAATAACAATTATATATCTTGTGAAGCTCAAGCCACGGTTGCTAGGATACCCGCGCCGCTGTATGATTCTCATAATATGGTAGCAGTCATGCAAATGACAGGTCCATTTTGTGTCAAATAACGTTCTCGACGAAGTCAGGCGGCATTGTTCACACGAAAAACATTTAGACGACACCGTTTATTCTTTATTATAAGATAGGGACGTTGTGAAATTATAATGTTCACTGTGTATTACTATCAACTATTTAATACTTTGTGTAAAATAATTGATATTACTTAGTTACCTACCTTATAGTACCTAGAATAAATAGGTACTTAAGTAAAAAATTACTTTAAATTGTCTTCTTCTTCTTAGCGTATCGATGGCAAAACGATACTGGACTAAATTGATGTAGCCCAAAACTCTAAATTGTCTTAAAATTATTTTATACCTAAATATCAACTCCAACTCATTGATTAGCAGTGTTCGTAATAAATTGGCATCTGTCAGCATCGTCTAATGCCCGATTTACACATCGACAAGTACAGTGGCGAGTTAAGTAGTATTTTAAGATTAAGTTGATTTAAATAGATCTCCATCCTATTTTTTGGCGAGTTAAGTACGAAGTAGCCCCCTCTCTCGCGTCTCGCCAACTTAACTTGCCAAAAAATAGGATGGAGATCTATTTAAATCAACATAATCAACAACTTACTACTTAACTCGCTACTGTACTTGTCGATGTGTAAATCGGGCTTTACTAAGAGATAATTATGACACGACATTATCGTATTTATCACGGAACAGGTATTTATCATACATTCAGATTTGATTATTTTTTTAAAGTAGTCGTAAAAAGTTTTTCTTGCAATTTTGAAAATGTTAGAATGAATTTATAAATCGTGAACGCCTTTTCTGTGAAAACCATATACTCCAGTAAAATAAGCATTCAACCTCGGAATGGAAGCGAATCAGCTGTAAATTTGCATAAACCTTTGTTTTGGTGTACTAATGTAGACCATTTTGTGATCTACAATATTTATAATGACGTAAATGGCGTATTTCCCATAGAAAACGAGATAATTGGAAAAAACCTTGAATAACTTATGACACAGGCACGTGATCATATGAGACTTTTTCACCAGTCATCAGAATATCAAAACAAAGGATTATACGAATTTACAGCTTATTCGCTTCCGTTCCGAGGTTTGCCCCTATTTTAGCCTTATTGGACTGTACTAATACGTTGACGGTGGTATAATAAAATAGTTGCCACTCCTTTACAAACTAAAAATAATTGCAATTCTGAAATGGAATTATTTTCTAGCAACATGTGTTTTCTTTCCTCTA
Source organism: Schrankia costaestrigalis (assembly GCA_905475405.1). Taxonomy (NCBI): domain Eukaryota; kingdom Metazoa; phylum Arthropoda; class Insecta; order Lepidoptera; family Erebidae; genus Schrankia; species Schrankia costaestrigalis. The sequence goes on along the minus strand of FR997825.1, from coordinate 17,443,821 downwards.
TCATTGGGTCCTTTAAGTGTAGTATGAAGAAGCATGGTAAAACAAACCTGGAATGATTCCTATGAAGCAATGTCAAGAGGTATTTATCGTCTTCACCGTCATTGGATGGCAATAAAGCTTAACATCGTGTTCATTACAGAGACTGAACCACTTCACTGTAAAATAATATAAAGAATACGAACAGCATATTACATAACAGTCCTTTTCAACATTCCAGTTAGCGTGGGCCGTGAGATATTACTGCTCTCTTAGTACAATACAAAACATATATGATCTTACAAAACTTATTTCTTCTTTGAATATTTCAGCTCTATCATCATCTATCTCAGGTATTAAATATGTAAATGTCTTGTGTCTTCAACGATATTAAATTTACTTTACTTTTTACAGATGAATTACGACTAGTGAAAGATGGTAAATACGGCAACGAAAACCCCAAATTCAATACTGGCTGGGACGGCATGGTTGGCGAAATTCTCAGAAAGGTAAATACTTGTAGATATTATGTTACATAACCACAAACTTCAAAACTACTTATATACAAAATACTACTAATAATACTTTAACGTTATCCGAAGATGTAAATGTGATATGAAAATAGATTTGAGAAGAAATAAATGTTTGATTATAACTAATTTATACGGCAAATGTATTAGGTAACGTTGGTATGGGACGCCATAGAAAGACTTAAAGATACTTAATTGAGGATATCCTGCAGAAAGGGCAAGTGCGTAGCACTTTGAACGGACACGGGCATGTATGAATATAATGGAGAATGTTACTAGGTATGCCAAATCGGTTGAAATGTTGTCTCTGTAAAGTATGTATACAATTAATTTATAATGGTAAGGCAAGGTATTTATATGAATATAACACACATGTTTTTGTTATTGTCATATAAATACCTTGTAGTTTTGATTTTGTAGATATCCAAAGTTTTGAACAATATCGAGTCTTGTTTATTTCAAGTCTTTACGAACTCTTACCAGTAGTCTTTTATTTCTCTTCTATGCATTTTTTTATTTAGCTTATAAACATTCCGAGTTGTGAAGATATAATAGGTATCATTCAATCCATCAGCTCCATGAGCTATGTAACCAGCCCATTGCCCGTTCAACTTACTAATTCATTAATTCGACAACTTTGCTTCTGCTGCAGACTTCTTAATTTCAAATTTAGTCTCGGAGAGAAACTCCGAACATAGCTCTTTGCATAGCTCGTGGAATAACTTTGTGCTTATTTATATTTACGTCACTTTGAATATAGCTATGTAAACGCAGTGCTTAAATGAATAGATAATCATATTTACTTGTTAAATATTTAAACTTTGAAAATAAATAATAAATAAATAAATAATCCTCACACTTTCACACAACACCATCTAGTCCCAAAATAAGCAGAGCTTGGATACTAGACTACGGATAAACATACTTAAATACTTTTTTTGTTTTAATATTAACCGTAAAAATATCGTAATTTAGTCTGAGAAGTGAGGCCACAGTGAGGCAACGACACATTCTAAAGACGGCGAAGATTAATACGATGCTGACATGCTGCAAGAATTTCTTTGCATACCACATTGTAACGCATTGCAAATTTCCACGATGCATTTTGCGGCGTGGCAGATTTCTGTGGCACCGCCACTTTAGTAATCATCTATTCTATAATATTCTATTTTTAGTACACTATTCTATAAAGTGACTTACACCGACAACTTGGATTAAGCGATCAGTAATCTAAAATTTATGTACTTGCACAATAACTATCGCAATTTTTTTATAAAAATATGGTTTGTCATATGCTATATTTTGCTTTTACACGAGCCATATTTCCAATAGCCTTGCTCTAGTTATTTATTTTTCAGTACACCATTCTATAAAGTGATTTTAATCGCACCAACTTAGATTAAACGACTAATGATCCTTCAGTTAGAAATAAAACTTTTTAATGAACTGTCTCTTTATAAATAGGCTGTGTCATTGAAGAAACTCGAACTCTCGATTACGATGTCAACTTAAGGAATGTTCATAAATATAATATTTATCAGTTCTGTACTTATAAATGTACTTTTTTATAAGTAGGTACGTGCTATTTTATTTGAAAACTAAATCTTTCCTACGGCGATGTAGGTTATCGAGATAATTAAAACCTATGTATACTATAGCAAATTATCAGTAACATTGAGTGAAATAATTTTTGCATCAAAAAGAACCAATTAATTATATATTATTACAAACTTTCGCATTTATTCTATAACTTCTCATGCTTAAATAATAGTTCTCGTGCTTCCTTATTTAGCACAACAGCTTTGTCCTCATGAAGTGTACCAGCTTATGCTTAAACGAACACATCAAACTTGATCTTTACGTTGTGGGGATAAACATTGGCAGCACATGTATTAGGACGAAGCAGCATTCCCTTAGGAATAGACGAGAAAACGTTTTGTTATGCAGTTTGAGTAAAAACTCTTTGAACAGAGGTACGGTTAGTTCTATATTTATTTACTGAATTTCCATTTAATCATAGTGTTTTAAAAAAAAAAGCAGTTAGGTATAAAAAGCATAAATATTGGCAATTTCAAAAAAAGATGAAGTTTAAATAACAGATAGATTCCGAGAAATATGATGTGTGTGTAAATAAATAACTATTAAAACGCTTACGTTGGATATAAATTGAAACACGAATGATTTTAGGATTCAATTTATTTTTAATTTTTCGTTCTATTTGGTTTTATTTAAGTGAAGTTTAAAAATTAATGTTCTAAAAACAAATAGCTAAAAGCAAACAGTTAAAAGTATCAAAAACATTTGAAAAGTTTGGTATTTTATAAATAAAATGGCTGAATATTAAAGTCCAGTATAAAAACATACAGTGAAGAAAAATGTGTATACTTTTTTATACCAAAAATGTTCTTCCTTGTGTTAAATAATAATAATAATCCATAACTTTAGCAACATTTAAATCCCCGAGAGCGCCAAAAGTCGTCTTTATTATAAAGATGATTAACAGTACTAAGAGAACTAATACATAACTACTGTCGTATCCGCCAAATCTATCGTCGTAAGCATGGAGCTTAGTGTGTAAAATCGTATCAAATGAATACGTTGAAAACATTAATAACACGATCATTTTTGATCTAAACTATCAATATATTCTTACTACCGCAGAGCAGCAAATATACCAAAACAATGTAAAAATATTCTCCGTGTGGTGATGGTGTAAGAATACAATATGTCACCACCCCATCTCATCCCACAATCCCAGAACCGACTAAGGGACTATAAGGTATCCGTGAATATTATGTTTACCAAATAAAAAGAAGGAAAACTTGAAATCAAACCCTATACCAATCCGTCTGGCCAGCGTAGTATTAGTAGGCCATATATCCCTCCGTCATGGGAGGACGCCCGTCCCTGCAGTGGGCCATTAATGGAATGTTATGATGATAAAAATATTAAACTGGTTATACAGTAAAAAGGACACCTGTATTTTTTATTTCTTTTGGTTTCGCTGGGGTAAAATGCCTACGCATCCTCTCTCGTCGGGGGACGGGAGGGGTATGTGGGGCTCCCAGGGGTGACCCCCCAGTGCATCCACTAAAAGTCCCCAGCGGCACTCCTTCATTGCCTTACTTGGAGGGAGCATGGGGAACCGGCAGAGCCTTTGCATCCAGTCCCCCTCCGGCGATCCCCGCCATTACAGGCGGGCCCTTCTCTTCTTGAGAACGGCCGTGAGTGCTCCAGCCGTTCTCACCCACATGGTGGTGGTAAGTCGTGCCATGAGATGAAAGGTGCCCCCGCACCTGTCACCCCTGCTCACCACCGGGATGGAGGAGGTTGCGGTACGTCCGCCTTCTCCTGCCCTCTCGCCTCCTCCGATGTGGCGGCGCGAGAGGGTCTTCTTCCCGCGCGCGCTCAGCCGCCTCCTTTTGCGACATTACAAGTTCACAGAAGGAGGCAACCGCCCCCCAGGCCTCCTCGCTCCCCAGCATAGCTTTAAGCCAGTGAGCGAGAGGACTAAAAAAGACACCTTACTATAAGACTTGAAACTAAATTCTTCTTGTTAAAAAGTATACAATTTATTCCCTTGTTAATAGAGCTCAGCATAAATGACGATGTAACGTTCTAAATAGTTTTAAGCAGTATTTATATTATCGTTTGAAATTTTATGCGACAACACGTAGATGGGGGGGGGCTCTTTTACAGTAAAACTCTTACCATATTTTTCCTTTAAATAGAAAAATGTCCTCTATTCACTGAATAAAATGTCTGACTAGTTTTATTAGTAACAAGAAATTAAATTCCTTAAGGTGTTATCACTGTGTGTACGTTCTGTACAGAGCAAGGATTGAAATGAAAATCGGCTTTTACGCTCTCTTGATTTTTTAGTGACCGTATAAAATTTTAGCTTTTGAGAAGATATTATAAGCAAATATTGTGTTATAAACTACCTTTAAAGTATAATGATATTTCTCATTAATGTTTATGTATGCTTTTATTTTATTGTAAATGTTTTTTTTCACAATACTTTGTCTAATCATCATAAAAGCCCATTAATCTCCCACTCCAGGGACGGGCCTCCTCCCGTGACGGAAGGATACTTAGCCTACTGATACCACGCTGGCCAGACGGATTGATTTAATTTCAAGTTTTCCTTTCTTTTTATTTCGTAAAGATATTATTAATTTACGGATAGTCCCTTAGTCGGTTTTTACGACACCCATGGGATGAGAAGGGCTTTGTCTAATATCACACTTTGATTAACTCTCAAACTAACAATACTCAATTTGAAGACTATTACAATTTTCTTAAAATCATCAATTATATCAAAATAATCAATAGTTTTCGAATTCAATTTCAGTCCAAATACACGAAGAATAGTGTTAGTCTTTGTATTCCAAGTTAAAATTTTAAAAGTAAATTAAAACTACAAGTACATTCATCTATCGCTGTTCACTGTTTCTTCCATATCAGCCTATAGACGCCCACTGCTGGACATAGGCCTCCTCTAAACGTTCCCACCCTGCGCGGTCTTGTGTGGTCTCCATTACCCTCTGAGTGAAAGTAACCCTTCTGAGAAGGCCCATCGCCCATAGTTTCTTACTAATATTTTATTAGATTTTTTTTATTAATGGTAAAGCAAAAAAAAAATCAATTTTGTTATACAGGGTGGGCCATAAGGGTGTTGGCGGTTTAAATATTCGATTAAAAAAAACTATGAATTATAACAAAATAATATTTGTATTTTTAAAAAGTAGAATCATAGAAATTTTTAAGACTTTAAAATAATGTTGTCCAAATGGCTTCCCTCGGCTGATTGGCACTCTTGGAACTGAAGTTGCAAATTTTGGAAAACTCGTTGAAAAGTTATTCCCAGTATTTCGTTACTTTCCTGAATAATATTCCTCTTCAGCTGCTCTAAATTCGTCGGATTATTCTCGTAAACTAACAGTTTGAAGTAGCCCCATAGAAAATAATCGCATGGAGAGAGATTGGGGCTACGTGGGGGCCATTCAATAGCCCCCTTTTTCGAAATGAGTTTTCTGCGAAAAAAAAAATTCAGCAGCCCTATGTATACCCTAGTCGTATTACATGTGGCCCCATCCTGTTGAAACCACATCCTCGCGGTATTGCCTAGAAGGTCTTGCAAAGCGGGCACCAAAAACACTGTTATCACGTTGCAATAACTGTTAGCTCTAACTGTCATCACTTGCCCTCTTTCGTCCTCAAAAAAGTATGGCCCAATAATACCGGTTAACATTATCCCAGCCTACACGACAAGCTTAGGGCTGAGTAGTGGACGTTCATGCAAGCGTCGGGGAATCAATCAATCACAATCACACTTCTCACGCTTGGAACTTCACTTAAATCGCGTAAACCGTGTTGTATGCCGATAGAAACGTCGTATTTATTGTTTTCGTAATACGCTCAGACACAAAATACATGTACGGTTCCATGGCGACTAAAATTTCAGGAAGCGGCGCAGCTAACAACATATCCCCCAACCACCCCGCGCCGCGCGTTACCGAGAAATTTTAGAATTAAATCGCCAACACTAATATGGCCCACCCTGTAGTATTTATATTATAACCAAAATATTATTTGAAATATAGATGACAATAGCAAAACACAATACAATTGCCCGGCGACCTGATAAAGGTAAAGTCTACGGGAAAGTTGTATTTCAGCGATATTATATAATATTTTATTTTCCTCTTCCTTATTCTTACGTCTTCGGTTTTCACTTGTAATATAGATATAAAGCTTCAATTGTTAGACAGATCAAGGAAGTCTTTTGACTGAAATCAAAAGTCATTAAGACTTACATATATGTAGCAGGGAAATGAGGAAACCAGGGATTTCACGAAATACCGTTTCTACCAGAAAAGAAATGCTCATATTTTTATTTGAAGGTTAAAAAACACAAGAATTCCAACTCCTGTTGCATTCAGCGGGAATCGAACCAAGACCTCTGCGTAGCAGTCATGTTATATAACCACTACGCCACAGAGGTGTCACAAATGTCTCCCTTTAAGTCTTTCAAGGCCGTTCTATACCGACGTTACCTAGTACATTCACGCTTTAAATCTTAACACATTTAATTCACAATTCTCTGTTAAAAACTAACAAATTCAAAAGTAATAATATTTATTGAAATTGCAGGAAGCCGATATGGCGGTCGCTCCAATGACTGTGACCGTGGAGAGAGAGACAGTAATTGATTTCAGCAAACCGTTCTTGTCTTTCGACATTAAGCCTACTAAGATCGCTACGAATGATACCGGTGCGATCTTTAGTTTTCTTCAGCCTTTGTCTAAGGAGATCTGGGTAAGTTAATTTGTATTAAATTTGTTGTTGCATAACTTTCTATGTTACATTTTTTTTTAAATTAGCCTACCAGAATGACTCCATGGTGCCTGATGTTAAGCATCCAATAGAGTCCAATAATGGCGAGCATCATGCCAGCTACAATATTTGTAGAGGCATGAATGTCTCCACTATGGCGGCTTCAGAAGATGCTTTTTCACGCCTCGCTTGAAAGAACCAGGATCGTAGTTTGAAGGAAACATATCAAAGAATTTTAGCTTGTCCTTTACGTGAAATAAAGTTGTTCTAAACCTTAAGTTTATAGCTTACAAATCTTACACTTGGATTCTTCTTTACACTATAATCCCATTATTTTTCGTATTAACCATAAGAATTTCCCTCGTTCTTAATGCAAAATACCTGCAAGAAACGTTGTTACATAGAAATGGTAATGTAAGCAACTAATTACGTGTCTACACTAATACATACTTTATCAGTATAATTAGTTATGTAATCTCATTACACCCTGATCAGTTAGTTAGTGTACACAGACAGAACATAATCTATCACACATTGTTCGTCTGGCTCACGGTAACCTATTAGCACCAATAATACACGGCGACATAGCTCATTAGTAACTGTGTCAGTACAATGACATCTTGTATTATATCTTACAAGATGCTATGGGTGTTTGAGTCTACGTTGATTCAAACACCTAGAACATTAGCTTACTAGTATAAACACGACCTTTGACGACCTCGGTGGCGCGACGGTAGCGCAAGCGGCTGCCGTGCAAGAGGTTGTGGGTTCGATCCCCACGCAGGACAATAATTTGTGAGATCCACAAATTATTGTCCTGGTCTGGGTATTCTTTGTGTCCGTTAATTGATGTTTGTAAAAGGTCCCCGCGACACAGGGCATGATCCCTAGTGCAGGAGTTGTCTTCTATACTATATAATAAAACTGTAGAGAGATCAATTCTGTACATTGAATATGTATGTATGTTAAAAATTAATATTGGAGGATGAATGGTGATCGACACTAATGCCAAAAATGCAATCAATAAATTTTTTGTCTGTCTGTCTGTCTGTCTGTCTGTCTGTCTGTCTGTCTGTATGTGCACGCATGGGTAAAAACTACTGAAGGCATTTTAACCAAAATTGGTACGATTGTAGTCCATACTCCTGGGCAGGTTATAGGCTATATAACATAACGCTAAGACACATAGGAGCTGAGCAGTGACGAAAAATTTGAAGCAAGTCGGTTGAAAAAACGCGCGTTCGAGCTCTTATCATCGCATACGTTGATCATACGCCAAAAATATGTATTACAAAAATAATGGTCTTCAAAAGATGAACAAAAAAGTCCTTAATAGTATATATCTATCTTTTATATATTAGCCACAATAACGTGTTTAATCGTTAGGGTTTTCTTCAAAGTGTATTAAATACATAAATATATTGTAATTTGCATAGACATATCTTTTTCAAACTCCCATATTTCAAAAGTACACTTTAATATCTTATTCACAGAAATCTAAATAAAAGATATCTGTGATCTTATTCATAATTTTTTTTTTTATAGAAATCGGTTTTTAAACACACAAGATATAGATGAAAGAAAATTTCCAAATGTCGCCGCGCCAGTATGAGTATGGCTGTACGGTTGATTTTTGTTTAACGTCCGAAACGGCCAACCGGTGCATCTATATAATTTCATTCTATATCATTTCATTAATTTTTTGCTAGATGGTAAAAAGGTGTTAGGTACAATAATTTATTTCAGCATTTTTTTTTACAAAAGACAAATCCCACACTAGCCTTTAAAAATATCAATTTAACGGACACAAAGAACATCCAGACTAAGGACAATAGTTTGTGTATCACAATTGTCCTCCATGGGAATCGAACCCGCGAACTCATGCACGCCAGCCATGTAATGCGACCGCCGCGCCACCGAGGCAGGTAATTCTGCCGCACCATAACGTGGCGTGCAAATGTATTCATTCATAATTAATTAGCGATTATCCGTGTGGTGACGGAGTAAGAATACAATATGTCACCTCCCCATCTCATCCCATGGGTGGCGTAAAACCGACTAAGGGACAATCGGTGAATATAATCTTTACGAAATAAAAATGAAGGAAAACTTGAAATTAAACCATATACCAATCCGACTGGCCAGCGTGGTATTAGTAGGCCAAGTATCCCTACGTCACGGGAGGAGGCGCGTCCTTGCAGTGGGTCATTTATTTTAACTTACATATTTGACAACAGATGGCATTGTGCCTGTGACGTCATTTTCAGTATCGCGGTGTTAAGATTTTCCTTGAAAGAATGACGTTCGCTCATGTCTTTCAGCATAAGTTTAGACGCAGTCTTCATAGATCTGTCTTTGTAAAGGTCTGTTTTTGAAAAGGTTTTGGTTCGTTCGTTAATTTTACAATTCGTTTGTAGGTATATCTGTTTGTTATAAGGTTTAAAAAACGATTTTTCAGTATTAAATCGAATTGCGAAGTAAGTAACAACCGCCACGCGAACGAAGTCGCGGGCACAGCAGCTAGTTTTAAATAAATAGAATAAATAGAAAACAATACTTGAACTGGCTTTGAAATGTATTATCAGTTTTATTTATATGAAAAATCATCTGTCTTTTTTGGTCATTAAGACACTATCCTATAAGCTTTTCTATCAATTTACATAGATAGTCGCTTGTTTCAAAAGCAAGAAACATTGTTACACACAAGTGAACGACGATGAAAACAACTAATTACGTATCTACACTAATACATACTTTATCAGTATAATTAGTTATGTAATCTCATTACACTCTGATCAGTTAGTTAGTGTACACAGACAGAACATAATCTATCACACATTGTTCGTCTGGCTCACGGTTACCTATTAGCACCAATAATACTCGGCGACATAGCTCATTAGTAACCGTGTCAGAACAGTGACATCTTAGATCATATTATGGGTGTTTGAGTATATGTTGATTCAAACACCTACAATATTAGCTTACACGTGTAAGCTGCAGCAGTAAATTGAACTGACGTTTTGACTAAAATATTGTACCGATTTTTTTTATATACCTTCCAAATTTTTTTGCAATAACTATTAACAAAATAATCTTTTAGTGCTTAAAAAGTTATGGACAATGCGATGAAAAAAGTTGACGGTAATATAATAACTACCTCACTAAATTATTAGTCTAATATAAGTAGGAATCATAAAGTATTGTACTCAATTATGTTACGTAATGTACATTACCCAAAAAATACCCCAATGTTTTGATTCACAAAAACCTTACATTTGATTAGATTTCGTACGTTTACTTCATCTACTTAAGACCACTCACAAAAATGACCACTGCCCTAACACAACAGCAAATTGAATTTGCCAGCAAAAAGCTCCGGAGAAAGACTGTCTAAGAAAAAGAGTGATATGCTCCAGTACCTATGAAAACAAAACAAAACAAGTATGCTGAGTGTTTGTACAATGAAATAGAAAAATTCAATTTAGCGTTTGCTTACAGCTCTGCATCATATGCAGTTTATTTGCTGTCAGCGTGGTGCTGTTCCTGGTATCGAGATTCTCTCCTTACGAATGGCGAGTCGTTTCATTCACGGACACACAATCTTCGGACCATTCCGAAGTTGCGACTACAAAGGTAATAATACTAAATCTAAAATATGTAACAGCTCTTATGAATAATAATGTACGCGTAGAATACTAGTATAGCACGTACTTAAATTTAATGTTTCAGACTACCGTAGTTAACGAATTTAGCTTCTGGAATTCTATGTGGTTTTCGCTGGGCTCTTTTATGCAGCAAGGCAGTGATATTACTCCGAGGTCTGTGTATATTTTAATATTTGATTGCTTAAGGTTCTATAAAGAACTTTTAATATTAGGTTATTGCTTTCAATTAACAGTTGGTCATATTTCTTTGTAATAGGACTCTAATCTTTTAGACTGTTTGTTTTACATCTATGTTTATGTAAAAAAAAATTATAAGCATGTATACTTCTTGCTTGGTTCGTTAAGCTGGACACTAATGGTTTAATTGATAGATTCTATTTTATATAGTTACAATACTTATTTATTTCAACATTACCTAAAGAAAGATGTCAGTTTCAATAAGAAAACAATATTTTTTAAATTCTTTATTTTAGATCTGTATCAGGAAGGATTGTTGGCTCAGTATGGTGGTTCTTCACTTTGATTGTGATATCGTCGTACACAGCTAATCTGGCCTCATATCTAACATTAGCTCGTATTACTGAGCCCAGCCAGACGTTCAGCAAAGTTGCTACGTGCCCAGAAGTAAGTATATTGTTAAGTAAGATTTTATCTGGACATACCAATTTGATGACGTAAAATAGATTCTGGATTTTTCTTATCTTCTGGATTCTGGATTAAGCTAGATCGAATACAATTCAAAAAATGAAATAATGAATAATCATTTTCTTAAATTTGTATTATTTGTAATTGCGATATGTAGGATCATTAATTAAAGCAGCTACTTAAAAATAAAGAATAAAGAAGCAAAACTTGTAAGTGCTGAAATTATTGTCATTTGCCTAATTATCACAGTGTTAAAAAGAAATACTTATATTATACTGTGGACTATATCTAGACTTTTATATTTAGTGGAGTCTTACACGTTGAACAAAAAGTAACAGTATTAAACTTTATATAGGATACAGCCGATGGTCCACGCTCCATTGCTTTCCCTCAAGACTCGGCTGTTGACGAACACGGTTGGCTATCATACCTTCTAGACCGTTCAACTCCCAAAAAGGACAAACCTTGTGAGATGTTGGTGACATTATCCAATTCAGGTGTTAAGGACTTCGCTATAGCACTACCAAAAGGATCGAAGCTAAGGTGGGTATAATCTTATGACTTTGCTTAGCCTATAGCGAAACGTGCTTAGCGAATATAAATAGACTATTGTCATTGCGAATTATCAGCGATTGTTTAATTTGAAAAATGCTTTTGAAGTGATTTCAGCATGAATTTATATTAGAGAGTTTTTTATAGGGAGGGAGTCAATCTTGCTTTGCAAACGTTGAAGAATGAAGGGGAGCTCGCGAGACTTGTGCGCAAGTGGTTCACCAAAACTGAATGCGAAGCTGTAGATCCAGTGAGTACATTTAGTAGAATAATTGGCGCCTAATTTACAATTCAAATGATTTGTTTGTCTCTTATTTAAAAGAATTGTGAAAATAACTTACTTTTAAATCCTAATATTTCTTGACATTGTATTTAATTTGGTGAATAAAAACAGATGCTAAACCCTGAGTAAATTATGAACAAAAATAAAATACAAAAGTTATAATAATCTGATAAAAAAAACACCACTGATTTGAGAACCTCCAACCTTTGTTTTGAAGTCAGTATAAAATATTTACCTATCATATAAAAAAAACTAGAGTCAGTTTTAAATAACATATTTATGTCTATCTTCATGTCGTTTGGTGACGGAGTAAGAATACAATATGTCACCACCCCATCTCATCCCATGGGTGTCGTAAAACCGACTAAGGGACTAACCGTAAATGTTATCTTTACGAAGTAAAAAGAAGGAAAACTTGAAATTAAACCCTATACCAATCCGTCTGGCCAGCGTGGTATTAGTAGGCCAAGTATCCCTCCGTCACGGGAGGAGGCCCGTCCCTGCAGTGGGACATTAATGGGCTGTTATGACGATGTCTTTCTTACTGATAACTAATTCTCTGTTTTATTGCATAGGAACTACGAGGATCAGAACTGACATTGGGCCAGGTAGCAGGACTATTTTACGTCTTAGTTGGCGGACTAGTACTTGCTCTGGGAGTCGCTTTAGTGGAATTCTGTCGCCATGGACGCGCTGAAGCAGCTAGAGCTAATGTGCCACTACGGGCTGCATTGAGAGCTAAAGCTCGACTGGCTTCTAATGCTGAACGGAAGACTCCACCACAACGCAATCCGCAACGAGAGCATGACCGCCTTGGATGGAATGGAGGAGCTTTTGCAGGGGTAAGATATTAAAATCCTAAACTACCTATATTCCAAATTTCATCAAAATCCATTCAGTAGTTTTTGCGTGAAAAAGTAAAAAATCTATCCATCTATACACACATCCCCACAAACTTTCGCATTAATAATATTAGTAGGATTTTACTAAAGTGTGCATTGAAGTTCCTTATATTATCTAAGTTTTCACGACAAAATTCCTATTATTGACAAACAATTTCTTTAGAAAAATAGTTAAGCTGTACACTGAATATGTTAGAAATTTCCTCAGACTTTCATAAAGTATTGTCAAGATATTTTCGTGACACCGCGTGGTACGTTGCATAAAACTATTTTAACTTCCTCGGTTATGTTGTATGCAGCCTCTTTTACAGCATACGAGGCCTTTGATGATACTTGGAGGAAATATTTCTTTGTAGGAGTAGGGTATTATTGGGCATTCTGTACCACTTTCGTCCAGTCGCTCCGCGAAACAAGTTTCGCTCTCGCTCAGGACTCGTGGTCCAGAACGCCCAATAATATCCGATCGATTAACGGTAACATTTTAGTTAGTTCACAAAACGGTAAACGCTCATTGATTGTAAAACAGTCACACTACGCACGCCTGCGATGTTTTCCCTATTTCTTGTGTTCGTCATAGCATGGATATTATTATCTAACGTTAATAACGATACCAACATTGTTTGCGAACCGACAAATGTAGCAAAACAAAAAAAACAACTATAGATGTTAGAACTCACCTGTGACTAGTTGTGTGGGTTGACGTGTCTCTCGGTGAAACAAGTTCTAAATTAGTCCAGATTGCCTAATATAAAAAAATTAACCATAAGTACTTACCTGTTAGCTATACCACACTTGTAACCTTTACCAGACCTATTTGTTATCTATACTGTATTTATTCAGTGTACCGTACTTGATATTAGGTTTATAACAAGCACGGTACACTCATTGTGTTTATAATTAGTAAAACAACGATTGGGTACATCTTAAATAAATAATTTATTTATCACTAAACATTTTCGGTTCCTCAGTAAATAATGTGTCGATCGAGCGTATAAATTCTTGCAGCTTGCGCCACTGAGGAGAATCACTATTCACTTGAGCTTTCAAGCGGAGAAGGGCTTTTTTCCACAGTTCTAGCGAGTCTGTCCCATGGACATCGTTCGTCTTGTAAATTTTGAAGTCAATGTAGTACTCTCCTTCAGTAGTAGCGTATCGCCGCTCGTTACCGTTGGCGACCTTGTTTATTAAATATGATGCTAACTTAGAATCTTCTTTAAATTCTGAAGGAGTTTTGCATTTCCTTATACCGAAAATGTCAACGGGTTCGGTTTTCTTACTGAAACAATAAGTAGTTTTTAGTAAACAGTTAGGTAAATAAAATTCTGTTTGTTGTTAGTATAACCGAGTGGTTGTTTGTTAGTATGATAGAGTCCTGAAAATTAATATTAACATACACAGCAACCTACTTTTATAAAAATAATATTAGAGTCTATATTTTCGTGAATACTTTTATTTACCGATCTAAATTCAGACTATCTCTAGAAAGGAAAAATACTAAGTAAATACACTGTTGGGGATCGAACCCAGCAACTTTAATTCACCAGCTGTGTTTATCTAGTGTAGTACAGTACGTTATACACATAGTTGTTTCACACTCACAACTTACTTAAAACCTTTTTATCAAAGAATTAGAATATATTGCATTACTAATTTATAAATATAATAATTTATATTATTGCAAACGATTGTGTACAGAACGTTAAATAAAATATATTAACATCCAATATAACCTGATCACACATTGTATAGTCTTTCCATACAATAAGAGGTCAGAATAAAATGGTATTAATAATTAGATTTGACGTTGATTGTACATATTTAATAAAAGTTTAATTACGTACCTTTTACGAATCGAATTAGTCGATGGAGTTTTACGTTTCCTTTTTCCATTGCTGTCTGCAAAATGTTTCGATTTAGCTCTGCCTTCGTCTGCGACCTCCTGATAGCTGTACTCGCTCTCTGATCCGGACCTGAAATAGCACAACATAATTATTAGTAGGGTACTCTATCATTATTTTTACACCCTACCCAAAGTTATTCTAAAACGTTAGGTACTTAAATGTAATTTTACTTGAGTAAATGTATAGACAGACAATAACATCATGCTCAAGCCAAGATTACAAGTTGAGTAAAGTTAAAATCATAAAATCAAAGTTGAACTTTGTAATTACTAAAGATACATAATGAAACATTTAGCTAGTAATTAAGAAGAAAATCAATTGAATACGGTACATAGATTAGATAGTATACTTATGTACTTACATTATAAATGTTATGGTGCTGATGATGATAGGTACAGCAGGCAGGTGTCGTCAGGCAGTTTGAAGCGCAGCGGTTCTTTGTATACTTCTTGATGATTACTTCCACACTTGCAGACTTAGTTTCGTTTAATGTACGGTAGTGAAATAATGTTTAGCTTATAAATCAAGAAACATGTAAAACAATGTTAATTTAAAAAAATATTAAACAGACATGTTATTGGTGTATCAATTGACTTTTTTTCTTGTACGGATTATACTTGGTCAAAAATGATGTCTAAGGAATTTTGAATAAAATCGAACAAAATTGCTGACTATAAAATAAAAATATAGTGCAAGTAGCCTGACTACGTCATATCAAGTTCTATGGTTCCGTATAATTATGTATTTATTTTAAATCAAAATAAATGCTATGCGGTAAGTACCTATTTAAATTTTAATTGGAATTGTTAATTTTTATAATATTATGACTTATTTTTATGTGATAAACACAAGTAATTTGTATTTTACCGTAAGATTGTAAGAACCGTTAGTCGATAAATTGTAAACTCGCACTGAGATGTACAATTTATTGCTTTTATTTCATATTATATTATAAGTTTATAGTTTCACAGATTAGTGTAACTAACAGTTGAAGACTGTCAGTTTCTGACTGAAATAAATGGAATGGATTAAGTCATCTCAGTACGCGTTTACAAATAATCGACAGTGTATAAACTGATTAGTTAATTAATAAACTGGCTGTTCTTACAATCTTACGTTGACATATACAATATCTATATATGGTACGAAATTAACTATAATAAAGGGAGCTAAACAATAATAATAATGCTATTTGTAAATTTATAATCATTGATATTTTTGTTAATAGAATATTATCGTAAATCCATAATAATTATTTATACCGATTTAGATCTACTGTACCCTAATAAAAAGTAGGTTGAGCGCACGTATTTAGTTACATATTAGCAAATTTCAAGCGTTTCCAATAACTGGTAATAATTATTTGTGTTAATATTAAATTGCTGAATTAAATACCTACCTAGCTATCTAATAAATCGAATAAATATTTTTATAATACAAAATTCTAAGATTACTTATATTAATTAATTTTAACGAATTACTTGCATTCAGCAGACGTGTATTTAAATACAGCAGAAATTTAAGTACTTAATATGTGAATACAAAATACTCCACGACTTAAAAAGGTAATAACTATTATGTTTATTAAGTTAAATACATAAGGAAGCTGTTTGATAGAAGTATGTATACTTACATATATTATATACTTCTTTCTTTTTATATATTTCTTTTTTTACAGAATATTAAATTAGAAAAAATAATCGAGAAGTGATATCGATGAATCAAAATCAACTAAATACACATTTTGAATTAGACATAGAAGTGTACGAGCTGAAATCATTGTACCCACTTGCACATTGGCAGGTAATCTAACAGGAAAATATTTATTTTATGTTACAGATTTATTGTACCTATGTTTTGCTCTTTTTGAACTTTAAATAAGTAATAATATCTACCTCTTGTTATAATAATATATACCTATTTATATTAAATGCAGTTTTTTTTTTTTTCAGGATGAAAAACTAATTTGCTATATAAATGATCGAAAGAGAACAGTTGATTCCTGTATCAACATAAACTAAAATTAAAGATACATAGATAGTTAGAGACTGAAGTGTTCCAGCTGAAATCATTGTACTTCTTAGGTACACAATGAAACAAGGTAAAAGAAATATATATTGTATGTTTCTTTCGTTTTTAACTTTTCTTAAGTAATTATACCTCTTAAATAGTTTTTTTGTTTTGAAATACATTATGACTATGACTTAAATATAACTATTTCATAATACTGTCCACAGGCTAAAAGTTCAAAGGTGTTCAATTATGTCACCTAGGTACCTATTATATATATATATTTTTTTTTTTTTTCAGAGTGAAAACTAATTAGCTAGCTAAATGGTCAAAATAGAACTGAATCGCTCAATCCTGTATCAATATTAAGCTGAAATTCAAGATACTTACAAAATAATAGTTTAAGTAAGATAATTATTTTTTAAAGTAGGTATTTACGATAAGAGTCATTTCATATCATCATCATATATCTTATAAATTATACATTATTAACATCATATTTTATAAACTAAACTTAATATTGTATAAAAAATATTGTTAAAAATATTGAAGTAGGTACTTAACTTTAACTACTCTCTAATAATGCCTCATTGCACAGTTTGTAAAATATTTGTAGATAATCGACGATGGTCTGGTCACTTACGAAGTAATAATCATAAAAACAATAGCACGACCCCATTGTATGATAACGTTGAAATCATTAATTCTTCCTTTAAATCTCGTATTATAACTTACAGAATTCTTGCCACCGAAAAACAGTTAAATATATTGCCTGAGATGTTTCTCCATAATAACCAAAAACAAATTAAGAACCTAATCGATCAATCGTTACAAAGACATACATCAATTAAAATTAATTTTGAACTTTTCTCTGTTTTTCTTATGTATAAAAACGAACACCAAGAAATTAAATCGTTCACCACAAAAAATTATGTTATTCATTTAAATTATGATTTCGAATCAATTTACAAAACTATACTTTTAAATTTATTAAAGAAAATTGAAGAGTTTCAGGAAAGAGATAGTGGATGGACATTTTTAAAAAATTCTCATTTAGAAATCAATATAAATAAATATCAGCCTCTCGGCGGATCCAAATTTATAGCTTTACCAAAATTTATAATAAATAAAAAAGCTGTGTTAAATATTAGAAATAATGATAGTTATTGCTTCTTGTGGTGTATTGTAGCTGCCTTGTATCCCACAATACAACATCCTGACAGAGTATCGTCGTATCCTCATTTTCGAGATGTTTTAAATATTAATAATTTATTATTTCCAATTACATTTTCGGACATCAATGTTTTTGAAAAAAATAACCCCTCTCTGAATATTTTCGTTTATGGATTGAAAAATGATAGAACAATTATTGGACCTTTGTATAAATCTAATAATAGTAAAAAATCAAAGAGTATACACCTTTTGTTTTTAGAAAATAATACACATTCCCATTACTGTCTAATTAAAGATTTGCCACGTTTGGTTAGAAATCAAATAACTAAACATCATGGTAAATTGTACTTCTGTGAAACATGCTTATTATTTTTTCCGAATTCAAGTAAATTTGAATCACATTTATGTGGAGGAGTTGTTACAGTTTTACCTGAAAAAGGTTCATTTTTAAAATTTAAAAATTATAATAGAAAACAAAATATTCCATTCGTCATATATGCTGATTTCGAAACTTTACTCAAACCGATTTCCGGCGACGAATTGAACACCGGTAATACGTCATACTCACAAGTACACGTGCCTGCTGCGTTTGCATATAATATAGTATCATCATTCACTGAACATTTTAAAGGTTACAGAAGTTATCGAGGCAAGGATTGTGTAACAAAATTTGTACATTTTCTTACTGAAGATGTTAAGAAAATATATCATAAATATTTGACTAAAAATGAAACTATGATATTCACAGAAAACGATGCTGTTAGTTTCACTAGTGCTATTAAGTGCCACATTTGTGAACATTTATTGTGGGGAGATAAAGTAAGAGATCACTGTCACATTACTGGGCGATATCGGGGTGCAGCACATAGACACTGTAATTTACAACACAAGTTACCCAAATTCATTCCGATATTTTTCCATAACTTGTCAGGATATGATTCTCATTTATTTATTAAAAAATTAGGTGAAATTCCTGGTCAGATAAAAATAATACCAAAGACCAAGGAAAAATACATATCCTTTTCAAAGTTTATCCCTATTGATAATAACGAGTATATACAATTAAGATTTTTAGATTCGTTTAACTTTTTAGGAACAAGCCTTGACAAACTTGCTAAAACAATGCAAGTTAAAGATTTTATTAACCTTAAATTTCATTTTCCTGATAAAACACAATTAAATTTATTAACACGAAAAGGTGTATATCCTTACGATTATATGACAAATTGGCAATGTTATAAGGATAAATCTTTACCATCAAAGTGTCATTTTTATAATTCATTAACTAACGAAAATATTAGCGACGAAGACTACAATCATGCTAAAACTGTTTGGGATAAATTTAATATACATAACTTAGGAGAATATACGGATTTGTATTTAAAAACAGATGTACTTTTGTTGACAGATATTTTCCAAAATTTTAGGAAAACATGTAAACAACATTACAACCTCGATCCTGCATTTTACATAACAGCACCTAGTTTGTCCTTTGACGCAATGTTACTTAAAACAGGTGTTGAATTAGAACTTCTGTCGGACTTAGCAATCGTTAGAATGATTCAAGATGGTATTAGGGGAGGCTTATGCATGTGTTCCCGTCGGTATGCTAAGGCTAACCATAAATACATGTCTGACTATAATACATCTAAATCTTCTAGTTTCATAGTATACCTTGACTGTAATAATCTTTACGGTTATAGCATGTGCCAGTATCTACCATATTCAGGTTTTAGGTTTCTTAGTGAACGCGAATTGTATAATTTACACGTAGAAAATATTACAGATAATGCTGAGTGGGGATTTATATTAGAAGTTGATCTTTTATATCCTGAACATTTACACGATTACCATAACGATTTGCCTTTTTGTCCAGAGAAATGCATTCCCCCAGGCGGTAAATCTAATAAACTAATTGCTAATTTATATAATAAGTATAACTATGTCATACATTATGTACATTTAAAAAAATGTATAGAACATGGTTTAATACTACGTAAAATACATAGAGCTATAACTTTTAGACAGAGTCCTTACTTAAAGCAATATATAGAATTGAACACACAATTACGACAGAAGGCACAAAGTGCCTTCGAACAAGATTTTTTTAAGTTACTGAATAACAGTGTTTTTGGTAAAACATTAGAAAATACTGAAAAAAGAGTAAGCGTACATTTAGTTAATCAATGGAGCGATCAAAATAATCGTACCAAATAGTCCATATCCGCTGAAAGGCTTGTATCCAATCCTTATTTCCATAGTGCTTCAATTCTATCTGAAAACTTAGTTGCAATACAAATGAGGCCAGACCAAATTATTTTAGATAAACCGATTTATATAGGATTCACTGTATTAGAACTTTCTAAGTCACACATGTATAATTTTCATTACAATATTGTAAAGCCTTATTACAAAGAGCGAGTACAGTTGTGTTATACAGACACGGACTCTTTTGTGTACGAAATATATACTAATGACTTTTACTATGATTTAAAGTATCAGTTTTTACAATATTTTGACACCAGCAACTATGAAGCTATGAACTATTTTAAGATACCGCTTATCAATAAAAAAGTTCCTGGTTTATTCAAAGATGAAATGGGAGGAGAATATATCTCCGATTTTGTTGGTTTAAGATCTAAATTGTACTCTTTAAAAACTCAAAAAAAAATCACTAAAAAAGCAAAGGGAATAAAGTCATGTGTAGTAAGAGATTTAAGTATTACAGATTATGAAAATATTTTATTTAATGGTGGAGTTATCCATAGAAAAAATCCAATGTTTAAATCAATAAAACACGAAATATTTACGCAGTCTATCAACAAAATTGTATTATCTAACAACGATGATAAACGAGCGATATCTTTGGATAAAATATCAACACAAGCTTGGGGTCATTCATATATGCTTAAAACTAAAGATGAGGTTTAGACTAAGCTTTCTTTGCTGTGAAAGTGTATAAGTAAATTACTACTTTATTTTAGTATTAAGGTATTAGATTTAAGTATCGATTGTATATGTAAATATATTAATAAATGAAAATATTAAAAATATATTTAAGTTCCATCTAAATATCTACCTACTTAGTAGGGTTAAGTACTGCTTTTGTTTATGTAAAAATAAAATGTTGACTACATTTACTTGTTTTATTTAATTTATAAATATAACCATTATAATCCATGCGAACAGAGTCGCAACCATAAATAGTTTTTTATGATTATTATATAAATATGCGTTTGCTATGACCTACTTTCAACCGTATGACAATACATACGCTTAGCAAGCGTTTTACGAACAACGTTTCGTAATGCCCTCCTTGATGGCTCGGTGGTAGCGTAAGCGACTAACGTGCTCGAAGCTGTGGGTTCGAATCCCATGCAGGACAATTATTTGTATGATCCACAAATTGTTGTCCTGAGTCTGGCTGTGATTTGTACCCAATAGTTTAAATATATATGTAAAAAGTCCCCGCGACATACGAGTAATACCTAGTGCAAGAGTTGTTGTCTTTAAAAAATAAAAACAATAAAATGTTTTTATTAGATGAATATTAGCGAAAAATATATAAAAATGAAATGTTATATTGTTATCAATTCATGATGATATATACATAAGACCATCAGTTTATATAAGTACATGCATAATATTATATAACTATGTAAATATTTTTCTGTCGCTCATTTCCACTATTTTGGTATTTGAAATCGAATTAACTATATACTTAACCAATTATTAATTCAAGCGAACAAAGTCACGAATAAAACCTTGTACAAATTATGTTCTTTTTCTATTATAAAGTTGGATTATAGTTGAATATAAAAACATAGAAGTATATAGAACAGGATGTAACACGAGACCAATATACCTACATTACATACAACCAACCTACATTATAAAATGCAATACAGACAATAATGATATACTAGCGATTGCTCCAGTCATCGCTTAGATATAAATGTTTTTTTTTTAATATTAAAAAAAAAACTGTATTAAGAATATAACAATATTCTTAATATATATTTTTTTATATGTAGTCATGTAGTAGACTTTTTCAACTGACAAACATACTGTGCAAATATTTCTTCTTGCAGACACAATATGCATTATTAGCATTTTAATATATAGATTGAATTAATTTGTATAAAATACTTTATTTTTTTCAATTACGAAATATTATTTAACTCGTGTACTTGTGCTACAGAATCATGTCAATGGTAAGTTTTTAATTAATAAAATAAAATAAACTTTGGTTACCTTTGGGTTCAATAAAACAGTAACTTATTTTAACAACGTGTTAATGATTTAATTATAATTTGTTTCAGATTTCCGACTCAACGATTATGTTCAGTCAGTATGCTCAGGATCCTAATGAAGACTATAACGAGATGCTTCGCAAGGAAACCGTATGCTGCAAACAAGTAACGAAAGATAAGACGTTGAAACAACGACGTAAGGAGAGATCGAAGAAACTGAAATCTTCAAAATCTTACGTAATGAGTCGACCACAACGACCTGGCATTAAATTGATAAAAGTTTCAGTGCTAGACCTATGTAATAACACTCCTGAAACCTATGATAGTGATAGTGATTGCGAGAACGTTATACTAAGCGCGCAATATATTGTTAAAGACGCTAATGATTCTGTTCTGGACGAAACTGAATCATTGGTGAAAAAAATCTCAAAATCTTTAATAGATAATGATTTTTACTGATTTTTTTTAATATTGTAGTTAGTTGATTAGGTTATGTTTAATGTAATAAATTGTATTCATTTTATGTCTCTAATGTGTATTAGATATTAATGTACGTATATTTGTAATAAAATAAAAGCATTATATATTTGTAAAAAGTATTTTTATTTCCTTAGAATAATAGATTACAATTTGAACTTTTACTATTTTCTAAATATTTTTTTATACATATTACATTTTTTAGTGCACAGTGCTTTAAATGATAATTACAATTAAAATTATTTTTTACACCACTGAATGTTTTGTGTAGCACAGATAAATTAGGACATTGTTTTTCGTCAAGTTCTAAGACATTACAATTCACACACAAGTCCTTAACCCAATTAATTTTCTCCAGACCTTTTACAATAATATCCTTACTTTCCAGGTATTGGACAATTACACGATGAAATTCTCTATAGTCTATGAAACCTTCGTTCCAATAAATTCCTCTGTTTCTTTCCAACCATTTAACTTGCTTTTTTTCGTCATTTGTTAAATATTTAAACAAGTAAGGTGGCTTGATTAAAAAAGTTTGTGTGTATTCAGAAGTGGCTAAAGCTAACTCCTTTACTATAAAATCGTTGTTAAGGTCTTTAAATCCTTGGACATCTAATATGATAGTATCTGGGCTCATGATATTTTCTTAACGGTGTTACTCAACGGCTTATACTCAATTATGCAGTCGTTTAGTATGAGACAGTAAGCAGATGTTTGATCTGGTATATCTGAATCAGTTTCAATTTCCACTCGTACATCTACGACAGAGCCTCCTTTTAGATTATCAGCTTGTCTAGAACAGTCGACAACAAATAACGGTGCTAAGTCTTTAAACTGTTTTTCACTTAATAAGGGTTCCGCGCGACGTCCGTAATATGACTGTTGAAATCTAGTGTATTGCTCGTATAATAAAGCAACTCTGTTATTAGCAAAGTTAACATTTAGATTTTCATAAGGGAAATATGTTGAATTTAGGTACACTCTAACATCACGAATATGACAATGATCGAACTGAGACATGTCAGCACCTGAATTATTTTTTCTTTGAGTCTGTAGTCCAATAATAACAAAGCGTGGTTTCTCTATTTGTGACGAAGTTTTAATAGACCAAGTATGTTTTGTGGTTTTAGGTAATGCGGGATATTCGTACAAGTCCCAATTTCTGAATATCATCTGGAGCGGTCGATCTTTTTCTAACATTTTTAACAAACTTATTTTTTCTCTATCTGATACCTTAACATGAGGCACGCGCCATATGATTTTATTTATAAGAACATCTTCTATAATTTCACCTGTATTAAGTTTTACAGCATTTAGGTTAGTGTTGCTTCTTAACAATATCAGTTCGTGTCTACTGTTTATTACAACTTTCTTAAAATCTTCTGCGAACCCGAGGATATTACAAAGAGGTATAGATGCTGAAAATCTACCACCATTCACATTTTTTATACCATCTATATTCCAGCCCCAGGCATAAGACATCTTTGATTCACTCTCATTCATTGAAATTAACGACTTCATTGTAGTTGTTATGCCAGCATTTTTAATTTTATCTATTTCTACTCCATTAAGCTCGTACCTTATGTCTTGAAACAGATAGAGTAGCGCATTATTCGTAAAATTGATGCTACTAGCAACGTCTTTCAAATCTTTTTTACTAACGATAACAGTTCCTTCCAAATACAAGGTGCTTGCTGATGGTAATATGTACAAATCTTGTTGGTTGATAGGTATACGAATTTCATCATTTCTATTGAAACTTGTTACATATGGCTTGTAAGAATGGAATTCTATTCCCTCAACAGTATTATCGTAAGTTGGTGTGGATAAAACATCTAATATATTCATTTTAGTAAACCGATTGCTTTAAGAAATATCTTATTTTCTTTAGTTAATTTTATTTTCTTTTTCTTCGAGATAGCTCTTGTTTGGGTGATAGCTTGAACTGAACTGATATGTTTATTTTCTTGAAGCACATATTTATTGTAATCAATCATTTTTTCTTCTTAGGTGTAAATACAGTTGAACTTCTTCACCTCGTAAATTTATTAAACGGTTATTTATATCTAATAACCTAATTCGTATGCTGTTTATATTTTTTTGGTTAATCGGAAAGTATATTACGTTCTTAGGAATTTCTATTATTCTGTATCCAGGTGGTACGTTCAGTGCAAATTCGTGTATAATGTGACTGGATTCTCCGTTTATGTACGAGCCGCTTACAATATCACATTCTATCCTGATCACGGTCGTAGGTAAAATGTTGACTGGAAACTCAGACACATGCCATTTATTTCCTTCCAAGATCTGTTTCTTAAACCCTAACAAACTGCAGAAAGTGTTTTCTTTATTAAAATTTATATTTTTTGTGCAGTATATACTAGTTTTTAGAGTGTTATTATTACACTCTAATTTGAACACAGCGTCCTTTATTTCTGATTTTAAATAATCACCGATGTCTTGTAATTCATAGGTGCCTTCCGGTACTTCAATAACTTCATTGGTGTCATAATATAACTTATTATTTCTTTTGTCAATGTTTGGAATAGAGTTAAATGTTGAGAAATGCAATAAGGCGCATTCATATTGTTCAGATAATTGTAGTGTGTTAGTATAGTACACAGATAAATCTGAAGAGTTCCCAGTTATCGACAAAGTGAGTGACATCTTGCAAATGGTTTAAATTAAACAAACGCATAAAATTTATATGTTTTTATTCCAATATTTCCACAAATATTCTAAACATAAATGTCCACAATTTACAGAATTAAAATTTTGATATCTTGTATAATTATAAAAAACATTATAATTTTTAAAATACTTCATCAATTCCCTGGGGGGTTTTAAATCACCAAAGCTGTCAAAATATTCACAGTAATTATTAACTTTAACATAAGCTACCCAATGTGTTCCTTCGTTTTTTGCATTATCCAAGTTCACTATACCACACTCAATCCGTTTTGGTGAACTTGGTAACTGATCCTTCATGTACACTCCTCGAAAGTGAGGAATGTCTCGTGCATGATTTTCAATATCCAAATTAGTTAAAGGTCGATTAGGTAGCTTCCACTTCAGTTTTTTGGAGATTTTATATATAATCCTTTGCCATTTTTATGTTGTTTTATGTATAAACCCTTGCCTATGGCTAATGTCTCCATAGATCTGTTATGTCGTTCTGTTTCTTGTAAATTCTTTTGAGCTGCTTTATATTCATTCACCGTTTTTGCTATACCGGCTACGCCACCAGCTAAAGAGCCTAAAGCTGATAAACCAGCAAAAATTGGAATTAAAGGTAGAATTCCTCCAGTTTTTGGTAACGGTATAACTCGTGGTATTCGCATATTTGGAGTGCATGGAAAAAGTTTCTTTGCAACTGAGTATGCGGTGTTTATTAATGTTTTACTGTTTTTGGGTTTCATTTTCTTAACCACAGATTTAATTTTTGATATAAAACTATTAAACGCCTTAACGCCAGCACCAGATTTTAATTTAGCTTTCATAACTTTGCTCACTAACCAGGAACTAAGTTTTTCTCCTTTTCTTGCATCTTTCGATTTAAGTCTTTTTTTAGCCATATCTAGTAGTTGTAAATCAGCTTTGTGTCGATTGGGTAAGTCTTTATGGTTATCATATGCAATATCGTGTTGCATACAAGCTTCGTCTAGCTTATTAACACCTCGATCACCTCTGAGTAATCTTTTTTTTAGTTTTGTGCCTGGTCCGCAATAGTTATAACCAGGCAGGTGAAGTTCAAACGGTAGATTATCAATAATAGTGTTAAGCAGTCCACCTCCTTGCATTGCTCAAAGTAAAGTAAATATAATATATGTAAGGAATATGGTTATATAATTGTTATTTCAATCTGTTATTGCGGTTTTATTAATCCAACTGTTATCATCATTGCTTAATCCCAACCATTTTACGAATAATTTATTTCCTTTTCTTTTTAAAACCTTTTCAATCAAGTACACACCAGGATGATGAGATTTTTGGAGTTCTTGTTCGTAAAACGTGCCTAATATTGGTTGTTTTCGCTGATCTTCTATGTAATATGTTGTTGGTTTCGTTTTATTGATCTTTTTTATGATAAACAGCTCAGTAGACCAATTAGGAGTATATCCTTTTTCAAATATATGTTTGTATTTACTAATTCGTACATTGTCACCGACTTTAAATTTAGGTTTAGACCGAATACATAAATGATTTTGTGATTTATTAATATTATTTTTTATTAATAACTCATTTGATTTTTTCACATCGGAAGGTTTGCATTGAATAGTACGATGATATGTATTGTTATATGTCTTCAATATATTTGTCAATATCGATCCTAACCAATTATAGCTTCCATTTAAACTAAAACATTTGTATAGTTTATTTTTGATAGTCTTTATTAATCTCTCGACTATTGAAGCTTTCTTGGTAGAAAAAGTAGAATAGTGGTTAATGTTAAACCTCTTCATAAGATTTTTAAAAGTTGTATTATAAAACTCTTTTCCAGAATCAGTTTGTAAGTTGATTGGTCTGCGATAGCTACTACGTAATATTTCATCGAAAGCATGTGTAACATCTATCATGTTTTTAGATTTCAATGGTTCAGCCCAAGCGTATTTAGAAAAGCAATCAATCACTAATAAAATATAATTATATCCTTTATTACTTTTTCTCAACGTCTGTATATCTATCAGATCAGCTTGCCATAAATCATCGATTCCTTTCAATATTACAGGTCGTCGCAGAAAGTTTTTTCGTGCTGCTTTGTGTATTTCATTAACAATTTGTTGCTTTATCATTATGATTAATTAACTTGTCTACAGTGGTTTTTGTATAAAATTTGTCTTCTAAATGAAGCAAAGTATTTGTAAACTTTGTATTTAAAATACTTTGAACGTGTAGCGACTTATTAATTTCTTGTATAATTTCTGTTTTAATTTTATCTACGTATTCCTTATTTACCACGTCATCAGCTTCTTCAGGCAGTCTAATACCTCTTAGTCGTGATGCTTTCAAATCAAAGTCACCGTTTTCAGATTTATACAAAGCGTTATTATTAATCTCGAATAACTCAGATAAACGCATTCGTTTATGAATATAATGACCGAATTTGTCTACATTCATGTTTAGAGTGTGTTGTACTGTAAGGTTAGAAATAAAATGAACATTATATACATACAACTTTTATTTAATAATAATTTTATTTTCACGTAATTCCTCAATAATAGACATAATTTCATTATCTAAGCCTGTATTGCCAGCATCTCGAGATGCTATTAACAACTTTAATCTATCAACTAATTCATTTGGATCATCCCAATAAATGTAATCCACATTTTGTCTCCACATTTTTTTCATTGACATTCCTTTACCTTTAGATTGCTTACCAGGAATTGTACTTTGTACTGAGAAAAGCGGTTTAATAACTTGTAAATATTTCATTCCCTTATTACTTTTTATTGGTTTATTTGGTTCGAAATCTCTACGATGTGCATTTGTATCAAGCAACATCGATTTATAATTTTGCATGTCACTCTCTGTAACTACGCTTAAATCTACATTCTTTTTTAATAACAATTGTTTCAAACCAGGTGTATTACGATATTTACAACCAGCTACTACAATAAATTCATCACCAACTGTTATATTAGCAGACCCTAACATAAATTTCCCTTGATCTACTCGAACGCCAAACGGGATGTCTCGTAGGGCTTCTGAAGATAACGACCAGGATGAAGTGTCGTGCTCTTTAATATTAACATCATCAACCAATGATTGAAAAGAACTTTCACTGTCATTGTCAGATTCATCACTGTCATCTTTACTTTTTGGATTTTCATTCTGCATAGTTTGTTTATTCAATGGACCTTCGATTTGATTATTAGCGTTGGAAAGCAGGTTGAGAGATTCTGTTACAGGCTTGAAAACTGATTCCAATGCTTGTTTATTGCTAATCTCAATATCTCGCATGTTCCGTACTTTTCTCTTTACAGCTTCTGCAGCATCAACAATTTGTCTTTTTAATGATTTTTCCATGCTTGTTATCGGTTGAAAGTCGTATACAGAATAATAATAATACAAAGATGACAACCTTAAATATTCGAAATTTTAATCAAAGATTACAAAGGTATCAAATTTAGTTCTATAGCATCCATTATTTTTAGAACAATCTTTATTAATTACAACATAGTTGAAGGGTTCACTCCATATCCTGGAACACATTTCACGGAATTCAAACCAAGTCATATCGGTATTAACATGTTCATCATAAACATGTCTTAAATTAATGTCATCTTGTTTAAAAAGTACTATCAGGTTAGCATTATCTCTTACTAATTGTTTTGGGATTTTACTGTATGTTTGATTTAGGTAAAAACAATCGATGTATTTGTGTCTACCCATAGCAAAGTAATCACGCATATTATTTTGATTCTCACACGCCACGTCATCAAAAATAATTATAGAGTTTGGTTTCGCATCCTCAACTTTTAACACTTCTTCATTTCCTTGAAATTTTTGTAATGATATACATGGTACTTGCTGTAAAACCTTTTCTAAAAACACATATTTTGGTTGAAGTAAAGTTTTTGAATATATGTAGATGTTTTGAAAGTTTAATCCATTTTCATGTAGAAGTAGACCAATTAACAAGTTTGTTTTGCCACAGTTTGATGGTCCGCAAATAATGCATCGTATGGTATTAGGTAATAATTTTCCATGACGTGATTCAGTCTTACAAGAATCATTGCAAATTATATTTAATTGCAAAGATTGTGGTTGTTTGACAAATTTCATGTTATATACATATTACAGCTTAATTAATAATGATCAAGTTTAAAGATTGTTAATCTTTATAAATACTAATCGATCTTAAATCTACTCAACTTCTTTTAAGTACTGGAACAAATTTTACCATCCTATTATCCTCCTCACAATATATTTTTATTAATTCTGTCTATAATGACACAAACACACTAAAATTAAAAATACTGGTTGTTGGTAATTTTTAAAGTGCCAGTTGTTGATGTCTTAGCTATAATGTCGTCATTGTTATTGCTCACGTGAATATATTAGGCGTTAGTTATTTATTGAAGTTTCGAAGCCACACGTCGCTGGTTATATTAAATTTATATTATTGGGCATTTTGGACCACGAGTCCTGAGCGAGAGCGAAACTTGTTTCGCGGAGCGACTGGACGAAAGTGGTACAGAATGCCCAATAATACCCTACTTGTAGGTACTAGAAATTTCTTTTAGATCCGAGGAATTTTTTGAGGTCTTTATCTTACCCGACGTTGAAATGTCGTATTTTTGAGGATCAATTTGTTAACCGAAGTTTTGATGTAATTTAAATGTATCAATAAAAGGAAATAAGTTGTCCTATTTTTACTCACTGCTCATAGGTAATAGAGTTAGTATAATTTTTTAGCTGCCTTTTCTGTTTCCATAACTTTTGCAATATATTTTTGACCAATTACTTAAGATGCGCTCTTGACAAGTACTTCGCGCAAAGACAAAATACGGACTGAATAATACTACTTGATACCGATTTTACACGAGGTAATTGCGAAATATTATTACGAAGCAATTAAAATATTAAACATGCGTAAATTGAGGAGGCCAATGTCCATCAGTGAACGTCCATAGGCCTCCTCCAAACATTTCCACCCTTCGCGGTCTTATGCCTCCCTCATCCATCGGCGGAGAAAACCTGTCATAACATTAATGTCATATTGATTGAAGGGACGAAAATAAATCAACTAACACCATGCAGGATAGACAGATTGGAAGTGTTTTCTGTTACTTTTATATGGGACTAGCTATTGCCCGCGGCTTCGCCCGCAAAGGCTTATATTAATGATTAAAGGATTTAAGTAGCCGGTTTACATCTAGACACTCCTTGCACTGGCAATATTTTTATAGCGCAGTATGCAGTATGTCCCCTAATGTTGTTTACGGAGACGTAGTGAAAAGTGCTCCTTTAAAATTCAATATTTGACATGACCATCAACAACGTCTGCCCTCACGCGTCTGCCGCGTTCCGGTTGCTCATTTGGGTATCTTAGGTACCTGCATGCCTAATTTCAAACGTCTAACTTAAGCGGTTTAGATTTTTTCATAAAAATGTTTTTCCCCGCTAACTCCCGTTCCCGAAGGAATTTGCAATATCCTGCTGCAACTAAGCTTTAAATTTACTAAGGTACCTGCATGCCTAATTTTAAGCGTCTAACTTAAGCGGTTTAGATTTTTTCATACAAATGTTTTTTCCCACTAACTCTCGTTCCCGAAGGAATATTGCAATATCCTGTTGCAACTAAGCTTTAAATTCTACGTTTTAAATTTAGTAAGGTACCTGCATGCCTAATTTCAGATTTAGATTTTTTATACAATTTTTTTTTTTGCTAACTCCCGTTCGTGTAGGAATTTTGCGATATCCTGTTGCAACTAAGCTTTAAACTTACTAAGGTACCTGCATGCCTAATTTCAAGCGTCTAACTTAAGTGGTTTAGATTTTTTCATTCAAATGTTTTTCCCGCTGACTCCCGTTCCCGAGGGAATTTTGCAATATCCTGTTACAACTACGTTTTAAATTTACTAAGGTGCCTGCATGCCTAATTTCAAGCGTCTAACTTAAGTGGTTTAGATTTTTTCATTCAAACGTTTTTCCCGCTGACTCCCGTTCCCGAGGGAATTTTGCAATATCCTGTTGCAACTACGTTTTAAATATACTAAGATACCTGCATGCCTAATTTCAGGTTTAGATTTTTCATTCAAAAGGTTTTTCCCGCTTTCTCCCGTTTCCCGAGGGAATATTGCAATATCCTGTTTAAACTAAGCTTTAAATTTAATAAGGAACCTGCATGCCTAATTTTAAGCGTCTAACTTAAGCGGTTTAGATTTTTTCATACAAATGTTTTTTCCCGCTAACCCCCGTTCCCGTTTGAATTTTCCAATATCCTACTGCAACTTAGCTTTAAATCTATTAAGGTACCTGCATGCCAAATTTCAAGCGTCTAACTTAAGTGGTTTAAATTTTTCATACAAAAGGATTTGCCCTCTTATTCCCGTTCCCGTGGGAATTTCGAGAATTCCTTTCTTAGTGCACCTCTACGATGCCTAAGCTATGTTCCTTCCAAATTTCAAGTGCCGTCGTTTAGCCGTTTAGGCTGTGCGTTGATATGTCAGTCAGTCAGTCAGTTTCTCCTTTTATATAATAGGTCGGGGAAAAAGTCTTTTCGCATAACGTAGGTATAAACTTATTATAAAATTTCTTTGACTGTACTACTTGTGTCTGGCTGGTTTTGGTAACATTAAAAAGGTTACATTATAAAGAAAAGAAAAAAAAAAAAAAGTTGTTTCCCGCTATTTTTCATTTGTTTTTCTCTCCGTAAAAATGAGTGAATCTAATGAAGAAATTCGATACATTTTAAAATTTTATTATAAAAAAGGCAAAAATGCAACTCAAGCAGTGAAAAAAATTTGTGATGTTTATGGACCTGATGCAGTGTCAGTAAGAGTAGCACAAATTTGGTTCAAACGTTTTCAGTCCGGAAATTTTGATGTTAAAGATGCACCTCGCTCTGTTCGCCCTGTTACGAATAAAATGGACGCCATTTTTGAAAGAGTGGAGCAAGATCGGCATTTTAGTAGTTACGATGTAGCTGAAGAACTGGGAATTGACCACAAAACAGTTTTGACCCATTTGAAGAAAGCTGGTTATACAAAAAAGCTCGATATTTGGGTGCCACACGAGCTCACTCAAAGAAACTTAATGAACCGTGTACTCATTTGCGATTCATTATTGAGACGTAATGAAACCGAGCCGTTTTTGAAGAGATTGATAACTGGCGATGAAAAGTGGATCACGTACGACAAGAACGTGCGAAAAAGGTCGTGGTCGAAAGTTGGCCAGGCTTCACAGACTGTGGCCAAACCTGGCCTAACACGAAATAAGGTGATGCTGTGTGTATGGTGGGATTGGAAGGGCATTGTTCATTATGAGCTTTTGCCGCCCGGCAAAACCATCGATTCTGATCTTTACTGCCAGCAACTGATGAGATTAAAGGAAGCAGTCGAGAGAAAACGGCCGGAATTGATCAACAGGAAGGGTGTGGTCTTTCATCACGATAACGCTAGACCACACACATCTTTAGCCACTCAGCAAAAATTAAGAGAGTTCGACTGGGAGGTCCTAGTGCATCCACCATATAGCCCTGACCTTGCGCCTTCAGATTTTCACCTGTTTCGGTCTCTTCAGAATTCTTTAGGTTCTGTAAGGTAGACCTCAAGAGAGGACTGCCAAAACTATTTGTCCCGTTTTTTTGATCAGAAGTCCCAAAGTTTCTACAGTAACGGGATAATGTCTCTGCCCACAAAATGGCAGAAAGTTGTTCAACAAAACGGTACATATATATTGTAAATAAATGTAAATAAACTTTGAAAAAAATGTCTTGACTTTTCATACAAAAATACGAAAAGACTTTTTCCCCAACCTAATATTATTATATAGATTCCGCAAAAAAAGTTGTAAAAAATTAAATAAAAATTTGGATTATTTTAACGTGATCCGTGACATCTTAACTTTAAAATTAAACTTACATTTTTATATGTTATAGAAATTTATCATTGACGATCAAAAATTTATACAAGCACTTTTTATAACACTGTTAATTATAAAATGTGCTTGAATAAACTTTAAAATAAAACTTAAATTTTCAAAATGTTCATCTAGATTTATAAAATAAATTACAGGTAAAATTATGGAAAGCAAATAAAATCATTTATTAACAGCAAAATACACGAAACTAGTTTCCCAAATACCTACAAGATGAATAACAAGGATTTAGTTCGAATTTTCAATATTATGACGAAATAAGTTGAAATTCACAGAGAGTTTCTATCTGACAGAAAAGGGTCATACAAATATTTGTCCTGTGTCGAAATTGAACCCGATCACAGTCACCCTCAAGCATAAACGCATAAATTTGCTTCTTTAGGTAGACAGAGATCAGTTTAAGATCTTGTATTTATTCTGAATGTTAATTTTGTGTAGGTCCTTTTGGTTGTGACGCAACTTGGTGGTAAATATACCTTCAAAGAAGCTTATACTTCATCATTATCATAACAGCCCATTAATGTCCCACTGAAGGGACGGGTCTCCTTCAGTGACGGAGGAGTACTTGGCCTACTTATACCACGTTGGCCAAACGGATTGGTATAGGGTTTAATTTCAAGATTTCCTTCTTTTTATTACGCAAAGATAATATTCACGGATAGTCCCTTAGTCGGGTTTTACGACCCTCACGGGATGAGATGGGGTGGTGACACACTGTATTTTTACTCCGTCACCACACGGAGAAACTTATACTCAAAAGTATTCAAATTTACCATTGAGGTTTCATTTCATAATCCAATTAATATGCTCTCTCTTTGTGTTGTGACGGAGTAAGAATACGCGGTATCGCTATTCCTACTTATGCGTGGATGTCGTAAAGACCAACTAGGAAAAAGAACACAAGAAACTTAAAGATAAAATCTAGAACTTAACATATAGAACATCACTACTGATGTCATCCTGTAGGGTATTGGTTCCTTGTACTACGCTACGTTTTGTACGGCTAATACCCGAACAGTCTGGAACTAGTTCTAGCCGGAATGATATCGGATAGCCCTTGTTTTATTCAACAGTGAATGGCTGGAACTAGTTGTAGCCGGCATGATGAAAGCTAGACCTAGTTTTACCCGAAAACAATAGGCTAGTACTAGTTTTAACCAAGAGTATGTGGCTACACCTAGTTCTAACCGGCTAAAACTAGGTGCAGCCTCGCTTCGGGTTTTAGCCGTAACAGATACAAATCAAATCAATCAACTAGCCTATTGCAGTCCACTGATGGACATAGGCCTCTCCTAACACGCGCCACAGAACTCGGTCCGGCATCCACTCCGACCCGGAGACCTATATGAGGTCGTCTGTCCACCTAGCTCTACCTCCTTCGTCCTTTATAGATACACTGATTAATAACACCTATGAGTTTCCATTTATTTAAATAATATCCAAATAAATTTTATGATCCCCTTTTTTTTATATTGTTCAAGATAATTATATTCGTAACAAAATTCTATTGAAATTCCAAATGATGAACCTACTTATTTGGTGTCCATTTAATTAATATAAGTGTTTTTATAATTGTTTGCGGTATAAAAGTTTAGAGGATCGTTTAAGCTATTCCACGAACAATCGGTGCTGGCTTACATATAACATAGAAAATTTTATTTAACTTGGTTTATTAAAACAAAAAAAAACATGGCCTAGCACCAGGCAAGAGGCCGTTCCGCTGTGGTCGATTAATCCACCTAGAAGCAGAATTATGAAAATGTTACTGGGCAATAGAAATACCAGCCTGTCTTCTAGGGTAGGCAACGGTTTACCTATGCTGTAGTCTTGCTTTCGTCCTAGAGAGGCGCTTAATTCTTAGCCTCGTCTACCATCAAAAAAAGAAAAAAATGTTTTACGTAGTTACGAGTATCTGATCTGAAAATTAATTAAACGTTACCTTTATTACACAATAATAATAAAACTTACAACGTTACATTACTTTATTGATAATTTACTTATTCATAGTCGGACAAATATTTAATATGAGTTACGATATTATTGTGAAATGGCCCTCATTATAAAATAAATGGGATTACGTCATAATGCTTTATGGGGTCACGTAGTCGAAATAACAAACCTTTCCTTTTTATTACGGTTTACATTTTGTTGTTACTTTTGTAAAACCTGAGTGTTAATGTTTAGCTTCTAATGTATGGTAAATACTAGCAAATGAATATTATTTTATGATTATAATAATCATAAAAAAAATTAATTTTTACATTAAAGACTTTTCAAGTAAGTTCTTCAAAAATCAAACCAAATCATTTTACTAAGTCTAGAGTACTATGAAAAATAAAAGTAAAAAAAATAAGTCTGTCAGTAATAATACATTCTAAATCATGTATGACTATCTCGACTTTCAGTTCCAGGCCAGGTCT
The DNA here is from genome assembly GCA_905475405.1 of Schrankia costaestrigalis. Classification (NCBI taxonomy): domain Eukaryota; kingdom Metazoa; phylum Arthropoda; class Insecta; order Lepidoptera; family Erebidae; genus Schrankia; species Schrankia costaestrigalis. The sequence continues at coordinate 17,408,087 of FR997825.1, read as the reverse complement.
TTAATTTTGTTGATTATTATATAAACTAAAAAGTTAAAGAAAATATATTCCTATAAACTATGTATTTTTAGAAGCATAATAATGTATATTAATAAAGAGACCGTAGGGCATTCGTGCAAGTAATTTTCGACGAAATTTTTATGAAATCTCAAAAAATTTACCATGGTCGAGATTCCTAAATATACGGACAAAAATCCTAAAATAACTGTCGGAAAATTTTGAAGTAAAAACATTACATATTTTTCATGTGAATTTAAATAGATGTTAATAAGTATAAACATGAGACTAATTATTAATATTACGCGCATATATGACTCGCTTAATGAATGTAGACGAGGCCCAATCTGTTTGCTAGGATCGTACGCGCATATAAAATATGACTCGCTTAATGAATGTAACGAGGCCCAACCTGTTTGCCAGGATCGTGACAAGTAGTGTTCTGTCGTCTCTGTCTACCATCGACGGGATAAGGCGTGAGTTTATGTATGTATGTACGTACTAATTACTTGTTTTATTTTCAACAGTACTACACTTCGGCTAACCAGATTGGCCAGGAGGAGACCGCTTTACACGCTAGTTTCACGCAAGTTTGATCCTCGGCCCGGGAGGGTGCCACTCTTCGGCGGCAGTCTCACTCCCGGCAAATGTCTAGCAGCATGGACCTATACCAGCTGTAGGCTTCAACACTAACTTCAACAACCGCAAAGGGTAATGAACAATGTCATTAAAATTTTTCTGCAATTAGGTGGTCAACATCGAGAAGGCTATGGTAAAACCCCTCGGGTTATCGATAAGACTATGCATGTAAATATTTAGATGAAAATTAAAAAAAAAAAGTATCTTATGATATATCAAAGTCTGCTTTATTTTACTTATTTAAAAAAATATAATACTAATTTCATATTAAAATATTTAGCTTGTTTGTTATCATCTAGGAGATATAAGATTTGTATGAAACATACAAATAGAGCAAAATCAATTGTTTTTCTTTAGAAAAAAAATCATCTGCTTCTTTCCACAACAAAAAAAAATTAAAACATTGATTTTCTAAGAAGCCTGACGTATTTTACTAAGTAGATGAATATCAGGGTCTTATAATTACGTGTTTAGTAAGTAAAACTTTTTGAAATTGGGTGACATAAATGAAAATCCTCTAATTCTAAAAGTTATACCAGGTAGTTAGATAAACGTTAATTATGGCTAAGTTACCGCAGTCGAGGTACAGCGGTGTCCCTACCCGTTGTAATTAACGGGACCATTTGACTGCAGAACGTACTAAATATTCCCCTCCCCTTCATTTAACTAACGATACTTTTAACCCGACGTCATTATACGTTCACTAAAACCGCTGTGCCGAAATTAAAAATTTAAACATCAAAAATCTAACTATGTAAAAATTTCAAACTATATTGGCATATTATAAAAGACAGACAGGTTTTAAGAAGTAAAGAATTGATAAATCTAACTTGCATATTTATTAAACTGACAAATACCGGATTATCTCGTGGCATACTACAGGTCAGGTTAATTTTAACGACAAACATAGATATTAATGGACCCCAGGGATGTTCTGCATTCTACATGTGACATCAGTCATATTAGAGCACAATAATGTACATCCCTGCCATTCTTACATAATTAATACACGAACATTAGTTAGATATTCTGCTATATTAATTACTCGGTGATACAAACCGAACATTGCTGATCTTATACCGATGTTTGCGGTATAAGATTTGCCAGTAGTATAAATACAATTGGGTCTTTAAAGATGATTATTTAATGTATTATCTTTTTTTTTATTTCATTAAGCAAATGATTTATTATGATTCATGTAAATATTATTATGCTTGCACAGAACAAATATTTACGTTAGCATTATAGAACATTTCGGTTATTAAAATGACTTTATTTGCATAGTTAAAATGTGCAAAACAAGATACACAGCTTGGTTTGGAACTAAAAGATTTAAAGCATTCATTTAAGACTTTCTTAACAGTAATATTAGGTTTTTATTCTTGCAAGCAGTAGTATGTTTAAGAATTCAATCGGTCATCAATGTCTATAGTTTATTTGGTGTTACTATCATCTTTAAGCCCATTGGTAGATTAAGTACATTACTTTTAGATTACGATTCAGATTACATACATGGTGGTTTAACGTATAACCCGAGCACATTATCTCGAGACCTGGCGTCGATGACGTCACCTCGCGTCGGACGTATCACTGATGCGCCCGTGGCGAGCGCGGGGGTTGAAAGGAGAACGGGACGCGATGTTCGCATTCCAGCGAGTGTCTCTAGATAATGTGACTGTGTTTTATAATATATATTATGTATCTAATAATTAAGTCACACCGAGGTAATTATAAAAATAAGGATTAATTTTTTGTGTGATAATGTTATCATTAGTTAGGGGATTTAGATGAATCAATGTGAAATCAATCAATCTGCTGAATTTAATGTGTAAACGTAGGATATAATTATACTTATATTTGATCTCATACATTAGGTTGGGGAAAAAGTCTTTTCGTATTTTTGTATGAAAAGTCAAGACATTTTTTTCAAAGTTTATTTACATTTATTTACAATATATATGTACCGTTTTGTTGAACAACTTTCTGCCATTTTGTGGGCAGAGACATTATCCCGTAACTGTAGAAACTTTGGGACTTCTGATCAAAAAAACGGGACAAATAGTTTTGGCAGTCCTCTCTTGACTTAACCTTACAGAACCTAAAGAATTCTGAAGAGACCGAAACAGGTGAAAATCTGAAGGCGCAAGGTCAGGGCTATATGGTGGATGCACTAGGACCTCCCAGTCGAACTCTCTTAATTTTTGCTGAGTGGCTAAAGATGTGTGTGGTCTAGCGTTATCGTGATGAAAGACCACACCCTTCCTGTTGATCAATTCCGGCCGTTTTCTCTCGACTGCTTCCTTTAATCTCATCAGTTGCTGGCAGTAAAGATCAGAATCGATGGTTTTGCCGGGCGGTAAAAGCTCATAATGAACAATGCCCTTCCAATCCCACCATACACACAGCATCACCTTATTTCGTGTTAGGCCAGGTTTGGCCACAGTCTGTGAAGCCTGGCCAACTTTCGACCACGACCTTTTTCGCACGTTCTTATCGTACGTGATCCACTTTTCATCGCCAGTTATCAATCTCTTCAAAAACGGCTCGGTTTCATTACGTCTCAATAATGAATCGCAAATGAGTACACGGTTCATTAAGTTTCTTTGAGTGAGCTCGTGTGGCACCCAAATATCGAGCTTTTTTGTATAACCAGCTTTCTTCAAATGGGTCAAAACTGTTTTGTGGTCAATTCCCAGTTCTTCAGCTACATCGTAACTACTAATATGCCGATCTTGCTCCACTCTTTCAAAAATGGCGTCCATTTTATTCGTAACAGGGCGACCAGAGCGAGGTGCATCTTTAACATCAAAATTTCCGGACTGAAAACGTTTGAACCAAATTTGTGCTACTCTTACTGACACTGCATCAGGTCCATAAACATCACAAATTTTTTTCACTGCTTGAGTTGCATTTTTGCCTTTTTTATAATAAAATTTTAAAATGTATCGAATTTCTTCATTAGATTCACTCATTTTTACGGAGAGAAAAACAAATGAAAAATAGCGGGAAACAACTTTTTTTTATTTTTTTCTTTTCTTTATAATGTAACCTTTTTAATGTTACCAAAACCAGCCAGGCACAAGTAGTACAGTCAAAGAAATTTTATAATAAGTTTATACCTACGTTATGCGAAAAGACTTTTTCCCCGACCTATTACATTATTATGTTTTAGTATTAAAAATAGATTAAGTATGTTAGAGAAATATTCACTTTGTCAAAGTATTTGTTATAATAATCTTTTTTTTTTATTTACGATAAGAATATGTTTCCGATAACGTTCTACATTCTGATAATATTAAAAATACTAGTCACTGTCCCTATATTTCAATTTTTTCTTTTAAATTCTTGTTTATTACTATAAATCTATGTGTGTATAATATACATAAATATTTTCTTTGACAAACCCTTATTACGTTTTAAAAAATGTTATTAAATGTTATTAATTATAAATGTTAGGATAATTAACGCCAAAGGCATTGTAAGAAATCATATCAATCATATTAAAGGACATTTCATGGTTCAACGCCCTGGCTGTCTTCAATTCTTCTTTAACTAGTCAGGCATTATTTATTTAAACATAGCTTTTTAAATTACTTACGCTTCCGTCCTAAAGCTATTTTAATAATTTAGTAATACAGTTAGTTAAATACATAGTTACTTGTACTCTTTTACTTTAATTTTATAATAAAAACAGTTAATGTTAATTTCACATCATAAAAAGAGCATAATTATTTTTTAAAGGTAAACAACATAATCGTAGCTATTAATTGTAAAGCAAATTAAATAAAATGTGCGGTTACATTCGTCCGTCAGTGAAAGGCTGAACTCTACTCCCGACTCGGTGTAAAACGTTTTTAATTGCAAAATAAATTGAAAAAGATTCACCATTTTCAGCTAACAGTGGTCGTTTTCATCATAATAAAGCAGTTTAAATGTCGCTAAATCAGCTTCGACCAATCCTTTAAACGCTGTAATTGCCATATTATGTTCCTTAATTTATATTAAGCTGATTTGATAGATTTTTGCATCCCAACGACTAACATTCTAATCCTAGTTAAATTTATTATACATAGATATACGTATTTTTATGTATATGTACGTTTTGTATACAGGGTATATAATGCGTGCATGTATTATAATGTCTGTATTGGCTATAGTCCAACTAGGTTTCGATATAATCAGTATTGCGTGAAATAATTCATACAATTCTATTCGTTGTGTTCCGAAAACCTAATGTTAGCAAAACCTTTGTTAGTAACGCGATATTGTGGATCCATTCACCATCTGTCGAAAAATAGCCAGGACAAAAAGGCATATTTCCCTATGTATGAAAGAGACGGAAAATAGAAATGTTTTACTCTTCTGAAGCTAACGATTAGCAGTTTTATTGAAGCGATATATACCCTGTATGTTTTATTGTACCCATATGTATATGTAGTTTTTCAAACGACTGATTTACATAATCTTTCATTGAATGTAGTATAGGTTTAAGACATATTTTAATATGTTAATCGTTAATGTAATCAAATGTCTAAAGTTAAATTGTACTTCTGGCAAAAAATACATGACAATGTAACAAATAGATTATATCTATTCAAACTGAGGATGACCTCATAGAGACATGTCGGAAATAATTAACTATTCTTAATTTTATAATTGTTACTTTCTGATAAATATAATTATTTAATTATAATTTTCTCTATGCAGTCAGACCACAGCTAGCCTCTTGGAAACTATGAACTAATGTAATTTCGATGACATATTATTACTAACATAGTATTGCCGTAACTATTCGTATGTGATGACTATCTAACATAAATGTTTGTTATAATAAACGATAATAAAGTACATCAGTAAAGCAAATTGTATTTTAATTGACAACCTTGTTAGTGAACCTGGAGTGCTACAACAAAGACTTTGGGTTCGATCCCCACATAAATCAAATACAATAATTGTTAATTAACGTTATGTATTTGACTTACTGCCATCATGTCATACACTTCCTAAGGTTATTTTAAGTATATGCAAAAAGACTTCTCCTCCGTGTGGTGACGGATTAAGAATACAGTGTGTGTCGCCACCCCATCTCATCTTATGGGTGTCGTAAAACCGACTAAGGGTCTGTCCGTGAATATTATCTTTACGTAGGTAATAAAAAGAAGGAAACCTTGAAATTAAACCCTATACCAATCCGTTTGGCCCAGCGTGGTATTAGTGGTCCAAGTATCCTTTCCTCATTGAAGGAGGCCCGTCCCTGCAGTGGGACATTAATGGGTTGTTATGATGCAAAAAGACGATATTTCTATTCTACTCTGCTTATGATAAGGATTCTTCTTAAAGGAGAGAACGCTCGTCACGTCATAGTACAAGTTGTGACTTCTTCGCTGACCTTGGGAATAAGCAAGAGAGAAGTAAGTATCATAGATGACGAAGGGTCGAAAAGGGGAATTCAGTCATACTTACAAACAAAATCAAATATAAGTTCATCCTGGACATAGGCCAAGTGCAGCCAGTAGACGTTCATTGGCTGATTATAATGATGATGAATAATATATAAAATTTAATATCTTCTATCTAGAGTAGGTAGCGACTTGGCTGTGCTCTGCTATTACTGACTTCCATATTATTATGTGTCATTAGGAACTTACATTCAAGCAGGTCCGTTTCCTTATCTGTATATGCAATATGTATGTATTAACAAACAAAAAAAAGTATTTAAGTATGTTTTTTTTTTATGATTTTGAAGAGAGTTTATTTATGAATTTTCAGATTTTTGATAGATTTTTGATTTGATGGAATTCGTAAGCGCTGATTTCGTTCCACGGGTTTCCGTTAAAAAAAAGTCAAAAATATACAAAATTTATTCGAAGAATGCTTAAAGGCCTGTTACAGCTTACATCATATAATAATAATATAGGTTACTCTCCTACAAAATCAATATCCGCTGAAAAGAAAACTGTTACTTTTTTATCCAAAACACCACGTGGACGAAGCCGCTAGCAGAAGCTAGTCCTTCATATCTAAATTTATCACTGTGGTTATAATTGATATGAAATAACAAACGTCAACCAATCGCCAAAATACCAAACGCTTGACGGAACAAGAATGGAATGGCTATTTAAATTTAACGCAGACAAAATTGCCGTCCTCGTACAACTGTAACTGTAGAGCTAGTACCAGTTAATATTAAACGAGAACCATGCAATACTACAATAGATAACTTATCGAAAATATGACCAAGAGATATCTGTATCATAATCTCATGGGGATATTACTGACAGAGCTATGGTAAGTTATTAGAGAACCATCACTTCCCAAGGGAATCGTAAAAGTCAACTGAGGAAGAAGCTATGCACACAATTTTACTACTAGTGAAGGAAAACTTGAAAGAAAACTCCTTATTGATCTGTTCCGTTTTTCTAGTGTAGCAACATTTGCCTAGATCAATGTAAGAATTTTATGACTAGAGAAGGAATTCATTCTACAGTCCTAAATAGTCAATATTATATGGCCAATGCCGTAGTGGCTAACATGCCTGCCACGAAGGGGGCCATGAGTAGAAGTCAAATATATTTTGTGTCCACGGCTGTTTGCTGTTGTAATCTGCTAATGTAACTTTTTAATTCGTGGACTTCAGAGATTTCTGAATAAAAAAATACAATCGAATTGAGAACCTCCTCCTTTTTTTGAAGTCGGTTTAAAAATGGCTTAATGTAAACTCCTAAAGAATACTATTTTTTCGGTAATGAGCATTAAAATAAAGCTCTCTCTCTCTCTCACTCTCCTTTTAATCCCTAGCTTGCGGTCATTTAGACGTTGAACAAGATTATAGGTAACCTGAGTACATGAACTGAAATAACTTTGAAAGTCTTTTACATCTTTTATGTAAAAATAAAAGTAACTGCTTAAGTAATAAAACTAATTATTATATATCTATTCACGGCTTTTAAAAGAGTCTAGATGAATAGAAAAACTTTTGAAAATTAAAATTGTATAGATACTGATTGAAATAATGTAGTCTTGGGTCATTGGCTTAGCGACCTGTCAAAGTGTTGAGTTCCTTTCAAAACTAAGCATTCAAAAGAATACATATCATTATATATAAGTATATTTACATTTTTAAATCACTTTAACAGCACAGCATTATTAATTCTATGGCATTTTGTCCCAAAGAAATCATCGTTCGTGTATACGCAATAGGTAGTATAGTCTGATAAGTTTACTCGTCAATCTTAACTTGGTTAACAATAACGCATTAGGATAGCCTACATAATCCTGTATGTATATAACTGAACACACAGCAAGCAGTGGCCACGCTGTTATCACGTGACGCTCGGCGAAGCATTATAAACTGATAACGGTATTAGTACCCTGTTATGTTCTCTGTGGGTACCACTCTTTTATGTGAGGTTTAATATTGTTGTATGAAGGGAATGTACTAAATGAACGGTCGTTTAAGAAGTTAGTAGTTGTGCACGTGGTTTCATCCGCAATAATTAGAGCCCTCAAAAACATTTAACAATGTTTTAAAATATCTTGTAGATGTTACGGGTAATGCTAGAAGGTGGAGTAAACCTAGATTTAGCCGGGTTAACTTAGTATTACCCAAGCTTCTTGGGTACATTCCGAATAATTACCACCTCATCTTCATAGACACAACATGTCTAGACTCTAGACAAGTATAGTCGAGTGTCTACTTGACTTAAATTTCATCAGTAAATAAACGATCAACCAATTAACTAAATCTACGCATTGATAAAACATTAAACAATGGACGTCTAAAGTCAAGATATTCATATGTTTTTCGCCGAGGAATTTGTAGCAACAGTCTTGTGCATTCCATTGCAACGTACAAAACCGCTTAACCAACGAAACGCAATTATCACATTTAAAAGAAAGAGTATAATTTGCTTCAGCATAGTATTTGCTCATTACTTTAGTATATTATTTACCCACATTATCTCACGTAATTCTTTAGTATAATGATGTTTAGTATAATGTATGCGGTATCGGTACCTTAGTAAATGTTTTCTTGTCTAGAACTGCTATATTTAGTATACTAAATATTACATTATTATAATATTAATATTATAATAATGTTTAACCCTGTTAAACCCTGTACCAATCCGTTTGGCCAGCGAGGTATTAGTAGGCCAAGTTTCCCTCCGTCACTGCAGTGGGACATTAATGGGCTATTATGATAAAAACAAGAAGATTAAAATAAAAAGACTTTAAAAATCCTTTAAAACCTTAATGGTCAGGCGGTCAGCATACCTTATGAGGTATTTTTTCACTTTGCGGCTTCTAGTATATAGTCGCCATACTACCCAGCGTACTTATGCTTTCTTTATTCATAAGCGTTCCGTCAATCGTTCGAACATTCCATTTGAAGCACAGGAGACCGTGTAGTAAAGCTGTATAGACACAAGAATTCTAATCATTTAGGGGCTTTTACTCAAATGTTATCGAGAAGCGACCGCCCCAGCTTCACAAGGATACAATACTATGCATGTATTTATGATGATGTCCCGCTACATGCTGCCCTCAAGACCTATGGGCTGCTACAGACAATGCAGTTGCTGTGGCCGAATTCTGGGCCGGTACTGTCTGAGTTTTTTTGCCAATCGACACGAAGAAGAAGAATACTATGCATATGGTTATATTACATAAACTTTCCTCTATCTATTATAAAACGTTCTCTATATCCTTTTCGTAACTTATTATAAATAACGTATAGTTATTAATAAATAAAGTATAGTTATTAATAATAAGTTATATTGAAACACGAAAGTTTTAAAGTCAATATCGGTTTCGTAGTTTTAAAGATTTAAGCATATAAAGGCGCGTCCCTTTGTTTGTCCGTACATACAGCGACAGCGACTTTATTTTATACTATGTAGTGATTTATAAGACTGTACCTTATAAGTTACTATATCTGTATAGGATTACCTCTTTGAAGTACCAATATGCAGCGCACATAGCAAAAAGAATAAACGTTGAGTCACAAAGACAATGGGGACTAGAATAAGCAGATTGGCTTGGAAAACAACTTCATTAAATTGGTATAAGTATTATATAAAGAGGCATATTATTATGTTATACTAAAATCTCACTTTTCTACTACTAATTTTCTTAGTATACTAAATATCAATCATTACTTTAAGAACCGTTCACTTTTGTTCCTTTTAATCCAATTATGTTAACACAAATAAACCTTTAATATTAAAAAAACCAATTACATACTTAATACAAAAAAGCCTTTTTAAGAAAACTTTTATTTTCAATATAACTTATTCATAGGATGATTCGACCTCAACGTTCTATTACCTACAACAGAGTTTATTTTGTTCATAATTATAACTTTTAATTACTTTACCTGAAGGCAGCAGCTGTGATACAGAAATACATACTTTATTGTTTACAAACGGTGCACACTGCTCGTGTATTTATTAAAAAGCTTCTATTTTTCTATGTTTTCCTTATTCTAACTTACGGCGCTTGTACACGCTAAGAAAATTTGCCGTGTCTACGCCAGACAAGACAAATCTTCGTGTAGACGTCAAGAATTTTGTCTTTTTCGTACACGAAAACTTTTCTTGTCTTCCGCAGACAAGACAATTCGGAACGTGTACACGCCAGGATTTTTTTGTACAGTCGTCAGACGGGCGTAGGGCGCGCAAGTAATAACAAGTGTGATAATCAGTGTGAGTTTCCTTTAATAAAAATGTTAACTAGAAAGCAAACAAGTATGATACCCTACTACACCGCTCCCCGCCCCTCCGCAACAACGTTCGCCGTGTCTTGTCTTGCGCAGACAAGAAAATTTTCTTATGCATCGCCGGCGCTGTGTACACAGGTCGTGCTTAGAAACGACACGAATTCTTGCGTAGGCCCGGCGATTTTTCTTACCGTGTACAAGCGCCGTTAGTGTAGCTTTTCTATTATACATTATATCTTGACAACAAAAGTCATCTTACTCTTTTAGCGACTTACATCATTCGAATTAGAAAAAGATCTCCTTGTCAATGCTCTGTTTCAGTTTCAGTTTGTTTATTTCTCAATAAGTCAATACAATGTTACAAAATAACAACTTAATGACGTCAATTTAAATCTACTTATTCTAAGTTTACATAATTAAAGTTTTTCAAACTTTACCACCACTTCCTAGGCGCTAGTAGAAAAGAAGCGGCATAACAAACTCTATAGCAGCATTTTCTAGACGTCGATTTATAATCTAGCAATAATAAATTAATTATGAATTATTTATTTAATATTGTAACTGTAATAAGGTGCTGCAACCCTTGTATACCACATAAAAACTAAAGTCTATACTAAGGGATTAATATAGATTTATAATATCTTAAACTAAAAAGAATATGGGTGTCGGTGATCAGTTACCATCAGGTGACCTGCTGGCTCGTTTGCCTCCCCTTATATACATAAAAAAAACATCGTACATAAAAGTGAGAGCACCAAATCACATTTATTAACAGTTTTCTAGTAATAAAAACGTCGCATAACTAAGTGACCCCTTAGATAAATAACACGTGTACCAAAATGAAAACTTCTTAATGTCAGGGTCGAATAGTCACCCCAAATAGCCACCCTCTCCTTTTGTCAATTAATAATCTTTAAACTAAAAGAAAATATAAGTTTCCCTTGGAAAATACTTAAATCATTATGCTATTTCTTTTTCAGAATTCGGAAATTTATTTTTGATAAATCTACATAACTAGCTCAATTATACAATTATCAATTTTTACATCTGTGTTCAGTTCAAATCTGTCAGTTATAGTTCCTGCTATGCTATGAACAATTCTGTCAGCCTAAGGGCTTATATCGACTATCGTAACGTTTAGAAGCCTCGATATGAATTTTTAAATCTATCTTACGGCTATTGCACATTTAATTAAATTAATGGATGCGTTCTAAAAAGCAATAAACTAAAACGACTTCAAACAATCTATGAAATACTATACAAAGGAATATTTATTTTCATTGAAGGATTATATTTTTGACTTCGAAAAAAGGAGGAGGTTATCAATTCAATTGCATTTTTTTTTGTGTTTGTTACCTGATATCTCGAAAACGGCTAGACCGAATTGATTTTTTTGTTTGACAGGGTATACATCCCATTTCGTCTCATTGTCAGATGATATAAATTTCAGACGGGATCCTACAGAAATCAAGGGCAGCTTTTTAAAATTGTAAGGACACATCGTAGAACTGGTTTGATGATGGAGACTATAGAGAGTTTAAGGGAACTCCTCAATGGTATATAGCAGCTACCTACCAGCCTTGTATTTGGGCTTATTTTATTCGAATTGATAAAAAACTTTACACCAACATGTGGTATGGCGTAAGAATGAAGTCCTCCTTATTTGAAATGAAAATAAAATTTAATAATTCATTCTAAGAAATCTTTAAATTTCCACGTCAATTATAAACTATAATTGAAAATAGTTTGTGACGTTGCGTTACGTTTACTTTATGAATTCCAAAAAAATATTTACACACTGTACATGTACAGTACTGTCTCTGCTGATCAACCAACAAATCACGGTTCAACAAAATACTCTTTTATTTTTTACGCAAATATTTTACTTTTCAATTGCTGGTACACACGATTATTAATTAAACTGTAAGTAAACACCCGTCAATGTAACTTGTGCTTAAATCTTTTTTCGTCATCTCCGGGATAGCAAGAAACGAACCAAGGCAACTAGAGACCGTTTTTTCCTCGAAATATCATAAATCAGATGGCAGCAGATGGTGTTGACCTATACCATTATTGCCATGTTTCTACCTAAGAATTATTATCGTCCCAAGTTTGGGGACGTCGTCGTTTTCAAATAATAATTCTTCCGAATTTCAACGTTAGATCAAAACTTTGAGGAAATTGTGAGTCATAATTAAAGAAATTTAAGTTTAATATTGCTCTAGGCTTATTCTCCCTGTTGAAATGTTCTATATTTTTTTCTTAAGAAAGGTTTTTATGTTTTGTGTCTTTACGTTAAAATATCTTTATCGTTTGTTATATTTATATTGTGTTGTATTTATAACCACTATTATAAAATACTATTTAATTAAGTAGTTAAGTAATTCACTATTCTTTATAAAACAATAGTAAATAAATAAATAATCTGTAGAATGAAATTAAAGTGTTAAATTAGAAGATCAATTTAAATATTATATAAACGGGATATTAACGCGCATTTAATTTACCTTTATTTTACTTGACGTTTCGGCACAGGTTGCACTGGCCGTGGTCGCAAGCTGACATCCTGTAGGTAGCTTGCGACCACGGCCAGTGCAACCTGTGCCGAAACGTCAAGTAAAATAAAGGTAAATTAAATGCGCGTTAATATCCCGTTTATATAATATTTATAATAATGAAACGCGATAGTTTAAAAGTTACAAGATCAATTTAAGATTTGATCTTTTTAATAATGCCCCATTAAAGGGTTTACTAAAACCAAGATACAACCTCATCTCGCCCCCCCCCCCCCCCCCCCCGTGCTGACATGGTATAGGAAGGCTCAGTTGCCTTATATCGCTGGAATGAATTGATTGTATTCTATTATAATAATATTGTATTATAATATGTAGTACAGCTTACGATTGTTAACTCCAACAATATTATTTATAAAGAAGTAATAATCGGTTTCAAGTAGGTACACCGTTTTATTACAGCTATATATTTTTTCAACCGACTTCAAAAAACGGAGGAGGTTCTCAATTCGGTTGTATTTTTTTTTTGTGTTTGTTACCTGATTTCTCGAAAACGGCTAGACCGATTTGAAATTTTTTTTTTGTTCGTATGGGTATGCTTCCCATTTGGTCCCATTGTCACCAGATCTGGATCTGGATGACGGGATTCCAGAGAAATCGAGGGCATCTCTTGAAAATTGTAGGAACGCATTGTGTAAAATCTTGTCATACATGTGCATCTCTGACGTCACTACCAAATAGTCAAGAGTTAGAACTGGTCAGATCCTGGAGACCACAGAGAGTCGAGGGAACACCTCAATGGCATATAGCAGCTACCTTGTGTTTGGGCTTATTTTAATTGTGTTGATGAAAACTTTACAAAACTTAACACAAACATGATCTGATGATGAAGAAGATTGAGGGTCGAGGCAACTCCTCAACGGTATATAGCAGCTACCTAGTGTTTGGGCTTATTTTATTCGTATTGATGAAAACTGTACACAACTTTACACAAACATGATCTCATGATGAAGAAGACTGAGGGTCGAGGGAACTCCTCAACGGTATATAGCAGCTACCTTGTGTTTGGGCTTATTTTATTCGTATTGATGAAAACTTTACACAAACATGATCTGATGATAAGGAAGATTGAGGGTCGAGGGAACTCCTCAACGGTATATAGCAGATACCTTGTGTTTGGGCTTGTTTTATTCGTATTTATAAAAACTTTACACAACTTTATAAAACATGATCTGATGATGAAGAAGATTGAGGGTCGAGGCAACTCCTCAACGGTATATAGCAGCTATCGAGTGTTTGGGCTTATTTTATTCGTATTGATGAAAACTTTACACAAACATGATCTGATGATAAGGAAGATTGAGGGTCGAGGGAACTCCTCAACGGTATATAGCAGATACCTTGTGTTTGGGCTTATTATAATTGTATTGATGAAAACTTTACACAAACATGATCTGATGATGGAGATGACAGAGACTAGAGGGAACTCCTCAACGGTATATAGCAGCTACCTTGTGTTTGGGCATATTATATTCGTATTGATGAAAACTTTACATAAAAGTGATTTGATGATGTAGATGACAGAGACTAGAGGGAACTCCTCAACGGTATAAAGCAGCTACCTTGTATTATTAGCTTATTTTATAATTGATAAAAACCTAACACTAACATTATGTATGTAAACGCAGGTATGGTTTAAGACTTGAATGAAGTTCTTATATAAAATTAAAATAGGAATTAATAACTGATTATAAATAGACAAACAAATTGTTGAATTGCATTTAATTTATTGATAATAATAATTATTATATTTATTTGATTTATTTTTATTTTCTTAATTTTTATTACCAATTAACCATGCCGAGACGGTGGCTACGCTTTTCAATGTTCTCCCTATTTAAATCTTTTTGCATGTAGGTCCTTTTTTGTAAAACTTGATTTATACGTGACGACCTCGGTGGCGCGACGGTAGCGCAAGCGGCTGCCGTGCAAGAGGTTGTGGGTTCGATCCCCACGCAAAACGACTCGACTCCAAAAATAACAATAATATTACATTATTTGTAATAATTTGATTATCTTTTAAAGAATCTACAAATAAATATATTTACAGACTCTTCAAGAAATATACTTAGCAATACTTTTACAATAATGAAAAGAACCTATTCTTTAGATTAAAATTAAGTGGAAAGAATGGCTGATTTATAATGTTGTAAAATCAAAATACAAGTAATTATTTATTACTTTTTAGTGCAATTTTTGTCTTTGAAGTCGGTTCTTTTTTTTTGTAAAAATTAATTTTTATTAAAACTTGTTAAAACGTTACTTGGTTTTAATAGGGGCTGTACTATTTGATGATCTCAGTCGTACCAAAGCTGCTATGCCGATATGCCGTCATGTCCCTCAATAAACGAATGAATCCAAACAACCATCATACATCAAAAATAAGGCAGCTAGTTTAATTTAAAAATCAATTTGTTATAAAGTAATAACTTTAAAGTTTAAAGCAAACATAGAATTGTTTAGATTCGATTTCAAATCCATCATGTAAGCAACATTGTCACTCCGGGAACTTCCAACGTTGAGTACACACTAACATCAAACCTCTCTCTTTTTACAATGCAATAGAAAGAGACAAATCCATTTTCCATTGTTTCGATTCAGTGTTAACGAGTAAAATAAAAGGTGGCAAGTTCAATCTCATCCCGATAGCGTTCCGTTGATAAAACTATTTTATTTTGAAATGAAAGTTTGCGTTTGAGTATTGGCGTAAATATTTTTCTTTTGTATTGAACTGATATTCATGAAGAATGATTCAATAAATATCGTTTTATCAAACCAATTGTACAAATAAAATTGATGTGGTATGCTACTGCTACATTATATTATTATGTATCTTGTACCCAATGCTATAGGGTATTTTACTCTATCTTTTAATTTTGTTTTAATGAAAAGGGAATCAGAAATAAGCTGGGTTTGATAGTAACTTTGTGTTAGCAATAAAAGACATTTCACATGTTACTATTACATTCATCCCAAGAACTTCAGAGTCCTTACGCAAAGACTTTGTATGACATCACAGTAACTGTGTTAAGGTTTTTCGATAACCGACGGGTGTTTTGACCACGATCTACCTAGATATTACAGTTTGCAATGTTCTAGTAATGCGAATTAAAAAGACGAGAACGAGACTATTTATGTAAAATGACTTCTACTTAGACAACTGAACAGCATGAAATATACAGTCTCTTATGCCCGATTTACACATCGATAAGTACAGTAGCGAGTTAAGTAGTAAGTTGGTGGTTAAGTTGATTTGAATAGATAGCCATCCTATTTTTTGGCGAGTTAAGTACGAAGTAGCCCTCTCTCGCGTTTCGCCAACTTAACTTGCCACAAAATAGGATGGAAATCTATTTAAATCAACTTATTCAACTACTTACTACTTAACTCGCTACTGTACTTGTCGATGTGTAAATCGGGCTTTATTATACTATCAACAACAACTAAGTAAAAAAACACTTTTACAAAAACACAATCATTTGTAACAAGATTCAATATTTGACATGGGCATAATATAACGGTTATTTCCGTGTAGTTTCCGGATTGCCGTCTGATTTCCGTACATAAACAGTCATAAGAATAGAAAATAAATGAAAGGATTATCGATATTATTATGTGAAGTCTCTGATACATGCGATTATTCGTAAAAGTAATATTTTGTCTTTGCATCGAACTGATTTCAGATACAATAATAATTTCTAGAAGTGTCTCTTACAAAGTGTCTATTCTGATGTTTCACCGATTGGGAATCAAAGTGAGGTAATGTTTTTTGAATCACTGGATTCCATGTCGCGGATAACTTAAAACCATATTCTCGATTGAAAGTCTTTTTGAAACATCAGATTAAGGACACTGTTAATAATGTTGTGTACGTAAATAAAAGGGTAGGAGATAAAACTTCTGCCTCAGAGACGGAAACATGACCTCGCTACTTCAGTCATCTCATGACCATGGGTGCTGCAATCTGGTTAAAACGTCGAGAGCCTCAAAGTAAAATTTTTAACCAAATATTTACCAAATAATAACAATTCTCTTCTCCGTGTGGTGATGGAGTAAGAATACAATATCTCACTACCCCATCTCATCCCATAGGTGTCGTAGAAACCGACTAAGGGACTATCTGTGAATATTATCTTTCGAAATAAAAAGAAGGAAAACTTGAAATAAAACCGTATACCAATCCGTCTGGCCAGCGGGGTATTAGTAGGCCAAGTATCCCTCCGTCATGGGAGGAGGCCCGTCCCTGCAGTGGGACATTAATGGGCTGTTATGATAAATAACAGTATCGTGTAATCAATAAAGTTGATATTTGCATTCGATCATTCTAAATACTGAAATGTTTATGACAGGTGAAATCATTCGTGCCAGTCAAATAGCCTGACAACCAGTGTTAGGTCATTTCAATCTCTATTGCACCGTATAGCGAAAATGACAAAACAATCTATTTTGTTATTAAACGTAAATAATTATTATTGTATTGTTTTAAGTTTTCGTGTAAAATTTATTCTGTTTTCGATGTGCCTTATCATAAAATTAATACGCACTTATTACTTAATAAAAAAAGAAGTACTTAGCCCTGTTACTGTGTAAATAATGCGCTTAATAAATAAAATGTCTAATACCTTAATTCCTTTGCTTATACAAAGCACTTAAGTACAAATCTCGAAAATATCTGCTAAACTATTTCAACTTCCAATAGCTAAGAATAAATGACAAAAGCTCTGAAAATGTGACCAAGTAACTTAAAATTTTAATTCGTACACCTAGTATATTTTTTTATACTTATAATTTTCTTTTATGTAGTCTACATTGACAACCGACAAAAAAAAGTCTTACGAGCTTTATGTGTAGTCAATTTATAAATAAAGGACAAAGAAAAAAAATAATGAGAAAAATATCCCACACTACAAGAAAACCATTCTTTCAATGTCACTGCAGCTATAAATAAGATGTTAATCAGAGAAGGAGCCATTTGGCCAATAACGAGACGAAG
This sequence comes from Schrankia costaestrigalis, assembly GCA_905475405.1. Classification (NCBI taxonomy): domain Eukaryota; kingdom Metazoa; phylum Arthropoda; class Insecta; order Lepidoptera; family Erebidae; genus Schrankia; species Schrankia costaestrigalis. The sequence continues at coordinate 17,390,167 of FR997825.1, read as the reverse complement.
ATGTGTTTTTATTCCGCTAGCTCAATCACTTTATCCTTTTGCGAGCTGAGACAGCGCTGTCATGGATAGATCCTTTTCTTGACGCAACAAAATAATAGCTTATGAAAGATATTTATTAAGATTCCGTTTCTGAAACCCGATTGTTAATACTCATCAATCTATATTGAGTGTGGATTGCTAATTGAGTACACTCAACGATGATTATTTTACCAATGAGAAACTATTTGGCTACGATGAGAGGTCGTTGAAATTATTATCTGTTATTGTGTAGGTAAGGAAGATTAACAGCCATTCTGCCACCCTTTAAAACCGTAGAGATTGTTAGAATATTACTGTTATATAACGTACCTTAAAGTCCGTAAAGACTATGAATTGTTTATTTACTTAATTACCAATAATTTATATATTATTATGTCACAAGGATATTAGGAAACCAGGGATTTCTCGAAATTCCGTTTCTACCTTAAAAGCAATGCTAATATTTTTGTTTGTAGGTAAAAAATACAAGAATTCCAACTTCTATAGGTTAACATAGGTTAGAACTGAGACCATAATGCACGAAGCGAGCGTGCCGCGCCCGCCAAAGTGCAAGGCATTTTCGACATTTACCGGGATATCATGATATACCTACCTAGTTTTTTCGTTAAATTTCCCTGCGACATATCTATATCTATACTTATAATAAAACTGTAGAGAGATCAATTCTGTACATTGAATATATGTTCAAAATTAATATTGGAGGATGAATGGTGATCAATACTAATGCCAAAAATGCAATCAATAAATTTTTTGTCTGTCTGTCTGTCTGTATGTGCACGCATGGGTCAAAAACTACTGAAGGCATTTTAACCAAACTTGGTACGATTGTAGTCCATACTCCCGGGCAGGTTATAGGCTGTATAACATAACGCTAAGACACATAGGAGCTGAGCAGTGACGAAAAATTTGAAGCAAGTCAGTTGACAAAAAGCGCGTTCTAGCTCTTATCATCGCATACGTTGATCATACGCCAAAATTATGTATTACAAAAATAATGGTCTTCAAAAGATGTACAAAAAAGTCCTGAATAGTATATATCTATCTTTTACATATTAGCCACAATAACGTGTTTAATCGTTAGGGTTTTCTTCAAAGTGTATTAAATACATAAATATATTGTAATTTGCATAGACATATCTTTTTCAAACTCCCATATTTCAAAAGTACACTTTAATATCTTATTCATAAAAAAATAAATTATAGAAATCGGTTGATAAACACACAAGATAAAGATGAAAGAAAATTTCCAAATGTCGCCGCGCCGGTATGAGTACGGCTGTACGGTTGATTTTTGTTTAACGTCCGAAACGGCCAACCGGTGCATCTATATAATTTCATTCACATTGACTCTTAATGCGAACGGACGTGGTTCTTATTGACTCTTTTTGGAATAAGCGCGCTTTAGATATTAAAATACATAGATACGTAGTTTTTAGGTATTAAGTTTAAAGTAGGTAATCTATCTATCTTCTATACTATAATAAAACTGTAGAGGTCGAAATGTCTGTTCTTTTCGAAAATTCAGATAAAAATTATCTATAAAATCTAGAAAAAAGTCAAAAAGCAACAACACTACACACTTACAATTTTTAGAATTAATGTCTATCTGTCTGTCTGTCTGTTTGTTACCGCACATCTTTAAAACGAATTAAAATATAATCTTAAGACCAATACATTGTATTGTAGCCTTTCTTATTAGGCTTAAACTGAGGTATGTTTCATCAAAATCGGATAAGTATTACTCGAGATATCGCTAGATCTCTTTATTAGAACAGTCCAATACAAATCAGGGGTCATGAAAAATGGATTTTGTTCAATGTTGAATGAATTTAAATTTCGTTTCTTTTGTTCACGAGATGGCGTTACCAGTAGTAATCGTAAAATAAATGAGTTTTTAAATAATCTATAACTATTTTATTATTAAGTGCTATTAATAAGTTATTCCTTTTAAATGTTAATAAAATTAACCATGAATCGTATGTGTAATATCAATTATTATAAGTCTTATTAAATTAAATCAATTATAAGTTTACTTGATTGTTATATTTTTGTGTTTTTCGTAATTGAAACAATTTAATTGAATATAAATTGTATTAGTAAGCTATTAATCTAAAGTAAAATTATTCTTTTGGTAAGTATTCATTTAGTTTAAACTGTAGTAGTTACTGGTCAGCGTAAAAGTATGCAACAGACTCCACCTGTTTTTATTAATGTAAATAAATACAAATACAAATAACCTTTATTAGTTAATCACAGATACAAAACATCTGACAAAAATAAATAGTCTTTTCCTGTATTGCTAATATTGGCGTACAAACTTCATTTTTTAAAGTTAAACTATACCTATAGGTACTTAATCATAAATATTAAATTGAATTAAAATAACATTCCTTTTCTCACAATCTTATTATAACTGCAATTATAACACACTTATATAACTATTTAATAATTAATAATATATGGGTATAATATAACAGACAACATAATAAGTAACACGTTTTTTCTTTATAAAATCATTTTACACATTATTGCTATTTGTCAACAATAAAAAAATACAAAACTGACAATAAAATATAGAAATACAATCACAAAACATTAAATTATTATTCAAAGTGTTTGTGTTTATTTTATTAAGTAATTCAAAAATAATGCACGCAGTTTATCTATAGATAATAATAATAATATAGTCGAGTCTAAGTTTAGTCAAATATTTTTTGCTAGATGGTAAAAAGGTGTGAGGTACAATAATTTATTTCAGCATTTTTTTTACTAAAGACAAATCCCACACTAGCCTTTAAAAATATCAATTTAACGGACACAAAGAACATCCAGACTAAGGACAATAGTTTGTGTATCACAATTGTCCTCCATGGGAATCGAACCCGCGACCTCATGCACGCCAGCCATGTAATGCGACCGCCGCGCCACCGAGGCAGGTAATTCTGCCGCACCATAACGTGGCGTGCAAATGTATTCATTCATAATTAAGTAGCGATTATCCGTGTGGTGACGGAGTAAGAATACAATATGTCACCTCCCCATCTCATCCCATGGGTGGCGTAAAACCGACTAAGGGACTATCGGTGAATATTATCTTCCAATCTATCCGTATATTATCAACCAATCCGACTGGCCAGCGTGGTATTAGTAGGCCAAGTATTCCTCCGTCACGGGAGGAGGCGCGTCCTTGCAGTTATGATGAAATAAGCGATGTCATTTATTTTAACTTACAAATTTGACAACAGATGGCATTGTGCCTGTGACGTCATTTTCAGTATCGCGGTGTTAAGATTTTCCTTGAAAGAATGACGTTCGCTCATGTCTTTCAGAATAAGTTTCGACGCAGTCTTCATAGATATTTTATTTACTATTTATTTACTTTGAAAAGGTTTTGGTTCGTTCGTTAATTTTACAATTCGTTTGTAATGTAGGTATATCTGTTCGTTATAAGGTTTTAAAAACGATTTTTCAGTATTAAATCGAATTGCGAAGTAAGTAACATCCGCCACGCGAACGAAGTCGCGGGCACAGCAGCTAGTATAAATCTAAAACTGACAGGGCATACACAGGGTTACGACATGTAACAGTAATAAACGTACTTATTTATTTTTTACTGTATTTTTAATATTGTCTGAACAATATTTTGAGCAGAATGTTTCGCAAGTCGGGTAAACATCTTACAGACGCATCGCGACAATCCGGGAAAACTAACGGGCGGCCTATGAATGCCCCTCTCGCATTATAAAGGCGCAGATGAAGGTTTGGAAGTTGGAAGGAAAAGATATACGTTTGAAGAAGACCTAAGGCAAAGAAGGGAACGTCATTTTCTATGTAGAGATAATAATGATTAATAATGAGCTACAAAATAACAGCTAGTCACTGTCAATATATCAGCTTGAAATCCCGTAACACCCATTAAAATTATTTTTAAATGTTATTATTACAATAACTCAATTAGTGTAACGACCTTAACACTATTATCTGTTTCAATTAATATCACAATAGAATCAAGCGGCTTCAACTCGTTGAGACAGTCTGCTCTAGAATTTCATAATTTATAGATACCTACAATGTCATATCAAATTATTATTGCTTTCATACAATCAGTTTTATTGAATAAGTATTTATTCTTTTGAAACATAATATATTTTATTCTAAGAAATTGAATTAATGTAATAATGTAATACAATATTTTAATTAAAAACCCACTTCATAGTTTGATACCCATTATGAACTGCAATGTCAATTAGTTGGATGTTTCACAGTTATTCCATTTTTGTTTTGAGTATATTTATAATATCCCAATTTTCATAGTAGGACGTGACGAAGGCGAACAGACACTTCATACTGTTGTATTCTCTTGCAACAACTCTGCACAACTTGAGTTTGATTCGTTAGTTGGTCTCTTGCAATATATCATTGCAAGAGACCAACTAACGAATCATATAATCAATACATAAAAAAAATAAAAAATACAATCTATAAAAGAAAGATAGTATTCTATACAATCCCAAATTAAACCAAAAGCTTTTCCTGTATCTATTATGTACATATTTACTCGTAGTAAAAAGAAATACACAAAACAAAAATAGATAAACTCCTATCGTTTCCGAAGCAGGTGCTACGTAAAATAATAATAACAGAGTCAACTGTAAACAACGGAAATGTTTTTGACTGTATAAAATTTTTGTATTATTCAAACCTACCTATCTGTAATCTAATTTAACTTTGTTACAATTTTAACGTCTCAAAATAAGCCCTTTAAAGGCTTAAAAGCGAGATTTTTAATCACTATTACTTAAGTTGAATTAAACCAACGAAAAGAGAAAAAGTTAAAACACTTAATTTTAATATTCAAGTATTTATATTACCGAAATATTAGTAGCGTTAAGTCTTTGGCTTAAAGGTGGTTTTTGACTTTGTAATTTAGTGAACAAGAAATTACATTTACTGTTTCAGCTGATTAATAAGTCTTTGACTGTGCATAGAACTGTACAAGGTAAACATATTTGGAGACTGCTGTTGGGGTTTATAAATTATGATGATAATCATGACGATCTGGTAGCCAACCACAAGCTCTTAGAGCAATATCGACACCAACAATTTATACTACGCTAACCCATAAAAGTGAACTTTACAGTAGACGCGTTTAAAGGGAAAAACGCGATAACTTTTATATTAATAAGGATATTGATTTGAAATTTTGTATGATTAATATTTGATTTATTTATAGTTATTTCATATTTATATTTTTCCTTCATTGTGTATATTTTTTTAATTTAGTGCAAGTTAGCCGTATATACCCCTAATTCCACAATATGATTTTACGCACTACACACGTCTAACTAGTAGTCAGCGTAGTGTATTACGGGCGGTCACAGTACTCAACAAGTGTGATTTTTATTGCTTTACATTGCTTACTCTAAAATATATTATGCATTCATTTAAACTTAAGCCTACATTTAAAAATGTCAAATATGCTGTCTATAAAGTCTTTATCACAGTTTTATGCGAGAAATAATATAAAACATACAGTCGCTAACTAGTGCATGGCCAATCGAAGAACGAAATTCGATCGGGCTACATTACGCTAAGTAACATTTAGCGTAGTGTTACACGAACTTTAAGCAAAGCGGCTAAAACTAACAAAATAATATAGTAAATTATATAAACCATATTTTATATACTTTAACATACAATATAATATTTAATAGCACATTAAACTTACCCCTTATAGCAGTATTAAGCGGAATCTCTACCTTTTTATCAACACTCCTCAATGAATATTTTACCTTTTTGGTAAATTACAATAAATATTTAGCTCGTTTTTGTCTCACAACTCAACTCAACTCAGTTAATATTTAGACCAACTTGTAACAATAGCTCTATTTATTAGCATTATACTAATAAAGTGTTTAAAACCGCGCACTTCCATCTTATAATGCGACAAGTGAAGTTAGCGTAAACTAAATCGAGCGATTCTAAAAATTACCTGTACTTAGCGTTGTATAAAATTTGTAACTTTGTTCTTTTTGTATATTACTTCATGATTTTTTAATACAAATAAAATAGCACATTTTAAGCACTTTAGCGTAAAAAATGTATTTTCCTAAAATTCGAGTTAGCGTCGATATTATTGTAATCTTACTTAGCCTTTTCGTACCACGAAGTGCTTAAAACACGCTTATAATAATATTGAAACAATATTGTTTTTTATTGAAACAATATAGCAATATTGAAACAATATTGTTTTAATATTATTATAAGCTTGTTTTAGCAATTCGTGGTACGAAAAGGCTAAGTAAGATTACAATAATATTGCTATAAGAGCTTGTGGTTGGCTCCCTGTATATTATATATTATTTTTCTTTGTTACCAGGTTTTAAACGGGAAAAAACCTTTTTAGAACCGTAACCGTAGTTAGAATTTTAACATAAATATAGAGAGTATAGTACAGTTAGAGTCATTCTGGTAGGCCAATTAAAAAAAATATATTATTATGATTAGAATATGGCGCTTAATTGTTCTTCACAATTATAAGTAAAAAGGCAAGTTAACACGATATTTTAGAATTATATTGTAAAACAAGCAACTCTTCCATCATTAAATGATTTAGATGTGTTAGTTAGACGCGAATGTCACCTAAATTAACTTATTCTTCGACGGACTCCCGAATCCCTCCCTGTAAATAAAGGTCTTTTATTAAGGTGACTTTCAATAGCAGAGATTCTTAGTAGCGTAGGTTATCAATGGGTTAAGCAATATTGATTGAGGATTACGATCGGATAGCATAAGCCTACCATAGTCCTCAAATTTTGATTCATATATTCCAAGTATGCTTTACATAATAAAACAACTCAAAAGAAAGAGTGTTGTGCACCAAGAAAATTAACAAATGCGAGATTTTCCCTAAGTACTAAAGTTATCTTTATGTACATTGTACAGTCAAGCAATAATATGTACACATTTTGCAATAATATGTACACACTAGCTTTTGCCCGCGGCTTCGCTCGCGTTAAAAAGTATTATTGTAAATTATGTTTAAAAAAAACCGGAACCCTTATGAGATCACTTTGTTGTCCGTCTGTCTGCCTGTATGTCAAAACCATTTTTCTAAAGAATGCGTGGAGTAGCTAAGTCGTAATGTCAGAATTTTGGCAAAATGATTCGTGACGTCATAGAATTTTTTAAGTTAACCAAAAAATAAACTATTAGACATAGTAGTTACAAAATTAAACATTTTATTATTTTACTTATTTATTAAAAAATGTTTCTGGCGCGTTGTGGTCGCCATACTAACCTAACCTAACCAACTGTTTCTGACTTTTGGCTTTTATTAAGCTATCTCAAACACTAACTTATTACATGGACCACGGGCCGTCGGCCATTATTAATAATGGCCGGTCAAAGTGATAAATTTATCACTTTGGCCATCGTTTTTGGGCATTATTAATAAAAGCCGGTCCTTATAAATAATGCCCAGTTAATCACGTTGCCCGTAACATATAGATTAAATTACGATTAATTTTGGTATTCTAATGTCTGAATAAATATTAAGATAGTTTAAAAAAATTTGACAATGTGTATATACAGGGTGGCTCATTCAAATGGGTCAGTATGGAAAAGTCTTAAACTATAAGTCATACGAAGATTTGTTCTTAGGAACCATGTCACCGATTTTGATAAAAAGAAAAACTGCATTCATACATTTGAAAAAGATACTCTACCCAGCTGGGGAATCGAACCCGGTTGTTTTGCAAAAATAAACTTATACTTTTTCTATTTAAATATCGATTCTGTAGATCTTAAGCAGTAAATATCTCTATGAAACATTATGTCTTAAATGAATAAAATTCATTTTTTTCACATACTTAAATTTATTATAGTAGGTGTTCGAAGTGGCCACCCTTTTGTTCAATACAATATTTAACACGTTTAGGTAACGATCTTCTTATTTCAATTTGTATCTTCATGCAGCCAGTCACACTGAAACGTTCCATTTTCAAATGAGGCTTAACTTAACACGTCTCTGTATCTACAATATCTACATACTTACTTTATGTGAGCTTTTCAATTGATTGTTAGTGTTTGATTAATAGAAGTAAGTAGTTGCATGATAAATATTACTGTAGATAACAAAACTTCCTTAAAAGTTTAATGCAATGCCACATGATTATGAAACACGGTGTATGTAACTAGTAGAGGGGTACAAACAACCGTAAGGACAATTTTACATGCCTGAACTTGTTGAATATTGTAATGGTGGTCACTTCGAACACCTACTATGATAAATTAAACTATGTGAAAACAATGCATTTTATTCATTTAAGAAATAATGTTTCATAGAGATATTTACTGCTTAAGACCTACAGAATCGAAATTTAAATAGAAAAAGTATAAGTTTATTTTTGCAAAACAACCGGGTTCGATTCCCCAGCTGGGTACCTACAGCATCTTTTTCAAATGTATGAATTTAGTTTTTCTTTTTATCAAAATTGGTGACATGGTTCTTAAGAACAAATCTTCGTATGACTTATAGTTTAAGACTTTCCCATACTGACCCTTTTGAATGAGCGACCCTTTTGAATGAGCCACCCTGTATAACATTATTAATTGTATGTACATTACAGAGCACATAGCGCGGAGAACCGACAGTTGTTGGGGAAGAAAGGTTCTGGAATGACCGCGTACCGGAAAGCGCAGGGTGGGAAGACCTCTCACACGGTGGACCGACGACCTAGTTAGGACAGCGGGAAGCCTATGGATGAGAGAGGCACAGGACCGCTTAAGGTGGCAATACTTGGAGGAGGCCTATGTCCAGCAGTGAACGTCGATTGGCTGATATGATGATGATATATATTATTATTGCTCGTGACTGTACATCGATCCGCAATTTTATAAACGAATTCTCTAAATATTATAACCGTTATAATAAAAAAAAATGTTCTCATGCATTCACACAACTGCTCTTGCATTCAATTGTACTAACCAAACAAACTAAGGATTGTACAAGGAATTACAAATATTTACCGTATACTATTCATTAACAAATATTTTGCTAAGTATAACATAATAAAGTGTGTAGACCAAAATACCTCCCTGGATAAAAACCTCGCCTGACATTAAAAAGTCTTTAACCTGAGATATTTTTAAAAAAAAAATCATTCACAAAATGTATCAAATAAAATAATTTTCATGTATTATTCGTGAAAATGGAAGTAATTCGTGCAAATGGCTTACTAAAGATCATAGATAAAGTACATAAAGAGAAAGAAATATCATTTATGGGGACTGATTTATATTAGGACGCTCGATCTAGCGATTTAGGCAGTTCTTTTCACGTACGAACAACCGTAAAGGTTCAAAAAGCCAAATCCATTATTAATCTAAAGGGTACATTTTATAAGAAGTACCTTTTTATTAACCGCCCGCGGAGTATTTCAGTGAATCTTCGTATTTTGTGTGTTTTTTTAAACAAATGGAAGTTGAAATTGAGTTTAAGTGATTGATTTTATTATTATAAGGAGACTGGGGTTAGATGAGAAGGGAAATATAAGTAGCTAGTTTTTTAAGCAACTCCTGTAACTTACTACAAGTTTAGTTTAGGTATAGAATTGTCATGTTTATAAAAACTTATAAGTAAACAGTAACAATTAGAAGAATATTGAGCCAAAAAAATTATATTATGTTATATACAAATGTTGATCGGGTCAGAATACTATGCAAGTCGGGGTCGCCAGTTTAGGGATATCAAAATGTGTGATTTTATGGTTCTTGAAATTTATGTAGTATGAATACGAATAATACAAATAAACCATATAATAATTACTACGACCTAAATACATGATGGCGGGGAGATGGGCGACGCTAATACAGTTGCGGGCCTGTAAAGGTGATTTGTCCCTACAACATCAATACACCATACAGAGCCTAACGTAAACAAGATTTTAGTTCCGCTCACTGTATTTAGGCTTTAAACAAGGAGCATAGAGGCCCGTTGTACTCAATTACTCACCATATAACCTCCTATATTATAATGAGCTAACGGGCAACATTCCGAAATCCGGCTTATTCAGGTGGCTAGAGCCATTCTATCATCGAGATAAATGGTTTAGGCAAAGCTCGGAAGAGTGAGATATACGCTAGTTTGAAGAGTCCTCTTGACCTTTTCATTAACATTACGACTACTTTTGTGCACATACAATAACGGTCTTTAAAATTGATTCCTTTGAAATGAGTTAGTTGTCGTATATACTTAACATATTTTATCGTGATGTGACCTAGTAGTTACATCCACAGCTGCTAAGCATTGAACTTGATTCAATCCTTGTTCATGGTAAATATTTGTGAGCATTAACATGAATATTAACATTATTCTGGGTGGGGTGTTTTCTGTGAATAATATGCAAGTGCTTAATAATTAGCTGTATAAAGCTGCTACGTGGTGGTCCCAGATTTAATTCCTGTTCAATGGCAATTTTTTTTAAAGCTCTGTTTAATTTAGGGCGTCTATAATACGGTCTTCAAACTTAATTACATTACACAACTTACAAACATTGCTAGAACACTGAGATATTGATCGTGAGTAATGTTCGGAGTAGGTTTACTTGAACGTTAGCCTGATGCACCAAGGTCTCATCTGGCTACTCAGAATTTAATTATTTATTAGGATACAAACGATGATGTAACGTTTGTACGTTGAACGCGTTGTGGTCAAACTGACCACTAGGAAAATTTGTTCATACCGGCCAGCTGTTAATAGTTGATGTATGATCGGCTTGTCTGCAAACCTTAGTTCTGATTCAATACTAATGGAATATTGCCGGTTTATAGTTAGGCTCAAGTAAGTTACGTTTGCAAACAAATAGATTTTATTTACAGTACTAAAACGCACTTAATTACAATTTCTAAAATCTCTTTATCTTCCGAGTAATGCAGGATTAGCTGATCTCTTAGTACATGCCTGCTCAAGGTAGCAGAAAACCGATGGATGAGAAAGGTGTAGAAGTGGTAAAATGATGATGACTGCTTTCAAATGGTAAACATGAATCCCTGAACTGATATAATTTAATCCCTAAGCTGAAGCGGTTTAGCGAAACCATGTATTTATAACAGAATTAATAAATATTATTATTACCCATTTGCTGAGATTACATGCATAATAATCCACTCAATATCTCTATATGCAACTTCATTATACAATTACACAGTAGACACTTCCTTGCACTATGCAAATGCTAGATTTGGATAACGCCCTGATTCGTGGCTACCGAGAACAGGAAATCCTATTCATGGTTTAAGCTTTCTACAATGCATTTACACTGACCCGAATATTCGCTTTAAAATGTTCATTACTTTTTAGACAGTGTCCATTTTATTTCGTAACCTAGAAATTACTATATGAGAGTAAAATGCTCTCCTCATCCTCATGCCTGTTTACGCAGTCAGGTGTTACATTAAGACAACATTTTAATTTACTTTATAAGTTTTTAAAGGGATATCTACACTTGCTTTTGGGAAAACTGTTATTTTATCAGATTCAAGGACCTTGTTAGAGCAATCCAATTTGGTGCCTAAGTTCCTGTCGAGTTGCAATACAGCAATATTTTAAATTGAGGAACTGTAAATATGCTTCGAACCTGGTTACGCTGAGTAAACCTCTTAGAAGCATTTGAAGACCAAGGGTCTAGAAACTATCCGTCTATATTTTGGTACATTAACTAAAGTTAGTTTAGGTATCGACCGGTTTCCACGGTCAATATCGAAATGAATGATGTTGACATAAAATATAATTCATAGCTGTCATTCCTGGATTGTACTCGCGCATTTTCATCAAGTTCCATATTACGGTGTTAAATAGATTAAGTGTAACTTTTAGTATGAAGCGTAATGATACCGGTGACATGCACTCACTAACAAAACCAATTTAAAGTTTCAAACTCAAATTGGTCAAACCAAAATTTCATTTCAGAAATTTGTCAATTATCGTCAATAACGCGAAAGCGATGTAAAGCGACAAGTTACAGTAGGTAGGCAATGCGTAAAGCGCTATTTACATAATATATTTAATTACTTTGTCAGATAAAGTTCGCAAACTGAGCCTGGTGAACCCGCTAGATTTATATCAAAATATTCAAGTATTTACTGTGATGTTAATGTCCTCAAAAAGTTATATTCTCCTGTTTCGCGCGATAGAGCGACACCATAAATATATCAGTAGTAGTAAATGGAGAAAATCTTTGGTACATTGGGAGCATTTTTTCGCCTTTGTGTTTTGTATATGGGTTATTCTTTGAAAAATGAAATGAATGAAAATGAAATTCTCTACGTCACGTTAAATTTAATAAAAAAATCACGTCTGTATTCTCCCAAAGGTACTCCCATTGTTTTGCCGATTCCATCTTTATTGATCGACCAATTGATTTCAATATCTAGCTGTTATTCCAGAATATAAATAGAGTTTATTTCCAACTTGACAATTATGTCGTCAACATACAAAATTAAGTGTTATAGCGGTATTTAAAATACAGAACTGCATAAATATTCAACGCAAATATTATTCAATGATTCGTTAAAAAATAAACATTCAATTCTGTCACCGCAAAAACTTTGAAATAAAATATTTCAGTTTTTATAAATTTTAATTGCCAAGTTTTTAGTTTTAAGCAATAATATTCAATTTATAATCAAAATAATATAAATACACTAAATAATAATATCCCGTTACTACAACACCAGGAGTTTACGCTGATGATATTATTTATGAGTAAATCACTTCCATACCACGGCTTTTAATCTACCTCCATGCACTGAAATGAAAATGTTACTGTATTTAGGTGGAAGGGTACAGTAGATAGTGTAGTAGACTAATAGTACCAGCAGTGACTTGGCTGTGTCCTGACACTGCTAACGTCCAAAAGTTACCACTTATCACAAGGTGGATCATAAGATCGTCGGAAAAAAATCGGCTTCTCCAAAATCCATACTAATATTATAAATGGGAAAGTGTGCCTGTTTGTCTTTCTTTCACGGCAAAACGTGTATAGTGAACGAGAAGAGACATGATTTTTTAAGTGGAGATAGTTGAAGGGATGGAGAGTAACATTTTTTTCTTCTTCTGTGTCCAGGAAAGCGGAACAGTGCTACCCCGAATTTAACGCGAGCGAAGCCGCGGGCAAAAGCTAGTGTAGTATAAATAATCATCATCATATCAGCCAATCGACGTTCACTGCTGGACATAGGCCTCCTCCAAGTATTGCCACCATAAATAATAATAAAGAATAATGTCATAACTAAAAAAACGTTAGTAAACCCATTTTGACTTTGAAAGACATTTATTTACAGTTTACAATTATGCCTAGTTTAGAGTGTTACAATTACAACTTTTCAAACAGTTTTCAATTTTTTACAAAGCTTTTGACACGAGGTCTTTCAAAATGGCCACTTTTATAGTTCCCGGTAGACCAAGCGCGGACGCTTTGAAAGTAATTCGATTTGTTCAAGGGCAAAAAATGTGACAGAGGTAATCCAATTCTTTCCAGTGATATTACAATGCGTTTTCAATTTACTTTTCATCCGCCTTTATAAACATAAAAACGTTTTTGTCTGTACAATCTATAATATACCTTAAACACTAGAAAATAGTTTTGAGAATAGAATCTCGTTTCTTATATCAAGACGAATATAGGTAGGTACTAAATTAGGTAAGTACTAAAGATAATACATTATTTTAAAGAAAAGTTCTTAGCTAGGTTTGTTTCTTACTAAAACTGTATTGCATTGTCATTTAATGTTAGTTCATACAACAAATATAGAACATCCCTCCCTCTAGATTGCTGCCTCAAAATCTACGAATTCAAAAGTATTGATACTACTATTCCCTGCATTAATGAGCAATTCTTAGTTTAGTGTGAACCTTACGTTACAACATAGAAAACAACATAAATGTCTAAGGCCCTGCACAAACGTAGACATGTTTTGTTGCCACGGCACATCGAACCCTTTTTGATCGTATAAGTGTTTGGTGTGCCGTGTTGGCAACAAAAAGTCCTAAAGTAACTATCTCTTATCCAATCAAATTATATCAAAATAGCTCTTGCCTGCAGGATTCGTATTGATAATAGCTTATATTAGATGTACAATTTTTAAATAGGTACCTTTAATATAAGCAACTTTAATGTAAAATTTCATTAAAATCCATAGTATCCATCCATACTTGCAAACTTTCGCATTTGTAATATTAAAAGGATCATTTATTTATACATCGTAATTCTTTACATTCTAATATTTCCTTTTTCAAATATTTATTTACTTATTTTTATTTAGCTTACTGACTAATTGCACTGTAACTTTATGACAAGACAGGACCTCGTAGTTTTGTTCAAAGAGTAAAACGCGAAACAAAAGCGACTAAAACAAAAAGATTTACTTTGGCACAAAATAATAGTTGTTCTTCTATTCAACGTTGCAACTGTTGCTTCTTATCTTGCTCCTTGTCGTCATAGAAAACAATGAATGAATTGTCTGTGAAATATAAATAGCCATTTTATGATATTTAACTTTATTTTATTTATTTTGCATTGACATATCAATTTTTCACCGGTGAAAATTTAACAACGAAATTAGAAGCAGTGTTTCTATATTTTCTGGCGTCCACTGCTAGACATAAGCCTTTTTCAAATATTGCCACCCGTAATATCCCTGTGACTACTCCATTCATCGTCAGACTCTTCCTTGATCAAGTCGTCTATCCACCATATTAGGAATCTGCCCTCCCTGTTTCATTCTTGGATATGATTTTAGAACGTTTCAGCCTTTGGTGTGCTAAACCAACTTGAATAGAAACTTACTTATTGTATCAAACAGTGTCAAACAACGAATTTTCAAAGTAAAAAGTTGCAAATTCCACGTGTTAAAAATAAAAGGAAACTCTGTACTTACACGGTACAATCCCTTGAACAAGCTGCTACAAGGAATGTTTTCTCCTAGTTGCAATTTCAAACAACGTCCACATTCGCCTAACATTAACGTTACCTTATTTTGTTTAAACTCTTTGCTGCCAAGTTAAGGCTTAGTGCATTCTGTAACTTTATTGCTTAAAAAAGGTTACCTCTGCCCATTTTCCTTTACGCCAATGTAACTTTTATCAAAGCTATCTGAAACAGATAAGGCACCCATAATGGCACATTTAGACTTCCTTGATCCCACTAGGTCAAGATAAAATAGCATAAGTTCTACTTTGTTTTCAGAAAAAAACACCCATATATGATGACATGGCTAATTAGCGACGTAGCACATTTTCAATAGGTTTCCCAGATTTTCACAAAAGGAATTCAGGTGTATATTGGATACAAGCCAGCGACCTCATAATCTCAATTTCAAAACTCATTCATTCAAAATGCCGCTGCCGCTTACAGACTTTACATCTTGAGATGCTAAACAAAATCTTAATTTCCTTTTACGTACCCCCTTCAAATGTCGTCCATTATACTGCAGTATTCATCGTATTCAACTTTGAATTCATAATTACGACATTCATCCGCATTCACAACTGTGCACAAGTTCTTGAAGCTTATAAAACAAGCTCAATGTTTCATACTGAACTATTTGAAAGTGTTTGACAAAATAATGCTCGTGCAGTCCAAGCCATTTGTCGAATATATGTATATACAGCGTGACAATGACATAGCTGGTGCTTTTACGGTATATTAGACCCATTTATCAACGCGAAAAACTCAGTTGAAGTTCTGAACATGTTGAAAGCAGAACTGTGTCTATTACAAGCCTAGTATTAGTGGCACTTAGATTATCTCTTGTTAAATATGAACTGTTTTATTTGCGTAAGTGGCTTAATTTTGGGGTTAGTATTCTTTTAATGGTTATTATTAAGTACATTTTACATTAAAAAAGATTTATTGAAACTGCACTAGTTAAAAATAAGTATTTACGCGGTTTTTATCAATACTACTTGTGACATTTATGAACATTATCTACATCTAGACCTTTGTGTAAATAATTATTATTGAGCAATAGATAATGTCTTTTACTTTTTACAAATATGTATATGCCAAGGTTGTCTGTAAGTTGTTTTAATGCATGGTAAGATCCATTATTAGTTATTTTACATTTGCGTACATTGAAATGGTTGGATGAGATGGCTGAATGAAGTGTCGCAAACTTCTGGAGGCCCCAACAGTGGACCCCTCAAAGCTAGGTTTGATTAGTGTAATATACGTTATTTAATAATTAATTTATATGCACTGCACTGCTGACATCATAGAGCAAAAAAATGATGTATAAAGTTTGAAGACGCGGCCCGCGTGTTACATACAGACACCTAATTAGTAACATCCTTCAAAAAGATCGGGTGTGTAACGCTCAGAACTGACGGCTGTATAACATGACATCTCTATGAATGTATATGTTTCTTGAAATCTCTATAAAATAAAGCAGGTTTGTCATGGTCCTAGGACAATGTCACGTAATCTCTACCTACTCCCTTGAGAGCAAGGCGTGAGTTTATTTATTATGTAGGTACGCTAATTACAAACAGGTCCTTATTTACTCTTTGTCAGACCCCTCCTTAACATTTCAATTACAATAATAATTAATAATATACTTCATAATTATGGTAAAAATAAAAGGAAATAGGAAAATTTTCACGGTACGATGAAATTGTGAGTCCCAAAGGCAGTTCACGCCAACTGAATAAAGTGTCTTGATTATACTTTTGCGGCCATTTAATTATGAATCTCGACGTAATGCCCTCATTAATCATAACAGTGACTGCTGCGAAGAGTTCGCCTTACAACGCGGTAAAAATACGACTATATGCAATAATATTTTCATAGCTTTCTACTGGAAAATTATATTTTTCTGTGAATAATACTTAGGCAGCGATTGTCTCCTTGTAAAGAATTAAAAACGTTTACTTTAAATTATTATTTAACAAAAATAGTTGACGTGTTTTATTTTTATTTTAGGCAATTACGCAACGATACTTACAGTAATTGTGAAAAAAGTAACTAAAATATTTATATAAAAAAAATATATAAGTATTAATATCCATTGTTCTGTTACTAACAGAACAATGCGTTTTATTTTTATTTTAGGCAATTACGCAACGATTTTATTTTATTTTAGAAAATTACGCAACGATTTTATTTTTAATTTAGGCAATTACGCAACGATACTTACAGTAGTTGTGAAAAAAGATTTTGTTTTTCTTTTGTGAAAAAAGTAATTAAAATTTTTAAATAAAAACTCTCCAAACTAAAACTCTTTGACAAGTAACACAAAGACAAAAAGAGAAGCAATAAAAAAAAAGTACACAAGCAGAAGATAAAGCTTAAAGCAGTTCTTTTTATTTCAGACTAGAAATTAGAATTGAGATACAAATTAATTAAACGTTCCTTCAAATTAAGCTAGTGAATTAACACGACAGGCAGTACGGCGAATATTGCACATGCAACACAGTAGCTATAACTTTAGTCCAGCGCCAGCGGTAGAATGTGCTTGTCTCATTATTATCCACATTAGGATTATAATTTGAATATATTCCTTGGGATTATTAAAAATTATCTTAACTATACCTGTCTCTTTTTCTGTGTATGTTTAATTTGGGATGGGATAATTGAGCCAATAAGCAATCCTGTAAGTGTATCGTCTTGCTCCGCCAAATATTCTTTAATTCTTTAATAAGACTTGTTTGTGGGGGCACACAAGTCAAACATTTATCTGCACAAACATCAATGTTAAGTTTTTAGTTTGTATTTTAACCTAGAATTATTGTTCGTGTTATTTTGGTTATTTGTTAACGTCGATTTAGTTTGGGTCAGAGGTAGTGTTTACTAATCCACACAAAGAGCGCTGCATCAACAATACATTTAACTAAAGCTACATTTTAAAGTTAGCTCAATCATTTTAATAAAACTACTATAACGAAACCATAGCGAGTTTCAAAAAACAATCACAATGCAATCTATCAAGCTTGTGGGTAGTTTTATTTGCTTTGATTTATAGCGTGTCCTATTAAAAAGCTCATAAATCACTTTTAAAGTAAACACCTTATAATTTACTTACTATTTAATGTTTATTTTCACGTTCAATACCATAACTTAATTATCATTCGCAAGACGTGATTATTGTAATTATGCTTATTTTATTACAAACAAATTAGAAAATAGTTTTTGTTTACTTTATGTTTTTGGGGAAGGTGGGACTGGTCACACTGTACTTTCTTTCTTTAACGAACACAAAGGTAACCTGAACTCAAAACATCACTTTAGATTTGAGTCTTATGCTGCTTCTCATCATAACAGTGTATTAATGTCCCACTGCAGGGACGGGCCTCCTCCCGTGACGGAGGGATACTTGGCCTACTAATACCACGCTGACCAAACGGATGGGCATAGGTTTTAATTTCAAGTTTTCTTTCTTTTTATTTCGTTAGAACAATATTCACGAATAGTCCCGTAGTCGGTTTTTACGACACCCAAGGGATGAGATGGGGTGGTGACATATTGTATACTTAATCCGTCACCACACGGAGAGAACTCAAAACATTAAAATCAACATTTTGTTAGTCCCACTTCAATCAAAAATAAAACCTTATAATCATTGATTTACAAAAAACCAAAGATACACACTCCACTTCCCAAAAACGTCCGCAACAAATGGGCGCATTGTGCACTCTTTTCAAATTAGTATCGCGTTGTTCTACCGGCAAACGTCAATCATTAAATTTTATTGCTTTATGTGCATTACTTTTTAAATACAACTTTATGTCATGCGTGTAAGATTGAATTTGAAAAAAGAAATATGTTTACGATATTACTATACGTATTTATTGCGTATGTTTAATTTGGTGACACTTTTGGCTGTTAGTTTTGTTTGAAAATGTGCATCTAGGGTTTTTTATAAATCAATGCTTATAATACAGAATCTTTTCGCAGCTTAAAATATAATTTGTAACATAAAATAACACTATTAAAACAATAGAGATATACCAAAAGCTGTTGCCGAACAATTTTGTTTTAAACAATGTCATTTTCTGATAAGATTATCGGTATACTAAGTGTGACTATCGAATTAAAGTGGAAAATTTACGAGGTCGTGGGCATGCAATCAGTATGAAAGCGTCGTCAGAGATGACGACCCTTGCCTGTCCCCGCCTTACTCGACCCATGAAATAATCATCTTATGTTAACAACTCACATTACGTATATTGCTCACACATTGACACAACGCCATCTAGTCCTAAACTAAGCAAAGCTTGTATTATGGGTACTAGACAATGGGTAACAATACTTAAATACTTTTTATTGTAAATACTTACATATTAAACATAGAAAACACCCAGACCAATGCAAACAATCATGTTGCATTGAGCGGGAATCGAACCCTACGCAGAGGGCGTAGCAGTCATGTTACATAACCACTACGCCAAAGAGTAATATTTATAATGTAGCTACTAAAGTATCTCACTTTATAAAGCTGTTCGTGAATCAATCACTACTTGGTGAAAATAAATTATTGTTAAGCAGAGATACACGGGTTTCCGCTTAATGTGTATCTTTATGTGCATGAACATTATTGTTTGGATTGATCTTGGTGTTTTGTACCTATATTGTATCTTTATCAGCAGACAAGTACCGGCTATACAACCGTTCTGCTTACTTTGGGACTAAAAGGCTTAAATATAATGTTTCTCATTTAACAACGCTAAAATTAACATTTTAGGTAGTTAAATAAGAAACATTATATTTACTGTATATATTACTTTTTATTACGAAAAACAAGTAGAAATAAAATCAATTGATACGTAAATGTGAAAAACTTACCAATAATTTGTTACGTTACAAAATTGTTTTAATGCCAAAGATGACGCTTTACAAAAAAATCGTAGTGCATTTTAAAGACGGTGTGATATTATAGTTTTGGGTCTTTTAAAAGTAGTCCTAGAAAACCTTTGGTCACCCGACCCAATCATTCGCAAGATGTGATTATTGTAATTATTTTTATTATAATAAATATTATATATTTGTAAATGGGATAACTTTCTTTTTTATATTTTTGGGGAAGGTTATACTGGTAATACTGCACATTCTTAATTTAACGGGCACAGAGGTTACCAGGGCTCAGATCATTTACATCAATATTATTAATTAGTCACCTCAATTAAAAATAAAACCTTACAATTACAAACTCTTGTCGTTTATATTAAGTGAAGATTTATAGAAAGAAAAAAGTTTTTAGTGAGTGGGTGTCTTTTCATTTTTATAATATTTATTATTTTATACTACGAATATTACAGGCTTTTGATCAACGTCCTCGGGGCTTCGGAATTTATTTCAATAGTTTGTTATGAATATTGTTCCTAGAGTCAACAAAGCATAACCAGAATATTTTATTACCAAAAGTAATTTCTCAGAATAATTACAACCGCCTTCCGTTTACTTATTTGCCTTTGTAATTAAATTATGTGCTACTGAGTCCAGTTCTTAATGTTTGTAATGACAATACAAATTCTACTCCTAGTAATATTATAAATGCGAAAGTTTGTAAGGATGTATGGGTGGATGTATGTTTGTTACACTTTCACGCTAAAACTACTAAATGGATTTTGATGAAATTAGGAATATAGGTAGTTTAGGGTGTAAAGTAAATTTAAGTTACTCATACAACGCGGGTGAAGCCATCATCTAGTATAAAATAACAATTTATACGAGCTTTAATATCATACGTAGAGTGATGACCTGATCAAACTTTCGGAAGCCACAAGATCGCGACTAGTGGAAGGAAATTTAGGAAGCCTATTTCCATCAGTAGACATATTATACACGGAGAGAGAGATAGATAAATTTATCGAAGTCAAAGATCAAAAAACCTCCAGTATCGACCTGGACGAGGTATGCAAATTTCATACTATGGTTTAAAGCACTGAACAGAAACCGGTGGAGACAAACCGGTGTCTTGGATCGTGGTCAGTATTGACCTCGATCCTTGGACACAAACACACTTCTTAATATATAAATGGATGGATGGATCATTTATTTATTGCATTTATATATTCACACATTATATACATTGCCTCACAAAACAGCTTGCGCAGTTTAACTGTGAGGTCGTTGATTCTCTTAATATTAATTATAACAATTTACATTTAAGTATAATTTATGTATACTATATTGCATTGGAATCAAACCCGAGACCTCTGCATAGCTGATACAATTAAACCAAAGACACACTGTCTTAGGAGGTCATCTCAGTACATTGATAAACAATTTTAACAGTATAAATATTAAGTAAATAATATTTTGTAGTCAGTTACTCGTATCATAACATTTTTAGTTGGGTCCTTCAATATGTATAGATACATATTTTTATTTGTCACCATGCAAACAAAAGTAAACCAAATGGTAAAATATAATATAAATATGTCTATACAGCATGTCATCAGCATGTCTCATACCTAAAATTCGGTTAAGTTAACTTTTAGTTGTCAAAGTTTTTGCTATTGCAATTGTAATATATTGTAGTCGTGTTGAAGTTTTATTTAGAGTGTGACAATTTGACAACTAAAAGTTAACTTAACCGAATTTTAGTTACGAGAATTGACATGCAGTTTAAATAAAAAGATTGTTTAAATAAACATATATTTTTTTTTTTTTTGTTTTACGCAATTTTAAATTTTGATCGTTTTGCAAAAAGCATAAAGAGCTTAATAAAAAAAAACTCTTTTTATTGTTAAATACAAAGAGTTTTTTTTTTATTAAGCTTTTTTTATTTTTGTATCGTTGACATATTTATGTATAATACTTTGTGTTATATTTTACGGTCCCTCTAAACCTATCAATATTATAACGATGATAGATCTATCATCATCGATCGATCGTCTGAAGATGGTTCATAACAAGTTCTGGTTCTGAAAATTAGAGTTATTCGTCCAAAAACCAACCAAAGCCATATTTTGCGAAAGCAATATAAAGCATTATTATTATCACTTCCGTGTTTCTTTGTATGATAATTACATCGTACAGAATTCTACGGCACACGACTTCAACACACCGGCTTGTTCGTCTTTTGTGTGTTTGTGACGTTGTAGGGGGTAATGTCATAATCTAACGAACCGATTTTAAAAATTCTTTCTGTCTTGAATAGTACATATATCGGGGAGTATCATAGGCTATATAGTATCACGATATGACTAATAGGAGTGGAGCAGTAGTGAAATATGTTTAAAAAAAAGGACACGTTTTTTTCGCCGCCCAACAAAGTGGGCACCGGTCAGCTAGTTTATCATAAAACACGATAAAAACATCACTTTACTTTAGTAAGCTACAAATAGCTTCTTCCTACAAAGTTTGCTGGACGTACTACATGGTTTTGCATGCTCACGTTTATATCCAAAATTGCCTAACTCAACTTAGTCCAGTTCCGAAATTCTGATTAGTTTGTGTAAATTATATGTGCGGACACGCTCACTAAAGATATAGAGTCGTATACACACACACACATAACTAGAATGGCACTAATAAGTGTCAAGGATTCTTGATTGTGATCAGAAACTTAAGCCTTCTTTCTTGACTTAAGCCGGCTTTACTTCATTAGTGGATGAACAGTGAGTGAGTTAGTTGCATTAAACAATTTGGTCAACAAATAAATGTAACACATTTCGTTAGAATTTCTACATAAATATTTTTTGTTTGTAGTAATAATAGTATCACCTTTACACAATCGTGCAACGCCATCTAGTTCCAAACTAAGGACATCTTTTAAAATAGTCAAAATCTAAAAATTCTTACATACTAAATCATACATACAAAAATCACGTCAATTCGTCGCTCCGTTTTGCCATGAAAGAAAGACAAACAGACACACTTTCCCATTTATAATAATAATATTAGTATGGATGTCTATGCGAACCTCTGTTATGGCAGTTACATAAAATAAACTGTACTGTACTAAGTATTATGGATGTCAAATAATGATGATACAATATTAATTTATCTACAGCAGATCCGGGTCTTTCAAGTGCAGACGTGATAACTAATTATCTGCGAACTTTACCTCTATAACGTTTTAACACCTACTGGAAGAGCTAGGAGTGGTAAGACTATGTTACTATTACTCCATCACAACATGGAATATACAATATAGTTCAATACCTATTCACTTCTTACCGCAACATCGTAAGGGGAAATCCAGAATACAGTACATAATTCAGAATATAACGGACCAAATACGAGTACTTAATAGCTACATTATTACTACATTTCCATGATTCTTCATTATGATGACCTCACAAATATTACACATCCTTTAGGCTTTATTGGTTGCCCAGTTTGTATTTTCATACAGATATTTAAGCTTAATTTCGATGAGTAAGTACATACTCTTTAAAAAAGTAACTACTATAAATTTCTATTTCTATTAAAAGCTAAGCTGACAGTTTATTTTATACTAGCTGACCCGTGCCTACTTCGTTGGGCAGTAAAAAAAGCGTCCCATTTTTATACGTATTTCATTACTGCTCCACTCCTATTAGTCAGCGTGATACTGTATAGGCTATGACACTCCCCGATAAATGGACTTCTCAACATAGAAAGAATTTTTAAAATCGGTTCTGTAGATCCAGGGATTACCCCCTACAATGTCACAAACACACAAACTTTACCTCTTTATAATATTAATAGTATAGACTAAAAAAGAAAATTGATGCTCGTAAATAATTTATATAAGAACAATTCTTTCAGACCCTCACTTTGCTATACAACGACAAAATAGTTGATTTAAAATAGTAGAGCTAAAAATAGAGCTCGTTCTTTATAAACTTCATCATCATCGTCATCATATCAGCCAATTGACGTCCACACCTAGACATAGGGTTCCTCCAAATGTAGCAACCTTGTGCGGTCCTGCGTCTCCCTCATCCATCGGTTTCCGGCCGTCCTATCTTCGTTGTCCGTGTGAGGAGTCTCCCTACCTTGCGTTTTCCGATACGCGGATTTTGGCAAAGATAGTATGACTATATTAATACATACCTAATTCGTTTTTTTCCATGAGGTAGTTTAATATTATAATAAAATCATTACTTTTAAAAGCAATGGTATTTGGTGTTACTCAAAAACTTGAGGATACTGAATAACGACAAAACCGAAAAAGATTTTATAAAAAACTTAGGATAACTTTTAAAGGCCTATTGAATGAGATCACACTTGACTTAATTTATTTACTAACATTTTTTTCCTTGTCAAATTTCGCGCGTGGTTTCCGTCGTAGCGAGTTTTGATTATTGTTACGACTTTAGGTAGTACTTACGAAAATTGACCAAAAGTTATATTTTAAACGATTTTGTTTCGTAAAATAAACTGGTGTACTTACTTATTCTTTTCATCATCTCGTCACGGGTGGAGGCCCGTCCTTGCAGTGGGACATTAATGGGCTGTTGTTGCGCCAGCAATGTGCATCGTGTCATAAAGTTATATATAAGACAAATTACTTTTTTGGTTATGTAGTATAGTACTAAAGGTACAATTTTTTATACACTACAGATAGGACAGCAGCGCCGATTACACTACCCTAAATGTAGGGCCCTACATCTTGTAGGGCACTACATGATGTAGGGCGGTCGGGACTCGCCAATCTCCGATATGTAGTGTCCTATCAGCCTACATGTGATTACACTAGACAACATGTAGTGCCCTACAAGATGTAGGGCCCTACATGTAGGGTAGTGTAATCGGCGCTAGCCTCATTTCTGCAGTTTATTGGGGTTGTTTGCACTTGGGGTTGATGATGATGATGTATTCACTATTTCACACATTTAATTTTCATACGTATCATTCACAAAAACGGATAAGTAGTGAGTAACGGTCCCATTGTATGCTTGTTGCAGACAAGACCTCATCCATATTTTGCAATTTTAAGAACCTTTCGTAATCCTATACGAGGAGTATACACCTACATGATTTCTCTAGAAAGTATACTGTGTATGTCGACACCAGAAGTATCAATTAACGTAAGGGACAAAACACGACTTTTCAGGAGAGCCAAAAAACCATTCGATTTTACAAATTCTTCTGTAACTTTTTATTAGTTGCCCTGATCTTAAAAGTGTCTAGGACAAAGTTTCTTATAATTTTCTCTTCTTTATGACTATTAATAAAATATTTACGTAAACTTACGCGTTTAGAAAATAGCATGTCCCTTATATTAAAAAAAGTTGCTTAGTTCTGCTAGTTGTCCTTTAAGGCACTCAAGCTTTCAATGTAAACTATCCCATATCTACTGTAAAGGACATAAACTACTATGAACTGGATGAAATATGATGTATGATAAACTATTAAGAGCAATTATGATGTAATTTTGGACCTGATATCTTTATTATTAAGTCTATTAGTAAAAATATACTTAAACTTACAATATCTTTAGATTAAATTTTGGAAATTTTGGAGAAAATTAGGACTGGTCGAACAGTAAATACGACTGTGGTAAATGCAGTTAGGCAGTTCCTATAGACAGGATCTTATGAACGGAGACCAGATCAACGTAACCTGTGTAATTTGACTTGGCCTAACCGTTTTATCGTCAGAAATGTCCTCAGGGACTGGTTCATTACAGCAGTTTAAGCAAGTAACCAACTCCAAGAAGTTAAAAATGTGTGTGGGGGTATACGTACGGTCAGAAGAAGGTTAAGCTTTTAAAACTGCTAGGGGACCACAGTTTCTTATTTCTCTCGTGAGTACAGGCAATGGACAATATATATAAGGCCTTTTCGTCTATTGCGGACGATTTATGAGGTGGTGTCTGTGAACCATCGCTTTTGATGACTGTACAGACCAATACCACAGGCTTGACAAAAAAAGTAACTGGACATTAGTGTCGAACCATGTTCATATTGTTTCTGTCTCTTGTCAGCAAGCACTCCAAACCAGGCTTCATTACAAAATTTGCGAACCTCTCCGACACGTTTCCGGCACTCAGGACGTTTTTCCGCGAGCTTCTCCCAGTCACAGTGGTCGATTTTAAATGCTGCCATGTCTCGCTTGGTGCAGTCTTTGAAACGAACCAGCAGCCTCCCAACATCTCTTTTTCCATTCGCTACTGCACCAACGAGAACACGTCGTTGTAATGGAGAGGGTTCTATCCTATGCACATGCCCTAGCCAACGCAGACGTCTCTATTTAAGAAGCACTGTCAGATTAGACAGCTGCGCGATTTCTAGAACCTTCTCGTTTGTCATCTTGTCCTGCCATGCTAAACTCAAGATCTTTCGTAAGCAACGCATGTAACAGAAGTTAAGACGACGGCGACGTTCTTGTTTTGCATACGATGTCCAGGTTTCAGCTCCGTACAAGAGTATGCTTAAGAGCTTAAGATGGAAGCCTGAAAGACAACCATCTTGGTTATAGTAGTAAGGTGCTTATTGTACCATACCCTTGTACCTAGCTTCCCGAACATGGTTGCCACCTTGCCAATACGGATGTCGATGCGTCGAGAGTATTCGAAAAATGTGGTGTTTACAGACGAATATCGGATATCATTAAGTTATCGTGAAGGTCGTCAGAGCTCTTACAGGCACAAAAATAAAAGATTTTCCCCATGTGCCCCTTGAAACTGTGGTGGGCCAAGGTGGTTCAATAATGTTTTGGGTGGCATCATTTACGGGGCTCATACTTGGACTTGGTTATTTTGTAAAGTGGTGGTGTAAACGCAGAAAAATATGTTACAGAGGCTTAAGAACCTCATGTGATGCCAATTGCACCATTTATTGGGGAATAATTTCTGTTAATCCATGATAGTGCCCGGCCACACATCCCTAAAAATCACAACTGAATACCTGAATAAGGGTGTGATTCGAAAATTACTATGGCCTCCTTGAAGTCCAGGCTTAAATCTTATGGAACATGTCTAGGACAATTAACTAAATGTTACAGTTTTTAGGGCTGTTTCTCATTTTGTTGATTTTTTAAGAAATTTTGTTCATTAAATGTTTTTTAATTCATACTTGTAATTAAGTAAAATATTTGATAATACCGAAAAATACTGTGTAATGTCCATTTTTTCGAAATTTTAGTCATAATTAAAGGTGGACCCCTGAATATATATTAAGGTAAGCGACAAATTAAAGTAAAGTTATGTATTGTGTTTTAACGTAAAGGTCATATTGTGAGAATTGTCCAAACTTTTGTTTAATGTAAGGGACTGAATTGCATTTCAGAACTATTTACATTATTTTTTCTAACACGTAAAAATATGTACGTCCCTTAAATTAATTTTTTAGTATAAAAATCAGTCTAGACCTTCGAAAACGTGTACTGTAAGGGACATTTTTTTAACGATACAGAAATTTCAAATATACCAAACGATAGAGCGTGAAATTCCGAATCCAACGATATATATAACTCATTTTGGCCAAAATGTCCCTTACGTTAATTGATACTTCTGGTGTCGATGTGTTATAGGCAATGTGTATAATGGAGGTATCCTATACAATACCTAGGCAATGTATAGAATACCGGGGTCGTTCAGGCAATGTATGAAATGAAATTCAATGTTGAAACTATTTTACACATTACCTAGGTAATGTATTGAATAGGTACCTAGGCACTGTATAGAATACCAGTTAAAGCATAGGTAATGTATGTAATCTGCTTTTCTCCTATATGATTTAGTTAGATTATAATTATTTAGTTGCTACCAGAAACGAGATGCTTTTATTTTTGGTCATAGACAAAAAACACCAAGATTACAACTTCTGTAGGTTAGGTTAGGTTAGAACTGTGACCACGAGGCGAGCGAGCGAAGCGAGCGTGCCGCGGCAGCGGCCGCCGAAGTGCCAGATTTAAATTCATTACAACAAAAATTCTAAGCTATTCTAAACAATGACATTATTAATTAAAGCAATATGATCATTGAATGTTATGATTATACACATTATATAGCAATATGATCATTGAATGTTATGATTATATAGAATGACTAGGTATTCTATACAATGCCGGATTATACACATTGCCTATAACATATACAAATACAATACAATACAAATACAAATCGTTTATTTCGTTACCAGAAGTTTGTTAACAATATATCGAGCTCGGGGTCATATTTTAAGCAAACAATGCCTGTATTAGAGGACCTCGATCTTCTGTAGCCAGTAGATGTAACACATTATTCTGTCACTGTATGAGTTCATAGGTCAAGAATTTAACAAACCTTTGAGACTGCCTTCAAGTGATAAAGATAGTAAGATACTTCACAAGCATTAATTAAACTAAAAATAAGTCCTAAGCACAAACAGGTAGTACGTTGAAATTTCTAATTAATTACCCCCATCTCGTACATTCGCTAGTTCCCGCCAGCCGAGTACGCTAGATGAACACGTAACTATTTCTATATATTTTAGGTCACATCTGTGTTTTATTGCAGCGGGTCAGTCGATGTGATATTTTCTGTTACGATGAATTCGCTAAAGCATCCACATAATACGACTATTGCTTTTATTTTGGGCTTTCAAGAATACAAGCGTGTTTAAGGTTATATTTTTCTCTAGTTTTATTTACAGCAGTAAATTATAAGTAACAGTATTGCAGCAATATTTGCTGAGTTAACGTAGATACTGTTATTCTTTCATTAAAACAAGTCTCGCAATCAAACTGTATGTTGTGGGTACTTTTATAAATAATGGAATAATATATATGATCAAAGGAACTTTGAAAGTGATGTTTGATCATTAAATTATAAGTGGTTTCACTTAAAGTATGTCACAAACATTTTCTAGGACCAAGTTACTTTCTTACATGATTAAACATAGGTAAGAACCGGTTCGTAGTTTAACATGACAGTTTCATATAATAGGTTTCGAGAGGGAGGTTGAATAAGTACCTAAACCTTCCAAAAAATAGTATAAAGAGGTGTTATCATGGTGGCCTATTTATAGTAATGTCATACTAGACTCGTGACCACTTCAAGTGAAAGTAACCTCATCCCACATCTTGTAAGAACAGAATATTATTTTGTACTTCTGGTTGGTACGAAATTAGCGTGCAAACACGAGCAAGGAACGAAAACCGCTTCGGGCATGTTTTACTATTGCCCTGACCCGTAACACTGACCAAATGCCTTGATCGACAATGTTATTCATTTATGATGTCAGCAGAGTTCAATTAAACCTGGTCTTCGAACACTTGAAGTGTGACAAATCCATAAGGTAGGACAAACTTTAGTTAATTTGAAAATGTATTCTACAATTTACAATATGTATTCATACTATTATTTACCTCTCATACATTGGTATTCAATCAGAAGCTAACACGAAATGCATGGAATCATACTTTCTCCGAACAAGTCTTTGTAGAAAGATAAACTTTTCATCTACTTACTTCAATACTAACAACTAGACTCTGTACAAATAACTAATATCAAAGAAATAAATTATGAGAACTACACAACGCTACATCACTTTTCTAACCTAGCAGGTAAAAAGTAACAGTTAGATTCACGTTTATTTCTTATGATTTAATAAAGCAAAACAAGTTGGTATATTGAAATAACTTTAACAAGCAAAAATCTACGCAATTCTTTCAAGTTTGTTCAGTGCTCATTGAAACATCAACGAATAGTTAAACAAGTTCCAGTAAATAACTTTAATAACGCGGTAGCTAATGGAAAATATTTTTCCTTGAACATCGAGTCAAGTTACTGGTATGGAGTCGGGCTGAAATACCAGATA
Organism: Schrankia costaestrigalis; assembly: GCA_905475405.1. Classification (NCBI taxonomy): domain Eukaryota; kingdom Metazoa; phylum Arthropoda; class Insecta; order Lepidoptera; family Erebidae; genus Schrankia; species Schrankia costaestrigalis. The sequence goes on along the minus strand of FR997825.1, from coordinate 17,360,391 downwards.
TCGATATGATTTCGACGCGGAATGTATATAACAAAACTAAAATATTGTTATTATCCACAGTTGTAGTCGTTCTGCCGCGAATTGTTCTTTACAAAACTTCAATTGAAAAGCCTGCCTCAATTTGAATGCAGGAAAACTTTGCAATAGCTTTTATTCCTTGTCGGAAAGCAAATGAATTTACGACTTACGATGAATCGAGTGTTTTTTCTTCTTTCAGTGAGTGTTGGTACGTAGGTACTCAGAAAATTAAGAACTTTTTTTCAACTTGGCTAACAGTTTTGTAATGTTTGAAAACCGAATAAACATCTACATAATATGATTTATGTTAATACTAATGTGATTTGGAGTTGGCCCCTCCGTATTTTGATGGAAGTCAGTGAGATGTGTTATCAGCATAAGTCGAAATTGATTATGGAAACATTTTGAGGTTTATCGTTCACACTGATTGGCTGCATGACAGCTACTGTCGCTCGTTGATTTTCCTCCTAAATGCAAATGAATTTATCAAGTAATGGAAACCTAGGCACGTGCTGGATGCATTAGTTATTCATTGAAGCTGTCCGCATCATCACTATACCTCGGGGTGTATTTAGAATAGTATGGACTAATTTGTGAGATTCTCATTTGTAATTAACCGGCTCATCTTAGCACCAGTGTGTACATAGCTTATTGATTAGCAATGATATGTAATTAATGCGTATGTTTATGTAATTAATCGTATAATTTGCTTCTGACATTGGATTGTTCATTTAAAGAGCTGACAAAAGCAAGCTCATTTTCGGTTAGTTATTAGTCTCTGTGGATGTCAACGAACGGTTGCTAATTATTGCGGTGTTTGTTTGACCTTGTATTTATGAGTTGGCTGTGTATTTATCATAATATATTGTTATATTAAGACTGACTTTAGAGTTAGGGTTAATAATTATATGCAAAGCAATGTCATTCGGGGTTAAATAAAGATAATTTTGAAACAGCTCTCAAAGGTCAGTCATCTATGAGTAAATAACTTTTATGATAAAGATTTCAAATATAAAATGAAATACAAAACAAACAATTTTTATTTTACAAACTGCTGACTTAAAATACTCGTAATTTACCCATCTTACCAACAAGCCTAATATCAAGAACAATCAAAGAGAGAACGAGAAAAAAAGTGATATACTTATATGTATATCGTATAATACTTATCTAGAATACATAGTTCTATTAATTTCTAATCTGTGTTACATATACGATAAATCAGAGGTTAATTTCCTTCTAAGAAATGATATCGTAGTAATTGCGTTTTATACATTATTACTAAGAAGAAAATGAGTCACACATGATAATGACACGGGAAGCGATTGATTAAGAATAACATCATGATGTCAACCAATCAGACAAGCATGGTTTATCTAAACCAAGTTTCCGTCTATAAAAACCATTTCTTAGTCACTGTTGAAAATAGGTCTTCCCATAATCGCGCCAATCCTTCCAGTCTTCTGTCACAAAACCAATTATTCGAAAAATTGCCTGCGATTTGAAATGAATACGATATTTAAAATTGTTTCAAAACTTTTACTTTTAGCATGGTATACTTTAAAACGAAACAAAAGCAAAAGAAAATTATCTTTAATTTTTTTTTGTTGAGGACGAGGAGTTAGTCTCTGACGACCGCTACTACTTTACACGGGCTATTGTGGGGCGGATGGCCCTCAAACAAACATTATGCTCTTAAAACAAACGAGGGGACCAGTGGGCACAGGGTGTGAATTTCAGGGGAGCACTGGCTACCAACCCTAAATGAGGGGGTTCTTACGAGTCACTGAATCAGTAACGCTTCTTTCTTCAAAGATATCCCTTTAAATTGTTTCAGATATTACAAAAGTAAATGTAATTTCATATGAATAATATTAACTAGTACAATAAGAACAAATAAGTAGGTAATCAAACCAACATAATGGATATAGCTTTTAAGCCACAGATTTGACCTTCCACGCTTTTAATTTAATCATCGACATTATAAAGTAATTCTATAGCAAATGTATTCTAATTGAACACTGTTATTGTAGACTATTATCGTTCAACGCACCGGCACGACCGCTAATTATAATAATTCGGTTAAATTTCGCTTTCAATCTGTTTGTTAATTTTTCAGCATTAAAACCATGTGACTGGAATAAATTTGTTAATAAGACAGGCCTTATAGGCAGGTGAGTAAGAATGACGTCTCATCATATCCGTTCGAAGGGGTGCGAGCGAGATCGATGAACAGCCCTGAACTGTGCAGTTCAAACCGGAGGCCTTCAGTTCCACTCAATTACCCCCTGAGTACCTTAGGTAGACCTGTGATAAATTCACGTCGTGACCTGCATCACCAAATACGAATAAACCTGCCGAATTTTATCTCTTCTTTTATCTTATTTTTTTACACAAGCTTGTACAGAAAATTTTGTAACGACACGTAGCAAAAATATCAAGAGGCTGTTAAAAGGTAAATTTAAAGAACGTGGTCGAAATTATAACCTTCTTTTGTAACTTATTTGCATGTCGCTTTAGGGTAAGTGGGTGCTTCGTGCCGTGTCGTGTATGCCCAAATTTCGGCTTTATTTGCCTACTTAATTATATAATTATATTATATAAATAGCTACATTTATCCATGTATATTTAAATATACGTTTATATTTGTTTTATATTAATTATACTGTGTATATATACGCTAATTGTAACTGTGAAATAAAAGGTGTTCTAATGAAAAATGTTTGTTGAAGTTCTAAGGATGTGGGTCATCTTATGCTCGAACGTTTTTATTTCATATCGTGAATGTGTACGTTTAAATAGTAAAGTAGAAAATGTTATTAAATGGTTCCTTGTCTACATTTTATCATTTCTCATTAAAAGTTCGTAAGTATTCATTATTTCATACATTTTGAAATATGCAAATAGTTACAAAATAGTCTGGGATGAGCAGTAACATATTTTTATAAAACAGAAAATATGCTCAAAAGGTTATTCATATGAATACCCTGAATGAATTGAACCTACGGATTTTAAGCTCGTTAAAATACATGTTAAAAGAGTATCCCTTTAACAGTTTTATTTATAAAGGCCTCGTTGAATGCCATTTTAGTGATTGGAGTAAAAGATATTCATAATATATTTATTTGTTACGAAATGTTGGAATGAAGTTTTGCAGAATTTAAATAATGTATAGGTAGTTTATTATCATCATATCAGTCAAATCACAAAGGCTCTCTCCAAATACTCGTAGTTCCATTTTGTGCGGTCATGTGCCTCCAAATGAAATATGAAAATAAAACAATACAATTTAACTAATTGTGAATAGCGATGCGGAAGAATAATATAATTGTACATGCTTTTTGAAATAATGAACATAATTGTCATTCTATTACAAGTTATTCAAATAATGTTTTATCACTGCATTTCATTTTCCCTTTGCCGTATAAATTTTTAACTTGACTGGATTATATTCACTTTTTTTACTGGAAAATATTTTCACAGTAAACTACCTACCTTATTACCTTGGAAATATCTTATTTTATTATTTATTGAGTAAATTAAACATACTTTAAAATAATAAAATGCCAAATATGAAAATATCATTGAACGAGCTCTAAAGCGTAAAGGCTAAGTACATGACTGCTACGCAAAGCTCGCGGTTTCAATTCATCCTCAATACAAAACTTTGTGTATAAGAACATGAATGTTTGCATTGGTTTGCGTGTTTTCTATGAATGAGATGGATTTGATTATAAGGGAAAATTATAAATAAGTTTATCTTTTATCTAGGTCATGCATAGAACACAAGATCGAATCTGGCGTGTGGAATTTTCGTTTTTGTAAATCTTTATAGTTAATTTTAGAAATAATAAAAAATAATATTTTATAAAGGTGTGCGAATTATATTACTTGCAAGATAAGATTAAATTCAACAAACTTTCAATTTACAGAGTTGGTCCACCAGCGCCATTAATTTTATTTTTAGAAAAATATTTTATAGTTTCGACCATATGGCTCTTTTTATAACTAAGGTGAGTTAGCATACTGTGGCGCCGTGTGTACACGCTGTGCTTAGTTTATGACTGGATGACAGATTGACTTTTGGTTAAATATAAGGAGTATTAATATTATAATATATTTTACTTATATGTGTGGATTCACTTTTTTTTCGATTAGATCTCTCAAAGTGGCTGGAATACAGAATTTACATGAATTCTCTATTTCAAATAAACACGCCAACAACACGCTTACATATAATTAGAGAGTCAATTAATACAAGTCTATACTCGTAGTCAATAGGTATTACTTTCTTAAGCAATGAACCATCATAATACATTTCGTAAATTTAGCATCCCTCAAACGACTAAGAAAACAAGGCAATAACGTTTCATTACTTACTGTATGATTATCGCTGATCGGAAACATCCTAAATATTATGTTTGCTATTCGTACGCTTATTATAAGTTTTATGTACTTAATACTACATTGAATTTTTTTTTTATTTAAAAAGTTACAATATTTTACCACCCCATCTCATCCCATGAGTGTCGACAAAACCGACAAAGGGACTATCCGCGAATATTATCTTTACGAAGCAAAAAGAAGGAAAACTTGAAATTAAACCCTATACCAATCCGTCTGGCCAGTGTGGTATTAGTAGGCCAAGTATCCCTCCGTCGCGGGAGGAGGCCCATCTCTGCCATGGGACATTAATGGGCTGTTATGATAATGATGAAAGCAGAATTATAATACAAACTTTTTAATTGTGCTTTCCAAATGAGTAAGGGGATAATAAGTATGAGAATTATTAAGTAGGTAGGCTTATATTACTCAACTTAAAACAATACTTATTTCGATCCTTTTGAGAACATTGTACAAGGAAGCTATATTAATAAGCACATTGCTAAGGAAACATTTGTCATTAAACGTGAGTTGTTATTCAACTTTCGCAATGGGTGATATGAAATATTATATCATAGGAACTCATGCGTGATTCTAGTTTATGTTAATTAAAACTGCACGTATATTTCTATCATAGAGTCAAGTTTTAATTATTATCTTACTAGCTTTTGCCCATGTCTTCGGTGCTTGGAAAATCCATATAAACTTCCACCCTCCATTTTTGGAAAGGGGGGGTTAAAAAGGGGCAAAAAGTAGCCTATCTTATTCCCCATCCCTTCGACTATCTCCAATTAAAAAAATCACGTCAATTCGTCGCTCCGTTTTGCCGTGAAAGAAAGACAAACAGACAGACACACTTTCCCATTTATAATATTAGTATGGATATCTAGTACTTTTATTCAATAATTATGCTGAATATCTATCCTGTATAATATAATACACCTGAAACATCTACACGACTCTATCTATATCCAAACTAAGCTGAGCTTGTGCTATGGTTTCTAGACAACAAACAAATAAACAAACGTGCAATTTTTGTTTTGTACAATCTTTGTACATAGTAAATATCCAGACCAATACAGAAAAAGATTTGTATTGAGCGGGATTCAAAGCCGAGACTTCTGCAGTCATGTATTATAACCACTACGCTTCAGAGGATGTATTTAAAGGAAGGCACTTCTATTGTTCTAGATCTCATCTAAAGAGGTATCTCATAATTGCATTTGTATTATAAGACAAAAGTATGTTTGCCTTGAACCATTTACGTTGTACAATGAATACCTATTTCTAATACGAGCATTGTACATTTTCTCAAGCACGAAAACCCCCTTTACAATGATTTCCCATTAAGGTAAACTTAATTAGATTTTCTCCGGGAAGTCAATTTAGCAAAATGCATTTTAACTACATCAGAATACCAAGTGTTCGAAAATGTTGCATAATTTGACTCTTGTGGATTATATAGCTGTACTTAATGCTATTATAATATATTTTCCGTCGCAACTATTGTTGTTTTTAACTTTCTAAGAAAATGTTTTTTCTACAATGCTCTGTCTGTGTATATCAAGCATGGACTAAGAAATCTAAAGAGTAACTATATATATGAATAGCTTCGTGTGGCGACGGAGTAAGAATACAATATGTCACCACCCCATCTCATCCCATAGGTGTCGTAAAAACCGAAACAATAATTAATAACAGCTAAGGATGTACCAAGGGATAACCAATCCGTCTGGCCAGCGTGGTATTAGTAGGCCAAGTATCCCTCCGTGACGGAGGGTCCCCTTGCAGTGGGACATTAATGTTCTGTTATGATGATGATATGGGAGTCAACAAGGAATAAAATCTAAGAAGATACATAGCAAAAATAGTCTTAGCGTTGACGAGGTTCTGCGAATTTAATAAAACCATTAGTTTTTTTGTTAATTTACAACTTTTTCCATAATAAATGCAACTGTTTTCGATAAAATGATACTTTGTTATTAGTCCAGTCAACGAATGACTCAAGTGATCTATCAACGCACAGCCCAAACCACTGGACAGATCTGGCTGAATTTTGGCATGCAGGTAGATGATATAACGTAGGCATCCGCTAAGAAAGGATTTTGATAAATTCTACCCCTAAAGGGATAAGATAGGGGATGTAAGTTTGTGTGTAACTTTGTCAATATCAAACCGATTAGGCTGAGACCAAGCATGCATATGCTACTATATATTGAAATAAGCCTTATTTTTCATAATATTTATAAACGCGAGCGAAATCGCGGGAAAAAGCTAGTGTGTGCATATAGTCGAAAATACGACTTTCCTGCGCTCTAAAGTCACGATATCTCGAAAGCGATGCTTTTTAGGAGAAAAGTGTTGAGATATTTTTTGTAGACAATTTTACGATCTACAAACTTTGTCTGAACCATTTTTTGATAGCTCTCGTAGTTTCAGAGATATACGCAGAAAACGCAAAATTGAGACCTTTGACCCTCCCTCCCCCCTCCGCCTCACCTCCTAGAAGTGGGGACTTTTAGTATGTTATCTCTCTAAGTACCCTGAATAAGTTTCTGTAGAAATCACTTAGGTTCCCGCTCACGCACTCTATAACTACTTTATTGATTGGACTATATGATAACCTTGACCTTAATACTCATTTCTGATACTTTACTAAAATAAATGTCACTCCAAAGAACCCGCTAATATTATTAAGTTTGTGCTACTTATATTAATTAGTATTCCCGCCTCTAGAGACCATTAATAAGTCTTGCAACACCTTATAAAACTTTATTTCTCACAAACTTTTAGTCTCGCTAGTTTAAAATCTAAGGTAGCAAGTTGTAATGAAAGTTGACAAGTTTTTTTATATATAAAACCTTTTTACAACAGATACTTTGAAAGTGTGAACTAGCTGTTTCATGTGACTACGTCTGCTGACTATCATGTCACGTCTGTTTATTAAAAAAAATCCAAAACAAACACATGTTAAAGTTTATAATGCTGAACATACTTACTTACTTACTCCGTTGCCTCATCGATTCAAAATGTGTCATGGCCTCCGACACGAGAGAATGCTGAAAATGTAATTGCCTATTTTTGTTTGTATAAAATTGGGTATCGACCCTTGATAGTCTAGGCATAAAAACCCTTAATGTATCTAACCTAACCTAACCTATCTATAATGTAAACCTGGCCAAGTTATTCGTTCGTTATAAGTAAGCTGACCCTAAGACCCCGTACAAACAGAAACTTCAATTTTATTTCCACTTATTGATGAGAGTTCGTTTCATCTTATTGTTACCACTATAAAGTGTTAAGCAATTTCCTTTTATGACACTTATGCTACTTAGTTGGGTGGAAGTAATTAGCGCTGTGTACAGTGGAATGAGCTTTTCTACTAATAACAAGAGGTAACTCCCTCAATTTAGTTACCTCTTTCAAACAGAGGGTGCTACGAGTACAAAAGAAGTAAAATCCTTTAATATCTTATATCCGAATTTTAAGAAATTTAACTCCTTAACCCGGAAAAACCTGAAATTTTGGTAAAGCCTTAAATCGGATTTTCTTCTTAATTAAATCAAATACAAAAATAAAAATAAATAAACATTTAATGTCTATCAGTGGAAATCTATTGGCTGATATAACGATAATAAAAACGATCAAACTGAAAAAAGGTATAAATGTAAAAAAAAAATAAAAGAACCTTTGAATGGAAAACCGCCATTTAGTTCTATACCTATTCATTTAGTTTGACTTTGAAAGTTACCTGATTTCTTATATAAACTCAAGTAAAATTTTAACAAACCAAATAAAAAGTTCGTTCCCTACTTGTAATAAAATACTGAAAGGGAAAGGTATTCAACAAAAAAATGTTGAACAAAAGGCAACGATAATTATAGAGTTTCACGATCAAGTGATTTCTGAAAAGAACAAATCAATTTCATTCGGACTTCTCCTGGAGTTGTAATTGCGAGAAATGCCGTAATGTCGTCATTAGTCAGTGTAAGTAGATGGAACTTTAGCTAAGATTGACTGCGAACCATGCGTGGTCGAGCTCGAACGATCAACTACACCAATACGAATACGGAAGATCTATTTGAATTGCTGTTATAGTCTGTCAAGTATTCTATTAGTCTTTGAACTAAGAAGTATCTGTCAAAATTCGATTAAAAAGTACGGACGCCTTACGAATTTCTTTGGATGATGTCACAATATGGCGCAGGCTCATGCACATTCTAATTTGAAATTAGTAGTATAATACACTTCTCATCAAAAAAACAAACAGCAAGTTTGTGTTTTGTAAGGATTATCTGAATAATGTGTATATTTAGGGATATGTGTTATATGTCATTTAATAGGGAACTTAATAGGGTTTTCAAATAATAATGTTAATGTTCTAAATTCAAATTTAATTTTCATAGATTTCGTATTTTGATTAACAAGTCGTTTTTTCTCTGTACGTAGTTTGACGGAAATTGACAAAATTACGCACGTAGATGAAAAAAAGCCAGGAAACCTTTATTTAATAACCCGTATCGCGCTCCCTCAGTTCCTCGCTACTCTTATTACTGCGTCCATGCAATATTCACCCGCAAAAGCCGTCAAGTGGTGCCATTGCTGAGTTCTGGACTTAGTCAGCGTGTTACGGCTGAAGGTAGAAAAGGTCATCCATTGTGGCGGTTCTTGCACTGTTTGGAGAGAAATTAGTGGCAATGATAAGACAGAGTTTGTGTTTGTTTTAGGTCACGTCTGTTCTTACTTAACAGTCATAGGCACATCGAACAGTGTCTTGAACCTCATGTGATGCCCTATGCACATTTAATTGACACCGGTTTGACAGTTGTGCACGAGAAAGCTAGGGCAAACACCGAGAGCGCCTTATGAGATTATGTTACTAAAGTCGATATCTCTATTATTGATTGGCCAGCAAGAAACCCGGACATGAATCCGATTAAACATCTATGGGATGAATAAAAAAGACGAGTTAGAGTAAGAAATCATGCCTTAAAAAACTTAGCCAGCTGTAAAATGCAATCCAAGATGAATAAAATAGAACGCCACTATATTTGATCCTGAGTCTCATACGATCGATGAAGAACCATAAAGAAGCAGGAATTAGAACGGGGAGGGTAAACGAGTTATTAAGTAAACGTTACCTAGCCTTTTTTTTTTCATTTACGTGTGTAATTTTATCAATTTATTTTATCAATTTGACGACCTCGGTGGCGCGACGGTAACGCATGCGGCTGCCGTGCAAGAGGTTGTGGGTTCGATTCCCACGCAGAACAATAATTTGTGAGATCCACGAATTGTTGTCCTGGTCTGGGTGTTCTTTGTGTCCATTAATTGATGTTTGTAAAAGGTCCCCGCGACACAGGGCATGATCCCTAGTGCGGGCGTTGTCTTTTTCAAAAAAAAAAAACCGTCATACTACGTACAGGGTGAAAACGACTTGTTAAACAAAATACGAAATCTATGAAAATTAAATTTGAATTTATAACATAAACATTATTAATTGAAAACCTCATTAAATTCCCTATTAGATGATTTATAACACATATTCCTAAATATACACATTTTTCTCATAATCCTTACAAAACACAAACTTGCATTGTGTTTCGATTTTTTTGATGAGAAGTGTATAATTCCAATATCTTATAGTAACGTGTGATGTAGGTAAATACAAATTTAAATACAAAATTTGATCGCTTTGCCACTATGCAAGGCAATACAAAAGGCCAATCGATACCCATAACATTTCCTAATTTTATCAGTATAGTATTTAAATGACATCAGAAAATTATATTTCAGTAAATAAAAGTATAATAGGCTATATAAATCAGCACCAATATACAGAACACAAAATATTTCTCGACAATCAGAAATATTATATTTTAATTCAATACGCATGTATATATAGTATCTTATCACTACATTAAATAGTATAAAATCAGATGATAGACAAATTATATTGTTTTCATAAATTAACGAAGATGAAAAATACAAATACAAAGAAGCTGACTAATTATGTGATTTAAAAACATATAATAATATGTTTTTATTGATCCCATTATCACCCATGTACCAGCAATACAACTCAAATTAATAATTACAAAGTGAATTACATAACAAAGCAATGTTGATTTAAACACAAAAGATGTATCTGGTATTTGAAAACAGGTTTGTAAGTAGGCAATCATTAGCAAGTGTAGCACCGATTCCAAGAATATAACAAAAGCATAGAATAATTTACAAAAGATTACTAGTAAACAACATGGTTCTCAAACTTTTAATGTTAGATTGACTTAATAAATTTAATAGGTATATAATGATAATAATTTTATAGTAATTATTAACACACACTAAATAAGTTTGGCCAGATCTTTGTCGTTTTTTAACACGAATGATTTTGATAGTTTATTTTTTCTAGCGAAAATTTTGCAATTCTTGACCCACACGAACTGATTTTCTCTTGCCAGCTTTTTAGCTTTAGTTAATAAAATTTTATTAACAACGGTGAGATGGTCGTTGATGTAGATACGACCGGTCCCCTCCAAGTTGATGTCAGCTGGACATAGGGTACGATACTCGCGAGCAGCAGCTACAAAATCTTCCTTCGTGTATCGATTTAGAAATGAGACTATGATGGGCTTTACTCTGTCATCCCTAGCTGGGACCCTCACCACGAAGTTAATATTATTTTTAGTGATAGGGTACTGAATCTTAGAAGCAATTCTGCTAACAATATCAATGAGGTTTTCACGGTCCTTTAAAGGTACGCCCTTTATTTCGACGTTTTTGAGCCTCATCCATTAGTCTTTTTCATTGGAGTTGAGCTCAAGTTTATCCAGACGAGTTTTAATAGTCATCACATCATCCTTAACCCTCTCAACAGCCTTAACCCTCTTATCCAACTCCTTCATCTTTGCCGTGAAGTCAGCTACGGAAGTTTTCAGATATTTGATATCGTTTTTAATATCATTAATGCCATCCAGCACATCCATCATTGGGCTGAGAGTTAATTTCAAACTAGTGATCTCTTCCATGACCTGCTCAAGCGATATTGGCTTCGGAGACCCAACTCTCTCTTGAACAGAAACAGCTGGTGAAGACTTGCAGCTTGAGCACTTCCAAGAAGCTTGCCTTTCAGCTCCAAGTTTGCGATAACTGATCTCCGTTACTCCCGAACAAGGATAGTCATAATATTTTTTACATGAGTTGCACTGAACAACATCTTTGGCTTCCTCACCACACCTTGCACACTGCACCATTTTAAAGGATTAAAATAACAGAGTCACAATACACTTTGAGAGTCACAGAACGAACAACGGGTGGTCGGGTAAATAGGTAAGAAGGCTCGAACTGTTTTATACTAAGGGAATATTGCACACGATAAAAAGAAATTAACTTAACAAACCGACGTCTGTACGGAATAAAACCAATGAGAACACTGCTTATGTGAGAATTAACAATTGTAATTATATAGAAAACATATTCTCGGTGTATTGTCCTTCATCAGTACAGACTACACAAGCGGATTAGGATGAGTTATTCTCATTATGTAGGTACACAAAAAACTATTATTGCTGGGGATTTTAACGGCCACCATTCCAACTGGTCGTGTAAAAATGACACAAGAGGAAACCAAATAATAAATTCAGCATTAGATTGAGGCTATGTATCTAATAATGATGCCGGCGCAACAAGGGTAAAGTATGTTAATAATAATTTACAGCAGTCGTCTCCCGATATCACTTTTACTTCCTCCGATATAGCTTTACACTTTAGGTGGGGAATTCTGTGCGAAAACTTAGGTAGTGACCATTTGATAATCAAATTTTATATAAATTATCAAGATATAATACAAGTTAACAAAAGACGTAATTACAATAAAGCTAACTGGGGACCTTATAGGGAAGAGATACAACAATCAGTACAAGATTTAGTTTTAACGGAAAATAACTCACTTAATTTATCTATTTTAAATGACATAACGGTAAAAGCTAAACAAAAAATTGAAAAGGCTAAAAGTACTTGTTGGCAGGAATTTTGTCTATCAATTGACGGGACTATATCTTCCTCTGAAATGTGGCATCGTATGAGATGGATCAAGGACAATAAGTTGGCTAGAAGATGTATCATTCGAAGAAAAAAATGACACAGTTCCATATTGTAAGCCTACATTTACTTCAAATAATCTGTTACTGGAATCTGAGTTTACTTTGCAAGAGTTTAAAGCTTGTGTCAAGAAAAAAGATACTGCTCCTGAACATGATAATATCACATACTCCATGATTTTCAACATGCCACAAGTAGAAAAATTGTTTTTAATCCGTATAATTATATAACATTTTTAATTCAGTTCAAATACCTAATGAATGGCGAAATATAAAAATAATAACAATACCTAAAGCGTCAAATAATAGTCTTAAATTAAGACCAATATCATTAATATCATGCCTATGCAAAATATTTCATTTAATGTTAGTTAAACGACTAGAGTGGTTTATAGAACATAACAAATTAATACCTTCTACCACTTCAGGCTTCAGAAGAGGTCATTCGTGCTTAGATTCCCTTACTCAGTTGACAACAAATACACAGCTAGGCTTTACAAAAAACATCCCTACACTAGCTTGTTTTCTTGACATAGAAAATGCATAATATAACAACATATGTATTAATTGATAGAATGACTCAAAAACTTGATCAACTGAAAATGGGAAGTAAGGTATGTAATTTGGCAATTCTTAAAAGAGAGACGTTTAATAATCAAAAGTGATTCGGATGGCGAAGGTGATATCGTGGGATGTACTAGTAAAGGCTTGTCTCAGGGAGATCCTATCTCTCCTCTCCTGTTTAACATTGTGACTTCAGACTTTTGTACGGTAAGTAATGTAAAAGTATGTCAATATGCTGATGATTTTGTACTTTTTAATAAATGTAATAAATTAAGCGATAGTATACAAAATATTGCAAATAGAATTAAATAATATTGTAAATTTCTTAACAAATATAGGTCTAGAGCTATCAACATCAAAGTCAAAATTTTGTTTATTTAGTAGAGGATATAGAAGACAACCAATTCAGTTATATATCAATAATATACATTTAGAAAGAGTCTATGTTGTAAAATATTTAGGAGTTTGGCTTGACTCTTCACTGCGCTGGGGTAAACACATAAGTGAACTGTACGAACGATGTCACAAAATGTTGAATATAATTAAGATTCTAGCCGGCCCTGGCTGGGGAGTAGACCCCATGCACCTGAGACGTTTGTATATGGCTTTGATAAGAAGTAGAATTGATTATGGGTGTACCCTCTACGACAGTAGCACTAAATCTAGACTCTGCAAAATAGACACAGTCCAAAATCAGGCTATGAGAATAATTGGTGGGTTTGTGAGAACTACTCACATACACGTGATGGAAAGCGAGTTAAGCTTACCTCCTTTATTCCTTAGAAGACAATACCTAGCTTTTAAGTATTGTTTAAAAGCTAAGTCTTTGTCTAAGTGTACAACCGGAGAGTTGCTGTCTGAGCTGGGAGCTCTTTTGAACCATCGATATTGGGCTAGTAAAAAGAAACCTATTTTACCTATTACTTATAATATTTTACAAGAAGAGAAATTTTATTCATCTTATCCATTAGATATGTTTAAGTTAGATATTTGGTGCAGTAGTGTGATAATTAGCAATGTAATCAAAACAAATTAAGAATGTATAAAAATGTCAAAAACATCGTATGATACCAATACTTTAAAATATAATACATTGGCTGTATTTTATAAACTGTACTCTGGGTGGAACAAATTGTTTACTGATGGTTCAAAGGGCAACGGTATAGGTGCAGCTGTATACGACCCAGCAGGTAAAACAGGGATTTGCTTTAAGATTGTATCAAATGTATCTATTATGACAGCAGAGTTACTAGCCATCTCTGAAGCATTATCGTACGCTGAAACATTGCAATGTACTCGGGTTGTAATATTAACAGACAGCAGGAGAGCTCTCCAGCATTTGTCTCGTTGTACTTATGGACATAGGGGTGTACCGATTGCTTATGTGATATTAAACAAAATTAAACATATTTAAGTTAACAAAGACCGCATTATGTTACAATGGGTCCCATCACACATTGGGCTACAGGGTAACGAGGAGGCTGATAGATTGGCGAAACAAAGTTTATGTTCAGGAACAGAAATTTATATTTTACCAACTATGTCAGAAGTTTTATCAAAATTTAAAAATTATTGTTAAGAAGAGTGGAAAAAGGATTTTGAAATTAAACGTAGAACAAAAGGTGTATGGTATAAGACCATACAGACTGAGCCTCCCTGGTTTAGTGGGTGTGGAATCAGTCGCAATTTATTTGTCAGTGCTGTTAGAGTTCGTTCTGGTCACATGCCATTAAAAAGTTTTGCATATATGATGAAAAAAATTAATTCTCCTAATTGTGATGTATGTAACAAAATTGAAGATGTGTATCACCGTTTAATGGAATGTGACAGGAACCATAATAGAAAGGCAAAGAATAGTAAGCACATTAAATTTAAATGTATTAGACATAGGGGTATTTAACAATATTTTGAGTCAACCTACATCAACACATGCCAAAATGATATACTCTCTATACCCTGTTCAAGATAGCATGAGAAAAAGTATAAACATGACAAATCTGTGAAACTGCAAAAATGCCGCGGTTTTCAAACATTTTTAACTAAAAACATAACTAAACAATAAATAACTCTGTGTAAATATAAATAAGTGTATTCTACCTGGATAAGAAAATGTGAATTTAGTAAATAATGCTTGAATTAAGGCAATAAAAGTTTATCAAGAAGCAGAATATATAAATAAAACTTACAAATTAGGGTAAGGTTGCGACTATTGGACCACTTAATTTTAAACAGACCTGGTATGTAAAATAGAGCGTGAAATAATACAAAATCTGTGTAATCGAGTAATCTGTATATTCAATTATTGGTAACTAACTTGATTAAGTTAATTTTATTGTGTATATAGTCACAAACAAAGAAAATAAAACTTTGTGATGGTTTCCTTGTTTGAACCACCGTCTCTTTCATCGGACCACTTAGTTGCTATAATTGGACTTAGGGCAATATAGGCGGCTGGTCCATTGAAGGTGCATGTAAAAAAAAAAAAAAGTAAAATATGGTTTTTATCAAATTTCTTTTATTTTCGAAAATAAATAGATAGTTACATTAATCAGTCGACTCCAATTATATTTCTTTATATGGAATCCAAAATCACAAAAATATTTCAGCTACGTCAAATCCTTTCTTTATCGTCGTTTTGGCACTCGAAACATTCTGATTACCTCATTCAATCCAACTTCTTTTTTCCTTAAGCTAGTTTCATACGCGCCTGTCTATCCTCGTCTTTTTGCCATGCTAAAATAAAAAGATTTGTTTTTTTAAATAACACACATTATAGAAGTTGCCATAATTGTACCGGTTCAATGAAAGAACATCGTGCCAGTCCATTGATAGAAACTCATTAACATCCAATGAAATATTTATTTAAAAAAAAAAAAACAAAAAGCTATCGTTTCGATGCAAATATCGGATTCAAATATAAATAAATCGCGAAATATTGAAGTGGTCCAAACAAAGCGCTAGACTAATGATCGCAACCTTACCCTAGTAAATTGCTTTTTAAAAACAATTTTTTCAATTTCTATTAATCGGTAACTTCTAAATTCAGATTCAGAAAACCTATTCCCAGCTTGTATTATAAATTAATTAACAAATTCTTTAATAATCCCATTAATTTGTAATATTATTCTTCTTCTGTTATGACATATTATTGCGATACATGACATTTAAGACATTGACAAATATTAGGCTCTTCAATATTGTCGTTTAGTTCGTATGTAATGTTTAAAAAGGTAAAAAAAAATAATTGATTACTTAGTGATCTAATTATAATATTTAAATTATTTAAACATACTAGGTAATGAAAGGAGACGGTTTTTTTTCGCACCACCCTAAACAGTAATGTTTATTATTCATATTACTCACAAAAATAGTTATTATCTTAATAAAGTTAACCGAGCACCAATTATACTTAAACGAAGAGGTAATAATGAAATAATGGTAAAAAAGGATTACACCTACAAATGCTTGTTTTGGAACGTTCTTAGGTTTATTTTAATGGTTAATACAAATTATCAAGTAACGTACTTTAAAAATAATCGTAGAACGAAACGTAAATAACAGCCAATAGCAGATTCTCTATAATACAGTTTCAATCAGTTTGACACTGTCATGACAACGTTGTTATTGTTTCAGATTTTATTAGATAAATGCATGATTTATATGTACTTTTATATAAATGGCATCTTTAGATAGAGTGCATAATACACACTAAAGCTGCTCTTGCTGGATACTGTTGTTATTGCTTATTGAGCAGAGGCACAGTCACTGTTGGCTGCTGTGCACATGTGATGTGTAAATTGTGGTTTTTATCTTGGGCTCTGCTTTTAGGTGAGCTTGAGCCATCTGCGTCTATTTAAGATGAAATACTGCTTTAAGAGATGACTGTGTTAATTATAATTGTGAACAGTAATAAATATTTCTTGTGTCATATACATATATAGTGTATTGTTTCTCTTTAACTACCTTATTACATATTTTAGATCTACAAGCAATAGCCAGCAAAAACTGCGTTATTTCAAAAGGTCTTGGTTGCCCTATTAATGTATATTCATTAGACAATCGCTGTTGTGAGATTTTAGGTTATCATTAGAGTCATGTTTTGATTGTCCTATTTCAGAGTATTCCCTCTTGATGGAGTTTTGATATGTGCAGACTGTCTATCTGGAGATTATAAGGAATAAACCGGTAAGCATTTCATTTCTAAACTCACATAATTTGTGACTGGGCCTATTCGCCAAACAAAAAAAACCGTCTCCTTTCTGTTTTATTGTAAAGTCGTTAACATATTAATTTTTTTTTTATAATTTTCGAGTCTTCATCGTGACCATAGATTATAATTATCTATAAATGAGTAATCGTGACAATAAAAAGACCCATTTTTTTGTTTGTTTACCAAATTTCTCAGGCCCAAATGTACACGGTATAGTAACGTTACGTATATAGTTTTTCTTTTTAATGCGAAATACAATATGAAAGAAAGAAAAAAACGTTTATTGGCCATAACAATTACACAAAAATGGTGCTTTATTGTATTAAAGTATGTATTAGTTATAATTTGTATTGTTATAGGATTATGTTACAATAGAACTGACATGGACTACGTCCAAAAGTTCCAATAAAATAAAAGAATAAAAAAAAAAGACCGGTGTCGTCTGGGGCGAATTATCGCGCATTGAGGCGTAATTTCATACTTTCTCTCATTCATTAGAGCGCACAGTGACCTCGGTGTTAATTGATGTCAATGTTTTCAGGTATAGGTGTGTGTGCCTACTCCCATCTTTCAAGTCTCCCAAGGCAAGGCTCGGATGGAAGTTTTCTTCCACTTTCTCCCTTTTGTTATAATCGTTGCAGGACCCAAAGACCATTCAGTCTTATCCCTAGAGCTTTACAAGTGTCATGCTCCGATTTTTTGGCTAGACCACTGTACAATATGCACTAGCTTACAGTGATCGCAATTATTGTGTATAACGGGGCTATGCAAAATCTTCGTTACCTAAATATTCATAAGATCTCTTCTGCTATTTTACTCGCTGCAAAATAACTCAATAAAAAGTTGATTATTTTGCTAAACTAAAAAAAAACAACTCTAAAAACTAAAAATATTATCTATTGGTTTTTAAGCAATTGACATTTTGGGCTAGTGAAATATAAGCACACATTGTCTGTGTGCAATTTGCGTCGTTCGTCATTTAAAGCCACCGCACGGCACGAGCCAGCCATCCTCTTCACAGGTACTATTGAATAATTTTATCCAACATGAATGCATTCCGCCGTGCACCTATCTTCACTTCACAAAATGTTAATACCCTTTTTGTTCACAAGTTAACACTTCGTCCACAGCATTTGAATACTATTAACTTTTAGTGTATTTAAATTACAATTATTATGTACACTTATATAACTTAAAGTTGCTTTTTAATCTATTTAGGTCTAAAGACAAACCTTACTTTTAATGCTAATGAGGATCAACGGGAATTAGATAAGTCTTATTTTACGTTTAGAATAAAGAAGGATACTTAATTTCAACTTTTACAAAGTCATACTTTTAAGTTATTTATTCGTAATAGTTTTTTTTTTGCTATTTATTTAAACTCTCATGTTTTGACTAAATCTTGACTCGTCTTCATCTATGGCTTGAAAAAGTTTTAGGTTTATAAGACGCTGTTTAAAGATACAAATATCTATAACTCATAGAAAAGATTAGCTT
Organism: Schrankia costaestrigalis; assembly: GCA_905475405.1. Classification (NCBI taxonomy): domain Eukaryota; kingdom Metazoa; phylum Arthropoda; class Insecta; order Lepidoptera; family Erebidae; genus Schrankia; species Schrankia costaestrigalis. Next base: position 17,341,617 of record FR997825.1, on the reverse strand, counting down.
AACTTAGATTAGACCAGGTAGCGTTGTGTAAATAAGTAAGAAATTTACATATTGTGACAAATCACATGTATAAAATATAACGGGTCTCAACTAAATGTTCAACTTAGATAAGAACATAAAAGATTACTAAAATGGGAGTTCTTGGTATCTTCACATAGGATTTTGATGGGTGAGCTTCAACTATCAATCTAGTCCATTATAATATAATAGGCTAAAAAATATAAAAAATGGGCTAAATAATATTGTTATTTATTTAGACAGCAAAGCATAGTTTATATAAATTATATGTTATAATTAGTGCACAATATATCGCAATGTACCTATTTATATACATAATTAGCTAATTATACCAGAAAATGTAACACTAAGTTGAGTCTGTGCAGTAAAAATTTGAATCATTATCTACACCTGAAACTTTTAGATATTTTTTCCCTGCTATGATACTCAACGCTTCCAAGTTGAATAAAAAAAAGACCCCGGCGAGAACAAAACTCAGCATCGGCTAAAAAAGGCTACGTACTACAAAAAATTACGTTGAATACACTACTCGTTGATTCAATTTTTCTCGAAATGTTTTAGTAAAGTTTAGTTACATTTATGAACTATGTCTAGGAAAGAGACTAACTTGTTTTTCGCACGAAACCTTTTATTTGCCATGTATCCCCCGATTACCCATCCATGTTTTGAAACTCCGACAGAATTTTTAAAGATGGAGTAACTATAAAATGTAACGCGTTCTTTGTGTAGGTACATATTACGGAGCTGAAGTAGCCGTCCCTGCAGTAGGACATTAATGGGCTGTTATGATGATATAGAAACTGATCAAGGCAAAATTACCGACTTAAGAAAAACACCGACTTAAGAACTCGATGTAATAAACATTTTACATGTTTACGAGTTTATAAAATTATGTACCAATATTAATTTAACTTGATGTAGCAGAGGTAAACTAATAAGCGAGTGACCCGATTAAAGTTTTAACACGGCCATAGATTGATGGCATGTTTGTATCGGTACTTTTATTATAACCTATAGGTGTTTAGAGGAGTAAGTAAAACAATAGACGACTTTTAAAGATTATCTCGCATTGCTCATAGTTATAACTATCGTAATAGCTAAAAAAGTTTGATTTCTGATACAAGCGATGAAAACCGTCATCGTTTTCTTGTAAACGGTTTTCAGCTTTGCTAGGATACATCTACTGAGAGGTTCGACACACCCGTGGAGTGTTATAATACAAGAAACTGGTTAAGCTTATGGTGAATTACTTTTAAGTCTTATAGATGCTTAGAGATCACGCTGTGTTTCCTGGCTTGCATGAGTCACAGTTTTGACAAAGAATGTGGGGTTAGAAATCTTCAGCCTTTACTCCGATTCAATGCCGCTTTCCTAGAATGCTTGTGTATTATATTTCAATATCTATTCTATGATAAATTAATAAATAACTTTATGAATATTACAATGAATTTCCCTTTACTTAATCATACATTTTTTTATATTATTTCTCAAACAATAACAATATAATCCTTTTGTATCTTTCTACGTAAAAATACGTTTTTCTCTCGCGGCAACAAATTAAAAATCACGAGAACGACATGGTCCGTGTGCACAACAAACATTTTTCTGTTTGAGTGTCTCTTTGAAGCGCCGCGGGCGCTGTGTGGCTTCGAATGACTGTCCGGTGTGATTTGAGTTGCATTTCGACTTTCAAATGTACGTATTTACCCATCGAGAATGGGGTACAAAAGTGAACTATCAGTTTTAGTCTTCCTTTGATAGCCCGCACCTAATAAAAGCTTTGTGATTTGTTTTGTTTCATTCATTTGTTTTTTTTAGATTCGAACGGGACTTGAAACAAGTCAATTAAAACGGTCGAAAAACCGTTAAGCTTTTACCCATTATGGATTTGTGAAAATGTGCATTAATTTTAAAATGATTTTCTCGATGTGGTTTAAATAAAGCTGAAGTTTTGTGTACGTATAAAAATATATGAATATCAAAAATCCAAATAACGTTTGGTTTTATATAAGAAAAAAAATTATTACATCATTATTTAGAACATTTTCTGAAGAAAATATAAACAGATGAGATCCCCAGACGGTTTCCGCTTCTTCTTTCCCGCAATAACTTCAGAGACTTGGCACCTCATTTTTGTTCTATAAATATACCATACTGTTTTTACAACGTAGGTACTGCACTGACAGAATAAACATCCTAATTGGTATAGATTGAACCTCAAGAAATACATTTGTTCATTAACTAATTTCAAAGTTTAATTACAAAAATTACCTTAATTGTGATCAAAAATAACCTATCCTAAAATTAACTTTATTAATAAATACAGGATCGCACCTATTTCCACGGCATATAGTAACCTTGTAGCCATTTCTGGTTATCTCATTTGTCAAGTCAAAGTATTTGTTTGTCTTAATTGCGTGGTCTTTCGGGATGTTAGTTTCCCACGGTACCGTGAGCTCAATAAGTACTTAAGTTAAAAATGGCATTCGTTCTTAGACAAGAATATTACTAATAATACTTACTACCTTTTTCTAACACAATCATCAAATAAATGTAGTATATGGACATAATATTAAGAAGTACCAAAAGGTACTCGAATATGTATGTAATACATAAACAAGTAATTTTAGTCGAGTGACTTGTTTTTGAGTGAATAGGTAATTTAGTTGAGAACGCCACCTGCGTTCAAACGCATCGAGTAGGTCTGGTGCTTTATGGCGATTACGAACCGTATCCCGAAGAAAAACCTTAATACAAATGAAATTCTCGTTCCCTGTATACATTACGAAGGTTAGTTTGCTATTTTACTGGTACTTTTTTTATATTTACACGACGATAACTGAAAACGAGAACCTATCTGGTAGAAAACATTTGGGCATAAAAAACCTTGTAAAAATATCAGCAGATTGTTTGACATGGCTTTTTAGCTTTATCGAGTTTTAGTAACGGATGAAAGGTGAAATAGAAAAATAAGTTAGGTACTTTTTTAATCTATAACTCCACTCGTTCAATAGACCAATCTCTTTTCGTCATACATCTATTTGACGAAAAAAGGTTAAAACAATTAAAAATTGAAATGGTCATATTATATTCTAAATGGATTTATCCGTGTTGTATTCTTGTTTCGTAAAATGTCCCTTGTGTCAAAATATATAGTGCATATTAGTGAGCAATTGCTGCTCAGGCTTTCCAGGAACTTAGCTAAGCAGAGCTTTTATGGGTATACAACAGTTAAGCATACTTAGTATATGCTTACTTTTTTAAAATACTTACATACGTTTTATACATAATGTAAACTTAGATGAATAAAAATATTCGTGATCATTTACTCACGTACATAAAATACTAACTACCCTTAAGGATAAAGATATAATTATACAAACAATATTAATTATATGAATTAACATTATAATGTCCACACAGTAAACATCCAAATTTACACGAAGTATCAAGGGAATAATATATTATTCAACAAAAATTAGCTCCAACAAAATCGGCTATGAAAGCTTTCTACTATATACTTTGTTATTACGAAATAATTTAAAAGCCTCACATTGTCTATTATTATAACAAATGTTACCATTATTTGTGATCATCATTCATGAATGGAGTCGCTTATTACGATATGCCATCAACATCATCATATTAGCCAATGGACACCATTCCACAGCTGGTCTTAATAGGCCTCCTTCAATAATACATTTTAAGTCATGTGATTACCCGGCGTTTACGACACTTATGAAATGAGGAGTAGGTAATACTTTGTATTTAGTCGGACACCAAATACATATCATCATAACAGCCCATGTCCCACTGCAGGGACGGGCCTCCTCCCTTGTGTCGGAGGGATACTTGGCCTACTAATACCACGCTGGCCAGACGAATTGGTATAGGGTTAAATATCAAGTACTTTTATTTTATAAAGATAATATTCACGGATAGTCCCTTAGTCGGTTTTACGACACTCATCTGATGAGATGACATATTGAATGACATATTGTATTCTTACTCCGTCGCCACACGGAGACACAGGAGACACCAAATATATTTAGAAATTAATCTAACTCTTATTTATCAAGCTTACATGGTAAAAATTTAATTCATATCATCATAAATATAATCAAGAAGTACTTATTGAGAAAAATATTAATTCAGAAAAATAAATGAGATCCTCATTCAGTAATTTGTTGGTATATTATATTATACGAATAAAGCTTCCGAAATAGAACATTGAAAAACTTCTTTAGCACCAATTTAGGATTAAAAGTAATCATGAGATGTCCTTCTGAATTACGATTTTAATTAAGCTCTCTTCAATATTCATTTATTTCGTGGAAGGGTAGAAGAGGGAGCCATTATAAATATGTTGAAAAACCAGTTTTACGAGAGAAAATTTTCTCTTTTTCAAATACTTACTGAAATTAGCGCCACTCTGAAATAGACGAAGAAAATAAGTACCATTTGTAAGTGTAAAAATCTTGAAATACTATGAATCAATTTACTTGTTAATTCCAGTTTAAGAAATTATGTTAATGTCTTAACTACTAACGTTGCTTGCTAAAGATTTCTGTGTAATATTTATTTTTAACTATAACCGATTTTTTTAAATTTTATTTTAAGAGCTAGCTTTGATTCCACAAAGGATGCTTGAAGTGAGAATATATATTTATAATTTACTATAGGAGCATAAACCTTATAAAGCTGTCAAAGATTTAATTTTATAATGGTCTTAGAACTTATAGGTACGTAAAAATACTATGTATAAGAAAGATGAGGTAACTAAAATTATTAGTACTTACAAGCTTTTGCCCGCGGCTTCTCTCGTTTAAATTCTGGTTAGCACTGTTCCCCTTTCCTGGACACAGAAGAAAATAAAAAAAAGAATGTAGCTTATGTCCATCCCTTCAACTATCTCCACATAAAAAATCACCTCAATTCGTCGCTCCGTTTTGCCGTGAAAGAAAGACAAACAGACAGACACACTTTCCTCTATATAATATTAGTATGGATGACAAACATAGGAGACTTGGTCTCTTTGTTTTGAATAACACAAACAGTTGTATGGTTTAGTCTATTCGTCTTTGCATCGATGTATGACGCAGGAATAATACCGCTCAATGAATTTCTCGGATCCTTCAGCCTTTGGCAGTAAGATTGACGTGTGCCTGCATGTGACGAGTTGTAAGTACCGTATGGTAGTCAGAAATGAATAGATCTGGAGTGCATTGACATGGTCTTGTATATTGTTACCATATCGATCGCTAATGTCTTTTATGTAACTTAATTACTTCTCATCATTGCTTCCCACAAAGAAAAAAAAAATAATTTCTTTATAAAAAGAAGGCAAACTGGAAATTAAACCCCATACCAATCTGTCTGGCCAGCGTGGTACTAATACCACGCTGGCCAGACGGAGGCAATAGGCCAAGTATCCCTCTGTCCCGAGAGGAGGCCCGTCCCTGCAGTAGGACATTAATGGGCTGTTATGATGATTGCTTTCCACGGAACCATTAGTCCTCATAATTTTTACCCAACTTAACAACGCCATCTAGGCGCTCTTATGTAATAATCACACTATTAAAAATATGACATAAGCTCTATCAAAAAGATTTTTTGCTGTAAGTATTAAATCTATACATAGTATAAAATGAAGTCGCTTTTTCTGTCCCTATGTCCCTTTGTATGCTTAAATCTTTAAAAGTACGCAACGGATTTTGATGCGGTTTTTTTTAGTAGATAGAGTGATTAAACAGGAAGGTTTATTTCTATAACACATGCATTATAGTAGAGAAACCCATATAAATTTAGAGATTTCTAATGAAACTGTACTTAAACGTTGTATAAGGACATTCTGTAGCAGATGCCCGTGCGTAGCCTGGTCGATAGTAATTCATAAAACAAGTGGCGTGCCCGGCTAGTTTCTAAATATACATAACTTTCCTCGAAAGCTTAAAGTTAATAATATAATACACGAATAGAAAATTTATGAAGGAATAATCTTTTAATGTTATAGAATATCATTTATTTTTACAATAATTTAGAAACGTCCTTGGCTCTTAATCATGTTTAAAAATATCTGTTTTTTTAGAGTTTATCAATCTTGAATTATACTTAATTTATGTTTAAAACATAAGTACCAAAAAGTTTCCAGTAAGTGCTGCTTAAGTATTAAAAACTAATATTAGTAGTATAGTATAATAGTAGTAGTTTTGTAAGTTCCCAGTTTGCCGTTATCGTTCTACCAAGGAGAATTTTTAATGTATCTCATGAGATACATTAAAAAGAAAAGAATAGGCCCATGGGCCTATACTATATTCAGATGAAATAGTTTTAGGTACAAGGGCCTTTAACTCCAAACCTTTTTCCAGATAAGATGAGGAAGCGCCATCCTCTATTCTTAAACTGCCACCAAACGGTTGCCCAGTAGCCCCAAGAAGGGCTCATCCAATAGCTTATAGTTGTGAACGGTCAATTATCACCCGCCTACATGGATATATGCGACGGAGGGAGGATGTGAGACTTGAAACACAATGGTACTAACAAAGTATTATTTTAAGAGAAACCTAACCTAGGTAACATAATAAGGTATAAATAGTAGAAAGGCGCCTGCACTTAATTATCATTCTTTCAATAATTGTAAGCATGAAAAAAATGTAGTAGGTATAAATATAAAAATTCCTCACACATTCAAAACAACGCCATTTAGTCCCAAACTAAGCAAATCTTGTACTATGGTTACTATACAACGGGTAAACATACTTAAATACTTTTTTTGTAAATACATACATATTATACATAGAAAACACCCAGACCAATTCTAACAATCATGTTCATGCAGACAAAAAATTAAGCGGGAAACGAACCCGAGACCTCTGCGTAGCAGTCATGTTATACTATAAGCAGGTTAGCAGCTACGCAGGTTTATTATAACCATTACGCCACAGAGGTTGTCAAATAGATCTCAAAAAACAAAATCCTACCATCATATTCGCATTATCTCCTTAACGGCGCTTGTACACGGTAAGAAAAATCGCCGGGCCTACGCAAGAATTCGTGTCGTTTCTAAGCACGACCTGTGTACACAGCGCCGGCGATGCATAAGAAAATTTTCTTGTCTGCGCAAGACAAGACACGGCGAACGTTGTTGCGGAGGGGCGGGGAGCGGTGTAGTAGGGTATCATACTTGTTTGCTTTCTAGTTAACATTTTTACTAAAGGAAATTCACACAGATTATCACACTTGTTATTACTTGCGCGCCCTACGCCCGTCTGATGACTGTACGAAAAAAATCCTGGCGTGTACACGTTCCGAATTGTCTTGTCTGCGGAAGACAAGAAAAGTTTTCGTGTACGAAAAAGACAAAATTCTTGACGTCTACACGAAGATTTGTCTTGTCTGGCGTAGACACGGCAAATTTTCTTAGCGTGTACACGCGCCGTAAGGATCAAGTAATTTGAACGAACGTCACAAATTAACATACCTAATCATTGCTTGAGCTTTATAAAGCTGCTATGTTTGAGACAATTGACAAGAACTCAAATTGTGTGGGGCACGTAGCAATGAGGTGCTTTGTCTCTGGGAAAGGATGTTTAAAGGTCTATTCAGATGTAACAGATAACCGCTTATACTGCCGGCGGGTATAATACACAGAATATTTTGTAGGTGTACCCCAAGTAAGATGTAACACAAAGGGCGTATTAGACGCATTAAATGCATGATAATATACATGCGGTCGAAACTTATTTAGTAGGTGTACGTATGTTTACTTTTTATGACAAATTGTAGAGAATAAATAACTGTTTAAACTACTTTATGACGCTTACGCTAGTTTTCATTTGGTATATTGATTAAAGATTGATAATTATTTTCTATTTTACTGTTATATCTATTATTTGTTGTTTTATCGAATTAAGTAGAATCATTATAATTGCTATAATGAAATACTCATCAGAGTTATAACATCGTAGTGGATTTAATCACTCTGTTCTCCTGAAAGTCGAGGTCATAGACTAGCCACGCAGGACAATCTTATTGTTTCATTGTTAATCTACCTATAGTAATATAATAAAGAGGTAAAGTTTGTGAGTTTGTGGCGTTGTAGGGGGTAATCTCTTGATCTCCTGAACAGATTTTAAAAATTCTTTCTTTGTTGAATAGTCCATTTATCGGGGAGTGTCATAGGCTATATAGTATCACGCTATGACTAATAGGAGTGGAGCAGTAATGAAATATGTTTAAAAAAGGAACGCGTTTTTCGCCGCCCAACGCAGTGGGCACGGGTCAGCTAAGTAGTATAAAATATTATTAATTTTGGTTCCCCTTTTTTGTATCTACACATTATTCTTATACAAGAAGAAGTCTTACCATGAAATTCAAGTGAACTTTCAATTTCAGCATACTCTAATTCTTTTCTCCTTCAAAACGGTAAAGTAAATAAATAAACCAGGTCCAATAAATAAAACTTTTCGTTTTTTACAAAGAAAATGTTTTTGGTATAATAATTCAACACGGTAATTTTCCTATTTTACGAAAAACTCTTAACAAAGAGCAAAAGAGATGATTGAAACTTTCTTAAATTCTGAAGAGTTGATCGAATATACACATTTTGTTTAAAAATAATATTAAGAGCTAAGTTTAAAACTGCTAATTCTCTTAGCGATCTTAATTAGGTACGTTAGAGAAATTTTATTGAAACGACATCTACTCGTATTTCATAGAAAATGTATTTTTTGTGAGGGGCTGTGTTAGGGACATTCCCTCAGGGGAAAAAATAAATTTAGAGATGTTATTTTTACGAAATTATAAATGAATAATAATAGTAAAGTTTATTTGAGATATACACAACTTATCAAATAATAATTAAACGAAAATGTCATAAAAAACCTTGAATGACCGAAATATTAAAGGAAGAACTTCTCTCAAAAACTCTTTATGGTCTTGACGAGTGTTGTATTATACCAATGCTTCTCTATCACTGAATAAGGAGCTCTTTCTACTTTTATCGAATGTTAACCTGCAATTTTTAAAGCTATAAATCCTCTAAAGAATAAAACTAACTCTTTTGATTAAATTAGCGGTAATTAATCTTTTTTCTACTTGCGGCACTTTTCATTTCACAGTCACGCTTATAAGTTGTCGGTTAATATGCCTTTCAAAACAATTGAAATTAACTCTAGTGTGGAATTTTTTATTATAAACATACCTACTTTGTGACGTAGTATTTGTAAGCCGAAGCTCGCATTGCAGAGGTCTCAATTAGTGCATGAGTTCCTAAAATCAATGAAGAAGATGTCTGCAGTCTTTTGACATGTATACATACTGATAATTAGGTAGGTAGATCTTAAATAGTATTTCATGTACTACTTGTAATTCATCAGGAAACATAAAATATAAAATTCACTTAAGTAGCATATAAGTAAGTCTAGTTTATAGAAGACCAGTTATGTTATATCAGAGTATATTTTTCTATTCTTAATTAACAAACTAATAACCAACGAAATGAGGTCACGCTCTTTCTCTGTATTCAATGTAAGATAGCGGAACGATTATTTTTGAAAGTTTTTTCTTATTATTATTTTTTGTATAGCAACATGAACTCAGACCAAATATAATATTTTTTATTTGGTCTGAGTACATGAAGTAATACAAAATAAAAACTAATATTTAGGTAGGTATAGGTTTTATGTTGCACTTCATCTAAATGCAAAAGTCATTTTAATTTCAATTTCAATTATGGGCTTGATTAGAAGGCTCAGTGCCAAGTAAAGGGCAGAGAGACGATGCTCTGGTCACTAGTACGGCAAAAGGAATGCCCAATCTGTGATTAAAACGTCTTCTAATACCTAAATATTAGTAAATCTGCAAACGAACCATCTAAATTTCCTGGAAACTGTACTTGGTTATTACTTTATTACCTTTTGCCTAAAATTAGGATTCGAGATTATGTTTATATGATAGTGGTTTAAAGGAAATTCAAAGGAATTTTGAGTCATGTAAAACTAATAAAGACTAATCCTGTAAAGTTACGTAATTATGTTATTTATATTTAGGATCCAATGCCAGCAATGTATTATAATATTTCGTGAGAGTTAACGCTACAAATATTTATTTTATCTCAAAGCATTAGAATGGAAGTCTAAGCTTACAATCTATTAATTATTAACGATTTAAAATGTTATCATTGCAATCAATCTAGCTGACTGCTTTATTAACCCGTAATGAAATACCCTAATTTTGTCCTAAAGTACAATAATTTGTAAAGTATTCTGAATACAATATTGTTACTATAAATACCTACAAACATTTAATACTTACATTTTCTAGAACAAAATTATAAATCAGGTAAGACAATACACAAAATCAATCTCTGTAAAACACAAAACAACGTTTGTACGTGGTATTGAAGAGACTTTGAACAATATGTTTGACACTGAACACTCTTACAGGGGGATATAATCACCGTATGATCGTTACTATGATAGAGCATAGGCAACATGAAAAAGCAATACTTTTATTTAGGCTCATATTGATCATCGATAGGAATCGCTGTTACTAAAAGCTTTTAAGCGTGCCGTAATAGTGTATTTGGCTGCGTTCGGGATCCAGTGACCATTAAGTTAATTGGATTTCTTTCGGAACTGCTATATTCATGCCACAAACTGGATCAATATCCACCCCAAAATGTTTATTGTTCGAATGCTTGCTTTTTTAATATGCAGTCACGTTTGTACAATACACAACGGTCAGGTTACAGAAAATGAACCACTTTTAAATTTGGCACTGCCGAACAAACGAATACATATTTAAAGAGGTCAAAAAAATTAAGGCCAAAAAGTGTTGGTTTCATAAATATTATTATTTTAGGTCTTTTTAATCGTGTTATATGTTAGGTCCACACTCTGTGGACCGCTCATTTTTATTTTACAGTAGAATGGGGCACAGGAAATATAATACAAGCATCCTTGTTAACTACTCCGGCGATCTAACAATGTGTTCGTTATCGGAGAGAATTCGTGACTCTAGTGAAAAGTAAGGGATTCAAATCTGCTAACCTTCGAACTAACCCTAACTTACACATTGTACCATGAAGGTTGAAATTGTTTTTTTTATTAATCATTTTCTGATTAATATTTTCTTGGTAATAACTTTCAATAATTATTCGAAACATACGTTATAAGTTAGAGATTGAAGCTAATTTTAATGTGTAGGTATATTTTAATAGAAACTAAATTCTTGTTTGACATACATTCGTAATGTATAAAGTTCTCTTATACCTTGGTTGTAGGCAGACACTAATACGCCATCATTATCGAAAACCAGCTTGACCTCATCTACGTTGAAATTTATTTAAGTAACTTTTACGCTAAGTATTTAATTAAGTACCCTTATAACATATTTAAGATCACCCTATACAAACCACATCCTAAAAACCATTCACATTATCAGTTAAAACATATTTTTATTTGTTTAAACTTGAAATGCAAAAGCATATTACGAAATTAACATACTTTGTCAAGTTTTCGGGTAAAACAACGTGCCTTCTTAGCTAAAATCGCTTTTAGCCATTAGAGGTTTGTTATTCGACACACGGGCCTTCGCTCGATAATCTGTTATTTTATTTGACACTGGCGACGTGACAATTCGGTGCGGTGCAACATTTTACCTCAACGAGCACAGGTTAAAACATAGCACGCCAGATAAAGGCTGTTCATTCTACAAAAACTTAATAGGAACAAATCAGAAACAGCGGTGGAATAAAAATGCAGTGAATTGAACTTTTTAACCGCTTGCCGTAAAATCCAATGCGGGGGACATAGCAACACCGAAAAATGGTTACGAATTTCTGATTTTTTGAGTTTTGTTTGGAGATTAAACCAGTGTTTTAATTATTATTTTCCAGAAATTCACTTAACACTTTTCACACCAACTTACTCCTTAAACATTTTGCTAGTTGACGATGCAAGAACCAGAGTGAACTAAGTGACATATTAATTTGTAAAACTTATAATGTTACTCATATTTAACTCATATTGTTAAAAACTGTTCTTTTTAAAATTTAAAACTCCATAAAAGTATATAGAAGTAATAACTAGTTATAAAAGACTCACATATTTTTATTACTCACGCGTAACGCGTTTCCTTAATTATCTCGGAAACATACCTACATTTGTGCTCTAAATCACTATGGTTCTGGTATCCCCAGTTACACCTTTCATCATCTTCATATAAGTAAATGATGGACCGACGCATTGCTTAGGGCGCCGGGACACCGTTGGATGAAGGAGACACAAGACCTCGTGAAGTTGAGATATTTGGAGGATGTATATGTCCAGCATTGGACACCTATTTGTAAAATTTTATTATTTAAAAATTAACTTGTCTTTGTATCTTTTGTACCTATCATAACAGCCCATTAATGTCCCACTGTAGGGACGGGCCTCCTCCCATGATGGAGGGATAATTGGCCAACTAATACCACGCTGGTCAGACGGATTGGTATAGGATTTAATTTCAACTTTTCCTTCTTTTTATTTCGTAAAGATATAATCTTTACGGATAGTCCCTTAGTCGGTTTTTACGAAACCCATGGGATGAGATGGGATGGTGACAATGACATATTGTATTCTTACTCCGTCACCACTGATTAAAATCTTTACACAATACATATTGACGAAATGTTTACTAAGAATTTTCTGGTGCGGCAGGAAAACAGATAAGTTTTACGCGCGGCTTAGGGTACAAATACAGTGTTTTAAACTTAACTCTGTTTACATTATATTGTCAGAGTTCTTTTATAATCTGCTTAAGTCTAAAAACATATTTATAAGAAACCAAGACTTACTTGAAGCATATTTTCTAGAATATCTATATCTAGCCTTCTGAGATGAGGGAAAACGTATTTTCTACTAATAACTCGCAAGCTATAGATAACTACAGATTAATTGAATTATTTTCTTAATATTTTTCCTTCGGTATAATATCTTAGAAGTTAATCTCTTTTTCGACTTACGCAACTTATACTAGAATATAAGTATTTAGCCTTCTTACAGAATCTGCAATACAATATTGGTACTAATTCAGCATGTAATAAGTTGTAATATTGCACGTGCGTCTGCCCGACGAGCATAAAAGTCAATTCTTTCTAAGAAATTTCCCAACAATAAAACAGGAAGAAAAGGTGTTGAGCCTTTTTGTATATACCTCTATGCTTGTATATATAAGGGACCACGTAGGTAACTTACTACCGTCCCATCTAACTCCCTAACTAAGACAAATTTAACAAAAGGTCCGAAGATGGACCTTTCCCTCAATTAAGCAATTAGGCATGGTTAACTCTTTGAAAATTCAATAAACGTTTACTAAAAGCAAATGAATTTTCTAAAAAATTAAACAATGAGTAAAAATCAGTGACCTATGAAATACAGATAGATCATAATGTTCGATGTACAAATTTATATTAGTTCAACGTCAATGAGTAAGAAAACTTTGGGAGTAAGTTTCAAAATAAACCTTATTGAATTTTGTCTGCTAGTATTGTGTATGTACGTTTTACTCCATTTTTTTTTTCTTACACATTCACACAACGCCATCTAGTCCCAAACTAAGCAAAGCTTGTACTATGGGTACTAGACAACGGATAAACATACTTAAAGACATTTTTCTTTTTGTAAATACATACATATTATTCATAGAAAACACTCAGACCAATGCAAACAATCACGTTCATATGCACACAAAGATTTGCATTGAGCGGGAATCGAACCCGAGACCTATGCGTAGCAGTCATCTTATATAACCACTACGCCATGGAGGTCGTCTAATATGTTGCTGAATGTTTTATTTTTTATTACTGGTTCTTAAACATTGTAATTTTGATAATACTACCTATAATAGGAACAGGCTCTGACTCTTATGCATATGAATATCCCGAACGGACTTCACGACGCTGAGGTCTGTTAGGGTCTTGGGCATGTTGGAATCGAACCGACTAAAACCACACGCTGTTTGTTCCAGTCATCCAGCGTCGAAAGCTCTCGGAAAGACAATCCTAGAGAACAGCTCTTTTCCTTGTTTGACCAAAAGGCTTACACACAGATATTTTGATTGCGCACTATAACCACTGTATTTTGTATTAACTTCTATACAACATATACACATAATTACATTCTTTTTTATGTCCCCGCATCTCACAAATAGAAAACACCTAAACATTCATACCCACGCAGACTAAGCTTTGCACTAAACCGGAATCGAACTCAAGACTTCCGCGTAGCTGTCATGGCCTCGTAGCTAGGCTTACGAGGTAGCTTTTTACTTCCTTAAAGTTAAAAAAGTTCATTCACATCATGTCGCATTATACATAATTCGCACCCTACATTATAATATTCAAAGCAATATTTTGTCCGTTAATAGCTACACAGCTTTCTCTCAAGCCAACTTTTATAAAATGTTTAAATCACAATGATAATAACGGAACAACTTTGGTGAAGTCACTAAATATTTAAAAGTAAATAAATGGCTGCCATGGCTCTTGACCCTCTTGACTTGACTCATTTCCGTAACTTAAAAGTGGACACTTTGAAGCCAAGTTTATTTTTTATTATCATATTTTTTTCTACGTTTCACTTTTCAGCTAATTCTTTATGTTGACGAAATAAAACTGACTTCGCACTTAGTGGCAAACTCTTATTGGCAATTCTCATTTGTATGCTTAAAAACCGTCTTTTACAGGTATAGGTAAGACTATTATACGTTACCGAATTAAAAATATTGTAATGCAGTGTGCATTACAATATTTTTCTTTCTCGCGATATGGTTTGTACCTAGATTTAGATACTCGTAGTAATTTAATAAATACCTAGGTTATTCTAAGACTTTTCGGCTGACTTGCAAGTGCCGTGGTTGCGAAGGGACTGGTGTCAGCTGAACGTTGTCCTTGTCAAGTGCGGGGAATCGAATCCACCCTCACTCGGTTGATATTTTGTGTTAAGTAAGATTTAACCCGAATTAAAAATTTTTTAATGTATACAACTCTCAAAAGTTTAAAATCTATTATAACTGTGTGCTCGTCATCTTGAGACACAAGCTGTTAAGTCTTTTCGCACAGCAATTTCAGTAGCTCCTATAAGTTTCTACGTAAACACAGTAACATTTGCTCACTAGTGCTTGAAGAAGGATAACGCAAACACGGCTATGGTAACATCCTAGAAGACCTCTTGCTGCAGAAGAGAATTGTCGAGAGAAGTCCAGTTGCTTGTTAAATAAAACGTTTTCTCTTTATTTAGGTAAGATAAATTATTTATCAATATCAAAAACCTTTCCATGAGACTAATAAATGAAAGTATTATAGTCTAAACGAGGGAAACATTAAATATTTATCATTATTACTCGTGAACGTAGAGTCTCTTGAAGCGAATATGTGGTAATTACCTATTTTAGTTACTTATACAGGTTAATACGTGATATATTATGTAATTAGACACTTTGATTAAAGAAAATTAGGTCTTGCTGTGATGTTGAAAAAACGACTTGGTTATTTATATACTGATAAAACATAAAACTAAGTCGTTTCGTTTCCAGTGCTATATACTGTCAGATAGAACCTCTGTGACAACCTCCATGTTTCGAGTTTGATTCCCTCGCAATACAAATCCTTGTAAGCATGAAAAGAATTGCTCGCTATGTATGTATTTACAAAACATTGCTTTAAGCGAATATGTAAGGTTTAAGATTACTTTAATTTATTGGCACGTATTTTTAGAATCAAAGTTATTCTGTAATGATAATGTTAATATCCGTTCAAACGTTTGAGGTCCACCAACAAAGATTCAGAGGCTGGTAATATTCGTAGAATATTCGTAATACACGAGTATGATCTCAAAGAGTATAAAGCTCCTTATGACACAGAAATTCTTCTCAAGTACGAGAAATGTCTTTGAAATCAGCTCTTTAGTTTATATCCGACCACAAAATCTGTACGAACAAGATTCCCAAATCACATTTTCTTTGAAAACTAAATATATCGCTTATACTGTTTACATAAAAAAAAGAAAAACTGTAAGACATGAAGTAGGAAACTTCAGAAGTCATCCAACGATTTTCTAAAGCACCTACCGCCGCATGCATTAAACATGAATTCCTTAAGTTATTTTAGGAAAACTTTTTATCCGTTGATCGTTATTATTTCTGTGTTTTTATCCTGTCTTTTTCATTCTTTAAAGTATAAACGGACGTTACTTGGTTAGAATAAAATTATCATAACAGCCCATTAATGTCCCACTGCAGGGACAAGCCTCCTCTCGTGACGGAGGGATACTTGGCCTACAAGTACCACGTTGGCCAGACGGATTGGTATAGGGTTTAATTTCAAGTTTTCCTTCTTTTTAATTCATAAAGATAATATTTACTTACGGTTAGTCCCTTAGTCGGTTTTTACGACACCCATGGGATGAGATGAGGTGATGACTTATTGTATTCTTATTCCGTCACCACACGGAACAAAATTAGTATTAAGAATAAAATTAGTATTAAGTGTATTCCAATTTATTTACAGATTGTTATTACAGTTTCTTATTTACATTAATCTCATTTAGTTACATTTTTAAATATAGATATAAAAAATAAAAACATTTAAAAATATAAAAAAAGGTAGACCCACCGGCATCGGGTACAGGGACCAAGTTACAGGTGGTTAGGGCTCCAGAGATAGGAACCTCCTCACAATGCGTGCCGTGTCAAGCAGTACTGCCTTCTGCATCAGACCTATGATCCAACTGTCAAGCGAGAGTCTCCGTAGATGTTGATAGAGACTCTTTGGAATAAGTCCATTGACCGAAAGTACTATCGAAACAATGATCGCCGAATCAACATTCCACATTTCGACAACCTCGTGAGCCAAGTCTAAATATTTCGTTTGTTTGTCTTTTTCTGCTTTAACAAGATTCTCGTCATGAGGAATAGTGATATCGATTATCATTGCACGGCGTTCTGACCGCTCTATCACCACAATATCTGGCTTATTGGCAACAATAGTCCGATCAGTGATGATAGATCGGTCCCAATATAATGTAACACTACTATTTTCGAGAACTGGGTCGGGTACATACTTATAATACGGTACTTTTGCATCGACAAGATGATATTTAAGAGCAAGTTGTTGGTGGACAATTCTGGCTACTTGGTTGTGTCTATGCAAGTATTCACCATTCGCAAGACGAGATCAACCGGAAACAATATGTCTGAGTGATTCTCCGGGACAGTGACATGCCCAACATATGTCAACTTAGAGTTACAACTTACAGTTTCTTATTATTAATATCACTACTTTAAGATTTACTGACTCAGATCAGAGGAGTTGTTAGGTTTTATATAGTTATGTCAGGATTCCTTTTGTTTTCAGGCACAATTACGCTGCATATCTAATAGCTCTTAGTCGGCTTATTAGAGATACCTACTAGATAATAGTATAATAGACAATGTTAATTAAGTAATTAGTGATTGTGATAAGCATTTTAAGATAATAATGTTATATTACCTTGTAAGGTTTTCTCATTCTTATAACATTGAACCCATCAACCTAGTGTGAAAACGGCAGGAAAACTCATTCTTCATTCGTTTTCCTCATTCTTGATCTGTAAATGAACTTGAAATACGATAAGACATTACGTAATTGGAAAAAACGTGAGTAATAATATCTCATTATTATTATAATTTTAGAACCGTGTATTACTTTTGAAGACATTAAGGTCATTCCGCCATTTCCTTCTGGGTCGTCCTTGCTGCCGCATCCTAACCCATAATCATGTAAGTAATTAAAAAATGAACTATAGAAACACGACGAACACAACCGACATTAAAGGAAATCTATCTACTTTTAAATACGCCATTATAAATTAACGTAAGTTAAAGTCTTTTTTCATTATCTTACCTAAGGAACATTAACATTTCATTTCATTTACTAAGATTCTAGATAATTGATATAAAGTAACCGATGTTCTTATTAAAATGAAATGAAGATACACGGTCTTGAGAATATTGAAAATTGTTTGAAACTATTTTACGCTTTCCTTGATTATGACGTGACGTCATTGATTACAGAGACAAAGATAATAATATTGCGTTGTTTAAAACTTAACTCTTAAACAACAACATAGTTTTAAATAAACAGAGGAATAAGGGAGGAATTTTAAAGCCTGAGGCAGGAATCGAACCGGCATCAGCTAAATATATACATTGTAATTACTTTTCATACAATAACTTCCTTGTGTCACGCTAAATACTTAAAGACATAGTTGCAGGGATAATACTTGGCTGCGTAACTCGTAACAGACATGATGTAGCATATATTTTTACTCATCATCATAACAGCCCATTAATGTCCCACTGCAGGGGCGGGCCTCCTCCAGTGACGGAGGGATACTTGGCCTACTAATATCACTAAATTACATATAATTTTTACCTATAAAGCTTAGGTATAACTAGAAAAATCCGAAAAGAAGAAAGACAATGGAAAAAATTGGTACTCGATGCGGGACTCGAACCCGCGTCTCTGGACTATACGCGTCCAGCGCCATGACCACTAGGCCAACCGAGTAACCGTCCCGACTACCGTGTACTTAGTTGTATAATATTCTATATTTTCTAGGTTCTAAAACTACTACTTACGCAATGAATTCATTCATACTTAATGTTACTACCACATAATATTTACAGTCATAACACAAACATTGTACCAAAAGTATCTTTACTTTAATAAAATATTGTGATCGATAATTAGATTAACTTCATTTTAAAATAAATGAAAGCATTCTAATGTTATGTTTCCAAGTTTATACACCTTATTGAAATTGAAAGAACTCCTTCGAGAGTCACGGTTCTTGCTTATCATTGTAATTAAGAGTTACCTACCCTTTTCATTGGCTTCTCTTCATACTTTGAAATGAAGTTTCGTTTGTACGCAAAGTAAGAAGTTCGTTTAATAACCTGGGCTTGTTAACTGAATATACAGGACGCGTCATCAAACATGGCCGCCTTGAAGCTATTGCATTTTTGACAACCTCTGTGGCGTAGTGGTTATATAACATGACTGCTACGCAGAAGTTTCGGGTTCGATTCCCGCTCAATGCAAATCTTTGTGTGCATGAACATTATTGTTTGCATTGGTCTGGGTGTTTTCTATGTATAATATGTAGGTATGAATTTACGAAAAAAAAAAGTATTTAACTATCTACTATCCGTTGTCTAGTAATCATAGGACAAGCTTTGCTTAGTTTGGGACTAGATGGCGTTGTGTGAATGTGTAAGGAATATTTATTTATTTTGAAACTAAATGGCGGGAAAAGTGGTGAGCGGGTGTTTTCCTTGTTCCTGTACATGCGTGAACTTCTCTCATAGCCAACTTCAAGTCGGCCAAGTAAGATTGCTCGTATTGATTGTGAACACATCTAAAAAGTATATGTTTTGAAAATTAATCACAGCGAACAAGACCCTTTTCATGCAAAGTTATTTATACTAATACAATTAAGCAGTGAAAACCTTTGACATTCATTTATGATATATCGATGTATACTTTGCATGAATGTGTTAAATTAGGCTAACTTCTAAACTTTAATAAGTATTAATTACTTTTGAAACAAAATTATGGCTTCTTCTTCTTCTTTCGAGTCGTAAGGCACACAATGCAGTAGGTACCATCGGTGGTCAAATGCAATCAGCCCAGAACTTGGCCACGAATTAAAATATGGCTAAGAAACTTATACCATGACAATTGATTAGTATGTATTATAATGTTTTTATATCCGTTTATATAATCCGTGTGGTGACGGAGTAAGAATACAATATGTCACCACCCCATTTTATCCCATAGGTGTCGTAAAACCGACTTAGGTACTATCCGAGAATATTATGTTTACGAAATAAAAAGAAGGAATACTTGAAATTAAACCCTATACCAATCCGTCTGGCCAGCGTGGTATTAGTAGGCCAAGTATCCCTCCGTCATGGGTGGAGGCCCGTCCCTGCAGTGGGACATTAATGGGCTGTTATGATGATAATGTTTTTGTCTTAAGCTACATATTTTTGAAACAATGGTCGTGTATGCGACTTCCATGCACGAGATCCAGATTCGAATTCCCCACAGGACAATTTTTAGAAGTAGACTTGGCGCTCAGAAGCATCTGTTTACCTTTATCCTCCGGGAATTAAGTGTGAGCTTATATATAATAGCAAATGTTATTTTATCCTTACAGGGCTGCATAACATAAAATACAATTAAATCTTAAACAGTATCACCTCAAACTTACTTTGGCGACCTGTGTGGAGTGGTCGTTATTTTACATGGGTGCTACGCAGAGGTCTCGGACTCGATTCCTGCTCAATGCAAATATTTGTACGCATAAACATGGTTGCTTGCATTGGTCTGGGTGTTATCTATTTATAATATATTTAATTATGTCTACCCACTGTACAAGCTCTACGTACTTAGTTTAGGACTAGATGGCGTTGTGTGAATGTGTAAAAAATATTAATTTAAACTGCAACCTTATCCTATTAATCCATAAGTCATCACTTCAATTTGCAAAGGTCTCAAGGCAGAAAAAGTATAGCAGTGACAGCGGTCAAGGCGAACACGAGAGTGATCTTATGAGACTTCCGTTTTTCCTCGTAAAGTATGGCGCCTTAATAGTAATAAAGTATCTTTTAAGTAATCCTTTGTGGGTTAGAACGTTGCACTGTTTTAGTTAATAAATTCGCTTGTGCCTCAGAGCTTTTTCTTGTGGAAAGAGATTAAGAATATATTCGGAGCTGATTGCCAACTTTCGCTGGTTGGTAATAAGGTAAGCATCAAAAGAAGGTAGGTATGCAATTTTTTAATACCAGGGGCTCATTCAGCAAAATTTGGATCTTTCAAGTAGAATGTAAAAAGTGTTTATATACGAGTAAGATCGGCATAATACTGTGACTGTCAGTTGTCACTTTATTCTTTTTTCGCCTTTACCAAACATGCACGAATGAAGTTAACGAAATCAACTTAAAATTAGAACAATAAAAACAATTGAATATCGTTGTGTATCTGTCTATTTAATTCGTTCGTATATCATATTTATATAAGTCATATTTGACAGCGTAACGTTCCGCGAATTCACCACAGTTTGCTTTACATTAGGTAAATGCCTCCTGGACTCGGAACCAATGCAGAACAAACATATTAAAAAAGCCAACTAAAACTTCATTAAAATTAGCATTAGTTTCCTTCCATCAACGTAGAATGCCCTGTACCCGCAGGGGCCCATTATAAAAACTTATGATGTTTTAAAACACAAAAATACTAAAATAACGTTATTCCTATAACATTATATCGCACCCTCAGTGGAAAAAAGGCATAAGACGAAAATGCTGATTTTTCAGTAGGGCGAAAAAACTGAATTTATGGGTTTATTTACTTTATTTTCAAACGTGAAACAATTATTGTTATATCAAAAAAAAGGAAAAAAAATCGTGTACTGCGTGTTGTATTTACGTTAGTGCTAATGTTTATAGTTTATTAGGAATTGTAAAAATAAATTATTATGCTATTTTTCAGAATGTAAAAAAATAATGCATTTTGAGTATCAAAATTTATGACAGGCTTTGTCAGAAAAGTAAAATGTATTTAAAAAGTATGTTGTATTAAAGCAGTTATGAACTTGTTAGTATAAACATTTATGGTTGTATAAGTAAGATTACCGCATTATTTCCTTTATTAAAATTATGATTGAAATGTATAAGCTGTACTTACGCCTTTTTTCAATTTAGGGACTTGATTAGAAACTAGAAGTAAACAATAGTAATTACTTATTCCATTATATGTTATAGAAATGTTTGCTGCATATTAACACATATTACTTTAAGTTATTGCTTATGTCTATAGGGAAAAAAAGCAAATGCATTTTTTGTATTTAATATTTATTAATTTAGACAAAATACTAATTAGATTTTTGGATACAATTAAAGTTCGTACTATTAACAATGAAATTGCACAATAAAAATTCAGAAATGTGGAATTTCGGTAAAGATTACTACCACTAATTATTTTTTTATATTTTTTTTAATAATCAGTAGATAATTTGTAAAGGCTTGTAACAATTAACAGAATAAGGTTTTTCTCGGCTCCATACAACAAAACATTACGTTCTCTCAATAAAAATCTAAAGTAACAAACAAAAATTACAATTAACAGATTAAAATTAAAGGCACTTTGCATATTGCCGGTGATACAAGAGACTCCGACCTCGACATACAGCGATAAAATAGCCGATGCCATGTACGAAGACATCGCTAAGGCACTACATGGAACTACCGAGGCTTACTACAACATTGTTATGGGAGACTGCAATACCAAAGTGGAAGTACAAGAAAACGGCAAAAAGAAAATTGAATATTACGGTGTAGGGCGCCGAAACCACAGGGGGCAGATGCTAGTCAACTTACTGGAGACGCAGGGGCTCTTCTTAATGAACTCCTTCTTTAAGAAGAAGCCACATAGAAAGGGGACATGGCAAAGCCCCAATACTGTGACGAGGAACGAGATAGACTTTATCATGACCGATAGAAGATACGTGTTCAGAGATGTCTCTGTGATAATTGTCTTTATTGCACCTACCAACTTACTTTTCTCTGCTTCACTCAAAGGTTAGCTGGAAGATAATGCCTTAAGGCATTAAGCTTACCATTGTAGATCAGTTTATTTGTGTGCATAAATAAAAAATAACTAAATAAATTAAGACGTTTAATACTAGGAGTGATCAACGACTTGTTCGAAGCAGACTAATCTACTCTTACACGAATGGGAGATACCTTAACCGGAAGATCCAGAAACTGGTGCGACGTGACCTTAGATATTCCAACACCCCCACCGTTGCGACTGCGATCGCACAGAATAGAGGCACCAAAGTATTCGCGCGCAAGCTTGGTAGAACCCATCTAACGAAACTCAATACTGCGGACCGCAGAACTGTGACCTCCGAGCTCGAGATACTCGAGGAAATAGAGAGTTTCTAGAAATACTTGCACGCATCACGGATGACATAGAACCTAAGAAAGATGACCACA
Organism: Schrankia costaestrigalis; assembly: GCA_905475405.1. NCBI lineage: Eukaryota > Metazoa > Arthropoda > Insecta > Lepidoptera > Erebidae > Schrankia > Schrankia costaestrigalis. The sequence goes on along the minus strand of FR997825.1, from coordinate 17,318,511 downwards.
TAGCCCCACTCACGCCCCATTACACGGAGGACATCCCCGATGTCAACATCCAGATTGTTCTTTAGTTGCTCTCGAGCAACTAAAGAACAATAAGTGTCCAGGGCATGACGGAATCACCACAGAGCTATTAAAACTGGCGGAACACATAATCAAAAAGAGCTAAAAACTTGTAAGGTGTTTTAAGCTCCGTCATCCACCAGGCCCTAACGCCTCAGGCGGGAGTGCCGTTGCCCTGTTCTTCAAAAAAGGTGACAAATTCTCGCTGAAGAACTATAGGCCCATATCACTCCTGAGCCACATCTATCTTGTTCGGTAGATTGTACAGAATACTGAAGAGTACAATCAGCCGCTGTGCATAGCATTCGTGGATTACGTAAAAACCTTCGACTCAATTGAAACCTGGGTGATCTGGATGCTCTGCAATGATGTGGCATCGATTGGCATACATCAATGTGTGTAGATCTTTATATGAAACTGCCACTATAACTGTCCAGCTCCAGGACAAAACTACCCCACTTAGTGAGTAGCGTCACGTCACGGGTTCAGGCAAGGGGATGTAACTTCTCCAAAACTCTGCACCAACGCGCTCGAAGACGTCTTTAAAACGTTGTAGTAGACTAGACGGGACATCAACATTAACGGCAAGTACGAGTACATCTCACACCTTCGGTTTACTGACGACATCGTCATCGTGGCAGAGTCACTGGAACAGCTTGACGGAAAGCCACAAAGCCTAAATTTGGAGCCTGTTGATGGGTTGAACCCGGTATAAATCTAAACAAAACAAAGATCATGTTACACAATCATGTCACACCGAGGTCGATCTAATGTCGAACGATTGATGCTCGAAGTTGTTCAACTTGGTAGAAACAACTTCAAGAAATAAATCGATCGCAGGATCCAGTTGGACAGGATTCAGCAAGCTACGTCGGGCCTTTACCGCAATGCCTGAAGACCAATGCGTCCTACCAGTAATGAAGTATGGTGCCGAGACCTGGACACTTGCGAGTAGGCCTAGTCCATAAGCTTAAAATCGCGCAGCGAGCTATGGAGAGGGCTATGCTCGGCGTCTCCTTAAAGGATAAAGTTTGCAACGAGGTTATCCGACAAAGAACCAAAGTTACCGACATAACTCGTAGAATTAGCAACCTGAAGTGGCAATAGGCTGATCGTATCTGTCGAAGAACCGATGGTCGTCAGAACAAAGGTATCCTAGAGTGGAGACCGCGATTCGGAAAACGTAGTGTAGGACTCCCCCCAGCTAGGTGGACCGACGACCTAAGATAGGTCTCTGGGTCAGAATGGATGCGAAAGATGCAGGACAGTGTTCTGTGGCGCGGGTTGGGAGAGGCCTATGTTCATCACTGAACTGCGATAGGGGCTAATTGATTAATTACTTATTGCCAGTACGTTTTGTTTTAAAATAATCAACGAAAAAAAAATACTAATAAATTATCGCATAGACATATTCACACTTATGTCCCCTCTGCTTACTCACGCGCCGCTGTATCAAATCTTACGTCTCGGTGCAATGAAAATATTCTAGTGGAAGAAAAAAGTAATCATTCTTATTTTACAGCCTCGCTGCAGTATGTTAGTCTTATGTTTTTGCGTAAAGAAAAGTTTTTAGTGGAAAAAAGCAGTAATCGTGTATACAAAACTAACGATGTAAAAAAACCAAACGCATTTAAATCATAATATTTGTTACTATTTATTTTCTACATTTAAATAAAGGGATAAATGTAATATTAAGTAATATGCCATATTTCTAAATTTTTTCTTTGCGTAATATCACTTAATCTACTAATCCCTTAGAGAAAATGTGATGGAATAAAAATTCTCAAAACTAATTTCTTGTATAAATTCCTCAAATTTAACAAGAAAAATATGAAAAAAATCTAGCATACGTATCTTTAGACGTACTTTCCGAATATGATAAAATCGATGATTCAACGTAACATCACTTATGCTTCTTTTCCACTGAGGGTACGATATGAACAACAAGATCTTACCGTTGTCTATTTTATCATCCATTTAATGTATCTGTCGTAACTCCCTCAGGTACGTACATGTTCAGACGGTTGTCTTTGACATGATACCGTACAAGATTCTCCGTAGAGGTTTTACGTTCTAGATGCATGTTAGCTAGAAATGCATACACTATATACCTTTACTGTACCTATTTGGTTTCCTAATTAGCATCATTTTAAGAATCCTAATAATCGGTTGACAGACAGTTTGTAAGTATGTATGGATGTTTGTTAGTGTTTTAAGTAAAAAGTACCAAATAAAGTGTTATGAGACTCTACAATGAAATAGCTTATACATCGGAATAGCACCTAGGTTACAATTTATAAAAAGATCGAAAGTTAGTTACCTTCGTATGTCTCGTCATTGTATGCTTTACTACATGTTTTATACTATGTAGAGAAGCTGTTCGAAATATTAATCCTAAGAAGACGAAGCCGCAGGCACTAGCTAGTAATTAATAAAATGGGAAGCTATCGAATTTAGAATATAAAGCTCAGTACTCACATACGATATTACTCGATAGTTTTACTCCAAACAGAGTAAAACTTAAGGTGTGGACACAAAACAACAACTCGAAGGCTCGCATCGAGCCGGCTCGATGGATTTATAAAAAAAGTAATTTCCTTCGCACCTACTCTAGCGAGCTTCACTCGATAGGTGTATGCTGAATGTGTGGACAAAAGACCTAGCCGCGGGTTTTACTCAACATGTTTGCTCGATCGAGTAAAACCGTATATGTGAGTACTGAGCTTTACATTCACAAATTGTATGTACAAAATATTCGTAGGTTCAGTCAAAGATACGCTTTCACATTCATGACAACTGTTTACATACGTCCTAACAAGCAATAAGATGTTTTTTCAACGATATCTTCACGTATTACCTTACCTACGTATGTCACGTCATTTTTCAAACGTAAATCTTTCAAGTATTAATGAGATGTGGTCCAAAAGTGGGTTGTTTGCGTCTGACGCGCGTCTTCGCTACTCCACCATCTAATGAGTCTCTTACCTCGTTACCGTGACACGAAAAATCAAAATTCCGTATTAAAACACGAGTAAGCAGGATCATCTTTTTTATGGCTTCTGAGAGCTTATTCATAGGTATAGAGTAGCAAATAACGGATGTTGGGTTAAGTCTTTTATATTGCACTATTATGAAGTTTTTAAATTGTACTTATGTTTTTAATTTGTTCTTTGAGGCCCATTGTTTCCTGATCGTCAATGACCACATATTCCACTGCATTTACATAGAAAAAGTGGAACTTGCATTCATTTATTACTTCCAAAATAATAGTTACTATCTAAATTAATTAAGTTTTAGTGGACATATATGTTAAACAATAAAAATAACACGATTGTTCAGCAAAAAGTAATACGTAACACTTTTTCAATGAAGTAAACAACGCCAAAAGTTTTGAATAATAGAGTGCCAAAACTATAAGGGAAAGTGTGAAAATGCGGAATGAGAATCTGATATTTTATTTACGAGGCATCGAAAGTTTTACCCTAAAATCTTAACAAGAGTGTGCCTCTGAATTGTCTTTTAATAGACTTGGGCATAAACTTAGAAGAGGCTTATTGTATCTGTAGAGTTTGCACAATTTGTATGCAACGTTGAGTGGCGCTTGACGCATGCAGTACATGATCGGTGTGTACTTCCTTAAAGCATCGAGTGTATTTACTATGTGCGTGAATTTTAGTCTTAAAATGTCTTCAATAATTTGTTCATATTTTATACTTGTTAATTGAACCGGTACAAACAATGAAACTACGTTAAGTCCTGCTCAATGCTTTGGGTGCATGAATATTAATTTTTGTATTGGTCTAAGTGTCTACATAAATATACAATTAATAAAAAAAAACAAATACATATCTCCAAAAAGCAACATAATTATGTTTTTTAATGTATTTATCAATTAATGTAAATCTTAACCCCCTACTTGAAATTATCGTAGGTCCCATGTAAATTACTTATAATCTTGAAAATCTAACCTCTAACAATTTAATCTAAAACTATACATATTACATAATCGAAGACTATAAAACATAAAGGTTTGTCGTTTGCCACAATTTTGTATAATAGCTTAGATTATACCAATAAAAGAGAATTGCTTTTGCGTTAGAGGCTCGAAGGCGAGACGTCGTTATTGGTCACAATGTCTGTAATATTGTTACCACTCCTGTTGACTCAGGGAAAGCTAATCGATGTGTCGCGTTATTACATTTTATCGTCTCCGTAGAAAGGAAGCGATTTTGGGTAAAAACATATACATCGTCTAACATAAAACGTGTTCATATTTTCCTTTTGATAAATAATATAAGCATGAAAAAATATTGGAAAGACATATCTATCGTACACATATTAACAAGGGTTACTTTTTTATGTCTGGTTAGGTCGGATTAAGGATTTTTGGTCAATATAAAACTTTTAAGCTCAACGTTGTTTTATATTTTAGGTTTGCCTTTTATAAATGGACTTTGTATATTCCATTTACAATAACATAAATATTGTGTGTACAATTGAACAAAAAGCAAATATTAGATTTTAACACGTTCGCTCATTTTTATTAGTATATCATTCATTCAAATGCCTGATATTTATGAAAGTTATTTTCTTACATCATTACTATAAATATTATAATTATTATAAATAAATGATATTACGAGAAAGTAGGTATATCTATGTATGCATAATGTTGTTTTGGTTTCCGTAACACAATACATAGGACGTGCGTATTACTAAAATTAGACACTTAGATTCGGCCATAGGTACTAAAGAAGAATACAATAATAATAAATAATAATAAATAAATTCGTTTATTTTCTCATCACAATAGGTCTTATATATTAAGTAGCTGAGACATTCTTTTAAAAATAGTACCTATGTGAGAGACTGGTGCCTGATGTAGGTTAAGTAAAAAAACCTGTGTTACAGGTCACCAGTGACCCACCCTCGGTTACAATTTAAAGTAGAAATTTAACAAACCAGAGATTTATAAAGGAGAGAAAAGAAAATTACAATCTAATCTAATAAATCTGTAAAATATACAAATAAATAAATATATAAGTAATACAAACAAATAAAAAAAAATAAAAAAATGGGCTTAATTGGTAAATTCGTAATACAGAATTACTGAAAGAGTTATATGTAAGTTTACTGTGCATAAATGTATAGGAGTGAAAGATAGTGAATGTTAGAGTGTATGAGTAAGTATAAGAGTGTGATTATAATGCGATGATGATGTGATTTTATGAGAGGATCAATAAAAGATTTTCCGTTTCATTGTAGTCAAGCAGTCTTAAGTACAATTTTAATGATTTGATACAGCTATATTTAGTTTTATGGTATAAATGTAGAATTTTATTTAATTTGTTGTATAAGTAATTTCCAAGGAAACAGAAAAATTTTTGGGCGAAGGACGTTCTAAAGCGGATGCTGGGGCACACCCTAACTCTTCGATGATTAAGGAGAATGGGATCAAATTGCAGTTCGCAGTGCTTTTTAATAATAGTACGTAAAATGAACGTCTGACGTACCGTGAGTATTTCCCACTCCCTGTAAAGATCCACTGTGGGGTATCTGAAAGGGAGACCAGCACCAACCTTGAGTATTGCACGTTGTGCCCTCTCTACCTCAATTATGTGTGTTTTGGAAGCACCTCCCCATGCAGTAATGCCATACTCTACCAAGGAATGGCATAAGGCATAGTAGACCATCTTGATTGTCTTGCGATCGGCTGTATGTCTAAGCGTTTTAAACAAGAATATAAGTTTCCGCAGTCTTGGGATGAGGGCCTGGATGTGCGGTTTGAAGGATAGATGTTGATCTATTATTATGCCAAGATATTTTATGTCTTTGGTTCTTTCGAGGGCTGGACAAGAACAACTATTCTCGGCTAACTGACAATTGTGTGCAGTTACCGAAAAAGATGGAGGTGGTAGGAGATCAGATCTAATTGCAAAGGTTATGTACTTTGTTTTGGATGTGTTAAGCGTTAGTCTGTTATTTTGCAGCCAGTCAATGACCTGGTTAAGGCCCCTCTGTGTCATCTCAAAAGCCTCTTCCCAACTATCCCCACTAAAAAATAAGGCAGCGTCGTCGGCAAAAGCGATGGTTTTACCTTGGAGGAGAGGAAGTTGGCAAAGCTCATTGATATACGCCAGGAAGAGAGTCGGCCCCAAGATACTTCCTTGAGGTACACCGCAACTAACAGTCAGTTCATCACTCAGGATATTGTTGATCCTAACTCGTTGTTTTCGCCCCGTCAGATAATCTTTCATCAACATAAGCGGTGTTCCTCGAATACCCAGTCTATTCAGTTTATCTAAAAGGAGTGGAGTAGAGACTGTGTCAAATGCTTTCGCAAGGTCAAGGAACACAGTAACGCACTTTTTCCGGTCATCAAGGCTGGAAACAACTGAGTTCACTAATTCATGAACTGCGTCGTTAGTACTCTTGCCAGCCCTAAATCCAAATTGTGCCGGCGAGAGGAGTGCATTCGATTCCAAAAATCTGATCAGACGCTGATTTAAGAGACGCTCCAAGACCTTGGAGAGAGCCGGAAGTAAAGATATGGGTCGGTAGTTATTGACACAGTCCTTTTCTCCGCCCTTATATATGGGTTTTATTACAGCAGTTTTAAATGCGTCAGGAAAGACGCCTGTAGAAATTGCCAAGTTACATAGATGTGTAATTAGTGGAGTGAGTATCTTCACATACCTTTTAATCACTTTGTTACTTATTTGGTCAATTCCTACTGCACAGTTATCTTTTAGGCCTTTGATAAGGCAAAATATCTCAGTGTCATCTGTAGGTAGGATGGCGAATGAATTGAGCGGACTTGTTGAAAGGTGTACATTATTCAGTGTGGTTGGCGGCGTCTCTTTGGGTAATGGTATCTTCCTAGCCAAGTCAGCACCAACACCTGCAAAGAACCCATTAACATGGTTTATATCAGAGTGTGGATTGTTAGACTTCAGAAGACAGGATGAATGGTCTGTTCTAGTATTGACTCCACAAATCTCCTTAATTATGTTCCAGACCTGCTTTTTATTGCCCTTAGCATTTTCAATTTCTTGCCGCTCATATCTTCTTTTAGCCTTTTTTATTTGGGTGTTGCAGAAATTTCTGTACCGTGTGTAGGTTGTCCTAATTAATTCATTGCTTGGGTTCCGTTTAAATTTTTTATATAAATTATCACGGTTTCTCAGGCAACGAAGCAGTCCTATAGTGATCCACGGTTTCGTAATCAGCTTTCTGTTGGTGGTTTTAATAACTTTGGAATTGTTACCTATGACAGTTGAGAGAAATGATATTAATAGCTCAGTGCAAACGTTTACATCTTGACTGTCTAAAATTGACTGAAATTTCATATTTTGCATATCTCTGTCTAGTCCTTCAAAATTGACTTTGCAATATGTTTTATTTAGATAACTCAGCCGAGATTTACGCCTACAACTCACACCCACACATTCATGGTCAGTGGTGGCCGATTCAATAACAAAACATATAGTATCCATATTAGTTTTAATGATCATGTGATCTAGACATGTTAGTCCTTGACGTGTCGGTAACGTATGGCCAGGGAGCATGCCGTGGCTGGCTAATATGTTAAGATAATTGTAAGAGCGCGGATCTGGGCTGTTTGGAATTATATCGATGTTAATGTCGCCACAAAGAAAAATGTTTTTAAATGTTTTCAAGCTTGCAAGAAATAGGTCTATAGAATTTAAGAAATTAGTAGTATTATGCTGACTTGGTGGACGGTAAATTCCAATTATACAAGTATCCCGTTCTAATTTTAGAACAAGACAATTTGCGTCAGAGACTGTAATCTCTTCACAAACAATATCTAAGCGCTGGCTGTAATAAATAACAACTCCTTCATTCTGTGATCTGTTTAGAGTTGTGGCAGAGTGGTAGTAACCGTCTAGTGCGGGAATAGTATTTGCAGAAGGGAGCCAGCACTCTGTCAGAACCAGAATATCCCAGGCTATTTCAGATCTTTGGAGGAAAGTTAAGAAGCTGGGCAAGTTACAATTAATGCTACGGATATTTTGGGACAAAACGTTAAGACTACGATTATTGTTATTATATATGTGACCTTTGACACTCTCTATGTCACAGGTTAAGGTTTTAGCCACTTGTATTGAGTCCAGATCTAAGTTTAATGTATCTAAGTTTTGCATACTACAAAATCAATTTTAAGATATATATCGTCACTAAGTTTGACGTGAAAAGGTATACAAGGAAAAGGGAATCTTAGATCTGATAAATTGACAGCAATTAAGTAGCCGAAATTAATACCAAGCATTCGCATAATAGTCTGAGTGTTATGAATTGATTGTGTTAGATGAATTTTGTTTTTGTTTGCTTTGTGTGTATGTGTGATTGATCTGTGTGTGTGTGTATATATGTAGTAAATTCTGCAATACAAAATTAAGGTAATTATAACTATTTCATAAAACTTAAAGCTATCAGACATTAAAAGACTTAAATATAAGATATAGCAAAAAAGCACAATAGAATAATAGCAAAAAAAAATGTTTTTTATTAAATCCGTGCATGAGTGTAAATATCACAAACAGAACGAGTATAATGTGTAGATAATATTATGGACTTGACTAAATATTTACTCGTATTCCATGCTCTTAACAAGACTAAATGTAAACAATTAAATACAACAGTTATAATGATAATAAGAAAAAAACTACTAGTAAAAAACGAATTATGAATTTTCAGTTTGACTAGTCACATGGCATTTTTTTTTAAATCTATCTCCGTTTCCACACGAATGGGCTTAGAGTCCTCATATTTCTTTATATATAGCTTTCCATATGTTACCCAAGCCGCAGTGAGTTCCTTATTTTTTACTGATTGACGAGCAATATAACAAAAACAAGAGAAGGCAAACTCCTTGATGGTAAATGTACAAACTAAAAGTCCTACCATCACTATTGCTTTATGTAAAAAGTAAGAACAAGATCCAGTGGTTTCCGTAAGTAATTCATCATAACAGCCCATTAATGTCCCACTGCAGGGACGAGCCTCCTCCAGTGACGGAGGGATACTTGGCCTACTAATAATAAGTAATTAAGATACACTTATTATTTATTACGTTAACATGCTTATAACTACAAGTCGTAGGCAAAGCATTACAATATGATTAGGGCGAATTATTTACTAATGTACCTACAATAGATCTCATGGAGCTGATACTGTTTACAGCCGCAAACTTACAAGCTAGATAATACGTAGTGGCACTATGCCATATCTTCCATATAATCATTAGATAATGTTGAATGAGATATTATCATTAAATCCGACCAACACATGGAGTTAATAGACAATCCATACTGTGATACTAAATAAACAAAGGATGACATACAAGACTCCTTGCCTATGCCTCCTTGGCGTTTTGTATGAAGATTTTATCAGAAGTTTGATATTTCATAATAAAGTTTTCTTAGTATTGTCAATAATTATTAAACCTAATATAATTAATTTGATATACTGAAGTATTGGCGCACATTCAAGCTAACCTGTAGCATTTTAATCATATGGTAAACAATATCAGGAAAGAAGTTACAATTAAACAAATGGTAAAATCCACAGGTTTAAATTGGTCCCATATTTAAAGACTTATTATTAATAAGAATAAAATAATTATTTTCCATTATTATCTTTTGATAAATGTTGGTAATGTCCTATGTTTATCAAGTAACAAAAATAATAATTCAAACGACTTATATTTGAAAAGAAAATAGAGACTAAAGACTGCGCACAAAGAAAACCCTATTTCATAGGTAAGTAATTATACTCGTAGGTGTAAAGTCTGTCCTAAAAATGCTAATATTTAAGCCTGATGACAAATCTTCAAAAAGCATTCCATTATTCTATTTGCTATAATATGACATGTATGTACTATCTTTTGCTTCCAGTATTCATCAGCTAATTGCTTGATGGTCTCTTTTTATGTCCAAGCTATGCTTTGTCATTCACATGTCCGTACAATATGCACTATTACTGTTGAAAACATTGCGCTAGAATTGAAATGTCAGCAACAGACCACATAATAGAAGCTAGCTGTTAATCAAGTTTTTAAGAGTAGACGACGTTTTCTGTACTACTTCTATTGCTTGCTTGACACACGTTAGTTAATTAAAATGTATTGTAGACTTTGTGTGAATGTTTACAGATAATGTACCTATCTATAACATACTCTACTATACTATATCTAAGAATGCTAGCGTCTTACAAGTACCCAACAGTTTATTATTCAAAATACTTTGGTATTTTATTTTAGCCTGTTAATCAAACAAACTTTTTCCCAGAAGTGAAACCCTGAAGCATTCAATTCAAGCTGTCAAAAGCAATCTGCAAAAATACATCTGAAACCATCTAGTTTTAAACCAATATTTTGACATAATAATATAAGTGAACTATTACGTAAAACAAAGCCAGTTAATCAACGAAAATTAAAAAACCTATTTCATGGGTTGACAACTTTAATTGTCTAATTCAAATGGTCTGACTATTGTTCCGACGAGTTATTAAATTTTGAATTCCTTCCGCGACCAATCATAGCTTGTGTCTGGTGTATCTACTAGACAACTACTAGACAATGGAAGTTGCTATTGTTACAGAACATAATCCTGATATTTACTAGCAACTACCAACTCTATACCTAAAACTTTGTAGAAGTCAAATTCAATTGTCCTATCGTTTATCTCCGTGTGGTGACGGAGTAAGAATACAGTGTGTCACCACCCCATCTCATTCCATGGGTGTAGTAAAAACCGACTAAGGGACTATCCGTGAATATTATCTTTACGTAATAAAAAGAAGGAAAACTTGAAATTAAACCCTATTCCAATTCGTTTGGCCAGCGTGGTATTAGTAGGCCAAGTATCCCTCCGACACTGGAGGAGCCCCGTCCCTGCAGTGGGACATTAATGGGCTGTCCTGTAAGGATGATGATGATCGTTTATCTTTATTGGAGGAAATCTTGCATTATCAATTGTGAAGTTAATGATGTACGAGTATGAAAAGGTTGAAATGTAGTCATACAAAGCTCAGTTTGTATCAGTGTTACAGTGCTTTAGTGTTAGTTCCTATTCTGGGATGAGCGTGTGTTATACAGTGATTGCATGGTCTACAGAGACAATGCCTCGGCACGCGCGTTTTGTCCAATTTGTCGCGGCGTTTATGATCGTTAAGTCTAGTCTGGACGTTTCTACTCAAACAACACATAAATGTTACGTCAAAATTAAACTGCTGGTCTTTTATGTCTTATAGGATTTTAAGTAAAACCATATAAGTCGAAATTATCTATACTAATATTATAAAGAGGTAAAGTTTGTGTGTTTGTGACGTTGTAGGGGGTAATCTCTAGATCTATTTAACCGATTTTAAAAATTCTTTCTGTGTTGAATAGTCCATTTATCGGTGAGTGTCATAGGCTATATATACATATACATTATCACGCTATAACTAGTAGGAGTGGAGCAGTAATGAAATATGTTTAAAAAATAGACGCGTTTTCTTCGCCGCTCAACGAAGTGGGCACGGGTCAGCTAGTCTATATTAAAATATGTCTTGTATCGTCCTCACCTCTAGGGTTAAATTAAAAAAAATATCGAAGTCATGTTCAAAGTACATTGAGGTTGGTTGATGTTTTTATCAAGGCATAAATGTTTAATATTAGGTTTTTCATCAAACATTATGAGTCGGTAATATGAACATTTAATATGCGGCGTTGTTTCGAGATTGAGATTTAAACGAAGATAAAAGGTTTTTATTACTTTGAGTTCACCTTGCTAAAAATAAAAGACTGTTGATAATATTTCAGAGTAAATTCGATAGTAGACTAATCAACTGAGTCAGACGAATACCCCACCATTCATACTTCTCAAACTCTTTTTATTTTTGGATTGTTTTTGTCTAGATCTTGTCTTTGAAAAGATATATCTAGGGATTTATTTTAGAAATAATATTTATATAACATAAACATTATTATTATATAACTAGCTGACCCGTGCCCACTTCGTTAGGCGGCGAAAACAACGCTTCCCTTTTTTAAAAATATTTCATTACTGCTCCTCTCTTATTAGTCATAGCGTGATACTATTAATATAGCCTATGGCACTCCCCGATAAATGGTCTATTTAACACAAAAAGAATTTAAATGATTGAAATGATTAAGAATACATGGTATTAATCAATAAACCAATTAGCCTATCGCAGTCCACTTCTGGACAAAATGCCTCTCCCAACAAACGCCACAGAACAGGGTTCTCCGCCCTACGAATTTAGTCCGACCAAGAGATCTTCTTGATCTTTCTATCCGTGTGGTTACGGAGTAAGAATACAATATGTCATCATCCCATCTCATCCCATGGATGTTTTTGGTTGAGGGCCATCCGCCCCACCACAGCCCGTGTAAAGTAGTAGCGGTCGTCAGAGACCAACTACTCGTCCTAAACAAAAAAAACCATAGGTGTCGTAAAAACCGACTAAGGGAATAACCGTAACTACTATCCTTACGAAATAATAAATAAATAAATAAATAAATAAATAAATAAAAAGAAGGAAAACTTGAAATTAAACCCTATACCAATCCGTCTGGCCAGCGTGGTATTAGCAGGCCAAGTAACCCTCCGTCACGGGAGGAGGCCCGTCCTTGCAGTGGGACATTAATGGGCTGTTATGATGAAGCGATCTTTTTGAGGTAGAATTAATTTATAGTACAGGTATTTAAAATTAAAATCTTACTCCAACCAAAATGTTGATACTAAGAAAATTCATCTATATACTAACATCGCGTTAGACAAATATTCTACGTTATTCGCGCATTATTTTAAAACTGAGATATTTCAAACTAATAATCGGATCTCATCGCTGTAAAGGTCAATTTTGTTTAAAATTTAATAAATATAATGATTAACGTAATTTATTTTGATAAGGGTCAATACCATATACATAAAATACCTTTACAAACAATGCATTTCTTTAAGTCAAATTTGATTATTATAAAAAAAGGTCGTAGTGAGTCAATCTTAGAAGATAGATATATGCTATCGTTGACTTAATTGTAAAACTTTTTCAAAGGTACAATTCTCTAATACATCATTTCAGTATATCTCCAGACGTTTAAGCAGCAGAAGCAAAATAAACGTTTTTAAGCGTCCCTTTTATATACATATTTCATTACTGTTCTACTCCTATTAGACATAGCGTGATACTATATAGCCTATAACACTCCCCGATAAATGGACTATGAAACACAGAAAGAATTTTTTAAATCGGTTCTGTAGATCCAGAGATTACCCCCTACAACGACACAAACACACAAACTTTACCTCTTTATAATATTAGTATAGATTTAATATAACTTATAATTGATATAACACATACGATTCATGGTTAATTTTATTAAAATTTAAAAGGAATAACTTATAATTAATAGCACTTCATAATAAAATAGTTATGGATTATTTACAAACTCATTTATTTTTGAGTATGATTACTACTGGTAACGCCATCTCGTGAACAAAAGAAACGAAATTTAAATTCATTCAACATTGAACCAAATCCATTTTTCATGGCCCCTGATTTGTATTGGACTGTTCTAATAAAGAGATCAAGCGATATCTCGAGTATTACTTATCCGATTTTGATGAAACATACCTCAGTTTAAGCCTAATAAAAAAGGCTACAATACAATGTATTGGTCTTAAGATTGTATTAATTCGTTTTAAAGATGTGCGGTAACAAACAGACAGACAGACATTAATTCTAAAAATTGTGGTTTCGTGCTTTTTGACTTTTTTCTAGATTTTATAGATAATTTTTATCTGAATTTTCGAAAAGAACAGACATTTCGACCTTTACAGTTTTATTATAGTATATAGATTATTAACATTGAAAAATACATAACTGACAATAAAATATATAAATACAATCACAAAACATTAAATTATTGTTTAATGTTCTATTTGTTTAACATAATAAGTTTAATTAAGCCACCAACAGATGGCGTTATTTGATATATAGTTAAGATATTTTTATGTTCATCTTATAGCATAACTATGTTTTGTAATTAAATATAAAAGCTTTTTCACTCGCCATTGGAGTTTTATTACATAAAATTCCATCGAGTACTTTTTGGAATTTGTTCATTGTCCTTCAATCCGGATAAAAAAATGTTAAATTAAATGTCTTTATTTTATTTATTCAAAAATACTGCACGCAGCTTAACTCTAAATATATTCCAGTCTACATTCCTAAGATAGCGCTGTTTAATATTTCACTTTGTAAACATAAACTACGTATAAAACTAAAACTACTTATTCTTGAGCACTTTAAATTCAAATATCTTTTGATAGACTGAACCGATTGCAATGAAACAAAAATTAAATGGAACTTCAAGTTACGCTCAATCGTTGTGTATTAAAGGCATCTACATTTTACGTTACGTTTAAAAATACTGCACGCAGTTTAACTCTTGATGTAGTTCTGTCTAAGTTTGAAAGATGGCGCTGTTTAATATTAATTAGTTAAATTCAAATATCTTTTAATAGACGGAACCGATTGCAATGAAACAAAAACTAAATAAAACTTCAAGTTACGCTCAATCGTTGTGTATAAAAATCATCTTAATTGCTTTGGTACTTTTTACGTGATGCCCGAAAAAATTTTAGGTTACAGATAAACAGACATACAGACATACAGATAAACAGACAAACAGACAAAAATTCCAAAAATGGTGGAAATGGGTTCTATTGGTTGTCTTTTAATACCCTGGCTATTTTTTTTGGATTTATTTTCAATGTACAAAAACGAGTTTTCTACAGTTTTATTATATGTAATAGACAAATGATAAAAGCTAGTTTCGATCTAAAGTGGAGCTAAAAAAATGAACTTACTATTAATTTTTGAAATACATATTTTCCGAAAAAGAAAAGAATACAATAAATGATAACTGACAACTGACATTAATTGATCAATGATTAAAAAATATAAAAGCCAATATATTCGTTTTCTCTGTTACAATTTGAGTATTAAACTTCAAACTTCAAACTTCAAAATACTTTATTTCATAAAATTTATTACAAATTGTTTGAAATCGTCGTTTACTTAAAATTGAAGCTACATTTAAAATTATAGATCGACACAGACAAACGCTACAGCACTAAGAAAAGCCGCGTTGTATTGTCAAAAAATGTAAATTAAAGGAGAAAAATAAAACCAATCTACTACTCGAATCTACTTGTCTGTCTGTGTTGATCTATAAATTCCAGTTTCCAAATAGTAGGGCCAATGAGAAGAAACCTGGCAAAGAAACTCATGGCAACTCTTTTAAAATTCAGTTGTGTTTACAATTTTTTTTTTACATTAATCATATACCCTATCAAAATATTTGACAGTACCAGACAGGATAATACACCATTTATACATTATAAAAAATAATAATCAAAGAAAAGAAAAGTAGAAGACAAGCATGAGAACAAGGAAGACAGAAAAAAAAAAGATAGAAAGGATACAATAATACAATTAGAACTTAGAGATAAAACAATACAGTAGCACACATATTATTATATAAAAAAAAGTGCATAAACTTGCATTATTTGAAACAGCCTATGGAACAGAAGCAGTTAATCCCAAGCCTTTCTGTCTTTCGTGTAGTCTAGGATAGTATAATATCCCTTTACGATAAGTTTTTGTTTGACTACATTCTTAAATTTATTAAAACTTAGATCTTGAATATCTTTCGGAATTTTATTATAAAATCGCACACATTGACCCTGAAATGAACTATGTATTTTTTGGAGCCTAGAATACGGATGAATAAGTCTATCTTTATTTCTAGTATTTATACTATGGACATCACTTCTTTTGACAAATTGGTCTTTATTTTTATGAACATAAATTATGTTTTCATAAATGTATTGACTTGCTACAGTTAATATATTGATTTCTTTAAATTTTTCTTGAAGTGATTGTCTCCTACCTAAATTATAAATTGCACGAATAGCTCTCTTCTGCAGCACAAAGATAGCATGAATATCGGCAGCATGTCCCCATAGTAAAATACCGTATGACATTATGCTGTGAAAATAACTAAAATATACTAATCTGGCAGTTTCTATGTCTGTCAGTTCTCGAATTTTCCTAACGGCATAAGCTGCAGAACTTAGTCTCTTTACCAATGTCATAATATGTGGGCCCCACTGAAGCTTAGAGTCTAGTGTTATACCAAGAAATTTTGTAGTGTCCACAAGGTCTACCTGATCCTCCTTAACTCTTATTGTGGTTTTCACTTCTTGTACATTCGGCGTTATAAATCTAACACATTTGGTTTTGCGGCTATTAAGGAGCAAGTTATTAATGTCAAACCAACGAACAACTTTAGAGATAGCCAAGTTTACTTCGTCAGTGCTAGTCTGCTGTCGTTTCACTTTAAATAAAAGCGAAGTGTCATCGGCAAACAAAACTATCTCATGTTGATCTTTAACTAGATGTGGTAAATCATTTATATAGATGAGAAACAAAAGGGGTCCAAGTATGGAACCTTGCGGAACGCCCATTTTTACGACAGATCCTGGAGATAATTTTCCATTAATATTAACTCTTTGTATTCTATTATTTAAGTAAGACGTGAAAAGATCTAATCCAAGTTTACCTAAGCCATAGTGATGTAGTTTCCGTAAAAGTGTATCATGATCGACACAGTCGAAAGCCTTGGACAAGTCACAGAAAATACCTAAAGCATCGTAAGACTTCTCCCAGGCATCATATATATGTTTTACAAGCTCCACACCAGCATCGGTTGTGGAGCGACCCCTTGTAAAACCGAATTGTTTAATATGTAAAATTTTGTATCTACTTAAATATGTATGCAGTTGGTCTGCAATAAGTTTTTCAAAAATTTTACTGAAAGTTAGCAGTACTGAAATCGGTCTAAAATTAGTTGGGTCTGATGTACAGCCAGATTTATACAAAGGAACAATTTTGCTGGATTTCATTAAATCAGGAAACACACCACGATCTATCGAATGATTAAATATAAGAGCTAAATGCGTTGCAACTGAGTAAATAATATGTTTAGTAACAACTACAGAATTATCCCATAAATCTGATGTCTTTTTGACATTAATGGTATTAAAAGCTTTAATTATATCAAAAGGAGTAACATGTTCAAATTCAAAATCATTGTTGAAAATCGGTACATTATCCTTTAAAATTAATTCTGCGTTTATAGGTGAAGAGTTCAAAGATTGAGTAGTAGTAATTGGAATATCAGTGAAAAATTGTTCAAAGGCAGTGGCGACTTCTACATCTGATGTGATTGTTGAGTTATTGATGTTTAAGTTGTACTCAATGTCGCGGTTGACTACTTTGCCTGTCTCACTATTGATAATATTCCATTGGTCTTAATCTTATCATTACTGTTTTTAATTCTTGAACTCAGAAAACGTGATTTAGCTACCTTACAAAGCTTCCTAAATAATTTAGAATAATTTTTAACATAACTCTGAAATGTATCTCTAAAATTATAGTTCCTTTCTTCATAAAGTTCATAAAGCCGTATTCTACTCTTATGTAATCCTACTGTTGCCCATTCACTGAATGTGGCGTTGCCTTTAATTAATATTGTTTTTGGTATAAAAACTGATTTAAACACATTACAATAAGTAGTAAAAAAATTATCAAATAAAGTGTTTACACTATCATCCACACTGATAATTGGTGTGGAATTAAAGGCTAACTCAATTTTGTTTTTAAAACATTCAATTCTATGGGCAGTTTTAGGTATAACAACAATGTTCTTAGATACATTTTGTTCCCTTCTATTTAAAAATGTAATCTGCTGACCAGTGTGGTCTGACTGAAGCTTATTAATTAATAATTTATCAGTAATTACAAAATTAATAAATACATTATCTATACATCTTGCTGTTGTTTCAGTTATACGAGTGGGCTCCAAAAATACATTTTTCAGATTAAAAGATTGAAAAAGAGCCAAGTATTTAGATACCCTTTCTGGGGTTTCATTCCCTGTTACCAGTAAATCAATATTAAAATCACCACAAACCATTACATATTTTTTAGACTTGGTTACCTTATCTAAGACATCCTCCATAACTCTCTCAAAGCAATCATACATACCCGAAGGGGGTCTGTACCACAGAAATCTAAATAAAAAGAGAAGTGGTATGACGGGGTTTTCGTGGGAGCGCAATATGATTAGAACGATTATATAGCTAAAAATGGCTGTCACCTAGGTTTAGCTGTGTTTTGACAACGGCCGAGATAACATATAAAATGCCGAGTTGTTCAGTGGTTGCCTGTAAAAATAAGAGCAATAAAAAAATCTTTATTAATAATGGAATCACTTACCATATGCTAGTACATGTATTTTATTGTATTTACCTCTAAAATCATGAAAAAATAATCTTCGATGTCCTCACTATGTTATTTTCATGTTCGGACAATTAAGTACTATAATATTTTTGTAACATATACATTGCTTCTCTAATGCTGTCTAAACTAGTCATTCAATGATATATGAAGCAATGAACTATTCGCTCAACGATATTATGCATGACAAGTGGTTGCTAACCGTAATCGCTCTAACAACGAAACGATAGTGACGACCCATTCATGACTACGACTATCTATCGTTTTCGATAAAAAGTCGTGTATTGTAGGAATTTTAAATTGTAAAAGTTTTATTAAGTTAAATGAATTTTTTTTTTTAATGTTGTGTTACGCTGTTTAAATTATGTAATTTCAATATAAGTATTACAATGTTGAAATACTTAATATCCTAAATCAAAGGTGGAGTAAGTACTCTAGAACATAAAGGTTTAAAATGTTGATTACAGTGGTTTTAACCACTCACGCGCCCGAGCTCGCGGACCGCTAGACCGTCAAGCGCCCACGCCGCGACTTCGACTTAACTGCGTTCCGCGCGTCATGCCGTTTCCGATATAAAATGTAATTACTCCTAAACTACTACAACTACAGCAAAATAAAAATTCCACTATAAAGCTAAAACTATAAGGCATCTAGGCATATTTAAATTAAAGTAGACCCATCAGCCCGAAACTCAAAAAAAAAATATAAAGTTGCAAAACTACGATAAATTTAGGCAAAACATTTGTTTAACACGTATTTCCGAATCTATGGTATCATATTTCTATTAAATCATTACTGTCATATTATAGTAGGTTATATAAGCTTTATTTTGATACCAAATAAATAATAAGTGGGTAGCACAATAATTAAACAATCTACAAATACCCACATATCTGTAGCCACTTTTGCTAATAAAATTACGGCAATATGGCCGACCGTAAATTTAAAACAACAAAAATATTAATGGATCCGTCATATTTTCTTCAGATAAAACGAAATAATATTAATAAATTAACTGTACTACCTATTACAACAAATATTTTAGTAAAATAAAGTAATTTTATTGTAAAATTGAAACATTGAAAAACACAACATAAAAAATTGTTACGTGTCCATTTCAAGTCCGGTAAAAATATAACAAAAGACTCGCAAACCATTGCATTTTTAGATATTCTATAAGCAATAATCTTGAGGATCATTTTAATATATAACACTACTAGACTTTAGTAATAAATAAAACAATAATTACATCTTAAATGCAGAGATCGCAATACCTTGTCAACTCGCGGCGCGCGTGTTAAAACTAAATTAAAATTGTCTATATTCTCATTGTCAAGTGTCAGACTGTTATACATGTAAAGACGCGTTTTTTAATACAGTACCATCTATTGTCGAATCCTAAAAATGCTTAGAAGACTTCCACAGATAAAAATAAGTTTAAAATACGCTAGTATAGCGTCTAGCGAACGGGTCGCTCTAGTTACCTGGGCGTTTGACGCTACAATGGATTGGGTCGCTCTAGTTACCCGGGCGTTTGAGTGGAAGAGTTTTTTTTAAACGCTCATCTATTTATTAGCACACACGTGCTTTTAACTGGTTTTATCAGATTTGTCTAAATGCTCATCTATCAATCCCTATATTCATGCTATTGTTTTAATTTTATCTAGGCGCAATATTGCTCGCGCATTTTGGCATGCGCATGCACACGCTTGAATAAATGAACTGTACACGCTGTTATCTGCTTCAAAAAATAATCTGTATACTTAGTCTTATTATCTATACAACTATCCAAAAATTGACATCTATAACTTGTAATTGACTACAAAACAGTTTTGACCCAAAGCTCAAAATATGGGGCACACAAGCTCACTCAAAGAAACTTAATGAACCATGATGTAATTAAACAAAGTGCTTTTTGAAGAGATTGATAATTGGCGATGAAAAGTAGATCATGCCTGACAAGAACGTGCGGAAAAAGTCGTGGTTTAAAGTCGGCTAGGTTTTACCGACTGTGGCTAAATTATCGCTAGCTCTCCCTCACAGGTGCGTTAATTTTGTATGACAACAGTCAAAATGTTACAAACTGCTGCGACAATAAGGACGCAAAAGAAGTATGACGCTTGAGTTCCTTCAACCTGCGATTTTACGACATCAGTTTTCGGATTAATTTGTTTCACGACATATACGATCTTACACAAACTGTCGTGAATATTATTTTACAAAAGTATTGTACAATTATATATTATTATTATATTATACATATTTATAGAAAAGTAATTATTATTTAAGTATATAATAAGTATTTAATTTTTAATAAAATATAAGTCTTGTCTATCGATAAATTTTATTAATTATTTATCGATAAGGTCAACGCCTAGCATAAATGTAATTTTTTTGAATGTAGTAGTTTTAAATTGTAGTAGTTCTTCTATCTAAATTTTTTGAAGTTTGTTTTAGTTGTATATATTAGTAGCGCTGATTGGTTCGCTGTGACACCGTGTAAGGGAGATATTTCAAGGAAAAACGAGACAGAGTATTGCGTTCATTGATAATCTAGATGTAACTGAGAACAGTAGTGTATTCGTATATTCTATTGCTGTGTGTGTTAATAAAACTGGCGACATTAGGTTTCCATACAAAATGACATTCAGGGCACATCTCCTTTGTTCAGATATCTGTGGTCTGTACACACTTAATACAATAAAATGCTTCAACTCTACACAGGCTATTTCAACAGAACGTTCAACCGAGAGATTAACAATATCAAGTCGTTCTTTATATTTAAATTTTTTGTTAAGGATTATCAATGAACCACCTCGTATTGCATGCTCTCTGTTGAATGAACTGCCTATCTGGTGATTATCAAAATTAAACATGTATTGGTCACTTCTTAACCAATGCTCAGTAATACAAAGGATGTCAATGTTGTTACTATTAATAAATAACTCGACTTCTAGAGTTTTACCCAATATGCCTTGAATGTTTTGATGTACTAGATTTAATTGATTGACATTCTTAGTATTACCCAGAAGTGAGCAAGAGGTATACTCTTTTGTCTTACTGTTTAGTTTAAACAGTTTGACTGAGTTTGAGCTAAGTGCTTGGCTTTTGTAAACTTATAATCTAGGGATTGCTCTATAGGAGCAGTCAACTTAAAATCTAGGGTGGGCTCCATAGGAGCTACTAACTTACAAGCTAGGGTTTGCTCTATAGTGCTCTATAGTAGTAGTATTGCAGTCAATTTAAAATCTAGGGGTTGCTCTATAGGAGCAGTCAATTTAAAATCTAGGGGTTGCTCTATAGGAGCAGTCAATTTAAAATCTAGGGGTTGCTCTATAGGAGCAGTCAATTTATAACCTAGGTTTTGCTCTATAAGAGCAGTCGACTTAAATACTAGGGGTTGCTCTATAGGAGCAGTCAATTTATAAGCTAGGGTTTGCTCTATAGGAGCAGTCAACCTACAATCTAATGTAGCCAAGGAATTGGCTGTCATTTTAAAAATGTATGACAGCGATGATGCTATTTGTCTCCTACTATACAGAGACAGGTAATATCTATCTTTTTTTGAAAAGAAGTTAGTTCTAATAAGCATATAAGAGTCTATCATGTGAAATTTGTTCTTATATTCTCCGTTAATTTTACATGTTAAATTGTGCATCATAATATTAACCTTATATCTAGTATTTTTTTCCGCTTGTGACAACCCTTTACAGTAAGGTAGAGTAAACAAGATTATTTTTTTAACATCAAGTTTAGTTAATTGTTCAAAGTAACTTAAAAATGATTGCTTATTTAAATTGCCCCTATGTCCACTAAACAAGACTAATGTGGTTTCCTTATCAAAACTCAATTTTGATATTTTATCTAATATATCACTATATCCTAATTGAGGCTGACACATATTACTAAAACTTTGCTCAGAAGTATGTAATAAAGAACCTAAGCCTTTTCCAATTTCATCACAAAACATTATAAATTTATTGTTATGTTTTGTTTGTCTTATACCAGGTTCATTTGAATTATCTACATTGTTACATATATTATGTGTAAGTGAGGAGAAGGATATATCATCATGGGAGTCTGTTGATTGATTCAGACTAATCATTGACAATGAGTCATTCCGACAGTTACATGAACTAACAAGCCTCCCAATAGCTAACACCTGTTCCTTACTTTGTTTTTCTGTTAAACTATACTTATAAGATAATGTATTCAGTTGTTCCTGAAGCCGGTCAACATCACATTGCAGTGCCTGTGTATCTTGCAAATATTGAGATGACATGTTGTCCAACTCCAAGGAGTACATACTGATTTGGTCAATGAGTTGCAACCTTTGCCTATTTAAATTCATACTGTCAATAAAAAATTTATGCTTATGAATCAATCTTTTAGTTCTAGTAATATATCTCTTAATTCTAATGTACCAATGTACCAATTGAATAGGTAACTGAAAAATCTATCTATCTATACTAGATATAGGTACATCTAAACTAATGAATCACTTCTATCTCTATGATAACATGGAACCTATTAAAGGTTGTCAAATTAAAGTGTCCCAATTTAAGTGTAGACTGCGCTAAAAGCCAGTTTTAATTACAGCTTGGTTGATGTTGAAATTATGTTTAAGTGCATACCTACACGTTATATTAAATTGTCAAGTTAAAAGGGAAATTGACATCTTTATTAATGATTAGTCGTATTAACGTTTTTTTTTTCTATGAAAACTGTGTAGGTACATACCTACACAGTTTTTGGTATATCTACGTTAACCGATATGTACATATTATCTACATGAAGCAATCTTAAAACTACAAAGTTAAAAGAAAACTTAATTTCCCGCAAAAGACGCACGCAAAAGACTTATGAAAATAATCTATGCATGCAGTAGGTACCTACTCCATGGTTTTACGCTTGTATTATGTTCATTAGGTAACCCTTTCCATTAATTCGTTAGCTGAAGAATCATCAAAAGAAAACAAAATTAGAATTTCTTCATAAATAAATCTAATGTCGAAATAAATCAACAAAAATATACATACGACAGCTACGGCAAGTAGAATGTATTATGACGTGGTAACGGATGTCACAAATATTTTAATGTATCACATGATAATAAAATTCTTAATGCTAGAAGGAACACCGCAGACCACTTCCGAAATATCCTGCATACATTATGATTAAATTCATTACAAGTCTTTGTAACCAACAAGGTATTGTGAATGTGCGGAGAGCGTGAGCCGAGAGAGTAAAAAAGCATCACCATTCAGGACTTTGTTCGTAGTTGGTTAAAAACCACACACAATAAAGAAAGCAACGCAAGGAAATGAGCAGAACTCACTATTTTACAATACAGTATGATACTTACTTTAATGTCTGTTGTATGAAGCTAAAACTGGAGCATTAGGGAAGTTGGTACAGAATTTTTGTGTACAAATAAAATGCTTGTAGCTAATCTTTTAATATAAAGTTAAATACATATTAGCATTTACGAAATTCGTTTTTATTTTATTGTTACTACTAGAACTAAGTATTTTAATAAAATTTGATATGTAACCTACTTAAAACTTACCTTCATTTAAATAAAATTGGAGCACAGTATCTTTTTTATCCCGGAAAATAGTTTCTTCTTTTAGGAAAATGTTACGCAAGAAACGTATAGGAAAAGCTAGACAATACTGTTTTAATTAATGAAATTTTTAGTTTAAAGAAATATACAAATAACATAATACCAAGAAAAGATCACAATATGCTTATAGAATTAAAGGACTTTTGTTGTAGTTGTGTACCTATACCTATTTCTAATGCCCGATTTACATATCGACAAGTACAGTGGCGAGTTAAGTAGTATTTTAAGATTAAGTTGATTTAAATAGATCCCTATCCTATTTTTTGACGAGTTAAGTACGAAGTAGCCCCCTCTCTCGCTTCTCGTCAACTTAACTTGCCAAAAAATAGGATGGAGATCTATTTAAATCAACTTAATCTTAAAATACTACTTAACTCGCTACTGTACTTGTCGATGAGTAAATCGGGCATAAGAGATATTTAATTAAGTTCATAACAAATATTTGCTTTATCTTTGAAGTAGTTTTAAAAGTAAAGGTACTAGTTTCCTCGTAACTTAATGAATACAATTAATATGATTTATTTTTAATTCAGCTTACCTTTCATAAGGAACTAAATTTTTTTAGTAGAAATATGAGTAGGTAATTATAATCATGTTGTATTTAGTGTTAGACGGTTTTATTATGATTATTTTCAGATTTGGACTCAGCCTAGTAGTCTAAATTATGTACTATCAGATGTGCTATTTTTTGTTTTGTTGTTGCTGTAATATTAATTGATTTTTACTTTACGTGGTGAATATTCACTGACTCATACCAAGTGTTGAAGTTTTGTAAACTGCATGTCAATTCTCGTACCTTAAAATCGTTTAAAAATCGGTTAAGTTAACTTTAGTTGTCAAATAGTCACACAATAGGTAAGACAATTTGGCAACTAAAGTTAACTTATCCGAATCTTTAACGATTTTAAGGTACGAGAATTGACATGCTGAAAAAACCGAACTCCAATTACAAAGGTCTACCGACTAAATTCGCCACGACCACAGTATACCACGACTGCCAACTTCAAGTGCAAAAGACCAGCCTAGTGAACACTGAAAAATCATCCTATACTACTCTCAAACATTAACTGCCAACTTCTCCTTCTTCTCTCGTGTCAATAATGGTCGAAACTCAAACAGTTTTAAAATAGTACCTATAATAATACTGCCCACTTAGTTACTACGTACTTCTCAATACCTACATACCTATTGTGGGTAGATGCTCAAAATAAGTGTATCAATCAAACGACGAATGTGTATAAATACCTATATTTCGATTCCCACGTAAGTTATTGTATCTGCAAAAACTAAATTTTACAGGAGAGCGTTTTGAAGTTATGAATTGAAATATAATCGTCATTGCTTGTAATTTTTTTGTAAAATTTGATAAGTACCTATATGCATGTCAATTCTCGTACCTTAAAATCTTTTAAAAATCGGTTAAGTTAACTTTAGTTGTCAAATAGTCACACAATAGGTAAGACAATTTGGCAACTAAAGTTAACTTATCCGAATCTTTAACGATTTTAAGGTACGAGAATTGACATGCTGAAAAAACCGAACTCCAATTACAAAGGTCTACCGACTAAATTCGCCACGACCACAGTATACCACGACTGCCAACTTCAAGTGCAAAAGACCAGCCTAGTGAACACTGAAAAATCATCCTATACTACTCTCAAACATTAACTGCCAACTTCTCCTTCTTCTCTCGTGTCAATAATGGTCGAAACTCAAACAGTTTTAAAATAGTACCTATAATAATACTGCCCACTTAGTTACTACGTACTTCTCAATACCTACATACCTATTGTGGGTAGATGCTCAAAATAAAAGTATCAATCAAACGACGAATATGTATAAATATTTCGATACCTCCCACGTAAGTTATTGTATCTGCAAAAACTAAATTTTACAGGAGAGCGTTTTGAAGTTATGAATTGAAATATATTCGTCATTGCTTGTAATTTTTTTGTAAAATTTGATAAGTACCTATATATAATTTTGGGTGCTTTTAATTATAAAGTAAGATAAATTACAAAAATATTAATACTTTCTGAGATATTGCTCATACAACTGTATACAGCGTTATGCATCTTAAAAAAATATTGTATGTGATACTTACAATCTTTTACACTGGAAAATAATGGTTTTATTTTATTGTATGTGCTAGATACTGTAGTGTACGCTGGGTGAAACTAATAAAATAGAGTACTGTATGTTAGGAAAATCTAAATAATGTAAAAAATATACTTTTATTCATGTTAAGTTTATTAAAATATCATCGTCATCATTATATATCAGCCCATTGAAGTCCTCTGGTGGACATAGGCCTCTTCCAAATATTGCCACCTTGTGCGGTTCTGAGCCTCACTCATTCATAAGTTTCCCGCGTAATCCTCACCAGGTCATCGGTCCACCATGTCTCACATGGTAAAAATTCATTAAAAAAATTGTTTAGTTTGGTTAAAAGGGTAAAACAGGAATGAAAACTGTATAATGTCGTAGAAATGAAGCACGGGATTTTTTTGATTTTAAAGAACTATGGAATGGAAGTAACTGTATTAAAAATATTAATGGTGCTACTGTACAATGCATGAAAAAAAAACTTCTTCTTGATTCTCCAGATCCATTAAAACTGATTATCGTTATGATTTAGCAGACACTAATTCCATGACGATTTAATTGTCAATATTAATTCTCGGGGGCGTCAAAGAAATATTAAGGTAGAAATTTCTTCTCTCTTCCTCAACATGATAAAGGTAAAATGTGATGACATGATGAGTATTTGTAATTTCTTCTTTGCCTTATCCCACGTTAGGTGAGGTCAGCTATTCTTATTTTTCAGCGCCAGATCAATTTGACCTAGGGAGTCGGGACTGCCTTGCATAATAAGCTATGCTAGTCCACCAAGTCAAGGGTGGCCGTCCCCTTTCTTTTATGCACTCTGGAATTGCCAAAGCCTTCTTAACTAAATGCTTGCACAGACTTATTATCATGCGCAGAGATAGAGCAAGACGTATCCGTAGCATTTTTGGGGCTGCAGTGGTTTTGAAACTACCTCGGACGTTTTTGTTTCGAATTTTATCTAGTCTAGTAACTCCTCCGGACCACCTAGGCATCTTCATTTTGCCTACGTATAGCTTCTGATCATGTTTTATTTTACTTTATAGCATTCAGTACCGTAGAGCATCGCAGGGCTTACTGCTGTCTTGTACACTTTTCTATTAGCGCGTGGGCGTGTGCCGGTCCCAAAGTACTACAGTAAGTGTTTGCCGTTTTTGTCAAGTAACATTTATCCTATGTAACACAACATCCGTTTTGACGTTTACGTGTAGTTTTTTTAGTCTTGATGAGTCTTTGTAAAAGTAGACTTATTTCATGTACGTATTACCAATTTTTCTTTATCTATCAGTCGACGCAGCTTGAGTTATAACACCTCCTTAAGTTGTTGCTGAATCTTCTGATTCAGTTTAGACTATGTATTTTATCTTCAGCTTTTTTGCATTTAGTATACTGTTAGCTTTTAATCCGAAATCTATGGCTTTACTCTTCTGGCAACATAGTTCGATTGATTATAATTAACTTATGAGAATTTATAAATCAACATCGTTCGATTGGTCATAATTTGAGGATTTTTTGTGATCGGTCTCATTACCAGATTCTTAAATGAGAAGTTGAAAAGATAAGATTTGAGTTCCGAGGTCTTGCTTACTATTCATTTCCATTTGTTTCTTGCCGTCTCCATAAAGAGCCCAGATCCATCCGCAACGATATTAACGTTGTCTGGCAACATAGTTTAACTTGTTCGTTGTTCGACAAGATATTAAATATACCTCCAAATATTTGTAAATATTCCGTTTAATACGTAATAGGACAGATCCTTCAGCTAGGTGGAGATAATCTGAACATCTTGACAATCATTAGGTGGACCACTAGCCTACTTTCACCATCTGCTATAGTCACGGGTGGTGGAGTATTTACCCATTTTTTACATTTTGTTAAGGAGTTATTTCATCAATTTTTATTGATGTGGAAGTGGTAGAACCTCATGAACTCAATTATGGAAATAGCTGATGCATAAATTATGATACCAGTATACAAAAACATAAGAATTTTGGGCAAACTCTATTGTATGTCAATGAAAAATAACATTTATAGCAACGTAAAATATGGCATGTTAAGATACAATACAATATT
Source organism: Schrankia costaestrigalis (assembly GCA_905475405.1). Classification (NCBI taxonomy): domain Eukaryota; kingdom Metazoa; phylum Arthropoda; class Insecta; order Lepidoptera; family Erebidae; genus Schrankia; species Schrankia costaestrigalis. The sequence continues at coordinate 17,290,250 of FR997825.1, read as the reverse complement.
TAGTGATTTAATTCCTACGTAAAATATTGTATGTATTACACTTAATTTTGATATTATTCTGCAACGTAAATTGTTGTATGTACAACATACAATATTGTTTTAGTTATGGATATCGACGTATGTTATTGTAAGAACCTAATCCTTACAACAGTTTAGGCTGACTTTGTCAAAATAAAATAACTTATTTAAATAAAAATTACAGATAATAAAATGTTACTTGTTACATTTTGGAGACTTGAATTACAAAACCATTCTAGCGCCCGGGCAAGACTATTAATATGTTATACATACAATGCGCGAACGCTCGACGATGTCCCATGTAAACAGTTGCAAAGGATAGATACAATGTTACACGTTGTGCTCTTAATAACGATACAACTTTATACGCCTAATAAGTACCATAAATATGGCTATTTTTGAACTTTTTAAATTTTTAGCAGGTAAATATAGGTATATAAAATTAATTTTCACAAAAAAAAAGAACCGACTTCAAAGACAAAAATTGCACTAAAAAGTAATAAATAATTACTTGTATTTTGATTTTACAACAATAAATCAGCCATTATTTCTATTTAATTTTAATTTATAGAATAGGTTCTTTTCATTAAGTATTGTAAAAGTATTGTTAAGGATATTTCTTTAAGAGTCTGTAAATATATTTATTTGTAGATTGTTTAAAAGATAATCAAATTATTACAAATAATGTAATATTATTGTTATTTTTGGAGTCGGTGTCAGCCACGATCGTTATTATTAAGTATACCATTTTTTATTTCTGACTGAAAACTTAAACAAATATTATGGCGCCGTGTTATACACAGACTAATAATTACATAAAATTCACATTCGAAAATGAAACGGCCGTTTTCGTTTTAAATGCAATATTTATCTAATTAGAAACCATTTAAAGTGATGAGAGTGTGTTATACAAAACTTTATTGCCTATTCTAACGAACTTGTAGACAACATTTTGCATTATTGATCCTATTCGCGAATTATTTCTTTAAATCTAATCTATTTTAAGTTCTGGAAAGCTTTAATCAGTTATTAAATATAATATTAAAACGTTTAAATGTGATACTGGTATTTTAAAATATATTTATTTAAATATGATAAGAATAGTTGTTTAATATTTGTTTAATTTTTAAACTAATCCATACACAATCAACAAATATAATGTCGAAGTCATTTATAATCTGTAATTCATGGCCGTCATTCCGTTTGCTTAGGTATTATCGTACTTATTCCGTTGGCTGACACCGCCTCCAAAAATAACAATAATATTACATTATTTGTAATAATTTGATTATCTTTTAAACAATCTACAAATAAATATATTTACAGACTCTTAAAGAAATATCCTTAACAATACTTTTACAATACTTAATGAAAAGAACCTATTCTATAAATTAAAATTAAATAGAAATAATGGCTGATTTATTGTTGTAAAATCAAAATACAAGTAATTATTTATTACTTTTTAGTGCAATTTTTGTCTTTGAAGTCGGTTCTTTTTTTTTTGTGAAAATTAATTTTATTTCTAAATTTTTAGTGAATTCCAATTCTATAAATCCGTGTGGTGACGGAGTGAAAACACAATATGTCACCACCTCATTTCATCCCATGGGTGTCGTAAAAACCGACTAAGGGACTATCCGTGAATAGAGATTGAGATATAAAAAGAAGGAAAACTTAAAATTAAACCCTATACCAATCCGCCTGGCCAGCGTGGTATTAGTAGGCCAAGTATTTCTCCGTCACAGAAGGAGGCCCGTCCCTGCAGTGGGACATTACTTTGTCGGAATATGGGTAGACCTACGAAACGCGCTGCTTATATGAGACAGCGCCGATTGAATGAAACAAACGAAGAAAGGGATAAACGCCTTTTAATGTAGGAAATCTACCTCCAATGTCATTTCAAAAGAGACTAGTGAACAACGGAGGACCTACATGCAAAAAGTTTTAAATAGGGAGAACATCGAAAAGCGTAGCCACCGTCTCGGCATGGTTAATTGGTAATAATAATTAAGTTAATTAAAATTAAAATAAATCAAATAAATATAATAATTATTATTATCAATTTGTTATATCTAAAGAATAAGTTTAAAATAAATTAAATGCAATTCAACAATTTTGTCTATTTATAATCCGTTATTAATTCCTATTTTAATTTAAAATAAGAATTTCATTCAAGTCTTAAACCACACCTGCGATTACATTCATAATGTTAAGTTTTCATCAATACAATTAAAATAAGCCCAAACACAAGGTAGCTGCTGTATGCCGTTGAGGAGTTTCTTCGACCCTCAGTCGTCTTTATCATGAGATCATGTTTGTGTAAAGTTGTGTAAAGTTTTCATCAATACGAATAAAATAAGCCCAAACACTCGGTAACTGCTATATACCGTTGAGGAGTTGCCTCGACCCTCAATCTTCTTCATCATCAGATCATGTTTGTGTAAAGTTTTGTAAAGTCTTCATCAATACAATTAAAATAAGCCCAAACACAAGGTAGCTGCAATATGCCGTTGAGGTGTTCCCTCGACTCACTCTGGTCTCCAGGATCTGACCAGTTCTTACTCTTGACTATTTGGTAGTGACGTCAGAGATGCACATGTATGACAAGATTTTACACAATGCGTCCCTACAATTTTCAAGAGATGCCCTCGATTTCTCTGGGATACCGTCATCCAGATCCAGATCTGGTGACAATGGGACCAAATGGGAAGCATACCCATACGAACAAAAAAAAAATTTTTCAAATCGGTCTAGCCGTTTTCGAGAAATCAGGTAACAAACACAAAAAAAAAAAAAAAAAATAAAAAAAAAAAAAAAAATACAACCGAATTGAGAACCTCCTCTTTTTTGAAGTCGGTTGAAAAAGGCGTTACAGCTAAAAAAAGCAAAATGCCATTTTTGTCTGTTACAATAACTTACGTGGGAGGTAGCGATTTATTAATATTGCTTTGTAAGTACTTACCCATTATATCAATTTTATTAAAGGGCTTCGTCAAAGGAGGCAATATTAATAAAGATTGGAATAGTTCAGGTGTAGGTGTATATGAAGGTAGATGATAAGCACAAGCTAAGTCTATTGAAAAGTCTCGTTCCCTTCCAGTCTTCTTTAAATTCCTTACCTCTTTGGCAATATTACATTCATTTTGCAATACCTACGTAAGTACTCAATTTATTTATCTTGTATTGCTTTGCAGCTCCTACGGACTTAAAAATATGTACCTATTAATAAATAACCACGTCGTAAAAAGCTGTGATGATGGAATTAAATCATAGAATCAATATCAAAACGAAAATAAAATTAACCTACTATTGATTTACTATGCAGGTGCCTATCTGGTTTACGATTTTAAAATGAGGTTTTGATATGATTGTTCAAAACTATGTCTTTTTTAATTTCTATCCATTCTTTATATTATGGTAGCCATACACGATCCTTCCTATCGTCCAATCGGCATGACGCTACCGATTGAATCAGTTAGAATTGACCTTGTGTGGGAGTGGATCGGAAGGACAGTTAGAATAGATGGCAGGATCTAAGTTCGTTTCTTTTGATTGAGATTGGATCAAGCCTGCAGTATCATGCCGATTGGACGATAGGAAGGATCGTGTATGGCTACCATTAGGTAACTTTATAGAACATCCTCAACAATGAAAGCCATCTAGAAATAACGTCACGACAATTCATCTGTACCTACAACTGAATATTTACAATTTCTCCTCATTACTAAAATGTGATTAAGTACTTTCAGGCAAATGTCAATGTCCGAACAGCAGCATAAAGAAAGAGAGAAGAAGACAGTGTAAGTAACAATATTACCAGTACGTACCTGCTTAAGTTTAAAGTGAAAAACAGATCGATTAATGCTTAATACACAAAAAAGATAAAGATCAAATAGCTACCTACTCCTAAATCATCTGTAATTAGCGCCTTCATAATACAGCGTCAAAATTCATAGACAGTAATTGGAATTGATCGGTTACTTAATTTTGGGCTAATCAATTAGGTACCTAACAAATTAGTCGTGAGAGCCACCTAATTTAAATTAAGAGATTAAAACTTTTTTTAATTATTATTTAAGGCTTATATTTCCTTGTACCTATCTATGACTGTAACCTATGAAAGTTTTTATTGATCATTGCATACATAAGGAAATTCATTCATTTTATTCATACAAATTGCAAGCTCTTGCAAGAGTCGTAGTTATGTAGGTACGTAGGTACTAGGGTTCCTAAATGACGAAATCCATAAGATGGTTTAAGCTTAGGATAACAATGGATAGAACTGCTTGTTATCAAGAGAGATAGGTACAGTCAGTTCCAAAACTGCTGAACACTAAAAATGTCATTAGTAGGTAGGTGTCGCAACAAAAGTACAGAATAAGCTTTACATACAAAACGACCATAACACGCTGAACACGGTTATTCCAAAAGTAGCTGAACCCTAGTATTTTTAAAAGTAACTGAACACTAGTATTCCAAAAGTATATTATTTATAGTCGACTATACTTACTAACATAGAAACTTATTGTACAGAATTACTATAACCGTATTCAAAAGTTTTAGTTATTTATAAACAGGACATCTGTTGTTCAAACACGACAACTTACCGTTCTACTTGTGTTACGATTATTGGTAGAACCAACTCTAACCACATACACCATTTGGAACAAAAAAGTAGGTGGAGACATCTACCTACTAATATAACAAAACTGTTACAAGTTTAGACGAATTGATACAGACAATTAGTACCGAATAGCAGGTGATGTCGGTGATTTTAAGTGAGATTGTTATTCCGGTTTCCGAATGTCTGATCAAGGAAAAATCAACTAATCAAGTGTCAAAACTCTTGTCGCCCATCATTTACAGGAACTAAAATTTGACACTTGACAATTAATTATGTAGTTGATTTTTACTTGATCAGTCACTCGGCAACCGGGGGTTGGTCTAAGTCTTTTCAACTGTTAATACTCAAGACACAGAGCACATCCTGCGTGGCGTAGTCGTTTTATTACATGGCTGCTACGCATATACATATATTCGTGTTGGGAGAGGCGTATTCTAGCAGCGGATTGCAATAGGCTAATTGATTACTCTAGATGTCGGTAATTTGAAATGTGATTATTAGAGTGAGTAAGTCATTTTAATGAGACGGGAGACCCTTGGTCGCAAGGTGGGTCTTTGGTATCTTTAAAATATTACTAGCGCACCGTGAGCGATCTTCTGCGTTCATCATATAATAGCGGGCTCATAACATTCCTTTAAGTAAGACATCTCTTGTTATAACACGCAAATATAGAGTTCTACTTGAACTATGACTTTAACACAGACCTAAATTCCATTTTAAGCAGAAGACTCGGTGGTGACATCTATAAACTGATTTAAACAACTATTATAAACTTCGTAAGCATGACATCTTTTATCTAAGCACTGCAATTCCTACCTGTAAGACAGAACTTTTTTCAAAGCAAAAGAGTAGGTGGAGACATCTATGTACTGATATTACACAACTATTACAAGCTTCATAAGCATGGCATCTAGTGTGTCGGCACTGCAGTCGTAACGTCCTGCGTTACGACCTGTAACACAGAACTTTTTGCAAAGCAGAAGACTATTTTGTAGACAGAAAAATCTATGTAGGTACTGATAACGTTAAATAATTCCTAAATTACAACCTAGATGTCGATGCTTTTAAGTAAGATGGGCCATCTTGCTGTTCACGTTACTCGAGATTACAATATTGGTCTTTTAATGAATCTAGGTAAGCGGGCTCATAACAATATAAAGCCGAAAGCGTGACTATTGATATTCAAGAAGTTTCATACTAATGAAACAATAGATTTCACGAACCATTTCTAATTATCCAGATCATTCAGACGTTTTCCTTTTGAACTTTTCTACATTTACCATTTAAGTTTAAAACTAGGGCGTAAATTCTCTCGTAACCTTATCTATTACTTCTATACTAATATTATAAAGCAGTAAAGTTCGTGAGCTTAATACCCCCTACAACAGATTACAACAGACCCTACCCAGAGATTACCCCCTACAACGTCACAATTGTGACGTTGTAGGGGGTAATCTCTGGATCTACCGAACCGATTTTAAAAATTCTATCTGTGTTGTATAGTTAATTTATCGGGGAGTGTCGTAGGCTATATAATATCACGCAATGACTAATAGGAGTGGAGCAGTAATGAAATATGTTTAAAAAAGGGACGCTTAATAACGTTTTTTTCGCCGCCCAACGAAGTAGGCACGGGTCAGCTAGTAAAAGATAAGAAAAATAAAGAAAACACAATTTCAAGTACATCAGTTTTTATTCGTCTCTAAACATGCAATGGTAATGATACTTCAAGAATAAATACATAACACCGACTAAGTCGTCTAAACTTGAGAACGCACACAAAGCGAATAACTTGTTCATTTCTATATACTTAGTATAAACATTGTACATTTTAATATATAATTATTATTATTTTCACACAGTAATACATTTTTGTACCGATTAAAAACATATACTAAGGTATTTTTTTATATCTTTATTAAATAAAAAAGGGCTTGTTCACTTTTTTTTTTAATAATAATTTACTAAGGTTTTACGAACAAGTTTTTCGCATAATAGCACAACAAACACTTATGTTTAAATAATATCAGATCTAAATACTTTTAGTTCACATAATAGGTAATACTAGATTCAGGGAATGATTGTGCATACAACAACAAAAGAAGAACTTTAGCTTTAAGCTTTTGTGCGGGAAATACCCGTTACAATTAAGTATTCTTAACTAAATACACATTGAAATAACAGAAGTTATAGTAAGTAAACACTCATAGGTTTATGGTTTATATACTAATCTATAAATATCATAAATACATAGGCCACACCGAAATGATCGGGAATAGAAAAAACTAGAAAGATATTACAATTAAATTGATTTTTATTGCTTTTAGGAGTATTATTTGAGACAATCGATGCACCCCTTTATTCGTTTAAATCATTTATTGTAACAGTATTCCAGTCTGAAGTGGACATAGTCAAAACGGCCGTTTTATAAGCTTCGACTGTCTCTTCTGGACCTTGAAATCGTTGACAACGTAACAAATCTTTAGTTCTTGTGAATGTAAAGTAATCATTGGGGCTCAGGCTAGGGCTGTATGGAGGATGGTCCATCAACTCAATGTTTTCCTGATTTAAAAATGCGATCGTTTGCCGAGCGGTGTGGGAGCTCGCATTTTTGTGGTGAAGGATTATGTGACGATTCGGATTACTTTTACGAAGTTCTCTTCTGACTTCCGGAAAACAAACTGTTGTGTACCTATTAGAAGTAACGGTTCTTCGTTTCTGTAAAAGAATCGTAGCCACATGTTCGATTTTCGAGACAAACGAAGCCACCATTCTTTTTGACACGCCACAAGAGCGCTCAACTTTTGTTGGCTTGGCCTCATCTTTGTAGACTCAAACAGCTGATTGGTGTTTTCTTTTGGGCTTATATGAGTATATCTACGATTCATCACTCAAGACGATATTATAAACTGCACTTGAGCTCTCGCTATGGAACCGTTGAGAGCAGATCGATTCCAATTAACTCGAAATGACTTTCGTTCTTCTGTCAACCGGTAGGGCACCCAGTGGGAAACTTACTTTCTAACACCCAATTTATTGTGCAATATTATTTGAATGGTTGTCATATCAATGCTGAGGGAAGCCCGTATCTTCTCGTATATCACATGCCTATCTTCTTGTATTAATTGGTGTACAGCACCGACGTTTTTTTGTGTTACTGCTGTTTTTGGCCGACCAGTAGAAGATACTGTGGTAATAGAAGACCGTCCTCGACAATACTTAGAATAACAGCGTAAAATAGTCGTTTGGCTAAGTACTTCAAATCTATAAATAGAAACAAGCTCGGTGAGACATTGTTTTTGGGATAAGCCTCGGCAAAAGTTGTGAAAAATTATCGCTCGAAAATGTTCCCGCGTAAGTTCCATTTTCACGCCGACCTGTCAATTTGAAAGAACTACCACTCTTTTGTATTATTATTTTTTTAAAATTCAATAATAGAATTGAGTTTAAAAAGCACAAATTTTCAAATACCAAAAAGATTTTAAGTCTAATTTATTCAGAAGTATTTCATTCCCGATCATTTCGGTGTGGCCCTCGTAAATACTGATGAAATAATAGAAGATCCTTTTGTCGCCCTATATCTGTTAAACGAAAGACATGTAAACAAATTAATTGATTCTAAGATCTCAGTAAGGAATATTTATTTTGCGTTTTTACAGGCAATTTAAAAGGTTTAGTAATTTTTGTTCATATACAGGATGTCACGTAAATAGTGGACCAACGGAATGTGGTGGATAGAGGGAACTATTATTTAAAAAGAACACTTAGTTTTATTGTCCTAGGTCTTACATTTTTGAAGTTATGATTATTTTAATAAATAGGTGTCATTATCGTACTATGTAACCTACACAAAATGTCCACTAATTACGGGAATCCATGTAAAGTAGCTGCTGGGAAACCCTGTAGAGTAGCTACTGCAAAACGCGTAGGGCACGTAAAATTGTTTTGATATATTTTTATATAAAATTTTAATCATGCTACTAATTCGAGTAACTATTTATTATAGTATATGTTTTTAAAGTACATTAAATTTTAATCAAGTTAAAGTATAATATACTAAAATGCTTTGACCAATTTCTAACCAATTAATACTGTTTATTGATCATTTATAATCATAATATTGTAAAAACAATCTAATACTAATATAAAACGATTTTACATTATGAATACAACTTTTAATTTTAATTTGTATATTTTTTCTTTACGCCTAACAGTAGTAAATAAATTACAGATATAATAATATAGAGAAGCTAAATAGATTCACGTCGAATACACAATTACCAACAATTACATATTAGCTTTATTTAATAAGTATAATACTAATAAAACTGAAGATATTCAGCCGCGTGAGTCATCACGCGGCTGAATATCTTCATGTTTGTAAATATTTCCAAAATGGGTATACAAAACCATTCTATAAATTAATAATAAATAAAAATTAAATACTGTAGATGAACTAGAACATACTATAATATGTAATATTCTTATATCATTTTATATATAAATAACATTTAGACACTTATTGTCTGGGCTGATATAAAGATATCAATAAGCAAACAAGATTATTACATACATACATTAAAATGCACTACCTTTTAATAACATAATACAGTGTTTTAGTTATTTAAGATTTAGGTAGAACTATCTTTCTGTAATATCATATAAATCAACCAGCACTAATGTTCTACATTCTGTAAAATATAAATTTCCAAACACGATCGCACAAAACAGAGATAGGATACAGAAGAGAATTTAGATACAAAGAGTGCTCAAACAAGACTCGACTTCGGTCACGCACGAAATCTCAGAAAGGTCGGGAATAATATAATAATAAGGCCCTTCGCAGACGACAGACTATCCGTAACGCACTTTTTAGTCTGTGAAAATAGAACCTATGCAATTATAAGCAGTACCGCACAGGACGCGCAAAAAGTCCGGCGTACAAAAGACTCAAACATATGGCAGACTTTTTGTGCGCCACAGACTCGATCGCACAAAAAGTGTGCCGTCTGCGCAGGGCCTAAGACCTCAAAGCATTGAGGCACAGGACTGCACAAGACGGCATTATTTGAAAGAAGCCTATGTCTAGCAGTGGACGTCAATTGGTTGATATGATGAAGATGAATTCCTCTACAAATTTTCAGTGACGTAACTTATATGTAACTAGCGGTCTGTCCCTGGCATTATTTTCCCGCTTTTCTGTTGAAGATTTTCCTAAATTTTCTTTGCTATAAACCTCACAGAGCCCAAGACCTTTCCAACGAATGCAAAACCCTGGAAATCGGTTCGTGCGTTCTGGAGTTATAGCGTCAGGAAGGAAAACCCGACTTATTTTTATATAGTATATAATGCATTACAATTTTAGCTATTACGAACAAAGAAAGCTATAATATTTAGTTATTATTGTCATAATTTAATAATATTATGAGTGTCACTGTACTGTGTAAAAGACAAAGTGACGAAGCTAAGAGCGACTGTAGAGCGTGGATATAAACAGTGAAGTAAATACACTAATTTTTTTTTCTCCTAATCTCCGTTTTATGGTCATTTATACTAATAAGACTCTTTTGTACAGATCTATAGAAGTTTTAATACTGGTTATATTTAGTAATATCTACTATTACTTTTTTTGTAGTGAAACGGTTATAATACATTTGATAAATATTTGGCACTAAGACAAAAAAAAATTGACCGCGTGAATCATGACTTTTACACATAAGTATATAAATAAATATTAAAATACGAGGTATATTCTTAAAGAGATAGGTACAACCATTTTTGCTTAAAAGTAGATAAAAAACAAACAAAAGAGTAACAATGTAAAAATAATATGGAAAAGTAAAAATAAAATACAATACTGGGAATGTGATATAGGAATAAAACGTGGAAACACAAAATGCATGCCTTAAGAAGGTTGGTTTCTTGTTGCCGATCACACAGATATTTAATAATCTTAAAGTGGCATTTTACACGGTGGACCGACGACCTAGGCAGGACGGCGGGAAGCCGATGGATAGGGAGGCGCAGAAACGCGCAGAGTGGAAATGTTTGGAGGAGGCCTATGTCTAGCAGTGGACGTCAATTAGCTGATATAATGATAACGATTTCATAAAATTATTTCTTCTAAATGCAAGAGTAGCCATTGGGTTTAATAGAGAGCTAGCTGCCGATTCGACATCAATTGTATGTGCGAAGCACAAATTATTGTCACTTGTGTTAAAGTGATATTTGTAATTATAATATTAACCACGATACAGGCCACGATCGCAGTACAGGAGTATTTACTTAATTAACACAAAAAAATATTGTTTACTTCCTGCATGAATTCCCAAACCGTGTCTTCTGCGGCAATAGAGAGCATGGAATTAATTTATTGAGAACTTTGTGATGACGAATAAAAAAAATCAGTCTTGGTGCAAAGGGAATGGTAAAAAGTAAAGGTTTTCACGAGATTATAATAAACCTACCATGCTTTGATTGAATAACAAGATAATATTAAAGTAATTATATAAAACAATCCAAAAATATATAACTTGAGATATATCTACAACAAAAGAGATGCCTTGTCGAATAACCACACAACAATATAATTATTAAGCACATTAATGAATAGACATTTACCAGCTTACTCATAAACGCCTCTTAATTTTAATCACTGTTTAGCGAGATTTTTCTAAGTAAAATCGTATGAATTTAAGCTAATCAATTGACTAAAATTTAAGAGACGTTTATGAGTACGGGGATACGTGTATAGCTTCATTATTATTAAGCTTACCATCAAAATAAAGGATCACACAAGAAAAAATAACATAAAATGAGATTCTATGTCAAATAAATATAAATTAAATATTTGTCACAATTATTGTACTTTCAAGTATATTAAAAACTATTTTCGCTTGCATTGCTTAACAAAAAAGAAATATAATCTCCTCAACAACAGTTTTGTTAGCTTAATAAATTACAATTCAAAAAAGACCTTTGATTGTCATGATTACTGAATACTCAATAACATACCTATACCGTATTCATCCTTACTTGATTTATTTAGTAAACAAACACCACATATTGCAAATTCACGCACACTTTGATATGGATGAAAATTTCTGGAAAGTAGCATTAAACGTTTATGCAATAGAATACATGTAAATCACTTTGATTTATCTACTATCTTTCGTAAATTTTAAATAAATCAATTTTATTCCAACATAAAATTTCACAGATAAAATTATTTTTACGATTTGACATTTGTAGATTATAGAATTTTGTCCTTGATTCCTATACATTTTTCAAAGATTAAAGACTAAAGTCTTTAGTCTGTAGTTGACACGACGCCATATATGTTTACGTTTTAGAGCAAGTCTGTTTAAATAGACAGTAAGTAGGTTATACAGTCATAAATTATATTATCATGTTTGTACTTTGTCTTTACAGAAAAAGACTAAATTATTTTAGACATCAAAATAATCATCTATAAAAAATTTAAGAACAATGAGTTCTTAATTTGTAATCAACACTTGTAAATCTTATTTAATAAACATTTACTTGTACATTTGCAAAGCATTGCGTTACTTTGGCTGCAGATTAATTAATAAAGAAAATCTTGTACTTACATTAATACCCAATATATTAATACATTCATTGATTAATATATACCAATGTTTTTTTTCTATAATTCTTGTAAATTTTATATCTTAGCAAGCGATAACGCAATAATGTGATGAGAGGTAGCGTTTTGAACACATTGGCAGTGTGTAGCTATTATAATGTTGTAAAATTAAAGAGGAAGTAGTAGGACACATGAACTTGGATCCAATTGAAGTTTCGATAGCTCCGTGAATTTAAGAGATCGCCTTGGAAAATCTATTTTATCGCAGAACACCTGAAAATAGAGAAATTATTGTTATAGTTTATTCGCGATTGCAGTGATCCATCAGGGGTAAGGGTGTATTCACGGTGTTGTTAAAATTCAAACAAAATGTATTTGAAAATATTTATGTAAATTTTATGAAAATAGGTACACTTATAAACTTAAAATCAAATTTAGTCATTAATATCATTTCTTAATCGCTATCACTAGACTTAGTGCCCTCGTTAGTACTTTTTTTTAAAAGAATTTCCTGCAGCAAGTTCCACGGCTAGATGCTGGCGGGAAAATTTACGAATCATTCCTGTCGAATACTTCGAAAGTATTCCGAAGCTTCCGAATGTTACAATTGTCAAAAATAACCAGAACTTTGTAAATTATATTATCTTTAGCAGTGTTGTGTGCGATAACCGGTAGGTACACCTTAATGGTAAAGTAGTAAGTAGTGAGACAGTATTAATCAAAATAATAAGAGTTCTGTATTTTAATATCCGTGTGGTGATGTAGTAAGAATACAATATGTAATAGAGACTAAGGGACTATCCGTAAATATTATCTTTACGAAATAAAAAGAAGGAAAACTTGAAATTTAACCCTATACCAATCCGTCTGGCCAGCGTGGTATTACTAGGCCAAGTATCCCTCTGTCACGGGAGGATGCCCGTCCCTACAGTGGGACTTTAATGGTCGTTATGGTGATGTGATGATTTAAATAAAATAAGGTAAAACAATAAATCCTCACCTTGAAACACGAGTCCCCGATATCCTCAATGCCTTTATGAAGTAGAGTATGTTGTACAAACACGCAGTTTGCCGCCTCTAAAGTGGGGACAGTAAATGTTTGATAACAGAAACTAGCTTCTCTTTCAATCGTCTTGATTAATCTCTTTCCCGTCTCATCGTCGCACACGCTTAGAATATCTTTACCCGCCACTGTTATATACTTTTTTAAAGCTTGTGATCCTCTTGGCATCTGTAATTACAAAGGTTATATTAAGTAAGTTTCTTTTTAATGGAGTCTGCCCACTACACCGTACCATATTATAACCATGATAGGACCGTGCTATGAACGTGTCAGACAAAAAAATATTCTTTATATTAAAACGTATGAGACTATGTCCACTAGACCGTTCCGTAACCGGCCAGTACCGTTATTGTGTTACTTTACGTGCCTGATACAGTCCTAGCACGGTCATGGTATGGTACGGTGTAGTCGGCAGACTCTATAATCCTTCATCAGGCCATTGATAGCTATGTACAGCCTCGAGTGCTAAAGATTACTAGGTTTTCCCTTGATAGTATAGCCAAGTGAAAACTTCTATCATCTATGTTACACAGCAAGACTTTTTGACGCCATAAGTTTTTGTCTGGAAACTACCCAAAATTGGACAGCGCATTCTTCTCTAATTTTTTCACAAAGTTTACGAACTGTAATAACGTAGTGACTGTTAAAGAGGTGCCCCTGTGCATTGAATACTTTACAAAGGTTATGCACCTGGTATAAAAAATTGACCTTAATAACGGACCGCCCTTAAAAAACATTCGTTTAAAAGTATTACACAGGGGTCACTTATCACCCCCTTGCATATTACAAGGAACGGATTTAACCACCTGCGAATATTGTAGTAAGCTCGAGACGAGGATCGTATACTCCGGGCATTACAAACGTGCAGACTAAGTCATACTTAAACCATATTTATCACCCCTCTCGCTTAAAGAACTTAAATGCAAATAGGCTACTGAGATAAGATATGAGAAGAGCTAGGGAAAAATAGAACAAGACGCTATGCCTAAGTTTATAAAAAAAGGCCATTACATGCAGCTGTGCTACTTTAAAATATCGTAGAATACATACAATTAGAGTGGAAATTAAATGTACTTACTGATTTTATAACGCGATCAATATAACTATATAAATACAAATGATGAATGCTAATAAATATTTAAACCTGTTAAGGTAGGCGTAGCTGTGCTATCTTGTATATTTTTGGAGCAACATGCTAGCCTTGAAGAGTTGTGATGTTGAATCATTTATTTCTGACTTAATCTAGACTATAATAAAATTGCGATGAAAGACATGGCTAAAAAAATTAGCCAAGTTTTTTTTTATGTAATAGGAGGCAAACGAGCCGGCAGGTCACCTGATGGTAAGTGATGACCGCCGCCCATGGAGCAAGTTTAAATGAAATACTGGATATTTATCCAGTATTTCATTTAAACTTGCTCTTTGCGGATAGACAGACAATTTTATTTGTATCAAAAGGGCGGCAATCCCTTATGAAAAAACAAATTAACTACGAGTTGTAGATACTTTTGACCAGAAGCAAAAAAAAATATTACTATATTTAGATGAACCGGAAAAGCAAATAACAACTTTTTGCTCTTTAAGAACTTGCACCGAAATACACAACTGAAATTACTTCTCTACAATGTATTTCTTACTTTTCACCTTTAATAGTATGAAATCAAAATTCACATAAAACAAATCGATTCGCTTGGCTACAGGTAATTTGTAGTTTCCATAAATTTTCTTACATTATTCCGAATTACCTTTATTGCAGTACAGTGCAGCTCAGGAAACGTAGACGCGAGCCAATGTGCTCCATCTTCATTAGTATTATCCGATATGCCAACAAATAATTCCTTTCCTAAAACAAGAAAATCGAAGAACATTGAAAATGTTTTCTTTGTAATAAAACGCCTCTGTGCTATTTATACCTGTAATCTAATAACGTATACAGAGTGAACACACCCACTCACATTAAAAGGGTTACCGAGCAGGTGTTACGGAAAAGGTCGTATACACACTCCGTTGCCCAATTTCATGGATAAATTGAAATTAGCAATTATTATCTCACCTGTGAATAACACATCTGGAGGATACAACATGGCGGAACTTTCTGGATCTTGTTCGACAACAATAATTCCGTATTCAAGGAATGTTTTATGTAATAGGTTTACCTGAAACAATGTATAAGAATACTGTATTTAATTTTGTGTTATAACATTATGTCACTTTCTTCGTGTGGTGACGGAGTAAGAATACAATATGTCACCACCCCATCACATCCCGTGGGTGTCGTAAAAACCGACTAAGAGACTATGCGTGAATATTATCTTTACGAAATAAAAAGAAGGAAAACTTAAAAGTAAACCCTATACCATCCGTCTGTTCAGCGTGGTATTAGTAGGTCAAGTATCCCTCCGTCACGGGAGGAGGAACGTCCCTGCAGTGGGACATTAAATGGCTGTTATGATAATGTCACTTATATTTATGTTATGGCCACATTAACTGAATATATTTAGAGGAAGCCCCTGTCCAGGAGTGGACGTCTATTAGCTGATATAATGATTATAGGTTCACTACCAAATCACATCCCGTGGGTGTCGTAAAACAAAAGAAAATTCGCAGACATTATATCTACAAAAACCGAAGTAGGAAAACTTTACATAAAAGCCTCACCCAAACCGTATAGCCAGCTTGTTAAGAGCCCACGATCCTTAAAGAAAACCAGCTGTCACCTTAGCACGATAGTCATAATTGTAATACAAATGCGTGATATAAGAATTCAAATCTATGTTTAATAAAAAAATGTTATTCACCCTAATCGACCGCGATCAATAATGCAAGGTGTAAGACGCTATGCTGTGTACTCTACGTCAAATATCACTCGGTTGCAATATTTCTGCGAAAGCTTGGTTAGTATGTTATTACATAAAAACCTAAAATAAATAGATACTAAAACCTAAAATGAATAGGTTGTTTATTAAAAATTAGCCAGTCACTTCTTTTGCGTAAACAAAGTAAAAACACTGTTCTATTATCATATCAATTTTTAGCAAAAAGTAAAAAAATAAGATGTCCCTTTGCCAATTCATGGGTCAGATTTTCTATCTCATCGAATTGTATTTCATCTATACTAAATTATAGATCATGTACGTGACTTTCTCATTTCTTTGATACCACGCCACCCCTAAAGATTATAAATGTAGGTACGCCCAAGAATGATGTTTGACACGATGATAGGTATCAGTCCAGACAAGGTTCTCAGCCAGGTCCGTTACCGAAAATAGCACGCTACAAAACTCTAAAAGCCAAAAACTCCAACATAATTATTTTTTATTACTATTCCGGAAATATAATATTTGGGGAAATATGTAACTTAGTACACGGAAGAGTTCTGAATAACTTTGAATGAAAACGTCTAAACAATGAAAAAGATACGCATAACTTCCAATGTGCTCTATATTATGCATATTACAATAGCATGGCTGCTTTTGTCCCCTTTCCGGTTTTCTTATAGAGATAGCGTCGTTCAGCAAACATATCGACTCTGACAATATCATCGCTATGAAATGGAAAATGGTTTCTTCTTCTGGTATCACAATACTATATTCAACCATAATTGACATACATATGTTACAGCCAAAGTAATTAAATAGATACTATACATAAGGACTGGTCATTTATTTATTTATTTATTTTAAAAGCACTACCACATCATATAATATATTAAAAACATATTTTATAAAAAATAATAAAAAATACAAAGTATTAAAAAGTCATTATAAATAATATCCAAATTGACTAGACAATGTGATAAATTAATCACTTCATCTAGATATTATTTATAATAGCTGATCAAAGTTAGTCAAAGTAATAAAGACGGTATAACCAACTAATTATTACCTTAATTATTATGAGTATTACTATATTCTAGCACTCGCCGGCCGCTGCCGCGGCACGCTCGCTTCGCTCGCTCGGCTCGTGCGTCCTTTAGTCACCATACTAACCTAACCTGACCAACTGTCTTTGACTTTTGCCTTAATATTTTATTTTAGGACATATTACTTTATAGAAAAAAAAATAGGATATTTAAACAATTATAGTACCCTATTTTATGACACACAAGTATTATAGGTAAAGACGATTAGGTAATATACGATTTCGTATATTATAGTAAATATATCCTTATATAAATAGTAACCACAGATAAATCAACCGCTCCGTATCATATAAATACACACATCAAAAAAGTCTAAGCAACATGCATGATATTACAAATTTACCATTTATATTAATTTATTTTACCATTTATTTTAATTATAACGTTGTATTTTATTTTTAAAATAATATTTTTAGGGTTCTATGATGTAAAAATAACAGCTGTTTTCTTTATAAGTTCTTTTAATAACAGAAATTAACAATATTAGAATATACAGGTACATAAGAAACTAAACTTTTTTTTTACAAATTGAAATTTCTTAAGAAAATGAATTTATTGTGAAAGAATAGGACAATTTAATACAAAGTATGGCCTCCTCTGCTATTCAGAACTTGTCGGCAACGATTATTCATTGAATTAATGAGACTGTTTATGTCATCTTGCGGAATTCGCTCCCAATGGAATTGTAGCAAATCCTTCAGCTGTTGGGTTGTTGTCACTCCGTCCAAGTCCTTCAAAACACGTCTCTGGAGCATGTCCCATGCGTGCTCGATGGGGTTGAGGTCTGGCGATTGTGCAGGCCAGGGCAATACCTGGATGTTCTCCGTTGCCAAGTATTCACTGGTTCGCCGAGCTGTATGTGAACGCGCATTGTCATGCATTAACGTAAAATCGGAGCCAAAGGTTTGTGCAAATGGATGGACATAAGGTCTGAGAATATCCTCAACGTAATTTTCAGCGTTCATGTTTCCATTTACAAAAACGAGCTCAGTTCGCCTGTTCTTCATAATACCCGCCCATACCATAACTGTTGAGCCGCTGTATGGATGAACTTCCTGAACGCACCTGAGTCTTTCAGTATTTCCGGGTCGACGGTACACTCGCACCCTTCTTGTATCAGGCCTAAACCCGAATCGCGACTCATCGGAAAACATAATTTTATCCCATTGTTCCTGGGTCCATGTTATGCGTTCTCTACACCATTCATTTCGACGAGCGCGATTCCCGTGACGTATCGGTGGGCACCTGATAGGGCGTCGAGCTCGTAGGCCGTACTCATGCAGTCGATTTCGCACAGTTTGGGGACTTACATCAACACCACTTGAATTTTGTAGCCTCAAACTTATCTCTCGAGCGGTTAACATCGGCTGGCGTCTTGCAGTCAGTTGTATGTACCGGTCTTGCCGAGTGGTTGTACTCCTTTTACGGCCTGGATGCTGTTCAGCGGGTTCCCCTGTATTATTGTAGCGCTGCCAAAGACGACAAATAACACTTCTATGAATACCAAAATGTCGAGATACCTGAGATTGATTACTTCCCGCTTGCAACATCCCTACAGCTCTTTGCATTTCATCTGCCGTCAAATGACGTCGCTCCATGACGTAAAGAATATCTAACAATTCAATTTTGTCGCCAACTGTATTTAAATGGTTGGTAAAATTATAAAATCAAGACTAAAACGTAGCAATTAACATGCACTCAAATTCAAACAAATTCGCAGTCATTTGAATTTTATGAAAAAAAACAAAACATAATCGAAATTTTTTTTTTACAACCAGCCAGTATGTCATCAATAACAAAAAAGTTTACTTACCTATACACTTTCAGTGAGTAAATACTTAGAAATTAATTAATATAAATGGTAAATTTGTAATATCATGCATGTTGCTTAGACTTTTTTGATGTGTGTATCAGTGGCGAAGGGTGGATTTTTATAAAAGGGAAGCCGAGGATTCCGTGAACTACTTTTTATTAACGTTCTACTTTACATTACTATTATTCTGTAGTTCATAGGTATTCGTAAGAAAATGTTTCGATTCTAGTTGTTCTGAACTCATGTGAAAAGTTATAGGTACAAATACGAAAATGTTTCTCTGTTTGGATAATAATATATTTCTTTGAGCAATTAGATAAATTGTTTATGTTGCTATATCCTAAATAATTCTACACTTTTAGAATCTGAGAATACTGCCTGTAAGCCACTTACTTATAATGTATCGAAATAAGATTTATAGAATGTTTCGTAAATCCACAGCGCCGGCGCCGCCCGTTTGTATTTTATGTATTCATGTGCAGGGCCTAACTGAACTATGTACCTACGTGTTTCTTATATTTATAATTTAATTTTGAACAAGACGTTTTATGTTAGACAATAATCTAACACTATTAACGTGTTCCATAAAACAACAAACTATTAAATTTGCTTATAAATAATACAAACAATTACTTACAAAAATATTCCATAGGATCACAACACAACGCACTACGACAATAATAATGTCAATCAATGCACAACACTTAATACACAAACATAAATAATTAAACTTACTAATGTTTACTACAAGAAAACAAATTTTAATTTTAATATAACCTATTTGCAGAAAATAAATAATACTGTTTTTTCTTATAATAGTTCCATCGTTTACCAATGATTCTGCCAATGTCAAGATGGAGAGAATAAAAATATAAAAACAAAGAAAAATAATTAAAAGCTGAAAATTCAGAAGAAAGGCTGATTTCTATTCATCATCATCATATCAGCCTATCGACGTCCACTGCTGGACATAGGCCTCCTCCAAGTATTTATTTTCTCGATTTCTATTAGATTTAAATAATTAATAAAAACAAAATGGAATGTCAATGGCAAATTACTGTGAAATGAAACGTTTCAATTGGTCGGTCCACTGGTTACAATAGTGCTTTCTCGCTCTCGCAATGTTGTAGTTGTATCTTTTATCCTTGTCATAAGCCGATGGCCATCGGCTTATATGGTACCTTTTAATCAACGAAGACAAAGTGTCACGTGACCGTACGATTTCCGTACAGTCTGTTGTACTGGATTCCTAATTTCGCGACCGGCTTACCGCCGCCCCGCGCATGCGCGCCTCACTCTCTTCCTGAACCATAACAAACATATAGTTAGTTGACAATTTTTAATTACTAGATGGCGTTATGAGTACGTAAATAAATATTATTATATAGAATTATTATATTACAACATATTTGTTATTATTGCGATTTACGTAAGAGAATACTTTTTTGTTTTATATTATTTTGTATTGAGTAGATGTTGCGTCATTGATTTATAATTGATTAATAGACAATGGTAAGCGGTTTTTGCAAAGGTAAGCCGGTAGGAATCGAGTTATATGGACACTTCGCCACTAGTGTGTATAATCCAGTAATCTTTACCTACTTGTTTTATGACATTATCTGAGTCTTTGAAGATATTATTTATAATGGCTAGTTAATGTGATTAATTCTGCGACATTTATCACTTTATCTAAATTGAGTAGCCATTATACATAACGGCTAGTTATTATGTATAATATTCATATTTATTACTTTGGCTGTAACACATACATAAACTCGGGTCCGCAACGATGATTCGAAATACACATAGTCCAAGAACGATTATAGATACCTTTTACTTGGTCAATAAGTAATTCTTTCGACAAATCGTTCATAAACGGACCCCATAAATTCACGCTTTGTTCTCATGAGGGTAAACAAATATTACTTAGCGCCATGTAGGTACTGCGATCCTTACAAACCTACTTTGGTTCGTTTACATTAATTCATATTTTCATAAGCTCATCGATGAATATTAAATTAGTA
Source organism: Schrankia costaestrigalis (assembly GCA_905475405.1). Classification (NCBI taxonomy): domain Eukaryota; kingdom Metazoa; phylum Arthropoda; class Insecta; order Lepidoptera; family Erebidae; genus Schrankia; species Schrankia costaestrigalis. The sequence continues at coordinate 17,269,180 of FR997825.1, read as the reverse complement.
TTATTATGTCCAGGTACAGTACCTAGATGACACAATCATTCTATCAAATTCCATAATCAAAAGATCAGGTATGTGTGTCAATTCACAAAGTATAATAAGGTCATATTAATTCAGAGCTGTACAATGAGTGCTACTATACAGCCATTATTACTATATTATTAGGTACCTACATGACGTGACTAACACCATGCAGAAGCGTGTAGGTACATTATTCAGGAAGATTTTTAAAACTTTTACAGTGTTATGGACTATACATGTGACTCATTTGCTTTGTTTTACTATTACGTTCTGCTAACAGCACAGTTAATATTTAAAGCAATATATTAACTCTTTAACAGCGATACGGTACACTCGCGTGTATGACATGACGCCGTTTGACATACGTTTTCGCTGTTAAAGTGTTTACAGTAATCCACCTATGTCATAGAGGACCAGTGTCCTCAAGTCAGACAGATGGTATACCGTTTTCTAGGAAGTTTTCTATTTTCGTTAATGTCTCCATAGTATAGAGTCCTTTCGCTTTAGTGTGGTACAGTCACGAGCATTAATACCTATACATTACATTTACACCTTTTGTAATACAGTTATCTAAAGTTCTGCTAATGCAAAATTGAATATTCGAAGATTAGTTAAAACTGTACAGAATCTCTTCTAAATTACGAAATAATTTTGTTATCCTGTCTAGATAAACATGCAGATAATTTAGAAAATATTCACTTTATCAGCATTAGAATCAATGAAGCAGAATTGGAGATTACTTATTTTTAAGAAATAGACCAATTTGACTGATTTGCATAACAGGGAAAACTCTGAAATTGAAGATCATAAAGGACCGGTATGTTATAGAAAAGAAGGATGTATGTATGTACAGGATTTCGATTTAGAGCTAATATAAGATAATGACACACTGAGGCAGTTATCTGCAGGTGTGAGGTCACACCGTGTGAGCATTGTTTATCTCAAATCTATGATTAATTTCCATCATTAAAAATGAAATTGAAGCTAATGATACAGTACATAACAAATCAGATAAGTCACTGGACTCTACACTAGGATTCCCTGTGTCGTGGAATATCGGTAAAAGCTCATTATGTTTGCTGACTTTTAAAAGTAATTTACAGATAGTCTCCACTATCATCCAGCTTGTTGTAAGACTTATCATAACAAGGATTTATCTGTGTAATTGTAAGTTTGAAGGTTAATAATTACGGTAATTGCTAACTATTACCGGTATGAAATAATTACAATATTAAAACAATCCTAAAATTACACTGTTGTGAAATGGTAGCGGTAGTTCAAGGTGACACATTTGATAGGTCAAACTACTAAGTATGGTGCTTGCTGAGTATCACTAAACTAATGGGTAGTTTACATAGAATTATAATGAAAATCGTGTGTCGGAGTAAATACAGACGCAGTGATATACTGGTCCAAAAACAAAGAAATTAAAATTGTTTTATAATAGTTGTTATCATACACTCCACAAATACAGGAAGGGCCAAGATTATTCATTTAAACCCTTTTTGATACCTTTTTGTAAATTAAGTCTTGTGAGAAACCGAAATAAAATTACTGTTTTAAATGCAATTGTTAATACTACAGTCACTTTAATTTGTTACTTCAAAAAAAAGGGAGTGCCAGCAGGATTAAACAAATTTGTTCATGTAGTGCTCCCAATTGAATTAGGATACATGATAATCATTACTGAAATATTTTTATCTTAACAGATTCTAGCCATAATCCACCCATATCTTATCGCACTAAGCCATAGTTTATAATAAACAAACTGATAATAATATAAGACTTACATTATAAGTGACAGCAGCAGAAGGATTCTTCTGTTTAGGTATCATAGCCATACCAGGCAGGACCACAGCCAAGTCTTCTACCAAAAGCTTTTCTCTTATAGTTCCCTTAGTTTTAATTTCTACAACATTTGCAGATAGTTCTTGCAATACTCTTTTGTAGCCTTCAACTTCATAACGCAGAGCTTCGCTATGCTGGTCTTTATATACATCCTCCCATTTCTCTCCAGCCACTGGGTCTGATATCCCCATAATAACATGAGAGAAATAATCCATTTCAATAACTGTTCTTTTACTTCGTAGGCTGTCGGTCTAAATATAAAAAATTGGTTTTAGTTACTCTTCTTTATTTTTTTGTATAATAGATAAGTTGCACCTGCTTTTAATTTAATGCAAATCAGTCAGTTTTAATTATTAAAAAGAAAAACAACTTTTTCTCCTTTCCTGTAACATAAGACCGACCGACGGCCTCGATCTGACAATTGACATTTCATTCAAAGCAAAAGTACAACAAACCGCAAATCAGATTTTGCGACCATAGACTAATACCTGCCAGCGACTTAGTAAAATAAAGAACAGAATTAGTATTGCACAAAATTCAAAACAATTTACAGTACCCGGCCGTTTATATTACACATCGACCTGTGGAAAGAGACTATCGGTCAATTTTGGCTTCGTAGAGCGTCACCTCTGTCGCACACTTTCAAATCATAATTTGTTATGTATGCCTGTGACAACTCCATACAAACGGAGAAATTTAATTGCTCCTTCATTTGGCAATTTATCATCAAATAGTATTTATTTAAATATTAATATTATTTGTACGTAATACCCTTTCCCCAAAGTTATTTTGGGCAATTTTAGCGTGCACTTTTTCAACAACAATCTTTTAGGCTTCGCCTATTAGCAAGTTCGTGTCTGTGGAATGCGTACCCTTAATGCTAATAGATACCAGACTGTTTGTATTTCGTGCGACAGATATGATGCTCTCACGAAGTCGAAATTGACCGATTGTCTCTTTACAAAAGTTCATGTGTAATATTTACGGCCGAGTACTGTACTTGTCGTGGGCCCAATGATGTTATTTTAAATAGAGGTAGATATAGAGGTAGAGGTAGTTTAGGCGCGAGCGATTTCAAGATTTAAAAAAAGGCAACTGGTAATTTTTGTCTCTTGAAGGCGTACGACTGTCCTGCTCTTTGGATTGAAGAGCAAAACAATGTAGATCTTAGAGAAAAAGTAATAAAGTAGGCACAGAGCCTAACAAATTAAGTTTAATCAAAGAATAATTTAACTGAGTCATTTTAGAGTTGTCAATGTCAAATTGTCTAAATTATTGGTAATGGGGAATGTACCATCGCTCGTGACCAAGCCGCTAGACTTATGCCTCCTCTAAATATTGCCACTGCACGGTCCTAATGCCTCCCTCACAGCACCCGACACGTTCTCTCACACACACAACAGAACACCTATCGGAAGTGACGGTGGTTATAGCCCGACGAACGTACAGCCGTGTGTGGCGACACTGTGGACCGACAACAGCTTGGTTAACAGAACAATATTTTATTATAGATTACCTTCTTAATACTTAATTATTTTCCCCTTCTTCTCTATCATTCCCTTTTCATAATATTTTTTACCCTTTTAGTGTACCTAACACATTAAAACGATTCTCATACTGATTTTCTAATTACTAAACCCCGAATAACGTTACCACGAAAACATGCAATCACGCACGATTCACGAATAACGTTACCACGAAAATAGGCAATCACGAATTTTCATGCTGGCACTCGCTAGCTGCTCCCGCTTGCTCGCTTAGCTCGCTCGGCTCTTGCATTGCATTGTCATCGTTCTAATCTAACCTTATCTTTCGACAATGTATGAAACGATGTCAAAATGAAAATTCGTGATTGCATTTTTTCGTGGTAACGTTATTTGTGATTGGGTGTTTTCGTGGTAAAGTTATTCTAGGTTCAGTAATTCGGAAATCAGTAATTCACTCCATTAAAACAAACCACATAAATATAAGTAGGCAGGGATAAGTACCTGTTATATTTACGTACTGGTGACCCCGACGTGATGAAACAAACCTTCTCGGAGCGCACCAGCACCTTCGATCTTAACAGGACTAAGTACTCCATATGCTCGCCGTCGTGACAAGTCTGGGGAAGCCTGCGACCTCATCACTCATCATCCAACTCACTGGGGAAAATAGGGAAGGTGGACACCGCAGTCCGACTCACTGGACCGGCATTTCAGTTCCAACCCACTGGAACTCTGGCATAAGCTCTACAAGAAATCACATCAAACAATGGCACATCAGCAAGGATTTAAAATCGACTTCCGGCCTTCTGGGGGAAGTGGTGAAGCGTCATCTGGCGACTTACTTAAGCGAACACCTACACTATCTCAGTACCCCCCACAATCAACAGTTGTCACCACTACTTCCTGAATCGCGAAATCAAGATTCGCACAGCGATTCTGCACTATACAACGTCCAACGAACAACCGTTGGTCAGTTGGCCCGCCAGGCACGATTACTCTCCTCCCTTTTCGTTAGAGGCGTGGTGCTGTTACGTCACCGCGACCTCCACAACGTATTATGCCTTTACGCCATGTATGTCTAATACGCAGTTCACCTACCTCGCGTTATGACTAGTCAAAAGAATAAGTAGGCATAACGCTAGTTAGACTTGCTTCGATATAGACCAACAGCTATAAAGGCCAAATAATAACCAGACCAACTGAGATTTAGTCTTCTCAACACTTGGATTTGGTTAACCGGCTATTAGCTTGCACAAAGATTAAGTATTGATATTTGACCATGATAAAAAAACTAAAAACTTAAACAAAAAAGAATCCCGCAAGAATTCATCGCACCAACAATAGTCTGGAAGGTTGGCATAAACGTATGAATGCTCGAATGGGCTATAAACTGTCTTTAATTCATTTTCTATTCAAATTAAAAAAATGTTCCCGTTGGCAAAACTTAAAACTTAAACAAAATCTGTTTGAAGGCAACACAAGAAGAAGAATAGATATAATTTTTAATAAAAAACATAAAACGGAACTAGAAAAACTAAAAATTATTGAAATAAATGCGTTATATTTCTTAAAAAATATTAACAAAATTAAAAAGGATCTCATTAATATTCACGGTCATTAAATATGCATGTCCAAAACCTTTTCAAAATGTGTTTAGTGAGCATTTACCTATTTTACATTTAATTTTGGCAAAGTGAATCTTATTATTTAGTTTTTTTATTACTTATTTGTTGTCCGAGTAAGGGTAGGTATAAGTATACTACTACCGGTGGTTCGTTTAAGTTTAGTTTTTAATATTAACATATTTTTTAAAGAACTAGTGTTTTACTCTTTTCATCACCTTCCTTTTAGACTTTAGGTAGGTGAACTGCGTATTAGGCCTACATAGCGTAAAGGTTAGGCATAACGCGATAAAGACCATGTAAGATTAAGGCATAAAGCGAAGTAGTCCTCATCCGAAGTAAGCAAATGGCGACTTATGCAAACATATACTTAGGCTAAAAGCTATTGAAAATGACATTTAGTCATAACGCGAGGTAGGTGAACTGCGTATTAGACATACATAGCGTAAAGGGTTACCTACCTACCAGTGGCGAAGGGTGGATTTTTATAAAAGGGAAGCCGAAGATTCCGTGGACTTTTGTTCTACTTTATATTACTATTATTCTGTAGTTCATAGGTATTCGTGAGAAAATGTTTCGATTTTACCTAGTTGTCCCGAACTCATAAACTTAAAATACGAAAATGTTTCTCTGTTTGGAAGACTTCTTTGATCAATTAGATTAATTGTTTATATTGCTATATCCTAAATGATTCTACATACCTACTTACTTACTTTTAGAATCTGAGAATACTGTCTGTAAGCCACTTACTTATACGTATCGAAATGAGATAATTGTATTAAAATGTTTCGTAAATCCACAGCGCCGGCGTTTCTTATATTTATAATTCAATTTCGAGAATGATGTTTTATCGCACATCACATAATAGGATAGTCAATATAATATAACACTATTAACCTGTCCCTTATAACAACAAACTATTAAATTTGCTGAAAACAATACAAACAAGTACTTACAAAAATATTCCATAGGATCCCAACGCACTACGACAAAAATAAAGTCAACCAATGCACAACACATAATACACAATCATAAATAATTAAACATACAAATTTTACTACTTTAAACAAGAAAGCGAATTTTATAACCTATTTGCAGAAAATAAATACAAATATCTGTTTTTTCTTCAAATGGTCCTATCGTTTACCGATGATTCTGCCAAAGTCAAGACGCAAGCCGTATAAAAATATAAAAACAAATAAATATAATTAAAAACTAAAAATTCAGAAGAAAGGCTGATTTCTATCAGATTTAAATAATTGATAAAAACAAAGGAATGTCAATGGCAAATTAAGTACTTAACGTGAAATGAAATGAAACTTCGTTACAATTGGTCGGTCCACTGGTTGCAATAGTGCTTTCTCGCTCTCGCAATGTTGTAGTTGTATCTTTTATCCTTGTCATAAGCCGATGGCCACCGGCTTATATGGTACCTTAGATCGACGAATACAAAGTGTCACGTGACCGTACGATTTCCGTACAGTCTGTTGTACTGGATTCCTAATTTCGCGACCGGCTTACTGCGCTCCGCGCATGCGCGCTTTAAGTACTCTCTGACTGAACCATAACAAGTTGTTAGTTGACAACCTTTAATTACAAGATGGCGTTATGAGTACGTAAATAATTATATTGAAAATTATTATTACTGTAATTATTATTGCGATTTACGTAAGAGAATACTTTTTTGTTTTATATTATTTTGTATTGAGTGGATGTTGCGTCATTGATTTATAATTGATTAATAGACAATGCTAAGCGGTTTTTGCAAAGGTAAGCCGGTAGGAATCGAGTTATATGGACACTTCGCCACTACTACCTACTACAATAAGCCCGAGTAAGTTCCGTGGGGCAGGGCTCTTTTGTTAGCCGTGAGGTAAGATGTAAGCAACACACTGCAGGTGTTATATACCTACACTGAATAAACGTCTTAATATCCAATAATTCGTCGCACGAATACTTAAGTGTCCAACCTCCATTTGCAACATTTTACACCAGAGACGTTTTATTGATTAGTTTAAGCAAATAATATGATTTTATAAAAGTTTTATATTAAAAAAATAGTTAACGTGTTTATGAAATGATATATTACAAATAATCATTAAAAAGTCAAAGAGTTATGTTTATTTTCACAATTTTTTATGGAGGTTGAGCAAATAAACACAAAACAAATTATGCAATTGGAGATAGACCACTACTGGAGTGGAGGTTGAGCATTTTGCATTCGAATATATTTAGTACTTAAGTGCCCTATAACCAAATACAGTGTGTTTGGGTATCGTGGTAAAAAAAAGTAACTAGTTAACTGGCTATTTATTATTAAAAAAAACACAGAATTAAAAAAAAAACACTGATATATATGTTACGGTAAATGTGATTAATTGAAAATTATTAATAATTACCTGTTATTATTAATAATAATTACATGTTTTGGTAAACGTGATTAATCGATCGAAATTTATTACTTTTAGTAGTAATTATTAATAATTCCCAACACATAATTACATAATACAATACGAGTATAAATAAAAAATACAATATTTTTTGTTTTTGTACCGATACAAGATCGTTTACTTCGCCTGGTATTGTTTATGTTGTCTGATCCTGTCAAAACCTTAGAGATTCCATAAAGGCTTTGTCGTCAGCTTTCATATATTTGTAGGTACTTCTAATATATTTTATTTTCTTTTCGGTTAGTGTCTGATTTGAATTAGTCCTTATTCGTCGTATTCTTCTTTCGTCGGATTCTTGATTCATCGTACGTAATGTCAACATAAAATGGAACTATGGTATTACCGTGACTCTACTTCTTCATTTCAATATGTACAATTAAAACGACATAAATTGAAAATAAGAAGGTGATAAGATCATACCTATACGTATAAAAAATAATTAATATACTGACACTATTTAAACAATTTAGATTGGATTTTTTTTAAGAAAATTAACCCTTTTTTGACGATTCTTTATGTTTTCATAAGGAATTCTTTAGTTTATGGGCTATTCATTCCTCAACGGCGTAATTAGTTCTGAATTTCTCATCCAAAATAGGGAAGAAAATGCAAAGCAACGGACATAATAAAAATAGATTTACAATGTGAGCAATGGATCTGTGGCGAGTAAAAAATAGTATTAATCTTCTTATCTAGCATCTAACATCATTGCGAACACAAAGCGTAGGTATACGTAAACACAAAACTACCCATTTAATGCTAAGAAATTTACCCATTTAACAATTAGCAAACATGCAAGTAGCAGGTATATTTTGACAGTCACCGCACAAAAGCAATATTTTTTATTATTATATTAGTTATATTTTACAACCTTACGAAATGTTCGAAACAATCTGTTCATTTATAGATACGTCACAATTTGATTTAAAGATTTAATTAAATCTGAAATTATAAGAATTAAATTTAAACATCCTGTACTATAAGTTAACGATACGCAGTGATAATCTGCAAAGAAATGTTAACAAAAATACAAGTTACCGATTCTTTTCTATAGTTGTGACTATATTTTCCGATTTATATTTCGTCACGGACATTTCAGGTACTGTTTTCTATTAAAATTAATACGTTTTTTCTATATTTCGCGTTAGTTTTAACTCAAATGCGTGCGAGCACCAGCTTCGTCACAAAATAAATTAATAATGGCGGCGTATTGCGTCATCAAAATGCGATGTCGTGATTGGTTACCTGTAAGGAGATTGAATACTTAAGCACTTAATCGATGTTCGGATGCACGTTTGGTGTTTCTCTACGGACTTTGAGCAATTAAGCATTAAGCTTAAATTCTCTTGTGTTAGTTTTCAAAAACTTAAATTCCTTATAAATAATGTATTTTAAGTCCAAACAGCAAGTATTATATACCAATCGAACCGCAATTTGATCCTTAATAAAATTGCATTAAAAAGTGAAATTCGTCAAAATGGTCCGTTGAGCAAATAAGCATTCAGGCGACGAATTATGAGTCTCTCGTAGTATTCCTAAATAAAACATTATAATCATTTTTTCGTGATGATCGCATGTTAACCACAAGTATTTTAATTATTTTGTAAAGCTTGTAAGTTAATACCATTTATAATTATATTTCACTAGCTGATAACCGCGGCTTCACCCGCGTTGTTTATGTAGCTTAAATGTTATTCTACACCCTAAATATATAGGTAATATTCCAAATTTCATCAAAATCCATATAGTAGTTTTTGCGTGAAAGAGTAACAAACATCCATCCTCACAAACTTTCGCATTTATAATATTAACAGGATTGGCATCCATAATGGCAAGAAACTTCGATGATAACTATCGCTAATCGCGAATGAATGAATCCCGAGGAATGTCAGTTTGACAAACACTACATAAAGATCATGCAATATTATTATTTTATAATCTGTAGAACATTTGTGCACTTTGCACTCCCTACTCATAAACGCCTCTTAAATTTAATCACTGTTTAGCGCGATTTTTATTAGCAAAACCAACCTTATGCCAAACAAAAACGTAAGAATTTAAGCTAATCAATTGACTAAAGTTTAAGAGGCGTTTATGAGTAAGGGGGTTAATTACATCTCGTCTATTTTTATCGCTATTGAACCATTGGTTAAACTGTGTAAAGAAAAAAAAATGCTATATTGTCTATGGCAGAACTGAGCTTTCCAAAGACTTCTTAGCAATTGGTACACGTCAAATATCAATTTCTGAATTCATTCAACTTCAGTCTACAACAAATGTGACGAAATCTCGGTTAATACCTCTGTATTAACTGATAAATTGTTCAAATAATAAACTTGTGTAAAACTGGTAAGTTATAGGTGATAATTATGTTTTGTTGCTAATACCTATTGCTATGCATTTAAATTTGCAATTACATCAATTCAGGAAATATTTACATTATTCCAATTCATTTTACATTATTGCATATTTTCATTTAATTATGAATGTTAAACATGAACAATACAATAAAAATTGTAAGATTTTATAAAAGAAACCAATACGCAGTACTTTATTAATTAAATCTTATTAATTATATTCGTAATAATATTAATAAATAAATGCAAAAGTGACTTTCAACTATGATGAGTAGGTACCGTTACAATCTTTTTAGTGGTCATTTTTAGGCTCTTGTTTTTATACAAATATTTTCATTTATCTGTACAATTTAATACAGACAATGCTTACTCCTTGTTAATAAATAATCACAAAAATATTGGTTTTATTTTGCAACAACACGCAAAAAATTTCGTGATTATAAGGGTTAGTATTAAGTACAACATGTTGTCTAACTCTAAAGTTAATAATTCACTTACTAAAATCATCTATAGCATAGCCAAAGGATTGCATATCCATAAGTACCTAAATTAGACAACATTGTATTTTTCGTAAACTCTAGTGATGTTGTTGGAACCAAGGACAAAATTAGGGATGTGACACTAATATAAGTTGTTGTAAAGAATTATTATTATATTGGGAAGGGGGAGATTATAAATGAATCTTGTTCTAGTCTCTCAAAGAGTGTTATTTAAAAACAAGCACACACCATCAACTGCCTCCTTTACTGTCAATCTACTTAAACTTGAGTAATGTGTTTTTTACTAAATTAGAGATGGAAGAAAAAAAAATCCATTTCTTTAGTAAAAAGTGCTATATTGCACAAATACTTATGGACTATGTTGACAAAAGTTTTCGATGTATCCTCTTAACTAGCTTTTTTATAACTCAACACAAACTGCTAAAAATATTGGAGATAGCATTGTGTCATAAGCTGCTCTTCATGATGAAGTATCAAGTTATTTATATCATAGAAGAAGATCTTGATACACTACACACACTACATTTGATACATATACTTAATATTTAAGGGTATCAATAAATTAAGTATCCCTATCCCAGTCCACTGCTGGACATAAGCCTTTCCCAACATGTGCCAAAGAACCTAACACTCTTTTGAGACTCAGAGACTCAAGGCTACATTCTAGGCTTGTGTGCTCTATGAGTTCTTTATGATTTGATGGGGATAAAATTTAAGTTCTGTAGTTTGGTTTTATAATGTTTTGATATGATAGTTCTGTTTATTATGTTCTGTTTTGTTTGTTATAGGAACTATGAAGATATTTTCAAGCTTTTTATTTCTTATGGTGGTACTTCACTGTTCATATGCACCACCAGTGACACCAGATAAGTCTAATGAACAAGACAGTGAAGTTAAGGATGATTTGGTAATTATAAATTTTATCTTTAAATAATTCTATAAATATTTCTATATTTCTGTGTAAAAGTAGTTTTGTAACATAATATGTGTAACTCTTAAGTTTCGTTTAGTAATAGTTGATAAACACTTCTCTTTTATAAATATAAAAATACTGGGGTTGTTATAGTATTACAATAAGGATTGCTTCAACTAGTATTGTATTGGACTTAGACTATACATATTCAGAATTTCACAACTTAAATGTTTATTAATATAATGTTGTTTTTATGTGCTTTATTAATTGAGCATAGTTTTGTTTGGTTACCGTTTACCTTTAGAGATGACTAAGTACTTTTCTATTTGACTTTACTATAATATTCTGCTGGGGTTATTGAAAACTTTCATATCATCTGTTGTGGTAGAGTCAACAACATAAGTTGATGAACACATCACATGGTCAATTTTGTGTTTAGTCATTTATAGAAAATTGCTACTCAGTGTTAATAAACACTCTAGTCTTAAAAAAGACTATTTTTTCTTGTCACAACACTTGTGGAAGCATCAAAATGTTTCGTATGTCATCATAACAGCCCATTAATGTCCCACTGCAGGGACGGGCCTCCTCCAGTGACGGAGGGATACTTGGCCTGCTACCACGCTGGCCAGACAGATTGGTATAGGGCTTAATTTCAAGTTTTCCTTCTTTTTATTACGTAAAGATAATATTCACGGATAGTCCCTTAGTCGGTTTTTACAACACCCATGGGATGAGATGGTGTGGTGACATATTTGTATTCTTACCACACGGAGCGTTTCATATGTGTTCATCAACTTCTGTAGTTAACTACATACTCTAGTAGCAAGGCATTATTAATTCTGAACCATCTTTACTGTGCGAAATTAACTGACAATATCTTTCTACAAATTATGTAAATGTGTTTGACAACCAGTTTCTTGCTAACGAAATTACGCAAAATAGTTGCTTTGCTATAATTCATGTATTTTGAGTTAATTTTCTGCTTGTTTGTGTGATAGGTACTAATGCGAACATAAAAATATCTTTATATAAAATATCTATTTCTGCTAATACTAAAATGTTAATGAAATTTAAATTATTTCAATTTCACTGAATACATTTGGAGCGTAGTAATGGTCGTATTTATGGCAGTTGCCTAAATTCGTAGGTCGAATTCTAAAAAAGAGAAAGATAGACCAGAGCCATCATTTGTTTGACCTAATTTTGCCACAGAATTTGCTACTGCGAATATTAATTTACTATTGCTCCCCAAAATAAGCGCGAATGTTATAAAAAAACTACTTATGTAAAGAAATTTATTGGAGTCACCTTTTTAACGGATAGGCTTGTAACATCGTATTGCTGTCACAATAATTATACAGTACAGTTTTCCGTGTGTTTACAAGTGCTTTGCATTTATATGTATGTATATCTTCCCAAAGTACTTTGATATACTTGCGATATCTATTTACAAATTATTTTTCATGATTTTAGGAAGAGTACATGGAATACCACAGGTATTTGAAAGAAGTTGTACAAACGCTTGAAAGTGATCCAGATTTTAGGGAACGCTTAGAAAAAGCTGATGAAGAAGATGTCAGGGTATGTTAAATTAATCCCTTAAATTGTTTTTTTTATTTAATTTTTTGGATAGAAATACTCTTTCCTGGACTATCTCGCGTCAGTTTACCCTTCGGCAGCGTAGATAGCATCGCAGACGCTAATGTTTAGGCAGTACGTAACCTTTTAGTACTTTCTAAATGAGTTACTTGCAAACCCGAATTAACAGCGCCTTAGACGAAATTAAATGTCTAAAAGTGTTGACTCTCGCATTAGGTATGTTGCTATCTGTACATTTCTTAACTGCTGCAACTAAGCTGACAAAGCGCTTTTGTTTAGAGACGATACTCCAGACGTAAGCCATTCATGTTAAGCTAACTAATTATTCTGAACTACTTACTGGAATTTTAAGATCTTTGTGGTATGTTACATAGCATGTTATGATGTTATGATTACTAATGCGGACGTGTCGACGCTTAATACAAGGGGACAAATTACCTGTAGGTACTTATATCACGATACGGACGAGTCGTTCGAGAAGCTTACGTGCAAATCCTAATATAAACATTCAAGGTCTGCAACGGACCTTCCCTTGTTGTTGAAGACGAGTGCAATTTATCAATCAAAACAAATTGGTTAATGCATACATCGTACATAAACATCTTACATACACCTGTATGTGTATCGTACCTGTTAGCAGTTATGTTTTATAAACAGGATATTGAAAACAATACCATATGCTATTGAAAACAATAACTAAATTTCATAAACATGAAATTTTGTAAATGTGGAATGTTACGATTTCGTATTTATCTTGTGTATTATTTCATCCCACGTATAATCAAGATTGAAACGACGCGACGTAGTAATTAGGTGTATATGCCGACGGATTTCCCAATTACTAAATCAGGGGCTCTTTCAAATGGAAAGTTTTTAGAATGGGTGGAACCTTAATTATATTAAAATACTTAGATGTCTTACAAAAGATTTTTGATGATTTTAGTTTTTTATACTTACATTAATTTTTGTTCTTTATGTTTTTCAATTATGGTATGGTTTAGAACCATCCATTTAAAATTAAAATTATATACCTATTTGTCGTCTGTTAAACAGCCTAAATAATGGGTAATGTATTTTCAGTCTGGTAAAATAGCAGAGCAATTGGACTTTGTTAACCACAATGTGAGGACAAAATTGGATGAAATCAAGCGTCGCGAGTTGGATAGATTGCGTCATTTAGCAACCAAGGTAAAATAAAACTTAGGGTATTAAACTTCTGTTTCTATTTTAATGTAATAAGTGCTTACTGTTAAAGTCGATTATTGACTTGCATGTACATTTTATGGAAATCTAAATATTCTTTATTAATTAGTTTTGTCTTGATACGATTTTCGCGTTTTGCAGCAATTCGAATTAACAAATAATTTGGAACAAACAGGAGTAGTCCCTACAAATGAACATTTGGACCATGCAAATCCTCATACGTTTGAAATTGAGGACTTGAAAAAGTTGATTAAAAAGACAACTGCCGATTTAGAGGTCGCCGATAAGAAGAGGAAAGAAGAATTTAAGGTAAATATTAAATAAACCTATATGTACTTATAGAGGACGTTGCTGCATAGCAGTCTGGCGACGAACAAAGTGTTGCAACCATTTTATCCTGTACACCGGTTCTCAATCCCTGATGGTAGTACCGATCTGGCCGTATAAATCCAAGCAGTCAAGTTATTGTGTTTAGGTGGTAGAGTAGAGTAGTTAATAGGGCAACGGGAATTTTGCCTTAAGAAAAAAATCTACTTGGGTAAACGTAGGAACTTTTTTTCCACCCTTTGTTATAAGACCAAAACCAAATAACGTTTCATCTTTTAATGATGCCAGGTGTTTATTACGTGGAAACTATTTTTTGACATCGAGTTTGGAATGTTTGCCAAATTTTATACGAATCTCATTCATACATTGGGAAAAAATTGGCAATATGGCAAGTTTTACGCACGTAACTCGGTAAAACACTTCATTTCATGTTTTAATCATTAGTTATTTATTAGATTTAGGACAAATAATACTTCCAATTATTTGCTCATATGAAAATATTTGGAGAAGGCCTATATGTCCCGCGGTGGACGTCTATTAGTCCATATGATGATAATGAAAACAAATTAATTTATAAAACGAAAGAACTTTATTCTTTAGTTCAGAGCCTACTGGTCGGGATTGTATGAAAATGCTATTTATATACGTGTTATAATTACGGTGCGGTTAGTGGCCAAACTGGTATTGAGAATTGCTCAAGGCGCTCATATGCCTCTAACAAGGACTACCAACCGCTATCACTAGCAATATGTCAACAACCGTGATCAATTTTATACTTTTCATTATCATACTGTTATTATTTATAAATATTATTTATTGATCTAGATGATAAACAATTATACTTATTCATGTTTGCCATCTCATTATGCTGGAATGGAATTCTATTAGTATTTTCGTATTTTATGACATAATTTGGCATTATCTGCTATCAAGACGACATGAAGTAACTACGGCGCATGTGATGGGGTTTCGTATTTAGAGAAAAATAAATTAGGAACTTTAATTTTTTTCTATAACCATGAGTAACCTTTATTAAACCTTTCACATAGACTTTGGCTTTACTATAGAAAGGGTAATAATGTTATGTATTCTACAATTCATCGTCACAAGGAAAAATCATGAATTTAATTAATACCTCTCCATGCTGTAAATTATGCAACAAGTAGAAAAATTAGTTATTGATATTCATCAATCGTTGCAGCCGTACGCGTAAAAGGCCTTACTGTGAAAATGAATTCGAAACAGTTAAATGAAAACAGTAAAAGCATTTCATTGACGATTAAAATGAAACTTCACTCTCACGAGGCGAAACCATACATTGTCACATACGAAAACACGTGACTGACTGCGCCTACAAAACGAGGCATTTTTTATAGGTACTTGTTAAAAAACGTTAAGTAGGTGTCCTTGCCTCCATTAAGATTCCGGGCGCTTTTTAAATGTTAAGGCTTTTTGTATTCTTTATGCAGTTTCTTTGTTTCATATTTCGTTATTTTGTATGATCATTGAGTATCTAGGAGCCATGTTTCAAATTAGTGTGAAATGTTATTAGGGACCTGCTGTAAAAATACATTTTGAAATAATTTGTTAACTATAATTATTGCTAAATTCAAATTTTAATAAAAATAAATATTACTAATTAAAAATAAGACTAATTTAGTAACTCGTATTATGCCGCACTTCATAAACTTATTTGGGCCCACCGAATACCTTTGTCTTAACATGTTTATAGTAGTACGTAGTCCTTATTGTTTTTTGTGTCATATTCATCATCGTCATAATATCAGCCAATCGACGTCCACTGCTGGACATAATATGCCTCCTCCAAGTATTGTCACCTTGCGCGGGCATGTGTCATATTAAATTAGCATAAATTATTAATTTGCACACAAAACGTAATTGATAGTAATTTAATTTTTTAATGAATTAAATAGATTAAGCGAGTCGTTTATCAACAAAGATTCGTGACGTTACTCGCTTGTATGTCATAGAAATTTCGTGTATCGTTTTGACATGTTATTAAAAGATTATAAAGTCTATTTGATTAGAAAATGTTTATTGGTAAATACTGTATGCATTTTGACTCAATCATAAAAAGAATAATGTATTTTGTTCTAAAACTTTATAAGACACGAACGTATTTCCCTTAAATAGCTTCATCATCATCATCATCTTACCTGTCTACTGCTGGACATAGACCTCCGCCAAACATTTCCAAACCTGCGCGGTCCTGCGCCATTTAGCGGCTTCCCACGCCGTCCTAACTAATAACAATAGCTTACACTAGCTGACCCGTGCCCACTTCGTTGGGCGGCGAAAAAAACGCGTCACTTTTTTAAATATATTTCATTACTGCTCTACTCCTATTAGTCATAGCGTGATACTATATAGCCTATGACACTCCCCGATAAATGGACTACTCAACACAGAAAGAATTTAAAAAAATCGGTTCAGTAGATCCAACGATTACCCCCTACAACGTCACAAACGTTACCTCTTTATAATATTAGTATAGATAATACGAATATATGTAATACAATGCTGTAAGGAACTCTCTTATCACAACAGTTATACCTACAATAATTTCCAAATCAAAACAAAGGTAACATTTTTGCTGATTCAACTAAATGTTATTATGACGAAATAGCTTCACTGTGCGTAGTCAAACATTGCATAATACACGTATGTTCTAGATTAGAAACGCAGTAAGTACTTTGTATGTATTACACGCTATATGACATGTGTCGGGTCTCATACTATTAAAGTTCAGCTTAATGTATTGCCAATATACGTAAACTTATGATTTTATTTACAAACTAACTTAAAACCTCTACTTTACTTATGTGTTGACATGCAAATAAATGAAGATAATTAAACAAGTATTTCTTAATTTTGTATACTTAATTGCAATTGATAAAAACTGATTAAAATAAGTTGCGTAGTTCAATAGGTCTTAGAATCATATCAGCTAAATGAAGCTAAAATAACGTTGATTTGTGGCTTTCTCCAAATATTTATGTTTTAAACGCGTTATCATGCATCCGGTGTATGCCTACCTATTTTTAACAGTTCGTCGGTGTATATTCGATTTCCTATTGCATATTCCTATAGATTATGTCTGTTCAATGCACATTTTTATAGCACCCATGGGGATAAAAAGACTAAAGATAACTAGGTCGGACTGGATGCGGAAGGCGCAGGACCGTGTTCTGTGGCGCGTGTTGTGAGGGGCCTATGTCCAGCAGTGGACTGCAACAGGCTAGTTGATTTATTGATGGGGATAAAAAGTGGGGAATAAGGCCACCACCGACAAAAAGACATTACAATTTACACTATGTTTAGGTAGGTAGGTAAGGAAGCATGCTTGCTTAGCATATCGTGAGGGTATTTAACATCGCTTGAGGTATTGACATGCAACAATGCTGATTACAGTAAGGCATGTTGCGTCATAATAGACACGTCATAATGTCTCGTTATCCTTTCATTAAGTATTGAACTGTGACGAGCAATCAATTTATCATGACTGACTTATTTCCTACCTTTAAAAATTAAGCCCCTTACTCATAAACGCCTCTTAAATTTTTTGTCAATTAGATTAAATTCATATAATTTTACTTAGAAAAATCTCGCTAGATTAAAGAAGCGTTTATGAGTAAGGGGGTAAAAGTTTAATGATTTATCATGGTACCTACATACGAACCTACTTTCACGGTATTCAGGACCTAGGACTTACTCTTTTACCATTTACATTTATTGCGTGGTCTTTAGGGGTATTCGTTTCCCTAGGTAGCGGGGGATATTAGAAGTATAGTAAGGCTGGTGCACTGTCGTTTAGTATTTTTTTTACTGATAATATTGAACAACAAATTCCATGTTATATATTATATTTCTCTCCCCACCTTTATCTCCACCCCGCAACATAATGACGTTATTGTAATAAAATTTCAAAATGATTATTATATTTTAGGAGTATGAAATGCAGAAGAAATTCGAAGAACACCAAAAAGTAGAAGGTATGGACGAAACTCATAAGAAGGAATATATGGAAAAGACAAAGAAGGAAGAGGAAGCAATTAAACATCATCAGCCAGTAAGTTCTTTAGAACATTAATTTCTATCTCGTTTTTCGCTATTATTTAATTAAGTACTTTTATTCGTGTTTCAATATAACTACGCATAATAATAGAAACTTCTTCTTCAAATTTTTTCTTTATTAGAAGGCTTAATCATGACAATGATTATGTCGCCTTAATTTGGACAACAATTTAATTATCTACCTGGATACTAACAGTGGTTTTATCATTTTACATAAGTTCTTGCAGTTCTTAGATAAGGGATAAGGCAACAAGGTGTTACAAGTTAAACCGTAAAATTGCGATCGCAAAATGTTATTATTGTCAAGTAAAACTCTTGTATCGCGTTCCATGCATGAGTATGTTAAAAACAAGGATTGTAGTAATTATTTAATGCAGCTTCACCATCCCGGTTCCAAACAACAATTAGAAGAAGTATGGGAGAAACAGGATCATATGGACCAACAGCAATTTGATCCTAAAGCATTCTTCATGATGCATGGTGAGTTAAAAAATCTCTATTAATAATATTAATATAATATTTTGTGTAACAGTTGCATCATCCAGTGACAAAGGATCAATTATTAGAAATGTGGAAAAAGGGTGACAAAATGGATTCAAAAGATTTCAACCCAAAGGTGTTTTTCTTGATGCATGGTAAGGTCCATAGCGTGCAGTGTAGTTTAGAATGTTTAGGAAAGGTCATTTAATAAACCATTAATGTACCTAATTCATTAAACAAAGAATTCGCACGCTAATTTGGATTTTACTTTTTTAAGTTCGTCTAATCTAAAACCATTTAAAAAAATCACCATTTTATTTGCTAAGAGAGTTTTAACAGTAATGTTACTCATACACGTACATTTTTCCGAATTTTGTTAAAGGTATCCTAAGAATGACTTTGTGTCTGCAAAGTTTTCTATAATAGTTTATTTCTACAATTAAAAATATCAATCCAATTTTAAACCAAGCACACATTGTATAGTAGTTTATTTATAAACAAGTTTGTAGATCTGCTGTTATGTTATGCATCTGTATTTTACTTTTTTTTTAAGTTAAAAAGTGGCCTAGAAAATACGAGTATGTAGCGTTTATCAACGGCCTTGTTGGCAAAAAGGTTGAATGTATTGAATGTAATGTACCTATCGTTTATTCCTAAATATGCATGATGTCACCACCCCTTCTCACCCTGGGTATTAAAAGTGAACAGACAGCAAAGCGGTTCAGTATATACTTTGTCGCAAGTTTTCCTTATTTTGCTATTATAGTATGTTCGTTTAAATTCTTTGTTTTTTATGACGTGATGAGAAAGTCATATGAGATGTGCATATTAGTTTTTATTCGTAGTCCCTTTCCACACAAACCCTACGTCTGAACGAAGAATAAAAAATCAAACCCAGCATCGTATTCATCTATAAGTACTATACAACAACAATTTCTACATCTACATTTTCTGAAACCTTTCTACGTGTGTTTTATTACGTAAATTCACTCAGGTCGTACAGCTGCGGTTTTATCAAACGCCACACTATTGATTTCTAATCATCGGTTCTGATTGCCATTCATAGTAAATAAAAAGTTACATCGATTTTAGATTAGACCAACTATTTTTGCTTCTTATGTTTTTTTAACCTATTTATTCCGCATGTGATCTTTTCTCCATTATTATATGTAATGCTATGTGTGTTTTTTCGCTTGTTTTTGCGTTTTAAGTCTAGAAGTTATTTGGTAAGTTAATAGCATTGCAACATGACTAGTAATGCGTTTGTTTTATGTTTGTTTGGTAATCGATTTTGGAATGCTCGTCGTAAATCGTTTGTTTTCATCTTTTGCATAGATTCATACCTGAGATTTTTAAAGTTCAATAAAACATCAATTAATGCTTAGATTACAAAATTATATTAATACAAGTGTTTAAAGAACAGTAGTAGTACAGGGGCCAAAGGCAATGTTTTTTATTAAAAGAAACTGCAGAAGAGTATTTATCCTAGTCTAGGTTTGCAAATCAACCACAATCCTCTCTTGCCTTTACAGCGATCAAATCACTTTCGATTAAAATTAGACAGCCTAGTTTCTTGTCTTCTAGTATAGATAATGTGGTACTGTAGTCGAGTCAGATTATACAATAATTACGAAGAATAACTAAGCAAAAAAATGCAAAAAGTTAATCAATAAATCTCTCTACGATTAACTGTATGACAATTTTTATGAGATCATTTCGCATATTAACAAACATAATATTGTATAAACATATAGGTATTGTTTACATAGTAAGATATATACTTTTCTACCGACTGTTCCAGATGTTGACGGCAATGGTGTGTGGGATGCTGATGAGGTCAAAGCTCTGTTTGTTAAGGAACTCGACAAACTGTACGGACCTGGAGGACCCAATAAGGACTTGCATGAGAGAGCTGAAGAGATGGAGAGAATGCGCGAACATGTGTTCAAAGAGAACGATCGCAACCGTGATGGTTTGATTGACTTCAATGAGTTTATGTTGGAGACTCAGAAAGCAGAATTTAACAGAGACGAAGGTTGGTATCTAGGGCTCGAACGTAATCATAATATATCAGGCTATGAAGGTCCATAGCTGGACATAGGGTTAGGCTCGCGTGGTCTTGTGCCTCCCTGATCTATCGGCTTCCCGCCGTCCGAATTAGGTCGTCGAAATGAGAAATTGAATGTGAATTCGAGGTTAATAATGAAATCAAATGATGATCCTTAATGTTAACACCATATTTTATCTCGAATGCGTGCTAAAAATGAATAATGCGGGTTGTAATAACATACGCAAAAGATTACTTAAAAGAACCCTATATTAACATCTGTACTGTATTATTATCTCTTTTAATAAAGTAATTAATTATTAGTTGATGGAGCTCCTCTAAAAAGTTTACCTTATTTTAGTAGCCTATTGGTTATTTCTTTTAAATAAACCTCTTTGACTGCTTAATTCAAGTTTGTTAAGTATGTTTGAGAGCTAATATGAATTTTCTCCGATTAAACGATTTTGTGCAAGTGCTAAAAATATAGGTGGTTTATGAAATGACAATTAAAAACATTTCTTACTAAATTAATAGTTAACTAAAGAATAATTGATTTACCTTATCTTAAAAATTGATAAACTGTCGTTTATCTAATCAACAAATATCTAAAATGAGTGATTATTAAAAATTGGCTAAATTATAATAACTATTTACATTAATTAAGTTTATCCATTTTTCCATTCGCTAAATAATTAGAATTAGAATGTAAATTATAGGTACATTTAATAGATATTGACATATTTGAGACCATAACGATATTAATTTCATTACAAGGAGTTGTTACTTTTTAATGTTGTGGTAAGAGGTAAGTATAAATAAATAAATATTTCTCACACATTCACACAACGCCATCTAGTCCCAAACTAAGCAGAGCTTGTACTATGGGTACTAGACAACGGATAAACATACTTAAATACTTTTTTTTTGTATATACATATTACATATTGTACATAGAAACACTCAGACCAATGCAAACAATCATGTTCATGCACACAAAGATTTGCGGGAATCGAACCTGAGATCTCTGCGTAGCCGTCATGTTATATAACCACTACGCCACAGAAGTCGTCAAAATAATATATAAAAATATAACAAATAATTGAAACTGTAACATTAATTTCTTTGTTTAAAAAGATTTTTACCACAATGCTTTGTTTTTTTTTTAAAGTAATGATTATAAATATTATACGCTCATGATAATATAGAAAAGGAAAGGATCGAAATGGCTATTATTGCGCTCTTTCTTGTACATAACTGTATTTCAATAGTTCAGTAAATGAATACACCAAAAAACAGATTAAACATGTGACGTTATATCGACATTGTTAAAACACTTCATTCGTTTGGCTAGCCGTGGGAAATTGTGCTATGCGCTAAGATGATTGAGTGACACAGAAAGCCAAATTTGCCTACAATTTACCATTTTAGACCAAGAGACAAAAACGTTGTAAAAAAGAATAATTTGAAGATTTATACATATACACCACAATGTAAAGATATTTTGTAAGAGTAAAAGTATTTTACACGGTGGACCGACAACGTAGTTGGGACGGCGGGTAGCCGATGGATGAGGGAGGCACAGGACCGCACAAGGTGGCAATACTTGGAGGAGGCCTATGTCCAACAGTGGACGTCGATTGGTTGATATGATGATGATGATGATGAAATAAAAATAGTCTTAGACAAACAAGTATATTTATTCAAAATATGTTATATATAGTTATCTTCTAAAAATAAAATTGTATTTTTTTAGGTTGGAAAACTATTGAAGAAAATCAAATCTATACTCAAAATGAATATGATGAATACGAAAAGAGGAGATTGGATGAAATGAGATATTTGCAGCAGCGTGGCTTGGTTAGTATTATTTATAACTGCTAGATCACCCGTCCAACTTCCGTTTACTTTATAGATTCCGTCTGCGTTTTTCGATATTTCACTCTCAGAGAGGCCCCTCTAATAAAGCGTCGCGACGCTTTTTCAGTGCTGTTATTTTTTTAATTAATTTATTAACATTAAGTATATTGAACATATAAATATATATTATTTTTATAAACTACAGGTTGACGCGCATGGCCAACCACTCCCAGGCGCCCAGCACCAAATTCATCAAGCATTACAACAATACCACCAGTACATGCAACAGCAAGCGTACCATCACATGCAACAACAACAAATGCAGGGTCAACCCCAGCAGTTCTACCCACCAGGTCAAGCACCACCAAGCCAAGGTCAAGCACCACAGTATCATGGCCAACCGCCTCAAGGACAATTCCAACAACCTCCTCAAGGACAGTATCCTCCAGTTCAGCAATATCAAGGACAACCGCCGCAAGGCCAGCAGCAATATCAAGGACAACCGCCGCAAGGCCAGCAGCAATATCAAGGACAACCCCCTCAGGGACAACAATATCAAGGACAACCTCCTCAGGGACAACAATATCAAGGACAGCCTCCACAAGGACAGCAACAGTACCAAGCTCCTCCACAAGGACAGCAGCAACAGTACCAAGCACCTCCTCCTCAAGGACAACAGCAACAGTACCAAGCACCTCCTCAAGGTCAACAGCAATACCAGGCACCGCCTCCTCAAGCCCCAGTACAGACTAATATAAACCAAGGACAAGCGCCCGCTGCACAATCGCAGCCGGCTCAAGCCGCTCCCGTTCAGGCACAAGCACCCGTTGCTCAAAGTCAAACTCAGCAACAGCCTCCCGCCCCAGTACAAAATCAGGCACAACCAGTTAACGTAGACACTAAACATTAGTATGTATAATAATATTAACATGTATTTTTTGACATTAAGATTGTATCTTTATCGTTGATATTGTGTCCTATTTATTATTTGTTCTTTTGTACTGTACACAATTGAGTGCCAAATTCATATCACGCTTTGTTTAATAATTTTTTTGTATCTCCTATAATGCTCGGTTTTGTAGTATCTTTTAGACGTTCTGACTTAGACAATATTATGTAATATAGATAAATTAAAGTAGACCATTAAACAGTTATCATCCATTTTGTGTTACTTATTTTAACTTTTTACGTAGTGTAGGACGCCCCCCAGCTCGGTGGACCGACGATCTCATAAAGGTCTCTGGGTCGGATTGGATGCGAAAGGCGCAGAACCGAGTTCTGTGGCGCGTGTTGGGAGAGGCCTATGTTCAGCAGTGGACTGCAATAGGGTAGTTGATTGATTGATTGATTGATTGATTGATTGATTGATTGATTGATTGATTGATTGATTTTAGCAATAGTCACAACTAGTAGAGTGAACATTCCCTATAAACTCTTCTTCTGATAGCATTTTCTTACGAAGTTTGGTATTCACCATTTTGGCGTTGCTGTTAAAGTGAATTAGTTTTCTAGTTATTCCATTCGCGACCTACAATATTTTCCTGTTTTTTTTCTTCAAATTACTAAGTATTTTGTTTTCTAAAGTCACGGTTTGGGTTATAGCAGTTGACACCGTAAATTTTGGATGCATATATTTGCATTTTCCTTAAGCTATGTTATTTTACATTTCAAGGAAAAGCGGAACACTTATAATGTTATGAAGCCCATTACTAACGGAAATCAGGATAACTGAAATTATCCGGTTCATGCTAGCCTTAAAAGTTTTAGAACAGAGACTGGGCTTCTGCATTAATAGAAATAACACTGTTTAATAATAACAGTATAGAATGGACTTACGACTTGGTGCATCTTTAACTAAATAGACTATTCCTTATCAAGCAGATGGAATCACTTGAAAATAATAGCAAATAGGTAGGTCTAGATTACGACTGCAGCTAAAATGAACCAATCATAATGGATAATATCGATTATGGTTGGTTCATTTTAGCTGCAGTTATAATAATATAATAAGCTCCTAAAACTAAACATCCTGATAAAAAAGGGGGATACACAAATACAAAAATCACGCACCATGGAAAACCAATTGGAACTTTACTCCGAAGCGATTGCTCTCGTACGCCAGGCTGTTATGGTAAGTCTTTAATTAATTGCTGGTAGAAGCTTGTTTTATATTATTTTGTAAATATATTATATTTTTCGGTGTGCTAACGTAGTGAAAACCATGGTCTTATCCTTCGATTTCCACTAAAGAAAAGGAAAACTGCCCAAATTAACCCTACCTATAAAATTATGACCTACACAATGCTCGATGCCCTCAGTAGTGTCTTTAAACAAGTGGGTTAAAAATAATTATCGCATAAGTCCATGCACCCAGTCTAATCACGGTTGGAGGCTCTACACTCTGATAACCTGGGACAGTCAGTCCAACTTTGAGAAGGAGGTCATTCGTCGAATCCAACTCAGTTGGACAGCGTTAGCTTAAACGTTCTTCTTCTATTGCAGAAGTGTGAGGACAAAGGTCTTCGACTAGTGATGACTTATGGATGAAAGCGGAGATCGCACTGAAGGGGGCAATTGAGGAAGCTAGTTAGGAGTTTCCTTGCGTGATTGAATCACAAATGAGGAGATCAGTAGGTGAACCAAAGGGACTTACATAGTGCTCAGAACTGCCCGGATAAAGTGGCGGTGGACAGGGTACATAGCCCGAAGAACCGACAACCGTTGGGGCAGTAAGACTCTAGCATGACGACCGCGTACCGAAAACGTAAGGTGGAGAGACCCCTTTCACGCTGGACCGACTACTTAGCTAGGATCACGGGAAACCGATGGATAAGAGAGACATATTAGGACCGCACGATGTCATTAGGCGAAATTTTCCTTAGGCAGAACCAAACTTGTTATGTCCTGTTCTCTGCAGTTGAAATTATGTTAAAGCACTGCCCATTTCTTTCCTCTCCCATTCATCATCAACCAAGTGCCAACGAACCTTGTTTTTTGGGTCTTAGATATAAGCTCAACCTTTTTTCATAATATTATTATGATTGGTATCTATATAATGGTGACCTTATTGTTAACAAATTGTGACATGTTGGAAAATAGTGGCTGTAACCAGATTATTTTCATGGCTCAACCTCATCTCCTGACTTGGCGGCAGTTTGTAAACAAACTTTTCGACATTCATAAGTAGTATGTAGGTATTCTTAAAGTATAAAGCTTTGCTTTGATTAGTTTTGTTGTAAAATTCTACTAAGAAAATATCATCCCGCACCCATAACGTTTTTTTTTGGGATGTAAAATTTAGTCGTTCCATTAATCGCTGAAATCGAACGTGATTAAAGAAAAACTTACGGGTAGGTATTGTATTAGGTTGGGGAAAAAGTCTTTTCGTATTTTTGTATGAAAAGTCAAGACATTTTTTTCAAAGTTTATTTACATTTATTTACAATATATATGTACCGTTTTGTTGAACAACTTTCTGCCATTTTGTGGGCAGAGACATTATCCCGTTACTGTAGAAACTTTGGGACTTCTGATAAAAAAAACGGGACAAATAGTTTTGGCAGTCCTCTCTTGAGGTCAACCTTACAGAACCTAAATAATTCTGAACAGACCGAAACAGGTGAAAACCTGAAGGCGCAAGGTCAGGGCTATATGGTGGATGCACTAGGACCTCCCAGTCGAACTCTCTTAATTTTTGCTGAGTGGCTAAAGATGTGTGTGGTCTAGCGTTATCGTGATGAAAGACCACACCCTTCCTGTTGATCAATTCCGGCCGTTTTCTCTCGACTGCTTCCTTTAATCTCATCAGTTGCTGGCAGTAAAGATCAGAATTGATGGTTTTGCCGGGCGGTAAAAGCTCATAATGAACAATGCCCTTCCAATCCCACCATACACACAGCATCACCTTATTTCGTGTTAGGCCAGGTTTGGCCACAGTCTGTGAAGCCTGGCCAACTTTCGACCACGACCTTTTTCGCACGTTCTTGTCGTACGTGACCCACTTTTCATCGCCAGTTATCAATCTCTTCAAAAACGGCTCGGTTTCATTACGTCTCAATAATGAATCGCAAATGAGTACACGGTTCATTAAGTTTCTTTGAGTGAGCTCGTGTGGCACCCAAATATCGAGCTTTTTTGTATAACCAGCTTTCTTCAAATGGGTCAAAACTGTTTTGTGGTCAATTCCCAGTTCTTCAGCTACATCGTAACTACTAATATGCCGATCTTGCTCCACTCTTTCAAAAATGGCGTCCATTTTATTCGTAACAGGGCGACCAGAGCGAGGTGCATCTTTAACATCAAAATTTCCGGACTGAAAACGTTTGAACCAAATTTGTGCTACTCTTACTGACACTGCATCAGGTCCATAAACATCACAAATTTTTTTTACTGCTTGAGTTGCATTTTTGCCTTTTTTATAATAAAATTTTAAAATGTATCGAATTTCTTCATTAGATTCACTCATTTTTACGGAGAGAAAAACAAATGTAAAATAGCGGGAAACAACTTTTTTTTATTTTTTTCTTTTCTTTATAATGTAACCTTTTTAATGTTACCAAAACCAGCCAGACACAAGTAGTACAGTCAAAGAAATTTTATAATAAGTTTATACCTACGTTATGCGAAAAGACTTTTTCCCCGACCTATTATGCTGGTTAATTATTCTTTGTCAATGTCTGTAAAAGTTACTGTGACACAATGCTCGAACTGAGAACTGCTGAACTGACGAAGTAGCTGTCTTTAAAATAGGGAATTAGTTACGTGCTTTCTTACCAACATGTTTATGGCATATCTGAATTTAGAAAAGAACAGCCTTTGGTACATACAGTGCGGAGTTCGTACTTAAAATATCTTCCTTGTGTTGACAAACTAAGATACTTAGGTATTTTGTGTACCTACTCCATCTTTTTACACGGGTCAATCTTATTCAGACCCCGACCTCGAAGATGAGATCGCTGTGGCATTCAAATAACATACTGTGCCCGACAGGGTCCACAATTTGAACCTTTGTTAACTTTACCATCTTGTACCTATAAAACATTGTGGAACGCAATAAAGAATTGAGTATAATCAATGTTAATCGAAGAACGGGGTGAGAACTAGCGTTTAGTCCTTCATTACTTGGACTACGTGATAACAAATACTTAGAATAAGATTATCACGAGATGTAGGTATGCTTGCCCAAACTAAAACATAGCATAAGTGGTAAACAAGTTTAAGATAATATACATACAATTTTGTGTACTTTACAGAACACGTAATTCCCCTAGATGATATTTCTTAGAATCATCGAATCGAATATGGCGATACCTAAATATTTTTCCTTATTCTGGAATTCTTGATAACACAACGTAAGCAAATAGTCGGTAGGTATATTAACAACTAGCTGACCCGTGTCCACTTCGTTGGGCGGCGAAAAAAACGCGTCACATTTTTGAACATATTTCACTACTGCTCCACTCCTATTAGTCATAGCGTGATTCTATATAGCCTATGACACTCCCCGATAAATGGACTAAGTATTCAACACAGAAAGAATGTTTAAAATCGGTTCAGAAGATCCAGAGATTAGGTACCCCTACAACGTCACAAACACACAACCTTTACCTCTTTATAATATTAGTATAGATTATTATTTACCAATTTGCCACTACATGGTCAAAACCTTGTACAGATTCATGGTCAGTGACTTAATGAGCAGGTACTTATTATTAAGATGAAACATAGATTTAAAATATTTTTTCTGCCAAAGGTCACTTATTAAGCACGTTATTATGGATTAAAATGGTAGACGTAGCTTATCTGGAGGGTGTCTAGTCGATTAATGGCTAACGCAGACCTGGACGGCATGGCAAAGTATTTTAATTTTTACTAATGGAAATTCAACCGTACTGTTACAGAAATACGACATAAATTGCTATGCTTTAAAATGATGCCGCGGCATTGAAAAATTCCTTTCTTTGAATTTCCATTAGTAAAAATTAAAATACTTTGCCATGCCGTCCAGGTCTGCGTTAGCCATAAGGGTTTCCTGCTATTAGTTACATGAATTTACATTGGACAATACAACGCGGTTTTTTTAGTGCTGTGGCGTTTGTCTGTGTCGATCTATAATTTTAATTGTAGCTTCAATTTTAAGCAAATTGTATACGACGGCGACGATTTGAAACAATTTTTGATAAATTTTATGAAATAAAGCATTTTGAAATTTGAATCACTTTCGAGTTAAAGAAGATGTTCACCTCAAGATCGCACCCTTACACCAATAACCTTTCTAGATTAAGAAGGACCCCTAAAAGGTTGTACTTACAGTCACCATTATATCATCATCATCATCATCATTTCAGCCAATCGACGTCCACTGCTGGACATAGGCCTCCTCCAAGCAATGCCACCTTGTGCGGTCCTGTGCCTCCCTCATCCATCGGCTCCCCGCCGTCCTAACTAGGTCGGGAAGCCGACGACCTAGTTAGGTTAGGTTAGTTAGGTTACCCCTAGCCGTTGGGGCAGAAAGGTTCTGGAATGGCGACGGCGTACCGGAAAGCGCAGGGTGGGGAGACCCCTTACACCATTATAATATTTCGTAGCAAATAACTTGACCAAATACTTCTGAACAATTTAAAATGTCCAGACTAGCTGGGGCGATGAGACATGACGAAACAACAAACAATCTACTTTTATCAGCTTTGTTTCGAGTATGCTGTATTCTGTAAATGAACCCACAGTTTGTCTACTTTAGTCACCAAAGTCAACATTGGAATAATATAAAATAACTATAGTTATCTAAGAATTTATTTAAGAACATGCACATACCTAACTACGGTTCCTGCGTAAATAATAAGATTATAATAATGTACTTACTTGTTGTTTTGATAACATAAGGTGATTAATACTTAACTGTGAATCATTTTATTAAACATTCCTTGTTGGAATTTTACTTATGAACAGTTTAATTTAATTATGAATTGTTATTGCTATATAACCACATAGGTAGGTCTGTACATATTATAATATCTATAACCTGCATTTGCCTACGTCAGGCACACACAAAAAAACTAAAAACTTGATGGATTTATTTGCACCAGCCCGCACCTTTGCTAAAATAAATAGCTTTTTACATGTTTAAATAGTTTATATTTCTTAGTGTGGTGACAAAGTTAGAACACACGATCACGGTCATTAACCTTCTCTTCCTATATGGGTGTCATGAAAGCTGGCTAATGGAGTTCGCAGATAAGCCATACCTCTAGGAAAATAAAAGGAGGGTAACTGAACAGAATCGACGAACAATCCATCAGGGTGGAGTTAAAGCCAAGTCCCCCTTAGTACTGTACTTAAGAACTACCTATCCTGTTTAATTCGCAACCGAGCATTATTTCAGTTAAAATACATATATAAACTCACGCATTATCCCGTCCGGGGTAGGCAGAGACGACAGAACGCCACTTGTCACGATCCTGGCAAACAGATTGAGCCTTATCCACATTCATTAAGCGAGTCATACATGCGCTTCGGTTACGAGTGCTCTTTAATAAATATTATTATTTATTTCAGTTAAAATGTCGGCCAAAATAAGTTTTAACATATTTTTAATATTGCCTATTAAAACTATGTTTATGTTTCATACTTAAGTTGACTACAAAAATTATCTAATCATTATGTTACGAACAAAATGTTTGTTTATATCAAATTAAATAAATTATTATGAAACAAAAATTATTACTTCAGTCTGATAAAAGAAGACTGCCTACGACTTGTATTAAAAATATAGAACTTATGTAAACTCCGTGTGGTGACGGAGTAAAACTACAATATGTGGTGGTGACCCCATCTCATCCCATGGGTGGCGTAAAAACCGACCTAAAGGACTATCCGTGAATATTATCTTTACTTAGTAAAAAGAAGGAAAACTTGAAATTAAACTCTTTACCAATCCGTCCCCGTAGGTCAAGTATTTCTCCATCACGGGAGGAGGCCCGTCCCTGCAGTGGGACATTAATGGGCGGTTATGGAAAGTAACCTAGATTACCGTACCTACCTACATACTCGTAGTAGGCTGATTAAAAAGAAAATAATACAGTGGCTAAAAAAAGGATAGTTTTCATTTAAATATAGAAGACCAAGGTAATAGGTAAGTCATTTAGCAGTGCCGTGGTTAAGCCATTCTCAGCAGACTTCTTTAAATATAATATTGCCTTCCCCAAAGAGACGGACTCTGCAAAGCGCCATGAATGAATCATTCGTATCAATGAGTCCTCTGCATAAGAGGCGAATGCTTCAAGTATTATAATATATTATTATATTCTATTATATCAACCAACTGAGATCCAAGTAGTTCATGTTATATAACTTTTTGATTTATTGCATTTGCCAACATTGTGACTATGCATTTAAGAAGGCTATACATTATTAATGTTGGAGTAGCTGATGTCGCTTTCCTACGTACCTACCTAACCCCATCTTTGAAGATATTTTGTATGAGGTAGGACTTTATGCGTTGTGTTTTGACACAATTTTAGGTAAACCGATAAAAATGTAAGCAGCTTGAGAAATCAATGAGTTTGGCCCCTATGTCCACTAAGATCCATTAAATCTTCCATTGATGGATCTTTTTACACTTATGTCCACTATAATCCATGATCCGAAAATACCTAATGAGTTATGGATTTTACATGACTTTTAATCAATATGGGCTTATTGATTAAATACTTACTATTAAGATGAATCTTGTTTATTTTGAACAGTTTATGTATTTACATATTACATTACCTTTGCCAATGATCGTTGATACAATATTGGCATTGACACAAATATTAATCAGCGTATAGTTCATGGACTTAAGAGTTAGATAAATCACTTTATTCTTTGGACCTGTTAATGAGGATATTGGGATAACATAAATAGTCAAAATAAATTTTTAAAGTTATATTTGGTTAGATATCTAAGAGAAACATAATCATTTCATTAGAGTAAAACAGATTAAGAGGATGAGAGTGCAATGGAGAGAGCTATGTTGGTTCTTTCGTCTTTACATTTCGTACTTTGGTCGAATGAGAGATCAGGCATGAAAAGATCCGCATGCCCACCCATTAGTTGACCACCAATATGGCGTTTATAAATGTCCCACTGCAGGGTCGGGCCTCCTCCCGTGACATAGGTATACTTGGCCTACTAATACCACGCTGGCCAGACGGATTGGTATAGGGTTTAACTTCAAGTTTTCCTTCTTTTTACATCGTAAAGATAATAGTTACGGTTAGTCCCTTAGTCGGTTTTTAGGACACCCATGGGTTGAGATGGGTTGGTGACATTGTATTCTTACTCCGTCACCACACGGATGTATAAATATGATAAAAACAAATTGTCTCACTTTATCTCTTTGAACGCCTAGGCATGTGTCAGTAACTTCGAGTATAAGTGCATATTTAGTAACGGAAGAAAAGTAGGTCTTATCAGCTTTGTTAATTGAAATTTCTTGATGACGTAATTTGTTTTGCATTCTAGAAATGGTACATTGTACTCTGTTGGGTTATTCCTTTTATTCTGTTTACAAGAAAGGGTAAATGCACGAGTAGTAAATTACTTGATAGTAGGTAGGTACTTTGTTTTATACATCAATTGCCAAATACTGATTAATAACCATTTATTTAATGATTTATAAAATTCGCTCAACATAAAATTGTAAAAAAGAGGATGAGTTGAAGATTCTAGTTTGAAGGTGGTTATCTAAGTATGTTTGCAAAATTAGCCTTATTTTAAACAGAAATTATCATTCTGAAGTGTATAAATAACTGACTAAAAATAAATCAAAGCATTACCTACTTGCTTTTAAGCAAGAATATTTTGTAGAATTAGTAGACTCTACTAAACTATAATAATATAGTAATATTATTATTGTTTACCAATTATACCAAATAAAACATTATTACCAATAAAGACATAATATTACCAATAAAGCTATCCATTTATTTTCTAAAAACCCTTAAGCAAAATCAATGAAACCAGAGCTCCGAGAGGCGAATTTTCCTGAAACTGAGCTTTGAGAATTGTAAACGAATTTAATTATTAAATTATATCTAACATAATATGCCTCTAAGCTTCAATTTTCATTTGAAAATGATAGCATACATTACCCACTCTCTGTGATAAAATAACCGAATTCTGTGGTCTTGTTTAATATAAATGGATATTATAGGGGCAGAGTCATATACATTGTCGTATTAGTATAATATATTTCTTTTTGTAAATTTTCTTAAGTAAATTCATCATTCCCCTGCCCTTACCCTAATTTTGGTTGAGGTCGGTGCAGCATGTCTTTTTCTTCCTCTTGCTGCTAAAAGTTTTGGCTAAGATAATTTAAATTGTTATAAAGGATTATCTTTTTTGGTTGTTTTACGCTATATAATATTCTACACCCTAAACTAGCTATATTTCTAATTTCATCAAAATCCATTCAGTAGTTTTTGCGTGAAAGAGTAACAAACATCCATCCATCCAACACAAGCTCACAAGCTTTCGCATTTATAATATTATCATCATTCCCCTGCCCTTATCTCAATTTTATTCGTCCTAATATTAATGGGATTAATTGGATGTGTCAAGTTATACATTTAAGTACATACCTAGACATATTATTACAGTTTGTTGTATACGTGACAAAGCCACATTATCTTTATAACTCGAAGACCTCCAGACCTTTGACTTATAAACAAATCAGTACTGCCTTTACTTACCTAATAATTATTAACTAAAAACATTGATTCAATCTCGTAATATTTCGTAATGAAGTAATGTAATCAAAACAAATAAAAAAGATCTAAATTAATGTTAAACTTAATTGACAATAGAACTACAGTTCCCTCTCTCGCGTCTCGCCAACTTAACTCGCCAAAAAATAGGATGGAGATCTATTCAAATCAACTAACTACTTAACTCGCTACTGTACTTGTCGATGTGTAAATCGTGCTTAGCAATGATATTTTATTCCAATAAAATAGCATACCCACCTACTATAGCTTTTGATAATAATTAGGTATCATTTTCCTTGTCTTCTGATTTCTGATAAATTAGTGTAGTTCTAAAATAGTTGTCTAGACGGCCTTCAACCTATTTTTTTTAAATGTTTATGCCAATCATTGTGATTATGACGACAGACATTTTCGTAGTAATCGTACATGCATAATAGGTTCATGGAATCGTAATAATTTAAGAATCGTTTCATAATAAACAACAAAATATATTAATAAAAATGAATTGTATCAGCTATTAATAGATCTTTTCCTTTTATAAAATATTTTTTTAAACGTGGCAAATATCTTAAAGGACCTCCCTCGCGGGCACTCAGGCGGGCAGGTGTGTCGGAGTCTCGAAAAGATGGTAATACCCGACTGAAATCTACGGTGTTCCTAATCTCACTTAAGAAAGGTCAAGACGGCGAGAAACTGGCCTATTTAATAAACACCAATAAATTTGATATTTGTAAGCGAAGCTAGGTACCTCCTTACTTACAAATGCTGAAATATTATTAAGAAAGATAATACTTACTAAAACTTTTATATAATAGTACCATGTGCTAGTTTTCTTTTAACAAGTTTGACGACTATTATGCGAGTAATAGGTGTAGGTACGATTCAGTCAAATGTTTAGCTGTTGTATCCTTTCAACTGCCGAATGACATCATCATGTTGGCTAAGTCATAGATTAAACTTTATTATTATACCTACAACCAAGAAATTGCTGCAGAATATCTTATAGATTTTTTTGTAAGGCAAAAGTATAGAAAGAGTTAACAGTCTCTTTCAATTACCTCGTATAGCCTTATATGTCAGTCCAATTTGTATTATAGCAATATTTATTACATGATTTGGTGCAATCTGAAATGTATAATTACATAAGTGCATTAAACGATACCTCTGCTATGGAAGAGGGAGGTGTCCTCCTAACACAGGTATTCTAATACTTAAAAGGATACTTCCATCACATGTAAACTATGTACATGTACAACTTGTTAATGAAATAAATAATTTTATTTATTTTGAAATTATTAATAAGTTTAACATTAAAACCAGTAACTTACGATTTATAATGCTTATGACCTTAACTAAGTCATCACATTCAAGTGTATTGTGTTTTTAATTTCTGCCAAATACCTAATGTCTTACCGGCTTCGCAGTCAAACGAAATATGTATTGTGTTTTTTTATCGCAATTATATGGCAGACACTATGTCACCTCCCCATCTCATCCCATGGGTGTCGTAAAAACCGACTAAGGGACTAACCGTGAATATTATCTTTACGAAATAAAAAAGAAGGAAAACTTGAAAGTTAAACCCTATTTCAATCCGTCTGGCCAGCGTGGTTTTAGTAGGCCAAGTATCCCTCCGTCACGGGAAG
Source organism: Schrankia costaestrigalis (assembly GCA_905475405.1). NCBI lineage: Eukaryota > Metazoa > Arthropoda > Insecta > Lepidoptera > Erebidae > Schrankia > Schrankia costaestrigalis. The sequence continues at coordinate 17,233,980 of FR997825.1, read as the reverse complement.
AGGTCCGTCCCTGCAGTGGGACATTAATGGGCTGTTATGATGATAGACGAGCAAACGGTTCACCCAATGGGAAGTAGTAACCACCGCTAAAGAACGTTATCAATGCCGGGGCGGCATTGATAACCGGTCCCTTCTCAGCCCCATTGTCCTGCAAAATTTCACTAGCTACTGCACCCTTCCACCTTTACCCAGAAACATTTGACATTTCAGATACCCATTATTTTTATTTTCTTTATTCAGAAAACAATAAAAAAAGAAAAGGAGATGTTACATATCCAATTTGAACCTAATTTTTATAAAAAAGTAACTGCATCAAAATACGCCAGCAAGATCATCAGCTCGTAAACGTCTAAGAGTCCAAGGGGAACAAGCTATTGCTAGTAATCAAGGGGAAAATTAGCCTTGTAATCCAAATAATAGTTAGATTGGGTGAATTATGTTTATGTGAATTTCTTCAATTCGTTTAATAATACTGTTTAATTTAACTGTTAATAAGTTAGGTACAGTAATTCAATAGCCCAATATGCGACTAATAAATTGTATGTGTTATAAGTTGATCACCAAGTTAAACATTTTTATTTAAGTAAGTACATAAATATTATTTTTAAAATGAAAAGTTTAATATTATTTCTTTACGAAACAAAGTAAGCAAATAAATTCATTTATAACTCACTTAAGTATTAACTATAAATCGTAATGAAAAACAAAGTGCAAAGCTGTATATGAATAGTTTATCTTTCCAAGAGGTTAAGACCAAAAACAACAACAGATAAGATTCGGTGAAACCAGTCGATACGGTCTTTGTTAGTCTTTGACCTTTTAGCATCTCGTAACTGCTGGTGTTTAACACTCATTCGCCACATACACTTCGTGGTGATCAGTCCTTAGTATAGTTAATTTATTAGCCATGAAGTTCTTAATTCTGTTGGCCGGGTTCCTGGCCTATGCTGCAGCGAGCACAACCCCAAGCAAAGTCCTTTGCTATTATGATAGCAAGAGCTTCATCAGAGAATGTGAGTATTTTGTTTTTTTTTGTTTTGCTAAGCGACATTTTGTCTTAAAGCGAATTAGATATTTTTTTATTATAGTATTTAAAACTTATTGTTTGTATGTAATGTTATTTATAAGTATAGGGGATTGAATATTGCTTTTTTGGTAAAATGTGAAGGTAATCCTACTTAACTCAATTTTTTTTAAATTCAATTTTTCATTGCTCATCTTCTTTCTGGCAGCTGAAAGGTAAAGAAAGGCCAGGTTTAAGGAATTGATATTTTGTTCCTTTTTGCCCTTGACTTATTTATATTTTGTATAAATTTTGCATTGTTATATTCCACTATTTGTGAGGTCTTTACAACGCTAAAACTAATTTATTACGTACATTATTATTTCCGTTTGACACCTTGAAATCATAAAAAAACATAATCTTATTAAAGTTACGTATCTACCTACTAATTTTACTTAATTTTAAAATGATAGGTATTCTACTAATATTATCTTGTGTAAGTAGGTAAGGCGTAATTTTTATTCTCAACAAACTCATTCTCTTTCCACCTTAGTCCTCATGGAAATTTAGTTTCGTAACTCCATGTCGACTAAAATCAAGATGACGCACACAAATAAAGTTAATTTTCTCACACGTTATCTTATCATCTGAAAGCCCAATATATACGATAATGTTTTACCAGGAGGTAGGTAGGTCTCTAAACTAAGAAGCTGTCTAGACCAGTACCACTGCAGAGCCCGTTTAATCCACTTTCAAGTTAGCTATTGAAATTACAGTGCTTACGTCTAGGTTAGAATTGCTGATGTCAATAACCCCTTACCATGAATCTAAAACATACCTCTGACAAACGTTTCTCTGCCGAATGAGACGCCGACAGAACATTTCGATTGTGAATTTTTCACCGGCAGAACCTTTGTACTACGAACTTTTCGCCGACAGCACGATTAAATCATGAGCGAATCGACGACAGAACCTTTTACCAAAGAAGGATTCGTCGACAAACAGTAAGTATTTAGGCATGGTTTGACACAAGAAAAATATTTTTATTTTTTTAACTTTCTTTTCGCAAAAACTGTAAAATATAAAAATAAAATTAGGAAGAAGATTCATGTTGTCCAACATTCATGATAACTTGAGAAATTTTTCAGTTTCAGCTAATAATTAACACAACATTTAACAATAAAAAAAAGGTTAATATTAGCATTTCTACGAAGTTACAACTTCATTAGCCGTATCAGATGACCTGTAAGTTACGGCGATAAGATTATTCAAAGGAATTAACTTTTTCTGTAGGTACCTATACCTTTTTATAGACTTGTTAACTTTTCCATTGTTACTATTAACCCATATGGGCCATACGTTGATATTATAGATTGTAGTTCTAGTACATACCATGTTACGTATGCGAAGTATTATGTAGGTATATAAAATGCTAATGAGTAAGAAGGTATAGTCATTCTCTTTACAAAGCTCATTCCCTATCTGTACATGTCTAGAATATCTATAAATTTAAGGATAAATCGTGTTTATATTCTCAAGTTAAGGCTACAAAGACCTGTTGGACATATCAACTACGTAGATAACCTTGCGTATTAACGATGATATAAAGATGCTTATTCACTATTCACCTTCTTTGGAGCAAATCGATCATTGTCAATCGCAACGAAACTTTTTCATTCTAGGGAATATGAACTTTGGCAATGTATTTTGTGAAGTGTAACTTTGTCTGGATATTTACATTGGAGTTTTGCTTGAAGTTACATTCGGCTAATAATTCTATTCGTGTAATTTTGTTCTTGTGTAAAGTGTAAGGCAATACCTACTTATTATGACTAGGAAATCTTTGTACACTTATTATTTTCCTATCAAATAAGTTTTGTCTATCTATCCTGCATTATTGGATGGGAAGAAAATATGATTAGGTACGTAGGTACAAATTAGCTTACGATTATTAACACAATCTCTAATCTTATGCTACCTTATCGGCCTATATTTCTTTATCATTAATGGAACTTTTCCAAACATAAATTGTAATCTTAAACGTACACCTTAACGTAACGTAAACCTTTTCTAATCGAAAAACACCAAATTTTCTTTGCTGTTTTTTTTAAAGCTATAAAATATGATTGTTTTGATCAAGATTACAGATGTTTGATATTATCGAATATCATATTCAATAACTACTATTTATTTGAAGCCTGTACTGTCCCACTGCACTGCAAAGGCCTCCCCTTCAGATTTTCATCTCAGTCGATCCTTGGCTTTTGTGTGCCAATTATTTTTGAAGGCATCAAGTTCATTCCTCCATCTCCTTTTGGCTTGTCCTCGCTGTCGCTTTTCGTTCAATAGCTATGTAGTTATAAAATTACTATGTAGTAATTAAATACATCTAAGTATTTGATACGTTTTTATGTTTTTTATACAAATTTTCATGTACCTAAACAATTCTTGTGGTAGAAAATAAAATGTTTTTTTTATATGGTATAGTGTATCAATATCTTTTCAAAATGACGTTATGGATCAAGATGTCCGAATTTAATGTGCACGTCGCACTTGACAAAGACCTTGTTCGATCTTGTTTCAAGGAAAATAACGTCTTATTGCTACAACGAGTATAAATCACAAGCAGAATAGAATTTGTTGTAGTTTCACGTTTATAAAAGTATTTTAAAACTAATATTTTGAAATTTATCATCATCATAATGTCAGTCAATAGACGTCCTGTCATAGGCGTCCTCCAATATCCATGACCTTTTTTTATGAAAAGGTTATTCTAGTAGGTAATCATCATAATATTCGTAAATTTAGGTTACTAAAAATGCTTATAAAAATTATACTTCTAGCTTCATATCTACGTATGTACCTACTTCATACCATATCATCATACCAGCCCATTAATGTCCCACTGCAGGGACAGGCCTCCTCCCATGACGGAGGGATACTTGGCCTACTACCAGACGGATTAGTATAGGGTTTAATTTCAAGTTTTCCTTCTTTTTATTTCGTAAAGATAATATTCACGGATAGCCTCCTAGTCGGGTTTTACGACACCCTTTGGGATGAGATTGGTGGTGAATATTGTACGCTTACTCCGTCAACACACGGACCACCCACCGGCTTATAATGCTTAAGCTTAATCCTTATAATATTAACATAGCATGGATACCCTGGTATTAAGCTATATGGACCCTTGCCATTAGACCAAAAAGAAATCCTTATTCTGTACAGATACATTATATTTACTATAGTATAGTTGTAGTTTTTGACTTGAACTTCTTTAGTTTTGTAATCATATACAAAATCCTTGCTGTAGGTAAGGCTCTAACGTGATAAATAAATAAATAAGCATGTTATCGCTTTTGTGTTTAGCACGTGTCCAAATTAGTTTATTTTTCTATAATTATGATTTACAAGAAGGTTTTGAGATGTTTATACCGTATGTTTATGCGAACTCATTTGAAGGACAATATTAAATATAATAAAATAAATATAAGAAGAGATAACAAACATAATTTCTAAATAATTCCTTAAATATAATGACATAATTTTTTCTTATAAATAAAAATAATAAACTGAAAGTAAGAATTAAACCTCTATTGAAATAATGTCGTATCAAAAGCCTAGTTTGTGCGAATTTTATTATCAAGCAATGAAATGGAAATAATTGCTTTTTAATTTGCCTTCGATAGTTTTAGGCAATTAAATAGCCCGCATCTACATTATTTCTCTCCTTGAAATTCGATTGTGAGGTCGACTATCATTGCATCCGTTTAATTTGCATATCCCGTCAGTCTCACTGGTATTACAATGATAGCTGGCCTAAATATTAACGAAGATGTGCATAAATAGGTCGTATTGAAAACATGGAGTGCAAATACATTGATTTATTATACATACGTGGATTACAACGTTAATGTAGCTTGAAATAGTGTTTATACATAGTATAAAATAAAGTCGCTTTTTCTGTCTCCATGTCCCTTTGTATGCTTAAATCTTTAAAACTACGCAACGGATTATAAAGCAGTTTTTTTAATAGATAGAGTGATTCAAGAGGAACGTTTATATTATGTATAACACATGAATAATATAGTAGAGAAACTCATATAAATTTAGAGATTTCTAATGTACCTAATTGCTAATGAAGATGTACTTAAACGGTTTTAAAGACATTCTGTAGTAGGTAGGTGCCCGTGCGGAGCCGGGGCTGGTCGCTTAGTGTACTTACTTATAAATTAATGTCTTGAGCCTGGACGTTCTTTGTGTTGGTTAATCATACCTTTAAAGGTTCCCGCGACCCAGAGACACCGACACCAAGGCAACATTAACCTTTTTAAGGAGAGGTCTCTTTTTTCATTTCATAGCTCTCTTTGGTTCGCTACAAGATTATGTTTGTAGTGATTATTGGTAGATATGTGTAAATATTATGTAAAAAAAACCTTACGTCATTGTATTTTGAAAGTAATATGTATTTACAAATGAGATAGGTATTTTATTTGTGAGAGGAATACGTAGAACAGGAATAGTGAAAGAACCGGTTTAACTTCTGACAAAAAACGAATTATCATAATATCTTAGTTACATTATACAAAACAAGATATTTGTCAAAAATATCTTTGCAATACGAGTAATACGTATGTTTGATTTTTTTTCGAAGTACCTAATTAGTTCTGTAATAAATTACGTTGACATTAATTTTACGAAAACTGAAGTCTAGGTAGGTTTATAAAACCCTAAACCAAAGCAAGTCAAACAGTGAAACATGTTACAAAGTAACCAAGCTTTGTCATACATTATTTGTTGATATGCTTTGTGTTGTTTTGTTAATGAATAACATGATCCATCATTTTGTATTTTAAATGATGGGGTTATGCAACAGCAACTATAATATTCCTTACATTCAATTCAAACTACGCCATCTAGTTCCGAACTAAGCAGAGCTTGTACTATGTATATGTTACGGGCAACGTGATTAAGTGGGCATTATAAATAAGGACCGGTCTTTATTAATAATGCCCAATAACGACGGCCAAAGTGATAAATTTATCACTTTGACCGGTCATTATTAATAATGGCCGACGGCCCGTGGTCCATGTAATAAGTTAGTGTTTGAGATAGCTTAAAAAAAGCCAAAAGTCAGAAACAGTTGGTTAGGTTAGGTTAGTATGGCGACCACAACGCGCACGAGCCGAGCGAGCGAAGCGAGCGGGCCGCGGCAGCGGGCGGCGAGTGCCAGAAACATTTTTTAATTAATTATTAAAATAATAAAATGTTTAATTTTGTAATTGCTATTTATTTATTTTATTTATTGCTATGTCTAATAGTTTTTTTTTTTTAACTTTTCATGAAAATTTTGTAAGTTTAATTTCATTTAATAAAGAAAAACACTACAGTTCACCTATTTTATTACTTTGCCCAAGATAGGGTGGGCATTATTAATAATGGCCGGGAAAAGTGATTAACTATGCTGTTTTTATCACATTGCCCAATTGAGTCGGGCATTATGAATAAAGACCGGTCATTATTCATAGTGCCCGGACTTATCACATTGCCCGTAACATATATACAAATAATTATCTATGAGTTAGTTTACCTATTATATTCTTATGAAAAACCTACTTAACTATGTGACAGTTTGTGGTTTGTTAAATAACTATCGCCTCAATAAATGTACAGTATGGGGACATTGATAATGTGATTGGCTTTTAAAGAAAGACAGCAAATCAATGAGTAAGAAAAGTACATACCACTTATTGTTAACGTCATAATATACAATTTCAAAATCATCAATAAATTATAATCTCACTTTCTCGCTTCCTCATTGTTGTCTGTCTTTCTTTAAAAACCAATCACTGTCCTCATACTGTATATAGGCTCATAGCACGGAGAACAGATGGGCACAGTGGTAGAAAGGTTTTCAAATGTCGACCCTTTTACCGGATGACGACGCAGGGTGGGCTCACACCATTGTCATATGAATATGGGGACCGTGGATGAACGAGGCCCAGGACCGCCTTAAGTGATACTTAGAGGAGGTCTATGCCCAGAAGTGGACGATAAAAATGTGGCTGATATAATGTCTCCGTGTAGTGACGGAGTAAGAATACAATAGGTATGTCGCAACCCCATCTCATCCCATGGATGTCGTAAAAACCGACAAAGGGACTATCCGTGAATATAATATTTTCGAAATAAAAAGAAGGAAAACTTTAAATTAACCTCTAAGTATACCAATCCCTCCGTCATGGGAGGAGGCCCGTCCCTCGTGTCCCGCACTGGGATATTAATGGACAGTTATGATGATGATATTTAATTCACAAATTAAAAGAATACTATTGTTTACCTCGTCACAACGATAGTACAAAACTTGCCTCTATTTTTGGTTTATGTTTATTGATTTTTCCTCGAAATACTAAATTAGATTCTTTGTTTATTATTTTTCCATCTCGAGAGACCTTGATCTTTGTTTGGATAGCAACAAAGATACCTACCAAATTATTAATTAATGTTCGATTACGTAAGCTCAGCCGTGAGTTCATAACAAGTTATGTGTAAGCTTCGACTTGTGTTAACTTTTGTTTGTTGTACGAAATTAAGAGACGAGTCTATTAACGAACTGTTAGTTCAGTTTAGTTCATAAACTATACTTAAGTATTAATTAAATAGATTTGTCTGTTTGTAACATTAAAGTTACGTATTTTACTATATACATGTACTTACTATTTGTTGAGTCCTGTTTCTGCCTGGTAAAGTTATGCTACATCGAGTTATAATGTAGGTATGTGCCATTCTTATGAACACTCTGTATAAAAGGTTCTTAATAAATAATAAAAAAATGTATTGTTTGCACCTCTCTTTGCTTGGTTTCCTTACTTATTATATTGTACTTACCTAACTATATTATTACACTTGTCAAACAGAAATAAGTTTTAATAATTATTACTATCGTGTATACATGACCCTGTATATCATGATTGTGTAAGTAACAAAGGGCAAACGATAACACAAGTAAAGACATTATAGAAATGTCGAGCAAAAAGATAATGTCATTATTGTTGTTGTCATGTATATATAATTTCTGTATGAAATGTACTAGATTCACCCGTCTTCTATCCAGTAAAATTCGATTTGTTTTTTTTATAACGCAATGGTTTTATACAACAGGCATACGAACTACTTGGTGTTTGTATGGTGGTTACCGTACCCTAAGGACGCTTGCAACACCAGAGGCATCACACGCCTTTTGACAACATTTTAAAATTCTACTCAGCCTTCTCTGGAAGGACCCCATACTGCAGTCCCTAGGTAAAACCTCCGCGAGATGTCATTCCACAAACGGATTCTCCGCTTCTGTGCTCTTTTCTTCAACATGGCGATATTTCTAGAACGCTATAAACTGAACGACTTTTAATAATCATTACTTCTAGAGAAGGCCACAGCTTTGTTCTCTAGCATTCCTCATTCCCGTTGCAGTAAAAATTACCACTCTTCCACATGTCCACTCTCACTTCTCCCAGGCAGACTAGCATGCGGGTGCATACATGACAATTACAATAAATATGTTGATGGGCATTGGCATTCGTTGCCCAATGCCAATAGCCATTAACAGATTTATGCTTATTTGTCTACACTATGTAATAAAGCAAACATGTTATTGGAAAACAGTTAGTCTTGCATAACTATACTGCTTATCGAATTGAGTTCGCGGCTTTGATTCCTAAAAGTCGCTGCGGACCGATGGCAGTGTTAAATTCAATTCGATAAGCTAATTGGCTTCAGATTTATTATTTGTGAAATACCTACATTTACATTTATATAATATTGTAAGACTTCTTATAGATAGTCCCAAAATAAGCAAATATTGTGCTATGAGGTACTAGATAACGGATTAACATGATTATTATATTTTGTAAATACAAAGTATAGTAGGAACCTAAAAATAATCTAAGTTTCTACCAAAACCGCAGTTTTGTTCTGCATTTTTACAGCGTTGAATAAAATAGTCTAAACACAAATATGAATGGCTTTTTCGCAGTATTCAACTCATATCTATTTTTATTATCACACTGGCAACAAAATTAATAGCCTCACGCATATTAAACTAGCTCTATTAATATGGCGCTATGTCGCTTCAAAGGCTTGTCAGCTTTCATTAGGCTAGGCTTGTTAGCAGGTAGTTTGATCTCTAAAATAACCAGAAATACCGAATTCTAGTATGTCCAGTAGTTATTTCATATTTTAAGTGTGGAATTTTAAGATCATTTTACAAGTTATTTACTTAAATTCCAGTTTTGTCTTAAGAATAATAAGGGTCACAGACGCTAAGGCGCTAAGGGGATAGAAAGTTAAAGTTAAGTTAAGTTAAGTGGACCTGATAAAATTGATGGCAGGTCATGAATAATTGCACTGTTAATACGTATTTAACAGTTTGAACACGTCCTATTTTTAGATGCAAATTCCTATTTTCATCTTAGGGTAATCATGATGACGATAAAAGCTAAATGCATAAAATTCAAATAATATTTTTTATGTTATTAATAAACATTTCCTAGTTTAAAAAAGCACGTCCTATCGATCATAATCTAAAAATATCAGGCACATTGTACCTCGTGTATTCTAAAATCAACAACAGCGAGCTCGTTTGCATTTTATTTTGAACACTTTTTTGCACTTAGACTAGTGTGAACTAGTTTTTGATCAACGCTCTTTGTGTTCGAAGTTTTAAGCCGTCCATTTTAACAAGGTAATATCGACTACCTCGTTAAAATGGTCGGCCTAAAACTTGCAAAGTATTGACGTTGAAAATGTTATACGAGTTTGAATTTACCCTTAAAATAGACGCGCCTAATTACCTTTCCGAATAAGTATTAAGTGTTCTAACTAACAATGCATTAAGTGTACCCATTTCTCTATCCTGAAGACGTCTCCTTCACTTTGTGCGCATTCACTTTACCAGCTTACGACCGATATTCAGCTTCCTATTAAATACTGAGTACCATTTTAATTAGTAGGAAGACGACACTGCTATCACGTAGTCTAGTAATTAAATTGAATTTACAGTTCATATTTGTTAGGAATTTCCAAGTAATCAAGCACTAGCACTCGAAGTCGTTATTAGGGTGGCTTACCGCAAATGACATTGAGAATTGCATGCGACACCAGATACATATACATAATTATATTGTGTTAGAAATATCTGTAATGTTTACTTTATTATTATATTACATAATTTTATTACTACTTTTATACTACTTATTTATATTCTTCTAGTTATATTTTATGACTTAATGAATATATTTCTTATTTCGTTCTAAGGCAACCTGCGGTTAAGCGCGTCTATTACGCTTATCGCTATAAAATCTAAGAAAGGAAGTGATTCTTAACCTTCGGATCTTCCTGTTTTATCTTTATATCAAATTTAATTAAAATGGTGGAAATGTTTTGTGAAAAAATATTAGTAACATAAGGTAAATTTAATTAAACAAACCGAATGTATTTGTGAGAAACATTAAAATTTCGTAAGTATACTTAGTTTAGATGTCTACCTATTGTTACCCGGTACAACGACTAAAGTAATTAGTATTATACCTCCATTAAGCCATTAGCCTGCTATACTGAAAACCAGCATACTACGGTACCTACTTTTCAAAGTAATTTTTAAGTGCCTAAATTAGGCGCTGTGAATATGACTTTTACGTTGAATTGAGTTTAGTTTACATGTTATAGATATATGCATGTATTTTTCTTTTACTTTCATAGGAGACACAGGTGAAGTATTTTTATTATAAGTATTGTAGGTTTCATAGTCTAAGAACAAAATTAATATTTGCAAAACAAACTTAGAACTATTAAATATTTAATACATATAATATTTTTTCGTTCCTCTTGAAAGTTTGTATAAAAATACTTATGGGGCTTAAAATCAGTCATCAATTACATCAAATCAACCAACTGTACTTGAAAGGCCGTCAAAGAGGTTCTCCAATAACTAATTTGCCCTTTGTCGATGCCCACGAACCCATACAAGCTGTCGCTGCTTTGAGCTTCAATCAACATCATGTGCCATTTCAATTAATTAAACTATGTAATTAGTAACAGCACTAAATTAGCAATTATGGAGCTAATTGACTGAATTGCTTTGATTTTGCATATAATTAGGTAACACTAAGGCAGGGGCCCACCTCAAACCACAGCTGTTTGTAGCCCCAATTACAAACAGATGTGGTTTGCTACCAGATCCTTGTAATGGCTGAGCCGTACCTATCAATCAGGCGGTAGGTACGCCTTTTCTGACGTTCAAATGTGTTTGTCCTAGATGAAAAAGGTTTTAATATTTTATATTCAATATTTAACTGTCCCTTACCTACCTGCCACAGTTGTTCGTAGCAATGCCAATCACAATGTTTTTTTCTAAAAGTATAAAAAACTAAAAATTCAAAAATAGAGTTCGTTTTACTTTGTTTAAAAAGTAAGACGTACCATCTTATAGGGTGGGCTATCTTACGTCTATGGCTATTAGAAGTCGGTGTTTGGTTAAAAAAAGTTTTATCAATTCGAATGAATTTATTTTAGTACCTACTTAGGTACGTTTTTGTTGAACCGACTAAAACCAGCATTATTATAACTAAAACCAGCATTTCATAGTTTACCAGTTCCAGACCTTAATCAATTCCAGCCTGTTACTTACCACAATTAGTTACTTAATACGCCCGTAGCGAGTTATATTAAAATTTTATTGAACCATTTGTTTACAGTAATTGAAAGTGTTAATAAATTTTTTTTTTCAATTTTAATTTTTTTTTTTTTTTTTTTGAAGAATGGGCAGTTTTATATGGGGTGCGTCCCATGTGTTGTAACACTTTGTGACCTATATCATTTGAAAGATCTCAGCGAGTGCTATGTTTTATTGTATGGGCATAACTCCGTATCTCGTGCAGGGAAACTGTTATAGGGTTTTAAAAAAATAAAAAAATAAAATAAAAATGTCTTAACTAATTGGTCTTTTAATAACTACTACTAAAGAGATTTAAAGGTAGAACCTACTTTGACCCAACGCCCTCTCTGCCACCATTGTAAGCGCAGCGTTGAGAAGATTGCAGACATGTAAAATGTGATTTACGGCGGTCCTTCTGGGTAGAAGAGTTCTCAAGCTTTCAGAAACCTTTGCGCAATTACATGGACAAAGAAAAAACAGCTCCCTATGCTCCCCGCCATTTTGTTCCAAATATGACATATGCTCTCTGTGTCTCAACCTTTGTAACATGTTGCGACTAGCATAAACATGTTTACCTAGATTTTTTTTCTATAAATATATATTTTTTTCATTAAAATTGTGTGCAGGTCAAAAGTACTGAGCTGTTAATGATAAAATAATTTTTGTATCAAATAAGGCTTTAATCGTATTTTTTTACATTTTGTGACACGGAAACACATTATACTTATTTCACTTATAATAACTGTAGACAATTTACAGACAGTAATCGTTAGTTTAGACCGTTATTAATAAGTACACAGTTAAAAATACATAAGTGAAAATGGTAAAGTTATCGCTAAATAAATCTCTTACGTAAATGTATATGCTGCGCCGACCCCAAATAAAAAAATAAAAAAAATTGGGATAAGGGCAGGGGAATGATGATGATGATGATGATGTAAATGTATAGATACGTTATAGAGTTGAGGTTGAGAAAATAAAAATCCTCATCGCATTTTTCTCTACATAGCTGTTGATGTTGATAAGGTTGTCATAATAATTATAATGACAATATAAATATACAACTCCTTTAAAAAGACTTGTTTTATTCACATATCTTTTAAAATATATTGAAAACACGAAAGTACAGCTCAGCAACAACACTACACCATGCTTCCAGCCCTCAGCCAATAGACGTCCATTGCTGGAGATGACCTCCTACAAATATCTTTACTTTGCTGATCCTGTGACTACCTTATCACTTGGCGCCACCCCGATATCACGCGATATACGCGGTCGCTTTTCTAAAACTTTTCTGCCTCATCGTCATTTGTAAGTTCTTCGTGCTATGTCGCCCCTTTAACGGGCAATCCTGAGTGCTCTATCGGTCACTTTAGTTCTCCTGCGGATTATCTCACTTCTGATTCAATTACGCAGGTCAACTCCCAATAAAGCTCTCTTCATTCCCCTGTAGACGACCAAAAGCCTTGTGATTTGACGAGTGACCCCCTTCTCGAAGTTGGACTTATCTGGCCTGATTGTCCCAGGTAAATACATTCGTGGACAACTTTGAGTGTAGCGCCTCCAACCGTGATTGAAGTGGGTGCAACATGAACATTTGCCATGATATTGGTCTTGTCCGTGTTCATTTTAAGACCTACTTATTGAGACATAATATTAGGGTCATCGAGCATTATATTGAGGTCCTCCTTGGTCTATGACATGACACCATTTTCGTTATACCTCGCTGCAAATTCATAGTTCTTTATAATCCATCCTCGAGACAAGCCAACATAATGGCGTTTCCGTATACTTAAGCACTGCAGTATTATGAAATATCGTTGGTGTACTTGGTATCGTTGGAGAGACTGAAACACTACACCAGTAAGTTAATAATGGCATCTACACTGCGCCCCCTTTTTTGATCGACCTGAAGTTTTTGCAACTGACTGAGCAGATGTCATATTTGGAATAAAATGGCAGGGAGCATAGGGAGCTGTTTTTTCTTTGTCCATGTAATTGCGCAAAGGTTTCTGAAAGCTTGAGAACTCTTCTACCCAGAAGGTACTACCGCCGTAAATTACATTTTACATGTCTGCAATCTTCTAAACGCTGCGCTTACAATGGTGGCAGAGAGGGCGTTGGGTCAAAGTAGGCTCTACCTTTAAATCTCTTTAGTAGTAGTTATTAAAAGACCAATTAGTTAAGACATTTTTTATTATTTTTTTTATTTTTTTAAAACCCTATAACAGTTTCCCTGCACGAGATACGGAGTTATGCCCATACAACAAAACATAGCACTCGCTGAGATCTTTCAAATGATATAGGTCACAAAGTGTTACAACACATGGGACGAAACCGCCCATTCTCCTTTCAAGTTAATTAATTTAATTTATAACGCTTAAACTGTATTTATATAAATGGGACTGCTATTTTATATAATTGTTATTTATTAGTACAATAAAAGGATGTATTTAAAAGTATACGAAGGTATTTTGTTTTTTTTTGTAGTGTTTTAATATTCATCTCTAGGTTGGTATAGTTACGTTGTCTTTGTCTTGGTATACGAGGCACGCTCTTTCGCTCGCTTGGCTCGTGCTCGTGCGTTACATGGTCGCCGTTCTAAGGGCTCTTTCAATTTAGGCGTTTCGTGTCAGACGTTTGCAGTGTCATTTTGTATGAAAACACACGAACGTACGTTTGCCGTTTGAAAAACCCACTTCTGCGGCACTGCAAACGTCCGACACGAAACAGCTAAATTGAAAGAGCCCTAACCTAAGCTATCGTCAATGTGCGAAATAAGTACATAATATACTACGTATGAAGTTTAATTGCTCATTTTTTTTTTGTCGCACTAGAGTCGTATTTACTAGAATTTCGCACTAGCTTTCATTCAAACTATATTGAATCGCAGTACAGTTTTGCAGAATCGTTAATCGCACTTCCATTTTTCGAACTCACGAAGTGCACTCCATCTATACTTATAATAAAACTGTAGAGAAGTCAATTCTGTACATTGAATATATGTTAGAAATTAATATTGGAGGATGAATGGTGATCGATACTGATGCCAAAAATGCAATCAATAAATTTTTTGTCTGTCTGTCTGTCTGTCTGTCTGTCTGTCTGTCTGTCTGTATGTGCACGCATGGGTCAAAAACTACTGAATGCATTTTAACCAAACTTGGTACGATTGTAGTCCATACTCTTGGGCAGGTTATAGGCTGTATAACATAACGCTAAGACACATAGGAGCTGAGCAGTGACGATAAATTTAAAGCAAGTCGGTTGAAAATGCGCTTTCGAGCTCTTATCATCGCATACGTTGATCATACGTCAAAAATATGTATTACAAAAATAATGGTCTTCAAAAGATGTACAAAAAAGTCCTTAATAGTGTATATCTATCTTTTATATATTAGCCACAATAACGTGTTTAATTGTTAAGGTTTTCTTCAAAGTGTATTAAATACATTAATATATTGTATTTTGCATAGACATATCTTTATCAAACTCCCATATTTAAAAAGGACACTTTAATATCTTATTCGTAATTTTTTTTTATAGAAATCGGTTTATAAACACAAAAGATATAGATGAAAGAAAATTTCCAAATGTCGCCGCACCCGTATGAGTACAGCTGTACGGTTGATTTTTGTTTAACGTTCTATCTATCTATACTATAATAAAACTGTAGAGGTCGAAATGTCTGTTCTTTTCGAAAATTCAGATAATACTATAATAAATGGATCTTTGGTCTAAAATAAAGAATTTATTATTATAAAACTGTAGAGGTCGAAATGTCTGTTCTTTTCAGAAATTCTGATGAAAATTATCTATAAAATCTAGAAAAAAGTCAAAAAGCACGAAATTACAATTTTTAGAATTAATGTCTGTCTGTTTGTTTGTTACCGCACATCTTTAAAACAAATTAATATAATCTTAAGACCAAAACATTGTATTGTAGCCTTTTTTATTAGGCTTAAACTGAGGTATGTTTAATCAAAATCGGATAAGTATTACTCGAGATATCGCTAGATCTCTTTATTAGAACAGTCCAATACAAATCAGGGGTCATGAAAAATGGATTTGGTGAAATGTTGAATGAATTTAAATTTCGTTTCTTTTGTTCACGAGATGGCGTTAATAGTAGTAATCATAAAATAAATGAGTTAGTAAATAATCTATAACTATTTTATTATTAAGTGCTATTAATTATAAGTTATTCCTTTTAAATGTTAATAAAATTAACCATGAATCGTAAGTGTAATATCAATTATAAGTCTTATTAAATTAAATCGATTTAAGTTTACTTGATTGTTATATTTTTGTGTTTTTCGTAATTGAAAAGCAATTTAATTAAATATAAATTGTATTAGTAAGCTATTAATCTAAAATATCAATTATTCTTTTGGTATTAATTTAGTTTAAACTGTAGTAGTTACTGGTCAACGTAAAAGTATGCAACAGACTCCACCTGTTTTTATTAATGTAAATAAATACAAATACAAATAACCTTTATTAGTTAATCACAGATACAAAACATCTGACAAAAATAAATAGTCTTTCCCTGTTTTGCCAATATTGGCGTGCAAACCTTATTTTTTAAAGTTAAACTACACCTATACTTAATAATAAATATAAATTGAATTAAAATAACAATTCTTTTCTCACAATCTTATTATAACTGCAATTATAACACACTTATATAATTATTTAATAAATAATATATAGGTATATAACAAACAATGTAATAAGTAATATGGTTTTTTCTTTATATAATCATTTTACGCATTATTGATATTTGTCAACATTGAAAAAATACAAAACTGATAATAAAATATAGAAATACAATCACAAAACATTAAATTATTGTTCAATGTGTTTGTTTTTATTTTATTAGGTACCTAATTCAAAATACTGCACGCAGTTTATCTATAGATAATAATAATATAGTCCAGTCTAAATTAAATCAAAATTTTTTTGCTAGAATATGGTATTTAAAAGGTGTTACAATTTGTGTTTCAGCACTTTTTTTTATAAAAGACATATCCCACACTAGCGGGGGCTTTTAAAAAACATCAATTTAACGGAGACAAAGAACATCCAGACTAAGGACAATATTTTGTAGATCACCCAAAATTGTCCTTCATGGGAATCTAACCCGCGACCACATGTACGCCAGCCAGGTATTACGACCGCCGCGCCACTGAGGCAGTTAATTCTGCCATAAAATTCATAATAAATTAGCGATTTATCCGTGTGGTGACGGCGTAAATACAATCAAAATGTCACCTCCCCATCTCATCCCCAGGGTGGCGTAAAAACCGCCTAAGGGACTATTGGTGAATATTATCTTTACAAAATAAAAATGAAGGAAAACTTGAAATTAAACCCTATACCAATCCGACTGGCCAGCGTGGTATTCGTAGGCCATGTATTCCTCCGTCACGGGATGAGGCCCGTCTTTGCAGTGGGACATTGATGGGCTGTTATGATGAAATAAGCGATGTCATTTATTCTAACTTATAAATTTGACAACAGATGGCGTTGTGCCTGTGACGTCATTTTCATTATCGCGGTGTTAAGATTTTTCTTGAAAGAATGACCTTCGCTTATGTCTGTCAGTATGAGTTTTGAAGCAGTCTCTAAGGATCTGTCGTTGTAAAGATCTGTTTTTAAAAAGGTTTTGGTTCGTTCTTTAATATCTTAATTCGTTTGGAGTATATTCTTTCGTTACAAGGTTTAAAAAGCAATTTTTCAGTATTAAATCGAATCGCGAAGTAAGTAACATCCACCACGCGAACGAAGTCGCGGGGACAGCTAGTATTTAATAAGCCTGTACGTAGGTTTACGTTGTACTTGTAAAACCGATGACCATGAGTTTAGCTTGTCATGATTTACATAAAGTAATATATGTACAGGGTAAACACTATACTAGGTTACAAGATCTATTAGCACACTAAACATGAGTCAATAAGGAAAGTGTCATTTACCATAATGTACTCGTATCTTCTGTTATAAGATAATTTACTCTTAGATTAATCTTTTCCCCTATGGTTGTAACATTGAAGTGTTTATTTAGTTAGTAAGTTTTAGTTTCTATCATCCCACTGTTGGGCAAAGGACTCTCCCCTTGACTTCCACAACTTTCGGTCCATGTACTTATTTGTTTATTTCAGTTATTATACGTTGTGTATAATAATTGCTTTTTTATATAATCAACAACATTAAGTTAATAATGTTTCTATATTGTCTTTGTAAGTATGTTACTTAATTATTTTTTCTACCTTTTCTAGGTTGTCTTTAAGTTTTATAGTAATATTCGTTTGTATACGTCTTACTATAACGCAAAGATTAATACAATAAGACAGTAGTTTACGTAGTAGTTTAGTTAAAAGAAATGAAACAATAGAATAGAAAACAATATTCTTTGTAAACAGGACAACCCTGTAAATCTAAGTACCTACTAGTGGACCACATAATGTTAGCAGACGCTAGACGTTAAGTGGTTAATGTAACGGAAACAATCGCGTTCTTAGTTTAAATAGGTAAGATGAATTCAACACCTACGTACAAGTACTAGTATTTTTTATGTTAGTATACAATTCAAGGATAAATTTGTTAGGACACCAATGTTTTGCATTGTAAATATTTTGTTATAAAAACTGCTATTGTTACTGCATGTTGTGGGTTAACCGACAGCTAAGCTATGATGATTTTGAGGACGAATTTCAATTTTATGAAGGCATATTGTCCAAGACTCGGAAAACGAAGTGTAGGACTCAGATACCATTTTGAGATCGTCGGACACCCAGGTGGTCTAACGATCTCAAAAAGGTCTCTGAGTCGGATTGAATCCAAAAGGCGCGAAAATGTCCAGCGTTGGACTATGATCGGCTCGTTGATTCATTGATATTGCCTGGATAATTAATTCATGTGTCTATTTATAGCATTGAGAGAGATTATTCCTTATTAAACTGAGGTTGACCTTGACATTGTTCCATGTATGTATTTCATACCTAACCTACGCGGCGAAACAGAGCGATGACATTGTCCATTGGAATCCTATGTAAGATTATAATAATTATTTGTGTGATCCACAAATGATTGTTTTAAGACTGGATGGTCTTTGTGTCTCATAGTTTAAAGTTTTTGAAAGGTTTTTGCTTTCTCAGTTCAAGAGTTATTTGGATGTTCTTTGTGTATTTTAGTTTAAAGTTTGTGAAGGTTTCGCTTTTCCAGTGCGAGATACTTATATATTAATAGCTTTTGCCCGCGGCTTCGCTCGCGTTAAATTCAGGATAGAACTGTTCCCCTTACCTGGACACAGATGATAATAATATTAGTATGGATTATATTGAATACTTACATTAAACAACTTGCTCTACGTATGACTATTAGATCTTACCAATTTAAAACAGGTATGTCGGCCTTAATGATTCATTGAGCTGAAAATGTACACGTATTTAACAGACGATTATTGAGTTGATAAAATATTGTAATCTAGATGAGGGCGCATCTTGACTTGGATGGTGGTTTTTTAAACACTTATATTTTAACAATATCGCCTCTAGAAAATAGTAAACGATAAGTGAATGATAAATGAAATATCAATACAACTCTTGTTGTTCACTTGTTCACACACATTAACGTAAGTTTAGTCTTGAAAAAAGACACTTATAGATGAGTAACTTGTGCAATCCAAAATTGCACAAGTTACATCCAAAATTGCACTAGTTACTGGTGCCCCATATGTTATTATGAAAATCTCTCATGAATTCTCCATAATATTCTGACTAAGTAAGAATACGTAATGTTTCCAACCCATCTCAGCCTGTAGATGTCGTAAATGCAGACTAAGAAAAATAAAGTTTTTTTTAAAATCAGAAGTAGAAAAACTTGACATAACACCGTTTAACAATCCTCTTAGATAACTTGATAGTAGTTTGCCAAGTTTTCTTAGTTCAAAGTTTGGGACCTGATGGCTATGTGACAATATAATATTACCATATCAGAGAAGAAAAACTGGACTCCTGTTTAGCTTAATATAAAAGAGGATTACGTCTCCCGTCCCTACAGAGCGATATCAAAGGGCTGCTAGCATAATACTTTCATTACAATCTAAATTAGTTGAAGGATGTATTTATCCAGCTCAAGCCCGCATGTTGCCGCAAGACTTGGACACCGCACTGACTTTCTGTACCCACTTGGTCTATGGATATGCCGGAGTTCAACCTGATACGTACAAGATGGTGCCCCTCAATGAAAACCTGGATGTAGACCGTTCCCATGCAAACTACAGAACAATCACCAACTTCAAAACGAAGTATCCTGGCCTGAAAGTTCTGCTTTCCATTGGTGGTGATGCTGACGTCGATGATCCTCAGAAATACAACCTTCTGGTAAGTCTCATAGTAACTAAACTTTCTTGACTGTGCGGGTTGATAACACCATAGCTAAACTGAATATCAGTTTAGTTCACTTAGTAAGCAGTTTTTATCTTCAAGAAATGAATACTATTTGAATCTCTCAAAATATTGAGTTGAAGATTTTGCTCATTGACGCAACTTACATTAAAAAAAGCAATTGGAAAAAAATTTAGGATCTCACATAAGGGTAAAAATAATACATTTTTATTTTAAAAGTTATCTGCTTGCAAACATCAGACACTGCCATCTGAAAAATGAAAGAAAATACACAAAACCATATACCGATCCATGACCAGCGTAGCACGCTCGCAGCTGCAAAAGTATTTTTAACTCCTCTTAAAATTATTATGTAACTAGCTGTAGCCCGCGACTTCGTTCACGCCAAAAATATTTTCGTTAATTTTTTTTTGCAGAACCTTATTAAAAGCCTATGACGTAGCTTAACGACTTTGTCATAACAACGATAGCCGGGATCAACCTTTTACTTGCTATCCAAAGCACGGCGATGCTTAGATGAAATAAACTGTCCTCGATGACCTCGCCGACATTACTTAACCACCTTTAATGTTTCTGAATCAGTGATCGCAACTGGCTGAGAGTGGCTGCCAGTGAAAATTCATTAAAAAAAAAACCGGTCAAGTGCACCGAGAGTTCCGTACAAACCTATTTATTTTTCCGCCAAAATTCGATGAGGATCCGATGAAGTCACGACTCCTCTGTCAAAAATCCTTTGAAGTCACAGCTCGTCTGTCAAAAATTCTATAACGTCACGACACAGCTAGCAAAAAATATTTTCTCGCCATACTTCTATGACGTTACGACTCATCTGTCAAAAATTCTATGACATTACGACTCAGCTGTCGAAATTCTATGATGTCACGACAGATCTGTCAAAATTCCTGATTCATTTGCCAATAACTATATGACGTAACAACTCATCTGTCATAAATTCTATGACGTCACGACTCAGCTGTCAAAACTCTATGATGTCACGTCAAAAATGATTTTCCGGCTAAATACTATGACGTCATGACTCATCTGTCAAAACTCCTATGACGTCACGACTGATCTGTCAAAAATTCTACGACGTTATGAATCATCTGTCAAAATGCTATGAGGTCACGACTCAATTTTTTCCATTGTACTAAGTTTCATCAATATCTGTTGAGTAGTTTTTGTTTCTATGACGAAGGTAAAGACAGATATCTTCGTGTTGTGACGGAGAAAGAATACTGTGTGTCACCACCCCATCATGGGTGTCGTAAAAACCGACTAAGGGACTATCCTTTATACCTAAACTGTATTTATGTAAGTTGGTGTGCAATAAAGTATTATCTATCTATCTATCTATCCGTGAATATTATCTTTACGAAATAAAAAGAAGGAAAACTTAAAATTAAACAATATACCAATTCGTCTGGCCAGCGTGGTATTAGTAGGCCAAGGATCCCTCCGTCATGGGAGGAGGCCTGTCCAGTCAGTCAGGCCAGTGGGGCATTAATGGGCTGTTATGATGAGACAGACAGACAGACAAAAATTTTACTAATTCCATTTTTGGCATCAGTATCGATTACACACATATACATCACTTATAACACTCTGATAGTTATTTTGAAAATATTATTTCATGTACAGAATTGACTTCTCTACAGATTTATTATATAGAATAGATAACATAAAGGTCGTTAAAGATCAGTAATCGAAACTCTCAAACACGTGTGTTGATTTACCTAGCAGACGTTTTACCTAACAGACGCTTTAAAGCTCTAATCGTTTACATTTTTTAAATTTCTAAATCCTGATGCAATTTTAATATCAATGTTCATTGCAATGTTTATATACTATGTATATAAAATTCATAAGGGGTAAAGCATTTTTTTTGTCAATAATTTTTTTTAGGGCTTTCAAGCAATGATTTTTCTTTATTGCTTTCTTTTTAACCTACCTAACAAAATAACCTACGTTAGACGTCCTAGCTAAATAGCTACCTTAAACTTACAAACTCTAATTTCTCCCATTTTACCAACATTTTCCTTTACTGCTCTGCTCCTATTGATTGTAGCGTGATGAAAAGTATACAATAACCTGACCAGGAGTATGAAGAATAATTATACAAAATTTCATCAATATCCGTCTAGTAGTTTTTGTTTCTATAACGAACATACAGACAGACAGACAGACAGACAAAAATTTTACTGATTGCATTTTTGGCATCAGTATCGACCACTGATCACACCCTGATAGTTATTTTGAAAAAATATTTCATGTACAGAGTTGACTTCTCTACAGATTTATTATATGTATAGATAAAATGAACATTCAAATGTGGCCTGATTTCAATAAATTGCAGGTGACTTGTTAACCGTTTTCTGTTATAATAACAACCACATAATTAAAATGACGGCGAACACAAACGCCAACCAATTAACTCTGTGGGTCGTTATGTGTTGATACTAATAATAATTAATTGTTTTAGCAACAGGGTTTTAATTGAATTTTATATTGACTGTTTGTAAAATATAGCTTTAGCCATCAAAGTAAATGATAGACTTGAAGACATTTGTTATTACAAAAACTATTGACTTTCCCAAGTTATTTCTTCTTTTTATCTCATCATCATCATATCTGTAAATTCACGACGAATACTGGACATAGATCTCCTCAAAGTAATGCCTCCTTGTGCAGTCTTAAGCCTACGTCTTCTTTTTATCTGTTTTTATATAATTTTATTTCTTACAGCTCGAGTCCGCGCAAGCCCGTACCGCGTTTGTCAATTCAGGAGTACTTCTAGCTGAGCAACATGGTTTTGATGGCATAGACCTTGCCTGGCAGTTCCCTAAGTACAAGCCTAAGAAGATTCGTTCTACCTGGGGTGAGTTATATTACCTATATAACTAACTGTTACAATTACTTATAGACTTACAATAAAATTTAAACAACAATAAGTAAACCACTGCAGAGTCTTTCATCTTAGTCTAATTCAGACGTATCGTACTTCTTCCGCGTTGTGATAGAATAAAAAAGCAAAATTCTAAAGTCGATTAAAAGAAAACATGGCCATTAATTTTACTGTGTAAATAAATAAAGTAAAACAGTACATAAAAATAAAACATTTTTCAAAAGGCCAGCGTGGTTATGGCAAGCTTGTTACGCCACTGTAGTTGATCATTTAAGGGCATTATTATAATCATATTTTTTAACGAGTGAGACTTATTTGTTGTAGGTTCTATCTGGCACGGAATCAAGAAGACCTTTGCCACCACTCCCGTCGATGAGAAGGAGGCCGAGCACCGTGAAGGGTTCACCGCACTTGTTCGTGAAATGAAACAGGCTCTCAATGTCAAGCCTAACATGCAGTTGGCCATCTCTGTCCTGCCCAACGTAAACTCTACCGGTAAGACAATTTATTAATTTAACCTATCATCATCATCATATCAGCCAGTGGACGTCCACTGCTGGACAAAGGTCTCCTCCAAATATTTCCAACCTACGCGGTCCTGTTCCTTCCTCGTCTATTGGTTTCCAGTGACAGGGCACATAGTGTTGCAAACCTAGAGCCGGGGTGGACCAAAAAATTGGGAATAACCTAAAGTCTATTGCTAAGATACATGACGGATATATAAATGTTTGGTAGATGCCCATGGTGAGTACGACTTTTGGCTGATAACTTGAGTCAAGTTTAGTACTTCAATCTAAAGATCTATGACAATCTACACTTTTGAAATATTGGAATTCTCAATTCAAACATGCATTTTTTTCCATGAAGGCAATGATGATATCAATCTCAATTATACACAACGCAACAATAGGTAATCACATGAACTGTTAATACAGTAAATCAACTTGACCTTGTATTCTTTTAGACCATTGTAATATCTTCTGTTTGCAATAACATTATTTTCCTCGTTTACTCATGAGTCATCGTCACAAATGTAAACTTTATTTTTTTTTTAATTAAAAATACAACTCCTGCACTGGGGATCATGTATATACTGTGTCGCGGGGACGTTTAAAAACATTAATTTAACGGTCACAAAGAACATCTTGACTCAGTACAATAATTTGTGGATCACACAAAGAAGTGTCCTGTGGAAATCGAACCCGCGACCTCTTGCGCGTCAGTCGCTTACCGATACCGTCGTCGCGCCACCGAGGCAGTTTCTGCTCTTAACATAAATAATAATCTGTTTAACTTAAATAAATGTTTTGTAGTGTACTTCGATGTTCCCGCTATCATTAACTTGGTTGACATCGTGAATGTGGGAGCTTATGACTTTGAGACTCCGGAGCGCAACCCGAAGGAGGCTGACTACTCTACGCCCCTCCAAGCCCCACAGAACCGCAATCCGCTTTTGAATGCTGATGCCGTTGTCAAATACTGGTTTGTAATTTTTTTTCTTCTTGTTTAATGAAGCATAATGCAAGTTTTTATTATACGCATTCAGTGGAACATAAAACTTCATTAAGTTATAACAATAATAAAATAGTACTTTTATTATAGTTTGGATTTGGTCAAAGTGAATCCATATAATATGTAGTGGTGCAGCACAGATGTAAATATAGATATAGCAGGAATTGTTAAGTTTGGTCAAACAGATAGTTATGAAGAGGATATAATTATCTTAAGGGTATTAATTACACCACGCAATACATGTCGACTGATTATACAGAACGAATACGATATGCTTGTTTGCAGTATACCTAGAAGGCTTTTCGCTCGAATGTAAACTATCACAATTGTATTACGTATCAAACAACGCCCACGCCGAATGGTAATCCTCGACACTACTGAAAGCATTTAGAAATTACACTTTAACAATAGGTTTAACAACGAAGAATAGGTACGCATTCCACAGACACGAACTTGCTAGTAGGCGGAGCCTAAAAGAAGTGCACTCTATAATTGTCCAAAATAACTTTGGGGAAAGGGAACAAATAATATTAATATATAAATAAATACTATTCGATAATAAATTATCTAATGAAGGAGGAATTAACTTTCTCTGTTTGTATGGAGTTGCGACTGGCATGCGTATCCCTAAAACAAATTATGATTTGATAGTGTGTGACAGAGATGACGCTTCGTAAGCCGAAATTGACCGATTGTCCAGGTCGATGTGTAATATAAACGGCCGGGTACTGTACACTATATTCTTTTTTCAAAAAGAAGAAAGACAATTTGGAACATTTTTGGTGCTCGAGACTGGATTTGAACTTGCAACTCCGGGTTAAACGCGGCTGGAGCGTTTGGCCACCTGAGTCCCTAACCAAATAAGACCATTGATTTCTACAAAGACAATGAGCTCTCGTAATTTGTTACAACGCCATCTAGACGTACCTATATTTTACTTGTTTCACAGTTTTAACCAAGATATATCTTTATCAGGCTCAACAACCACGCTCCCTCACAGAAGATTGTTCTCGGAATCCCCACTTTCGGCCGCACATGGAAGTTGGACGGTGACAGCGAGATCTCCGGTGTTCCTCCTCTACATGCCGATGGCGCTGGAGAATCTGGTAAGATGTTAACACAGGAAGCACAATTTATACTACGATAGGGGCAAACTTCCAATCAAAGATGAATAAAAGAGACTAATTATGGTTATTAATCTGGAACCACAGAAACGAATATTGTGTAATAGCTAATGCTTCTGTGACTAAGAGGCCATGTTAATTTGTAAGTGCTTAAATCACGCAAGAAAATCATAAAAAATATGTGTGATCCACAAATTATTGTTTCTTGTCCCTCAATTTCATGCCAGTTAAAGTGCTCTAAAATAAATAAATATTCCACACACATTCACACAGCGCCATCTTATCCCAAACTAAAACAGGGCTCTTTTATCTCAAGGCCAGGAGTTGCTCAAAAATGTCTAAGTACGTAAATTAAGTAGAAACTTTTGTTTAGAACCTTAAAATGCGTACAATTTTCAACAATTTTATGTACCCTGTGACACTTTACAAACAAAAAAAAACCTGAATATAAAAGCACCAATTCTGCAGTTAAATTTCCTTATAGAAAATTCTAATTGGATAGGCCCAATGAATAATGGGGCTACTTACTCTTAAAACCCCAAAATTTGTGAATAAAAAATTGAAGAGTCCATTTCACTCTTAAAGCTGCTTGTGACATCCCTACCTGGCTTTGAGAGCCCTTAAGACGATTGGTCTCCACCGTCCTGAAAATTAATTATCTATTATTATGTCCAGTTTTATGGTAAACATATTTAAAGATAAACATACCCTAGCTTTACATGTTTCTAAGCGTTATGCTTCTCGGTGTATACTATGATTTTTTAAATTAAGTTATGGGCATTTCAGAAAGAAATAAACAACTAACTACTTCGATTCTATTTTAGACAATTATATTTTAATATATAAAGGTTGCACTCGTAGTAGTACTTACTTAAATTAAATCAAAACAGACCAAAAACCCTTTTACTTAACTGGAAATTTTGTTTTATTTTGTTTTATTACACTTAGTGAGTTTTATTTGTCAGTGTTATGGCATATCGGTCACTGTTATCTAAACCTACCTGTGGTTATTACAAAATACTTACGATTTGTCCTTCATTTCAGGTCCTTACACCAAAATCGATGGTCTTTTAAGTTACCCTGAAGTCTGTGCTAAGCTGATCAACCCCAACCACCAAAAGGGAATGCGCCCCCATCTTAGGAAGGTTACTGACCCCAGCAAACGATTTGGTAAGTACACTTACAGTAACTTTGAGACTATTTAAGAAAAGTTTATGAACAATACATGTATGTTATAATAATATAACTTTTGTTATTTATTATGTAGGTCAAAATTAAGAGTACTATTAGCTAATTTTAAGCGTATGTGGTTAAAACAGAGGTTTTGTTAATCGTTTTGTATTTTAGAAGCCACCGCCGCAGTTTCTTATCTACAAGTTGTGTCTGTGCAAGGCATTTTAACACAAACACATTACTTGTTACGTAGGTCCCTTAATTTGTGTTTATAACATAAAAAAATAAGGATCAATTGTGGAGAACGTTCACATATCAAGCTTTTAGTAACATATAAGCTGCACTCATGAATACCAGTGTATATAAAAATAAATTCAAAGGCAACACCTAGACAATTTAACTTTTCAGAGAAGAGCTTAACCAGGGAGCCAGATTTAAGCCTTATGTTTGGTTGGTAATTATTAATAGGGTTTTTGGCTTAGTATAACATTAATAATAGTGTACGTTAATTGTAGATAAAACGTTGCTTAAATGTAAATGACTTGGCTGTTTTTGTTGCCTTTGTGTGAATGTTATTTCTTCTTAAAATGAATGGATTAAGCTATAGTAGAATTATTTATTTTCTGTTTAAACATTGTTCAAATACATGATTCGACTTAACAATTAGTATATGATACGATACTATGTTTTAAAACAGTTGTATAAAAGCATGGCTATTTTCTATAAGTACCTACAATTATTCGTAAAAGACAAATTAACCAATAAGGTAGTTAGACTAATAACTGCACTCTATTGTCAAAGCAATGCACTCTACACTCGTCTTGTTCAAAGCTCTTCACAAATTAATTTATTAATCAATTGGTCGTCCCTGCAATGAGAAGTTTATTTAAGATGGTGTTGTTGTATTAAAATTTGTAAAATACAATTGTATTTTTGTTGGATGACTCGTTACTAGTTACGCACTTCTTTGTACTTATGGAGAGGGTTAGTTTGATGCAAATTGGCACAATTTTCTTATGGAATCTGGATTATCTGGATGCGGAAGCCGCCGGACCTTGGCCAGTGGAGCGTGTTGGGAGAGGCCTATGTCCAGCAGTGGCCTGCTATAGGCTAGTTGATTGATTGAATGATAATGTGATAAACATTAAATATTGGCAGCTTCTTAGAGATAACCACAATCATGGTGCAAGACCTTACCTCGTTATTATTAGACTTAATTGCCTTGGTAGCGTACTAGTCGCGGTAAACAGGTGCCACGTATGCAGATCACAATAAGATTGGACCAAAGTCCACATGGCTCGGAGACTCAACTACTATACCTACCAATTAATATATTACGACGAAAGTTAAATTTCTTGAATTGATTCATTAGGATGCTAAAATACGTTATACTAGATTGGACAGTAAGGTCCCTGTAAATGTAGCACAACAACAATCAACATTAATATAAAAAAAAATTGATATGCGCGGCTAACATTTTTTTTTGTCTTATAGGAACCTATGCCTTCCGTCTACCCGATGACAATGGTGAGGGCGGTCTCTGGGTCAGCTACGAAGATCCTGACACAGCTGGTACTAGAGCAACTTACGCTAAGTAAGTATAGTATTCAATTTAAGTAATTATCATCAATATGCCAGCTGAGCGACGTGCTTTACTGGACTATGTGTAAACGAAACTTCAAATTCTCGAGGGAGCCAGCGTGAACGCCCTTGTAAAAGCAAAAAGAAGGAAAACATAAAACCCAGTGCTAATCCATTTGACCAACATGACAAAAGTAGGCTTACAATAGTTATCTTTCTGTCACTGACCACTGAATATTTTGATGATAAAAAAATATGTCATTTAGAATATAAGATATAGAATTTTAAACTATTTTTGATACAATTACGTGATTCTTTAAAATATTTTTAATCACATATTTATTTTTACAGGTCTTTGAATCTTGGAGGTGTTGCCATCCACGATCTGTCTTTGGACGACTTCCGAGGGCTCTGCACTATTGACAAATACCCCATTCTCAGAGCTGCCAAATACCGCCTGTAAATTACCACTAAAGTTTTGAATCAGCTATTTTATAAAAAATAATCTATAAAATGCTTTATTATTGTTCCATAACCTGAAGCCAGTCTATGCTGTGATTTAACATTATTAAAGAAATAGTTTATTTTTATCATCATTGTTGTAGTTAATTTTACCCAGCTTTGTACAAATTCATATTAATATTCTAAGTATATAGAAACTGCTTTGTTTTATTGTTGTTTGAAATGTCTGGTTATAAGAGACCGGGAATAATAGCACAGCAAATAAATTGATAAAATAAATTTTGTAATATAATTTGCACATTTTTTTGTATTATAATTTTTTGCATAACTTGTAAAAGATGAACATTAAACTTTAATATTATATACTACAATGTTTTATTGTACTCTTGTTTCTTTTTCCTTGTAAAATAGCAAAAATTAGAATGTGTTTCCTTAAAGTTTTCTAGAATATAAAACTTACAATTTATTACAGTATTTGCATGTGTATCTCCGTGTGGTGACTGAGTAAAGCGCCGATTACACTAGACCACATGTAGGGTACTACATCTTGTAGGAGACTAGATCTTGTAGGACACTACGAGTACATCTTGTAGGAGACTAAATCTTGTAGGACACTACATGTAGTCTATCCATTTCCAAAACAATTACATGGAAATAGAAAGACTGCATGTAGTGTCCTACAAGATGTAGTCTCCTACAAGATGTAGTGTCCTACATGAAGTCTAGTGTAATGGGCGCTTAGGAATAAAATATCTCACCATCCCATCTCATCCCATGGGTGTCGTAAAAACCGACTAAGGAACTATCCGTAAATATTATTTTTACGTAATAAAAAGAAGGAAAACTTGAAATTAAACCCTATACTAATCCGTCTGGCCAGCGTGGTATTAGTAGGCCAAGTATCCCTCCGTCACGGTAGGAGGCCCGTCCCTGCAGTGGGATATTTTTGGGCTGTTATTATGATTTGCCGGAAAACGCAGGGTGGGGAGACCCCTCACACGGTGGACCGACGACCTCGTAAGGACGGCGGGAAGCCGATGGATGAGGGAGGCGCAGGACCGCACAAGGTGGCAATATTTAGAGGAGGCCTATGTCCAGCAGTGAACGTCAATTGGCTGAAATGATGATGATTTAGTTATAAAGTAACGTTTATTGTTACATAAACACAATAAGTAAATGATGTCATAATAAAATTATCCATTGAAGTAGATTAACATAATTGACAGAAGTGCATAGTTTTAAACGTATTAAGAACTTTTTAATCGTTGTTTTTTATCAACCTTTAAAAATATTCAAGACCAGAAGATAATTAAAAAAATATAATACGACATTAGTTATTACTAACGTCAAACAATTAGATTCTGTCAGTTAAAATTAATAATTTAGTAAATTTGTAAAATCATAACACGTCGAAATGCTTATTCGACATCTAACCGAATTAGGAATAAATTCACCAAGATTATTAGAATCAGTTGCCACAACACATTTTACAAAATATGGATTTTCAATTGGACTGAAAAAATTTCAAAAGAATCCTTGTGATGCCTTTAAGAAAGATGTTAAACCTGTCTGTGGAGGTTCTGGCGGAGGAGATGGCTCGAAACTTGTGCGAGCAGAGAGAAGTGGTAAATGCCGTCTTGGATTCGTACCTGATGAATGGTTCCTGTTCTTTAAGAGCAAAACAGGTGTTTCGGGCCCTTATTTATTTTTCCTTGGAGTAGGAAATTTTCTTGTTAGCAAAGAATATTTTGTTATGGAGCACGAATATTATACTGGTTTATCTCTACTTTTAATTGCATATTTTATAACTACAAGGCTAGGTAAGGAGATTGGTGCACAACTAGATAAAGGGGTAGATGAAATACATGAAAGTTTTCAAAAAGGGAGGGATGACGAAATAAAGTTTAATGAAAACCTCATTAAAGAAGCTTCTTTGGCACAAACAAGAGCTAAAGGGCAGAAAGAATTAATGACTGCTAAAAAGGAGAATATACAATTACAGCTTGAAGCTGTGTATCGAGAAAGACTTTTGTTGGTTTATCAGGCAGTGAAAGGACGTATGGAATACCACGCAAGACGAGCTAGATCAGAGAACATGATACGGCAAAAGTGGATGGTACAATGGATTATGGAACGTATTCACCAGGCGATAACACCAGAATTTCAGAAATCTTCTCTGAAAAGTGCTATTAATGAATTAGCTACGATAGCTGATCGACCGAGAAGCTAGCTATAGTAATCTTTTATTGACATTCACATGTTTAATTTTTTTTCCAGCTATTCTTAAACAAAATTGAATACAAATGCTATTTTCTATTAAAATTAATAAACAACATGAGTTTTTATTTTAAAGATTTGTTGAAATTTCGGTCTAAATTAAAATTTTCCTCTTAATTGTATCATCAGGTGTGGCAGTAATTATCTAAAAAAGGTGTACAAATGATGTCACTGCCAAAAAAAGTAAACTAAGTCGTACAACTTTATTTTCCGCCTTCGTGGTATGATGATGATGTTTGTAATTATGTTCTGAGTGTGGCATGGCAATACAGAAGTGAGACTTCTACAGTTTAATATTTCCTAGGTTGGTACTCAAGTTCAAACGGCAGCTAGAAATGTACTTTATTAGTATACCTTCTCTATGACACATGGAACATGACGCTAAAGTCTAAAGTCTCCTGTTGGTTGAGTAGACAGCGCTGTAAAAATATAATCTTTATGTATTACAAATGTTTTTGTAAATAATAACGGCAGATTTTGTAAATGGAAGAGGTACTTACAACGACAGATATTGTACAGTCGTCAACTAAAAACAAAAAGTTAGTTATATAAAGTATAGTATATATAAATGTACTAAGTTATACCTGTATGTATCTCATCTATACATATAATAAAACTGTAAAAAAAACGTTTTTGTACATTAAAAAGAAATAAAAAAGAAATAGCCAGGGTGTTAAAGGACAACCAACAGAACCCATTTCCGGCATTTTTAGAATTTTTGTCTGTTTATCTGTATATCTGTTTATCTGTAACCTGAAAATTATTTCGGGCATCGCGTAAAAAGTACGAAAGCAATGTAGATGACTTTTATACACAACGGTTAAGTGTAAGTTGAAGTTACATTTAGTCATTGTTTCATTGCAATCGGTTCAGTCTAATAAAAGATATTTGAATTTAATTAATTAATATTAAACAGCGCCATCTTTCAAACTTAGACTGAACTACATCAAGAGTTAAACTGCGTGCAATATTTTTAAATGTAACGTAAAATATATACGTAAGCAATGTAGATGACTTTTATACACAACTATTGAGGGTAACTTGAAGTTCCATTTAGTTTTTGTTTAATTGCAATCGGTTCAGTCTATCAAAAGATATTTATAAGTGCTCAAGAATAGTTTTAGTTTTATGAGTGTTTTCGAAGTAAAATATTAAGCAGCTCCATCTTACAAACTTGATTGCAATATATTTTGAGATAAGCTGCGTGCAGTATTTTTTAATAAATAAAATAAACACAAACACATTGACCAATAATTTAATGTTTTGTGATTGTATTTCTATATTTTATTGTCAGTTATGTATTTTTTTAATGTTAATAATTAGCAATAATTTGTTACTCAATTGATTTTATAGACAAAAGACGAATCCCATACTAGGTATAAAGCCCTGTGTCGCGGGGGACTTTACAAACATTAATTTAACGGACACAGAGAACATTCAGACTCAGAGCAATAATTTGTGGATCAAACAAAGTATTGTCCTCCATGTAAACCGAACCCGTGACCTCATGCAAGCCAGCCAGCTAATGCCACCGCCGCGCCATCGAGGCACTTTATTTATTTATTTATCAATGGACATGCCAACAGTGTGTAATAGGTTACTAAGAAATTCCCGTTTTATTTCTGCGCAATCTTTAGACTCTATATTCTTTTAAAACATTAATCACCTTACTCATAAGCGCCTTTTAAAATTAGTCAGTAATAGTAATTTAGTTTTTTTTTTAAATCTAATTCTACCATAACGTGACGTCCGAATGTATTCATTCATATGCCATGTCATTAATTCTAACTTATAAATTTGACAACAGATGACGTTGTACGTGTGATGTCATTTTTGTATCGCGGTGTTAAGATTCTCCTTGAAAGAACAACCTTCGCACATGTCTGCCAGTATGACTTTTGAAGCAGTCTTTAAAGTTCTGTCTTCAAAAAGGTGTTGGTTTATTAGGGTCCGGACCCGTGCTCCACCTTGGTTCTACACCTGGGTGAAGCACGGGGACTTGCTATGCTAGGTCCCGTGCTCAAACTGATGACTTTATTGTACAGTGAATCAGTAAATTGTTTTCCCTAATGATTAAAAGGGTCCAAAACAATTATGTAAAAGGAGTGAAACAGTTTATATAATTATCTAAGTATACTTCTATATAATATTATAAAGAGGTAAAGTTTGTGTGTTTTTGTGATTGCGTGTTTGTGACGTTGTAGATCTCTGGATCTAATGAACCAATTTTAAAAATTCTTTCTGTGATGAATAGTCCATTTATCGGGGAGTGTCATCGGCTATATAGTATCACGCTATGACAAAACGGAGTGGAGCAGTAATGAAATATGTTTAAAAAACGGACGACTTTTTTCGCCGCCCAACGAAGTGGGCACGGGTCAGCAGCTAGTCAAATAATAAAAAAAGAAATCAAATGTTATAAAAAAACAACAGTTGTATTTATTTCACCTTCTTTATGTAAAAAATATTTTAAACTATTTATATTATTGCCCTTACGTCAATAGCAATAAATCAGTTGCGATAATAAAACGATTGATTTATTTTATCGCGAAATGTTACTTAGGTTCACATTTTGTTGAATATTTTGTAATATTTAGCATTTAAGTATAAATGAAAAATGTTATTACGAAAAGGAATATTTTTTATAACACTGATGGTTATTTTCATTGCTGTAAAAGTTTCAGGAGATGATGGTAAGTGAACACTAATTTATTTAATTAATCTAATTTATTCTTTTTTGTTTATTTCTAAAAATCAACATCTCCAAAAGGCTCTTTCAATTTAGCCGTCTTGTGCCGTACGGCTGCCGTAAGTTTTTTGAACGGCAAAAGCTGCCGTGCGTTTTTCGGACGGCAAAAGCAACCATTGAATAAATAATAATCATAAAGAGTAATCATTTAGGTATTATTAATTTTTTTATGGCTTTATTCTTTCCTGCGCTGCGGAACCCTAAATATTTTTCGAAATCTTAAGTAGCCTTAGTTACGCGCCGTAAATTTTACAATCCAATAGTCAAAGTTCCACCCAAATCGGACAGAAATTAGCCCGAACAAATAGACAGACAGACAAAAATTGTGATTGTGATTTTCGGCATACATTGTGCAATTAGTAAAAAAGCATGAATTTCGCATTACAAACAGACACAATATTATTTATAACTATAGATCGTGTGGATTTTGTATTGCAGACAATAATGACAACTATCGATGGCGTAATGTTAAATATTTTTGACTGCCATGCTGAGGATCAGGTCCTGGGTCTTCGCTCAAATCTATGTGCACAAAGATGGCTTTTTATAAGCTTTTTTAGCATTGCCCTTTACGTTTGTTTGTTTAATTTTAATTCTCAATTTTAAAGCAAAAATCTTTATCCGATTGAGCTGAAATTTTACAAACAATGTTTAGTTTGGATGACAATACACAAGCTTTGAAGTCATACTAAATCTTTTTTTTTCGAAAGATTCTTTCTTGTGCATGTTTGAATATAGGTATCAAATGAAAGTGCTTGTCTAGAGAAATTAGAAAAATGTTTTGGCATCACTATTAATCCAACATGGCGGGACATTCGAGATAAGGTAATAGTCACGTTTCCTGTACTTTTGCAATATAGGTATCAAATAAAAAGGCTTGATGATAAAAAAAATATTTAAGATTTAGTCTAGTTTTTTTAAAAAAACCCAATGAAGTATAACATTGTCGGAACTTTGTTTTGCAGAAGAACATCACGATCACGACTCTGGTAAGTAAATACTCAGTGATGCTCTTGACTGTACTATCCTGAATCACGACGAATAGATCGCGTAATGAAATAGACTCGCAGTCAAATAAAACGGGTCAGCGATAAACTGCTATTTATATCGTGCAAGTTAGAAAATTTAGGTGCATGAAAGTAACTGCCTAAAAGGAATAGCCTATGGAATTTGATTTAATAGTATGGAGTAAATTGTATTAATATAAACAAAGATGTGTTAGAATATAAATGAATATTTTAAATGTAATAACACTATTGCATTAAGGTAAAACTAATAGGTAGCTATATGTGTGTTTTAATGAATAAGTAAAAAAACGTTATAAGGGATGATTTTAGTTTCATATTATATAAAATTCTTACAATAGGAGTTGGAATACGAAACCTCGCATAAGAAACCTAATAAGTATACAGCATGACAAATTGTATGGCAGCTATATGGGTTAAACAAAAGAGTGTATTTTTGACTGCCTTACTGAGAGTTATGCGCATGAACATGACTTTTTTATTTAGTCTGAGTGTTATAAAAACATAATGAGTTTTAATACTGTGTGGACATCGTGTTGCAGAAGAACATCACGAACACCTTTCTCACTCAGTTGGTAAGTAAAAACTAACTGCTGCTTGTGACTGTATTTTCCTGGATCACGACGTTCAGATGGCGTAATCTGTACATCTTCTATCCTATACCATATAAATAAAAGTTAAGTGTCTGTTTGTAATATGAAAACCACGGTTTAGACTAATAACATAATATTGATTTAAACGACGGCGAACATACCAATGCTAAAAATGACATTTAACATGCTTTTCCCTGTCTGTCTGTTTGTTTTGGATAATTTCCATAGAGCGGCTGGGCTGATTTTGATAACATTTTTTTTGTAGAATAGCAATTTTTGGTTTCCGCAGAATAAAATATACTTATAAAATTGTAAATATTATATAATTATGTTTTATTGGCAGGACTTTTACCACCAGATAGTTGATGTTGTAATGCTGTGGGTCAGGTCTTTGATTTGCACTAGACAATTTATTTGCGAGAACATGACTTTTTTATTTGATCTAGGTTTTTGTAAGAATACCATGTAGTATAATATTGTATGGACTTTGTGTTGCAGAAGAAGTTCACTACTCCTCTGGTAAGTAAATACTAACTGTTGCTAGTGACTGTACTTTCTTGGATCTCGATGACCAGATTAATGTCATAATGATTATTATTGTAAACTTTTTAAGGGTTATAATAATTATATAAATTGTTAATGACATACTCGTAGCACGTTAAATTGCAATTATCATAATAATGAATATAATTATTTGAAATAGTTAATTATATTTGAGAAGCTTGCTAAAACAAGCTGTGGGTTGTAAATAAGAGGATCCTTATGAAGATAAATGATGTTGGAGGAGGTTTATTCCTATGATCCATTCGTCCATGCCTACTCCTTTATTGACTCTACTGTGTTTTATGAGTGCCAGTGTATCAAAGTTGATAAATAGACAAGTAGGTAAGACCTGATAAAAAGAAAAAAAATCACAAACATACAAATCCAAACCTTATAATTATTGGTTATACAATTATTTTAATGTATTTTATACTAATACTCTTTTACTGTATTTTATTTTTATACATTTTTTTTATAGGGCTTCAGAAAAACCTTTTGTATTCAAATTCAAAATTATATAAGCATTTCCATCATGTCATTAAACTACAGTTACTATGTATTTTTCTCTATTCTAGCGAAGCCCAAGAGTGAGTTAGTTTATATTTGCTACTAAATTATAAGTATCTTATTCATTGGTCTTTCATAATCATTGGTTATACAACAAATGCTATTGTAGTTGCGATATAAAAAAATAAATATTTTAATTTACAGAAGCAAAAAAGGATAAAGGTATTAATTTGTACTCATTAAACTTATGTTTGATCGATGCCTTGGTGTAAATCACAAAAGTTTCGATTTTTCATTGTTTTCATTCATTGTTTAGATTTATCAAAAGCTTGTGATTGTGCTGATCACGAGACTTTGTTATTAAAATTAGGTCATTAAAGTTTGCTTACGTCTTATCTTACTGGCAGAGAACAAAAAGGTTTTGTATAGGTATCCATATTTTTACAAACATTACAAAATTTGTACACAAATAAATACAAACATAATAAAATTTTACATATTTAAATATGTAACATTTTTAAATTTAAACCTAAAAAGAAAATGATTTTTTTATTTTTTTTATCTATATTTATTTATGGAGGGTTTTAATCAAAATGATTATGTCACCCTCGAAGAGAAACTTAACAATTTTTACAAACTTAACTTAAATAACAAACTTAACATTCTATAATTAAGTAAATACATAAAAATATTTTAAATTAAACAATTATGTTCTGCGCTTAAGGGCAACTCTGACAACCTTCAACAACACTTGGGCCTCCGCTAAAAAGAAAACGATGATTTTACTTTAGAGCTCTAAAAAAGCTGAGTTTCTTGCTGGATTCTTCTCAGGTCGAGGCTGCGCGTTCCGAGCCGGTGACAATTACTAAACTAACTTAGACTATAATATTTATTTTTCTTTGTTTGGACGTTTTGTAAGTGACCTTTTGGCATACGCAGAAAAAACATTTTTGACTTTGACTTGACCGAGATATTTTAATTAAGTTTGTTAATTGACTGTGTATTGTTTTTTTATTTTAGCTGAAACTACAAGTGAGTTAGTTTATATTTGCAACTAAAATATAAATATCCAAATCACAGTCATTATTTCTCCAATGACTTCTATTCTAATTTTAATATTATCTAACAGTGTTTTAATTGGCAGTCTTTAACCCTTTATAGTTGAGTTATATTATATCTATTATTATTGAGTCCACGAATGCGTTTTGCAATATCAGTAAAACTTTTAATACTTCTTTAACTGACTGTGTATTGTTTTCTGTTTCAGCTGAAACTACAAGTGAGTTAGTTTAATATTTGCAACTAAATTATTACTAATTTTTTTTATTGACTGTCGGTAAATCTTTTATTTTTTGCGTAAATTACAGTAAAACTTTTAACATTTATTTAATGTACTGTGAATTATTGTTTATTATTTCAGCTGATACTACTACAAGTGAGTTAGTTTTGTATTTGCAACCAAATTATAAATATCCAAAATACAGTCATTATTTTACCGATTAATTTTATTTTATTTAAATACTAACAACTATATTGTTATCCATTTTTTGTTGGCCGACGGCATTTTTTATCTTTAAATATTATTATAATTGAGTGCATGATATCTGTGGCACGGATGCATTGGCTTTAATAGCAGTAAAACTTTTGATACTTCTTTAATTGACCGTGTATTGTTTTTTATTCCAGCTGAAACTAAAAAAAAAAGTGAGTTAATTTATATTTGCAATTTAATTTTAAGTATCCAAAACAAAGCCATTCTATTCTAATTTAAATAATATTGTCAATTTGCTTGTCGAAAACGTAAATGGGAGCTAAACTTTTAATTGACTGTGTGCTATTTTTTATATCAGCTTTTATAATAATATATTTTATATTTATTGGTTTTCCAACAAATTCTACTCAAATGAATTACTGTTAGAAATATATTATGAATTTTATAAATGGAGTGTACTAATGCATGGTCTTAATAGTAGATTACAGAATAGTAGGTTATCCCTTTAAACTTTGTTATTAACTATCTTTTTGTTTTTTTTAATATCAGCTAAAACCACAAGTGAGTTAGTTTATATTTGCAACTTAATTATAAGTATCCAAATCAAAGTCATTATTTCTCCAATAACTTCTGTACTAGTTTAAATATGATAAAACATATTTTGCATATTTTATTGCTTGTTGTTAAGTCTTTAAGACACTCAAATAGAGTGTACAAATGCTTAATAAGGGCTTAATAGTAGCTAGACTTTTATTACTGTGTATTGTTGTTTATTTCAGCTGACGACACCACAAGTGAGTTAGTTTACATTTGCAATATCCTAAACAAAGTCGTTGTTCATCCATAAAGCGAAGTGACCATAAGAAGATAATTCTAATGTTAGATAAGTTATGTTTAATAATATAATAACACATTAAACATGTGTTCAATTTAATTTGGTCGGGTATCACGGCTAAGGGTAGGTACAGCTGTTAATACTTTTCTTCCACTCTACCCACAAGGGTAAAGCTCAAGGGTACACAGGAAAACAAGCGAAACTTATATTCTACAAATATTATCATACATAATTATTATAGTATTTTTGAATGTATTGCATTTTTTGATTAGTAGTCCTTAAGTCTTAGAGAAATTATTTAAATTGAGTGCACAAAATGCATATGGTTTTAAAAATAACTAAACTTGTAACACTTTGTTAATTTGACTGTAAATTGTTTTTTATATCAGCTGATTCAACAAGTAAGTTGGTTTATGCTTGTATTTATTGTCGTCAGTCATTAAATCTTTACGATACTAAAATACACTACACAATTGCATATTGATTCAGAGGACACTGCAAGTGAGTTTATGTTCGGAACTAAATTATAAGTATCCAAAATATAAGTGCAGCAATAATGTATTTAGTTACGTGGCTTTCGATCTTTTTACATCAATCTGAAACGCCATTAAAGTTTCATTAAAGTTTCGTGTAGGTATAGCTTATATATGTCGCAGGGAAATGAGGAAACCAGGGATTTCACGAAATCACTAGGGATATCACGAAATCCCGGTAAATGACGAAAATGCCTTGCACTTCGGCGGCCGCTGCCGCGGCACGCTCGCTACGCTTGCTCGCCTCGTGCATTGTGGTCACAGTTCTATCCTAACCTAACCTACAGAAGTTGGAATCCTTGTATTTTTTTATCTACAAACAAAAATATGAGCATTTATTTTCTAGTACAAACGGGATTTCGTCATATCCCTAGGGATTTCGTGAAATCCCTGATTTCCTCATTTCCCTGCGACATATACACAAAACTTTCAATGTTGCTATTGAAATGTATTTACTCACAATTATGATAAATATTAGTGTATAAACCTATCCAAGAGATTCATTCATCTCAGCCAATTGACATCCACTGCTGGACATAGGCCTCCTCTAAATATTGCCACCTTGTCCTATTCCTCCTAGTCCAAGAGATAACTATGGGTTATTTGGTGGTCTACTACCCCTAAAGGTAAAACTGCATCAAAATCGTTACATTGTAAAAAAGTAAACATTGATAATGAATTACTGTATTTTATTATTTAGCCGAAGAAAATCGAAAGCTCGAAAGTAAGTTTACCTATTTTATTTGATATTTTTTTATAAGTAGATATGGATTGCGTGGATGAAAAAAAAAACTGCAAAGTGATAGATAAAAATAGTTCCTTAAAGTAAAGAGTATGAGTAGAACTTAAATTATGTAATAAATGTCCGTTGCTATTTATTTATTTGGGAAACAAACAATCGTACAATACATGGTAACAAAAATTCAGTAAACAGATTATATGACAATTGTACAATTCACAACGTCTCCATAGGTTACGAACTGCTTGCTTATTGCTATGCTTATTTCGCACAGCATTCAGTTTGTTTTCCAGATTATTAAGCAAACACTTAAAGTAATAGATTAAACAAATAATTAAAGACTGTATTCAACAAACGTAAAATATTAATCAGTAAAAAAAAATATTCCTTACACATTCACACAACGCCATTCATCAGTAAACAGTGAATAGTCCAGTGAATGAATTTCCTTTAGTTTAACTTTTATTAAACTAACAGTTTATGTAAATTGTGTTGTATCAATGGGATCAATTTTTGCTTCACAACTCAATGCCTCTATTTTGGTATCTATCAGTATCATAACCTTAAATCGAAATAGTTGACTCCACTTTAATTTAATTTTTTTTACTACTGCGCACTAGGGTCGATCCCTGTTTCACAGAGACTTAGCTCATATGAAATTCACAAACACAAAGAACATCTTAACTCAAGAGCATAGTTTGTGGATTAGACAAATACTATCTTGCGTGGCTTATGCAGCTTTGTTACCGAGGCAGATAATTAAATTGCATAATAATATTAACTTAAATTAATAATTTATGACGTGTCGTGTTACAGCTACTACTGGTAAGTTTACTAATCTTCTTCTTCCAACCAGGCTTTAAGGGCGCAGTGCTATGCCGAATTCCTACGGAGCTTAGTGGTGACACATTTATAGACAGTGGCCTTGTTATAACATGTAATAATTATAAAAAGGCTTTGTTATGGGCTTGTCGTGTATGTCAACTCGGCCGGCTTGAATTTGTTGCAAATGTCTGCGAAGATGTCAGTTTTGAAACTAAATTACGGGAGCGTAAAGCTAGAAAAGCGAAATGCGTAAATCCACAAATAAAATTGACGACCTCTGTGGCGTACCTAGTGGTTATTTAACATGACTGCTACGCAGAGGTCTCGGGTTCGATTCCCGCTCAATGCAAATCTTTGTGTGCATGAACATGATTGTTTGCATTGGTCTGGGTGTTTTCTATGTATAATAATATGTATGTATTTACAAATAAAACAGTATTTAAGTATGTTTATCCGTTGTCTAGTACCCATAGTACAAGCTCTGCTTAGTTTGGGACTAGATGGTGTTGCACCACATTAAAAAAAAATCATATCATTGTTAAATGCTTGCGATGCTTTTTTTTATCGAACTAACGTCAAGTTTCTAATTTCAGAAAAGGTTAATCACAGAGGTGAGTTATTTAAAATATACATACATACACAGAGATTATGGAACGCTATGAAATTAGAAACATGTTTTACCCTCATACATACATCGTCATAAAGGCACGGCAATAGTTACCGATTTTAGAGGTTCACATAACACCTTATTGCTAAAGTAAAGAATGGATTATAACTTACTCATAAACGCCTCTTAAATTTTAGTTAATTCATTAATTTAAATACATACGATTTTACTTCGAAGAATCTCACTAAACAGTAATTAAATTTAAGAGATGTTTATGAGTAAGGGGAAAGTTTGTAAGGAAGGTTCTGGTAATAGTGACCGCGTATAAGAAGACGTAGGATGAAGAGACACGGTGGACCGACGACCTAGTCAAAACGGCGAGACACCTACGGATAAGAGAGGTACAGGACAGAACCGCGTAAGGTGGACATCCATACTAATATTATATTATAAATGGGAAAGTATGTATGCCTGTCTTTCTTTCACGGCAAAACGGAGCGACAAATTGACGTGATTTTTAAAGTGGAGATAGTTGAAGGGATGGAGAGTAACATAGGCTTCTTTTTGGTATCCCGAATTTAACGCGAGCGAAACCGCGGGCAATACTTAGTACATAATATATACATATTGGCTGACGACGTGATGGTGATAATAAGTAGAAGAGTAGATATAAAGTTACAATACCCTGAATTCATTCTAAGCGGTCGTTCTCACTGTTTCTGATACTATACATTGTTTTACTGGTAATTATTAATGTATTACGCACGTGTTATTATGTTACAGCCTATAAAACAACCCGTAAGTTTCTCAATGTATTTATTACAAATAGTAGATTAGTACTTAGATTTATTTCGATAAATAATAAGCTTTCAAAGTAATTAAAAATTGTATTTAACACATTTTGTTCACATTACAGTGGCGCCTCCTGATGAGGGTGAGATGTTTTAATAGTTAATTAATATATTGTGTTATAATTAACAGTATACAAAGTGGGTATCAATTGGTAAAAAAAATTACGTCAATAAAATTCAACACGACCAGCAGCTACGAATTGGTGACTTTTAAAATGTTTAAATTTAGAACATAATAAAATTTCTGATTTTAGTTGGGGATACATTTAGTCCATTTATAAAAGCATTTTGTCTTTGTCTCAGAAGCATTTTGGATATAAAACCTTTGTCTAAATAAACTAAGTTCACTATTATAAAAATAAAACTAATTTACAGACACGATGAAATCAACCGATAAAGTAAGCCGTTGCAAGTTTCAACCAAAAAAACTGAAATGTGGAAAGAAATCAATAAGGAAAAGGTTTAATTAGACTTTAACATATTTTTTCTTTTTATACCACGTTTGTGTGACAAACACCCACAAACGGGTATTTAGTCTGAACGGCCCAAAGTGAATGGCCCACGGGCCTTTCGAACGTAATCAAAAATCGTCTACGTTCCAATGGACCGGTGATAAAATTTTGTAAATAA
Source organism: Schrankia costaestrigalis (assembly GCA_905475405.1). Classification (NCBI taxonomy): domain Eukaryota; kingdom Metazoa; phylum Arthropoda; class Insecta; order Lepidoptera; family Erebidae; genus Schrankia; species Schrankia costaestrigalis. The sequence goes on along the minus strand of FR997825.1, from coordinate 17,190,898 downwards.
ATTCAGTGTCATAAAATATGTCATGTACATTCGGGTTCAAACAATCATCTACAGGTACTATAGAATGTTTACAAAAGATTTATGGCTAATAAATAATTCAGTCTTATTTTGAAAAAAAAAAAGTATAATAATTAATAATCAAACAATAACAACATGTAAAAAAATAGCCTTAATTTAAATAAAAAGTAAAAATAGAAGTTATGAACTTTTATACTATAAAAAATCTTACAATACCTACAAATCAGTCATATTTTAATCAAATAAATTAACATCCTTGATGTTAATGAATGCTGTGTGCGACTGTCCCTTTGGATACATTTTTAAGTTTTTTCATCATCGGTCCATTGGAACGTAGATGTTTTTTGTTAACGGTCGAATGGCCCGCGGGCCATTTTCTTTGGGCCGTTCAGACTAAATACCCGACAAAGGGTAAACAGGCATTCGGTATGCCCGTTTGCTTTGGCCGCTTGTCTCTTTACAAAAGTCGATGTGCAATATTTAGGGCCGGGTACTGTACCTAATGGTAAGTGATTACCGTTGTTTATGGACGCCTACAAATAGAAGAATTACTCGGGCTTTGCCGACTCTTACTACTTTTTGTTCACGCTATTAACGCTGTTTCAGCTTAATGTTTCAGAATTGGCTAATTAAAATTATATTTTATTTTAGTATTATCTTTATAAGGGCTCTTTCAATGTAGCTTTTCCGTGCCGTACGGCTCCCGCTCGATACTATAAATACTGCTGCACGAAACGGCAGCCGTACGGCTACCGTACGGCAAGGTTTGTATGAAAACAAATGAACGTTGCTTTTGCCGTCTAAAAAACGTACGGCAGCCGTAGGGCACATAGCGGCTAAATTGAAAGAGTACTTAGTTAAATAAATTATATTAGCTAAGTACCACCCATACCTATACCGTTTAAGTGTTTGTAGTTCTATTATAATTTTTATCTGTAAACTTATTTTAATTAAACCAAATAAAGATTTTTATTTAATTTTGCTTGTTGCAGTTATACATATGATTTACAATTAAGGGACTGCGTCGAAAGTAAGATGGGGTATTGTAAATATGACTACAATAATTTTCTAACCAGAAAGCTATGTAAAAAGTCATGTGTGAGTGAGTACCTTTTTTCCTGCTCAGTGTTGAGTCTTTATTTTCTTTTTAAACAATAAAATTGCTTGAATTATTATATAATTTTGGAAATATATGACATTGTCAACATCTGACAAAAGATAATTGTAAAGTAGGTACAGTAAGCGCTAACTAAAACGGCCGGCCTAAAGTTAACTACAAGAAAAGTTCTCGCATGTCACGCATGTAATCGATGGTATCGACAATACACTTTGGTGCATTGTCGATATAGAATACTGTCGTTTTAGTGTACTGTCGATGTAGCGTAACATCGATTTGGGTTACTGTTGATGTAGCGTATCGTCGATTTAGGCTAATGTCGATACATAAGCCCGTCGATGTAACGTTTGCGATTCAGCGACTATCGATGTAGTGACTGTCGGTATAATGTACTAGACCCCACATAAACCACTCGTTCTTTACGCCATTGAGCTTGAAAAATGACATCTGCGCAGTTATTTGCAACAACTTCAAGCCGGCTGAGTTTCTTGGCGCTTACTGTTTACGATTACTTCCTGTACCTACCAGTTTTTCGTTTAATTATTTTCAAACGAAACAATTTTCAGATATAGCACACCAGCCACAGTGGAATAATGTAACGAGGGATGTTTATTGTAATTTTCAAGCAGAAACCGGTACTTGTTATGAATACCAACCATCGTAAGTTATTCTTGTTAAAAGACAACATGCTTTCCTTTAGCGATAAATTTCAATCAATAGTATTAATATTATTAATGTTTGGGGTTTGAATCGGTAGAGTCGAAACCAGCGCATGGTAATCATAATCCAATATAGTAGATACTATCATCATCGTATAAGCCAATGGGCGTTCACTGCTGCTGGACATAGGCCTCCACCAAGTGCGATGACTCCTCATCCGTCGGTTTACCGCCGTCCTAACTAGGCCGTCGGTCCACCGTGTAAGGGGTCTCCCCACCCTCTGTTTTCTGGTACGCGGTAGCCATTCCAGAACCTTTCTGCCCCAACGGCTGTCGGTTCTCCGCACTATTTGCCCTGCCCACTGCCATTTTAACCGGGCAATTTTAAGGGCTATGTCTAGTCTTGGTACTAAAAACTAGTAAAATAAAAAAAAACTATTTGTATATATAACTATTTTTAATTTCAGATTTTATTATGACGTTAACAGAGCCTATTGTGCTAGTTTCGCATACACCGGTTGTGATGGTAACTCGAACAGGTTCTCAACAAGGGTAGCCTGCCAGGATACATGTGGCGTCAAAAATTATTTTCTATCAGCCGATGATAACTCGTGATGTTTACAATGGAGAAGTATTGATTACCAAAATATTTTGTAGATTTTCTGGCTCAATAAATTATGTCTAAAGTTTTATTCGTTTTTGTATTATTACCATTATAATGATATCGCATTATAGATATCCAATGAATTTTACACTACATTTCAAAACATTTTTTTGTTTATAGTATATACCGATTGAGTCTGGGATTCAAAGATTCTAGAATAGCGACCACATTCCGAAATGAAATCTTGTAAAAGTTGGGGATAACCGAAATAAGAACAATATTTTGTGTGCTATTATTAGAGCCTTCGTTGTTAGATCTCTAATTCTGTACATTCCATATTTATTTGAAATTTTAAAATGAGGGCAGTACACAATAACTTGATTGAATTTCGATTAAAAAAAAAACACAACTCCCGCACTAGGGATCATGCCCTGTGTCGCGGGGACCTTTTACAAACATCAATTAACGGACACAAAGAACACCCAGACCAGGACAATAATTTGTGGATCTCACAAATTTTTGTCCTGCGTGAGGATCGAACCCACAACCTCTTGCACGGCAGCCGTTTGCGCTACCGTCGCGCCACCGAGGTCGTCAATTTGCTTAGACAGGGTCTGGCATGATCCTAAAGATCTTTAAATTTCTTTGTTATGGTTTTTATTGCGACAAATCAATTTGGTTGGTTCAGTTAAAATTGTTTAGCCACATGGTCTGTTTGGGGCAGCATAGATTCGAGATTAGACCTGCTGGTGTATAATTAATGTATTCATTTAAATATGTAATATCTGGTTTTGATATACCTAAGTGCAACTCAATGAAGACTTATTTGGTTAAAATCCCCAATGGCATGATTAGCATTATGGTGATGTTTGTCAAAATTTGTCGCAATAGATGCAATTAATATTAAATAAATCTTACTCTATACACTAGAAATGAGATACTGTATGTTATTATTTAGACTGCTATTTAAAAATAATGCTCAAAGTAAAGGTAAGTTACCAAAATGTATTTAAATAAATCCATACTAATATTATAAATGGGAAAGTGTGTCTGTCTGTTTGTCTTTCTTTCACGAAAAACGGAGCAACAAATTGACGTGATCTTTTAAGTGGAGATAGTTGAAGAGATGGAGAGTAACATAGGCTACTTTTTTATCTTCTGTGTTCAGGAAAGGGGAACAGTGCTACCCCGAATTTAAAGCGAGCGAAGCCGGGGGCAAAAGCTAGTAAGTATATCATAAAAATAGACTATTTAAAATACCAATAACTTATAATATTGCATTTTTTTATTGCAACAATTGTTATTGGTTTACACAAACTTGCGATTTTACATTTTTATAGTTATAAAGATACGCTTTAAATATGAATTTTCGTGAGTTTTCTCATTGTTTTTTTATTATACTTGTGTTAATATCCATATTACAAGTCATAAATACTCAAAATGGAGACCAAGATACCGAGAATACTTCAGATAACCCTGCAGATAGTAATAAAAATGTAAAAGATACAGAAACAGTAAAACCTGACAATACGACAGGAGAACTTTCTGTTACTGAAACTGTTCAAGCGACCACAAGAAATGTGTTTCTCGGTAGGTGATAATATTCCACAAACATTCACCGCGTACCGGTAAGCGCGACCTGGTTAGGACGGCGGGAAACCGATGGATAAGGGAGGCACAGGACCGCACAAGGTGACAATATTTGTTGGGTGGTATGATGTTCATGATGATTTACACAATGACACCCAATCACAAACTAACCAGAGCTTGTACTACAGGCACTAGACAACTGATGAACACATATACTTTTTTTTACAAATACATACCTATTATACTTAGAAAGCACCAATGCATGCAAAGAAATATTCATGTTCTTGCACACAAAGATTTGTATTAAATGTGTGTATGTTATTCTTTGAAGTAAAAACTACGGAATGGATCAATACATCACAGTAATACAAAGAAAATTAAAAAGAAAAATCAATATTTATTTTTGCTACTACAAATCTTGAGCAGACAAAACTACGGGCTCCAGCTAAAATAATATCGTGATACTCAATACTCAATATCTTTATTGCACTCCATATGTTACAAATAGGTGTTATGTTTAATATCACAGATACAACATGGACCCTATTGGGTATGGCACTTTAGAAGAGAGGAGGATGCTAGATTTTAATAATATTATTATATCAAATTAGCAAACTTAGTTGTAAATATGTAATTATTATATAAAAATTTGTGTAATGTTTATTTCAATAAGTGGATATTGTCTTTATATTCTAGGTATTCTTTAATACTATAATAAGTTATGTTTATTAGTATTTGTTTTAATTGACAAGTTTTTAATATTAATTTTCAGATCAACTTTCACATTTAGGGTATGACATTTTATGTAAGATGCAACCAAACTCATACGACTGTTCATCATGGAGTAACAAAACGAGCTTACCCAGGTACGATTGGGATTTTTACAATAATAGCAACTGAGTTCTATTGAAGGGCCCTCCGTTCTACGGGTTTGATACTGAATCTCAACAATCATAATATCTACAATTAAAACATCAACACCGTAAGACCAACGGTTCAAAATCTCAACACTTCAAAATCTCAACAGCTTAGTAGGTCAATAGTTTACAAGATCAAACTTTTAAATCTCAACATGGAAAGATTTTAGTTGCTGCTTATTGAAAGTAATCATCATAACAGCCCACTGCAGGGACGGGCCTCCTTCGGTGACGGAGGGATACTTGGCCTACTAATACCACGATAGTCAGACGGATTGGTATAGGGTTTAATTTTCAAGGAATTAATTTGAAAGTAATACAGATCATCATTTCAGCCAACAGACATCCACTGTTAAACGTAGGCCTCCTCCAAAAATTGCCACTTTGCGCGGTCCTGTGCCTCCCTCATCTATCGGCTTCCTGCCGTCCTAACTAGGTCGTCGGTCCATTGTGTGAGAGGTCTCCCCATCATGCGTCGCCACCCGGTATGCGGTCTCCATTGCAGAACCTTTCTGCCCCAACGGCTGTCGGTTCTCCGCGCTATGTGCCCTGCCCACCACCACTTTAACCGGGCAATTCTAAGTGCAAAATCGGTCACTTCGGTTCTCCTGCGGATCTTCTCATTTCTGATTCGATCACGCAGGAAAACTCCCAATATAGCTCTCTAGCACACAGCGCGGAGAACCGACAGCTGTTGGGCCAGAAAGGTTCGCAAAGGCGATCGCATACCGGGTAGCGACGCATGGTGGAGAGACCTCTCACACAATGGACCGACGACCTACTTAGGACGGCAGGAAGCCGATAGATGAGGGAGGCACAGGACCGCGCAAAGTTGCAATTTTTGGAGGAGGCCTACGTTTAACAGTGGATGTCTGTTGGCTGAAATGATGATCTGTATTACTTTCAAATTAATTCCTAAATTAAACCCTATACCAATCCGTCTGGCCAGCGTGGTATTAGTAGGCCAAGTATCCCTCCGTCACGGGAGGAGGCCCGTCCCTGCAGTGGGGTGTTATGATGATTACTTTCAATAAGCAACAACTAAAATTTTTCCATGTTGAGATTTAAAAGTTTGATCTTGTAAACTATTGACCTACTAAGCTGTTGAGATTTTGAACCGTTGGTCTTATGGTGTTGATGTTTTAATTGTAGTTATTATGATTGTTGAGATTAAGTATCAAACCCCCGTTCTACTACAGCCCGTGTAAATTAGTTACGGCCAGCACTGGCCAACTACATGTCATGAAAAAAGAAAATGTTCTATTTTCAAATTTCATCTTATCTACCTTCAGTTGTTATTTAAAAAATACGCCTAAAAAGTTTGAAAAATCACGGAATGCTAAACCAGCAACTTTTGTCTGCGTTGTGGGATGTAGAGTTTCATAAAATTTGGATAGGAGTCATGGCATTGCCTTTTTTGTGTGTATTTTTAGAGATGTAACTACAGAAACTTTTTTGATCCAGGTTGACATTGTTTTACTGCACAGGAATTTTTGCGTCGAAAAAGTTTTTTTTAGTTAATATAAAATAAAAAACCCTAGGCTACTTTTACTAATTATTTTTTTAAATGTACAATGGCAAAAAATTAATATTAAAAAGATTGTTTGCTTTAAAGTCCTGTTGATAATTAGACGTTTTGCTACATGGGCTATATACTAATTAGACTTAATAATATTGCTAACTAGACTTTATGCCTTGTCTGACATTTTGCTCATTGGACTATCTGATTAAGAGGGGTACTTTCTTACTTTACCGCATTTCAATATTATAATGCTATTAATTTATTTTTAGGTATTACTACGATCTACAACTTAAGACGTGTAAATCATTTGATTATTATGAATGTCCAGGAAGTTTAAATAATTTTCTTACCTTATTTGAATGCAATAGAAAATGTTACTGTAAGTAAAAAGTGTGTCATCTTTTATACTTTATAACTTAAAAAGGTCGGAGTGGAAAAACTCTAGAAAGATAAAAAAAAAATGATTAGAAATAGAATACTGTAACTATGTCATGGCTCAACTTATCTCACCTAAAACTATAATTGCCTTTAAAAAGGTCTCTGAATCGGACTGGATGCAGAAGGCAGCAGGCATGTGGTCTGTATGTAGTGCGTGTTTGGTTAGGCCTAGATCCACAAGTAGACTGCGATAGGCTAGCTGATTAATTGATTCATTACGAAGAGGTCTTGTTCTAATAGCGCACTAACTTGTCCATACTAATATTATAAATGGGAAACTAATATTATAAGTGTCTGTTTTTCTTTCACGGCAAAACGGAGCGACAAATTGACGTGTTTTTTTAAGTGAAGATAGCTGAAGGGATGGAGAGTAACATACTTTTTATCCCTTTCTAACCCCCTACTTACCAAAAATGGGAAAGACGCGAGCGAAGCCGCGGGCAAAAGCTAGTTAACTAATAAATATTAAATTGCTTCTGAATACTAAAATGACACAAACATTTAACATTGCCTTTCAGATATAGGCCCCAAGCCTGTTGAAATTACAAATTATGTATCCTGTTTTCTGCAACCTGAGTTTGGAGATTGTCACGAGTATCACCCAAAGTAAGCTTCATTTTCAATGCTTTATTCATAAGGTCTTTTTCGTATATAATAAGAAAGCTATATAAACTATTCTACCTAGTGTTCTTTAAAATGTATTTTAAGTGAGCGCAATTTAATTTTATTTATTTTATTCAATTTACTTATTTGGTTTATGTAATGTTATTGTTTCCTGTTTATTGTTTTTTTTGTTTATCTTTCTGTATTCGTGGCAGTGCTCTATTGTTATACTCTCTAACCTAGTTCTAAAAGTGATGGCTTGTAATTGGCTGCCAGTTTCACATACTAAATTTTATATCGTTTGTATTAGCTGTAAGTCATCCATAATGTAATAAATCTATACTTATAATAAAACTGTAGAGAGATCAATTCTGTACATTGAATATATGTTAAAAATTAATATTGGAGGATGAATGGTGATCGATACTAATGCCAAAAATGCAATCAATAAATTTTTTGTCTGTCTGTCTGTCTGTCTGTCTGTCTGACTGTCTGTATGTGCACGCATGGGTCAAAAACTACTGAAGGGATTTTAACCAAACTTGGTACGATTGTAGTCCATACTCCTGGGCAGGTTATAGGCTGTATAACATAACGCTAAGACAAATAGGAGCTGAGCAGTGACGAAAAATTTGAAGTGAGTCGGTTGAAAAAACGCGCGTTCGAGCTCTTATCATCGCATACGTTAATCATACGCCAAAAATATGTATTACAAAAATAATGGTCTTCAAAAGATGTACAAAAAAGTCCTGAATAGTATATATGTATCTTTTATATATTAGCCACAATAACGTGTTTAATCGTTAGGGTTTTCTTCACAGTGTATTAAATACATAAATATATTGTAATTTGCATAGACATATCATTTTCAAACTCCCATATTTCAAAAGTACACTTTAATACCTTATTCATAATTTTTTTTTATAGAAATCGGTTTATAAACACACAAGATATAGATGAAAGAAAATTTCCAAATGTCGCCGCGCCATTATGAGTACGGCTGTACGGTTGATTTTTGTTTAACGTCCGAAACGGCCAACCGGTGCATCTATATAATTTCATTCACATTGACTCTTAATGCGAACGGACGTGGTTCTTATTGACTCTTCTCGGAATAAGTGCGCTTTAGATATTAAAATAAATAGATATATGTAGTTTTTAGGTATTAAGTTTAAAGTAGGTAATCTATCTATCTATACTATAATAAAACAATCGGAATCGGATAAGTAATACTCGAGATATCGCTAGATCTCTTTATTAGAACAGTCCAATACAAATCAGGGGTAATGAAAAATGGATTTGGTTCAATGTTGAATGAATTTAAATTTCGTTTCTTTTGTTCACGAGATGGCGTTACCAGTAGTAATCATAAATTTTATTTTATTATTAAGTGCTATTAATAAGTTATTCCTTTTAAATGTTAATAAAATTAACCATGAATCGTATGTGTAATATCAATTATAAGTCTTCACACTAGCATTTAAATATATCAATTTAACGGACACAAAGAACACCCAGACTAAGGACAATAGTTTGTGTATCACAATTGTCCTCCATGGGAATCGAACCCGCGACCTCATGCACGCCAGCCATGTAATGCGACCGCCGCGCCACCGAGGCAGGTAATTCTGCCGCACCATAACGTGGCGTGCAAAATGTATTTATTCATAATTAATTAGCGATTATCCGTGTGGTGACGGAGCAAGAATACAATATGTCACCTCCCCATCTCATCCCATGGGTGGCGTAAAACTGACTAAGGGACTATCGGTGAATATTATCTTTACGAAATAAAAATGAAGGAAAACTTGAAATTAAACCCTGTACCAATCCGACTGGCCAACGTGGTATTAGTAGGCCAAGTATCCCTCCGTCACGGGAGGAGGCGCGTCCTTGCAGTGGGACATTAATGGGCTGTTATGATGAAATAAGCGATGTCATTTATTTTAACTTACCAATTTGACAACTGATGGCATTGTGCCTGTGACCTCATTTTCAGTATCGGTATTAAGATTTTCCTTGAAAGAATGACGTTCGCTCATGTCTTTCAGTATAAGTTTAGACACAGTCTTCATAGATCTGTCTTTGTAAAGGTCTGTTTTTGAAAAGGTTTTGGTTCGTTCGTTAATTTTACAATTCGTGTGTAGGTATATATGTTTGTTATAAGGTTTCAAAAACCATTTTTCAGTATTAAATCGAATTGCGAAGTAAGTAACATCCGCCACGCGAACGAAGTCGCGGGCACAGCAGCTAGTAAATAAATAAAATAGTATATATAATACTTACTCAAATTAAACTACTTAAATTATTTTAAGCAACAGTACGAGCCTTCAAATATGGACAACTAAAAAAATAAAAAACCACTTCAAAGTGTTTTAAGATTTCCTTATTATTTCTATACGAGTCGGACCTAGGGACCAATGGTATATTGAAGTTTAAATTAAAACTAAAATACAAAATACAAGATTGCGAAATCGCTGAAGCTTAGATTTTTTTCTTTTTCACGTAGTATACTCACTGTGACTAACATCTTGAAGACTCCTTAAGTCCTAGTTGCAACCATACAGTAAGCCCCAACTAACTCAGGCGGCTAGAAGTGGTTACAAATTAAAGGCTGCGCAGATGTCAGTTTTCGAACTAAATGGCGAGGAGCGTGGGGAGCGGGTGTTTTGTTTGTTCCTGTACATGCCAGAACTTCTATCATAACTAACTTCACTTTTAGATCTCACATGTATTAATTAACTTTAAATTCTGGTATTCTCCTTGTGGTGACGGAATAAGAATACAATATGTCACCACCCCAAACCGTCGTAAAAACCGACTAAAAGACTATCCGTGAATGTTATCTTTACGAAGTAAAAAGAAGGAAAACTTGAAATTAAACCCTATACCAATCCGTCTGGCCAGCGTGGTATTAGTAGGCCAAGTATCCCTCCGTCACGGGAGGAGGCCCGTTCCTGCAGTGGGGCATTAACTCTGTTATGTAGAATAAATATGTGATATTATAGTAAAAATATGATCGTTATTCACAGGTTCTATTATGATATATCAACACGGCAATGCAAAGGATTTTCTTACAGCGGCTGTGGAGGCAATGAAAATAACTATGCCAGCCGCTCAACCTGCGTTAGAATATGCGATGACATATTTAAAACTGTTTCGTCTAGTCTATTCTAATATAAAATGGCATTTTTAAGTAATATAATCTGATTATAATATTTTTGTGTTTCATTGTATTTTATATTGTAAGCTTTGAAAGTTTTAATGCGTTACGTCAAAATCACTTAGGGGAAAAGGGGGTAATGGGGGTCACTTAAGCAATAATCAATAAAAAACCAAAGTTAATTAAATAGGCTTCATTATTGTAACTGTTATACTTAATATAGTTATTAAACTATCACTTTTACATAGTTTTTTAAATTTTGGAATCATACTTTGGTAATAATTAAACTTAAAAAAAAAACAACTTTGACCGCCATTGTCCTAACACGCGGGTAATTGTGGTCATCATGTGTACAATTAGAATCAACCCATTCGAAGAAGAGTTGCTCATTAATCCAACCATTATCGGAACATCTGTATATAGCCCCTGTAGGACCATCGTTCTTCAGTTGGGGAGACATTCTTTTTGTTGGCAAATAAGTTTTCTGCATACTGATAGGCAATTTTTCTAATTTGTATTGCAGTACATCCATAAAAAAAAAATGGAAAGGAACTTTATCCGGTTTGCTAGGGTTTCTTCCACATCAGAAAGTCTTCCCAGACGTGGTTCAGAGAGATTTTGGTTCTTTAACTGCTATTGGAGACTTGAGAATGGTATGTTCAGCATCTTGCTATGAGAGTCACTGACTCCCATTAGCCGAAACTGACTGACTCTCATTGCCTGAATGAAGGTATGCAATTTAAAAAATTAAAATAAAATAATTGCTAAACAGTTCACTAAAAATGACTATATACGCGTATTTTGTAAGGCATAAGGATAGGTAAAAAAACTCTTAAGTATTGAAATAAAGGAAAATCACCAACTTACCTTCTTATTTTGATTACTTGCAAAATTACAACGTGGACGCGGGAAAACAAAATACGGCTTTCATGCGCAAGCGCTCCAGGCTGACGGAACAGGTGATCGGGCAGAAGCGGGGCGTAGTATGGCCGACTTTTAACGCGAACTTGCTCGCGCCGATTACATTTAGTTTTGGGCATAATGCACTGACCACAATTACCCGCTGACCCTCATTACCAAGTTTTCCCCTATTCAAAAAAAAATTATAACAAGTGAGTAACAAGTAATAATATTGTAAATTAATTAAAAGAAAGTAAACGATCAGTTCTGTAATAAGTTGCTTGGTGACTTAAATTCACCAATGCCAGACTACTAGATGCCAGTTAGAAGAGATCACTGTAGTTAGAAACACTACTAAAATTAAACGATATATTTCTTAAGACTTATAACTTAAGCCAAGCCTACATTACATTCTGACTAAGGGTCGTAGCACAATAACGTAATGTAAACGGATCGGCACCGTCTCGCCTTTTTCCTCGGTGTCAAACGTCAAAAATCCGATTACGTTACGATTTAGATTAGTGTGCGTTGCAGTAAGGAGTTTCATACAAATAATAAGAAACAGCTCGAGTTGATACGGTGCCGGTCCGTTTACGTTACGTTATATTATGTGCTATGATCCTAAAACTAAAAAGCCAAAAGGTAAGTACAGTATGGGGACATTGATAATGTGAATGGCTTTTAAAGAAAGACAGCAAATAAATGAGTAAGAAAAGTACATCCGATTACTGAAAATAGCTGAATAATTTTAGCATAAGTTTTGAAAATTATCACATTAAAATGTATGTTACAACGTTCGGCATAAGGTTAAAATTATAAAAGATTGAATCCCTACTTACTTCTATTTGACATTGTATGTTTCATCATGTCTTACTAAGTGACACTGGTGACGGAAACATTCAGCAATCAGGTTTTCTAGTCCTGATTGCCACTATAACAATAGTAGGCGTTCAAGAATATGTTTTATAAATATTTATGAAACCCTTTGACGTACCTGATTCTACTTTTGGTACGTTCGAAAAAATTGCCGGAACTGGGCTATGGTAATGCTCTGATACTTAGATAGTAAGTAGTTTCGCCAGATTGAAAATACACCCGTCATTCTGCACCCAGGTTGACGGCTCACTAACTTTTTGAAATAATAGGTCGGGGAAAAAGTCTTTTCGCATAACGTAGGTATAAACTTATTATAAAATTTCTTTGACTGTACTACTTGTATCTGGCTGGTTTTGGTAACATTAAAAAGGTTACATTATAAAGAAATGAAAAAAATAAAAAAAAGTTGTTTCCCGCTATTTTTCATTTGTTTTTCTGTCCGTAAAAATGAGTTAATCTAATAAGAAATTCGATACATTTTAAAATTTTATTATAAAAAAGGCAAAAATGCAACTCAAGAAGTGAAAAAAATTTTGATGTTTATGGACCTGATGCAGTGTCAGTAAGAGTAGCACAAATTTGGTTCAAACGTTTTCAGTCCAGAAATTTTGATGTTAAAGATGCACCTCGCTCTGGTCGCCCTGTTACGAATAAAATGGACGCCATTTTTGAAAGAGTGGAGCAAGATCGGCATATTAGTAGTTACGATGTAGCTGAAGAACTGGGAATTGACCACAAAACAGTTTTGACCCATTTGAAGAAAGCTGGTTATACAAAAAAAGCTCGATATTTGGGTGCCACACGAGCTCACTCAAAGAAACTTAATGAACCGTGTACTCATTTGCGATTCATTATTGAGACGTAATGAAACCGAGCCGTTTTTGAAGAGATTGATAACTGGCGATGAAAAGTGGATCACGTACGACAAGAACGTGCGAAAAAGGTCGTGGTCGAAAGTTGTCCAGGCTTCACAGACTGTGGCCAAACCTGGCCTAACACGAAATAAGGTGATGCTGTGTGTATGGTGGGATTGGAAGGGCATTGTTCATTATGAGCTTTTACCGCCCGGCAAAACCATCGATTCTGATCTTTACTGCCAGCAACTGATGAGATTAAAGGAAGCAGTCGAGAGAAAACGGCCGGAATTGATCAACAGGAAGGGTGTGGTCTTTCATCACGATAACGCTAGACCACACACATCTTTAGCCACTCAGCAAAAATTAAGAGAGTTCGACTGGGAGGTCCTAGTGCATCCACCATATAGCCCTGACCTTGCGCCTTCAGATTTTCACCTGTTTCGGTCTCTTCAGAATTCTTTAGGTTCTGTAAGGTTGACCTCAAGAGAGGACTGCCAAAACTATTTGTCCCGTTTTTTTGATCAGAAGTCCCAAAGTTTCTACAGTAACGGGATAATGTCTCTGCCCACAAAATGGCAGAAAGTTGTTCAACAAAACGGTAGGTACATATATATTGTAAATAAATGTAAATAAACATAAAAAAAATAGTCTTAACTTTTCATACAAAAATACGAAAAGACTTTTTCCCCAACTTAATACATATTCAAGATTTGTAAAAGCACAATACTTTAAATTTTACACACATTCCTCACACTACTAGAACTGTACTTTCATGTGTATGGAAGCACGGGTTTTTGCGGTACACCCGTCATTATGATGTACACAAACATTGCACTTCGATAAAAAGTCATTGCAGTGCAACAAAATATAGCACTTATTGTTAACTTCATAATATACAATTTCAAAATCATCAATAAATTATAATCTCACTTTCTCGCTTCCTCATTGTTGTCTGTCTTTCTTTAAAAACCAAATATTATCAATGTTCTCATACTGTACTTCAATTAGAGTTAATGTTAAAAATATTTATCTTATACAATCTAATTAAACTAACCCTTTGTAGGTAAGTACGTGTAGTACTTATAATAAGAAGCTACTGTTGCCTCGTGGTGAGACCGTGTAACAAGCAAGTCACAGTTTTGATCCCAAGACAATGCACCGCTTATTTAACGAACTTATGTGTATTGAATAATTTAAGCTTAAATTAACAGCGTAAGGAAGTTTCATAAGATAATGGAGAATACATGTTATTAAAGATATCATGTTATCATATTCTGAGTCTCCGTGTGGTGACGGAGTAAGAATACAATATGTCACCACCCCATCTCATCCCATGGGTGTCGTAAAAACCGACTAAGGGACTATCCGTGAATATTATCTTAACGAAATAAAAAGAAGGAAAACTTGAAATTTAACCCTATACCTACCAATCCGTCTGGCCAGCGTGGTATTAGTAGGCCAAGTATCCTTCGTCACGGAAGGAGGCCCGTCCCTGCAGTGCCGTAATAGGCTGTTATGATTATGATGATCTGAGTCTTAGGGCCATATCAATTCTCTATCTCGCTTGCACTTACGCGTATTATATTCGTGTATAATATGTTCTATCTCTTTTTGGAGTGCTCTAAAGATAACGTGCTATCTAAATATCAATGCTGTATTGTGTAGTTTGGTCTATGAGTGTCGCTAAAATAAATCAATATTGCCCTTTAACCTATAACCTTACTTTAACATTTAAAGAGTATTTTTGGTATGAAACAGTAAAATATACAGATAAAATACTAGTCGAGATCTTATCGAGGGTTCCGTACTTTCTTTTCATGGCAATTTTGTTGGTTCTAGTAAACTTCTACTTCTTAACTCTTCTAACAGCTATCTTCGACCAAAATTGCGTAAGAATTTCGAATTTCTAAGTCGAAAGGTTATGTTTTCCTCTTGCCATAAGTGATGCTTTGTTGTAATTCTTACCAGTATTAGCGATGCTCACTCCAATATCTGAATAGAAGAGCAAAAATGAAGCTCACTTTTCCATTACAAAGCTCTAGTTATTACTATAGAGGTTATTACTTTCCTATGTATCTCAGTAGATTATCGCTGCATGTAGGCATTTATCAATCAACCAATTAACTAGCCTATTGCAGTCCACTGTTGAACACAGGCCTCTCCCAACACGGGCCACAGAACTCGGTCCTACGCCTTCCGCATCCAGTTCGACCCAGATACCTTTATGAGGTCGTCGGTCTACCTAGCTGGGAGCATTTATGTTATGAGATAATTCAGTATAATATGGAATCTAGCATGGGTAATACAAGCCTTTCCTCTACGAAGACCCTCAGGGTTTTAAGCGACGTTTTCCTCACGCTACTTTTAAATGGATCCGCTATTAGAAATCATTCCATAATATTCCATTACTTTAGCTTTTGCCCGCGGCTTCGCTCGCGTTATATTTGGGGTAGCACTGTTCCCCTTTTCTGGAGACAAAAGAAAAAAAAGTAGCCTATGTTACTCTCTATCCCTTCAACTATCTCCACTTAAAATCACGTCAATTCGTCGCTCCGTTTGCCGTGAAAGAAAGAAAAACAGACAGACACACTTTTCCATTTCTAATATTAGTATGGATTATTTTTTTAAATGATGGTATTAAATATATATCCCTTATTTGTAAAACGTACGATCACTATTTTCCTACAACTTAATAATATTTGGTAAGGATTAGACTTTTATTGAGACATACAGTATCTACCCGTATTACATGATTTATATGCACGAAGAAACCTCAGCTTAGAGAGATTATTAGATCTCTTTTACCGTGCCCGACCTTTTTGTGTACGTAATCCTAAAAACAATATCGAATGTTGGATAGCCAGGCGACCGTTCCTCTAATATAAGTTATTTCTGTCATCTCAACCTCGAAGGTAAGGTTAGTTGGTCATCTTTCATTTTATAGTACAAGTTGCAGTCGTTTATAATAGTTTATCTATTTTTGGAGGAGGCCTATATCCAAAAGATGATGTCAATTTATATGAAAATGATGATGAGTTTGGTAAACTGTCGTTTCTCTTTTTATTACTATTTTTTTTTACAAAAAAAACAAGCAATAATAATTTGTTAAACTAACAAATACCTATTTCTTTACGTCCCTTTTTTATGTGATCTAAGTATATAGGTTTGTATTAAAAAGAAGTTCCCAATAACTTACTTAGATTTCATCTGATAATTACAATATTTACGATCAACCTGTTACTGCGTAACTTTAAACTATCACAAATACAATTAATGTTGATTGATTAATGCCGTATCCTTCCGTCACAGGAGGAGGCCCGTCCCTGCAGTGGAACATTAATGGGCTGTTATGATGATGATGATGATGATTAATGCATAAGCAAGAGCTGAATATAGAGCTTTCCATTCATGATTAAAAGAAGAACAGTTTAATGAAGTGTAAGCAAATAATATAAGTTGTAATGACTACAAAGACTAACTATTTGACGCAAGTGTATTATAGCGTCTTTTGAAACCTAAAAGGTTCTTAAAGCGGTTTCACTAACAATTAAGCGCTCTTAAATTTTCTTATATATTAAATAATCTTTCAAGGAAATGAATAATCTTCTAGCTTCTTTGTCACTTCTAGTAATGTAGTAACATAGATCTAGCTTTTAAAATATTTTTAGTTGTAAGTAATTTAATTTAATAAACGTACTGTTGAAATTTATAGTGTCTTATCAGACTTTGAAAACTAGTCAGATGTTCATAACATTTCCTTGAGTACTTCCGTGCTAAAAAGTATTAAGTTGATAAACGGTTGAGTATTTACAGTTCCAGAATAGGAAGTTCAAAATTAACCGAATAATAACGCTGTTCATCATGCTTATAAATGATTTGGTATCGACTGAGGGCATCGGCGTGCATTGCTAGTGAATAATATAACCTGTGATGCGTGATAGCTCAGTCATCAGATAGACCAGAGACAATAGGTAAAAAGAGAGGTCACCCAAAAAACACCACAAGTTTTACTGACCAGAATGACCCGTTTAGAGTTTTTAATTTTTCAATTTCCTTTTATTATTATTTAAGCATTTAGTTATTGCAAGTTTAACCCTATTCAATTTTCATTGTTGTAAATTAAATAGATATTACAAACACAAACTTATTATTAGAAATGTATTAGCGTTATTTACCTAATCAGATACCTACATAACTGTTCGTTTTGACAATTGACCGACCTCATTACCAAGTGTCATAATATGAACAGGCGCTTAAGCATAATTCGGTTTCTGTTAATAATGTTAATGACATGGCACAACGTCGGAGTTAACGATGACACTTTAAAGTAAAGAGTTTACAATGCGAAAAGCATTTTATTAAAAAAGTGCGACTGTATCATTTATGTTTCATTTTAATTTTAGTACAATTTTTTTTATCAGCTATTAAATTTTTTAATACGATTAATAATAATTTTGCTGCAAATTGTAAGTAGTTTTATAAAAATGTGATTTTAAACGGTAAATGAGGGTTGACTATTAGGTAAGCATCTTCAGATGTACTTTTAAAATGAATAATTTTTGAACTTCCGTCTCTTGATTATCGTCCATCCTTACTATGTAATACAAAAATTAGTTCCTTAATTAATGGAGCACACAGGTATAATTTCCCATTAATTCGGATAACACGAGCAGCTGGTCACCTAATTGTTTGTTTACAGTAGCGTCCCTGCAAATGTCTTGTCAACACATTATTCTCGTGTCTTACACTATTTATTATTACTAAATAGTGCTGTAGGTACATACTGCCCACATTGATTAAAAATAATTTTTAATTTCGTCCCTGTAGCTGGGCTGAAACCACTTCAGTTATTTTCAATCATTGGGATTCAATGAGCTGTCTCTGCCAGTTTATTGAGTGTTCATAAGCTAAAAATAATTATCCCTCGCATTTTATACCAATAAGGTCGAATAGTTTACTTAAATTTATAGTTAATTGAAATTGTTAAGATGTCTCTAAACATAGAAGGCATTTGTATGGGGTTGTAACGCGAGGTGCTGTAAGTGCTGTGCATTAACGAATGTTGCGCAAGAACGCTTTTCATTTTCCACCGCGCTCGAAAATGTTCGCTGTTGGATTTTGTAATTGACTAATAAGTATTAGTAAACATATTACAATCAAATAAAATCCTTAATTTCTCAGCAATTGTTTTATTTGGCCGCGGGTTTCTTGGCGCTTAATTTTTCGTAGAAATTTTTGTAATTATAATAAAATCTATTCTATTCACATTTTATTCACCACCGAATATTAGACTCATACGAAATCAATACATATTGTACAGTTTTACTAGAAGCATTTATTAAGCTTTAATAATGCTTAGCTTCTACAAAAAGGAGGCGAGGCGCAATGCACCATTCATTTGTATGCTAATAAGACGTTTAAACCTGAGCACGGAGCCACAATTCACTTTCAGCTGGAACAGCAACAGTTTAATACATAATGAGATCAAATTGGTTTGCTTTTGACAAAATTTGTGCTATTGTACGACTATAGCAAAACTTCGTTGCTGTTATGAAAGATAAATTGTTCGAACTTGACTAAGTTTAACAATCGGTGTGACATTTTTGGTTATATTGTGTAAGGCATTTTCCTTTTAATGATGGAGTTATAATAATGTTTTGTATAGTAGTATACTCGAAAAGAATTAAGATAATGGAAAAAATAGGTACTCGAGGCGGGACTTGGCCAAGTGGTCATGGCGGATGTATTACACTCTTTAGTAAAATAAACCTAATATACTCTTAATTAATAAATACTTAACTTACTGATAAGTAAAGGACACCATGGTTCAAATGTCCAGTATTACCAAGATAGCAGTTTGTGCAACTCCTCCATTTTTATTTTCTGATAATATTTGTGGCAGGTGTCATGACTATTTAGATTTTCCGGAACTTCGCCTAAGTCTCACGCTTCATCTAAGTTACAGTCGAGAAAAATTAGGTCAGAGAAGTTGTATAACTGTACTTTTGGTTAGTGTAGCCTTATCTTCATCACAGAATGAATTATTTACGCGCAGCGCCTACTAAAAACAGAGCCTTACAAGTTATAAGTGTTTCGCGAATATTGCAACTTTTCAAAACATTATTGAAAATTTAGTCTGGACTAGAGCAAGCTGAAACGACCGTATATTCTTATTAATATTCATATGAGGAGCTTGGAATTTCGACACTAACTATTTATACTAAGCTAACTCATAAAAGTGAACTTTACAGTATACGCGTATAAAGGGAAAAACGCGATAACTTTTATATTAATAAGGATATTGATTTGAAATTTTGTGTGATTAATATTTGATTTATTTATAGTTATTTCATATTTATATTTTTCCTTCATTGTGTATATTTTTTAATTTAATGCAAGTTAGCCGTATATACCCCTAATTCCACAATATTATTTTACACACTACACACTAACTAGTAGACAGCGTAGTGTATTACGGGCGGTCACAGTACTAAACAAGTATGATTTTTATTTCTTTAAATTGCTTACTCTAAAATATATTATGCATTTATTTAAACTTAAGTCTACATTTAAAAATGTCAAATATGCTGTCTATAAAGTATTTAACATAGTTTTATACGAGATATAATATAAAACATACAGTCGCTAACTAGTGCA
Source organism: Schrankia costaestrigalis (assembly GCA_905475405.1). Lineage (NCBI taxonomy): Eukaryota > Metazoa > Arthropoda > Insecta > Lepidoptera > Erebidae > Schrankia > Schrankia costaestrigalis. The sequence continues at coordinate 17,170,977 of FR997825.1, read as the reverse complement.
TGGCCAATCGAAGAACGAAATCCGATCGGGCTACATTACGCTAAGTAACATTTAGCGTACACGAAGTTTAAGCAAAACGGCTAAAACTTACAAAATAATATGGTAAATTTTATTTTTTTACTTTAACATACAATATAATATTTAATAGCACATTAAACTTACCTCTTTTAGCAGTATAAAGCGGAATCTCATCCTTTTTATCTACACTCCTCAATGAATATTTTACCTTTTTGGTAAAATTCACTAAATATTTAGCTCGTTTTCGTGTCATTTTTGTAAAAATACACTAACACTATTAATATTACACTAACACTATTAACAATAGCTCTATTAATTAGCATTATACTAATGAAGTGTTTCAAACCGCGCACGTACATCTTATAATGCGACAAGTGAAGTTAGCGTAAACTAAATCGAGCGATTTTAATAATTACCTGTACTTAGCGTTGTATAAAATTTGTAACTTCGTTATTTTTGTATATTACTTCATGATTTTTTTATTACAAATAAAATAGCACATTTTAAGCACTTTAGCGTAAAATACGAATTTTCCTAAAATTCGAGTTAGCGTAGTATAAATTGTTGGTGTCGATTTGTTACTATTAAAACCACTCAACGTACCAAATACCGAATAGTGAATCCAAATATTATTATTCCAAATCGGTTTACTCAACGGGTTTAATCTGGCATACAATCCCTAACATTTTGTAAACACAACATACAGAGATAGGTTTAACATGGTCTAAATTCTAAGTGACCGGTGTTTTCTTTATAAGTTTATTAATAGTCTTAAAACTCAGAATAAGTATTTTATTAGCCATTTAAAATTATGCTACAGTTAGTGTTGGGTGAAATTAGGGTTTCCGATAAAACGTAGCTGTTTTATTTTAATTATTCTAGCTCCCTTTAGCTTCCCTAGATCTAAACCCCTCGAGAAGGAGATAAGGCAGTGACATTGTATGAGTATTTAGAATAACTTGTCATAAATATTCAGTTTGCAACAATATACCAAATGTAAACAGTCTTAATATTGATCATCACGGTTTTAATAAGCTACCCGAACCCTTTTTGTATATTTATATTTACAAAGCTGAATAGTTCTATACAACAATGGGCGAATCCTTCGTCCCTCTAATGTGGGTCGTCCTCGGGTTGTATTGCCTTTGCATTCACCTTCACTCAAAGTGACCGCATCAACACTTCGTTATGCGTGGAATTAGAACATCTGACGTTATTCATCCAGGCCGATAATTTTTCGACGTTCAATTTATGTCATTAAAACGGGTGTTGAATATTAAGCACTACTTTAGTTTTAAGGAAGTAAAGAACTATGATTTAACTCTATAAACAGCTTTAGAAGTGAATGCATTGTGGGAGATATTATATCTGTAAATAGGTGAGACAGTAAGAGGAAGGAGACGAAAAATCGTATGATGGCATTTAGTAATCAAGTTACTCTTGTTATAAATATTAATTGTAGCCGACGCCATTTTATCAAATCTATATATATAAAACTCAAAGGTGACTGACATAGTGATCTATCAACGCACAGCCCAAACCGCTGGAGGGATCTGGCTGAAATTTGGCATGCAGGTAGATGTTATGATGTAGGCATCCGCTAAGAAAGGATTTTGATAAATTCTACCCCCAAGGGGATAAAATAGGGGATGAAAGTTAGTATGAAACTTTGTCAGTTTCAAACCGATCTGGCTGAGACTTTGCATGCATATAGCTACTAGGACGTTGGCAACCCCTTAAAAAGGACTTTTATAAATTGTACCCCCAAGGGGATAAAATAGGGGTTGAAAGTTAGTATGAAACTTTGTCAGTTTCAAACCGATCAGGCTGAAACTTTGCATGCATCTAGATACTATGACGTTGGCACCCCCTTAGAAAGGACTTTTATAAATTCTACCCCCAAGGGGATAAAATAGGGAACGGTAGTTAGTTTGAAATTTTGTCAAATTCAAACCGATCAGACTGAGGCTTTGCATGCATAGAGTTACTATGACATAGGCATCTGCTAAGAAAGGATTTTGATATATTCTACCCCCAAGGAGATAAAATAGAGGATGAAAGTTTGTATTAAAATTTGTCAATTTTAAACCGATCGGGTTGAGGCTTTGCATGCAAATAGTTACTATGACGTAGGCATCCCTTCAGAAATGATTTCGATAAATTCTACCCCTATGGGATCAAAAAGGGGATGAAAGATTGTATGAAACTTTGTCAATTTTAAACCGATCGGGCGGAGGCTCTGCATACATATACCTACTATGTCATAGGCACCTCCTTAGAAAGGACTTTAAAAATTCTATCCCCAAGGGGATGAATAGGGGATGAAAGTTTGTCAGTTTTAAACCGATCGGGCTGAGACTTTGCATACAGATAGCTACTATAAAGTAGGGATCTCCTTAAAAAGCATTTTGATAAATTCTACCCCTAAAAGGGTAAAATAGGATGAAAGTTTGTATAAATCTTTTTACATTTTCGAATGATAAGATAAGATAAAGATAAAGATAAAGATAATTTATTTGCAAAAACATGTGTGTACATACAATAATTTGATTACAGCATGAAGGATGTTACAATACATAGATATCTTTGTTCTGACATGTTTGCCATACAATGGCGTGCAAATTTTAAAATAGGTATGTCATGAATTTATTTACATACAAAGTAATGAAATTTACATAGTTAAAATTAGATAATCATAAATTATGGCAGTCAATTATAATTAAATCAATAATAATCTAAACCAATACTAACAAAACAAAAAGAAATACATTAAACAAAACATACATTAAATATCATAATTATTTGGTGTCAATCGTGTCATTTAAATAATTTACTACATTATAATAGGCTTTTTTAGCTAAGAACAATTTAACTCTTTTTTTAAACATAACCAAATTCATTTCTTGCCAACTTTTTGGTATTTTGTTATAAATTATGGGTGCCATACAAAAAAAACTCTTATGCATAAGTGCTGTTTTTGCCGTATGTAAACATAGCTTCATTTTATTACGGCGATTTCTAGGACATACATCAGCCATGCGAGGAAACAAGCTAGGGTTAGATTTGACGAATATTACGACTTCTAGAATATAAAGAGATGGTACAGTCAGTATATTATATCTCTTGAAATAGGGCTCACAGCTATCAGTTGGTTGGAGATTGAACATACCCCTGACGCACCTCTTTTGAGCTTTAAAGATAATTTCTTTGTTCGTTGAATTACCCCAAAAGATAATCCCGTATCTGAGTAAAGACTCAGATACGGGATCATGATTGAACTGAAATTAAAGATTGGAGCTGCTATGAAGACGTCCGCTAATATAGGATTGTCATTAATTCAGCCCCTATTAGGACGTCACGTCTCAGCTGCCAAAAATTCTATGAAGTCACGACTCAGCTGTTATAATTCGATGACGTTACGACGAAGTTGTCAAAAAAAAAAATCCCTCCAAAATTCTATGATGTCATGTCTTATCAGTCAAAATTTCTATGTCGTCAGGAATTATCTGTCAAAGACGTCACGTCTCAGCTGTTAAAACTTCTATGACGTCACGACTTAGCCATCAAAATTATATGACGTCACGACGTAGCTGTAAAAAAAATTCCCATCTAAACTTTATGACGTCACGACGTAGCTGTAAAAAAATAATCTAATCTAAACTTTATGACGTCACGACGTAGCTGTAAAAATATAATTTTTTCGCTTCATTTTATGACGTCACAACGTAGCTGTAAAAAATGACTTTCACGACGTAGCTTTAAAAAAAAATCCTACCTAAACTTTATGACGTCACGACCTAGCTGTAAAAACAAAAATTTCCCGCCATAATTTAATGACTTCACAACGTAGCTGTTAAAAAAAATTCCCGCCATAATTTTATGACGTCACGACGTAGGTGTAAAAAAAAGAATCCCGCCACAACTTTATGTCGGCACGACGTAGCTGTCAAAAAAAATTCCCTCCAAAATTCTATGACGTCACGTCTCATCTGTCAGAATTTCTATGACGTCACGACTCAACTGTCAAAAATTCTATGACGTCACGAATTATCTTTCCTAAATTCTGTGACATTACGACTTAGCTACTCCACGCATTCCTTAGAAAAATCGTTTTGACATACAGGCAGACAGACGGACAACAAAGTGATCTCATAAGGTTCCGGTGTTTTTTAAACATAATTTATAATAATACTTTTTAACGCGAGCGAAGCCGCGGGCTAAAGCTAGTACTCTATAAGACGGACTTCCACATACTCCCAATTGTACGAAAAATCAGTTTGATTCAAACCTGCAACGTTCCATATTTAAATTTGTGAAGAATACGAAGAGAATTCTGTAACTATTTCGGTTTTCCGCTCCTGCCTTCTACCCTTTCGTTATCTTTTGTTTTACAATAAAGGTTAATACTCTTTAAAAGCAATTAAAATGTGATGCAAAACTTAGAAGAAATAACTTTTGGAAAACTAAGCTCAATGTACAGTCAGCCCTAAAAGTCGCTGAACACATTTAAATTCCAAAAGTCGCTGAACACTAAAAGTGCCATAAGTCAGTGTCGCGGGTATTTCAGAAGTATCGATGTTGCCAAGTCGTGCAGTATACGGGAGCCGCGCATGACTGAACGGCAACGTCGCCCGCTGCGTCGCTCATCTGCGGTCGAGTTTCAGTGTAGTTGTAGTGAGTGATTTTGACAGTAGACAAAAGTCAAGCCAATTTCAAAGCGGAATACTGCATTAACAATTTCATCAAAACAGTTGTCAACACGATAGCTTTGCTTGTATAGAGCTTGGGTGAAAAGAAAACAGCTCTGGTTCCATCCTGAGGAACGGATTACTTTTTGTGTTTTTTTATTTTTTCTTATTTTGTTTTCTTCTATTATTATTCAATACAAGCTGTAACCCGCGACTTCGTTTACGAAAAAAATGTATATTCGACAATTAAATTCAATAATTTAATTAATTAATTAATTAAATGGCTTTATCACCTCTAGACTTAATTTTAGTTGCATGTCATAAAACTATTAAGTTCAATGTCGCACAACAGGGAGCGCTTCTTCTAACATAACATTTCAACTCATATCATCGAATCTCCGAAAATGTTTCTCATACAATTTAAAGTCATAATGATCATTCTTCATTAAATTAAAAATTAAATAAAAATACTATTTAATTTTCAATTAAAAATTTTATTTTAACTTTATTAAAATACCTGTGAACAGTGACGGTGAATTTAAGTTACTTGTTTTTTTTGAGATAAAATACAATAAATAAAAAATAAAAAACCAAAAAAATACTTGGCACAACCCGGTTTCGAACGCACGTCTACATTATCAAAGTCGAGTGTTCTATACCCTAGGCTATCGAATCTCAGTGAAATGTTTTGAAATTATGTATCTATTCCAACGAGTAAACATAATAGACACTAGTGTTCAGCTACTTTTGGAACACTAGTGTTCAGCTACTTTTGAAATACTAGTGTTCAGATACTTCTGAAATACCCGCGACACTGACTTATGGCACTTTTAGTGTTCAGCAGTTTTGGAATTTAAAATGTGTTCAGCGACTTTTGGGGCTGACTGTACATTCATGATTCACACCTAAAATGACCAGACGCTGCCCCGTTTAACACTAAATTTAGATTAAAATTCACTGCATAACATCTTAGTTATTCATCATTTAAGGTGTTTCTAACATTAATCAAGTTAAAGTTTAGAAACTGACCCACGATTCTGTGGCTAGTGGGCGAGTCAATTTTCTCCTTGATGAGTACGACTACAAACTTTACACGTGTTTTCGTTTTACTAAGCTTTGAAGTTTCAGAATATGTAATGCCTACGCTTTTGAACTTCCTTCCTTAACCTCTGATAGTTAACTGAAAGCAAATTCATTACCATCGTATCTGCCATTGCGGGATATATGTTTTCTTCAAAGGTTACTGCAATCGACCTCGTGATGGATTTGGCTTACTGGTACATTAATTCGGAAGCCGCCAAACATGGCAAATAATTGTACATGACGCATGGCCAGCTTATCGATACTTTAATTGAGATTTGTTGATCATTGCCTAAGAACTAAAGCCCGACATTACATTTTTAGGGCTGGGCAAATGTATAATGTACTGCAACTTGGAGAGATGATAACGACCGGGTCCTTTTGCTACAAACAGCCAAGTAAGCATTTTCCATTATAACCAAGAAAGCGTCAGACCTTAGTATCTACGCCGTACATGTAATTTTAAAAGTGAAAAATAACCAGTTTCAATCTGTACCTATCTAGTTTTAACGACTGCTGCTGATACTGATCAACCTTCTGTAATTGCTTTGGCGGCAAGTTAAATAGTCCAACGACGATAAAGTTAAATTAAAATACTAAACTATTCTGTTTTATCTTCAAGGTACAGACTTGCTCCTCTACAGTAGTACACTATTAAATATACTCCAATCACTTCAACAATGTTTGTTCCTAGACAGTTGTTACTTCATCCAACCGTGTATTAACGCAATCTTCACTAGTTAAATGGGTTAGTTAGTTGAAATGCAAACGGCTGTCGCTTAGGGCAAATAGTAGTCAACCTCTATATACAGTTTATATAGACGCTTGTACACTTGGGAGACGACTTAGGCAAATATTCATGTGATCTGTGCCTGAAATTATTATGCTTCCGAGATCAAAACTAAAGTTTGATGGCCTTAAATATTTATTAATTAATTAATTTTCTTTCATTTTCGTTGTATTTACTTACCGGACTTTTGATGTGATCTTTTATGTTATACCTATACAATAATAGATATATCATCACAAGAATGCGGTAGAAAACACAGAATAATATAAACTACCTATATTAATGCAAAATGCAGTACCATACTAATGAGCTAGATCTCATGTAACTTATTTATGAAAATGATCAATAGTTCCTCTTTCATTGAATTGAATGTATGATTAAATCTGGTTCTAGATATTTCAAATATTATTAGCACTAAGTATTGTTAGCATACATCAAAATCTACAAATAGTTACTGGCAGTCAGCAAATCTGACATAAAAGCTCCAGCGGAGTTAACAACGAAAGCTTTCATCGGATCATACAGATTTACTAAAAACAATTTATACACTGCGCCTGATCTAAATATTATAGCAACTAGTGTTTTGTAATAATATTAATAAGGTGTAAGGCGCTATCATATAGCTATTCGCCGTGTGGTGACGGAGTAAGAATATAATATGTCACTACCCCATCTCATCCCATGTGTGTCGTAAAAACCGGCTAAGGGACTATCCGTGAATATTACCTTTACGAAATAAAAAGAAGGAAAACTTGAAACTAAACCCTATACCAATCCGTCTGGCCAGCGTGGTATTAGTAGGCCAAGTATCCCCCCGTCACGGGAGGTGGCCCGTCCCTGCAGTGGGGCATTAAAATAGAAATAGACAAATTGTTGACAAAATTTAAAATGAGTAAAAACAATTTTAGAATTCAAAATCCTAACCACATTAAAATATATTATACTTACTTACTAAAAGTTAAGAAGACTTCATGTTATTCACTGTAAAAATGTAACAGGAACAGTAACAGAAGCATAAATCCAACTTTGGATTACACAAGAAAAGTCATTAAGACAATTATAAAAACAAAAGAAATGATGTACCATGCGTCATAATCAGAGGTCGGAATTAGGTAGAGTTATTCATGTACTTACACTGATTTCATACAGCGAAAGAATAAAGTGGATATGCTACAAATCCCGGGATTAATTAAAAAAATAGAAAAATATCCCACGATTTAAATAAAAAGTTACATATTTACTTTTACACACTTTAAACTACTTACTGCACGCGCGACGTTGCCACACTTACATCAATGACATCGGATGCTCGAAGTTGCAAAATTTGAACAAAAGGAAACAATAGCGGTAATGCGGAACACTGAGATTGTATCTCTTTCTAACGCATTCAAACTATATCTTAGCAATAAATCGGTTTATTGACACAGCTCATTCGCTTACCTCGGTTCGTCGAATGCGCACACGTGTTTACTATTGTGTTTTGTGTGGTGAATCCTGTTTGACCCTGGATTGTTTACTGGATTCTGGACTCTACTTAATACGACTATTTCGGCACGCATTAACGGACTTTGATTTGGCCTTACTGGTAATTACTTACTTGGTAAGTTTATTGTTCATATTTATATTAAATGTCCTTTACATTAGATTTTTCCAATGTAGAATGTTTGTTATATTGTCATAAAATCGGTGTTGTTTAACTCAAGATGTTCTTTGATACAATTAAAATAAAGTAGCAATGATTTCAAATGCTACTGAAGAAGCTTAACATACGGGACTCTTTTTTTAATTGCTTTAATTGACTATATGGTTAACGATTGGAATTAATTTTTCTGGTAATCTTTTACAGATTTTCTTTTTAGGTTTAAACTGATTAATTATTAATTAATGTGTTTATGTGATTATTACGGAAACCTGTCCTACTCGAGCGTTCTTGTATGTACTTCTGGAACAAGCGTTTATAGTATTTATATTAAATAGTGACAATTACTACATATCGAATGGGAAAAAACGTTTATAATAGGACGAATATCCCTTTGACCACTTACATTAAGGTGAAGAGTACGCAGAACTAGCGTCACTAATTTATTTCTTTACGTAACTCCTAAATCAGCTCAATTTTCAGTAATTGAAAGCCCAGTGGCACCAGAAAACATATCTAAAGTTTAATAAAACTCTATATACAATTTTTCGATTTGTATTTTATCCACAAAACAGGTTTACGCCCAAAGTAGCTTCTTTCCCCAAAGACTGAGCGAAAAGGAGTGTACAGTGAATCAATAAGCATTATTTATCGGTGTTTTTTAGTGCCCTTGCGCTTACTAAGTAGAAGCAGACACTTTAAATTTATACGTAATGTATGTTACTATAGTTGCTATAACAATAAATCTATATCTAAATATATAAAAATGAAACCCGTTTTCCGTTTTCACGGCATCACGCGTGAACGGCTGGACCGATTTCACTAATTCTTTTTTTGTTGTATTTGTACTTATTATTAGGAGAAGGTTCTTAGGTAGGTGTAGGGTAGGTTGTTGGGTAAGGGTAGGACAACGCGTGAACGAAGTCGCGCCGGGCCAACTAGTATAGTATAAAACAAAGTACCTACGCTTCCCGCCGTCTGTCTCTTTGTATGAATTTATGCACGCTTAGATCTTTTAAACTACGCAACTGTTGTGACCTATCTCTCACATACTTACAAACACATGCATACGGTTTTCTAAGATTGACTATTATTTTGCTCCAGATTAAAAATATTACCATGGCGCAGAGTTCAATCAAAGAAGCCACCATCAACAAGTGGATCAAAGATAATCCGGAGCTATTTTACGACCATGCAAGTGGATTAATTTACTGTTCCAAATGCGAAGCACATTTGAGTGCGACTCGTCAGAGTAACGTCAAAAGACATGTAGAAGGAGCAGTACATAAAGGCACGAAGAAAGAGCGCCACATTCCTTTAGAATTTTACTTCGACTTAATCGAATTTATGATTCTTTGTAACATACCGTGGTCCCAACTGAGCAACAACGCATTTAAAACATTTTTTCAAAAGTACATTTGTTGCAATTGCAAAAATATTACTCTACCTAGTGAATCTTTATTGAGAAAAGTTTACCTGGATCAGCTTTTTAAAATCAAAATACAAGAGATGCAAAGTAAGATTGTAGATAAAAAGCTATGGCTTTCAGTAGACGAAACTACGGATTTCTTAGGACGAGCTGTGGTACATTTGTTGGTGAGACCATTAGAACTTAGTAGGAACCATCGGCCTTACTTAGTGGCATGTAAAATGCTAGACACTGTAAATGGAACAACGATATCACAATTTGTTCAAGATTCTTTAAAAAATATGTGGGGAAGTTCATTTGAGAGCAAACTAGATAACGTTAGAATGTTATGTACAGACAGTGTGGCATACATGATATCAGCTGGTAGAATGTTAAAATCAACTTTTCCTAAAATGTTGCATTTCACATGTTTAGCCCATGCTCTAAATCTTGTTGCGGGGCAGATTAGAAAGGAGAATCCTCCGTTTAATTTCAAATTTGAAAAAAGTTTTTTTGAAGGCACCAAAAAGAATTAAAATCTTTAAAGAAATGTGTCCGGATTTACCTTTACCTCCTGCACCTGTAATTACCAGATGGGGTACTTGGCTTGATGCAGCATTTTATTACGCTAAGCATTTCGATGAAATTAAATCTGTATTGTCGGTGCTGAATGGTCAAGAGGCAAAATCAATAGAGAATAGTTTAAACATTTTTAATAATAACGACAACATTAAAGATGATTTGTCTCGTATTTACGAAAATTTTTCAATTATACCAACAGCTTTGACATCTCTTCAGAAATCCGATCTTTCTCTAATGGAATCATTTGAAATATTTGATGCAGTGAGATTAGCTTTGATATGGGCAAATTGCGAGAGCTTAAAAGATAAAATGGAAAAAGTCATGGATAGGAATCCTGATTTGGACATTATCAGAAATATAGCAGAAAAAATTTCTTCCTGCACTAATGATGACGAGGAGGAGGAATTGTATAAATTTGCTAACCTCACCTCAGTTGACGTAGAGCGATCTTTTTCAATGTACAAATGGATTTTAGACGTTCGGAGAAATTCATTGAAGCCAGAAAATATTGAAAAGCTAATGGTCATATATTTTAATTCTCACAAAAGTTATACAGAGTCGGAAGCGAACACTTCAAATTTTACTGGTAATGAATCTGACAAGGAAAATGATTCCGATGGGCCGTTTGAATAAGGAAAACTTCCCGAAATAGGCTTATGAGAATTTGCTTAAGACTATTAATAATTTGTATTGTAAATTAATGTAAACTAATAAAAACTGTATGTTAATAAATTATCTTTGTTTTATTGGTCTAATTCTGAGGTTTTTATTATTATTTATTTGTTTGTTGGCCACACGGGATTGTCCATTAGAAATCCCGGGATTATTCATCAGAAATCCCGGGAAGGTCCACATTAATATCAACATTTCGATGCAAGTACAGTCACGAGCAATAATATGTACACATTTTCAAATTTTCTAAACTATCTGCACGTTTATCTAGACATTACAATATCAAAATGAATTCGTAATTTAGAAGAGGTTCCGTACAGTTTTGAATTAATCTTCGAATTTTCAATTTTGGATTGGCAGAACTTTAGATAACTGGTTTACAAAATGCGAAAATGTGTACATATTATTGCTCGTGACTGTACATAAATAACTCTACCTAATTCCGACCTCTGGTCATAATCCAAGGCAGTTATAATTTCGCATTCAGAGATAACATAAAAAGTTTAGGAAGAAGTGAGAGGGGCGGACTCCATCCATTCTATACCATTCTTTGCTACGAAACTTTTTATACAAATTGACTTAAATTTAAGCAGCATTTATATTTTAGGGAAGAATAAACCGGTCAAATGCGAGTGTGACTCGCGCACCGTTACATGCACTATAAGACCTTTCTTCATGCCAAATTTCAAGTTTGTTGGTAGACTGGGAGTACCCTGTAGGTTTTTGGCCTTTGCTCGTCGATAATTTGCGACATATACTGCTATATCTTTGGATTCCGTTGGGTTAGAAGTTAGATTTTTTACAGCTGTAAGGCAACAGACCTTAGTATTTGGTGATTTCAGCTCTACGCGCTCCTGAGATAAATGGTCTTGACAGACGGACAGACAGACGGTCAACAAAGTGATCCTATAAGGGTTCCGTTTTTTCAAAATCGCTATGGAACCCTAAAAAACGACGGGATACGAGCTACGAGCGCAGGCGAAACCATTAAAAATACTCCCTGGTTGCACAGTTACATCTGACTCCTAATCATCCCATTATTACTATTAAGTTTAAGGCACAATAGACCGTTAACTTACTTCAAGCTAGAAAACTATATGCTATCAGGATTTTTGTCAATTTTTCCCACTTTTAGAAATATATTTTGTCAGTCATTAGCATTTCCGTAGTCAGTGTGTTGACAACTTGTAGGCTTTGTCTGTCACCAATAAGTACACTATAAATATCGAAACAGGATTAAAGCTTTGAAGAACACGATTAAATGTCTTCATTTTGTTTATCTATCTTTTGTCAATCTTTGTTTTAATCTAACTAAAAGGTATTACGTCTTTGTAACAAGATGAATCTTTTAAATTCGTGTTGTAGGCATCAAACGAAGTATTCAATATGTTTTATTAGTTGTAATAGAAATAAATAAATAAATAAAATATCTGGCAAAATTTTAATATTATTTGTATGGCGTGGTTACCATATTACATTAAATTAATTTAACAGCATTTGCTTTAAACCTCACATTTATAATACTAGTTACTTAAATTTGTAATTTCTTTGTTCCCCGTTTATACTTACTAAGATGTATTAAAACAATACAATATTTATTTATTCATTTATACACATAACAACAGTATAATTGCCAATCTAAAATAATAAGTCATATCCATATTATCATCACGGAACAATGTCATAAATTACCTTACCTAACTATTATAACAGTGATAATTGCAATTATCTAGTACGACACTATTACGCTAAACATAATAAAACAATCAAAATGACTAGTGTGTCTACTGGTCAATGGGTCTGTACAACAGATTGGAAACTAAACAAACACTTTGCCCTTTGTCACATAGTTGATCCATTGAACGACTAATCCATTGATGTGAGGAAAGCCTATAACCTATTTCTATACCTTAATAGCGCTGCATTGCACCAAGCGAAAAAATGAAATTTATGGAAAAAAATTCTAGCAAAATAAAGAAATTAAAGAAAAGGATTAATGAAAAATTAAAAGCTCTGTAGTTATATTATTAGCTAGCTGCCCCGTGCCCACTTTGTTGGGAGGCGAAGAAAACGCGTCACTTTTTTAAACATATTTCATTACTGCTCCACTCCTATTAGTCATAGCGTGATACTATACAGCCTATTTTTGCTTTTCGCTTGTTTTTTAAGTAATAACCTTTTAATTTAGTTTACGAGCTTTTGAGTAAATATTCATAATTTACCATAAGTATTTCAGCGTTTTTTGAAATTCCACCCCTAAAAACGACGCGCGAATGAAGCCTCAGGAAGCAGCTAGTAAACTATTTTTATATTGCTAACTTTATGCCCAGGACATAATTGCTAACGAAAATATTAAATATGTTGATACTCATTTGTATTGGGTTACTCATTGTTGGGTAAACTTAAATCCATTAAGAGTGAAGGCCAAATAAAAGGTTAAAACATTTCAGTGGTCAACCCACGATAGAACGTCGAGATCCATACTGTCTTGTGCTGAATTCTAAGCAGGTTGGCGTCCTCGACTCCCAATAAAGACCGGTAAATATGCGGTGGTACCTACTGGTAAAATTTCCTCACTTTTATTTAAGCTTCTAATAATGAAAATTACGTGGAAAATCATACCTTTTCTCGTTAAAGTTTCTAGTGACTTTTATTTAAAATACATATTGCCATGAAGTATTTCTCATTGTTTTACTTAAACTTCACAAATACTTATTTCTATTAGATTAGAATTAAGTATTTACTGTAGTTGTAAAAATAGCCATAGAGAAGTGCTTTAGATAAAATATTAAACAACTACTTTGCTTAAGAAGAAAAATTACCAACATAAGACAAAGGTCCAATGCAAACATTCATGTTCTTTCACACAAAGATTTGCCTTGTCTGGGAGTCGAGCACAAGATCTCTGCTCAGCAATCATGCAGAGTTACCACAACACTATAAAGGTGGTCAATATACATAATATATTTTTTAAGTATCTTTATTTACATTCCTCACTTTGAATGAGGCTAATAAATGTTGAAGTTAAGCAAGTCAATTATATCTGTGGTCACAAAGTTATAAGATTAATAATAATTCGCATTTTCTCAATAACAGGGATGTTTTGAACTTTGAGCTATGGATGTCGAAGATAAACGTAATTATTTAGTCATAATGGATGTCGGCAGCTTCTTATCTTTACAGAAACAAATTGGTACTGAAAAAACGTATGAAAGCAATGTATGACAGAAAAAGTAAGTTTAAACATATTTTTGAAAAACGGTCGGTTTTCGGAGCGCCTAGCTAAGCAACGATTGGAGATAGAGAAAGTATATGAAAAGCAAAGTTGTAGATAATTTTATTGGGTTTTCTTATGTTGTACATCTAAAATTCGTATGACCCACCGTTTTCGAGATTTAAGCCAAAAACCCAAAAACGGGACCTTTTTTTCCCCCCACCCCTCGGGCTCGAGTCGGAGGGGCGCCGGGGCTTTTAGTATGTTTGTCTCCTTACTAGTCAAAACGAAGTCCCTAAGTCAAACTTTTTGCTCTCGACTTTTCCATCTAGAATCATTCGTTACCCAGGTAACGACAAACGGGAAACATAATAGAGTATAGGCATGTATAGTCCAGAATATACATGCTTATACTCTATTATGTTTACAGGTTGTTTTTTATACCTAAATAAAGACTTCTCTTCTCGTTAAAATGTGTGTTAAAGTGCCGTAAGTTTTTTTATTTACTAACATTAGTCATAGGATGGCGCAAATTAAAAATATTTGAGGAAGCCTATACCTAACAGTGGAGGAAGCCTATACGTCCATTGGCTATTAAATGGATGGATAGATTTTTCCTAGCCGAAAGTTTTTAACAAAATTCCGTGAGAAACCACCTGGAAAAAGTAATTTGGATGGTTGTACTACTTCATAATTAAATAACGGTACTTAGGTACGATTTTAGAGCTTTACTTTACCAAGTTTGTGCATAAATTGTTATCTAGGGACGTTTTAGCTACCTTAGTATTTCTCAAGAAAGCCAGGTTTTCTTAAACAAAGAAGAACCCGTAATACGACTGCGGTAGGTACATGTTGCCAATTGTATTCGATGTCACCCACCGTGTTACGACTTTTGAATTTTCTACTTTTCCCGTAACATTCTGGGAAAAAAGGACAAGATGTTGTTTTCATTTAACTTTTTGTAATACGGATTTTTTTCTAGCAGGTTACAAGTATCTGCTTTACATTTTCATAATATTATTCTATACTTTTAACAAGTCGAAATATGTAAAGTAGATGTTTGAATATCAGTAAAAAGTATTAATATATTTTATGTCCTTTACAGCTGCGAAATTGTTGATCGTATCTGAATATAGCAGTATTGGATTTGAAAACATAACTTCGGCAGACACGTCTCTAAATATTCATGCTTAAAACTTTGCAAAGTATAAGGTGAACTTTTTCAAAGCGTATATTTTTTGTTCGTAAGCAAGAAGGGTCGAGGGAATAAGAGCGAAAGCGTGTACACTTCAGTCGATTTCACTTCAGCTGAAATTAAAGCTTGGTTGGGATCAGCGGTTTTTGAGATTGCGGTCGCTCTTTGTTGCTGGCGTATAATATATAAAATAGGCACGAAAAAGGGATCTAAGAAAAGTTCAGTGTCATTTTGAGCGACGAATGGCGTGCCGAGGTTCAATATAACTGTTGTAAGCAACGACATGATTTGTTTCAGCTCTTACTCTCAATGTATCTCGGCGTAGTTCGATGCTTCTGAATAATATAAAAGCAGAGTTCCGTTTAGCTTTTTCCTTGTATAAATTTCTTTAAAAACGTAAAGGAAGGTATTTAAGGAACAATCGAAAATGAATTGTAAGCAAATTACTTTAAGGTGGAAATGAAATGAGAAGACAACGTACTGGTACTGACTGTTTGGATGTTAATTACATTTACGTAATTGTCATTAGAATTTCTTTATACATAATATAACCCTATTTTATTTTACGTTTACTTCCTTTTTTTAAATAATTCGAGATCAGATGTACCTGCTATAGGTACATCTGTTTATTGACTTGATAAATGCAGCTAGATGAATTTCCATTTGGAGACCAAAATATAATTTATCCTTTCTAATAATAATATATCCGTATAATAACTATCAATATTTAGACGAATTTCTGTAAAGAATGCACAATTGGGTTATTTCACCTTGAAGACCACGCGTGTTAGTATAGGATTTAGTATCGTCAACGTCAGCGTTTTTGCGTTTCATCAGTTTGAAATTTATGCAGTATTTTACATCAACAAATTATTTACAAACCTGTGATGTGAAATTTTCGACCTCTTGGTCAAAGAGGCTATCCAACGATACATATATAAGTAATGAGTTAGGGCACCACTCGTCAGTTTCTCTAATTGGTCAGTTTCCCTAACTTGTCAGTTTCCTTACTCGTCAGGTTTATAGATAGCTGTTATAGCATACCTTTACCGAACATTAAAGTGTAAGCTCTTACTAACATATTCCCTTCAAGAATAATACCTACAGCTGACACAATCGTTGAAACCAATAGCAACGCTTCAAGTAATTCAATTCAGACACCAAGTTTCAATACAAATAACAACATGTTCAGTATCGGAACGGGTGCGAAGTTTTCCGAACACAATTCGATAGTATTTGTCGATGCAGTATTCTCACAAGATTTGTGATAGCGCAGCTCAAGACGTTTACTTAACATTGTGACGTTAACAGTAATAGGTATTATAACTATTAAAGTTTTTCAATAAATAAATAAACATCTCTACACTGCGCCGTCTGTTCCTAAAGTAAGCTAGGCTTAACCTGCTTAATATTATGGGTAACAGAACAACTGATATAAATTTTATATTACTTATATTTTTTTTGTAAATACATACATATTATACATAGAGACACTCAGACCAATGCAAATAATTATCATCATCATCATCATCTCAGCCAATTGACGTTCACTGCTGGACATAGGCCTCCTCTAAATATTGCCACCTTGTGCGGTCCTGCACCTCCCTCGGCTTCCCGCCGTCCTTACGCAAATAATCATGCACACAAATATTTGCATTGAGCGGGAATCGAACCCGAGACCTCTGCGTAGCAGTCATGTTGTATAATCACTACGCCACAGAGGTCGTCTTCTTTATTAGAAAGCATCGTGGGAAGCACAGAATTCTTCTTTATTAGGAAGCAATAGTAGTCTTCTTTAAGATAGCACAAGACCGTGCAGGGTGGAAATGTTTGAAGGAGGCCCATGAACAGCGGTGGGCGGCCATAGGCTGATATGATGATGATAATTATGAATAGTAGTGGAAAATAAATCCACCTCCGGCATCACCTTAGGAAGAAGAGCCGAAAAAGTTTTATGTTATTCCCTAAGCTCTTTGTCCGACTGATTTTTGACCGAACTGAATAAAAAATCAATAACTCCTACCGTAAGTACTAATTACTTTTAATTGTCAACATTTTACAAAACAAGCAACCTGCCCCGACTTTGCATGAAAGCAATATCATCATAACAGCCCTTTAATGTCTCACTGCAGGGACGGGCCTCCTCCCGTGACGGAGGGTTACTTGGCCTACTAACACTACGCTGGCCAGACGGATTTATTATAGGGTTTAATTTCAGGTTTTCCTTATTTTGATTTCGTAAAGATAATTAACGAATAGACCCTTAGTCGGTTTTTACGACACCCATGGGATGAGATGGGTTGGTGACACACGAAAAAGCAAGCAATATGAATTGTCGCATTGTGTGTTGACAACATAGTTAATGTAGTGAAATTATGCCTTATTTATTAAAACCTGTGTCATCTACAAAGCTTAGTTTTGAACTTTAAGTAAATTTTATATAATTTACAGCTGATATTAATGAAAAGGCACTAACTTCCTAGGGTAGGAACAAATAACCTATTATTGAAGAAGATAATATACCAGTAACTTAAAATTTATCTAGGAAGTCAACAAAGTTGTAAACTGATGAAAACGTTGAACTAAGACAAACTTCTAAATGTAAAGTAAGGTAAAAAGACTTGGTAAACTAAGGCAAGCTTAGTATCTACGACGGTCTGTGAAAATCATTTAACATGAAGGTTATATATCTATGCTATTATACTACATATATATCTATACTAATATTATAAAGAGGTAAAGTTTGTGTGTTTGTGACGTTGTAGGGGGTAATCTCTGGTTCTACTGAACCGATTTTAAAAATTCTTTCTGTGTTGAATAGTCTATTTATGGGGAGTGTCATTAGGCTATATAGTATCACGCTATGACTAATAGGAGTAAAGCAGTAATGAAATATATTTCAAACAGGGACGCGTTTTTTTCGCCATCCAACGAAGTGGGGACGGGTCAGTTTATTTATAAATCTAACTCTAATGACAAATCAACTTTTAAACTTGTAGTATGGAAATAATATTAATTTTAGCATACAATTTTATATTTCGCTGAAACTGAAGAGATTTTAATGAAGAGTTGGCGTAAAGGGCAAAAACATTGTAACATTTAACCCACATGCTATCAAATACTGTAATTATACTTACATGTTAATTATAGATATTTATACGATGAAAGGGTTAAAAGCACCCAAAGAAGAATGGACATTTTTGTATGGAAGCCGTCCCCACCCTTGTAACACTTACACCTATACATCAAATGAAAGCCCTTGAAAAGTGAAGAATTTTACTGTATGAAACTAATCTGTCAGTCATGGGAGAACAGAGTTATTGAGGAAAAGAGAATAAAAATAATAAACGATAATATTTCATACTTTATGTTAATATTTACTATATAAGCACGATAAAGTCACAGGCTATCTTACTAGTAAACGGTCTATACATCTAGCTCATCCTACATCATCCAGAAAATCATCCACAGCATTTTCCTGACTTTCGGATAGCTAGCTTTGCTAAACTAAACATAGGCTATCTTACTAGTAGACGGACTATACATCTAGCTCATTCTACATCATCCAAAAAATCATCTACAGCATTTTCCTGACTTTCGGATAGCTAGCTTTGCTAATATAAACATTTAGAGAACCATTAGGACATGTTCTTTATTCAGCAACCATTGCAGAAATAGTAAACGACAGAATTTATGTTCCTCAGGCTCGGAAACGGCTCGACTCAGACTAACAGGTCGGAATTTTTTTGTCGGGTTTCGGTATTCCGATAACCACGGCGTCTTTCCACTGTTGTGGGAAGACACAATTTGATATTGCGACATTGCAGATGCATGTCAAGGACCAAAAGACGTTCGGGGAATAAATTAATGACTATTTTTGTTATTCTTTCTGAGCCTGGTGCCTTTTTAGGGGCGAGAAGTTTATTTAACGGTTCCACTCGGTAGGTGTGACTAACTGTATATCGTCGTTGTCTGCCTTGAGCGGTGACTCCTGGAGAGAAGTTCACCGTTTTACTTCGCTGTTGACAAATATTTGAAATTGGTGTATGTGATTGATATTATATCGTGATTGTTACCCTGAGGAGAACTGCGTATTGGGCCTCGAGGTTCTTGGCCAGGCATTCGGCCTTGTCATCATACTCGAACGCTAGCCTCCTATCAGGCCTACCAAAGGAGGCATAGTAGAGTATACGTCCTTCTTTAATGAACGGGATAACTGCTAGAAAGCGAGATAAAAAGGTTCGATCTCACTCAATTGCGCATACCATCGTGACTGACGAAACTCATTTATGCGTACTTTAACAGGCCATTGAAGCTGTCTAATTCTAACCCTATTGGACTCGCTGAGGGCCCTGTCGTAGGCACGTGTGGCAGGGATCTTGCGGCTCAACAGGTCACGCAGTTCTCCAGGTAATTGCATGCGGAGGTCTTCCAGCATAGCCACTGTCTAAGAGCAATTGTTAATTAATGACACGACCTGTCAGGGCACCGATCGCCGCCTCAGTGTCCACTACAGTATCCGAACTGTAGGGACTACTATCTAGTTGGGCGGATTCGACAGAAGCGAGTTTCTCCTCGAGCCTCTTCCAATCAGTGATCACCTTTGTGGGGATATGACCGGAGTCGGTGTCGGAGTGGTAGTATGAATGCATCAGTTTCATGCAATAAATAATAAATAGGTGCGTGGTTTTCATTAATGATTAGCATTAGCTCGTTATTGTTGCATTGGAAGTAGTAGCTGCGTCAGGTCCAGTTATCTTTCTAATATACCCAACTGTGCATATGAACATAGCGCTCAGAATTGACCGGTTAAAGTGGCGGTGGGCAGGGGACATAGCGCGAAGAACCGACAGCCGTTGGGGTTGAAAGGTTCTGGAATGGCGACCGCCTATCAGAAAGCGCAGGGTGGAGAGACCCCTCACACGGTGGTCCCACGACCTAGTTAGGACGGCGGGAAACCGATGGAAGAGGATGGCAATGTTTGGAGGAGGCCTATGTTCAGCAGTGGACATCAATTGGCTGATATGATGTACGAGTTTCTATATTTATGAAAGCTGTATGTTTTTTATTTGAAAAGCGAACTTCATGGTTTTCTGGATGATGTAGGATGTTCTACATGTATGGTCCCTCTACTAGTAAGATAGCCTTTAACTCTATCGTGCTTACATAGGAAACATTAGCATAAAGTATGTAATATTATCGTTCATTATTTTTATTTTCTTCTCCTCAATAACTCTGTTCTCCCATGACTGACAGATTTGCTGTCATACAATAAAATGCTTCACTTTTCAAGGGCTTTCATTTGATGTATAGCTGAAAGTGTTACAAGGGTGGGGACGTTTTGCCCATTGTTCTTTATATTTGAATAAATTGGATATTATAATGGTTAAGGTAACTTACTACTGAGGCTGTTAATAGTTTAAAAAAAAAAAAAAATAACTTACTTTATCTTTTAGGAAACGCACGCCGATGTCACTGCATTTATCGTGCATTGGAAACATTTTAAGAAGGCTTATGTCCAGCAGTAGACATATTTTAGTCAATATTATATTGATAACTAGCGACCTGCCCCGGGTCCGCACGGGCACCTACTACAGAATGTCCTTACAATGTTTAAGTACATCTTCGTTAGAAAAGTATATTAGAAATCTCTAGTAGGCCAAGTATCCCTCCGTCACGGAAGGAGGCCCGTCCCTGCAGTGGGTCATTAAAGGGCAGTTATGATCTACTTGATTATCCATTCATGAATAACATGTAAGTATTAGTTATCTATTACGAGATAATTTAAACTTGCTTCTTTGAAAAATAACAACAAGTACAATACATATTTATTTAAAGCTGAATTTAAAAAACTTTAACATAGTACATTAAATAAAATGAAGTCGAGTTATTTTCATCAACAAGTGTACTTAATACTTTTCTGAATAAAAAATTGTCATGAGCTTTTTGTAGAGCTTTATTTCAGTTTGGAATCAAAATTAATCCACTCGATGTCAATGCTTGTAAAATTATCTTCGATGAGTCAATTAAGCTTTATTTGTCATATTTCTGAAATTTGTTCTCTCGCATTAGCCTTGGACCCATATATGGACATAAATTGGAAATGCGTGTAGTAGGAAGTAAACGATATTCTTATTTATCTTAACTACAATATTATTAAAGAAAAATATAAATACTTACTAAATGCAGAAATGGTTTTCATTTATTATTTTATTATTAACTGATTCTCAATCGATCTTGATGCTCTAAATTTACAAACAAATCGGTACAGGTAATCAGTTAATTTGACTTTGAGTGGGATGGTGAGTCATATTGCGATCAATCGACAGAATATGCTATTTAAATGCACAAAACTAATATAAAATGCTGGTCATCGGTAATCAACAGAACTTAGGCTCTGATTAAAATTTGAAAAAAAAAAAAAAAAACTTTCTTTTGAAATCACTACCTATACGTAGTGATTTGAACAAAAGTTTGTAATAACTGAAAGTTTGTAACTGCGCATTCTGAGTTTTACCTTGACCGCTAGACTTTATTGCGTTCTTTGAATTCATCCATTGCATTGATCAAATTTTGATCCTTAATATTAGCTATTCATTCGCCAACGCCATCTAGGCGACTAGCAAAAAACTGTCAATGTTACAATCGAAATTACATGTTAACTAATTAGAATGTAATAAATATAAATATAAGCACCCTTACCTTAATTAAATTAGTTTAGCACAACAAAAGCGCAGTAAAGATCTTATCACGTATAAACGAAAAATAAATGGAAAAGGGGACCAACAATACCGAGAAGGATCGAAACTGCGTTCAGGGCAATAAATCCAAGACAACTAACCATATTGAATCAATAATAGCAAATATCGTAAAAACTACTTTTTTTACAAAATTACTGAATATAGTTTTTTGTCGAAATAATAATACGATGTTATCACCGTGTTAGGGTCGTGGCACATATAACGTAACGTAAACGTTATTTGTATGAAACTCTTTACTGCAACGCACACTAATCGGAATCGTAATGTAATCGGATTTTTGAGATTTGACACCGAGAAAAAAAGCAAGGCGGTGCCGATCCGTTTACGTTACGTTACATGTGCTACGACCCTTAACCGTAAAAGATGGCTTAAGAAGACTTCATAGCTTTACAAATATTATCGTAAATAATTGTAAGAGATAAAACCTTTATCGAAATTCTAAATCAGCCTGAGTTTAGAATTTGGATAGTAGAGTGAGTAGTAGGTAAAGTGTTTCGTTCGTGAATGGAGCCATGTCTTTGCGTTAAGCCTTTTCAGAGTTCGAAAGACCATCAAAAGAGGAATCAAGTGACTTCATATACGAATAAGATAAAATAAATAAATAATAATAGGTCGGGGAAAAAGTCTTTTCGCATAAAGTAGGTATAAACTTATTATAAAACTAGCTGACCCGTGCCCACTTCGTTGGGCAAAAACACTTACTGTGGCCAAACCTGGCCTAACACGAAATAAGGTGATGCTGTGTGTATGGTGGGATTGGAAGGGCATTGTTCATTATGAGCTTTTACCGCCCGGCAAAACCATCGATTCTGATCTTTACTGCCAGCAACTGATGAGATTAAAGGAAGCAGTCGAGGGAAAACGGCCGGAATTGATCAACAGGAAGGGTGTGGTCTTTCATCACGATAACGCTAGACCACACACATCTTTAGCCACTCAGCAAAAATTAAGAGAGTTCGACTGGGAGGTCCTAGTGCATCCACCATATAGCCCTGACCTTGCGCCTTCAGATTTTCACCTGTTTCGGTCTCTTCAGAATTCTTTAGGTTCTGTAAGGTTGACCTCAAGAGAGGACTGCCAAAACTATTTGTCCCGTTTTTTTGATCAGAAGTCCCAAAGTTTCTACAGTAACGGGATAATGTCTCTGCCCACAAAATGGCAGAAAGTTGTTCAACAAAACGGTACATATATATTGTAAATAAATGTAAATAAACTTTGAAAAAAATGTCTTGACTTTTCATACAAAAATACGAAAAGACTTTTTCCCCAACCTAATATGTTCGGGGATACAGAATTGTAAGTTGATTGATTTTATGGAAAAGAATATTTATTATATATCAGAGGATTCGTCGAAAGATTGTTAATTACGAAAACATTTCTCAGATTCATTTTGTTGTTTATATTTCTGCTCATAAAACACTTGCACTTATTAGATTACTTGAAAAGTCTCGGACAGGCAATAAATAAGTTTGTACCTACCATACCGGTCACAGTAACATGAAATGGGAGATCTCGGAAAGCGAATTTGTTAAATAGAATGTTAATGAAGCTTTTCGCTTTGTACAGAAATTTGACTCGGCTCGTAAGATATTTAATTAAAATTTATACAATTGGTACATTTTAACAGTAGTCATAAAAAGTTGGTAAACGTTATTAATATTGAGAATTTCACTTTGTACTTCAAAGGCCAAAACTAATCGACTGTCTTGGATTACTAAAGTTTTGTTTAAGGTTTAAGAGAGGGAAGGAGAAAAGGAATATTAACATTCCTTCATTAATATTTCGTCTTTAAAGACATCTCGGCTTTGTTGTTTAGTGTAGCGGAGCGAAATAATGATGTTATAATTTCGAAAACAGAATTAGCTATATCCGAAAGCCGAAGCATCTATAAAGATTTATTTCACATTATTTCACAGTTAATGATTCCGAAAATAATTCCAGAAAATATTACGATTTATTTCGCTTTCCCGGCGCTTTCTGTTTCCCTGGAGAGATGTTATGAGCCGTATCGAATAAATACAATTATTATTTCTGAAGGTAAGAATAAAATAAATTGTTACAGGCACAGCGAAATTGTAACTTATACTCTATCCTTATGTTATTACCCGATATCAAAAAAGCTCAAAATGTAGCAATCTTGTACATTAGACGCTTAACTGTATAAATTGCTTACCCGTATAAAGTGTGATTCGGCCAATTTGGTGACAAATTAAGCATTTAAAATAATAGTCATCCTGAAGGTAAAAATACGTGCACCTAAAACCTCCATATGACCTTTCTTAGATGTTAGAAAGAAGTTTTGGGAGTGCGATGGTATCATCCGTGTGGTGACGGAGTAAGAAAACAATATGTCACCAACCCATCGCATCCCATGGGTGTCGTAAAAACCGACTAAGGGACTATCCGTGAGTATTATCTTTACGAAATAAAAAGAAGGAAAACTTGGAAGTTAAGCCCTATACTAATCCGTCGGGACAGCGTGGTATGAGTAGGCCAAGTATCCCTCCGTCATGGGAGGAGGCCCGTCCCTGCAATAGGACATTAATGTTATGATGATGGTATCATCCTATTCTTCCTATCCTTTAGGACAGATTCGCTTTATCTGCTAGATTATCCTTAGGCTAGTTACCGTTCTCACCGAGACAAACCGAAGAATTTTAAATAGTGGTCCAGTGGCTCGTCCGAATGCGGGTCCATTGATGCGAATGCTCTCCTATTATTACACTATAGTAACCACTTAGTAGACTAAAATCTCATATTAGAATTTAAAGAGCATTTATTTATACACGAAGAAATTATCAGACCAATATCGATTATAAAGATTTAATTTTTTATAGCTATTTAAGCTATTCTTTAAATACACACCATAATTTATGAATGTAGTAAAATAATGCAACTTAACTCATAAATCAGAAAGATATCTTTTTACCTGAGAATAGTATGCCAGCCGTTCATTCACTATTCAATGTCATTTTTCTTTGTTTGCACGCGGCTTCAGTGAATGGTATAGCTCGGATGCGGCATACTCATCAGGTTTGCAAGGTCAGTATGTCAAAAAGCCTAGATATTTATTGAATAAATATTATTTTTGGTTTTGTACTTTATAGTTGATACTAATGTACCTAATAAAATCTAAAAAGGGAAATATAGTATAAAATAGTTTAAATTAATGAGTATAAATAAATTTGATTTAAACTTTGTATAAAATTAGTATTTACAAAAATATAGGTATATTTTTATTTTAGGTTTGCATTTTTTTTTACGCGGGGTTTTAAATTATAAATTAAAAAAAATATATTAAACCTTAATACAGGTAGAATAGCATTGATAAAACTGTTAGCTACTCCGAGAATTAAATTAGTAAAAACCTTTTATATTTTACTATTTTACTGTGTATTATTACTATAATATTGTGATCAAATTAATTATTGAAATTACATTATTTGAGTTTTTTTAATCGCACTTTTTAAAAGGTGTAAGTAGATATTTTAAGTTTATTAGCTGACACTTATTATAATAAATAAATGTTGTATTTTAAAAAATCTGTTACATAATAAATACATTTTTAATAAACATTAAAAAAAATCGCGTTTGATTCCTTAAAAAAATATGAGTAGATCTTAAATGAAGTACTGAATGAAGTACCTACTCTATGATCTTAATAATGCTTAACCCGTATCATCCTTTATCAAAAATTCTGCAAATAAAAACAAAGAGAAATAAAAATTTGAATTATTCTGTGATACTTAATCCTAAATTATTTTTTAGAACACATTTACATAACGGTATAGAAATTTAAAGAACCTCAAAAGAGTACAGATATCGTTTATTTGATTTGTCATTTGTCACCTGTTGATTTGGTCTAATGGTTGAGTAACCGTGAGTAATGCATGCATACCGCGCGTGCATGACTCACCGGAACTTTAGTGGATGCATTTGTGAATATTGTAGCGCTTTCTGACCCCGGTAATGGTCAAACTACTTAACTATCCATTTTTTCAACATTTTTAGCTCCCGTGAGTTATAGCCATAAATAACAATATGTTTGTAGCAGTAATCCTCATGCAATCAAAAAAATAAAAAAATGCAGGGTTTCTAATATTGCAATAAAAAAATAAATAATAAAATTAAAGTGCTGATAAAATTGAACTTTTGAATTTACAAATTAAGTTTAACACCTGTTCCCGTTATGGAATCGGGACGGGATAGCTACAGAAAATTCTTATGCCTTCGGGAGCCATGAGATAACAAATGATGAAACAATGACGCCATCATGTTAGGTGGGCCATGGAGGCATTAAACCCCCCGCGCGCGGGGTAGGTGCGCAACGTTGCCGCTCCGCTCCCGCCTTCAACCCGCTGCGACTTGCAGCGTTTGCTAGCTCCGCGATCGTGTCATACCGCGTGGTACCTTCCACCGAGCGTCCGTGTGCGAGAAGTGCTCACGCTCGCGTCGCCGTCTCAAACAAAGTTACAAACTCACTTTCTGCCGCCGGAAACCTGTTTCGTCTATTAAAAACTTCTATTACAACATAACCACTACATAATAATAGCTCCTGATATCGGTTGATGAGTTCTTTTTACTTCTAAGTGAACTTTGACGCATAAGTGCGGAACTTTGAAAAACTTTATAAAGTTTGTTTATAAACTGGCGATTGGCTGCGGTGTGTGTATGGAAGCTCTTAAAGTCATGGCTGACCGTAGTTCTCACTAAACCGGTAAGTAAAACGAACTTTACTGGATATTGTATTCGAATAAGAATGGCTGTGTGAAATAGTTGTTAAGTTCGTAAAGAATATAATTTATTATTTAGTTATTGTGTTAAGTATTGAGTTAAGTCTAGTCAATGGTCAGATTAATATTGTAGAGAATGTTATGCAGTGGGCGTCACGTCTAGTTGCATTTATCTTTCGGCTTCCTCAAAGACACACGACATACCGCTCGACAAAGGTTTTGTTTACTAACGCATAATTTCCAGGTAATCTAGTGTTTGATAATCTGTGTGAAGTTATTGTCCGCAATGCCATTTTCTGCGTATCGCATTGCGGTATGAAACATCCTGTAAAAAGACCCAAAGAGAACCCCAATAGTTAATTAACAAGAACTTCTTAGCCTGTTGATTGTTATGAATAAAAATTTTATTACCTATTTCGTTATAATATGGGTTATTAGGCAATATGAGGTTAGTCATCAATTCACCAGTTGAATACTAGTTCTGACGTTTCAACACTTCAAACAAAGACAAACTTGTTAACCAACGGTTCTGTTAGATAAGTGTTTATGTATTGGAATTCCTATTTGAAAATGAGTAATGAGCTTTAATGGTGTGCTTATACTTATCCAATATTTTGGCAACTTTTGACTGACGAAAGACTTTTAATTTAAAATTATTATTATTAAAAGCCTGTACGAAAGAATGGGAGGCCTTTGTCATGCAGTGGGGCACACTGCATGACAAAGGCCTCCCATTCTTTCATCCCAGATTTCTATCATAATCGATCCGCAGCTTCTTTCTGCCAATATTTTTTGGAGGCATTACTTAAGGTCATTTTGCTACCTCCTGTTGAGTCGTCTTCGTTGACGTTAAATTGAAAGTTAAAAAAAAAACAAAAAGCTATTTTTAAATGACATAATTTACGTATATATTAATTTTTATATATGAGCTTCATGATAATAAAGGAGAAAGGGAAGGGAATATTTAAATGATCTTCACATTTTGTGACAAAAAGGTTGTAAAAAAAGGTCGTTAGGCATACCTATCAGCCATTTCGAATTCAGATTAAAGCATCAATTTAAAAAGGTCAAAATTTAATTAAAATGTTGGGCGTGTTCCAACATAACTAAGAAAACTTGAAAAATATATCGATAATTAATGCCATACTTTTTCGTGCCATAAAATTGTCATTAATTTTGCAAAGAAAGGCAGGGAATGAATAAATTTGTCAATTAAAAGCACCTGGACAATTTGGCTTTTAACATTCGATTTGGTGAACCGCCGGTGATTTATGTTTATCGAAAACATATTTGGTACAAATACACTTGCGTCTTTAACTATTACAAATAAAGTTAGGTACAATACTAAACTAGCTTTACATTTTTCTTTCCTCGTACTTAACTCATTCATGAAGGTCTTCAACATCATATCTTTATTCTATTAGATCTTTAATCTACCGTAGCAGATTGCACTTCATCAGCTGATCCTCTGCCTTCTCGATCTCAAAAAGGTCTTTAATGTAGTAACTGGTCTCATTCTAGCATCTGCAAGCACATTGTCTAAAAGATAGTAAATTAAGTACCAGGAAAAAGTCTTATAATATTAACCTTGCAAGGTTAGAAAAATTAGTATAGAGCTCAACAATGATTGTAACTTATTGTTGTTTATTAATATGTGCATCGTTAAGAGAACCCACGTTGTCTTATTACTGACATATTATCACGGCAGCATCCTCTAATACTTTGGTTGTCTTTGAAGTTTTATTATAGTGGCAATATAATGCTTAAAGAATAAAAAAAAATAACTAGAACCAAACAATTTCTATCTTTTCTCTCTCTAAGTCATGAACGGTTCAGCGCTGGTCATAACGCCACTTCTTCTGATCCTCCTTCCGCCACATCTAACCATTACAATTTCCATCTTACAATTACCAAAATTAATTTAAAAATCTGTTAGATTCTAATAAGGATAAATGTACAAGTTATCACCGGGATTAATGAATCAAGTCCCTTATCCTGTTTCTATGTTAAATAACTTGGAAACCATTCAAAAGGTAACAAATTACGAAGGTAAGGAAGTGTAATAAGATAAAACGCACCAACAAAGAATACCTTAGTACTTATACTTTGGGGACAGACAATATTTATTTTTATTGTAACTTCAATATCTTGTGTTTTTTTAAATTAATTGTAAAGGTTTTTGCAATGATGTTTACTTTAATAGTATCATCATAACAACCCATTAATGTCCCACTGCAGGGAAGGGCCTCTTCCAGTGACGGAGGGGTACTTGGCCTACTAATACCACGCTGGCCAAACGGATTGGTATAGGGTTTAATTTAAAGTTTTCCTTCTTTTTATTACGTAAAGATAATATTCACGAATATTCCCTTAGACAGTTTTTACGACACCCATGGGATCAAATGGGGTGGTGACACACTGGATTCTTACTTGAATAATAGTATGACTCATCATTATTATATCAGATAAATTAATGCAGTCCACAATTCCCACCTCTTCCAAATGTTTCGATTTAGTATAGAGTTTAAACTTATTATATCCGATAAAAAAGTTTTCATAACCCTTTATTCTTAGCACTTCTAGGCTCAATTATTACAATAGGAATAATCTAGTTCTATAAATTCACAAAGGTGCCTGACTAACGAAAACTAATAAACCTTATTGTAATAAATAAATTAATTAGTTAATCCCAGGAATATTTAATTACGTTATTAAAATTCCTATTGTTTAAATTTCATGAAATATATATCAACAAACACCTTTCTTAAAACTCATAATACATTTCGTATAAGATAGAATAACATTGTAAGCTCATTGAAAACCTGGTTTGAAGATCTCTAAGTTTTGATTACAAATTAAGAGAGAAGCTTTGTATGTATAAACTTTGTAACACCAGCGAGATGCGGAATGAAACAAGAATTGAATGTATCAGTTTCAATGCTCTCAAGGATTTTTAATACAATAGGAGACAAGGGTGTATCGTTAAGTGTGTAAAATGTAATTCGTGTCCTTATTCTAATCGTGAATTACATTATTTATTACTTTCTTTTTGATACCACAACATGTTTTATCAGATAAGAAATGTTTTTGCTAGTAACGTAAAATTAATCAATTATTAAGCTTTAATAATAGCTGTTATGTCTATAATTGCCAAGGGTAATCATAATTATAATTAGCTTTAGGTTTTTTTCTCTTTTTAGGGTTCCGTAGCCAAATGGCAAAAAAGGGAACCCTTAACCCAACTAAATTTAAATTTAAAAAAAAATCAATGGTACGGTAGCCTTTGTGCGTGAGACCGATACGCACTTCTCTTTGATTGCAGCGACATTGCTAAGCCCTGGCATTGCAATAGTCCATGGGCCGTGGTTACCACTTTACGCGATCCGATTGTTTGTTTTCCACCGTAAGGGAACGAACAAAATAATTTTATATTCTCTATCACCTATAACGTCATAGTCCATAAAATACATTAGGTATAGAAAATATTTCAGGTTCTGGATAGCGAACAAACCAAAAGTAACATTTCCAAATTCTCCAAAAATAAGCTTCCTAATCCTACGACAATAACTAGGTAGGCGACAACTTGAAATGTATAATGCAGAATCATCATTAATACTCAAAATACTTGAAAAATAATACAGTTTAAACAGATCTCTCCGTGTGGTGACGAAGTAAGGATACAATATGTCACTACCCCATCTCATCCCATAGGTGTCGTAAAAACCAACTAAGGGTATATCCGTGAATGTTATCTTTACGAAATAAAAAGAAGGAAAACTTGAAATTAAACCCTATATACCAATCCGTCTGGCTAGCATGTTATTAGTAGGCCAAGCTTACCTCCGTCATGGGAGGAGCCCCGTCCCTGCAGTGGGACATTAATGGGCTGTTATGATGAAATATATTTATCTAAGAATAGGTAAACGAATTAATAATACGATTTATTAAGAATTCTTTTTATCATTCACTTAATTTTACAACAGTTTTCTACATAATTAATTGCGTATGTACTCTTACGCTGAGTACTACTTAATATTTAATGTACTCTTAATTTTTTAGCAAATGGGACTGACATTTTACATGAAATATACATACAGAAAAATAGATATAATATCAGTAATAAAGTTGCAGTCTATTCTTTATAATAATCTAAGCATTAAGTCTAACTTTTTCTATATGACTAGTAATTAAACGATTTTATAATAATATAGCACAAAGAAAGTAGGTTCTTTTTCTCATGAATAATATTATTATTATTTTCCGTTGTTTACATTATTATTTATTAAGAAGTGGAGTTTAAAGTGTTTTAATTGTTTTAAAATACCGGGACAATATATGTTTTTTATATAAAAACAAAAAAAAATTGTTAGGATTACGGGATAGGATAAGAATCCCATTCAATATTATAGCTACGGTATGGCTTAGACTCTTAACTCTTAAATCAGTACTGCCTGAATACCAGCCACTTAGTATCTTTAAATGAAATGTTTACCTTTTCCAAAAACTTTATTGAATCTTACTTTACCGATCGATCTTAGAAGTCGCCACCCGTCACGGGCATCGGTATCGAAGAAAAATGTTCGGAACTCAAATAATGATACATCAAAAAAAGTACATGAAGAATATTCGAAAAACATTTTTCATGTTCTTGTAAGAAATGATATCATACCGAAAGTAATCCATCATAATAATTATTGGGAAACAAACTTAAGTTATCATTTAGTTGACTGTCAATAACCCCATTAGGTTGTTCCTTGAATTTTAATTTCCCGTCCCCAATATCCTATAGTGGTATAGGACTAGTACTATATAGTATATTATATAGTTTTGGGGGTTCATCACCATCATCATATCAGCCAGTAGACGTCCACTGCTGGACAAGTATTGCCACCTTGTGCGGTCCTGTGACTCCCTCAGCCATCGGTTTCCCGCTGTCCTGACTAAGTCGTCGGTCCACCGATAATACAATATTATGTATACTATGTATGATAAAACATATTGTCAAAATCATCATAACAGCCCATTAATGTCCCACTGCAGAGACGCGCCTCCTCCCGTGACGGAGGGATACTTGGCCTACTAATACCACGCTGGCCAGACGGATTGGTATAGGGTTTAAATTCAAGTTTTCCTTCTTTTTACTTCGTAAAGATAATATTTATGGTTAGTCCCTTAGTCGGTTTTTACGACACCCATGGGTTAAGATGGGGTGATGACATATTGTGTTCTTACTCGGTCACCACACGGACAATATTGTATACATACATGCATTGTATAAAATCGATCCATCGGTTGTTTTGGGGGCCATTCCCTGACATTCAGACATCAAAGTCAATTTATATATCCCAGTACCTAAGTGCTAATGCAGCGGCGTCTATAAATAGAGCCGCTTCGTAACTCTATTGCCATAGTTCCAGGGATTGTATGTCAAAAGATGTCAGCCTACTATGTGCTAATAACGTTAAACAGGTCATCGGACAATCTGTAGAGGAATGCTTGTATATGATATGGGACAGTATTTAAGTGATAAAGGCCTATAAAAATAGTAATGGGTATCTATAAATGTATTATGAAATATTGACGTACGGTTAATGTTCACCAATCTATTCATAAAATTGATTGCAAGCTGAAATATCATCTTAACCTAAATATCAATATACAAATCTTTGCTATCAAGCCTAAGGATGGAAAAAGTAATGTACCTGTTGACATTTCCATTTGATTTTGCCTCTGTTTTTTAAGATTATTTTGATTAAGAATGAAGAATAAACTTTTTTACAGATAAGAAAATATAAAACGAACAACAAGGCAAGTAAGTCACAGAATATTACCCTAATTCTGTCCAACAATTTTGAATAATGGTATCTTGAGAAGTTAACGGGTAATTGAGTAAGCTATTCTGTTGTATCAATAACGTTTCCCTATTTAAATCAATTTGACGAGTCAGGAGTTCATTGTGCGTCTCGCTAGGCTCTCGACATGGACACAATGATTTGGATATTGTTGTTCATAAATATTAAATTATGTTTTGTTAAAGTTAATACATTTATCTTTCTTATTTAAATAAGAAAATGGTTAATATATATTTTATTTTAATAATATTCTAGATGATACTAGAGATAAATACTTAGTTTAACTAAATATTTGTTGCCCTTACGCTGTATAACAACAAAGTAGGTAGGTATGTACATTTAATTAATTCGTGAAGATATGTAATACAGTCACAAAGTATCACCATGGGATAATTACCTCATAAATAAAACTGACAGCATTATATAGGTACAATACATATCTACTCTAATGTTTTAAAGTACTTTTCAATACCTACATGGAGCACTTTAACGTAAAATTTCGAGATAGTTTTTAAATCAATTAAAATGTATGTAAAACTTTTTACTAGCATAACAGCGATTATGTTAAAATTGCGTATATTTTACCTTTACAAAGAACATTAATAAAATTAAATATTTCAATTAGATCAGGCAATATGCGGAATTATGCGAGTCAGCGTTAGGGATACTCAAGATCGTCCGTACTGTTGAGTGTAAAGCATAAGTGCGAGCCTGAAATATTTCTACTATTGATCCAAATATTAGTTTACACCTCTCTAATTGTTATCAATAGTGTTTAATCATATTGCACTATACACATACTGATCAGGCCTTAAAATTACGTAGATAGGAAAAACCTCATTTATTGAAGTTCTCCTAGCCTTATTATCTTTACTTACCATTTTTTATCTATAAATCCAAGTTAGTTATACTCCGTATCCTTTAATTTAATTTATGTTAAAGCTCCAGAGATATTGGACTAGATCCATAATACTGGAAAAATCTCTTTTAAATAAATAAAAGCTAAACGCTGCAATGTTTAGATATATATTATTATAAACTCAGGATTCTTGTATGTTACTTGAGACGCTGTCGCTATGAAGAATAGACTGGTTTGATCGGGTGCAAATATTAATATTATATTCTTTCTTTTTTGCTTACCCCAGGACCACGATACCTTAATTTGTACAGATTTTGCAGATTATGATAGTTGGCACTTTAAATTTCTGTTTCTATTATTGACACTTTGGCTACTTATATAAAAAGTTCCATTAAGTAAACACTACTTAAACAGTATTTACAAATTTGTTTCTTGACCCTTGGTGTCGTAGTAATTCTTTTACATTCTTTGGATTAAGTAGAAACCGATGTGTGGATTACTCAAACGCGTTGGCGAATGCGTTGACCTATGTGTAGAGGCGGCTTAAACCACAACCGTCATGCAAATTTTATAGGATATCTCAATTTTAAATGTGAATTAATCAAAATCTCACTTCATCGCTATTGTTTTCGCTTATTGTTTGTACTATTATTATCTGGAGCGTCTACTAATTTAACATCTTTAGTGGCTTTTACTGTAACCACTTTGTCAATCACCAAGGCAGACACAATTTGTCTTAATTGTATACAAATTATAAATGTAGATGAATTTGCTTTGATGACTCGCAATTTTCGGATTGCTGTCATCCCTCGTCATGTGGTGTCAAGTTCATTTAGTGAAGCTGTTACTTTGGTATTAAGAAAAGCAATTAACTAGAATTTCTCTGATCGTAAAATGATGTAATTTAGAATTCTTAAACTATTATTAACAAATAAAACATTCATAGCTTTATTATATTGCTGAAGACTATCGCCTGTCGTTTGTTTGACTTGCTAAGATTCGAGAATTATTGATTTGATTTGATATTGCAATTAAAGATAAATGATGGACATAATAATTTAAGTCTTGTATTATAGGTAATCTTGACATTGAAATGTTGTAAATTTACGACAGAATGTCTATGACGTGATAAAATAGTGACTTTGTGACATTTGTGGTAAAATAGATTATATGTATTAGGAGCTAATTGTGATAGACATATTTTAAAATATACTAGTTTTAATACAATCATATTATTGTGTCTTATACATGAGTAGGTACCTATTGATGGTATAATAATAATAAATAAATAAGTAATATAAATAAATATTCACGGACATCTCTACATAGCGCCATCTGTTCCCAAAGTAAGCTGGGCTTAACCTGCTTGTGTTATGGGTAACAGAGCAACGGATATTAGTATTTATATACTTTTATTTTTGTAAATACATACATATTATACATAGAAACACTCAGACCAATGCAAACAATCATGTTCATGCATACAAATATTTGCATTGAGCGGGACTCGAACCCGAGACCTCTGTGTAACAGTCATGTTATATAACCACTATACGCCACCGATGCCGTCAACAATCCCTGTCGATCATTGAATCTATCTTATCAAGGTCACAAAATCATCTAATACCTAACTAAGAGTAGGCACATAAAAGAAACACCTTTGCAATTATGTATCAAAGGCAGTTTTCATTACGCGGAGAACGTTGTTTGCACTAGCGAGTGATTTTTAATTAATTGGGACGATTGATGTCGAATTTTAATTTGCCCTCAGGCCGATACGTCTTTAACTTTCGTTGTTAGCACAGATTTTTAGTGTTAATTAAGAGTTTTAGTAAAAAAATTGGTATTGAATACAATTAGGTAATATTACAAGAAATCACAAGTATTTAAAGTTAAATTATATTTTATCGTGACAAGTGGCGTTCTGTCGTCTCTGCCTACCCCGGACGGGATAAGGCGTGATTTAATGTATGTATTATATTTTATAAGCAGGTTATACCTTGCAAGAACAATTCAAACATAGTATTTTAGGTGTCATAAAAATACTTAAGACACATAAGTTGTTCAGTTGTACATGAATAACAAAATAAAAAAAAATAACAAAATCCTTAGCGTGCATAAAACATTTTATACTTATTCTGAACATTTTGGCAAATATGGAACAGCTCTTTATTAATTTTCATAACGTAAAACGAAATATACCTAAGTACACATTTAATTTTCTTTTATAAGCCACAAGATATAGTAACTATTAAAGGATAAAAACCGACACTAACTCCATTGTAACACTCGCTTTTACATTCTTGACTAACAGATAAAGGCCCCAGTATTATCAAAGCAACAACAACTGCAATTATAGAAATAAATTTACTATAGATTTAGGTATAAGATAATGAAATAACCTCGAGACAGTGTTTTCTACCAACGCCTTTGTGCGTTCAGACCTAGTACTAAAGATAACGGCCGAAGTATAGGAGAGTATTGTCGATTCTATCAGCTTCAAAGAACAGGACTATATTGATAATACTCAGAAAGTTCTTTATCGATATACGGACAATGTATTCTAACTTGTGGAATCATGATTCACACATGAAAGTAGTATATTTTATTCGACAAACAAAATTGCATTCTCCCATGAGCTTTCTCGACACAGTTAATGGATGACCCAGTGTCAAGTGCATGCTAAATTTACACTTTTACCAGTCGATATCGATATCGTACAAAGACAAGTATTAGGGTTGACTGCACAATTCTCGAGTGAATCACGAATTTCGAAGATATTATAACGGTAGTACAAAAAACTGGTTTTAGCGGTCAAAAGCGAGTATGCGTTTTATAAGGAAATTGATATGGTTTATTGATATCATCTTAAGTTTTTTCAATGTTACTGTAAAATCTCAAAATTTGAATTAAGAATTTGGAGTTTAATTGTACACTTTTATTTACTTCGTTAAATGTTCGCTTTTATCATAACATAATATTGAAAAATAGTTAAATTCCTATTATTGATTTTTTTATCTTTCCTTTATTTTATATAGGGTTATATAACAGGTTACATAAAAGTGACATAGACGTCTTAAAATTCATACACTTCATAAGGTTATCAAAACTAGTATACATTGAAAATTGTATAGGACAAGTTTCCATAAAATTGATATTCGCATAATAAATACTACTAAAAGACGAAACAAGTTTACCGATTATAGATTCATTGTTCATCTATTCAAGTCATATAGCGGTTGTAGTTCTCTATAAAGTTGGGCATCCCTAAGTTTACGTCTTTCTAACTGCAAGTTCTTCGGCCACTTATGCATTTTTACGTGTGGGTAGTGAATATACAATAAGTAGAATACCGTTATCGTCACGAAAAGGCAAATGAACTTTGTTGACATTCGGTTAATAAATATTCAATATTGTGATTACACAATTACTACTAAGTTACTGTATAACACAAATTGGTGAGTATCATTTATAAACATTATTCCCAATTTATTTCAATTTTTTTAAAAGATTCATAATAATCTATTTTGTTAACATTATACCTCAATTTTATAGGCATATTAAAGTTAATCGCATGTATGGGTATTTAAATATTGGTCAAAGTGTAAGTTGAGTTGATATTCTATACATAAATTGTATATGTATGTCTACATCTATACTTACATAATGTAAGGATGTTGAAAAGTGATGCACAATTACCGTTGTCTTAATATTTTATCGATCGATTTATTCGTTTGACGAAATCTTATGACCTCTTTATACATATTCGGTATTGTAGACATAAAAATTAATTTCAAGAAAATGTAAATGAAATATATTTTATTGAATGAACGAATTTAATATTAGAGAGCACAAGCACTTCAGATGACATCGTCATCGCAATTTTGACTGTTTATACCGATGCTTTAAAACTTTAAAGTACTTACTTCCTTACATGCGCTTTATAACATTATAAAATAGTATGAGTTCTTCTCAAATTCAATGATGTAATAAAACATTAGTTATTTTGAACTATATTGTTTCATTTATTTAAATGAATCCATGATAGAATGTATGAATATCAGACAAAAGATTATTTGACAAAATCAATCAGAAATCTCTTTTGTGACAAAGAGCTATTTAAACATTAATATTTATTGTCATCGGTGATTATTGGTACTAAGCGGTTTATTTTAAATTCCTATTTTATTTTATCATTCATTTTGATTTTATTTGAATTTATTTCAAATGAATTAAATACCATGAATAATATTCGAGCAAAACTTACATATTAAAATTTGTTCAACAATACGAAACTTTACAAATAGTCTGCTCTGGTGAAATTGTTTGGAACATTTACAGATAATTCCTTTGTAGGTATTCGTATTGTAGGAACATCAATTTTGTTCTGATATATTTTTAAAATTATACTTTTTTTACACACTTATTTGCTAGTATATTTGATAAATGATGATATCGCCAGCGTTGCGTCATACGCTAGCCCTTAATACGGCTTTTGAATAGTTTGGTAGCTTACTTTGCAGCCAAATAACAAGTTCAGAAAAATAAAAAGTCATAAATATAGTGTTCGTTTACCGGACTAGATATTACAATAGAAAAAAATTAAAATAACATAATATTAGTTAACTATTTTAAACCGTGACATTAAATAAATTTAAACAGCATGGTTCCTTTTAAAACTTTACAGCAGAATGGTGAATAAACGAGCAAATTCTTTAGTATTTGTTTTCCAACAAAAAAATAACTGGAATAAAACGTAGATTTCTAAAAAAAAAACGTAGAATTCTGTTAGTACAATGAGCCTTTTGTACAGTTCGTGTTTGAATAAGGAATTAAACAAACGATAGGGAATTCATCCGCTATGGTACTCTTTGTCAGAGATTCATCAGATCAATCACAAGTAGATGGGACAAAGAGTTTGTGTGCATTTGGTATTAAGTTTTAAATACTTTATCAAGCACCCGACAGTTTTCCAGCAGCTTTGTCAAACGAGTTTATCAAATGTTTGTTAACAAAACAATTAAGTACGGGAGAGAATTCTCTGTCGTGCTACTAAACTGTTCTATTAAACTTTTTTGTGATATACGAAAACGAAAGTGATTTAAATTATACAGCCTACTTTGTGATTTTAACAAGGCATGTTTAGTAAGAAAACCTCTTATATTTAATTATTATTTTGTTAATTATGTCACCTCATAAACCAAACAAAAAATATCTAAAACTAAACGAAATGAATAGTCATATATCGTTGCTCTCTGACAAGCAAATAAATTAGCCTATTTATTTGTACGTAATAATGTAAAAATTAATAGAGTTATTTTAGGCTCGTCATTTCTTGATTCTTTCGTAAGTTCTTTCAAATCAAACTAAATTACAGCCTTATCTTTTTGGTAAAAGTATTGTAAAATATACACAAACATTTTGTGTTTATTCAAAAACCGTTTTAGTAACTTAATTGGTTATTCACAGCTTAAAGCTTGCCAAGTCAAAATCTTATATTATAACACGATAGTAACATCAATTCTAAAATAAAATTCCAGATAAAGGTGCTGTAATAGGAAGCCATCAATTTTGAAAATTTCTCGTCAAGTTGTGATTACTGCAGAGATCAAATTTTTTGTGCCTGAGGTTGACGTTTTTAATGGATGCAATTTTCACGTAAACCTCAAATCATGGTACCGTTAACCGTGATTCGGGACAGCGTATCTTTTCCTGGTCATTAAAAACAGGTTATTTCTGATAACTTGATTTCTTTGGTAGCAGGGTAAATGTGGAATTCAAAAATTCTTAATGACAGGGTTGACGTAATATTTGTCATCAATGTGATGTAATAAAAAGTCTCATTTCTTGTACTTACAAAGTTTAGCAGTAGAATCTTACAATTTTAATAACAAATCTAATAAATATTTCTAAATGTAAATAATACCTACTACTATACAGTACCTGTAAATTGTAAAAGCCCATTTAGAACCATGTAAGCTAACATAATATACATAAAAGCTAACTAGACAAATTGCAATCAGTTGGCTAATCATCAAACGTCATATGCGAACTGCTAAAATATATTGATAGGGGCATTGACCCAAATGCTATCACTGCACCATATTATCAGCACCCCCAACAAAAACTCAAATTATAAGCTAACTATTAATTAATTTGGGCTACCGTATAAAAAAAAATGGGATTATTTTGGAATTATAAACTGGGCCACACTACACTCTTCGATTAAAAAAAAGTGATATTTTCATAAACGCGGTAACGCGGTAACCCTAATAAGAAAAATCTAATATTTAAATCGGTATAAAAACCCTCTGTTCTTGAAGTCAGTTTTGTAATTAGAAGATTATCAGATATTTCAAGCTTTCATAAAGCAACCCACTATTTTCCTAACAAAAATGTTTTAAACTAATTTTACGAAACGAGGGCAACGTAAAATAAATTAGCTTTTAATAAACAAAAAGAAAAAGGAAAGAGATCACTTTACGAATCCTCTGATTGTAAACCGAATTGTTTGCTTTAGTAATCGGGAAAGGTAAATCTTGGGAAGATTGGGCATTTTCACTTTTATAGAACCATTTTATAACTGATTCGATATTGATCGTAAAGTATTTTAATATTGTTTGCCTTTTGGCGTTGAAAAAATGGCGTTCGATTAAATGTTTCTGCTTTTAATTTCAGTATTACAAATTTTCCGAAAAAGAAATAATTTAAGTTTTTTATGAGCTTAATTTAAAGCAAAATCTTTTTACAAATCAATTAAAAGATTTTAGCTATAATGTTTATTTTAGCAGATGAATTTA
Source organism: Schrankia costaestrigalis (assembly GCA_905475405.1). Taxonomy (NCBI): domain Eukaryota; kingdom Metazoa; phylum Arthropoda; class Insecta; order Lepidoptera; family Erebidae; genus Schrankia; species Schrankia costaestrigalis. Next base: position 17,130,686 of record FR997825.1, on the reverse strand, counting down.
GTTCTTTCTGTCGTCCGCGCTCACCGTTCTTGGTCAGAAATCGTGCTTAATGTCAGGAGCGTTACTTTGCGACGTTACTTTAAAAAGATGTTAAAACTATGATGAAAGAACTAAATATAACTAAATAAAATCTGTGGGTTTCCATGTAAAATAATTATGTATGTTTCTATAAAAAATATTATAAAGTAGGTATGTTAATTCGTTTTCTACCCCACCTGTAGAATAAATTCGTTTGAGACTGGATAGCTTTATGCGGTTGTGAGAATCTGTAAAGAATATTACTTAGAGTAAAACTAAATTTGCTATGAAGGTTAGATGGAAATATTTCGAAACTTTACATAATATTGAATTTAATGAGATACCCCTGATGAATTTACGATTAAGTTTTGAAAGCGTAATGAAAAGCTTATGTCCACTTCAGTAAATGTTTAAAAGGTATTAGGTTCAATCTCTGGATTTAATAGTATCATGTCTTTAATAAACGCATTCAAAGGGCTCTTGAATTTTACACAATAATGATCTACCTATATCGTAAACTTTATATTTGGGATGGAATGTATTTAATTAAGTTTTGGATCAAGAATTTGCTCTCCAATCAAATAATGGGGAGAAACTTAAAGTTTTCCTAGTTAACGAGCATAACTAAATAGTTTATAGGTACATAAAGATAATTTATCGTTTATAAGCGTAATGCGCTCACTGCTTGTTAAGGTATTAAATTATAAATTCAATAGAGAGAGAGAGAGAGAGACAATAAATAAGTTTGTATGCAGCTAGAAACTGTGTTAATAATTAATAATATTTCCGTAAAACAAATAAAATTATTAAAATTAATCATTTAATTAATCTTCTTTATAAATGCACAATTTAGTTAGAAATTTCATTCGAATCATGTTAGACAGACAGTTTTTTTTTAATTTAGATGTTCAAAAGTTTATACTTTCCGGGAAAGCTTTAAGCAAGTCTATTTTATATTACCTACACAACATAAAAATAAATAGCACTTCATTTATTTGGTGTTCAGAGAATTGTTAACAAACAGAAACTGTTCACACAAAACTCTCCAGAGAACTCAAGTTGCTTATTTTAAAGCTTTTAATGCACGTGAAGATTAGATGTTTAACACAAAATACTTGTTCTAAATCTGGAATTTTGTGCTCGTTAATTGTCTTGCCGATTTAGCTAACAGTATAAAAATTAAGGGTTCAATATAATCATCATAACAGCCCATTAATGTCCCACTGCAGGGACGGGCCTCCTCCTGTGACGGGGGAATACTTGGCCTACTAATACCACGCTGGGCAGACGGATTGGTATAGGGTTTAATTTGAGTTTTCTTTTTTATCTCTTTTTCCTTTTTATCTCTTTCTTTTCCTAATTTTTATTTAGTTAAGATAGTATTCACGAATAGTCCCTTAGTCGGTTTTTACGACACCCATGGGATGAGATGGGGTGGTGACATATTTAATTCGTATAAAAAAGCATCATATCAGCGAATTGACAAAATAGGCCTCCTTCAAATATTTTCACCTTACCCCTGTGCCTCCGTCATCCATAGGTTTGTCACCTTCAACACCTGGTTCTTTGGTTGTCTACAGTAAACAAAATTATATAAATACAATTTTATTTAACTAAAAAAAGGACGTAGGAAAAGGACATCCAAGGGTAAGGTATTTGTACCCTGCAATGGGACAATACAGGCTATTAATATAAATAATTAGTTAAACGAGTATACATAGTCATAACAACACTATACATATTTCTAACAATATGTTTTTGTTTGAAACTTCAGCCAACTAATATGTAGAGCAGATTCAATAAGCGAAATGTCCCTGCAACTTTGGTCAGACATTCTGTCAATAGCTCTGACCTGAATTGTGAAGAGAGGTTTGTAATCCACTGGAACTGTAGAATAGCTATTCTATGAATATATGAATATGTGTGGAAACAATGTGGATTTTAAAGCTTTTAAAAAGTTTTAAAACTTGATACGCCTTAGTAATTTTAAGGGAGCTTGTGTTCGAGACTTATATAAGTTTTTCAAGCCTTTTTTGATTAATATTCTTCTAACGCAATTATTATTTAAATTTAGGAATCTTTAAAACCTAAATATTAATGGTTTTTAATATAATTATATTATACCCTTTCCACTATATTTAACAACATTTGACAGCTTGACGTTAGTGACGTTCAGCAGTATCTCGAATGTAATGCCATTCGATTGTAATGATTTGATTCCGATATTTCGATTTTTCAAATGACTTTATTTTACACATTTGGATCCTTACATCAACCTTTATTATCATTTTATTATTATTTCTTTCTGTATCTATGTTAAGAGAATTAGCCTTTAACTTAAAACGATAAAATTATAGTTAGCTTAGGTATTATTTAAAATAAATAATTTATCGTGACACATTCGCGGGTTATGGCTAATCTAAAATATCAAATTACATTTTATAAACGTATTATAAAGAGTTCAAGTTTATTCATAGCATTTATTTCCACCGATTATTTGTAATTTGTTTCATAATGGTGGTAATAGTTATGAGTGTCCATCACTAAGTAACCATGGTAACTGAAAAAAACATGGGTACGTCCATGAAATACAATATTATTTGTTCGAAAAATAAGCGGAAGTATTACGAAACTTCATGGACGTGAACTGTCAAAAAGCTAAACTTACGCTGGAAGGGGTATAGTATACCTACTGCATTTCTTTACTTACTATTAACCCCATTCTTTACTTACTATCAATCCCACTGCAAGCACGAGCCTCCTCCCGTGACGGAGGGATACTTGGCCTACTAATACCACGCTGGCCGAACGGATTGGTATAGGGTTTAATTTCGAGTTTTACTTCTTTTTTGATAATATCACTTACTATGTTTCACTAAAAATAAGACTACGAGAATCTCTGGTATGGGTGTTCTGTACACTCTTACCAGATTCTCGTCGTTTTATTTTGTTGTTTTGTGCGTCGTGAATATGTCTTAATAATTCTGAAATTGTCTTTAAACTAAAATGTTTAAATAGCACTTTGGTCATCTAGTTATCATCATGAATTTAACGACTAAAAAATAGACGTTGCCGTGTTTGTGACAGAATGGTCTTAGTTATTTTCTCTTACCTATTGTATAAAAAACTCTAACAAGAAGTTAATAAATAGAGTAACTTTTATAATACACAACACTTAAATAAGTATAACTTCAATAATAACTTTAGATCCTTTCTTGGAAATTTAAACTTTTTTCATTCTTAGGGTCGGAAACTAAAAAATGCTGACCTTTTTGCAGCCGATGAATCTTAATGATATAAAAGCATATGGCGTATTTCGTATCTACAAATAAATATCTGACAGCTGTTTTAACAAATTGTTATATTACCTTGTACAGGTAGATGCATTTAAGAGTTCGTAGTTAACCTCAGCATGGACCAATTCGTTAGAATCGTGAACATTAGAATGTTTGAACAAAGTGACCGATCAGCTTTAAAGTATTACTAAAATCTAATACTTAACTATTTGCTGCTATTTGATACCTTTGTTTAAGTAATTGGTACCTAATTTATACTCGTAACTAAGGTAAATGGCTTTATAATGACGTCAGGATGACTTGCCACATTTAGAATCTCTACTTAAGGACTCCAAAATTACAATTCGCCTTTATAAAAATTTAGTACCTATTTGATACCTATATCAATTTTTACAATTTTAAGAAAAGGAATAAAGTATTTTGTATAGATTGACCAGCTCATTTGTAGCAAATACTTATATTTTAAAGCAGATCGGTCATTTTAGCCTGTCATTCATCAACATTCGTTCACGTTAGAATCCTCCCTATTACCATTACAATGGATACTGACAAACCCGTTTCAGTGGTTGCAAGGTTGATGATTGCGGTTCTACTTATTAAATACCTCGTTTATTCAAAACTGAATAGCAATACATTTCAAATTAATTGCCTTCGTAGAAATGGAAAGCTAAAGATCCCTTATTAATTAAAAAACAATTGAAACTCCTAAGTCTTGCGGCAATCTATTAAGGTGCCTATTAAATTGGATGATTGGTTGTTTGACTATTAACCGTTATATTATTCTTAGTCTATAAAGCTTATTAATATGTTTTCTCTAAGAACTAACTACAAAGATAGGTAGGTATAGTTTTATTTGAAACTAGCTGCCCCGTGCCCACTTCGTTGGGCGGCGAAAAAAACGTGTCCGTTTTTTAAACTTATTTCATTACTGCTCTACTCCTATTAGTCATAGCGTGATACTACACTACCTATGACACTCCCCGATAAATGGACTATTCAACACAGAAATATTTTTTTAAATCAGTGCAGTAGATCCAGAGATTACCCCCTACAACGTCACAAACACACAAACTTTACCTCTTTATAATATTAGTATAGATACCTACAAACCATCAAGACTATGAAAGTATTTATTATTTTCATCCAGAAGAAGATTTACCCATACCTATATAAATGACGGTAAAAGATCAATAAGGTTAACTTGATACTTTCATAAATTAAATTAATCATTATTACTTCTTCATCGCAATTAAATTATTGCCTTGATCTGTCTTATAAGAAATACTAATACGATAAGCAGCGGTGAACTCCAATTAGAACTGTAAATACAAAAGGAATTAAATAAAATGCACAGTTGCGTCCACTAGAAGACAGTTAATACTTTATTACAGGCATTAAAGCGATTTTATTCATGAATCCTTTTAAGTATCTAGCGACTTAACATTTAAATAAAACTCATTTATGTATAACTTTTGAACATTAGCGTTGCATTATTGACCAGAAGAGAAAGAAGCACATTCATCAATGAATACATAATTATGTACACGTTAAATTAACGTGATTAAGCAGGGCTAGTGTAACTTGTGTCAAGCAAAATGAAGGTCAAGCAAAATGAAGGTGAATAGCATGCCTCTTTCATAATATTTATTCATATAATGTTCTTCGTGTGGTGACGGAGTAAGAATACAATATGTCACTACCCCATCTCATCCCATGGGTGTCGTATAAACTGACTAAGGGACTATCCGTGAATATTATTGTTACATATTAAAAAGAAGAAAAACTTGACATTAAACCCTATACCAATCCGTTTAACCAGCGTGGTATTAGTAGGCCAAGTATCCTTCCGTAACTGGAGGAGGCCCGTCCCTGCAGTGGGTCATTAATGGGCTGTTATGATGTACAATCTGCTTCTTCCTCTTAGTCATTAATTTAAATACTCTACAGTTAGGTTTTCAGAGTTCTCGTAGCAGATCAATATTATTAAGTCATTTACTAACGATTTACTTAATATGGATGACGGTAAACTAACTGTTATAGTTTACAAGGCTTAAGTAATGTTTTTAGCGCCATGAAATATCCTTTTTCCGTTGCTGTTATACAATTATCGGTACTTGAAATCATCATAGTATAAACTAGTATCCTATCTTAACAGTACCTGCCTCATCATTGGTTAGTTACCTATTCGTACTTGTATTTACTTACAATAACTTACCATATGAGCCCGCCCGAGCTAGGTGTATCGACGACTCAGGCAGGATGCGAAAGACGCAGGACGGTCTTCTGTAGCGCGTGTTGGGGAGGCCTATGTCCACCAGTGGACTGTGATAAGCTACTTGATTGATCCCATGTGAGTTAGTGCAATACTTCGACCTTCTACTACTTACAACCAATAGATGCGGTGCAATAATGAAATATGGTACACAAAAGGAAAAATCTTCTTACTACGAGTATAAATATAAATATACAACCAATAGATGCGGTGCAATAATGAAATATGGTACACAAAAGGAAAAATCTTCTTACTACGAGTATAAATATAAATATACAACCAATAGATGCGGTGCAATAATGAAATATGGTACACAAAAGGAAAAATCTTCTTACTACGAGTATAAATATAAATATACAACCAATAGATGCGGTGCAATAATGAAATATGGTACACAAAAGGAAAAATCTTCTTACTACGAGTATAAATATAAATATACAACCAATAGATGCGGTGCAATAATGAAATATGGTACCTACACAAAAGGAAAAATCTTCTTACTACGAGTATAAAGCTAAAGAATTTGTTTAGAAATTGATTTGTTTGCGAATGCTAGTACACACACATATAGATAAAACAGATTTTTTTATCTATACTTCTATACTAATATTATAAAGAGGTTAAGTTTGTGTGATTGTGTGTTTGTGACATTGTAGGGGCAATTGAACGTACCTGTGAATGGGTATCTCTGGGTCTACTAAACCTATTTTAAAAATTATTTCCTCGTTAAATAGTCCATTTATCGGGGAGTGTCATAGGCTATATAGGATCACGCTATGACTAATAGGAGTGGAGTAGTAATGAAATATGGTTAAAAAACGGACGCGTTTTTTTCGCTACCCAACGAAGTGGGCACGGGTCAGCTATAATAGTTAGCAATATAATAATCTTCTATCAGTGTATTATTAACTTTTGTTATTACAATAACAAGTGGACTTATAAAAGAACGCGATAAGATAAAATTTAGGTACCAAGTTTCGTAGATCAGTTACCTAGTTATGTATAAAAAGTAGGTATTGAATGAAACTATAACATTAACAAAATATCAGTTTCTATCTATAAATAAATTTAAAAAAATATCGTAAACATACAATTCATGAAGGATTCTTAACAGCCCATTAATGTCCCACTGCTAGGACAAGCCTCCATCCGTGACGGGGGGATACTTGGGATACCACGCTGGGCAGACTGATTGGTAGAGGATTTGATTTCAAGTTTTCCTTCATCTTTATTTCGTAAAGATAATATTCATGAAGGATTAAGTTCCTTGATTTAAACGATATTAATTTATTTAGTAATAATTTATTTTTCAAAGGAACGGTAATTTGATCGTTTTGAACCTAATGGAATGCGACAATACAGTCCAGGAATGAGGACAATGGATGGTAGTCATAAAATGACTTTATTGCGTTGCCATTACTTCACAGGTACAGTCAGCCCCAAAAGTCGCTGAACACATTTTAAATTCCAAAACTGCTGAAGACTAAAAGTGGCATAAGTCAGTGTCGCAACAAGAGTACAAAATAAGCTAAACGTACAAAACGACCATAACACGCTGCACACGGTTATTCCAAAAGTAGCTGCACATGTGTATTTCAAAAAGTATCAGCACACGGGTATTTCAGAAGTATCGATGTTGCCAACTCGTGCAGTATACGGGTGCCGCGCATGACTGAACGGCAACGTCGCCCGCTGCGTCGCTCATCAATCTGCGGTCGAGTTTCAGTGTAGTTGTAGTGAGTGATTTTGACAGTAGACAAAAGTCAAGCCAATTTCAAAGCGGAATACTACATTAACAATTTCATCAAAACAGTTGTCAACACGATAGCTTTGCTTGTATAGAGCTTGGGTGAAAAGAAAACAGCTCTGGTTCGATCCTGAGGAACGGATTTCTTTTTGTGTTTTTTTATTTTTTCTTATTTTGTTTTCTACTATTATTATTCAATACAAGCTGTAACCCGCGACTTCGCTTACCAAAAAAATGTATATTCGACAATTAAATTAAATTATTTAATAAATTAATAAATAAATGGCTTTATCACCTCTAGAGTTAATTTTAGTAGCATGTCATAAAACTATTAAGTTAAATGTCGCACAACAGGGAGCACTTCTTCTTACATAACATTTCAACTCATATCATCGAATCTCCGAAAATGTTTCTCATACAATTTAAAGTCATAATGATCATTCTTCATTAAATTAAGAATTAAATAAAAATACTATTTAATTTTCAATTAAAAATTAAAAATAATATTTGAACTTTATTAAAATACCTGTGAACAGTGACGGTGAATTTAAGTTACTTGTTTTTTTTTTGAGATAAAATACAATAAATAAAAAATAAAAAAACCAAAACAAATACTTGGCACAACCCGGTTTCGAACGCACGTCTACTTCATCAAAGTCGAGTGTTCTATACCCTAGACTATCGAATCTCAGTGAATTGTGTTGAAATTATGTATCTATTCCAACGAGTAAACATAATAGACACTAGTGTTCAGCTACTTTTGGAACACTAGTGTTCAGCTACTTTTGAAATACCCGTGTGCAGCTACTTTTGGAATAACCGTGTGCAGCGTGTTATGGTCGTTTTGTACGTTAAGCTTATTTTGTACTCTTGTTGCAACACTGACTTATGCCACTTTTAGTGTTAAGCAGTTTTGGAATTTAAAATGTGTTCAGCGACTTTTGGGGCTGACTGTACGTTCAATTGCTTCTTTACACTATTATAACTTTTCAACTATCGCGTTTCATTATTATAAATATTATATAATTTAATTATTTACCTTTATTTTACTTGACGTTTCGGCACAGGTTGCACTGGCCGTGGTCGCAAGCTGACTGGTGATGCGAGGTCACAGCTTCGTCTTCGTGATAGCAGATTATTATTATCATCCTCTACCCTCGTATCTTGAGATGTTACTATAAAGTCAACTGACCCGAACTGTTACACACTACTGACCCGATATCATAAAAAAGAGGGAACACGTAAATAGTAAACCAACGGCACTTTTAACCTATCTTATTTCGTGTTAAAAATAATAGATTAAGATCAAGCGGATTTACTTCAACCTCTTCCGTGGTTTTTGAATGAAATGTACACCAGAACAACGGGGCTAAGTATGTAAGTGTAAGTGGATAATCCACAGCCCACAAGCCTCCATTCTATATGTACTTATAAGATTACAGGGCACCATTTCCAGACTATTTCGTCTTAGCTACAAACAGAAAGGGGCCGCATTAATTTAATTTATTTCGGGGTAGCTGCAATGTCAGGGTTTTTTCTCGCCCCCAGATTACCACTAACCCGATTACTTAGCACTCCTGACTCATGAAAACGTATATAATTACGGTCAACTCATCTTTTATTAACATACTGATGTCTCTGTTCAACCTAGTTGTTTTGCATTGAATTACATAAAAAGGAATACAAGTGCCTGCATACTAAATGGCTTAACCTAATAACATTAGTAACATATTACGAAGATAATCAGTTGTCTTATATCTAAATAGTACCTCATGAAATGTTTGAACTGGTAACTGCCAGCAAAGGAATAATAATTAAGTGCTTTTGTTGGAGCACTTACGTCAAAAGTTTTAAGGCAAAACTAGCTAACTATCTTCTTTATCATGTAGACGAACTTAAGAATCTACTTTTAATTATCACATACACACTGTTTTGTGGAATTTGTTCGAATTATGTAATGATTTGACTCTCCGTGTGGTGACGAAGTAAGAAAACAATTCATTTCTTTTCATTTCATTTCATTATATTTACGAAATAAAAAGAAGGAAAACTTTGAAATTAAACCCTATACCAATCCGTCTGGCCAGCGTGGTATTAGTAGGCCAAGTATCCCTTCGTCATGGGAGGAGGCCCGTCCCTGCAGTGGGACATTGATGGGCTGTTATGAATGTAATGATTATTAAATACATGTTGATGTTGTATTTCCAACAAAACTTCATAATATCACTGGCAAGAAAATGCCTTCTTCGTAAAAATAAACTTATCACTTCGCTGAAACAGTAATAATGATATAGAATAAAAAGAGATAGGCTTTTATGTTACCTATCTAGGTTTTGATAGAGTCCTCGCAAATCATATCGACCCCAATTTTCTTACCTCTGTTTCTTGCATCTGTAGCAAATATGAAAGCTCTATATCAAAATGTCTGCCAACTAATATATCTGTCACAAAGAAATCTACCAAGAATATTACGAACTTGTCATTTCTCAAGTACCAGTATTTTGATAGGGAAATATAAAAAGGCGAGGTTAAAGATCCTCTTTAATGGTTATAATTTACATTTAACGAAGAAAGAGATACAAAGTCAGCTTTAAGTGTAACGATAACCTTGATAATGTACATTTTGATTATATAATGTTTTTTTTTTGTTTATTAGCCTTACGTAATTATGCAAGGCTAGAAACTTTGACATTGCTTCAGAATGCTTTACAAACTATCACTTACAATATACAATAACGGGTACAAAGAATATTTTAACTCAGTACCAAATCCTTCGTGGTATTCGATTCCGCGACAACCGAACACAACCGCTGCAACGAGACGTTTTATTACAATATTTTATCTTCATGTACAGGTATTCTCTTCAACTAATAGCGGACGAATATTGTCGAATATACATTACCTTTAGGGGTATAAAATATTAAACTAAAATTCTCTTTAATATAAATAACTTAGGATACTTTAATTAGCGTTAATGTTTACTGGGTTTTAATAATGTAAAAATTAGCAACGTCTAGAAACATTGTAACCTTGTGATGAGAATAGATGTTTAACTGCACAATATCGTCTATAGAATCGTGTTTTGTCATAAGACGCAAGTCCACGTTCTTTAGGTCCGTTCGAGGTCTCTTCTCGGGATTCCGGGCCGCCCTCGCTCGTCTGACCGGTTCCTTGAGTGCACGTGTACGCATGCAACACTGGTATTAATGCCCGATTTACACATCGACAAGTACAGTAGCGAGTTAAGTAGTATTTTAAGATTAAGTTGATTTAAATAGATCTCCATCCTATTTTTTGGCGAGTTAAGTACGAAGTAGCCCCCTCTCTCGCGTCTCGCCAACTTAAATCGGCAAAAAATAGGATGGAGATCTATTTAAATCAACTTAATCAACAACTTACTACTTAACTCGCTACTGTACTTGTCGATGTGTAAATCGGGCTTAAGTCATGAGCGGTGTGCCAGCGATGTTGTCTGCAAACTAGTCATTCGATCGTGAGCGTTACAAATTGAGGGCGATGGCCCAAAGTAATTATTGTAGGAACAGCCACGGATAAACGGCCATGCCTTACGCGACAACGACCTTGGTCTTAAGCTCCAGCTTTAATTCAGGACAACTATCAATTGCATACGTAACGGTGTTTATTATTACATGGATACGAGAGACTATAATAAGTTCTTAATGTAACTTTTCGAAGTCGGTATAATTTATTTTCGAGATTAATATGAAATGAACTTTTAGATTACATGGTAGGTATATTTTTCCGATGTTTATTATTTTTATACTTAACAAATAATTACTTACTTAATGACTGTATAGATATTGAAAGAAAATTCTTACAATTGCATAAAGAAAGTAGAGTTTTGCCCTTTAAGTAGGTCCTTATATTTTTATTTGGATTTTTTAGCTAGAGGTAAATGACAAATTTGGCCATAGCAGCAGAATAATGTTTTAGTGGTATAGCCACAATATAGTTAAACCTCCCATGAACGATCAGAGTGACAAACAAAATTAAGCTCTACAATAGAAACAAGTAATTTCCAAATTCTTTTATTACCGTTTCCGATAGGAGATTATATTGAACCTGCAACATAGTATGTAATTGTTCGATATAATCGTATCGCTTACATAGATGAAGCAGGTTCAGATAATACTTTCATTGAATCGTGACCCGTCGCGGACCGGCTCGCCGACTCAATCATTGTTGACCGCGATTGATAATTCACTGGCTTTTCATACTATTGCTTTCCATTTCCTTTGATTTTTCTCTTGGGATATAAGAAGAAATGGATAGTATTTGGATTTAGGTCTTACTTTATTGGGATAGGTTTTTGTTAACGCTTCACCGGTGGCCAAAGGTATATTACTATTACTAGCTGGTGCCCGCGCCTTAGTTTACGTATTCTAGACAATTAATATCTACTCAATATCTTTAAAAATTGTACCCTATGTGATATTCTAATGTATAAAGTTATATTAAAATACATTTAGAAGTTTTCACAAGAAAGAGTAACAAACATCCATCCATACACTAATTTTCTTCTTCTTCTAACATTTTTATCGAAATGTAATTAATCTTGAAATCACATACGTTAAGTAATTTATTATCATTCAACGTTTTCTGTATTTAATATTTGGAACTAGGCAAAGCAATTTAACATCCCTACAAAGCGTTCTATTTCAAACTTGTATTCATGAATAAGTTACTACTCCCTCATTTACAAATCCGCTCAAATTTCCACATGAAGCATTTTTTAATTCTAATTAAGTGCTTTTGGATATGAATGTCCAAATTTATACAATTTTGTAGCCAAAATATACATTAAAAACATAATAATTATATTTCAGTATGAATTAAATGTAAGCTCAAGTTTATTTAAATACATATTCATTCAAATAGGACGGACTAAAAATATTGTTCTTTGTATTTGGAAGCTAATAGTTATTAAGGCGAAACATAAATCTATTTTAATCTATCGCGATTTAGAAGAGTTTTCATTCTTTTATTTTCTTTACCTTGAGAGTTAAGTCGTACTCTCCAAAGTTGGTGTTGTTCAGTCGAATGTCTAAATAAAATTAAAACTACAAAGCAATTAGAATTTTACTTAAAAATAAATTTTACACTTTTGAAGTTATTAGTAGATTTGTCAATGTCCACAAACCATAAAGCCCGATTTACACATCGACAAGTACAGTAGCGAGTTAAGTAGTAAGTTGTTGATTAAGTTGATTTGAATAGATGTCCATCCTATATTTTGGCGAGTTAAGTACGAAGTAGCCCCCTCTCTCGCGTCTCGCCAACTTAACTGGCCAAAAAATAGGATGGAGATCTATTTAAATCAACTTAATCAACAACTTACTACTGTCGTTGTCGATGTGTAAATCGGGCATAAGAGTAAAGTTCAAATTAATGTGATTAACATAAATTTTCATTGGTTCTAATTTTCGTTATTCGGTAAAAAAATACTAATATTTTTACTTATTTTACATTCATCATAATAATGAGCAAGTTTAATATATTAATAATATTTCACAGCTTTTTTCGAATTTATGAACTCAGAATAAGAGCACTGAACTAACAATTGAGATATTCACTTTTTAACATAGATTTTTTCAAACCACTTCAATTGGCAGAAAGTAATCATACGAAAGAAAACATAATTTCATTCAATCGCTATTTGTAAGAAATATTATCTTTGAAAACTGCAAGCTCATAGATACGGGCAAATTTATTTGTCGCTGTGTCAGATATGCTTGTAGCAAGATCACGGATAATATTATTGTGATTCATCATCCAAAGGTATTCGCACAGTATTGCTACATCATCTTGTATATAAGGCTCATACATTACGTGACACTATTTCAAATTAATGAAAAATTTAAGGCGACACGCTAAGTAATGTAAGATGTAGATTAATCTAGTCTTGATATATTTTTGCCGTTTAGATATTTTATTGAAAAACTATTTATCGATGGAATAGTACGTAAACTATAAGGATTTTAACCGACTTCAAAAAAAGGAGGAGGTTCTCAATTCAGTTGTATTTTTTGTTTTTTTTATACTTTAGTTTATTAGTAGTAGATACGGTTGTAGTCTAAAACTTTTAGTCAAAATAAACAATATTAAATAACTGTTAAAGCTTTAATTGTTTTGTCTTAAGAAAATACAGCTGATGTTTGCGTCTTTATATTGAATTCTTCCTCTAACGGAGAACAGGAATTAAAGTTAAAGTAATAATGTTTGTTTATATTACCTATGCGTAAGTTATTAACAGGAAACGTAAGGTATGCGAAACCTTACACCTTGTGCAGGTGTAAAGGCAGCACTTTATTAAAGGAAATGATGGTTTTACACAGGATTGTATTGCTTCATAAAGTATTGTTTCGTTTTAGTTATATACGCAAATCGTATTGTAAGGAAACAATTGTATAATTTCCTCGTAAAATCTGACTGGGTTGTTAGAAATATGTATATGTTTGTTGATTGATTTAGTGTGGTTTAAAACTTTTGTGATATAGGTAATCGCTTTGATTATTATTAAATTCTTAAATACTATAAGCAAAAGTAAGATTTTGCTGTAAACTATTAAGTAAATATATACTCGTAATTCCTTATGTTCAGAAATACACACATCAAAAAAGTCTAAGCAACATGCATGATATTACAAATTTACCATTTATATTAATTTATTTTACCATTTATTTTAATTATAACGTTGTATTTTATTTTTAAAATAATATTTTTAGGGTTCTATGATGTAAAAATAACAGCTGTTTTCTTTATAAGTTCTTTTAATAACAGAAATTAACAATATTAGAATATACAGGTACATAAGAAACTAAACTTTTTTTTTACAAATTGAAATTTCTTAAGAAAATGAATTTATTGTGAAAGAATAGGACAATTTAATACAAAGTATGGCCTCCTCTGCTATTCAGAACTTGTCGGCAACGATTATTCATTGAATTAATGAGACTGTTTATGTCATCTTGCGGTATTCGCTCCCAATGGAATTGTAGCAAATCCTTCAGCTGTTGGGTTGTTGTCACTCCGTCAAAGTCCTTCAAAACACGTCTCTGGAGCATGTCCCATGCGTGCTCGATGGGGTTGAGGTCTGGCGATTGTGCAGGCCAGGGCAATACCTGGATGTTCTCCGTTGCCAAGTATTCACTGGTTCGCCGAGCTGTATGTGAACGCGCATTGTCATGCATTAACGTAAAATCGGAGCCAAAGGTTTGTGCAAATGGATGGACATAAGGTCTGAGAATATCCTCAACGTAATTTTCAGCGTTCATGTTTGCATTTACAAAAACGAGCTCAGTTCGCCTGTTCTTCATAATACCCGCCCATACCATAACTGTTGAGCCGCTGTATGGATGAACTTCCTGAACGCACCTGAGTCTTTCAGTATTTCCGGGTCGACGGTACACTCGCACCCTTCTTGTATCAGGCCTAAACCCGAATCGCGACTCATCGGAAAACATAATTTTATCCCATTGTTCCTGGGTCCATGTTATGCGTTCTCTACACCATTCATTTCGACGAGCGCGATTCCCGTGACGTATCGGTGGGCACCTGATAGGGCGTCGAGCTCGTAGGCCGTACTCATGCAGTCGATTTCGCACAGTTTGGGGACTTACATCAACACCACTTGAATTTTGTAGCCTCAAACTTATCTCTCGAGCGGTTAACATCGGCTGGCGTCTTGCAGTCAGTTGTATGTACCGGTCTTGCCGAGTGGTTGTACTCCTTTTACGGCCTGGATGCTGTTCAGCGGGTTCCCCTGTATTATTGTAGCGCTGCCAAAGACGACAAATAACACTTCTATGAATACCAAAATGTCGAGATACCTGAGATTGATTACTTCCCGCTTGCAACATCCCTACAGCTCTTTGCATTTCATCTGCCGTCAAATGACGTCGCTCCATGACGTAAAGAATATCTAACAATTCAATTTTGTCGCCAACTGTATTTAAATGGTTGGTAAAATTATAAAATCAAGACTAAAACGTAGCAATTAACATGCACTCAAATTCAAACAAATTCGCAGTCATTTGAATTTTATGAAAAAAAACAAAACATAATCGAAATTTTTTTTTTACAACCAGCCAGTATGTCATCAATAACAAAAAAGTTTACTTACCTATACACTTTGAGTGAGTAAATACTTAGAAATTAATTAATATAAATGGTAAATTTGTAATATCATGCATGTTGCTTAGACTTTTTTGATGTGTGTATATTATACATCTGCTCGTTAGGCAATGGATGAATAAAAAATACCTAGGTGTAGACTATTAAAATATCTTTACTGAGGCACTTTACCTTTAAAGAGAAAACTAAAAGTTTTTAAACAAGGATACACAAACTTAAAAACTCCTTAAATCTCCTTTTCTAAATTAGTTCACAGAAGAAGGTTTTATTCGGGCTCTGTAAACAATTTACGACAATAAGTTCGTTTTGTGAAAAACAAACATGGCCTCATTCAGACGGATTGGTGAGCCAGGTGAAATGAAATCGAGTAGCAGGTGCTTTTTACTTTGTTTTTCTTTCTATTCTTTTAAAGGGATATTCTAGCGGTCATTTAGATAATATATATTGATTTTTTTAAAACTGTATATCAATGATGTTAAAATTGTATGTAGTTTGGAGTTTATTACCTTTGTATGCTTAGTGTAAAAGAGGTAATACTAAATAAATAGATCGCGAAACTTCTTAAGTCATTCAGTCATCTCAGGGCTTTCTTGACGCTCATCGAGGACGTTGTGGCACTTTGCAGAATGATTGGACACATACTTTTCTGTTAAATAAACTAAAATTAATTGTTTGCTTGGATGGATGGATCATATATTATCACAAAACTGCTTGCGCAGTGTAACTGTGAGATCGTTGATTCTCTTAATATTAATGATAACAATTTACATTTATACTTGTTGTACTAGTAGGAGCTGCTTAAAGTCAATCCCAAAAAACGCTTCTAGAAATTTCTACCAAAAAACCCAAAAAAATAGTATGTAGTATAATGTAGAATGAAAGGCAAATTAAAGCGACATTGTCAGCAGCTGGCAACATAATAAATATTTTCGTACGCAAAAAGTGTCTGCAAACTTTTTAGCGGTCAGTAACATCCCTACTTAAAAAGCTGGAGTTGGTTCTACAGACATTACAAATGCTTAAATTAGACAAGAGGAATATACTTTTTATTTGTAAATTTTGGATTAAGTATTAAATAGTTACTTGTAAAATATGTAATGTAGACGTTATATCTATATTATTTTATGTCTGGGATAAGAGGTGTGGTTCACTGTAATCTAATTGCAGCAGATGTGCAAAGCTTGCGAAGGATGTTAAGAGTTATATGAATTGATAATAAAATTTATCAATTAACCAATTGACATAAAATGCGCGTTAATATCCCGTTTATATAATGTTTATAATAATGAAACGAGATAGTTAAAAAAGTTATAACTAATAAAGCCTTGAAAAAAAGTTTGTCGTGATATAAGACATAATATAAATGAGTTTTGTGATAGAATAGAGAAAAAGGCAATCATGAAACGTCTGTTTTGAAAACATTTTGACTCGAGCGAGTGAACGACGAGAACAAATACAAATAAAATGAATTTTAAAAAGCACAACTATTCAAATAGGAGACTTAAATCTATGAATATTAAACAGTATACATTTATGGCTTCCTATAACTAAATTAAATTAGAATACAATACTTTAGATTCGATCGTATAACAATATGGCTTACAACCAAAAAGAAAAGACGGTAGTCATAAAAGTACAGCGTGGTTAAATGGTAGACTGTTCGTATTATAAAAGAATGGGTTAAGTCCACGTGCCGTATCGCGTTCTTAGCCGCCGGCGCTTAGCACGCCCTCTCTTACATAATGCTAACAAACGGTGCGTCAACACTTACCATTGAGGAAGTATGCGCGCTTTATCGCGTCCAACATTAAGGTCAACGTCAAACCAATGAACTCGAAAAAGATGGGCTAATTTTAAAATGCTATGTTAAGTTCATAACTTTGACTCGCGTTGCATTATTATAAAAAAACTATATTGTATTTAAAAGGGATATTAATAAGGCATGCTATTAAACTTTGTTTTTTTTTGCTTGAGGTTTCGGAACAAGTTTCACAGGCCGTGCTCTCAAGCTGACTCAGCAGAGCAGACAGCTTGATACCATGGCTAGTTTATAGTGTGCCGTAACGTCACGAAAAAGACATACTTAATTCATACTCGTCATTTCCCATTAACTGAAAATAATTATAAGATGGTCTATTTTTATAATGCTTAAAATAATAAATAACTTTTAAATACTGTATTTTATGTTCATTCTTACGAGAGGTCAAGCTTTTAACAAGTTAGTTGCAAAACATTATTTCTCTTCTTTAATTAAAGCTTATAAAACTTTGTAAGGTGTCCTTAAAGGAACAAAGTAAAGGAAATAAAATAATGAAGGAAATAGATGATAAAAAAGATTTATCATCGAATACTGAAAGCATCCTCTAGCTTGGCTTGCGTAGTAAATTGTAAAATTACTGTGCTATGAGATTTATAAACTTATGTTTAGGGTAGGCAGCAACTTGGACCGTTCTCTGCCTTTGCTGACGCCTTTAAGAGTCTAACCTAACCTAACCGTGCAGTGTTTAATTTAAATACAGCTGTTAAAATAATTTTATTTAAATTAATAAATTAATATTTCTCACACTTTCACACAACGCCATCTAGTCCCAAACTAAGCAGAGCTTGTCTTATGGGGTATCAGACAACAGATAAACATACATAAATACTTTTTTTCTTGTTTTACATAGAAAACACCCAGACCCGTAATAATGTATTGTTGTTTATTTATTTTTTTCATATTATTACATAAATATTATGGTCTATATTATGTTTTAGCATTGAATAGTTTTCCTATGTTAATAACATAAATACATATATACCAAAAACCATGTTGGGCGTTCTACGGAAATTTCAACACATACCAATCCATTTGATACGAGCGCAAAGGTGGAACAGATGCGTGCCTACCATAATGAGTAGTAATTTATAAAAATGACTGCTCATTTTCTTTATTTTACGCACATGAAAAAAATTACTCTCAAATTAGATACACTTTCTAAATTTTATTGTAGGAAAGAAGGAAACAAATATATCCTTTAATGTATGTGTTATCTACCAGAAAAGCTTTTAGGATCATAAAAAATTGCATTGCTTTCTCAAGTATAAGAAATACGTATCAAAGGACTGACTCCTTGTACTCGTTCCAAAAATAATTTTATTTAACACGTGCCTAGAGACTGCGATGATTTATTTATTGCCTTTCCTATCCTGGTGCGACAAGCTTAATTGACAAGGAAAGCGGCACCTTACGCCATCACATCTTGAGATTTTTTATTATTCTCAATTTGAAAGGAGAAGTGTTCTTAAGTAAATACGTAGACAACATAAATATTATGTTTCTATTTTCCATAATACTCGAGTCAGTTAAAGAACCGGGTCTCCAACTCTACATCGAGCTAAAACCAAGATGCAGGGGCCCTTTTAGAGAAATTTAATTTGGTGAGATTCACAATATAGTATATATAACACCCCCTTTACGGTTATTACTATTAATAGCCTGTACTGTCTCACAGAGCTTTTTATTCTACATAAACAAAAGTATTTCACAATACAGCTACTTATTCTGTAAAACTTTTAAGTTTTTAAGCCCCTATTGTTACTCCTACTCTCAGACAAAGGTCAATAAAAAGAGAAATTTTCATCTTTCTGAATTATTATTCCGTCAGTTGCCTGTAAAATGAAAATAAAAAAAGCAAAGCTCGAGCTTGTGGTTCGCCAAGTCTGTTTGAAATGTCGCACGTCAAGAGCAATACCGCTGGTGACGGATCACCTCGGCAAACGAACACCGAGAGATGAGTAAACTCGTTGACTGACGACCGAATCATTGGTTAACAGGAACAAAATGTTTACTGGCAGTTTCATTATTATGGAGTTTGAGAGTATTGTAAAATTATAGGTACTGACATAACATAATTCCTAAGTTTAAACTTAAAAAAACTATAGCGTTACCTTATTCAATATTATGATGCTGTATAATTAGAGGCTTTTGGAGGCTATAATTGGAGCTTATTAGGTAGGTACCTCATAAGCTCAGGTCAGTCAGCTTTTACGCGACATGTAACTTGTGCTGAAACGCCAAGCAAAATAAAAGGTAAAATAGCGCGTTCATCTCTCTTTTACATAAAATAATATTGACATAAAGTTGTTTATATCGTGTCTTATCTTGCTTCCCTTACAATTTAAAGATTGTTAAGTTACATTTTTTTTTAAGTATCTACATTCTACATGGTTAAAAGCCTTTACCTAAAGATTTTATAATGACCCTGAATGTATTTTCTGGGTCACGTTGTGTCTGCTTAACGCCTAAGTAGGATCATAAATGAATAAGTAGGTGTTCATCATAAAATTGTCTGTAGCCCGTTTATTTTGAATTTTCTCTTAAGAAAGCGGCTTTTCAATAGATTAAGTGGCAACACTAATAAGGGTAACTTCCTTCATTGATTATAAAATCCCATAAATGTCTTAAGATGATTTATTATTTTCGTCGAATTGAGGTTCTTCGTTCATCTTACAAATTTTAAATTAACTTATACACAGAGTACCCAGTTGGCCCTTTTAAGTAAACCCGGTTGTAAACATTTTCTTTATCTTACAATAAGTGGTGCGAAAATTTAATATGAATGCACCAAATTAATGAGATAACTTGGTTTAATAAAGTAGTAAGTTTATTAGATATAATAATAACGTTAACATTTTTTGTTTAATTTTGTATCTAGTATACTACTGACGATCTCTGTGGCGCAGTCGGTATATTACATGGGTGCTACGCAGAGGTCTCGGGTTCGATTCCGGCACAATGCAGATCTTTGTGTGCATGGACATGATTGTTTGCATTGGTCTGAGTGTTTTCTATGTATAATATGTATGTATATACAAAAAAAAAGTATTTAAGTATGTTTATCCGTTGTCTAGTACCCATAGTACAAGCTTTGCTTAGTTTGGGACTAGAGGGGGTTGTTTGCATGTGTGAGAATTATTTATTATATTATTTATTTATTTATTATAGCTCAAAGGATTGAATAAGTTGTATAGCCAACGGGACCCTTTAGGTACTGCAGGCATATTGCTTAAGGGCTATGCAAGAATATATTTTGTTACGAGATCAAGATGATGTATAAATTAAGATGTATAAATTGTTTTTGTGTACAGTGTAACTAGAAGACTCGGTAGGTTTCATATTTTAACAATAGTTTTATTCTGTAGCTTCGTCTCTCCCTTTTATGTAGCGAAAGCGGACTAAGAATTTGTGATGCTACTGTACCATTTTATTTCAAGAGGGGTATGGTAAACGTAGACAGGGATAAATGCAGCTTCAACTGAATGCAACCGCATCTATGTGATTAAATTAATACATAACTGACGAGTATATAGCGTAATGGTGATTTCTTTTTTAGTTTATTTAATTTAAAAACATTACAACAGCATAATTAACACAAATAATCCACTGAGGTATGCTCTTGTTTTGTATAATACTAGATGACCCGTGCCCACTTCGTTAGGCGGGGAAAAAAAAGCGTAAAGCGCGCACTTTTTTTAACATATTTCATTACTGCTCCACTCTTATTAGTCATAGCGTGATACAACATAGCCTATGACACTCCCCGATAAATGGACTATTCAACAAAGAAATAATTTTTAAAATCGGTTTAGTAGATCCAGAGATTACCCCCTACAACGTCACAAACACACAAACATACAAACTTTACCTCTTTATAATATTAGTATAGATTTTAAATAGAAGTACTAGTAATGTTTCGATAACAAAATATGAGCTTGTCATGCCAGAGGTAGAAAGTTTGATCTTCCCTAATCAAAGATTCGTGCTCATGGTTATACGTGAGCCGGGTCTTTAGGATCATTAGGTATGTGTTTATAAAACAAAACATAATCTAAACAGAAACAGATTCCTAACCAGTTCCATTTTTTAACAGAAATAGTTTGTATGAAAAGTAAATGATAAATATTATGAAAGTTCTGAAAAAAAAATTCTAAATTTCTCATGCGCATTTGCGCATGTTCAACCGATTTCAAAAAACGGAGGAGGTTCTCAATTCGGTTGTATTTTTTTTTTGTGTTTGTTACCTGATTTCTTGAAAACGGATAGACCGATTTGAAAAATTTTTTTTGTTCGTATGGATATGCTTCCCATTTGGTCCCATTGTCACCAGATCTGGATCTGGATGACGGGATCCCAGAGAAATCGAAAAAAAATTATTTTAATTGTATTGACGAAAACTTTACACAAACATGATCTGATGATGAAGAAGACTGAGGGTCGAGGGAACTCCTCAACGGTATATAGCAGCTACCTTGTGTTTGGGCTTATTTTATTCGTATGGATGAAAACTGTACACAACTTTACACAAACATGATCTCATGATGTAGAAGACTGAGGGTAGAGGCAACTCTTTAACGGTATATAGCAGCTACCTTGTGTTTGGGCTTATTTTAATTGTATTGATGAAAACTTTACACAAACATGATCTGATGATGAAGAAGATTGAGGGTCGAGGGACTTCCTCAACGGTATATAGCAGTTACCTTGTGTTTGGGCTTATTTTAATTGTATTGATGAAAACTTTACACAAACATGATCTCATGATGAAGACTACTGAGGGTCGAGAAAACTGGTATAGGGTTTAATTTCAAGTTTTCCTTCTTTTTATTTCTCAAAGATAATATTCACGGATAGTCCCTTAGTCGGTTATTACGACACCCATGGGATGAGATGAGGTGGTGACATATTGTGTTCCCACTCCGTCACCACACGGATTTATAGAATTGGTATTCACTAAAAATTTAGAAATAAAATTAATCTTACAAAAAAAAAGAACCGACTTCAAAGACAAAAATTGCACTAAAAAGTAAAAAATAATTACTTGTATTTTGATTTTAAAACATTAAATCAGCCATTATTTCTACTTAATTTTAATCTAAAGAATAGGTTCTTTTCATTATTGTAAAAGTATTGTTAAGGATATTTCTTGAAGAGTCTGTAAATATATTTATTTGTAGATTCTTTAAAAGATAATCAAAATATTACAAATAATGTAATATTATTGTTATTTTTGGAGTCGGTGTCAGCCAACGAAATACGTACGATAATACCTAAGCAAACGGAATGACGGCCATGAATTACAGATTATAGGTATATGACTTCGACATTATGGTTGTTGATTGTTTATGGAGTAGTTTAAAAATAAACAAATATTAAATAAGTATTCTTAACAAATTTCAATAAATATATTTAAAAATACCCGTATCACATTCTATCGTTTTAATATTATATTTAATAACTGATTAAAGCTTTCCAGAACTTAAAATAGATTAGATTTACAGAAATAATTCGCGAATAGGATCAACAATGCCAAATGTTGTCTACAAAGTCGTTAGAAAAGGCAATAAAGTTTTGTATAACACACTCTCATCACTTTAAATGGTTTCTAATTAGATAAATATTGCATTTAAAACAAAAATGGCCGTTTCATTTTCGAATGTGAATTTTAAGTAATTGTTAGTATGTGTCACGACGCCATAATATTTGTTTAAGTTTTCAGTCAGAAATAAAAAATGGTATAATAATAACTATCGTGGCAGACACCGACTCCAAAAATAACAATAATATTACATTATTTGTAATAATTTGATTATTTTTTAAAGAATCTACAAATAAATATATTTACAGACTCTTCAAGAAATATCCTTAACAATACTTTTACAATAATGAAAAGAACCTATTCTTTAGATTAAAATTAAGTAGAAATAATGGCTGATTTAATGTTGTAAAATCAAAATACAAGTAATTATTTTTTACTTTTTAGTGCAATTTTTGTCTTTGAAGTAGGTTCTTTTTTTTTGTAAAAATTAATTTTATTAATAAACATCATTTTCTAAAAAATCATATACTTAAGTAATCAGTAAGTAAGCTTGCGATAATTCACGTATTAATCAATACATATTTTATATGTGTTCAAAGTATAAAATCTTTATTCACAAAGAATATTACTAGTTATCTTCTTCATAGGTGTATTACCGCTGCGTTTGTTAGCAGTATTAAAACTTGTTTGGTTCAACTCATAGTCATAAACAGAAATAAACAGAATTAAGGCCAGGCGCGCACTACGAGTTTTTCGCCGCGCGGCAGAAAAGCGCAGCGGTATAATGTCGCACAGTAATACTGGTGGGCTGCGGTGGCTCTGCCGTCAAGTGCGCGCAATACAATGTAAAACTGTTTGGTACAGTATTACAGTGCGACATTATACCGCTGCGCTTTTCTGCCGCGCGGCGAAAAACTCGTAGTGCGCGCCTGGCCTTAGGCAAGCTGAACGTCGAGTCTACATGCCAGACGATTCAAAGTCTCTCGAAAACTACTTGTGTACAATAGAGTGCTAGGTTAGATGTTCTACGTTTAAATCTTTTATAGCCCAGTCAAAATAGACAAAATTATGATTAAAGTTTGCATTAATTCCCAACAAGCTGAATTTTTGTGCAGGCCTTGAATACGTCATTACAAATGATATGTCAAAAGTCCCCATCGATCCCGCTTGTGCGTTGTTTTTTATTCAAGGTCAAAGGTCACAAATTTGCGTTTTTTGCGTATATCTCTGAAACAACGAGAGCTATCGAAAAATGGTTCAGACAAAAATTGTAGATCGTACAATTGTCTACAAAAAATACCTGAACACTTTTCTCCTACAAAGCATTGCTTTTGAGATATCGTGACTTTAGAGCGCAGGAAAGTCGTATTTTTGACTATATGCACACACTAGCTTTTTCCCGCGATTTCGCCCGTATTTATAAGTATTATTAAAAATTAGGCTTATTTCTATATATATAGTAGCATATGCATGCTTGGTCTTAGCCTAATCGGTTATAAATTGACAAAGTTACATACAAACTTTCATCCCCTATCTTATCCCTTTAGGGGTCGAATTTATCAAAATCCTTTCTTAGCGGATGCCTACGTTATAACATCTACCTACATGCCAAAATTCAGCCAGATCCCACCAGTGGTTTGGGCTGTGCGTTGATAGATCACTATGTGGTAGGAGAATTCCTTCTGGAGAAACCACGTTAAAAAAGCGCCGTGTACTTGATTCAATGTACTGTTGTTTTTGATTCAATGTACGGTTGTATTTAATTCAATGTTGGTGCAAGATTGGCCTTACCTATCTTAGAGGTGGTGCGGAAATCTTCTATATATATAAAACTTAGAGGTGACTGACATAGAGATCTATCAACGCACAGCCCAAACCACTGGTGGGATCTGGCTGAATTTTGGCATGCAGGTAGATGTTATAAGGTAAGCATCCGCTAAGAAAGGAATTTGATAAATTCGACCCCTAAAGGGATAAGATAGGGGATGAAAGTTTGTATGTAACTTTGTCAATTTATAACCGATTAGGCTGAGACCAAGCATGCATATGCTACTATATATATAGAAATAAGCCTAATTTTTAATAATACTTATAAATAAGGGCGAAATCGCGGGAAAAAGCTAGTGTGTGCATATAGTCAAAAATACGACTTTCCTGCGCTCTAAAGTCACGATATCTCAAAAGCGATGCTTTGTAGGAGAAAATTGTTCAGGTATTTTTTGTAGACAATTTTACGATCTACAAACTTTGTCTTAACCATTTTTCGATAGCTCTCGTTGTTTCAGAGATATACGCAAAAAACGCAAATTTGTGACCTTTGACCTTGAATAAAAAACAACACACAAGCGGGATCGATGGGGACTTTTGACATATCATTTGTAATGACGTATTCAAGGCCTGCACAAAAATCCAGCTTGTTGGGAATTAATGCAAACTGGATATTTATTTTGACTGGACTATTTATTCTGTTTTAGAGGTTTTAAAAGAAACTAGTGTTAACATTTTATGAATTTGTATACAATGTTGATCATATATTCGCATAACGTTGACCAGCATGTCAATTCTCGTTCTTTAAAATCGTTAAAACATGCAGTACCTATAAGCAGAACTTTTTTTTAAATGAAGTTTACTAAATAAAACGTCTTCTTAATGTTATAAAATATCAATAAGAAGTTTCTATCAATGAGGAGTGTCTACATTTGTAGCAGTAGATTATACCTTATCGTCATCTAGTTTTCGCAGAACCTTTTTTTTAATTATTTAATATTCTGTTTTTATCAATAAATATTACGTATACGTTTGCAGAACAAACTGGTAGGTACTACATGTTAGTTGTAAACGACTAATAAATATACATTCCGATTTACTTAATGCTACGCCATCAGTTTTTTAGGACAATTATTAATTATTTTTTGTTAAGGTAATATTATTTTGACGTAAAATCACAATTATTAGTCAATTGTAATCCACGTTCTGTCGTCTCTGCATACCCCGGACGGAAAAAGGCGTGAGTTTATGTATGTATGTATGTTGTAATCCACGAAAGAACTTAAAAAAAAAACATTTTCAACAAAAATTTTATTTTATTACGTTACAATGTAAAACAAACCAAAATACTTACAATGTAAATATAATATAAAAATAGTAAAACGTCATGACTATAGGATGTCATTCAGTTGAATAGTGCAGCGCGCACTTTCATGTTTGACCTTCGAAGCCTGAGGTGAATGACCTGAACGCAGTCACCTGCTATCTGCCTCCTTTTTTAATAAAAAAGAGATGATTTTTTTATCATTGTTCATTGAATCTTATAACAGAACTAATATTACTGATGATAGGAATCGTAATTTATTTTATTTAACTGAATTTATTTTTATTTAAATAAAATAATTACTTGAGTTAAAAATAAAATGGCTCAAAAGTATTAAGAATAATGCCCGTATTTTTTTTGTAACATTTTGGTGACCTCTGTGGATAAAGTGGTTTATAGTAGCAATGCAATGGCCTTGGGTTCGGTTCCTACCTAATCCTCATTTTTGTGTGCTATGGTATGATTTGGGTTGGTGCCACCAAAATATGTTAAATGGTTAAAACCTTCTTTAATTATCTGTATAATATTTTCTATAAGAGCTTCCTATAAAATAATGCTTCTTTGTTCCAATATAATAGCTAAAAATGAAATGCTCTACTATTTAAAATGATAAAAGTATAGCTACTGTTCTAACTCAAATCATACAATACATAGCTGAAATAATTGGTCATAGAACACGGAGAAAGCATGTTCTTAACATTACTTCAAGTAATTTCGTATGCACTCATATTATGTATCGCTTGGTTGATGCATGGGGATCTAAGACGCAGTGATGTTAAGCAATCGTCTGCTTTGTATGTCGACACTGACATATCAAAGAACTCGCTACATTCATAGAGCATACATTGTAACTAATTATGACGAAGATGAAAGCTTAATTCTTATAGAAAATAAACAGTGACGAGAAAGCTAGGCTTAGAACGATACAGGTAATATTTTGATGTGTTTTTATTACAAGTAGCATAACAGATTCCTTCACACACCTACACAGATTATATCATAAAGGTCCTAAGCGCCGAGAATTTTGTAAGCGCTTGCAGGCAATTCAATGTTTCTGGTCGCCCTGCGCTGCGCTTAAGGTAGCGTCCTACTCAATATGTATTGCTTGTTTAATCAGTAATTAAAATTATCCTGTGTTGCTGGCGTTTAATGCAAGCCCTATAAAGATACGATATCTTTTGTCTTTTCTTAAAGGTTAAATAGATGTAAAGTAATTTAAACAGGAGCTTCCAATTGTTGTCAATTGTTTTAGTGTCTTTGATCGTCTGGTACGCATATTTTAAATTCAATTTGATACAAACTTGGTGTCTAAGCATTGATTTACAAAAAACCAAAGATACACACTCCACTTCCCAAAACCGTCCGCAACAAATAGGCGCCTTGTGCTCTTTTTTTAAATTAGTATCGCGTTGTTCTACCGGCAAACGTCAATCATTAAATTATATTGCTTTATGTGCATTACTTTTTAAATACAACTTTATGTCATGCGTGTAAGAATGAATTTGAAAAAAAAATATGTTTACGATATTACTATACGTATTTATTGCGTATGTTTAATTTGGTGACACTTTTGGCTGTTAGTTTTGCTTGAAAATGTGCATCTTGGGTTTTTTATAAATCAATGTGTCTAAGTCAACAAGTTGAATCGCGATTATTGATTACAGTTGAAGTAACATGTAAACAAGATTTCTCGAAAGATTTTACCTTCAACAAATGTTTTTCTTACAAACTTCCACGAAGTTAGTTAACAAAATTTGTTAAAACAAGAAAATCCTATTTCGAAGAACAGTTAGTTGTTGTGTTACATTTATATTATTACTTAAGGCAACAAAGCTTTTTGGATTATAGCTATTAAATAAAAAGGTTTCTTATTAATTTTAGTTATTAGAAAGACAGTTAGAGATCATCATAACAGCTCATTAATGTCCCACTGTAGAGCCGGGCCTCCTTCCGTGACGGAGCGGTACTGGCCTACTAATACCACGCTGGCCAGACGGATTGGTATAGGGCTTAATTTCAAGTTTTCCTTCTTTTTATTTCGTAAAGATAATATTTACGGATAGTCCCTTAGTCGGGTTTTACTACACCCATGGGATGAGATGGGGTGGTGACATATTGTATTCTTACTCCGTCACCACACGGAGTTAGGTGTTAGACAGTTAGAGATAGGTATAGCCATTTTGATTGATATCTGAAGATCTTCCAGAACCAGTTTAGGAAGATATTTCGAAGTAATAAGCGTCAACCACAAACAACTTCCGCAAAACTTGCTCTACTCATATGGAATACTTAGTTTGAACTTGCGTATAGGTCACTGAGAAAAAGATAATATGCATATTCGGTCTATTTGAATTTAAGTAGGCTTATATTTTTTCTGGGTAGATGACATTAAAATTAAACGGCATTAGTAGTCAAAAGCGTTACTTGAATCTATAATAACCAAGTTGAAGGTCAGCCGTTGAATACATACTTACAATGTCGATTTATATGTGCATTCGAAACATCGTACCCTCCTATTTGATGACACATTGCCCATAGATTACGTAACTCTATATTCATAAGGCTCATTGGCTCACGACATTAACACACAATGTAAAATAAAATTTAAGTACTAGAACATAATAATATAATTGAATTTATGAAAATGATAATAATATAAGGTAATTTGTTTATTTGTAAATTCAATCTTCTCAGATATTTTAATTAAAAGTTTCCGAACAAAGTCTGTAAGTAAAAGGAAAAAATTCAAAGAAATTATTTCGTCTAAGAATGTATTAATTATAGAAGATTTTTGTACCTAGTATTAGTTATGCTGATATTGTTTGTTAACAAAATTGCCTGTTGAGAATGATATTAATTAAATTTTATTTTTGTATTATTTGTTAAGAAGATTATATAGGAAAGTAAGTAGCAGTACCTACCGATTGTAATAAAAATGAAATTGTTCGTCTTTCTAATAGTTACTGCCTCTCTTATTGCAAGTATAATAAAACTTATTATTCTCCGTGTGGTGACGGAGTAAGAATACAATAAGTCACCACCCCCTCATCCCACGGGTGTCGTAAAAACCGACTAAGGGACTATCCGTGAATATTATCTTTACGAAATAAAAAGAAGTAAAGCTTGAAATTAAACCCTATACCAATCCGTCTGGCCAGCGTGAGATTAGTAGGCCAAGTATCCCTCCGTCACGGGAGGAGGCCCGTCTCTGCAGTGGGACATTAATGGGCTGTTATGATGATTAAATCAGTAACATATTAAAAGTACATACATTTAGGAAAGTAAGGAGACCATACTCATACTCTAGACATCCGAAAACAACATCCAATTAATACAACAAACAAATGATTTTCAATGTGTTTCGCCAATTGAAACAATACAAGTTTTACACAATAACTATCCTTGTTAAAGTTATCCTGTTACTTCATTACAATAAGCGTGACTTCAACTCATTATCGATGATAATGATCGATATCCGTAAATGGGAATTGAATTCAAATTATGGTGTCCAGTTCGACCGCGCGGCCATAGCGTTTTTTTTTAAAAAAAACCATGTCAATTTTTTGTAAAAATTTGTAGAAGTTGATTCCCAAAACCATAAATTTGTCAAAGATACGGTTAAAAAGTTATAAGGGTTTAAACATGGCCGCGCCATTGAAACGCGGCGAACCGCGCGGCCACTGAGATCTTTAAAACTAAGCCTTGTAGAGACCTGAAATTTACGCAAATGCAAGATTTAATTTGTAAAAAATTTGTAAAAATATAAAAAAAATACTCA
This sequence comes from Schrankia costaestrigalis, assembly GCA_905475405.1. Classification (NCBI taxonomy): domain Eukaryota; kingdom Metazoa; phylum Arthropoda; class Insecta; order Lepidoptera; family Erebidae; genus Schrankia; species Schrankia costaestrigalis. Next base: position 17,100,972 of record FR997825.1, on the reverse strand, counting down.
GGTTTATAGTTTAAGAGCTATAACACTAAAACCGAATGGCCGCGCCATTGAAACGGTGGAGAAAACGCTATCGCCTGTATCTCGCTGAAAAAAAATCGCAGAGGTGTGTAGTTTATTGTAATTACCCAGATTTGAATTTGTCGAAACTAGGAAAAATACAACAAAAATTCCTAGGTTTATATTTCAGGAGCTATAAGACTAAAACGATATGGCCACGCCATCGAAACGGTGAATAAAACGTTATTTCGCCTGTATCTCGCTGAAAAAGCATCGCAGAGGTCTGGAGTTTTTTGTAATACCTAGATTTTAATTTGTCAAAACTAGTAAAAATACAATAAAAATTCTTAAGGTTATATTTCAGAAGCTGTAGAACATTATCAGTATGTGGTGCGATAGGGTGACCATGTCTTATTGTTTACAAAATACTTTTTACTTATTGTTACAGAAATTATTTTATTTATTTTAATGGTGTATTTTTAAATTGTAATACAACAAACAATAATAATATTGTACTTCTGGTTTTGTAAAAAATAATGAGTGAGAGGAAAAGGAAGAGAGATTTTACCAGTGGAGTTACAAAAAAAAACTGGGGAAGTACGAGTCGGACTCGCCCATGAAGTGTTCCGTAGTAACAAGCAAAGTTTTGCTCTTAACTTTGTTTTTCATAGTGTTTGTATGAATTACAAAGTAACGTGTGCGGTTTTTGAAATTGTGCTATATCTCAAAAACTTATGATTGTATCTTGTTCAAACCAGTTTTCATTGAAAGTTATTATTGACATTTACATCAATTTTTTTTTCCAACTTTATTATTTCAAAAGTTAGAGGCGGGGGGGGGGGGGCTCATTTTACGACTTTGGAAGTGTATATCTTTCAAATGATTGACTTTAGTTTTTTTAGTAATTTTTCCATTCATATAATATTACGCTTAAAGTAAAAACATATATCTACATCCCTGCTAGTTATGATTGTACTTATTTAAAAATGTGGAATCAAAATGATTTACAATCATTTCAAATGTTCTAAGTTAAGTTCTAATTACCTATATGATTTAATAAAACATTAAATAATAATAATCCAGCCTATTATTGTCCCACTGCAGGGCAAACATTATATATTATTATTATTTTTGTTAGTTATTAGATAGTTTTTAGTATTTCATATAAGTTCATATACATAAGATTGTAAATATTTCATAGTAAAATATCTTAACTACACGGTCATCCATACAAATAAAGAGAGAGCTCTAACATAATCATAAAATATTTAAATGCAACATACCTTAATCACTTCTGCTGAATTGTTTACATAATTTACCGAACTGACGTTACACCACAGTACAACACTTAATCGTAATTACACACGAACTGAACATTTTAATAATCAGTAGATCACTTTTTTATCGTGTTAACATCACAACGACACACTGATAACGAAACTCTTACGCTTACGTCGCTGTACCACAGAAAATAAGTACTAACGGCTGTACGCGTCGCACTGACCTGCGGAGGCGCGCGGGGGTGGCGCGTGTGAGATGCAATAGTGTGCATTACTAATCACATAGCTTAGGGGCGGAGTTGCGTCATTTAAACCAATCTTAGGGCTAGTTTTTCGTAAGTCCACACGGACTGTAACTGTATTATTGACTTTTCAAGCAATAAACATAATTGTTTTTATATTTATGGTTTCATTTTAATTTTATTTAGAATCCTTGAATTATAATTTCTGTAACAATAAGTAGAAAGTATTCTGTAAACAATAAGACATGGTCACCCTATCGCACCACATACTGATAATGTTCTACAGCTTCTGAAATATAACCTTAAGAATTTTTATTGTATTTTTACTAGTTTTGACAAATTAAAATCTAGGTATTACAAAAAACTCCAGACCTCTGCGATGCTTTTTCAGCGAGATACAGGCGAAATAACGTTTTATTCACCGTTTCGATGGCGTGGCCATATCGTTTTAGTCTTATAGCTCCTGAAATATAAACCTAGGAATTTTTGTTGTATTTTTCCTAGTTTCGACAAATTCAAATCTGGGTAATTACAATAAACTACACACCTCTGCGATTTTTTTTCAGCGAGATACAGGCGATAGCGTTTTCTCCACCGTTTCAATGGCGCGGCCATTCGGTTTTAGTGTTATAGCTCTTAAACTATAAACCTGAGTATTTTTTTTATATTTTTACAAATTTTTTACAAATTAAATCTTGCATTTGCGTAAATTTCAGGTCTCTACAAGGCTTAGTTTTAAAGATCTCAGTGGCCGCGCGGTTCGCCGCGTTTCAATGGCGCGGCCATGTTTAAACCCTTATAACTTTTTAACCGTATCTTTGACAAATTTATGGTTTTGGGAATCAACTTCTACAAATTTTTACAAAAAATTGACATGGTTTTTTTAAAAAAAAAACGCTATGGCCGCGCGGTCGAACTGGACACAAATTATGACAGCCATTTCAGTGTTTGAGCACTCGATTGACGTATTTAGTTTAAAAATGTATGGAACACTCCATTTCGAAACAAATCGAAAATCCATGACTTAATTCCAACGCGAGGCAGTTTAAGATCGTGCATTCAAGGTCAGGACCGTGAAGGCTTAGATCAAAGGTCAGGACATAATATTTACATGGACCATGTGAATACCTACTAGTATATTTGGAGAAGGCCTACCGTCCAGCAGTAGACGTCTATTGATATTGACTATATTATGTTGTTGACGATAATAATAATTAAAGCACTATTCAAACCAGTAACATTACTATGATACCTATTAAGAATTTTCTCACGATGTTATGGTAAATAAAATATCTTAATCAAATAGATAGTCTTATTGTTAGTAATATTTTAGATTTTTTATAAATGATTTTTCTAATATCCACGTAAGAACGTTAAATTTCCACATTTTGATAATAAGCACGTATTAGGTTAAGCCGTTTACAAAGTATAAAATAGACCCCAAAAAGAATTTATTACATAATGGCTAGTCCTTTTTACCGCATGCTCTAAAATGCCATTACAACGAAGTAATGTTAATGACTCGTATAGCCTTTTGTTAAAATAGCTTATAAATTATACGGTTTTAAAAATTAATAAAAGTCTTTCTCGCTGGGGCGTGGTATTCGGTTGCACACGTGGTTGGATGGAAGCCCCGTGCATGCGTAAGTGCATTGGACAATTGTTTTTCGCAGACTTTAAATCCCCGCCACTTAAAAAATAGACTTACACTTCCTTCACAGTTTTAAGTTTAATCAAATCTACCTAAACTCGTGTTAAATCTTTACCATCACTCAAACATAATTGAATATTTATAGCTAGCAAATAAAAAACACCGGAAATAATTCCTACTATTATTCCTACGCCATACACAAGCTCAAAGATGTCGAAGCTATAAGTGTCCTTCTCTACAACATGCCTCATGAATGGTAAAATCGTTTTTATTAGCCAACCATTGGCGATAATTCGTACGCGGCAATTTTCGCCAATTCGAACGAGAAGTGCTTACGTGATCTGCGTTTTTGTTCTAACGTTCACAAACGGGCGTCCTGTTAGAAGGCTCGGAAATGTCATAAATTCTTGAACGTAATCTCAGAGTGGCCACTCGTAGGTGAGTTATCTGCAGTAACAAATGTATAGAGAATGATTTAAAGAGAGACGTTATTTTTCATGATGTCTTTAAAATTGTTTTATGATAATTCTTTTGATGCATTATTATGTTATAAATTTTTAAGCGTGTGTCTATGTAGCACATGGTGTTCATGAGGAAAGGGGAAATTTATTTACATTGATGACAAATACCTGCCTTGTATGATAGTAGGCTAAATGTCTATCTGCTATTACTAGATGAGTCCTTGGACACCTTTTTTATTTTTGATTATTTATTTAAGTGTAAAAAGAAGGAAAACTTGAAATTAAACCCTATACTAATCCGTCTGGCCAGCGTGGTATTAGTAGGCCAAGTATCCCTCCGTCAAGGGAAGAGGCCCGTCCCTGCAGTGGGAAACCTCCCGTATTAATGAATAGGCTGTTATAGTGGTGATAATTTAAGTGTACATAAAACGTCTCAATACTTGTATATTTTAGTCTCGACTTTGTAAACTCCACTGATTTCTGTGTTTTTATTATAAGCATAATAACAGTCAACAAGTTTTTTTTTTCTAAGTCATAATGTAGGTAATTGTAAACATCTAGGAAAGAATAATTAGTATTGCTATACCTTGAAGTTTATTTCTAGATTCAATACCGCGATGACGTCACATACTATTAGGTACGGCCTTAGTGTTAAATGTGTGATTATGTCATTTATGTGAATTAGCAAATCTGCAGATAGAACTGTTGCAATACAACAGTTTTAGTTCAAAATAGTTTGAGTTTAGTAATATCTTGTTATTTTACATAAAGTTGTTTTGTGTTTGAAGTAAGTTTTGTCAAAATGACACTGACACAAAATGAACGAAACTGAACCTCGATACTCTCACTTCTAATGCATTTATCCGATTCAGGTCATTGTTGTGTGGAAGGTCAGGTCAGGTTTACATACAGTAATAGTTTATTTAACAAAGGATCAATAATGTAGAGTTTATTCATCATCATCATCAAATCAGCCAATTGATGTCCACTGGTGGACATAAGCCTCCTCCAAGTATTGCAAAGTTGTGAGGTCCTTAGCCGTCCTATTTCATAGGTCATGTAGCGTATTCTTTTACATCTTATATATGTATATAAATTAAACTCGTTTTCCGTTGTCACGACATAGCATGAAAACGGCTTGACCGATTTCGCTGTTTTTTTGTAGTTTTCTAATACTCTGTACTACAAGGTTCTTACGGAAAAAATAGTAAGAAAATCTCTCACAAAGATTGAGAAATATACATTTAATTTTGTATATTTTAAAAAAAGCGCGTTACGAATGTTAACGTCATTCAATTTAAAACAAAAAACTCTTTGGTGATCTATGACACCACAGACATCTATTATCGCAGATAGGTCAGCTGTACAAAATAAAGTAGTGCATCTTTACGCTAAAGCGGTACGAAGTTCGCCGGGTCAGCTAGTTAATTTATAAAAAAGGTCTCCTAACAAGACGAAATACATTAATGTCGACATTCCTTTTGGAGATCTAGACCGTAACCTAACTATGTTACCAAATAATTACTGTATCGTCCATTTACCTCTTATTCAATTTGTTACCAGTCCTAAGACGCGTTCGTTTATTCTTAAATTCTTCGTTTCTTCTCTCTCGTCGTTGTTTTTATGTTCATGGATATAATACTGTTGTCAAAATAGTTAAAATTTCAATAAGTGATAATTATTTACATCCGATTATCATGACCTGCAACTATAATTATAAAAGTTTTCTTTTAATAGCATCTAAATTTAAGCAAACTCTTAAATAAATCATTATTGTTTTATATTTATATTGCTTGTAAATAATATGCCATTTAAATTTTGTATACGAGGTACACTAAAGTTACTTCCTTTCACTACTGAAGATTGAAAGCGTGATCAGCATAATGATTACTTATTCCAATCTTCTTCTTAGCGTATCGATGGCAAAACGATACTGGACTAAATTGATGTAGCCCAAAACTCTGCGACACTAACTGCGTTATCGCTGGCAATCATTAGCTCTTCCTGAGTGCAGGTGTAAGGGCACCCAGGACATGATGAGAGGTGGGCCATAGTTTGTGGAGCGCCGCACAGGCAACCCAGTCCGCCACTGTCCGTGAGGCCCCACCGGAGCATGTTGTCCTTGCTTCGTCCTACCTGGGTTCGCAATCTGTTTAAGGACTTCCAGGTAGCCCATGGCAACCCATGTCCGGGCGGAAGCCTCTCAGAGAGTGGCACAAACGGTTCAGGTAGTGACACTCTTTCGCACCAAAGGTTGCACCTCGCATGTGCTGGGTCTGTACTTAAAGGGTGGACGCACTTTATGAAGCTCTTTCGGCTACGCAGCCTTTGCTGCACCAGAGCATAGCCGTGCATAGGGTGCGTCGCCATCCATTTTGCTCCTTTCAAGCGAGGCCGCCACGTCCCTACGGACATCAGGGGGCGCGATGCCAGCCAATGGGTACAGCATTCTGACCGGTGTCGGTTTGAGGCAACCTGTAATAATCCGGCAAGTTTCGTTCAAAGCTGTATCCACCAGCCTAGCATGAGCTGATCGGTTCCAGACTGGGCACGCGTATTCCCCAACCGAAAAAGCAAGCGCCAGCCCAGAAGTCCGCATTACCTGGGGCGAGGCTCCCCATTTTGTGGAAATGAGCCGTTGCAACAAGTTATTGCGAGAGTGCACCTTCTGTTTAACATTCTGGCAGTGTCTTTTGAATGTCAGTGACCTGTCCAGGGTGATTCCGAGATATTTGGGGGAGTCATTGTGAGCTATTGGGATGCCCTGCCATTTGATATTTAGCTTACGGCCCGCTTCCCTGTTCCGGAGGTGGAAGGAACAGGATTCAGTCTTAGACGGATTAGGCTTAAGCGAGTTTGCCTCATAGTACCGGCTCAGATCGTTAAGAGCTGAGGTGAGGTTGGACTCAACTTCAGCAAAGTTTGTTGCTTGGGAAGTTAGCGCGAGATCGTCAGCGTATAAAAACCGGGATGTATTAGGACTTGACGGTTGGTCGTTGGTGTATATGTTAAAAAGAAGCGGAGCCAGAACGCTACCTTGTGGAAGGCCATTCTTTTGTAATCTCCAGCGACTTTGGTCTGAGAGAAGGTGAACCTGAAAGCGGCGATTGTGGAGGAGCTCTCGGAGTACTGCGACAAATTTATGGTCAAGGGTCACGGTTTCCACTTTCCACAAAAGTCGCCTAAGGCTCACCGTGTCATAGGCTGCCGATAGGTCCACAAATACAGCACCGGTTACTCTTCCCATCTCAAAACCGTCTTCAATGTGCTGCGTTAGTTTGAGTGTCTGGCTGCAGCACGATTTCACCGGTCTGAAACCTGCTTGCTCTGGGATCAGGTTCGGATCTATAACCTTTGTGAGCCGGGTCAGCAACAATCTTTCGAACAGCTTGTAGGTGTGGCACAGAAGACTTATGGGCCGAAAGTTCCTAGGATTGTCTGCTGGTTTCCCCGGCTTGAGGATGGCTATGACCTTGGATTTTCTCCAGAGACGGGGGACTGAAGCAGATTCCAGACAGAAGTTAAAAAGCCGCAACAGCCATGACACCGCAGCAGGGCCAAGGTGTTTAATTTGCTCAACCGAGATATTATCCACTCCCGAGGCTTTGCCACATTTAAGACCTGTAATGGTGGCAACAATGTCAGTCAGGTTGAAAGGCTCGCTGATGGGGCCATGTGAACTGGAGGAGCTGTTCATCTTCGGGACCCTTGCAAGACGACTTGACGGTTTGCCATTTAAGAGGAGCTGGTGGGCTATTTGGTTCGCGGTAACTAGACTAGGACCTACGGGGGTGGAGGATCACTTGAAAGTTGGCGGATAGTTTGCCAGGCTTTCTTACTGTTATGCGTCATGTCGATGTTGGAAACAGTATTGATCCACCTATCCTGTCTAGTAACGCTGATCCGTGATAGAAGCTCCTCACCGGCTAGGGTAGTTTCCTCGGAGAATGGGTTGTGGCTGTATAAGGCACCGTACTCCTTTAGCAGCTTCGCAGAGTCTTCAGAGAGCCCTGGGATATAGGAGGCGCGACAGCCCCTGGGTATAAACCTGCGTGATGTTGTAGCAACGATGGCAACAAACTCGTCGTAGTTTTGGGGGGTTGGCGGGACCTTCAGCAGGGCCTCATCTATAGTCCGCGAAAACTGTTCCCAGTTTGCCTTGGAATAGTTGAACCGGCGTCGGCTAGAGGAGACTTTTACAGGGCGGACAACCGGCTGGATTGTGCACATTATTGGTCTGTGCTGCGTTCGGGGTATTGAGCTGCATACGGTCTTAACGCACTGCGTGCTTAGACCGCTGCTGACGAAAATAAGATCTGGATTATATCCACGCTTCCAACGGCCGCTGTTAAAAGAGGCCGGTTGTTTCGGGCTGTGGATCAAAGTCAAATCGTTTATGTCAGCCCACTCCTCGACCGCTAATCCACTTGAGTCTGTTGCGGAGTAGCCCCAACCCGAGCCGTGGCTGTTAAAGTCACCGATCACAACTTTGGCGGCGTGGTCATAGAAGTTTTCAGGTGGATCGAATCGGAATTGCGTCCCAGGGGGTTTGTATAGTGAGGTGACGGTGCAGTGTCCAAGGTCTAGCGTAATAACTTCAATGCCGTTTTGTGTCGAGTATTTGGTGGATTTAATGCTTACGCCGGGAGTAACAAACACTGCGTTACCGTGCTTCGGGTGACAAGTCTCGGCGATAAGCGTAAGTCCAGGAATGTACGGCCGGGCTTGCGTTTCGTCTCTATGGGTTTCTTGCACACACATTATATCGCAGTGTGTTTTGCGAGCTAAATCAGATAGAATTTCTGATTTAGCTTGGGAGAAACCCTCAATGTTAATAGAGACTATGCGCAAAGCCGGCTCTAAGGCTGGACTAGGGTTTGCCACCGTGGTGAAAGGATTAGCCAATCAGGTTAGGTGCTACCTGATTGTTGCCCAGGGTGCGCCAGACGTACAGAGATAGTTTGGGTACGCCGTTCGGGGAGGCTCCTTTCATGCACTTATTCCAATCAACATAATATTAAAACTAGAAATAGCGTGCTTTATCAAAGTAATAAAATAAATAAATATTCCCTACACATTCACACAACGCCATCTAGTCCCAAACTAAGCAAAGCTATGGGCTATGCTTTTCCACCAAATCAGTTCAATTGTAAAAACAGAGAAATACTTACTACTATACATATCAAATAAAACTTGAATTGTTCATGTAGTATTTATAAACGTATTGTTGTCCGTTTCATTGCAACTCGTCGCCGGCCATTTGTTATCTAGTTAGTGTTCTGGATTGTCTTAGTGGTCTGTGGTTCGTTAAAAGTTTCTACAACTATTACTCTGTCGCTGTTTTGACTACCTTTCTAAATGAATTATGTGTCTAGAAGAGACTGTTTGTAACTATGTTCATTATAGTTGATAAACAATTAAGGAGACTGTTAACTCATGTAACAATAGGTATAGAACGATTTAAGGGTGTCATGTTTATTGTGTGTGTATATGACGTAGGTACGTATGAGTACCGGCTGCTTTAGCCAGTTGTCGCAGCTATTCGTTAAGTTTTTTTTTCATTTATGGGAGCCGTCCATCTTTGCATTAGGACGTTCGAGGGTCTTAAAAGGAATGTAATAAAAATAATATTATATAACTTGGCTTAAAAGTCTCAACTATTTCTACAAAAGCATTAATTTATTGGCTCTATTAACACTCTCAATCTACATTCTGAAGAAGACTATTCTAAAATTTTATCATAGGAAGAGGTAACTGAGTACGTTGACCTTTGCAGTGTAAATGCACTCATATACGAGCTAGAAGGCACGTTAATGATACCATGTTGATAAGTAAACGTGTAGTATACATATAAATGTGTTTTGAGAAAAGTTAAGCGTTGAGAACAATTAAAAACAATCTCAACTACTTGCTCAAATCTGAGAATATCGACTTGGTAATTTAGTTATTTTCAAATTTGCAGAGGTCCAATCAATTAAGTCTTATTTTAAAAATTTATCCAAATGCAGTATTATATTAACAAAGCAATGCATACCCATTATTATTATGTTACACATTTACTTAACGATTAGGTACACGTAACGATGCATTTATTGCGTATTCGTTGATAGTAGTATCATGTTGTGTACACTGCCTTAGGATTACTGTCTATTTAATATTTCATGTAAGGACTTTAATCTGTTTGTGTACCTATTATAAATAAATAAATAAATTACCAGGCTTTTTTTGATTATCACTGGTCTAGTAACGTTAGAACAAACTCAACCTTAGTGTGTACATGTTCCTATGACTATTAATATTTTTAGTATTAATTTTGCTCTTCATAACATGCAACACAACTTTGGTATTCCACGTTCTTCCATTATTAATATTATAAAGAGGTAAAGTTTGTGTGTTTGTGACGTTGTAGGGTGTAATCTCTGGATCTACTAAAGCGATTATAAAAATTCTTTCAGTGTTGAATAGTCCATTTATCGGGGAGTGTCATAGGCTATATAGAATCACGCTATGACTAATAGGAGTGGAGCAGTAATGAAATATGTTTAAAAAACGGACGCGTTTTTTTCGCTACACAATTTTCTGTGAAGTGACGGACATCGATCGCTTCTTGATAAGCATTTTCTAAGAATTTGTCGACACTTATGATGACTTCAATTAATGCTTAGTGCATTACGTAACGTTTCGACTTAATTTGAATAATGCAAGTGAATAACTATAACTGAGAATAGCTACTTTAACTTTAAACGACTATTCCCATTATTTTACTAAGTAGATATACTTTTCTTATGGTCATTTGAGTATATCATAATATCGGACCTTAACATTTTTTTAACACAATAACATGCATTTGATTAATAAGAATTAAAAGTAATTTAAAAGAAAATGCATAAATGTTTTAAATAAATAATAAATAAAACCATTTATTGTCAGTTTGATGTACAATTTTACAATTATATCCATCGGCCCCACACTAGGCGAACCTGTCCTGTGGGTACCAGTGATACGATTTACATTACTTAATGTACATTGTTCGCTCGGTCGACAAAAGACTACATGACAGTGTATTGTAACATAAAAATTAAAGATAACAGAAATTAAAAGAATCATGACAAAATGAGTTATTTAAATACAATAATACCCTAGCAAGTCGCCTAATCTATTTACCCACTACCCTTAATAATAAATACCTACTTACATAATATACCTAAGTTAATAATAGAAGTTAAATAAATATAATAATATAAATAAATAAAATTAATAATAAATGTATTAACATATTAATTACACCTTGTGGTGTGAAAATATTTTACATCAGGTGTATTAAAAATCCTTCAGTGGATTTATATTCTAAGCAAGTTAAATATTTTGTGATTATAATTTTTGCCTGTTTTACTGTTTTTTGTTTTATGTCGCAGATTCTGACTACTTTGTTATAAATAAAATTTCCTATGTATGGGCTGAATTTTCTAGCAAATGAAGAGTTAATTTTGGTGGTGTTGGTTTTATACACACGACGTGTAAGCAATTTGGAATATTCTTGAGAGTTGATTACTGTTTTGTGGACTTTAAGAGTTATATTTAATATAAATAATTTACGAACACTCAATACTTCACTCAGTTTATATAACTCTTCCGTGGGGTATCTGAAGGGTTTTTTAAAAATTGTTTTCAGCACAGAACGTTGGGCCCTTTCAAGTTGTATTAATGTTGTCTTTGAAGCGCTTCCCCAGCAATTTATACAATATGTAAGCAATGATTGTGTTAGTGCAAAGTATATGGTTTTCATGACATTTAATGTTGCTGAATTGCGGAGTAATTTCATGATGTTTGCAGTTTTACGTACTCTACTTGACAGGGCGTTGATGTGTTCCTTGAAATTGAGATTTTCGTCTAGTATCACACCTAGGTATTTGATAGTCCTTGTCTTATTTAAAATTTCACTTTCAGAACCGCGGCATGTTAATTTAATATGAAGTGTCGGATCCGGCTTTGTGGCAGCTGTTTTATGAAAACAGACATATTGTGTTTTTTTAGTGTTTAAAGTTAACAGGTTGAAATTGAGCCACTCAGAAACCTGTTTCATCATTAGTTCAGCATTCAAGAAAGTCTCCTTCCAAGTATTCCCGTCCGCAATCAGGACAGTGTCATCAGCATAACATATTATATCTCCTTTAACGGTTTCGTGAATATCGTTCATGTACATAATGAATAATGTTGGTCCGAGTACACTGCCCTGTGGCACTCCAAAGTTAGTTTGATGGAATTCACTCACGTAACTGCCAACTCTAACGCACTGCTTTCTGTTTGTAAGGTAGCTTTCAAACCAATTAAGCGCTACTCCCCTTATACCAAATTTTTTTTCCAGTTTCTGCAATAGTAACGGGATAGAGACTGTATCAAAAGCTTTTGACAGATCTAAAAAAAGCCCTATACTGTGTCTGTGGCAGTCAAGATGTGACGAAACTGTGGAAGTCAACAATGAAACAGCCTCTTCCGTCGATTTTCCACGCCTAAATCCAAATTGCTTTGTAGATAGAAGATTATTTGTTTCAATATATTTCATTAATCTTTTGTTAACTATATTTTCAAGCATTTTCGAGAATGCTGTCAACATTGAAATCGGTCGGTAATTATCTGGTAAATCTTTAGGTCCATTTTTATGTATATTTTGAAGATTTTTTTATAAATAAGTGTTCTACAACTAAAAGAAGAATATGAAATAACTATTTTTTACCGTTCTATGACTCAACGTGGTTTTTGATATCATCATTTAAATAATCTGTATAATAAATAAATTAAACTGGTTTCTCAAATACTTTCGATACAGGAAGAATTTCTGTATCAAACAGGTTTACTAACATTCAAGCAATGATGATAAAAACATATTTTCTGGATCTAAGTAGATCTCTATCTAGATTTTATTCTTTTTTTTATTTCTTTGTATTTTTTTTTCTTTTCCATAAATGGTTTTAATGTATATGATGTTGTAGTGCTTTGAAATAAATAATTAAATAGACATTAATTGACTAACACTTGTGGGAAGAATTGTTTTTGTGGATCGCACAAACTGTTGTCCTGTAAGGTTAAAACCCGGGTCCTTTACTTTAGTATTTTTTTTTAACATTTCGCCATTGGATTCAAACTAAGCTGAGCTTGTACTATGAGTGCCTAGTATATATCGCATACAAACATAATACTAGACCAATACCATTATGTTGATGCTCAGAAATAGTATCATTAAGCGGGAATCAAATCCAAGACTTCTGCGTAGCAGCCATTTAGCGCTTCAGAGTGATTTGTGCCTTTTTAATAAATTAAAAAATCTTGTGCCCGAAAAACGCATGGGATCGGGATTCACGCCACCGAAGCAGTAATATCTAACAACATTTTATAAAAACTTATTAAATAATTTTCGCTAAAGTCCCTATTACACGCAGAAAATCGGATACTTCATGTCCCCGGCAAACTTAATTTATTCACTTTATTCAGTAACATTATTAAGCTTTGTTTATTCAGTAACATTATTAAGCTTTGTTATGCACAAAGAACACGTTATTACATTTTATAAATTAAGATTTTTGTTTTCTTTTTGCTTAATTTCTAATACCTAGTGATGATTGGTGATGTAAATAAAACCAAGTAAAAAAAGGTAGGTAAATGGCAATAATTCTTGAATTAATTCTTTATTTACTATTAATAATCTAACTCACTATTTATAATTAACTATTTTACTATACTTTAGAGACAATTCTAAAACTGAAACATGCTGACAGCATCCTATTATATCGGAAAACCTTTTGAAAACTCTATATTCGATTGCTCGGTCAAGGTGATTTTCTCGCCGAACACGCCTCTATATTTGGAGACGCCTGGAACCCGCTTTAGCACGTTTGTTGGTTTATATACATTGTATAAACGTAGACAACTTGATTTTTAGACAATAAGGTCGAATGGACTACAATACTAAATTAACAATGTCATTGTGAACAACAGAAAAAGATACTAGTTATGGTCCAGTTTTGCTAGAAGTCATGTCATCTGACAGCCTTATAAAACCTTAAATTCATAGCTAGAAGGAAATAGAGAAGAAGTTAAGACTCCGAAATTCTCAATTTCTTTATGTGAGACGTTGGTTTTAAATGACACAATATTATAATATCTATACCGTCTTTGAAACCCTCGCTTTACGCGGAAACAACATAACTTTACCGCTAATGGTGAGAAATACATCCCTAATGCTAATTTTAAAACACCACGATTAGACATACACGTAATTTAAATAATATGTTAGTAACATTTAACTTTCCTCAATCAAGTTAACTGCTTTCTCTAACATTAGCGAAACCGTTTATTTTACTTTTCAGATGCATTCTGTTTAACTGTACCTACTCTCCAACAGAAATGAGAAAAGTTTTAGAACGTACGTTAGATAATTTAATATAATTTACCAAAGTTGTTCCTTTTGGACCAGTATAAAGTAATCTAAAAGACAGCGTGTTGTAATGCTTGACTATTTTCAACCGACTTCAAAAAAGAGGAGGTTCTCAATTCGGTTGTATTTTTTTTTTTTTTTTTTTTTTTTTTTTTGTGTTTGTTACCTGATTTCTCGAAAACGGCTAGACCGATTTGAAAAATTTTTTTTTTGTTCGTATGGGTATGCTTCCCATTTGGTCCCATTGTCACCAGATCTGGATCTGGATGACGGGATCCCAGAGAAATCGAGGGCATCTCTTGAAAATTGTAGGGACGCATTGTGTAAAATCTTATCATACATGTGCATCTTTGACGTCACTACCGAATAGTCAAGAGTAAGAACTGGTCAGATCCTGGAGACCAGAGAGAGTTGAGGGAACACCTCAACGGCATATTGCAGCTACCTTGTGTTTGGGCTTATTTTAATTGTATTGATGAAGACTTTACAAAACTTTACACAAACATGATCTGATGATGAAGAAGATTGAGGGTCGAGGCAACTCCTCAACGGTATATAGCAGTTACCGAGTGTTTGGGCTTATTTTATTCGTATTGATGAAAACTGTACACAACTTTACACAAACATGATCTCATGATAAAGAAGACTGAGGGTCGAGGGAACTCCTCAACGGTATATAGCAGATACCTTGTGTTAGGGCTTATTATATTCGTATTGATAAAAACTTTACACAACTTTACACAAACATGATCTCATGATAAAGACGACTGAGGGTCGAGGAAACTCCTCAACGGCATATAGCAGCTACCTTGTGTTTGGGCTTATTTTAATTGTATTGATGAAAACTTAACATTATGAATGTAATCGCAGGTGTGGTTTAAGACTTGAATGAAATTCTTATTTTAAATTAGAATAGGAATTAATAACGGATTATAAATAGACAAAATTGTTGAATTGCATTTAATTTATTTTAAACTTATTCTTTAGATATAACAAATTGATAATAATAATTATTAAATTTATTTAATTTATTTTTATTTTAATTAACTTAATTATTATTACCAATTAACCATGCCGAGACGGTGGCTACGCTTTTCGATGATCTCCCTATTTAAAACTTTTTGCATGTAGGTCCTCCGTTGTTCACTAGTCTCTTTTGAAATGACATTGGAGGTAGATTTCCTACATTAAAAGGCGTTTATCCCTTTCTTCGTTTGTTTCATTCAATCGGCGCTATCTCATATAAGCAGCGCGTTTCGTAGGTCTACCCATATTCAGACAAAGTAATGTCCCACTGCAGGGACGGGCCTCCTTCTGTGACGGAGAAATACTTGGCCTACTAATACCACGCTGGCCAGGCGGATTGGTATAGGGTTTAATTTTAAGTTTTCCTTCTTTTTATATCTCAAAGATAATATTCACGGATAGTCCCTTAGTCGGTTTTTACGACACCCATGGGATGAAATGAGGTGGTGACATATTGTGTTCTCACTCCGTCACCACACGGATTTATAGAATTGGAATTCACTAAAAATTTAGAAATAAAATTAATTTTCACAAAAAAAAGAACCGACTTCAAAGACAAAAATTGCACTAAAAAGTAATAAATAATTACTTGTATTTTGAATTTACAACAATAAATCAGCCATTCTTTCTAAGTATTTAATTTTAATCTAAAGAAAAGGTTCTTTTCATTAAGTATTGTAAAAGTATTGTTAAGGATATTTCTTGAAGAGTCTGTAAATATATTTATTTGTAGATTCTTTAAAAGATAATCAAATTATTACAAATAATGTAATATTATTGTTATTTTTGGAGGCGGTGTCAGCCAACGAAATAAGTACGATAATACCTAAGCAAACGGAATGACGGCCATGAATTACAGATTATATATGACTTCGACATTATAGTTGTTGATTGTTTATGGATTAGTTTAAAAATTAAACAACTATTCTTATCATATTTAAATAAATATATTTTAAAATACCAGTATCACATTTAAACGTTTTAATATTATATTTAATAACTGATTTAAGCTTTCCAGAACTTAAAATAGATTAGATTTAAAGAAATAATTCGCGAATAGGATCAATAATGCAAAATGTTGTCTACAACGTCGTTAGAATAGGCAATAAAGTTTTGTATAACACACTCTCATCACTTTAAATGGTTTCTAAATATTGCATTTAAAACGAAAACGGCCGTTTCATTTTCGAATGTGAATTTTATGTAATTATTAGTCTGTGTATAACACGGCGCCATAATATTTGTTTAAGTTTTCAGTCAGAAATAAAAAATGGTATACTTAATAATAACTATCGTGGCTGACACCGACTCCAAAAATAACAATAATATTACATTATTTGTAATAATTTGATTATCTTTTAAAGAATCTACAAATAAATATATTTACAGACTCTTCAAGAAATATCCTTAACAATACTTTTACAATACTTAATGAAAAGAACCTTTTCTTTAGATTAAAATTAAATACTTAGAAAGAATGGCTGATTTATTGTTGTAAATTCAAAATACAAGTAATTATTTATTACTTTTTAGTGCAATTTTTGTCTTTGAAGTCGGTTCTTTTTTTTGTGAAAATTAATTTTTTATGTTTATTCTCGTTTAAGTCTCACTAGTGTGTTCATTAAAAGTAATTACATTTAGATGTGTTTTAGTGGCATACAGCTTAGACTTTTTAAATTCACAGAATTAAACATAATATGAGTAATGTAATATTTTTGTACCAATTCTGCTTGATACAAAGTTACATGTATCTCAGTTTTAAGTCTTTTCAACAATATTTTGACGACCTCTGTGGCTTAGTGGTTATATAACATGACTGCTACGCAGAGACCTCGGGTTCGATTCCCGCTCAATGCAAATCTTTGTGTGCATGAACATGATTGTTTGCATTGGTCTAGGTGTTTTCTATGTATAATATTATTCCCTAACTGCTTAGTTAGGGACTAGATGACGTTGTGTGAATGAGTGAGGAATATTTATTATTGAGGAATTTAAGCTTTGGAGTAAATAAAAAAAAAATTATACCCAGAGTTGTTCACAACTTAGCTTAACGACTATTTTTGACTATTAAAAACAAAACCTTCAATAAAGTTTTTCTATAGCTTTATTTTATTAGATCTAAAATCTTTTAAGGAATATTTTTATTATACCGTAACAAACAACTTTGTTATGACGAGCAACAAATGTAGGTAGTAAGATACTTATCTTATTTAATTCAGAAATCTCGTCCGAAAATTAATTAATTACACATGACTTATTAGCCGTTGATTCTATTATCTCAGAAATGCCTGCGTTAAATTTAATATTCCTGCTAGTTTCAGTTAAAGCCTTGTCAGCTTGAAGTGATACTGATGCTTAAAGTGCCCGTAGCGTTTGAGTTATAATAATATTTGATAAGAATGGCAGTTCTCCGTATGGTGACGGAGTAAGAATACAATATGTCACCACCACATCTCATCCCATCCAAATTACTATTATTCTTATCTAAACTTATTAATAAGAAAAGTAAAATTTTCCTTAAACACCCCAAAACAATGTTTGAATGCTGAAAACATTGTCAACTCTCTGTATTTAAGGTGAAACGAGTTTTTGGCATCATTTATCTAACTGTTGTTCTTTTATTAAGCATTTTTATATTGCTTTTAAAATTTTGTTCATTCAAGCGCGCCTAAATTATCAGATATCAAAGGGATAGCCCCTATTAAGTGGGACTTTATGAGACATCAAAATTACAATTTAGCTCATCTCTATTGCAACATAAAAGACGTCTTTACTACTTCAAAAGTCCCTTTATTTTAATGTGATTACAAATCTAAAAAGTAGCGTCTTCATTTTTCTGTTGATTACGGTTTTTGTGTAATTATTTTTGACTTTGTAGCGCTTTAGAAGTGATTAAAATAATACAGCCCAAAGCAACATATAGGCCAAAACTCATTAACAATTTTATTTAAATTATACTTATAGGATTTTACTTGTAGGATTTAATTCAACGTAATTGTAAAACCGTAAAGGAGAAAGAAAAGAAAAAAGTACGACATTTGATTATGATGTTAATTAGAATGTATTATTTTTTAATTTCAGGATTAATGTTATATACTTAGCAATGGGATAAAAGTATTGTATTTTTGTTCAACACAAAATAAATGCTAAAAACCCTAACCATATTTCCAAATGAAAGATAATGTGAATCTTACTTTATAATCCACATCAATTACCGATTTCGCGCTTAGGTAAATGAGCAACATTGTCCGATATCAAAAGAGCTACCATTAAGGAAGTAGCTTAAATAATAAGTAGTACCTATTTATAATACTATACTATGGCTACTAGAAATTAGTACCCACTTTAATAATAGTATGTTCTTCGACTACACAGTGGTCTCGGGCTCGATTCCCGCTTAATGCAAATCTTTGTGTGCATGAACATGATTGTTTGCATTTGTTCTGGGTGTTTGTATAATGTGTAGGTATGTATGTTTTTACAAAAAAAGATATTTAAGTATGTTTATCCGTTGTCTAGTACCCACAGAGTACAAGCTCTGCTTCGTTTGGGACTAGATGGCGTTGTGTGAATGTGTAAAAGATATTTATTTTTGAAAGTGGTGGCAAAGCTACGGCTAAAAGATAAAATAAGGCACATTATCATAATCCTACATTTACGTAAGCATTAATCACGAATGTTACCCCTGTCCCCTTTAAATCCAACGCGTGCCTGGTTAATTGTAGGTTTTGGTAGTGAGAGCAACTCTTAATGAAATAAACTTTATGGAGTGAATTACGAGAGGCAATTCCTTTGAACCAAAAAAGTGACAACAGGTACACTAAGTGATGCTTATTACTAAGTCGTTTAAATTAAAATTAACTTATTTAAACTTCATCGTTACCTTTAATGGCATTGCGGCTTCTATCGTAGCAAAAGTTTTGTAAATTATTATCTAACAATGATGATTCAAATCTATACTAATATTATAAAGAGGTAGAGTTTGTGACGTTGTAGAGGGTAATCTCTGGATCTACTAAACCGATTTTAAAAATTATTTTTGTGTTGAATAGTTTATTTATCGGGGAGTGTCATCATAGGCTATATCTATAGCCTATGACACTCCCCGATAATTGAATAATACAATTATTAAATGCGTAATACTATTATTACGCTATGACTAATAGGAGTTGAGCAGGACTTAATAAAATATGTTTAAAAAAGGACGCGTTTTTTTCGCCACCTAACGAAGTGGTTACGGGTCAGCTAGTAAGATATAAATAGGAACAACTCAGACTCTAATTAGTAAGAATAATAGGAAAACAATCTAAATAAAATAATGTGAAGTGATCACCAAAAGAGCGATAGGAATTTAATTTTGCAGAATTTCATGTGGGTGTCTTCTCTGACATGGTCGTGTTCTGAACCCTCAGTAAACTTAGACGTTAAGTTAGACGTCCATATTATGTGATCACTATAAAACGACTTTCATAAACGATACCGTGTTGTAGTATGATAAGTGAATAAATGAAATTTTGTTCGTTTGTTTATCGGTACCAAAAATTGTACCTACTTAAAACAGGACTCGTATTCCTTATTTTATCAATACGCAAGTCTTTATTTTATAGCATTAAATATTTTGTACGTATATTTGACGTTTCCAAGAGAGACCGATTTATTAGATTCAAGTTTGTCAATAATATATTGGATTACTCATTGATGTAGAAAATCCGTCTAAGAAATAATAAGTAAACATCTTACTCAAGTTTATTTTAATATGAAATTCGATACTACAATATATTTTTCTCCCTAAACACGTTTATATGTAACATTTGGAATAAAATACTTAAGTACATAAAAATAACAGGAGAAAGTATTTAAAAAAGAGAGATAGTAGATATTGAGTACCTACTGTAAATAATGTATGAAAAATAAAACTTTGTAGGTACTATTTTTTTTACCAAAAAAATGCCATGCCATGTAGGGTACCTACATTCTATGCCTCGGTTCGAAAATTCTGAGTTTAAAATTTACAACATAAAATTGAACGGAACTCTCGTATTGTACTTGCTATTGATTTGTCGTGTTCAGGACACAGCAATGTTAGGAACGTGGTTCACAAAAGATTCTTTGTTAGTTACTTACTGTACTGTTGATACAGCTACAATAGAAATCAATTTAATTAAGATCAACTTCCTTTATGACAATACTGTTCAATTTAATTAAAACTTTATTATCTCTGTAACTTAATTACAAGACTAATATAATACTATAAAGCAACATACAAACTATCTACACATCAACCAATATACTACCTCGTGTCTCAATTTGAAGGAGCAAACCTAAGCACAACTAATTAATATTCCCCTGAAGCGACTAGTAACTTCTCAATCACTTCAGTTAGTTAAATGTTCGGCACTCGGTCGGATTCTGCGTCAACTTTTCATCTGAAACAGTTTCTTTACATAACTTAATGACAGAATTATGCTGAGCTCTTTGTTTCATATTTTTGCTGACAATATTTCTTTTATTTTAAAATTCATTGATGAAATTTGGTTATGCATAGGATGTAGTCTAGAACAAACTAGTCTAGCTTCATGCATTTAAGAAAGTTCTTTAACGATGTTTTGAAATACTAATCTCCAGCGTTTTTAAAATTTTCAAAACAAGGATTGCCATTAGAGAGAAAGTTCCGTCTGAAGTTAATATTTCCGACAATACATGTATGTTGTTTGATTTTCCACTTGAAGAATTGTTTGAAATTCAGCGATCAGCTAATGATATTTGTTTCAGTGCTATGTAGGCAGGTATAGATCCAAAAATTGTATAAAATATATACAATAGGCAAATCCCTTATAAAAACCCCTCGTCCAGCGAGGGGGTAAATAATATTCGAATTTGAATGGCATGATTATGAAACTAACATAACTAAACTAATATTTTTCTTTATCTATAACAATATGATATTTGATTTACAATCGACGAAACAAATTACATCATATTACCTGCATTGCGGTTAATAATAATCGGCTTAACTACGCTTCAATATTTCATATTATGCTAATGATTGAATAATTAATGTTAATATCTCAAAAATGTATTAAGTATTTATTATAATAATGCATACATACCTATTGATTGTTACAGGAACAATTAGAGCAGCTTTATTGAACTCATTTAGGAAATATGATAATAATTTTATGGCCACTTTTTCACGTTTAGTCCAGTAGGATATGGTAAAATGTGCCTTTAGGATAGTTACAATTGTGATAAACTATACACTCAAATGTCCGTGTGGTGACGGTGTCCGTGTGGGGACGGAGTAAGAATACAATATGTCACCACCCCATCTCGTCCCATGGGTGTCGTAAAAACCGATTAAGGGACTAACCGTAAATGTTATCTTTACGAAGTAAAAAGAAGGAAAACTTAAAATTAAACCCTACAACAATCCGTCTGGCCAGCGTGGTTTAGTAGGCCAAGTATCCCTCCGTCACGGGAGGAGGCCAGTCCTTGCAGTGGGACATTAATGGGCTGTTATGATGATGATGATATACTCAACTTAGAAATCAGATAACCATCTTGTCATAGGTCTAAGTAATTACGGCAATGGATACAAGTTATTTAATTGCGTATTAAAGGTAAGAGAAGGTGTATTTTAGTACAATTAATCTCAATAACTTAGTATTAAACTTAACTACCTATTGTAGTTTTCACATAGCTTCAGTGTAAATGGTCATCGATAAAGATCTAAGAGTAGACAGAAAGCAAACAATTGAATTGAACAAAGTAAAAGAGCCACAATTGGAAAAGTTTCCAGTCGTCATATGACATTGATTGGCTCGCTGCAGTTCTGTCTACATCGTTGACCCTAATAGAGCCCATTACACGAACCTATTGTAAGATACACAAAAGGGATAGACTTAGTATTGTGTGTTTAGTCAACGCGTTTTAGGAGCTGTAAACTTAGATAATTGTTTTTTTCTATAAAATCCGTAATAGGATAAGTTTTTATAGGTTCGCAGACTGAAATAAATTATTTACTTTTGATGGAGAATGTGCAGAGGGGTAACTGCTTACCGTCAGGTGGGTCGTTACCTTATCTGTCACAATAGTTGTGGTATAAAAAAAATAAGTTAGACCGATAACCCAACAGTAAAAGCAGTAAATGTTTGCTCACAAGGTAACATAGCCGCTAGCGCAATTGTGTATGTACTAATGTTTGTAGTTTTCGGTAATCTAAACTGGGTACACGAGTTTCGTGCTATCAAACCCCATATAGGTCTTTTTTATTCGCTAATAAGTCTAGATTTATTTTGTGTTTGAACTGTGCATGCTGGCAATTCCTGATGGCATACCACGTTGGCCAAGCGATTTTTATATAGCATTTCTGATAAGTTTTTCTACATTTTGTTCTTTTTGCTATGTATGAAACTTTTTCTTCAGTTGTATTTATCAAGTTTTATCAAATATGACAAATTAGGAATAAATATGTATTTAAACGTGTATTCAATGATGATTCTCGGTAAATAGTTTACAACTAATAATAGTAAGACAGTTAAAGTATATTTTATGGCATTTACCTACTTGCCCAAGGGAAAGTTTCTCTAATCATTCTCAGTATCTCTAACATACTCATTAAGGTTATTCAGAACTCTTAGTTTCTCCGAACACATCACAAGTCGTAGTAAAATAGTCATTCTATCAGCCAAATGACGTCCACTGCTTGACATAAGGCTCCTAAAAACTTTGCACTTTTGCGGTCTTGTGTCTTATTGTAAAGTTCATCATCATAACAGCTCATTAATGTCCCACTGCAAGGACGATGAGATGGGGAAGTAACATATTGTATTCTTACTCCGTCACCACACGGATAAAGTTATTAACAAAATATTTTCTTTTTGTTTCAGATAAACAAACTCAATTTCAAACTTTTTACAAAGTTTTGGGGACGATGGCGGTACAGTAGACCACCTAAATGTTTAGGAGAGGGTACAAGACTCGTTATTTTCGCGTTGTGTTAAAGGCAAGATCCTGGAAACGGGTGCCGATGAAGTTACTAAAGTGGGGAAGGAAAATGCCATCTACCAAACAGTACAACTTGGTACCGAACGATGAATACGATACGCGGATCCCCTTGCATCCTGATGAGGCGTTCGAATATGGGATTACATTCCAGGCAAAGGTAAGATTTTAGTTTTTAAGTATTTATGTACAAGTTTGATATTCCACTGCAAGAACAGGCACACTTCAGTTTCCAATCAGTAGAAGATTAGATTCTTGGCCTACTAATCCTACTAATATTATAAATGCGAAACTTTGTGAGGATGGATGGATATTTGTTATTCTTTCACACAAAAACTAATAAATGGATTTTGATGAAAGGACATTGGGCAAATTTCATACAAAAAAAACCCAGGACCAACAGAACTAATATATATCCCTCATTATTTCACATGTTAAACTTATATAATTTTCATTATTTGTTTATTGAATATGTATGGGGTAACAGAGATATAAGGCTCATAACAGCTATGAATGAAAACTACGTTATGTGTTTTAATGTTTAATAATACATCATTTTTGTCCCGCTGCAGGGACGGGCCTCCTCCCGTGACGGAGGGATACTTGGCCTACTAATTCCACGCTGGCCTAACGCATTGGTATAGGGTGTAATTTCAAGTTTTCCTTCTTTTTATTTCGTAAAGATAATATTCACGGAGAGTCCCTTTGTCGGGTTTTACGACACCCATGGGATGAGATGGGGTCACCACCCCATATTATATTCTTACTCCATCACCACGCGGATAACCATCTATAAGTCAACAATCACGAAATCGACCAACGACCTCGGTGGCGCGACGGTAGCGCAAGCGGCTGCCGTGCACGAGGTTGTGGGTTCGATCCCCACGCAGGACAATTATTTGTGAGATCCACAAATTATTGTTCTGACTCTGGGTGTTCTTTGTGTCCGTTAATTGATGTTTGTAAACAGTCCCTGCGACACAGGGCATGATCCCTAGTGCGGGAGTTGTCTTTTTTAATTAGAAAAAAAAAGAAATCTATTGGACTTGCAGGCTGTTCTATGCCTACATGTCAAGCGTGACCTAAATAATATATTACACTTATCATATGAGAACAGCTCCCTAACGTACGCATACCGTGGATACACGATTCTGTACGACATATTCTCCTAAATGATTTAATTTAACAAAGTGTCATCTCTGTCTAACGCGGTGTCCTACGTGGTCGACGAACGCGACGTACGCCATCAAATCAACGGTGTACCCTACTTGTGTCCTATGTGACGGTCTGCGACGAGACGTGACGTAATCATGTAGAACACTTGTCGCGTGTAGCATCCCGTCGCATTGTGTCGCTTTCCTCGCCCACGTAGGACACCCCGTAATACATGTGGTGTAAGAGTGAAAAAGTAAAATAATACCTGAATCTGCGCATGACGCAGGCTTATGTATTTTTTTGTAGCGAGTAAAGACGATAGAATGGTTGGGTCGGTCTGTTAATATCAAATAGATAACGTTACATGTATTTCTTTGTTTTTATTAGAGTTATGAAATGGAAAAAAACTATTTTATAATTGTGTGTAATTACAGTTGGACAGCACCTAGGGGAGAATTTTTTTTATTAAAATGTTTCTGATAGCAAGACTAATAACACGGCATATATTTTGTTCCGGTTGGTTCTGGGTTAATTTTGCCCAATCTCTTTTGGGATATAGATAGTTCAGGGTATAGAATAACATTTAAGCTACCTATACCACGCGGGTGAAGCTGGGGGAATCAGCTAGTACTATATAAGGGTTTTATCATAATAAAACCCTATAGCAATCCGTTCAAATGGACATCTCAAGTTTTCTTTCACAAGTTTTAGTAAAGCCAAAATTTATTGTAGACACAGGCTATTTGAAACTACTAAGTTGTAAAAGAAAAGATATAAAAAAACTGCAATGTTGCAATTGCAAAGAAAGTGACCGCTTAATGTTATTTAATCTGAGCGAGTCCGTGCTTCGAATGGCACGAAACAAGTCGGTCCTGGTTATTGTTACAAAACTTTAGAAGACAACGAGTAGCTGTAACAAGTATTGATTCTACGATAGTAATTATATTGTTGTAAAAACATATATATTTACATAAAGAAATTAAAGTCCAGTCAAATACATCAAAGACACAAAAGTCAAAAGAATTAATGAATAAATTCAAATAAACAAGCTGTGTATTTAAATTATATGAAAACTAAATATTAATTTATTTTCTTGCTATTAAAGTTTAAATGCAAAAATATAAAATGATATTGAGTCTGAATATAATTATAATATGAAAATTTATATAATTTTAAATTATGTGTCAAATATTTACACACAATGAAACTAACAAAATAGCAGATCTTAAGATAAAAATATGAAAAGCTTGATAGTATGTGAACCTTGTTCTTTCACCAATCAAATCGGAAAACCTTTTTTCTTACGTTTTGTGGGCACTGTCCCTAGAATACGCTTCCATTTGTCTAAGAGTCTCCTGGCAACTGGTGTCTAAACTCAAGGTGTGTTTAGTAGATCTCATTAAAAGTATCATTAATATTTTTATTTTAAAAAAAATTACCCGAAGTTCCTTCTGTATACTCATAACTGGTGTCTAAACTCAAGGTGTTTCTAGTAGATCTCATTAAAAGTATAATATTTTTTTTATTTAAAACAAATTACCCGAAGTTCCTTCTGACTCTTAATGTACTTAAGAGGGGACGACGTGCTTTACTTTTAGTATAAACGATTGACAAAATATGGATTTATATTTATTGAATCTCTAATCTACGCTTTGAATCAGATGTTATTTTTCCAAAGTAAACGTTAATATAATGTCTAATCATTAATTGAATTCCTAAAATAGGTGCATAAGTAATAACTGCTACAGAGTAATATCATACATTTTCTAAATAATATGACTTCTAATAATGTTTCATCAATTTTACAAAGTAGGTAGGTCGGTACATTGAACATTGATGTTGCCAACGGCTGATGGATGTTACTGACATTTTAAATCGCCATTCAAGTATAAATGGGTCAAAATTCGCCCATCGAAATAAAATAGAACGTTATCATCGGAAACGATCGCTTAAAATATACTTCCGTGAAATTGCTTTGTGTATGAAAATATTTCATTCAAACATAAATGCGTCGGAATATTCGCAAATCATTACTTTTTTTGGATTATATAAAGAATAAATGAATGACGTACAATTTTTAATCTATTTTTTTTCCAATCTGAACATTACCTCAGCACTATTACATAAAATAAAATCGCCTAACGCTCCGTGAAACTAATATATTAAACGTTATGAACCACGCCAAAGTCGGATTGAACGCAGAATATAGATTACGAACTATTCATTCAGTTTTCACATTCGAAATTGGAATTGAGTTTAATATTAAGCGTTGAGAACGACGTTGTAAGTAAAAGTAACCCGAAAGTCAACCATTTCGAAGTAAAGCAATTCTAAATTCAATTAATGTTGCCACTTCGACGATTCGCAAAATGTTGTTTTATTCTTAACAATTTGTACAAAGAAGACAATAAATTTTGAATCGGTCGAAAGTACCTCTTTGTTATCTGTGATGATTGGTTGGGTGTGATTAATTGTCTCTGTTCTTATCTTAGATTCATTGATTTGAAATAAATAGTATATTATTAAACTTTCTTTTGTTATTCTTAGTAAGTACTTATATTTAAATAAATACCCAAAAAAGTACATTAAAACAACTTTTGTCTGTTTTTTACAATTCTTTATTTAACATTTATAAAGAAAAGACTTTGATCAACAAAGTAGCAGTGGCCTTAAGTCTAGACAGTCTATTAAGTCTGCAAATTTAAAATATATTTTATTTGCTTATTGATAATAATATTATTTTATTGTTTCCAAAAAAAAATCTACAGATATCTATTCAAAGATTCGGAGGCACATTTTTTTAACCCTCAATTCACTAGGTGAAACTTACTAACATAACACCTTCTATGAGTCCACGGGACTCATATATTTTTTAGGCGTGGTTTTTATTATTAAAACAGGTTATTTTTTGAAATGTTTATTTTTATTATTTTTAAATATTTATTAAGGCACTAGGAAACATCAACGAAACTAAACTAATATCTGAGATCTTTTTAAAAACAAAACCGATCTACTTTAGCAGTCTTCAAAAACATACGTATTTTTGTACCTCTATAAAAGTAAAAAATATTTCTAACAAATTTATATTTTTATCTTTTTTAGACTCTAAGAGCTATAAAATACAAAATTAAAATAACAAAAATGTATGCTTCAATAGAAAAAAATTAAACGTGCAATGGGTTCTTCCACTGCTTACAGGCAACGTTGGCATATTTTTTTTGAGCAAGTCAAACATATTGGCTTCAAACATTTGGTGCATAGATATGCAGTCTTTGTTCTCTTTTTGTCCCTACAAATGCCACTGCATAGATATCAATATTTTTTTGGGTCCTGGATAGCTTGTATCCGGTTTATGCGTGACTCGCATCTTCAGGAATGACATTTTTCAGGATGAATAAAATTGAGTTGTGAACTTGCATTCTTAATTTAGGTTTTAGCATCAATCAAAATTTTAAGACACCTTAGATCAAAACGGTATAGTGACATTTTCTACTATTACTGTATCACAGGGAACAAATGCTCAATAGCCTAACTTTGGTCATAACCTATTAAGTAAATGTTTCAAGAAAAATATTCTATTAAGTAATTAAAAGTATATAAAATTAAGCAGCTTACTATTTACAATTGCATATACACGCGTATGTAAACTACCCACGGCTGGGTGATACGGGACGGGCTTGCTAATCCAGGATTATCCTAGCTTTGTCATATTGTTCCCTTTCCTCTCAACATCTTCTCTACACTACAAAAAGGATCTTACTGCAACATCCCGCTTTGATCACAATAATCTTTTGTTATTAAAAATATATTAAAAAGTATATTTATAACGTAATACATTAGACTTTTACATTCAGTTTATTTTAGGCTTGCATTATACTTACTTAGATTTTATATACAAGAAAACTATGAATAAATAATTTAATCAACGAAAATATTCTTTCTGTCAGGACATTATAATTCATAGCTATTTAATGTACAACCTATTTTTAATCCAAAAATGTAATATGTACGTAAAAAAATAAGCCAGAACTTTTTTTAATTCGATAAAGTTTGTTCCAAATAAAATAAAGTTTGATCTATAAATTTTTGCTATTTTTGAATCAATTTATTTTGAGTACCGATGTTATTAAAAATCCATTTAAATTTACTGCAACATCGCGCTCTGTTTTTTCGGCTGCATCAAATGAAATCATTTTTATAATATGATTTCTTATTTTTTAATTCTTATGTACAATATCAAACTCGTAGAACAGAATTTCTGGTTTTTTGAATGACAGTATGATTTATGCCATCATGGTGACAGTTAATCTCTTAGAAATGTTCAATTAAACATTATTTTTTTTCAAATTGGTACTTATGCTCATAAGCTACATAACTAGAATTGATATTGCAATTGACGGTATTAAATTAGATAATAGGTATACGTGTTTCTTTTGGTTATCTATTGTTTGCCCGAAAATTATATGCCATAATATTCTTATGCCCGAATTTCTTTTGCCATGATTTTCGACACTCTACGGAGTCTCCTACTTCTTGGTGGCTTATAGAATAAAGCTAACCTAAGCTTTCTAAGTTGGATTGCTCTAAATCTCTCAGTTTAAACATAATTGAATGATGGCAAGTAAATATTATGGCTAAGGACGATTATGGCAAACAATATTACTTAGCACAAATGAAATTATGGAAAATGAAATTCTGGCAAGGTTTTTTTTACTTCAAGTTTTATGAGTCTTATAGATAATACTAAAAAAGGTAACAAGTAAAAAGTTTCTAAATACGTAATAAATTTCGTGAATTTTTTACAAATACAACAAATCTCCCTAAGTAGGTAGAGGCTTAATGTACACATAAACTTTTATTTTCGCGGTGCTCAGGAATCCAGTAGATTATTCTTACGAGAAAATAAACATTTCACATTTTTATCTTTGGATTATCCTGTGGAGTTTTTTGAATAGCTTATTTATTATTAGGTTTATATGGAGGTAAATAACTTGAAGGATATGCTTATACAAGTCAATTGAGTAATGATGAATTTGTTTTTTTAAATTTGCCTACCAGAATGACTCTATGGTGCCTGATGTTAAGCATCCATTAGAGTCTAAGAATGGCGAGCCCCATGCCGGCTACAATATTTGTAGAGACATGAGTGTCTCCACTATGGCGGCTTCAGAAGATGCTTTTTCACGTCTCGCTTGAAGGAACCAGGATCGTAGTTTGAAGGAAATACGTGGATTGGGCAATTCATGACGTATCATTGTCTATGTTTCTATTTGTAGGTATGTGTACGTAAACAAAAATTATGGAATATCCAATGTGTACCTAATGATCCGTCCTCGTTAGATATGACCTATATATGTAAAGTTGTTTCATTTTGTTTGTTCTATCGCTTTGTATCTGCCGACACAAATTAAATTCCTTTGAACTGTAATGTTAACTGGCTCTATTCGTATCTACATTGTACATTCTCGTATTGCGATACCAAACATGTTAGCGACAATTTGCACAAAAATAACAAATAAAAGTTTTATTTAAATTTAGTTGAAACGAAAGTTTAGTAAAAACAGTTTTACGGGAAGATACTTTCTTATTAATTAGAACTCTCGATAATATTAATAAAATAAATTTAAAGTAAATTTACTCCTACATGGCGTATCATTTATTTAAACCGATTTTAAGTGAGGTGTTTACGAGGTCTAAGATGATCTTAGTCTTTTTATATGCAATGATTCAATTTATTTACTCAAGAGAAAATCTCTTTGTATTTTGATTTATTTATTTTTTTAACAATAGTTTTGTGTTTTTGTTTCATGTGTGAATGTCAATGGCATACGTAGAATGGTTCTTTTTTTATTTCATATACATATTTTAAGAAGAATATTGTTTCATTAATTGATAAGAGTTTTACTTTATACCTAATAAATAACCTCATTTAGAGGTATTTCATCTTAGTATACCTATCTGAAAACCACTTAGAAAATTAAAAGAGTCGATTTAGGTTTCTTGCCAGATTCTCTTGGAACTAGTTCGCAAACGGGCTTTTTCTTTTTTGAGATGTAATGTACTTTATCTAACTTCGTTTTTTATATTAAAATATATGTCGGTACAACCGCTTTGCCCACTTCATACATCTGAGAGCAGTAGTATGAAAACATTGCTGTGTTTAGGTGGAATGGTATTAGTAGTAGCTAGTGGAAAAAAATGAGTATAAGACTTAACAGTCTTATTTCTACGGTAGGCAGCAGCTCGGTTATCCTCTGGGATTGCTGATCGTCATGACTAGCGGGAACCACGATCGATTAGGAGGGCCACATGCTCCTTTGCGGCCACCAAGAGGCAATAATAAGAATACAATATGTCACCACCCCATCTCATCCCATTGGTGTCGTAAAAACCGTTAAGTAAAATATCATAATTCTAACGAACGTTTTTCGTTTCCGCATTTCTTTTAGTAAGTTAATATGATGACGATTGGTATAAAGATAGTTCAATAGGTAAATATTATAATATAGGTAATATTTTCATTTAAACTTCATATTGTTTCATAAGCAATTGCAACGTGATGAAGATTATTAAATTAGTTAAGTTCTTGTTGTAGCGTTAAATTGTTAAGTTTTAGTTCCGTCGACTCTTCTCAAGAGAACGCTTTCCCGGAATTTGACAATAGTCTTGTGCCTTGACATTTTGAAGCTATAAAAACATTAAATTGTTACTCTTTTTAATTACTCATTTTTCTTGGAGATAGGTAATCCCCATATTGTATCAATTTAAAAACTTATTATTTATTATTCGGGTAAGCTTTTCTTTAGATAAAATTTAACATTTAAAGGAAAAGCCTTTGTAAATATAAATAAGAAATATTTTCCACTACAAAGTTGCGGATTAGTTTCGTTGACAAAGTTTCTTTTTCATAAAGTACTCTTGAGCCATCAGGCGCCCGGAGATTCGAGGGTTTCTTTTAGAAGTTTTGTATTCTTCAATGTCCTTTTTGTTACTGATAGTTTTCTTTGAAAGTAGTCAATCGAGGCAAAATGTTGACCGTTTTGGAAATACTTCGTAAAGTAAATGACGTAACCTGTCCAAAGTGTGAAAGGTACTTGTATAGGTTTAGATAAAGTGGTTAGGTTTCTTTATTTTGTATTATTTTGGTTTATTTGGCTTTAATAACTTCAGAGAGTGCTCGATTATATAGTGACCTTTTGCTTACTATGCTATTGCTTTATATTCTGGGATGGCAACCGCGGACCATAAAACGCAAAGCGAGCAAAAGGACTGACGACACGTGAATATCATGATTGCAGAAGGCCTATGAATGAGAGAGATATTGAATGTGCAGCAGTGGATAAGTTAAAAACGAGCTTTGTCCAATAGATAAAGCCTTTTTGCCCTCTATGCCCTGCCTAGCCCTATAATGATAACGTATAAAGTATAATGTGTTATTAATAAAACTGAATTACCATTAAATGTTCCACGAATTACAGGAAAAAATAATCATATATACGAAAATAAGTTAAAAACAAGCAAAAAGATAATATTTGTAATCCAATGTAAGAAACTGGTTATAACATGCAAACGTTTTTCAGTAAGTACGTTTCAAAATTGAACCCAAATATTCACCTCGAGCAAATGTTTAATAAGTTTAATAGGGTTACTTAAATTGGGCTTTTGATATCGTTGTACAAGCGTGGGCATACCGATAAATAACGTTACGCTCGCTTTCTGTATTAAGAACTTATTTAGAACGATAAATTAATTAGAGCAGCCTATTTACACACCTGTCGCTAACTTATTAAAATCGTACATGAAATTTTATTATAAACATTTCGTACTGCTGAATTTACTGTGTTTTAAAGAATAATTAGAAATATTAGTCTTGGCTTCGCAATGTCGTAGAGTACACCGGTATAGCCAGCGGAGGACAATGGAACCAAATGGGACGAATCTTTCAAACTAAAAAAAAATCGGTCAAGCCGTTTTCGAGAAATCAGGTAACAAACACAAAAAAAGAAATACAATCGAATTTAGAACCTCCTCTTTTTTTTTAAAGTCGGTTAAAAACTACAATTCAGTAAAATTGTCTGCATCACACACTTAAAGCAAGTTTGGAGTCTTGACAAAAATCAAAAACAAGTACAAACAAGTACATACTGTATTAAATATTCCATAGAGTTTTTCTATATAATTTGATAAATCAAAAGTAAGATGGTTTATTAGAAACAACCGTTACAGTAAACTCCGCTTTAAGTTATTATTATGGCTGATTGATTAATATCGAGTTATCCACACACAAGAACTAAGTACTACTTAATTACTAATGTAGACTCATTGAAGCGTTAGTAAACATTTTCTTAGTACGTTACAGTAATTAAATTACATAAAAAGTAAATATTATTCCTTGTTGTTCTAGTTTCATTTACAGTAATGTACGTAACAACAACAGAACAACTTTTGAATAGTATTAAGTAAGATTGTATTGTGTTCATTAGAGTTAATAAGTATACCTATCCCATCTCTATTGAGTTGTTTTGACCCTACATTAGTTACAAAACTAATTAATAGAAATAAATAAATAAATAATCCTCAAACATTCACACAGCGCCATCTAGTTCCAAACTAAGCAAATCTTGGACTATGGGTACTAAACAACGGATAAACATACTTAAATACTTTTTTTGTAAATACATACAATAATGTCATTATACATAGAAAACAATTAGAACAATGCCAGCAATCATGTTCATGCACACAAAGATTTGCATTGAGCAGGAATCGAACCCGAAACCCCTGCGTTCCAAGCCATGTAATAAGTATACCGACAGCGCCACAGAGGTTGTCAAAATAAGAGATGTGCTTTGAAAAGAGTCTTGACTTTCTGGTACCACGCTAGCCAGATGTATTGCCTACAGGTATCTCCGTAACCATTTTTCAACACTGCCGGCTTATTGTTTGAGTTACCTTTGCTTGCAGTTTCCTGAGTTTCACTACAGCGACAGGCTATTAAATCATGATAATTAAAGACTAAATCAATGTAATCAGAGGCATCTTTGTCCTTATTCCTAAGATCTTTTAATTAATTTTTGGCTACGCTAAAATATTTAATTTGCCTTCATATAATAAACAAGTATTAACTTATTGAAAATATTCCTAACGACTACATGAATTGGTATACCTACCTATACATGTAGCCTATATTTTATGCTTGTATGTGTTCCCGGAACTATCCGTTCAAAGTTTGCCGCTTCTCCTAAACTAGAGCGCTCAGATTTTCTTTTTGTGGTAGTTTTTCACTTACCTACTCCGTGCGTCTTTTACAAAACTTTTATATGAGATGACGAGAAAACTTTCGACCACTGCGCTGTTGATCGAAGATGACGCTTTAGATTTTATATCTATATATTTTCAATCAGTTACTAAACTTTTCAAAGTTAAAAAACTAATTATCCATGTAAAGTATTTCCTCTTTTTGCGTTTTAATATCCAAAGAGTCGGTTCTACTTTCCGGTCCTTGCTTAAGCATAAAAAATACTTGGTGGATACGCAATTAGGACTTTCGCTGAAAAGATGATGACTTTCTTTTTTTTTACAATAAGGTACGTAAAACTGTTTTGATTTACAGTTAATAACAATATTAACTGACTAAATAAGTGGTGACAGAGAGAAGTTTTAAATTCAAATGTTACAGACGATTCGGGACAGAATTTATAGTCACTATTTATTTTCACCTAGACGCCTTCCACAACACTATACATAATGGTATACTGATTTATGAATCTTGCTCATAGTTACCACACTGTATAACTAAATGGTCTATTTTATTTACTTTTTGTTGTATAGCCTTATTTTTCTTTTGTTGGTACAATCTGGAAACTAACTAGTTAACTAGAGCGAAGGACATGTTAGACAAAACGAAGTTAGCACAAAGTTTTATCTTATTTCGGACACCCTTTTAAGCTAACCTAAAGTAATTAATTGTGACTACTAATTTACGTACTTAGATGTCCTAAACGATTTCCCAAAAAGTTCGAACTTCGAATCTGTGTCCTGAGTTCCAAATTCAAACGGACTACGCATTTATATCGATTCTGAAATTGGCTAGTGAGTCACAACAAGAAGCCCTATTCGGTTTTACACAGGTTTATTGGTACAGACTATAAGGCTAGAACGTTCAGTACCCGACAGATAGTCGATACAATCTGGATACTCGTCCAGCCGTTAACCATTTACTCTCACCACAGAAACGTTCTAGTGTATGTGCGGTATGTACCTACTACTATCAACGTATAGCACACACCCTTTATTTGCCACAGGGAGTTTTATGAGCGTAAACTTGCGTACTGGGCTATATCATGTCCATACGTCAGTGGTTTATGTAGCTTTACTAGTTATATGTACAGTACAGTAAGAGCTTTTATCGTAAAATAACTGAGTACTCCCCAAACGGTATTGTCTCTTGTTTCCATTTGTGATACTAGCACATAGGCGATGTTATAAAAAAAATATGTTTTATCATTACTTAGGAGAAAATTTTGGATAATATAATAAGTGATATAATATAAAGTGACAGTAAGATAAAGTGCTTCGAATATAACTTTTCTACATATTTTTTTAAAAGCTAAGTAACCTAGGCACTGTTCAGTTGTTAGTTGTTTACCCTATGGAGGAGGCCTACGTTTAGCAGTGAGTGGACGTCCGTTGGCTAATATAATGATGATGAATACAATGTTATTAATATGTTAGATTAACATGTTGAAAAATCCTACTTACTACATCGACCATTCGCCAGAAATCTAAGAAATATAAATAATAAACTAGTTTTATTACATGTTAAGGTTAAATTTCACCACAGCCAAAGCCTTTAAAATACTACGAGTTTAAAAACACCAGTTGCGCGTTATATCGATGAGAATTTACTGCTCGGTGCAGTTTTGAATATTCAGCTAACGCAAAATATTACGTGCAATTCTTTCTCTACCAATTTTATATGCCATGATACAAAGTATTAATTGTTTCACTTTTCGTTTTCACATGTTACACCCAATAACAACAAAAAATATCCTTTTACGATGGTAAAAAGATGTTATCGAAAATAAAAAACAGATAAACTAAAATGACGAACTAGTAATACGTATGACAATTTACGTAATTTTGAACATAGCGATATCCAAATATGTATAAGAACCGCATGATCGCAGATGTTTCTTATTTTCTTACAAAATTCAGCGTCAACTATTTCCATTTTTCCACGTAACATTGTTATCTGGGCACTTTTCCCTGAGGGAAGAGGGTTCGCAAACAATTCGCCAATCGTTAGCATCATATATGTATTTACATAAAATTTATACATAATATTTGAACTGACAGTTCAATCTATTTCGTGATGTTGAATTTAGACTATTCTTGGGATAACTTCGTATTAAATATTCTGCCTTATAAATCTAACTACTTACAGCAGTACGACCTTGTTTCCTTTATATTAAGGTACTTTAATGAAAATCGATTTTATATTTTTACTAAGTTTACGTAAATTAGTATTCTTATTTTGGTCGTCTTTAGGGTTCTGTACCTCAAACGAATAAGCTAATATTTAGGTTAATAGCTGAAACTTAAACTTAAATTGTTCATTACACTACTCGCACACTTAGCGAAACAAAGATAACCTGCGATAAGAACCTCCGTAATTAAATTAATTAAGTTTTCAAATTTCGCCATAGATAACAACTAATTGTCATATTAAGTTCAGAGTATTAGCCCGCTTACAATAGTGTCAATATTTGACAATGAAAATTGTGCGAATCAAAATTACTTTTAACTACAGTAAGTACCTCTTAGTCAATTTCTTCCAGAACGAAACTTACTTTAATCAGGGTGTATTATTTTTGGCCAAAATTTTAGGTCTTAGAAGAGGTGTTGACGATTGCCATGCATGTTATGTGGTCCTTACACTATATAATGTACGAGTACTTTAGTCACTAATCGAGTGTGGCTTAGCTTATCAATAATACATTTATATTCTCTTTAAGCCTGTGAAAAGAGAACTTTTACTTCGAAATATTTAACAATCTTGTTTGTGTCTTATAAAAGTTTTCTGTTTTACTTGTTAACATACAAAGAAGCTACGCTTAAACCCTAACTGGAACATTTCGTACCGCATACCTACTTTTATACATTGTACTTACATAATATACATTGTATCGTAAGCAAGTAACAAAGACTCAAGTATATAAAAACTAAACATGAAATCATAATATAAGTAGGTAAACGTCGTAAGAAAAAATACTTTACAACATCTTATTAAAGCAACGACCCGTCGATAACAGAACGCTTAGTTTGAATTTTGTGTTACAACTTCGATGCGGCTCACCATTATTGGGAAAAGTTTGAGAGTATGAAGAAAGATGTACCATTACATGTAATATTAGAAGTGGGTAGTTACGCCTGTGTTGTACATCCGCAGAGCCCAATTATCCCCAAGTTTCGAATCCCTGTGTAACGGAGGGCGCGGCTATTGGTACTTATTTTAGTGTAGTATTCTAATCCGGAAATTTAGGAGAAAATTTCTCAAAGCGTGAACTGCGTAAGTACCTACTACTGAACCGAGACTGGGTTCTTGAGAAAATTCACTGTGAATTTGTCTTTTCGTTGCAGATAAATAAACTATTCTAGAGTTATATAAAAAAGACGTGAACAAAACTGAGTATAAGAACTATAAGACAAAAATGGGATGTAACAGTACAGTTAAATAAAATAGTTTGGGATTCATCAATTAGTCCAGCAGTGGACTATAGTCCTGCGCCTTCCGCATCTAGCCAGACACAGAGACCTTTAGGATTTTTCTTCCAAATATTTTCTTAATAATTTGGACATTTTTTCTAAAATATCAGTCGCTAAAGTTTAGTCACCGGCCAGCCTGACGGACAGAAAATTAGAGACGATCTGATAAAAGGATCTATACTTCTCAATGAACAAAATCGTCTGCAATAGTAGTCGAGTGTATTAAGACGGCTAGAGGAACACATTGGTTGGAAATAATAATAATACTCTTAACTCTTAATATTTGACTTTACACTAACCTAAAACTGATACCAATAAGGTCTATATTTGTTTGAATTATATGCAAGATAATGCTGAAGTTCTAATACTAAACATAGATTCGTAGTTATCTTCATATTAATCCATTTACGAAGTATCACCGTTTCTAGTCTAAATATCTTTCAAGTTGCACTTAACCTACGAAGCGCCAGCCTAGCTGACCTATTTAAAATATTACATTACCTGTTTAATTTATCATATTGCAGACACCGCCGCTATCTACCGTAATTATATTCCATTAGTAGGTTAAATTTGTTACAAAGTTTGAGGAAAATAAGTTTAAGTAGGTTTAATCTGTCCTCTTAAACGAGCTATTAGGACCTCCCCATGGAAACCGAACATTATGAAGAGAGGTTGACTGTCGAATCGTCTCAAGAATATAACACACCTACCTTATATATCACTTCGCAACGATATGACTTCATAAATCTTCATTCTCCCTGTTCTTGCTACGAAATATTATTAGCCAGGAGATATTCTTTTATCATCATATTTTAAGAGATTTTAAGGTACCAGCCTTCTCATGTTATGGTTGTAAATAATGATTTTTACACTAACAACCATAAAATTTGCTGTTTACAGAGTATGTTCGGATCCAACGTTGAATTAAAGATACTTTGGAGATTTTGGAGTTGAAACTCCAAGTACGAGAATTAAGTGTAAACTTATACCGTTCGAATTCCGTTTAAATTTATCATTGGTATTTTGTTCTCCTTGTAGTGACGGATTAAGAATGCAATATGCCACCACCCCATCTCATCCCATGGGTGTCGTAAAAACCGACTAAGTGACTATCCGTGAATATTATCTTTACGAAATAAAAAGAAGGAAAACTTGAAATTAAACCCTATACCAATCCATCTTGCCAGCGTGGTATCAGTAGGTCAAGTATCCCTCGGTCACGGAAGAAGGCCTGTCCCAGTGGGAAATTAATGAGTTGATATGATTCTGTTACTTAGTATATCTAACAATCTTCTTAGTAATAAAGCATACCGTCTAATTATTAAACAACACTAATTGGTATAAACCTAATATTTATACTATTGTAGACTTGGAACACATTTCATCTTAACAATGCGATGTTAATTATAAATCTTTTCTAGAACATCACTATTATTCACAATACGAATAATGTATTTATTTTAGAATAGGGAACTTCATATTACTGCAGACACAGTAAATAATTTTTACTAGTGCCGCTCAATTCTGTTAATACAATACAACGATGTTTCATCCGCATAAGACCACTTTCATTGAATAATGTAGTATTAAGTTTAACATGATATGTTATAAAGTTATAACATAGTATCGAGCATCCGTTCTATTCATGAACTAAAATCTTGCCGAGCTATATTAAACATCCCTACTTTAATTTATATGACGTCATAAAAGGAAAGAAGCGGGGACTTTGGTTCTTAATCTTTACTTAAGTGAGTTGCTTACTAAAGGGTTTATTAAGAAGCTACAAACCATATAGTAGGCATTTAAAAGAGAACCGTTAGTGATATAGGTATACTAGGTATGTACGCTATAACCGTTAGTGATATAGGTATACTAGGTATGTACGCTATATAGGATTGCAGGAAATGATACTTTAAAGAATTAAGAACATCATTACAGACCTAATGTTTGTCTGATTGAAGTAAAAAAAGAAAAGTAGTAGGCATCACACAAAAACATTTGGTAACAAAAATCTCTGTCATCATCATCATCATATTGGTTAATTGACGTCCACTGCTGGTCATAGGCATGCTCCAAATATATTTAGCTTGCGCGGTCGTGTAAAATAATCATGACAAACAAATCGGAAGAATCACAATTAGTTAACAGACAATTGGTAAATCACCAACCTTTTACAGGTGACGGAAAGCGACTATCTTTTTCACATTCGGTTTTTTATTACTATGTACGAATAATATTAGTACCTTATTTATGTTTTACATAATAATATAAATTAATTTCTGGTACCTTTTAGACGTCGCCGTAGGTAACGTAAGGGTCAAATGAATTATATGTTAGTGCCTAATATGATATCATGGGACTTTGCGAGCCGTACGTAATACATTTTTAATAAAGCCTTGCAACCTTTATGTACTCCCATTTATTTTATAAAAATATCAATTAAAATTTATGAGCTCGTTTGTCGTTCAGGTTACACTGTTATTGCTTGTTTAGCCACCGCCATATTGAAAATAATAAAGTTTTGTGCAATATACGAGATAGATAATATTTAAAAAGTATAGGATAATATTTAGTATAGATATAAGTATATATATATTTAGTATATATATACAAGTTTTCTAATATTGAAAGGACGGGCTCTGCTTATTTTTTGTCTAGATGGCGTTGCTATGAGTTATATAATGAGTGAGAAAATTATATGAGTATATAAGTAATATAGTAGTAATGTATATATGTATATATATGTATAAAGTAATGTTATTGTTATTTTTCTAAAGCAACGCTTCTATTATAATAGTGTCTTTTCTATTTTGGTACGTTTTAACTTAATTTTATAATGATTTTCCGTGAATTTCTTAAGTGTCTATACCTACTGAAGACCATTCATGTATTTTATTTCTAATATTTAATCATACACACAAAAAATAAATTACCTAATTGAATCCAACCTTTTCAAACAATATCCAAAGACAGAGTATTAATAAAATTTTATCTTTTACCTTACTTATTCGTTTCGGCTGTGTAGGACGGTGGTTTAATCAATTACATGCCAGTGGCTCGCCAGACGACGTCGGTAAAGGATAGGTTGCGGCTAATCTGGTCCAACCGCATTGTCCACCTCGGCATTGGCAACAATAAAGGATATAAGAGCCAGTTATAAGAGTCGTTTCGTTTAGTAATTGCGAGATTTTATTGTATTGTAGTTGAAAGAAACTTTTGTTTGATATGATAACTATTGAAAGTCTTGTTGAACGTGGAATTGAATACAGCTGCTGGAGCCAGCTTTAGTTATAGAACAAGGGCTATAACCAGCGATGACGAATATCTTGATAATTGTGACTGTAAAATAATTCAGTAAGACACTTTGATATGATTGGATGTTGTACATATTTTAAGAAGTATCTAGTAAACCAAGAGGTGACTATTATGATTCTATTGAAATGAGTATCATACATTAATTTTCTTTACTAATCTGAACATCGACAGTAAAGGGCCTTCTATAAACCTCTTATTTTACCCAACCTACACAAAATGTATCTTGCGCATAAACAAAGAACTGCAATGATTACTTCACTATAATCGTGATTCATTCGCCGCAATCAAACGCAATAATCGCCATACCTAAATGCCTTACCATGTTCCCTTTATATAGATAGAACAAGCACCTGTTTCCGTAAATATATTTACAAACAAAAGAATCGCCGTAGAAGCAATAAATAATGATTACATAAATCAAACACCTGGTAATGTGTCATTTTCCTATATTATTCTAAAACGATTGACTTTAGAATTAATTATTATTATCTACCTCTTTGTAATTATTACTCTTTAGCAAGATTTACACATCGACAAGTGCAGTAGCGAGTTAAGTAGTAAGTGGTTAATTAAGTTGATTTAAATAGATATCATTCCTATGTTTTGAGGAGTTAAGCTGGGGAGACGCGAGAGAGGGGGCTACTTCGTACTTATCTCGCCAAAAAATAGGATGGAGATCTATTCAAATCAACCTAATCAACAACTTACTACTTAATTTGATACTGTACTTGTCGATGTGTCAATCGGGCTTTAATGATGTATATTTGCACGGTGTTGTCCGACAGACACTACGCCAAAGCTTCCCATAGAGCGAAAAAAGAGGAGTCCCGGTTTGTAACGATCTCGGCGCTCAGTGGTCTCTACCAACCTCTCATGAGAAAATGCGTGATGCTATGTATGGATGATTCTCATAAAGATTGTTATTGATAGACATTATGGTGAAATTGATTGACTGCAATTTTAAAGGCTTAAAGGGCTTATACTATTTGACTGAAAGCGAGGTTAGAATACAATTTATATTTGAAATTTTCTTTGTCTCAAAGTAAAATAGACTTTAGTATCTTTACATTATATCTTAAGGTTCAGGCATAACTTCCTCGTTTGTCACGTCACCACAGTCATTAGCTATTATTTATCATTTGTTGTAAAATACCGAACACAACTTAAAACTAAGCATAATCTTCTTAAGGTAAGTACCAAATATAAAACTAGCAGCAAGTTCAAATTTTTAATACATCGATGAAATTTTGAATCTTATCCTACTTTTGCTGATGGATACAAAATGTCACCCGATCTCATTTTAGCAGTGTCTTACAAAACGTGTACCTAATGAAAGCTGTTCAGGCATTACATTCTTTACAAAAATAAGTTTACGATTGTGTAATGATGTAATCATCATCATAACAGCCCATTAATGCCCCACTGCAGGGACGGGCCTCCTCCCGTGACGGAGGGATACTTGGTCTACTAATACTACGCTGGCCAGACGGATTGGTATAGGGTTTAATGTCAAGTTTTCCTTCTTTTTTAACAGTAACATTTTGTATAGCACATGTGCACTTTATCAAAACCATGAATTTCACTAAAGTAAATGAGACACATCCTTTCAATATAAGATTACGTGTGGTCTATACGAAGTGAGAATACGAAGCGTCGATATGGCAGATAGTGAGTATTGCACAGTACCACGTTCCTTAGACTCTGTAGGGAAGGACATTGGAATGCCACGCTATCGACGTATTTAAATGCTGCGCGGTACGTACGTACATACGTGCTGCATTACAAATACTCTCTAGCACACTCAATACATGTCTGTTTCCGATTTGTTGAAACTCGCATTGTTGTCGTAGTTCTCTTTACTTACGAATTCAATGAAATTTTGTTGTCTAATGTAGCTTTTGTTACTTGCTAGTTTTTTAGGCTAGCTTTATTTGGGTTTTATCTTAATTATAACAAGATCAATTTGGTTTCTCACTGCAGGTTTGAAGATTTTTGAACAACTAATTTAAGTACGTTATTTACCCATCTCTTTGAATCATCATAAAATCATCATAACAGCCCATTAATGTCCCACTGCAGAGACGGGCCTCCTCCCATGACGGAGGGATACTTGGCCTATTAATAAATGAATGATTGTGATTGCTCTTTGAATGATTATACGAAATTATGGAGTTGCTTTCTAATATCATTGTCTTACGTATTTACAATTATTTAGATGCTAAGCAGTCGCATAGACCAGAAGTGTAATTACATGGTACTAGAGACATTGCAAATGGATACAGCAAGTGCAATATAAAATCATGTAAATGTATTGTATACCATTTTAAGGAACGTAATTTATTTCTTTCGTGTATTACAGCCGTTAAAGACCTCAGTCCTAACGTTTGTCACTACCCCTATATAAGACCTAATCTTAGCATTCCATGGATTCTCCGTGCGGGTGCAGGGTCCATCGCGTGATGGGAGGACGGAGCACTTGCATAACAGCGTCTAGGACTTACGACCTAGATGTAGGTTTAAGGAGGCCCCCTTACAACGCGTTAGCTTTACCGAGAATTTAAGTTCGTATTAAGCTAAAATATCACTAAAGATCATCCATATATCTTTAGAGATAAGCCGTGCTGACATAACTTAATTAACTTGTCTATTTGTTACTAGTTAGCGATTAAACTGCCTATTAACACATGAATAACATCTACTTAATTTGACATAATCTAGTCAGACAAGCACAATTAGAAAAATATTTTAGCTTAGTAACAATTAGATCTAATAAGCGTAAGCAATAAAAGTTATCTTATCTTATCTTATCTTAGCGTAGAGTAATTTTACTCTTAAATAGGTATTCTATTATACTACGAGGGCTACACCGAAATGATCGGGAATGAAATACTTCTGAATAAATTAGACTTAAAATCTTTATGGTATTTGAAAATTTGTGCTTTTTTAAACTCAATTCTATTATTGAAATTTAAAAAAATAATTATACAAAAAAATGGTAGCTATTTCAAATTGACAGGTCGGCGTGAAAATGGAACTTACGCGGGAAAATTTACGAGCGATAATTTTTCACAACTTTCGCCGAGGCTTATCCCAAGAACAATGTCTCACCGAGCTTGTTTCTATTTATGGATTTGAAGTACCTAGTCAAACGACTATTTTACGCTGTTATTCTAAGTATTGTCGAGGACGGTCTTCTATTACCACAGTATCTTCTACTGGTCTGCCAAAAACAACATCAAGTCAAGAAAACGTCGATGCTGTACTCCAATCAATACAAGTAGATAGCCATGTGACATACGAGCAGATACGGGCTTCCCTCAGCATTGATATGACAACCATTCAAACAATATTGCACAATAAATTGGGTGTTAGAAAGTAAGTTTCCCACTGGGTGCCCTATCGTTTGACAGAAGAACGAAAGTCAGCTCGAGTTAATTGGAATCGCTCTGCTCTGCAACGGTTCTATAGAGAGAGCTCAAGTGCAGTTTATAATATCGTCTTGAGTGATGAATCGTAGATATACTCATATAAGCCCAAAATAAAACACCCATCGGCTGTTTGAGTCTACGAAGATGAGGTCAAGCCAACAAAAGTTGAGCGCTCTTGTGGCGTGTCAAAAAGAATGGTGGCTTCGTTTGTCTCGAAAACCGAACATGTGGCTACGATTCTTTTACAGAAACGAAGAACCGTTACTGCTAATTGGTACACAACAGTTTGTTTTCCGGAAGTCAGAAGAGAACTTCGTAAAAGTAATCCGAATCGTCGCATAATCCTTTACCACGAAAATGCGAGCTCCCACACCGCTCGGCAGACGATCGCATTTTTAAATCAGGAAAACATGGAGTTGATGGACCATCCTCCATACAGCCCTAGCCTGAGCCCCAATTATTACTTTACATTCACAAGAACTAAAGATTTGTTACGTTGTCAACGATTTTAAGGTCCAGAAGAGACAGTCGAAGCTTACAAAAAGGCCGTTTTGACTATGTCCACTTCAGACTGGAATACTGTTACAATAAATGCTTTAAACGAATAAAGAGGTGCATCGATTGTCACGGAGAATAGTTCTAAAACCAATGAAAATTTTTTATTGTAATAACTTTCTAGTTTTTTCTATTCCCGATCATTTCGGTGTGGCCTATGTATTACTAGTAACCTATCTTCCCACTGCTGGGCAAAAAAGGCCTTTCCCTTTGAATTCCACATGTCTCAATCGTTTATTGAAAACATTATTTTGCTTTGTCCGTGTCGTGAGTGACGGAGTAAGAATACAATATGTCATATACAATATGTCACCCCAGCTCATCCCACGGGTGTCGTAAAAACCGACTAAAAGACTATCCGTGAATATTATCTTTGCGAAATAAAAAGAAGGAAAACTTGAAATTAAACCCTATACCAATTCGTCTGGCCAGCGGAGGCACATCCCTGCAGTGGGACATTAATGGACTGTTACGTATGAATGATTTATTTAGCTACATAATAAGTTTTACAAAATA
Organism: Schrankia costaestrigalis; assembly: GCA_905475405.1. Classification (NCBI taxonomy): domain Eukaryota; kingdom Metazoa; phylum Arthropoda; class Insecta; order Lepidoptera; family Erebidae; genus Schrankia; species Schrankia costaestrigalis. Next base: position 17,056,142 of record FR997825.1, on the reverse strand, counting down.
GTTATTATGTTAGTAATAAATAGCACGTTACTGTAAGACTTCAACATGTTATGATGCGGACAATGACATACAGAAAACTTAGAAATGCAAAAATAATTTCACACTCTGTATTGGTAAAGGCTTATTAACTTATATGCAAAGTATGGAATAGCTAACCAATAGATTGACTTAAGTAAATAAATAGGTAACGAGTATACCATGATGTTGGTGGTGTTAGTGTTACGAGTATACCATGATGTTGGTGGTGTTGGTGTTAAATATAGTGCTTAATTAATATGGGAATCTGTACGTAATTTTAAATTTTAATTATTGTTATTTTTTCAATTAGGCCATGTGGTGGCGAAACGACAAAAACTAGATTTTTTTTAAAAAAGAATGATGTTGGTGTAAAATTTACGATGTCTAATGATCGTATTATGATTTGAGCACATAACTATTTAAATTTTATTTGAAAGTAATAATAACTTAAATAGAATTTCTTTTTCAAACTATAAATCCCCTAAGCCCCTTCTAACCATGGCTCCAGTGCTCAGGTGTTCCCGGAATTGCGAAACAGACCAGTTTCCTGACTAAAATTGACATTGACTCTATTCGCGATTCCAAACGTACCTAATTGGTTCCCAAGATGCTTCAGCATTTCCTTGAACTTACTTAATTGATCTTGGCTTAATGGCTGAATAACAGTAGTGTGAAACTTGGATTGGTTCGAAATAAGTATCTAGTTTTTTAATATGAAGTAATGCGTAGAATCAAAATCGTAATGTATTCGTACTCTTTAAATTGCCAATTTCACATTTCATGTTCAACCATGTAATGTAAATAATTGTATAAAATGTAGCTAGTTATTTGACTAATAGTACTAGTGATTTATAAATTCTGGGTTTTTCTCTTTGGGGAAATCATAGAACTTTTTATGTTATGTATTGTTAGCCTTAGCCATCCTTGACATGTATGTGTATAGGAAACTCTAACTCATCTTTGTCATTTATTATGTTGGATGTTATCTAATAACATCAATAAATTAATAAACAAGTTACTATTTTTAATAAAAAATAGTTATATTTTTAGTAAATATATGTTTTTTATAAATTATTTTTTTTTATCCTATGATACATGCAGTCAAACTCAGCTCAAGTTTATGTATGTATAAAAATGTCTTAGCATTTGTAAGTACCCAACACATCTTGTTTCTAAATAAACAAACAATATGTGAATGCAGTTTTGAACTTCCTGATTAAAACTATAGTGAGCCAAACATATAAATATAAAGTTCGAAATTTACCGAGAAATCTCTGACAATACCCTGTGTCCTGCTACTGCAGTACTTTCGTGACGTTATGTACGTCAGGAATCTTATAGGTCTGAAAGTTCGGTTTCGGTAAATTAAGAGGCCACACTTACCGATGGATAAGGGAGGCACAGGACTGCGCAAGGTGAAAATATTTGGAAGAGGCCTACAGTGAAAGTCAATCATCTGAATAATTATATTTTATGATGATGATGATGAATTATTATAATTTGCTTAGAATATTATAAATTAAAATAATCTCAACATAGTAAGATTAATCTTAAATGGATTAAGTGAAATTTATTCCCTAGAGATTAAGCTTATTGTCTTAGTTTGTGTTAATATAACGACTTGAATTTCAAATGTTTTAGTGGAGGAATGTAAGAGGTATTATCTTACGTAAATAATTATAGTAGGCAACAAATATTGACTTAGATTCTCAAGTAAATTTATGTGTTAGTTCTGTTTAAATCTTACAAAGTAAATATGCAATTTTATATGTAGTAACAGTAACTACTTTGTTAGTAATTATCATTAGCCAAAGAAACTCTTTTACTGGAAATAATTCTTTCTAAAGTCCAGTAGGCTTGAAATCCTGTTACACTCCTTCGACCATCCGCCATCTTTGTTAGGGAAGCGGTACATCGTATATGCCTGTCCACTTTATCTAAGCCGGTGTCGTTGGCTTTCAGGTGTCGTTGTACATTCATGTACTCAATAGTTGTATGACGTCTATTTGTTGCTTCTATATTATTATCTTTACGTAATAAAAGTTATCCATTTGGCCAGCGTGGTATTAGTAGACCAAGTATCCCTCCGACACGGGAGGAGGCCCGTCCCTGCAGTGGGACATTAATGGGCTGTTACGAAGAATGCTTATACTCGTACTCTACAATATTATGCATGTACCTATTATACAATAAAAAATCCTCTATAATCCTTCTAACTATTTAAAATCGCTTGAAATCTGTTAGTAGTTTTTTAAATTTAAGCATTATGTAGGGACAGGCATACAGTAAAAACGACTTTGTTTTACACTCACAATATGTAAGTAATGATGCTCTGCTTGGAAATGCAAAAAGTCTGTAAATTTTACCGTATTTTGTTTTCAAGATGTAATCAGACTAGCTGATAAGGCACGTCTCCACTGAATAATCGAATACCTTTCCCTTTTTAAAAGCCACTTATTACGTCGACTTCAATGTTGAGTATCAAGTTTCACGTCGCATATTTACTTCTTAATAAAACATAAGCAAAACAATTTTGTTATGTGAGAAACAATGATATATGATAATAACAATTATCACAGCCCATTAATGTCCCACTGCAGGGACAGGCCTCCTCCCGTGACGGAGGAATAATTTCAAGTTTTCCTTCTTATTATTTCGTAAAGATAACATTCACGCATAGTCGATTTTTACGACACTCATGGGATGAGATGGGGTGGAGACAATAATAATTAAATATATTATTCCTTACTCATTCACAAAACGCCTACTTTCAAAGAGGGATGATACATAACCTACTTATTTATTTACAACTTCTAGGGTTCATTAATTTTAATTGTTTGTTATGAAGTAAGAATCCGGTGAACTCTCTTTTCTACGCCCTTATTTATATCATCATTTACTATTTTACGAATTTATACAAAGTACATCAGAGGGTAGGCTTTTTAAAAAGAGGTTGTGTAAGCGATTTCCACTGCTTTGCTCCCTCAAAGGATATAGTAGTTAGTATAATTAAGGGGCTAGGAAGCTTATTCAGTTCGATTTAGCAGAGCAGCTGTGATCTTTGCTGACTTCCTTAATCGGTGTCTCGATTATCATTAAAAAAACTATTGAAAATATGTTAACTGAAAGTAGGTAGTATAAATTATACTAAAATTAGTTAGTATAAATAATAAATAATCCTCACACATTAACACAACGTCATCTAGTCCCAAATTAAGCAGAGCTTGTACTATGGGTACTAGAGAACGGATAAACATACTTATTTTTTTTTCTGTTTATACATACGAGTACATAGTATTATACATAGAAACATTCAGACCAATGCAAACAATCGTGTTCATGAACACAAAGATTTGCATTGAGCGGGAATCGAACCCGAGCCCTCTGCGTAGAAGTCATGTTATCTAACCACTATGCCACAGAGGTCGTCATTTTACAATATATTCTACCTTCAGTTTATACATAATAAGTGCTTGTGTTATATTTGCGCCTTAACTTTGTTCTTTGTTTATCTAGAACTTGTCATCGTAATCTAAAATATTAAGAGGCAGATCGCAAAGCCTTTGTTCATATTCCATTCAAGTATTGTTTTGTTTTGGTAAACTACATAGCATAAAATATTCAAGAGAATTTAGGTAAGAAACGATAATAATTCTTTATATTCTAAAGCTGTTTGAACGAAAAAAGTATATTTCTTTCATACTTTTTTTAATAAAAGCATTGTGCAAAGTTTACGACGTGAAGCTGTTCAATCAAAAAATCACTAGTTTTGTGGTTGGTCACATAAAATTTATTCGTAATAAGTGTACTTTAACAAATTAAAAAAAGGACAACAAATACAAATGGTTTCATTAATATTAATATGAGTAGAAACGTAAAGAGAGTAGAATGATGTCGACATGACTCTGGTGAGAAAGACAATCAAAATCAGTTTATTAGTTACATGATAATCACACCACGATAAGTAAAACCCAAGCAATCCATGTCGACATACTCGTTCACAATAGTAGCATATCTTTATCTTTGGTCTCTGTTTTCCTATTTAATTTACTCTAGAGTACCATGTAAGTAAGACTAGACATAAAAGACCACCATATACGTTGTATAATGGGGCACAATTACAGAGGAAAGTCGTTCGCCGTTCGCCTTTCCGCATCTTTGTACTGTGTCTGGTTGTGGCATAATAACTGCGATTTGGATCCTCGTTATATGGAAGGACTGAGGCATGAACGAAAAGTAAAAAGTTACATTTAAGAAAACTGTAGCAAATAGTGAATTGATTGTTATGACTCAAATGGTGAAAAAATACACTTACCTACCCCCGGTTTCTGAAACGCATGTCAAATAATTGTTCAACTAAGTCGTATGTTAGTCATCTTCCTAATTGTTTTCTGAACTGAATTACAAATAAAGATGATTTCTTTTTATAAGAAGATTCTAAACCATAATACCGCACAATCTTTTATTGCAAGGCAAAGGCCTCTTCAATAAACCTCTTAAATAAAGATGAGGTATATAGTTTTATCAACCGACTTCAAAAAAGAGGAGGTTCTCAATTCGGTTGTATTTTTTTTTGTTTTTTATTTTTTTTTATTTTTATTTTTTGTGTTTGTTACCTGATTTCTCGAAAACGGCTAGACCGATTTGAAAAATTTTTTTTTTGTTCGTATTGGTATGCTTCCCATTTGGTCCCATTGTCACCAGATCTGGATCTAGATGACGGGATCCCAGAGAAATCGAGGGCATCTCTTGAAAATTGTAGGGACGCATTGTGTAAAATCTTGTCATACATGTGCATCTTTGACGTCACTACCAAATAGTCAAGAATTAGAACTGGTCAGATCCTGGAGACCAGAGAGAGTCGAGGGAACACCTCAACGGCATATAGCAGCTACCTTGTGTTTGGGCTTATTTTAATTGTATTGATGAATACTTTACAAAACCTTACACAAACATGATCTGATGATGAAGAAGATTGAGGGTCGAGGTAACTCCTCAACGGTATATAGCAGCTACCTAGTGTTTGGGCTTATTTTATTCGTATTGATGAAAACTTTACAAAACTTGACACAAACATCATCTGATGATGAATAAGATTGAGGGTCAAGGGAACTTTTTAACAGTATATAGCAGCTACCTAGTGTTTGGCCTTACCGACTCGTAGTCACACCAAGGTTGTCACACCAGTGTGACAAACAGTAATCTTTTTCTTGTTTGTCACACTACTGATTTTTCAACATCATGTATAACATAATTGCTAGTGCAGTGCCTACATAGAAAAATCGTTTGCCGACAATTAATAAGTACAAGTTACTACAACCTCATCTATAGAACTGACCGGTTGGAAATACATTGATATAAAATATATTGTGATTTAGTGTTTCCACTTTTATGTACTACCTACAGGATGCTTCCTTATAGTTTTAGATATTGTAGATGTATATTGTTATTAAATTATATAGTCAAGAAATAGCAGTTAGTTACGCCGCTTCTTCTCTACTAGCGCCTTGGAATCAGTGGGAAAGCTTGATAAACTTTGAATGTGTAAACTTAGATTAAATAGTAGAATAAATGAAACTGAATAAAGGAGAATTTGCAACGAGAACTAAACTCTATTCCGGAAACAGTATTTAAAAATGTTTTGTTTGGTTTATTCTTTGATGGTAAGTTCGTCGTTTCCAGAAACGCATAAGATGATACAATTTAATGAATAAAAAACGTTTTCGGTATTATTCGTCTTTTTCTGGCACCTACATACTTTGATGATTTCAATATAAAAAACTTAGTACTGTAACTTGGACATCACTAGCTTAGAAATAAATACATTAAATGGTGTGTCAAAATCAGTAGTGTGACAAACAAGAAAAAGATTACTGTTTGTCACACTGTTGTGACAAGCTTGGTGTGACTACGAGTCGGTAAGGAACTATTGGGCTTATTTTAGTCGTATTGATGAAAACTTTACACTAACATTATGACTGTAATTGTAGGTATGGTTTAAGACTTAATAATGAAGTTCTTATTTGAATTTAAAATAGGAATTAATACCGGATTATAAATAGACTATAAACAAATTTTTGAATTGCATTTCATTTATTTTAAATTATTCTTTAGGTACAACAAATTGATAACAATAACTATTATATTTATTTGATTTATTTTTATGTCAATTTATTTAAATTATCAATTTAGTGTGCATGTCGCACAATAAATTAAAAATTTTTATTACTAATTAACCACGCCGAGACGGTGTGGCTACGCTTTTCGATGTTCTCCCTATTTAAAACTTTTTTCATGTAGGTCCTTTTTTGTGAAAGCTGATTCTTATTTCTTACGTTGTTCACTAGTCTCTTTTGAAATGGCATTGGAGGTAGATTTCCTACTTCGAGAATGGCGTTTATTCCTTTCTTCGGTTGTCATCGAATCGAACCCGAGGCGGGCGCGTCAAGTCTTGTGACCTGTGACGCGCACCAATGAACATACCGCGGCGGCGCCCGCGCTGCACTCTCCGCGCGCCCCGCGACCCGACGGTGACCGGTCCGCCCGCTACCGCTCAGTCGCAAGCGACAGTGCGAGACGTAGACCGACGGCGAATGCACGTTCGCCCGCGCTTCATGCGTACGCAATTAACTCGATCTCTAGATTTTAATCTACATCTTGTTTTCTACTCCTATATACTCGTAGTCTAAGCTACGTCTAGCTAATCTACATCTTGTTTTTTATTCTTGTATAACTTAACTTAACTTCAGTGCTGTGAACTTAACTAACTTAATAACTCTGTATTCTCTTTCATTCTGTGTCATTAAGTAAATAGTCTTCTAAATAACCGTCACGTTTTCTTTATCACCTCTACAGTCTCATACAATCAGCGCTGTCTCATGAGCAGCGCGTTTCGTAGGTCTACCCATATTCAGACAAAATAATGTCCCACTGCAGGGACGGGCCTCCTCCACTGACGGAGGGATATTTAGCCTACTAATACCACGCTGGCCAGACGGATTGGTATAGGGTTTAATTTCAAGTTTTCCTTCTTTTTATTTCTCAAAGATAATATTCACGGATAAGGTACTTGCGGTAAATAAGGGCCACCTTAATCTAAACCTAAATAATTTCTATAAATAAAGGAATATAACAAAATATATAATATCACGGTAATGTTTATTTTAATATCTGCATCAGAAAGTACTATTACAAATATTTTCATCTCAATTAGGCACAGTAATCATGATTTTAAAAAACCCTCTCTATGGCCCTTAATAAACGTCTGTAGTTTTTTAAGGGCCAAATTTTAATTCAAATATTAAAAGAGTAATCAATAGAAAAAATTTTGTTTTCAGTTTCATTTGACTTATACTAACATTTGGCATTAAATCACGCTATTAACATTACTTAATCAAAAGAAAAACTAGCAATGGCTCTTAATAAACTAACGTAGCAAAAACATGTCATAAAAACCTTTATCTATAACATATCGTCAAAATAATCACAGACGTAAACAATGAGTTTGTAACTTTTTAAATATAATCTATGGAAATTACAAAACTAAAACATTTTTTTTTATAAATAAGTAGTACGGTATAAGACAGGCCACGTTCGTGGCCCGTCTTATCCTTATTATAAAATCTATTGTTATCGAGAACAACAGCTTGGACACTTTTAAGTTAATTAAAGATATTAGGGATGATTTATGATACAAAAATAATAACAAATACATGCTTAATAATAATAACAATTATAGGTATTAAAATAACGAAGACTATTGAAATTTGTTAAAATTAATTTACATTATATATGTATAATAAGGGCCGGCCTATGTACCCGCCTCGGCGTGGCCCGTATTAGCCCCTGATGATAGCATAATTGAAAGCGGTAAAAAGTATTGTATTTATTAACACATATATATATTTTACCTTAACTAGCCCACACTATTGTATAACATTCACAATTAATTAACAAGATTTGAACAAACGGCTGTATTTTAGGTAAAAAAAAAATAGTTTTGGCAAGACAAAATTATAGTGGAGCTGCGTTGTCTATCACTCTCAACTGACTCGTGGCTACTGGTAAGATTGAGGATCGTGCGACGACGCGAGTTCGGATCTTAGCTTTCCTATTGGTCATTTTTATGCATGTTTAAATGTAGGGTGCTGTGATTATTAAAAGTGTAATTTTTAAGCAACGGCTCTTGTTATCCAACGGCTCTTGTTACCCGCAGGTACCTTAGTCCCTAAGTTGATTTTTACGACACCTATGGGTTGAGATGAGGTGGTGACATGCATTCTCACTCCGTCACCACACGGATTTATAGAATTGGAATTCACTAAAAATTTGAAAATAAAATTGATTTTTACAAAAAAAAAAAACCGACTTCAAAAACACAAATTGCACTAAAAAGTAAAAAATAATTAGTTGTATTTTGGTTTTACAACATTAAAATCAGCCATTCCTTCTACTTAATTTTATTCTAAAGAATAGGTTCTTCTATTTATTGTAAAAAGTATTGTTTAAGATATTTCTTGAAGAGTCTGTAAATATATTGATTTGTAGATTCTTTAAAAGATAATCAAATTATTACAAATAATGTAATATTATTGTTATTTTTGGAGTCGGTGTCAGCCAACGCAATAAGTACGATAAAGCTATACAAAACTTTATTGCCTTTTCTAACACACTCGAATCACTTTAAATGGTTTTTAATTAGATAAATATTGCATTTAAAACAAAAACGGCCGTTTCATTTTCTAATGCGAATTTTAAGTAATTGTTAGTCTTTAGCCTGTGTGTAACACGACGCCATAATGTTTGTTTAAATATTAAGACGACGCTTTGAAAATTTTCGAGTTGAATTCGGCCGTGGCCAGAGGGGCGCGCCCCTCGGCGCGCGAATGAGACGGATATACTCGCTCACGCGCCGCCGCGCCGTGTGCGCCGTCGTCGTCCCGCCGGCCCTCAAGGACACGTTATCGCTCTGTGCCATAGTACAAATATATACAGTATTTCAATTTCATAGAAACGGACGAAACGTGAGTTTATACCTACAAGCTCACGATCGCGGAGGGAACAGTCGCTACTGTGCCGCAGTAACGAGCGGACTGTGTGTTATAATTTGAAACTAAAAATATTATTCATATGTCAATTTCAAACAAACATGGCTGATATAAATACCTACCTTACTAAATGACTTAGGTATTTATTTAATACTATAATATAGTATTTTGTGTATATTACGAAAACGGTTTGCTGTACTTAGGTCAATAATAATGAAAATTTAGCCCCCCTTTATGAAATCCCCCATGCGTGTCTTTCACTTTGATCTAGGTAAATTTAAGCAATGACATCGATGTCATTTTTTGATTGGATTGGTCACCCATCCATAAAGTGACCTCGATGCCTTTATTTTGACATTAAATAGATCTAATAGACCTGTTTAAAGTTTGGTTTTGGTTATCGATAAATTCAATTTCAAACAAACATGGCCAATATAATAAATAAGTACAGTACCCGGCCGTAAATATTACACATCGTCTTTTTCTCTGACGCTCTACGAAGCCGAAATTGACCGATTGTATTTTTCTACAGGTTACGAAACGGCCCGGTACTGTACCTACTTTACTGAATAACTTGTTAAGTACCTTCTTAATATTATAATTTAGTATTTTATTTATATCACAAACATGGTGGATATAAATACAAACATATACATGTTTCTTTAAATTAAATGTATCAATCATAAAACAACACGTTTTTTACAGAACACTTCCTATTTATTTAAATATAAAATAGAAAAATGAAAAGTATTAATTTACAATTACAAAACTAAATGGAAACACAAAGTAGATCGCATGTATACTATTGTTTACGTACTGCGCACCCGTAGGCATTTATAATAAATATTCGGCCCAGTTAGACTACTGGTTATACTGTGACGTCAGTCCGCGGTAGGTAACAGAAAATTCTGTTACAGAAAAACCTACTATCTACCGGTCTATTATGTCTATACAAGTAGCCCCCATTTTTTTAAAATTTACTCCCGCACAAGGTATTATCAAGGCACAAAGCACATCCAGATTCAGGACAATAATTTGGGGATCACAAAAATAGTTTGACCGCCTCGGGGTAGCGGTCGCAGTGCACGAGGTCGCGGGTTTGAATCTCACGCAAAATAATAGAACTTTAAAAAAAATACAATAGCCTCACTATGTATTGTCCTGTGTCGCGGGGTATTTACAAACATTTACTTAGCTGACACAAAGAACATTCAGACTCAGGACAATAATTAGTGGATCGCACAAATAAAATTGTCTTACGTGAGATTTGAACTCTAGGTGATTTTCCACCAGAGGGGCGAGACGAGGCAAAAATTGAAATCTTTATGTAAAAATGAACCGTATTGCTTAGGATATAGAGTATATATTAACTTTGTAACAAAAACACTCGCTTCTCGCGATAGGCCTATTGTTGTTTGTTGCTACGTTTTGTTTGTGTAAAAATGAACCGTATAATTTCTCGTATAGAGTTCAAAATACATTAACATGAAACACGCATGTCGCGATATCAATTTTTGGTTCTGGGCTGAGTCTGGCCTTTCTTTGTGTACGTTTCTTTCATGTCTGTAAACGTTCCGCGGTGGAGTGCATGAGAGTTCAAATCTCACTTATGACATTTTTTTTGTGTAATCCACAAATAACTGTTCTGAGTCTGGATGTTCTTTGTGCCTGCTAAATTGATGTTATGTTCGTTTATTTCATGTCTGTAAAAGTTCCCGCGAAAGTAAAAAGTATTATTTAGATCTTATTAGTAAGTACCTAAGGTAGGTACTTATTTTTTTGAGTTTCACACAACTCCTAGGTATTGTCGCGGAGACTTTTACAAAAAACATCCGAACTTAGGACAGTAATTTGTGGATCGCTCAAACAACTTTGTTGGATTCGAGCCCGCAACCTCGTGCACGCAAGCCACTACCGCGACCGCGTCACACTGCCCGCGCCACTGAGGCCGTTTCAATTACGTGATCTTGACGAAAACGGTAATAAAACTTATTACACTTGAGCATATAGTCTAAAATCGCTTATAAACAAACGCTTGCATTATCAAAAGGGTCAACAGTAACTAGGTAGTTGAGTTAGGCGAACTTTACCTAAGTTTTGTAAATGACATAACTACGAAAATATTTTACCAAACAATGTTATAAAATAATACTATTATTTATTTATAAAAGAGAACAAAGTATTAATAAAAACTTAGGTATAAATATTTTAAATCTAACCTATAATATTATATACCTACGATTAAAAAATACGCGATAATATTTAGTACGTACGAACGTTGAGTCGACATGCACAGGTCCGACGTCGAAGAGGGCCATCGCCCGACTGATTCGTCGACCGTATTCATTCTGTATCGATCGTTAACTAATCGGTATAAGGTCTAAAATTACGATGCGCCCGCAACGATCCAGAGCGCTTTGATATTGCTAAAATCTTATTTTCTTAATTAAGGTTGTAAGGTTGTAGTTATGTAAATGATATTCTACAGTAAGACTAATATTGATGTTACAAATGTATTTGAGTAATTCCTAAGCATAATGATAGTGTACTTTCCGTGTTATATGTAAAAAGCTGTTTTTTTAGAGGTGTTTTCAAAATTAAATATGATCGAGCCAAAATCAAGCTATTGCGTTTTCGTAACTACAAAAGGCTAGTTAAAGGTATCAATTTACCTATATCAAAATTCTAGATTAATAGGTCTTTTCATATTCCTGTAGTAGTTGATGAAAGATAGTGCATTTTGTCAATGAGTCCTCTTAAGTCAGAAATAAAAAATGGTAGGTATATAAACTATCGTGGCTGACACCGACTCCAAAAATAACAATAATATTACATTATTTGTAATAATTTGATTATCTTTTAAAGAATCTACAAATCAATATATTTACAGACTCTTCAAGAAATATCTTAAACAATACTTTTTACAATAAATAGAAGAACCTATTCTTTAGAATAAAATTAAGTAGAAGGAATGGCTGATTTTAATGTTGTAAAACCAAAATACAACTAATTATTTTTTACTTTTTAGTGCAATTTGTGTTTTTGAAGTCGGTTTTTTTTTTTTGTAAAAATCAATTTTATATAAGACATAATAAAGTACGTAACATATGCATTCCTTGTTTATTTCGTAACATTGTTGAATTAATTTTAACACTATTGAGTTTGATGGATTAGAGGTATTTAGTATTTAATGTTGCTAACCACAGCATGCTCATGCATGCAATGGTCCACTTAATTATAAACAGGTTGACAATCTATACTATTATATAAAGCTGAGGAGTTTGTTTGTTTGTTTGAACGCGCTAATCTCAAGAACTTCTTCTTCGAATTGAATTTAGTTTTCAGTTTTGGATAGACCATTGATCGAGGAAGGCTATAGGCTATATAACATCAAGCTATGGCAAAAAAAATTTTTTTCAAATTTAGGGCCTACTCAGAAGGCTCATGGTCACTCAGAGGGCAATGGAGAGACCTATGTTATAGCCTGACCTATGTACATACTCAGAAGGCTCATGGTGTCTCAGAGGGCCATGGAGAGAGCTATGTTGTAGCTTGACTTAAGGGCCTACTCAGAAGAATCATAGTCACTCAGAGGGCAATGGAGAGAGCTATGTTGTAGCCTGACCTATATGGGCCTACTCAGAAGGCTCATGGCCACTCAGAGGGCAATGGAGAGAGCTATGTTGTAGCCTGACCTATGGACCTACTCAAAAGGCTCATGGTCACTCCAGAGGGCAAAGGAGAGAGCTATGTTGTAGCCTGACTTATGGGCCTACTCAGAAGGCTCATGGTCATTCAGGGGCAATGGAAAGAGCTATGTTGTAGCCTGACCTATGGGCCTACTCAGAAGGCGACATAACCGGTTAAAGTAGCGAAAAGCAGGGCACATAGCGCGGAGAACCGACCGCTGTTTGGGCAGAAAGATTCTGGAATGGCGACCGCGTACCGAAAAGCGCTGGTGTGGACGGCTGGAAGCCGATGTATGAAGGAGGCACAGGACCGCACAAGGTGACAATACTTGGAGAAGGAATATGTACAGCAGTTGACGTCGATTGGCTGATATGATGATAATGAATAAACTCTGTATACAAGTTTTTTTTTATTTCATTTCAAATTTAATCGCGGACAAAGTTGCGTTTTACAGCTAGTGTCTAATATCTATTTAAAATTTTCACCGATTTAACAGCTACTACTACTAATTTTAAAAACATAGGCGTCAAGACCTAAGAAGTACCTACTGCTATATACTAGTAGATAATAAGAATCTTGACTTTTACGCCGCGTGATCGTTCAAGGATGAAATGATTATTCAATCGTGTTGTAGACGATTAGTTTAATTAAATTATGAAAGAAGAGAAATAGTCGCTTACATTAACTTGAGAACACTGTTTCCATTCGCAAGTTAACTTTTGGAAACAGGAGGAGGCTTAAGGGCCAGATTCAGAGACCGCACTTTGACTTTACTTTAGCAAAGTCTAGTTATTATCTCTGAATTTGAACAACATTAAAGTAATCTTTTCGCATGAAAAGTTTATTTTGTAGTAATAAATAATAAAAGTAAACTTTTTCATGCGAAAAATTACTTTAATGTTGTTCAAATTTAGAGATAATAACTAGACTTTGCTAAAGTAAAGACAAAGTGCGGTCTCTGAATCTGGCCCTAAGATTAACTATTTTCAAAGAAGTAACTTCAATTTAATTATTGAGTCAATTATAAACGTTGTTTGAGAAACACGAGCTTGCACAATACACTTCGCGACTTCGGAGTGTAATAATTTATAATAAGTTTTGGCCTTTTGGGATTTAAGAAGTGAATGAATTTTGCCTTAAACAATATTAAGGTATTCGCTATTATCCAAGCTTCGCTATACAACAGTAGAAAATTAGAACTATTTCTTTACCTTCGTTTGTTAATATTGTAAGAACATGGCTCTATAATGTGATTATGTCAATAATAAGTAGTATTCAAACTAAAGGTCAAAAGAACTTAAGTGTTAGTAATTGTCATATAATCTTGTCTATAAATGTTTTTAATATATATATGATGTGCTTTGAAATAAATAAGTTGGTGAACAGTTTTTGTTACAATCAGTTAGATCACGCGGTGATTATGAAAACACCTACTAGCAACTCGCTGTATTAAATTAGATTCCCTTTACCTTCTAACAAACTACATTGTAGTATAAAACTTAGAAAAATACGTACTTGTCGTGTCGCCGGTTAAAAATAAAATGATTAATTTCGTAAAATTTTTCCTTTCAAATTTTATTTGATGGTATTTTTATCTGAAAACATAATAGTTAAACTAATATAAAAATGTTCGTATTTGAAAGAAGGACATGAATTTTTGCTAAAGGCAATGTGCTTAGAGCACGTGAGAAAGTAGAGTAGGCACTAGTTGTCCACTCAGCCTGTGAAAGGATTTCATAAATACACACATCAAAAAAGTCTAAGCAACATGCATGATATTACAAATTTACCATTTATATTAATTAATTTCTAAGTATTTACTCACTCAAAGTGTATAGGTAAGTAAACTTTTTTGTTATTGATGACATACTGGCTGGTTGTAAAAAAAAAAATTCGATTATGTTTTGTTTTTTTTCATAAAATTCAAATGACTGCGAATTTGTTTGAATTTGAGTGCATGTTAATTGCTACGTTTTAGTCTTGATTTTATAATTTTACCAACCATTTAAATACAGTTGGCGACAAAATTGAATTGTTAGATATTCTTTACGTCATGGAGCGACGTCATTTGACGGCAGATGAAATGCAAAGAGCTGTAGGGATGTTGCAAGCGGGAAGTAATCAATCTCAGGTATCTCGACATTTTGGTATTCATAGAAGTGTTATTTGTCGTCTTTGGCAGCGCTACAATAATACAGGGGAACCCGCTGAACAGCATCCAGGCCGTAAAAGGAGTACAACCACTCGGCAAGACCGGTACATACAACTGACTGCAAGACGCCAGCCGATGTTAACCGCTCGAGAGATAAGTTTGAGGCTACAAAATTCAAGTGGTGTTGATGTAAGTCCCCAAACTGTGCGAAATCGACTGCATGAGTACGGCCTACGAGCTCGACGCCCTATCAGGTGCCCACCGATACGTCACGGGAATCGCGCTCGTCGAAATGAATGGTGTAGAGAACGCATAACATGGACCCAGGAACAATGGGATAAAATTATGTTTTCCGATGAGTCGCGATTCGGGTTTAGGCCTGATACAAGAAGGGTGCGAGTGTACCGTCGACCCGGAAATACTGAAAGACTCAGGTGCGTTCAGGAAGTTCATCCATACAGCGGCTCAACAGTTATGGTATGGGCGGGTATTATGAAGAACAGGCGAACTGAGCTCGTTTTTGTAAATGGAAACATGAACGCTGAAAATTACGTTGAGGATATTCTCAGACCTTATGTCCATCCATTTGCACAAACCTTTGGCTCCGATTTTACGTTAATGCATGACAATGCGCGTTCACATACAGCTCGGCGAACCAGTGAATACTTGGCAACGGAGAACATCCAGGTATTGCCCTGGCCTGCACAATCGCCAGACCTCAACCCCATCGAGCACGCATGGGACATGCTCCAGAGACGTGTTTTGAAGGACTTGGACGGAGTGACAACAACCCAACAGCAGAAGGATTTGCTACAATTCCATTGGGAGCGAATACCGCAAGATGACATAAACAGTCTCATTAATTCAATGAATAATCGTTGCCGACAAGTTCTGAATAGCAGAGGAGGCCATACTTTGTATTAAATTGTCCTATTCTTTCACAATAAATTCATTTTCTTAAGAAATTTCAATTTGTAAAAAAAAAGTTTAGTTTCTTATGTACCTGTATATTCTAATATTGTTAATTTCTGTTATTAAAAGAACTTATAAAGAAAACAGCTGTTATTTTTACATCATAGAACCCTAAAAATATTATTTTAAAAATAAAATACAACGTTATAATTAAAATAAATGGTAAAATAAATTAATATAAATGGTAAATTTGTAATATCATGCATGTTGCTTAGACTTTTTTGATGTGTGTATATATAGAAATAAAATAAGGTAAGGAAAGTTGACATCTCGATTAAAATAAACCAGATAAAAATCGCATCGGCGGTGTCACAAACGGCTTCTAAATTGCTAGTATTTCAAGTTATAAAAATCAGCGTTCTTATTTAGGCAAAAATACGTAACGTTTTTTGTGCTATTACAATATCGTATCAAATGTTTAAAGAAGCATTTTAATACAATGAGATTGATGCTTTTGGATCAGTAATAAAATAAATCACAAACAGTTTAATAAGTAATAACGTTTTGACCGATCACCATTTGTCATTTCAATGATAAATGTCTGGCTAACCTCCACTAGCAAACAATCTATCCAATAGCTCCTTTATCAAGCGCTCATATTCGCCGCAATCATTAGCAGCCAATTAAAATTTGAGTAGTTCCATCAGTTCAGAGAGGAATAAGCGATAATGAAAATTGATTCGACTCGAATCATTCGAGTAATACAATATTTTTACTGGTAGTCCGGGTTCTGTAGAACATTTTTGCAAAGTAATCGTTTAGTTAAATATTTGGGAATCATGAAATGGGTGAAAATGTCTGGAGAAGGCCTATTATGGCTGTGGGCGTCCATAGACTGACTGATGATGAATCATGAAATCGAAAATTTATACTCTTGATACCTCTGCTTGCTCCCACAGATGAGACTAGAGACTTATTGGGCGTTAAACGAAGTTATTGGGCCTCTCATCAAAATGAAGCTATTCACGAAAATTTAGCTTGATAGTAATCAATTTGTAAAAAAGTTCTAGGGAACCAGAACTGTGGTACGTTTAATAGCTAATCATTATTACTTTATACGTAGTATTTCTGTTGTCTTCATCACAACGTAGTACCATACCATCATTTCTTTGCATAGTTATGTTAGAATAACTATGCAAAGAAAACTATGTTAACAAATTGAATCGAGCACTATTCCTCTATTTCCGCACTAGTTACATATTTCTGTTTACATTTTTCTTGCCAATCTCTTTATTTCTGATTCAAACGTACAAACAAGTGAAATAAACCTCGATATTGCGAGTATACACAATGTTCTCATCTCATATAACGAGTTACCTGACTCTATAGCAAATCAATGTATGCGCAAAAATGTTTAGTTTTCATTTACAAGATATTATTGTTTCGCAATTCTACGAACTTTATTTATTTATTTAACTCTTCTAACTTTGTTCAGTTGACTCGAATTCGGGGAAAAGCATTTTTTTTATTGTTTCGTCACAGCGGCAGCGGTTTTTAAAAATGTTAGACGAAAATGTTTTATTACTAATATTAAAGTTTATCAATTTATATAGAAATAATAAAATACTATCCTACCACATATCGCAGGTATAAGACAAAATTTAAAACAACACAAAATACATTTAAAATCAGAGTCATCATTTTGGGAATCGCATAAATAAATTTACCAACAAAGCATCGGGCTGCCAAACAATAATTAAAGTATGGCTGTTCAAATTAAGATTCATGACTCCTATTCAAATGAATTAAATGCTTTTCTGAACATGGATATTTCTATTTAAAGCTGGCACGTACAACAACCATCTTTATAAGGAATGTGAAAGCAGAAATTAGCGTTGGCGTACAATGAATATCAGGTCTTAGCTAACCGATTCTAGCACAAACTGAGCCATTTTGTTCGCCACGTCAAGTGTTGACTTGCAAAGAAGCCATAACAAACACTACTCAAGCGCGGTGCAAATCCCTTTATGTTCCTAAAACAGACGGGTAGAGCGCAGTCAAGCGCGAAGTAAAGGTTTGAAGCGGTACTGTTCTTGCCTCCCTAGTTCGACTATGCTAATTTGTGCTCTGCAGCATTTAAAGCTTCTTTAATGCTCACTATATTCGACGATGATTTATTTAGTAGCTCTATGTTTTCGTTAGGAAAGGTGTGTTTTTCTTTAGGAAATGTTTTTGTTAATTTTAACTAAACACGAGTGATAGGTGTTTTTTTTACCGTTCTCTTTTCCTCCGTAAAAGGCGACTAGGGTTGTTTCAAAATTTGCGGTAATGTTTGTAGTAGGGAAATTATGAAACAAATCAAATTAATAAATTAATTAAATAATTAAATTAATAATTAATGATTCAGGCTAGTGTGGTGCTGTTAGGCCAAGAACACACAGAAAGATGACCGTACCTTTGTTATTTAAAGTCTGACAAGATTAAACGAGTATACTATGACTTTTATATAAATTGCACTTGTGACTTAATTAGCAAGTCTGTGGCAGGTATAAGCTGTATAAGTATGACACGTTTTGTATTAGTTATTCCGTAATTACTATTCTCAACGGAATGACAACGGTCACAATATGCTACAATCGTACAACAATGTAGGTACTGTTTTTACTTGTGTGTTTATAGCAATGTTTGTTTACAATATAAATAAGGCGAATTGTGAGAATTTTAAGAAATTTTATGATGAAAATTAATTAAATAGTATTTTTTAAATTGTTAATAGAAAAGTCGTTCATAAAAATACACTTTAGATTTTTCTTGACAAAGAAAATATAAGTCTGTTTTTTTGCAAGATTTTTCTTTAGGCCTTCTTCTTACTTGCCTTTTAGAGTCACTTTGCAAACTTTGGTACCTCCTGTAAGGAAACTTAAAACACTAACCGGGCAGAGTTGTGATACTCAGTAGGTACATTTCGAATTTTCATCTTGCAATTTTATTAATCTACTTGTAGTATATTCTTTGTTATTTTCTATTACTTCAAGGATGAAAAAAACTGTTCTGTTATGTACCACTCAAATATAGCCCATATTTTTAAAGTAATATATAATATTCTCTTGTCAAATTATTATCTAATCAATCTTTATCTTCTTGTAATAAACGTAAAACATGAAACTTCTTAACAAGCATAAACCTGGTATCTTTAAACAAGTATAAAATCGTTACCTCGGGCTATCCATGTTCAGCATTGCGAATAAAGTAATATTATTTATCGTCCCACACAAAGAAATGAGTGCAATAATTTTGTAATACACTGATAGGAAAATAGTCTGTTTATCCTTACCATTATTATTATGGAAGATCTATATTCCCTTTTCCATAATACTCGGGTCTATTAGAGACTCGGTTCTTTGGAAGGCTTACATCGGGCCGAGGTCAAGACGTAGAGGCCATTTAAGAGATATTTAATCTGGCAATATGATAGACCCAGAGATAGTCTCTGCCAGGTGCAAAGTCATCATCCGTAGGTAGATGTAATTTTAGTATAAAGACTACTCAATCTAAGAAGTGTAGTTTCGTATGCTCGAGCTAGAAAGGACGGGCAGTGATATTAGCCGGTGTATTTGACACAATACTATTAATGTATCTATGTCATAATTATAAGGGTCGTAGCACATATAACGTAACTTAAACGGATCGGCACCGTCTTGCCTTTTTCCTCGGTGTCAAAACGTCAAAAATCCGATTACGTTACGATTCCGATTAGTGTGCGTTGCAGTAAGGAGTTTCATACAAATAATACTGAACGGCTCGAGTTGATACGGTGCCGATCCGCTTACGTTATGTTATAGGTATGTGCTACGACCCAAAGTCGAAAGATATTAAAGGTATAGACCTTCTTTAAATAATCTTTTACCTCACTAATCCCCTGACTTTCTCACACTTTTATTAGCTAAGTAATCGGTTCCTGTCATAAGGAGGCCTGGCCAATTCGTTATACAATACTTACTTGCTATTGCTATTCCATATCCTATCTACCACATGCGCTATAACACCTGGTCTGGTATTATCCACCATATAGGTATTATTGAAATATCTTCATAATTTTGTATTAATAACTTTATTTGTATTCAGAAATTGTTGCCTACCTGCAATATCCCAAATGCAACGCCTGCTTCACATCTCACGTATGGTAGAGCATTTATAATTGTTAGAAATTGCATTTAGCGGTCATGAGCTGAGTTGAAATTGTATTCGAATCTTCCTCAGCAGGGATTTAATTAATAAAATAAATTAAGCTTCATATTGCGGAAAGCTTTCATCGTTATGTGGTTATATTCGTACATTTATGAGGCTGTAAAACAGACAATTTAGTAAAACAACTTATGGTGATATTATAATAACTGAAGTGTAATGTTCCATAAATAGCGGTTTCGCTCTGTATTGACTTTGTATATAAATTTTACGGTGTGGTTTGGAGTTCAGTTGAACAATATAATACCAATTAATACGAAAAGAAAAAGTATTTTACATCACTGGAGTAAATTTATCTTATTTTAATACTTGTAAAGTATGCCAAAACAGGAAAAGCAAGTATTGCTTATTTTAGTTAAACCTTCAAAAAACAACAAATTCTAGAATATATTGATATTATCAGCCATGTTTTTGTACACTGTAGAGTTGAATCTCTTTCATTTTTCCACTAAGTAATATACTGGTAGAAACTTGTCTTCCCACAAAACGAAATGGCGACAATAAATAAGTAGGTAGGTTGTTAATTACTAGGAAATGTAATTTAATCATCCTACAAAGTACACTTTTATTGTATCAGCCTTTATTGCACACACTCGAAACATTGTTTGATAAACATTACCTTTATGCGAGGTTAATCTTTCCGCGTACCGGAAAGCGCAGGGTAGGGAGATCCCTTACACGGTGGATCGACGACCTGGTTAGGACGGCGGGAAACCTATGGATGAGGGAGTCACAGGACCGCACAAGGTGGCTATACTTGGAGGAAGCCTACGTCTGCTGTAAACGTCGATTGGCTCATATGATGATGAGGCTAATCATTTTCGGAGACCCATGAATTTAAAATATTAAAGTAACTTCAGGTCCATATTATTCATAATAAAATTAATTAACACATATTTAAATGTGTTTTATGTATATTTGCTCTCAAAATCAAAATATTCATGCCTTTGTCCAGTTTTAGAGACGAGTCCTTATGAATATTAACGTACGGTTAGCAATTGCAAGTGAGTAGTTTTGCTTAACTTATCATATTTTTACTTATTTTAAAAGCATTGCACACTAATATTTTTATGAATTCTTCTTCTTCGTGTCGATTGGCAAAAACTCAGACAGTTCCGGTATATTTATGAATTAATATACCTACAGGACTTATTTTTAGTTGCGAAAATTTTAAACAAAAGTTACAAATTAATAAAACATGACTGAATCCAGGATATTATGGATTTAGTTCTGACGAAACTTGCATTTTTGTGGCTGTTAATACTTACGGAATTTACGGTTTATTTTTGGCTAAATTTAACGGCAAACTAAATATTTTATAAGATAAGCTGTTTAATGTTTTTGTACTTCACTTTTTATCTTACGAAAGTTTTTTAAAACAACAGCTAAGTTTCAATAAAAATAGCACTAGAGATATTTACTTGTTTCACATTTCGGCACAAGTTAAAATTCCTCTGAAAGTTCAGGTAGGGTAAATTGATTTATGTTTAAAATGTATACATCGTAATAACTTAATAGCTATGATATCGATACTGTAGAGTTGAAAACTCACATTTCGTTTCATTTCTCTTCGTAAAACACAAAACAAATAGTTGTTTCAAATTCAAATGCTTGAAAATCATACTGTAAGCAATACAAACTTATTCGTAACGTATATTTTCTGTACTCATAAAACATTATTTATAATATTTATGTTATGAATGAAATTCTATGGATAACTAATAGAACGATTTTCTGCAAAACATCTATCCATTTTCATAGAAGCATTATGTCAACGGCGCTATTGACTCTTTTGCCGTTACTTTTAGGTAAATATTTTTCCTTAAATTCTTCAAGTCACGTAGGTCCGTTCTCAGTCGTCAATATTTCTCCTTCTAGTCACCCTTATAACTTATTGATCCATTTTATAACCTGACACCTGACAGAATACCAGTAAATAAAGTAAAGGAAAAACATAGCCGATATTGATAGCCTCTCCTTCGATATATAGAGATATTGTTCTTTGTTTAAATAAACAATAGATTCCTTGACTTACTGGTATGGATATTTTTATTTTTGTTACATACAACACGTCAATAAGACTATCTATATCGAGTCTAATAGATACGGTAGTCCAAGAATGAACGCAATAAATGATAGCCAGTAAATTACTATCAACGCCGAAGACAGTGCAAACCCAAGGTGAAACTGCTCGTGTGTCAGTCAGGTGGCCGCTACCCAGAAGGTCTTTAGTTTATTGTTAGTAGTAAGACTTATAAAACTACATGATGGTTTAAAAGCGCCCCCTCACGGTTATTTTATTAGGCTTCATTACTTATAGTCATTTCACACTTGATTAATATACGTTATCATCTCCGCGTGGTGACAGAGTAAGAATACAATATGTCACCACCCCATCTCATTCCATGGGTGTCGTAAAAACCGACTAAGGGACTATCCGTGAATATTATCTTTACAAAATAAAAAGATAAACCCTATACCAATCCGTCTGGCCAGCGTGGAGTAGGCCAAGTATCCCTCCGTCACGGGAGGAGGCTCGTCCCTGCAGTGGGACATTAATGGGCTGTTATGATTACTTATAGGTACCCATTTTTGTATCTAGTAAATTCTGCTCAAGCACACTGATCTACTGGTAGCATTTGAAAACAACGCAATTCAGCAAATACAGATTTTAAAAAATAAAGTATGGAACAATTTCTATAATGTTTTTGACCTGTAAAGTCTATGAAAGAGTCATTTATATTTCATTTCTCTGTTACTTTAGAGTATCTTACGCTGACTTTACTAGTAGCAACAACAAGCAACTTGAATTATAACGAAACCTTTTTTCATAAGCTCAAATACATTTGAAAAAGTAACTGGAGATTTATTCTGAAATTATATAAAAAATACGTTTTATTAACTTAAACATTACTCAATGTGTATTTAGTAACATTGTTAATTCGTAACAAAATTTTCTGACATCTGTGAATTAGGATCCACTTGAATCCCAAAAGTTTTGATGATCACAAATATTAGCATTTGTAACTCAAATGAATGCTTAGCCTATCGCTAATGAAGTAAATATTGATTTTGTATAAAACCCTTCGGAAAAGGGTCATTTTCATAGTTTTGTAGACATTACGGAAAAGTTTTTGGCTGAAGTTAATAAAAATTGTTCCTCGGTAATCATATTTTGGTAGAGAGTAGTATTTTTCTTACCAGCCCTTTAATTTCACACTGAAGGCCTCCTTCGTTACTGGTGGAAAAATGGTTTAAGTATCATTGGTATAAGGTTTATATCAAGTTAGTAGTTGAAACATTATTTAGCAATATTCCTTTTAGGCATTGTCATTGCGACTTAACCTTTAACAATGCTTAAGTGCAGGCACTATATAGGTAATGCGTTTTATCGTCGGAATCACATTTGAAGACGTATCACGTTTCTAAGATAGTGGACTATAATGTTCTCTTGCTTTTACGTATATACTCTAACGTTACATTAACTGAGTGTCAACTAATGGACTTGGAATATGGGCCACCTGTAAATATTACTGTCCAGCCCGTCATCCATCGACTCATACTTGTCAGCATCTCGAGTGTAGAGTACGACACGAGTTGTTGCTACATAGACATTTGTCTTAATTTTGGTCTTGTCCATATTAATATTAGGACCCACTTAATGAAAGACGGTTATGAGTTTACCAATCATTGTGGTTAAGACCCCTATGGTCTGTGTCTAATGGGAGATGCGTGATAAGCCCACCGTACACATTGACGCCAAATTTAACAGTCATTAGGTGTCTTTCAAGGCAGCAGTAAACAGTTTTGGAGCTATAACGAGTCGCAGTTTTAATCTTGCAATTAAACAAAATCGAAATCTTTTTTAGTTGAAATGTGTATTTTACGCTTTATGTATTTTAATAACCTTTGTAACAATTTGTATTTGTTATACGTTCTATTTTATACCAGATTACGACCAAAAGCAACACAACCTTTGTTGGGTTAAACACCCCGGGGAAATTATTCTCATTGATGCTTAAAAGTATGGCGTGTAAATGTTATGTACAGACGTAATGAAGAACAGTTTATTTATTTAAGTAATACACAGAGACATTTAAAATAACCTGTAAGCGTATTTAACTTCACATTCCTTTGTATTTTATTTGTTGGATATAACTCGTTGTTTACTATAAAATAAATATGAAAATACCGTGAGAGGCAAAAGTAAATTTGCGTTATTTGCTTTTGCGTAGTTTATTTGTATAAACCCTTGCAGTCAAACAAGCTGAAATAGTAAAACACCATTCCTGATATCATCAAAGGATTCTTTATGCCTTTGATAATAACAAAGGGTTTGCGTTCTTTTGGTACAAATTCTATGTTTATTTTTATTACGTAATCTACTAATAGGTTAAACATTATCGTGCATCCATTCCTTTATAATTGTAGAAAAAGTATTTGAAATACCAACTTCTGCTGATATAACTGAACTATAAGATTATCATAGACATATTGTCATACTGAGTTTCTTCAAGTATTGTCGTACCTAGTCATACGATACTAAATTTATTTACAGGGAGCCGTTACATATTTGATAGAATGATAATATTGTAAGTGACGTCTTTCTTTAGGTGATGTACTCGTAGCCTTCAAACCGAACCCTTCCTTCATCATTCTGTCACTTCAATTCAGAATCCAATCGGCTAGCAAACCTATCTGCTGCCAAGACTCATTTATAACTTCAAAACCCGATAGCTAGGCGGCGTTTTTAAGCCTTGATGCTCTTACGATGTCATCTTTGTATTTGTCACAAACCCTTAAGCCCGATTTACACATCGACAAGTAGGTACAGTAGCGAGTTAAGTACTAAGTTGATTAAGTTGATTTAGTTATTGTATTGCATTTATTTCATAAACAAATTTACATTTGTGTAGAAAATTAAACATAAAAAATAACTTAAAAATATAAAAATTAACTAACTAATTAAGATTAAGTTAAGTTGGTGAGACGAGAGAGAGGGGCTACTTCGTACTTATCTCGCCAAAAAATAGGATGGAGATCTATTCAAATCAACTTAATCAACAACTTACTACTTAACTCGCTACTGTACTTGTTGATGTGTGAATCGGGCTTAACTTTAATCATAATTCGGTATGAATTGTTTTTAGTAGGACTTTTCTTTGCTTATAATTTTATTTCCAATCAACAGTGACTGTTTACTTACATTAAAAGCTGTTAGCTTTCTATCAATTTTAAAAGGAATACTCTATCTATCAGTGTTCCAAGAAATGTTTTTATTGAAAGAAAAACATAACAAAGACAACAAACAAACAACGACTAAAGTATTTGTTAATAATGTTTTATTTCTTATTTTTCAAGAAAAATAAGTTAATTAGTGCAGTCTACCGCTATTTATAACACCAATCTACAGCTATTCATAAAACCAAAGGTAAACCTTTCTAAATAGTTCCTCACAAGTAAAAGGTAACGCTTCCGCGTTAGGAATTATTTACAAAGTTTTCTTTAGAGTATTAGCAGAGGCTATTGACAATCATTTATTCATAACGTAAATAGAGTTT
Source organism: Schrankia costaestrigalis (assembly GCA_905475405.1). Lineage (NCBI taxonomy): Eukaryota > Metazoa > Arthropoda > Insecta > Lepidoptera > Erebidae > Schrankia > Schrankia costaestrigalis. The sequence goes on along the minus strand of FR997825.1, from coordinate 17,030,517 downwards.
GAGTGTTAGTAACAATGTGGGATGTTCTAACTTATGGTATAATTTAATTGTAAGACGGAATCGTGCTGATCCATTAAGAAAACATTGAGTTTTATTTCTGGTTCTCTTCTGATCAACAAATCTGATTTTAGTGATCCAGTAGCCTAGTTGGCAAATATAAAAACATATCTACCCAAGTAACACATCAAAGCATTATAAGGGCCGAATAAGATTATTCTTGTACCCTTTTAGCATTTTGAGTTAGTTTTATAGTAGCATTATAAACGTTTATATGGCTACTATAATGCTTATTTGGGCACAAATTTTACAGTTTTAGGCCCTATATGGGTTCACAGTAGCTGGTTAATAGCATTACTTGCGCATTATATAAGCATTATTGTGGTCAAGAAAGATGTCAATTGCATTAAAGAAACATCATTTTGGTCAATAATATTGCCAATCGCATTAAGAAAGAATTATAATGGTCAATAAGATAGCCTATTGCTTTACAGAAGCATTATAAAAGCAATGTTATTGATAGTGAAGATGCCAACGGTATTACAAAAGCATTAGACTAGCATTTAAATGTTCTAAAATAATTATTGGAGCACTCTAAGTGTTCACAGTTAGAACTAAAGTAAATTATTACAATAAAAAAAAGAATAAGTAAAGACAGTCAAAATAAAACAGTGAGTGACGCCATATTATTGTTTGCATCAAAGCAAATTCATCGGTTAAGTTTTTCACTCTTTTGGTATTTCTTGCCCTCAAATATTACTGCGCAGTGTAGTTTACTGTACTTGTTTATATAAGTTTCATTGAAAATTGTTTTTATACAAAATGTTAATGTGTGTAAAACCAAAACAAATTAAACAGCATTACAACTACTCACGTGTGATTGTTTAAAAAGCTATAAGCTACACAACAGCAATCAGTTTTTCCTTTAAAATGCAAGCATTATATTGATTCACATTTATGCTGTTCAGCAACATTAAGCTTTTACTTACCCCTTACAAGTGCTTTTACACAGCAAAAGGCACAAAAAACAGCTTAAAGCTGGATAGCGGATTTACATGGCATTATAGTGGCTCACGTTTGTGCTTTAAAACAGCTTCAAACACTTATTAACTCCTTTAAAATGTCGTTATAGAACCAAATGCACTAAAAACAACTGAACGCTGTACAACTAGAGATGTGCCGTTGCCGGCAATATTGCCCGAACTGGGGATATTGGTGGCAATATTGCCAGCAATATTGCCGCGAGTGGAAATTTATGGCAATATTGTTTAAATAAAAGTCAAATGGACTATAGCACCTATGTACAATACTTAAAATTAGCATTTCAAGGCTACGAACTACATTGTACACTATATAATTTTGTTTTGAGTAAAATGCCCAAAATTGCCGGCATTTTTGGCAATATTCCCGGTATTTTACTGGCAATATTGCCAATGTTGCCACACATGATAGTGAAAATAAGAAGTAACGACAACATTTCTATACAGGAATGACTATCATAGTAAACTGAATAAAAGGCACAAATTCCAATCAATTCTTTAATATTGTACTTGTTTTTCAGGCAAAATTACATAAAAATAACTAAGTATTAAGTATGTAACGAGTAATGTTGAAATGGAAATACTAAATATCTATACATATAAATAAAATTGGAGTGTGTGTTTGTGACATGAAATCCCCAGTTTTTTACAAATTGCATATCAATGTATACACGACACCATTGCCGAAAAACACAATTAAAAATTTTTAGTCTGTCTGTCTGTCTATTTGTTCCGGGTAATCTCCGAAGCCGCTGGACCGATTTCGATGGGAATTTCACTATTGGATTGAAAATTTTACGGCGCGTAAACTGGGGCGTACTTTAGATTTTAAAAACTATTTAGGGTTCCCTAGAAAAATATAAAAACGTTGAAAATATTAACAATATTAATGGTTTTGCACAAATTAGGCTCTATAAGGTTACGGAGAGGTAACTGATGGTATAAGGAGTAACTTAGAATACTTTTCGTCGCACGAATACTTAAGTGTCCAACCTCCATTTGCAACATTTTACACCAGAGACGTTTTATTGATTAGTTTAAGCAAATAATATGATTTTATAAAAGTTTTATATTAAAAAAATAGTTAACGTGTTTATGAAATGATATATTACAAATAATCATTAAAAAGTCAAAGAGTTATGTTTATTTTCACAATTTTTTATGGAGGTTGAGCAAATAAACACAAAACATAGTATGCAATTGGAGATAGACCACTACTGGAGTGGAGGTTGAGCATTTTGCATTCGAATATATTTAGTACTTAAGTGCCCTATAACCAAATACAGTGTGTTTGGGTATCGTGGTAAAAAAAAGTAACTAGTTAACTGGCTATTTATTATTAAAAAAAACACAGAATTAAACAAAAACATGATATATATGTTACGGTAAATGTGATTAATTGAAAATTATTAATAATTACCTGTTATTATTAATAATAATTACATGTTTTGGTAAACGTGATTAATCGATCGAAATTTATTACTTTTAGTAGTAATTATTAATAATTCCCAACACATAATTACATAATACAATACGAGTATAAATAAAAAATACAATATTTTTTGTTTTTGTACCGATACAAGATCGTTTACTTCGCCTGGTATTGTTTATGTTGTCTGATCCTGTCAAAACCTTAGAGATTCCATAAAGGCTTTGTCGTCAGCTTTCATATATTTGTAGGTACTTCTAATATATTTTATTTTCTTTTCGGTTAGTGTCTGATTTGAATTAGTCCTTATTCGTCGTATTCTTCTTTCGTCGGATTCTTGATTCATCGTACGTAATGTCAACATAAAATGGAACTATGGTATTACCGTGACTCTACTTCTTCATTTCAATATGTACAATTAAAACGACATAAATTGAAAATAAGAAGGTGATAAGATCATACCTATACGTATAAAAAATAATTAATATACTGACACTATTTAAACAATTTAGATTGGATTTTTTTAAAGAAAATTAACCCTTTTTTGACGATTCTTTATGTTTTCATAAGGAATTCTTTAGTTTATGGGCTATTCATTCCTCAACGGCGTAATTAGTTCTGAATTTCTCATCCAAAATAGGGAAGAAAATGCAAAGCAACGGACATAATAAAAATAGATTTACAATGTGAGCAATGGATCTGTGGCGAGTAAAAAATAGTATTAATCTTCTTATCTAGCATCTAACATCATTGCGAACACAAAGCGTAGGTATACGTAAACACAAAACTACCCATTTAATGCTAAGAAATTTACCCATTTAACAATTAGCAAACATGCAAGTAGCAGGTATATTTTGACAGTCACCGCACAAAAGCAATATTTTTTATTATTATATTAGTTATATTTTACAACCTTACGAAATGTTCGAAACAATCTGTTCATTTATAGATACGTCACAATTTGATTTAAAGATTTAATTAAATCTGAAATTATAAGAATTAAATTTAAACATCCTGTACTATAAGTTAACGATACGCAGTGATAATCTGCAAAGAAATGTTAACAAAAATACAAGTTACCGATTCTTTTCTATAGTTGTGACTAAATTTTCCGATTTATATTTCGTCACGGACATTTCAGGTACTGTTTTCTATTAAAATTAATACGTTTTTTCTATATTTCGCGTTAGTTTTAACTCAAATGCGTGCGAGCACCAGCTTCGTCACAAAATAAATTAATAATGGCGGCGTATTGCGTCATCAAAATGCGATGTCGTGATTGGTTACCTGTAAGGAGATTGAATACTTAAGCACTTAATCGATGTTCGGATGCACGTTTGGTGTTTCTCTACGGACTTTGAGCAATTAAGCATTAAGCTTAAATTCTCTTGTGTTAGTTTTCAAAAACTTAAATTCCTTATAAATAATGTATTTTAAGTCCAAACAGCAAGTATTATATACCAATCGAACCGCAATTTGATCCTTAATAAAATTGCATTAAAAAGTGAAATTCGTCAAAATGGTCCGTTGAGCAAATAAGCATTCAGGCGACGTTTTATTTACTTTTTTAGAAGACTTTCTAAAATTCAATGTTAGGGTTCCGCAAAAAAGATATCAATATCGAAATTATAGTTATAGTAACATTCAAAACCAGAGTCGAAGTAAAAGTCAAAGTCTAAAAGGTCAAAAGTCAAAATAAAAAAAGTTAAAATCAAAAAAGGTCAAAGTCAAAATCAAAAAAGGTCAAAATCAAAAAAGGTCTCAAGTCAAAATCAAAAAAGGTCAAAAGTCAAAATAAAAAACGGTCAAAAGTCAAAATAAAAAAGAGTCAAAAGTAAAAATCAAAAAATGGTCAAAAGTCAAAATCAAAAAAGGTCAAAAATCAAAATCAAAGAAGGTCATAAGTCAAAATAAAAAAAGGGTCAAAAGTCAAATAATGACCATTTTTTATTTTTGACTTTGGACTTATCGAATAATCGAATATCGAAATTATGGTCATAGTAACATTTAAAACCAGAGTCAAAGTAAAAGTCAAAGTCTAAAAGGTCAAAAGTCAAAATAAAAAAAGGTCAAAAGTCAAAATCAAAAAAGGTTAAAATAAAAAAAAGTCAAAAGTAAAAAATCAAAAAATGGTCAAAAGTCAAAATCAATAAAAGTCAAAATCAAAATCAAAAAAGGTCAAAATCAATAAAAGTCAAAAGTCAAAAATCAAAAAATGGTCAAAAGTCAAAATCAAAAAAGGTCAAAAGTCAAAATCTAAAAAGGTTAAAATAAAAAAAAGTCAAAAATCAAAAAATGGTCAAAAGTCAAAATCAATAAAAGTCAAAAGTCAAAATAAAAAAGGTCAAAATCAATAAAAGTCAAAAATCAAAAAATGGTCAAAGTCAAAATCAATAAAGGTCAAAAGTCAAAATCAAAAAAGTGTCAAAAGACAAAATCAAAGGTCTAAAGTCAAAATCAAAAAGACAAAGTAAAGTAAAAGTTAAAATGTAAGTCAAATTTAAAATGAAAGTCATAGTCAAAACCCTCGTAGGCTACAATTTATAAGGACATGAATGTGTGAATTCTTTAAAACTCGCAGACGAAGTCGCGGGCAACAGCTAGTCAATATATAAAATACAAACAATTAACAAAAAAATGTCATTCGTTCATTATCTGTAAATCACTATTTGGATCAACAACTCAAGACAAACTCCTTTCCACGCTAGCAGAAGTCGAAGGAATTGATAAAATCTTTACCTGTATGTGAGTGAAGCTGTTATCGACTTCGCCAAAATATTATTATTATTAATATTTTATGAAAGATATCCTTCACAAATATAATTGAAAAATCATGATTTCATCTACAGTACTAATAAAATATAGTGTTATTTTGATAGGCAATATTGCCAATATTGCTGGGAATATTGGTATTTTACCGGCAGTGGCAACATTGGGAATATTGCCGGGAATGGCAATATTGCCACTAGTCACATCACTATGTACAACTGCATTGTGGTTTACTGCACTAAAACTAAAGGCTTTACAAAAGCATTCTGATATCCCATTATCCAACTGTTAAACAGCGTAAAGCATTACAATGATTTTCAAATGCCAGTGTTCAGCTTCAAGACGCTCGGTGAACTTGTATAAGTGTTTGTACGGGTTTTAGGCTATATAAGTTCACTTGTTGTTTGTTAAAATGCTTTCTGTGTTACTTGGGTAATGTCTTTTTGGGAAGCTATTACATTTTAATACTAGTAGACATAACAGAAATGGTTCCAATGAATGCAAAAACAATTAAAGGCATCACGAATAGTGGTTTTTGCAACGTAGCCATTGTCGTATAATAAATTTAATTGAGCCCTTTCCTAAGGATTCCGTATCACTTAATTGCATTTTCCTTATCCCACTTGTTACTATCGTCCTTTATAAATGACGGCACTTTAAAAAAAAAATATTAACACTTTGAGGGTAGTTGAGTTTTATTGATTACGTTATAACAGTGTATTAGTCTCGAAGAGTCATTGGCAGAAAATCGTTTCTCGCGTTATTTTATTATTTTTGGAATTATAACTAAATAATTTGTACCTACTTTCATCATGAGTTTTTAAGGTACGTTCACGGATCATAATATTATTTGTTTTTGAATGTTTTTTTTGTGACGAATTACAAGCGACTGTTGTGTCTAACTACCTAGTAAGAAAATTAAATAAATTTTTAGATATTCGCTACAATTAAGTTGGTTAGAAAGTTGGTGTAATTTATAAATGACGATAGTAATATAGACTACTTTAGCACGGTGTTATATTACGTTTTAGATTGAACTTCAAACACCTCTCATTGAACAAAATAGTATTTGATTTACAACAAATTTACAATGAATCATGAATACCGGAGATTATTGTAATGCGTAGCTTACTGATGAGGATTCTGGTGATGAAAATTTTGTTTCTTTGCATAATTTACCTGGTGGACAACTACGAGCTGTGGCTGAAATTGCCTTCATGTATCATTCATCAGATGATGATAGCAGTGACAAATAACTACATATTATCTAATTTGGCAAAACGTCAAAGACTAGAAGAGAACCGGTCTTCTACTGAACCACAGCAACAATCTTATCCAATTCCGTTTACTTCTCAAGTATTATTACACCGTCTACTTCTCAAGTATTTGCTACTAACTGTAGCAGTACGCTACAGTTCCAAAGCCTCCTGTCTTAAAATACAAAGCGTATAATAGGATAAGACGAGACACTCAACATTCAGATCAGATGAGGTTTGGTGTCCTGAGCAAAATGTTAAAGAAAATGCCATAAGTTTATTTTATTTGGAATTGACGTTTAGTGAACATGGGCGGAGTCGAAACCTACCCGTACCTTTCAGACGCTGCATGACAATTTCTCGATATGACACCATTGGCCATATAGTTAGATATCGGAAAAATCTATTACGGTGTGCCTGATGTCATAAACCTGCAAAGTTTTTGTGCATAAAATGTATTGTGTGTGACCAAAGAAATGTTTCGAGTTGTATCACAATTTGTCTTAAAACCAACATTTTATTGTAATAATATTGAAGTTACTCATTGATTGCTTTATTATATACTTTTATTTATACCTAGAAACCTCTTAAATTATTAAAAAGCTGTGTACAAAATTAAATATTTTTCGACTTTATAGTAGTGTATATTACTAGCGTACTTTATAAATGACACCATTTTCCGGCTTTTCCATGAGTCTGAGAATTTTTTAAATATTTTTTTCATTAAAAGGAGGACATAATTAAGGGATCATATAAATTTCAAAGCAATCTGGTAAATTCATGGTTGTCAGTAACATCTGGGTTATTTAAAAAAAAGTAGTTGGTATAATTATAATTCCTAGCTGTACATTTATTTTTCACTGCAGGTCGTATGATAATAAACACGTGGACAAATGAACCGGGTCGCTAGGAAAAATTTAAATATATCTTAACATTCTACTTACTTTACATTCTACAGAGATCGATACATTCTATCGATACAGAGTATTTTATCACTGACCCGTTGTATTTGTCCACGATTGTATTACACTAGCTAGATAGCTACTGTATTCTTCCACTTAAACACTTCAATTTATACACTTCTGCATAAGGGTGGATTAAGTTAGCACAGCAGTACGGCAAACCTAGATGACCTTTTGTTAAAGAGCACTGCTACCAGATTTATTACAAGATCTAAATATTAAGTGAAATACCAACACCTTCAAAACATTATTACGTTACATTATTACGTAAAACATTATTATTCATTCATTACATATCTTGAACTTGTCAAATACATACAGACGAATGCCGAGTAAGTCGTAGTACAAACCTCATGTTAATATGAATAGCTTGTCTCAATTTCCCACATCTCTTTATTATACATTGGCAAGACGTTCATCAAATTAAAAGCGCTGTGTAGTTTTAATTAACGTCACAAAGTTTGATCGTGTGAACAGCGACACGCCGTAAAATTAATACGCACAATTAAGAAAGCAATTCATGCGGTGAAAGACCTTTGAAGAGATAGTACTTAGTTAAAACAGGCTATACATATAGAGACGTGCCTCCTTAAAAGGTCTTCTTGTAAATAAATCTGGTTAGCTTTATTAAAATACTGTAATGTTAACGTATTTTCAAACATGTCTATAGTATTAAAACTTTATTGAAGAATGTGGTTTCGCAAAGATATATTTATTTTCTTATTGTCTCTTTGTATATGAATATAAATGGCATTGTGCTTATCATATATTTGATAATTAGAGGACACCTAAATAAGTAAGAAATTCGTGGCACTAAAATCTTTACCGCTGATATTATCGTAGCATGGCACAGCTGGAAATACCATAAACTAACTAAAGTTAACATATTCAAAAAGATTTTCTCAAATAATAATTTGAAGTGCTTAATAGATCATGAAAATATATGGGCCATATTTTCTACGTCGCTTGACATTTTAGTGAGGCTAGAGCGGGTTAAGCGGTACGATGACAAAACGCGAGCTACCGTCCAGCTCTGACAGCCATTAGGTTCGCAGTCAACACTTTGATTTTAACAAGGGGTACGCGAACCCTTGTAATCCGTTTACGCGTCGCAAGAGGCCCTTGTGGCTCAAGTGGCGACGTTTTGTCAAACGTCTTACCTACTTAGCTTTCTACTTACCTAAATATTTGTGTTCTAATAGGCTCACAAAAACCTAGAATAAGCCTCGCCTCTAAAAGGCTTACTTTGATCGGTAAAGGAGTGTTTTTTTTATGATTTTGTGCTTTTGTTACCCTTCACGGCATCCGGATACTTGGCTACGTTTATTGCAAACACGGTTAAAAAGAGCCGCACAGGCTCGAATAAATTCCAGTCTGGTGATTCAGAGAACGCTTTGAGTTTGCTCGAGGGCAAATGAGGCTGTCCTATAGAGGCTCCCTGTTGACTGACGATCCCACCGATTAACACTCAAATCTCAACAGAATCTTATAATAAATAATTACATCTTTGTTTGTACTACTTGTTTTTTGTACTTCCTCATGTTAAATCAATATTCGCTTGACTTAATTCCTATTCTCTTTTCCAGGTACGTCGAGTTTACAGATTGCTTTGGGCCACGGTAATGTAAAATACAGCTACGCGAATGCTTTGTTCATTTATTTTAATTCTGTAAGGATTTTCGTTTTCCAATTAACGTATACGTTGGCAATAAATATTACTGAGCTATAAATGTGGATTCTGTTTAGTTAAATAGTTGAATTAGATTTTAGTTTTATTGTTGGCAATAAATAAAGATTATCATGTCAAAGGAACTTATAAATTGAAGGCGCTTTTTTCTTTGTGATAGGAGAGGAAATTGTTAAAGGTTATTATTACTACACTGTTATTGAATTTTCCTCAAACGGGTCGTTGACGGTGTAGTGGTGGCTAGGTTTTATTAGTTTACCAACAGTTACCCACCACAACGTGTATCGAAATATTGTCAGCAGTTTGTTTTATTAATCTGGAAGATTAAGGTAGAGAAAAACTTTTCATGTAATTTTTATTCTACGATAGCACATGCCATGAATGAAAGTGTTCCGCTTTTTTTGCTAAATAAAATATTTTTATTTTTAGTGTTTATACTTGTTTATTTATTTTCCGTGTGGTGACGGAGTAAGAATACAATATGTCACAGGGACTATTTATGAATATTATCTTAACGAAATAAAAAGAATAAAAACTTGAAATTAAACCCTATACCAATCCGTTTCGCCAGCGTGCTATGAGTAGGGCAGGAGGAGGCCCGTCCCTGAAGTGGGACATTAATGGGCTGTTATGATGATGATGATGATTTATTTTCTTATTGTTTTGATAAGTTATGCTGTTTTGCTAGTAACCAAGTTATTCTGTAAATTTGATCCTTTCTTGCAGGTAATACAGGCATTGAAAGTTGTTGATTGATAATTACTTGTAATCCAATATCATAACACACCTAAGGCAGCCTTAACAGCTGACTATGATTTAACTATATATAATAGACAATATCTCAGCTTAAAAAAGGCTAACTTGTCAAAAACTCGTCATTAGAATTTTTGGTTAACGGTATTAGTAAACCCAGTTACCATTTGTGTGTTTAAAATGTCCGTTTTAACAGTAATGGAGTCTGCCTACTACACCGTACCATACCATGACGGTGCTAGAACCGTGCTATGATATGTAAAGTAAAACAACGACGTACTGGCCGGTTACAGAAGGGTCTAGTGGGCATAGATAGTCTCATTCGTTTTGATACAAAGAATACTTTTTTGGCTGACACGTTCATAGCACGATCCTAGCACTGTCATGGTATGGTACGGTGACGGTGTAGTGGGCAGACTCTTTAAACTTATAATATAGCACACACAAGTATGTAAATTTGAAAAGTGAATTTAGTTAAAGTTTAAGTCAAGCTAGTGTAGTTCCTGTTAATGATGTAACTAATATTTTATGTATGTTTAAGTTCTAAAGTTCGGTTGTGTTTTAGTCCCAAAGGCATTGTTTTCTATGAGGGACTTGTACATAACTTTAGTCTGTAAAGATGTTATGGCTTGCGCAGTATCTCAAACAATCTTACATTGGCATTATATTTCAATATTTTTGCAGTTTGCGAATGAATTTACCCTAACATTATATGTAAATCACAGAAACTAACAGCTTGGCTAGCTATAGAAACCACCAGTTGTTTAATTATTTATTTTATTTATTTCTTTAAGATTTCCAACAACAGATACACATAAATATACAAAGGAAACAAGCAAATGAATCTTGACTGTGCTCTGTCCGATAAAGACAACCACAGCTTACATTAAATATCAACACTGTTTTTTTTAAATATCATTTGTAAATTATGTCGGCTATAATACAATATTCATTCTGTTAAACTTGTTACAATGAATTTTAAATAAGTTTTTTATATAGAGAACTCTTCTCTTTTCTCTTTTCTCTTTAAAAAAGACAACTCCCGCACTAGGGATCATGCCCTGTGTCGCGGGGACTTTTACAAACATCAATTAACGGACACATAGAACACCCAGACTCAGGACAATAATTTGTGGATCTCACAAATTATTGTCCTGCGTGGGGATCGAACCCACAACCTCATGCGCGGCAGCCGCTGGCTCTACCGGCGCGCCACCGAGGTCGTCTATATAGATAACTATAAAATCTTATCAGTAAACAGTGAAAAATCCATGTGTGTTTGCTTCTTACAGAAGTCGCAAATGGTTTCACTGACTGACTGAATTGACAGAAAACTAGTTATTTAATTCTACACTAGACATAACAGACGTATGAAATTGGTTGCTGTCATAAACCAAAAATTAATAAGCACTATTTTCAAAGCTGCACTGTTTCATGACAAACTTAGAGGTTAACTGCAGAATATTTTTCATTGTTTTCTGGAAAACTACTTTAATATTTCAGTTTCGAGAACTTAAATGCATCTAAAGTAAGTATATTATCGTTAATGAGGAATCTCGAAAAGAATCTACATTTTTAAAAGCACAAAAATCTATTTAAACCTGAACCTGACCCACAATTTTTTAGAAAATGGTTAAAAAGATCTTGTTCTCTTTTTACGGTTTAACTAATGAACCGATGAAAATTACATTTCGTGAAAAGATACCTCGATAGGTCGAGAAAAAAACGTTTCTAGTGAGTGTAGCTACATACATTATTATGTATTATTTGAGCCTTTGATAAGATCCCTATAGGCCGTTGAGATCGTTATCTCATTTACCTAAACAATATTTGAAAGGATTAATTTATTGAACCGTTCGTAAAGCTATTAAATACGGATAATCGGACGCTTTAGCCCGTATGCGGTTCGTCAGCACGTTCGATTTGGTACAACAAATTTATAAATGAGGATTATTGATCACATTAAATCTGTGAAGCGATGCCAACTTTATGTTCCGCATAGCTCTGCCGTACGTAAGCCTGATATGCCTGTTTTCAGCTCAATTTCAAATGCATTACAATAAACATCAATGTTACTAAGTATCTAGGCTAATTAGTATATACCGCGAGTAAGACCCGTAAAAATAGTATTATGTATACAAATCGCAATAATTAAAATCTATTAATAAACTTCAATTCAGGTTCTCTATAGAAAAATGTACGTAAATTAATAACTAAAACTTGCTGAAAGATAGAATGCTAGAGTTAGGATTTTATCAAGGAAATATATCATACGGTAAAGTTATTAAATGCTCGGTCATGTCGTTCTAAGAATTGAAACTCCCAACCTCTCCCTCCGTGACTGTTGCAAAAGATGACCAAGGGAAAATTGAAATATGTAATAACATTCCTAGAGTGTAGATTTAATATTTTAGTATGTAGTATTAGTATTTTACTCGTAACTGTGTAGGTATACGACACATCAGCAATGCTTTTGCTATATTAATAAGTAAACCTAGCTGCCCCTCTTTTCCAGGAAAGGATTTCCCATTACTTTCATCGTCTTCAAAACAGCCATTGACGCCCTCTGTTGGACACATACCTACACTAAATATTGACACCATGGGCGGTCCTCTGCCTCCCTCATGCATCGGTGCCCCGCCGTCCTAACTAGGTCGTTGGTCAACCATGTGAGGGTTCTCCCCATCTTGCGTTTTCCGATAAGGAGTCGCCATTCCAGAACCTTTCTGCCCTAACGGCTACCTAACAATACTTTACATACGGTAAAATTTACTTTAAGAATCATTTTACTTCACGTATCAAACGTTAAACCACGTAAAATTTTAATACGTCATTGGGGGACCTGATTAACCTGACTGCAGATTCAGGTTGCACGTACGTTAGGGTTGTCAAAGTTTAGCCTGAATAATTTTGATTAAGGGGTGATTGATGTTCCAACCAACTCATCGATTTTCTGCAGGGAATAAATGAAATTAGGTTTCATTAGGTATGTTGTTGATTATATCTATGTTGTTGTCTGACTTTAAAAAAAATAGCAACGTAGAATCTCACACATAACAGTGTGATCTTGATTGACTATTTTAATGTAGTCAGAAGTATGGAACTGAAAAAAGTTACATAGATTCAAATTTTTTAATTCATAATAATTAAAGATTATTATGATTATTACTAATTTAAGATTAAGACACACTACATGACATTCAATCTTAAAACATTGCTTTTATTTTACTGTAGTTTATTTTAATTTCCCCTTAAAATAATGAAAATTAACATTTGATAAGTAACTAGAAATGCCACGTATCAAATGTCTTTGTTAAAAGGAAAACTTAGATATTTATAATACAAATCCTAAACCAATTATAAGTTCCAGCTGTCACTAAGAAGCATCTATAAAAATTTTAAAAAATGTAAAGACTACTTATGGTACAGTTACCTCATGAGAGAAAATAAACACATAATTTATTATTAAAAAGCTAGGTTGACATCCCTACTAATACCTACTCTGTTATCGATCTCCTGTATTAACGATGGAGATCGGGAATTGGACAGCGGGCAACTAGCTACACATGTATATTGGCTCTAAAGATAGCGTAGATCCACCAAAGTAAGTAATGTTAATTTTTTTAGTCAAAAGTTTGATATAAACATCAAATTTGAAGTAATTAGTCCGCCATTGATATTTTGATGCAGACAGCATTCCAGGCATTTCAATCAGGAAATACAAGCCAGACTTATAAGGAGAGACAAACAAACCTTAGTTTCTTATTTAATACTTTCAGTTCACGTGATTACCCAGTTAGGCTTAGATCATACGTTTTAAAGATAGTATACATCCACTTTCGACAATTAGTAATGATTTTAAACCGACAGTCATTAATTAATAACATCTTTATAATATTTTACATAAGTAATAATTCAACAATAACAATTAAACTGTAAACAAAAGTTTATTTGTCGAAACAACCCCTTCGGCCGTCTACGAAACCGTAGTTTAGTAACTGGTTTCGATGAAGGAATTATTCTTCCTTGTACGTAACTAGTTTCGATGGACGAATATTTTTTCTTTTTACGTAACCACGGCTACGTATCATGGTTACGTACAAAGAAATGAACACTCAGTTAAATTTAAAATAATTATCTCTATAAAATTAAAAGAAGGCATCAATTATACACGATATCAATCCGTCTGACCAGTGTGGTAATATTCAGAAGCCGCATTAAATATCAGAGTAGCATTAATGAGTTGTTATCATAATGATGAGGTTTACATCATAATGCAGAACAATAAAGTTTCATATAAAATAATCCGTAAATAATTAATACGTACGGATGTTTGTACTTCATAAAATATTATATCATTCTGATGTTCATGTATACTGTTTTAATTATTTACTCTCGACAATACTGCACTATAATATTCATATTCAAACAATAATTCAAACTCTGGATTTAAATGATTGTTTGAATATATTATTTTTAGTGCACTATTGTTTTGAGAAATTATTTTTAATCACCTGCTATTATGAATACGTATGTTCTTTTTTGTTTTGATAAAGCGATCGATATAATATAGTGATTTTAAGACATTAGGAGCCGCACGTATACATTTCACAGACTTATATTGGTAGAGACATTATAATAATCATATTTTTGATTCTACAAATTATCTAGATATATTACCTATACATCTAATATCATTTAATATCACTATAATATTATTGAATAATTCAAAAAACCTTTAAACTCGTTCGTGGTTTTAAATATCTACCTATTGAATGTAACTAAATCTGGTTCGTATTTTTAAATATCTACCTATTGAATGTTTATCCAGTAACCATGAGATTATTCGTTTCTTATATTACGCATTTAAGTTTTATATTTCTATTATTATGGATTATGCAAAATAAATATTTATTAACTATAAAAGATTCATGAAATGATGAAATCATTGAATCACATTGTTATCGTAGTATGAAAAACAAATTTATATTTACGTATTTATTGCGTTCAAGGAGAATGCTTTTCAAATATCTACGTTTACGAATACGTTACATAATAATTTTACAGTAAGACTATTTTGCCTAATATAAAGGAATTCTAACACTTTAGTGAATATTCTATGTGTATTTTCGAAGTAAGTACATTCTGTAGTTTAATTTCCGCCGACTCATGGCAGACGTGCTTGGAATTAAAACGTAGCTCATAGAGACATATCCGCATCGCGTATAAATCAAGAAAATCGTACAATCCTTGCAATGTTAAGATTGTAACGAACTTACAACTTTACTGGGTCGTGAATCCTGTACCTAAAAGTAAAGAAAAACAAAGTATATTTGCACAACTGATGGAAACAAATCACGATTGGAGTTTATAGCTTGAGGGCGTGTAACCAATCTCTTGAGTATTATCTTCAAACAGAAGATTTGAAAAACAATTTTGAAAGTAAACTTGACGCAATCAATATGAACTTTAAACCACTTTTGCTCTTACAAAGTAAGTTAATTGAATATTGACTATAATAATAATACATAATATAATATATTGAAAAAAAGTAAGTTATAAATGTATTTCAAGATACTTTGTACTGACTTAAAAGACTTTTAATAATTTAGGTACTATCTCATAGACACTACACACATCTAGAACATTAAGCAAGCAAAGCTTGTAGTAAAAGCATTAGGCTTTCGCTAACTTCCAAGCAGTAGTGCGTAAAAGTAAATTAAGGTGTTAAGGTACAAAACTACAACTAATACTAGAGACTTAACAGCTTATGTCTCAGGGTGACTCGCGCAGTACAGAGTCCCTGAATTTTTACACGTTTTAAACTCAGAGTGCCTCTGTATTGCACTTTTATTTCCGCTTGTGATATGAACAAGCTCAAAATTTTCTATCATGGCTTTTCGTTACAATATCGTATTATAAACTATACAATGATTATTGCAATCTTATTTGTAATATGTTCACTATTGTTATAATAATATTACAAGATAATAAGGTCTTATAATTAAAAAATAAAATACATAAACTCGATTAAACTTTTCATGTAAAAAGCCTACTCTAGGATTTAATATTTCAAAGGCATTAAATTGCAAAATTATAAATACGAGGTGCAACTTCAATAAAAGGACGAAAGTTCTAAAGTACGAAGCGAAGTTATAAAGACTGAATAATAGGTAGCAACTAAAGGCTAAAAGTGTGCAAGTATAATCATCATAACACCCCGTTAATGTCCTACTGCACGGGACGGGCCTCCGCCTCCTATCCACGAAGGGATACTTGGCCTTCTAACACCACGCTGGCCAAACGGATTGGTATAGGGTTTAATTTCAAATTTTCCTTCTTTTTATTAGGTAAAGGTAATATTCACGGATAGTCCCTTAGTCGGTTTTTACGACACCTATGGGATGAGATGGGATGGTGACACACTGTATTCTTACTCCGTCACCACGCAGGTATAATAACGGAGCAAAATATTTTTTTATAACACCACTATGTTACATCCCCTGGGTAATATCAAAGCTATGGGAGAAGCTACAAAGGTATTGTTTAGAAAGCAGTAGGAAAATTTGATAAAAAGCGCTATTTCAAAATTTTGTTTGCCGTAATGGTTTAATTAATGTGTACATTAATTAACTAATCACCTAGTTTCATTATTGATATTTTCTTGTTTAAATATTTATGAGCGGTTTTCCTCTTAAGTCTCTTTCAAAAAGTCCAGAAAAGCAAGCGATACTGATTTGTATAAGCAAACCTTGTAGTAGAATGATGCCTAGACTATTACTTTGTCGAAGCGCGTTAGTAAATCATGTAACATATTACATTGTTAGGGCTGGTTGTGACGAGAATTTTAATTCTAATTACAAGTCAATGCTAGACCCCTGCAAGTCAAAAGACAGTAAAACATCGTGTTTAAATTAACCACATTCTTTTATACAGAATCTTTGTTTAATCAAATAAGTGAACAGTTTTGTTGAAATTGTTAATTGCTTGAAAGTTTGTTAAGTTACAAACTTACACAATGAACACATTTCCTAAACCTCACAGAGCCGCACCTTGGCGAAGTTACCTTCATCTGGGAACTGAGATTTATGATTTGAATTTATTTTGGCACTAATTAAGCTACGTTTTAAAACTTAAAAGCTAAGGGTTGCATTACCTGCTCATTATGTTATTATCTGTATTGTGCAAGCTCTGCATATTTGGGAACTAGATGGCTGTGTGTGAATGTTTGCCATGCCCGCGGCTTCATCCGCGTTCTACAGGTAGCTTAAATGTTATTCTACACCCTAAACTACCTATATTTCGAATGTCATCAAAATCCATTTAGTTTTCGCGTGAAAGACTAACAAACATCTATCCATCCGTACATCCATTCATACATCCATCTATCCTTACAAACTTTCGCATTTATAATATTAGTAGGATTATATTCTACACTATTGAATTAATATTGTATTTACCTGCTATTACGTCTGTTAAACATTTAAACAATAAGTTTTGTAATGAAAACAAAGACCTAGAATTGCTTCTTCAATTTGTTATATCTAATATATTGTTGCTGTCTTGTAAAACAATAGTTACCTTTAATTTTGATACTAATTTGTTAGCACTTTCACAATGTATCTCATCTCATGCATATTAATGAATTACATTAGAAAATGTCACTTTAGCTAACACCTTCGTCAGAATTTAATCAATTTTAAATATAACGTAGTCTTTCATATTATCTGTCATATAAATTAAAGAATAATAGCCAAGCAACAGTGCTTCTAATTGGAGTAATGAGTCTATAATGGGATCGTTATTTTGAATTATGGCAAGTTTCATAACACAGCAGCGATCTTTATTTATAAATATTCTTGTTTATTCTCTAAAAATCAGTTTTGTAAAACCGTTACAAGGCATACTTAAGTTGAACCTAAATCATCGCCTGGTCACAAATAAAACGATAAGGAAGGAGACTAAATTTGATGCAACATAAACTTAAAACTTCTGCTCGACCTATTAGAAGCAGCTTATTTCAATTGGATGGGCCCATGACCTGATGAAATAAAAGGCGAAACTTGAATAAACACGGATATCAATTTTATTCTAATTTATAATTTAGAGCGACATCTTTACTATACGAATACACGGAACAGAGAGAGTTTTTATAATATTCATAGCAACCAAAACATTATTGCTAATCTATATTTGTATAACAATTTTAACCTGAACATGAACCGCCGTAACCTATAGTAACCCTTGTAATATAATTCAGTGAGCATGAAAACAGGTCGACCACATTGAGTGTAAGTTCCCGTTGCGAGAGCATGTAGTGATTCTCATTCAACCCAGGAAAAGAAAAATATATTTTATATTCATATAATTATAATCTCATGATCATTATTTACTTACAGAAAAATGTAGTCTGATTAAAATTCGGTTAAGTAAACTTTTAGTTGTCAAATTGTCACACAATCGGTAAGACAATTTGACAACTAAAAGGTAACTTAACCGATTTTTTAACGATTTTAAGGTACGAGAATTGACATGCTGAGTAAAAACGATTAAGTCATCAACTCCATTTTGCATTAAGACTTGATGGTCGCAGCTTTAAAGACAGCCAAGTCGAGTTAAATCTGTAGTTGATGATGCATTAAAAATCTGAAGTTTTATTTTTCAAGGTATGATTGTACAAAATGTGGTGACGGGCTAAGAATACAAAATGTCAGCATTCTAATCATCCCATAGGTGTCGTAAAAAACAAATTATTTTCAATCTCAATCATCTTAATATACAATACAAAACACTACATTTTATTGAAATTTTTGGCTACAGTGACGTAGTGTTTTTGAGTTTTAGAAGGATATAGGACGTTTTAGCAGCTATAGGTATTTTCTAACCAATGCAATCAAGGAGGACTTCTGCAAGTTACTAACGTTCATAAGATTCTTCTGGTATAATAATAAGGGTGTAAGAACGAGCTTACTATCAGAAGTAAGAAACATTCGTTACTCATAATTATAGAAGCACTTAGCTTAACACTATATCAAAACAATTTAATTTATCACTGTTCCTTATTACGAGCATCGTTCTAGAGCACGTATTGTCATGCAACGCATAGCTAATTAAACTTAGTATTTAGTTCTCTCGTCAGTTTCAGTCCTTATCTAATGTTAAGGATATTCATTCGTTCTAATTAAGTTTGAGTATGCTTTGCTATCGTGCATTTGCAGTCGAATATGAATGGAAGTAGTTCTGTATTGTATTCGTTTCATAAAGATGGTAATTGTTTCTTACAAGCGGGTAAATTTCATTGGACTATTACAGGGGCTTGTCTGTCTTTTTGTGGTGTATTATAATGCATTTATATTTCTATACGATTAAAAATTACTTTCTATGTAATATTAGGTATTATTTAAAATAAAAATATTGAGTTTTTAATAAAAATGCACAAAGTAAACATATTATTAAAAGAATATCTTACACTCCGGCTACAGATGTTATTTTGGTTATTACTTATAGTGATTTATTAATAAAATATAAACTTTAGGAATAAACAAATGTTTTAATAATAGCCGACTTAATCTATATGATGTATGGCATTTATTAATGAGATTATAAAAAAAAAAATGTTTTAATAATATTTACAGTCAACTCTAGCAAGTAAAAAAAAAATACTGGAACAATGCAATTTCTAAAAGCATTAAGTGAGAGCTAGTCAATGTGCAAACGTTAATGCTAAAAAATACTGTGCGATAACTTAACGTGCAACGAAACCGAATTGCTCCATGCTGTCAATATCAATCTATATACCTTCGTAGATTTGCTGAGCAAGGGTTTTTCACAAAGTAAATACTTTACGAAACTGTCCAAGCGAATTGGTGCCTAAATTGCTTGTAAAGCTTTGATGGATTTTCCTCAACTTGCAACGGGGTTGTTAGGATAGCTTTTTCTATAATCGATTTTGAGGATGCCAGAGGCATGACATACAATGCTGGCATTTATTTTCTTAGTTTAATATTATTTCATCTTTTCTTCGACCTTTTCTAACTGCTAAGGATTGCAACCACATAAGACACGTCTTCAAGCTATGTGGTCTGGCGAAGTGTAAAACTCACAGTCGTTTTATTTTGTTACTGCCAATAGCAGCTCCTAGTGCTCTTAACTTATTTTTTAAAAGATGTTGCTTACTTTTTTACTGTGAGCTTTAATAATAATTACAATTCGAATTAGGATTGTGATGAAACTTTCACTGTCAGATAGCTAATATTATAAAAGTAACTAAGGCTACCTACTATACGAATTCAATATGAGGGTAAGGTTGCAGTAAAAAGTATAATCCATTAATAATTTTGTGACGAAGTCGCTGATAACTGTTAATTAACAAGTTAATTAGTAATTTGGGTTTTTACCCTTTTATAACCTTTTTTTTACAGAATCCTTATTTTAAAATAAAAAAGCATAAGTACAAAAAAACATACTCACCGTGTAGTTTAATTAAACCGTTCTAGGTACATAGATTTTGGCAATTCATTTAAATAAAAAGTATAATAATAACCATGAACAGTTATTTTAGTAACGTAACAGGTATATTGAAATAAAATACATCAAATCCAACTTTTAAAATTATCACCAGTTTTATTATACCTACGATTCCCGACGGGTCTAAGTTTAATACTAAATATTGATCTCTTCCGCTAACGATTAATGAGGTGAAAATTTGGAACTTGTGTAGGCGCGAAGCCTTGGATTAGAATTGATAGGGTAAACTACCTAAACATCCGCATATTGCGCAAAGTTTCTATATAAAATCTAATTAACTAGTTTAACTTTGAAATCAATAGAAATACCTATTACTATGAACTAAAATGAAAAAAAAAATGGTTAGATTGTGTATCGTAACCAAAACAGAGTATGTATACCTTTCAAATAGCGGTTCTAGGTTCAGTTGACGCATAATTAATAAATAAACAAAAAATAAATAATTATGACGCATTCAGACAACGTTATCTAGTCCCAAACTAAGCAGAGCTTGTACTATGAGTACCAGATAACGGATAACCTTACTCAAATATTTTTTTAATTTTTACGTATGTTGTTTTTGCCTACAAATCGTAGCAAAAAGTTTTGTTACGTATTTCTTATAATTGCTTACAATATTGATTGTCCGGCGACGAAAACTGCATTTTTGTTCATCATAATATTTTTGAATAAAGCTAATGTTAAATATATAAATGATAACTTAACCTCTCGTCATGGCATCCAATTTGCCTTCCTTTATACGTATTACGACATATCAGTCACCAAAAGCCTTAATTCTAAAACATCATGTTTTTATTCATTACCTTTTAATGTCTTACATAAGTTTACTAAAATAACAAAACGAAAACGAAATTGAAAAATAATGTCTTGTAGTACAACCTATTTTCTTATTCTAAGCAGAAAACATTCTTTTGTTCATTGACTGTGTTCATTCAATGGAAGGTTTACATTGTTACGCGACTTGAATTTTAGATACAGCAGCCTAATTACTATAGGTGAAATGAAATGTGTTGTTAGTTGTTTTTAACTGAAAAACTATACCGTAAATGAATACAAAGTATTTGTTTCTTGTCATATGAAACATATTTTTATTATTACCTGGATAAAATGGCCGCAGATTAATGACATAATTATTTAATGGCACCATCGTTGTTCGTTGCTGAAATTTAAGTGATCGCTACTGACGGGTCAAATTAAACGCCATCAAACGCAAGATAGAATTAGAAAGCTTGATTTTAGTCTAATAGGCTTTACCATCACCTTTCGATAAAAAGAAAAATGAACTTGTTTAGATATCACATTTATCCATTAAAATGGAAAAAATATAGGAACGGTGATTACAACGCTTAACTTGCTAGTGCTTCTTAGTTTGATCTGATACTGCAAGGGTCAAAAAGACCCTTGGTGGATATTTATATAAATTAATTAGACATAAATTAGTTAACTATTATAATTATTGTACTGTATTCATGAGAAAACTAATTAATCCAACTTTTATAGTTCCTTTGACTAGAAAATCACTTAAAGTTTTATCCTAAGTTTAATTAACGATAGTGCCTACAGGTGTGAATATTTATGGAAAACTTTTCAATATTCCAATGGACGCCTTTCCTAGCCGGGTAGTTTGATAGGCTTCTTAGATGGACGCAACTCAAAGGCACATTATTCAATACAGGTTTTCTTTGGAGCATACTGGCAAACACATTGAAATACCTTAAAAGTGAGGTACTCCATCGCTTCCAGTAAGAGAATCTATAACTGAATTTAATTATGAATGAATCACCACTACCACAGGATTTAAAGGGGTTTCCGCATATCCTTTGAAGATATTAGAAGCAACCTACTGCTAAGATATGAGTAAACTTGTACAAGTCATGCCACAAAAGTACAGGGTCTTTTTGAACTAGACACGACAACCCATGGATTGTAAGTTTTTCCAACTCCACCTTTGCATTTCAACCGCTAATTTAGTGTTCATCAGTATAAATAAAAAACAAACTTTTCTATAAGTTAGTAAGATATGTACAAGGCTTCCACGTACTTACGATTTGCAGTACTGTCACGCACACTTGTCTCCCAGTATTTCTGTCATCAGTTCTCCGACCTACATGTATTTTATAAATTGCATCGTGCACCGCATACACAAATGGGACTAAGCCTTCCCACTGAAGTTCTCAACAATTTTCATACAATGGAACACAGGAAAACATTGGTTAACAACAAAATTGTTGATGCATTAGTTATTGTGTGTGCTACATATTTAAGCCGCTTCAAAAGGCTTTATGAAACAAATGTAGGGAAATTTGTTTCCATAATATTACGTGATAATAGCTACCTATTTTCAATTGATTTATTTTGATAGGGGCTTTTCATTCATTTTATAGTAATACTGGCACTAGAATAATATAGCAAACGTGTCGCATTTAAAAATTACTATTTCATGAGAATTAGAAGACTACAACACATTCTAAACATTTACGTCTAGTATTCAAAAGATAGTAATAAACTATTTAAATATGCAACGCCATCTACTTCATATTTGTCGGATAAGAGTCAGCTTTAACCACAAGTAAACAAACCCAGCTCTTCTACATAACCATTAATAAATTCCAAACTAAATGTTTATGAAATTGTGTACCTTGTAGTACTTTAACAGTGTGGCATGCATGGCGTAATAGAGTGGCAGATGGCAGCGTTAACGTGGATCAAACTCAATTAACCACTTGATTGTTCTGTGTCAAAGTAAACGTCGCGTTCCCCTACGTTGCAAGATATAGATTAAATCCTACAATAATTAAACCGAAGCGGATAGTTTCATAGGCTTTTGTTCTTCATGATTGATTTTGGACGACGAAGCGAGAGTAAATATTGGAAGAGTCTAGCAACAGGTTTTTTTTTGTTTTTTTTTTAATATGTAGAGCTTCAAGAAAATTCCGACTAATGTAAAGATCACAGATATTGTTTCTACAAAAACAAAAAAAAATAACATTTCCCTTCATCACTGTCGAGGTGGCTCGTCCAGTAAATCATTAATACCTATAATACCAAACTAAAAAATATTGCTTTATGTAAGATCGTTTTAAAAGTTCATTCTTAGACTAGCTATGCAAGCAAGAACCTGAAAAAAACTACCAGTCCACAGTCAAATTCTGTCTTCACCGATCCCCAGTTATTCAGTGTGTTATGTACAGTCATGGTATTTAAAGGTCCGCCACCTTAAGGCCTATTTTCGTGTGCATAAGCAGTATGAGCGATACTCTGCTTTACCGATTGAATATGACATAATATTGCAGTCAATGGTCGGCTGTCATTAGTAGGGATGACAATACAATATCGGTTACCTAGGCTACAAAATTAGTCCTTCGTGAATGCTCGCAAATCGGAAGTAATATTTATTATTATTTAACATTACTTATTTAATGTTCAAGTTTTATATTCTGTGGCTATAGGTATAATAAATTATTAATTAAACAGTAATAAACAAACAGTAATAGACATTGACAATGAAACAGAGGATATCACAGCATATTAAAAGTTTGTAATGACTAAACAGGCCTGTTGGCAGAATTATCGATTAACTTAGCAGCCATTATTAAAATATAGAACAGAACAGATTAAATAGTTATTTAAAAAAGGTTTGATGTTGATATGTAACTAGACGTAAGCCAAAGGTGAAAATTAATGTGAGCCTTATTATCATACTGTGTGAGTATAGTTTTATGTGTTTTGTCTATACAATGCTTTAGTTTCAAAAGGTATTAAGAGTTTTCGGCTTCACAAACGAATGAAAAAGAAAACTGACGGACGTTTTCTTACCCCCACTTTACTATACAAAATATGTATAAAAATAAAACGCCAGGAAAAGCGTATACCTTTGCTACAAAACTTTTCGAAAGTATCAAGAAATAGCTTATGAAGTAATCTAACTTTAATTTTCTTGAGCTCTTGATATTCTTGGAAATATGGTTAACCTACAAAACTACGTATAATAAGATTACTTAAAATGATGTGTTTTTATGTACACATCTACTTGGTACAAATAACGATTATTTATACTACAGAAAGAAAGATTTTAACTCGTAATGATAATAGGCAATTCCAAATATTCATATATTATATTATTATGAAATTCTTGAATATTTTTCCAAATGCCAACGGACACTTTTTCTATCCAGATACTCATCTTTTAGATTTGGTAAAAAATTACCAAGATACAATTTATCAGATACAACCAGTACTTAAGCAAAACTAGCCTTAGTTGACCGTCCGAAAATAAAAGTCATACTCACTAAATTAGCATTCTACTAATCGTTTTGTTATGGATGACACTGCTTCAATTTTGCATCACTATTTCGCTGTTCATCCTGATTTTCGGTGAATTTGCTACGTTCAATTTGCAGCTTATTGTGTTCAATAAGTTTGTTATTCACCACGTAAAAGGGAATCAGGTCATTTGCTGGCAAGAGTCACAACAGCGATATAATGCATATGAAGCAGAAAACAAATGAACTGTATAAATTTTAGAAACGATTTCAATAACCTTATCAATTCCAAGGAGATTCAATTTTCCATGACATATTTTTCTTCGTAACGGTTTTCAATTGACGTAGATTGTATCTAGAAAGTGTTGATCTATTCCTCGCAGATTAATATTGACTATCTGAGTTGTAGACTAACTAATTCCAGTCGAAGCGATCGCCTCGTTGCATCGGGAACTATATTAGAGACGTATCAGCAAAATGTAAGCGATTCTGCCGTCGTGCACATTAAGTTGAGCACGTTTCTAACTCAGTATTATGATGAACTATTCTATTTTTGATTGTAGTAATCATCTATTTGAACTAAAATGGATAAGAGTAATTACTATGATACCCAATTGTTTTCTGCTTCTGTAAAAAAATCATAGCTTGGCCAAATGCGTGTCGGTTAGTA
This sequence comes from Schrankia costaestrigalis, assembly GCA_905475405.1. Classification (NCBI taxonomy): domain Eukaryota; kingdom Metazoa; phylum Arthropoda; class Insecta; order Lepidoptera; family Erebidae; genus Schrankia; species Schrankia costaestrigalis. The sequence continues at coordinate 17,005,165 of FR997825.1, read as the reverse complement.
GTAAGAGACGCTAGTCTTCATCGTTCTTGGACTTAAATTATGCAAATATAAAAAAGATAAAAAGTGTAGAAAAACGACGCTCAGTTTCTAATAATTTAATTATTATAAATCAATAATTTACCAATCAGGGCCGTAAATTGCTTTAAATTACTTTTAATTAATTCTTTGTTGAATATGACTTTGTAAAATATAAGTAGTCTGGCACGTGGTTTATGAGTCGATCCTCACTTAATTAAACTTTTAATTAAAATACTTGAAACACGTCCATGGGTTTAAGAGGAATTTCCAGGAATATTGTCTTTGAGCTTAATGTAAAACTAAGCCATTAATGGTCGGGTCTTTCCTTAGAGTTTTTTTTCTCTTTTCTCTTTGGCTTTTTTAATCTTTTCTCTTTGGCAAACATTATAGTTTTGTGTTTTATTTATTATGATTTTGGTTTGGGGGATAAAAATATTTTCTTCTAAGAGTGTATAGAAATTTTGTATAGTAAACTATAATATACTTTAATGTGCAATGCTTTGTAGTTTGATGGTATAGTACCTTTAATGAATAGAGTAACAGTGAGCACTTTGACTATGTTGTCGTTTTACATACCGGGCATGTTATATCTAAACTAAGAATAATATGTTTCATTCCAAACAGATATCAATGATATAAATATTATCAACAAAATCTAAGATAACTACATACTTTTACGAATTATAATCTTTATGAGGATAAATGGAACACTAATCAAAAAGGTTATTTTTATTCTTGAAGTTTGTTATAATACTAAATACTCTAAAATTCGAAAGTAACCCTAACATGAAATACTTACTAAATTATCAAAAATAACCCAATAAACCTTTATTTCAAATATGTAGTACGATATTATGAAAGTTTGATCCAATTCTAATATTTTAGGTACCATTATTACATTGTCGTCCAACAAATACATTTCAAATCATTTATTGTTCCATAAATCTACCCTTAACGGTAACAGGCGTGTTTCCACGTGGAACCCCATATTATAAACCACGCTGTATGTCCTTTCCCCTCAATTTTCTCGTAAATTCGCTGACACAAGCGCAGGCACAGGTACTTAAACTGCCGACACACCATCACAGAATCTAAATTGCTCGGAAAAATGTTTAATCACCCGGAAGAACAGCCGACACAAATTGTAAAGATAGACGAAGTACATAAATGGATTTCCAAAGTATTCTCAGTTTAAATGAAAACCTTGAGAGTAGGTGTGTTTCATTTCCCATTCACGGGTTAAACAAACATAGTTTCGCTTTTGTGAAGCCTTTACTTATTCTATTTTACAGTCAACATGAGTATGTATAACGTTTACACCATATGCCCTAACCCAGATGCTTTTACGTACGTTTTTCACGCAGGTATTCATTGCAATCTGAGAGATGAAACCTTAATGCTACTTTGAATTATGCATGGGCCCTTTGAACATCTTCCAAGACATTCGCTGTATATAAAAGGAAAACATATTTACGATAGAGAAAAGAGTCTCGCTTGTCGCCAAATAGAATACATCTTACTTCTTTAGTACGGATATGAATAAGAAACTTGGTACATTATCCATTCAGAAATCCTTACTCCATCTCATAAAATTCGTCACCGTTCCCGCTCTTGAAAGACTTTTAAGCGATTTAACACAATGAAACTTTACAGTCTGATTATTTTGTGAAGAAAATTACTCGACTTACAACAGGCTGTTAAAATTTAGTAAAGTGAATCTGCTTCGAGGCTGATCTGACAAGGGATAACGCATTTACCGATTCTCAACTGATGTAGTGAATTTTAACTTTGACCTATCAGAATCGTTTTAGATTATGTTTCTGTTTAAAAAGGAATTAACATTGAAAAGTTTTTATTTTAATGCAAAATCAAGGATAAGATTGTGGTCAATAGTATTTTTTGCGACTGTCTGTTATTAGCTGTTTAGATATTTAATTTAGTTATTATTGTATGTTAGTATTTACGCTGTTGGCATTCCGAAACGATAAAATATTAGATAATTCTGTTTACTGGCTTTAAGTAAGTCTTTTCGGTCATAGAATACAAAAAAATGCTGTATGATTAAGATATTCAGGAAAAATTTACAAAAACCATGTAAATCAGAATAAACTAGTCTACATTGTTTTAAAGAAATAGTAAATTATACAACATTTTTCTTCCAATAGAGTTGTACTTATACTGAAACTGTACGGAGACATAAATTGTGAAAGTAGTAAATATGAAGACAAATAAACTTAATGATTCATTATTCTTACATAAAATAAGTTTTGTATAAATCGAAATGTTCAAGTAAACTTGTGCTAACGTAAGTTTACACCAAGCTCGAGCTAGACTGCGGTCGTGACTGAGTACGTCCTTGACAGACCGGTCTACCATCCCACAACCAACATAATAACATATACAATAATAACTACACATTAAAGAGCCTGCTCACTACACCGTAACATACCATGACCGACCTCTATGGCGTAGTGGTTATATAACATGACTGCTACGCAGAGATCTCGGGTTCAATTCCCGCTCAATGCAAATCCTTGTGTGTATGAACATGAACATGATTGTTTGCATTGGTCTGGGTGTTTTTTATGTATAATAAAAAAAAAGTATTTAGGTATGTTTATCCATTGTCTAGTATCCATAGTACAAGCTCTGCTTTGTTCGGAACTAAATGGCGTTGTGTGAATGTGTGAGGAATATTTATATTAACCTTTAATTAGGCGCGCGGGGTCTTGGGGTATTTTTTTAGCTATTTACGCTAGCGAGCCAAACTTTCTGCTAGCTTCATAACTCATTCACCCCTCCTTCCTCAGTAAAGCTTGAGCAGCAGAAATGGTTAGTCGCGCCGTACGGAGGTGCCTGGGGTCAATGCGACCCCGCGCGACTAATAGTGTAGTTTAATTTTATGTAAGTATATATTTTTAAATTATTAGTTTATACACTTATTTATTAAATTTTGAAATTTTAGACACTGTAATGTATATGGTTCTAATACTAGTTAATTGAAAAAAAATACACAGTTGTACTTATGTAAATGTACTAACTGTTATAAGTTTATGCTTTTTTACATTTGATGAGCGGAAGTTATATTACATTGTTGTTTCACGGTTACTGTAAGGTAGTTATAATGTTTATTTATATTGTTTATTTATATTTTAATTGTGTTGTACTATGACATTTGTCTAATCTGGTATTATTTTTCGTAGAAACCATTCAACATGGCTAGAAATAGGCTCCGTATTTCCATTCAACAACTAAGCGAAATATTGCAAGAAGAATCTTATCTGAACAAGAGGTTCCAGGCCCTTCATCATCTAGCAATGATTTAACAACAAGAAAAAAAGGAAGATTCTACATCTGTCCTCAAAATAGTGACAGGAAAACAACAAAGGTTGTTTTTCTGTCACTATTTCGAGGACAAAAACAACCTTTGTTGTTTTCCTGTCACTATTTTGAGGACAGATGTAGAATCTCCTTTATTTTTGTTGATAAAATTTAGGTTCCTCTAAAATAAAAAAAATCATTGTTTTCAGTGTTACAGTTACGTTTTTCTTGAGTTTTCTAACGTTGTTATAGTTTATAGGTAAATAAAGAATAATAAAAGTTGATGATTATATATAAATACTTTTTATTTAATGTCATTCACTTTGGGGTAACTGCAGACCCCGCGCGACTAACGACGTAAGTATTTTGGCGCGCCTAATTAAAGGTTAAGTATATGTAAATGACCGTGCTAAGACCGTATCAGGCACGTAAAGTAACACAACGACACGGTACTGGCCGAACGGAACGGTCTAGTGGGTAGAGTCTCATACGTTTAAACACACGTTCATAGCACGGTCATGTTATGGTACGGTGTAGTGGGCAGACTCCATTATACATACTTTACTAAACATAAGCTTAGTAATCCTGGAAGTGTATTCAATTAAGTTTCATTAAATGCTTTTAATATTGAATGGATTACTCTGTTCTTAGATATGTATAATACGGTAATCTTTTGCATACTATTTTTTGTCAATAAAAAAAAAAAATTTAAATGTCTACGGATATACACTTACTTTTGCGGGATACATGGCGTACAATAAATTCTGTAAAGACTTTATGTTATAAATTGTTTCTGTATAAGGTTATATAGTGACGAAGATCGAGAGAAGTAGGTATGCTAAGGTGGTTAAGACATATTGAGATAAAGGACGATAGGAGATTAACAACGAAAATTTATTGCGTGATTGTATTAGGCAACGTCGACGCCCTAGAAGACCTAAAGGGACATAATTGGCGACATCCTTCAGAAAGGGCAAGTGCGTAAGTACTCGACATCGACCCACATGTGTATAAAGATATGTATTTGTAAGCATCTAAGTATTTTTAATCTAATCTAAATCTAATCTAATCTATCTACTTGTTTCTAATTTAAAAAAAAGTATATATGTATCAATATCCGTTGTTCTGTTACCCGTAACACAAGCAGGTTAAGCCTAGCTTACTTTGTTAACAGATGGCGCTGTGTGGAGATGTCCGTGAATATTTATTTTAATCTTAGTACATGAAGCTCAAAAGTCTTTGCTTACCACCTTGCGAATAAGAAATGATTGACTTTATTACATCCGTGTGGTGACGGAGTAAGAATACAATATGTCACCACCCCATCTCATCCCATGTGTGTCGTAAAAACCGACTAAGGGACTATCCGTGAATATTATCTTAACATAATAAAAAGAAGGAAAACTTGAAATTAAACCCTATACCAATTCGTCTGGCCAGCGTGGTATTATTAGGCTAAGTATCCCTCCGTTACGGAAGGAGGCCCGTCCCTGCAGTGGGTCATGAATGGGCTGTTATGTTGAGTTTATTTATGTAAGTAGGTATGTAGGTATAAGGTTAATGTAGTATTTTATTGATTCACTATGTTTGCCAACATAACTTTTAAAAACTATCAATTTTATCAATATAATATTTGAATCAGTTTTGTTTACCACTGTCGAATATACTAACAATAAAGGAAAAATATTAATAGAAAAACAATATTTTAGAAATGTTTGTGCAAAACAATACTCTAAATTAAAATACATTTATACTTATGATGTTATTTTAAGTTTGGTTGTCTATTTGAAAAATAAAAGCTACGAAGTACGAGTACTATCCAATTTTATTTATCATCGTAATGTCAATTTTTATTTTGAGGTAATTGGGAAATTTACTACCGCAATTAAAGGCTCAAGTAATTCTTAATATTACAAAGTTTATCCCATCCTCGTCGCCAAAATGTTGTAGTCACTAATTATATGAAATAGCTATATACAATAGATTAATGTAATAATTGTCTAATGTATGTATCGGCTTATACCTAAATATATTCCTCACACATTCACACAACGCCATCTAGTCCCAAACTTAGCAAAGCTTGTACTATGGATACTAGAAAACGGATAAACATACCTAAATACTTTTTTTTTGTAAATACATACATAATATTATACATAGAAAACACCCAGACCAATGCAAACAATCATGTTCATGCACACAAAGATTTGCATTGAGCGGGAATCGAACCCGAGAGCTCTGCGTAGCAGTCATGTTAATAACCATTATGCCACAGAGGTCGTTAAAAGTCATTCGTCACTTTGTGGACTTACGACAAGACGGAAAACTATGAAATCAAGTTATTTTACAATCAAAGTTAAGAATCAATCATTCAAATAGTCTAATCTTTAAATAGTTCAGCTACAATATTATTTGAGCTAAAAAGTGTTCGAGCAGTGTGTGTACGTAAACATATGAACTTTTAGTCAAAATAAAAGTTCTAAAATAACTGGTATTTTCTGAAAACGGTAGAGATCACGAACTATTCAGTCAAAAACTTTTAGATAGATTTTTTGTTCGTTTTTTCCACAAAGAAATATAAGTATAGATGAAAACTTGTACAGTTTTACACTTCTTTTATCTTATTCAGAACAAAACTCGGTAAACAACTAGAATGAACTACGAAGTAAGACACAGAGCTTTTTAAAGGAATTATACTTTTGTCTTCCGTGTGGGAGAAATCTAAGCGCTATTTAAATTATTGTAGGAGATATAAATTTCAAAATATTTATGTCAACTCAAACACTACAAATGATGAACCGATGGATGAGGGAGGCACAGGACCGCACAAGCTTGAAATACTTAGAGGAGGCTTAAGTCCAGCAGTGGACGTCGATCGGCTGATATAATGATGATGATGAAACACTACAAAGAAGTATCGATAATATTTTTTAGACGTTGTATAACCTGATTCGCGAAACAACATTATTCACAACAAGATACTTTTTTTACACATTTGAATTACACAAATTGAGACTAATGGAGTGCAGGCATGGCGCACGCCTAATAAAGATTTGTGACCAAAATTTATCTTTATTTTGTATCAACCAAAACAACGTCACTCTATTTGGGATACTATCGTAATGCAATATCAAAATTACAATATAATTTTTATACTTAGTTAAGTTTAGTATTTATATACGTACGAGTGTAAGCAAATTCAATTAAGATTGTTAGACAGCACGAGTAGGTACTTTACCCAGTTGTACGTCAATAATATGTGTACCCTTATCTAAAGAATGACTCTAACGAAGGAGCAACTCAATTACGCACTAACTTATGACAGTGGCCAACAAACCGTTTTATTCCAAACTTTATACGCACACACAGGCCTTTACTCAAAGCTTTAAGTACTTTACCTACTTCGGGATTCATTACTTGCCAACAGTTAAGCAATAAATAAGACTGTCCTAACTTACCCAGAAATATTTAATTATTAATTCAGACTTTCTTTACGAGATCATTTCAAAACAAAGGCAATGACTGTACTAATGAGTTGTGTAACAAGTATTTGAAGGGTTAATCATTGAATAGCGGCTCCTTTGTGAATAAGCGGGTAACGTGTAAACTGTGGACTATAATGAAATAACAATGTTTGCTTTATCAATTTGTAACACAGATTGGATGCTTAAAGGCTATTGTAAATAAGCTTTTATGCTAAAGTAACTGAGTTGAAAGTGAGTCAGGTTGACAGGTTGAGTAGTTTATTTTAAATTCCTTATGTGCATTATTAATATGATATTGATTACTAGTTATTACCCACGACTACATCACGAAATGTAAATATTTGAAAAAGTAACCTCACTGTATTTTTACACTAAATATTGATTTTATATTGGAGTAGCTTCACGCGAGCTTTCTGCGGAACCATTAAAGATAAAAGTTATATATTTGAATTTTTAATCTCAAAGAATACAGACATTACATACGTACCTACCTATTAAAGTACTGCACTTATCAGCTAGACATTATTATTTACTACATAACAAAATGTGTACCTTTATTTAGTGATATAATTTCCTAGGATGACATATCTACAATGTATTACAAGTATGTATACCATTAACAAACCAATAAATCTACAATATTGGTTTGTGATTTTATCTTAGTTTAATTAATGAGATGTACCATTACCTGCTGTTCGCGACAGATTTATTATAATAAATTTGGTCCCACATTTGTTCGATGCACCCTTAACACCTTATATTATTTGTTATGGTACGTATCCTCGTTGGACTGGACCACCTGAGGATGCAATACCGTCTGATTCGGAAGACCATCTACCGAAGTACTCGCCGTGACCGACGAGTATGGACGGATGGTATTGCCGATACCGCCCAACGTGCTGCCGACTCCGGCAATCTCAGGGAGATGTACAAAGCGACGAAGACTTTGGCCGGAATACAGAACCGAAAGAAGAAGCCACTGAAAAATAAGGAAGGCCAGTTAATTGTTACATCAGAGGGACAGCTTCAACGCTGGTGGGAGCACTTTGAGGAAATCTTCCGGATCCCCAACGATTCCACTGACTACATGCCACCTGCAGCCGGCGTGCCCCTGCCTGACCTCAACATCGACGTGTTTTCGCCAACATAGGAGGAAGTAGCGAACGCTATATGCTCGCTGAAACTCGGCAAAGCCCCGGGTGCCGATCTGATCACAGCGGAAATGCTTAAAGCAGACCTACCTACTGCTGTGAAAGCACTAACGCTGCTACTTACCAACATCTGGCAAGCAGAAGAGTTGCCGGACGACTGGAACAGAGGCCTTCTCATCACCGTGCCAAAGAAGGGAGATCTCAGTGAGTGTAGCAACTGGAGAGGCATCACCCTGCTTTCGGCCCCATTTAAGGTGCTCTGCAAGGTCATCCTGGATAGACTGTCGAAGGCCGTAGAACCATCTATCCGTGAGGAGCAAGCCGGATTTCGACCCAACCGATCGTGTACGGACCAAGTCAACACTGCGTATCATACTAGAACAGGCATCAGAATGGCAAAGGGAGATTTACTTGACTTTTGTGGACTTTGAAAAAGCCTTTGATACGCTGAGATGGACTTGCATCTGGGACCGCCTGCACGAAATTGGAGTCCCTGAGAAGATCATCAACATCATCAAGGCCATCTACAGGAGCTACTCTTGTAGAGTTACGCACAATGGCCTCGTCTCGGAGGACATACCAGTACATGCAGGAGCGCGCCAGGGATGTCTTCTATCATCTCTCCTCTTCCTCGTCGCCTTGGACGGTGTGTTACATCACGCGATATCTACTAAGCGCCGCGGCATAGAGTGGGGACTTTCCAACGTCCTGGAGGATCTGGACTATGCCGATGACCTATGCCTGCTGAGCCATACTCGCGCTGATATGCAGACGAAACTGGACGACCTACAGAGAGAGGCTAACAAGATGGGACTCAAAATTAACATCCGGAAGACTCAAGAAATGAGGTGCGGAGCGACAAGTTCCTTGCCTCTTGTCATAGGCACTGAGGCTGTGGGACGAGTCCACAAATTCACATACCTCGGAAGCGTCGTGTCGGAAACCAGAGGAACTGAAGAGGACATCGCTTCTAGGATCGCCAAAGCCCGAGCAACCTTTGCGCAGCTCCGCCCGATACGGCAATCACGTAAATTGACACGGAGAGTTAAGAGGACTCATTGACAAAATGCACTATCTTTCATCAACTACTACAGGAATATGAAAAGACCTATTAATCTAGAATTTTGATATAGGTAAATTGATACCTTTAACTAGCCTTTTGTAGTTACGAAAACGCGATAGCTTGATTTTGGCTCGATCATATTTAATTTTGAAAACACCTCTAAAAAAACAGCTTTTTACATATAACACGGAAAGTACACTATCATTATGCTTAGGAATTACTCAAATACATTCGTAACATCAATATTAGTCTTACTGTAGAATATCATTTACATAACTACAACCTTACAACCTTAATTAAGAAAATAAGATTTTAGCAATATCAAAGCGCTCTGGATCGTTGCGGGCGCATCGTAATTTTAGACCTTATACCGATTAGTTAACGATCGATACAGAATGAATACGGTCGACGAATCAGTCGGGCGATGGCCCTCTTCGACGTCGGACCTGTGCATGTCGACTCAACGTTCGTACTAAATATTATCACGTATTTTTTAATCGTAGGTATATAATATTATAGGTTAGATTTAAAATATTTATACCTACCTAAGTTTTTATTAATACTTTGTTCTCTTTTATAAATAAATAATAGTATTATTTTATAACATTGTTTGGTAAAATATTTTCGTAGTTATGTCATTTACAAAACATAAGTAAAGTTCGCCTAACTCAACTACCTAGTTACTGTTGACCCTTTTGATAATGCAAGCGTTTGTTTATAAGCGATTTTAGACTATATGCTCAAGTGTAATAAGTTTTATTACCGTTTTCGTCAAGATCACGTAATTGAAACGGCCTCAGTGGCGCGGGCAGTGCGACGCGGTCGCGGTAGTGGCTTGCGTGCACGAGGTTGCGGGCTCGAATCCAACAAAGTTGTTTGAGCGATCCACAAATTACTGTCCTAAGTTCGGGTGTTTTTGTAAAAGTCTCCGCGACAATACCTAGGAGTTGTGTGAAACTCAAAAAAATAAGTACCTACCTTAGGTACTTACTAATAAGATCTAAATAATACTTTTTACTTTCGCGGGAACTTTTACAGACATGAAATAAACGAACATAACATCAATTTAGCAGGCACAAAGAACATCCAGACTCAGAACAGTTATTTGTGGATTACACAAAAAAAATGTCATAAGTGAGATTTGAACTCTCATGCACCGCGGAAACGTTTACAGACATGAAACAAACGTACACAAAGAAAGTCCAGACTCAGCCCAGAACTCTTTCCACCAAAAATTGATATCGCGACATGCGTGTTTCATGTTAATGTATTTTGAACTCTATATGAGAAATAATACGGTTCATTTTTACACAAACAAAACGTAGCAACAAACAACAAAGGCCTATCGCGAGAAGCGAGTGTTTTTGTTACAAAGTTAATATATACTCTATTTCCTAAGCAATACGGTTCATTTTTACATAAAGATTTCAATTTTTGCCTCGTCTCGCCCCTCTGGTGGAAAATCACCTAGAGTTCAAATCTCACGTAAGACAATTTTATTTGTGCGATCCACTAATTATTATCCTGAGTCTGAATGTTCTTTGTGTCAGCTAAGTAAATGTTTGTAAATACCCCGCGACACAGGTCAATATATAGTGAGGCTATTGTATTTTTTTAAAAGTTCTATTATTTTGCGTGAGATTCAAACCCGCGACCTCGTGCACTGCGACCGCTACCCCGAGGCGGTGAAACTATTTTTGTGATCCCCAAATTATTGTCCTGAATCTGGATGTGCTTTGTGCCTTCATAATACCTTGTGCGGGAGTAAATTTTAAAAAAATGGGGGCTACTTGTATAGACATAATAGACCGGTAGATAGTAGGTTTTTCTGTAACAGAATTTTCTGTTACCTACCGCGGACTGACGTCACAGTATAACCAGTAGTCTAACTGGGCCTAATATTTATTATAAATGCCTACGGGTGCGCAGTACGTAAACAATAGTATACATGCGATCTACTTTGTGTTTCCATTTAGTTTTGTAATTGTAAATTAATACTTTTATTTTTCTATTTTATATTTAAATAAATAGGAAGTGTTCTGTAAAAAACGTGTTGTTTTATGATTGATACATTTAATTTTAAGAAACATGTATATGTTTGTATTTATATCCACCATGTTTGTGATATAAATATAATACTAAATTATAATATTAAGAAGGTACTTAACAAGTCATTCAGTAAAGTAGGTACAGTACCGGGCCGTTTCGTAACCTGTACAAAAATACAATCGGTCAATTTCGGCTTCGTAGAGCGTCAGAGAAAAAGACGATGTGTAATATTTACGGCCGGGTACTGTACTTATTTATTATATTGGCCATGTTTGTTTGAAATTGAATTTATCGATAACCAAAACCAAACTTTAAACAGGTCTATTAGATCTATTTAATGTCAAAATAAAGGCATCGATGTCACTTTATGGATGGGTGACCAATCCAATCAAAAGATGACATCGATGTCATTGCTTAAATTTACCTAGATCAAAGTGAAAGACACGCATGGGGGATTTCATAAAGGGGGGCTAAATTTTCATTATTATTGACCTAAGTACAACAAACCGTTTTCGTAATATACACAAAATACTATATGATAGTATTAAATACCTAAGTCATTTAGTAAGGTAGGTATTTATATCAGCCATGTTTGTTTGAAATTGACATATGATTAATATTTTTAGTTTCAAATTATAACACACAGTCCGCTCGTTACTGCGGCACAGTAGCGACTGTTCCCTCCGCGATCGTGAGCGTGTAGGAATAAACTCACGTTTCGTCCGTTTCTATGAAATTGAAATACTGTATATATTTGTACTATGGCACAGAGCGATAACGTGTCCTTGAGGGCCGGCGGGACGACGACGGCGCACACGGCGCGGCGGCGCGTGAGCGAGTATATCCGTCTCATTCGCGCGCCGAGGGGCGCTCCCCTCTGGCCACGGCCGAATTCAACTCGAAAATTTTCAAAGCGTCGTCTTAAGCTCAAGATATTCCGGTCCAATGTAAAAACCGTATTGCTGTATGGGTGTGAGACGTGGAAGGTCACAAAGGACACCACGCGCCAGCTTCAAGTCTTTGTGAACCGATGCCTTTGCCGGATTCGGACGGAATATACTGGCCCGTGAAAATCTCTAACCTTGACCTGTGGGAGCGCTGCAGCGAGACTCCAATCGACCAGCAGATAAAACGCCGCAAGTGGAATTGGATTGGCCACACTCTCCGAAGGGACCAGGAACATATACGGAGGCGAGCCCTAGACTGGAACCCCCAAGGAAGGCGTAAACGTGGCCGTCCAAAACAGACTTGGCGGCGGACTGTCGCTGCAGAAGTAAAAGGTATAGGGAAGACCTGGAGCGAAATAAAGCGCGAAGCTCAAGACCGACCGGGATTGAGACTCACTGTGGACGCCCTCTGCCCCATCGAGGGGACTTAGGAACATAAGTCAAAAGTAAGTCACGTATCCTCGTTAATAAAGCTAGCCCAAATAGTCATAGTGCAGCAGGAGTTATCGCATTAGATTATCGTAATAAATAAATAATCATGTAATTCAAAACTATAGATAAGTTTCTAAAGTACAATTTTTATCCAAGCAGTCTAGAGCCGCGGATTGTTAAGAAACTTTATTTTAGGTTTTTCGTTATTTGTGAATTCAACAAAAAATTGTCATGAGTTTCGTCTGTAAAATTCATGCCTCGCGATACCAAACTCTAGGAATTGCCCTTTAAAACATAGCATTTAACTTTAAAATAATAGAATAGATTACGTATGGAAAGCGCTTTACTGAATGCACTAAAACTCACTTATTTACTTCCGTATCACTCCTGTAAGATTTGAGACAGCTTTACACGTAGTCTAGGTAAGTAATAAAGTGCAACTCTCATGGATAGTTTGTGTTAATCCAGTCAACAGACATCCTTAACAAAATTATAGCCATTTTATTAAGTTTTCTTTCTCGTTAAGATAGTTTTTAAGAACTTGCTTTAACTGAAACGTGGTACGTTCCTACGAATTACACGCAAAGATTTAATAAAAGCGTAAAAAAAAATTGATGTCATATTTAGTTCATAATACAGAATCGTTTCCTTTGGACGGAAATCGAGTGGAATTGCTCATGGTAGACACGCGGTGCGTGGTGGTTAACAAGGTAAATGAAATCGAAAATCAATTTTCTATTCGGTTTATTTTATGGAGTGTTAACGGTACCTACCTAACTAGGTTAACTCCATTCGGATAATGTATAGAAGCCTTACATACTCGTACCTATTTATCCATAAAGGAATTCAAAGGTACCGTGATTTTTACATAATATTGAGATACTGTTCGACTATTATTTAAAGATGACTGCTCAGGTTGACTGAATGAGAAATATACAGAATTGCCCACTAGCCCTTTTCGTCTTTTAGTTTACATTTAATAATAAGAAAACAAAACCATACCAAATTCCTGGCCAAACTACTTTTTACCTGTCACTTTTATAAAAAAGTTATTATGAGGTTAACGGTTAAACAAATCAGAAAACAAGGCATTTAATTTTTTACAAAAAAATATTAACAGAATAATGAAATATCTATCTTCTCCAACCAACTCTTAACCACTTCACTAATACCACGTTTTGTTAGTACACTAATTCCCTACAGTATAGAAATACACAGAGAAGCAAAACCGATAACATTCAAGACAGACAACGTTCTATTATCTACAGCTTAATTTATTATACATTTTCCATTACTATCACTCTACTATAGATACAAACACAATGAGGAATCCAGTTACTAGATTTACATAGCTTTGCGCAGACATCTATTGTTACTTCTCCGCAATAACACGGAACAATTGTTTACTTGTATAAATTGTGCAGGCGTTCTATAAACGCCTAAAGGTAGTATCATATTTGTTTCATCTACACGTATGTCGTATTCCCGAGAGAGCAAATTAGCAGCGGGAAGATATAAATTGTCAGCAACAGAATTGTGTTTCTGAAAATAGAAATTATTTAGATATATTATGTTAGCTTTTACCAATGTTGACTTTTATACATAATATTTATTTTATACAATACTAGCTGACCCGTGCCCACTTCGTTGGGCATCGAAAAAAATGCGTCCCTTTTTGAAACATATTTCATTACTGCTCCACTCCTATTAGCATGCGTGATACTAAATAGCCTATGACACTCCCCGATAAATGGACTAGTCAACACAGAAAGAATTTTTAAAATCGGTTCAAAACATACAAACTTTACCTCTTTATAATATTAGTATAGATAACAATACGTTACAAGCTTTGAATGAAAGAACTACTAGGTAAAACAAGATTTTTATGCCATTAAGAGCTAATCAAAGTATGATATTACCATGGACTCTACGTACATAATAAAATTAAAAATATAAATATTTAATCACTAATTAAAACAACATTTCATTAAAAAACATTCTACTTTATTATTTCTAACAAAAGCGTCTTATCCTTATGGCGTCCTGAATTTGTCTAAATGTTTATTACTGTAATTACTGCAGCATTACTTTACTTTAAATGGCCTCCTTTGCGTAACTAAAGCATTGTTTGTTTAATATTTTGTTTGGCTTAAGGTAAATGAAATAGGAAGGTGGGTATATAAAGGTATATCATCATCATAACAGCCCATTAATGTCCCACTGCAGGGACGGGTCTCCTCCAGTGACGAGGGATACTTGGCCCACTAATACCACAATGGCCAAAGGGATTGGTTTAATTTCAAGTTTTCCTTATTTTTATTGTGTAAAGATAATAAATATTCCCGGATAGTCCCTTAGTCGGTTTTTACGACACCTATGGGATAAGATGGGGTGGTGACACACTGTATTCTTACTCCGTCACCACACGGATAATAAAAGTATATGCTATATCAGCCTATGGACGTCCACTGCTGGACATAGGCCTCCTCCAAAAGCTTCCACTCTGCGCGGTCTTGTGCCTCCCTCATCCATCGGCTTCCCGCCGTCCTAACCAGGTCGTCGGTCCACCGTGTGAGGGGTCTCCCCACCCTGCGCTTTCCGGTGCGCGGTCGCCATTCGAGAACTTTTCAGCCCCAACGGCTATCTGTTCTCCCACCGCCACTTTAACCGGGCAACCCTGAGCGCTATATCGGTCACTTTAGTTCTCCTGCGGATCTCCTCGTGTCTGATACGATCACGCAGGGAAACTCCCAACATAGCTCTCTCCATTGCCCTCTGAGTGACGGTAAGCCTTCTGAGAAGGCCCATAGTCAGCGACCACGTTTCAGCTCCATATGTCATCACTGGCAACACACATTGGTCGAAGACCTTTGTCTTCAGACACTGCGGTAATGTGGACGAGAAGATACGTTTTAGCTTCCCGAACGCTGCCCATCCGAGTTGGATTCGACGAGTGACCTCCTTCTCGAAGTTGGACTTACCTAGCTTGACTGACTGTCCCAGGTAAATATACTCGTCGACAACTTCGAGTGTAGAGCCTCCAACCGTGATTGGAGTGGGTGCAACATGGACATTTGCCATGATCTTGGTCTTGTACATGTTCATTTTAAGACCCACTTGTTGAGAGACTCTACTGAGGCCATCGAGCCTTGTGTTGAGGTCCTCCATGGTCTCAGCCATGACCACGATATCGTCAGCAAATCGAAGGTGCGTGATAT
The DNA here is from genome assembly GCA_905475405.1 of Schrankia costaestrigalis. NCBI lineage: Eukaryota > Metazoa > Arthropoda > Insecta > Lepidoptera > Erebidae > Schrankia > Schrankia costaestrigalis. The sequence continues at coordinate 16,989,481 of FR997825.1, read as the reverse complement.
ACTCGCCATTTATGTTGATGCCGAGTCCGTCCCAGTCTAAAAGCCTAAAAGCATCTTCCAGTGCAGCGGTAAACAATTTCGGTGATATGACATCACCTTGTCTTACTCCTCGCTGCAACTGGATAGGGCCTGATAATCCACCCTGGAGACAAACCGACATGGTGGCGTTTTCGTATAAGCACCGCAGCACTTCGATATACCGTTGGTCAACTTGGCACCGTTGGAGAGACTGCAACACTGCCCATGTCTCGATCGAATCAAAGGCTTTCTCATAGTCCACAAACGCTAAGCATAGGGGCCGGTTATACTCGTTGGATTTTTGTATAACCTGCCGCAGCGGATGAATGTGGTCTATGGTACCATAACCTTTTCGGAAACCGGCTTGTTCGGGAGGCTGGAAGTCGTCCAGTCTGCGTTCGAGACGATTCGTGATGACTCTCGAGAACAATTTGTAGACGTGGCTCAGAAGAGTGATAGGTCTGTAATTCTGAAGGAGCGTTTTATCGCCTTTCTTGAAGATCAGTACCACCACACCTCTGTGCCATGCCTGTAGCGTTTTTTCCTCAAGTATAACGGAATTGAATAGCCTCTGAAGAGCCTTGAGAATTGAGAATAAAAGTATATACTTAGTATTAATTAGAGTTGTATTCAATCCTCAATCTATACAAATTCTTTGTGTGCGTATACTAAAAATTAAAAAAAAATTAAGTGAGTCGGTTATTATGCTACTAAACACAAACACTGCTTAATTTGGTACTATAAGATATTGTTAGAACTTCTATACAAATATAAAAACATACCATACACAGTCTATGTTCGGAGTTGTCCCTTTAACCAGTCTTTGTATACTATTAGTTACTCTTATTACACAATAGGTAGGTAAGCTTAGTCTTTATAACATATGTTTTTAAGGTACTTTCGTAGTAGTCTTAATTACCTTTCAAAGATTTAAGAACATATTGAAGCCCTAGAATTTTTATTTGAACATTGTTAAATTAATACGTTCATAGCGTATCGTTACTATTACAACACAAGGATACAAAAAATATTTAATGAATATTTTTATGTTAATAAATATTATAATACATTGTCAACATATTACTTAGTTATCTGTTTTTCTGAATTACTAAAATCAATAAATGTAAGTAACTTTGCTGGCTAGTTAATTAAAGACAGTATTTTAAACTTACCTAGGTCACAGAGAGGTTTTAAAATAAAATATTCAGTAGCACATGTAGTAATAATAAGCTCCGTCACACCTGAAAGGCTGTACACATAAACCAAAGAGGTCAAGCTTAAAGGTTTACACCCTGCGGCAAAAAGCCAAGCGTTCCAGTTAATGTGCTTTTATTGTAAAGAGCAAAGGTTTTGTATGTCCCTTGATGTTTGTGGCTTATCTGACACAAAAACCATTGCCTAGGGACAGGTATGTGTAGTTTAATATAACTTCGAATTTATGTAAAATGAATATTATTACGAGTATCTTTGTTTCTTTCATTTAAATTAAATTTTTTATTAAATCATTTTATTTGATGTATGTCTCCGTGTGGTGACGGAGTAAGAATACAATATGTCACCACCCCATCTCATTCCATGTCGTAAAAGCCGAGTAAAGGACTATCCGTGAATATTATCTTTACGAAATAAAAAGAAGGAAAACTTTAAATTTAACCCTATACTAATGGCCAGCGTGGTATTAGTATGCCAAGTATCCCTCCGTCACGGAAGAAGGCCCGTCCCTGCAGTGGGACATTAATGGGCTGTTATGATGATTTGATGTAGGTAGGTACTTCGTTTGTAATCAAATATGACCATATGGATCTGTACTTTAAGTTGGAGTTCCATGCTCCATTCTATCTTTATTACTGAAACTATCTTCTAGATGTAAATGCAATAACTTAGGCAAAGTCGCAGGATGTTTTTTGCGGTTCAACCTGTATTGTATACAACTAGAGCATTTTAACTTGTAAAAGAAATTGAACTGAGAAATTGATATTCAAATCAAAATAAATGTAATCATAACAGCCCATTAATGTCTCTCTGCAGTGACAGGCCTCCTCCTGTGACGGAGAGATACTTGACCTACTAATACCACGCCGGCCAAACGGATTGGTATAGGGTTTAATTTCAAGTTCTCCTTCTTTTTATTTCGTTATGATAATATTCGCTAATAGTCCCTTAGTCGGTTTTTACGACACCCATGGAATGAGATGGGGTGGTGACATATTGTATTCTTACTCCGTCACCACACGGAGATATATAGAGAATAAATGTAATATTGAGTTTGAAAACTATGTAGGTAATATTGATACAAAATGCCTAATTAATGAAAAATCTACATACACACTGATCCTCGCAAGGAAAGCTGTAAGATGGACTGTAAATTATCATTCAATTATAAAGAATTTCTCTCAGGATTAATTTATGCTAAACAATACATAATTATACAATTTTCCACGTGATTTCACAGCGTAGTCACATTACATTACCTTCAACATGAAAATGAAACTAAATTACGATTTAATTTAAGCAATAATATCATCAATTATCTCATCTCGCTGAGTAAACAATTATATTCTAAAATATAACATTAACTTAACTATAAGCCAGTTTACATAATAATGTAATAACATATTTTAAGGCATTTGGAAACTAATTCAAATAAATAAAAAGAATTCAAACAAACGAAATGAACAAAAATAAACCTTTATTTTTCTTATAGGTAGGTATATCACGGTGATATCTTTATAACAAATAACATACAAAAAAAGTACGGTACTAAAACCTAATACAATTCACGAAACAATTTGCTTTCTTTTCATAAATAACTCCGCACTCGACGTCATCGGATACATTTTGCATCAGATAAATTGATTTCGAATATCTTTCATGTGCTCTTCAAAGATTCAGTCGTAACAAGGTACCATCCTAATAAATTTATTTCACCCTTAACTGGGATTAAATTTGGGACAATCCACATTCTACAGAAAATAGAATATAAATGTTCCACCCTTTCTATTTTTATTGCAAATTACTTATTCAATTTTAGATATGAAAGAAAAATTGTATAATTTTAGTATTAAACACAGCTCAGGAGTGCGATTTAAATAAATTACAAGGGTTCTTTGACATTGATGTAATCTTATTATAATGTTCGCAGCACATGTAGGGTGGCGCGTGATATGAACGCGATATGAGATAAAAGATTTAAGTGATCTTTTGGCGTAACCCGCCAGGTGTTTTGTATACTTTACTCATAGAACTAAGTGAAGTCGTTTTAGCTGGGCGGTTAACCTCTTTTTATTTGTTCAGGGACTGACGCGTCACTCATAATTAAGTCTATTTTATAAAATGAACTCTTTTTTTAAAGGTACTCTTTCACTTTAAACTACTACCAGAAATATTATTATTATACTCAATTATTTAAATAGGTTTTTAAGAGCAATGTTATGTACTGTCTCCATATAAGTCATCCAATGACGCTGTTTGCGATAACGTTGAATTTATTTTCATTAATATCAACATCAATTAGTACAATCCCACATCTTTCCTTATTTTTAAGGAATCGGAAGCATATCGTCCCACTTTTTCTCGACCTTTTCACAATCCCGTTTACCTTTTCTTTTACTTTTCTCGTAGGATTTAAAAATAACTGTAATTAAAAATATTTTTTTATTCTCGTTTTTTGCTAAAAACTGAATATTTTTATAATTAAACAATGCATTTGAAAACCCTTTTGCATGTCAAATAGGCAACTAGAAGTCAAATCAATCTTATGGTTAAAGTCTGAAATGTAATCCGAAATGCTCTCCTTTTGAATCAAAGTGGTACCATTGCCAGTGGCAGGTTGGTCAAATAGTTAGGTCAAATTTGCCTTTGACTCAGAAACTACATCGTTGTTATTGACAGACGTTTCATCAGAAATTTAGAACCTGAACCAAATCCCAATTTGATGTTAGATTTTACCAATTTTAATTATTTGTGTAAAATAATTTATTTGCTTGTATTATATTCCTTGATCTGCTTTTACGATATTTGTCGTATGAATACCTACATACAGGGCGGACCTCATTTAGAGACGATGGCAAGCCTCGACTACTAATATCACCAGGGCAAGACTGAGCCGTACATTGATTTGTATCAACTTTTCCTTATTTCGTTTTAGTAGAGTATCATTGAGGGTGTCGACCCTAGCTGAATCTTACCTTATCACCACAAAATCAAACATTTCAACACGTTAACTAATCTACCACTTTATTTGTTGCAGTACATCGGCACAATGGACGTCCCGCGACCAACAAGTCGCGTGGAGATCGTAGCTGCCATGCGTCGAGTTCGCGTAAGTACATTAAAATATTACCCCTATGAAGAGTTCACGTTCCTAGTACAGTGTACCATGTATGGTACACGTGCATTGTTTTACTATTGTGTCTGCTGGCGGTGACGATGAAAGGGTTAAGCAAAGCAGTGGGGCGATCTTGGATATTGTTATTCTAGTTTCCGGGATTCGTCTTATACTTAAAAGAAGGTTACCGTGAAGGTTTTAATCAGTAGAACGGTATATGAAGTCTGACTTTACCAACTCTCTAGCCCCCCAGGCGAAGATGCGTAACATATCCTTCACGAAAAAAAAGTATATTTAAATGTATTCTTCTGATAATATTTTTCGCGTTATTTTCCTTTAACAACGTCTTGATGAAAACAAAGCACCAAAACCGTTATCCTCACAGCTTCCTTCAGTATTAAAAGGGAAACGTTTGGAAAATCCAATTTCCCTTTAGTAAACTAAGTTTCGTTTCGAATGATCTTATAATCGACTATGAAGTGTTCTTTTAATAACTGTATGAGAAAAATAGAATTTCTATATTCAAAATGTTTCCATAAGGTTTGAATAAAATAGGTCTACTAACAAATACAGTATTTAAGCAGGTTTTCCTCAATAGAACAATTTGTAACCATTACTGATTTGGGTACATGAAGTCACTCGTAAAATTGTACCGAAGTAAATGATAGATACTGGAGTTAGCTATGCTAGACTAATTTCCAACTAATTACACCCTGTGGTATACTCAACAAACCAAAACAAGATTCTACTACTCACTATTTGGTCGTAAAATTGATTTAGCTAAGCTTTGTCGGTAATTTTACATTGTGTTGTACAAGAAAATAGAGCTTTTATGAGAGTATTAAATCTTCCAACATCGGAAGAGACTTGCAATTTGTTGTAATAAAATATACTTGGGATGAGATGGGGTGGTTACATATTGTATTCTTACTCCGTCACCACACGGAATTGTTATGTCTTATTTAAACTCAAAGACAATATCTTCAATCGCTTAGCATCGGCTGTCAGCTATTCTCGGTTGACGAACTTTCTTCCGTAAATTATGCCCTAATGTATAACCCGCGTAAATAAAATAAAAACACTCAGATGTCAACAGATACCTAAAATTTATTTCAAGAATTTCGTTTATATAAAACATTACGCAGTGTGCATTCGCGCAAGACTAACAGTATTGACAATTTGATGTAATTTGTCTTGCCGTAGCATTTCCACAATTGGTTTCAGTTTCAACTCGAGAACAATTTTTCTTTCATGGAAGCGAATTTAATAAGAAAAGAGATTGTTTGTACAATAATATTACGCGCCATTTTCACATAAGTGCTATTATTTCTTGACTTTAATTCTACTTATAAGGGTGGAAATGTGTACAATATAATTGAGAAAATATATATGTAGTCTTAAAAGTCGTAATATTCCTAAGTGGATTACACTTTTGGTGTCACAATTTCAGTTTACTTGTTACAATAATATTTTACTAGAGCTTTCACAAACGTTCTCTACAATGTAGCACAATTTCTTTCGCACTAAAAGAAGTCATCTAAAATAGGATGTTAGGTGATTTATGAAATGCTTTGATGATGGACGTTAGCCTGATATTAGTTCTTTAAAATTGATGTTGGTTCCGGAATTTTAGGTATATTTACTTTTCCACCACTACAACACAGTCCAGGAGCTTCAGCTGCCAATTTTTTGGCTTAGATTATGTTGCATATTTTTTTTCCATTAGGCCTATATTTATATTTAGCTCAGTATAAGTCAAAGATACAACCATAAAAAAACGCAGCATTCAATAAATTATGTTTTCGGTTTCTTTTTTATCGTGCATATTGCTGTGCTAATCGATGGGATTGTTGAGAGCTTGATTCCCGATCGTGGTTAGCCAAATTACGGGAATTCTGCGAAGCTTTAAATTGAGCACGTTCAGGGCTTGATTTCCTAAGTTGGTTCACTACATTTCGAGAACTCTAGGATAAACGTAGAACACGTTCAGCGCTTGATTTTCTCTGTCGGTTTGCTGAAGTTCAAAAATTTTGTGAGGCTTGACGCTGCGAACATTCTTCGCTCGATTCCCTAGCACGGTTCTGTTCACTATTTGCTCTTTGAGTAGCCAACAGCATAAATATTGTCATCCTCTGTTTCATTACTGCGCAAATTTCGCAGCCGCTTTTCAGTAGCAGTCTGCCGAGAAAGCTGCGTTCTTTTTCTAGTCATTATAGTGGCAAAAAAAGAACTTTGAATACTAAGATTGGCTATAAAAGTGTAATAACTTTTTATTTATTTATTTATTTAACACTTTAAATACATTTGTATAAAGGCGGACTTAATGCCTAAGGCATTTTCTTCCAGTCAACCTTGGGTGATGCAGAGATAGATGTGGTAGGTGTTAAAACAGATTAAAGAAAGAAATATAAAAATGAAGTATGATGTAATATAAACTAAATACTTAAAATCTATAAATAATAAACATACTAACTAATGAGTACACAAATAAACAACTTATAAATATATATATATATATATATATATATACAATATACAAATACTTAAATGATAAATTTATATATAAATATATAGAGTCCAATGACATACTAGCTAAACAATAATTTTGCTATGGTTTGCTTAACAAGAGTTGACGAACTTTATTCTTAAATACTTGCCGACTTGTGGACATCCTGATATCGAGAGGCAGGGCATTCCAAAGGAGAATAGATTGGATAGGGAAAGAAGAATGAATGAAGTCAGTGTTGTGAGAGGGACATAATAGAACAAGATTATTAGAAGATCGCAGATTACGGTCGTGAGTAGAACAGAGGTACTGAAAGTAGTTAGTTAAATAGGCCGGGGGAGTAGGAGAAGTAAGAAAAGAGTAGAGAGTAGTGAGGGCACGCATGCTGCGTCTCTGACGAATGGGTAACCATTGCAGCTCAGAGCGAGAAGCAGACACATGGTCGTACTTACGAAGATTGTATATGAAACGAATGCAGTTATTGAGAAGCCGGTCGAGTTTGTTGAGAAGGTCTGCATTCAGGTCATAGTAGCACACATCACCATAGTCAATAATAGGGAAAATCAAAGACTGCACAAGCATTACCTTGGTTTTCGTGGGAAGAAAGTTTTTTAAGCGGTAAAAGGCTCGCAGGATACCAGTGACTTTTCTACACAAATTTGTTACTTGAGTATGCCAGCTCAGAGTCGTGTCGATGTACAATCCAAGATCTTTTACAGATGCACATAGATCTATTACTGTTCCATTTAATTTAATGGGCGGGAGAGACGATACGTCAGTTCTGGCTAACATGCGCTGACTTCCGACAACGATGGCCTGACATTTGTTTGGGTTAACCGATAATCCGTACTCCTGTGACCAGTTTTGTATGTGTTCAAGGTCTCGGTTAATCTTGTTGACTGCAGATGGTAGAGAATCAACGTCGGCCTGTGCGTAAATCTGCAGGTCATCGGCATACAGGTGATACGAACATTGAAGATTAGGGGTAATGAGGTTAATAAAAATTGAAAACAGCAAAGGAGAAAGAATACCGCCTTGAGGAACACCAGAGCCGATGTCACACCAACATGAAAGAGATTCATCGTTGCGCACCGACTGCTGGCGTCCCTGAAGATAACTTGAAAACCATTCCAGTGCTTCTGAGGAGATCATGCTGTAGGAGAGTATAGCAAGCAAGATGTCGTGATTAATTGTATTAAATGCGTTGGAGAAATCAATTAAAACTAAAACGGTGACTTTTGTATCCTCCATACCCTGTCTAATATCCTCGGTTACTTTTAAAAACGCCGAGACAGTACTATGTCCTGGTCTGAAACCTGATTGAAAGGGACTTAAAAGATTATTTTGCTGGACAAAAAAGGAAAGCTGTTTATGTACACAGGCTTCTAGGACTTTGGATAGAAAAGGAAGAATAGAAATAGGACTAAAATCATTAGGAAGAGAAGGGTTTTGAGTTTTAGGTAAGGCGATTATGAATGCTTTTTCTTGTTATTGTCAATTTGACATTCTCCGTCATGTTGACAGCTTAAAGATACAATACACTCGCGGAGTCCTTTTTTCTTATGACAAAAATGATGAATCATCTATCGGTTTCCCGCGTACCGGAAAGTTCAGGGTAGGGAGGCCCTTCACACGGTGAACCGACGACTTCATCAAAACCCTTACAAACAAGGAAATAATTATTTTAAAAATATATGAATCGCGTAACATCCTAACGTTGTTAAGTTGCCTAGGTCTTACTCCTGTCTAGTAATTAAAAAGAACTAAGTAAGTTACCAAAAAGTAAGAAGATGCAATGAAATAACATTGATAAAACTCTTTAATAATAATAGATTACTTGTGAGGAGGTTCCTATCTCTGGAGCCCTAACCACCTGTAACTTGGTCCCTGTACCCGATGCTGGTGGGTCTACCTTTTTTTATATTTTTAAATGTTTTTATATTTATATTTAAAAAAGTAAATGAATGTGAAAAATGTAAATAAAGAAAATACCATAATATTATCGTCACCTGAATGTTAAGTATTTTATACACTGTGAAAAGTGTATTGTTTGTTATCACCCGCATAAAAGTTAAAAGTCAAATGTGAATGTGTCACTTACAAACAAAAGTAACTTTTATTCTACTGAGCTATCAACAACCAAATAAATATTATAATTCGTAGGACCAAAACACGAGTTTGCCATGCTTGATTTTTGTCAGCAGAAACCTATCTGCAAGGAAAGTTATCTTTACAAGGAATATTTCTCAGTATACATAATGTAGTCCTATGGTGGTTAGTGATAAATCAACATCTAATTTGTTCCGATTTTGTTCACCTGATTTTTCAGATATCCACTTCTTCACTAGTTACAAGATCAAAAGATATTATATATTTGACGACCTCTGTAGCGTAGTGGTTATTTAATATAATAACTGCTACGCAGAGATCTCGGCTTCTATCCCCGCTCAATGCAAATCTTTGTGTGCATGAACATGATTGTTTGCATTGGTCTGAGTGTTTTCTATGTATTATTATGTATTTACAAAAATAAAAATTATTTAAGTATGTTTAACCGTTGTCTAGTACCTACCCATAGTAAAAAATCAGAAATCATTTATTTTATCTACATTTTACCTACCCATAGTACAAGCTTTGCTTAGTTTAGGACTAGGTGGCGCTGTGTGAATGTGTGAGGATTATTTATTATTATAACACCGCAAGAAACCCCAACCTTCATAACATAAATCCCACTTTTCTTCATTCCCCAATTCCAATCATATTAAACCTAATATACTTATTTATATACCTATAAAATAAACATATTTGATCACAACGAAACATGAGATATACTCAACAGTCTTTGTTTTATCGTCCGTAAAAAACCGATTTACCGCAAAATAAAGCCGAAAGTAGCAGCGAGACCAAAAGGATTTGCTTCTTAGAAAATGTTCTTAAACATTTTTTTCCTTTTGTTGTACTACAAATGTAGCTTGTTGCTTTCAATTAAACTAGAAGAATGATATTTCGGTAATAATGCTCAATGTATTGCCCTTTTCTTTGTTATTCTTGTTCATAACTAATCATTCGGTTCAGTTGGCGTTTTTTTCCAATTCGTCGTTTTTGCAAGTCTCAAGTAGCAATTTTGTCATATTTGATACGTATTATTAATTAATAACATATTATCATAAAATCTAAAAACGTTTTACTTTGTCATTATCACTAAAAATTCAGAGAGAAGACAATTGATCTTAAGTCTAATAAGGTCGGTCGCTGGTTGAACTTGCGAGCTTGTGAACGGTAGCCGATTATTCGTAACTGCACTGTACTGAAACTGTAATGAGTTCATTTTAATGTAACTTTGGCGTACAAATATTGTAAGATAATTATGTTGTGTCAGTCTAGGGGGTTCAAGGAAAAGGAAAACAGTAGTATTAAATCCCGTAATTGCTATAAATAACTACCAATTAGGTTTGTTAACGGTATGTTTGTCCATGCATCCGTTATTGGTGATCCGAAATTAATAACAACTCATAAAGACGAATTCATTTTCACATTCATAAACCGAAACGCCATTGAGTACCATTATTCATTAATGATTCACGTTTCATTTACGATTTTTTACTTTTAGAACTGAATTTGAACTTTTGCATAGTTTTGGCTTTACTGGCTGTTTATATCCGATTTCTGAATTGTGTTTCCGTTGATAAGGCTATTAAAAGTCGAAGCGAAACTTTTGGTAAGTAACTTATTGCTGCTGCCTGATCAAAGTTTGGAGAAGCCTTAGAGGCTCTTATCCTCTCTCATGACACCCCTTCAGCTAATACATCGCTTCAATAAAAAAACGCTTAAGGCTCTCTTTCGATTATAGTGGAAGTGGAAAATCAAAAGTTTATCGTATAACTTTTAGTCGCAATTTAAAAGGAATAATGTTTTTACTGATGAAAATATATTTTAAAAAATGTGACTGACTTGGGATGAGACTGTCAAAAAGGCCATTAGCATGAACGTATATTAGCTAATGAACAAGTAAATGATTTTAATGTCAATTTTCTTTGTCGCACCGACAGTTTATTGGTTATACGAAATAATTGCGAACAAGCAAGTTCCATTATGAAATAGCCGAATAGAAGTTTTCAATTTAACGTAACATTTATTATCATAAGTCGTTAATATTGTATTTTCAGTGAAGACAAATTATTATTAATTATCCGCTGCAGACCTTAGCGTTTTAATGCAAAGTTATTTGTTTTCTTATATAGAAATAGATAAGTACTTTATATTATTACTCTTACTGCAAATTCGCAATTTTGTGGAAAACAAATTATTATTAATATAACTAAGTGCTTCTTATAAATTCTCGGATCATGCAGCTCTGTTACTATTGTATTGAATTTTCTGATAAACATTGGTGTTTGATACTGCATTTATAAAATAGTATAATATTAAAAAGCTAGATATTATAATCTAAAGCATTTCATCTTTGACTAGCTTATAAAATATACTCTCAGATTTTTAGGAATTGCTTATATTTTTTTTTCTTAGATTATACGTCAACTATACAGAGTGGCTCATTCAAAAGGGTCAGTATGGGAAAGTCTTAAACTATAAGTCATACGAAAATTTGTTCTTAGGAACCATGTCACCGATTTCGATAAAAAGAAAAACTGCATTCATACATTTGAAAAAGATACTGTACCCAGCTGGGGAATCGAACCCGGTTGTTTTGCAAAAATAAACTTAAACTTTTTCTATTTAAATATCGATTCTGTAGGTCTTAAGCAGTAAATATCTCTATGAAACATTATGTCTTAAATGAATAAAATGCATTTTTTTCACATACTTAAATTTATTATAGTAGGTGTTCGAAGTGGCCACCGTTTTGTTCAATACAATATTTAATACGTTTAGGTAACGATCTTCTTATTGCATTTTGTATCTTCATGCAGCCAGTCATACTGTCATACTGAAACGTTCCATTTTCAAATGAGGCTTAACTTAACACGTCTCTGTACCTATCTACAATATCTACATACTTTATGTGGGCTTTTCAATTGATTGTTAGTGTTTGATTAATAGAAGCAAGTAGTTGCATGATAATAATACTACTGTAGATAACAAAACTTCCTTAAAAGTTTAATGCAATGCCACATGATTATGAAACACGGTGTATGTAACTAGTAGAGGGGTACAAACAACCGTAGGGACAATTTTACATGCCTGAACTTGTTGAATATTGTAATGGTGGTCACTTCGAACACCTACTATGATAAATTAATCTATGTGAAAACAATGCATTTTATTCATTTAAGACATAATGTTTCATAGAGATATTTACTGCTTAAGACCTGCAGAATCGATATTTAAATAGAAAAAGTAAAAGTTTATTTTTGCAAAATAACCGGGTTCGATTCCCCAGCTGGGTACAGTATCTTTTTCAAATGTATGAATGCAGTTTTTCTTTTTATCAAAATCGGTGACATGGTTCCTAAGAACAAATCTTCGCATGACTTATAGTTTAAGACTTTCCCATACTGACCCTTTTGAATGAGCCACCCTGTATATATATACTTTATATTTTTATTTTGTATCAAGATCTTTTTTTCTAGAAAAGCAAAGTAAGTAACTCTACGGATTACAGTATTTTGTTAAAATGAAACTCCTGTGTTGCCGCTGAGATGAGTTAATTCTCTGATTAACGCATGTAGTAGTCAACGACCACTTCAATAATCACAAATAGTACAATATTTGTGACCAAATTAAGAACTAAACTTAACGTGCAATGTTTTGAGGGAAAAAAGTTCCATTAAAGGAATTTATTATCCTTATAAATGTGCTCTTTCAATCACATTACCAGAAATAGTTCGTAAATTAAAACAACTATATTTTAATCCTCTTAAATTTTAAGTGACTGTAAGCTTAAAAGGTAACCAAAGTAAAGTAAATTCGAGTAGGTACTCCATAAAAAGAGGCGAAATTCATTAAAGCCTATTAAGATAATTATCTTATTTCAAGTTTAAATAGACATTGTATACTGCCTTAGTCGCAAAGTCTATTACAGGTTTCAAGTGATGTTTAGGTAGGCACGTCAAAAATATTTTTTAAGCTTTATTTATCTTTAAATTAGAGAATGTTTTATAAAAGATTTTCACCTTATCTATTTTGTTCAGACGTCTTTACAAAATCCTCTTAGCTTATTAGCCTGGCTAATTGTTCGCTGCTTCCACCATCATAGAATTATTTTGCCTCTAAGTAACGAGATGGTTCCATTATGCTATGCTCATATATAATCAAGGCAGGTAGAAGTAATTTTAAAACGAGGTTTATTATAAAATCTACGCGCCTTTGTGACAGGAGTGTAGGCAAAAGGATATGTGTAATAAATTAGTTTCATTTGATTGTGTTAGATTTAGTTAAGATTTCTCAAAATACAAATACAATTATGAATTATTGTGAAACAATAGTCACAGATAGCTATATTATCGTAGTTACGTTGATCGCGTAAAGCAGGATAAAAGTCAAAATATATCATCATTAAACCGCCGAACAAACTCCTACTGCCAAAAATCCCTCCGGACTCGTGGTCCCCCTGTGATGTTCCCCTGTGGGGACTACGAGTAAATCGCATTCGCTCGTGGTCCCTCCGATTCACTCTTGACCATTAATACATGAAAGGCATATGGTATGTAATTGGATAAACACTTAACGTACCTACTTTTTGTGCATAATATGAGAATAGTACCTACGTCTATGATGACTACTTCGCACAATTAAAACCTCATTATATTTATCTATTTCATTATTGTACATATAAAAATAAAGATGATCAAAAACTAAAATTATTTATGAAATACATGAAAAAAACATGGCTAAGAAACAATAGTTACATCAAAGAGTGGTGTGTGACTAATGAGAGACACAGAACTAATAATGTTATGGAAAATTGGCATTCCCTAGTGAATAGGTCAATCAACAAAAACTATGTTACCATTGCAAAATTATTAAGTGAACTAAAAAACAATGGATCACTAAATAAAAATTGGCACTCTCAAACGGCGCGAAGGAAAATAGAAATAGATAAAGATGAAGAATTACTGGATTTACAAATGCAACTCGTACATAATGAAATCACCGTAGGACATTTTCTAGAAACAGTACGATGAATTTCGCATTTTTTAATTATACCTATTATACTATAGTTTTTAATTTTATTACCTATCTTTTTACTTTTATTGAAATAGAACTGACAAGGAGAACCACGAGTCCGGGGGGAAAAAGTTTAAGAAGTCTGCCAGTAACATACCATATTACTTCTTATCCGTTAAAATTGGTCAAGAGTGAATCGGAGGGACCACGAGCGAATGCGATTTACTCGTAGTCCCCCCAGGGGAACATCACATGGGGGACCACGAGTCCGGAGGGCCAAAAATGTCCACTTAACGCTGGTCTGTGCTTCCCTTATCCATTGTTTCCCGCCCGTGCCCTGACCATTTCGTCAAGGTGGATGGACCTGTGTCCATCATGCTCCGCACAAATGTATCCTTAGTTTCATTTCCTTAACAAGTACCTAATCATATTCATTGATTTCTTGTTGTAATACTTAATTAGATACTTAAATCTTTGTTCTTGTAACTAAGTTCTTGTTAATAATTTTTACAAGAACTTATGTCTGACAAGAAACGATTTTTCCAATATAAGTTCAACGAAATAGCAACACTTTATTTTCGTCAAAGTAGCTCGACATCGCGCCACCCTCGTCGCAAATTTATTACGACATAGCGCCAAACACACTTGATAGATGCAGATAAGGTGTGTGCGCCTTTAACAATTTACTAAATTGGTATATTTCAGTTTTTTTTTAGGATAAGTTTTTTTTATCAATTTTTAAGGACACCCTGAATGCTTTCTGTAACAATAATTAATAAATAAATATTCCTCACACTTTCACACAACGCCATCTAGTCCCAAACTAAGCAGAGCTTGTACTATGGGTACTAGACAACGGATAACCATACTTAAATACTTTTTTTATTGTTGTAAAAACATACATATTATACAAAGAAATACCCAGACCAATGCAAACAATTATGTTCTGTGTACTTAAAAAAAATGCATGTAAATTAAACCAAAATTAATATGTATAGGTATATTTAAACAAACGTGAATGGATCTCTGTGGTGTTACAATTTTGTCGACTACCTTTGATCGTATTCCATTATGGTAAATTACTGAATCGGATTACTTAAAATTCTATGTCAAAAAATTCAACACTTTTTAGCACGTAATGAGTTTGATGAATTTTTCATGATGAACACTTGAATATCTTGGCTGAATAAATACCTAAATGATTTCATGCGCTAGTTCATAGTAGTGGTATAGTACTAAAAAGTTTATGGGTGTAATATGTGACATAGAAAAGTGTAACAACGAATACCACGACCTCGTAAGTTTACTAATACGATTCACGTAACAGCGAATGCACTCCTCCACGAATACAAATATTAGCAACGAAGTCATGTAATCTCGAATAACAGGACCCCTTATTTCATTAAAAGGAATCATTTGAAAAATAATGCACGTCACCACCTAAAAAACAAGCTTATACTCAAAATTAAACAATCCAAACCTAAACAAAGAAAAACTAAACAAAGTAGTATATTTTATGACCTCTAATCATGACCTTGACCTGAACGGTTAAAGATATTTAAACCTTGAACCTTCTGAGATGTTCTTGAACATTTCACTTTTTCATATTTTTATTTGCCTCTAAAAAAAATTCATTGTCTTGTATACTAATTACAAAATTCTTTGTAAGAAAAATACTAACTAACATCTACAAATAATAAGTATGCAAAATAAAGAAACTTCAGTTGCATGTTATTATAATCATGGTCGTATGGTTAATCTGGAGTCAAGAGTTCTCTACCCCTACCCGTCAGGTGGAAATCAAAGACTCGTGCCTCTAGGACTCCAATGGAAAAAAAATAGTATTCTCAAGACAAATTATTATATTAACTGCGACTTAGTTGATGTGGAAATGATATTTTAGGCAGCGTACATTTTTAAATCTTTCTCGATATTATTATGATAAAATATCCGTGTGGTGACGGAGTAAGAATACAATATGTCATCACCCCATCTCATCCCATGGGGGTCATAGAAACCGACTAAGGGACTATCTGTGAATATTACCTTTACATAGAAAGAAGGAAAACTTGAAATTAAACCCTATACCAATCCGTCTTGCCAGCGTGGTATTAGTAGGCCAAGTATCCCTCGGTCACGGAAGAAGGCCTGTCCCAGTGAGAAATTAATGGGTTGTTATGATTCTGTTACATCTAACAATCTTCTTAGTAATAAAGCATACCGTCTAATGTAATGTACTGAAACCTAAAAAAAAATTATATTTTAAAAGTTTTATTTTCTTTTTTGCAGTACGAATTCAAGGCAAGGGGAGTGAAGAAACGCAAGGTGACCGTAGACGTGTCGACGGACGGTGTCCGCATTACTACGCGGAGCGCTAAGAGGAAAGGCAAGGTGGGTGATCATTTATTTTATGTCATTTCGATAACTAACAGTGTGATTTATATTTTTTTTAATATGTTTCTAAAAATTGCAGTTTATATTTAAAATGATTTTAGACACACATTTTATTTTTTTATTTGGTACTAACAGTAGGTATGATTTATTTTCTTTATTATACTTGTTAAAATGGCGACTTTATTTATTTATTTATTTTTAAATATATAACTTTTTGCACATGGTAAACTTGTACAATGGTTTAGGTATTTTCTTCCAGCCAACCTTTGGTTGGTGCAGAGAGAATGGAATGGTATTATATTGAACTACACACATCAAAAAAGTCTAAGCAACATGCATGATATTACAAATTTACCATTTATATTAATTTATTTTACCATTTATTTTAATTATAACGTTGTATTTTATTTTTAAAATAATATTTTTAGGGTTCTATGATGTAAAAATAACAGCTGTTTTCTTTATAAGTTCTTTTAATAACAGAAATTAACAATATTAGAATATACAGGTACATAAGAAACTAAACTTTTTTTTTACAAATTGAAATTTCTTAAGAAAATGAATTTATTGTGAAAGAATAGGACAATTTAATACAAAGTATGGCCTCCTCTGCTATTCAGAACTTGTCGGCAACGATTATTCATTGAATTAATGAGACTGTTTATGTCATCTTGCGGTATTCGCTCCCAATGGAATTGTAGCAAATCCTTCAGCTGTTGGGTTGTTGTCACTCCGTCCAAGTCCTTCAAAACACGTCTCTGGAGCATGTCCCATGCGTGCTCGATGGGGTTGAGGTCTGGCGATTGTGCAGGCCAGGGCAATACCTGGATGTTCTCCGTTGCCAAGTATTCACTGGTTCGCCGAGCTGTATGTGAACGCGCATTGTCATGCATTAACGTAAAATCGGAGCCAAAGGTTTGTGCAAATGGATGGACATAAGGTCTGAGAATATCCTCAACGTAATTTTCAGCGTTCATGTTTCCATTTACAAAAACGAGCTCAGTTCGCCTGTTCTTCATAATACCCGCCCATACCATAACTGTTGAGCCGCTGTATGGATGAACTTCCTGAACGCACCTGAGTCTTTCAGTATTTCCGGGTCGACGGTACACTCGCACCCTTCTTGTATCAGGCCTAAACCCGAATCGCGACTCATCGGAAAACATAATTTTATCCCATTGTTCCTGGGTCCATGTTATGCGTTCTCTACACCATTCATTTCGACGAGCGCGATTCCCGTGACGTATCGGTGGGCACCTGATAGGGCGTCGAGCTCGTAGGCCGTACTCATGCAGTCGATTTCGCACAGTTTGGGGACTTACATCAACACCACTTGAATTTTGTAGCCTCAAACTTATCTCTCGAGCGGTTAACATCGGCTGGCGTCTTGCAGTCAGTTGTATGTACCGGTCTTGCCGAGTGGTTGTACTCCTTTTACGGCCTGGATGCTGTTCAGCGGGTTCCCCTGTATTATTGTAGCGCTGCCAAAGACGACAAATAACACTTCTATGAATACCAAAATGTCGAGATACCTGAGATTGATTACTTCCCGCTTGCAACATCCCTACAGCTCTTTGCATTTCATCTGCCGTCAAATGACGTCGCTCCATGACGTAAAGAATATCTAACAATTCAATTTTGTCGCCAACTGTATTTAAATGGTTGGTAAAATTATAAAATCAAGACTAAAACGTAGCAATTAACATGCACTCAAATTCAAACAAATTCGCAGTCATTTGAATTTTATGAAAAAAAACAAAACATAATCGAAATTTTTTTTACCTATACACGAAGTTTACTTACCTATACACTTTGAGTGAGTAAATACTTAGAAATTAATTAATATAAATGGTAAATTTGTAATATCATGCATGTTGCTTAGACTTTTTTGATGTGTGTATCTATACCAACAAATATATTTTTTATTTATTTTAATGCTTTAAATCTGTGTAAATGTTATTAACTTAGACATCAGTCATTTCTTGAATACAATCATACAAAATAGAAATCAGGTAGTATAACTAATCGTTTTTTCTAAATATCGAAACCCCTCATCAAATACTCTATCAAAACTGAATATCTAAGAAGTTCTCGTACTCAATATGATTCCGCGGTAAGCAGCTGTTAAATTAAAAAACAAATACTAATGAATTTGACATAATTTCCTGTAACCAGTTGGCAGTTTCCTCAAATTATTCTGGCATAAAACGTTTCTCCGAATTACTATATGCAGTTCCTTAAAAAGTCACACGTGTCATCAAGAAATTGACAAAAACGTAATGGTGGACATACACGATCCTTCCTATCGTCCAATCGGCATGACACCGCAGGCTTGATCCAATCTCAATCAAAAGATACGAAATTCGATCCTGCCATCAATTCTAACTGTCATGCCGATCCACTCGCACACACGGTCAATTCTAACTGATCCAATCGGTAGCGTCATGGCGATTGGACGATAGGAAGGATCGTGTATGGCTACCATAACATTTTAAACAAATCAAAAGTAACATTCAGAATATATTTATATTAGTTTACTGATCTTTTTATTGAAGCAATTCTGGTAATTTATATAGTCTCTGTTGAATTTGGTCTCAAGTTAAATTGGAATCTTCGAAGAATTTCAGTTTCAAAGTTACTTCATTTACATAATATCTACGACAAATCAAGAGAGATGCAGTATTAGAAAACAGTTTAAGATTGAAGTTTCAAGCTGAAAAGTCCTTTTTTTTCTTTTTTTCGGATCTTATGATGAAAAGTTCTTACTCTGTTACGTTTGTCTATAACTTCTTTTGCAAAGTTGAGTTTTCATATTCTTTTGTTTTGATGAAGAGTTGATGTGGTGATAAGGTTAATTTTTTTTCTTTGTAATATGTAGCCTAACTCAAATGACCTTTTTTGAGTTCCAAGGTACATAGCAAAAATGCCTCTATAAAATCATCAGTCGTTATCCTCATTCCATAACAGTATCTGCCCCATCAGGATGTTTTACTACAATGTAACAATGTAACCGTATTAACACGTTTCCAGTGCAGTGTACCATACATAGTACACGTGCATTGTTTTACTATCGTGTCTGCTGGCGGCACTGTGAAAGGGTTAAGGTTATTTTGCCGTGTTATACAAAAAAACCAAGTTCACAACATTTAGTAAAAGTTGATTAACAAAAACTGTCAGAGGATCTGAAGGAACATAAAATATGATGCTTACTATCGCAAACACAAATCTTTTCCTTTTGTTGTCAACAGGACAAAAATCGTCGACAAAAATTTTTGCCGTGATCATTTATCACTCTCGGTTATAATAGACTGTTGTCAACCCAATGTCTTAAGGACGCCGTGATCTAAGGTACCGGCTATTTTAATGTCGATTCTTTGTTCATTATTGTGTCTTAAAATGCTTCAGTTTTCTCGTTTAGAGTTAAAACTATATTTTATTTCGAAGGATTTTTAGACAAACCTCTATATTGTCATTATAAGGGCCTGAAATAGTTCAGATTCGTACAGATAACATTTGGTATAGGGTTAAATTTCAAATTTTCCTTCTTTTTATTTCGTAAAGATATTCACGGATAGTCCCTTAGTCGGTTTTTACGACACCCATGGGATGAGATGGGGTGGTGACATATTGTATTCTTACTCCGTCACCACTCGGATATCCTAAGAGAAGTTTCTCCATCAAACTAGAGATCCGCATAGAGTAAAAACTTGTGGACAAGTCCTATCAGAAGAAGACGTCTGTTGGTTAAAATAATGAAATATATCACATTGGCCGCTTTTTTACCCTGCAATTTCTATTGTTCCATTACGCTGCCCCTTTACCCCAATGGCTAGCAATTTACTTAAAGTACTCTTTCCTTATATTGGCATACAAATAAGGTATTGAATTTTATCTCAAGATCGCAGCCTTATTGGAAAAAATGTCCGTTATTAGTTGCAAACAAGTTGACCCTTGTCAGGTTGTTCCAAATTGGGACTAATATGTGACAGACGCTCATTATTAAAGAAGTCGTTTTCTAGTACTAATAATAACATGACTAATTAAAAAATCCTTTACATGGGTCAAACTGAAGTTAAATGTACCTATAAAATAAGAAAGCTATAGCGGATGATTAAATTTCATTTTTATGTGTACAAAAATCACGAGTGTTCGATGTTCAAAAATATGCAATACACGAAAAAATCGTTGAAATATTCAAAAAGCTTGTCAAACCCTGTATTAAATACCGGCTTAAAAATACAACACTACTCAATAAAATCAACCGAATTCTATCTCTATAGAAAGTAATTTTAAATTTAATAAAACAGAACGAAAGTAAAATAACAATAGAGATAAAGCTTTTCCATTATATTTTATGAAAGTAGGTACTTAAATACGATTATATCTTTGTTTTGCGCTACTTCAAAAACAGTATCATAACTGACTCATTGATCATTAACATTACAAAGGTGCCTACAAAGTGGAAACTTTAAATTATTTTATTTAAGAATTCAGATAGCGATCCCTTTCAAATAGAAAAAAAAGGCTTCATCGTAGCCCTTTAATGAATAACTTTGCTTTTAACGACAAAAAATACTTCCAATATTTTATAAAGCAAAATTGTAATTTATTGGACATTTTAATCATGAACATTTTTATAACTGCTATTGTTTTATGTAAGTAGATGTTGAAAATGTATCACTTCTTTCACTTTATTTTATTTGACTTAAATTAAGATAATAATAAACTTTGATAGTTATATATAAGAGCCAAAACTGGGTGTTCTGCTACGAATCGTTTCGTGTGGAGACGACAACGGTGTTCAGTGCTACGAACCATAACAAGCTTGGCTAAAACTTTTACAGCTCATTCTGCTATTCCAAAACATTCCACCGTTACTTATTTAGCTAAGAATTCTCATCAGTGCTTGAGAACCCTTTAATATTTCTAACATTTCGTGTTTTAGTCAAATCATTTACATTTAAATGCACACATTAAAAATTACCCGTTAAAAATCCTTGCTAGGAATAATATACAGAGTAACATTAAAATTGAAATACAAATATCACAACTCATAACATAAATATGAAAGCCAGGTACACAAAGAAGTTTATTGTTTTCAAACTATACGCCTCGGCTAATGTGAAACTAGAAATATTTTATGCAAATTATTTCATGTGGAAAATTTCATAAAGGTATTTTATTTGTTTCAGAAGAGTTCGAGCTCAAAACTATTTGGTCGTGGCAGCAAGTCTAGTGGAACGAGTGACACGGAGATAATGCATCACCCTATATATCGTATATTCTACGTGTCTCACGATAGCTCTGATTTGAAGATTTTTTCGTACATCGCTAGAGATGGGGCTACTAACGTGTTTAAGTGCAACGTCTTCAAGAGTAACAGAAAGGTTTGTACCTTCAATATAATTTTTATTATTTATGAATATTTAGTGTCAATTTCTCATATTTATTTATGAAGTTCCAATAGTTTTTATTTTAGAAAAAGCACTTACTTTTTATGAAATAAAAACATTTGCTGCACTCAAGCTGTCTACACTGCAATGCGCTGCTCTTGACTACAGTGCAGTGAAGGTATTAGCTGTAAATTACAGGACGCTTAGTTAATTTTAAATTTTATTAATTAACAAAGTAAATTAAACTAAGTAGCTGTTCATTTCTCCACAATAGAGTGTCAAAAAGAATTGTAATGTTGCAAGACTTGCGGATTTCGTAGAACGCAATTATAAACGTGCAATGTCGGAATATTGCTGCCAGGAAAAACTGGAACAAGTCGCGTAATCATTCTTATGTCAATTTTTTTTGTTCTTGTTTTGGTTTTTCCAATTATTTGAGCTGTTTTTGTCACTCTGTTTTACTCCGAAAAAATACATTAGCCTTACAAAAAAGAATTCAATTTAAAAATTGTAAGACGTACCTTAGCTTATGTGTATTTTTTTTTAAAGAGCGGCTTTCGTCGCCCAGTTAGGACACCGCGTTACAACACCAGATTAAGCGCTATGTATTGGTTATTTACATAAGCATGTAGGTACCAATTTATGTAACAGTGAAGAACAAAATTATAAATAAATCACTTCATTGGAGTTGTTGGTGAACATTTTAATTCATCGGCAACCACCTTTTCATTTTTTACAAATAAAATATTTGTAGAAAATGAAAAGGTATTTTTTTCTTGAAATTCCAATATGAAAATAGTGAAGAACAAAAATAAAAAACATCGTTTAGAGTTCACAGTATTGTATAACGGTTCGTAAGCTGCTCAATTCAATGTTTTCTCGTTCGGATTCAACATTTAAATATTGTTACAATAGCTTTAAAAAAGAAAAGATACTGTAAGGGACCAAATATTCAGTCAATATACAAAACATTCTGAGGTACTCTGCATATTTATTTAACAATGTGGTGTATTTCTCTTGAGAAATAGAAATTTTTCCTGGTACATTTTCTTATCCTCATTGTGTATTTCCATCTCGTTGGTAGTATATTGCTGCCTTTTTGTACTCAGCTATTTTGATAGGTCCCAGCTTACACAGACTACGACCTGATTAAAATATCAAAGGCGCTGAAACGATCTACTTTATACAGCACAATTTATAACATCAAAGAAATGTTATCTTTTGTAATAGCTTCCTTAGTTTTTACCCCAAGAGAAAATTGATGTATAACGATATATACAAGACATCTACAAGTATAATTTCAATAAGCAAGGAAGTGTTATTTTAGAATATTACTTGCTTCATAAAAGTATACCCATTTTACTTTTTAAAAAGGGGCAAATTTCTGTCAGTCCTTAATTTTTGTATTAATTAGTTTCATTCAACCTTTTCATTCTACTCGTAATCTTGAGTTACTTTTACTTAAGGCTTGAATTTTGAAACAGTATATTATTTCAACCTTCTTTGTAACTTAATATTGTTTTTCACGGTGATTCGAAATTCGAATAGATTAAATACTAGAACCTGATAATACTAAGATAACCTTTGTTCATAATCCGATTTAGTTTATGACTCTTTTAAATATTTTAACTGATACTAAAAATCTAAATAGTCAAAAGACTAAAGATACAGGACACAAAATACATTTACTCAGAAAATAATGTTGTTAATTGAATCTTCTTTGTATTTCCTGCACTAAAGGTGAACAATAATAGGTATTGAATAGACAACCTTTTTTTCTCGTAGTAGCCATTAATGTACTCGTACTACTGCAGGAGAAGGCTTCCTACAATTATGTAAGAGTAAATTGGCTTATCATTACTGCGCTGTCCAAGCGGCTTGATATAGGCAAGACTCGAGTTTTTCTATACTAGCAGTAATAATATTATACTCGTGCAATCCTATTGACTTTTTGTATTTTTATTTCATCACCCCTCGGAAAAGAGAGGAGGATGAGGAGGCACAAGACCGCGCAGAGTGGAAACTTTTAGAGGAGGCCTATGTCCAGAAGTGGACGTCCATAGGCTGATATGGACCCCTCGGACAATTTTGTCAATAAGCCACAATAAATTTGACAATCTTATCTAAAGTATATTTAAAATACGCACTGGTACTTGCGAGTACTAATGCAATACTGGGAATTATTTTTGTTCAAAAATTGATTTAAATCCCAAATTATTTTTTTTCCGTGTCCAGGAAAGGGGAACAGTGCTACACCGAATTTAACGCGAGTGAAGCCGCGGGCAAAACCTAGTAAACTACAAATATAATCATTGAATATAAGTTATTTATTAACACATAATATTTTTAGCTAAATCCATTTTGTATTTTTTGTTCAAACACAGATGGGACCTCAGACATTGATTTATGATATACTTTTTTTACGATTGATAATAAATATAATACGCAAAAACCTCACAGAAGCTCTGCTTGAATACGTAAATCTAACGATATATTTATTCCTTGACAGTTAGTCCTAGACTCAACCCTTAGTACCAGTAAATACTAGAGAGAGATAACAGTTACCTTATAGCTTGTGTAACAGATTAATAACTATAATATTACCCTCACTTTCACACAACACCATCCAATTCTAAACTAAGCAGTTTGTACTTTGTATTAAGCAAAGATGTACATAATACTTATCCTTTTTTTGTGAATACATACATAGAAAACATCCAGAATAATAAAGACACTTTCGTTTATGAGCACAAAGATTTCCAATAATCTTCAAAGTAGCCAAAAACAAAGAGTTGTGAAAAACTAATATTGAGCACAAAGAATTGCATTGAGCGGAAATCGAACCCGAGACTGTTTAGTAGCCAAAAATTACTACCACTATGCCATAGAAGTCGTCGAAGCCTAATCTTTGATACTAAGCCCTTTTCTAATTACACAATACTAAAAAGCTATTTAAGACTGACTTAACGACGACGGTAGTGCGTTAGAACAATGAGTGGTCTCTCGAGTGCGTGCTGTTTATTAAGATCGCAAAGGATCGTAAACAGGGCCGACTATAAACCGCAGCTGCGTATCACTCGTCCGAACAGTACGAGGAAATTACCTCTTAACATATTAAGCGTCTTTTTACACTTATACCGCTGTATTTACATAGGTTACTTAGCTTTAAAACTTGTTATTTATACTAGTGTGATATCGTGATAATAAAGCCAATTGATATTCACTACCAACTGGACATTATGTCTCTTCCAAATATTTTCTCTTAACGTAGTCTTGTACCTTCCTTATCCATCAGCTTCCCACCGCCCTAACCAGGGCGTTTATCCACCGCGTGAGAAGTCTCCTCACCTTATGTCTTCCAGTTCGCGTGCAGCTGGCAGTTCTTACGGTTTAAATGATATTTTTTTTTACACAAATCGTGGCTATTGTTAACGACACAAAATACAAGTACCTACACTCTTTTCTCATTGGAAGTGTAACTCATTGAAAGAAGCGTATAATCTCTGAATAAAATACTATAAGATCAAATAATAATTAAGCCTTCTTGTTTATTTCGTGAATCGACCCTCAATCTCGTTTATGTACACAACGGAAAAACGGAAGTCAAAGCCGAAATAACCACGCCCTCAATGGAATGTAGTTTACTTGCTACAAGGCCATTAAGTTTTCCTGAAAAGGTTTAAAAGCCTCCCATCTAATAAACGATACACTATAAGATATTTACATTTTTATACTGAATGTTGCTTAGATATTTTTTTAGAAAATATTTGGAGCTATTAGCATTCAAAAGAAAAATATGTTTCTAGACTAATATGACATTAATAAAAAAGGGTTTTGTTTTTAAAATGGTATTGCTGTGTTATTAAATTAAGTAAAGAAAGTAAAAAAATATAATGAATAAAAAATAAAAGAGTAGCAAAGTAGTTCTTATGAAAAATCCTATTACATAGAGACAAGACAAAATTACTTAGTTAAGTATACATAATGATGGTCGTTCAAATGTGGTCAGAACTCGGAACACATTCACACTATGTTACTAACGTTCCTATCCCAGTAAAGTACCACACTTACCACGTACGTCTATTTAAAAAAAAATGTTTATAAATCTTTACATAATCAAGATTAAGAGAGTATTTTGATACTCGTAGTGAGTATCAAAATTTTTGTAAAATCATTTTATTTAATCTTTATTAAAATTTTAATTACATTTCTGACATACAAAATTTATTATAAGTCACGTAAATAATATAATGTATGTTTTTAATGCATGCACATACTGCTGAATTGCAATTGAAATTTAAGCTAGCTCTTCACTATTCTTACGTTCAGTTTAGTATTATTACTATTATTGCGCAACAAATACATTAATGAAATAGTATCTTCCGTGAAACAGTTGTATAAGACTTTAGTTGCAAATCCACAAGTCCCATGTCAATTTCTAGGTGGGAGCCATAATACAAAATATTCCTACAATACAAAGACCCTGTAAATATTGACTGGGTATTTTTGCTCTCAGTTTGATAGAACATTCCAGCTCTGAACAAACGAAAAGCTTTGAAAAAAAGGCTTTTCACAGCCTGATTCAGGCTTAACAATGTGAACCCAAAGGCACCTGAACGTGATACTCGGGTGAAAAAACTAAAAAGTCTTAGTTCTTAAACATGAAGCTAAAATGCTTTCTAACTCCCCTCCTGACAATGCAGGAAACCTAAATATAATAGGCTACACTTACGTAGAAAATAGAATATGAAAACAGTTCTTTGCTTGTATGATGGTTGTTTTGTTAAAAGCTTATCTGGGCCTTCTCGCGTGACGGATGTATACTTGGCCTACTAATACCTACCGACACGCTGGCCAGTTTAATTTTAAGTATTCCTTCTTTTTATTTTGTAAAAATAATATTCACGGATAGTCTCTTAGTGGCTTTTTACGACTCATCAAAACAAAAAATACCTTTGACATTCCAAATTATTATTTACATGTAAAATATTTATGTTTCTATTTGTAAAGTATTGAAATAATTACTGGTTCAGTTGTAAATTCAGATGCTTTGTCATCTAAATACGCTTGCGGAATTTGTAAACCCGAGGCCGAAAATTAAATAAATACAATAGAAGAAGCATTCCCCGAAACAAGGACATTAGATGTACAAAACAATCCTATTATAACGTATTTCTGAGGTAAATATAATAAACGTGAATAAGAATTGTACGAAAGGTCCTCCTACACAAATAGACTATTTTTAACAAATTATTATCAAAGAATTTTCTTTTACCGCCCATGATAAATATTTCACAATACCTTTGTAATCTTAGGCCTATCTGTATGGTGTCAGGTTGAAAATAAGCAGGTTCATAATTCAGTCAGCTTAGTTGCCACCACGTTGCCTTACATTCCTTGAGTTTCATAAGAGTCGACTAAGCCAGAAGCTGTAGGAAAGGATAAACTCGAAAACATAACTGTAACAATATATCTGGCAGGGTGGGAATAACCCGACAGTGGAAGTAAATGGTTTTCTGTCAATTTCTCCTTCTATGCATATACGGTTAAGTCTATTGTTAATACAGAACATGATAATTTTCTGAAATTTCTGGAATAAAACTTAGCAATTCTTTTTTATATTCGTTAACAAGATTAAACTGATACTTAACAATAAACAAAGAAGATTTTGACTTTATACAGTGAATATTATCCACAAAGGATAAACCTACACTACCTTGAATTTTATTTTCGCCGCTTTACTTATTACTACCTGATTTTCGGATAGGCAATTCGCCTTTATTTAAAAATACCATTGTCCTTTTTTTTCTATTTATAGATACCCCAACATTTTGTTCAGTTTAATCTTCTTTTAGTCATGCATAAATCCACTGTTTCCATGTTAATAAGTGTTGTATAATATTAAACTTCTAGTACGTCTCTTGGATGTTATAATATTGTCGTTATGATCCTAAATATCAATGCAGTGACATAGTTGAAAATTTTGGCCTGTATTTGTGATTTGCTAAAAATTAATAATTTTCATGACATAACCTGAAACTAGTTGCTAATCAATTTCTTTAATACATTCCATACTCATGTATAAACTATTTAGATTTTTATAGAAAGTTCTAAGATATTCCTAGAATTCAAATGAATAAATCAAAATTGAAACTTTATCCTAATATCCGAAATGAAGAAAGACAATGGAAAAAATTGGTACTTGAAGCGGAACTCGAACCCGCGTCTCTGGACTATACGCGTGGTCATGGCGCCGGACGCGTTTTTTCTAGTTATACCTAAGCTTTATAGGTAAAAATTTATATGTAATTTATCATAATATTTGGATAGCTTGCTCATTATCGGTTTTTCCATAAACAGTTCTCGAAATGCCAGATGGTACATTAGTAAGTTTTTATTAACCCATCATGTCATGTTGTCTGTCTGATTTTATAGACATTTTAATGCCTCTCGTAGTATTTTAGTAGTTGCTGAAAATGACTAGCTTTCTGACCTAATATGAAAAGCAATACAAAAAGTAATTTAAATATTTACACAATAAAATAACTTAATTACACACATAATTTGAATATTCTGCATATTTTTATGGATCATTGTAGCTAAGAATATTGCCTAAACAGGGTTTAATAGAAGCAGATATTAAATAGTGGAGAAATAATTTAATAATATTATGTTTACTAAAGATTTCAATTTATCAAATTTTACATACTTAATAACAACATTCATCAAAATGAAGATAAAATGCGTGGGTGTTTAATTTAACGCATCGCTCCTCTGACGTTTCTTTTGATTCATAGCCCATGACGCTGATCGTAAAACTGTAAAAACCAAATTAAATTATTAGGTACTGAATCTATTTGACTTCAAAAATTTGTTTATATGTCTTTGGTGTAATCATTCGTGAAAAAATAACACCTTAATCTCTTTCGAATAGTACATCCAAATTAAGATGATACGTTCAAAACATTTTATAGTAAGCTCTATTTTGTCTCCTGTGCTAGTTTTTATAGCGGATTAACAATAGGTACAGATTGTCACTCTCTTTTCTTTTGTATTCTTATCTCGAGACCGTCGTAAAACACGAACAAAAGACGTTTACTTAACAGTAATTATCTGGCATAGTAGGAAAATTAGAAACAAAACACGATAGCAATCCGATTGACCAGTGTGGTGTATGAAAGCAAGATTTCTTTCCACCCATGGTAATACCTTGTACCTGTAGTTATGACGTTTATAGGCTCCTGCGATGATGATATTTAGTAAATAAAGTTAAGGATTAGACCTTTACAACATAAGAAACGTTACAAAGCGTTGCTTATTACTTCTTAATAGTGTGTGATTGATTTTGTTGTCAACTCTCATTTCACATTTTTACGATAATGAATGATCATAATAATATTATGATTCGGTAATATAAAAAGCACGAGTAAATTTGCAATTACATGCTATAATTTTATTTTTAAACTCCACTCCTGTTCAACTTGTAGATCGTGAATTTCGTGGGTAAAAAGTAATTTATACTTTTGTACTCACGTAAAATAATGTAGCTATCGAGAATGACTATAACGTAAAAAAAATTACATCAATAAGTCTAACACATGCAATATGACAAACAATACACACTGTCACGATGTTTATTAGCATCAGTATTTATATTTATGCATAATATAATATTATATACATTGATTTACACCTAAATGTATGCCTGGAGCCTGTCGCCAGTACAACGCTCTCAGTAGTAGATACTGCTGAGCGCCCATCTACTACGGAGCCGTACAAAGCTGATTTCCTTCGTCTATATAACTTTTTTTATATCAATGACTTAGTAAATATTATTATAGCATACCTAGTTTTAATTTAATATTATAATATGAAAGCAATTAAGTACATACCTTTCTCTTCGATAACGAGTAACGTTTTAAAAATTGTCTTTCTTTTATCAATCAATTTAAATAAAAGTATTATTTCTATAACAGTAAGTTTTCTATTATTTGACTTTTAACTTAAAACGGTTTCTTTTTATAGACATAATAAATCTTCTAGTACGCCAGCTCCACGACTTTTATAATCAATTACAGTCTCCGATCACTCGTTTGAAAATACCATAAATATTCAAGAAGTAACTGAGTTGTTTGCGCTTAGTCGTTTGCGGCCCCTTTTTAATTACGGCAATTGATTGCAGAGTATATTTTAATATGGTCGGTGTTACGATTATGGCTTAGTTACGTTTGCTAACAAAGTACACATAAACTTGCACGTGCATCAGTATTGCTCTTAATGTTATGTAAACTCAGACGGCAATAGGAACCACATGTCCTTACCTGGACGCTGGATTGCTAAACATTAACACGTTTTAATTGTTGATAATACGGTGATTAACTTTATGGAAGTATTGTATTACAGCTAACTCTGAAAAGCGTGAGCTTCTGAAGTAGTGTTAGTCAGAGTATGAACTCAAAGTAATTGTTTTTATGACATTCTTACGATGAGATTAAGTAGTGACAGTTTGTATTATTACTACTGCTTTAGGGAGGTGGGAGAAAAGTAAAAGGGAAGAAATGGTTTTTTTTTTAATTCTTCATTTACTCTTTACGTTTAACATTATATTAACCGACCGTAGAATAACATTCGGCAACTATAAAGAACCGAGAAGTAATAAAATAATATGGCAATACTAATAATAACAATTTAACTACTATTTTTAAATTCTTCTACAAAGTAACGTACTCTAAGCAGGTATAATAACAATTGCACAGATTTAAAATTAATAATTGAACAACAGCAACGTATTAAGATATTGTTTATACAGATTTTTATGATCACTCCGTACAAAGAAGTGTACCGCTTAGAAACACGCGAATATGTTTATTTGTGGTACTTGGAGCGACGCGCGACGCACGCGCAGACCATGCCTTCTTCACTTCAGTTGTTTCGTACGTAACCTCACGGACGCGCGCATTATGTACAACAAAAATGTGATAGTGTCGTGATTAAAAAATAATCTATGATATTGATTTACGTGTTCTAAAACAATGTCAAACAACAGAGACCACAGTAAAACACGGAAAAATGATCATCTATTGAAAAATTTACCGGCTGAAGTGTTACTAAAAGCGAGAAGCACTCTTTTTTCTCTGAGCGGTGCTTTGAAGCCAAAACATGATCAGCAACAAAGGCCAAAGCTTCCTAAGCAGGAATCGAAAGACAAAAAGAGTCAAGATAGACTTAAAAGCAGTCGGTCGGAGCCTGAATTCAATGAAGTTCGTAAAAACAAACACAGAAGTAGAATTGAAGAAAGTCGTTCTCGAGAATTTGTTAGTGGCGGAAGACCAAGACCGCTATCCGTGGGAGCTATCAAACGATATGATAAAGATACAGATGACTTCCAGAACGAACATTATCTATTAGAATCATCTCCTTTACAACGACAGTTTGAATCTTCTGAGGATATGTGTGTGCAATCGCGACTTGTGATACCTGTGATAGAAAGACTGAATCCTGATATGCATACGCAAGATGTTAATGAGAGACCGAGAAAAAAGTTGTCGTTTCGTGAACCAGAAATTATAAACAGCGGTACAGCTACCTTGGGTCGTTCAAATAAATTGATGGGTGTCAATAGTCTTACGAGAAGGCCGAACAGGTTGTCACTAAGATCTGAACCACCGCAAGCTTCTAGCATTGAAGGAATGGATTCTGATTTAGAGGTTCGTTTTTGTTCTTATCTAAACCAAGTGCGTGATGAAATATTACATGGAATTCGTAGAATAAGTATGTACCTATAATTTTTCTTATTTTATCATTCCTTAATTAGTAGGAAATTGTTGGAAATAAATTCGAAGAACTAATGCATTGTTGCTTTTAAACTTATATTGAAACGTTTGAAGATGATAATATGCAGAAAAATAACTTTATTGAATAAAAAACTATCATGGTTTTTCTTGGAATTTGCTAAAATTCTTTGATGTTTTAGAACTAATTCCTAAGTAGGTATTTTGATTAATAACTAAGATGCCACAACTGATTATTGTTGAATCATGTGTAATAATGTAACAATACAGACGCGGTCGATGGACGGCAAAAGTTTATTAGAACAATTTTATGTTTATTTTGTTTACCGTGGCCGTAGTCAAGGACCGAGCGACGCTCGCGGAAGCGGCCGCGATTTTTTATAAATCGAAGTGTCTAGTGACATATATTTTATCTTCGTATTATTTTGCCGCGTCGTGGACTTACGTCAAGGGCGATACTTCCGTCGTCGAGTCCATTTATTATTTAGAAAACTTTAGTAGGTAAACTGGTTATGTTTGTAGGTACTAGAGATATTTCGGAACTGCCGTCGCAAACGTGTGAATTACGCACTGGAATAGTTACTAAAACATAGTCTTGGTATCATTAATTCTCTCGGTGCGTTTAGTTTACGTTCTAAATCAACATACAAGTGCTAATGGAGTGAAATGAAGCACAGAATACGTTTGTGTTCACTGATTGTAATATAATATGCATGTACGAATATACCTAAATAATCGTTTTAAACATCAAATCTGCTGTAGTTTTTTTCAATTAAAAGTTCGCACGAATTCCAATTTTCTTGGTAATTGAACATTATCATAGCGTTCAAAATGTTAATGGAATTCAGTTTTACATTGAATTTTCGTTAATATCTATCATAACAAAACGAAAGCTTATTTAATTGAAAGTCTACAAGAACCACAAAAACGTGGTGAATAGGTACAACAGAGACATTACAAAAACTTATTTAATACCTTCTAGGCCATCGCTTCATATTTCGGAATAATGCATATAGCTTTACGAAACCAGTAGGCAGGTGTTCATTTAATCAAAGCTCTCCAATTGCGGTCGCTCCCTACTTCAGCCTCGTATAGCCTTACTGAAATGAATAATTATCTGACAAGGTTTGTGGATATTTCGAGGTTATTTAGCATCAATTAATATTACATAAAAGATGAGGTTATTTAATAAAACATGGATAATTAAATAAACCTGAAATTAAATGAAACTTCAAATAATAAAAATGTTTTTAAAACTGAGTTATTTTAATCGCATTATATACCATGTTTATGAAGAAGTATAATTAAAGTTATTGAAGTAGTTTTTTCTGACATATTATAATTTATGATAAGGCAATATGTCTGTGATAAACGTGATTTAAACCAAAAAGGCAATCGAGAAATGGCAATGAATAGTATAGCCATGTCTTCACTGCATCGTCATCATTTTGCCGGTCTGTGCACACGTGTGCATTGAAACCACCTGATCCCTTAACACATTATGCAAGTGCTCTCGTGATTACCTAAGTAGGACGGGGGAATTCATGTATAATGACGGTATTTGAAACGTATCAACTAAATAAAATAAAATAAATACATATTCCTCACACATTCACCCAACACCATCTAGTCCCAAACTAAGCAAAGCTTGTACTATGGGTACTAGACAACGAATAAACATAATTAAATACTTTTTTTGGTTGTAAATACATACATAAATATTTTTATACATAGGAAACACCCAGACCAATGCAAACAATCATGTTCATGCACACAAAGAACCCGCCACTTACTTGTACACTGTATAGCCAGATATACAACCGCAAATACAAATTATAGAAATGAATTAAAAACTCTTCCTGACTCATTTATTAATAGTGAAATAGTTAATTTTAAACATGTTGACAGAAATTATATAATAAGACCACACTACCTGTTACAAAATACCTATTCATTCTACCCACGCTTTGAGCGGTAACTGACAAAACCGTATCATAAAATATAATACATTTTTGTCAGTGTTAATTTAATAGGAGTATTTTGTGCGTAAATTGTATAGCTTTGTGTGACTAAAGAATGTTTAGTGTCGTCAAAGAAAAAATAAGTCTAGTAATTCAATTGATGCGTAGTGATAGAGTAAGAATACAAGATGTAATCCTTCAAACTGTTTTAACTACGATCCTGCTTCTTTCAAGCGAGTCGTTAAAAAGCATCTTCTCAAGCTGCCATAGTGGAGACATTCATGACTCTACAAATATTGTAGCTGGCATGGTGCTCGCCATTCTTGGACTCTATTGGATGCTTAACATCAGGCACCATAGTGTCATTCTGGTAGGCCAATAAAAAAAAAACTAAGCTTGCTTATCTCATAGGTGTCGTAAAATCCGACTAATAAAATGAATACTTAATTTGATATTGAATTGTTTATCAACTTTTTTCCTGCTTGCCGTGTGCTAGGTTTACCGTTCATACCAGAAGAAGGTCGTTTCTACAGTGGAACAATAATCAATTATTATGATGATTTTATGAAAAATATTTATGTTATACAAGTCTAAATAAAAAGAGCCCTTTGACGTCAACATTAAGGAAGCATGAATTATTGCTTGTGACAGTACTGTCTTACGTATATGCACTCGGTAACATTGCCAAAATCGATATGAAGCGATGACCTGTACAGCAACCAAGAATTGCTCAGAATCCAATCTAACGTCATACAAGATATTTTAAAGAAATTACAATATTCAAACGATATTCAAATGGGTAAAAGTCGTTAGTGTAGTTCTTAAATCCTTTTTCCAAAAAGTACGTGAAAACATAAAACCCCTGGGCTACAAGAGAAGTAACCATAGGAGCGCACTTTAGTAGTCGGAAAAGCGCACAGCACGTTTGTCTGATGTGGCACGTACAAAAGCTTTTACGCCATACCGCATTTCTTTGACCTCACAACGGTTTGCAGTGACGTTGACAGCCAAAATAGATGCCAGACGTTTACATGGCAATGAGGTAGCCAAAAATTATGATCGGCAGAAAGGTCATTGTCTTGGCCTGACCAATTTTTGCCCCAATTTTTTTTTCTAAATTTAAACATAGAAGTCGTGATTTGACACAGCTGTTAAAACAATCTGTTAAATCGTTTCAAAAGATTGTTTGATGAGTGCTTACATCTGTCTTAAATATTAATATTAATGACTGGTTTATATTGTATAGGAAATAGGTATTTTTTAGAAAAACAAAAGTCTAAGATAAAGGTCTAAATTAATTCTGCATATTTTATAAGTTTATGTTTATTACGGTTTCATCTAGCAGTACCTATACTTCGATGATAAAATGATGACGAACTAATGATATAGTACTTCAAAGATTAACCTTTAATTTACGACTTACTAGTTGTAACCTGTGGTTTCGTCTTAAATCTATACTAAAGGCTAGGTTGTATGTATAGAGGGTTACCATTTTCAAGGATTCACGAAATTTCATTCTACTGAGCAAGATATAAACTACGTTTGCGGTGTTTCCTTTCGGAGATAAAATAAATCAAATTATTTACGGAACTCACCCTAGGTCATGCCGCATAGAACAGTCCTTGTGAGAAACAATCTTCAGTTAAATCAATACTGTTCATTTTCGATGACCGTCCTCGAGAATTATTTATTGTCATGGCGATATGCTTAAAAATGTATTAGTAGTCAAAATAAATACATTGTATTATTTTAGTTTAACCAGAATTAAGCCTTACTGTATTAAACACCTAAACTCAGGCCTTTTTGCAAGAGGGTATGCAGAAACTACTAAGCGCCTATGACTACGATTCTTGGAGACCGGTTATTTTTGACACTAATTTAATTTATCTGGTCACAAGTATTTTATTTAATAATCTACTACAGAGTTGGGCCAACCTTCTTCTGTAATGAACAGTAACTGTATTAACTATTCCATAACTCATAAACAGGTGTGCAAAACATTTGCAGGTTCAGAAGGCGTACGAATATATGCAAAAAGTTTGTTATTACAGAGGAAATAAGTACTAACTCTTGCTTTAGTAATCAATCAACAATTCAGGAACAAATATTGGGTATTTCAATCATCGATCAGTGTCAAACTTTGTCATTATTCACACTAACGCCCTAACATCAATATTTATTTATTATCGGATATTAGAAACATGAATTATGAGTTTCTATCGGTGTAGGTAACAGAGCTTTACGATTCTAGGTGCTAACACTAAATATAGAAAACTTCCCTCGAGCTAAACTTATTTTATCTACCCAATTGTGAATATTTTTATTTAGTCTTCACAAAGATAAACATTATTATGATGAGGCTGTAACAAAAGAGTTTACAGTAACTAATTAGTGTTTATAAAACGATATGTATGTTATAATAGTTAAAATACGTCTACTGCCATGTTTGACTGAATTCTTTACAACCATCTTTAGTGACAAATGGTGATGTTGTATATTTTTCCTTCAAATGCACGAGTAGCGCAATATTATTCGATATCTGGCTTCGCTCCAAGGATTGCCACTGAACTCTGTCTAGTGTCCACTCTATTACACTTATTACATGGATTCCAGTTCATTAGCTCATCTAGTTGAGATAACGCAAATTTTCCTACGAATTATGTAATAGTTTGAAGATTTATATGATGTAATTAAAATTAAATTTGCAAAAGTCAAGAGTCTGCATGTCAATTCTCGTTCCTTAAAAACGTTAAAAATAAAGTTAATTTAACTTTTAGTTGTCAAATTGTGTCACAATAGGTATTCTTGTATTTATAATTTAAAATCTTGTAATCGTACTGTAACTAAGCATAAAACGGCATTCTGTCATTTTTAAAGTGACAGTTGTAATTTTCGCGCTAAAATGAGTACTCTTGTCATTAAGAAACGTCAAAACCTTTAGGTTTATTTTAGGAGCGGCAGTGCGCGTGCGCGAGGGAAGCGAAATGAGCGGGAAAAACAAGTTAGGGATATCGCATTATTACATTCAAAGACCCTGATTTTCATATTTTGTTTTCTTAGAATAGAAGTTTACGGAACTTATAATATTTTAATTTACCGAAGATAATTTCCTGTAGTTGATTTATATATTAATGTTTTATTTCTGTATATGGAGTGTTAGAAAATCTATTAAAATTTCCAATCTTTTAAATTGTAAACCGTAAACTGGCAACTCTGTTATTTAACTCTTTTTTGCCATTTAACTTAATTTTAACTTTTTCTTTACCGGACAAGAATACCACTTCGGATTAATTAAAAATTAAATTAAAATAAATTAAAAATTAAGTTAAATTAAATAGTATGTTTCGAGAATTGACCTGCTTGCCAGCACTTAATTTATGAGCGTTAAAGGTATGACAAAAGTCAAGTACATTTTGGCAATATTTCATAAGTGGAAATTATTTAAGCTCGATTTGCAAAAATGTCAAACAAAAATAGTTGTAGCTTAGTATCTAATTTTCAAACACAACGTATACATTTACGCCATATTTATTATAATCTGTTTCCTATAAGTATACTCTTTGAAGCGTGACATGTGTGTTTACTCGAGGTAATCGTTTCACACGGACTTGTCTGGCAGAGGCGAGGAAGATACTAGCTTCCATTCAATCAATCTACGTCGACATAACTACTAAATACGAGGGTATTATGGACTGCTTCCAACTCGATTACTTACTAGATCTGCATTTCAAATATTAAGTATTTTGTTCAAATCAGATAGATTGTTACTAAAACTTCATTATTGTTAAAACAAAGTCAGATTTAAAAGACTAGTATAAATCTGTAAAATAACTGTTTCAGTTTAAAGTTATTGCGTAAATTATAGTAAAGAAAGCACACAACATCTAAAATCGTCCGCATCGTTCGCAACTGGAATATGCTATACCTATCTGGAATCCTTTCTACAATAAATATACAGATATGGTGGAGGGTGTTCAGCGCAGGTTTCTTCGCTCGATGCACTATAGATGTCACAAAGTCTACTTAGAATATGATGAGTTACTCCACAAGTACAATCTTTTAACGCTCCAGTCTAGGCGTAAGCAGCTGGAGGCAATTATTTTATACAAGCTTGTCAACGGTAGCTTTGATTGTGTAGACTTGAATAATGTACTTTGTTATGCTGTACCCAGGACTGTTCACAGACGGCAAGTGCGTACTGGTAAATTGTTTGCTACAAACACCTGTCGAACCAACACTGGTCTTCGATCACCTATTCGACGCATGACAACTGCATACAATGAGACATTTGAGCACATTGATATTTTTAACAGTTCCGAAGCAAAGTTTAGGGTTCTTCTGTTTGACACCCTGAGACCTGTCAACTGAAGTTCAGTTACAAAATATATTATGTATATATTTTTTTTTTAAATTCAATATTAGTAGGTATATGCGAGTATAAGAAAAATTAGGATGCATTCTTTACTTGAAATAAAACAGTAACATATTATTCTAAGAGTCAACATACAGCATATATATTATATATTTATGGTAATCTGTGAACAGCGCTGTGGGCTGCATTATTGTTTATAAGATTTTTTTATTATTTTTAATGTGTATATCTATAATGTAGCTGTTTGTTGTTCCAATTTTAAATAAAATAAAATAAAATAAAACATATCAATAAGATTAAATATATTAAAATAACAAATATCGTAAATCACTTTCCGGAAAGTTTGTTTGATATATTTAGTAGACATCTTAGAAAAGCATATAAACTTTACTAAGCATCAGAAAAAACTACAAGAGATCAACTATTGGACGAGGATGATAAAAAGAGTATAAAATGTTTACATAAATTGATTGAGTTTCGTGTTGTACGGCATTATTTATAGTGTCGAGCGGCTGACCTACGGCAAGATTTTTAGGGCTTAAAGAGCCCTTAGTGTCTTTATAAAATATCTTCAGAATAAAAGATACACTAATACTGTACATTTTAATAGGACGGACAATGATTTGCATTGTGCAGTCGACCAGCAAGGAGAACAGTCATGTCATATTGTTTTATTATTGGTATGATGGCTTTCGCTAAGGGCTTTCACTGTCCGCTCATTAGGCCGCATAGACTGCAAATCGATACGTAATATTTTTTGCTAGAATCATCACACTTTGCGTTTATATTACTTTTAAGATTAACTGGTCATTATTTTATAATGTTACTAAAATCCCACGAAAACCGCCACCACTCAAAATTAACAATATACTCACATGATATGAATATCTCTTAAAACAAAGTAACTTTTTCTATTAAACACAAAATTAACTGGAAGCTAAAGCAAAAACACACTCGCCCCTCTAATGACATCATAATAATACAGTTTATTAACTATACGTGGCCGACAAGCTCTTAGCGGTTTACCTGGCTTTTATGACTTTTATACGTTCATTTTACAGGAAAGAAGTTTATTATTAAGCATTATTCTTTGAGATTGAATACACCATATCCTCACTACCTACTCCATTTCATTTATATCAAGTATTAAAAGATTACTAGGGCTTTTATTTCCAGTTACTATCTGTGCGGTAAAAACTAAAGCTGCTTTCAAAACTTGGTATATCCAAAACGCTATTAGGATATTCGAATAGAGCGTAAAAGCGCGAAAAAAAAAAAACGTGAATAGACTAAATTTTTAAACCGCTTGCATTTCAAAGCAAACCCTATAGGTACATATACTTTTTCGTTTGCCTGGCTCTTGTTGTAAATGGACTAGGTACGTTAAATCAAGATTAAATTAATAAAATTTCTGAACGATAACTCTTTACAAGATCTTCTTTAATATTAGACATTTTAACCCCCTTACTCATAAACGCCTCTTAAATTTCAGTCTATTGATTTACGTTTTGACGGCGTTTATGACGCCTATATTGTGGAGAAATTTTGATGAGGATTAACATGGAATGATGAGGTAACTACGGCATACGCATGCCGCGACCGGCGCGCAATCCTACCTTATGCCACTTGATAGCAGAGGATCTTTGATGTTAAGATTATTTTGAATTATAAATTGAAACATTACCTACTAGATCTTGAGCCTTGATAGTTCAGAGAAAACCGTTTATTAACTACCGATTTTATTTCAATTACTTGTAGACTCTTCCGTTTTGAAACATAAGCGTTCAACCTGAATAATCTGTTCCATCCGTTACGCGGGTTGAATGAGAGGAACATTAATTAAACACATGTCATCTCCCACGCTACTCGCGCCCGCCCTTTTATCTGCCTTTGTAAAATATCATTCCTCGTTTCACCCTTTATTTCCATTGTGTACTGTTATTCCAACGGTATGAAGCTTTAGGCGACAAAGCTCTATAGCAATTTTCCTTTGCAGAATAACAAACTATTATCTACAGAAAAGATAAACCAAAATAAACCGGGTAAATGTGAGTCGGACTCGCTTACTGCGGATTCTGGCTTTTAGCTTCAAGAAGCCCTATTTATGATTTTTTACCAACAACAATGGCATACAGCGATCATAGAGATCTACTATACTCACATAAAAAAAAGTAAAAAATCGAGTGGCTATGTTCGAAAAGTTCGTAAAGGCTACAAAAAGGTTAAAAGACTCACAATATTTCTAATATTATTCTTAAAAAATACTTACTCTTTTTGGACCTTTTTAACAAGTCAATTCAGCCAGTAGTATCTTTTTATTACTCTCTCATTGGCAAAGCAAACTTTATTGACGTCAACAATTCTGCCAGCATCTAAGGTACAGCACACATCATTTGTTTTAACTTTATGTCCACAACTTAATTTCTATTCATACCATTATGTGCAAGTAGCAAAATCTACACTTGTGCAAGTCGCAAAATGTGCAGATAGTAAAATGTGCTAATCGTAATACGTACAGGTAGCAAAATGTCGAAAACCAATATATAAATTTGGACAAAACTTTTTCAACCGAAACAGAAATTAAATGGTCTATTTGATTACTCTTTTTATTAATAACCGGTACGCAATGTAAACATTGACACTGATTGAATGTTTGTCATTTCTGGTAACATTTGATATTGGTAGAGTACAAACGATATTGGTCCGGTATAAATACGAGTATACGAAAATTGTTCGCATTTCGACGACTAATTACTATAGGGTACACTTTAGCTTCTACTAACGGTTGGGGTCACGCATTTGTGATATAGAATATTTGTGGGTCACGCATTTGTATTATAAAATACTTGTAATTGGTAGTAAAACAAAAAGGATGTTGTTTTGGATTGGATATTATGTATTGTTTGAGAAAATGAAAATATCTAATTATAGCGGGTATATTATTTATAGTAACAATGCATTGGAAACTAACATTAAAGTTATTGGAGTTGCATATGCACTTCTTAAAAAGTATACATTGAAATGTTCACACCTGTAGGCAAAGTCATAAACATAACTTTCAATTACTGAAGCAATTTATAGTATGAAGTTAGAGTGTCTTGACTTTGACTGCTTTGATTGTCCCGCTGCCTTGTATGCTCTTCATTAAATAGTAGCGCGTTTAAATCTACAATGAATTGTACAATTCAGAAATCATTGTGCTCAGTCTGTACTTTAATGTCACGTGAATATGTTTATAAAATTACCTACCTCAAAAAAAATGATATGACTACCATCGTTGCCTACATTCCTGAAATGCAGAATCATTTTGCAGAATCATTAAAAAAACAATCCAATCACCAATAACTTTTGTAATAGTTCAAAACAATACAGAATAATTCTAACTATCATCAATAAGAAATTGTTAATCAAAACTCTGAACAAACATTTTCCGTGTCTCTCACAATATAAACAATGTTGTTTCCTCTTCCATAACAGTATAATTACGTTATAAGACAATGTACACACAGATTAATCACGTCGGGATCACATCATAACGATAGACACACACTATTCGTAGTACGAAAGTAAACATATTCGAACTAACCAATATTTATCGGTAACACTTGCTTCATTAATCCAATATAACTACTTGATTACCGTTCTACCGGAAGATCAAACTAATGGGTTCCAATTAGAATTTGGCAGATTACAGGATTTAGTCAGTCGAGCACTAAGTGAACGTCTAAAGCTTAATTTAAAATGTAATCGTTTGATTATCATTTCAGTTTTCTGCTTGAACTACTAACAATACCAATATAATAAATGGCACTTTGTAAAGTAGGATGTCAAACTTCTCAATTGTTTGCAATGCCTTTCAGATAGTTGGATATCGTAGCAAGCGATCGGGTAGCCTAATTGACAAGGCAACCACTTTTTAAACCAGAGAAATGTATTTTTGTTTTGACACTTGATTCTAAAAAAAAAAGTAGCATATGAATTATCTTCAATGAGTCTTTTTTTTCTGCAGAGTCAAGCCATGAGAATTGTGCGCACCGTCGGCCAAGCATTTGAAGTTTGCCACAAAATGCAAACCAATAACCCAGATGACCAGCCGGCACCATCCACCTCGTCGGCACCCGATGAACACGTTGCCTGTGTCAACGAACCTCCTGCCACTAAAGGTTTGATTTAAAACAAAAAGGGATTATTTTTAGTATTTTAAATTAGTCATATCTTATAATTTATATATAGAAAGAACTAAGATCCAATTAATCAATTGAGAGATAGTTATTCCATTATGAAACTAATAATTTAATAACTTCGCTGCGCTGAGTCAGTTCTTTCTGTTAATTACCAATTGCTAGCTACGTATTCTCTTTTCAACCTAATTACGTTATTATTGCCAAGCGAATGACTATGACCTGCGAATACAATCAACTGAAGCTAGCAGCGAATTCACCTGCGATCACATATTTTATCGCAAAGCGAATAATATAGAATATTCATCTGACACGAAAATAAATTATACATCTATGATATTTATAGTATTTATTAACACGTCAGACAGAGTATACCTACATTCATTAATTTACTCGAGTTATTTACTGTCCAGTTTAATGGAAGATAAATAAATTGATATAATTTTAACGTAGCTTTTCGTGATCATGTCAACAGAAAAAAGCGTCTATTAGTCAAAAACTATTCTTAATTTTGACTGCGCATGTTCTGTATTTGTTTCTTCTTTGTTTGTGCAGGTGTTTAAAACGTAAAATGAAACTAAACCATTAAGCTTCAATCTTCAGTGAAGAGCTGAAACTCATAAAGGCGAAAGTAGTTGCTCCACGCCAAGGCAATGGCCACAACTAAGACATTTCCTATTGTGACGTTTTAACTTTATTGACAAGTGGGCGACGATATTAAAATTTTTCATAAACAAATTATATCACGTCAGTTCTTCACTGTCGTCACTGGCAATAAAAAATCATTTTGTAATGGCAAAAATAAATATAGAATCAGTTTTTATAAGTTCTGATGTCATATTTTTATAAACGTCTCAAGCACGTGCTGTCACAATGCGCAGGTTTTCTTTCGCTATTGTTCGGCAATTGATTGTCTAGGTACCTACATGATAGTGTTATTTTTATTTGTTTTCTTTTGTTTTTGCTGTAGGAATCAATTCAATTATCATTCAAGCTCATGACAATTATTTGAGCGAGATTCGGTACAGAGACACTGTTGTAAAGTATCCCAACTAATCATATTTTGGTATCGTATAATATCTAATAGTACCTAGTATTGCTTACGTAATTAGTTCCTTACTTTACGGGCACATTTGTATTCCGGGATAATAGGTAGGGATAAAATTAATATCGACTGCAAACGTTTGATGGCCGACCCTGTTTATATTGTATTACGGCAAGTTATGCAATATGTAGACATTTTATTTTTTCACTGTTTCTGCGGGTAACCTATAATTAGATTTTATGTATCGTTTTATGACATCCGACGTAACGTGTAGGTAACAGCTGTTTAGACGAGATACGTCATAATTTTATTACCTTCACCTTATCTTCTGTAATAAAATAAAATGTCCTAACTGAATCATCGTCTCTGTGAGGAAAC
The DNA here is from genome assembly GCA_905475405.1 of Schrankia costaestrigalis. NCBI lineage: Eukaryota > Metazoa > Arthropoda > Insecta > Lepidoptera > Erebidae > Schrankia > Schrankia costaestrigalis. The sequence continues at coordinate 16,945,990 of FR997825.1, read as the reverse complement.
TATAGATGCTAGACTCGAAACATGTGTGTTTATTATCTATACTAATATTATAAAGAGGTAAAGTTAGAGAGTTTGTGACGTTATAGGGAAGATTTTTTTTTCCATAAAATACGAATGTTTGTGCCAGTAATTCGGGAAAAGTCTTAACTTTTTTTATATCATATGAGTTTGACGTTCACTACTAAACATATTCCTCCTTCAAATATTGCCACCTTACATACTCCTGTATCTGATTCATCGGTTTCCAGCCGCCCAAACCAATTTGTCTGTCTACTGTGTTAACGGTTCGCCCCACCCTTTGTCTTCCGGTACACGTTCGCCATGCAATGAAATGCTGCGATCTCGTAGCATTGAAGTATAGAAATACAAGAAACTAATAAAATAAAATTTGTATTACTTAGAGTTCAATCCCATCTCATACTCAGTAATTAAAGCATCGGTTAAATAGTTTTGGTTTTTAAAAATACCAATAATTTTTAATTAACTAACATTGATGTTCTTACATAGGGTTCTCCAAGCTCCGAAATCAATAAACAAATGAGAATCTTATAAGGATTTATATTTTATAGACCAGTAAAACAAAAAAGCAAAATAGGTAACTAATATGCATCATAATCCGTCACATGTGTATTTTTCTTCCAAATATTGGCACTCATGTATTCGCATGCTCACGAAAGCTTTGCGTGTCGTAGCAAGTTGCCAAGAAAAGAACGTTTTCACGCTTAAAATTTATCTTCCAATGGCGGGACAGCTTAATAAATTATATCTTAGTATCTAATAAACGCTAATATTACCATTTCAATACCTTGGTTAAATCTGTCTGTCTAAAACGCCGATTACACTAGACTAGACTAGGAGACTACATCTTGTAGGACACTACATCTTGTAGGAGACTACATCTTGTAGGAGACTACATCTTGTAGGAGACTACATCTTGTAGGAGACTACATGTAGTCTTTCCATTTCCAAAACAATTACATGGAAATGGAAAGACTACATGTAGTGTCCTACAAGATGTAGTTGACTACATGTAGTCTAGTGTAATCGGCACTTTATTTAGTTCACTTACCTACTTACTGTTTAATATAAATTTTACGACAGTACCTGATTAGAAGTAAGAAATGTTTGGTTAACAGAAGCGGCATCTGATTGCGGTGCCTCTGAATCTGGCGCAGCGTCGGTTACTCAAGTTCATGTGGAAGAAGGTGCTGTTGGTGGTAAAGAAGAACGGCCTAAGCATTTGGAGCTACTGCCTCCGCCGCCGAGGAAGGAGGGCAAACGATCGCCACAGGTAATTAATACTTATTTTATGCCTGATTGTATAATGAATCCAATAATTTGTTTTAAAAAAAAAACTGTGGTTGAAGCTGAACTGTAAATCTATATATAGGTATATAAAACTTAAAATGACTTACATAGTGATCTATCAACGCACAGTCCAAACCACTAGAGAGATCTGGCTGAAATTTGGCATTAAGGTAGATGTTATAACGCTAAGAAAATATTTTGATAAATTCTACCCCAAAAGGGATAAAATAGGGGATGAACGTTAGGATGAATTTTGTCAATTTCAAACTGAGACTAAGCATGAATAATGCATACAGCTACTATATACTAAAATAAGTCTAATTTATAATAATACTTCTTAACGCGAGCGAATCCGCGTGAAAAAGCTAGTTACTTATAATTTCGGAGTTTTACGGAGTTTGAATTAGCGGCTTATTTCTAAGATAATCATCTAATATGATTTCATCAAATTAATGTAAGAAAAAAATATACTAAGTATTACTAAATTAATAGAAATATTACGGTTTTTAATTACTTCAAATAATACCAATTATAAAAACCTTTTATAAGTAAATGATTTTTATTGTTTTTACGTCATGATAAGATACGTTCCTAACTCTATCTCATCATATCTTATAATGACATTTCATTCCAAGTTTTGTCTATATTTTATTAAATTGACACCAGTGCGTTCAATATTACACATTTTATTACTAAAGATGTTTCCATTTCCTAGGTATTTCCCAAGTCTCAATGGCAACAATTCACTGTAAAACAAATTCTATTTTTAACTGAAAACTTTCAAGCAATTCGAACTCTCTCATCGCTTTGTAACTTGCGTGGGGCTTCCTAATTTTGTGGTCGGAAAGTTCTTACTACAGTTCAGAAAATGTGAAAGGCATTTCTAGACACAATTGTTTCAGATCTTATATAAAAGGCAGGTTTTCATGATAATTATCATCATAATCATAACAGCCCATTAATGTCCCACTGCAGGGACGGGCCTTCTCCCGTGACGGAGGGATACTTGGCCTACTATACCACGCTGGTCAAACGATGTCGGTTTTCACGATACTCATGGGATGAGATGGGGTAGTGACATATTGTATTCTTACTCTGTCACCACACGGAACATGATAATTATAAAAGAAAATAAAAATATAGAATTTTATCATGATATAACCCAATATCGAGGCTCCCACAATTAATCGCAACTACTAAGACTAAATAAGCAAGGATAATAATGATGTAATAGTGTTTAAATAAAGATAAATTAGGATAGTTTCCGTTAATTACAATCTCTATATTTCGCCAATACCAAACAAAAAAGGTCGAAAAGACAGGCCTTTGAACTTTCCCCCGCTACTTACAACGGTTAAATATTTCGGAACATTCCTTAGGGAATACGTTGTAATCTTGCGAATGACTTCGGGCGTTTGTACTAAAAAAGGAACAGTTCTTTATTTTCCTTATAAAGTCTGTCTTGGTAAGTTAAGTAACCGAACGTTTCATAATTAAATAACTTATAATTTCGTTAAAGAACCTTAAATTAAATGTAATGTCATAGTTAATGGCATTATAATCGATATCTATGTTACGGTCAACGTGATTAACTGGGCATTATTAATAATGACCGGCCTTTATTAATAATGCCCAATAACGATGGCCAAAGCGATAAATTTATCACTATGACCGGCTATTATTAATAATGGCCGACGGCCTGTGGTCCATGTAACAAGTTAGTATTTGAGATAGCTTAAAAAAAAACCAAAAGTCAGAAACAGTTGGTTAGGTTAGGTTAGTATGGCAATCACAACGCGCACGAGCCGAGCGAGCGAAGCGAGCGGGCCGCGGCAGCGGCCGGCGAGTGCCAGAAACATTTTTTAATAAATAAATAAAATAATAAAATGTTTAATTTTGTAACTACTATGTCTAATAGTTTATTTTTTGTTAACTTTTCATGAAAATTTTGTGAGTTTAATTTCATTTAATAAACAAAAACACTACAGTTCACCTATTTTATTACTTTGCCCAAGATATGGTGGGCATTATTCATAATTGCCGGGAAAAGTGATTAATTATGCTGTTTTAAACACATTGTCCAATTGTGTCGGGCATTATGAATACAGACCGGCCATTATTAATAGTGCCCGGACTTATCAAATTGCCCGTAACATCTATATCTACTCTAAGCTGTAGAGTTTGTTTATTTGAACGCGCTAATCTCAGGAACTACTTCTTCGAATTGAATTTTATTTTAAGTGTTGGATAGACCATTTATCGAGGAAGGCTTAAGGCTATAACATCACGCTACGGCCAAAAAAATTGTTACATTCTTACGCGGTCACCACATGCAGAGGATCACTTAATTATAGTACCTGGTGTTTAATTAACGTTGTCAATTAACTTTGCATACTCATTCGTTGTAAATGTGTGAGCGCTTAGAGAGCTTAGAGCTTATGTGTTGGCAGAGAGCTTTATAATTAATGAAAATACTTGTAATAGGCTGATAATACCATAGTTATACAAAACGGCATTACAAAGAAACCACAGACAAACATTTAGCTAGTGAATTTACAGTCCTTTGTGACTTAACAACTTATGTGTATAACCGGCAGCAATTTGACTGTTCACAGTTTTCCGCCACCTCCCTATTAGATACCCTATTAGGTACGTCATTCGTGGAGTAAAAAAAATAAAATAAAAAAAACTATTGTCTGGCATTACAAATGTCCCTAAGCCGCGCTTACCACTTACCAGATCAAACTGCTTGCTTTTCTGCTACCAAAAAATCACATTCACACACACACTCATACCATTTGGATATATTGTCTTGTTTCTATGATTGTCTCTTAATTTACATTTAATTAAAATGTATTGAAAAAGTTAGATTTCCAGATCATCAACCAAATACAGACTTTAACTGTCTTTAAGGTACTTTACTGGTTGTCGTTTTTGTGAGAATTGAGTAAAATATTTGATTGCTTATGAATATCTACATCTTAATTCAAACGAATTTCTAAACACCTTTACCGAACAGTTATATTCTATTTAACAAAATGCTTACATTACCAAAATTGTATCTCTATTCAAAGCTTAAATTGATTATAATAGGCTAATAGCATTCTCTAACACGAAATATAACCACAAAGAGGAACTACGAGAGCGTTGTGAAAGTTAGATAACTCTATTATGAAGGGATAAACTGCTGCCTTCCGTTGCATAATAAGAATATGACTTTTGTAAAGTAGAGTAGATTTTAGCTCTTTTTAATACTGTAGACATACGCTAAAGTGAAAATGCTTGTAGGAGCCCTATGTCCACCACTGTTTGTTAATTGGATGATGCAAAACCATACGCTGAAGTAATGATGGATAGTGTTTAACCCCCTTACTCATAAACGCCTCTTAAATTTAAGTCAATTGATTAGCTTAAAGTCATACGATATTACTTTAAAAAATCTCGCTAAACAGTGATTAAAGGAGAATGTTTTTTTTACTAGGAGCTTTGGGCTAAAATAAAAATTGCTGCTCCCACGTTTGTAACCATTGTACATTGACTTATACCATCGAGCTTATTACATGTTTAAAAAATCAACAAAATTCGCCCCACAGAAATCTAGATATCACTGTTCAAAAATTAAAAGCCCTGTGGCACTCCAAGCAGTTATCTACTAAAAAGTCAGTCTGTCCCCAGGTACCAACTAGGTTCATTACAAAGATTGATACGTAAGCAACATTTTCTTCTATGGAATCTACAAAATTCGCCCCACAGAAATCTAGATATCAGCTGTTCAAAAAACTAAAAGCCCTGTAGCACTCTATGCAAAAGTTATTTACTAAAAAGCCAGTCTGTCCCCAGGTCACCAACTAGGTCTATTACAAAGATTGATACGTAAGCAACATTTTCTTCTATGGAACCAATAAAATTCGTCCAACAGTAATCTAGATATCAGCTGTTCAAAAAACTAAAAGCCCTGTAGCACTCTATGCAAAAGTTATTTACTAAAAAGCCAGTCTGTCCCCAGGTCACCAACTAGGTCTATTACAAAGATTGATACGTAAACAACATTTTCTTCTAAGGAATCAACAAAATACGCCCCACAGAAATCTAGATATCAGCTGTTCAAAAAATTAAAAGCCCTGTGGCACTCCAAGCAGTTATCTACTTAAAAGTCAGTCTGTCCCCAGGTCACAAACTATGTTCACTACAAAGATTGATACATAAGCAACATTTTCTTCTAAGGAATCAACAAAATTCGCCCCACAGAAATCTAGATATCAGCTGTTCAAAAAATAAAAGCCCTCTGGCACTCCAAGCAGTTATCTACTAAAAAGTCAGTCGGTCCCCAGGTCACCAACTAGGTTCATTACAATGATTGATACGTAAACAACATTTTCTAACGGTAATAACTGGCTGTTAAGAGGTAGGGTACAATCTAGGCATGATACTATCCATGGATTGTGCTGGATGGTTAATGCTTTACTGTATCGTGCACATGCCAAGAACCATACAATAGATATAACATGAGCACAATATGTTCCCAGCGTACGTCTGCCACTCTTCCAGGAGCAGTAATAATGACATATGGCTTCTAACCCAATATTGTCTGCATTGATGAGACATGAGTTGATGAGTAAGCAAGTGCTCATGACCTCATTTATAATTTTAACTACCTACGTAGGTATAGTTTTGACGACTTTAAAATATATATATATATATATATATATATCCATACTAATATTATAAATGCGAAAGTAACTCTGTCTGTCTGTCTGTCTGTCTTTCTGTCTGTCTGTCTGTCTGTTACTCTTTCACGCCTAAACGGCTGAACGGATTTCGATGAAATTTGGTACAGACAATCTTTAGACCCTGAGAAAGAACATAGGCTACTTTTTATTAGCAATCATATCGCACGCTATAAATAAAAGGGTATTAAGTCTGAAAAACCGTTTTTTTTTTATTTTGAATTCGAAAACCTAATTTTTTTTTCTATAAATTGGTAAGAAAATAGTATTTAAATTCCAAATACTTTTTGAAATATAACGATACAATTCTTTCTTGACTATTTATGCACGCTATTTTCGAGATAGGTAAGACAGTCGCATCTTAGTTGATTCAGTAGCCGGGCATCGTTCGTGGCCGTCGCACGTATCTTTCTGAGTTACAACCCGTCCAGTCGTCAATATCGAATCAATCTATAAAGTTGTAAGTATTCTAAACAGTATTATGTAAAGTTAATACCTTATTGCTTGTATATATGAGTAATTAGTTCGACTACGGGTATGCCTAGATAGGGCCCGCCTGTAATGGCGGGGATCGCCGGAGGGGGACTGGACGCAAAGGCTCTGCCGGTTTCCCAGGCCCCCTCCATGTAGGCGATGAAGGAGTGCGGCTGGGGACTTTTAGTGGGTATACTGGGGGGTTGCCTAACCCCCTGGGAGCCCCACATACCGCTTCCGTCCCCCCAACGGAAGGGGATGCGTAGGCATTTTACCCCAGTGAAACAAAAAAAAAATTAACCGGTATGCCTACCTCTTAACAACCAGTTATTACCGTTAGAAGATGTTGCTTTTGTATCAATCTTTGTAATGAACCTAGTTGGTGACCTGGGGACAGACTGACTAGTAGATAACTGCTTGGAGTGCCACAGGGCTTTTAGTTTTTTGAACAGCTGATATCTAGATTTCTGCTGCAGCTGATATCTAGACCTATAACGATTTGCATGTGTTACTTTGTAACCTAAGTGAATAAAGCTATTTGACTTTGACTTTGACTTTGACTTCTGTGGGACGAATTTTGTTGATTCTTTAGAAGAAAATGTTGTTTACGTATCAATCTTTGTAATAGACTTAGTTGGTGACCTGGGGACAGACTGGCTTTTTAGTAAATAACTTTTGCATGGAGTGCCACAGGGCTTTTAGTTTTTTGAACAGCTGATATCTAGATTTCTGTTGGACGAATTTTGTTGGTTCCATAGAAGAAAATGTTGTTTACGTATCAATCTTTGTAATAGACCTAGTTGGTGACCTGGGGACAGACTAGCTTTTTAGTAAATAACTTTTGCATGGAATGCCACAGGGCTTTTAGTTTTTTGAACAGCTGTTATCTAGATTTCTGTGGGACGAATTTTGTTGGTTCCATAGAAGAAAATGTTGCTTATGTATCAATCTTTGTAATGAACCTAGTTGGTGACCTGGGGACAGACTGACTTTTAAGTAGATAACTGCTTGGAGTGCCACAGGGCTTTTTATTTTTTTAACAGCTGATATCTAGATTTCTGTGGGACGAATTTTGTTGGTTCCATAGAAGAAAATGTTGTTTACATATCAATCTTTGTAATGAACCTAGTTGGTGACCTGGGGAAAGACTTTGACTTTTTAGCCCAAAAAAAACATTCTCCTTTAAGAGGCGTTTATAAGTAACTACGAGTCTTAACTGTCCTCAATTAGGTATTGACTTGTCATGCATGAATATATTGCTACAGAAGGGAAACTTTTAGCCTGACTTGATGTGCTAGAGATATTTTGTTGGTAGTGGGACCCTTAAAGTCGTGTAAGCTTTAATTATTCAGTATTATATTTAATTATTCAGTTCCTTCATTTTAAATTAGTAGGTATAACATGTAAAAAAGAACCTTATATTTTTGTTATTATTTTAATTCTAATTCCACGAGCTAAAATAATTTAATTAGTAACCGAAGGTTGTTATTTTATTCAAAAGAGCTATCCTTTCATGTACATTTATAAACCTTTATTATGACTACAATATGCTAAAGGAGAATGAAACCTTCACTAAGAGTTTTGGGCCAAGATTAAACAGAAATGAGAGTATTATCAATTTATAGCTTCACACTTATTAGTCTCGTGCTAAATCTTTTGTTAGTTTTGGCAATCTGAAATCCAAGATAATTTTTTTTTGAAGGAGATGGAAACTTCTGGGCTAAAGCCTGTACAGAGTAAGGATATGCCCTAAAAATCTTTTCTATTTTTTTCAAGTTACAAGCTTAATAAAATTGAGTAATTTTATTATTATTTTATTAAAAAATAGAAAAGATTTTTAGGCCATATCCTTACTCTGTACAGTAATGTACAGGCTTTAGCCCAGAAGTTTCCATCTCCTTTAGTTTCTTTAAATATTTGTCTAATTGTTAAAATAACTAAAATAAATAAATCTTTGATGTTTTACTTTGTGGGTATTAAATGGAGTAAAGAGTAATGCGTATCTTATTTATTAATTTGAGAGGGATAACAAAACCCACTGTGTTCACATACATATTTCGTTTGGAGTAATACCTAGTCAATAGCTGGTTGGAAAATATAGTTTATATAATAACTATAATAGCGTCTCATTTTTTAATGTGCTTAGTAAATAATTATATGTATAACTAGCTGCTGTGCCCGCGACTTCGTTCGCGTGGCGGTTGTTACTTACTTCGCAATTCGATTTAATACTGAAAAATCGTTTTTTAAACCTTATAACAAACAGATATACCTACAAACGAATTGTAAAATTAACGAACGAACCAAAACCTTTTCAAAAACAGACCTTTACAAAGACAGATCTATGAAGACTGCGTCTAAACTTATGCTGAAAGACATGAGCGAACGTCATTCTTTCAAGGAAAATCTTAACACCGCGATACTGAAAATGACGTCACAGGCACAATGCCATCTGTTGTCAAATATGTAAGTTAAAATAAATGACCCACTGCAAGGACGCGCCTCCTCCCGTGACGTAGGGATACTTGGCCTACTAATACCACGCTGGCCAGTCGGATTGGTATATGGTTTAATTTCAAGTTTTCCTTCATTTTTATTTCGTAAAGATTATATTCACCGATTGTCCCTTAGTCGGTTTTACGCCACCCATGGGATGAGATGGGGAGGTGACATATTGTATTCTTACTCCGTCACCACACGGATAATCGCTAATTAATTATGAATGAATACATTTGCACGCCACGTTATGGTGCGGCAGAATTACCTGCCTCGGTGGCGCGGCGGTCGCATTACATGGCTGGCGTGCATGAGTTCGCGGGTTCGATTCCCATGGAGGACAATTGTGATACACAAACTATTGTCCTTAGTCTGGATGTTCTTTGTGTCCGTTAAATTGATATTTTTAAAGGCTAGTGTGGGATTTGTCTTTTGTAAAAAAAAATGCTGAAATAAATTATTGTACCTAACACCTTTTTACCATCTAGCAAAAAATGAATGAAATGATATAGAATGAAATTATATAGATGCACCGGTTGGCCGTTTCGGACGTTAAACAAAAATCAACCGTACAGCCATACTCATACTGGCGCGGCGACATTTGGAAATTTTCTTTCATCTATATCTTGTGTGTTTAAAAACCGATTTCTATAAAAAAAAAAATTATGAATAAGATCACAGATATCTTTTATTTAGATTTCTGTGAATAAGATATTAAAGTGTACTTTTGAAATATGGGAGTTTGAAAAAGATATTATTATGTCTATGCAAATTACAATATATTTATGTATTTAATACACTTTGAAGAAAACCCTAACGATTAAACACGTTATTGTGGCTAATATATAAAAGATAGATATATACTATTAAGGACTTTTTTGTTCATCTTTTGAAGACCATTATTTTTGTAATACATATTTTTGGCGTATGATCAACGTATGCGATGATAAGAGCTCGAACGCGCGTTTTTTCAACCGACTTGCTTCAAATTTTTCGTCACTGCTCAGCTCCTATGTATCTTAGCGTTATGTTATATAGCCTATAACCTGCCCAGGAGTATGGACTACAATCGTACCAATTTTGGTTAAAATGCCTTCAGTAGTTTTTGACCCATGCGTGCACATACAGACAGACAGACAGACAGACAGACAGACAAAAAATTTATTGATTGCATTTTTGGCATTAGTGTCGATCACCATTCATCCTCCAATATTAATTTTTAACATATATTCAATGTACAGAATTGATCTCTCTACAGTTTTATTATATATATATAGATTATTGTTTACTGGATTCTACAATAGATAATAATTATATCATTTTAAAAGGCACAAAAGTACGGAACTAAGATAGGTAGAACCGAATAGAGAAATTAACAAAAACGCTTTTCGTAGCAAGCATTACATTGATAAACCACCTTCAAGGTTCACCAAACGCAGTCTATTTACAACCAGACCGCTTCACTTATGAATGAAATATTTGACCTTTATATATATGTTGATCGGAATTATTCTAACAAACCTGGTAAAAATAGACTATCTACATTATTATGCGAACTGAAAATAGTATCTACTCTCGATAATCGCTCTCCTACATTGAATCCAAGAAGCGCTGAAATAAATCAAGCATACGAGTGTAATAATATCATCGGAACGTGAATGTCTTGGATTCGATTTCGACTAGTAGAACGTTTGAGTTGCTTACGAATTGTGACGTAAATTTGAGCTATGGAGGTAACTATCTTTTTAATAACATTTTTACTACTAAGGGTCATAGCACATATAACGTAACGTAAACGGATCGGCATCGCCTCGCCTTTTTCCTCGGTGTCAAACTTCAAAAATCCGATTACGTTACGTATCCGATTAGTGTGCGTTGCAGTAAGGAGTTTCATACAAAGAATACTGAACGGCTCGGGTTGATACGGTGACGTTCCGTTTACTTTACGTTATATGTGCTACGACGCTAACCTTTCAACTCCAATCTTAAGAACTAGCGCATGTCATAAAATGCTGTAATGTAATATTTCATTAGAAATTAGTCATTATAAAAGCTTCTAAGGGAACGGTGCAGCATTCGAAAACAATTTCACCAATTGTGAAACTTGGTTATGTGAATACCTGCGTGTTGCTATAAGATTTATGTCATTTTGATGATAGTCATATGTTTTGAGAAGTCCCTTTAATCACTTTGGCAGCTAGTTTCTTTCATCATACATTCTGTTCAATAACAACAGCAACACTATTTCTACGACAACTATAACCTGAGTAATAAAAACAAAAGAATAGTTACTGTTCGAACCTAGATTTTTTAATACGAACGATAAGTCACAATAACTAGTTTAAGTATGACCGTAAACTATACAAAAATTGTAGTTCTTATGCAGACCGTAAAAATAGTTCGGTAAAGAAATTGTGAGTTATAGAACAAAACTTCTTATCTTTTTTTTTTTTATATGAAATAGAAATATTCCGCACACATTCTCACAACGCCATCTAGCAAAGCTTGTACCATGGGTACTAGACAACGGATAAACATACTTAAATACTTTTTTTTGTAAATACATACATATTATACATAGAAAACACCCAGACCAATGCAAACAATCATGTTCATTCACACAAAGATTTGCATTGAGCGGGAACGAACCCGAGATCTCTACGTAGCAGTCATGTTTGTATAACCACTACGCCGCAGTGACAGAATATTACTTACAGGACTGAGCATTGTCTGTTTTGCTCTGTGTTTAATCTGTGGCATAATCGTCTTTCTACATTGTTTTTTCCCTCTATCTCACTGAGGTACTAGAGACCATTTTTTCATCTTTTGAGCTTGGTAGTGGATCAACTGATGCAACCACCGTGTTCTCGAGCGAAATTACACTGATTTGCACTTGCATATTGTTTTAGAGGAAATTGCGTGGCATTGAAACCTGTAATATCTATACCACAAAGCGCCTGAACGTACTTTCGGTATTATTATTAGTAAGCTAACCTATAATCATACTATATTGATGGACCTCCTTTAGAGATCTAGTAATACTAATCTGACTATCAAAAATGCTTTTATTTGTCGACATTTAAGCGACATTTTTTAAATTAAATAATATTATTATTAGCTCCAAGAAACGAGCGTACTCCCTTTTAAAAGGTCGACAACGCATCTGTGATTCCTCTGGTGTTACGGGTGTCCATGGGCGGCGGTGATCACTTACCATCAGGTGACCTGCTGGCCCGTTTGCCTCCTAATACATAAAAAAATATATATACAGACACCTGTATTCTTATGACTCATCATTATTAAATCAGACAGACAATATTAACTGAATGTCCAACAAATGTTTCTTTATTACGTAAATATTACGGATTAATCGGATACCCCTCACCTTAACCTCGGCTAGGTTATTTATCGTTCATCTTGGATTATTTCCAACAAGGAACCTTTCAGAATTGTTTCTTTTCATTCCCGCAGTTCTTAAAAAAGTTTAGATAATTCTTTAAATAGAATTTATTGTATAACTAGCTTTTAGCCGCAGCTTCGCTCGCGTTAAATTCGGGGAAGCAAAAAGTGGCTTATGCTACTTTCCATCCCTTCAACTATCTCCACTTAAAAAATCACGACAATTCGTCGCTCCGTTTTGCCGTGAAAGAAAGACAAACAGACAGACACACTTTCCCATTTATAATATTAGTATTAGTATAGATTTTTTGTATAATTTTTTTTTTTACCTATTTATTGCTGCCATCTTATTTTGTAATGTATTTTAACATGAACACGTTTATTTACTTACACATTATTGGCTCATAAAATACACAATCTTAGAGTTATGTTGATGCGGCACCTTTTATATATTTTATTGTTATGTTAATAATGTTAAATGTATCATTCCTCTTTTACATTTCCTCGTTCAATGTGAGATTTTGACCAAAAGTTTTATAATTTCCTTTTTGTTTTCAATTAAAGTGACTAGTTTATAAATAAATATTTCTGCTGCTGTTAACATGCTTTCGCGTATATATAAGAGGCTGAGTATTACCCTCTTCTACCTTTTCACTATTTAATTCAATAAGTTTTATTTGTTTTAATATCAAAAGAGTTTAGGTCTTCCGAAATAAAACTAATTACAACAGAGATCATAATAACCTTATTCTAAGCCTTAATAAGACATACTCCATAACGAGGACACATAAAACACAAGCTCCATAAATAAGTAACTACTAAACATCCTACGCACTATTAAATGAAAGATATCGTTAACATTACACTGAAATGTCGCCACGGAAATGTGCCCACTTAAGCCTCTCAACAAGGAGACATAAGTTACTCCTTATGTGAAAATGTTTTACAATATATGAAAAAACCGACCTTTGAATACGTCAACAAGTAAATAATATTTCGTGTTCAGGAGCTTATTTAAAAATACGTATTAGTAGCTGGTATCCGCGACGTTCTCCGTGTAGTGACGGAGTAAGAATACAATATGTCACCACCCCATCTCAGCCCATGGGTGTCGTAAAAACCGACTAAGGGAGTATCTCACGGATACAGTTATTTTAAAGCTCTCAGTGTGGTGACGGAGTAAGAATACAATATGTCACCACCCCATCTCAGCCCATGGGTGTCGTAAAAACCGACTAAGACTAGACTTTTTAAAAAAAGTAGCAAATATATACCATACTTACAAACTTAAAAAAAAATTGTAGAGTTCTAAATATATTCTCTTCTTTTTAGTTTTACTCGTTGTATTTTATTCTTGCCTCAAATTGTAAAACACAATTTGCTTCGCTACGAAAAACCGCAGCTCCGGGCGGTATTGCTTTTCATTTAGCATTGCTCAAGCCTCAGTAGATCACTATAACGTTTGTAAACGATGAACGGTTAGACAGACACAAATTGAAAATAAATAAATTGCTGTCATTGCAGGCAATATTCATAAAAAATATTTCTTCAAAGTACGAATGTGATTGAATTGAATTAGTTTTAATAAGATGTGAATACTATCCAGCCTAAATCACTAAACATCCCATGGTTTGATAGTGAGATGCTTAATAGAGAGGAAACTGTTATGGCCATGCGCTTGCGTTCCGGACACATACGGACCTAGCAATAAATTTACATTTTTATTGGGTAAAGCGGATTCTCCTAATTGAAAAGTAGAAGATATACATCACATACTTATGGAATGTGTTCGCACTTCCCACATTAGACAAAATTTGACTTAATTGATTCCCACAACACTGGAACTTGTAACACCTTGTTGGCTTATCCCTTATCTAAGAACTGCAAGAACTTGTGTAAAATGATAAAACCATTGTTATTATCCAGGTAGATAGTTAAGTTGTTGTCCAAATTAAGGCGACATAATCATTGTCATGATTAAGCCTTCTAATAAAGAAAAAAAAAGATAGATGAGAGATCTATGTACCTTTTACTTAAATACCATACGGATTCATATTAAAGGTCACAGTTTGGATACAACTGGACTACACTACTAGTTGTTTTGAGAACATTTGTTGCTCTTGAAACGCTGCAACATTTTGTTCTATCGCCAAAAAAGTAGAGCCACTATTGAATCGTATTTAAATATCGTGTAAGCTTAAGATCAAAAATAATTAAAGCCTGCATAATCCTGACTACTCTAACAATTCTAATGTTGTTTTATTAAATATACAGTGATGTTATTACTCTTGTAGTTAAAAATACAGAATAACTAAATTAAAATAAACTCAGTTTCATAGACTCTAAAAGAACGTGATGCATGCAAATTAGAAACAAACTTATTATTAACATGCTGAAGTGAACACTCATTTCAATCCTTTTTTAATGACAGTAACAAACTAACAGACATGTTGGGGTTCAGCTTTATGAAAAACTAGCAGACCCGTGCCCACTTCGTCGGGCGGCGAAAAAAACGCGTCCCTTTTTTAAACATATTTCATTACTGCTCCACTCCTATAAGTCATAGCGTGATACTATATAGCCTTTTATCATTGTTACAGCGTATAACTCAAGCACCAACTATAAATCTTCCTGATCTCCCTGAATGTATTACTAAAGTGGATTTACTAAGCAATGAGTTACCTGGCGATGCCGCTACTCCGCTCAGCGCTCAACACCAGTTGCAACTGCTTCGTGAGCGTCTTGAACAGCAAGCGCAGCAGACACGAGCAGCAGTGGCCCAGCTTTTGTTATTACGGGACCAGTTAGCCGCTGAACAAGCTGCTCGATGTGAGGCTCAGGTTTGTATGAAAATGGCTTTAAAATTATGTGGTTACACTAAAAGGAATATTATTATTTATTCCCTTTATAAAGGTTTTAATTATTGTTGTCCTTGTGTAGTTTATATTGTGTAAATAATGTGAAAGCCAATCAAAGTATTTTTAAAATAAAGCGCATAGCGTATTCAAACAAATAACATGTACTCGTAGTTAAATACCGAATAACGTTTGTTTCTCTAGCAGAATTTACTAAATAATTTGTGAAAATATCAATACGGCGCTGTTGGCTAATGAACTTCCACTTCTTAACGCATTAGAAAAACATTTTCACGGTTGAATTAAAATCGTGTGGGCTAACAAGCAGAAATACTCTCTGTTTTTATTTCATTCCCACATCCTCGGGTGCTACCATAATGTAAACTTTACATCTATACAGATTGATTTTAATTCACTTCACGATAATACATTTCAACGCTTTTATAAATGGAAATACCGATTTAACTGCCAGCTTTTTCGTAGTAAGAAGATACTTTATAATCGAAAGGACTATTGAATTTAAAAAAAGAAAACTTTATCACAGTAATCAATTCAGTCTTAAGTACGAAATGCCCGCCTGATATAAATCTAAAACGGATCTTATTCAGAGCAATGCGGATAAAAAGCTGATTATTGACAAACTTAACTATCGAGGAAGAGATTACATTAGTCTTCAGAAGAATTAAACATTTTGAAGAATTAAAAATATTGGTTTACAATATTATTTGAAGAAGATTAGTTACAAAGCTACGATAAAACATTTTAAGGGTCGTAGCAGATATATCGTAACGTTCGCCTTGCCTTTTTCTTCGGTGTCAAAGGTCAAAAATTCGATTACGTTATGATTCCGATTAATGTGCGTTGCAGTAAGGAGTTTCATACAAATAATACTGAAAGGCTCCAGTTGATAAGGTGCCAATCCGTTTACGTTACCCTATATGTGCTACGACCCTAAGGTAACAAACAGAGTCAATGTTCATTAATAAAATAATACTAACCTTATATTTCAGGCCCGAACCCACCAGCTTTTAGTCCACAACAAGGAGTTACTTGAGCACATTGCAGCTTTGGTTGCACATCTACAAGAACGTGAAAAGGGGTCCTCTAGACCAATAAGCGCTCAACAGCTGACACTCTTGCCCCAGGTACGTTATAACCTTAACTATTACCATTCAGTTTATTCAACGTAGATGATTGCAAGAAACAACATTCGAATTAAATGCCTTTGAATTTGTTTTAAACTATACCTAATCTTCTCGTGCTGTTATATAAATTCTTAATTCATCTGCGTTGGGTTAGTTGAAGAAACTACACATTTCTCGAGATCATATTGACCTTTCCCGTAAATACAACCTACTCGTATCTATCAATTAAGAATAGTTATGTGTAAGAAAAAGTATCTAAGACTGTTGATCTTGTCAAATGTGTCAGTTTTATCATTATTTTTGTTCTTTTTTTGAGTGTTCAGCTCATAATATTAATATTTGCAACGTTTTTTTATTTTATTTTTGCATTGTGTATAGGCATGTCCGTTATGTGTTTCGTTTGATTATGTACTTAGCTTTATTTTATTATTTTTAATATCATTGACGTATTGCTAGTATTTGCGTTCTGTTTTCATTTACATAGCTGTTTATTTTATTTACCCTAAGTACCTATCATAGTTAAGGTTAGCTAAGTATGGTATCAATATTTTGATATCAGAATTAACTTTGATATCAAAATCCAACCTTAACAAAATGATAGCTTACGTTTTTATATGATTTTATTTCTGTGTTGTGAATCACAATAACTTTGCGACAATTTGACGTAATATCGTATTAGACTTAATAATTACATTACTTACGTTATCCTACACGTTATTTATAAAGATTCAAATAAATAAATATAACATTTATGTGAGCAAGCCCTATACCTTGTCCAAATATTTAGTTAAATGTGATATGAAGCGTATTAGTTTTTCGACATAACTTTTACCTGACTTTTTATTAAGGTCACTCAATTTAATCTGCGTATAAATAGAGTACTGTTTTAAAAAAGTTATTAAATTGAACTTTGATCCTTTTAATATTTGAATACGTAGCAGCAAATTCGAATAATAGATAATGTTAGATTCTGTATTCTAAGTTAAATTTAGAAAGATTTAAATGATACGAGACATTCGTGATGAGTAGTTAACGGGACAGTCGTCATAACGGTCCCTATTTTGTAAAATAGGGACCGTAGGGAGGGAAATAGGGACCGTATGTATATTTATAGCCCTTTTTTGGTGTACCAAAAAAGGGCTATAAATATACATACATAGCGTTAAATGATTTGAACTAAAAAGTATTTTTGTTACTCCACGTAAGCTTACTCGTATTTGCACTATCTCTTCGACAAATCCGTTCTATAATGCCGCCTATTGGAATTTTATTTTACCCTAGAGGTATGACAAAATAAATGACCAATGTAAGAATCCGTATCGCTCAGTTACGTAATCTTAATAGATTGACACGCCATTTGTCGTTCCCGCTACCCGACCCCTATCTGACATTACATTTTCGTTTTTGTGTAAATGTTCACGTAAATTTTGCTTAAATGTTTACCCACTTTACCATTATTTAATAGTTAACAGATAATGCATAAATTTTTTTGTTTTAATATTTTAGCAAATTATTTTGCATGTTCTGTGTAATATTAGTGTAATTTACAAAAACATTTAACAGCCTTTCAAGATTTTGTTTTACTTTAGAGCTACCGCTATGTTGAAAGCTTTCAATGTGAGTTTCGCTTGTTAGCTTTTAGTTCTAAATGATTTGTTGTTATAACTACGCCTTTGAAGTCATACTACAATTATTTAGTTACTATTGTTTATTTTTCCGTTTAATGCTGCTGGATTCAGACTAAAGTGGACAACGCTACCAAAGATGCTATCAAACCGGATAACATGCCACTTTGCAACGGAAACCGAACACCCACAAGCACTGAAGCTTTGATCAACTTAATTACACAGACCACAAAGGTGAATCAGAACATGGAGAACAATAACTTGCGTCTGTCGCCATTCAGTGTCTCACCAGCTCCGGAAACAGTCAATGGAGCCAAGTCAGCTCCTTGTTTTGGTGGCATGAGCAATGAGCAAATTCAAAACTACCTGATAACTAAATTCCAAGATATGACTTTGCCCAATGACAACTCTGAAACAAAACCAACTACTGTTAACTACAATCAACAGTTCTTTCAGAACTGCAACGCTTTTCCAAACATCCCACCACTGACTAACCATTACAGTAACTCAGATTTAGCAAGCTTGTTGAATCACAATATTTACAAAGATTTGGCCAGCTCTAATGATGAACTTGCAAATATGGCTCAAGCTATGAGTGTGGGTCAGTCTGAAAATTCACTTTACAGCACCAGTCAACCATCAACTTCAAAGGATTCCTCTCCAGAAGGTTTCAGTTCGGATGATGGACTGCCTTTTATAATGCCCCTGTCGCATAACTGCACCCTGACAGCAACTGGAGACGATGGCCGTGTGAGGCTCATCGTGCCTGTAAGTCCATCTGAAAGCACTTCCGATGTGTTGGATCCGCAAAAAGAATCGCCAGGAGCATCAGGAAACACTCTAAAAGTACAAGGACAAGAACGTCCTACTTCTCTGCTGGCACCCGCTGCTCCTATTACGCGTACAACAAGCGAAAAAGTGCCAAATCGAAGCGAAATGATGACAGCTTTACGCTCTCAATGGACCCGACATACAACCAAGTAAAATTGCATTGAAGACGGACGTGACCTTTACTGGTCAAATTGAGTCAAGCTACCTAAATTTCGTTTACTTGTATGTGTCCTCTAAAAGGTCTTGTTTTCTTTTCTTTGTATAAAGAGCGTAGGTATATTTTAATATTTATTTTAAAGTAGATAGTATGCTCGTTGGAATGGGAGACTAAAATGGTGCCAAATGTTGAAACATCAAGGTGATAGGCGTTATATGGTGTAGAATTATTGAATGAAGTTTATTTACATATCATATTCATATATCCTACTCCTGGAGTTATTTTTGTATCATATGTATCTAAACATATCCTTTATCATATCGCCATTAAAATATGTTTTAGGTTTATGAGTCATATTGTTATAGATAAAGTGCAAGTAGGCAAGTTGTTTATGATTTCGATGTGTCATAAAAATTTAATAGTCTATTCTGTAGGGCAGTTTATGCTTTTCAGCGATTTAGTGCTTAGATTATGTGATAATTGTGTTAAAAGAATGTTACTGCTTAGTTTAAGGTCTACTTGTGTATTACTTGATAGGTATTGATGTTCTGGAATTTATCTTGCTGAATGTTATTTGTTTTAAATGTTACTTCGTCGTTACCGATATATCTAATCATATTTGAAGTTTCAATAGAAATAGCACATTAATGTATTATATTAATGATAATATAGCTCGTCATAATAAAAGTTTAAATCAAACATGATTTTAGTTAGATCGTATACCTACAGGTAAGTGTTTTTTCTCAAGGCGTATTAAATTTGAATGTTTATTGTATACATATAAGTCAAAAGAGTTCTTATTAGAAATAGTTACTGCAAGACAATTTTCAGGCTATTATTTATAAGTTCGTCGGCTTATTTAATTTTCAGTGTAATATGGAATATTGAGGTACAAAATATATCGATAAACAATGTATAACAAGGATGATCCTACCAAATTGCGATGAACGTTACTGCGGTAGACCGAACTTTGCGAAGCACTTTAAACAACGTTACCACGATGGATCTTTACTACGATACTACTTAATTTTGTTACATATTATCGGGAAAGATTTTCACTACTAAACTAATACCTTACTTACTTACTTACTTACTAAAATATATTTTGTTCGCCAAGATTCTGTGTCACAACTCTTTAATAGTTACTGGTTGTTTAACTAGGTATAAATATTTTTTGTGATATTTAGTTCTTTGTCAAATAATTATTAAAAATATAGTTATGTAACCCTTATCTAAGTTGACACTGTACTGTAATGTAATTTACAGAATACAAGTTGACAAGTTGTCTTAGATATTTAAAAATTAGCTTGACGGGTGTCATCTATCTAAGGACCAAAGAATTTGAAAATTATTTTTGAGTTCACCTAATTAACTAAAGCACTTTTGTAATACGATATTATAAAAATATTCCAAATTCATTGCCAAAGAAATTACTTTAAAAAGTATTTTAATCTAGTCAATAGTTTAGTAAAATATTAAAAGTTAGGAAAATATAAAGTCAACCATTCAGTTAGAAGGAACATTGACATTGGCAAAATTATCATAAAAATGTTATTTGATTTAAGGGTGACGGGGGGTCTTTTACAAATAGGAAATATCATAGACCCTTTTACTTTTGCAAACATGGCATTGAGAAGAGCACACATTGCGCTGATGTTTTATTGACATAACGCCAACAACAATGCGACTGCTACTGAATAAGTAATGAGTGAATGGAAGCGCACTTAATAATTCCTATACCAAAAGAATAAATAATAATAAAGATAAATAACAAAGTGATGAAATCGAGTACCAGTCGATTTTTTCTAAAATTAGTGCAACATTATTGATTTTGTTAAAGATTTTTCAAAACATTTAAATAAACCTTTACTTATTTAAATGTTTTGAAAAATCTAAAAAACACTAAATTGGAAATAAAAATGAAAACATGAAATGAAAAAACATAACCTTTCACCGTCATTAAAGATTTTAAAATAAATAAATTATAGAACACAAAAAAAATCTATAATTTTCTAAAACTAAAGAAAATTATAAGCCAAAAAAGATAAGATTATGCTCGTGCAAAAAATTTAAAATAATCAGTTAATTTTTAAATAGATAATCATTTTTATAACAGCACTTCTAAAGCAATTCAATTACTCCTACATTTATTGAGATTTTGTTATGTATACCTTAAGTTCTGATTTGAAGTGTTTGATCAATTTCTTTTCTCATAATATTCACAGCAATAGATATAGTATGTTTTGTTAGATATTAAGCGTTTACTTCGCCGCCTAATTGTTAGATAATTCAATATTATACTCACAATTATACTACATGTAACCAATTATATACAATATTACATACTACCCGGTCACATTATCTCGAGACCTGGCGTAGATGACGTCACGTGGCGTCGGACGAATCACTGATGCGCCCGTGGCGAGCGCGGGGGTTGAAAGGAGAACGGGACGCGACGTACGCATTCCAGCGAGGTCTCTAGATAATGTGACCGTGTTATAGATTCATATTACAAAGCTGTTAGCTGTCGTAAAGTTATATTCAATAGTATGTAAGCCAATTTAATTCCTTTTCCTATTTAAATCACCGTAATCTGTGTTTACAATACATAATATTAATAGTAGAAGTAGCGATGTCAATGTTTCAAGCAGTTACCGTTGATGTTCAGTGTTAAACTTATTGATGTGATTAAATAGTAGCAAAATGCTTATATCTGTCGGTAGAATACATTTCAATACTATTACACTGTAACTGTATTTCTGTTCTGTCAACAAAATGAATAAAATAAATCTTAATAAAATAGTTCTGAGCAATGTTGTATTATTACAATCATGTGTTTGCCTTCTACCTAATCATCTACTTTGTAATCATAGATCTAGTTAGTCGAAAAGTACGAGCTATCAATCCAATAGTAATGCTCAATCTTGAGTAAATTACTTAAAGATTGAACAAACCCTATCGCTGAAATTAGCTGTTGTAGCGATTTTAAAGCTACTGTTTAAGTTTTAGCTGTGAGTCGATACCAATACAGTTTTCTAATATAATCCTAAACCAATTATAACAATAGTTGTAAATAAGAACAAAATAGTTCTTTTTTCACTAATTCTATTCCAAATTCATTTTGTTAAATTTTGAGCATTTTAAAACGCATTTTTTACCTGAAGTATCATAGCGCTGTTTTACAAGTTCACTATAGTATATGAAAAGCTTTTTCGTATTCACAACCTTGGACAGGGTACTGGTATAAAGCAGATTAGGATTTTACCTAAAACACTGAAAAGTCATAGAAAACCTAACTTGATCAACGTAACTACGTCAAAAATACCTAAAACCAAAGCTGGAAAAACTAATAAGGTCACAAAAGTTAATTCGTTTTTTATAGTTTGTATCTTCGTCCTTTTTTACTGACGTCACAAAGGTACAGCACATAAAGGTAAACAAAAATACGGTCACCACAAAAGTCTAACGAAAAACCTAATAAAGTAATACTTACGATAGTTTTCTTCTGAATTAGCCAGGTAAAACATTCATTTCAGTTCTTCACCGTGTGGTGACGGAGTAGGAATACAATATGTCACCACCTCATCTCAACCCATGGGTGTCGTAAAAACCGACTAAGGGACTATTCGTGAATACTATCTTTACGAAATAAAAAGAAGGAAAACTTGAAATTATATCCTATACCAATCCGTCTGGCCAACGTGGTGTTAGTAGGCCAAGTATACCTCCGTCATGGGAGGTGGACCGTCCTTGCAGTGGGACATTAATGGGCTGATAAATATATGTATATAAGTAATGGTAAAGTATGGAAACCTTACTCAAAAACTGCTGACTGTTTTTGTGTCCCAAATAAAATAAAACATTATTCGAGTCTTCACAAAAAAAATGAATCGGTGAATTATTTTTGAGACAATTCCCTGAATTTGGTTATCCCACTTTACGAGACAAATAATTCTAAGAAAAGGCACACGACTATATAAATATTAAACAAAATAATTCTAGCTGAATCACTTACTTACATTACTTTATTTCAAAGGCTTCGTGCTTGGACCTTTGTAAACGAAAAACGATGTCTTTGTGTAAAAAAGTAAGCTTATTCACAAAACGGAGGTATAGATCGCTTTATAAATTTTCATAGCAGGCTTTAGTTACGGAGACATTTTTATCTTTTTACTAAACATACATCTCAGTGTGGTAACGGAGTAAGAATACAATATGTCACCACCCCATCGCCCCTCATAGATGTCGTAAAAACCGATTAAAGGACTATCCGTGAATATTATCTTTACGAAATAAAAAGAAGGAAAACTTGAAATTAAACCCTATACCAAACCGTCTGGCCAGCGTGGTATTAGTAGGCCAAGTATCCCTCCGTCATAGGAGGAGGCCCGTCCCTGCAGTGGGACATTAATGGGCTATTATGATGAAACATATATTTTCTTCTTGGGTCTTTAAAAGTTTTACTTTACAGTGTCCTTAAATCATGTGGGTGATGAAAATCTGAAAAGTAATTTAACTTAACACCAGCTTTATATTCGTACAGCGTAATTTTCACCTGTATCTGGTAAGTAAAATCGTGGAACATGCCAGACGAGCTACTAGTTGGTCTCGTCGCCGTAATCTTGGAAAAATCGATTTTTGCGTTTTTATATCCTACTTATTAATATATATATATTTATATACATATATTTACTTTATGCGGGTCTTACTCGCCTTACAGGCCGACCACGGCCCTTGCAAGTCGGCCGAAGCGTCAGAGAAAATCCTAGGTATTTGTCTTACTAGTATATAGGCTAATTAGTAAATACCGCGAGTAAGACCCGTATAAAATAGTATTATGTATACAAATCGCGATAGTTTCAAATCTATTAATTCCTACTTTTTGCAAATATAGTAGTTCTTTAATAACATAATTCATGTTCCTTACATACACATGAAAATACACGCAGTAGGTACGTTTACACAGAAAATTTTCCTACCCATTCTTCAATGTCATTGACATACTTGTACGAACAAGCTGTGAGATACACAAACAGAATGGCGTGTGGAAAAATTCTTGAAAGATCGATCATACTTAGCATTGATGCCTGTTCCACGGTGACTTATTATTGATAGATTTAGAATATTGTTACTTTAGGTAAATAAAAAAGTAAGCTTTATTTTATTAACAGTTTATGTTGTAATAAAAATGGACTACAATCGAAACGTTGATGATCCCTTAAATAAGTTTTTTAAGACTGACTGAATATGAAAATTCATATACAGTCAGTCAGTCAAATGACTCCGACTAGTTTGGGGGGTCATAGCAAAAACATACTATAGACAGATTATTATACGCTTTATCGGCTGTTCATCATAACAGCCCATTAATGTCCTACTGCAGGGATTCCCGTGACGGAGGGATACTTGGCCTACTAATACCACGCTGGCCAGACGGATTGGTATAGGGTTTAATTTCAAGTTTTCCATCTTAGGCTGTTCATCCCGTACGATATGTCTGATTTCAATGCTTGCTCAATCCTTGGCTTCCATTGAGTCTGTTATGACTTCCTGGAATCAACTTAATCCTGTAAGTATAAAGGTGGAGTGTTATGGCTAACGCATACCTGGACGGCATGGCAAAGGATTTTAATTTTTACTAATGGAAATTCAACCGTACTGTTACAGAAATACGACATAAATTGCTATGCTTTAAAATGATGCCGCGGCATTGAAAGGGATTTTTCAATGCCGCAGCATCATTCAGCACAAACGGTCGAGCCTTATTAGAGATTGCGGAAGCATTTGAGCTGGAGGTTATCAGCCCATATGACTGCACGCACTATCCTAGCGTTAACGCTTATGCACCTGACGTCTTAGACTTTGCTATGACGAAAGGTGTTTATCTACCTTTAAGGTCTGTAGAAACCCTACACGACCTGGGCTCAGACCACCGACCTGTACACATAGTATTAGGCTCGCTCGAACCGTCAGCCCCTCCCACCAAGTCTTTTGCTAACTGGGATAAGGTCACTAGGTCTCTCGCCTCTGCGATTGACGAGCCCGACTCTCCTTTTGCTTTCTCTCCTGACTCGCTGAATAGCGGGGAGAAGATCGACGAAGCAGTAAATTCATTCACACGCTTAGTCACCAAGTCTGTGGAGGATAATACGAAGGTGGTCAACCTGCCTAGGCGGGCACAGCTGCCGGCGGATATCCGAAACACGATAAAGGCTAAGAACGCAGCGCTTAGAAGGGCTGCGCGCTACCCCACTCCCTCTAACCGAGCCGACGCGAACTATCTGCAGAGGCTGGTTAGATCCAAACTCTCAGACCTGAGGAACGCTAAATGGGGCAATCTCATGCAAGAAATATCTCCGTCGCACCAAGCGTTTTACAAAGTGGCGAAAGCCCTTCGTAGTGACGTAGTGCAAACGTGTGCATTACCCCAGCAGAATCTTGTCGAAATTTGTAATTTTTTTTTATCAGATTTTTAGATTTCTAGCTCCTGTAAATGTCTGTGTAGTTTTTGGAATTAGTTCAGTCCTAATTTTAAAGATATTTGACAAAAACAGATTCTGCTGCGGTAACGTTACCGCAGCAGAATCTTTTTTGAAATAATGGGATTATTGAAAAAATCTTTAGGTACATTTTTAGATCGCTGGACGAAGTAAATGTTTCGATATAATTTGAATTTTACGATTCAGGTCATCGTAACATTGGTATTTTTCGTTTAGGGATCTAAAGCAATGAGCTTTATAATGCCCTATCCCTTCTGAGCTAAGGGGGGGTTGAAATTCTATGATAGCCAAGATATCATATTTTTTGTAAAGGATTTCTATGTTAAGAGAATTTTTTTATGAGTATGTATTTACTTTGTGTATAACATGCATTACGGCAATCAATAAATTAGTGCATGTGGTACTAAATAAGTATTACTTATTTAGTACCACATGCACTAATTTATACATTAAAAAATGTATAAATTAGTCCATGTGGTACTAAATAAGTATTACTTTTTTCAGTTTTATACATAATTTAAATAAGTATTTATTATTTAATTATTTTTTAAATAAGTATTACCTTAATTTGATTATATTTGATTTATAAAGATTTAGTTAAGAACATTTTCCATTAGTGATCCTATTTGTGATTTATTTTTGTTTTTTAATTGGCCGCGCAGTGTAAAACATTTATTTTACTTACAGAACTATTTTATGTGCTTATTGAATTTACTGTGTTTTTTTTAGGCCAAAGTGTAAGACAGTAAATATTATAAAATAACTCTGTGCGATAATTGATTTTTCATTTGTTTTTTTTGAAAAAAAAAATTGTAAACAATGTTGACTGATAAAATTATATTCTATTGTCAATAATTTTATATTATGACAAAAATTTAAATGTTATCGTAATTAAATGTTGAGGTTTTGTTTTATTTATCTGTGATTTTTAAATTAAACAATCTTTAGCGTAATAGTTATTTAGTTATAAATGAATAATTACTGTGAATTTTAAATTATAAATATAATCTTTAGCGTAATGGGTTTTTTAGTTATAAATGAAGAATTACTGTGATTTTATAAATTAAGTTAAAAAAGTAAATTTTTATATACCTACTTAATTTTACTTATTTTAAGATTTTTAGACAACAGCTTTATTTTTAAAAGACAGTTATTCAATGACAATCAATACTTATGTTAAATATTAATTGCCATTTAAATAGTGTAATTGCTAAGCAATTGTTATTAAACTGTGATTTTACAACAAGGTATTTTGATCGTTTTAATATTTTTATCCTGTGCATAAAAGTTTTCAAATAAACTTCTGTTTTATTTTACCACTTGTTTACAAAACTGTACCAAAAAGCAAATATAAATTTTATTATCCTTTACATGTTAGTAGGTCAGAGTTATGTACTACACTGACGTTTTTTTGTGACCATCTATACATGGTCAGGTTACCACAGTCATTCATACGTAATGACTTTTTTTCGCTTATCTCTGTAATTATTGAGTGGTTACGCTCAAAATTTCATGGTATAAAGGTGACACAAAAGTCTAATTGTTTATACAGAATTCAGCAAGTAAATCGATACGAAACTCAATTAATAGGCAGTTAAATTAACCCGTTGCACATCGCTGGCCAAAATGAACTAAATTGTGTGATAACTTTTTAATTACTTACTGTACACTAATGAAACTTCACACAGACCTGTAACTAACTATAAACTATAAAATGACGTTTTAAACAAGTCTCCAGAGTACATATCTTAGGAGTAAGGGCCCAAAAAGGGGTATTTATATAATTTAAAATAACTTGCAAACGGTGCATTATTATTACTTTTTTATTCGTGAACTAATTCAGACTAATTAAGACGAAGCTCTGTATAAAAAATTAGGAAATTACGCTGTACCGTTTCGGAGATCCAGCAAACACGCAAACGTTACGCCAGCAGCATCTTGAATATCTCCGAAACCATGAAACGTAAAAATTCAAATTATATCGAAACATTTACTTCGTCCAGCGATCTAAAAATGTACCTAAAGATTTTTTCAATAATCCCATTATTTCAAAAAAGATTCTCTGATCTGTTTTTGTCAAATATCTTTAAAATTAGGACTGAACTAATTCCAAAAACTACACAGACATTTACAGGAGCTAGAAATCTAAAAATCTGATAAAAAAAAATTACAAATTTCGACAAGATTCTGCTGGGGTAATGCACTCAGTGCAAACAATCCCCCCTTTATCTCGTCCAGATGGCACTATAGCCTTCGAAGACGAGGAAAAAGCCGAATGTTTCGCTGACAGCATCTCTGATCAGTGCTCCCCCTCTAAACAACCATGCGACCCAGCGCATCTCCGGTCAGTAGAGAAAGAACTCCGTAACAGGAACTCTCTCCCTCTCACGGCCCCTCCCATAACGGTTACGACGGACGAACTTGTTTCGCACGTCAAGAAGCTACAGGTTAGAAAGGCCGCGGGTGCCGATGGCATTTCTAACAAGACGCTCAAGCACTTTCCCATCCAAGTGCTAACCGTTCTCACAGTCATCTTCAACGCTTGTTACGATCTATGTCACTTTCCCACTGCGTGGAAAGAGGCTATCGTAATAGGCATACCAAAGCCTGGTAAACCCCTCAACGTCCCTAGTAGCCACAGACCAATTAGCCTACTCAAGGCAATGGGCAAGCTATTCGAGCGAACGATGCAATCTCGTTTGAGAGATCATCTGTTCGACAGCGGTATAGCTATCCCCCATCAATTCGGCTTCCGACCCGCCCACTCATGTACTCAACAGGTACACCGTATAGTGGAATACGCACTAGACGGATTCTACCCCAAAAGGAGGAAGACAGTGGCAGTCTTTTTTGATGTCGCCAAGGCCTTTGACAAGGTCTGGCACGACGGGCTGGTATACAAGTTATACTTGTTAGGCCTGCCCGATCGGATGGTTCGTTTAATTACCTCCTTCCTTAGCGGTAGGACCTTTCGTTTCAGGCACGAAGGTACCCTATCGACATCTCGGTCTATCACGGCTGGCGTACCTCAGGGCTCCCCCCTGTCCCCCCTTTTATACATATCATACACAAATGATATACCAGTACCTTCGCTCAGAAGCGGGGTACAGATGTCGTTATTCGCAGACGACACCGCCTTGTACTGTAATAGTGTTACTATTGCAGCGGCGGTGCGTAAGCTTCAACCATCTATCAACAGATTGGGCGCGTGGTTTCGCAAGTGGCGCATAGATGTGAATGCAGACAAGAGCGCTGCGGTTCGCTTCGATGTAAAGCGGCGGAATCCACTATTACGTAGGCCCGACGACTGCTAGGTTCACGTATACCCTGGCGGCGCGAAGTCAAGTATCTTGGAGTCACACTGGACGAAACCCTCTCGTTCAGGCCGCACATACGGCGAGTGACCAGGAACGCACGCTTTTATCTCGGCCGGCTACACCACATGGTTGGCAGGCACAGTAGAATGTCACTACGAAACAAGCGAACTATCTTCAAGGTTTGCATACGCCCAGTACTCACATACGCATCACCAGTATTCGCACACGCGAGCCCAATCCTTATGGAGAAGCTCCAGACAGTACAAAACATATTCATACGCCGGGCGGCCGATGCACCGTGGTATGTTCGCAACGCGGACCTGCACCGGGACATCGAAATGCCCACTATACAGACATTCATAAAACAGGCCTCTGATAGATTCTTCAAATCTGCAGAGGAGCACACAAATCACCTCATAAGGGAGGCGGTGGCCTACACCCCCGTTCTCCCTAACCCCACTACTCCTCATGTCATACGAAGGCCTCGTAATGTCCTACTGGACTCACCGGACACTCTGTCCTCCGATCTGGAAAGGCTTGTCAAAGCTCAGATCCCTTAGGTCCCCCTAAGCTCTCTGTTAGTCTATAACATGACCTGAACGCAGTGCGCGCTCTAATCATGATTCTCTAAGTAGGGTTCTATTAGGGAAAATCAAGCGGGCGTCCCTTCAATGGGGCGACGCTTATCTAAGAAACGCCGAGTAGTAGGTCTGGTGGTTTTTAGCCGGTAAGAGTCTCGGCATAACCCGCAGGGACATAGGGCCTCCCTCGGTGTACTCATGAGAGTTTTCCACCCCCTCCCAAGTATAGACCGGAGGTAGTCTGGGCATGTTCAGCCCAGGCGCCGTCATTCGTGGCGTTCAAAAAAAAAAAAAAAAAAAGTGTATACCTACTGTGTTTTATGAAAACCCTGGATATATTAAATACTTAAATGTTTTTTACAATGTTATGTTCGTGTTCATTCATTGTTAGGCGAATAAAAAGAGTGTTCGATTTTTAAACTGGTCTTAACCTAAAAGTGCTTAGAATAAAACAATTAAATAATTCATATTACTAAAATATTTCAATGAAAAAAGGTCGTACAATATTTTCTGTTGATGTAGTGGTAGACCTCTGCCATAGTTGTTTTCTTTAAAAAAAACATAATCTTAATAATTCTAATCATACAAGCCTCTGAAGAATGGGCTGAACTCTTGCCCTGCTACTTGACATACTAGATTGGCACTCTGAACGCAAATCAAGCACCTGTAGGGAATTTGTAATAATGTACAACATAATATCTATAGGTGCATACTAACAATAGTCAACTAAACAAGAGCCTTTGAGCTATCTGCACTTGAGAATGCACCCTGAAGTAGTTCGACACGTGTCAAACACAGGTTCGGTGGTCTAATACACATTGATAAGTATTCTATACCATAGGTTTATTAAGAACAATAATTATTTGTTCTCATAAACTATTGTCCTAAGTTTGGGTGTTCTTTGTATCTGTTAAATTGATGTCTTTAAAGTCCCAGACACAGGACACGATTCCTAGTGCGAAGCTGACTTTAAAAAAAACCCAGAGAAAAAAAAAACATAGCGAGTTAACGCTTTCTACTAAAAATTAGGAACCTGCATATCTACTGCATTATCGTTTTGAGTTCGTAGCTTGCAGGCTAGACATAGTCAAAAGCCTTAACAACCTAGTTCGCCTTCAATACTTTTAACAATCTATTCAGGGAGCTGCGGATACGAGTGCCCTGCTTTTGTGGACCGTTCGGGAAAATTTGTCGATGCACATGTGAATTTTTTTTTTCTCCAATTTACAAAGTGCTTGATATTGTACGTCATTGTTGAGATACTTTAACTTGTGAGGCAATCACACTAGATGCATCATCATATCCGCCGACTCTTACCGGTCCTGTGCCTCCCTCATCCATCGGTTTGCCGCCGACTTAACCAAGTCATCTGTCCACGGTCTTAGGGGTCTCCCTACCCTGCATCTTCCGGTACACGGTCGCCGTTATTTATTTTTAAGGTATATCAACAACTGTTACAATCATTCATTCAAATTAATACAATCGTTGATTTATCTAATTGTACAGCCACTTACAGATAAACACAGCATGCACATTACGTATAAATTACTCACAGTAGAGGATAAATTTATCAAGAGAAAAAAACATTACCATTTTACGCCACTGACTAGATTTTCTCATAGTACTAGGCTATCCGTGTCCATGTGGTGACGCACACGGTGGTGTCTCATCCCATGGGTGTCGTAAAATCCGGTTAAGGGACTAACCGTAAATATTATCTTTACGAAGATAAAAAAAAAAAAAAGAAAAAAAGATTAAAAACTTGAAATTAAACCCTGTACCAATCCATCTGGCCAGCGTGGTATTAGTAGGCCAAATATCCCTCCGTCACGGGAAGAGGCCCGTCCCTGCAGTGGGACATTGATGGGCTGTTATGATGATGACTAGGCTATCAATGGACAGTTTTAGGCTTATTTTTATAACTGTCTCCCATCCGAAACAGTGTTTAAGGCAGCAGATATTAAGTATGTTTAAAATTAAATAGAATGAATGGCCTAACTTTAAATGTAACACAAGAATGTTCTTAACATTATTTTCTTTTGAAAAATGTTTACTTAAATGTGACTTTATACTTTTATAAAAGAACTTATGCAAAGTAGGAGTGAAGTTATTGTACACGGCAAACATCGTGCCTAAGTAGGTGCCTAAGAAATTTACCTCTCCTGTTTCATGAAACATAACTTTGAAAAAAATATGTTTTTTAACATTTAAACAATGAACATTAAATTTTAGTTCTTGTAGAATGTGGGAGGCTTAAATCGAAACATTTGTTTCAAATTTTAATTAAATATTATATTTATAAAATGAATCTTTATTATCATGGACTTAAATGTTCTCATCGCTTACCAAAACGATAATTATTATTAATGCGTTTAACAGTCTCACCATTTTAATTACAAATCAAACGAAACACACACGGGCGTGCATTTAGAATGTTTATTATTAGTGATTTAATAAGGTCAATATAATCTAACAATTTAACCCTATTTCTTACCTACAACAGTTGTCTTCGAACGCAAAAATAGATCGCTGGTTTTCCCTTCTGCCTGCAAACACGCCAGCTCTCTCTCGCCCTGAGAGCGGATTTGTATCCGGCGTAGAAGACGGAACCGACGCTGCGACACTCGCCGAGGCCAGGAAGCTTCTACTGCAACTGGGTGCTAAGAAAAAACGACGTCTCCTGCCGATACGCTTCACTAGACGAAAGATTCTAGTTAATAAACATACTTTACTATAACATTCTAACTATGTGTACGCTATCCAAAATGGAGACTCAATGACAAAGCTAAGTAGATGCATTGCATTAGAATAATAGTTGTATTGTGGACATAATAGTAAGCTCTTATGTAAAGTTACTTGTACTTTAACAAGGTCAGTCGAAAATCCTTTAATCCAACACGTTCGACATCCTCATGGTGCTAACGGCTTACAACCGTAGCTTGAAACGTGCTTCTAATATTTAGATATATTACTAAATACGTATAAGTCAGCTAATTTAAATTCTATCATATTTTGGTTTCAAATATTATCTACTAAGGACTACTTACTATCAATAGAACCAATAAAACAATCATTTATTCATAAAAATCTTCACATCTTTTTGTTCAGCGTACACATTGTTAATTTAGTAGTGCAATTCAACTAAACCCCCATTTATCGAACCCTAAAGTTCGTCATTCCAAATCAGTGAATTAGAACTATAATAAAAAAACTTCTTCAAAATAATTAATCTATGGTGCTCGCCATCATAAGAAGGGATTAAGTCCTTCGGCATAATTACACTCCAGGAATATTCCGCAAAGACTTTCTTGTTCATTGAATAGGATGTAATACAATAATAAATAATACAGCAGTTTAAAGTATCGATAAACGCTGACATGCCGTCAAAACTAGACTATTCAGCATTTTTATAGCGAAATAACTGTTTATTCTTACTTCTTCGATCTAAGATGCATTATACGTAAGTTGCAATGTACGTAATATTATTTTATTTGATTTATTGTACGTAATATTATTATGTTGGTATTATGCTGGGGGCACACTACTTGTTAGATGTACTCGTAATATAGTTTCAGTGATCTCAAATCTTATGCTTTTTGTATGTATCAAGTTTTGTTTTCCGTTTAACTCGTTTGAGTCACATATGTTTTAGTTACTTAATATTGAAAATATTTTTATTGTGATAAAACTGCCACTTGAATCCTTCTCCATGTGCTCAGATCTATGTTAATTACTTTATATTTGTAAGCGTGTTCATTTATGTAATAAGAGGCAAGTCAAGAAAACGGCTATAAATTATAAGTGTAGCGCATGCAAAAAAACCTTTTTACTCCACTTTTAGAGAATTTTAGTCCTTTAAAGCAGAAAAGCTTGACAGGTAAGACAAAAAAGTTATGAAAGTTAAGCTTAAGGGAAAATTACAAAATGTATTTTTCAGAAATGGTAACACATAGGTAAGAGACTGGCAATGACTGATAGAAAAGGAATCTATTAAGTAAATGAATATAATGAGTACGATGAAAAAGAAGAGAAAGGCCAAAGATGGATTCCAAGTGCTAGGGTTTTAATAAATTAACAAAGGAGTACTATGGCATACTCATTAGAAACCTCTTTTATACAACTATTTACCGCATGGCCACTGTGCTACCATACCACGCCTTTCCATAGTTTCAGAACAGCATGCAGGTTTAGTTTCTCATGCTACTTTCGAATAAAGCTCGTATATGACTAGTTGGCATTGCTCTATCTGGAGCCTAAATAATAGCAAACGATAGCCACAGAAATATAGTTTATGGTTAAGATCACCGCGCCTCCCACACGTGTTTTCCTCGTCGTGTCGCCAGTCCGGCCAAAGTCTCTCTTTATTTCTCATAATTAGACGTAAAATATAGTTATTCTAAGACGTACGATATAAGCCTATTATTTTTAATAACTGAGTACTGCCTTTGAATGAAGCGTTTTATGTTAAATTACATTTTAGTTTAATTTTTAAATTAAATAGCAGTATTAATCGTACATAGGAAAATTTTAAATAATAAGTATCGAGAAAGTAACGAACAAATCGACGGATATTATTTTTATCATATACAATGTCTTTCAATCGTCTAAAGAGACTACTTAAACATAAAATTATGCATTTCTTAGCTTAGTTATAATGGTCTATTTAAAGTAATACGTAAGTAGTATTAATTATTAAGTAATGAAGTAGTTTCACTGCATACAGCGACCAAATATTTTGTGTTACAAAGTATTGAACCACGAGATGTAGCATAAATGACGTAAAAACTCTTAGCACATAATTTTCTTTAGGCAGACAGTACCATTATATACTAACCATCCATTTTGTTCTTAAAAATGATTATGAAAATCACGGTAAGTCTGCCTAGATAGAAGAAATACAGTGCCATAACTTTAGTATTTCATTTAACTTTCGAATACGACTAACAATATTTAGTTTAATTTTCAAAAATCGAATAATATTATACTTACCTAGTTTTAAAATAACACTAATTAAACCTATAAAGCCTGATTGATATTTTGGTAATTCGTGATTATTGATTAACACTCTAGCTTTTAGAAAAAAAATGTGTTCTATAGAGACCATAGTCTTTGTATTCTGTACTCTTTGTCTATTGTTGTAATATTACGAAAAGTATAATAATTATAATATATTAAATATAGTTACGTAGATTCTACGTTGAGTGACTGAATGACTGATAAGTAGTTGATTATGTGTTTTATATTTAAACATATTTTTACATTAGAGTAAAAACTTTTAAATAAGTAAACATTGGAATATAATTTGTGGAAATAAAAATATTCATAATCATTATGATCATGGCATTTTATTATTTATGTTTTAAGAAAACATCTCCTAGATTAAAAATGTTAATAATAATAATTTTAACATTCCTCATGACGAGAATCTTGTGAAAGCCGAAAAAGAAGAACAAACAAAATATTAGAACTTGGCTTACGAGGTAGTCGAAATGTGAAATGTTGATTCGGCGATTATTGTTCCGATAGTACTTTCGGTAAATGGACTTATTCCAAAGAGTCTCTATCAACATCTAAGGAGACTCGACCTTGGCTGTTGGATCATAGGTCTGATGCAGAAGGCAGTACTGCTTGACACGGCACGTAATGTGAGGAGGTTCCTATCTCTGGAGCCCTAACCAACGGTATATTGGTCCCTGTACCCGATGCTACCTTTTTTATATATTTAAATGTTTTTATTTTTACGTTTATATTTAAAAATGAAATTAACTGTGAAAAATTAAATTTAAATGTTTCAGGCACCTGCGAAAGACAGTGATCATTGATTAAATATGCAGCAGATGCTGATGCATATCTATAGCAAGGGTCATGCATACATAATAAGAGGTTCACTTCTGGACAAATGCCTTTCCAAACGTTTCCACTACATCTAATCCTGTGCGTTCCTTAAACCATCGATCAACCTAAGTACACCTATTTCAAAATCTGTTTGACCTATTATACCACAAACCATTATATCTAATGAAGGTAGAGGCAAAGTGCTCTGATGATTTAAGGATTCTTAATTTTAAGATTTCATATTTATTTGTTTAGTCATAATATCAACAGACCAATATTTTATCCAGTTTATCTAATCATCATACTCATGTAGGTACTAGTAACAATGACTTTAAGCGTGTTTCCAGCAATAATAAAACACCTCTGCATAACCATTCTGGGCAAAAGGCATTCTGCCTTTTGCATGCATTATGATGTCATCTATACTAATATTATAAATGGGAAAGTGTGTCTGTCTGTTTGTCTTTCTTTCAGGGCGTCGAATTGACGTGGTTTTAAGTGGAGAGAGTTGAAGGTATGGAAGTAACATAGGGCATTTTTTTTCTTCTGTGTCCAGGAAAGCGGAACAGCGCTACCCCGAGTTTAACGGCGAGCGAAGCCGCTGACAAAAGCTAGTACAAAATAAAAATAATTGATAATACTTGATAGCTTATAAAATATTATGTACTTGACTGCAGGGAAGAAAATATAAGAACTACTAAACTACGAACTAAGAACTACTAACTAAATGTAAGAAGTGCTGAAAAAATCAATGGAAAATGCATGAGCATATTCAGTGTTCCTGGTTTCTAAGACAAGTTTACCTTTTTTAATGTTGTAAGTACATATAAATTCTAACAATGTCTCTTTAGGTGGACAACGTCCGTACGTTAAGATGAAGTGGTGAAATTGTGTTTTCTAACACCGTCACCACGTAAAATACACACATCAAAAAAGTCTAAGCAACATGCATGATATTACAAATTTACCATTTATATTAATTAATTTCTAAGTATTTACTCACTCAAAGTGTATAGGTAAGTAAACTTTTTTGTTATTGATGACATACTGGCTGGTTGTAAAAAAAAAATTTCGATTATGTTTTGTTTTTTTTCATAAAATTCAAATGACTGCGAATTTGTTTGAATTTGAGTGCATGTTAATTGCTACGTTTTAGTCTTGATTTTATAATTTTACCAACCATTTAAATACAGTTGGCGACAAAATTGAATTGTTAGATATTCTTTACGTCATGGAGCGACGTCATTTGACGGCAGATGAAATGCAAAGAGCTGTAGGGATGTTGCAAGCGGGAAGTAATCAATCTCAGGTATCTCGACATTTTGGTATTCATAGAAGTGTTATTTGTCGTCTTTGGCAGCGCTACAATAATACAGGGGAACCCGCTGAACAGCATCCAGGCCGTAAAAGGAGTACAACCACTCGGCAAGACCGGTACATACAACTGACTGCAAGACGCCAGCCGATGTTAACCGCTCGAGAGATAAGTTTGAGGCTACAAAATTCAAGTGGTGTTGATGTAAGTCCCCAAACTGTGCGAAATCGACTGCATGAGTACGGCCTACGAGCTCGACGCCCTATCAGGTGCCCACCGATACGTCACGGGAATCGCGCTCGTCGAAATGAATGGTGTAGAGAACGCATAACATGGACCCAGGAACAATGGGATAAAATTATGTTTTCCGATGAGTCGCGATTCGGGTTTAGGCCTGATACAAGAAGGGTGCGAGTGTACCGTCGACACGGAAATACTGAAAGACTCAGGTGCGTTCAGGAAGTTCATCCATACAGCGGCTCAACAGTTATGGTATGGGCGGGTATTATGAAGAACAGGCGAACTGAGCTCGTTTTTGTAAATGGAAACATGAACGCTGAAAATTACGTTGAGGATATTCTCAGACCTTATGTCCATCCATTTGCACAAACCTTTGGCTCCGATTTTACGTTAATGCATGACAATGCGCGTTCACATACAGCTCGGCGAACCAGTGAATACTTGGCAACGGAGAACATCCAGGTATTGCCCTGGCCTGCACAATCGCCAGACCTCAACCCCATCGACCACGCATTGGACATGCTCCAGAGACGTGTTTTGAAGGACTTGGACGGAGTGACAACAACCCAACAGCTGAAGGATTTGCTACAATTCCATTGGGAGCGAATACCGCAAGATGACATAAACAGTCTCATTAATTCAATGAATAATCGTTGCCGACAAGTTCTGAATAGCAGAGGAGGCCATACTTTGTATTAAATTGTCCTATTCTTTCACAATAAATTCATTTTCTTAAGAAATTTCAATTTGTAAAAAAAAAGTTTAGTTTCTTATGTACCTGTATATTCTAATATTGTTAATTTCTGTTATTAAAAGAACTTATAAAGAAAACAGCTGTTAATTTTACATCATAGAACCCTAAAAATATTATTTTAAATATAAAATACAACGTTATAATTAAAATAAATGGTAAAATAAATTAATATAAATGGTAAATTTGTAATATCATGCATGTTGCTTAGACTTTTTTGATGTGTGTAGTATGTAATTACTGGGAATGTTTTAATAAAATCTTCGAAGTGATCCAAACCTTTCATGGATGCTTTCCTTTGATTCTTTTTACTTTTTTGACGACCCCAAACACATTGAACACAATGACATAATTTGCAGAAAAGTAGAACTATGGAGTTTTGTTAGGTATACTAAAAGACCTACGATTATTTTTTTTTATTTTATAATACAATATTTTATTGGTGTTAGCTATTGTAATATTAATTATATACGTAGGTGACTTATACACTAGCACGGCACAAAAGATTTTACATATTACTTACTCATCAAACTGGTTTGTAGCATTATTTATAATCTGGAATGTACACACCGTGCATCGTCAAGTTATTATACGGTAAAATAATATATTTTTCCGTGTGGTGACGGAGTAAGAATACAATATATCACCACCCCATCTCATCCCACGGATGTCGTAAAAACCGACTAAGGGACTATCAGTGAATATTAAAATAAAAAGAAGAAAAACTCCGTCACGGGAGAAGGCCCGTCCCTGCAGTGGGACATTAATAGGTTGTTATAATTAAAATAATATATTTAAAGATATCTATTAAACTTTATAGAATGTAGTACCTTCAAGCTATTGTTCGAGAAGAAGATGCCAAAGAACTGGCATAGCGGCGGTCTTTCGTGCAAGGATTCATATTAGGTCACAATTACAACGTAACAATTAGGTATTAACTGTTCGTGAATTGTCAGTGCATGACTTCCCGTGGATGTCGTATAAGTAGTCTAAAGGAATACTGCTAGGCAATTATTGTTTCGGTCACTGAAAGAAACATCTCTCAATTTTATTCTCTTAACTATATCTATACTAATATTTTAAAGAGGTCCATTATAAAACTGAATGGTTAAACCAACCTACGAGGTCAAAATGTATTAGTAGCCCGGATTTAAACCTATCATTAATTCCACATGCAGTTAGGGGTTTCTCTAGACTATCATCGTTGTTTATGAAAATCTAGAGGAAGCCCCTAACATCGTAAACAAATACGATTCCCTCTCAATTTGTTTATTTCAATATAAAATGTTTACACAGAATGTAAGTACCACAGAGGCCCCCAAACATAGATTTGATTAAAACAAACAAGAATTTTATTAACAGTTATTAACTAAATTGGATAAACAGCGTACATATAACAGTTCTCGTCTGTTTTTAGTTAATTCTTTGTTTATTTGAGTGAAGTTGATTGATCATTTGAAGTGTTCATCTACTGAAACATCTGTAGAATTAAATTTATGCTTGAAATGAAACTTGTTAGTTTAATTTATAGCTTCCAGTATAGTTACGAGACGGGCTAGCGATCAACATAGTTATACTTGTATAATAAAGCCAATAGGTCATGCGATCGCGACCGGTTAATAGATGACGTCAAGTCCGAATCTAGCTGCATGTAGTCAACAGCTCTTTTAGATTCGTTGAGATAATTCGTTGTGCCCATCAATAAGCTCTTAAATAACGTCTATAATAATGAGACTAGACACCGCTTTAGTTACCTGTTAAATTTATTACTGTAGTAATACTGAACACATTTTTTTGGTGTAGCCAAATCTATTGTGACTAGGCCCTATGATATGATCATTTGAAGGTACCCTTCAACCTAGACATTTACCATAGCTTCCTATGAGACTCTATAAGGGACGGACATCTTTGATGTTAGGAGTTAAAGTACATAACTAAATAGATGGGTATCTGTGGATGCTTTATAATATAAATAAATGTAAATATTTCTCGCACTTTCCTTCGACGCCATCTTGTCCCAAACTAAGCAGAGCTTCTACCTACTACTTACTATGGGTACTAGACAACAGATGAACATAAAATTTTTTCTAATACATGTTATACGTAAAAAACACCCATGCGAACAATCATGTTCATGCACACAAAACATTACATTGGGCGAGAATCGAAGCCAAGACCTCTGCGTTGCACTCATGTAACGCCATATAACGACAATGCCATAGTGTGTAGAATAAAATGAAAGAAAAGTACGTAAATAGGACGTAAGTATACCATAAATTCGATAAAGTACTACTAAATATCTTTAACATTCTAAGATACCAAACTTCTTCTCACATAACAGACATCGTATGTAAAATATATTTAAAAGTTTTCTATGTAAGTTGTTAGGAGCTCCGGCGAGTTTGTAATATATTCCTTTTCCATACTGAAACTTGTTGCTCTTAATATTCCTTTAACATTGAAAGAATGAAATATGAACATTCAACGCAGTGTAAGAATATATTTCGAAGCAAAGGTGTAGTGAAGTCACATAATGATTACGATAATGACTTATTTGTATTATTGCTTATTTAATCCAATGACTGTATGGTGGTCGTTACCCAAGCGCACATTAATTGAGCCACTACCAACTAAAAGATAAATAGTATCCTAGGAAAAAAAAAAGAAAAAAATGTAAAGATTTTGCAGACACAGTAGTTATTCTTTTACGAGAGTCGTTTACCTAATAACATAACAGCCCATTGATGTCCCAATGCAGGGACGGGCCTTCTTCCGTCACGGAGGGATATTTGGCCCACTTATACCTCGCTTGCCAGACGGATTGGTATAGGGTTTAACTTAAAGTTTTTTTTTTAATTTCGTAAAGTTAATATTCACGGATAGTCTCTTAGTCGGTTATTACGACACCCATGGGATGAGAAGGGGTAGTGATATATTGTATTCTTACTCCGTCCCCACACGGAGAGCCGTCACCACACGAAGACCTAATATCAAGAAACTGAACGAAGTTCAATTGGTAAGTAGCTCTTTAGGCCAGTACCTTCTGTTGTAAGCAGTAGACATTTTACGTAAGTCTTAGCTCATTGGTTCTTTAGAACAATAAATATACCTACAAGTCAATATTATAAAGATGAACAAAGGAAATGAGTTTACAAGTTAATAGAAACTAATTAATCTTTTACTAATACAATACTTAGTGAACGATATATCCGGTGTAAACTTTGGTATAGAATTGCTACTAAATCAAGCGTTTCAAGGTTCATCTGAGATCTTAGTATACGAGTATAAGGCTTAGTGTAAACGATACGGTTGTGTTGCTAGTTACAAGTCTATACATACATTGGACACTAATAGATGATGAATTAATTACTTAGCAACGAAATGGACTTTGATGGACCGATCAGGTTGAATGCCCTGTTAGCACAAGTTTAGGCTATAGTTTCATAAATTATTAGAATTGAAGAAACCTTACTTTCATCAGCTGATAAAGTACGTCTGATATAAGTAAATGAGAACGTGCAACATTATGTCGAGTCTTTCTGTAGGTAAACTTTAACTACCGATTATTAAGTCACGTAAATTTACAAGGGAAGTTTTCAAATAAAATTTTTTTTTATGTTTAATTCACTGTTTATTACAGAAGTTAACAAGTAGATACTAAACATACTTATATCCTTTATGAATTGTTTCCAAAAAAATAAGGTTGTCTGTCATTTGTATTTATATTTTAACAAAATAATTTTCGTTTCAAGTTACCCCTTCATGGTCAACTGATCCCACTACAAACTAATCCCGCGGGCTCAGTTAACCCCATTTGTTTTTTAGGGTGTTACTCAGCCCACTAATCTGTTAACTTGACCCGCGGGCTCAGTCGACCACTTGCTATGCTCTACTCATCCCGCGGGCTCAGACCACTTAGTACGGTTAAGGGTTTACTCAACCCACACCCAGAAAACAGAAAAATAGCCATGTTATAGGTAAAATGATATACGCAGACCAATAAATCAAACAGCCATGTTTCTTCTTATTCACACAAATGAATTGGGAAGAACCACCCAGATGCCAGGAACTCTACTTTATCGTATCGTCATATCTAGCGTAACTAAAAAGCATTATGCACTATGTCACACTCCAAATAACAATTACTTCCCACGATTTCGCCTACTGTGTACTGACTAATATTATTTGTATTTTATGTTCCATATCCTGCACGTATTTGATTCTTGGAAGGCCTGCTTCAGACCGAAGTCAAAACATAAAAAGGGCTCTCGAAGGTATTATTCTATCTCTAAGCGGATAACAGGTGTATGTTGTAGTGCATTGCTAAAATATCCGTGTGGTGACGTAGTAAGAATACAGTGTGTCACCACCCCATCTCATCCCATGGGTGGCGTAAAACCGACTAAGGGACTATCCGTCAATATTATCTTTACAAAGTAAAAAGAAGGAAAACTTGAAATTAAACCCTATACCAATCCGTTTGGCCAGCGTGGTATTAGTAGGCCAAGTATCCCTCCGTCATGGAAGGAGGTCCGTCCCTGAAGTGGGACATTAATGGGCTGTTATGATGATGATGATTGATTGGGATGGTATGCTTAGATTATTTGGATATGGTTGTGAATATTGGCTATACTTTGATTTTATTATTTTCTTGATAGCCAATTAGTGTCGACTTTTACAGGCCCCGGAAATCAAAAACCTAGTTGTTAATTTAGTTATGCAAGTCGTGGATCTCTCACACACCTTATACTTCCTTAGTTTCTGCGTTAACGCTGAAATATAATATGTGAGCCGCGAATGTCAGTCTTACAGTCAGGACTTCACTTAGCTGGTCTTTACCAGCTAAATGAAGTCCTACTTTGTGTTTAAAAGTAGGTAGGTTTTAAGTTCATAACCTTCAGGATAGCTCTTTGAGCAATTTCAACAGGTTTTATTGATGTTTTGGAGGTTCCTCTCCATGAAGTCAGTCAGTCAGTCTCTTCTGACATATTGTATATGTCAGGATAGACTGACAAAGGACAAAAAAATACATAATAAGCAAAGGAACCGCTTAAAAATATTTCTAGGGCTATGAAAACAAGCCATGTTTTCTATATTTCTTAACGTTCATCGATAGTACGTAGGTACAATGGATTGCACCAATTGAATGACCGTATCAATTGATACGGTTTTATAAACCATTTGTTGTTAAGCTGAGAAGTACCTAGGTCTAATTAAAAGTAATGACAAACATGTCATAATAAAATAGTTCTACATTTTTGCATAGTTTAGTAACT
Source organism: Schrankia costaestrigalis (assembly GCA_905475405.1). Lineage (NCBI taxonomy): Eukaryota > Metazoa > Arthropoda > Insecta > Lepidoptera > Erebidae > Schrankia > Schrankia costaestrigalis. The sequence continues at coordinate 16,903,158 of FR997825.1, read as the reverse complement.
GATTGATAGAAAACTTTCAAAGATTTTACTTCGTTTTTGTTTATCCATGTTATCGCATGGATGATTTTATTTACAGACATGTTAAGACTTTGGCTTGCAACCTCTCGTAACGTTAGCTAACAAATCCAAGAACTACTAACTTATTTAGAGGGCTAATAAATATTAAAAGAAATCGCAAATTAAGGCACATTTTATAGAAGAAAAAGAAAAGAAAAAAAAAAGAAAAAAAAGACATAAAAGACTTAAGTGTATTTAAAAACCTTTGTAAATACGCCTAAAGTCTTCTCATAGACCTGTCTTAGTGAAAACCTTGAACCTGATCTATCAGAGTTGTTAATTGTACAGAGAAGTGAATGATAATAAGTTTATTGTAAAGTAATTTGCTTCCTTCAATTATTTCCTAATTATTAGTTAGCAACTACAGCGTTCATTAGACTTATTGTGAAACGAGAACGTAGTTACAATCAATCAACTAGCCTAGCGCAGTCCACTGCTGGACATAAGCATCTAACAACACACGCCACAGAACACGGTCCTGCGCCTTCCGCATCCAGTCCGACCCAGAGACCTTTTTGAGGTCGTTGGTCCACCTAGCTGGGGGACGTAGGACGTAGTTTATAGAAGCAAAAAATAGGAATAAGTACCTACATAAAATATATTCTTTGTTCTAGTTTTGCAGCGATATTGTTTTCGATTATTTATATTAGGTACTTAATTATTTAGGATCATTTATTTATTTCACAATGCACATAAAAACTGGATTGGATCTTAAACTTTGTGCAAGGAAACAATAAATAAGTGAGTAAAATAGTTGGTAAATATTATCTTTAATAAGTACGGGAACCTGGGGACACTTGATCCCCCCTTTTGTTTTTCATCCCTAATTTCCTTAGTGACTATCCATTTTAAAAGATATTGGTACCGAAATACGTGAAATTCATTTGCCTATAATTGATGTAAGACCCAAAGATATAAGTGCCTAAATTTCATAATTATTTGACTAAAAGTAAAAAAAGAGAAAGGTATCAAGTGTCCCGTATATACGGGAGACTTGGTCCTGGGGTTCAAGTCTCCCATATCTAGGTTCACATGATACTATTACTAAGGAAATAAATAAAAAATGTTTTTAGAATATGATAATCTATTTATATTGTTTTCAAAACCACATAACATAGGCATATCACACCGTCTCCATACATAAATCAATTGCTAAATGTGAAACTTCCGTTTCGTATTAAAACACAAAAACAAACTCAAAACAAAATTATATCTTCAATAATAAAAGAACTCAAATGTCTCGCAATCACACCCTGAATAAAATTTAAACGTAATTAAGATAAAGACTTAAAACAATATCTTATTGAATTGAACCCGGGACATGTAAAACAAAATTTCAAGTTACGTTTAAGCTTCATTTAGGTGTTCTAGCAAAATAATCTCTTCATCGATTGGTACTCTTTTTCTGGCACCTTCTCTTGTTTTGTATACTCTGGGCATATCGGTAATCTGAAATTAATTGAAAATAAAAGTTAAAAGTAGTTAAGGGACATTTGATTCTCCCGGATCAAGTCTCCCTTAGCTAAGTGGACCAAGTGTACCCTGAACCGTTTGAGGTTATAAACAAGAATATTTTCAAACGTCTGTTAGATTACCACTTTTCTACGCTACAAATCGCTACTTATATAGATAACGCCTCGAATTAAATTCATACACACCTAAAAGCCATATTTACATTAATGTTTAATCAAAATGTAAACTTATGGAAATTTTCTCTTTGCAACAACAAACACTCAGTCGTCCGCCATTTACAAACGCGTCAAATTTGACAGGTGTACCAACTTTAGAAAGTTAGCGGGTACCATAGACAACCGATATTGCCATTATAAAATTTAATATCACCCATACAAGTTCTGAAAATCTCGTGTACCTAGTCTCCCTTAAGGATCAAGTGTCCCCAGGTTCCCCTATATCAAAACTTCAAGTTAAAAATATCATTAATGAGTACCTATATTAAAACTTCAAGTTAAGATTAGGTAACAATCCAATGTTTTTAAAATTATAATAAACACAATTCAAATACAATGTTTAACATGTTATTCTATTGCTCAATACTTTTATTTCTACGCTCAATTCAGAAGTAAGTAGTCTTAATCAGGAAGCACGTGACTTTTAGTACCTTAGCTCGTTTAAGCCATCAATCTTAGTTTAAGTAGGTATTAGTATAACTGTTCTACATTCAAGGTGTAATCCATACTAATATTATAAATGCGAAAGTAACTCTGTCTGTCTGTCTGTTACTCTTTCACGCCTAAACGGCTGAACGGATTTTGATGAAATTTGGTACAGACAATCTTTAGACCCTGAGAAAGAACATAGGCTACTTTTTGTTAACAAAAAAATTTTTTTTTTTTACAAACAATGGGCCGGACTCGTGGTCACACCAGGTTGTCACACCAGTGTGACTATCAGGAATTATTTTCTTGTTAGTCACACCGCTACTAATACAACACCTTGTATCGTCACTTGTCATTATCAACTAGTGCTGTTTTATCGATATGTAAATTAAATTAAATTGCGTTATCATAATATCTACAAAAAAAAATATTTAAATTAAAGTATTATACCTACTAACTATATTAAATAAAAGTACAAAATTATTTTAGAAATTCAAGGAAATGGCCTTCTGATATTTCATTGTTTATTTATTTTAATTGACACCCTTAAAAAAATCATCTTAGCTATATATCATTTTGCCGTGGAGCATGGAGCCTCTCCACGACCTAAAGAAGAGAAAAAAAAAATTAAAAATTACGCCCACGAAATAGGGGAACGTGTTAGTTGTTAGTTTATGAAAAACACAAACCTGATTTGGTGTGTTCTTCATAAACTTAGGTTGCCAGAGATGAAGATAGGAATAAACAGAACAACTAACACTAGGCTAAACAATCTATTTTTGCATAAAATGTCATCATGAAATATCGATGTTAATCATCCGCACTAATTCATATTTAATACAAGGTGTTGTTTTAGTAGCGGTGTGACTAACAAGAAAATAATTCCTGATAGTCACACTGGTGTGACAACCTGGTGTGACCACGAGTCCGGCCCCATATTCTCTTCCTTTTTCTTTTGATTATCTCTTTATCTTTGTCTCTTAAATCCATATCTTTATAATTGTACATGACTGTTTGTTGCCAGAATAAAATAAATAAATATCTTAAAAACTTAGTTCAGCAACATCGATCATGGGGATCTTGTACCTAAATTTACTTTGGAAAATATTTCCGCTGGTGTTTTCCCAGTCACGGTATGTGGGGTACTGTTGTACATCGTCAAATACTCAATCAGTCCTTCTTTCCAGCTTTTCCTTTTCTACTTGGCATATTTTGAGACGATTAATATTCCTATTTTGTCTTTCTACTCTCATTCTGTTGCGGCCTGTAAGATATTGAATCATTTTCATGACAGTAATTCTTGAACTCTGTACTAATGAATTGATTAAAATTACCGTAAGTTACAGTAACCGGATGACCTGAGCGCCAAAAATCTTTTTAAGTAAGCCAATCATCTCATTACTACTTTATCTCGACACGCTTTGATATCTATCTATATTCGGTGCTGAAACTAGTATGCATCCTTTGCAGGACCGTCCCACTTGTTGTTGTAAGCTTTCTGTCTCAGTTTTTTGTACGCCCATATCAGTTTTCGAATGTTCTTCAATTTCTTTTAGTGACATGCATGTCTGGCATGGTGTATAATATCTTGAACATATTCTCTATCCTGAGTATTATCATATTTAAAGTTAAGTACATAGACTAGATAATGGATCGGCTACATTGCTTTTCTCAGGGCGATAAATTATATTATATTTATGAGATTGCAGTCTTCTGATCCAACGCTCAATCCGTGCACAGGGTTTCGATTTCAGGCCAAATATGACCTCGAGAGGTTTATGATCAGTGACTAAGTCAAATTCTTTGCCGTAAAGAAACATATGAAAGTGCTCAACTACCCATACCAGTGCCAAAGCCTTCTTCTCTGTTTGGCAATACCGTCTTTCACAATCACTGAGAGTTTTGTCAGTAGTGGGTGATTTTCTCTATTGATTGCCAAATTTACATAAGCGAACATACTCATATCAATACATAAGCGGACATCCCCTTCTGGTTTTAAAATCGGTACTACGGCGATATTCACTCAAGTTTAGTTTGGTCCTTTTACTTTTTCTATTTTATCTTTTTGTAGTAGTTCGTCTTTCTTGAAATAGATTTTTCCTCTAATGGAATTAGAATTCTTCTGTAGGGTTGTGCAACCGGCTTAAAATTATAGTTAATTGGTATGTGTATCTGAATATTTTTCAATTTCGGGAAACGTGTGGTCTCGACCTGATTATAATACATAATAATTGAAGAGGGATTTTATCAAACGAAATAGTGTATCTTATAAAGAACATTACAAACGTAATGAATTTTATCTTTTATCGCATTCGCTTGCTGTAAACTTCAAACTCTAATGCTCGAATCCTTAAATCTTTTTACGCCTCTTTCTCTATCTTTGTAATCTTCATTATTATGCTTCAAGTTTTTTACATTGAGCTTGGAAATGTCCAAACTTCTTGCATTTGTACATATCTTTCCTTTAGCGGGGCACTTTTCGTCATAGGCCAGATGATTCTAGTTACCACATCAAAAACCCGCTTTTTTGCTATTATTTGTGAATGTCTTTTCTTTAATTGTTTTATTTATTTTGTTAACGGTTTGATCTCTTCCTTTTGGACTAAATTCATTTAATTGGCTTTCAACCACTTCTAAGGTATTCGCAGCCACTTTGCATAGATATGACTAATATTATCCTGATGCGCTTTCTTTCGTTTGTTCGAATTTATAAGTACTACTACTACATTGTATTATAGTAAAGCTTTTATTTCATAGTGTTATTTATTTCGAAGTTTTATATGGCTGTTATTATTACAATGAAGGTACATCGATGTAAAATGTAGTATGAAACTTAAAATAATATTCAATTAAGTCTATGATTGACAAGCAGTCGTAAGGATTATTAATATTCTAGAACTCTATTTTACACGGAAAATTCAAATTTTGACGAAAACACACCGATACCGACCGTCATACAAAAAAAAAGTATAACACACAGAACTTCGTAATATAACTCAATGTATATGATTATTTTGACGTAATAGTGCCCACTAAAAGGTCTATCTATTACTCCAGAACAATCAGTACACACATAATTAATAGGTCGGGGAAAAAGTCTTTTCGCATAACGTAGGTATAAACTTATTATAAAATTTCTTTGACTGTACTACTTGTGTCTGGCTGGTTTTGGTAACATTAAAAAGGTTACATTATAAAGAAAAGAAAAAAATAAAAAAAAGTTGTTTCCCTTTTCATTTGTTTTTCTCTCCGTAAAAATGAGTGAATCTTGTAGTGTATTGTTGGCTCTTAGACGCGCGTGCCCTCTCACTCCCGTCGCTCACAGTCACCAACTGCTCTACGACCGCACGTGCGACAGAGACAACAGTAAAGCTTCCTTCTCTTTCACTCACATATACTACATCCCTTCCTTATTTTAATTTTTTGTTTTTAATTAATAAAACAATGTCATATTTTTAATCATATACTTCCAATCACATTAAAGCAAATCAACTTCAATTTTACTTCCAATCACATTATGACAAATCAACTTTAATTTTATTGTCACTCGGTTCTTTCAATAATCGCGGTATTCTAACTTTTCTTCTAAACTTTCATCCACTGCTAGGTTCCAGGTTTCCATACCCCGTCCACTTTTTTAAAAATTCAATTTTGCGTCTTAACTGCTGTCCCGTTTCGTCATGCACAACTTCAACATCTCCTTCCATTTTTATTAAACCATATGCCTGGCCGCATTAAAATTAAGACTAAGCTTATTAGCTTTATTTTTGTTTTGACATAAACTACATCTCCATTTTGTAAATCAATTTCGCGTTTTATCGTTTCTTATTTCTTTTTCTCCGGGCCGGACTCGTGGTCACACCAGGTTGTCACACCAGTGTGACTATCAGGAATTATTTTCTTGTTAGTCACACCGCTACTAATACAACACCTTGTATCGTGACTTGTCATTATCAACTAGTGCTGTTTTATCGATATGTAAATTAAATTAAATTGCGTTATCATAATATCTACAAAAAAAAATATTTAAATTAAAGTATTATACCTACTAACTATATTAAATAAAAGTACAAAATTATTTTAGAAATTCAAGGAAATGGCCTTCTGATATTTTATTGTTTATTTATTTTAATTGACACCCTTAAAAAAATCATCTTAGCTATATATCATTTTGCCGTGGAGCATGGAGCCTCTCCACGACCTAAAGAATAGAAAAAAAAATTAAAAATTACGCCCACGAAATAGGGGAACGTGTTAGTTGTTAGTTTATGAAAAACACAAACCTGATTTGGTGTGTTCTTCATAAACTTAGGTTGCCAGAGATGAAGATAGGAATAAACAGAACAACTAACACTAGGCTAAACAATCTATTTTTGCATAAAATGTCATCATGAAATATCTATGTTAATCATCCGCACTAATTCATATTTAATACAAGGTGTTGTTTTAGTAGCGGTGTGACTAACAAGAAAATAATTCCTGATAGTCACACTGGTGTGACAACCTGGTGTGACCACGAGTCCGGCCCCATTCTCATTTCTAGCATTTTGAAATTTTTACCAGTGTAGGGGTGAAATAGGGGTTGAATTGAAGATAAGACAATAAATCTTGATACGTAGGCTTTTTCTACAAACGGAATTCCCGAAATTCGAACTGTAGGGATTCGGAACGGGAACAAAGACAAACTCACATTCACTTCTCTCTCACTCACAACAAATTCTGATTCTCATTGACAAAAAATAATTTCACGCGGGCGAAGCCGCGGGCGGAAGCTAGTAGCTTATAATTATTTTAACAGTACAGTCTATTTGTTGTCTATTTTGTCTATTCTTGTGAATAGGATACAAATTTTAAAATAGTTTTCATTAAATTAAATAGCGATATACAAATCACTAGACTAATCCTTGGGAATAATTTAGAGCTCAATCATACCTATAAGATTTAAACTAACTATAAGAAAAGTTACGACTTACCACACATCTTAAGTTTTCCACAGTAGAAAAGCTTCAAAGCCACCAGTAATAGGGGAAAACGTAGCCGACTAATATCAAACATTAAAGTTTGTTGGGATTTTTCAAGTGCAATAACTCCATTTATCCGTGTGGTGACGGAGTAAGAATACAATACGTCACCTCCCCATCTCATCCCATGGGTGTCGTAGAAACCAACTAAGGGACTATCTGTGAATATTACCTTTACATAGAAAGAAGGAAAACTTGAAATTAAACCCTATACCAATCCGTCTGGCCAGCGTGGTATTAGTAGGCCTCCCTATCTATTAGTAGGTATCCCTGCGTCACGGGAGGAGGCCCGTCCCTGCAGTGGGACATTGATGGGATGTTATGATGAGTAGCTCCCTTTTATTCTTAACACATGTCTAATAGACATGAGACGAGAAGGAATGACCTTACAATGAATATGTTGTATTTACATCACACCTAATATTCCCGTTAGTGAGTAAAGGCGTGTCAAGTCGTGATGGTTTAATAAATGACATTGTAGTTAATTAATACATTTAGGCACACGTTAATTGTCTGAATGTACAGAACAATTTACAGCCACAAGGCTACTTGAAAAATTACACTGACATGGCAAATTTTGTGACTCTATATTTATTATTACTTCTGTCCGTAAATATGAATCAGAAGAGTCCGCATTTTTACCTATTGAATATTTTTTGTAATCTAGTTTATATTTCATAGCTTTAAAGAGTAGCTTTTATGATATAAATATAAGAAGAAAGACGAAAATTTTCCTGGAATACCTACCCATAAAATAAAGCCCTTTTGACCAAATTGCCTAAAACGTAAAATGCCACTGCTGCATAACTGCTTAAAACGAGCATTCCTAGCTGCTGATGAATGCTGATGAGTATGATATATTTTTAATACGAAAACCGTAATTATTTTCATTTGAATCAAATACTTAAAATAACAAATAGACCGTAATGTACCAAGCGGGGTGTCTTTCCGTTCTTACTCTGGTCCATGATATAGGCTTCAGTGAAACACTTGCAAAAATGTAAAACTAAGTCAAACCAGTGCGACGTAAATACGTAGAATACAGCAAGAGCTAACATTTCTAAAAATACATTTGTATATTTTTAAATTAAATTCTTCCAAGCATGTCAATTACTACGTAACATCATATTTACAAAAATATCACGTTTCACGCGTTTCTCCTTAAACAGTCTACGGTATTTTTTTGTATTTACATTTCTATAATGACACAGGAAAACATCAACTAAATAAAACAACATTAATTATTGTGCAAATAAGCGCGTCTTTTTAATTAATTGTTTACTTTTTGTCTTAGCTGTATTTGTGGCGATGGAGTAAAAAAAGATGGAGTCATCATCCCATAAGTATCAAAAAAACCGATCAAGTGATAATCGTTCGACAAATTACCTTTATATTGAGGACTTCCTTTAATTCAGAGTTACACCCATTCTAATTTCATCCCAGAAACAAGTTACTGTTACTGTCTCTATCATCCTACTCCTGGGCAAAAGCCTCTCTCCTTGACTTCCACAGGTCTCCATCCATGGCCAATTAAAGCCAGGAACAAATTACCTAAATATAATTTCGACGTACAAGCAAAACAAAGCCATAACTAACACAATCAGGGCAAGTAACAGTTAACTTTACTAACAAAAGGTACGGAGATGATCTATGGCTATTGTGTAATTCATAATGTCATAGCGAACAAACATGTGGCTCGGTAATATGAGCACCAATTTATCTATCTACTGTAATAATAACGTAACGGCACTTCAAGGACTATAGTGTAATGCCTTTGTAGTTGGATAACGATTAAGTGCCTTTTCCACTCGAAATATTACACCGACATGAAATATTTTGGGGCTTGATGAGTGGAAATATTTTTGTCCTCAGTATAATGTAATATTAATATATTTATAGTGTTATATTTTTACTGTTTGATGTCAGTTATAGCTACTCCTCTTGCACAGGCTATTATACCTTGTAGGCCTGGCAGAAAGAACATTTATGCTTTGGAAGATTATTTGTGGTCTGTACAAACAGTTGTCCTGGGCAGTTCAACAAGCCATGGTGGCAAAGCAATGTTCGCTTTTTCGAAACTCATAATAATTATTGTCATAATCCAGAAATAACTGCCTTGAGCCTAATGTAAGTACTTTGCATTTAAAAATTTAATTTCATTCTGTATAATCCCCATGACATGTGTGTCGATCCCCAGTGCTAGAACTCTAAAAAAAAAGTTTCGTCTCTAAAAGAAAAAATAATATTAACTTTCTTCAGTTACAGTCTTACTTTGCGATAGAATATATAAAACCTTTATTGATTAAGGACTAAATAGTTTACGCCCACAGAATAGTCGAGTACCTGTTCTATTGTATTTTACTTTACAGCCATTATAGAAAATTAGGAGAAGTTTTAGTAGCTAGCTCAAAGGCCTTTGAAAATAGAATAGATTATTTATTTTAAAAATTAGCTAAGTAAGTACCTTTTAGCTCCGAAAATATTTGCAGTGTTTGCTTAATAAAATTTACCTACTCTTATTATACTGACCGCGTCTATCGCGTAAATTATAGTCAATGGATGCTATGCAGAGGTTTCGGTTTCCATACCCTGCTCAATGTACTTTGTGTGTATAACTACTTTAAATTAATCACTAAGAACTAAATTACAATACATAGTCGTCTGTAAATAAGCTCTAACACGTGGCACAACTCAGTAAAGTCACAGTACAACCAGTATTCTATCTCGGCCGAATATTTATTATAAATGCCTACGGCTGCGCGGTATGTAAACATGAGATAGGGCTGCCCACCTCCAGCTTTTTAATTACATTTACCTACTTTCCCGCTGGTTACTGCGGCACAGTCGCGACTTTTCACGCCGCAAAGCCACCACTATCGTGAGCGTGTAGGTATAACTCGCGTTTCGTCCGTTTCTATGAAGTCAAAACACTGTATATATTTGTACTATGGCACAGTCGTGTTCACGTACACACAACTCTGTACTACAGTTAATTGACATCGTAAAGCCGTTCAACTGCAGACTTTAGACCACCGCGTGTGTTAACCGATTTTCCAATATTAAATACCGGCCACGTGTATAAACAACAATTACTAAACTAACCACTCGTCTGGCAAGACAAAATGGCGGAAAATTGCACATCTGGCCAACCAATTTCAGGCGTTTTGCCAGGCAGGGGTTTTAAACTGACCAATGTTTGAAAAAGCAGATTTTCTTTAAATCTAATTGGAATTTAGTATAAGTCCAATAAGATTCTTATAAGCCGATTATCTCCCATTCTAAATGGAATTTTGTATAAATCTAATACAAAATTCCATTTAGAATGGGAGATAATCGGCTTATAAGAATCTTATTGGACTTATACTAAATTCCACGATATTATTGTATTTGTTTTTGTTTTATTGTGAAAATGTGAAGGAGATCCAATGTCACTGATATTGCTCGATTAAAATGGTGGTTGCCACATAACACGAAGAAAGATACCAAAGTAAGTAAGTATTATATACCGCGGGTTCGTACAAATTTTAGGCTTTCGTTATTTTAAGTCTGTAAAAAGCACAGGACTCGACATATTTTGATACCAGCGTCAATTATAGTATTAACCAAGCTTTAAATTATAATATTTTCTTAGCCATATAGACCTTAATTATTAGATAATGATTAATTAATTATTAGATGACTTGATTAAAGGTACAAAGACACGTAGAGTACCCTCGATGAGCCAATCTCGTTAAAGGGCAGTTGAAAGGGTACTTAGCGATATTAATTACAAAGTCCATAGCCGTGGTATCAACTATTTTGATTTATTAAATTTATTTTACGTGATGAAGTTTCCAATATTGAAAGAAAAATGTGGCCCTTAATTAACCACGTCATGATTATTTTTTAAACGAACTGACCTTGTTTAACCAAGTAAAAGAAAAGACAGTTGGTCAGAACGAACTGACCATTCAGTTTAGTCAGATTGGGACTTTCTAATTCTGCTAGCATCGTAAAAGTATTAAGGTTTAGATGTCAAATAACAAGAAGATTAGGTACTTAAAAATAATAGGTACTCATCTTTTCTCCTTTTTTTTTAAGAGAGAAGTGTATGAATCTCGTTCCTCTAAAGGTAAGCTGCACCTTATAAACCTTCCAATAAGATGTACAAAATACAACTGATAATACAAGTTGACTACAGTACAATTGAATAATTTAGTTCACATTACAAAACATTCCTTATATGGTATTACTTAGGTTCAGATTTGAATGTTATATTATAATATACTTATAGGCAAGAAATATTAGAATTTTATTTAATCAGTAAACATATTAGCACAGAACCACATCAGAAGTACTGTTCCGAAGTTTCCCATGGGACAACAGTATGGGGTCCTTCAAGAGAGGGTTGAATAGGCTGTTGAAGGGTCGACAAGGCGCGTATTATTCCTCTAGTATTGCAGGCGTCCCTTGGGTACGGTAACTACTTACCATAAGGTGGACTGTATACCTGTTTGCCACTAACGAGGTATGAAAAACCTTTCCCTACACGCCAATAACTTCAGCGGTGCTTTATAGAAATGTTATTACAATACAATAGTAACACAATTGTCCAAAGAACTAGATATAGGTAAGTAAAACTTGTACCTTTACTAAACTGATACGTTCTTCTATCACCCTCCGCCTGGCTAATGAGATCAAGTACTGATTTCCCTTTTATTTAAAACAAGAGGTCCGGTCTACTTGTATCTTATAAGACGTGTTTAGTGTTATAGGTGTTTGCAAGTATGTAGAAGTACAGGGTGGGCCAAAATAAGTCATCCGATGTTGTTTGACTCTCACTATTTTTCTGAAGGAAAACCTTTGATTCTGTTTTTAGATTATGTTTATTTGAACCTTGACAATTTTATTGGTCAAGCCGAGAAAACTATGTCGGATAAATGAGCGCCGTCACAACTGATTTCCAGCCATGTTCGTTTTATGTCATTTTTCATCAATTAATCGAGAATTTCGGGTAACTGATACTCGCAATCATTTTTGATAGTGTCCAGCATCTCGGGCATGTTCACGTAAGACATGGGAGTTCAAAAAATCTCACAAAAATATCTGGAACGTCTAAATCTAGAGGCTTAGCAAACCAGTGCCAAAATCATACATTTCTTCCTCGAAAATAAGGATGGCTTAGGCATAGTTTACGCGCGTTTGGCTGTCGGCATGCAGCAGTTAATGCACTGACCGTACGTTGTACGACAATATGCGCAGGTCTTCGACCAAAGTTAGCCTTAGGGACGTCCGGCTGAAGGCTGATTGCGTAACACGGCGTCTGGCTGTAGTTACTGGATATCCTCGGCAATATCGGCAAAATTATCGGCAGAAAGGATGCTCCGGGACTGACCACTCTTGGTAACGTCCCTTACTCTTCATGTTTGGTATCCAAACGCTGCGCCGTTTGGAACCAAAATGTTTGTCTATTTTGGACGGCTGGGAAATCAGCAAATTTATACGTAAAAGTATAGACACGTTTAGCCTGAATTAGCCTGTACTTCGCATCCGTAAATTGACGTTTGTTTACATTCCAGTGATACAATGCGTACAATGGTACTTTTAAATAAAGTGATATCTTTTATTCTTTGACACTCAACATGAAACGATTTAAACCGCGTATATTATCTAGAAATGATATTACTAATAATTATCGTTTTATGGCCGTTTCATTTTAAGTATATTTAAAAATAAATATGTAATTATTATTTGTATAATAAGAAATAGTAACTTATCAATCATTCGTCATACCTACATGACTTATCAACGTATAATTCTTATAGTTGTACACGACAATAATATTCTTTGTATAAATCGCCCACGCAAGATTAATTTATAGACCTATTAAAGGATACCTACCTACATGAGTCAAAACTGAATAGTGACCCGACGTGTCCTTAATACATGGTCATTGCATTCCGACGATGACGTAAAGTTGTTCTCGAGGTATATTTATTGCAAAAGTTTATCGCAGTTCAAGATGAACTTTGATATGAAGTATTGTAAATTATTACTTTGTCGTATGTTGCTATATTTTAATATAACAGTAACATTTAAAACAGCAAACTATGTGTACCTACTTTCTTGCACTTGTCAGAATGGCTTTATAGTTAGGCATTTTTTGTTTAATTTGTTAAAAATGAAATAGAATACTAGAACTGTGCGGTTATGAACTGACAATTTCGACTGTCACTAACCACTTCTTATACGAACGGTGTCGTGAAAGGCATAGTCACTTTAGTAGGAAATTCGTTAAGGATAATAGGTATAGCATATCTAGAAAAAGAAAAGTTAGAACAAAACCTGTACCAATCCCTACAATACTAGAGGAATCCCGTCCCATAAGTGGGACATGTTTACTTATATACAAATATGTACACACCCCTCGTATGTATGTATAATTATAATATAATGATCAAATAATTTTGAGATAAAATAAGAAAATTAATTATGGGCTGTTTATGTCGGGAGTAATTTTTTGGTAATTTCAAGATAGAAAACATTATATCGAATACCCAGGACTCAGGCGACAGTTTATTTACAAAAACAATGGTGCTCTATGCGAAGTAGAGCGCGAGTTATTAAGTTCACCTTTTCGGCAAAAACGGCTATTATGGCTAGTAAATAATTTGCAGGTGTTCAAAATAATATTCAAATGCAAGCAACCAGACCAAACCTTACAAAACACAAAAACGAAAATTTTGAAAGAACTTATTTCTATTTGTAAAGAAAATAAAATGTGAACCAATGTATTTTCTAAACATTCCTACATACAAACATAAATAAGTAGGTCTGTATCCTCAGATTTCTCTCTTCGAAGATTACGTCTCAAGTTTGAATATTAAGTAAGCGAGTATTAGAATGTATGTATAACAATTTGACGTATGAAAACATCGTAATTAGTCGTAAACATGACTCGAGCGTATGAGGATAAGTTCTAAGCCATTCACAAAATCCCTTTATTCCGTTTATTTTGTACGTAAGTAGTAAGACTTCGTGTGAAAATGACGACTGAAGTGACGGCTAATACCGAACTACAATTTTTTTTTAAATTAATGACATTAAAATAAATAAAGAATATCTTCAATTGTTTTTATCCATAATAAAGATAACGTAATGTACGTAATTCATGAAAATTTAAATTCTATCTTCAGATTTATTGTTTTGATTAGATAAAACTGTACAAGAGCGAATATCATTATATTCATAATTGTGTTTCATGCCAAGAAAATAATATATTATATTTATTTTCTCGCAACGCCATAACAAATAAAATCAATAGCAATATAACAGTATTTTGATTGTATATCATAGCATAGCATATTATGTTCGTTCGTGTTTGGCAACCAGTCGTCGAGCAAGCGATTGCGCGGGCACATGTTAAAGAGGTCTCGCTCCTATGGTTTACCGTTAATATGCATGTGTTGTGATTGTGTTATACTAAAGGGATTTAACAGTAAGTATTGGTTTTGTTCTATTAATTATTCAGTACACATTCGAGTGTATTCAGTTTGAAGGCTTTTAAACTATTTATGAAACATCATAGCTCTGCGTTAAACTGGAACGAGATATTAAAGAGAAAATATTCTTGTGAAATATTTTATCAATATTCTTATATGAATATGCTGAGCGAACTGTTTTAATTTCATGTCTTATTTATCTTTATAATTCTATTTTGTTATTATTAAAACGCAGATTAAAATTTTAGTAATATTAAAGTGGAGAAATCGTTTTCTATTGTGATGCAACAACTAATACTTAGAACTTATGTTTAGTCAGCGTTTAAAACCTTTCTTGTATACGTATCATATGTCTTTCTAAATAGTCATTCGAATTCTTCATCAGTTGCAGTCAAAGTCAGATTAAAGAAAGCATGCAATAGAGACCCGCCAATCACATTCAAGCCAACCGTAACTAATTTGGCTTTCAAATTTTATTTTAGCTAGAATACTTATTACAAGGAACGTATTTATTTAGCTGCTGTTCAAAATGTAACAAATAATTGCTATATATGAGTAATATAGTATTGTTTTATTAGTTATACACTTTATTTATATTGAGATCTAGCACTCGTAAGATAACTTGTAGTGGGTAATAGCGCTCTGACAGTTGGTGCTGGTGCACAAAATTTTCTTTAGATCAAACTTTGCTAGCGGTATTTACTATAATAGAACTTTGCTTTTAACTTGTAATTTATCCCTTGTATGCTTATTTTATGTTAAATACAATAATTAAGTACAAGTAAACTGAGTATCTGTCTGATAAAATTAATTTAGGGTTAAGAAATAACTATAAAGTATAGTAACAAGAGAAAATGCTACAACGGTTTATAGCGATACAGAAAGCCAATAATAATATACACCACCCCTTACACAAAGCTCTCAACCTGAATATTGGTGTAGCATGATATTTTCAAATAGAAATACGTGGCTTCCAGACATCTTTATTCAAATTTTCCCTCCTCGCCGAAGCCGTATGAGTGTATCAGCTTTATTACCTATATTATTGTAGGTAGGTATGTCGTCTGTACGATATTAGAAATCACGTCATTTCTGTATTCAAGCGAATAACTCGTGACTTAAAGATATTTTAAATAACACAACCATTAACAATGTATTATTTATGAATGTTTTGTAGCAACATTTATTTATAAAAATTTAGGAAGCGTATAAGGATATAAATTATTTCCTTCCGAAACGTTATGTTCAATACATGCGTAGTCTTTATGACTTTATTTGCTCTTTATGTCCAATGCAGGTAGATACGGGCATCCGTCCAGTGATAGAGTGGGATACTTGACAGACTAATACTTCGCTGGCCACACAAATTGATACTTGACATAATAGAGTCAAGTTTTTGTTCCTTTGTTTTCAATTACATAAATCAAAGAACTTTCCCTTTGACTATTTTTTCGCTTTCTCTGTTTGTGTGTATTTTTTAGGATACCTGCATAATATTTCTCGAATAACACTTAGTCTGGCTATAAAAATTAAAAACATAATATCACATTACAACGAAGGTAACTAAAGTGAAAATTAAAAACATTATGTCACAACATTTCATATAATTTCATAGATTATTTACCTTTATCTAAATGTAATAAAAAGGTTTGCTCTAAGTATATCATGTAAATAAATAAAAAAGCAATGGAAAAATGTTTAAGCTCGGGACAAGATTTTAACTATTTTCTGGATATATACAAATACTGAATTTATGAGTCTTTATAAAATAAATAAGAAAGCCTAAAACCACAAAGTCATTGTTTGGAAAAAGAATATACTCATAGATGCCATCAGTATGATAAATATAAGCTACAATTGAAGGCAACAGTTTTTCATCCCCGAGAGCTTATAGAATGAGATATCATTTCTCTTTATACTTTGCTTGTGTCTCGAGGGCTCAATAATTTTATCGGAGCTAAGAGCCTTCCTATACCTACCTAAATAACATATGTACCCGACGTCTATATTTAGCTAATATCTATACATAGTATAAAATAAGTTGCTTTTTCTGTCCCTATGTCCCTTTGTATGCTTAAATCTTTAAAACTACGCAAGGGATTTTGATGCGGTTTTTTTAATAAATAGAGTGATTAAAGAGGAATGTTTATATGTATAATACATGAATAATATAGTCGAGAAACCCATACAAATTAAGAGATTTCTAATGAAGCTGTACTTAGACATTCTGTAGTAGAGTTCTTTTATTCTGTCCTAAAGATTTAAAAGTGCAAAGCTCCGTTTAATACTTAACGCAGCTTGTCGAAAGTAACTTTAGTATGGGACCTCTATATAGTAAAAATAAACCAGCCTACTTCATCTCAATAAGGAAATAAGTAGGTCAAATCATATGCACCTAAAGTTGGGTTCGTTCCTATTGTACTAAAGAAGACAAAATAATATCACAACCCATGTTATCCCCAGGGGGTCCTAAAAGCCGACGAAGGAAACTCTAAGCTCTTATTATTATTACCTCGGGTCAAAAAGGCGGTAATTTCGCCACAGAACAAAGTCAGCGTTGTATTAGTAAGCTAAAGTTCAGTCTATCCTATGAAAAAGGCCTATTGCTGCAGTAGAACATTAGAAGGGAACTATGATTTGATAATTTTAAGAATATGTACTTTGATTTCATTTCATAACAGCCCATTAATGTCCCACTGCAGGGACGGACCTTTTCCCATGGCGGAGGGATACTTGGCCTACTAATACCACGCTGGCCAGACGGATTGGTATAGAGTTTAATTTAAAGTTTTCCTTCTTTTTATTTCGTAGAGATAATATTCACGAATGGTCCCTTAGTCGGTTTTTACGGCACCCATGGGATGAGATGGGGGGGGGTGGTGACATATTGTATTCTTATTCCGTCACCACACGGAGAACTTTGATTTACTTTAAAAGAAAAGAATTCTTTAGCGATACCTATTGCGTATTTTTTATTAAGAGTCTACGGAACATACGTCATCACATACTTACAGTTTAAATACCAACTTAACTAGTCATTAGTTTCATTGCATAGCTATTTGATAGCAAGGTTGCATCATATGGCAAAAAAATGTACAATTATTGCCAACAAAGCGAGTACTTGCCAACGTATGTATCATTAACTTATGGAAGTCAGGAAGTCTATATACTTAGGTACATGTCTAACATAATAGATAGGTATATGTAATATTACCTACTTGGTGGTACGTCTAGTAGCTTATAGCATCCATACTAATATTATAAATGGGAAAGTGTGTCTGTCTGTTTGTCTTTCTTTCACGGCAATACGGAGCGACGAATTGACGTGATTTTTTAAGTGGAGATAGTTGAAGGAATGGAGAGTTTAACATAGGCTATTTTTTTTCTTCTGTGCCCAGGAAAGGGGAACAGTGCTACCTCGAAGTTATCGCGAGCGAAGCCGCCGGCAAATGTTTTATTCTACTGTATAAGTTATAGTTATTGTAAAGTTTCATTAAAATCGCTTCATTAGTTTTTGTCCACGTCAAAACTACTGAAGGGATTTTAACCAAACTTTAGTATCAGTATAAAGTAACAAACATTCATCGACGACGACCTCTGAGGCGTAGTGGTTATACAACATGACTGCTACGCAGAGGTCTCGGGTTCGTTTCCTGCTCAAAGCAAATCTTTGTGTGCATGAACATGATTGTTTGCATTGGTCTGGGTGTTTTCTATGTGTAATATGTATGTATTTTAAAAAAAACCTTTGCTTAGTTGGGACTAGATGGCGTTGTGTGAATGTGTGAGGAATATATTTATATCCGTACTTAAAAAACATTCTTTAAAGAGGATTGGCAATACTTAGTTGTATGTTACATGTATCAAAACACGTGTATATTGCACGTGCGTTCAATTTAATTAAACACGTAGGTATTGCTAAGACATAGAAGGTGTAGATAATAATGTAAGAACATTATCGAGCATCCAGTGCCCTCTAAAAGGTGATAATTGCACTTGCTATCCTTCCTGACTCTTTATACGGTAGTATTATAGTCACTTTCTATCCTAATTTAATTATTCCTTATGCAATCGCACAATGACGTCTAATCCCATACTTATCAGAGATAATAGGAATGAGACAACAGACACACATACTAAAATACGTTTTTTGTCTTACATATTATAATTACATATTAAAATTCCCAAAACAAAATAATCCTTTAAAAACTATTAACATTTTAATATTTTGTTACATTGGTCTTTAACATGATACTTACCTATAAGTTTTAACAAAATCTGTCAGTTTCATCATCGTCATCATATTATCAGCCAATAGACGTCCACTGCTGGACATAGGCCTCCTCCAGGTATTGCCACCTTGTGCGGTCCTGTGCCTCCCTCATCCATCGGATTCACGCGGTCCTAACTAGGTCGTCGGTCCACCATGTAAGAGGTCTCCCATTCTGTCAGCTTGATAGTGAAAAAATCGTCAATCACCCAATAAAGACATAAATAATTAGAAATCAAATTTATAAATACGTCCAACAGACATGACATTGTAATATACTCGTAGGTACGGTATGTTATGGCACGTTGGTACCTGCATGACACAAGTTATATACTACATATACCGGAAATTGGAGACCTGTCAGTATTGGGACCTCATTCATTGTAGGATATTGAACCCGATTTACGAGAAACCTATCTACACATAAATGCATGACCTGTCATTTTCGTAATGGATGAGCTGGGTCCACCCTACAGATATTTAAAAGCATGAAGAGATTGCCGATATATTTTATGGAGTAAAAAAGATTTATTTCCATATGAAGGGTTAGGTAGGTATATTCAATAAATAATATTAATAGTAATGGTCATTGAATAATATTCTAAGACAAATAAACTAGGATAAATATACGTTCTAGAATACATAAACATTATATTTTGCATTCAATCAATTAAACGATGACATAATGCAGACCCATGAGACAATAATCTAATAATAATTTATAACCAAAAGGTATCAAAAATATACATGACGAGAAGAACAATTTGACACAAATTAGGTAAGTACTTTACTAAAATTTCTGCCAAGAATAGAACAGAAAGTTATAACTAAGTTTGTCTATAAATGTGATTTAAAAAAAAACACTTTACAAAAGGACATATTGTTTGATCTCAGTAAATGTATGATTAGGTAATTATTGTATCTCTCTTAAACCTTAACCGATGCAACGTTACAGTTTATTGAGTTCTGATTAGAAAAAAAATCTATGATTCAAAACCCGATAAAAAATAAAAATAACAAGGATAATTAAAAAACGTCTCCATTTTACTTTACAACGTAGGTTCACTAACACTTATAATAAAAATATAACTAAAAAATTATAATGATGTTAAATTTTAATAGATACATTAATAGAATGTGTTAATAATTTAGTAAAACCATATTATGTATTATGATATAACAGCAAACAACTGTCAATTATAAATTTATAGTCATATCTATATATTCACAAACTTTGCTATTCCAAAGTTTGTCTGCATAGACCCTCGTCCAAGAGGAATTCAGTAATGAAGCTCTATCTATTCGGACTGACTAATTGATGCAAAATTCATTACAACCCGAAAATTCTGTTTTGTTTATCATTCTCGTGGTTAAGAAGATGCTAGTCATTTTATTAAAATATGTTTAAATACCAATATACCTAGGTATGCTATAGGTTTTTTGAATAAATGATTGACAAATTTAATTTATTGAGTTGTTTTTATTTTTCTCGCTTGACTTAACAGAATAGTTATTTTTTAAAATTTAGTGTAATTACTCAATTTGGACAGTGTTATATTATATAAATATTTACCTACTTATAAACATCTGTTTAAATTAAGTAATTTTAATAAAAACTCCAAGCGCTTCAAAACGATTTGTGTTTTTTTTGTGCATTTTAAATATCAGCTTTATAAACAGTATTTACGAAATTAAACAAAAATTAATTATGAGGTCGGTTATGCGAGTTAAAATTGTTAAAAGAGGAAAAGTATTATTTTTATCTAATTGATGCTAGTCCCTAGATACCCTAATTAGGTATATTAAATTTTACAGTGCTATTCATGAGTATTATAAAGTTAGTAACCAATCCCATTCCACATTAAAATATGTGTAATTAAAATAAAAGGTTTTTTATCCCAATCGTTTGAGGCGCCACAGACGATCAAAATGGCCACCTAGCGGTAAGTGGTTATTAACCGCTCATAAACTTCAGCCATGCCCGAGCACAGCCAAACTTAAAGTGATAAGTCTCTTAATTTTATTAGGTACTGTACCTTTTCACCTAAACTCAGTAACATTTACCAATCATTACTTGGAGGACTTGTACTTGTGCGCAAGAATAGGAAATTGTTAAAGCTGACACAAATTGATGAACTGGTTTGAAACTTGTCTCATAATAAGTATGAGGCAATGTGTAAATTGATTGTTATAGCCCAGATAGCTTTGATAAACCCAAGGTCGCAGCTTCGATCTCAGCACAAGTTATTTCTGAAATTTATTTACGTGTATAAGCATGAACATTTGTTTTTAACATAATTTCCAAAAAAACATGTGAACTAGATATAGCTACTATTAAATGTAATACCCATAAAACTGTAATAGGTAGATAAGCTCTTTGAGACTACTTGAGACGTTGCTTGAGTGAATCTATGAGAGAATATTACTTAATAGGTAGGTACCTATATTAGTAGTGACAAAATCCTTACCCTTCTGCAGATAAGCACAGTCCTGGAAATTAGAACAAACTAAATAGCTATCTTACTTCTTTTAATAAAGTCGACAAAGAAATTAATAGCGACAAGTTATCTAAAAAAATGTACCTACCTGCTCTACTAGAAACTTGACACAAAACCCTACAACAATAGGTCTGGTTAGCGTCGTATTACTAGGTCAAGAATTCTCCTATTACTTTAAAGCATATTGTAGACATTCTGCCCTAGCAAAAAAGTAACAGTAAATATAGCCCATTAATGCTTTAGATATCGATTGCTAAAATTATAATTAAGTTAACAATTTGCTCTCGATTTATGATTAACAAAACAGTCAAGCACTGTTGTCAATTTGGACAATAGGGATTTGAACGAATATAAAATGTTTTATATTATTTTGTGACATCAAGAATCTATAAAACATATTTTAGTAAACACTATCAGGGCACAAATAATTCGAAATAAAATATTTATTTACTAAATTATCTATTTATTTACTAATATATCTCTTCAGATCGTCATCCTGGCTCCAATCAAGAAGAAATTTGGTGCCGGTCCTACTGGTAAAAGTGGGACCGGTAACAGCTTAGGCAAAAGTTCAGGCAATAAAACTTCTGGGAAACCTGGAAGCTTTTTCGGATCAAGTTCTGGTAGTAAACCATCGGGCAATAAAAATGCAAACACAGCAGTGAAGTCTACTTCTGGTCTAGGGTTAAGTACCGGCTCTGGTGGGAAGTCAACACCATTTGGTGCCAGTTCATCC
This sequence comes from Schrankia costaestrigalis, assembly GCA_905475405.1. NCBI lineage: Eukaryota > Metazoa > Arthropoda > Insecta > Lepidoptera > Erebidae > Schrankia > Schrankia costaestrigalis. The sequence continues at coordinate 16,880,978 of FR997825.1, read as the reverse complement.
AAAAGCTATCCTTCTTCATTATTTTCTACTCCACAAGGCAAAAAAAGTGGGGTTGGATTTGGAGTAATCTGGTTACCTACAAGAAAAAATAGAAAGAAGGATTTAGTTTACTCAGGTCAACGAGATTCATATCCTAGAGGAAAATATGAAAGGACACCTTCAATGTACAACAATGAATAGTAAGTAGTTATATTTTTAAACTTGTTTCTGCTTGGGTTGGTACTATAAAACATGGGCAGAGATTTCTTTATGTAATTTATTATTTCTATTGTCATATAATTTGGTGGTGCATGTATTCATTAATGTACAAAAATCACTTCGCACACATTGAGTTAATATAAAATACCTATTATTTAATTGCAATTTTAAAGATCCTTATTTTGTATAAATCTGTAAATAATATTACTTACAATAACGTTGTACATAACAATGGTAATTAACTGTTTAATTGGTTAACCTACTAATAAATAAAAATGTATAATAATAAACAATAATGTATTGAATTTTAATAATACTAACATTGTGTCATTTTTTTTAAATTATTGAGTTATTACCCTTACCTTGCAAAATAGTGTAGTTTCATATTAAACACTAGGAAAAAACTTAAAACTAGAATGTTAAAATATTATAACTTGTTCGTAATTGCCGCTAACAACTTGCTTGACATAACGTACCCAACGCTACCAACATGAAATTTCCGTTTCTGGCACGTAGTAATGTACTCGCTTCCTTCTCTAACATAAAAGTCGATTTATTAGCTATTTTGTGTTTATACTTCTTCCACTGCTCATACATAAATAAATACATAATACAGTTTTTTGTTCTAAACTTTTTCGATATTCCCGAAACCTATCCTTCTGGAATTTATTAAAGAATTTATTTCCTAAATTTATTAAGTAAGTGAGCTATTACCGATTTGTAACAAAAACTAACGTTTCAAAGAAATATATTTTACAGAATTTATTAAAGAATTTACAAATAACCAAGAAACTTACACTGTGTAAGTTCTTTATAAATAACAGACAGTCAGTGGTAAAAGATTTATTTACCTCATTTCAGGACTTTATATGTTTCACTTTTTAATCTTATAGTCATAATTTGCTGTAAGCAGAGTTTATTATAAACTTAAAAACATTAGTTTTTATATAAAAAAATTAAAATGTTTCATTTTTTTGGCAATTGATATTCATTATTTAGACTTGACTGATATTATGTCTGTTACCTATGATGATATTAATTTGTTGCTTATAACTGTTCTCCTCGGTATAATAATATTATTATTGTTCTAAATCCCAATAATTAATTTTTTAATGTATTATCATTGCCTCTTACTAAAAATAAATAGCTACTTTTATAAAATATCTGGGAATACAATTCTATTTTGTCATAATTAATTAAATATTAAATTTTTATATTTGGTAAAAGATACTAAAATGAATTATTTATTTGTCAATCTTTAAAAAATCTACTAAATTGAAAGCACTGGCTTGCATCTATTGGCTGTTTGTGTTGGTGTTGGTAGTAGAAAAACATTCATTACACACACTGACTTGATGAATGTTTGAGTGTGAGTGACTTCGTAAAGGTCACGGCTTGTAGCCTTCTTTTTTGAAACTTTTTGTTTTAATTTTAATTTAATACACGAATTAACTATTATAATCTTTGATTTGACCATTATGTACTAATAATTAATTTAACTCATGTTGTAAAAGTTACTCTACTTGAAATTTAACAGCTAAATTATATTAACTCATTGTTTATGAGCAAAAGCAAAACTTTTTTGTTATGTTTATGTTTTTGACACAACAAAATGCAAGAAAACAATAATTTCGAAACTATCATTAGCACATGGCGTCGTTTGTCTGGAGAACAAACGGAACCTGCTGGAGTAAGGTAAACTTTGTAATCGGATATTATGGTTTACAATGGTCATCATCATTTAATGCCGAGTTGTTTACATTATTTGCTGTTGCACACAATTGTATGACAATGTATGCTAAACGTCGTCAAATGAAATACAATCTTTCAGCCCTCGTATGCTTTATTAATGTAGTCGGAGTGACACTGTTTAGTCATTTTTCTTGCAAATAATAACGGCAATCATTATTTTTTTAAGCATGTCTGGTGATTCACCTGATTTTAAACCACCCAAAAAGAAAGAAGAGGAGACGGATCTACTTATGCCAGAAAAGTCGAAAGCTCCCATAGCAACAATAGCTACAGCAAGTACTGCGGTTACCTCACCTGAAATTCTCTCAAATAGCACTGAAAAACTTGATGAGAAACAAGAATTTTTAAAAAGAGATAAAGAAGAAACTAAAGTGAGTATACTTTAGGTATAGCATGTAATGCAGCTTAGTGTTTTAATCTTTGTACATCAAATTTTGCAGCTCTTATATAATTGTACATTGTTTTCTATACTTTACATTTATCTTAACAGGAAGCAGCAGGTGATACATATGACAAAGATGTTAAAATCAATAAGAGTGATGATTATTTAGAAAGTGACAAGTCAACTGTTATATCTACTAACCAGGATAATGATAAATATGGAGACAAAGTGGACAGTGTGTATTTACGACCTCCTCCACCACATAAAGCAAGATCTACTGCATCCACTGTTGAAGAAGAAGACTGTGCCATAAAATGCCTTTATTATACGCTTCAATGTTGTGACTGTGTACTAATGTAAGTTCCTTTAAAAACCTAAGCAGATTGAATAAGCCTATATCAAGAATATTATTCTGTCTATGCTCACAACATTAACAATTTAAACCTTTATGGTGTAACATAAATAGTTAATGTATTGCTATGTTACAGCATGCTTTATACTTCCCATGTGATGTCTGATGATCTTTATTGTTCCATATGAGTATTAGATATATTTTTAAACTACTTGTGTAGTGTATAATGTAGTACCTATAAATTATAGTTCTATTTAGTGTATATAATTATTATTATAATCTAAGTTTTGTCATTAAACCAGTAAAAAAATGTTCCTTCACGGTATAAAACGAATTTTTGTCATTCAAGCACATCTTGTGTGTAATTTCATTCCATCTTTATAATAGTATACTTTACAGTACCTACTTATATTTTTGTATTCCTGATATACAGCTATTTTAAATTGTTATTTACATAGTATATTATCCATTGAAATATGACCCAATGAAATACTTTTTACAAATTTATGAACTTTACCATAATGTTTTGGTACATTATTGTCATTTTTTCCCAATAGATGCACTATAAATTAATTGATTGATTTATTATTGTGTTGTGATCTAGGGCAAAGTATTTATGTTATATTGTGAACACTAAAAATTGCCCGATAGACTTACTTTTAGTAATAGCATAGTATTACATTCCACTGCAAGGCAACGAAAAACGACATGATAATTATAGTTTGTAATCATTGTTTTATTTGTACCTTATTACATCTGACCAATATACAGGTTTATTTAAACCGGGAAATAGATTTATTGTTCTTTTCTCTAATTTTGATAGTAGTTAACCATATTATTTCAGTTTGTCTTAGAAGAAATATAGCAATATATTTTGTTTAAGGATCATACATATTTCTGGTTTGTTGGTGCTAATTTGTTATAAAGGAATGCCAATATTTATAGTTTTCTGATTACAGTTTACAAATTAGCTGAAACATTGTATTTTATACATTAACTTTTTGTTCCATATTACTAAGTGAACAGTCTCCGTCCACAATTAGGAGTCTGACTTAGTTTATAGACTATAGTTTTATATTAGTTATGTATTTATAAAAAATGTATGTATACCTTTTGACTTTTAATACAAAAGTAAATAATATTTATTCCATTTGTTTCAATTAATGACCTGCCTTTTTTACTGACTTCTCTTGATTTTGATTACTCTAAGCAAGTTGAGAGTGGGAACAAAGGGATCAATGCTGCATTGATCCAACATAAGCATCTAGGCCAAGGGGTTACAAGAACATCAGCAACATAACTTTTATATAAAACTAGTCTCCTGTCCCTCACTTTTTACGACGATTATTTAGATTCGGGACAATAAATATGACTTTCGACGTAAGGCTGTCGATAAGTTGAGACACACATTTACAACATTGATGTAGAATATAAATTAATAACGAGACACAATTTTAGTGTCTCAGTGTGTTCCAGGTAATCTCTGAAATGGCTGGACTGATTTCAATTTGACTTTCACTGGTGGATTGCTGATTTGCGGTGTGTGTGGGCTTCTTTTATTTTTTAATGATTTAGGCTCCCATAAAACATAATTAAAAATTTACATGGTTCCCCAAGGGAAATTTCTCAGATAGATTAATGGTATTATTTTTTTGTAGATAGATTAATGGTATTATTTACATGAGACCTGGTCCAGGTCTCATGTAAATAAATAATACCATTAATCTACTATTAGCTACCTTTTCTATTATTTTAGCTACCTCATCAAATTCATGGCATTTTAACGAAATGCGTCCCCTAAGACATCAAGATGGAGGGGCTACCAAACTGCTTGACTACGTCTTGGAATATTCCTACTTCAAGATAGACTACCTTATAAATATTATTTTTGCCTGCCGGAATATGTGTATTTTTAACATGTCGATTAAAAATTGGTCCCTCCAAATTGACGCTTCTATTTTTTAGTGTAGCAGTTAAACGGGAGGTTTGTTTTAGGTTTTCGAATAATAAATACTATTCCTACGGTATAAGGTTTCATACCTTCTAATGGTGCAAAATTAATTGCTTTTTGATAAAAAAATGCATTTTGTACCCAATTATTTCCTTAAGATTTTTTGCCTAGGTAAACAATTTTAACGTACCTACCTAAGATACACCATCAGAAGGTATTAAATAGGTACCTATATTTTTCGAAGAAATGAAATAAATCTCCCGTTTAACACCTACACTATAAAATGGAAACGACAAATTGGAGGTCTTTTGGACCACAATGTTGAATTTGTAAAAAGTTGAACTAATTTTTTTATTCGCAACTTTACTTAAAAAAATTAACTAGGACATCAGAAAGTTGTAGGAGGTAAGTTTTAAATGTTGACGAGTTCAGAGAGAAAAGTATCTGGTAAGAAGTTACAAATAAACAAATGGGAAAATCCGCTGTAATAGAACTTTCGCATTTATAATATTAGTAGGATGAGTTGTCGTAAATGTTCTCCTTCAATAATACCCGTAGTACCTACCCGTCATGGTAGCACCTATTTTCTTTGTACTCAAAGCTCATTTTATGGTAATAAGAGTGAAACCTATAACCAATGATCAAAAAGATCTGCAAGAACTCTTCTATTCCAAGAAAATAGGCTTAACCAAACAATGGAGATCACTGGCAAACATAGGGGAAGTTGAGTAAAACACCAGCTTAAATTATAAAATCATACATTTATTACAACCAATGCGTAATAGCACAACTTTAAACATTTCCAGTACAGACACTGATAGGTATATTTATAATGCATGTTAAGTTTTAACAGACACCCATCCCTTTATATAAATCATATACTTATTTACATGTTATTATTTATACTTCAGCCAGATTTGTATCGTATCGACTGTTATCCTATGACATTCAGAAATCTATGCGATTTTATTATCTTTTGAGTCCAATCATATTAAGGTAAGGAGCGGCGGCGATAAAATTTTTGTGCTATGACGTTTTTCGATAGCAAAAATTATATTATGACTGAAGGTTCATCTAAATCAACCGTCTACAAATAAGTACAAAAGAAATTGTCCTCCTATAATCAAAAAACAAAATCAAACAAATTTTACAGACGGACAGACAGAATATCTCGACCGCATTCATGTTGGTCAAACTCACTCAGAGAAAAACATTTGACAGGATTTTAAGGTAAAAACATTTTTTAATATCGCATAACTTTTTGAGTGCCCAAGGTTACTTTTAATAAATAATAATGATTTATCGTTCCTTTATTAATTTACACTTGAAGAATATTGAAACACATAAAATACTCATGTATTTACTGAATGTTATACAAAAACGTTTTCTTATTTATATTCTACAAACAGTTTATCAAATTATAATGTAGGTTTGTCATTCATAAGTTATAGAACTTATGCAATGAAAATATAATTATGCTATTATATACCTTTTCCAATGCTGTATACAATGCCAAACTAGTATCTTGGTAACTAAACATTAATATAAAAAATATTACACTTAAAATATTTAAATACAATACAGTTAAAAATTTGTTGAAACAGGTTAATATCAGTGCATTTCGTACCTATAGGTACTTAAACAATTATATATTTTTTGGTTTAAATAACAATATAATAAAATAACAATAAGATTTAAGTTGACTATCTACACTTTATGCCAGGATAATTTATATGGTTACATATCGTATAAACTTTACATAAGAAAATTATAAGTCCTTGATATTATCAGTACTTACTTACCTACGTAATTAAAAAAGGGATTACCAACGAACAATTCCTAAAATGAGACATCTTGTAAATTTCCTAAACAAAGTTGTGAACGTACCCATATCGCCTATAAATATAAATTAAAAACTCATGCAAACAATTTAGTAAGTAAAGATTAGGTAAGTATAACTAATGTTAATAATTACGACATAATTACAGTTTAAAAAAAACATCAAAATTATATTAGGACGTTATACTGATTTGACGTTAACTTTAAGATAATAACAAGGAAAAGTAGGTACCTACTTAAATTAATATACTTATAATAGTCGTCACGTAAGAAGAACGCTGGGGGACCTACCTGCGCAGAAGACGATTTATAGGTCTCAATGGTGGTATGAAGTATGGCGCGGAGTGCTGCAACTCACACGCTTATAATTCGGAGTATGTCATTGTGCGTTGATCTATTTAAGCTTTTGTAATAAAACAGTACTTAGGCCGCATTCTTTCGTTTTTAAAATACATTCATATAAACAAATAAATTAATAAAACATCTCAATTTAATTTAACTTATGAGTTTTATACAAAAATAAATATGTAATGAGATTGACTCCGTCTAGATTCCAGACAATATTGCACATTAAGGATTACAAGAGTAAATAAAATAGTCACATTCTTACTAAAATACAATAAATATTTTACGATCGCTAGATGTTTTTTTTTAAATTTACATATTCTTTAATTAAAACAAGTACAAGATTAAAGGTTTTAGTAGTTATACGTTATAACTTTTAATATTATTGTTAATATTTAGAATAAAGTACGTATGCATTTATTGTAAAAAATAATTAGTGAAGGTATAATTTTATGTTTTAGTTTTTAATAGTTAATATACTTAAGTGAATTACCTATATTAAAAAAGTTTATTATTTAATTAACTTTTAAATACACGCCATTAATATGTATTATTATATACAACGACATAATAAATAGTATAAAATTACGTACCTACGCACGTCCTAAGGTTCGTGAATCGCATTATTCACTATCTATAAAAACATAATATAAATATTCTTAGACTATTGACGAATACGCACTGTAAATATTTTAAACATTTACTATGTTTAGGAAACGAATGTTCCTCATGTCACAGCCAAACTGGTCTTTAATATCAAAAAGGTTTTAATATAATCGACACTAGTGCAAGTACACTAAGCCAGCATCTTCCTAAGCGAGTCCTCAGACATCAACTACCCTTTATTTGATTTGCAGTAAAGTGACAATAATACCCCTAGTGAGATAAAACTAATCATTGTTAAAAAAAATACAACAGATGCTGTAATAAAATTGCAATCCACAATGTAAAATAAATGTGACCTTATGTATTTTTACACTCATCTATTCATAAGTTCAAGCTATTAGTCTTTTTAGTTTATTATCTGAATTTATATTAGTCACAATAAATATAATAAACAAATAAATAAGTTTAATGTTGTGATAAAGTGTCAAGTTTATCGTAACTAACACTGCCTTAATAAATAGTGTGAAGTGATGTCATGCTAAATAATTTATGTAAAACTTAGTCCACTGTAATGAAACTGCAGTGAACTGAACACAATTATAAATTTATCAAATAAATTCTATTGTAATTGCTACTTTAAAAATTTGTTAAATTGAAAATGTATAAATGCGTAGCTGTATAATTTAATTCATTTATAGATTTTCTTGCTTTTCAACTAATTATTTTTACTATCTAGATGATATTCGTAAACTGTTTTAGTATCACCAACTGGGACTAAAGATAAACTATGTAGTAAGTTGTGCATGTGTATATTGTAAATAAAGATAAGTATTCGAAAGTTAATAATAGTTACTAAGTAGAGGGACCGCTAAGAAAGAAAACTCTGATATACTCGTACCTAGGTACATACTACCTACTACTCTTTACCTACATGTAAGTACAGTATATGAAAATTATTTGTAATCACTTTTTTTCATAAGTAGGACACTTAATTGTAATACTCAAATTATCATACTATTTAAGAAACTATAGACTTTTACATTGGTCCCATAAAAATATAAATAAAAACGAATTTAAAACAATGTAAGGAGTTATTGAAATTTAAAGATATTTTAAATAATAAAATTCGACAAAGTTATTAATTAAACCATTTTGGAATAGAAGAGGTTGGTTATAGCTAGCTCTAATATAATAAATAATGTAAGTAATAGCAATAGGACGTGAGTTTTAAGGCCTGAACCCGTTTCTTTCTTCTAGTTAGTAGTTTTTTAGTTTAATAAAGATGCGAAATTTGTCAAAAATGTGTAAATGTGTTGTGCTTTAAAGGCCCAATAAAAATGATTAGAGGAAATTTGGTATAAAGATAAATTAGAACATTAAAAGAAGCGGTAAGTAAATATCAAAATAACTGCTGTTGGCGGATGAAACAGCGGTGCTAAACTGAAAAGTCAATAATATTTATAGAACTACATTATAATCCATACTAGTTGCGCTTAGAAATAATTAGAACTTCATTTATGTGCGTGGTTCTAGGCTATACCTACTTATATAAAAAGTACCCACAACCTCATACGTGTGCAAACACATTAAGTAAATGTACATAATGCATTCATAATTAAACAGAGAGTAATAATCATAAATTCGTAAAAACTTTAAGTACAATATTGTTATTAGTTTACTTATTTATATGCTTACGTAGTTTATGTCTGTTAAATTAGACACCGGACATTTATTTACACTGTTGCCAGGTAAAAATAATATAATTATAAATATAAGCTACAAAAATTGTGCAATAAATAAAATTGTTTATTTAAAAGGTTCTAAGAATGGAACATTAAAATACGTAGATAGGTACTGAGGTATCGATTTTAATACGTATAAAAACCACTACTGTAAGAGACAATGTAGTTTTTTCATAAAGCCATATTGTAACGTGCCACGCATAAAATTGCTACTTTTTTAAGAACCCGCCTTTAGGTACTAAGGCCGTGGACATTAAATTGGACAAATAAACCTAAACTATTAATAAGTGCAAATGTGTTTAAGCGAAGCCATAAAAGCAATGAAGTCAGTGTTTGTATATAGGTTAACTAGCATAAAATGAATGGTACAGTCGCTATGGATAAATTAAAAGCCGACTGAAAAGATTATTAAGTGTAGGATTTAGAACAATGCATTTTTCGTGAATGTAAGTTGTACTTAAAACATGAAGAAATAATTAATAAGCTAAAATAGCCCACTATCTAAATTTCATAAATCCAAATAAAACTGTGTATAATGTGTATACAAAGTGAAAAAAACTTTCAAAATAAATAATCACGAGGCCAGCCTGAAGGATTTCAGAAAGGGTACAATACAACGCTTTTATAAAACGCTAAGAGCCAGATTTATTGCTTGCATAAGTAGTATTTATTACTTCTCTAAAACAATCAAGCATTATGGTAAGGAGAATAAAAATCAAATTAAATAAGTTAATGACTGAATTTTGTGTTAAATAAATATAATAAGTATAAATAATAAATAAATAATAAAATAAGCATAGTCTTTCCGTTTTATTTGTGATTATAGTAGGAGACCTATGTCTAGCAGCGAACGTCAATTGGCTGGTATGATAATGATGATATTATCACCAAGTTAAAACCGTGGATTTAATATTCGTTTTACTACAAGTTAACTTATGTTTCGTTGTTAAAATTTTATAGTTGCATAATACAATTAATTTTGCAATTGAAGAAGATTAGAAGTATAAAAACAGAACCCCAATGAACACGCAAATACGAACTCTCTCTTGTTTATACCGACTGATATGAGAGTATGGAGCGTTGAGTATAGAGTAATACAGACTTACTCTATGTACAAATCTTGTAAAATGTTTCCTAGTTTAAAAATATATATTTACAAAACAAAAATTATAATTTTATGACACACTAATAAATAACAGAAAACAAGATATGTACAAAATGCTTACTTTACTCATATTATGTAAGTTTTCTCCAACTAAACATTAAGTAAAAGAGAAATATGTTAGGACATTTAGAAATGATAGTATAGAGTATAGTTTAATATTAAATGAGTAGAATGAGCAATTTAATTTAGTGAACGAGATCGTACACGCTATCACTTAGAAAGTTTTTTATACAACAGTGTTATTCCTAATCACAGTAAAAAAAATACGCTAGGCAGTTATGTTGTTGACGTATTAAATACACATTTATATGTTACGATACTTTCTAGTAAATACATTCAATATCAGCTTACAAATTCATGAAATCTTAGTCTTTGTCATTTACCAAAATATTTAGTATCAACTTCTTTAAATATTTTTGGATGCCATGAGCGAGCGACATCTTTAACCTTTTAACCGCCATGGTCTTATAAATAAGACATATAACATCTAGCTCGCACCGCCGCCGTCTTATAAATAAGACTAATTTCTGACTGTTATTTTTGAAGTGATTGTCTGTATTATTTAAATTATTATAATACAGAACTCTCAACAATTGTTTTAAATGCCTATAAAATAAACTGCATTGTGTGTTTATTATATTTTCTCCGTGATAAAAGCCAGCAACAAACTATGAAAAGCACTCCATTTCTGCTATAGGTCCGCCTAGCCAATGGTCTGATATATAAGACGTAAGTGATGTGACAATATTAGAAATTTATATCGATGAAAAATTTCGAGTTTAACTTGAACAATTGAAACCATTTGTCGCAAAGTAACAAATTAATTAATAGTTATTATTAATAGCTAAGGTAGCTTAATAGCTAAGGTATCGATCTTAGGAAAAGTATTGTAATAATACAATATATAAATTATAGTATAAAAAACGTTTATTGTATCTATACTAGCTGACCATGAGAACTTTGTACATAATAAACATTTATTAAGTTTACACGTTTTATTACTTCCTCATGAATGAACGTATTTTTGAAAATTACATTAAAATCCTATTGCTTAAAACTACATTAAAATCCGCTGAGTCGACTCAAAAAAATACATATTAACCTAAACAGAACCATTTTTACTGCCCATTTTAATATTAGTAATTGTGCATCTGAATTAGTAGTCTCGCATTAGATCGTGTCACTATTTGAGAGATTGACCTATGACTTACTATCTTTTTGCTATCACCGCCTAAGATCATAGATTTTCTTGTCATCATCCGTCACGAATATCTCTGTTTGTGAAATATTAATATATTTATTTTACGATGTCGACCGCCGAAGAGTTAATTAGAATATTAGAAGGAGTAGAGGAAAATGATGTTGATTTCGAGTCAGATGAAGAAGTGGAAGTTGAACAGGTCAGTATTTGTAGGTACTTAGCATAATTAAACACGGTTATCTGTTGGAAGTTATTTTTTTTTAAATACGTACAAGCGATATTTCCTATTGCACAATAACTAATAAAATAACAATGCTATTACAGGATTTGGATTCTAATTATGTTTTTAACTGGACTTCAGAAGCGTGTTCATCAATTGTTGAAAATTTTAATGATATTTGTTCCGGTATCAGACCTCACATAAATATTAGCAAAGATTCTACGGAATTATCATTTTTTACACACTTTGCGAATGAAAGTATGGTTGAGGAAATAGTTCGGTGTACAAATTTAAACTATTAATCGTTTATTAGGCATGCTGATATACGAGTACATTCTAGATTGAATTGCTGGAGTGATGTTACAAAATGTGATATATATATATTTCTAGCAATCACTATGTTATTTACTAGAAATAAAAGGTTATCAATCGAGGAACACTGGTCGACTGATTATCTTTTAAATTCAACAATTTATGGGAATTTGATGAGCAGAAACAGATATTGTTCTATTATGGCAATGATACATTTTGAAGCTACTTCAACAGCGCCCAATAATATTTCAAGATTGCACAAAATACAATTTTTAATTGACCATTGTCAAAAATTATTTAAAGATACCTTTAATCCCCACTGCAGGCTGTGCATTGATGAGAGCATAGTTCCATTTAAGGGCCGACTAATTTTTAAGCAATATTTACCGAACAAAAGAAATAGATTTGGCATAAAGTTGTTTGTACTATGTGATGTTGAAACTGGTTATATAGTGGATTTTATTATTTATTGCGATACGGATACCAATATTGAAATTATACCAGAACTAGGTATTAGTGGCTCAGTGGTGAAGACTCTTATGACGGACTACTTAAATTGTAATAGGCAACTGTATGTAGACAATTGGTACACATCTCCAAATTTGTTCGTGTATTTAAAACAAAGGCAAACATATGCTTGTGGTACTGTACGAGCTAACCGAAAAGGTATGCCAAAGTTTAGAAAATTGAAAAAAAACGAGGTACAAACTTTCTACTCCCCGCCACTGATGGCACTCAAATGGCAGGACAAAAAGCCTGTAACTATATTGACCACAATGCATAGTTCAGAAGTGGTACCCACAGATAAAGAGGATAGAAATACTGGATTACCAAAAATGAAACCAATATGTGTCTACGAATATTCGAAAAACATGGGATCGGTCGATACGGCTGATATGATGATGAGCTCAATTACTTGTATACGGAAAAGTAGGAAATGGTATAAAAAAATTGCATTTCGTCTGTTTGATATGCAACTGTTAAACGCATTTTACCTGTTCAAAATAATAAAAAATAAACCAACATTACAATTTGCGGAATTCCAGTTATCTGTGATAAGACAACTCATTGAAAATAACAAAAACACGTCAGTAGTGGTACCGCGACACCCGACAAATCCATTCATAACACTTTCTTCAGATGTTCTAATTCATTTTCCTGTAATAATACCAAATCGAAAAAGCCAGAGATGTAAAATGTGTGCAACAAAACAAAAAAGAAAACAGACCAGGTATATGTGCCGACAATGCAACGTTTTCTTGTGTATCGAGCCATGTAGTAGATTGTTTCATGAGTCGAGTCATCTTGGCCAGAGATAAATTTTATGCATGGAGTTTCATGTACGTATCTTCTTTTTCTAATGTCTATTGTTCATTTTGTATTCAATTGTCTCTCACGTCTGTCATTAATTTGCAATAGCTACGAATTACAATTTTCCATTAATTTAATTACGTATTGGTACTACACATTAAATAAGTATCTATCGTTAACAAAATATCCAATTCAGGTAAAAATTACTACTTCTTATCCACCTTCATAGAGCTTACCAACCATCTTACAGATAGATTTAAATTATAATATTTTTTGTAGATGCCGATTGCAGCCAATCAGTATTACTAGATTACGTAGACAAATTCATAGCTGAAACGCAAGAATATTTTTATGAACCGTCTGACGGTAAAAAATTACGATCTACGGATTCGACTCCCGATATGTTTGCGAGTCGTGGAACACAAACATATAAATATTCCATGAATATGTCGACGCAAACTGTAAACGGTTGTAAAGAAATGTTTACTCAAACAGAAGATAGTTTCAGTTGCACAGAACGGCATAACTTTATTGCTACCATACTGGCAGACGACTTTTTTGGAAACAAAGAAAACTTGAAAGGTATATTCAAGAAGGCTTTTGTAGAAATAACTACAAGTATTGCGAACGAGGTTAACGCAAAGTATGCTGCTCCGTGAAGCATTTTTTATTATTTTTTATGTTAATGCTAACTAGGTACCTACTATTATCGCAAAGTATGCTGCTCCTAGGTACTAATAACGTAAAGCTTTAAACTCCTTATTTCATTTTTATTTTTTCAACTTTTTATGTTAATACTAATTACGCTGATAAATATACGCTATATTATGCTAATAAATAGCCTATCATATTATTTTATTTTTGATTTCATAAAAAGTTTTTTATATGGTTATATATTATAAGCTATTCATGTTAATTTGTTGAATTTCAGTTAATGTAAGTGTAATGAAATATTATCCAAAAAAAAACAAAAATAATTCCTGGAAGGTCTCCATATCAGAATGCTTGTTTTATTTCAGGTATCTACTATAAGTCAAAAACTTTCAAGGTTCTCCTCACTATTAGGTCTCTGGTATCATGACTGTAGTAATAGGTACCTACCGCCATAGTCTTAAATATAAGACCGCATATGACGTCAGACATAGAAAACTGACAATTATAGAGTTGTGACAATGTTTATTATACAGTAAGACAAATATCAACAAAATCATATCGATTGGAGATAATTTTTGAACGCACTAGTTGGTTTAGATTGTTTTTATATGATCGGCGGTGGAGGCACGTTCAGTATAAAATGGTGCGGCGGTTAAAAGGTTAAACCACAAGTTGAAAGTAGGTAAGTAAACATTCTACGTTTGTTAAAAGAGTAGGAATTCCCCAACCCAACTCATTGCAGTTATCTTAAAACCCGACTGAGGTAAAATTCGCAGTTATGCAAAATAAAAGATACTAGAACGTAAATGCCTACACTGTTCCATCTGGCCAGCATAGTATTAGAAAAGAACTTTCTCGGAAAGACGTTGCATCCAAAAACAATAATGGAATAAAACTAAATGTTTTGTTTTCATTTCCTTTACATTCACTCTGTCCTAAAATACATTTCTATGTACTTACATCTAGTTCTTATGTATGGGTAACGGATGGGCTTCAGATGTGATAACGTATTTACTAAGATCGATCATTAATCTATCATCGCTGAACAGTAAGTACAAATATTTGAGTGTTTCTGATAAGAAGAATGACTCCATCATATCACGTTGTACCGGCTTCTCAGATTTTACGTTTGCAAGTGATGTGTAGCCCCATGGTACTTTAGCGTATTTTTCGAATCCCTGTAAATATTCGTATGAATGAATTTATTAAATTATGAATTAACGTTACATATAGTAAAAAAAAAATAACAAACAGTTTACTATTTATTAGTTTATTTATATTACTACTATAACAAGAATGTGGCTTGTGATGCGATAACATAAAACAAATATAAATTTAATGAACACAAAGAACATCCAGACTACAGTTTGTTCATTGAGACTTTACCAAAAATTGTAAGCGTAACCTTATAATAGCAATCGTAATTAAGTATTTATATTTTCGAAGTTACAGCGTTACAATTGCGTTACGAGCGACGTCGCGACGCCGATGATGATAGATGAGTAATGAAAAATGACCAAGTACGACAATGGGGTCTATAAATGATAAAAATAAATTGCAACAAAATAATCATTTAAATCATTGTTTTAAAAAAAATATTGCTGTTTCGTGAGTATCAAAAGGTTAGCTCAATCTAGTCCAAATGTCTTGGGTTCAATTCTGGTCCTTGAGTGTACGGCAGCTGCATACCACGCCACCTAGTACCTATGATAATGTTACAAGACCATTTTTTATTCATGAATCTTAAGCCAGAGACATTTGGCCAGTTAACAGTCGCATATAAATTTCTATAAAACCTTTTACAAATATTTCGCGTTGTGACGCCTTTCATGTTGTGCGTGGCGACGACTTCCACGTAGTGACGCGTCTCTCGTAGTAGGACGCGCTACAAGGGAAGCACTGCTTCGCGAGAGATAAAGCGACATCTTTCACGAAGAAGGACCTCTCCCGTAGCGCGTCGCGATGCCGCTCTCGTATTGCACCGCACCGCACCGCTCCTCTCGTAGAGCGTCGCGACGCTTCTCACAAAGTGCGTAGCGACATCTCTAGCTTGTCGCCTTTCATGTTGTATGTTTAAAGTTCACATCGACATCTGTATCACGCTTAACCTTTTGGTCGCCACAGTCATCTAAAGATGAGGAACGAAAACTTATCCTGTACGCAAAAAACGTTTATACGTTGCACCAAAGCGCAAAATAAACAATATTTTTTTTTTATGGCACGGCTTGGGGAGCACACGAGTTTACGTTACTGTCGTGGCGGTCAAAAGGTTAAATAAATACTAAATATAATCCTCACACATTCACACAACGCCATTTAGTCCCAAACTAAGCATAGCTTGTACTATGGGTACTAGACAACGGATAAAGGAGATGTGACTTTCCAAAAGGGACTCGTTGTTACAGGTCATTAAAAATAAGCATTATTAAATTTCGTGTTCTGTCGAATGCAGCACATTTGATTTCCCATTCCTATGCTGACACGGAATTGTAAAGTTTAATCCTAATTGATCCTTATCAATGTAGCTAAAACAACATTCTAATACATTATTAGTATCGAGAAACACGCATAAATATACCCTTTCCACTATATTTAACGACATTTGACAGATTGACGTTAGTGATGTTCAGCAGTATCTCGAATGTAATGCCATTCGATTGTAAGCGACTTCGCGATTTTTCCAGTTACTTTATTTTACACATTTGGATCCTTACATCATCTCACATTATCATTTTATTATTGTTTCTTTCTTCTATGTTAAAAGAATTAGCCTATAGCTTAAAATGATAAAATTATAGTTAGCTTAGGTATTATACAAAATACTTAATTTATCGCGTGACACATTTGCGGGTTATAGCTAATCTAAAATATCATATTACATTTCATAAACGTATTAGGAAGAGTTCAGGTTTATTCATAGCATTTATTTCAACCGATTATTTGTAAATTGGTGGTAATCGTTATAAGTGTCCATCACTAAGTAACCATGGTAACTGAAAAAAACATGGGTACGTCCATGAAATACAATATAATTTGTTCGAAAAATAAGCGGAAGTATTACGAAACTTCATGGACGTGAACTGTCAAAAAGCTAAGCTTACGCTGGAAGGGGTATAATACATTTTTAAATTTAGACAGGATTCTGACACTAAAGGTCACTTTAAAAAAAAATAATGACCATAGGCAATTGTGCAGTGTAACCAATGTAAAAAAACATAAGTTTTGACTCGTTTTCAGAAAGTACCTAATATGTTCACCTTGTTCATCACACTGTAATTTTATTACAATTCTAGCTTAGAAATAAGCCTTTTTGACAAAAATTGTCAACGTGGTATAAAAAATGTTTCAGAAATAAGCCATTTTAAAGAACACGACTGAGATAGTTTTAAATGGTTAGAGTAAACCAGAAATAACTATTTTTGCTCCAAAACGTGTATTATCTATGGTCAGAAACTTAGATGATACGATGTTATAAACAAATAATCGATTTGCATCAAAAAAACTAAAAATCTCGAAACCCGCAATAAACCCTTTTGGAAAGGCACTCCTCAAATATACATAAATCGTTTTTTATACATTAGAATGTGGGCACTAATAAATTACAAGTTAACACTTTATACATTGGTAAGTAGGTATACCAAAAAACACTGTAAATCACTTAATATTAAATCATGCATTAGAAATAATTTACACATGGACAAAACAATAAATCAATTATTTGAAGAAACTATTAACCGATTACATAACTTAACAATAATATAATCATATTAAGAATAAAATCCAATGGAAGAAAATAAATGAAAACAAAATCTCTCGTCTTCCTTATCCCATTTACCTGGGGCCGGTGCAAATGGTTATAATATTATAACAATACCAATAAATAGAAAATAATAATAAAAAAAATTAAAACTAACTTAAAATAATAAATGAACAAGTAAGTTATGCATGGACATCTCAGCACAGCGCAGCGCCATCTGTTCCCAAAGTAAGCTAGGTTTAACCTGCTTGTGTTATGGGTAACAGAACGAATTTATATACTTGAATACTTTTCTTATATAGACGCAGACCCAGAAACAGCAAACAAATGAACATGAGTTCATTCACACAAAGATTTGCATTCATAATTTCATTATTCATTTATTCAATAAACATTTTAACCTAACAGTGTTATACCAAATATTATATTATTCGCGTTAAGCGGGAATCAAACTCGAGACCTCTTCGTAGCAGGCATGTAATATAACGACTACGTCGCAGAGGTCGTCATAATAATAAGCTTGGATTAAATAAAAGATAAATAAACAACACACGTACAATGGTCCACCTCAGGGACTAAGTGCGGAAACCAACCCCCAATAACTTAGAACTTAGATACATAAAATAATATAAAATAACAATAAAATCCAAATTACCTGGTATATTTGCCAACCCCAATCCTGGTACGTAGTATTGCCTGTTATCTGATACATGTACCAGAGACTTTCAACAAATTCTGGCCTTAGGAGGGTGTGGGCATCCGCAGTTTTGGTGTACATATCATCTTTAGAGGCGGCCTAAAAACAAAGTTCATTTCGTTCGTGTTCGAGATTATACAGAGGTTATTGCAAAATTCAATACATAAAATTATTTAAATTGGCGTATAATAATTCTTCACTCTATTTATTAAGGAAGCATGAACGTTGGGTTAGGTAAATAGGTTGGAACCAAATTGATTGCTATGCCACCTTCACTTCGTGACCCAAGTAGAAGTAAATAGCCCCAAAAATGGTGTTTTAACTTCCTAAAGATCTTTGTAGGTCGCCGCAGAACAACTTCAAGTATATCCGGGACAGAGCTGGGATGCTGATAATTACTTCAAATGAGGTACAATTTCAAACTTCATTCTCTAGTATGTGGTAACCGTTGTAATGTCACAGCAGAAATCGCAAGAAAACTATAGCAAAGCATCTCTTCAAGCCATATTCCTAACTTTAGTTTGTTCAAGGACTGCCTTACTCCTGAATTGATTCATCATCAACTAGCCTATTGCAGTCCACTGCTGGACATAGGCCTCTCCCAACAGGCGCCACGGAACTTGGTCCTGCGCCTTCCGCATCCAGTCCGACCCAGAGACCTTTTATAAGGTCGTTTATAAGGTCGAATTGAATTGATTGCATTTCAAAATTATTTTCATTACCTCTCCTTTTTAATAATACTAACCATATTGAAATGCGTAATTTCAGGAGCCAGAAATGTAGGATGAGCAGCGTAAGTAAGATAGCATGTATTCATAAGTTCTTCAGCTATTGTCATATGCCAATCAGGAAGCCCGTTAGCATGACCTAGTGCTAGAGTGCCCGGTAAGAAACACGTCAAGTGGTCCATTTTAGGGTTAAATGCCTGAAACGAAACATTACATCTATAAAGTATATTAAAAACTTTGCAGGTTTTTATTAAGATAAGATGAGTTTGATGAAGTAATTTATTAAATAAAATCCATGAAATTGGGATCATCCATCCTGAAATTGGGATGTAATGCTGATAATTTCTTCTTTTAGAAGAAATTAGAAGAAATAATAATCATCATCATACCGGGCAAGAGACAACACTGCTAGAAATAAACCTCCATCAACATTTTCCTAAAACATTTTCGACTTAAACCATAGCGGTTTAAGAAAGAAAATTTAAAGAATGATAAGTAGCACTGGGCACGCGTCCTAATGTTGGCACTGCACCAGATTATCAGCACCCCCAACTAAAACTCAAATTATAAGCTTTCTATTAATTAATTTCGGCTACCATTTAACAAACATTAAAATAAGATCCTTTTGGAATTATAAACTGATCCAAACACGACACTTTTTGAAAAAAAAAGCGATATTTTTAAAAACGCGGGAACATGTCCTTCACATTACTTTGTTTTGACAGTTTCTTATGATCGTAGGTAAGTTCAGGTTTTTTTATTTTACTTTATTTTAGATCTTTTAGATATTTTTTACTGAACCTTTAGGTTTTATTCATGTATAAAATGTTTTATAAGGCTTATCTGACAATGGAAATGAACGTTATCTTGATTTTATGTTCATAAATGAGGTGCTGACATCTGGGTTCAATTTTTTTGCGAATTGGTAATTATCGGCACTGGTACTGTTACATGACAAAGTGGTATGTAAAATTGTTAATCCATATATTTTATTGTAAAGCGTGATTATTTTATGCCTAGAATTCAATATTCTTGGAAAAAGTACTCTATGATTTCGGATTTCATATCCTGGCATGGTGCTGAAACTAACATTGCTAGTTATTTTCATAGTGTTGAAATTATGATCAAAAGAATGTCTATTATTTTTTGGATTTTTTTATATTTATGTAATTATTTTTCTGAAACTTCGGTTGTTAGGCTAGGTATAAATAAAAGAGATTTTACTATAAACATTGGATTATTTCATTTATCTACCTAATTTTATGTCTGATTTTAAGGTGCTGATAATTGGCTTAGTCAATGCCAATAATTGGCGATGATGGTGCCAATAATTGGCGCCAGGGTCATTATTTAGTCAGACTCATCTAAATAAAATGTGTATGAATAATAACTATTTTTTATAACAAAAATCAATTATTTATTAAATAATGAACCAAGAAAGCATATTGTTATAGTTGTTATCATTATCATCACTGTGATAAACGATGTTAAAGTAGGACTAACTCTTAAAGTGCTGATAATTGGTAGCATCACCCTATATAATTTATTTCATCATCATCATAACAGCCCATCAATGTCCCACTGCAGGGACGTTCAAATCCTGCTACCATTTATTCTCTTTAGAATTAGCAATGCATTTCTATTTAAATGCTCACCTCTGATCCAGCAGATAGTTCACCAATAAACAAAAGCTTGTTCGGAGACGACCTCTTGGCAAGGAATTGCATAACACCCTCAATTGCAGTCAGATAGTCATCTAACAAACTGAAAAACAAACATATCGCCTACAATAAATCTACAGGTCAACCTTCAACAATGAAAAGAATTTTTTTTAGGGTGAAACTTAACAATCGTAATTTTGTGAATCGTGTGCCAGAGTTTCTGTCGAAGAAATTCGATCGTCGTGTAAAACTGCATGCCTAGCAGAATTTCTGCCATGTAAATTTTGCAAATTTCACTCTAATGATGTCAATATCGCGAGCTGGGTTGATTTAAGGTTAAGGTTATGTTTATATTTTCCTTTCTCTTAGACTGTTTTGTAGTTAAATTGCTATGCAGTCTACTATCTGCTTACTCAAGCAGGTCACAAAGGAGGGTAATATTATCATGGACATCACTTAGGCAATAATATGTAATATTTCAAAATTTTTTACTAATCAATGAGCACAGCAACATCGTATGATTAAAACATTAAATCGCCAATTATAAAAAGTTAATTTTTAATTCGCATACAATTTTAGACATATAAACCAAATAGTTGATTTCAATATCAAAATGCATGTCCATTTATTTGTAATTATTTTATTGGTACTAACACAAACGCAATTTAACAGATTGCCTATTCCGCCCGTACGGACCGGGAACTGGTAAAGTAAATAATAAGAATTTAAGAGTACAACAACAAAGAAATGGGTAAGAAATTTGTACGCACAGCAATAAATAAGCACTATAAACAATACCTAAACATATGACACTGTTAAGTCGCATCAAACATAATCAAAACATAGTGTTTATAACTTAAACGCAAGCTAAATCTAAAGTTTTAGTTCTTAATCAATCGAGAATACTTACTAGTTAATAGTTTTCCCTGTTTGTAACCATTGCTTCAATAAGTACTCGTAATAACTATCCCCTCTTGCACCAAGAGTGATAGTCGCATGAGGCAGAAAGTGGCCGCTATTAGGATTAATAAATATAGGTACAAGGCCATGCTTCTTAGGTAAATGATGTATCTTTTCAGAAACGGCGGCTGCGGCATCCTGGTAAAAGACACAAGAGTTTAAATCACAAAAAAAATATGCTCATAACATTTTTATTGAAAAATTTCATTAAATTCCATTCAGTAGTTTTTACGTGAAAGGTATTATTCAGAGCAAAAAATTTAAAATGTTAAATTGAAAGTTTTTATTTCTCCATTAGTTTAAACTAACCTCAAAAGCAGGATTGTTACTAGCTCTCGATAACTCTCTGAATTCTAATTGTACTGTAGTAACTTCAGCAGTGGTACTATAGTGGGACCATTCTGGTGCATGTGCCGTTCTAGTACCTAGGTTTACATCAGAATATGGTATGCCAGACGGCGATGAAAAGGCTGCCATCAAGCGATCACCCAAGTCAGTCTGCAAAACAGATTTTTTTACATAAAGTTTATATAATCCTCAACCAAAAACGCTTTATTTTAAAAGGATAGAAACAATTAAGTAGTTAGATATTGTACTCACCGCTTTATTGAGAAACATTTCATCTTGACTGAAATAGTAACAAGACAATAAACCTCCTAGAACTCTTATAGTGACCTCAAAGAAGTTGACATCTTTGTTTTTGGTAAAGACCAATTCATCTTTTATCCACTGCTTGCCTTCTTCGAACTCTAAAAACACGACTTGAACTGAACTCTAAATAATTCATACAAACATCTAAAGAATACTCAATACTTTTATTGCTATTAAATAACTATTATAAAGAAAAACTTAAATAGACCATCAATAAATTCACTTAGTTCCTACAGAAAAACACAAGACAGGGAAAACTAAATAAAAACAATATCTATATCAATTAAATATAAATTGTTTTTTATCAGTTAAAGTATTATATTACAGGAATCAGACATATTTAGTGCTATTTGATCATCTTTCCTTTAGAGGCATATTGAGCAAAAGTACCTACCTTCAGTAAGTCCCATTATGTATGCTGTATCAAGTGAATCAACAATAGTAAGACCAAGAGAAAACCATTCGGCTGCCATACCAGACACAGGTTTCAAGTTATCATGCCCCCATGCATGTTGCTTGTAGCCACGCCATGCATGTCTAAAACTTTCTACTACTGCATATTGACGAGCATTCTTTGGACCTAAAACAAATTTGTTAAACAGGTAATAAAATATATTAATATCTATCACATATCATCCAATAAAATGTGGTTTTAATTTTAATCTTGTTTAGGTTGTAATCTTCAATGAAAGACAGGACAAAAGAAAGAAAGACTGTAGCATTTTGACGATTATTTTAACCAATGCTTTAATGCCCATATGAAGCATTGCGGGGACCTCAAAGCCTTTTTTTACAAAATTGTTTTTAAATATAATATAATGTCTTCTTTCAGTAAAATGTTCTATCTACAATATTTAAGATACTTTTCCTCCTTGTGGCATAGTCGTGGGACGCCCTGTATAGTATATATTGGAAATACAATTAAAATAATAAAAGGGTTGCGAAACAATGCAAATTATCGACTTCCACATAGTTAAATAATACCTGTAAATATCGGTCGTTCGTTCGAATCAATATCAACAACTACTTTCTTGAGAATTGACGCATCTGCTACTGGCTCGTTGACTAGCGATAAAGACAAATTCTTTAAAGGTTCCTGAAATAAAAATTAAACTTTTACCAAGGTGCAATGAGTTCTCACTTCTGCAAGTTCCAAGCAGCCTGGACACTGTTGGCGCCTCGAAGAAGACTTCATTTTTGTACCTACTGCTACCTACCTTATAGAAGGCCCTTAAAAGACATAGTTTATAAGATTTCGGGTCATGGGAATGAAGTCATTACTATCATATTTCGTGGCCTTCAGTTTCACTATGGGCACCAATAAAAGTGGTCGATAATTTTATATTTAAATCTAAAAACTCCAAATATTCTTGTTTATGCACAAAGATTTGCATTGAAAGGAAATCGAGCTCTACGTCGCAGTCATTTAGATAAATAAAAAAATTATTGCCTTTTGGTCAGTCCGTCACAAAGACTAGGGGATCTACTTTCCTCTGTTATTAAACCTTTCCATTATTTTAACATACGATGTTTATAATGCGCGGTATTCACTTTTATGAATTTTGACACGCTCTGGTAAAGCAACTTCAGCGAAACAGTATATTTACTGATTGCTTTTGCATCTTATTAAGGTAAAATATTAGGTAATCTATATTATTCCATATTAGTAAAAACACCCGCAGCATGAGGGCGACTGAGCGGTACAATTATAAGCGAAGTAGATGTATAAATAACTCAATAATTGCGAACCAGGGAATGCTAATTTGAATAGTTACTTTACATAGTTATGATATGGACTATTTTACTAGCCAACAATGTAACGTTTCCGTTAAAACCCATTCACATTTTTTTTAGATTAGGTACGTTATCTAAAACTCTACATAGTGTTACCAGTTGAAAACATGTTCCAATTGTAATCTAGTACAATGTTATCAGTATAATAGGTTTTTGCTACTACAAAAGATTATTTTGATCATTGTTTTATAATTTTGGTAAATAAACTTAATTTGATAACATACAGTGAAACCGCGTAGCTTTAATCTTTGAGAAACTATGAGAAGTCATAAAAGGTATATTTGGCATACCAGAACGTAATCTAATAAGAAAATTATGAAGAAGACAAATAGAATTTTCGCAATAATGAATTTACATAACATTATTGAAAATATAAATAATATTAAACTTATGGATGGAATAAACCTCATTCAGACTCAAAGAGTTTATTGAAATATTAGAGAATATTAAAAAACAAGAATAAAATATGATTATAGCTACATTATACAATCATGTTAGTAAAATAATATTGTAACTGTTAAAAAGCCTCATACTTGATTCTTAAATTAGTCTAGGAAACAAGTATGAGGCTTTTAAGACCAATAAGACAATCATAATTTAGAGATTAATAAATAAATAGTCAGTACTCACCTGCGCAATTAGACTAAGCTTTTTCTTATTTAAACCATGTTTATCAACCTTTGAAAAATAAACTAATGCTAAAATGGTTACTCCAACTATAATTACAGCATATACTATAGACCTTTGTAATCTAGAGAGTCTGTTCCATCTCTGAAACAATAATTAAAAATGTGTGATTTGTAATAAAATAATATTCCTCACCCACACTCACTCAGTGACATTCGGTCCTAAGATAAATGGACCTTGTATTATTATAACAGGTACAGTCACGAGCAATAATATGTACACATTGTCAAATTTTCTAAACTATCTGCACGTTTATCTAGACATTATAATACCAAAATTAATTCGTAATTTAGAAGAAGTTCCCTTCAGTTTTGAAGTAATCTTCGAAAATTCAATTTTGGATTGGCAGAACATTAGATAACTGTTTTACAAAATGTGAAAATGTATACATATTATTGCTCGTGACTGTACTAGACAATGGTTAAACAGCATCTAACTTTAACTTTTTGTATATGAAACTTTAATCAACTAACTATAAGTAGTATATAGTAGATTCCCAATCATGAGCTAAAAACTATATAGTTTGACATAGCTAAGTTCTCATGGTACCTCAAAGTGCTTTCAAAATTGTGGAAGCAATAAATGAAACCATACTTTATCTGATGAATATCATACTTATTGTAAATAACAATTCAACAACAAATAAATGTTTTCCAATTAAATAAGGTTTGCACATATTGTGACCATGTATCATATTCATCAACATTGGCGAAATTATTGATTTTCCTGTACAGAATACAATGCAAGTTCTGTTTTTACTGCGTTATATCTTAAATTTCAACATTATCATATTTGTACTAGACTCTCAGTATATATCTATATAAAAACATATATTCACTGATCAATGCTTAACCGTTACGCTTAAAAGTCTATAGAGATTTCTGCAGGAATCAGATATAAGATAATGGTAAGGTAAAGGTAAAATAAATCATAGAGAATACCTAATCCTTTCTAATATTATAAATGCGAAAGATTGTGAGGGTAGATGGCTGGATAGATATTTGTTACTCTTTCACGCAAAAACTACTAAGCGGATTTTGATGAAATTTGGTAGTTTAGGGTGTAGAACAACATTTAGGCTACCCATACCACGTGGGTGAAGCCGCAGGCATCAGTTAGTATATCATATTTGATATTATTTAAATATGAACTTTGCAAAGAGTAGATAGTTTTAATGTAAGTAAATAAGTTGTAATAGAAATTATTCTCAATATTGGCTGTATGCAATATGAGCTTTGACACTGCTGGAAAAATATTATCAATTTTTTTTGCACTAGCAAATGGAATGTTGCTAATAGCTGTGATTAATTTAACAAAAAGTGGCCATCAAAATTAATAAAAAATAGAACAAGATTATTTTTTAAATTTTATACAAATTAGTACAGAAACACTTATTGGAAATCTAAGTACAATATTAAAAACTGATTTAAAAAAGTAACAAGTAAGCTTACCCTTAAGAATTTTCTATGCGTAACAATATGCTGATCAGAAATTAATACTGAAGAATCTTTTTTAAGCGACCATTTTCCATGATTACTTTGAGAGTTTTTTGGCAACTGACCGCTTTCATTGAAATCTATCTGGGTATCCATTGTGGACATCGCTAATGTTTCTTCTTTAATGTACACATAATAAATATATCATTTTTCTGAAAAAGAAAATAGCATTTTATATACAATAGAGCATTGTATGGAATACCAAAAAAATAACCCCTGTTTGGACTCACAAAGCATTCAGATTATAGTACGAAAGAAAATGCATTGTCAACCCTCCTTAGTTTAGGAGGGTAGACGAGATTCACGAGTATTCGAGTTCGGAAATACAACATCACATTGATCATATTGCCTATCATCCAAATCCATTAGAATCAGGATTGCTCGAAAATGTAAATGTGTTTAAAAGACTTAAAAGAGACCACATAATTGAAGCTGAGGACGCCGACTAGGCAATGGCCACGCTTCTGCGCACAGCGCACTAGTAAAGATCATTCAACCCGTCTGATTATAGTCTGGCAAATATAATGTACTTAAATTAAAAAAAGCTTGTAAAACAGGTAAATATGTTATACTTAATCACGAGCGTCATGAAAATCCGAAAAACTTCCAATACCTTCTATTGGAAGTTTTTGTCTCTACTCGACGTGCGACTGTGGTGCCGGTCAAAACGTAGAGCAAACCAACGGAGAATGTAGAAAAAAAACGAATAAAAAAGCAATCGTATGTTTATAGACACTGCACCAACTATCACTTTAAAGGTATAAATTACAGGGGAACTCATATCCCAAGCAATTATTTTTATTTCGAATATTTTAAATCACTATCTTTGTTAAGATGCATAGTGAACCAAGCACCGACGCCGTCGCCATAGTAACCGCAACGATAGATTTCAGAGGCTAGTTTGAATCAATTGCGCATGCGTAAAACTCTCCGTGGACTGGATAGGCTACTTGATTGATTGATTATTTTCCTTTGATTACTGAGCATATATTATTATGACGTACAATCACTTCTATACTTAAAATATAATTTACATTGGAGTGTCTGTTTGTAACATGAAATCCCCGGTTTTTTACTAATTGCATATCAATGTAAAGACGATACCAATGCCGAAAATCACATTTAAAATTTTTTGTCTGTCTGTCTATTCTGGCTAATCTCCGAAGCCGCTGGACCGATTTCGATGGAACTTTCACTATTGCATTGTAAATTTTACGGCGCGTAAACTAGGCTACTTTAGATTTTGAAAAATATTTAGAGTTCCGTAGAAAAACTCAGAACTTTTTTTAAATATATTTTCACTGGCTGTCATTCACAGCCTGTTTCGATCACTGATTTAGAAACGATAACGGTGGTTAAGCAACGTTGGCGAGGTTATTCCATAGGCTCAATGGTATTTTATTTTCTTTTTTGTTAAAAAGGGGCTGTGGTCAGGGCTTTGATGTTACTGCGATCAAATAGATCTATTGACATCCTCACTATTTTGTAACTTCTAGATCATTCTAGAAGTTAGTCAATAGTCAACTTCATGGTCATCCATGAAGTTGACTATTGTTGATAAAAATGAACATGCCCGGGGTCTTGCCCCTGGTCCACACACACGACGTCTGAAAAGGTTACACACCTGGATTGGAACCATATAAGTGACAAGTAACATGAGAAGGCATCTCGACAGTGGAATAGTAAACCTTACATGATATTATCATTGAAAAAAACTGCTTATGGTCTGACGACCGATTGCATGTTAGGTCGTAAAATATTTAAAAAAAAATTAAAAAAATTGGTTGAAGAGTTACAGTGGTATAGGAGATGAATGGGTGTTTTATCTTCCTGGAGGCAGTATCTGCAAACCCAAAACTATTGATCTTTAATAGTTCTGATTTGTTTATTTAGTTTGCAGTGGCCGCTCATAGTTCGAACCAGGATTTAAGGAACTTCCTGTTCAGGACTAGGGTTTGTTTGGCCCAGCTTTGAAGCTAGGTATTAACGACTTAGAATGCACTAGTCCTGAGTACCTTTCCAAGCCAAGATAACACCTATTGGTTGCCCCATGCTAATAGTGCGCTATTGCTAGCTCAAGATTGGGTAGTATTGGCTCTGGGCTAATCGTAGTTACCCGCACGCCAGCTCTGGTTAGAGCGACGGCGGCTTCGTTGCCTTTTATGTCACTGTGTCCAGGAACTCAGAATAGGCGAACTTTATTTTTCCGTCCCATGTTATTGAGTGACTGCACACATTCAAACATGGGTTTGGAGACTATTTCTATAGATGTCAAGCTTGTCCATTCCATTTGTTCCTGTCCAGAATGGTAATATCAAGGAAAATATATTTTTTGAAGTTCTTATAGACACAAGTTACTTGTTAGTTAAGTCATAAATTTTAGTTTGGGGTAATCTATTTGCTGATAAAACAAATCACCCAGCATCAAAGGACCTTTATTTCTATCAGCCCAATCTGAACAAGTATTTAGTGCTGATATGCTTTCAGATAAGAAATTTAAAAACAAAACATAAGACAACCGGTCAAGAACTGAGACACTGAAGGACAGTTGCAGTTTAGAGTACAGCCCCATTTGGAATAGCGTGATTATGGATTATAAAGGATCGACTTCGATTATAGAGGCTGCAGGCAGTCGAAGGAAACTATGCCATTTCTAAATGACTAGTTACCAATCACATACTGCGTCTGGGCAGGAACAGTCTGCGGCTGGTGACTGTTGTTTAAACAAACACTTCCACACAAGGCAAGGCATAACAGTTAGCATTCTATCCAGGGCATGCCTGGGGCAGAGGAAACAGCGTCACAATTTAGCTCCTTGGTGGCTCACAGGTGTCACTGATACATGGAAAACACAATAAGAACTCCAAAACTGGTACGGAATATCTGGGAGCTGGCTGCAAAGATTGCCACCCTAACATACTATGGTCTACCTTAAGGACTAAGTGCGGAAACAAACCCTAGTAACATAGAACTTAACAATGAACCTAGAACTTCTTTAACACAAATTAAAATCAACTAATCAAGTGTCAAAACTCTTGTCAAAGTATCATTTCAGTTCCTTGATTACTTGATCAGTCATTTGGAACCAGGGGTTAATGTAACAATTATCTTGTTGATATATCATACTAAATAACTTGTAAGTGTACTGTATTGAGCATTATATTGATAATACAAAATTGCTGCACCTTACGAACTAATGTTGCAATGTTTATAGCTTTGTTAATATTTGTAATAATGTACTGTTACTTTATTTACTGTATGAAACTAAACTATGCTATATTATGGGCTAATTCTTGTCAAGCCCATATTAGATTACAGTAGTGCAGTAATAAAATGTTTAACAACAGATAAATTCAATTATAGAAACAAATGCACATAATTATTAGAGTTCTTGTTAATACTCAATTTATTCACTACATTGATTTAAAACATGATATTGTTAAACTGAACAAATGAATAATCCTTTGTTGTACTTATTTCTTTTTGTTATTCAGAATGTTCCATATCAAAAAGTTAGGGTTTTGAATTTCATATATTTTTTATTATAGCAAGATTAAGAGAAATTCAATTTTCTTTATGCTTTCTTAAAATTTTGTTTATATCAATGCTTTAAATATTTACCTACTTACAATTGAATGAAACTTGTAATGAAATAAACTCAAATAACGTTTTAAATTTAACATAGAAAGAATCTAGTGCTAATTAGAAAAGAAAATGTAATACACTTTTTTTTATGTGCAAATTGCTAAATTTGGTTATTTTTTTGATAAATAAAATGGTTATTTGTAACAAAGTTCCACGTCTGCAAAATAAAATGCACAGGTGTGTCATTTTCAAAGTAGTTTTACAAAACAATAAAATTTTCTTACAAAAAGTCATAAAATGAAATAAAAATTCCAACGGTAAAAATTGAATTAAATTCAATTCTTTTCATTGTTTATATATTTATTAGCATAGTTATTAATATTAGATACATACATGAAACTGGAGGAAAACTGTTTTCCCAACTTGCGATCCAATTTACCTCAAATAGCACGAAAAAACATCCACGGCAGTTCAGCACCATAGACAATTTAGCGAACATGACAGCTGGACATTATTGAGATTTTACCTACGATCAAGGTAAAGTAAGGAAGACCAAACTAAAATATCACACTCTGAGGCTGAGAACAACAGTGACCTACTTTATAATCTGCATCTCAATTCTCGTTCCTAAAATTCGGTTAAGTTAACTTTTAGTTGTCATGTTTTTGCTATTGCAATTGTAATCTTTTGTGGTCGTGTTAAAGTTTTATTTAGAGTGTGACAATTTGACAACTAAAAGTTAACTTAACCGAATTTTAGGTACGAGAATTGACATGCTGGGTAAAATGAGTTATATATTCAAAACTTAAAGATCAGACTCTGCTTTATTTAAGCTTTAAGACAGTTTCGTCTAAAATGCGGTTTCGACATATTGTCGTTCATACAGAGTTGCCATATTAAAAGTTCGCAAATAATTCCAGGGTCTATAGTCTATTTAAACGGACTTGCTTTAGAACGTAAACATATATGGCGTTGTGTCAACCACAGACTAAAGACTTTAGTCTTTGAGAAATGTATAGGAATCAAGGAAACAATTCTAGAATCTACAAATGTCAAATGGTAAAATTAATTTTATCTGTTAAATTTTCCGTTGGAAAAAATTATATTCGTTTAAAATTTAAGAAAGATAGTGGATAAATCAAAGTGATTTACGTGTTTCTTATTGCATAAACGTGTAATGCTACTTTTCAGAAATTTTCATCCATATCAAAAAAAAATTGATGTAAAAACTAGTGAAATTGCAATATGTGGTGTATGTTTACTAAATAAATCAGGTAAGAATGAATACGGTATACTTTCGTTAGCCAGGCTCTATACTCTGTCCATTCGTTTTTTTTGACACCTCACGCCTATGAAGTTTCGTAATACTATCGTTTATTAAAAAAAAAATGCATTTCATAGACGGATCAATGTTTTTTTCGGTTACCATGGTTGATTAGATTAGTTACACTCATAACGAATGATTATACTATGAAACTGATTACAAATAATCGGTAGAAATAAATGCTATACCCCTTCCAGCGTAAGTTTAGCTTTTTGACAGTTCACGTACATGAAGTTTCGTGATACTTCCACTTATTTCTCGAACAAATAATATTGTATTTCATGGACGTACCCATGTTTTTTTCAGTTACCATGGTTACTTAGTGATGGACACTCATAACGATTACCACCATTATAAAACACATTACAAATAATCTGTAGAAATAAATTCTATGAATAAACTTGAACTCTTTATAATACGTTTATAAAATTTAATACGATATTTTAGATTAGCTATAACCTGCGAATGTGTCACGATAAATTATGTATTTTAAATAATACCTAGGCTAACTATAATTTTATCGTTTTAAGCTATAGGCTTATTCTCATAACATATATACAGAAAGAAACAATAATAAAATGACAATGTAAGTTGATGTAAGGATCCAAATGTGTAAAATAAAGTGATTTGAAAATCGAAAAATCGCAATCAAATCATTACAATCGAATGGCATTACATTCGAGATACTGCTGAACGTCACTAACGTCAAGCTGTCAAATGTTGTTAAATATAGTGGAAAGGGTATAAGAATAAACATAATTTCATATTATGATTTTTAGACTAGCTATATCCCGCGAATTTTTTAATATTCATGCATTATAATATTTATTATTGCATTGTATAATTTAAATCAATTGTTATATGTAGGTAATGTGTAAATCGATTAAAAGTTATTTTAAAATAAAATCGATATTTATTTCAAACCGAATCGAAATCGTGTGAGGGTGTCACTTATTTCGAAATTTTGACAATGTATCAAAAAGAAAATAATTGGCTATGTAGTGTCTTTGAAAAGGAAAGGTTTTTCCTAAAATACTATTTCAGAGATTGATTGACTCTATTTATATAGGTATAACATGATCTTTGCAGTATTTATAGCTTCTAAATCTTAAGTTATAACGACAACCATAGTCGTCTATAAGAAAATAAAATTATTTTTGCTTACCACGTACACTCTGTCTATGAAGTCCTGAAAATAAATGAGGCCGCCACTGTGCTACACGTAGCAACCCTATTTAGTCTGAGAAAATAGTTTTCATACTAGTAATTTATTGAAATAAAATAAGTAATTTTGAAACACATTATATCTAATATTCAAGTAAGAAATGCACACAACTCATAATGAGATAATTCATTTCATTGGTTGTAACCCTAACGGCGCTTGTACACGGTAAGAAAAATCGCCGGGCCTACGCAAGAATTCGTGTCGTTTCTAAGCACGACCTGTGTACACAGCGCCGGCGATGCATAAGAAAATTTTCTTGTCTGCGCAAGACAAGACACGGCGAACGTTGTTGCGGAGGGGCGGGGAGCGGTGTAGTAGGGTATCATACTTGTTTGCTTTCTAGTTAACATTTTTACTAAAGGAAACTCACACTGATTATCACACTTGTTATTACTTGCGCGCCCTACCCCCGTCTGACGACTGTACGAAAAAAATCCTGGCGTGTACACGTTCCGAATTGTCTTGTCTGCGGAAGACAAGAAAAGTTTTCGTGTACGAAAAAGACAAAATTCTTGACGTCTACACGAAGATTTGTCTTGTCTGGCGTAGACACGGCGATTTTTCTTACCGTGTACAAGCGCCGTAAGGCCGTAAGTGATTGAGAAATTTGAATAATTGTTATAACATGACCTTTATAGAAGTAAAGTAGTGTTAGCCCTTTAAACATTTTAGATGACGATGTTTTATTTCTGTTTTATATGCACTATAGTCAAGCCATTTTAAATTTTGACAGTTGTTTTGAGCCATAGAATGTAACATAATTTAGTGTAAGAATTATGAGCCATAACGTAATTTCTGACTTCTGCAAAACAATTATTATGTTCTATGGTTTTAATTTTAGTGCTGCTACTATATGGCTGCTGCCACATGTATACCAAACTTAAAAAACTAAACTATAAATAATAATCGATTATCGATTAATCACTTGTTATCTAAATCGATAAATCTCTTAATCGATTTCATATACCAACCCTAAACTACATGGGTCAAAATTCACCTATTAGAATGGTATGGGTATTAGAATAAATTAACGGATTGAATCAGAGTAATAAAAACGCATGTACACAGTTAACAAGGAGTTTTATTCATCGCTTACATCATACGATTTTTTAAATATTCGATGTTGAGATAACTTTCGTTGCCACCTTCATCGTCATCACTAAAGCTTTCTTTGCTGCTGCTATTATCGTCAGTATTTGCCCACAGGTGACGTCCTCTCTTGTAGTATTCTGATTGGAGCTTCTCGACGCGATGGCAACTGTTTTTCCAAGTTTCAGCTGTGATGCTGCTGAAGGCCCTTTTTAGAAATTGCCAACATTTTGTGACCTGCGGGAACATAAATAGTTACTTGTTAGTGATGATTTTATAAAATATTCTGTTATTTTATATATCAATTCATCATCATCATAACTGGATACTTGGCCTACTGGTACCACGCTGGCCAGACGTATTGGTATAGGGTTTTATTTCAAGTTTTCTTTCTTTTTATTTCATAAAGATAATATTCACGGACAGTCCCTTAGTCGGTTTTTACGACACCCATGGGATGAGATGGGGTGGTGATATATTGTATTCTTCCTTCGTCACTACACGGAAACTACTGATTTACTAACTATACTAATATTATTATTAAAAAAGATTTGATTATTGGTTTATTTGGAGGGGCGTATAGGGGGCAAATAGGAGTAGAAAGGGAAAATAGGCTAGAAACTATTATTTTAACTATTTTATATAGTTAATAATGAGAAAAATTACTATACAAAAGAATATGCTGTATTATACAGGTTACCTTGTATGAAGAATGATAAATAATGTCTTTCCTTAGTTCTTCAGGCAAATCTCGATTTTTATATTATTAGGGCATTTCTTGTAGGTCATTGCATTTAAAATTTTGCGTAGAACTTCAAGACTACAATTAAAATCCATCACAGTTCTAGCTATCACCTGCAACAATCTGAGGGTTGGTTGGAGCCTGAAATTTTACAAAAGTTATGTTGATAATACATTTGATTATACTTTTACAATAAATTTAGACATACCTAGACACAAAATACAGGCAAAGAATGGGATGGAAAGAATAACTGCAATACCTAACTAAAATTTATTCAGTGTTAAATATTAACTAACAAGATATCATTTAACATGGAGTTACTAAGAACTAAATAATAAAATATTGCAATTAATATTATTCATTGTCGACAGACCAGTTGATGCGAAAGTGACTTACATAGTTAACAACCGTAATATAGACATAACGTCGCACGAATACTTAAGTGTCCAACCTCCATTTGCAACATTTTACACCAGAGACGTTTTATTGATTAGTTTAAGCAAATAATATGATTTTATAAAAGTTTTATATTAAAAAAATAGTTAATGTGTTTATGAAATGATATATTACAAATAATCATTAAAAAGTCAAACAGTTATGTTTATTTTCACAATTTTTTATGGAGGTTGAGCAAATAAACACATAAATAATTGTGCAATTGGAGATAGACCACTACCGGGGTGGAGGTTGAGCATTTTGCATTCGAGTATATTTAGTACTTAAGTGCCCTATAACCAAATACAGTGTGTTTGGGTATCGTCTGTGGGTATCGTGGTAAAAAAAAATAACTAGTTAACTGGCTATTTATTATTAACAATAACACAGAATTAAAAAAAACACTGTTTGATATATATAAAATACAAAATACAATATTTTTTTTGTTTTTGTACCAATACAAGATCGTTTACTTCGCCTGGTATTGTTTATGTTGTCTGATCCTGTCAAAACCTTTTTAATTAGAGATTCCATAAAGGCTTTGTATAGTAGTATTTTCTTTTCGGTTAGTGTCTGATTTGAATTAGTCCTTATTCGTCGTATTCTTGTTTGGTCGGATTCTTGAATCATCGTACGTAATGTCAACATTAAATGAAACTACGGTATTACCGTGACTCCACTTCTTCATTTCAATATGTACAATAAAAACGACATAAATTGAAAATAAAACGGTGATAAGATCATACCTACACGTATAAAAAATAATGAATATACTGAGACTATTTAAACAATTTAGAATTGATTTATTTTTACAAGAAAATTAACCCTTTTTTGACGATGTTTTCATAAGGAATTCTTTGGTTTATGGGCTATTCATCCCTCAACGGCGTAATTAGTTCTGAATTTCTCATCCAAAATAGGGAAGAAAATGCAAAGCAACGGACATAATAAAAATAGATGTCCAATGTGAGCAATGGATCTGTGGCTAGTAAAAAATAGTATTAATCTACTTATCTAGCATCTAACATAATTGCGAACACAAAGCGTAGGTATACGTAAACACAAAACTACCCATTTAATGCTAAGAAATTTACCCATTTAACAATTAGCAAACATGCAAGTAGCAGGTACCTATATTTTGACAGTCACCGCACAAAATCATAACAGCCCATTAATGTCCCACTGCAGAGACGGGCCTCCTCCCGTGACGGAGGGACACTTGGCCTACTAATACCACGCTGGCCAGACGGATTGGTATAGGGTTTAATTTCAAGTTTTCCTTCTTTTTTGTAAAGATATTATTGACGGATAGTCCCTTAGTCGGTTTTTACGACACCCATGGGATGAGATGGGGTGGTGACATGTTGTATTCTTACTCCGTCACCACACGGAAGGCACCGCACAAAAGCAATATTTTTATTATTATATTAGTTATATTTTACAACCTTACGAAATGTTCAAAACAATCTGTTCATTTATAGATACCTACGTCACAATTTCATTTAAAGATTTAATTAAATCTGAAATTTTAAGAATTAAATTTAAACATCCTGTACTATAAGTTAACGATACGCAGTGATAATCTACAAAGAAATGTTAACAAAAATACAAGTTACCGATTCTTTTCTATAGTTGTGACTATATTTTCCGATTTATATTTCGTCACAGACATTTGGGGTACTGTTTTCTATTAAAATTAATACTTTTTTCTATATTTCGCGTTAGTTTTTACTCAAATGCGTGCGAGCACGAGCTTCGTCAAAAAAGAAATTAATGATGGCGGCGTATTGCGTCATCAAAATGCGATGTCGTGATTGGTTACCTGTGAGGAGATTGAATACTTAAGCACGCAATCGAGGCTCGGATGCACGTTTGGTGTTTCTGTACGGACGTTGAGCAATTAAGCATGAAGTTTTAATTCTCTTGTGTTAGTTTACAAAAACTTAAATTCCTTATAAATAATGTATTTTAAGTCCAAACAGCAAGTATTATATACCAATCGAACCGCAATTTGATCCTTAATAAAATTGCATTAAAAAGTGAAATTCGTCAAAATGGTCGGTTGAGCAAATAAGCATTCAGGCGACGATAAAGCAATTCATTCAAATTAAAAATTGGGATAAATCTTGACTGAATTATACTAATGCAACTGATAATGTATCAACAGAATAGGTCGTACTACAATATTTCTTACTTTCAAGGACAATCTTAGCTGAACATATGCTATGTACGCAATGCCTGTTTTTGGTCTCTAAATAGCAAATGGAGTGAATATATTACTTGAGACAGATTACAAAACACAGTAACACGATTACATACCCATCAAAGTTGCAGTTCGCCCATAAATATAATCCAAATCACATAAAATTTGAGCAGCTTCGTGCTCCGTCAAAAATTGTCATAGAACTTTTAAAATCACTTCCCACGTGCCACTTTGATTTACTCTACTCATTCTTTATATTGTTCTTCGTAAGTCAGTATTAGTTTATTGTAGATTAATGAACTTATAAAAATCAAAAAATAAAAAACCGTTCCGCCACTTCTACTCGATGACAGCTCATGTACAAGTCTATTTTGAATTTCAGTGTTGCCAGACACATGAACAATTTAGTTCCTCAAACTTTAATTTCTTGACTTTATAGACAACCTGTACATACAGCCAAAGCTCGTCCTTTATTTCTATAACCATAGACAAAACATCGCATTTTATATGCTAATCAAGGATTTGTAGCTATACCACCGTAATACATAAGTTATTTTTAAAATTTAAGCAATGTTTGTCCGTGAGGTAGACCAATAAGCAGTTAACAGTTAGAGGAATAAACAAATTTTATATCACCACAAGCTTTCAATCTAACCAAATCTATTAACAATCTAATATTTTTCAAGTTATGAACTAAATATAAGTAATACATAGATAACAATCTTGCTATTTTAACGTTGACTTTACCCTTAGCTCAACTTATTAAAACAAACACTTTGTTAAGTTATTGTGTAACCTTTAGATAGACCGGTGGTGCAGAAACCAGAAACCCTCTGTAATCCTTCCGTTGTCAACCTGATAAGGTTAATCGGGGTAGAAGCAAGAAAGCGTGGTAGTCCTTCTCCTAGTTATGCGGTGCGAACTTGACCTCAGAGGAGGCGTCGCTCAGAGCGAGAGGGGTAAAGTATACGGTATACCTGACCTATCCTTCTCTCCTCGACCGAAACGCAGGAAAGCCGACGAAGACTTTTAGCCACACTAAGTAACCGGCCCGGACTAATCTAACTCATACAGACAGACTATGGAGTTTCTTCTGAGTTTATGCCAGAAGCGGTCGCTGAGGAAATGCAAAAATTAAGTACCGTGACCATATTTTGGGCATGGGATAACAACGGACTATAGCCTGTCCGTAAAATGGTCCGACCCCGATTCTTCTGCCCCTCCTCAGTTTGAGTAGGTACCTACCTTGCAAAAAGGGATCGGTATTGCATGTTGTTGATTGATAATCATGTAAGCTTCGACCTTGAATTTCGTCAAAGAGGGGTTGTATTTTGTCTGTAGGGCGTGCGTCGTAGATACAACGGTTGAGTTTTGTATCTTTTGTGATATTATCAAGGAGGTAAGCAATGGGTGGTGGTCGCTATTCAGATGCTTGTTTACTTGCTTATTCTATTACATGTAGGTATGTATGGTGTTAATTGTACGGAAGTCTCTAATGATTATTAGTGTACTTAATGCAAAAATTGAGAGATAGGAGTTCCTTTCAGTTTCAGAGCTGCTTACGCTAGTTGTTGTAGCGTTAACGCACCCTCAAATGTTTGGCGATGTGCTAAAAGAAAGCAACCGGCATGTTACCTATTCAAGGGATTGAAAGAATTATCGATATTCCAGATAACCGCTACCGTTACATTCTCAAATATACAATCTGATTTTTATTATAATACAAAGGAGGTTTTACTTGATAAACACTAAAGTCAATCGAAAAACTGGCCAGTGATAAAATTGTCTAGTGTGGTTCTTGATAGCTGTGATTATTTTGTACACATGATTTAATTTGTTTATTAATTATCTTTAATATCAGTTTGTCTTTATAAATTATATAATATTAATATTATTTTGTGTAGGTAAATGCCTCATTCAGATTTCTGGCCATTTGCGAAAAGTAAGCCCATAAAAAATAATGCATGCGACCATGAAGCTGCCTTGGTATGTATGTACCTATTAAATAAAAGCGTAAATTTACGGTTTACCCTTTTTTCACTTATTTACTCGTATCACCTGTTTTCTGATTTTTCCTCTGTTCCCTGTTTAAGAAGTTAGTCATTACTGTCGGTACTCTAATGTTTTTTTTCCTTTTTTATACGTGGCTACTGCGAAAAAGTTAGTATAGTGTATACTTGTACCTAATCCTTCAGAAAAGGTCTAATAAAAGCAAAGGCGGTTGCAGTTTGTAACCTTATCAGAACGGGCTATAACTGCCTTGCTTTTTGCTGAAACGAATGCTTTAACTGATTAAAAGACTACAAATATGTAATTCAGTATTATAATAGTACCTACCTAGATCTACTTACTTCACGCTTAAGTTAGCTGGCATTGGTAGTTTAAGGGTCCAAGGCAGGATACACGGGCCACCGGCCACAACTACAAGCACGACGTCACAAGAAGCTGAATGAAGCTAGAGAAGTAGTGAGTTAAAAAGCGCGACAGCCACTTCTTGTAACATTATCGGATGTATAGTGTCCGGCGCGGGTCCCAAGAATGGCCACCAGATTTAACGTCCATATAACAGGCATGAAAACTACAGGAATAGGTATGTCGGTTGGGGCGTCTTGCGCTTGTCGCTGGTGGCACCTGTGCGGCTACAAATATGAGTTGAAGTCGCTCCAAAAAACACTGAATAGAGTCAGCTCATTTATAAGTTTCTTTCTTCTGCCTTATTTGCCAGTTTACCTTAGCACATTAATGTAGAATCTATTGGTTTCATAAGCAAAAACAATTGGGAGATATGGAGGGTGAAGTTAAAGAAATGCAGATGGAGTTAGATGCGATAAGACGAGAACATCCAGACATGTCATCCATAAAACCCGTTGGTTTTAATGAGGACCACTTAAAATCAATCAAAGGGTTGTATACTCCCGTAAGTATGTACAAATTGTCATTCCAAAATCTCCTCGTCTTTGAAAGGATAGGTAATAACTTAGGTACATTGATGGCATTTATGTCCCTGCGATCACATCACTGGGATTGGGGTAGTTGGTTAAACCTTGCTTTTTTTGGGGAATAATACCTACTTGGTTACCTACCAAAGCTCACATTATTATTATTATTAAAACTATAAAAACTTATATAACCTATATTTAATGTTTTATAGCAAGCGTCTCCTGTGACAAGCCCTGAGCTGAATGAAGACAAATTTAGCCGATACCCAGAGGTAATCTACAAATATAATTTAATATTAGCCTAAAAATTTAAATGACGGTCTAGTTATTTTGAGTTTTCGTTTTTAGATATCCAAACTCAGAGAAGAATTGATGAGAGCCAAGAATGAGGTAGACGAGGAAAGGTTCAAAAGAGAAACTTACGAAACAAAACTAAGAGATTTAGAACAAAAACTGAATACTATTTGTAGTCCTAAAATGATCGCCAATTGTAATGTAAGTAAAAAAACTGTAACTACAATCATTGATAATGGAGACAGAATCACTGTTACATTTTTCGAGAACAAAAATTTTCGAAGGCGCTAAATTAAAGCAGACCTACCATTTTAGTATAAACAGATTCAGTAAGGTTAAAATTGATAGAACTGAAAACCGAATTTCATTTAAGGTTAATAACATTTAAAAGACGAGATACTTATGTGCTCAATATACCTACTATACATTTAAGTACCTAAGTGAACGTACTTGTCGGTCCTCGGTGCTTCGGTGAAGAGGTATATTAAGATATTAATATTCCTAACATATTCCTAACACTCGCACAACGCCATCTAGTCCCAAACTAAGCAGAGCTTGTACTATGGGTACTAGACAAAGGATAAATATACTTAAATACATTTTTTGTAAATCCATACATATTATACATAGAAAACACCCAGACCAATGCAAACAATCCTGTTCACGCACACAGATATTTGCATTGACCGGGAATCGAACCCGAGACCTCAGCGTAGCACCATAATTTTGAAGTAGGCCTATGTGCAGCAGTGGACATCAATTGGCTTATAAATGATGATGATGATAAATTTAGGCGTATTACCGAATACGCCTAAATTTTAACAACGATTTTGTTATAGATCTACGTAAGAAAGAAGGTAAATAGTGTAGGAACGGATATTAGGGCTATTTATTGCATGTAGTCTTGTTTAATATATTTATAGCTGGAAGACGGTACCTAGTAATTTAGGTTTTTTTTATGTAATGAAAGGCAAACGAGCCAGCACGTCACCTGATGGTAAGTGATCACCGCCGCCCATGGCACCAGAAGAATCACAGATGCGTTGCCGACCTTTAAGGTTAGGTTAGGTAGTATTTTACGACACCATTGAGATGAGATTCCTTGGTAACACACTTTAGTCCTCGTCCTTTT
The DNA here is from genome assembly GCA_905475405.1 of Schrankia costaestrigalis. Taxonomy (NCBI): domain Eukaryota; kingdom Metazoa; phylum Arthropoda; class Insecta; order Lepidoptera; family Erebidae; genus Schrankia; species Schrankia costaestrigalis. The sequence continues at coordinate 16,839,549 of FR997825.1, read as the reverse complement.
TGCCACATAAACTATACACCACATAATATGACTACATCTCTAGCATAAAAAGAATTTAAGTGTGTTTTTCAAGGTCTAATACCTACCTAGTACAAGCTATGCTTAGCATGTTTTATTTGTGCATTTTCTAATTATATTTTCTTGACAAATTTCATAAAAATCATCATTTGTTTGTAATTTTACGTCATTAAAATGCCTAAAATGTAGGTTCCTATTTATGTATTACCTATACTATTTTCCTATTTTGTTATGGTAGAACTTGTAATTGAGTTAGGTACAATAAATATAAAAATCGAAGGCAATACCTAATGTTTTACTGTATTAAGGTATATAATACTAGGTACTTATGTTATTATGTTTACGTAGCTTACTACGAAAAATAACTAAAATACTGAAAATAACGCACAACTCTTTTGTAAAAGCGAGTGTACAGTATACGTATGAATTAACACACGTCATAGACCTTAAAGTAGGCTATAATTTATACCTACTTAACTATCATAAATCACTACCTACAAATTATCTAAGTTCTTAATTAATTTACCTACAACAAGTAGCTAGTTTTCTTACGAGCTAGGAAGATTTCCATTGAGGCAATTATAATTAATGATCGCTAATTTAACACTTATCATCATGTACTTATTGTTTGAATCAATAAATTCCATTGTTAACAATAGGACGCACGGAAACTTTCTGAAGACGAAGCGGCTGCATTGAAAATGCAAATTAGAGAGATGAAAGAGGTTACGGAAGAATTGAATATAACTGTTTCAGACAAGACTGAACAATTGCAAGAGTACAGAGTGAAGGTATTAGCAGTTTGTATTTATTTCTTCTTACTTGGATATTAACGTACAGTAACGCATTTTTTAACTTACATTGTGTTATTAATTTCTGTTTTCTAGTATTTACATGCACAACAACAAGTTGAAGAATTAAAACGGCAGTTAGATGTTATCGATTTCGATAACAAGCAAGTTTCGGAACAGATTCAGATAGAAATACAAAAGATGAAGGTATTTTGCTTAGTTTTTCTCTTGGTCCTATAGAAAATAAATGGCAGGCACAGGTAGCTAGCTTACCGTCTTCTTAGTTTCTATTGTTTGTCATAGATGGCGGTGTTTGCAAAATAAATTTATTCGTCTTGTTCTGTTCTGATACGATTTTAGTCAGAATAATGTTGTGATGAAACTGTAATGTTATCATAGGTTTTATTTTAGTCATATTTAATTATAACATCTGGTAACGATTCCTAGGTTAACGGGTTACTTTAAACACGTATATCAATCCCTAATCCTGTGATAGTAGAGATAATAAAACTAGCTATCAAATTGCTGAAAAAATTGTGGCAATAGTTAACAAGACTCACTGGAATAAAAAAAACGAGGCTTTCAATTTAACTTTTTAGATGCAGTTCCAACAGAAGCTACAAGAACTTGCTCCGTTACCAGATTTACTTAAAGGTGCACAGATGCAACTAACGGAAGCCAAACAACTTCAAGTACTAGCTGAAGAAAATTCTCACCAATTATCCAATGAATTAGTACGAGTCAAAGAAAAGGTATTGGTTTAAAATTCTTATTTTTATAGAAACTTTTTACTGGCCAGCTAGGTAAAAAGCAGCTAAAAGAAAGGCATGATGATAAAAGTGTTCTCATTCCGTGATCACAATACCATGTAGATTAACATCAATGTGTTCAGGAGCTACGTAAAATGTTACTTAACTGTTACATCTGATATGGGATAGCACTGCCTTCTCCAATACAGTTATCAAGTAGAAAATAAAGAAAATATAAATAAATAATAAAGACATTTTATTTCTGTACCTAACAGAGGGCTTCCGGCAGAGTGATCTACTAAATTGCAATGTTATGCTTGTGTCCAGTCAAGAATTAATAAAGTATACAAAATATTTCCCTGGATGAATATAATCTAACTAGTCGATGTTAGTTTCTTAAGGATTCTTTAAAACGGTACCAAATACTTTTTCAGCTCGTTATTGCAGTGTGTAATTTAAACCAAGAGAAAATTGAAACGAAGAAGCTATCAGATGAGAATGAAACGTTAAGTTCAGCCCTCAACCAAAAATCTAAAGATGTGGAAGACTTGCTGAAGGCTGTAGATGATTTCAAGTAAGATTTATATTGTGGGACTTCTACTTCTTGAAACTACTTATTCTATGTAGTCAGTCAAAGCGTCGTGAATCATCATTATCATCATACCAGACCATTAATGTCCCACTGCAAGGACGGACCTCCTCCCCTAAGGCTGCGTTTCCACCAGAGATGTGCGATGGAAATGTGTCGTGCGAGGATGTCTAGCTGTGCTGTGAAAATGTTTGGGTGTTTCCACCAAAGCTGTGCGATGATAATGTGCCTACGAGGATGTGTAGCGGAGTAGGGTATTATTGGGCATTCTGTACCACTTTCGTCCAGTCGCTCCGCGAAACAAGTTTCGCTCTCGCTCAGGACTCGTGGTCCAGAACGCCCAATAATATCCGATCGATTAACGGTAACATTTTAGTTAGTTCACAAAACGGTAAACGCTCATTGATTGTAAAAAAGTCACACTACGCACGCCTGCGATGTTTTCCCTATTTCTTGTGTTCGTCATAGCATGGATATTATTATCTAACGTTAATAACGATACCAACATTGTTTGCGAACCGACAAATGTAGCAAAACAAAAAAAACAACTATAGATGTTAGAACTCACCTGTGACTAGTTGTGTGGGTTGACGTGTCTCTCGGTGAAACAAGTTCTAAATTAGTCCAGATTGCCTAATATAAAAAAATTAACCATAAGTACTTACCTGTTAGCTATACCACACTTGTAACCTTTACCAGACCTATTTGTTATCTATACTGTATTTATTCAGTGTACCGTACTTGATATTAGGTTTATAACAAGCACGGTACACTCATTGTGTTTATAATTAGTAAAACAACGATTGGGTACATCTTAAATAAATAATTTATTTATCACTAAACATTTTCGGTTCCTCAGTAAATAATGTGTCGATCGAGCGTATAAATTCTTGCAGCTTGCGCCACTGAGGAGAATCACTATTCACTTGAGCTTTCAAGCGGAGAAGGGCTTTTTTCCACAGTTCTAGCGAGTCTGTCCCATGGACATCGTTCGTCTTGTAAATTTTGAAGTCAATGTAGTACTCTCCTTCAGTAGTAGCGTATCGCCGCTCGTTACCGTTGGCGACCTTGTTTATTAAATATGATGCTAACTTAGAATCTTCTTTAAATTCTGAAGGAGTTTTGCATTTCCTTATACCGAAAATGTCAACGGGTTCGGTTTTCTTACTGAAACAATAAGTAGTTTTTAGTAAACAGTTAGGTAAATAAAATTCTGTTTGTTGTTAGTATAACCGAGTGGTTGTTTGTTAGTATGATAGAGTCCTGAAAATTAATATTAACATACACAGCAACCTACTTTTATAAAAATAATATTAGAGTCTATATTTTCGTGAATACTTTTATTTACCGATCTAAATTCAGACTATCTCTAGAAAGGAAAAATACTAAGTAAATACACTGTTGGGGATCGAACCCAGCAACTTTAATTCACCAGCTGTGTTTATCTAGTGTAGTACAGTACGTTATAAGGTACTTGCGGTAAATAAGGGCCACCTTAATCTAAACCTAAGTAATTTCTATAAATAAAGGAATATAATAAAATATTTAATATCATGGTAATGTTTATTTCAATATCTGCATCAGAAAGTACTATTACAAGTATTTTCATCTCAATTAGGCATAGTAATCATGATTTTAAAAAACCCTCTCTTTGGCCCTTAATAAACGTATGTAGTTTTATAAGGGCCTAATTTTAATTCAAATATTAAAAGAGTAATCAATTGAAAAAATATTGTTTTCGGTTTCATTTGACTTTAATTATCATTTGGCATTAAATCACGCTTTTAACATTACTTAATCAAAGAAAAAACTAGCAATGGCTCTTAATAAACTAACGTAGCAAAAACATGTCATAAAAACCTTTATCTATAACATATCGTCAAAATAATCACAGACGTAAACAATGAGTTTGTAACTTTTTAAATATTATCTATGGAAATTACAAAACTAAAACATTTTTTTTTATAAATAAGTAGTACGGTATAAGACAGGCCACGTATGTGGCCCTTCTTATCCTTATTATAAAATCTATTGTTATCGAGATCAACAACTTGGACACTTTTAAGTTAATTAAAGATATTAGGGATGATTTATGATACAAAAATAATAACAAATACATGCTTAATAATAATAACTATGGTATGTATTAAAATAACGAAGTCTATTGAAATTTGTTAAAATTAATTTACATTCTATATGTATAATAAGGGCCGGCCTATGTACCCGCCTCGAGCGTGGCCCGTATTAGCCCCTGATAATAGCATAATTGAAAACGGTAAAAAGTATTGTATTTATTAACAAAAATTTATAACTTATCTCCACTAGCCCACACTATTTGTATAACATTCACAATTAATTAACAAGATTTGAACAAACGGCTGTATTTTAGGTAAAAAAAAAATTGTTTTGGCAAGATAAAATTATAGTGGAGCTGCGTTGTCTATCACTCTCAACTGACTCGTGGCTACTGGTAAGATTGAGGATCGTGCGACGACGCGAGCTCGGATCTTAGCTTTCCTATTGGTCATTTTTAAGCATGTGTAAATGTAGGGTGATGTGATCTTTAAAAGTGTCATTTTCAAGCAACGGCTCTTGATACCCACCGGCTCTTGTTACCCGCAGGTACCTTACACATAGTTGTTTCACACTCACAACTTACTTAAAACCTTTTTATCAAAGAATTAGAATATATTGCATTACTAATTTATAAATATAATAATTTATATTATTGCAAACGATTGTGTACAGAACGTTAAATAAAATATATTAACATCCAATATAACCTGATCACACATTGTATAGTCTTTCCATACAATAAGAGGTCAGAATAAAATGGTATTAATAATTAGATTTGACGTTGATTGTACATATTTAATAAAAGTTTAATTACGTACCTTTTACGAATCGAATTAGTCGATGGAGTTTTACGTTTCCTTTTTCCATTGCTGTCTGCAAAATGTTTCGATTTAGCTCTGCCTTCGTCTGCGACCTCCTGATAGCTGTACTCGCTCTCTGATCCGGACCTGAAATAGCACAACATAATTATTAGTAGGGTACTCTATCATTATTTTTACACCCTACCCAAAGTTATTCTAAAACGTTAGGTACTTAAATGTAATTTTACTTGAGTAAATGTATAGACAGACAATAACATCATGCTCAAGCCAAGATTACAAGTTGAGTAAAGTTAAAATCATAAAATCAAAGTTGAACTTAACGCTTTCTTTCTTCTTATGTAATTACTAAAGATACATAATGAAACATTTAGCTAGTAATTAAGAAGAAAATCAATTGAATACGGTACATAGATTAGATAGTATACTTATGTACTTACATTATAAATGTTATGGTGCTGATGATGATAGGTACAGCAGGCAGGTGTCGTCAGGCAGTTTGAAGCGCAGCGGTTCTTTGTATACTTCTTGATGATTACTTCCACACTTGCAGACTTAGTTTCGTTTAATGTACGGTAGTGAAATAATGTTTAGCTTATAAATCAAGAAACATGTAAAACAATGTTAATTTAAAAAAATATTAAACAGACATGTTATTGGTGTATCAATTGACTTTTTTTCTTGTACGGATTATACTTGGTCAAAAATGATGTCTAAGGAATTTTGAATAAAATCGAACAAAATTGCTGACTATAAAATAAAAATATAGTGCAAGTAGCCTGACTACGTCATATCAAGTTCTATGGTTCCGTATAATTATGTATTTATTTTAAATCAAAATAAATGCTATGCGGTAAGTACCTATTTAAATTTTAATTGGAATTGTTAATTTTTATAATATTATGACTTATTTTTATGTGATAAACACAAGTAATTTGTATTTTACCGTAAGATTGTAAGAACCGTTAGTCGATAAATTGTAAACTCGCACTGAGATGTACAATTTATTGCTTTTATTTCATATTATATTATAAGTTTATAGTTTCACAGATTAGTGTAACTAACAGTTGAAGACTGTCAGTTTCTGACTGAAATAAATGGAATGGATTAAGTCATCTCAGTACGCGTTTACAAATAATCGACAGTGTATAAACTGATTAGTTAATTAATAAACTGGCTGTTCTTACAATCTTACGTTGACATATACAATATCTATATATGGTACGAAATTAACTATAATAAAGGGAGCTAAACAATAATAATAATGCTATTTGTAAATTTATAATCATTGATATTTTTGTTAATAGAATTATTATCGTAAATCCATAATAATTATTTATACCGATTTAGATCTACTGTACCCTAATAAAAAGTAGGTTGAGCGCACGTATTTAGTTACATATTAGCAAATTTCAAGCGTTTCCAATAACTGGTAATAATTATTTGTGTTAATATTAAATTGCTGAATTAAATACCTACCTAGCTATCTAATAAATCGAATAAATATTTTTATAATACAAAATTCTAAGATTACTTATATTAATTAATTTTAACGAATTACTTGCATTCAGCAGACGTGTATTTAAATACAGCAGAAATTTAAGTACTTAATATGTGAATACAAAATACTCCACGACTTAAAAAGGTAATAACTATTATGTTTATTAAGTTAAATACATAAGGAAGCTGTTTGATAGAAGTATGTATACTTACATATATTATATACTTCTTTCTTTTTATATATTTCTTTTTTTACAGAATATTAAATTAGAAAAAATAATCGAGAAGTGATATCGATGAATCAAAATCAACTAAATACACATTTTGAATTAGACATAGAAGTGTACGAGCTGAAATCATTGTACCCACTTGCACATTGGCAGGTAATCTAACAGGAAAATATTTATTTTATGTTACAGATTTATTGTACCTATGTTTTGCTCTTTTTGAACTTTAAATAAGTAATAATATCTACCTCTTGTTATAATAATATATACCTATTTATATTAAATGCAGTTTTTTTTTTTTCAGGATGAAAAACTAATTTGCTATATAAATGATCGAAAGAGAACAGTTGATTCCTGTATCAACATAAACTAAAATTAAAGATACATAGATAGTTAGAGACTGAAGTGTTCCAGCTGAAATCATTGTACTTCTTAGGTACACAATGAAACAAGGTAAAAGAAATATATATTGTATGTTTCTTTCGTTTTTAACTTTTCTTAAGTAATTATACCTCTTATATAGTTTTTTTGTTTTGAAATACATTATGACTATGACTTAAATATAACTATTTCATAATACTGTCCACAGGCTAAAAGTTCAAAGGTGTTCAATTATGTCACCTAGGTACCTATTATATATATATATTTTTTTTTTTTTTCAGAGTGAAAACTAATTAGCTAGCTAAATGGTCAAAATAGAACTGAATCGCTCAATCCTGTATCAATATTAAGCTGAAATTCAAGATACTTACAAAATAATAGTTTAAGTAAGATAATTATTTTTTAAAGTAGGTATTTACGATAAGAGTCATTTCATATCATCATCATATATCTTATAAATTATACATTATTAACATCATATTTTATAAACTAAACTTAATATTGTATAAAAAATATTGTTAAAAATATTGAAGTAGGTACTTAACTTTAACTACTCTCTAATAATGCCTCATTGCACAGTTTGTAAAATATTTGTAGATAATCGACGATGGTCTGGTCACTTACGAAGTAATAATCATAAAAACAATAGCACGACCCCATTGTATGATAACGTTGAAATCATTAATTCTTCCTTTAAATCTCGTATTATAACTTACAGAATTCTTGCCACCGAAAAACAGTTAAATATATTGCCTGAGATGTTTCTCCATAATAACCAAAAACAAATTAAGAACCTAATCGATCAATCGTTACAAAGACATACATCAATTAAAATTAATTTTGAACTTTTCTCTGTTTTTCTTATGTATAAAAACGAACACCAAGAAATTAAATCGTTCACCACAAAAAATTATGTTATTCATTTAAATTATGATTTCGAATCAATTTACAAAACTATACTTTTAAATTTATTAAAGAAAATTGAAGAGTTTCAGGAAAGAGATAGTGGATGGACATTTTTAAAAAATTCTCATTTAGAAATCAATATAAATAAATATCAGCCTCTCGGCGGATCCAAATTTATAGCTTTACCAAAATTTATAATAAATAAAAAAGCTGTGTTAAATATTAGAAATAATGATAGTTATTGCTTCTTGTGGTGTATTGTAGCTGCCTTGTATCCCACAATACAACATCCTGACAGAGTATCGTCGTATCCTCATTTTCGAGATGTTTTAAATATTAATAATTTATTATTTCCAATTACATTTTCGGACATCAATGTTTTTGAAAAAAATAACCCCTCTCTGAATATTTTCGTTTATGGATTGAAAAATGATAGAACAATTATTGGACCTTTGTATAAATCTAATAATAGTAAAAAATCAAAGAGTATACACCTTTTGTTTTTAGAAAATAATACACATTCCCATTACTGTCTAATTAAAGATTTGCCACGTTTGGTTAGAAATCAAATAACTAAACATCATGGTAAATTGTACTTACTTCTGTGAAACATGCTTATTATTTTTTCCGAATTCAAGTAAATTTGAATCACATTTATGTGGAGGAGTTGTTACAGTTTTACCTGAAAAAGGTTCATTTTTAAAATTTAAAAATTATAATAGAAAACAAAATATTCCATTCGTCATATATGCTGATTTCGAAACTTTACTCAAACCGATTTCCGGCGACGAATTGAACACCGGTAATACGTCATACTCACAAGTACACGTGCCTGCTGCGTTTGCATATAATATAGTATCATCATTCACTGAACATTTTAAAGGTTACAGAAGTTATCGAGGCAAGGATTGTGTAACAAAATTTGTACATTTTCTTACTGAAGATGTTAAGAAAATATATCATAAATATTTGACTAAAAATGAAACTATGATATTCACAGAAAACGATGCTGTTAGTTTCACTAGTGCTATTAAGTGCCACATTTGTGAACATTTATTGTGGGGAGATAAAGTAAGAGATCACTGTCACATTACTGGGCGATATCGGGGTGCAGCACATAGACACTGTAATTTACAACACAAGTTACCCAAATTCATTCCGATATTTTTCCATAACTTGTCAGGATATGATTCTCATTTATTTATTAAAAAATTAGGTGAAATTCCTGGTCAGATAAAAATAATACCAAAGACCAAGGAAAAATACATATCCTTTTCAAAGTTTATCCCTATTGATAATAACGAGTATATACAATTAAGATTTTTAGATTCGTTTAACTTTTTAGGAACAAGCCTTGACAAACTTGCTAAAACAATGCAAGTTAAAGATTTTATTAACCTTAAATTTCATTTTCCTGATAAAACACAATTAAATTTATTAACACGAAAAGGTGTATATCCTTACGATTATATGACAAATTGGCAATGTTATAAGGATAAATCTTTACCATCAAAGTGTCATTTTTATAATTCATTAACTAACGAAAATATTAGCGACGAAGACTACAATCATGCTAAAACTGTTTGGGATAAATTTAATATACATAACTTAGGAGAATATACGGATTTGTATTTAAAAACAGATGTACTTTTGTTGACAGATATTTTCCAAAATTTTAGGAAAACATGTAAACAACATTACAACCTCGATCCTGCATTTTACATAACAGCACCTAGTTTGTCCTTTGACGCAATGTTACTTAAAACAGGTGTTGAATTAGAACTTCTGTCGGACTTAGCAATCGTTAGAATGATTCAAGATGGTATTAGGGGAGGCTTATGCATGTGTTCCCGTCGGTATGCTAAGGCTAACCATAAATACATGTCTGACTATAATACATCTAAATCTTCTAGTTTCATAGTATACCTTGACTGTAATAATCTTTACGGTTATAGCATGTGCCAGTATCTACCATATTCAGGTTTTAGGTTTCTTAGTGAACGCGAATTGTATAATTTACACGTAGAAAATATTACAGATAATGCTGAGTGGGGATTTATATTAGAAGTTGATCTTTTATATCCTGAACATTTACACGATTACCATAACGATTTGCCTTTTTGTCCAGAGAAATGCATTCCCCCAGGCGGTAAATCTAATAAACTAATTGCTAATTTATATAATAAGTATAACTATGTCATACATTATGTACATTTAAAAAAATGTATAGAACATGGTTTAATACTACGTAAAATACATAGAGCTATAACTTTTAGACAGAGTCCTTACTTAAAGCAATATATAGAATTGAACACACAATTACGACAGAAGGCACAAAGTGCCTTCGAACAAGATTTTTTTAAGTTACTGAATAACAGTGTTTTTGGTAAAACATTAGAAAATACTGAAAAAAGAGTAAGCGTACATTTAGTTAATCAATGGAGCGATCAAAATAATCGTACCAAAAAGTCCATATCCGCTGAAAGGCTTGTATCCAATCCTTATTTCCATAGTGCTTCAATTCTATCTGAAAACTTAGTTGCAATACAAATGAGGCCAGACCAAATTATTTTAGATAAACCGATTTATATAGGATTCACTGTATTAGAACTTTCTAAGTCACACATGTATAATTTTCATTACAATATTGTAAAGCCTTATTACAAAGAGCGAGTACAGTTGTGTTATACAGACACGGACTCTTTTGTGTACGAAATATATACTAATGACTTTTACTATGATTTAAAGTATCAGTTTTTACAATATTTTGACACCAGCAACTATGAAGCTATGAACTATTTTAAGATACCGCTTATCAATAAAAAAGTTCCTGGTTTATTCAAAGATGAAATGGGAGGAGAATATATCTCCGATTTTGTTGGTTTAAGATCTAAATTGTACTCTTTAAAAACTCAAAAAAAAATCACTAAAAAAGCAAAGGGAATAAAGTCATGTGTAGTAAGAGATTTAAGTATTACAGATTATGAAAATATTTTATTTAATGGTGGAGTTATCCATAGAAAAAATCCAATGTTTAAATCAATAAAACACGAAATATTTACGCAGTCTATCAACAAAATTGTATTATCTAACAACGATGATAAACGAGCGATATCTTTGGATAAAATATCAACACAAGCTTGGGGTCATTCATATATGCTTAAAACTAAAGATGAGGTTTAGACTAAGCTTTCTTTGCTGTGAAAGTGTATAAGTAAATTACTACTTTATTTTAGTATTAAGGTATTAGATTTAAGTATCGATTGTATATGTAAATATATTAATAAATGAAAATATTAAAAATATATTTAAGTTCCATCTAAATATCTACCTACTTAGTAGGGTTAAGTACTGCTTTTGTTTATGTAAAAATAAAATGTTGACTACATTTACTTGTTTTATTTAATTTATAAATATAACCATTATAATCCATGCGAACAGAGTCGCAACCATAAATAGTTTTTTATGATTAATATATAAATATGCGTTTGCTATGACCTACTTTCAACCGTATGACAATACATACGCTTAGCAAGCGTTTTACGAACAACGTTTCGTAATGCCCTCCTTGATGGCTCGGTGGTAGCGTAAGCGACTAACGTGCTCGAAGCTGTGGGTTCGAATCCCATGCAGGACAATTATTTGTATGATCCACAAATTGTTGTCCTGAGTCTGGCTGTGATTTGTACCCAATAGTTTAAATATATATGTAAAAAGTCCCCGCGACATACGAGTAATACCTAGTGCAAGAGTTGTTGTCTTTAAAAAATAAAAACAATAAAATGTTTTTATTAGATGAATATTAGCGAAAAATATATAAAAATGAAATGTTATATTGTTATCAATTCATGATGATATATACATAAGACCATCAGTTTATATAAGTACATGCATAATATTATATAACTATGTAAATATTTTTCTGTCGCTCATTTCCACTATTTTGGTATTTGAAATCGAATTAACTATATACTTAACCAATTATTAATTCAAGCGAACAAAGTCACGAATAAAACCTTGTACAAATTATGTTCTTTTTCTATTATAAAGTTGGATTATAGTTGAATATAAAAACATAGAAGTATATAGAACAGGATGTAACACGAGACCAATATACCTACATTACATACAACCAACCTACATTATAAAATGCAATACAGACAATAATGATATACTAGCGATTGCTCCAGTCATCGCTTAGATATAAATGTTTTTTTTTTAATATTAAAAAAAAAACTGTATTAAGAATATAACAATATTCTTAATATATATTTTTTTATATGTAGTCATGTAGTAGACTTTTTCAACTGACAAACATACTGTGCAAATATTTCTTCTTGCAGACACAATATGCATTATTAGCATTTTAATATATAGATTGAATTAATTTGTATAAAATACTTTATTTTTTTCAATTACGAAATATTATTTAACTCGTGTACTTGTGCTACAGAATCATGTCAATGGTAAGTTTTTAATTAATAAAATAAAATAAACTTTGGTTACTTGGGTTCAATAAAACAGTAACTTATTTTAACAACGTGTTAATGATTTAATTATAATTTGTTTCAGATTTCCGACTCAACGATTATGTTCAGTCAGTATGCTCAGGATCCTAATGAAGACTATAACGAGATGCTTCGCAAGGAAACCGTATGCTGCAAACAAGTAACGAAAGATAAGACGTTGAAACAACGACGTAAGGAGAGATTGAAGAAACTGAAATCTTCAAAATCTTACGTAATGAGTCGACCACAACGACCTGGCATTAAATTGATAAAAGTTTCAGTGCTAGACCTATGTAATAACACTCCTGAAACCTATGATAGTGATAGTGATTGCGAGAACGTTATACTAAGCGCGCAATATATTGTTAAAGACGCTAATGATTCTGTTCTGGACGAAACTGAATCATTGGTGAAAAAAATCTCAAAATCTTTAATAGATAATGATTTTTACTGATTTTTTTTAATATTGTAGTTAGTTGATTAGGTTATGTTTAATGTAATAAATTGTATTCATTTTATGTCTCTAATGTGTATTAGATATTAATGTACGTATATTTGTAATAAAATAAAAGCATTATATATTTGTAAAAAGTATTTTTATTTCCTTAGAATAATAGATTACAATTTGAACTTTTACTATTTTCTAAATATTTTTTTATACATATTACATTTTTTAGTGCACAGTGCTTTAAATGATAATTACAATTAAAATTATTTTTTACACCACTGAATGTTTTGTGTAGCACAGATAAATTAGGACATTGTTTTTCGTCAAGTTCTAAGACATTACAATTCACACACAAGTCCTTAACCCAATTAATTTTCTCCAGACCTTTTACAATAATATCCTTACTTTCCAGGTATTGGACAATTACACGATGAAATTCTCTATAGTCTATGAAACCTTCGTTCCAATAAATTCCTCTGTTTCTTTCCAACCATTTAACTTGCTTTTTTTCGTCATTTGTTAAATATTTAAACAAGTAAGGTGGCTTGATTAAAAAAGTTTGTGTGTATTCAGAAGTGGCTAAAGCTAACTCCTTTACTATAAAATCGTTGTTAAGGTCTTTAAATCCTTGGACATCTAATATGATAGTATCTGGGCTCATGATATTTTCTTAACGGTGTTACTCAACGGCTTATACTCAATTATGCAGTCGTTTAGTATGAGACAGTAAGCAGATGTTTGATCTGGTATATCTGAATCAGTTTCAATTTCCACTCGTACATCTACGACAGAGCCTCCTTTTAGATTATCAGCTTGTCTAGAACAGTCGACAACAAATAACGGTGCTAAGTCTTTAAACTGTTTTTCACTTAATAAGGGTTCCGCGCGACGTCCGTAATATGACTGTTGAAATCTAGTGTATTGCTCGTATAATAAAGCAACTCTGTTATTAGCAAAGTTAACATTTAGATTTTCATAAGGGAAATATGTTGAATTTAGGTACACTCTAACATCACGAATATGACAATGATCGAACTGAGACATGTCAGCACCTGAATTATTTTTTCTTTGAGTCTGTAGTCCAATAATAACAAAGCGTGGTTTCTCTATTTGTGACGAAGTTTTAATAGACCAAGTATGTTTTGTGGTTTTAGGTAATGCGGGATATTCGTACAAGTCCCAATTTCTGAATATCATCTGGAGCGGTCGATCTTTTTCTAACATTTTTAACAAACTTATTTTTTCTCTATCTGATACCTTAACATGAGGCACGCGCCATATGATTTTATTTATAAGAACATCTTCTATAATTTCACCTGTATTAAGTTTTACAGCATTTAGGTTAGTGTTGCTTCTTAACAATATCAGTTCGTGTCTACTGTTTATTACAACTTTCTTAAAATCTTCTGCGAACCCGAGGATATTACAAAGAGGTATAGATGCTGAAAATCTACCACCATTCACATTTTTTATACCATCTATATTCCAGCCCCAGGCATAAGACATCTTTGATTCACTCTCATTCATTGAAATTAACGACTTCATTGTAGTTGTTATGCCAGCATTTTTAATTTTATCTATTTCTACTCCATTAAGCTCGTACCTTATGTCTTGAAACAGATAGAGTAGCGCATTATTCGTAAAATTGATGCTACTAGCAACGTCTTTCAAATCTTTTTTACTAACGATAACAGTTCCTTCCAAATACAAGGTGCTTGCTGATGGTAATATGTACAAATCTTGTTGGTTGATAGGTATACGAATTTCATCATTTCTATTGAAACTTGTTACATATGGCTTGTAAGAATGGAATTCTATTCCCTCAACAGTATTATCGTAAGTTGGTGTGGATAAAACATCTAATATATTCATTTTAGTAAACCGATTGCTTTAAGAAATATCTTATTTTCTTTAGTTAATTTTATTTTCTTTTTCTTCGAGATAGCTCTTGTTTGGGTGATAGCTTGAACTGAACTGATATGTTTATTTTCTTGAAGCACATATTTATTGTAATCAATCATTTTTTCTTCTTAGGTGTAAATACAGTTGAACTTCTTCACCTCGTAAATTTATTAAACGGTTATTTATATCTAATAACCTAATTCGTATGCTGTTTATATTTTTTTGGTTAATCGGAAAGTATATTACGTTCTTAGGAATTTCTATTATTCTGTATCCAGGTGGTACGTTCAGTGCAAATTCGTGTATAATGTGACTGGATTCTCCGTTTATGTACGAGCCGCTTACAATATCACATTCTATCCTGATCACGGTCGTAGGTAAAATGTTGACTGGAAACTCAGACACATGCCATTTATTTCCTTCCAAGATCTGTTTCTTAAACCCTAACAAACTGCAGAAAGTGTTTTCTTTATTAAAATTTATATTTTTTGTGCAGTATATACTAGTTTTTAGAGTGTTATTATTACACTCTAATTTGAACACAGCGTCCTTTATTTCTGATTTTAAATAATCACCGATGTCTTGTAATTCATAGGTGCCTTCCGGTACTTCAATAACTTCATTGGTGTCATAATATAACTTATTATTTCTTTTGTCAATGTTTGGAATAGAGTTAAATGTTGAGAAATGCAATAAGGCGCATTCATATTGTTCAGATAATTGTAGTGTGTTAGTATAGTACACAGATAAATCTGAAGAGTTCCCAGTTATCGACAAAGTGAGTGACATCTTGCAAATGGTTTAAATTAAACAAACGCATAAAATTTATATGTTTTTATTCCAATATTTCCACAAATATTCTAAACATAAATGTCCACAATTTACAGAATTAAAATTTTGATATCTTGTATAATTATAAAAAACATTATAATTTTTAAAATACTTCATCAATTCCCTGGGGGGTTTTAAATCACCAAAGCTGTCAAAATATTCACAGTAATTATTAACTTTAACATAAGCTACCCAATGTGTTCCTTCGTTTTTTGCATTATCCAAGTTCACTATACCACACTCAATCCGTTTTGGTGAACTTGGTAACTGATCCTTCATGTACACTCCTCGAAAGTGAGGAATGTCTCGTGCATGATTTTCAATATCCAAATTAGTTAAAGGTCGATTAGGTAGCTTCCACTTCAGTTTTTTGGAGATTTTATATATAATCCTTTGCCATTTTTATGTTGTTTTATGTATAAACCCTTGCCTATGGCTAATGTCTCCATAGATCTGTTATGTCGTTCTGTTTCTTGTAAATTCTTTTGAGCTGCTTTATATTCATTCACCGTTTTTGCTATACCGGCTACGCCACCAGCTAAAGAGCCTAAAGCTGATAAACCAGCAAAAATTGGAATTAAAGGTAGAATTCCTCCAGTTTTTGGTAACGGTATAACTCGTGGTATTCGCATATTTGGAGTGCATGGAAAAAGTTTCTTTGCAACTGAGTATGCGGTGTTTATTAATGTTTTACTGTTTTTGGGTTTCATTTTCTTAACCACAGATTTAATTTTTGATATAAAACTATTAAACGCCTTAACGCCAGCACCAGATTTTAATTTAGCTTTCATAACTTTGCTCACTAACCAGGAACTAAGTTTTTCTCCTTTTCTTGCATCTTTCGATTTAAGTCTTTTTTTAGCCATATCTAGTAGTTGTAAATCAGCTTTGTGTCGATTGGGTAAGTCTTTATGGTTATCATATGCAATATCGTGTTGCATACAAGCTTCGTCTAGCTTATTAACACCTCGATCACCTCTGAGTAATCTTTTTTTTAGTTTTGTGCCTGGTCCGCAATAGTTATAACCAGGCAGGTGAAGTTCAAACGGTAGATTATCAATAATAGTGTTAAGCAGTCCACCTCCTTGCATTGCTCAAAGTAAAGTAAATATAATATATGTAAGGAATATGGTTATATAATTGTTATTTCAATCTGTTATTGCGGTTTTATTAATCCAACTGTTATCATCATTGCTTAATCCCAACCATTTTACGAATAATTTATTTCCTTTTCTTTTTAAAACCTTTTCAATCAAGTACACACCAGGATGATGAGATTTTTGGAGTTCTTGTTCGTAAAACGTGCCTAATATTGGTTGTTTTCGCTGATCTTCTATGTAATATGTTGTTGGTTTCGTTTTATTGATCTTTTTTATGATAAACAGCTCAGTAGACCAATTAGGAGTATATCCTTTTTCAAATATATGTTTGTATTTACTAATTCGTACATTGTCACCGACTTTAAATTTAGGTTTAGACCGAATACATAAATGATTTTGTGATTTATTAATATTATTTTTTATTAATAACTCATTTGATTTTTTCACATCGGAAGGTTTGCATTGAATAGTACGATGATATGTATTGTTATATGTCTTCAATATATTTGTCAATATCGATCCTAACCAATTATAGCTTCCATTTAAACTAAAACATTTGTATAGTTTATTTTTGATAGTCTTTATTAATCTCTCGACTATTGAAGCTTTCTTGGTAGAAAAAGTAGAATAGTGGTTAATGTTAAACCTCTTCATAAGATTTTTAAAAGTTGTATTATAAAACTCTTTTCCAGAATCAGTTTGTAAGTTGATTGGTCTGCGATGGCTACTACGTAATATTTCATCGAAAGCATGTGTAACATCTATCATGTTTTTAGATTTCAATGGTTCAGCCCAAGCGTATTTAGAAAAGCAATCAATCACTAATAAAATATAATTATATCCTTTATTACTTTTTCTCAACGTCTGTATATCTATCAGATCAGCTTGCCATAAATCATCGATTCCTTTCAATATTACAGGTCGTCGCAGAAAGTTTTTTCGTGCTGCTTTGTGTATTTCATTAACAATTTGTTGCTTTATCATTATGATTAATTAACTTGTCTACAGTGGTTTTTGTATAAAATTTGTCTTCTAAATGAAGCAAAGTATTTGTAAACTTTGTATTTAAAATACTTTGAACGTGTAGCGACTTATTAATTTCTTGTATAATTTCTGTTTTAATTTTATCTACGTATTCCTTATTTACCACGTCATCAGCTTCTTCAGGCAGTCTAATACCTCTTAGTCGTGATGCTTTCAAATCAAAGTCACCGTTTTCAGATTTATACAAAGCGTTATTATTAATCTCGAATAACTCAGATAAACGCATTCGTTTATGAATATAATGACCGAATTTGTCTACATTCATGTTTAGAGTGTGTTGTACTGTAAGGTTAGAAATAAAATGAACATTATATACATACAACTTTTATTTAATAATAATTTTATTTTCACGTAATTCCTCAATAATAGACATAATTTCATTATCTAAGCCTGTATTGCCAGCATCTCGAGATGCTATTAACAACTTTAATCTATCAACTAATTCATTTGGATCATCCCAATAAATGTAATCCACATTTTGTCTCCACATTTTTTTCATTGACATTCCTTTACCTTTAGATTGCTTACCAGGAATTGTACTTTGTACTGAGAAAAGCGGTTTAATAACTTGTAAATATTTCATTCCCTTATTACTTTTTATTGGTTTATTTGGTTCGAAATCTCTACGATGTGCATTTGTATCAAGCAACATCGATTTATAATTTTGCATGTCACTCTCTGTAACTACGCTTAAATCTACATTCTTTTTTAATAACAATTGTTTCAAACCAGGTGTATTACGATATTTACAACCAGCTACTACAATAAATTCATCACCAACTGTTATATTAGCAGACCCTAACATAAATTTCCCTTGATCTACTCGAACGCCAAACGGGATGTCTCGTAGGGCTTCTGAAGATAACGACCAGGATGAAGTGTCGTGCTCTTTAATATTAACATCATCAACCAATGATTGAAAAGAACTTTCACTGTCATTGTCAGATTCATCACTGTCATCTTTACTTTTTGGATTTTCATTCTGCATAGTTTGTTTATTCAATGGACCTTCGATTTGATTATTAGCGTTGGAAAGCAGGTTGAGAGATTCTGTTACAGGCTTGAAAACTGATTCCAATGCTTGTTTATTGCTAATCTCAATATCTCGCATGTTCCGTACTTTTCTCTTTACAGCTTCTGCAGCATCAACAATTTGTCTTTTTAATGATTTTTCCATGCTTGTTATCGGTTGAAAGTCGTATACAGAATAATAATAATACAAAGATGACAACCTTAAATATTCGAAATTTTAATCAAAGATTACAAAGGTATCAAATTTAGTTCTATAGCATCCATTATTTTTAGAACAATCTTTATTAATTACAACATAGTTGAAGGGTTCACTCCATATCCTGGAACACATTTCACGGAATTCAAACCAAGTCATATCGGTATTAACATGTTCATCATAAACATGTCTTAAATTAATGTCATCTTGTTTAAAAAGTACTATCAGGTTAGCATTATCTCTTACTAATTGTTTTGGGATTTTACTGTATGTTTGATTTAGGTAAAAACAATCGATGTATTTGTGTCTACCCATAGCAAAGTAATCACGCATATTATTTTGATTCTCACACGCCACGTCATCAAAAATAATTATAGAGTTTGGTTTCGCATCCTCAACTTTTAACACTTCTTCATTTCCTTGAAATTTTTGTAATGATATACATGGTACTTGCTGTAAAACCTTTTCTAAAAACACATATTTTGGTTGAAGTAAAGTTTTTGAATATATGTAGATGTTTTGAAAGTTTAATCCATTTTCATGTAGAAGTAGACCAATTAACAAGTTTGTTTTGCCACAGTTTGATGGTCCGCAAATAATGCATCGTATGGTATTAGGTAATAATTTTCCATGACGTGATTCAGTCTTACAAGAATCATTGCAAATTATATTTAATTGCAAAGATTGTGGTTGTTTGACAAATTTCATGTTATATACATATTACAGCTTAATTAATAATGATCAAGTTTAAAGATTGTTAATCTTTATAAATACTAATCGATCTTAAATCTACTCAACTTCTTTTAAGTACTGGAACAAATTTTACCATCCTATTATCCTCCTCACAATATATTTTTATTAATTCTGTCTATAATGACACAAACACACTAAAATTAAAAATACTGGTTGTTGGTAATTTTTAAAGTGCCAGTTGTTGATGTCTTAGCTATAATGTCGTCATTGTTATTGCTCACGTGAATATATTAGGCGTTAGTTATTTATTGAAGTTTCGAAGCCACACGTCGCTGGTTATATTAAATTTATATTATTGGGCATTTTGGACCACGAGTCCTGAGCGAGAGCGAAACTTGTTTCGCGGAGCGACTGGACGAAAGTGGTACAGAATGCCCAATAATACCCTACTTAGCGGAGCTGTGAAAATTCGCATTAATGTGTGGCGCGAGGATGCGTGCAGTATGCGCAAACCTCGCTACACATCTTTCTCAACACATATCCCTGGCAACACATTCCTCGCACTCATCCCTCGTATACATCCCTAGCACACATCCCTCGGTTGTTTTATAAGCGCAAAAATCAAGCGCCGCTGAGCCGTTTCCACCAGAGCTGTGCTGACCGAGGCGAGGTAAATGAAGCGATTCTATTGGTTCTTTACAAACACATTCCTCGCTATGCATCCTCGCACATCTCTGGTGGAAACGCAGCCTAATGGAGGGATACGTGGCCTACTAATACCACGCTGGCCAGACAGATTGGCATAGGGTTTAATTTCAAGTTTTCCTTCTTTTTATTTCGTAAAGATAATATTAACGGATAGTCCCATAATCGGTTGTATTGTATTGTACTGAATGAAATGATTAAAATACTTACATCCGTTTAGTTTATCTTAGCAATTAGCATGTAACTGTGTGTACCTTACCTATAATTTTATTATATTCCTGGATCACTACATACCAGCCAATATCATGTTGCATCCTGCAGCTAACTTCATTTAGTAGAATGGTAATACAATTTTGATCGCTTTGCGGACGATAATAAATTGGACTTTACTCAAACGAGCACCCGATGTAATTTAATTTGTATAGCAGCAATATCTGTGCCAGAGAGCCTCATAGCATTATAACTAGATGTGTCCCCGGATGTCGTTCCATTACCGAACGTGTACACGTTTAAGTCAAATTCTTTTGCATTAATTAAATTCCTAATATATTTAGAAAATACTTGTGCCTTGTTTATGTTTTAGTATTTACCTTTTTTATTATATGAATAGTTCAAAACAATGAGATAAACTTCTTCGTGTGCGAAGATTATGCACCATTTTGCCCCTGCAAAATGGTGCATAATCTTCTGTGTTTTTTTCGTATTTTATAGGTGGTAATAAATGATCCGGTGGATAAAATTATAAGTTACTAACGGCCGAATACTCAAACGTCTGTTAAAGTAAAGCGGCGCTTAAACAAGAAATTCTCATACAAATGTCTAGTTTAAGCGCCGCTTTACTTTAACAGACGTTTGAGTATTCGGCCGTAAGTAAGCTATTGTAGGAAGTAATCAAGTTCAGTAATTTCTATAAATTAAAGTTGCTTTATATCCGTGTGGTGACGGAGTTAGAATACAATATGTCACCACTCCATCTCATCCCATGGGTGTCGTAAAAACCGACTAAGGGAATAACCGTAACTACTATCTTTACGAAATAAAAAGAAGGAAAACTTGAAATTAAACTCTATACCAATCCGTCTGGCCAGCGTGGTATTAGTAGGCCAAGTAACCCTCCGTCACGGGAGGAGGCACGTCCCTGCAGTGGGACATTAATGGACTGTTATGATGAAAGTTGCTTTACTAATTATAAAGTAATAAACTAATAACTCAACCCAAATGTTGAATACAGGTGCACCGTCACGCGCTTGGAAGAGAAACTTATACAAGAAGAATCGTTATTCAAAGAAAAATCAGCGGAATGTAGTCAGCTCTCAAAAGATTTGGAAGAACTGAAGGATGAAAGTTCGAGATCCTTGAGCAGATGTAAGGAGAGAGCAGACTCCATGCGGCGTTTTATGCACATTCAAGTGTCGGAGCTAGAGAGGCAACTGATTCAGACACGAGCGCAATGCAGATCTTGTCAGAAAGAAAGGGATGATGTACGTATTATAAAATCGAATCTTAAGCTATAAATAAAGTATTTACTAAGTATAATTTAACGGTTAGGGGCGGTAAACCGTGGTTTGCATTTCCCACGCAAGATAAGTCTTGCGTGATCCGAAAATTGTTTTCTTGGTCTTATGGTTCTTGGCGTCCGTTAATTTTATGTTCATAAAAGTCCATACAGCCCAAAGATCATTCCCTAGTGCGATATGGATCTTTTAGATTAAAAATATATAATAGGTACTTATAAACATTTCACTTGGAACATAATATTGGATGTTGCAGTTTACTATTTCACTAAAATGCTCTTTCGAGATATAGAGTTACTTAGAAATTATTAAATAAATAATAATATTAACCACTTAACTGTCCCATGAGTCATATATGAACATTGCATTGTTTTACTATTGTGTCTTGTGGCGGGACAATGAAATTGTTAAATTATTTCACTGAAATACTCTTGAGAAATGTAGAGTTAAGTACAGTATGGGGACATTGATAATATGATTGGCTTTTAAAGAAAGACAGACAACAATGAGGAAGCGAGAAAGTGAGATTATAATTTATTGATGATTTTGAAATTATATTTTATAACGTTAACAATAAGTGCTATATTTTGTTGCACTGCAACGACTTTTTATCGAAGTGCAATGACAGCTATAATATTCCAAGATCTAGGAAGTGCCAGACATCACTTATTTTCTAATGAACCAAATATACACGAATGAGTTGTGGTGGGGAGAACTATCATCGTATGACTATACCCCTTCCAGTATATTTAACAACATTTGACAGATTGACGTTAGTGACGTTTAGCAGTATCTCGAATGTAATCCCATTCGATTGTAAGCGATTTCGCGATTTTTCAAATTACTTTATTTTACACATTTAAATCCTTACATCAACTTACATTATCATTTTATTATTGTTTCTTTCTTCTATGTTAAGAGAATTAGCCTATAGCTTAAAATGATAAAATTATAATTAGCTTAGGTATTATTTAAAATACATAATTTATCGTGACACATTCGCGGGTTATAGCTAATCTAAAATATCATATTACATTTTATAAACGTATTATGAAGAGTTCAGGTTTATTCATAGCATTTATTTCTACCGATTATTTGTAATTTGTTTCATAATGGTGGTAATCGTTTTGAGTGTCCATCACTAAGTAACCATGGTAACTGAAAAAAACATGGGTACGTTCATGAAATACAACATCATTTGTTCGAAAAATAAGCGGAAGTATTACGAAACTTCATGGACGTGAACTGTCAAAAAGCTAAACTTACGCTGGAAGGGGTATAATAGCTAACTTGCCCAGACGGCCACTTTTCTGGTGTCCGTTGATGAAAGTACAAAAAAACAGAGGTAAATTCACTCATTTTCTAATGGCTGGTTTTAACATATATTATAAACAAGATCGATAAGAATCCATAATCGAAACTGCCAGACACTTTGCGTTGGCCGTTTTGCGTAACAGACACTTCAAAGTTCTGAACGAAATTCAGGTAACTTATTTTCTAATGGTTGGTTTTGAAATGAGTGACATTATTGTTTTTTTTTCGGAACTTTGAAGTGTCTGTTACGCAAAACGGCTGACGCAAAGTGTCTGGCAGTTTCGATTACGGATTCTTAACGATTTTGTTTATAATACACTTCTCATCAAAAAAATCGAAACAGTTGCAAGTTTGTGTTTTGTAAGGATTATCTGAAAAATGTGTATATTTAGGAATATGTGTTATATATCATTTAATAGGGAATTTAATGAGGTTTTCAAATAATAATGTTAATGTTCTAAATTCAAATTAAATTTACATAGATTTCGTATTTTGTTTAACAAGTCGTATTTACCCTGTGCGTAGTTTGACGGAAATTGACAAAATTAGGCACGTAAATGAAAAAAAAAGCTGACAACGTTTATTTAATAACCCGTATCGCGCACTTAGAGTTCCTCGCTCTACTTATTACTGCGTCCACGCGATGTTTACCCGCAAAAATCGCCTAGTGGTGGCATTGCTGAATTCTGGACTTAGTCAGGTTATTACGGGTGAAAGATTGCATCTAAGCTTGTCGTCTTTTCATAGAATCTGCAAACGCTATCAGGAGACTAGTTTGCGCACGCGCCGTTAGAGATCTGGCAGAAAACAGGTAACTTCTGACCGAGTAGATCGATTTATAGTAACACCTTTCTTACAAAATCTACGCCTTAATGTCTTTCAACCGCAGCAGCAGCTTCAAGATGAACCTATGGTGGCTGTAAATGACTCTACAATTAGAAGAAGGTTGAAGAAACGTGGACTTGTACCGTACAAGCCAGCAAATATAGAGGAACTACCTGCAGATCATCGAAAAGCGCGCCTTAACTTTTTACGTAATTACCTAAATTGGTCATACATCTAGTGGAACAAGTTCCTCCTTTCTGATGAGTGCAAAATTGTATTGTATGGTAACGATGGAAGGGCTAAGGTCTACAGAAGTGATGGAGAATGCTTTGCACCATGCAGGATTAAAAGAAAAGGCCATCCATGGTGGCGGTTCATGGACTGTTTGAGGAGAAAATAGTGTAACGACAAGACAGAGTTTGTCTTTGTGTTTGGGTCACGTCTGCCCTTACTTAACAGTCATAGGTACATCGAACAGTATCTTGAACCTCTTGTGATGCCCTATGCACATTTATTTGACCCCGGTTTGACATTTATGTACGAGGATGCTAGGGCAAACACCGCGAGCGTCGTAAGAGATTATGTTACTGAAGTCGATATCTTTATTATTGATTGGCCAGCAAGAAGCCCGGACATGAATCCGACCAAACATCTTTGAGATGAATAGAAATGACGAATTAGTGTTAGAAAACATGCCTTAAAAACACTTTGCCAGCTTTAAAATGCAATCCAAGAGGAATGGAATAGGACGCCACTATATTTGATCGTGACTCTCATCCTATCGATGAAGAACCGTATAGAAGCAGTAATGAGGGCTACGAAAGGGTATACGAGTTATTAAATAAACATTTCCTAGCTTTTTTTTATTTACGTGCGTCATTTTATCAGTTTACGTCAAAGTACGTACAGGGTAAAAACGACTTGTTAAACAAAATCCGAAATCTATGAAAATTTAATTTGAATTTAGAACATTACCATTATTATTTAAAAACGTCATTAAATTCCCTATTAAATGACATATAACACATAATCCTAAATATACACATTTTTCAGATAATCCTTACAAAACACAAACTTGCACACCGTTTCGATTTTTTTGATGAGAAGTGTATATGTTAAAACCAGCCATTAGAAAATGAGTGAAGTTACCTCTGTTTTTTTCAACGGATACCAGAAAAGTGGCCGTCTAGGCAAGTTAGCTATATTAAACTTCGGCCGTTCAGAGAATGCGTTCCTGACACGTCGCGATTGAACTGACGCAGTAACTTTGTAATGGCGTTGCAGTTACGATAAAAATATTTTTGCTGGTTGTTTATCGTTTTAACTATTGATGAGCATTAAAACAACATTATTATATCAATAATTAATGAATGTTATAATGTTGTGTCAAACTGAGTGTCAAATAACTTGGTAAACAATATTTTTCTAAATCTACACTGCGCTATTACAAGGTTATGTCAGCGCTTTATATTTGTAGTGCTGTGCCAACAATAACAGTGAATAATAGTATCGTAATCTGTTCTTATCGATACAGTTATACTTTATAAAATAATACGTTTTGTTTTTCTTTTCAAGAATTTGAAAATAATGGACTTTAGAATAACTTTTATTAAATATAAAAATAAAAGTACATTAAATACAAAGTAGCATTTTTATATTTAGGTTGAAAATGGTAACCCCAAATGGCGTTATGGGCCGCCATTTTGTGACGCTGAAACAGTCGTCTGTTGTCGTTTCGTGCGCATAGACCACGTTCTTCAAGTGTTTGCGATCTGTTGTTATTTGACTTTGATTGTGTCTTATATTGCGTTCTTTTTACTTTTGGTGCATAATAATGCCTAAACGTGGACAAACATTGAAAACTGGAGCCCGTGAGTTAATTATCAAGCTGCAAGATTACTTTGAGCGGGAGCGGCAAAATGGCGGACCCCTGGTTCCTGTCGAAAAAGTACAAGAACGCGTCTCTCAGGCGCTTGGAGTTAGCAAACGAACGATTACAAATATTAATAAAGAAAAGTTCGGCTCTACTGGCATGGAAGATAATATTTTACGTACTCCGAAGAAGAAACGTAGAACTAAACCCGTGACAGATATTGATACCTTTGACGCCGATGCAATCAGAAATCATATATATGGTTACTATTCCAGAAATGAATATCTCAACAGGATGAAGCTTTTGGCGTCGTTAAGAGAAGCTGGACTGTTTAGCGGGGGGGTAAAACTGCTTTAACGAAAATCTTAAAAGATATTGGTTTTTCGTATAAAAAAACAGACAAAAGAAAAATTTTATTAGAACGATACGACATCATTTTGAAACGGATAAGTTTCTTGAGAGAAGCAAAAAAAATTGATAACTGGGATAATGTCGTGTTCATTGACGAGACATGGCTAAACGCCAATCACACGGTTTCCCGTTCTTGGACGGATGATACACAAGCGTCGACGTCGAAAGTACCAATGGGTAAGGGGGCTCGTCTGATAATATGCCACGCAGGTACTGCAAAATACGGCTTTGTGGAGAACGCTTTACTGGCATTTCAATCAAAAACCACAAATGACTACCACGAGGAAATGAATGCCAGTACATTTAAAGAGTGGTTCCAGAACGTGCTTTTGCCCAGCCTACCAGAGCCTTCTGTAATATTGATGGATAATGCCTCCTATCACTCGTTTCAAATACAGAAACCACCTACCCAAGCTAATAAAAAAGAAGAAATGGTTGCTTGGTTACAAGCAAAAGGCATTGACGCAAATATGCAGATGCTAAAAGCAGAGCTAATTAAGTTAGTGAAAGAAAATAAAGCGGCAAATGTGCGATACGAAATCGATGAAATGGCTTTGGAGAACGGTCATCGCGTTCTAAGAATTCCACCGTATCATTGCCAATATAACGCGATTGAGCTAATCTGGGCTCAAATAAAAGGTTACGCCGCCCGCCACAATACTTCCCCGCCATTCAGCACGAAAAAGATGATGACCCTGTTAAAAGAAGCCTGCGGGAAAGTCACAAGAGATGACTGGGCAAAGGTTGTCGAAAAGACTAAAAACCTGATTATGGAACATTTTGACCGAGATATCAGGATTGATTCTGTAATTGATAATAATATAATTATACATGTAGGCGAAGATGATGATGAAGACACCACCTCCTCAAGCGAATCGGAGTCTGATTAATATTCTGTACGCACATTTAGTTCAATGTACTTTATTCCATAGAAATACAGATTGTAACTTTGTAAAAAATAATAAATAAAACAATTTTATTATATTAATATTCCCTTTTATTGTTTCCACGTAAAGAACTAAAATATAAATTTTAAATGATTCCGCCAATTTAAAACGGTCTAAATCTAATCATAAAAATAACGCGGCGGTTCATTTTGGAGTAACGGTAACGAACTCGGTATAATGTTGTGTCCATCACTAGTCGTGACTAACTGATAAGTGTCAGGAACGCATTCTCTGAACGGCCGGATAATAGTCATACGATGATAGTACACCCCACCACTACCCATTCGTGTATATTTGGTTCATTAGAAAATAAGTGATGTTTGGCACTTCCTAGATCTTGGAATATAATTAAATCCTTAGTAAGACATGATGAAACATACAATGTCAAATAGAAGTAAGTAGCAACCTTATGCCGAACGCCATAAGATACATTTTAATGTGATAATTTTCAAAACTTATGCTATAAATTATTCTGCTATTTTCGGTAATCGGATATACTCTTCTTACTCATTGATTTGCTGTCTTTCTTTAAAAACCAATCATATTTATTATTATTATCAATGTCTCCATACTGTACTTAGAATAAAAACAAATAATTTTCAATCCTATACAAATTCTTGAGATTATCTCATTATCCATTGAAATCTTATGTTTCCATTTATACCTACAAAGTCGAAGTGGACACATTGCATCAATTAGAGTAATCCTGCGTCTCCCTCAACATTATATTCTGGTACACTATCTCCTTCAAAGAGCTTTTTAGCCCCAGCGACCTGCTTATAGCTTTAACAGACAATCCTAAGCATTATGTCGATTACCATAAACTGTATAAAAACTATACAAGGTTAATTGGAGGAACTGTCACAGAATAGTTTAAAAATTAAGTTTATTTTAATGAAGGACTTTTAACTAACGCTTGAATATTACGGCATTAAAATGTAAACTATAAATATTACAGAGTATAAATTAACTTTAGAAATATAAGCACGACAAACAGACAAATTTTACGTCCTTAAAATATTTGTAGGTATTTAATTAAGTCCAAAATAAGTAGGTAGGTAAACGCTACAATAAGTCACGACTTTATAGACCTTAATCTTATAAAGTATAAAGTTTTATTATAAGGTAGGTGTTCAATAAATGCTTTAGATAAATATTTATTCTACGATTGGTTAATTAACATAAATTTAAATTCCTATTCACCATTGAAGGTATTTGAGAAAATTGTTTTATAATAGACGAAAGAAAGAAAATTTGATAATGCCTGCGCCACACACATAAGTGTGTATAAACAATGACTGAAATGATTTATAATTGGCCCATGGACAACTTTACCACGCTGCGGTACCTTACCCTGCTATAAATTTTTACACAAGTTATACGTATGGTTGTCCATGGTAAAATCACAAAATACAACAATTTTGGATTGAACTAAAATCAAAAATTAAAATTTGTTCAGTAGCATAATAAATTATTTATTGTTTCTACTCGTAATTAATTTTCGTATATATTTAATTAAGTTGGATGCCATTAAGTTACATCATTCACGGAAAAATCCTTGGTATTTTGACGTAGTGTTGTCAATTTCAAAGCTTTGAGAATTACGACTTATCGTAGAGATGATGAAGTCAACTAAATATGATTTAAGATTTTATATTTATTGCGAACACTTACTCGTAGCTATTGTATAAAATATGTTTAAGCAGGTATTAAAATTTATCAAAATTAATTAATAGTAGGTTTTCTTGAGTTTTAATTACGCATAAACAAATAATTATTATCCCATACAGAGAAAGTTTCACAATTGATAACAAAATCGAGCAATAAATAAACTAATGTTTTTCCCAGAGGTTCAACCTAACTAGGCTGGTAGCTCCAAGACATGATGTTAAATTTGTCCATCCTAATATTTTAAATGAGAAAGTGTGTCTGTCTCTTTGTCTTTCTTTCACGGCAAAACGGAGCGACGGATTGACGTGATTTTTTAAGTGGAGATGGTTATAGAGAAGAAGAGTAACATAGGCTACTTTTTGCCCCTTTCTAACCCCCCACTTCCCAAAAATGGGAAAGACGCGAGCGAAGCCGCAGGCAAAAGCTAGTTCTAAATATTTGGTGCTTATGTTTCTAGCATCACATAATGGCCATTGAAAATTTTCTTCTATTCTATTTCTATTTTTTCGTTTCCAGATTCGTCAACGAATGCAAATGCAGATCAGCAATCTTCAGGAGAACTTCGAGTTGGTGGAGCTACGCTTACGGGCCCTCCAAGGACAAGTTGCTTCGCTTAAAAATAGTTACACTGTCATCCTCGCTGATGAAGAAGAAGGCAATGATTTCAATCATAACGTTAACGGATAAATATATTTATGATTTTTTTTTTGTTTTTTCGATACTTTTGTTGTAGTTTTCTTGTCTCTTGGTTTTGTCTTGTAAAATCACGACCAATTTCAGTAAACACGTACCTAATTTAACTTGTGTTTTTTTGATATTACAATAGCTGACTGTTTTTACCACACTATCAGTGTTTATTCTAGTTTAGTAGAAATTCCAGCAGTGATGGGGTAATGGATCCTTGCTGGTCATACTGATTGGTTCTGAAAGGTTCTATTGGATTGAAAAAAGCTTTATTTACACGAAACATGATATGTCTTACAAATCTCCGTGACGAAACCTCCATTTAAAATGTGTTCAGCGACTTTTTGGGCCGACAGTACATAATATTGTAAGATGACGTAGGTACAGTCATCATATAGATTCCAGCTAATTTCAGCATTGGATGATTTACTGGATGTGATGAACTAATTGAACAACTGATTGCTTAAATAAATTTGCAGTGTCTGCTGAGTTACTTTTGGCGCTTTAGCTGCTTCAATAAAAATTACCAATTAAAAAAAAACATTTATTTCGGCAAACATGAAATAAATATACATTTTTACTGCTGAGATTGTTTTTTGAGGATTTTAACAGCTGCAATCTATATCCTTCCCTGTCTATCTAGGCTACTATGATCTTTCCCTGTATATCTAGGCTACTCTACTTATTTATCTAAATAATGATAGTAAATCCCCTTTGTTGCCCGTGTTACTACCAATCTTACTGGTACTAGTAGTAACACCGGTAATTGAATAACCCTACATACTACTATAGTTGGAATCTTGTTTTTTCTTATTGCTAAGTGTCGTGAATTGTACGCAAGAGTTCTAGATGTAGACATCGTAATTCTCGTAGTGTCACTGTCGTCTTATAGGTCTGTCTTCTTACTACACTTCTCATCAAAAAAATCGAAACAGTCAGCAAGTTTGTGTTTTGTAAGGATTATTTTAAAAAATGTGTATATTTAGGAATATGTGATAAATATCATTTAATAGGGAATTTAATGAGGTTTTCAAATAATGATGTTAATGTTCTAAATTCAAATTAAATTTTCATAGACTTCGTATTTTGTTTAATAAGTCGTTTTTACCCTGTATGTAGTTTGACGGAAATTGATAAAATTAGACACGTGAATTAAAAAGAAAAGCTAGAAAACGTTTATTTAATAACTCGTATCGCGCACCCAGAGTTCCTCACTCCTCTTATAGTAATACGCAGACGCATGGACGCAGTAGCGTCCATGCGATGTTTACCCGCAAGAACCGCCAAGTGGTGGCATTGCTGAATTCTGGACTTAGTCAGGTTATTACGGCTGACAGATTGCATCTTAGCCTGTCGTCTTTTCATAGAATCTGCAAACGCTATCAAGAGACTAGTTTGTGCACGCGCCGTTAGAGACTTGGCAGAAAACAGGTAATTTCTGACCGAGTAGATCGATTTATAGTAATACGTTTCTTACAAAATATACGCCTTAATGTCTTTAAACCGCAGCAGCAGCTTCATGATGAACCTATGGTGGCTGTAAGTGACTCTACAATTAGAAGAAGGTTAAAGAAACGTCGACTAGTACTGTATAAGCCTGCAAATAGGGAGAAATCAACTGCAGATCAACGAAAAGTGCGTCTTAACTTTCCACGTAATTACCTAAATTGGTCATACATCTAGTGGAACGAGTTTTTTCTTTCTGATGAGAGCAAAATTGTATTGTATGGTAACGATGGAAGGACTAAGGTCTACAGAAGTAGGTAATGGAGAACGCTTTGCACGATAGTGCACCTAGGACCTACAGACAATGTACTATGAAATTGTTTTAAGAATATTAACTTTGTCCTTTTTGAGTATCACGTTGTTGTGCTCGAGTGTTTGCAGGACATTCTTCAGTCTGGTATCGTGAGCTGTATTTAGAAGTATGTTTATTTTGTTTGGAGTACAAAATTTTCTCATTATCTAGTTTGTTCGCATGCGTTTATTAGGTGCGCAAAATATATTACGTGCATATTGCGTACGCAATGACCGGCATCGCTTGTCCTGCATAGTGCCGGCTTTGTCTGAAGGCTTGCGTTCGCCGGCGTGCGCGCCCTTGCTCGATTTGAGGCCGTACCTCTCCACTTGCCTCGCTTAATGTCAACGCACCGTTAACTATGCTACACTTGATTTTATTATTTTTTGCTTTAACATTTTTTTTAAATGTTTTTATTGATCCTTTGTGCTTGGTTACAGTCTATTTATGGTACAGATTTCTTGTTTCATTTTTTAAGGTGATTTATAAAACGTAAATAGCTGATTTTTTTCCACGTACTAGCAAAATCAATAAGCTACCGATCAAAAAGTATTTTAGTCGAGAATAATCGCGAACAACTTGATTTGGTTAATTATCAATAAGTACCTACATATTGACTACTTTAAAAACAGTAAGTACCTATAACCAAATAGTGAACATATTTTTTATTTAGACTTGTTTAGGTGTTTTATTAGATAAACTATAACTTGAAATGTAAGGGTAAAACACAATGTTATTTCTGAATTTTCATAATTATATAAGAAAGCTAAATAAGAAATGCACTACCTATAATATATTTCGTACTATATTTATAGAACTTTGTTTTGAATGTAGTACTATATAACTGTATACTTTTAGTATTAAGTAGAAAATTAAACTGTTGTAGTTCAATAAAAAGGGTAAATCACGATGTTAAAAATAATTTGCTTTTAACATATTATAAAAACGTGTCAATTAATATTCCTTCTGTCGCAATCCGATTAGGTCTAAAGTCTTGGAAGAGATTTTATTCCGTCGAGACCGGAGCAAATCGTATTACAGGTATGCTTCCAGCCAGGTCCGTATCTTGTCTTACTGATTGCTTTCGTTCCTTTATTTCATTTGATTTCATTTTATTTTTCAATGTCTTACAAATGTAATATTTTATTTATCGTAGACCTTATAAATTTTTCGATAAAGGTTCTAAAAGTGTGCTTTGAAATACTATTAGCTTGAGCAGCAAGTATATAGGTACTTATTGCTTATGCAATAGTATTTCTTTTGGTTTGGTCAGAAATTGTTGTGTTAATAAAATAAAACGTCAAAGTTCACGCAAACGCATATATTTTTCATGATTCATTTGATATATTTTTGGTGCTCCATTTTTATTCACTTGTGTTTCATTAAATTATAAATTAATACTAATAATAGTTAAGGTCTCAGGATCCTACACGATCTCCTTAAATGGGCAATCAGGAGCTCTATGCAGTTCCTGAGACCAAGGCAATGAGCTGGCATAATAAATAATACAATAAGGTACAAAAAAGGAATTCATCGAAGTACCTCCCATCGGATGGTTTCCATACTCGTACTACACACACACACTCCACACACTGCAACAACAGTCTTACGTCTATTATATCACTAGCTATACAGAATACGGCAAGGCCGCGTGCATTGAACCATTGGTTTGTATTACGGGTGGAATGATCACTCGAAGTGCGAGCCCTTGAGCTTCTTGACGGCGTTGGTGAGGTGTAACATCTCCGTATTCAATTGCCAGATTAGAGTTTCCAGTTTGTCAACAGAATCGAGCATCTCAACGCGTTCAGTGTGAGGGTTGAATCGCACCTCGAAGGGTCGCGACATAGTCGACACCCAGCGTCTACATGAAACAAAAAAGTTTTTGTTAAAAAAATACAAATTATGTTTATACTCGTAATGATTTGCTTGACAGAAAACAAGCTTAGTATAATTGAGTTTGGTTGTATTCTAAATGCCAAGTGCAATCGAGGACTGATGATGTCTAAATCAGCAGAGGAATTAAACTTAAGGACTTAATATTTACCTGAATTTGTCTTTGGCATCTTCGAAGCTCTCGGCTACGTAGTAGATTGGTTGATATTCTTGATCTTGGTAAGGTTGCACTGAGGTAGACGCAGGCTCGAATGGTCTGAGCTCTGGCTTGTCGCTGAGTGCGTGGAGTAACTCTCCAATAGAGGACAGAAGAGCAGCGCCATAAGCTTTCAGCTGTTGATTCTCTTTGCATAATCCGAATTCAACCGTGAACCAGTATACCTGAGGAAGAAAACATTATTTGTAATGCACAGCCACTAGTCAACAAACAAGATATTCATTGTTATTTCGCTATTGCTGGGCCCGTTTAGAATAAACATATTCGCATTTGCACTAAATAAAATTACTTAAAGTAATGAGGTCTAGCAATCTGTTCAGAAAGAAAACTTACAGTGGATAGCTTTTCAATTTCCGGATCAGAAGCACCAAGGGAGGCAAGTCCTATCTCTTGAGAGAACTGAGCGAAGCTAGGGTCAGCTAGTAGAGGAATGTGTCCAAGCAGCTCATGGATACAGTCACTGCAAAGAATAAACATAGTTAGTATAATTTAACCAAGGGCTTCAAACTGGGCTTTTAGTTAATAAAATTATTAATGAACTATGACAAAAACTACAACTCTACGAGTATATGCATGAAGTGCAGTGCGCACATATGTACCAGTGTTTGCAACTTCCATGCCTTTGATGTCGAGAAATTGTTCCTGTTTGATCTTAGGAAGTGTAACTAAATTATAAACGCGCCATTTAACAAAGTTAAAGTTTCATCACGGCGATGTACTTTCGTCTCTTTTAAACAGCAGTAATTGAAATTGAAGGATATAACTGAATACAGCCAAGTATTATATTAAAATTACTATTTAAAAAAAACAATATCTTACAACAAATGTTTGTACCTATTTATAAGCTGTTTGATCTGCATTTGTAACTGATTATTACATTTACATAAACAAGGACTGGTTATGTAATATTTCCGTAAAAAGACTCGTCAAGGCAAGTATTCTAATCCTAATTAAACTATCAGTAATGAATATTTTGAACCCATAGATTGTTACCATTTCCGTGTTAGCGGTCATGAGTTAACGTTTTTAGTTGTAAAGTATTATTTATTTACATATGTAAATATCATTATAAACTGGTTTACATTTGCAGCTTCCTTTGAATGACCGAATCAATAGAAAGAATAAATAAATTAACGTTTATAATCTATACTCTAATATTTAACGATGTATTATAGTAAAGAAAGTAAAATATACTTACGGTTCAGGAGTGTGGAATGGTGAGTTAGCATGACGAACGTATTGAGTTGATTGGAAGACACGGAAGGCGAGAGAAGCGAGGAAGTCACGGGCAGTAAGAAGTCCAGCAGCGGGACGTAGAGTAAAGCCGGTGTTCTTGCGCAGGAAGTTGCTGACGTCATCCAGTTGGGGAATACGGTGAGGCACGAAGATATCCGCAGCTTGCAGCTTACCGAAAGCTACTTTGTATTCCTTGCAAGCATGCTTGGGCATGAGGTCCAATACAGTGTTGAATACTCGCTGCCAAGTAGAGTTTTCGCTCTCAGTGTAAGTGATGGTTGGGATTGGGTCTCCGTATTTGTACCCGAAGGCAATCTCAGCGATATCCTTTCTACGCTCTCTATAATCCTTATCAGCGAAACCAGGGTGGTTCATATCTAATTCAGGTTCATATTTGGTCATAAGATGGTTGCAGTTGTCGAGATCAGATGCGTGACGAGGGAACCAAGGAGTCTTGCTGGAAATATTGTTCTCAGAAATGAGGTTAACTCCTGCGAATGCTGTTGTTTGACGAAGAGATCTAATAAGTTGCAGCAAGTTGATGCGAGACATGCTGACTTTAACAAGAGCATCGAATTGGCTACCAGTCGATTGAGAAGGACGGGTTTCAAGATGCTGAACGGATCCCTTGTAGTTGTCAATAGTCTTGAGAATACGGGCGAGGGTTCCCATTCCATCTTTCATGCGCAACAACAAGGCAGCCTGTTGATTAGCTTGCTCTGCTTCGGATGATTCGCTTGCAGCGTTTTGCAAAATCACTTCTTCCTCAGTCAGAGTGTAATCTAATAAGAAAATTTTAAACTAAATTATTAAATGGTAAGTAACTAATAAATAACTTTTTAAGTCATAATTAGTTGTTTTAATATTAAGTATATTGATTTTTTTGTCATATTAGTTATTATTATTATTCGATATAAGGTACTTGCGGTAAATAAGGGCCACCTTAATCTAAACCTAAATAATTTCTATAAATAAAGGAATATAATAAAATATTTAATATCATAGTAATGTTTATTTCAATATCTGCATCAGAAAGTACTATTACAAGTATTTTCATCTCAATTAGGCATAGTAATCATGATTTTAAAAAACCCTCTCTTTGGCCCTTAATAAACGTATGTAGTTTTATAAGGGCCAAATTTTAATTCAAATATTAAAAGAGTAATCAATTGAAAAAATATTGTTTTCGGTTTTATTTGACTTTAATTATCATTTGGCATTAAATGACGCTTTTAACATTACTTAATCAAAGGAAAAACTAGCAAGGGCTCTAAATAAACTAACATAGCAAAAACATGTCATAAAAACCTTTATCTATAACATATCGTCAAAATAATCACAGACGTAAACAATGAGTTTGTAACTTTTTAAATATTATCTATGGAAATTACAAAACTAAAACATTTTTTTTTTATAAATAAGTAGTACGGTATAAGACAGGCCATATACGTGGCCCGTCTTATCCTTACTATAAAATCCATTGTTATCGAGATCAACAACTTGGACACTTTTAAGTTAATTAAAGATATTAGGGATGATTTATGATACAAAAATAATAACAAATACATGCTTAATAATAATAACGATGGTATGTATTAAAATAACGAAGTCTATTAAAATTTGTTAAAATTAATTTACATTCTACATGTATAATAAGGGCCGGCCTATGTACCCGCCTCGAGCGTGGCCCGTATTAGCCCTTGATAATAGCATAATTGAAAACGGTAAAAAGTATTGTATTTATTAACAAAAATTTATAACTTATCTCAACTAGCCCACACTATTTGTATAACATTCACAATTAATTAACAAGATTTGAACAAACGGCTGTATTTTAGGTAAAAAAAAAATTGTTTTGGCATGATAAAATTATAGTGGAGCTGCGTTGTCTATCACTCTCAACTGACTCGTGGCTACTGGTAAGATTGATGATCGTGCGACGACGCGAGCTCGGATCTTAGCTTTCCTATTGGTCATTTTTAAGCATGTGTAAATGTAGGGTGCTGTGATAATTAAAAGTGTCATTTTCAAGCAACGGCTCTTGATACCCACCGGCTCTTGTTACCCTCAGGTACCTTACACTTGTTTGCTTTGATTGCTTACCTTCGTCTGCGTTCCCGTCGTCTCCTATGTCAGTATCGGCTAAAATAATAAGAACAAAAAAAGTAAATAAAAATAAAACAATATAAAAAGAAGTAAAATAATAAAATCAACAATAAAAACTTTTCTGATGTTTACCTAGGTGACCATTCTTGGTTTCATCTTGTTGGGTTCCATCTTCAACAGTCGGGGTATTCTCGTCTGTGCCCATATGAAGTCCATCTTGGAGGAATTCAGAATCCAAGCCAGAGTCTAAATTATTTAAAGAAAAATAAAATTGAAATAAAAGAAAATAAAATGGTAACAGAATAAACAAACAACTAAGTTAAAAATTAAGTTAAAAACAAAGTTTTAAATAATTGACGTCACAATTTTTGTAGAAGATGTCTCTGTAGCTGGAAGGAATATATCTAACTAAGCACTAACCATTGGCACGGGCGCGAGCCTCTTCAAGAACGCTTTGTTTGGTCTGCTTAACAACAAGCGTCTCAAAGCGGGCGTCATCTACAAGAGAGCGGCGACGAGACGGGTAACCGTTCTGGAACAAGAAAACATACAATTACTTACTTATCCAAATTAGTGACTTTGAAAACATTTAACTTAAAGAAAACGAATGGTACTTCAAATTAAATAAATTAATAGCTTAGAATTAAATTTAACCCCTTAGCTTAATGAACATCTATCGAATATAAAATTATTAGTCGTAATGTCTTTTGAATAATAGCGTAATATGTTAAACATTGATTTGTCGAAGAAAAACTATTTTCTCAAGCGACAAAAGGACGAGCCGTCTCTAAAACAGTCTGATCTCCTAAATCCTTATAAATATAAAGCGGTCACATTGCGTTATATTTCATGTGAGAGCAGGAATTGCTTTTACGAAGTTCTTAAGCTTATTTCCTGAGTGTGGCCGGGCGTAAAGTGCTCCCATTATTCCCGCCCCGCATTCCGCGCCCCGTATAGCTTCGTGCTATTGAAATCTTTCAAAGGAATTTGAGTTTCAGTACAGTTGAGCTCGAATAGAGCCAATTACTGCAGTCGTCACTTTAATGTCTTTGACTAAAAGTTGACTCAATTTCTTTGTAATAAGTCCACTTGACGTAAAAGTATCATTTAGACCAAAATATACTATAATGTACTAATTTAATTAATGGGATTTAGGACTTTCTTGTGAATTACAGTGACGTTTTTGTTGACGTATCGAATTATAATTACCTAGAATATGTCGTATAATACGGGAAAACCACAAAGTGCTATACTAGTGTCGTAGATGCGGGCGTTTTGACAATACGTAATTTTCCTCAAGTAATGTGTAGTTATGTCGTTGGTAGGTCGGTGTCAGTGACAGCGTAATTTCCGTTGCGCTAAGGAGCGGCGGTGACGCGGTGGCTGACCGAGTGCGCGGGCGGCGAGAGACCTAGCATTTTCCACTAGAGTGGCCGTGCGGGCCTAACTATGTATGTCAAGGGTTGTGCTAATCACTCGCTATTGTTACTGAGCCCCTGAAATGCAACGAAGTTAGTAATTACCCGACCTAAAAGCTTTTTTATGAAGATCTGCGTTGCTACCAATAGTATAAAGATTATAAGCTACGTTCCAATATCGCGGAAACAACGTAACACGCGGCATTGTTAATTTAAAGGTCCGCCTAACTGGAGCGGACAGGACTCGGAATCCGGTTGATTTAGCCTTGGTGAGCCCGAGTGGCCACTTCTCCATTCCAATCGGTCGACGGGTAATTAAGCCAAGCCAGAGTGTGCCGCCCGCCGACCTGTATCCACCCTCAAATACGCAATACATATACCTACGACCGCTTGAATAACTGAAGGACCGTATGTTACAAACGAGGCTTTATTATGTTGAAGATTAGTACCACACTTCCTTCAATGTGATATATAATTATCTTCACGAGAACTATTCGAACAAAAGAAATATTAGCAGATTATGTATTGTGAATATTCGTTCCGTGTACAAAAAAAATTGCTTGTGTTTAACCTTCGATAAAGAACACAAACATTGTATTTAGGTGTCCTCTAACAATGCAACAGGCTGCATCAAGAACTTCTGTTGGTCAAGGCTGCTGGTAAATGGCCTCGAAATAGTTATAGCCTAAGATCTTAGCTTAGTTCTTGCGTTTTTGCGTGACGATACCTAATTAATACAGATCTCAGTACAATATTGATTCATGAATAACTACTAGAAGGTATTGTTTAACATTAAAATAACACTTTACAGTGTTAATGATTTCTACCCTTCGTGACACTTGATAGAATTTTAACGATCTTTGCTGATTGCAGTGCAGTCGGTGAGCGTCGCACCGCCTTGCATTCCGACCTTTGACGGTCAAGTAAATACAATCATTCAGTCACTAATCATTAAATACTCAATAATTACAGTTATGGGGGATATTTGTCGCACAGCAAATTTCAAAAGTATCGCAAAGCATGTAAGTGGGGGCCTATTCATCTATCTACATACAAGCTCAAAATTAAAAGAAATATTTAAGTACATAATTAGTTATTAACTTTAAATAAATCGCAACAGTATTCGCAAAAGCTTTACTTATTGACATCTAGTTAGCATCCGTATTGTACTGAGTTTACCAAACAATCAACAGGTGAGTATCATAATATTATCTACTTGTAATCGGCCACGAGTTAATGAGATGTTGAATATTCACAACGATTATTAATCTGCTAATAAACGATAGGTACAGAGATTTACTACAAAACGTCTTTTGTTATATCAGCTACTGTCCGGTAATATTATTGAACAGAAGATCCGACGCACGTACACGCGTTACGAGTATCTGCGACGGAAACCTGCATACTCACATTATGTAGAACAATTACTTATTTAGAATATAATGTTGTGAGGAATATTGTGCAATTTGTCACACGACAATGTGAGTTCTTCGTGAAAGTGTCCCCACGTCAATTAATTACTTGACACAATAATAACGTTGCGATGGCCCTGTCCGTCGGCTTTGCGTAATGAGATCCGTTTAACTCCCAAGCTTTTTGATAATTAGCCGAAGAATTTACAAGTGAAAATATATAATTGATACGTATACTAAATTCGTCTCCTTAATATCCCACTTTCACTTGATTTCTCGATGTAAACAAAGTTTACGAGTTCATCGAGGACCCTTTGTTATAATCCAGAGTAACAATTATGGGATTATTAATATTCCTGTTTGTAAAAAAATGTTGTGAAGTTATATCTATTGTTACATGCAGTACTCGTAGTACAAGGACGAGTTTGACACTAAAGTAGGTTATAATGATTATCTGTGTTGATTAACATCGACAGAGCGTTCTTAGGTATAAACGTGATTGTGCATTGTTTGTTTATATACGCACATGTGACATCGACCATCAATATTATGTAACTTGAATTACTTGTTACCAAAAATATTAGATATTTTATGTAATACTGTAAGTTATTTGTTAATTGTTTAAAATTTTAAGTTTAATAAATATTTTAACAAACAAAAAATACTGAGTTCAATGATCAAAGTTTCATGCACTGTTACTTAGTTAAAATTATTGAACTAATAAAGTAATATTATAATTATTGAATTAATCAGAATAAAATACTTCGTTGTGTCACAAATATTTACGAATTAAAAAAAATAAGTTTTTAAATACTTAATTGTCACTTAATCCAATCTTATTTAATTATTGTTAACTTTTAATGACTTTAAATTAACTATTTATCAATATAAAAATTAAAATTAAAACTTTAAAATAAACTAGAAATATTAGTAATAAAAAGAGCAAGCGGCAAAGGCAGGTGGCACTGATCACACCAAGCCAGCCCTGCTGCAGGC
Organism: Schrankia costaestrigalis; assembly: GCA_905475405.1. Taxonomy (NCBI): domain Eukaryota; kingdom Metazoa; phylum Arthropoda; class Insecta; order Lepidoptera; family Erebidae; genus Schrankia; species Schrankia costaestrigalis. The sequence continues at coordinate 16,798,717 of FR997825.1, read as the reverse complement.
GAGCTCCTCACCTCGATGCTGTAGGACTTCTTGATGGCGAACATTTCGCGGTTTTTCTGGGCTGCTGCGACGGCCATGGTTTTTCTTTACACACCACTGGGATAGGTAGAGCCTGAACAAGTGTTCACTGCGCGGATAGCTAGCGTATTGTCTGCGATAGCTTTGTGTCTCGACCACGGGCTTTTGCCTGTCTGTCTGCGACTAGAGCTGTCGTATTACTTTAGCTAACTAAACTTTGGATTGCAAACAGACCAATGCATGATGACCGTTCGTAAGAACAGTTTAAATAGTGTTAGGCGCGCGCCTCCCACCCCGCAGCGCCTTTCGTCGCGCATGCGTCATTAACGCCCCCCGCACACCGCCAGCCTCCGCCAACCTCGCGCCGGCATCCCCGACCCTAAATGCATCGCAGTTACACTACCCTCTTATCTCACCTCTTTTCTCTCTCATACACTACTTACTTCTTTTGTTTTTACTTAAGTTTTTCAAATTTTAACCGTCTTGGAAAAATGTTAGTGTTATGGCCTATTTTAAAGCATTATTTAGTGTCCATTATACGAGGATGTAGATCAACGATATTTAGGTACATACCTAAATTGTTGGAAAAGTTATAAAGGCAATATTATAAATAGATAGAGATAATAAATATTGAAGTTAAGTTATTTACCTAACAAGTAAAATGTATGGTAATAAAATGTAAACAGTCACCCCCTTACTCATAAACGTCTCTTAAATTTAGTCACTGTTTAGCGTGTTTTTTATTAGCAAAACCAACCTTATGCCAAACAAAACCGAAAGAATTTAAGCTAATCATTGACTAAAATTCAAGAGGTTTTTATGAGTAAGGGGGTCAATGTTGAAACTTAAACAAAACTAATAATGTTTAAATTTTATTTAGTATTGAAGATAATTCAAAGATTGTAGCGTTCGGGTGCTTTATTCCATTACCGTCGGAAAATAAATGTTAAGGGTTAGGCCTAGATTCGAGAGAGACTTTGAGTCATGAACTAGGCTTTTCTCCCTCATTATTACTTATTTTAAACTTCAATATTTTTCAGATTTACGTAAGGTAATTGCTTATCAGTAATGCTGGTTAGCCCTCTTCTTTGTCTAACTTACGTGCTAGGATTGGCATAGGTACAGTTAAATTTTCCTTCTTTCGTATAGGTAATTTCCACTATTTGGTAAGTTGTTTCCTTAGTTCAAAGTGGCAACTAAAACAACAGGGTATTAGGTACCACGCTGCCAAAAAAGTGTGATTGGGTTCTTACAACAAGTTTTTCTTCTTGAGTTTTCGTAGACAAAATAATCCAATAAGACGACCTCGGTGGCGTAGTCGGTATATTACCTACATGGCTGCTACGCAGAGGTCTCGGGTTCGATTCCCGCTCAATGCAAATCTTTGTGTGCATGAACATGATTGTTTGCATTGGACTGAGTGTTACTATGTATAACATGTATGTATTTACGAAAAAAATGTATTCAAGTATTTTTATACGTTGTTCTGTGACCCATAACACGAGCAGGTTAAGCCTAGCTTACTTTGGGAACAGATGGCGATGTGTACAGTACAGATGTATGTAAATATTATAATACATGCTAACTTCCCTTAGTCTCCCTATTTACTACACCTCGGGTACGGAGCTGGCACTGTTTCTTTTTCCTCCCTTACCACAAGGTGATGTACGGTATCCCGGGTACGGGTGAGGTCCAAACGACGTGTGGAATATGAACCATACTAATCATCATATCAGACATAAGTTTCCTTTAAATTTTTCCACCTTGCGCTTGTGCCTCCCTGATTCCTCGGTTTTACGTCGGCGTCGTCCTAAATAGATCGTCAGTCGACTCTGCACCTTCTGATACGTGGTCGCCATTCCAGAACCTTTCTAACCTTCTCAAAGTACGCTGCTAGTTTTCGAGAAAAGCCTCTTCTTAACAATAAGTGCCTAAGTTCGGAAATACCTCTGTAGGAAGCTAATGCCATAAAAACAAAGAATTGTTATGAAGTTTACTTGAAGTAAAATGCAGATTACTATTCAAAGGCAGCCACGATGTGAGTTCCAAGGAGACTTGAGTTATTTGTGTAATCTTTTCAAATTGAAGTTTCACCTCAATTTTCCCCTGATTTCCCCCAGTCCCTCCAGGGATTCGTCTCCAGTCTAATCAGTCAATAATATAATGTTAGTTAATTTTACTTGTAACATTGATAGTTACATATTATTATAACGATGATTATTACGCGATATGAGAAGTAATTTCATTTATGTAATTTCCTTAATTAATTAGGTTAATCTTAATCCTAATTTAAGGAGCTTTGTCACAAATGTAATTAACCGTTTTTTCTTGAAAAGGCTATTCTTAGATTCCATCAATTAGGAAAGTAAAATAAAGTACCAAATTGTTGAATGAATACTTAACAGTTTATTTATTTTGAATTTGTGTATTATTTTTTATAGATGACATTGGCGTAGTTTTACGATATCCATCTCTGACTACGTATGCAAACATCCTTCTTAATTCTCATTCCTTCTACATAACATTACATAAAAAAAAAAAAAAAAAAAAAAACCATTTATTGTCAGTTTGATGTACAATTTTACAATTATATCCATCGGCCCCACACTAGGCGAACCTGTCCTGTGGTACATAGATTCCATAGTGTACACATTGTAAAATTATAGTACCAAAAGTTCTAAAATAACATGTGTGGTGTTGGTAATAAAAATTACAAGCCTGTAAAAGCTTCCCTCGTCCACCAATTATATCCGTTACTCTTTATAACTTTGAAAATCCATGAAATCAGTTTTTTTACAAGTAATTATGTAAAAAGTATCTGCTGGCCTGCCGTGTGTACCTATTTAAGATTTTATTTTTCTTTAATGTCTGTTCTGTAGTTTCAGTAATGTTAATAAAAGTAAAGAAACAGGAATCTAAGTTTGGTAGTACTTAGCTATACTCAAAGTAGTAGAGAAAATTTCCTTTACAACCAGAGGAATTTTTAGATAGATTGTTTTCATTATTGTCTTTATTTACATTATTTCTCAATTAATTACATTTTTAAATATAAATATAAAAATAAATACATTTAAACCAGCATCGGGTACAGGGACCAAGATACTGGTGGTTAGGGCTCCAGAGATGGGAACCTCCTCCCAATACGTGCTGTGTCAAGCAGTACTGCCTTCTGCATCAGACCTATGATCCAACTGCCAATCGAGAGTCTCATTATTGTATGAAACAGTGTATATTTTTATAACATAATCATAAGGTTAACATACATCGAATTGCTCAATACACTTATATTTTAGTATTATTACCAACCGTTTATAACTTCTTTCCCTTGTTAATGATTTTTATCAGAGTTTCCTGAGAGATACTGGCATTGATAGGCTGGCGTTTTATTTTGGCAAATGAATAAAGGTAAGTATTTTTTATCTTTTGGGTTACTTACAAGTGTGATGAAACAATCTCATCTTTTACTAGCCTTTTCTGTTAACATTCCCAGTTTGCAGCGATATGTCTTTATCATTATCATCATCATAACAGCCCATTAAAGTCCCACTGTAGGGATGGGCCTCCTCCCGTGACGGAGGGATACTTGTTATGTCTTCATATCGCAACAAATTTAAATCTACTTAAATGTTCTAAAAATTAATGCTCTATTGCTACGTTTAGTAATCGTCGTTGCATATAGGCACTGAAAAAAGAGGTTTTTTTGTTAACTAGATACAACGTCGGGTTTCTCTTATACATTATTTGATATAGTGGCGGCATGTGGTTTTGTATGCAGTGGAGAGCAGAGTAAGCTTTTCTGAAACTCGAAACAAACTCTAACTGTATCACCAGATTTAAAGTTGCTTTTGGTGGCACCAGTAAGCTATGCTAGTTCATAATCATAGGACTAATCTCATTTAAACTGTAACCGTTAAAATGGAGTTAACCTCCAAGGTTAAAAGCGCTTTGAGAGGTGATTTCTTTCTGTACGTCATACGAAAGGACCTTCAGCCTTGGTTGTGAACATTTCCCTATAGACTGAGTCAAAACTAAAACAAAGCATTATTGCTTTGACAAGTTTAATGTTTATTACAAGTCATAGTACTTCCCATGTCCTGTTAGTTTATTTGTTACTAGGAAAACATTTGTCTCATAGAGGAAATTTATAGTTACAGATAATTTAGTTTCAAACGCACTAAGTAAATATCACATAAAATGTTTGTAAATAAATTAGTGTCACAGTTGTTTATGTGTGTTTAACGTATAAACCCTCAAACAAAACATACGATCGAAAATCGTAATAGAAGAATCATCTATATTAACCACAAAACGTAGTCAATAATAATGAGTCCGTTAAGGTAAATCACAAAAACCTGCACCATTCGATAAATAGTGCTATTAGGTGACACATGTCAACTTCGTTCAATGCCAAAACATATGATCGTATGACGTCACGGCTTGATCAGTTATTACAATAATTAGAAGGTCGCACTGGACTGGTCGTTCTAATTATGCCTTACGACTAATTTTCGGAAATCAGTGCTCGGTTATTTCATTGAATGACGTTGTTAGGTGAGGTAAAAAAATATAGGTTTATTAAATATTATTGGTTCGTTAGTCAAATAACATTTTATACGAAATTATAATTAATTATGTTAATATTTTTTTAATGCACGGATTAAGATTAACGGCGTTGCAATTATATTATATATTAATATTTTTTGCATGTTTGTATTCTTGAAAGAAATAAATATATTCAGAAGTGCTCTCTTTGTCTTGAGATTTTTATAATAGGTACTTACGTTTGCTATTCAATTACGTAAATCTCAATTGTTAGAGTAATTCTCTTAAATAAAAGCATATGATTTAAAAGTCTTTTAATCGGCACTTTTAAGCAAACTTAAGCAAGTATTGCATTTCTAAGCTTCTAAAACATGTAAGCTTTGAAATAAATTTTCTTTTCATTTCCGTTTTGTAGAGCAGTCTGTTCTTTAAGCATAAAGCGATGGATTTAGGGCGTCATGTTATTAAAATAGTTTTTTTAGATAATTACTGCTTCGATGTCCGTGTGGTGATGGAGTAAGAATACAATATGTCACCACCCCATCTCATCCCACGGGTGTTGTAAAAACCGACTAAGGGACTATCCGTGAATATTATCTTTACGAAATAAAAAGAAGGATAACTTGAAATTAAACTCTACCAATCCGTCTGGCCAGCGTGGTTTTAGTAGGCCAAGTATCCCTCCGTCATGGGAGGAGGTCCGTCCCTGCAGTGGGACAGTAATGGGCTGTTATGACTGCTTCGATGATGGGGCGTGGCGGTCGCGGTGTACGCAATGTACGAGGTTGCGGGGTCAATTCCTTCACAGGACAATTTTTTGTATGATTCACAAATTTATTGTCCTGAGTTTAAATGTTCTTCGTGTCCGATAAAATGGTGTTTATAAAAGTCCCCGTGACAGGGCATGATCCCTAGGCCAGGAGTTGTCTTTATAAAAACAAAACAAAGAATAAAACACCTGATATTTGCTAAGGAGGTTTTATTCTACTTGCTAATATAACTAATGCCCGATTTACACATCGACAAGTACAGTAGCGAGTTAAGTAGTAAGTTGCTGATTAAGTTGATTTAAATAGATCTCCATCCTATTTTTTGGCAAGTTAAGTTGGCGAGACGCGAGAGAGGGGGCTAATTCGTACTTAACTTGCCAAAATATAGGATGGAGATCGATTTAAATCAACTTAATTTTAAAATACTACTTAACTCGCCAGTGTACTTGTCGATGTGTAAATCGGGCATTAGAGTTTTATTATGATATTTTACACTATAAGTATAATAACAATAAGTCTTTAGTTTACTTTAATGATACACGGGTAGAAATTGTATGGATGTTATGTTTGATGTTTTAGTTTGTTCAGTAATACACGAACAGAGCAGAGGTTTCTATAAACATGGTATGATCTACTGACGATGACGTTTGAAATGGTAAATATGTGTTTATAGTTTATGGCAAGATAATCACGTCTGCCCCGGAAGGGACAATGAAATCAAGGATTGCATACAATATTTTACTTTCAATTATTTATGATAATTTACATGATTGTCTTCTTTATACGTAATCTGCATTTAATCCTTATCTATGAACTAAACCTTTTTGTAGTAAAAAAGGTATTTTTCATAGTGGAAATTATGTTGGATAATATTAATAAGCTAATTAGTAAATTATACCTAATGGAAAAATGTAGTAATTAATAGGAAAAATAATATAGGTACCTACATTTTTTATAGGAAAATTTAAATTTTTTGTCATGAAGGAACTTGGGACTGTCTCACAATAATTGTCAAGTAGTTATAGGTGTATTGTTTTTAGTACCCGATAGACAAAGTTTGGAGTGTTAAAAGTTAAGGACTTAAATTTGGTTTGTAATTTTCTTGTCTCCATTTTGTATGAGGTCAATACTCCCATTTATACGCTTCGGTGTTTCGGTTAAGGCTGTCAATAATATACACGTAATTTTTATAATGTAGCCCTGCATTGCACGGTACAAAGACCGAAGTATAAAAAACCAAAATAAACACGCATGAGTTTGCGTATTTTCCCACATGTGCAATGATGCAAACAAAAAACTTAACAGAAAGTTGGTTTTATTTTAGAAAAGTTGGGGATTCCCTCCAAGCTCCGTAGATATTGTGTATTGGATAAGCCCGCGCACCGTCGCGCCGGTAAAATTACGCGAAAGACGTCATAGGTGTGTCATCGAGCGGCTGTATACCGCTAGACGGTGCGAAAGTGCGAAACGCTGCGGCCGACCGTATGTTACGTAGAAACACGTCTTGCATCGGTGTATGCTAATAAATTACATACATATATAAAAATCATCAAGTTCTCATGCAAACGAGGTCGTCTTTTATTATCATAATCGCTTTTTTTATTGCATTTTGTAACTTAATTTTGTGACGTCCAAAGATGTTGAATCATCATGGGGAATTGTTGACACCAATCGATTTGTATAGGCAATAAAAGACATTGAGAGCGTAAATCTACCATTGAAATATGAAGACCCAATTAGCACCTATGTACATAAATTATCTTTATTTTATGAACCTAAGAGCTAATTGGGTTTGTAGTAGTTGGTTCATAGTAGAGTAGAGTAAAAGTAAAGTCAAATCTATTACTTACAAAGTAAACATACTTAGTTTAATATTAATTTTAGCAACTAAACTTGTTTGTAGAGAACATGTCTCAAGTACAAAAGTAACAAATAAAAGTTCGTAAAGTCAAAAAAAAACATAAGTTAATCATAAAGATTTAATATAATAGGTATGAACGATAACTTGTATGTGTTTGTTAATGCTTGGATATATTATGTACTTATTGTTATATTTACGTGGACCTTAGTGTCTTTGGAGGTTTTCTGTTTTATTATAATCGAGAGAAAGGAAATAAAGGTAGTAGAGGGTTTGTTAAGGTGGTTCGAGTTAAAGGTTCAAGAATTTAATAAAAACGCTTTTGTAATCCCTTTTAATGTTCCATAGAGTTTTTTATTTTCGTATCGTTAATTTTCTTTGATATAAGATTGGGGAAATATTAAGTATCCTTTGATGGTCTCTACGTACATTTTGCTGCACTTAACAACAAAACATATATCACACTAATTTACCAAACCAAAGCTAAGGATACAACATAATTAGTCAAATTCTGTTTACTCTAAGTAATTGTTGTTTCATAATGTGGAATAGTAAAAAAGATAATAAAGAGGTACAAATAAAAGATTTTAATTATACTAAGACCAATGAACTAGTGCGACATCATTAACCTAAAGGACAACAGTGCTAACAAAATAATTTAAAATACATTGTTGTATACAAATAATTATTTTTACACGAGTATTAGGTATATGGATTTTATTGCTGCAATTTGAAAATCAAGGCAAACTATTAACTCACTATAGAGAAGAGAAGCTTCCAGTATTAACTAGGCTTACTAACAACACTAGCCTAAGGTAGGTAGCGGGCTGGCTGTGCATGTGTGGGATTGTCCATGAGCGACGTTTACCCCTAACCATCAGCTGGTAAGGGGTAAACTAGTTGCAAGCTCCGGTAAGCAGCAAGCTCGGAGCAAAAAAACAGTTGGCTTTTGTTATTGAAAAAGAATGTGCCACTACTTTGATATAGATTAATGTAACTATTTTTACTATTTACAACATACCGTACGTTTGTTACTCATCTGTGACTTTATAGTTCAAATGTAAAAGTTATTTTGACAGTTTTTTTCTATTTACACTTAGGCTGTTTCTGACAAATGGCTACAAAACGAGTTATCGGAAGCATACAAAAGATAGAGAGCGGCCTAAGCCTATGTTAGTTTACTTGGCTTATTTGTTTGTGGTTATGGTGACACTTAAATTATGAAATTGAGAACTTAAGCTTCGTGTAAAATAAGTGTACCTGGGCTTTCCCCAGGCACAGTAATTTAGCAAATATCTAATTGTATTTCGATTGCAATGACGATAACGATTTCATACATCGACCGGTTTTTAATTTGCAAAATTCTACGTCACAAAGGTAATGTGTTTTTTGGAAATACTTAATCTATTCTGCACGTTTTATTATTGACGTCAATTGCCTAGATGTGTCAAAATTGTCATAGAGTTCAAAATTATGCATTCAGATTCAAGGATAATTACGCGGACTTTGAATATAATTTGAGTTCTAATAAGCTCACGACTGGTTTAGTTAAGATAATAGATATTAATATTAGGGAAATAGATTTGGCTTAGTGTTTAACACTACAGGAAGTAAGGTAAAAGCTCCTATTACGGCGGTAGTCAAAATCGCGTCCTATTACGGAGGTATTTCTATTTTCGTGTTTTAATCTGGTTTTATTCAGTTTACGTACAAAAAAACAAAATCAGTTTATTCTACATCTATTGCTTTATGATTTACCTGACGTTTGCAAGTAAATAACATAGATAACTAATCAAAATCAATCAATCTGTGTAACAGCATCGACGTGAAAGGGATTTCCATACAAACGCTGAACAACAAAATTAGGTACACTAATATTTAGAAACTAAGTTTTTCGTATTAATAAGCCGTTTAAGATGGTTTATTTCTTATTCATGGCATTTTCTTACTATTATACTCACTATTTCAATAGCTTGTTTTATATTTGTAACTCGTTTTATATCCAAAAAATAAGAAATAAAATAGCGCCGTAATACGCCACGATTTTTTTAGATTCGTCCTAATACGGTGGTATAACTCCGTAATAGAAAAAATACTGGGCATGTTTAATTGCTTGTAACTTTCAATTCATTAACTGATTGAACTTGTTTCAAGGTTTTTTGAAATAATTATTAATCTCATAAACTAAAAACCATATTCTGCGGTATGTATTCGTAGTTAGAAATCGAATTAAATACGAAAATTGTTGAGTACAAAATGTGGATTTCTTAGAAAGGGTAAAAATAGGAAGGTGTATTTTAACTTATCATAAATCATTTATTTTGTATAAATGTTGACTACTGTTTACACATATGAGCCAAAAAACTGTAATAGTTTCATTAAACATTTACATTGTTCCATTTATTGAAGTTTTGATAGGTCCGAATTAGGATTATTAAAAACAGGAGTAGTTTTCCTATTGCGGTGGTAATTATTTCCAAGTAAGTCTGTGTTAGGATCTATGATTTCCTATTACGGCCCTATTCATAGATAATAAAATTACAAGTTTTAGGGTACCGTGATTATTGATTCTGAGAATAGAATTGTTATGTGCTACGTAAGTTCTTTTGTTTTGTATAAAACCAAAAGCGATAAAAACTTTTAAATATACATATTCTTTTTATGTAAAGTTATGCAATCTATGTAATTTTATATTTCTGTTTTTATATAACTAAGCATAAAAAGAAAAGTTAACCTTATTTTAATAACACAAAACTCTTTATAGAACGTGTATTTCTATCTATACTTATTACTAATATATAATATTATAAAGAGGTAAAGTTTGAGACGTTGTAGGAGGTAACCTCTGGATCTAATAAACCGATTTTAAAAATTATTTCTGTGTTGAATAGTACATTTATCGGGGTGTGTCATAGGCTATATAGTATCACGCTATGACGAATAGGAGAGGAGCAATAATGAATCATTTTTACAAAAGTGACGCGTTATTTTCGCAGCCTAAGGAAGTGGGCACGGGTCAGCTAGTAAAAAATAATTTCATTAAAAAAGATACAAATCAATGGTCAATGAATACCAAAAATACAAATTACTTTACTAATACATTTAAATTATATTTATAAATATTATTTGTACGGAACTTGGATGAATATAATTTCTGACCCTCCGTATTAGGAATCGTCTACCGCAGTAATAGGCTTTGACGAAAAAAATACCTCCGAATTAGGGAAAATCGACCCGACTATTTAAATCTTTTTTTTTAAATAAATGATATCATTAAAAGAAACAAACTCGACGGTAATACAAAATATAAATTCCACTTTTAACGATGAAATTTTTTTGGACAGTCAAAAATATTTACAAATGCTTATTTTTGTTTCTTACTTTGAAATGTTGCGAAATACCTCCGTAATAGGAGCTTTTACCTTAAGCAAGCCAAGTTAGGGTCATGACATGTCATTGTGGTTCATGTTATGACTAAAAGTTTTATAAATCTTATAAAACTTTTTGTAGATATGTACTTAGTAAATATTCTTTGTTTAGTGACGAAATATGAGATGTACTTCATCATCTTAATCTGTAGTTGCTGTATATGAAAATGAAATTTAAAAAGAAACTGTGCGTGTCGGACAAAGGGTTCCGTACCATTGATTTATGAAATTAAAGGCCTTTTGTTTGTTTTTATATTTGACTTGATTTAATAAAACGATTTACGATTCAAGTTGGCTTTGCAACTCGAGGTGCGTTCTTTCTACGTTCCTAAAACACAAAGCTATGCAAGGGCTAAACTTCGAAAGTGGTGATGAGACTCTCAAAATTATTTACATCGGTCAAGCTCGGTCTGGGTACTATAACTTCTTCTTTTCATATTCCTAATGCCAGACCCGCCAGCTCTGAGGAGGAGCCCACGACCTCCCCCCCATCTGGGACTAAGCCCACCCCGCCCCCTGTGATTGCTGCATTTATGCAACTCTCGCAGACATCTCAGCCCGCGCAGGACACCGTCGCCCCGCCGACACCCGTCCTTGCTGCGCCCTCCACTTCAGGGAAGCCAGCCTCACGCTGTGCCCCCCTCTCGACAAAAGTAACCCCCCCCCCCCACCGGTCTTCCTCAGGGACAAGACCAAGTGGGATGCGCTCTCCCGCACCCTCGCGGAGAAGAGAATAAACTTCTCCCGCGCCTCCAACACAGATAAACACAAATATAAAGATTGACGTCCCCACAGTCGACGACTTCCGTCGTCTCACACAATACCTCACGGTCAATCACGTGCCGTATCACACCTACGCCCTCCCTGAGGAGCGTAAAGTGAGGGCCGTGATTCGTGGTATTCCCCACGATATTTCCAATGAGGCCGTCCTCAACGACCTCGTTAGTCAGGGTTTTCCCGCCGAGGCTGAGCATAAAATGCAGAGCCGCTCCGGCCGTCCCGTTTCGCTCGTCATGGTCATCATGACCAGTGGCGTGCAACACAAGGCGAGGGATCTCTTTCGCCTTGAGAAATCTCTGGTCGTGTGCGGACTCTCCGGCCTCAAGGTCGAGGTACCGCGGCTCCCCGGGGCAGTGCCACCGCTGCCAATTGTACGGTCATGCTTCGGCAAACTGTACGGCTCCCCCTAGGTGTCCCGCACAAGGGACTCTCCCTCTCCCCCCGCCTGTGTGCTGTGTCTCCAAACCGGGCACACAGCTAACTACATGGGCTGCCCCCGCGCCCCCCAGCGCAAGACCCCCGTTAGGAAATCTAGGGCATCTAGGTCCAAACCCGTCCCTCCCCCCGCGACGGAAAGGAACTTTCCGAGCCTCCCGGCAAAGGAAAGCACCCCTGTCGTTGCGGGTACTAGGCCCGCCTTAACATGGGGCCCGAAGAAGGTGGCACCAGTGCCGCTCAAACCGGCGTTCCTCCCCACTCCCATCCCATCTTCCCAGCCCGGCTTAGGCTCAGGAGCCCCCACAAGCACATTAGGTGCAATTCGTAGTGCACTGAGCGGCATCAGCATAGCGGAGGTGCAAATATTTGCACGCAAGTTCCGCGAGAACACAGACCCACTCGCTTTGGCGCTCTTACTAGACGAGCACGCAGATCTACTATACAAGTTAGGTTTCAAATAGGTAGTTAGGTACACACAATAACACTAACATGGACACCATTACACACACAACACACGTACATAACACGCCAGCTACACTCGCACTCACCACGGGGCGCATCAAGCCTAAGGGACTGTCGTTGGTTTCTTTCAACGCCCGAAGCCTCAGACCGCAGGTCAACGAGCTCAGAGAGTTCGTCAAGAATCTTGGGGTTGACCTACTCCTTATCCAGGAAACGTGGCTCAAACCCACTTCCCTGAAAGGATTGTCAATTCCCAAGTTCTCCTTACTCAGAAATGATAGAGCCACAGGCCATAATGGCGGTGGCACAGCTATTTATTTCCGAAGGGAGCTACACTGTTCACCCATGGACACTCCGTCACTCACCAACATGGAGGCAACTATATGTAGGTTGTCTATGATAGGTCACCAAACCCTAGTCATAGCGTCCGTTTATATACCGTCGGGTAACCTCCCCCTGAGAAGTGATTTTGAAGCACTCCTCTCGCTAGGTAATCACGTTATCTTGTTTGGAGATTTCAACTCTAAACACAAAGATTTTAATTGTAGGACCACAAACACAAACGGTCGAGCCTTATTAGAGATTGCGGAAGCATTAGAGCTGGAGGTTATCAGCCCATATGACTGCACGCACTATCCTAGCATTAACGCTTACGCACCTGACGTCTTAGACTTTGCTATGACGAAAGGTGTTTATCTACCTTTAAGGTCTGTAGAAACCCTACACGACCTGGGCTCAGACCACCGACCTGTACACATAGTATTAGGCCCGCTCGAACCGTCAGCCCCTCCCACCAAGTCTTTTGTTAACTGGGATAAGGTCACTAGGTCTCTCGCCTCTGCGATTGACGAGCCCGACTCTCCTTTTGCTTTCTCTCCTGACTCGCTGGATAGCGGGGAGAAGATCGACGAAGCAGTAAATTCATTCACACGCTTAGTCACCAAGTCTGTGGATGATAATACGAAGGTGTTCAACCTGCCTAGGCGGGCACAGCTGCCGGCGGATATCCGAAACACGATAAAGGCTAAGAACGCAGCGCTTAGAAGGGCTGCGCGTTACCCCACTCCCTCTAACCGAGCCGACGCGAACTATCTGCAGAGGCTGGTTAGATCCAAACTCTCAGACCTGAGGAACGCTAAATGGGGCAATCTCATGCAAGAAATATCTCCGTCGCACCAAGCGTTTTACAAAGTGGCGAAATCCCCTTCGTAGTGACGCACGTCAAGAAGCTACAGGTTAGTAAGGCCGCGGGTGCCGATGGCATTTCTAACAAGACGCTCAAGCACTTTCCCATCCAAGTGCTAACCGTTCTCACAATCATCTTCAACGCTTGTTACGATCTATGTCACTTTCCCACTGCGTGGAAAGAGGCTATCGTAATAGGCATACCAAAGCCTGGTAAACCCCTCAACGTCCCTAGTAGCCACAGACCAATTAGCCTACTCAAGGCAATGGGCAAGCTATTCGAGCGAACGATGCAATCTCGTTTGAGAGATTATCTGTTCGACAGCGGTATAGCTATCCCCCATCAATTCGGCTTCCGACCCGCCCACTCATGTACTCAACAGGTACACCGTATAGTGGAATACGCACTAGACGGACTCTACCCCAAAACAAGGAAGACAGTGGCAGTCTTTTTGATGTCGCCAAGGCCTTTGACAAGGTCTGGCACGACGGGCTGGTATACAAGTTATACTTGTTAGGCCTGCCCGATCGGATGGTTCGTTTAATTACCTCCTTCCTTAGCGGTAGGACCTTTCGTTTCAGGCACGAAGGTACCCTATCGACATCTCGGTCTATCAAGGCCGGCGTACCTCAGGGCTCCCCCCTGTCCCCTCTCTTATACATATCATACACAAATGATATACCAGTACCTTCGCTCAGAAGCGGGGTACAGATGTCGTTATTCGCAGACGACACCGCCTTGTACTGTAATAGTGTTACTATTGCAGCGGCGGTGCGTAAGCTTCAACCATCTATCAACAGATTGGGCGCGTGGTTTCGCAAGTGGCGCATAGATGTGAATGCAGACAAGAGCGCTGCGGTTCGCTTCGATGTAAAGCGGCGGAATCCACTATTACGTAGGCCCGACAACCCCCCGCGACTGCTAGGTTCACGTATACCCTAGCGGCGCGAAGTCAAGTATCTTGGAGTCACACTGGACGAAACCCTCTCGTTCATGACGCACATACGGCGAGTGACCAGGAACGCACGCTTCTATCTCGACCGGCTACACCACATGGTTGGCAGGCACAGTAGAATGTCACTACGAAACAAGCGAACTATCTTCAAGGTTTGCATACGCCCAGTACTCACATACGCATCACCAGTAGGTATTCGCACACGCGAGCCCAATCCTTATGGAGAAGCTCCAGACAGTACAAAACATATTCATACGCCGGGCGGCCGATGCACCGTGGTATGTTCGCAACGCGGACCTGCACCGGGACATCGAAATGCCCACTATACAGACATTCATAAAACAGGCCTCTGATAGATTCTTCAAATCTGCAGAGGAGCACACAAATCACCTCATAAGGGAGGCGGTGGCCTACACCCCCGTTCTCCCTAACCCCACTACTCCTCATGTCATACGAAGGCCTCGTAATGTCCTACTGGACTCACCGGACACCTTGTCCTCCGATCTGGAAAGGCTTGTCAAAGCTCTTCAATTCCTTAGGTCCCCCTAAGCTCTCTGTTAGTTTATAACATGACCTGAACGCAGTGCGCGCTCTAATCATGATTCTCTAAGTAGGGTTCTATTAGGGAAAATCAAGTGGGCGTCCCTTCAATGGGCGTCCCTCCCTCGGTGTACTCATGAGAGTTTTCCACCCCCTCCCAAGTATAGACCGGAGGTAGTCTGGGCATGTTCAGCCCAGCGACGTCATTCGTGGCGTTCAAAAAAAAAAACAAAAAAAAATATTCCTAATTACGCAAGGCCATGTTGTAATTGAACATATAAAAAAAAATGTCACTGGTAATCAATTTTGGACGGGAATCGCCCATGAGACTCAGTCACAAAAATAGGAATAAAGCGCCCAGTGCTAGAAAGTAGGGTTGTCACAATTAAGTAGTCTTTTATTAGCTTTGATCCATTGTAGAGAGAGATGGCGGGAGATTGTGAAAAAAGCTGAGTCCGCCACTAACAACAACGCAGACGCCTCATCGTGACCACGACCGCTCTGCCAAGAGCGATACGGCTAAGAAGAAGAGACATACAGCATGCCTTTGACGATTGTCTTGTAGTTTTGTACTGCTCTGGGACTCTACTTAACAGCGGTATAAACATAATCTGTCTACTCGCGAAGAATGCATACGTCAAAAGTAACAATCAGCTCGATGACATTGTAACTATTCTTGAAAAATATATCTCAATAGCCTTCAATGTGTTCGCGAATTACATCTTGCAAATTAATCATAACTAACAATACAAACAATATTTTCCTTAATATTATAAGATTGTAAATGGTCCAGTTTAAATAGTATGATCTACATAATTTTCCTATTGAGAAAATTAATATCTTTTTTATTATTCCTGTTGTAATGAATGAGAGTATTGTCATGTAAATAATCGCGTTCTGTAACAGCCTTGCTATTATCCTCATTTTTCTATTATCCTCAATGAAAATTATGAGTTTTAAATTAAGTTCGCAGATAGGATAGGTATTTAAGAATACAGGGTATAAAATAAAACGATTCATTGTTCAAAATACAGATCTTATATCCAAAGAAGATAGAATAAACAAATTGTTCTGCTTGGGATAATAACTTACGACCTTTTCGTGCACTACAGCTGCAAATCATCCAACACGCAACCGTGGCGAGCCTGGATTGGAACTATACTATTGTGGATTTTGTATGAATAAGTAATCCCCAAAGAAGTAGATCTAACAATAATTGATTACAAGCGACCCGCGCCTTCTTCGCAAGAGTACAATATTATGCATGTATTAAACCTATAAACCTTCCCCTTGAAATAATCTTTATATTTAAAAAAAATTCGTCATTTCAGTTTCAAGATTTATGGTCGTAGCACACACGTCAAAACGGAAAGGGATCATCAGTCATCACCGTATCAAAGTATCAACACAAGCCGATACTTCTTACTGCAACGCACACTAATCGGAATCGTAACGTAATCGCATCGCCAACGAGAAAGGTGACGATCCCTTTCCGTTTTGATATGTGTGCTACGACTCTTAAGCATATATAAAGATGGACAGCGGTAGCGTTTTATTTTATACTATGTAGTCTGATAGTGATGACAGCAGTTTTACATTTTTAGAAAAAAATATACTTTTGTATTGTTAATATTGTTTATAAATACTTTATTTTTATATAAAATCTTTCACATCTGTAATTAACCTTCATAATGCAAATATTATAATATATCGGTTTTCAACAATATACATAATAAGTTAATTTTAAATCGATCATGACCTTTCGGTGAATCTTACTTCCGTTAGTTTTTCATCAAATGGACCATTTTAAGTGTGAATGGAAAATTTCACACGTTTCTTTCCTGACTCGGAGAGGTTTATTTTTCATTATTATGACGCTGACAGATGATTATGCCAAGCAGCATAATAGTAAATACCCGGTTAAAGTAACTACTTATAATCCGTGTACAAAATAAATAAACTAATTATGTATCATCAGATAAACTATAACCGCAAACTAAATACAATATTGGTACATTAGGTACTAAGTAGGTATCTCCAGGGGAAAAAAAGCATAACATAATATTAGAATTAAATTAAATGTAAATAATTCTGAATGTGTGAGACATTCACAAAACGCCATCTAGTCCCAAACTAAGCAGAGCTTGTACTATGGGTACTAGACAACTAATAAACATACTTAAATCCTTTGTTTTGTAAATACATAGGTACAATATTATACATAGAAACACCCAGACCAATGCAAACAATCATGTCCATGCACACAAAGATTTGCATTGAGCGGGAATCGAACCCGAAACCTCTGCGTAGCAGCCATGTAATATACTGACTACGCCACAGGGGTCGTCAAAGAGAGAAGAATGTAGGTATATGAATAAAAATTAAAGTATTTGATACTGTAATGTTGGACCTTAACAATGCGCTACTGAAATTAGCTTGGACTCTGCCATCGTAAAGTTTTTGAGTTATGAAACGATGAACTTTAAAGAATAATTTGCATGTGAATTTACCACTCCCATGGTGGATCAACGACCAAGTTAAGATGGTGGGATACCGATGGATGAAGGAGGCACAGGACCGCGGAATGGGGAGATATTTGGAGGACGCCTGTGTACAGCGGTGTACGTTCGTTGGCTGATTATAGAACAATACAATTTGGCATACAATCTCATAACAGCCCAATAATATCCCACTGCAGGGACGGGCCTCCTACCGTGGCGGAGGGATACTTGGCCTACTAATACCACGCTGGTCAGATGGATTGGTTTAGGGTTTAATTTAAAGTTTACCTTCTTATTATTTTGTAAAGATAATAATTACGGTTAGTCCCTTAGTCGGTTTTTACGACACCCATGGGATGAGATGGGGTGGTGACATATTGTATTCTTACTCCGTCACCACACGGAGAGTCACCTTACTCCGTCCCCATACAACCTAATGATTTTTATTTTTTAAAAGACTACGACTTATAATATTATTAAAACGTTACAATTTTTCCACTTTAATTACCTACATTGTGCACGCGGTCACGTATTAACACCATGTCTAATGCTAATGGGTCCAATCGATCACGACTATCTTTAATCCCAATATTCCTTCCGGATTTTAATATTCCCATTGACACAAACAAGTGGTAAGACTAACCAAGGTCATGTATTAGATTCATCAATAATTCATGTAAATAAAACTATGCAACTCTAATGTTGTTACCTTAGATACCACATGATTGTTTGCAATTATATTTTATTTATGATTTGTACTGCCGGGTTGATATACAATATTATCAGTTATGTATATAAATAACACCCATGAATGATATTTTAAGTGCTTCATGCGTCGTTTTTATGCGATTGATTTTTTTTTATAGATAAAAAAACGTTAGGATGGCTTATGTCACAAGGATTACGTTAATTACTTATTGAGTTAGGTTATGTTTGGGTGTCATCGTCAAAAGTGTCTCTCACATAACATCTTGTTAGTGCTCGACACATAACATTGACGATGCAGTTCGCTCGGCATCTTGAAATACTTACAAATAGGCAATGGGTCTTTTTCATTCAAAGGAGAAATTCACACCTTATCAACATATCCCGAGAGACTGTCCAACGACAAGGGCAGTTAAGACATCTAAAAACGTTACTGCATAGACATTCAGCTAGTTTATCGAAAACCAAAGCAAATGCCTAAACTGAAACTGCTTCAAATTGCGACAAAAGGTCGCGAGTGATTGGAAGTTGTGGTAAGCTACGCTATACCTATAAGTTCTATACACATTTGCACTTGCCTTAACTATGCTAACTATGTAAGTGAGAACTAGGGATGCGAAGCCAACACAAGTATACTCTAGATAATGTTTGTATGACCTACACCTACACACGGTAAGCTCGGTCAACTCGTTATGCAGACTTAATGTCTATCGCGACTTCATCATAACAGCCCTTGGCCTACTAATACTATGCTGGCCACACAGATTGGTATAGGGTTTAATTTCAAGTTTTCCTTCTTTTATTTCGTAAAGATAATAATCACGGATAGTCCCTTAGTCGGTTTTTACGACACCCATAGGATGAGATGGGGTGGTGACATATTGTATTCTTACTCCATACGGTCCACACGGACACTATCGCGACTTATTGGATCACAAGGCAGGCTAAATTAAAGAAACTGTAAGCATGGGCTTTAAATTTAGTGTAAGTGTTTCTTCTAAAGTTTCATGGAATGGCCTAAGAGTAAGAAAACAGGTTCTTTTTGGAAAATTTTAAAATTTTACTTATTAGGTATGTTCTTTATGGTTGTAATTATGCGAATCTTTATTATCTGACTCTTGGAATTCATTTGACCAGAAAGGGTGGTGAGATTACATACATACCTATTCTTAATTCGTCATCATACAAAGTAAATTTAAATGTAGCGTTATGATAATTATTATTGTGTTAAACTTAGTTTCTCATGTTTTTAGTGAATATGTAAAAACTGTAGTGAATTCTCTAATAGAAAGTGTTATAACAATGATAATAGACTTTAAGATCTCGCGAAAAAAATATGACTGATCGTTTAGTTGATGTGTTACTTCCATTTTTATATTTTGATGACCTCTGAAGTGAAACTGTAAGCTTTTGTCTACCATAGAGAAGAGTCGGAGTCATTTCTCAATGTTTCTTGTAAATGATACAATTTAACGATTAAAAAACGTTTTGTGTATTATTGGTCTTTTTCTGGCACTTTCTGAACACAGTAGTACCTACATACTTTGATGATTTCAATATAAAACACTTAGTACTGTAACTTGGACATCACTATACCCTTTCCACTATATTTAACAACATTTGACAGGTTGACGTTAGTGACGTTCAGTAGTATCTCGAATGTAATGCCATTCGATTGAAAGCGATTTTGCGATTTTTCAAATTACTTTATTTTACACATTTGGATCCTTACATCAACTTACATGATAATTTTATTACTGTTTCTTTCTTTATCTATGTCAAGAGAATTAGCATATGGCTTAAAATGATAAAATTATAGTTAGTTTAGGTATTATTTAAAATACATAATTTATCGTGACACATTCGCGGGTTATAGCTAATCTAAAATATCATATTACATTTTATAAACGTATTATGAAGAGTTCAGGTTTATTCATAGCATTTATTTCTACCGATTATTTGTAATTTGTTTCATAATGGTGGTAATCGTTATGAGTGTCCATCACTAAGTAACCATGGTAACTGAAAAAAACATGGGTACCTACGTCTATGAAATACAATATTATTTGTTTGAGAAATAAGCAGAAGTATTACGAAACTTCATGGACGTGAACTGTCAAAAAGCTAAACTTACGCTGGAAGGGGTATAGTTTAAAAATAAATACATTAAATGGTGTGTCAAAATCAGTAGTGTGACAAACAAGAAAAAGATTACTGTTTGTCACACTGGTGTGACAAGCTTGGTGTGACTACGAGTCGGTAAGGATAAATTTATGTTTGAATTAGTGGATATACTCGCCGGAACAGACAGAGTAATGTTTGGTTTTTTTGACCGCTTGGCTCTGTAGCAGAGTGATAGGGTGACAGCGTAAATGTTAATTGGTAATACAATCTGCGATCTTTTAGAGATTCCTTAACAAAGCTATAAATTGCTTTTCTACGTTAAAAAGTTGTGCATTTGACGGCCATATAAAAGTAAGGGTATTTAATTAAGCATGCATTAAAAACACATTACATTACATATTAATAATTACTTAGTAAACATAATAATATTACTTAACTTTAAATAAAATAAAACGCGTAACAACACAGAAAGAAAAATATTTTGAAACAATATCAAATAATGTTGTACTATAATAGAACCCGGTATGCTTCATAATGCATGTTAAAGAATACTGTATTTTGCAGGTGTTTAAAGAACGTAAGTATGTGAGAATTATATATGTAATAAGACAATGAAAACATAGTGATAAGCGCACGTGATGAACAATGATGTGTGTCAATAACCAAGGAAGAGAAAGCGTGAGTAAGTCTGTTACAAACAATTTGCACATTTAAATTAACAATCAAAATAAACTGACCTATTTTGTCATGAAACTTTTTGTTTGAAAGTTTTTAAGACTAAAAGTTTGTTATTACTTTATTATAAACAAATATATACGACGTTAGAACGGCAGGTAGCCGATGGATGAGGGCGGCACAGGACCGCACAAGCTGGCAATACTTGGAGGAGGCCTATGTCCAACAGTGGACGTCGATTGGTTGATATGATGATGAAACAAATGTTATGTAGTATTTAATGTCGAAATCTTACTTTATTCTTTAACTTCATTCTAAGAAACATGTTTTTGATATCCACGCAAAGAGGTATTAGTGCGAACCTGTCCTCATGTCGATAATAAAAAAATGTCAGTACCTACCAGAAAAAATGGATTATAAAAATAGAAGTTAGGACGATGAGAGAATAAAGTCATGTAGTTTGAAAGGGCTTTCCCTTTGTCAGACTGCCAAGAAATTCGTGAATTACTAAGTTCTGCCTTCTTGGCTCAGAAATGCTTAGCAAATATATCCCATGATTCTAGAAAACGCCATAAAATCGGATTCTATGCGATGAATATTATCTCCCATCAAATCTAAACATGCTAGTATGTTCATATACAATCAATGATAATAGGTCATTTAATGCAGAAAAAACAGATGCCGATAATAGCTACAGCGCTGTAGGAGGTTTAATTACTTTATAATGGTATTACAACACAGAGAGGGTCTTCAAAGTATTTACCGCGCGGCAGGAACGATGTCAAAGGTTTCCCTTTGAGGATTCAATTTCATTGACCGTCAGCTAAATATTAGCATGCCCAGGCTTTACCTCTTTAGGTACTGTTTTCTATACTAATATTATAAAGAGGTAAAGTTTGTGTGTTTGTTTGTTTGTGACGTTGTAGGGGGTAATCTATCGATCTGCTGAACCGATTTAAAAAAAATTTTCGTTGTAAATAGTCCATTTATCAGGGAGTGTCATAGGCTATACAGTATCACGCTATGAGTAATAGGAGTAGTGCAGTCATGAAATATGTTTAAAAAAGGGACGCGTTTTTTTTGCCGTAACTAACAAATTAATGTAAAACCTTATACCAATCCGTCTGGTAAGCGGTGTGTAAGATTCTTCAAACTTCAAACTTTTAGATGTCGATATCATGGAGTACTATCACACCACATGTACGATGGGGATATAATATAAATGTCTCTGAACGTATGCTCTATATGTCTAGAATTTCTGCTTAAGTTTTAAGCATGTATCGATATCAGCCAATGGACGTCCATAAAATATCCTTCTTAAAATAGCTCAATCGTGCGCGGTTCTGTCTTCCTCAACCATCAATGTCCCGCTGTCTTAATTAGGTCGTCGGTCCACCGTCTGAGGGGTCTTCCCACTCTCTAGTATCAAGCAAATGTTAAATACGATCATCATCATAACAGCCCATTAATGTCCCACTGCAGGAAAGGGCTTCCTCCCATGGCGGAGGGATACTTGGCCTTCTAATACCACGCTGGCCAGACGGATTGGTATAGGGTTTAATTTTAAGTTTTTCTTCTTTTTATTTCGTGAAAATAATATACACGGATAATCCCTTAGTCGGTTTTTACGACACTCATGGGATGCGATGGGGTGGTGACATTATTGTATTCTTACTCCGTCACCACACAAAGAAATAATACAATAAATACAATACTTTACCGTAAACGTTAAACAAGATGAATACACCTGAAAATATGTATATTATGTTTGTAACATCAAAATCAATAATCGAATGAATCGCGTGAATTGACCTCCAATTATCTCAACGATGGCCGCTAACCGATGCACTCGTAGTATTGTTTGTGTGGTTCAAGTTCATGTATGTTGCCTTAATTACGAAAATCGTTTACGTTTATTATTTATTTGTTGTTTTTTATAAGTAAACTAGCTGATACCCGCGGCTTCACATAATAATGTGTTTTCATTCTTTTTACTCACTTTTAACTCTTAAGTGCCAATAGTTGTAGGACTTCTAACGATTAGGTGGTTTACCCTAATTTGTTTTATATTATAAAATTACGAAAACTTTAAATTGAAATATGGGCCAATGACGTCATACAAGAAATGATAGGGATGGACATAGAAGGAAAAAAGAGAGAAATTCATTAGATTATAACGTTTTACCGAAAATATGCTCTAGTAACAGTCACTAACGTTGACTTTACTATTTGTTTTTATAAATACCTAACGACTATTTGCTAATACAAGAGAACTGATATGTCAAAGTAGCGTCATGATTTAGGTGATGTTTTGTTGTGCGATATTGAACCTAATAGTTTTATGACATGCAACTAACAGTAACTCTAGAGGTGATAAAGCCATTTAGTTCTCGATTATACAATATAAGTACATACACTTCAATTAATAAAGGAAGACTATAACGTCTTTCGTGTGTATCACTTGTCTCCCCATAACACACATCCTTACACGACCGGGACAGGACATCCCTGTAATTGTACATGCACACATACACTACTAAAGTCTAAATTATAGCCTAAGTTGTTGCAATGACCTACGAAGCACAAAATCCTTTTTTCAAACTCCTCAGTGCAATCAATAGACTAGTAGTACCTGAACGTGTCAGTAGTTTTGTTAATTATGAGTTGCTACTTAGGTATATCCTCCACTCAAAGGCTTTTTTCCATCTTTCCTAGACGAAGTAAAAATTTAAAAAGCCAGAAGTACTTAGTAGATATAGACGTTTTGCTTATCCAGAATCTACCGTCTGGACAGAAGATGCTCTACTATCACCAGCATAAAAAGAAGGTAATATGATCTAAACATTCGTGGTTCTGTCTTAATTACCGCCATAATTAAATGACTTTTAAATCAGGTGTTACTTAAAATACATACTGTAAAACAAACACTAAGAATTATAATTAAACTGTAATTTTATAGTAATTAACGTTATGAAGTAACAAGGAAAGTTATTAAATCTAACAAGACGTCTACCTCTTTAATAAACATGAGAATGTATTCTAAGAAAACGTTGCCAATGAACTAGACAATATAGCACAGACAAAGCAGAGAACAAAAACTTTTAGAATCATAAATTACAAGCAATCTTTTTAATTTCGTAATTAAAATCAAAATCGGAAAGTAATGAAGGGTAATCTTGAATATCATCACATTTACAAGGTAAACATTTGTCACGAACATTAAGTATCGACAATGGCCTGGTACTTGATTACTAAGAAACGCCCTGATTTTCACACGATATTCGGAATAAAACACTGTTGTATGAGAAAACGATCTTAATTTTCTGTCTGTTTATTAAGTATTATTTTTATTTAAGACAGTTTGATGTAAAATATGGAATTCACTCAGAACTCTATCAATACTTGGGAGGTATGGGAAATGTCTACTTATATGTTCTCTATTAAAAGCTCGACTTGTGCTTAATTCTACGCTTTTCTTGGGTGAAACAGAATGATCGTAGGAATAGATGCTGCTTACCTCTCGTGCTCATACAGCATGACTCTACCATCAGCGGCCCTGCGGCGTTGTAATATAAAACTGGAAAGAATCGATCGTTAAAAGTAAAATTAAAAAACACTTGGGTTAACTCAAGCCTAATATATTTTACCTTAATCCTTGGATCGTCTTCCCTGACTATCGAGACCGTATTCGATTGTCATTGTAAAAAAAACAATCCGAATCTGGTGACACAAATGAGGTTGCATGCACTAACTAGTGTTTAACTAACATTGAACAATATGAAGTTACTCACAGTTGTTAACTATATTTCAATGATTTGAGGTGTCATTGTTAACAAATAGTTCTGAAAAAATATATTATTATGTTGTATGTATGTATTCGAAAAATAATAATATTATGTTCATTTTTAATTACATCACCATTTTAGTTTGCTGCTTCCACAATAACTTTACTAATTCAACAACGCTATATGTGATGAGCATACAAGACCTCGTACCTAGAAATATAAAAGGTATATACCTGCATCCCTAGATTGTGTTCTTTCCCGCAATTGAATACCAAACCTCTCTTTAGCTGATACCTTAAACCTACATCTAGGTCATAAATCCTAGATGCTGTCATGCAAGTGTTCCGTCCTCGATCACGCGATGGATCCGCCACCCGCACGGAGAATCCATGGAATGCTAAGATCAGGTCTTATGTTTGTAAGATTCAGAAATTACCATTTGAAGCTGCATGTACTTTCTGTCTGTTACTTTGATGTTTACAAAATTATATCTGAAGCGATACAACATCTACAGTGATCGACTTGTTAAAAAGAAAACTGTTTTTTAAAAGCACCTTTAAATTCCCGTGGCAAAGGCAATGGCAAAGACATGAGCTTACCAATACCACACTTTTACTTAAAGGGTCTTGTTGATTAGTAATTATCCTTTATTTTCTCAAAATCATTACCACATTACCTTATTACCAATTTGAATTTAACGTCTGTCATCATGCGAAAGCAAATAAACAATAGGACGTGTTAAGTTACAAAGGTTCCATTTTTAAATTACCAAATAAATAAAAGGAAAACTAAATCAAAAACCATGAACAAAGAAATCTTTGAAAAGGGTTAAGGTACTATGTTCGGGGCCAAAGGACTAACCACTTATAAGGTGAGTCCACCCAAGTACTCTAAATCCAAAGTACATTAAACACAGTTCAGCAAATGTTTTGTATACGATAAAAGATCTTTTGATTGGATATATTTTATTGTAAAATATAAAAACTAAGTATAAAATGTTAAAGACAGGTTTTTATTTTATTCTAGAAATTCATAGAATACTTACTTAGTCGTTCAAAATACTCGTACGTACAGCCTAATAATAAAATAGGTCAAATTTTCCTCCCTCTCTCATTAAGGCACGTTTCTTTAGGTCCTACTATCATAACAGCCCATCAATGTCCCACTGCAGGGACGGGCCTCCTCCCGTGACGGACGAAAAATACTACGCTGGCCAGGTGGGTTGGTACAGGGTTTAATTTCAAGTTTCCCGTCTTTTTATTTCGTTAAGATGATAGTCCCTTAGTTGTGGTGTGTTGGGTGGTGACATATTGTATTCTTACTCCGTCAACACACATAGCAGGACCATAATAGGCTTTTATTATGCTGTGGAGGTACCTATGATTCTGGATGAATGCCTAAGTTTCTTTTAATCCCGTGAGACGACAAATTCAAAAGAATTGAAAACATCCTGGTTTGTTGCGGTTGAAGTAGCAGCTGTCGTGCATAAAGTAGCTTATTCGAATCTTGTACTCTGTCTGGATGTTCTTTGTATCTCGGTTCGCGTCACGGCATGATCCTTAGTGCGGTATTCAAAAATTGCTACAACAATCAGGATAAGAAAAATTATACATTTATTTACGATTGTCTTTATTGACCCGAGCAAACCCGCGGGCAATACCTAATAAATTTATATATTACAAACAGAATAAAACAAATAAACACTCACCGGTTTTATAAGTTATTCAATACCTCAAACCGCATTAAAAAGTTTCGTTGTAAATTTGTTCTAATTAGGTATGAAAACAGAAGGCCGCCAGGAAGTAACGCCGGGAATTTCTTCCAATGCTGAATCATACCATTTACCTATTGCCTTTGTTCTGAGTATTCATTAATGTTGTTAATTTATAATATTATTTATTTTCCTGCAATTAAATAAACGGTAATTCACCTTTAACTAGTTATAATGTGATCATAAATGTTATTATTCCCAAATATTTGAAAAATATTTACGTTTGGTCATTACTAAATATGTTATTTCCTTAATATGATGCTAAAATTATAGTTACCTATAGAAATAAACTTTATTTACATTTACGGCCTATATGGTCTATTGGGGTTTGGGTATTACGGGAATGGGTAAGTGGTAAGTTGCCTACGGTACCTTGCGTGCACCATATAAATTGATATCGGGTTTTGTTTTTTACTTCTTAGGTTGGTATGCAATTGTTGCAGCACCTTATTACAATCACAATAATATTATAACTCTAAAAAATATTGTAAACTATTCTAAAAAAAGTGTGTGATTTTTTTCCATATTCCTCTCATGGGTCAACTCCGTCAGCGAGTCTACAGTCTACTTGAAGACAATCATTTCGAGTTTTTTTTATCATCATCATCATAACAGTCTATTAATGTCCCACTGCAGGGACGTGCCTCCTCCCGTGACGGAGGGATACTTGGCCTACTAATACCACGCTGGCCAGACGGATTGGTATAGGGTTTAATTTTAAGTTTTCCTTCTTTTTACTTCGTAAAGATAATATTTACGGTTAGTCCCTTAGTCGGTTTTTACGACACCCATGGGATGAGATGGGGTGGTGACATATTATATTCTTACTTCGTCACAACACGGACATAACTTTTTTGGATGGTATCGTACATCCTTTGATAATAAATGGTTTGTTAATTGATTATAATTATCGTTACACCTGTTATAAACGATGTCGCGGTTTTTAAATCCCACGCAAATTGTAATATCAAATTCACATTCTTTTTAATTTACATATTTACGCGAATAGTATGTGACAACTTCTATCAATCACTTGAGTGGTAATTGTAGGACTACTGTTTGCGTGAACCTTAAAGGATTGTCATGGGTCTTAATGTTCTTTGTGTCCTTTAAATGAGTGTTACAATTCTTATATACCGTCACTAAAAAAGAGCCTTAATCCGACTGGTCCAAGTGGTGATGGATTATTTAGAAGTGTCATCACTCCATCGCATTTCGTGAATGCATAACATTTATCTAACATCAACATCAACGTCATCTAAGAAGAGTTTGGAGTATTAATTTAAATTAAATTTTACGGCATGGCAGAGCTAAAGGCGCCAATGCGCCGTAAAACCTCATAGTTATAATATATAATGTACAAGCAGGTACAAACGCGTAATATGGGAACGAATTAAGAAACCAACTACCAACATCAAACTAGTATTTGCTTGCTTGTACTATGGGACATAATGGAACATTCTTATAAGCTAGTAACAACATAGTTAAAAAAATACAGTTAGGCGGTTATTAATACTAACCGTTTTAGTTTTCACGACCAGATATTTCATAGATAGGATAGCACATCTCACTGTCACGTCGAAAATAGCAGTCTTAATCCCTGCACAATTTAAACGTATGTCCTTTATTCCAGTTTCTTTCGTCAGGGTGCTTTAAAGCGCTCAGTGATGAGTTGTAATAAAAGACGGAATCGCAAACTACAATTATGTTTTGTTAGTAAATTAGATTTAAAAGAACGCAATAAATAAAAGCCTAGTTAATTTTATCAAATCTTGTAATCTGCTATTGTAATTATATGCAATGTTCAACATTGCATAAAAACCGTACATTATTTAGTGGCGTGAGTTGATTATTTAGATTATATAGTTCTATGCACTGTATGTTGATAGCATAACTTATTACGTCAATAATTAATATAATGAACCACAACCTGTCTGCATAATCCTATTTAGTATCCGCCTTATGAAGGTGTTAAGTCTCATGGCATTGTAATTTGACTAACTACTATATCCTTCAACCGAAACATAGTGTGTCACAGATTTAACGAGATCCGTCCTCCGGGTTGGAGTGTCCCCGAGATTTTGCCTTGGACCACCAATCGAAATTAGTAAATTATATAGTCTATTGTTTTGTATGGTTTACCATTCTTCAGCTATGCTCATCTTCGGAATACGTAGCCCTATGTAATGTTAATCCGTCTCCATACACATAATAGCAGGACATAGACAATACATAATAGCAATTTATATAATTGTAAGTTAGTATTATTTATTGCTTATTAGTCACGTGCATAGCTAGCGTACAATTTATCATTTAGATCAGTAACAGTAACAAGGTTAACTTAATATTATCATGTTAATTAAATTTTTATGTTGCGGCCAATTTAATAATATTTGTTATCCGGGTAAATAATAATAAAATAAAAACATATTATTACTGTATATATAAATTATAATTACAGGTATATGTTCTTGGGGTAATGGACTGCGAAAACAAAGCATATAGTCATCTCCTTACTGTATGAGTGTAGGCTAAATCTCGAAAACGATCTTATATTACACTGCCTTGTAAACGCATCTGCTTAGTGGGGTATAAGGGTGCCTATGTTTCTTCATTGCAGTCTCTTGAATAGGACATAGAACAACTGCTAAATGGTAAGAAGAATTCATTTCCCAAAGTATGCAGTAGAAGAAAAACTAAGAAATGGTTTAGTCTAGCAATTATTGATTTGCGTAATGACTAGAATTTATAATTGACCTATTCTTGAAATGTACAAATTCTTTATAAGATTTATTCTACAAAATGATGACTATAAATTACCAATCCTATAATTAATTGACTGATTGTTAAGATTTGTATGCCGTAAATAATTTAAATAGAAATAAAGTAGGTTCTCTGGAAGAAATAGGCGGGAGGTAATAGGTATGATATTTTCGTGTTTTTCAGGTGTAAATAAATAAATATTCCTCACACCATTCACACAACGCCATCTAGCCCTAAACTAACTAGACAACGGATCAACATACTTAAATCGAGGTCTCGGGTTCGATTCCTGCTCAATGCAAATCTTTGTGTGCATGAACATGATTATTTACATTAGTCTGGGTGTTTTCTATGTATACTCGTAATATGTATGTATTTACAAAAAAAAGTATTTAAGTACGTATGTTTATCCGTTGTCTAGTACCCATAGTACAAGCTTTGCTTAGTTTGGGACTAGATGGCGTTGTGTGAATGTGTGAGGAATATTTATTTATTTACACCTCAAAAATACGAAAATATCATACCTTACCCTTACCTTACCTTACTCCCAGCCTATTTCTTCCAGAGCACTACAAGCACTTAAATAATGAAGAATTTAAATTAAATATTCCAAACCTACTAAAAAAAGTAAGTAAGTATCTAACAAACGACGATAATATAGCGAATCTCTACAAAATAGTAGCGCATGATGAGAAAAAAACGCATAGGTATATTATATTTGTATTGAATTATATTGTTATATTAATATGGAATTACAATTATAAGGTGTTCCTACATATCTATTAATATTAAAAATTCAATTAAAATAATTTCCTTGTTTTAATAACTAAGTACACATATAATTATCAAATCCCTTAATAAGTTATGTACAGATAAACTATTTTTTGTGGATCATTAAAATATTATTATTATTTTCCTTAATTTTTTGTTGTTGTTTATTTGGTGATGCTCACGGAATGCCATTAAAAGCAGAAAATAATATAACATTTGGAAGGACAGATGCACGATGTCCTTTATTATAAGGAGAACGTACAAAGTTAATTATTTAAATTATTATTTATTAATACAAGCTATTAACAATTAGCACGATCAGAATTATTATTACTATTAAGCTTTTTTGTACATATATAAAAACATGTTAAGTATATAATTATAAAGTTTTTGTGTTGACAAATTACATACATTTGGTTTTCCATTAGATATAAATAGGCGATTAATATTTTTTTCTGTAACAGTGAGATAAGTTTTTTGTTAAGCTTATACTTATGGATGGCATATATATTATGTTGTGTGCCCTTTTTGCGTAACTCAATCTTAGGGCGCCTTCAAATTTGCCGCTAAGTGTCGCGCGGAGGCAGCGCGACTGCAGCGCTGCGGTCGCGCTGTTTTGTAAATTCATAGAGATAAAAAACGCGCGACTGCAGCGCGACTGCAGCGCTACGCCCGCGCTGCGTCTCCGCATTCGTTCATCGATCGACTAGTGTTGTTTAGAATACTTTTTCTTTTTAATAGTAACACTACGAGCAGTGTATTTTCGTCTGAGTCCATCGTAAAACTAAAACACAACACTACCATTCTCAAACCTAGCGACTGCAGCGCGACCGCAGCGCTGCAGTCGCGCTGCCTCCGCGCGACACTTAGCGGCAAATTTGAAGGCGCCCTTAGCGTTGAGTATAATTCAAAAATCAATATCGTGTTAAAAGTCTAGCAATACTCTAGCATACCTATTAGGTACATTGCTAAAAATTTGATTCTTCCATAACAGCCTATGGACGTCCTCCGCTGGACATAGGCCTCCTCCAAAAGTTTCGTTTGACTTTCCCTGTATTTTCAGTATACCTACTGCAGAAGGCATTTTCTCATTAAATGTTATGAGTAACTATTAAAAAATATTTATAAATTTCATGTGGTATGATGATGTACTAAATAAAAACATGTTCACTTTAAGGTCGCTGCATGTAGAATATTAGATAATCACGCTTCTTTAAGTTCAAGGAACTTTTGAAATAAATAAAATCTTTATCTGTTAGTTATTTTTATTAAATCTTGGATTAACTATAGAATTACATTAAAGGTATGGAAAGCATTGTTTTTAGCATTAGGAGGCGTTGATAAACTAGACCTCGTGAAATAATTTTCGTTAATCTTGATATAGGAAATTAATTTATCTAGTTAAATTTCTGCACAAATAAATAGAAAGCACAGGGTGGGGACACCCCTCACACGGTGACCCGACGACCTGGTTAGGACGGTGGGAAACTGATGGATGAGGGAGGCACAGAACCGCACAAGATTGCAATACTTTGAAGGCCTATGTCAAGCAGTGGACGTCGCTTTGCTGATGTGATGATGATGAATTTCTGAACAAGATTGTTTGCATAAACATGGATGACTGATTTGTTATAGGTTGTTTTCCATATACAAAATTAATGTACGACTACGTATTAAAAATACTATTTATTTGTATGTTAATTCTGTATAAGCTATGCTTAGTTTAGGGCTAGATAGAATTGTATGAGAAATAAAACTTTATTTAATGATTTTAAGACATACTTTACTTTTTTGTGAATTTAGAAGATTTATTACTTAATGTTTGGCCACAAAATAAAAATAAATAGATACTAATCATTTAATACTTCTAGAATAAATAAAATTAAATAGAAACAATATGAAGGCTATTATAATGGAATTTTATTATAAGATATTATAATGGCGGTTATATAACATAGCAACAAAATGCGTGCATATTTTTATTTAAATGTATCACTCGGTAAAGCATAATTATGTGTATCTATTATGTTGCTCAGTCGTGTTGTTTGGTGGTCACGGCAATTATATGGTCTGTTAATTTGTGTATAATATTGATAAACTGTTGATATTTACAGTTTTTATTTCCTGTCTGTTTCTTTTTTTTGTGTAATTACGTAGGTACTTGTAGTATTTTTATACTGTGTAAATACCGTAACTTGGTACAAATAAACTTTAAATTTTCTTTCATTGACAAAGAGACAAAACGAGGATTAAGTATACGGTATGGCTGTTAAGATACGAAATATGCACAACCTTAAACCCAAAATATTTACAGAGATGCATTTTATTCAACTCTAATAAGTCAAATAAAGAACAATGCTCAAAAATGTATGGACACCGTCCCCACTTTGTAGCACTTTAAGATATATGTCAATCGAAAGGTATTAGTCATCTCTTCATTTTATTGTATGACAGCAAAGCTCAAATGTGTATCCGAAAAAAGTTATATCGCCTTAAAGAAACCGAAATCAGTCACAATTATGTTGCTGTTTATTGTACTTTTTCGAAATTATAGCCAATAAAATACATAATTAATAGTGTAGAATATAAGAAAAATATAAAAGATTATTTATTTATTTATTATTACGCGCCGTATATGCCCAATGACCCGATTTTTTCTTTTTTGTGGGCACGAGTAAGGAGCCACAAAACTCTCTCGGCAGAGACACCAAAAGTCAAAAAGTTCGGCTTCCTGATCCCTTGGGCGAGGGAAGCCAAAAACCTTAGAGTCATATGCACTTACTCCTTCCAAGTTAGGATACATGAGACTTGTATTAGGCCAATCATAACGTACGCGTGCATAGTTTTTGCACACCTTAGGCCACATAGCAGGATCCATAAGTTACAAACAAATCAGAAAAGGTTCATGCGCAAAACGACGGGAGCACCGCGGTTCACGCGTAACGAGGATCTCCACATCGATTTCGAGTTGCCGACCATCCAGCAACACATGAAACTCTGTTCCCGTGGTCCCATCGCTACTTTAAAATGGCTGCCACTCACCCCAACCAACTAGTGGTTGAGGCATCCGGGTACATCCCCTCTAGAATATCCAAAATTAGAAGACCTAGACATACTCTCGAAGAGCCGGGTGATAGGATCGCGATCGCTCAACATAGAGCTCATACGGCTCGCGAAGCTACAACAACACGTCCGTGGTTCCGTCCTCGCCGCCAAGGCAGGAATACGCGCCGTATTCGCTCCTAGAGATCGTGCCTTCCGCACATCCTGTTAGTCGGTGACGGTCCAGGCCAAGGTTCGTGCCCCACAGGGGGTGCCCCTGAGGCATGACACTTAAATGTCTTAGGTTGAGGGCCATCCACCCCACGCCCAGCGTAAAGTAGTAAATGTCCCAAGAGACAAAGTACTTACTCGTGCCCACAAAAAATAAAAAATCGGGTCATTGGGCATATACGGCGCGTAACAATAAATAAATTAATAATCTTTTATATTTTTCTTATATTCTACACTGTTAATTATGTATTTTATTGGCTATAATTTCGAAAAATTACAATAAACAGCAACATAATTGTGACTGATTTCGGTTTGTTTAAGGCGTTATAACTTTTTTCGGATACACATTTGAGATTTGCTGTCATACAATAAAATGATCAAAATCCTAAGGCCTTTCAATTAACATAGGTTTTAAAGTGCTACAAGCTGGGGACGTTTTGAGCATTGTTCTTTGACCAGTTTTTTACTTGTAGGCTAAGTATCTCTTCATTATACTATTTTTCAGATCTTATGGGTACGGTGACGTTTAGTATTTGTCATTACTAGAGATGTAGTAACACTAAAATCGTTTTTAAAAATACCGATTCTATATCTAACCGATATACTTTACAAACAAGAATAAATCGATTATAGATACAAAATAAGAAACTAATCATTTTTTAAATATTTATTAATTATGCCGAATCAATGCGTGATTCATCTGATGAACAGCTTGATGAATTACTTGATTCGTCACTTACATGACATAATAAGTGAAAATCTACTGAATTGTCTAATCTGATGTCTCTTCCTCTCACAGTCATGAAGTATTAGATTTTTGTTTTTTCCAATCATCGGCAGTTACGTGGTCACAGGTCACAGGCCTCTTTTAATAATGACATCATCAAGATTTTATCGCTATGACGTACGAATCCCGCCAAAAAAAAACTTGCGGCCTATCCTCGTAAAAACTAATATTGAATTATATTATAAGACAACTGAAATTATTATATTAATTTCTATGATTATAAAAAAAAATTTAATCGATTTAATCAATTTTATAAAAAACCATTCGATTTTAACAATTTTATTGTGTCAATCACTATTGAAATTCGTTCCGAGTCGCGCATACGATTTTAAAATTTATATGTTTATATTTTACATATTAGGGTTGAAGATGGAATATAAAACAAATATTTCATATAATTTAATTATATATAAACGTCTAAATAATATTGTTAATTTTTTATCAGTTCGGATTCATAAATTGATAGCTTTTATTTTTAAATTCTACAAAAGTAAACTAAGTAACATGGAAAAGATCAAAATTGTCACCGTACCTTTCCTGTCTGATAAAGACTATAGGTAGAGTACGTCCGTCCTAGCAGTCGGACGGGTATGGACTTAAAGTAGAGCCGTTTTCTGTCACTTGCTCAGAACAATACTTTATTTCTTAAGTCAACTAATTATAGAATAAATAGAACAATTAAAATATTTTATCAGGAACCTACACACAAATAAATGTAAACTACTATAAAACTTAAACACTTATACTAAGGTCAATAAGAAAAAAATTGTCTCATATTGTTTATAAATAGAATTAAGTAAATCGTTGTTAAAAAAAAAAGAGTGTTATAATTAGATACGGTGTTAAATAAAACAGGTTGTACACGGTTGGATTTCGTTCCGCAAGCAAAAAAATGGGAAAAGGATTTGTGGTATTCGGTAGTCACTATGTCCGGTTAGAATGTTTTTTTGCTGATTTATTGTTCCTTATTTAAAGCGAATGGAAAACAATATGACACCATCTTTTTTTATCAACTACTTAGTAGGAATAGGCCTTTGTCAGTTTGCTTAATTGTACTAGTATTGTGAAAAGTAGTGCAAGCCTTATCATCATCATATCAGCCAATTGATGTCCACTACTAGACATTTCCTCCTCCAAATATTGAGACCTTTTGCGGTCTTGTGCCTCCCTCATCCATCGCTTTAACGCCGTCCTCACCAGGTAGGCGTCGGTCCACCGTGTGAGGGGCCATCAGTGACGATAATTCTTCAATATTAAAAAGAGTATGTTATGGCTATTTAAATAATCAAACTGACAACTAATTTTCTATTTTACTGAGTGATATCTTCGCAGCAAATAATTTTAACAAAACGCTCAAATGTCATCCCAGATTTGTTTGTTTTTAATTGACGGAGTATTTATTGATTTAAAGTAAACTAAAATACCTATCCACCATATAATCTTGAAGTAGGACACAAATACTAACATTAATAACACATGGATGCATACTTATTTATAATCTCAGCCATGAGCAAGTCATGTATGCAGCCCTGACAAAAATGATTGCGAAGAGATACGTCTGAGATATGGTCAATCGTCTTGTAATTTTATTGTAATAGGCCCTAGGCTACGGATTTACCTTGGCGTACGTACTTAAAACGTTTTGTCCCGCAGAACTTTTTTTTAATATAAACTACTTGCATTTGGATACAGAGAACCAGTCTTAGCAAGCACTGACTCGTATCGCATACAACCTTGTTTCTGACCGCATTTAACTGATTACTATAGACAACAAGTCTACGATAAAAGTTTGACGTTTTAAAACATGTTTTATTTTTTCACTTTTTTTTGTATCAAGAATAATATTATGTAGGTGAATTTAAATTATTTGATTTAAACAGCTATTAAAACGTGTTTCGTATGTTTTCTAGTTTTTATTGTTTACCCAAACATTGTTTTGTTTTGGTCAGCTGTTTATTTGTATTTTTAGTTCTATTGTAGTAAAGTAACCTGTTTTCTTTTTTACAATAAAACCAAAAATACATATTTTTTTGTTACTTTATCGGGTTTTGTTACTTTTACACGCTCAGTATGTAGTTGATTGGAGGTAAGATATTCATTATAAAATTTAAAGCTAAATGACATTTTTATGTTAACTTTTAATTATTATTGCTTCGACCTGATTGTAAAAAGTACAGGGTAATAACAAATCATTATAATTATTTATTATATTTATGAGCTATTGTTAAAGTAAATGTTTTAGTTTAAGGCATTACAAAAAATAAAATGAGTTTCTATAACAAAATGATTGTATTTAATGGAAATAAGATAGAAGTTTGATACAATTGAGACACTTAAATTTACAAGCAATTCAGATTGTATCGGTAGAGACAATTTTGGGGTATGCGGTCAATGTCATGCACAAGTTCAAGGCCTTGAATCCCTGGACAATTATTTGTGCAATCCAGGTAATATTTTCGTACTCCTTCAATTGTTTTTCTGTCTATATTATTATATAGATCTTTGTAAAAGACCCCACGACACAAATCATTCAGTTTAGTTCGGATTATATTATCTTTTTTTAATAAAAAAGAAATGGTAAATCATCCTAACACTTACCTACTTATTAAATCTTCTGTTTTATTAGCTTTATATGGATTGTATGGTTAGTAATAACGTTACATTAATCGATATACCATAATAAATAAATATCTTGACCATGTGTGGTAAACTAGCGTAAGGTGGACAAGTGATTATTACGTAATCGAACAAAAGGGGACATTAAATCCAAATTGTAAGTAAGAACAAGGTCGCCTAATTGACCTCAGTTCGTGCTAAAAGTAGACTGATATGAACTAGCGACTTCGATTTAAGTATTTATAGCTTATACTGATGGGTTATTACGATAAAAAAACGTGTAGGGTTTTATTGAGTTAATAATTACTGGCCTTCGTGCGTCTGGCTTGAAAATGTATAGGTATTCCATCATTTTAGTTTGTATTAATGTTGACTATTAACAGTGTGTTTTATGTGTATTGCGGATTTTTTTTATTGTATTAAGAGTTTTATGAATGATATGATTTACAAGTCTTTAATCTTTAATGATGATGATGATAATATCTCATAGTTATAGTGTGGTAAAAACTGCTTAATGGAGAATATTTTTGGTATTATTTCTGAGATTCTTCTCTTGAGTCGTAAGGCACACAATGCAGTACCATCGGTGGTCAAATGCAGTTAGCCCAGAACTTAGCCACAGTGATTGCACTTTGTATAGAGTGTAAGGATGGGATGTTGTTCCTTTATTAACCTTTGGCAGGATAGGCTTTTCTTGCATACACGTAAGGATAGTGGGGTGACCCATCACCCCACAACTTATATTAGCGAAAATGAAACACATGTATACAAAAAAGATACTTTTTTTTAAATGAGACAAATAATTTAGTTCGTAATAAATGCATAAAAAACAATTTAGATTACTTTAGGCGCATATGTTTATATTATATTTAATACTAGCTGATGCCCGCGGTATTACCCGCTTAATTGTTATTTTACACCATAAACTACCTATATTCCAAATTTCATAAAAACCCATTTAGTATTTTTTGCATGAAAGGGTAACAAACATCCATCCATCCTCACAAACTTGCATTTATAATATGTATTAGTAGGATAGTATAAGCAAAGGTGTGTCACTTTAGTGCCTAACAAATAAGGTGAATATTATCTTCACTAAATAAAAAGAAGGAAACCTTGAAATTAATCCGTCTGCAAGCGTAGTATTAGTAGGCCAAGTATCCCTCCGTCAAGGAAGGAGGCCCGTCCCTGTAGTGGGACATTAATGGGCTGTTATGATGAAATAAGTTGACAATTACGAATTTAAGCTCTCTAGATATATCAGACCCACAGCTAAAAAACCGGTCAAGTGCGAGTCTGACTCGCGCACCGAGGGTCCTGTACAAACCTATTTATTTTCCCGCCAAATAATATTGTGATAACGTCAGGATTCAGCTGTTTAAATACTATTTTTCCCGCCAAAATTCAATGACGTCACGACTTAGCTGTCAAAATATATTTTCCTGCCAAAATTCTGTTACGTCACGACTCATCTGTCAAAATTCTAGGACGTCACGGGTCACGTGACCTATGACGTCACAGGTCACGTGACACAGCTTTCCCGCCAAAATTCTATGAAATCAAAATATAATATGATTGCTAATAAAAAGTAGCCTATGTTCTTTCTCATGGTCTAAAGATTGTCTGTACCAAATTTCATCGAAATCCGTTCAGCCGTTTAGGCGTGAAAGAGTAACAGACAGACAGACAGACAGACAGACAGAGTTACTTTCGCATTTATAATATTAGTATGGATTTAAAACAGTACAGACAAATATCTTTACGGTGATCGAGACATACAGGTAAATGACATTTAACACAATTAATTTTAACTTTTTTGTCTTTCCTTCTTAGAAAAATTGAACACCATGC
Organism: Schrankia costaestrigalis; assembly: GCA_905475405.1. Lineage (NCBI taxonomy): Eukaryota > Metazoa > Arthropoda > Insecta > Lepidoptera > Erebidae > Schrankia > Schrankia costaestrigalis. The sequence goes on along the minus strand of FR997825.1, from coordinate 16,760,118 downwards.
TTATTTTTGTAATTTCAACGGGGGTTCACTTCCAGAAGGTTGCTGGTTCATGTTTAGAACATCTCTTATACTTTGTCTGATTTCTCGCAGTAAATTTAGATTTCCAGACACATTATCCTCAATTTCTGATACTTCATCCCTTTGAAACTTGTATTGCCTAGGTTTTTAAAATATTTCTCAATGCCATCGTTAGTAAATCTTACCTTTTTGGACTAATAAAGCCTCTTATTTCAATTGATTTGCGATAAAAACAAAAACGTAAAAGGATAGTGGGGTGATCGGTCACCCCAGCAAGGTAAATATAGCAAAAACCACGACCATTGGAAAATTAGTGACTAAAGCTAATAACTGCGTATGCTTAGATAAGAGAATACAGAAAAACACAGCTACCCTCAATTAACTTATAAAAAGTTACAGCATCTTTTTTAATCGACTGGGGTGATGAGTCACCCCCCTATCCTTCCAAAGGTTAATAACAGTGCATGTACTTATATTGTACATGCACACATACACCACTACAAGAGTCTTAAACTGTATTTGCTAAGATTTGCACTTAATCAATTCACAGAGGCTACCTTAAATTAGTCACAAAAAAGTGCATTCGGATATAATCGAACTCGGCACTTCTGCGTAAGACGTAAAGACTACATCACAGAGGTCGTCAATTACGCCAAACTCATCACGTGAAAGGACATTATTTATTTGTTAACTTAATGAGATCATCTATTGCTAAACAAATATGTTTACTAGTAAAAGTGTACCTTTAAACTGTGTACGTGATTTATTTTAGTTTTCCTGTTGTTTGATACCCAAATGTACAGAATGAACAGGAAATATCAAAGGAGAAATTGCTACGATGACTAGGATAATAAGTCATTTTTGAAAACCCGTCCCTGCTATCACTTGTGTCTGTTCTTCATTTTTTTTTGTTGTGCATTAGTAGTTGCCCTAAGATTACCTTTACCCCTTTACGCGAAGTGTGCGGGAGCTGCCTGGTTTTCTATGAAGATAGCAGTTATACCAAGTTGATGAATCCAAAATGTACAGCATATAATTGATTTAATTGTGGAAAATCCTAATGGAAGTTATTCAAAAAACCTAGGTATGGATCGAAAGGATATTAGTAATACTTGTTGCATAAACAGGCAGTAATGACCGGGGACTTTACCCAACCTTCGACAACAAATCAGTCAATTCATAGATGACAACATTCAACCAAACATGACCAGGAATAAGTTCAAATATTGAATTTATTTAGGCGTTTGTATTTCCCCAAAACAATTACCTGTAAGTTTTGTATTAACTAGGCTTGACGTATGAAACTACGTCAAACTTTTTACTCGAAACTGTTTTGAACAATAGCGTTCTATCTTTGAAAGTATTTCGTAATGTTACGTCATAGATTTTTTGTTGGTAAGTCCTGATGTGTGTATCGGCACATATCAATGAACAGGAAGTAAGTATTTACAGCCGCGATTATTGTATTGATAACCGGATAACAAATTAATATTACATTGTAAAAATCTGATCTTCACCTGATTTTGATTTAAACTTAAGATTGAACGACTATCGCTTTTTTTATTCATTCAGATTATTGCATTTTTATTTTATATTTTTTTTAACGGATTTAAGTATGAGGAGGTTCTTCATAAGTAGTTTATTTTTAAATATATTGCACGGCATGACTACATCTTAAGTGGCCTATAAATGATTTTTAGAGTTGGTTCCAGATACATTACACAAAAATTGGCTTTTTTTGTCTTGTAAAATGACTGTGTCTTGCTTCTGCTGAGACAGACAGTTGCAAAGAGGTCGTGAATACGGTTACATTACGCGAGATCGTGGATACGAGTGCGACGCAACACAATTATTTGAGCGATCCACAAATTATGATCTTCAATCTTGAAGTACTTTACGTTTAATTTCATACCTGTGACAAGTCTGGCGACACATCACTCGGTCCAAGTAGAGACCAAAAGTTAATAACGTTTTACAAGAAATAATAAAGCTGGAATATACGAAACTATACATTAAACAAACTATTAAACAAATGAATGACACAATTTTTTTAACCAGTATATCATTCCGTAATTGATACGCGGAAATTAATTAAAGTACAATAAACGTTGTATAAAAAAAATCTCGATATATTAATATTATTATCATTTAGACGGATACGGAACTTTGTATTGAGTTAATGTATATACAGGATGCATTCGTTAACAGTTATTAATTCAGTGTGTTGTTTGTTGTGTTACGATCTGGTCACGCCCTGTGGATGCCAACTACGTTAATATTGTGAACTTGAATGTATGCTATTACGTGATGATTACATACTAAATTGTATAAATATGTAATTTTGGATGCATGCCTATTATTTACTTTGATATAAAAATATTTATTTGTCCAACGATAAATATTTTTTCTACATATTTTTTAACTGACGCGGCTGCTGTATTTGCAGCTGCTGGTCTAAGTAACTTATTTTTCTTCGATTGCGTAATTTGTACCTGTCAGCCCTAGTGTCCAGGCTATAACGAGCTAATAAAAGAGATACTGGTACTGAAATGTTGCCCAAAAGCAGAAATAATATGAATACTTATCTATATAAATTGGACAGCTATTTCCGTTTTATTTCAACTAAGATAAATGCTTATTAATAAGTCTTAGTAGTCACGTAAAGCACATTAGTAGTTAAACATATACTCGTACGGATACCTCTCGTTGTTCATGACCTTTTGCTTGTCCTCAACTATACTTAATCATACATCTAATTGCCAGCTAAGCTTGACATTAGTCAATCAGAAACCATAAATCAACCTCTATCTATCCGCAGATTAAAGGAGGTTATATAAAGATAAGGATTCGGATATCTAAGTTTTTAATGATTAAATTGCATCGTAATGAACTAAATGTTATTATCAGTTACTTAATTATAAAGTATACTTAATATGTTAGAAGTATAACACGAATACAAAAACGAGGTGAGCAAGTTGTACAATTCAATGAGAACGTAGACAAAATTGACATTCGGTCATCAATAAGTTGATCTACTCCTGATTATTTTAACCTGCCTGTCGTTGAACCTTTATATAGTTAGTATTACTAATTTATTTTATCATTGATTAGTAGTTGAAAGGATAATAGCGTAATTATAATCATGTTTAATACAATTTGTCTACGTATTGTGAATAATTGTGTAGTGGCACAGGTATTAATTATGTAATTTGTAAGATACACACTGATGTTAAGAATATGTTTTGTATTTTGAACTATGTAATCTATTGTTCTAAACTAACTCTACATCTGTGTTTAATTTAAATTAATAGTTAAACGATGATTAAACCTAAGTTGACCAGCTTAATGTTGTTGAAATTGACTGTGCAGATGTCATAGACAATAGGCAACAGGTGTTTTCCCTGTTCCTGTGCAGTCGGAAATTTCGATACGCACGATGAGTCGCTCCTCCATGATCGCGAAGTTGCAGTTTTCTGGTGGCATTGCTAAGACTACCGAATGACACGCCCCGCAGAAAGACTCATGTGGCTCTTAACTCTTATAGTGCACAAGATGGATTATAGGTAAGTCTTTTCATAACAACATTGTCAACAAATCAAAACTATCTCTCCCAACAGATGTTACGAAATACTTCGACGAATAAACATCTAGACAAGGTTATTTAATAAAGAATGAGGTTGACTACCCATAATAAACTTACTATAAGTCTGATCAATTCTATATGGACACCTGGACTTAACATAATATACATTCTTTTGTAGTGTAAACCATTAAAGGCGAATTGCTAAGCATAATATACAAGTCTGTCTGTCTCGTGCCTTTGTCGTACTACATAATAATTACAAATGAAAAAACCACGGAAGTTGATATTCATAATTACTCGCGAGTAACTAACTAAAGGTTTATTATACCCTAATAGACAATATTACAACTATAAATGTTACAATATAAACGTGTTATCAGGACCAAAATAAACATTGGTAACCGGAATCGTTTAATATAGTTTTAAATATAATATAACCTTACGTCGAATAAGACGAATATAGATATGATAAAAAAAACGTATTTGAAATTATAATGTTAGAATAAATGTTTTAAATATTTCCCCCAAAATAATGTTCTGTTACTTTTTAGTATTTCCGTTTGTTGTTTTAAATAAGATGGACTTTATTTATTTTTATCTAAAGTCAAGATTTTACTATTAAAATAGTCAAATGTTTCTTAATAAAACCCCTTAACTAGGAACCTTTATGTAGTGATGGATTAATTTATATATTAATTGGTAACCCAGTACCTTTGTCAAGTTTTGTGATTGATATGCTGTTAATAACGTGGCCGACGGACTCTAATTTTAGCTTATAGAGCACATGAGAAATTTGTATTAAGATATTATTTTCCCTACCCAACTTTACTTAGGACTACGGTCGTAAATTTCTTGACCCTATTTTATAGTTTTGTTCAAGGTTAGGTTGTGTGAATCGAGTACGTGAACATTTTTGACAAATAGATATTTCTCAAGACATACTTTTTCATTTATTTCCAATATTTTTTACGTTGATAATACTTTAATAAAACATGATTCAAGCATAACTTCCAACAAACATTACAATATAATAATGTGACATAAATATGTCGTACATAATAAAAAAATGTCATTATACCATACTACATACAAGATTATACTAAATAGGAGTCGGAAGGCGTGCAAATTATTTTTGTAACCTCTTATTTATACTACGTGCATGTTCATAATAAGATGTGAATAAAGGAAATAGTGTTGTTCGTTGGAGACAGAGGCGACAGTCTCTTGGTCACAACAAGGACCCCTGCACCTTCCGGTCACGATATTATATTGCGAATTTATTTCCGACGTGGTCTCTAGACGATTTATTACAAATCGCCTTTAGATTTATAGATGGATTGTAGTGTACGTTTAGAACTGTAATTTTAGAGGTTCGCTTATTTCGTTTCGTAATCATTGTTTACAGAAAGATTAATGAAGTTCTAGTAGTAACGATTTGTTGTACGTTATTTTATTTAAAGTAATTGTTATTTTAATTTAACATTTAAGTATAGACTAAGCAAGAATTATTTTTGAGAAAGAAAATCTCCAAGCAAAGGACTCCAAGCTCTGAATTTACTCTTTCGACTGGGCTGTGTTATTTGAATGTTCTAATTTATGTGTTCATTGAAATCCAGTTACTTACTCGCATGACAAATTCTTTATGCGATCCACAAATTATAATCCTGAATCTGGATGTTCTTTGTGTTCTTTATAGGGATTCTTGTTGTTTTAGTGACACAGGCTAATGTTCACTAGTGCGGGAGATGGCTTTTCATAAATGGGTAGATCTCCAGAGGCATTTTTTATCGTGTCGGACTGGAGAAACCCATTTTGAAATCGATAAATGTTTTCATTACATTTTTTTATGTACAGTTTGGTGTCTTATCTATGTGGTGCAGGGCTGAAATTATGAATTAGTTTGTTATAAATATTAAAAAAAAAATCATAAACCCTAAAATCCTGATTGCTCTGGATTGACCTAACTCCCGATTGAATGAGAAAACCTTGTGTAACTTTTTATTGAGAAGGTTCATATGTCCGATGTTATTTTATATTACATAACAAATAGTTAATCTTCATTGTAATATTTAAAAAAAAATTATATTCATAATATTTTTGGCACAATTTAAATTTATCGTCATGACCTGGCATTTTATCTCATCGCTCTGCGCTGGAGTAAAACATCGTGCTCATCCCTCGTTTTACGAAATAGAAACTCTATTCCCCTCCCCCGGGGTAGTGGCAGTAGTGGTCTAACCTCAGAGGATGATACGTGTGTGCCACGTTCCCGCGCTCCCACATAGCGAAGGTAAGTTTATGATTTATCTGGGTTTGGTTCTCGAATTTGATGATTGATATGGCATGTTTTTTAAATTAAATAGTAAGGCTGTAAATGTGCTTATTAAGTGAATTAAGTGATAGTAATGATGTTCTTTATGAGACGTAAACACAACTTTCTACTGTTTTTATTTTGGGCTATATTAATGCTTTTATGACTTTTTTTGATCGCTATGGCTATGATTGCTCTGTCTAAAAGACCAGAGCGCTGATATTTTGCAATAATTGTACGTTATAAAACTACTTTAAGTAATAATACCAGATTGTTACAACGACAAATGTCACGACTCAGCTGTCAAAAATTCTGTGACGTCACGCTCACGACTCATCTGTCAAAAATTCTATGACGTCACGACTCCCCTGCAAAAATATTTTGCCGCCAATATTCTATGACGTCACGACTCATCTGTCAAAATTCTATGACGTCACGTGTCACGTGACCAAAATTCTATGGCGTCACTAGTCACGTGACTCAGCTGTCAAAATTACTATGACTATGACGAAATTATCAAAATATAATATGATGGAAGTCAAAATTTCAAGTTTTCAGAAGTTTTTCCTTTACATGCACTGTAAGACCTTGCTTCATGCCAAATTTCAAGTTTGTATGTAGACTGGAAGTACCCTGTAGCTTTTTACCCTTTGCTCATCGAAAATTTGCAACATAAACGGCTATATGCCTTGATTTCGTTAGATTAGAAGTTTGATTTTTTTACAGCACTAAAAGGCAACAGACCTTAGTATTTGGTAAAAATTTCAGCTTGATACCTCTACGCGTTCCTGAGATAATGAGAGATGAGAGAGACGGACAACAAAGTAACAATAACAACACCAAATTGTGATGACGTCAGAACTTAGCTGTCTAAATATTATTTTTCCCGCCAAAATTCTATGACGTCACGACTCATCTGTCAAAAATTTTGTGATGTCACGACACATCTGTCAAAAATTCAATGACGTCACGACTCATCTGTCGAAGATTCTGTAATGTCACGACACATCTGTCAAAAATTCAATGACGTCACGACTCAGCTGTCAAAAATATTTTTCTGCCAATATTATGTGACGTCACGACTTACTTATCTGTCAAAAATTCTATGACGTCACGTCTCATCACTAATAATATTTCGTCGCACGAATACTTAAGTGTCCAACCTCCATTTGCAACATTTTACACCAGAAACGTTTTATTGATTAGTTTAAGCAAATAATATGATTTTATAAAAGTTTTATATTAAAAAAATAGTTAATGTGTTTATGAAATGATATATTACAAATAATCACTAAAAAGTCAAACAGTTATGTTTATTTTCACAATTTTTTATGGAGGTTGAGCAAATAAACACATAAATAATTATGCGATTGGAGATAGACCACTACCGGGGTGGAGGTTGAGCATTTTGAATTCGAATATATTTAGTACTTAAGTGCCCTTTAACCAAATACAGTGTGTTTGGGTATCGTGGTAAAAAAAAATAACTAGTTAACTGGCTATTTATTATTAAAAAAAACACAGAATAAAAAAAAACACTGTTTGATAATATATAAAATACAAAATACAATATTTTTTAGTTTTGTACCGATACAAGATCGTTTACATCGCCTGGTATTGTTTATGTTGTCTGATCCTGTCAAAACCTTTTTAATTAGAGATTCCATAAAGGCTTTGTCGTCAGCTTTCATATATTTGTAGGTACTTCTAATATTTTTATTTTCTTTTCCTTATTCGTCGTATTCTTGTTTGGTCGGATTCTTGATTCATCGTACGTAATGTCAACATAAAATGAAACTATGGTATTACCGTGACTCCACTTCTTCATTTCAATATGTGCTATTGCACATATTGAAGTCGTTTTACAATTTATGTAAAACGACATAAATTGAAAATAAAACGATAATAAGATCATACCTATACGTATAAAAAATAATTAATATACTGAGACTATTTAAACAATTTAGAATAGATTTATTTTTTCAAGAAAATTAACCCTTTTTTGACGATTCTTTATGTTTTCATAAGGAATTCTTTGGTTTATGGGCTATTCATCCCTCAACGGCATAATTAGTTCTGAATTTCTCATCCAAAATAGGGAAGAAAATGCAAAACAACGGACATAAAAATAGATGTACAATGTGAGCAATGGATTTGTGGCGCGTAAAAAATAGTATTAATCTACTTATCTATCATCTTACATCATTGCGAACGCAAAGCGTATAGGTACGTAAACACAAAACTACCCATTTAATGCTAAGAAATTTACCCATTTAACAATTAGCAAACATGAAAGTAGCAGGTATATTTTGACAGTCACCGCACAAAAGTAATATTTTTTATTATTATATTAGTTATATTTTACAACCTTACGAAATGTTCGAAACAATCTGTTAATTTATAAATACGTCACAATTTCATTTAAAGATTTAATTGAATCTGAAATTATAAGAATTAAATTTAAACATCCTGTACTATAAGTTAACGATACGCAGTGATAATCTACAAAGAAATGTTAACAAAAATACAAGTTACCGATTCTTTTCTATAGTTTGACTATATTTTCCGATTTATATTTCGTCACAGACATTTTGGGTACTGTTTTCTATTAAAATTAATACCTTTTTTCTATATATCGCGTTAATATTTACTCAAATGCGTGCGAGCACCAGCTTTGTCACATAATAAATTAATGATGGCGGCGTATTGCGTCATCAAAATGCGATATCGTGATTGGTTACCTGTAAGGAGATTGAATACTTAAGCACGCAATCGATGCTCGGATGCACGTTTGGTGTTTCTCTACGGACTTTGAGCAATTAAGCATGAAGTTTTAATTCTCTTCTGTTAGTTTAAAAAAACTTAAATTTGTTATAAGTAATGTATTTAAAGTCCAAACAGCAAGTATTATATACCAATCGATCCGCAATTTGATTCTTAATAAAATTGCATTAAAAAGTGAAAATCGTCAAAATGGTCGGTTGAGCAAATAAGCATTCAGGCGACGATTTGTTGAAAATTTTAGCTTGATACCTCCACGCGTTCCTGAGATAAATGGTCTTGACAGACAGACAGACGCACAGACGGACAACGAAGTGATCCTATAAGGGTTCCGATTTTTTAAAATCGGTACGCTGCCCCTAAAATGAACAAGTTTCCAACTGATGAGCTCTCAAATAGCTCTAGATACATCCCCTAAACATAAAATCATATAATCTTGTAACATACAAGACTAAAAATGACTAAATAAATAATATATTAACAATTTTATTATTTTTGTTTCACCATTTAAGATCGCTCTAGCGCCTATCATGATTGCTCTGGACGCGAAAATGTTTGAACTTAAATATTTCCATAACTGTTTGTCAAAAATGAAGGCCAATAGTAAAAATGTAGTATTTTAATATCATTATTTTCAATGAGATACATAATTACCAAAAAATATCAAGATCTGAAAAGCACCAGAGCGATCACATGAATACGCCCGATTTGGAGATCGACCCAAATAACCAAAAAAAACAGCATCAGATAAATTGAACCAAAACCATCATGTCATGCTTTAAACCTGTTTCATAATAATAGTGGACTTATGGGTGGAGTAATAATAATAATTATTAATTATTACTTCATAAATATACTGAGTGCTAACCAGTGTTTTATGGCAAGCATACTTTGACCCGTAATAATAATATTACATTGTAAAGATCCTAAAAAAAACAAATTATTGAGTAAGTACCTTTATGAACAAAACCGGTATATTTTATTGATATTATTTAAGTGTAATTTGCTTTAATGAGTCAATTGACGATTATCTACTACCAACATTTAAAAATAAAATTAAATACTCCTTTGAAGCTTATTGGTTAAATTGTTTCATAGTTAAGTGCCCTAATAGGATTTAAATTTAGAATTTAAAAACATCGAAGTTGCGTTAACGTAAGACTGGTCTCCATTGTCGAAGGAGTCTTTGACCTCACGTGGTAATGAGAGACCTAATGGGCTTGCCCGGCTTTTTTACTGGCCTATATCAAACCTTCCTCCTCTTAAAAAAAGTGAATGTAAGTGTCACTCTTTCTCATGTCTCACATGCACTTTTTTACAGTAAAAGTAAAGAAGTTGAAAATAGACTAATAGTTAGGCTTTTAAATATGATACTTACCAAATAGTTTTTATGTCATCATCGTCACTCAAGATCCATTAATGTTGCACTGCAGGGGTGGAAGTCATCCACGTATTTATATTGTGATTCTTTATAATTTTTTTTAAGAAGTAGAGTCTATTTGTCTGCAATTAAGCTTGTAACGCAAACATAAATGACATAATTGATTGTAATATAATTATGTAACTTAAAGGACTTTGACCTCTCTTTTGAAAACTTATACAGCACTGCTACAATTTCTATAAATGGAGAGTTATTTTTCTATTTAGATAAACAATATCATGCAATAAGTTTACTCTTTAGAATATTCCCTAATAAAAAAATGAATCTATAAATTCCCATATAACAAGCGTCCAAAATTGTAAATATGTAAGTATAGGAAGTAAATAAAATACACGACCATAACCACAAGATGGTAGCGTACATAATAGTTAGCACGATAATCATAGATCCTATTGAGACGCTCCAATGTCTACCAAACAATTATGTTTAACCTTATCTGTAGTAAACGCGATTCTAAAAAAGCAAATAATATAAATTGCTGCAATTTAACAATAAAGTTGAACGTAGCTATTGCCTTGACCCAAGCAATGGGCTGGCAGGCGTGAGTGGCTGCCAGGAAATATACTTGCTCGACCGAACTGGTTTGTTCCTTTCATAACTAAAAACAGGACATTTAGTATTTAGGTTTTTAATTTAGGTAAGTAGTGTTCGTGTATTGACCGACACCACAGATATACATAACATTTAATACAAAGCACAATAAAAAGTAAATACAATATCTCTACATAATGCTTAAGAATTTTTAGTAATTAAAAAACTAGTGTGCTGATTATTTGATTCAGAAATTCAGTGAATTGTTTAACAAAATTACTGTTTTAGCTTTAAATTGTTTTTTGTTTAAACTTAACAAAAGTTTCTTAATCGAAAGATCAAGCTAGAAATATAAATTTTTCATAATTAGGTAATTAATACTTCCTTATTTCTATTCATAAAAAATAATATCTTGAAGCTCGTACAAATAGCGTGTGAATATGGGACACTCAGTGAGATAAGTGTGTTATTATGTTGTTCACAAAGTGGGCATTCATATACAATAATTAGTTGCTCCTTGAGATGCGCTTAGTATGACAAGTCTTATACGAAATTACCGGTTTGTTATTATGCAATAGAGTGACTAGAAGTATTACGCTCTTTTATAACTCGACGTAACATTTTATGCACGCACTACGAAGGTTCACACGCGACTCGCTCGCGTTATAATGGAAACATACTTTGAACAATAACCTAGACGTTTCTAGTGTCATTCTTGTTTGTAGCTTATTTTTTTTGTATTTGTTTGCAATGTTGCCTTCACCTCGAAAATCTTGAAATATTATGTCTATAAAATAGATTATTCCTTATAACGTTGACTTACGATCTAAACAGAGCTTAAAGCCAATATTTGCCACACTCGTATTTTTAGGAGATTCCATAACTCTATACATTGGTTGTTCATAAAGACTACTTGTTATTTGTTCTTATAGTCTTCATAAAAGACTATTACAAAACATTTATTCGCTGATTGACAACTTATATTAAGTGTTTCTAACACTTAAATTTTCACGAAAGAACGATTATACTTACTTAATTATCACGAGCTAAAAGTTAAAATCTAATAAATCTATTTTCTTTAATTAGGCTGTATTAAGCAATTGCCGGAAACGTCTAGTTATTCCTTTGATTAAAGTCGGAACTGCTTTTGCAAAACAAAATATTAAAATGTTTACTCGCTTTATGAAATAAAATTTTGTGTTACCTAGTGGAATTTATAATAAATATTCATTTAACCTAGCTGACATACGAATCAATTTATGCTATTTATTGTAACTACTAAAAATCATAATTCACTTATAACCTTCATGCAATAGACAGATGTTTTAATAAATCTGTAGGATCATCTTTTACCAGTGGCATTTCTTATAACACTTTTTGTAGACACAATTATAGGACTGATTAAACAAAATTGAAGGTAACGTCGAAAAAACAGCTCCATCGGTTTTTTGTTCTATTAATTCTGTCAATGGCTTGCGTGCTCAACTCAGTAAAAAGTATTACAGAAATAGTCTGAATTGATTCTTCTTTCGCTGTTATTCGGAATATTATAGTAAGTATGTGTTGGTTTCGTTTTATTTACACTGTATTAAATTATATTCAATTCTGAGGGTTTTGTTGTACTTTACATCATTTAGATTCTTATTTACTTCTAAGTGTTTACATTGTCTACCTTAGATAGTTATTTTACGCATTGTTTATTTGATTTTTATATTCATATTTTTACTCTTTTCGTACACCTTGTATAATAAATCTTATTTAAAATAGCTTCATGCTGATTTAAGGTATCGCTTTAGAAAGTAGAGTTTAACATTCCCTGGCAAAGGCCAGAAAGGTGTAATAAATGTATTAAAGTCAGTCAAAAATGAAATTACAACGGAACTGTTTTGCCAGTGTTGGGCGTAAGGTGTTAAGTTACGTATTATACAGTAATGTAATATAGCCATAGTGTTATTTATGAGTATTAGTTTTTAAATAGGTACTATAAAATGCTGGTTTACGAGAATAACTATTGCATAATTACCAATTAGGTTTGTACTTAGTATTCTGTAGCAGATAGTTTTGAGAACCATTGCATAGTATCGGTTTTTGATTTGATATCGCTTTATTAACATTTTATTCGGAAACCGCTTATCAATATTAGAAACGGATAAAATTCCTCGTTTCAACTTATTAATAAATCCACTCAATCTATAATTAAAACAAAATTGTCGCCTTTTCTTACCAACTAGTCCACAAAGGTTAACATTCGAGGGGCCGTTAACTTTAACTTAGCGCAATTCACTTTTGTTCCGGAACATAATGTACTTGAATTCATATTTCGCGATGAAGTCTTTGTTTCCCGTTGTATGTTATACAACTATAAAAGTACTTGAAGGTCCGGTAATGAATTCATTATTATAGTAAACAATTCATTTAATTATCATAAAAAAAAACATGATTGATACCTTGTAAGATAACACAATTAGTTAAAGTGGGTAGGAGTGTAAGAAAATTATTAACAATCATTAATTGGTTTGAAACATTGTTGAAGGGTCTCTTGTATAATTATCTACTAGTTATTAATTGATTTTAAATTGTGGACAAGATTCAAGTAAGAAATATAGAGACCTCCTGAATTTGAATGATTTATTATAATTATTAGTTTGTATAAAAATTGCAGTATGCTGCTATTAAGTCTAGTTAGTTGGGTTTTCTTTAGCAACTACTTTAAAGAATTTGGGTGGATTCGTTGAACTAAGAATGAAAAATGTCTTCTCAAAGAAACGTGAACCAAGATGATCCAAATAGCGTTAAGGATTGTCTGTCTAAAGTACAAATAGGTAGGGCACATAGTCGTAGCAAACAAAACAGAAGGGTTCTTGAATACCGTAAAATTAAGAAAGAGCAGATCTTTCAGACGCTTGAACAACTAAGTGTCAATAGAAATACTGCACTTTGTAGTAATCTATTTGAAATAAAAATGCAAAATCACATAGAAATTAAGGAAATCATTTAAATTGTATCTAACAAAAGCATAAAATAAATATTAATACGTCTTAATTAACTTTACTCAGTCAACCTACTTATTACTTTAATTAAAAAGCCTACGCACCAGGCAGTGAATTAATGTACCACAATTTGCATCAAGGATATAGATCAATGTTTAATTTTACTGTTCTTGGAATTATTTTAAGATTTTAGAAGTACCACCTTATCTAAATTGATATGTCAACAACTTATACAATTTCGGTCATCAAACATGTCCGGGGTTTTATTTACGGAAACGTTTTGATCGAAGTTTTTCTCTTGTTGAAATAAATGGACTACTGATAACAAATTTTAATAATAATAATAATATGCCCACAGGGGCAGCTTGTGGCGAGCTGTTGGTGAGTGGCGACACCACGGACCCTGATTCCTTGATGGCCTGGCTTACCTTCATTGGTCGGCCAGGACTGGAATACGCAAGAGCGGATCCTATGCTCCAAGTGTAAAATGTCATAACGCCGGAGGCCCTTGAACGGTTGACTGGAATTTGGCGCCCCGCAGACTCACCTCTCCGCAGCTTCTAGCCTCTCTACGAGATGTTGCTCCATTAACGCACTGTACGTGCGGCCGTTTTGTGGGGCCCACTCAACGAGATGGCAAGTCACTACCTGTCTTTTTATAATAAAGAGACTGATTATCACGATAGGTATCCGGTAGTCTCCTTCCATAGCCCAATAACTTATCCACCGAACATACTCATCCATAGACTATTATTTAAATTTCCATCGCATCCTTAGAGAATCAGATGCACTACAATAGTTTTTGCACTCGGCAGGGACCATCTCTGGATGTATCATATTGTGCGTTCAGAGATGGTATCTGCCCTGTGTATCCATTACCAGATTTAATATCTCTAAAAGGGCCTCTTCGTCTTGGCTTCGGCCCGATGTATGCCTTCCAAAGAACCGGGTCTCCAATAGACCCGAGTATTATGGAAAAGAGAAACATAAATAATAATATTCTCACACATTCACACAAAGCCATCTAGTCCCAAACTAAGCAAAGCTTGTACTATGGGTACTAGACAATGGATAAACATACTTAAATGCTTTTATCAAAACATACTTGCTAATATGCTGACATTTAGATTCGTTTGCTCTACTTGTAAATTTCCATGAGAATTTTTTCCAGGGTGGTGAACGAATCAAGTTTAAGACAACCACCATATCCACCGTAACCTGCGATAGTGGTCGCCGAACTACTTAAAATCGCATACGCTCAACAAATACATTACATCTTCTCGATTCGTTATCATAGTCATGTAGATTATGGAGAAGCCGAAAAGTCTTAAAAAGTGAAATAATTTTTTTTTGATTATTTACGAATAGTATAAAAGATGTCAATCAAAATTTGGGTAAAAACTAAATCTCCACCTCCATTTTTAACCAAAACGACCCAACTTTTTGCAATTATTTTGGTTGCTAAGATTTCTAGCTAGCAACATTTCAGAATTTTATAGAAAGAACATGATATTAAGCCTTATACCAATCCGTTCGACTAACGAGGTGTATATAGGCTAAAGCCCGATTTACACATTGACAAGTACAGTAGCGAGTTAAGTAGTAAGTTGTTGTTAAGTTAATTTGAATAGATCTTCATCCTATTTTTTGGCGTGTTAAGTTGGCGAGACGCGAGAGAGGGGGCTACTTCGTACATCAAATCAACTTAATCAACAACTTACTACTTAACTCGCTACTGAACTTGTCGATGCTCGATAATCGGGCTTAAGTTTACCTACGCCACAGATAGCGCAATAAATTTGATTAAACAAGAATAAATAAATATGTTTGCCTCATCGCACAATCTTATAAAACAATGGATAGAAGTGTTGTAATATATCGCATGTAATTGCTTATTAATAACGTACTTAGTCTTAAAATAACATTATGATAATGATACTGTGATGCAGTTTCCGCAGTTATGAAATCTTTACTACTTAATGTAATGTAATTATTGACTGAATGTATGTTTATTGATTCTTTAACTTATATGGTAACTGTTAGCCAGAGTTTATCAGTTATCAATATGTATCCTAACTTTCATGATTATTAAAGCATTGTCTTTAACAACATCTTCGCAACACTAACATATGAAATTTATCAGCTGCACATTAAAAAGCAAAAAAAAAAACAGAGAAAAAAAATTTATGAACACAATTTAAAATTGGAGAATACTCAATAAAATGAAATACGAAAAGTAGGCAAACAAGTTATCATATAACTGTTAGCTAAACGTAAATAATGCCTGATTTTATAAGTGTAAGCGTATCTTGTTGTTTTCGACAGTAATTTGTCCGGCGCTGTAATTAAGAAAAAGTGCGGGACAGAGCACTTGCAACTATTTCCGTTTATGATTTCATTCCTTTTTCAAATTCTGAATGACGATTATGTAGGTAGGTACCTAATCTTCATTGCTTCTTTGAGTGATCTAAGTAGCATATGTTATACAAACCTTGGCCAAAGTCAAGGTTTAAAATTCTGAATTGTACCTTTAAAGTCCTAATTTTCTTTATTTACTCTTGCAAAACATGAGACAAAGTTATTGTACTGTGTGGTAGCAGCCGCTATACATTCTCATTGTCCTAAGTCCTCCTTGCTTCTTAACTATGTAAAAACTATTAAATTAGTGGTCTAAGTAGCCAATGTTACACAGCTACCTTGTGCAAAGTCAAGGTTTTTACGTAACGTCCTGAATCACGTCGTCGACGTGGCTGCAGTGCACAGTGGTTGCGCCGTCGTCCCCGCCCGCACACACAATGAATGTCGAAGGTGAAAGTCAAGGTCACACGTAACTCTGATCTAATGGACACCATTATACGAATACATTATGTAACTGTTATCAAACTATTTAAAATAAAACTTCTGATGATATTTTTTTTGTTTTTATATGTTATTTTTTTAATTTATTTCATAAGTATTTATATTTTTTATAATATTAATATGAAGGAATTAAAAAAAATAGTTTAACGATATTATTTACTAATTTGGTAATTAGCAATAAGTTTTTATTTCTTTGTAGTATAAAGTTAGTTAGGACAGCATGAAGGCGATGGATGAGGAAGGATTAGGACTTACCTGGGCCTAATCCTTAATTAGGTTGATATCGATGAAAGAATATCAATATTTAAAATTATTCTTCGTAATATTATTTATGTATAAAACTTTACAGTTCATATAATAAAACCCCTAAAGCTAAAGGCGGTTTACTTAAATGCCAAAGGACGTAAGTCCATTGTTTCATAAGAATATGAAGTATACTCGTAAATAGTGTGATTGCGTCGATTCAAAAATAGTTTTACACTTTTGATCTAAAACTTGACCATATAAAGTACAAAAAGTTTCACTCGATCGACGAAACCACAAGATCGACGAACAATCCTCTTCCGGGGCTGATACACCGTTAGTCATCTAAAAATGTCTACGTTTTTGTAAAATCAAATGTTTAAAATGTCTTTTTATACATTTTCATCCAGAAAAAGATATATGTATACTACATATAAAAAAATACAGAATTAAGAACGAAGTACGTTCTAAGCATAGTTCAAGTGACACTTTCTTATAACATTTTTTTTTAGTTCATAACCCGCCATAACAAGGACGACTAGCAATATTGATTACAGAATAACATTGAAGCCATATTCATTCAAACTATTTGTATTTAAACAGGTTGCCTTTAACGACAAATGCCTAAGTATGTTAGAAGGACTAAGTATAAAAACAATAAATGCAATTTGTGCGGAAATTACAATGCATACTTGCAATATATCGCAGTTATGCTTGTACTTGGTGTAATTACTATGTGTTTACATAATGTATTGTTTGTACAATTATCATCTACACTCTGTGACCCTTTCAAGAACATTTTGTGTTCCAGCATTGCCACAGTTCGACGGCCATCCAGGGCAATGTCGAGGTTACTAGTTCTAATTGCTACATATTTACAGAAATAAATTGTAAGTTTTTTTATGTGAAGTCATGCATAGATCATTGCTAATTGGTTTATGAAAATTGCAGTTAACTCACTTATTGCAATACATTGATAAAAATAGTCAATGAATAGGTAAATATTTATTTATGAAACCTCAAAAAACTATAATGTCATTGTGCTAATCCGATCGGCCACCGTGGCATTTAAGTTGATAAGTCGTGCTTCTCTTTTATTTTATCTTTTATCATAAGTAATTGGAGGAAACCTATTCCTATAAATGTTGCGGATTAAGATCTTATGCCAGAAAAATTATGTGTATAAATGTAAAGGACACTTAATGTTTGAATTAAGTGTTTGAATGAGTCCAAGCAAAATCCTTAGTTGCTAATTTACCTACTACTTCTAATAGACGAAAACAAAATATAAATAGTAAAAAAATACACTTATTAAACAAAATATTTGTGATCCTACTACTCAAAAGAACTTTTTAATCTTGATGCTATGTGGTCAATCACTCAACGCTTAAGTAATAATTTTCTAATTAAAAAATCGACTTCAACGACAAACTTGATTATAATAACTACTTACCTATAATACCTACTACCTTTATAATATAATGATGATATTAATATAATTTTATTAATATAACGAGCTGGATAATTATGTCATAGGCTCACATCAATGAGAAAAATGTTCCTAATACGGAAAAGTAGGTAACGCAACGTAACAAACTACACTGAATTCACCAATCATCGTGGTTACTAAGGTGATGTGTACATAGTGACCCAACAAGAAATATTAAGACAGTGATTTAAAATAAACTTAAACATTGGAAATAAATAATAGAGACTTGTGATATGACTTGTGATTAACTGATTTGAAAAATCGATACGCTTGTTTTTTTTGTATCGATTTTTCAAATCAGTATAGCAGTTTTCGAGAAATCAGGTAACAAACACAAAAAAAATGCAATCGAATTGAGAACCTCTTACTTTTTTTGAAAGTCGGTTAAAAACAAAAGCAGTACGTATAGCTTATGTAGGGCCAGGGTTCAATTCAGCAGCCAATAGTAGAACTGAAAGAACCTACTTATAGCTTATAATAGAAAAGTGCATTACAAACATTTGCCTCTAGAGTCCCTAGTAAGAAACCAAGGTTTAAAAAAAACATATTATAATAATATACGACCCATTTATTGAAATTAAAAATAAATATTAAGTAAGAATGTAAGTTTTTTATTTCATGTAAATTAAATATAAATAAAGACAACTATTAAAAAAAGGATTACACTGGTATCTTCAAACATAAAGTAGAATATTATTACTTACGCAACATCACAGTACTTTTATTGCAGTTTGTTAATAAATACTTAATCATAATGTCATAAAAATTACAATTGCAAAAGTTGTACAATTACACAGTGGCTACAAATTATTCAGATTGTGATCGTGGCATGAACTGAAAAGTATGGCCTCGTCCTCTTTGTCTCAAGTCAGGGCAAACGAATCAAGGCAAATATGTGCAGTCCGTAACACAGATCCACCAACACGCGTCTGTGTGAAAATATGAGTAAAACAACCTTGTTTCATTCTCCGTGTGGTGACGGAGTAAGAATACAATATGTCACCACCCCATCTCATCCTATGGGTGTCGTAAAAACCGACTAAGGTTTCCGTGAATATTATCTTTACGAAATAAAAAGAAGGAAAACTTGAAATTAAACCCTATACCAATCCGTCCGGCCAGCGTGGTATTAGTAGGCCAAGTATCCCTCCGTCATGGGAGGAGGCCCGTCTCTGCAGTGGAACATTAATGGGCTGTTATGATGAACCTTGTTTCATTACTTGTTCTCTTATACAATAAAGTTGTAAATAATAAAATTGTGGATGAATCCTAAGTACCTAATCGCTTGTGATTATTTGCAGCCTTGCCAGCATATCTTGTACTGTAATATTAACATACGGGTAATAACAATAGGCTTAGATAAATTGACAATCTCAGTAGTGTAGTTTTCATAATGAACATACCAACCACGTACAAACTAAGCAGAGCTTGTTAATTTTCGATTCCCACTCAATACAATCATATTGTGTGCATGAACAATAATGTTTAGATTGACCTGGGTCAATCAAATCTGGTTTCCCATTATATAACTACGTATTAAAGAAAACTGTACCTATGTTGGAAGGATAGAACAAGCTCAGCTCTCCAAAGAGGTGGTGGTATGTGAATGTGTGTGTAATATTACTATTTTAATGCTAATAATTATCTTGACATCTAGAGGGTAGCATGGCCACTCAAAAAGCATATCGTAAAAGCTTTTATTTCTGAAGTCGTGAATTCCTATTTTTACATTATGATCATTGTTATGTCCTGAAAAGGCCAGATTTATTTATATGCTCAGCTAAAAGTATTTACTTAACTGACGACCTCTGTGGCGTTGTGGTTATATAACATGACTGCTACGCAGATGTCTTGGGTTCGATTCCCGCTCAATGCAAATCTTTGTGTGCATGAACATGATTGTTTGCATTGGTCTGGGTGTTTTCTATGTATAATATGTATGTATTTACAAAATAAAAAGTATTTATGTATGTTTATCCGTTGTCTAGTACCTATAGTACAAGCTTTGCTGCTTGAAATACAGGGTTTCCCTGGTTTAGGCTCCAGTCCACCCCTCATAGATTTTTTTTGTTTGCTAAGTTTGGGACTAGATGGCGTTGCGTGAATGTGTGAGGAATATTTACTTACACTCAATTTTGTCTCAAATCATAACGAGTGGGTACTTGTAATGAATATTTGTAATGCCATGAAATAATTCATGATTTTTTTCGGGCATGCTTACACATACCAATGCAAATCTAAGAAACCTATATTGCGTGATGGTGATTAATAAATAAATACTTACTAGAATTTAGTAACAACTTGAAATGTTAATGCTAAATGTTCCAAGACTACCATTTCCAGCGATAGAAGTAAAGGAGAATGGGCAAAAATACATGGAGCTTGGTCCAAATTTCCACCATCAATAAGAACTATGACATATGATGGAACACTGCGATCTGAATCATTATATGAAGACCGCAACCCAAAATATTCACTCAGTAAAAAGTTATGACCCCATGAAAACTTGCAATTTAAAAACTTTTTTAAGCTTAATTATTTCACTATATCTTTTAAACTACTCGATTGATTTAGGTGTATGACATTTCTTTGTAGAACATACGGTATTCTGGTTGATAATAAGCACTAAGAGCCAAAATATAATCAATGTGGCGGTCGCGCTAGGTACCTCGCTACGTCAAAAAAATCAAACCCTATCATGTTGGGTATCAAATCAAATTAAAGGACTTATAGCTATCTTTACAATGCTTGTTTATTTTAAAATATTTGTAATACTGAGAAGAATGTAAACACAAAAATATCACACAAGTTGTATTTATTCCTGTCTCACAGTGTGGAGTCTGTCCTTATAAGAATACATCTCATGTCTTCACCCACAATAACATTGTCCAGATTCGCAGCTGGAAGTAGAATTGTGGGTTGGTGTCTCGCCCATCCAAAATAACAAATAATTACCATGACATGGGCACAGCACCCCACAGTTCGCATTCCAGAAAGACAAGAACAGTAGTAGTTCGAAATGGTTTCTCGATTATGGATCATTACATACGTGTAGTGTTGTGTTGCACGTGCGAAAAATACTTTGAGCACGATTGCGAACCGTCCCGATTACATTTTTATATGAGTAGGTGCGCTAAGGTTATCATTGTATACTTTGCAGACGATTTGAGCGCATTACAGAACAGGGGGAATCCGTCTACCATGTTTTACTGGTTGAAATGTGGCTATGTGCGAAAAAATTAACGGTTAAATAACTAAAAATACGTATTTTTAAAACAGTCATAACTTTTTTCTGAGTGAATATATTTTTGTCACCTAGTAATCAAAATTGTATGGTATTTAGTCGACTTTAAGCTTACATAGCCCTCAATAGTGGTGGAAATTTGGACCACTTCTGCTCATTGTCCTTTGCTCTACAAATCCAGGCTCATTAATGTGCCAAAGCAGTAGTGAGCCTCCTTCAGATCACCTTCGACACGAGATGGCCTGAAAACTTATGGTGATTGAAAAAACCCTTGTTATGGAATGAGTGACGTAACATATTATCTACAGTTCGTCTGTTACTTAATAAATATCTGTAGGGATGGATATGTTCAAAACTTAGTGAGGCGAGGTATGTTTACTTAAAAACTTCGTGTTATGCACATTTAGGCTAAGGTCTTCAGTGAACTGGTTGTCGCCCCCGCGGTCAAGTACGCGCGTCATTTGGCGACTTCGGTCTCTGTTACACTAATCTTTCATTGTACATTAACTTGCATTCGGCTACCCAATTTGTGGCACAATTACTCGATAGATATTGTGTTGTAATATGAATAATATTTTAAATATATTTATAATAGCCTGATTACCTGAAAAATAACTAGATTTGCAATCGACTATCCTACCACGGTGCGTTTGTTTGGGAATGTTCGTTAGGCAGTTGGTCTCTTATTGTAGCGTGCAAAGACTTGTACAATTGCAATTTGACAAAACTTGTCGCCTCCAACCCCTTACAAAACCTAGAGGTAGTTCCTAAGCTCTCTACTTTAACTTGTCCCACTCTATTTCCAATGCTTTTTTTATAAAGAAAACCATTTCCGACCCAAATAACTTAGGTATGTAGATAGGATCAAAATAAGTAATGGTTGTGTCACCTTCAATTTTAATAGTTAATGAAGATAGCATTACTAATTTTAATTTCTGTTTAGCGAAATAGACTATAATAATACTAGCTAAATGCGTTGTGTAGGTAGCCTAATTGTTATTCTACACCCTTAACTACCTATATTCCAAATTTCATCAAAATCCATTCAGTAGTTTTTGCGTGAAAGAGTAACAAACATGCATCCATCCATCCTTACAAACTATCGCATTTATAATATTAGTAGGATAGGATAATAAGTCCTTTTTCCTTTAATTCCTTGCCGGACTGTGTTGCGAAAAAGAGGTTAATTACAATATCGGATAAGATGAGCAATTATTGTAATTATAGTGATGCTTTTGTGTCACAAGTTTCTGTGCCGCGCTATCCTTGCTTATAGCTAATGAATATCATTAGTATTGTTAACCAGTACTGCTGTATTCGTTTCGAGATAATGATACTGACTTTATGTTTTAGTATTCGTTATCCTGCAGTGAATTTAAAATTATTAAAAATATAAGAAGTTCCGTAGAATGTTTCGCACTTAAAGTTCATTTTTAACTGTGTTGTGGATCTTATCTTTGCTTATTTTGGGACTAGATGGCGTTGTGTGAATGTGTGAAGAATATTTATATTTATACATAAAACTGGTTGGGTTTAAAATTGCACCATACCTTAGTCAATAAGGTGTGGTACATTTACAATTATATTTTTTGCTATCTTTAATTTAATTCTAATTTTGTTCAACTGGACTCAAATCTGCCTTCTTTGTGTACTATATTTCTTTTAACAGAGTAACGCGGTGATACTAGAATATACCCTGTAAAAAATAGTCTGGCAATGCACAGTGACCAGGCCTGGTCACTTTCCATTTGAATACATTTCGAATGTTGTACATTGTAGCAAGAACCAGGTAGGTATAGTTTCATAAGATAGGATAATAAAAAACTTGGAATTAAATAGAAAAAACTGTGTGTTTTCCCGTAACTTTAAACCTTTTATAACGATGTTTCCTTATGATGCAATTGGTCGGTTTCTTCTTACTTGTAGTTAGAATATCTGCCCCTCGTTGTTGCTACATATGGAATGCAGAGAAGGAAATGTAAAGAAATGTTATATATAAGAGCATACATACCTAACTGTGCCGTGTGGTGACGGAGTAAGAATACTAATATAATGTCACCACCCCATCTCATCCCATGAGTGTCGTAAAAACTATCTCTATCTATCTATCTGTGAATATTATCTTTACGAATTAAATAGAAGGAAAAATTGAAATAAAACCCTATACCAGTCCGTCTGACCAGCGTGGTATTAGTAGGCCAAGTATCCCTCCGTCACGGGAGGAAGCTCATCCCTGCAGTGGGGACATTAATGAGCTGTTATGATGATGATACATATTATGACTAAATGTTTTAGTTCCTTATTTTTTTCTTTTGAAAGATTACTCCTAGGCAAATTACAACCAGCATTACAAATCCCAAGCAACAGACACAAATTATATACAGACTCTGGAAAATTATACTGATATATTGGAACATAATTATATTATGATAATCAACTATCGGTGAATCTGATGTTAAAGGAGAGATAACAACTTTTTGGCTAACGTAGTACTTCTGTATACTTTACTTATACTCTTTCTTTATTTATGTCTTGGCTATAAAAAATCATTACCTGCATGAAATATTATATCTATTGATTCGCGTGGCTTACCAGTAAAAATAAACAATTTTTCTTTCTTTCTTTCTTATTAAGGCAGCCGTTTATATTCCTTTTTTAAAAGATTTCAAAGTGCAGTTTATCTGGAAAAGCTTTGTAGGGACAATTTTCTACAGCCTGATTGTGGTGTGAATAGAATTTCTGTGAGTGGAATAAAATTTCTTTGGAACGATACAGTGTTGAACACTGTGGTTTTAAGGTGTACAAATGAATTCACTCATCATCAGGCTTAGAACTTTTCAATGCATGATAATTCATCATTAAATTATGCATATTACGCCAACCTTCGGCCTTTAACCATGCAGCTGCTACTATGTTACTATCGCGAAGATTAAAAGTCCCGTTATCTTGCTACTTTGGTACCCTGCAAATCTGCTCCTACGTAATTCATTCGATCAAGAAGCAAAATTAAATAAATATGTACCTAATCGAATAATATTATATTGATCATGAAATGCATATTATTAATACATAATGTGCATATAATTAGTTTTATTGTCAATTTAAAGCAATTCGCAATTGAGTGCCAAGGCCTTCTCAGTACGTAATCATTAACTTATTGTTATAATAATAATGTAATAAAATGATTGAATATAATTGGTGTTGCCGACAAGCCTCTACGGGATGCTACGGACCGTGGACAGGCCTTTCGATTTCGCCTTTGTTTAGGAGGATGTCCGCTCCTTTTAATTTTTCAAGTACCTAACATACATACAAGTCCATTATAATGCAAGTTGTAAATAAATAATTATCCTTTTGTATAGGTACATCTTTATTATCCAAGTGGCTGAGCTGAGAAGAAATAAAAGATGTTGCTTGTGCTCAGTATCTGAGTAGATTGCTTGTCTTCTAAATATAGTATAAAATAAAGTCGCTTTTTCTGTCCCTATTTCCTTTGGCATGCTTAAATCTTCAAAACTACGCAATGGATTTAAATGCAGTTCTTATTAGTAGATAGAGTGATTCAAGAGGACGGTTTATATGTACAACACATGTATAATATAGTAGATAAACCGATATAAATTTAAAAAATTCTAATGAAGCTGCCCTTAACGTTGTTTAAAGACATTATGTAGTAGGTGCCCGTGCAGAGCCGGGGCTAGTCGCTAGTGAATAATAATTGGTGGTTGTATGATCCAAGGCGTGAGAGAGAGAGAGCGCAGCTAATTCCTGTTCTCTTTCCAATATTCACCAATCTGCCTGGGGGGGCAAAGCGATCGTGTATGCCGCAGCCATGCACGAGATCGCGGATTCGAAAATTTAAAATCAAAAATTATTTTAACATTTAACAACGACGTTAATGTACGGCTACGGAATGGTCTAGTGGGCATAGTCTCATAAATTTAATACAAAGAATACATTTTTGTCTGACACGTTCATAGGACGGTCCTAGCACGGTCATGGTATGGTACGGTGTAGTGGACTCCTTTACTTATCAATTTATAAAGAAAAAAAAAGATAAAGGTAAATAATAGGGGACGAGTTCATGAATTCTTTGACAATATTATTGAAAATTAACCCGTTGCAATATCTGTAACTTATTATTTAAACATAATACGTCTTTTCACATCACTTCTTAATACACACATATTCTTATAATTATGTTATTTTACAAATCGGATAAAACCGAATCAATTGTGTTTGTTTGTTTACGTTATCCAAAACCGCAATGAGTTTGGTCTGCAAATGACCCGAGACCGCTCATCCGGGGTGGTAGGTAATAATAACACGCCAGTACATATAGTGACAGATACCTGCCAATAGTTTGATAGATTTTTTTTTAATTAACCTAATTAAACACCGAATTAAAACTAACCACACGAGTTTGACAAAAAAAAAAAATATTTTTTCACGATGTAATAGATTAGTCATAAGATAAATTAAGAAAACGATAACTATTATTTAATTATATTATATAAAATTATTACATAAGTTATTATTAAGTACTACTATTAATATTTTAGTATTTCCCGTTATTGTTAATCAATAGCACGTGGCAACGTAATGGTATAATTTACTTAATTAAATGACTTCTTAATGACCATAAGGATTAATGTAAATTAAGTCTTAACTCCGTGTGGTGACGGAGTGAGAATACAATATGTCAACACCCCATCTCATCCCATGGGGGCGTCGTAAAAACCGACTAAGGGTCTAACCGTAAATATTATCTTTACGAAATAAAAAGAAGGAATACTTGAAATTACCCCTATGTATTAGTAGGCTAAGTATCCCCCCGTCATGGAAGGAGGCCCGTCCCTGCAGTGGGACATTAATGGGCTGTTATGATAAAGTCTTAACTTACTGATAGAGTATAAAAAGTCAAGATTAATGCCGTTCATCTGGCGCCCCATTAGTCATGGGAGTACCCCAGGAAACCATTTGAGGGCCCCTTTCTCTTCATGATTATCTTTTTACATTAAATTTTTGCTACTTCCTTTCCATAGTCACTGGATAAAAAGACTCAAATCAAATTATCAAAATAAAAACCAAATTATGCAATATTTCAAAAAATATGTCGTAAAACTCGATTATAGGAATTTTATAAAGATAATAATTATGTTTACCTAAGGAACATCGTTTATATAGAAAATAATAACTACTTATAGCTAGGGCCTTCTACGGTAATGGAGAGGTACCTTAACGGAACAACTACGACGTTGGTTGGCATAAATAGTAGAGTTTTGTATGAAGATTTCTTGCTCTTTTTCATTTCATCCATAATAAATATGTACATGAAAGAAATAGTAATAAATGTCGTTTTTAGACTATGCCAATCTTATTTTTGTTTCTTAGGTTACCGACATCGTAATACCTAATATGGTTCAAGGCTAAATGAGGCTTTTATTTTAACGAATAATAATGAGTAAATGCATCCGGTTAGACAAGAAATCGATCACAGTAAATTACGGTTGACTGTGTCATAAATAAATATCTTAAAACAAAATTTAGGCATGAATAGTAGTAGATAAAAAAGGCTATTTAAAAATATTTGGTTTCGCTTTTATTCGAAGAAAGTAAAAGGATTTGATAATACACGTACCTAAACGACGTATTTTACGATCGCCGGCGACGCGTGAGAATTGAAAAGTGGTATAATATTATTGTATTCTAAGTTCTAAGTGACGTACTTTAAGGTTTTTTTTTGGCAAAAATACCGCAATACATGCTTTCATACAACCTGATGGAAAGTTCGCGTATAGTCCTGGTACGAGTATCAAGCTGTCCAGGTCAAGTACCGTAGAAGGCCTTTTCCTATGACAGAACTTCTTCGACTCCACTTTGCCGGACACAACGTGCTTTTTCTCAATACTTGCACGTATGTTGCATGTTAACCTAAACTAAGCATGACTTATACTGTGGGTATAAAACATAATTTTTTGTAAATACATACATTATATTTTATACGACGGGAAGCCGATGGATGAGGGAGGCGCAGGACCGCACAAGGTGGAGGAGGCCTATGTCCAGCAGTGGACGTCATATGGCTGAGATGAATGAAATGAAAGAATAAATACATATTATAAGAAAGATCTAGACTGATGTAAACATTGAAGCTCACGCGCACAAAAATCTGCCCCACTACAGAAGTTGTCGTAAATATGTTTGATGTTCTAAAAACACAATAGATTCTTTCCGTAGCCAAATAACGGATCCATTTTTTTGCAATTGAACGAACCTTATACCTGTTAAAGAAATAATTTATTACAACTTAATATGTATAAAAAATTTAGGCGAATGTTGCCAACGTAACTTATTACTCGCAAGTTTACTTTTAGTTTCGAATAATTGTTTATTTGTACTTGTTATGCCCCGCAGGTTCATTGCCTTTATGTTTTATCTTATTTAGTTAAGGTCAGAATAAGTTAACTTAGCCGTATTCTGTGCCGAGTTGGATTTCTCTCTATCATTTTAAGGAGAGTATTTTAGTACCTACCTATTTTTACACCCACGACACAGGGTACTCCTAGTGTGGGGTTCAGAAATAATAATGTTATTGTAAATCTACATAGTTTGTAAGGAATATGCTATTGTAAATCTTTGTAACAAATGTTTGTTTTAAATAAATTATCTAAAATTATCTATATATACTATTGGGCAAAGATTCCTTCAGACTGTGGAGAACTACTGGTGGCAGTAGGTTGATATGATAATATAAGGACGTGGCTAAAAAAAAACTAACCATAATTGCTGACATTTCCATCCTTGTCTAGTAATAAGTAAGTTAAATTAAATATAAGGTATTTTCATAATTTCAGTATGACGTAAGTTGTTGAACATTATGTTTCTAAAAAGGAAACATATACGCTTAAGACTTACATTCTCAAATTTACTTGTTGCCGGTGCACCATTTCTGCGTACAGCACTTCAGATTCACCCTGATTTTGTGATAAATATAGAATATTGGAAGCTCTAGATTGATCTCTAAGCTTAACTGGGACCAACTTCCTTTAATTGTGTATGCTGATGCAGTTAATGAAATAATTACGGGATGAACGTTTAAAACCAATGTAAAATGTCCTCTGTAAGAGCTCTAACAAGATTTCGAATTACTACGCATCTTAACCAAAATAGCTAGATCTATTTTGGTGGTAAGGTAGGCCAAGAGATCGCACTTGTGCTATACTTTGTTTTAGTCTACTCAACCAAGATCCTAATAAAAACAAACTTAAAACTCACAACTTGAGCGTTTGGAAAACCTGTGTGCTTATAAATGCGATGCATATTTAGATAAAACAATATTTTTGATTGATGTTTATAGCGTAAGTATGCAGTTATGTGAGCACTTTTACGGTTGTTACAAAGTTCATGTAACCTAATTAAATGTAACCTTATAAGCTACCCTGGTCAAAAATTACAATTAAGAATAATATGAATAGTTCAAACAAACAAACCGTTAAACTTCCTACTATTGATCTAGATAATTGGCATGAACTAGTAACCGGACTTAACCCAACACTTTTCTTGTGACTCATATTATTATTACCAAAACATTAATCCTGTTTTAACTTGTTACTATGCCTTTGTAGTAGATAAAGTAATGATGATGTATGTTTTTGTTTCTGCCTAAACCAGTTATAGTTTTTTTGGGTTTTTATGTATACGGAAATACTTTTGGTTTCAACAGTACATGAATTTAAGTAGAGTGAACGAGCTTTTGCAAAAAAAATGTAAATCCACAATGTCATACATTATTTTTTATGACAATACGCTGATTGACGCACGTATACTAATCTGCCCGTTACTAGGGACGGATTAGTAAATTAATTAAGTACTTCTTTACAACTTCTACAAACTTTTTGATAGGATTTTTGCAAGGTTACCATACCGGCACCGTAATATAGCAGCATTAACCCGTGTCGTAAGGAACATCATGCTACTGACATTACGTGTTTTGACTTTTATTTTACATTATCTTCAATTTTCACAGTATCATGCAGAAAGAATTTGTCCAAAAATGTATTAACCAGTAGTAGAAATTAAGTAGAATTAAATTAATAATTTAAGCTAAATAAGTAGATATTTTACTGATACAACAAAAGCTTGTTTTAAGTTCTACAGAAAGTTATAAGGAATAAGACAAGGATAAGCAGATCTATCTTTTATCATCAACCGTTAGGAGAAACCACTTTGAACTATGAGGAAATATTATACAATAGGTACATTTAAAGTTTGGGTTTAATGCGTCAAAACTATAAAATATTATGAGCGCACTTATTTCTAATAAAAAATGCTTCGGGTATTTTTAAAGAGCCCTAAGATTTTGTCATTTAAGCAACCCATTTGTATTCCACTCGACTGCTTCACGTAGGGAAGGTTCTGTGCAAAATCTAGACAACATTAAGTATGCCCTTACTAAAATATATGTCAGGCAGCGGTTTCTACGATCACGTGTTAAACTTACTTTAAGTATTGCTATTTGACTTTACCTATAAAGCTGAATGTAAATGACTAAGTATTTCCTATAATTTGATATTGACTACATAATACTCAATAAATGGTATGCAATAGAAATCATAGACTCTTGCGTAATGTTTCAAAAAAATATATTTTTTATTGTATCATAAATCATCACCATTAATTTTAGCTAAGTGCCGTGAAGTGGTCATAGGCTGTTTTTTTTATCCATCAACTTCTCCCTACCTTGGTCAGGTACTCTGCCAGCGCGGGATGGGCCTGCTTTTCCTATCGCCATGAACACGTAATCAAACTTGTTCTCAAATCTAGTCTAAGTACATCAAAATTTAGGGAAACTTCATGCAGACTGTACTTTTGCCAGTTAGGGAATTACATGGGCACTTCAAAGCTTGTATCCTTTCGTGACGTCTGCGCTCGTCACAAGTTTACAAGCACAATGACAAAGTACTTATAATGTTGGTAAACGATACATTTTGTTCTGGTTGTAGTATAGACAATCAGGACGCTTTCCATCAAGCGCTGTATTATTATCGTTAATATGAATCGTATCAACATCCCCAAAAAATATAAGATTTTAAGAGATTCCCACGTTAAAAAAAATATGCATGTGATCAACATAGACAGATGTCGTTAAAAACTTTGTATACGGAACTAAATTCAGAAATTATAATTACTTACAATAACAGGAAATTGCAAAATAGACCTCTGACTCGTTGTTGTAATACATAATTTACTTTTGTTACTAAGAAAAGTCAATATCAAAGCTACTCTAAATGTTAACTAAGAATAATAGTTGGAAGTGATTAAAAGTAAATCAATATAATAATGAATCACTTAATCAGCATCACAATCGTGGTAGCAGAACATAAATGTTCCATTGCAGGGACGGACCTCCTCTAATGATGGAAATAAACTTGGCATAATGGCCCTGGGGAATGGGTAAAGGTTTTAGTTCATCTTCTTTTCCTTTAGGTTTTCCCTCTTTTGTTGTTGTGGAGATAATATTTATGAATCTTTATTTAACCAGCTTTTACGCCATCCATGTGGGATGATACCAGATGTTAATTTTTAGTTCCCGAGACTCCTCATATGTTGATATGTTGGATGAGTGATCATTTACGCCAAAAAAAAGGTATAGGTATAAGTATAAATAGAATAGTGACGCTACTATTTTCATATGAAGAATATCACATCCTTAATAATGGAATTCAAAATTAAAAAAATACATGACAACTTTTAAAGTCTTTAACTGCTGTTTTGATTTTGTATCAATAAAGAGGCATTACACATATTATTATACTTAATAGGTACATGATATTAAAAGGAGATAGAGGATTTCTAGTCTGTTGGTGTGTCCGTTTAACAAGGTCAATCTGCTTTTAATTAGCCGATCCCAGTTTACTGCACGTAAGAATTTTTATAGCCTAATGTAAATTGTCATAAATATGTTGTATAATCAATTCCTATTCCTGTATGTATTTGTTAACTTTATTCAATTTAATTGAACCTTTGCATTTTAGTTTACAAAGCAATGGCTATGTCAACATCATCATCACAGCCCATTAATCTCCCACTGCAGGGACGGGCCTCCTGCCGTAAAGGAGGCATACCTACATGGGTGTCGTAAAAACCGACTAAGGGACTATCCGTGAATATTATCTATTAAAAAGAAGGAAAACTTGAAACCAATCCGTTTGGTAGCGTGGTATTAGTAGGCCAAGTATCCCTCCATCACTAGAGGAGGCCCGTCCCTGCAGTGGGCTGTTATGATGATGATGATCTTTCATAATTAATCGCAAAGAGCTAGTACATAATAAGCAGTTCTTCTTTATACTTTTATAAATAATGGCCTACGTGATCGATCTAAGTTTTCCAGGAACAGCATAACAAATGACCTTCGATACGAAGATCGGCCGTCATCGGTTCCAGAGCATGCTTTCTGGCGCAATACTTGGCATTGGTGTCGACAGATCAGGAAATATTTATATTTAACCTTCAAAGAAAAAAGTTTGCGAGTCGAATTTTGTAGTCTTTTTCAAGTTTTTTTTTTATCAAGCACAAAACCTATTTTTGGAATATTAATCTTAAAGAATTCAGCAATATACTTTATCATTGCGTAAGGGTTTTATTTAGAGCTAACTGATCAAAAAAGTTTTTCCTAAATTTTTTAAAGACAATTCACCCTCCATTTATGAAGGCCTGTGACACACGGAATTTACATTACGCGATCTTTGTTTCTCACCGAGGCACCGAGAAAATTATCTCCTGCACACGTTAAGATAATTTAGCTGCAGTCTACTCTTTATAGGATTTTAACCAACTAATTAATCCTTGACTATTATCTTTACGTAATTAAAAGAAGGAAAACTTGAAATTAAATCCTTTACCAATCCGTTTGGCAAGCGTGGTATTAGTATGCCAAGTATTCCTCCGACACAGAAGGAGGCCCGACCCTGCAGTGGGACATTAGTGGGCTGTTATGAACCAACTACTTAGCCAACTTCGAATAGCACTATGCTCGTTATTTTAACAATACCAGCACAACTTCTTAATACAAAATTATTTTATTACCTTGAATTTAATAGCTTTGTCTAGTATGAAATTGTGTTCGTATTTGTTGTTATACACAATGATAAGTTAACCGCAAGTAGGTACAATATTAGGTTTAAATTTTCTTTTTTCATTGTACATAATATCTAGTAGTGTTGCTTTTAACGAAGGGGCGATCATTAGTGCTTGTGCCTTGCAACGTAGTGTTTGTTTTAAACTCGAAGGAGGGTTTCGTTCAGGTCTGATCAGCAGGTTAGGGTTCAGTCTCCAAGTACCTACCCGACTAATCCTACTTTGACATATAATACTTATCAGTCATAAGACATTTTTAATAGATTCTAGGTTGTGAGCCCAGTCAGTGGACAAACTCAAAAACACTTTTTTCAAAATTAATACAACTTTCGTTCTATCTTTTTTGACTTCATTTATACTAGACAGTTTACAACAATTTCCTACAGCAGTGACGGGCCTTCCTCAGCCACAAAAGAAAATCCCCTTAATTGATCTTGTACATTGAATTTCGTAAATTTGGTTAAAAAAAACTTAGATTGAAATGAATTGAATTGCATAGTTTCAAAGTTTCAGTAAGGTGCATGAAAATGAATTGTTTTCATTGCGATAAGTGTTTTCTATACTTATATGAATTTACAAAAAAAAGTATATCAGTATTGTGGTTATACGTTATCTAGGCTACTTATCCTTACCTAATACAATTTTTTCTTAGTTTGAAATTAGATGACACTCTGTTAATCTACGTGAATTATTCTTTATAACTACACCTTTGTACCTACTTATTAATGTTTAAAACAAATTACCTACTTAAAGAAATAAATCTACAAGGAAACCAACATTATTGAGGTGACATAATGAATAAAAAACACTGATTTTGATGTAACATAATTACGAGGAAGGTAATCAGGTAATCAGATAACACATCATTAGAAAAACTGATAAACAGCTGTTACTCTGACGCATTTAAAAAACCGTCAGTAAGCGAATGACGGATAGCGGGCTCGCAATTTTAATTATTACCGTTTTACCTGGGAAATTATACTTATCTACTTAAGTTGCATTCTTACTAGTATTGCACGTAAACTGGAATATTTACTCTACACAGTATCTCACTGGGAAATCCCTTAACTACTTTCGTCCATTCAGTGTTTACCTACAGGAAAGTTTTATCGTTGTGTGGGATTATTCCGCGGTTGGTCATACACTTAATGATATTTATCTTAAATAAAACCACAAATTAGATTATGAATGTATTTGTAAAATAGAGCTAATGGTTAAACCCGTACAAGGTTTAAGAAGATTCTTCTCTCAATTAAGATCAGATAGATGACAAAGAAGATACAGTCATTATCATCATAACAGCCCACTGCAGGGACGGGCCTCCTCCCGTGACGGAGGGATACTTGGCCTACTAAATACCACGGTATAGGGTTTAATTTCAAGTTTTCCTTCCTATGTATAGGTAACATTCACAGATAGTGCCTTAGTAGGTTTCTACGACACTCAGGGTATGGGGTGGTGACATATTGTATGCTTACTCCGTCACCACACAATTTCACAGCATAAATACATAATACAATTCCTGGACCGATATATAATTACTAAACCTGCAAATACGGTGAAATGTATGTTTTTCGTACAGTGGTATTTATAGTAAGTACGTATCTTTACGTTGGAATAAAACCATGAAGTTTAATTGAATGAAGTTCTAAAAGTGCAGTCTGTAAGATACAATGTGATCTAGGTTAAAACATGTAGAAAGTCCGCGTAAAGTAGTAACTGTCGTCAGAGACAAACTACTCGTCCTCAACAAAAAAAACTACCTACTTAGATCATGTTTTCTTTATCACTGAAAAAGGTCGATCCTAGCAAAGGTTCTTGGCTGTTAAGATTACAATCCTCTTTTTATGTTACTTAAATCTTTACGTACAAATAAGTAGATAATTATTCAAGGAAGATCTTACGCATAACAAAATACTTATTACGCAGATATAATTTGTAGTTTGTAACTAGAACAATGTTAGTTTATTTAGGTCAATTAACCATTATAATGAAGTGCGTTATACAGAATAAAGGTACGAGTAATTTTACTAAATCTTAGTAATGTTATAGTATAAACCACCTTGTACCTGTTGTCCGCAGTTAATTGAGCAGTTAGCGTTTTATTATTGTATTAAGGCTTAATTATACGAACGATTAGAGCCAGCTCACCTATTTGAGTAAATCTCTTAGTAATTATAATAAAATAGTTTTATGTTAATTATAAACAAATAATCAGTTTGATCTCAACACTATCGTGATGTTGTTAGTAAAGAATACTCCATTAACCGCTAGCATAATTAATAAATATTATTATTATCGAGTAATTACGCATAATAATTTAATATGCCTTACACATACCCATATGATCCTAAACTAAGCAGAGCTTGTGCATGGTATTGAGTATGGGTATTACAACAATGGATAAATTTTCTTAATTAAGTACTTACTTTTTTTGTAAATACACATTTTACATAGAAAACAACCAAACCAATGCAAACAGCCATGATCATGCACTTAAAGATTAGTATTTAGCGGGGATCGAACCCGAGACCTCTGTAACCATGGACTAACCAATAGTTATAGGTCACCGAGATCGTTAGATAGCAAACAGTTAGGCAAGCAAATTATTGTCCCGTTACTCTCACGTTTAATAAAAATATTAATAAAGCTACATAAATGCTATTATTGATACTATTTAACTAACTATAAATGTATCATCATAACAGCCCATTAATGTCCCACTGCAGGGACGGGTCTCCTCTCGTGACAAAGAGCCGTACTTGTCCTACTAACTTCCCACGGTGGCCAGACGAATTGGTATAGGGTTTAATTTCAAGTTTTCCTTCTTTTTATTTCGTAAAAATAATATTCACGGATAGTCCTTTAGTCGGTTTGTACCTGCGACACCCATAGGACGAGATGAGGTGGTGCTGGTGACCTATTGTATAATTACTCTGTCACTACACGCAACTATAAATCTATATTTAACTAAAACAAATAATAAAATACTTGAATTATACATTTATAATTGAATTATACTCGCCAGATTAATATCAGTGTAGCGGTTAAACCTTCGTTTGTTTGGAAGGAAGTAAGATAACGTGTTTTGCACTGCTCTTTAGTGGAGCGAAGCGGGTGTAGCCATTTATCCGGTACTGTTTAAAGAGGCCTAAAATAACAAAACTAAACGTTTCCTTAATCATGACATTGACGTTACTATCTATTTAATTAAAAACAGTAATTAATTAGTTCGATACATAAAGTAAATCTAAGGTACTTTAATTAAAATAAAATTACGTAAAGTACGTAAACTGTGTTTGAATTTATTTTAATGAAAACTATATAGAATAGCTTGTGGTATTCGGATGCAATGTAAGAAGTTACGATTTAAGAACTACGAGCTAATGTCTTTGTGTCCTTTAGAATTCCTACCACTCGGAGACCAAATATTGCTATCCGACATAATGCCAAATTTTAGAAGAAAATAGGATGAAAATATACTTTTAACTAAATTACAAAAAAAAGCATTACATTAATAAACATTTGTTAAGTTACAATTGGACAGGGTCCAATTAAAATCTCACACTAAGCTATACCTATAGGTAGCTGCTACGGCTTGACTTCATTTCAATGGCGTCGAATGCAGGTTTCATTGTTAATGTTTTACACTAGCGCAGCTTAGGTATATACTAGTAGGTACAGACACTGGCGTTTACTCTGTCTTCAACAAATGAGAAGATAAACGAAAAAAAAAGTAATTTATTTTAAGTTGAAGATAGACAATTTGCACTAGTTTTTGGACAATAAACTTTTTACTTTACTTTAATGGTTGTTGAATAGAGTGCGCCGTAAAAGGTATAATGCATAATCTTTTGATCTCTACAAGCAACGGGAGGACGACTAGAATAGTTTGAGATGTCAACTTATAAAGTGAACACTATAAGTGTACTGTAAGTGTGAGCGAGAGGTCTGATTAAAATGATCGCACGTTTGTAACGGCCCAACATACAGATACAGAACCCGGCCGTAAAAATAATACACATCGACTTTTGTAAAGAGACAATCGGCCAATTTCGGCTTCGTAGAGCATCATCTATTCGGTTTTGAAAAAAATATTTTAGAAACCTCGGTATCATATTTGAAGACCTCTCCACTGATAGGTTTTCAAAAATAATACCATACGTATGCGTTTCAGGAAAAAAAAATTGACTCCCAGTTCTAAGTATTACCTATTTATTATAATTTTTGCATCAAAATCTTAATGCGGTTTACAGAATACATTTAAATACCTATCAAGTTTCAACAGTATAGGTCTTATAGTTTCGGAAAAAAATGGCTGTGACATACGGACGGACAGACGGACAGACAGACTTGACGAATCTATAAGGGTTCCGTTTTTTGCCATTAATTTGGCTACGGAACCCTAAAAATCACACGTTATAAGGTACTAGGTACCCTTGAGTTCGGTAGCTGCTCATGACTGAAACGAAGGTATTTCCTGTGATACTTTTCTTTTATCAGGTACGTGCTAGAGAGCATTAGGTAGGTCTAGCTGTAGGTAATAAATAAGTTTATAATTAATTTAATGCCTCACAACCGTTTTCTTTTGGATTATTTAGAGTAAGTAATAGGTAATCCTCAAGTTACGTTTTTACATCATTTTTACCCCGACTTCTGAGGGTATGTAATGATGGTATGTATGTATGAAGTTCCAATGAAATGTAGAATGGAGAGGTAAGTATACTGTAAGTTATATAGCTGTTACCTAATAATTGTAAATAAGTACTTGTAACTGGTTTATAATAATAAAATACAATAAATACCTAACTATGACTACGACCTAACTACGTGACTGCGGGAAAATGACTGCTGGCTGCAGCCAGTACAGTAAAGCCCCTGCAAAAGTAATTTATCAGCACTGCAGTCTATCATTTTACAATGCTGCCCCCCCCCTACACATCTAAAAAAACAATTTGCACTTTTACCAAACGCTGATTATTTAGACTTTATGTACCTTGATATGACTATACTAAAACTTTAAAATATAAAATAATTTTCTAATTAAAAAACCGACTTCAACAGGAGTCGGTTAAAAACCATGCTGATAACAATTTCTAAGATTCGTATTAAATAAATTTCTGCAGTCGTCTTCATCATAAGATCATGTTTGTGTAAAGTTTTCATTAATACGAATAAAATAAGCCCAAACACTAGGTAGCTGCTATATACCGTTGAGAAGTTTCCTCGACCCTCAGTCGTCTTCATCATCAGATCATGTTTGTGTAAAGTTGTGTAA
This sequence comes from Schrankia costaestrigalis, assembly GCA_905475405.1. Classification (NCBI taxonomy): domain Eukaryota; kingdom Metazoa; phylum Arthropoda; class Insecta; order Lepidoptera; family Erebidae; genus Schrankia; species Schrankia costaestrigalis. Next base: position 16,722,211 of record FR997825.1, on the reverse strand, counting down.
AGTTTCCATCAATACAATTAAAATAAGCCTAAACACTAGGTAGCTGCTACATACCGTTGAGGAGTTCCCTCGACCCTCAGTCTTCTTCATCATCAGATCATGTTTGTGTCAAGTTTCGTAAAGTTTTCATCAATACAATTAAAATAAGCCCAAACACAAGGTAGCTGCTATATGCCGTTGAGTTGTTCCCTCGACTCTCTGTGGTCTCCAGCATCAGACCAGTTCTGACTCTTGACTATTTGGTAGTGACGTCAGAGATGCACGTATATGACAACATTTTACATAATGCGTCCCTACAATTTTCAAGAGATGCCCTCGATTTCTCTAGGATCCCGTCATCCAGATCCAGATCTGGTGACAATGGGACCAAATGGGAAGTATACCCAATCGAACAAAAAAAAAATTTTTCAAATCGGTCTAGCCGTTTTCGAGAAATCAGGTAACAAACACAAAAAAAAAAAATAAAAAAAATAAAAAAAAAAAAAAAAATACAACCGAATTGAGAACCTCCTCTTTTTTGAAGTCGGTTGATAAAAATTGCCCTACCTAAATACTCTAAAATTACAAAGAAATGGAGCTTAAATGGAATAATAGTATCTAATACGAACACATTATGGTATTAAAAGCCCATAATTTATTGTTAGGAATGTAATTAAATACTTTTATTTACTTGTAATAACATTTATATTCGTCTATCTGTTGAAATAAAATTAATTTTCACAAAAAAAAAGAACCGACTTCAAAGACAAAAATTGCACTAAAAAGTAATAAATAATTACTTGTATTTTGATTTTACAACAATAAATCAGCCATTATTTCTATTTAATTTTAATTTATAGAATAGGTTCTTTTCATTAAGTATTGTAAAAGTATTGTTAAGGATATTTCTTTAAGAGTCTGTAAATATATTTATTTGTAGATTGTTTAAAAGATAATCAAATTATTACAAATAATGTAATATTATTGTTATTTTTGGAGTCGGTGTCAGCCACGATCGTTATTATTAAGTATACCATTTTTTATTTCTGACTGAAAACTTAAACAAATATTATGGCGCCGTGTTATACACAGACTAATAATTACATAAAATTCACATTCGAAAATGAAACGGCCGTTTTCGTTTTAAATGCAATATTTATCTAATTAGAAACCATTTAAAGTGATGAGAGTGTGTTATACAAAACTTTATTGCCTATTCTAACGAACTTGTAGACAACATTTTGCATTATTGATCCTATTCGCGAATTATTTCTTTAAATCTAATCTATTTTAAGTTCTGGAAAGCTTTAATCAGTTATTAAATATAATATTAAAACGTTTAAATGTGATACTGGTATTTTAAAATATATTTATTTAAATATGATAAGAATAGTTGTTTAATATTTGTTTAATTTTTAAACTAATCCATACACAATCAACAAATATAATGTCGAAGTCATTTATAATCTGTAATTCATGGCCGTCATTCCGTTTGCTTAGGTATTATCGTACTTATTCCGTTGGCTGACACCGCCTCCAAAAATAACAATAATATTACATTATTTGTAATAATTTGATTATCTTTTAAACAATCTACAAATAAATATATTTACAGACTCTTAAAGAAATATCCTTAACAATACTTTTACAATACTTAATGAAAAGAACCTATTCTATAAATTAAAATTAAATAGAAATAATGGCTGATTTATTGTTGTAAAATCAAAATACAAGTAATTATTTATTACTTTTTAGTGCAATTTTTGTCTTTGAAGTCGGTTCTTTTTTTTTGTGAAAATTAATTTTATTTCTAAATTTTTAGTGAATTCCAATTCTATAAATCCGTGTGGTGACGGAGTGAAAACACAATATGTCACCACCTCATTTCATCCCATGGGTGTCGTAAAAACCGACTAAGGGACTATCCGTGAATAGAGATTGAGATATAAAAAGAAGGAAAACTTAAAATTAAACCCTATACCAATCCGCCTGGCCAGCGTGGTATTAGTAGGCCAAGTATTTCTCCGTCACAGAAGGAGGCCCGTCCCTGCAGTGGGACATTACTTTGTCGGAATATGGGTAGACCTACGAAACGCGCTGCTTATATGAGACAGCGCCGATTGAATGAAACAAACGAAGAAAGGGATAAACGCCTTTTAATGTAGGAAATCTACCTCCAATGTCATTTCAAAAGAGACTAGTGAACAACGGAGGACCTACATGCAAAAAGTTTTAAATAGGGAGAACATCGAAAAGCGTAGCCACCGTCTCGGCATGGTTAATTGGTAATAATAATTAAGTTAATTAAAATTAAAATAAATCAAATAAATATAATAATTATTATTATCAATTTGTTATATCTAAATAAAGAATAAGTTTAAAATAAATTAAATGCAATTCAACAATTTTGTCTATTTATAATCCGTTATTAATTCCTATTTTAATTTAAAATAAGAATTTCATTCAAGTCTTAAACCACACCTGCGATTACATTCATAATGTTAAGTTTTCATCAATACAATTAAAATAAGCCCAAACACAAGGTAGCTGCTGTATGCCGTTGAGGAGTTTCTTCGACCCTCAGTCGTCTTTATCATGAGATCATGTTTGTGTAAAGTTGTGTAAAGTTTTCATCAATACGAATAAAATAAGCCCAAACACTCGGTAACTGCTATATACCGTTGAGGAGTTGCCTCGACCCTCAATCTTCTTCATCATCAGATCATGTTTGTGTAAAGTTTTGTAAAGTCTTCATCAATACAATTAAAATAAGCCCAAACACAAGGTAGCTGCAATATGCCGTTGAGGTGTTCCCTCGACTCACTCTGGTCTCCAGGATCTGACCAGTTCTTACTCTTGACTATTTGGTAGTGACGTCAGAGATGCACATGTATGACAAGATTTTACACAATGCGTCCCTACAATTTTCAAGAGATGCCCTCGATTTCTCTGGGATACCGTCATCCAGATCCAGATCTGGTGACAATGGGACCAAATGGGAAGCATACCCATACGAACAAAAAAAAAATTTTTCAAATCGGTCTAGCCGTTTTCGAGAAATCAGGTAACAAACACAAAAAATAAAAAAAAAAATAAAAAAAAAAAAAAAAATACAACCGAATTGAGAACCTCCTCTTTTTTGAAGTCGGTTGAAAATGGGGCGTTATTTAGAAACTAACAGCTAGCGCCATCTATGAAATAATAATGGAACTGACTTAGATGTAATGCATGCAATGTAGTCTTTGTCAAAGTTTCAAGGCATTTTTGATAGATGGCGCTCTATTGTTTATTATTCATCATAGGCGTAGGACACATTTAAAACATTCCGAGGGTTAAATAGTTCTGTGCATGTAACACACAAACAAAATTTTTTGGAAATAGATTTTAAGTGTCCACAAATTTGTGAAAGATGGACAGATTGTGCTTGTTGAAGTTTAAAAAGACTGTTGTTAATGAAAGTTATATTGTGCTTATTTAAGAAACAATTAAACTTTAAGGACTATCTAATGCTTTCGTTCCTGTGATATTAGATGGTAAGTAAATTTGTAAAAACACCCTTTATTTTCCTTAATTTTTGCCCGTCATTTTTAATAATTACTACTAAACCACTCATAAATTAGTCTAATACTTTTATGTTTCTAAAATTAATAGTCTAATAAGAATAAAGTTCGTGTTTATTTGGGTGCAGCGCGGGTGAATGACCCCCTTGTTGCACTATATCTGTTTGGTGAGGTATATAGGCCGAGCGCCGTGCACTCCGTTGCCATGGTAACGAACCCCAGCTTGAATTCTTTTCTACAATTTACTAACAATGTTAATAGGTCCTAATTCTATTATTCTGTTCTTTCCTTGTGCGATATTGTGCATTGTGCATAGAATAGTCTGTGTATTCAATTAGGTAATGCATTATGTTACGTAGTTTACTGTCATAATGTTTATTTAAATAATAGGTATGGCCAATGTGTTTCTGTGAAAATACTTTATTAAGTTAAATTTATACGAGTATACATTTTACATGCAATTTATTCTAGTGAAATGAGTGCCCCAATGGAGGGCCAGGCCTCCTCCAGTGGAAGATAGAAATTGGCCTTCTACTTGATAAGTTTTTGGTCAGACTTAAGTCATGTTTTCTTTTCGTAGAGTACGACTACCAGCGAACTCTTCCTTGGTAGTCTTTTATGACAACAATAGAAAGATCTGGATATTACACTACATATGCCTAGACAATTGCTGTGCCTGAGACAACTCACTTAAAAGTCTGTGTTTGATGACCTTCCACTTAATCTCAGTCCCCACGGAATGTAGTACCTAGAGATCATTGGCAACAAATTGCTTCGTCACCAAAATATAAAACAAAACAAATGGAATATGAGCGCTACTGCGACATACAATACAAAATGCTGTAGCTGCGTTAATGCCGAGTTCTTTTAGTTGCAGAGTTTGTTTACGTATATTTAAATTAACTATTGAGTACGCCAGCAGTTTTTCCATTAGAATATATTTCTGATATGAAATCATATTTAACATTATAAACGCGAATGTTTATTAGTACCTATGTATGAATGCTTGTTGCTCTTTCACGGTAAAACTACTGAATGGATTTAAATGAAACGGTACAATAATAACGTTTAAATAAAAAGTAAAAAATACGCCGACGAAGTTGAGTTCACCAGCTAGTAAATTATATAAAACTAGAGGCCCGTCCCGGCTTCGCACGGCAAGGCCCATTTTCCAGGTCCCCACTTGAACGCATACAGAAAAATTCATTCAAATCGGTCAAGCTGTTTAGGATTAGTTCAATGACATACACACGTACAGCAGAATTATATATTTAAAGATAGTAAAAAACAAGTGCAAACCACTGTTAACCGACGACTATGAGTGAAGAAGTTATGTATGAATGAGGACGAAGCAAAGCGGGTTTATAAGGATCGTATTAAGCATTGCACTTAGTAGTCTCTGGCCCCCCAAGGGTCCATTAAGAAGGTGTCCATTTCTGTACGTATGTAAATAATAGTAAAAAAATGCGAGAGCAAAATAAGCGCTTCGTGATTGTTATTCTTGCTAAAGCGCTCTTTAAACGAGATTAAAACAATGTTTAACATAACTTTAAATCTTAAATACACAAACAAACAGTTTGCGATGGATTTAATATAAAGCTTTGTTTAATCAAAAGAGAAAACTAACTATGCGATATGATTTAAAATTCGCAAGAGAGTTTTGCTTTAGATCGGTGCAATGCACGCCGAAAGAATTTTAAATAAGTACGTATTAATTAATACCAGTAGTGTCGTGTAATTTGATTAGAGCGGTGGGGCAGTCAGTCAAAAAGGTCAGTTTTAGTTACCTATGCATTAACTTTTTCTTTTATTTCTTTTATTTAATTAAGAAATGTGAGCTTTTGCGTGGCGGTTGTGGTTGGTGTAGGTACACGGTCACTTTTTGGAATCGAATGAAGGATAATTTATTTGTAGGTCCAAAATATGTAAGCGGTAATTAATATTTATTATTAAAAGTAGTGACACTTATACTGTAAACGTTAACTTCAAAGGGTAACATGACTCGCCTACAAGTCTCTCGTACAAGTTCCTCTAAAGTCAGATCTTTTCGTCCATGTAGGTATAATGTTTTACTTGTAATTAAAATGAATATCTAGCTTTCACAGTATATTTTTGACTTAATTATATCATGATTTGTATGTCTCTTGTGGTGACGTAGTAAGTATATTGAGTACATTATATTCTTATTACCACATCGTAAAAGCTGACTAAGAGAAACCTCGATACTATCCCCCTTACTCATAAACGCCTTTTAAATTTAATCCCTGCTTAGCGAGATTTTTATTAGTAAAACTTACCTTATATCAAACAAAATCGTAAGAATTAAAGCTAATCAATTGACTAAAATTTAAGATGAGTAAGGAGGTAGGTATATCTATAAAAATAAGAAAACGTGAAAGCTTGCGAAGTAGTAGTAAGTTGCCCTCAGTCACTAGAGATCATGCTGCGAGACAAAATTTTTACTAATCTAAATATCATTATTTAGTTCAACTGATGTCCACTTTTGTACATAATTTTCCTTGAAACGGTTCTACCATGAACGAATGCATGGTATTCTCTATTAATTACTTACCTGTTAAAGATTAATCTGGATGAGTTTGACTTATTAATTACCTATTATAAAGTACTATTTTCGTTGCATTACCTATTTGATAATATTTTATATGATAGAGTGATAACACTAAGGGTTTTTAACCTGTAAGGACAACATTCTCCTCAGCTCTTTTAAAATAAGAAATATCGTATCACTTACAGATATAACACAAATATGGCAGAAACACAAAGTCACACGCCGGGCGTGATCCGGAGCACCAGTGACTATCTTCAAGTCCCTGAGTCTCCCGCACCAGTCACGCCTGATGGGTCAGAGGACGCACGCGTGCCTTCATCACCAGTCTCCACTTTATCTGGAGACGATGATTCGTCTATTTCAACTTCGAGGTAAGAGTTTGTTTTTTAAGAGCTTAGATTGATTTGTACCTACTGCCTTATCATTATTATCTAAAACTCATCATCATTCACCTGCCCTTATCCCAATTTTATATGGGGTCGGCGCAGCATGTCTTCTTCTTCCATACTTTCCTCGGACGTCATCTCACAAGTAACACTCTTTGCAGCCATGTCGTCTTTCACACAATCCATCCATCGTTTCTTTGGTCGCCCTCTTCCCCTATATCCTTCCACATACATGTTCATTACGATCCTCACCACATGATTCTCATTTCTCCGCATAACATGCCCGTAAGCTATGTGATCATAAAAAAGTGTTCCACCTGAGAACTTTCTTCGATTCTAGACTTACGCAAATAACAGCTGATAATTCTTCTCAAAGTAGAGCTTTATTGTATTCTATGTTATTATTGCCCATGAAAACTTTAGAAGCTTTGTAGGTACTCAGTGCTATACAAATAACACCGTTTAATTATTTTACTGAACTTCTCTACCAATCGTTTCGTGAAAACCCAAACATATTAAAAGATCAGAAACTAAGTTTGAAAAGCGTGTTTTGTATTAAATCTATCTATATAATATAAAACTCAAAGGTGACTGACATAGTGATCTATCAACGCACAGCCCAAACCGCTGGAGAGATCTGGCTGAAATTTGGCATGCAGGTAGATGTAATAACTTAGGCATCCGCTAAGAAAAGATTTTGATGAATTCTACCCCCAAGGGGATAAAATAGGGGATGAAAGTTAGTATGAAACTTTGTCAGTTTCTACCCGATCGGGCTGAGACTTTGCATGCATAAAGCTACTATGACGTAGGCACCCCTTTAGAAATGACTTTGATAAATTCTACCCCCAAGGGGATAAAATAGGCGATGAAAGTTAGTATCAAACTTTGTCAGTTTCAAACCGATCGGACTGAGACTTTGCATGCATAAAGCTACTATAACGTAGACACCCCTTTAGAAATGACTTTGATAAATTCTACCCCCAAGGGGATAAAATAGGTGATGAAAGTTAGTATCATACTTTGTCAGTTTCAAACTGATCGGGCTGAGACTTTGCATGCATATAGCTACTATGATGTTGGCGCTGCTTTAGAAAGGACTTTGACAAATTCTACCCCAAAGGGGATAAAAAAGGCGATTAAAGTTTGTATGAAACTTTATGTGTTTCAAACCGATCGGGCTGAGACTTTGCATGCATATAGCTATTATGACGGAAGCACCCCATTAGAAAGGACTTTGATAAATTCTACCCCCAAGGGGATAAAATAGGTGATGAAATTTTGTATAAAACTTTGTCAGTTTCAAACCGATCGGGCTGATACTTTGCATGCATATAGCTACTATGACCACTCCCTTAGAATAGATTTTGATAAATTTCCACGCCTATGGGGATAAAATAGGGAATGAAAGTTTGTATAAATCTTCTTAGAATTTCGACTGATTAAACTAAAATTAAAAATTGGTGATACTATGATGAATTAATGAAGAAGTTGTAGAATATAATGTCGTCCCTATTGCTGATGACGGTGCATGTTGGTTTCGTATCTCTCTAAATTAATCTACGGACCACAAGATAGAGCGATGGAGGTGCGTTCAGACATTGTCAGATATGTGGTACGAGGTAGGTACTTGACTGCAACTGAAAGCGTTACATTGCAATATAGTGGAAGCCACTATAGGTATTAACTGGGTGTGCGAAAGGTGCAGTTGTATTAATACCACGATCACGTTCGAATTCAAGCGATTACAGTTTCCCCTAAAAGTCTGCTTTGCCATGACAATAAATAAGTCTTAAATGCAAACTCAAAAATTTGCGGTTATTGACTTGAGAGAACATTGCTTCTCTTATGGACTGCATGTTTTATGTTGTTTGCTCACGAGTAAATTCTCCCAATAGCTTAATATCTTGGCGCCTAATGACAGATTAGTTATTAAAAATGTTGTGTACAAAGAAGTTTTGAAGGTCCCTTATTTTTACACACGCTAAACAAAAATAAGCCAAATTAATAATAATACTACTGAACGCGAGCGAAGCCGCGGGCAAAAGCTAGTGTTTTTATAAAAACAGTATGGGTATTTAACAATAACACAACTTGTATATAATTTTACAACAACATGATATACCTACCTATCGTGTATAGTGTGGTGACGGAGTAAGAATACAATAAGTCACCACCCCATCTCATCCCATGGGTGTCGTAAAAAGCGACTAAGGGACTATCCGTGAATATTATCTTTATGAAATAAAAAGAAGGAAAGCTTGAAATTAAATCCTATACCATTCGTCTGGCCAACGTAGTTTAAGTAGGCCAAGTATCAGTCCGTCACGGGAGGAGGCCCGTCCCTGCAGTGCGACATTAGTGGGCTCTTGTGATCATAATTTTATACCTACAGAAAAACCCACGTGCTCTAAACAGAAAATCTGTGGTCAAGAAGGAGATCGCATTATAAAGTGTGATGACCAGATAAAAGCGTTAATAAATGACACATAAATCAGGATAGCTGCTTAAATGTACGAGGCGGCTATCAGAGAGAAGCTGCTGTGTGTTATGAAGCTCCCTGAAGTGATGAACTCCAAGGCTCTACCTCGGTAGAGCCTTGGAGTTCATCAAGACATTGCTGCATCAGAACATTGCTTCCCTATCGGTACCACTCTCGAGTGGTACCGATAGGGAAGCAATGTTTGAAAATTTTCAAAGAGTCGTTACCGCAGTGGTTTGCGTTATTTTAACTAAGCCCATAGGAAAAAAAATATTTAGTTGACCAAGTAATTTTGAGTTCTATGACTTGAAAATACAAATACAAATTGAAGTCTCTTAAAAATATCGGAAAAACTGACGAACGAGATATTTTTGAAATCATATAAAACACAAATCTGTCTTCAACGAAGAAGACCCTTAAAAAATGCAATATTCATGAGGTCAGTTGATGTATTATTGATTTCTTATTATACGATATTATGACAGGAAAGTCGTCAGAAAAGCCCTTGAACTATGTAAAATTACTATATGAAGATGAATAAGTAAATACTTTGGTATTACTTTAGAAATAAAATCGTATAACAGTTTTAGCTGTTAATAACTGTAGCAATAAAGAAATGTGTGTGTATTTACCAAAGCCTTTACCTAGACGAAGCAGAAATAGTTGTACTACATGTATCAGTTTACAGGTAATAAGTTCAGGCATCAAGTGACTACTCTAGATGGATAGTAGAAAGCAGAAAGTTTGACTTGGAAAAAACAAGCAAAGTTGTAGAGAATTTTATTAGGTGGAATGTCGTACAACAAAAAATCATACGATGCACCGTTTTCGAGACTAATCTCGAAAACGGTGCGTCGCCAAAAACCAAAAAACGGAACCTTCTTTCTCCCTCCTCGCCTCGGGCTCGAGTCGAAGGGGCGGGGACTTTTACTATGTTTGTCTCCTAACTAGTCCGAACAAAGTCCTTTGACTTTTCTTTTAGACACCTATTTTGAGCACTCATTTACTGAACTATAATAAGAATAATCAAAGTAAAAACTTATGTATAACTTTGATTTTATTGTATTATTTGATTATTATGTATACTAAAGGGGCAATGTACTATTACGCCGGCGCGCCGGCGTAATAGTTATTTCTATCGGCGCCGCGGCGCCGATAGAAATATCAATGTGATGCAATTGAATATCGATAGAGGGCGTTAGTAAACATGTCTGTTTGTTTTTATAATAACTTTGAATATAACAAACTTAATTAAAACGTAACAATTTTCATTAAGCGTAAATTAATGTAAACTCATGTATATTTGCATTTATAGTTTTAACCCCTAAAAGTTTGAAATTAAATTAATATAAAAGTTTAAAACTAATATTTGAACATGATTGTTTGCATTGGTATTTTCTACGTTTAATATGGTATGTATTTACAAAAAAAAAGTATTTAAGTATGTTTATCTGTTGTCTAGTACCAGCTTTGCTTAGTTTGGGACTAGATGCCGATGTGTGAATGTGTGAGGATTATTTATTTATTATCTAATGTTTATTTATTTCTAACTAGTTAAATGTACTTAATGAACATTTGCAAAAGGAACTTGCCTCGGCTTTCTTAGGCCTGATTTTAAGCGCCGATTACACTAGACTACATGTAGTCTCCTACATAAGGACGTCCTAACTTTTTAGTGTTAGGACGTTCTGTTTACACTGTCCTACATGTGATTACACTAGACTACATGTAGTCTCCTACATGATGTAGTTGACTACATGTAGTCTCCTACATGATGTAGTTGACTACATGTAGTCTCCTACATGATGTAGTTGACTACATGTAGTCTAGTCGTCGCACGAATACTTAAGTGTCCAACCTCCATTTGCAACATTTTACACCAGAGACGTTTTATTGATTAGTTTAAGCAATTAATATGATTTTATAAAAGTTTTATATAAAAAAAAATAGTTTATGTGTTTATGAAATGATATATTACAAATAATCATTAAAAAGTCAAACAGTTATGTTTATTTTCACAATTTTTTATGGAGGTTGAGCAAATAAACACATAAATAATTGTGCAATTGGAGATAGACCACTACCGGGGTGGAGGTTGAGCATTTTGCATTCGAATATATTTAGTACTTAAGTGCCCTATAACCAAATACAGTGTGTTTGGGTATCGTGGTAAAAAAAAAATAACTAGTTAACTGGCTATTTATTATTAACAATAACACAGAATTAAAAAAAAAACACTGTTTAATATATATAAAATACAAAATACAATATTTTTTTGTTTTTGTACCGATACAAGATCGTTTACTTCGCCTGGTATTGTTTATGTTGTCTGATCATGTCAAACCCTTTTTTATTAGAGATTCCATAAAGGCTTTGTATAGTAGTATTTTCTTTTCGGTTAGTGTCTGATTTGAATTAGTCCTTATTCGTCGTATTCTTCTTTCGTCGGATTCTTGTTTGGTCGGATTCTTGATTGACTCCACTTCTTTAAATTTCAATATGAACAATAAAAACGACATAAATTGAAAATAAAACGGTGATAAGATCATACCTACACGTATAAAAAATAATTAATATACTGAGACTATTTAAACAATTTAGAATTGATTTATTTTTTCAAGAAAATTAACTCTTTTTTGACGATTCTTTATGTTTTCATAAGGAATTCTTTGGTTTATGGGCTATTCATCCCTCAACGGCGTAATTAGTTCTGAATTTCTCATCCAAAATAGGGAAGAAAATGCAAAGCAACGGACATAATAAAAATAGATGTCCAATGTGAGCAATGGATCTGTGGCGAGTAAAAAATAGTATTAATCTACTTATCTAGCATCTAAAATCATTGCGAACACAAAGCGTAGGTATACGTAAACACAAAACTACCTATTTAATGCTAAGAAATTTACCCATTTAACAATTAGCAAACATGCAAGTAGCAGGTATATTTTGACAGTCACCGCATAAAAGCAATATTTTTATTATTATATTAGTTATATTTTGCAACCTTACGAAATGTTCAAAACAATCTGTTCATTTATAGATACCTACGTCACAATTTCATTTAAAGATTTAATTCAATCTGAAATTATAAGAATTAAATTTAAACACCCTGTACTATAAGTTAACGATACGCAGTGATAATCTACAAAGAAAAGTTAACAAAAATACAAGTTACCGATTCTTTTCTATAGTTGTGACTATATTTTCCGATTTATATATCGTCACGGACATTTGGGGTAATGTTTTCTATTAAAATTAATACCTTTTTCTATATTTCGTGTTAGTTTTTACTCAAATGCGAGCGAGCACCAGCTTAGTCAAAAAAGAAATTAATGATGGCGGCGTATTGCGTCATCAAAATGCGATGTCGTGATTGGTTACCTGTAAGGAGATTGAATACTTAAGCACGCAATCGATGCTCGGATGCACGTTTGGTGTTTCTCTACGGACGTTGAGCAATTAAGCATGAAGTTTTAATTCTCTTGTGTTAGTTTACAAAAACTTAAATTCCTTATAAATAATGTATTTTAAGTCCAAACAGCAAGTATTATATACCAATCGAACCGCAATTTGATCCTTAATAAAATTGCATTAAAAAGTGAAATTCGTCAAAATGGTCGGTTGAGCAAATAAGCATTCAGGCGACGTAGTGTAATCGGCGCTTTACTTAACTCTAAAAATTTAGTTTTTATATTTACAACCTAAGATTGTATCAATTTTTGTTTACTTATTAGCAAAACAAAAACTTGCATTACAAACACTAAAAGCAGTATCCTCTTTTGCTCCTTTAAAGGAGGAACTCTGAACATTCCTTTCATAGTAGGTATATATACTTCCCAGCCGATTTCGGCCATGGTGACCGCTTCCAATTCCTAGACCATGGGACTTGGATTCCCAGCTCTTGCATGTGCCCGCTGGTGGCTACAGTATCCAATTTTATTAGTGAAAGTGCGCGAGCATTGGTTGCAGACGAGAATACCGTTCCTGTAGTTGTAAACTACGGTAGATGGGAGTTTAGCTTTAATAGCGTCTCGCTTTGCATCCAGCGCAGCCTTTCTATCTTCCTCAAAACTAATAACCTTTTCTTTAACTAAGCGCCTCCACTCTGGACGACACCTAGCTTTATCTTCCCATTTCTGGGGATCAATGTTGCATCTTTTCATGTGTCTTTTCTGAACATCCTTATAGCGTAGGAACTGGCCGCCTTGTTTCCGCTTGCCGTTCTGGAGTTCAGAAAAGAATATGCGTTTTGATAACCTTTCATCAGGCATTCGTAAGACGTGTCCACACCATCGGAGCTGTCGCCGCATGAGGTACGCTTCTATACCGCAGACATTTGCACGTCGGAGCACTTCGGTATTTCTAACCCGGTCCGACGATTTAATTTTAAGAATGTCTCGCAAGCACCTCAAGTGGAACCTGTCCAGCATTTTTATGTGTTTCCGATAGAGGACCCATGTCTCCGAAGCATATAAAAGATTTGGGATTACCACAGCCATATAAACAGAGACCTTCGTCGAGAGCTTCAAATCATGCGAGCGTAGAACCCTGGCTCGTAGTTTTCCAAAGGCAGCTGATGCGGTGCCTATCCGATGATTAATATCGGCATCAAGGTCGTTCTTGGATGAAATTGTACTGCCCAGGTATTTTATTTTTTCCACTTGCTTTAGTTCATTTTCACCAATAAGCAACTGGATCGGTTCTGCAGCTCCATTCGAGCCGGATGCCATAACCTCCGTCTTCTTAACATTTATTTTGAGACCGTAACGGCAACAGACTCCCTGAAGGTTCGTAATCAGGTTTTGAAGCTCCTGTGATGAGTCAGCTACAAGGCACAGATCATCTGCATACATTATGTCCGTTATTAGTGCGTGTGACACTTTAGTATGTGCCTTTAATCTGGCCAGGTTGAAAAGCCCGCCATCAGTCCGGAAACGTATGTTGATGCCAGCAGTAGATTGCTCAAGCACCTCACCGACAGCGACAGAAAAGTAAAGAGCAAACAGTGTTGGTGCGAGCACACAACCTTGCTTGACTCCACATGTCACAGAAAAGAATTCCGACTGACTGCCATTATAAGCTACACAACAAGTCATTCCGTCGTGAAAAAGGCGAATCATTCGAACAAACTTTTCCGGGTAACCCAGTTTTGTCAGTAACGTCCAGAGAGCTTTCCGCGGCACACAGTCAAATGCCTTCTCTAAGTCTATGAAACACATATACAAAGGTTGACTTTGCTCTCGGCTTTTCTCCTGAATTTGCCTGATGGTAAAAATGGCTTCGCAAGTGCCCCTATCAGGACGAAAACCGAATTGCGTTTCTGGCAATATGTTCTCGGAGACTGGCAAAAGACGGTTTAGAAGTATTCTAGCAAATATCTTTCCTGGCACAGAGAGCAGCGATATACCTCGGTAGGAGTCGCAATCAGAACGGTCTCCTTTGTTTTTATAAAGGGTCTGGATACGAGATACCCTAAATTCCGGCGGAATAGTTTCTTCGTTCCAAAAGCGGTTAAAAATTTGCCAGATGTACGTATGGAGCTGCTCTCCGCCGTACTTAAGCAGTTCTCCGGGGATGTTATCTACACCAACTGCTTTTTTATTCTTCTGCTCGTTGATGGCTTGTATAACTTCATCTAAAGTCAGCGGCTCAGCAAGCGAATCACATGGTAGAAGCGGAGGGATGTTCCTAATATGATCAAGATCCGGCAACCGATCCACATTGAGCAAGCCGTTGAAATGCTCAGCCCAACGATCTAGGATTTCCTGCTTAGCATTTAGTTTTTGAGAGCCATCCAGAGATCTTAAGGGCACACTGTTTTTTACGGACACGCCAATCAGTTTACGCAGTTCTTCATAAAAAGCGCCCACTTGGTTTGTATCTGCGAGCCATTGTATTTTTTCCGCTTTTTCAAGCCACCATCTATCTTTCATTTCCCTAGTTAGTTTCCTTAAGGAAGCACTACTTATTTGAACTTCTTGTGTTAGGTTTTGAGTACGCTTGTTACGATTTACAAGGTCACGATGTTGTTCGAGTGCCTCAGTTAGAATGTCATCATTCTGGTCAAACCAATCTTCGTTGACACGTTTTTTACGACCTATGATTTCTGAAGCCACTGTCATTACAGAGGATGAAAAACGGTGCCAGTTCGATATTGGCTCACCCACGTCGGCATCAAATTCAACCAGTTGGTCTGTCAGGTTTTTTTGATAGTATTTTTGAAACTCGGTGCAGCTCAATCTGGATAAATTGAGGGACGTTGATTTGGTTCTGCATGGTCTACGTGGCACGTGAAGGCGGAGTCTCAATTTTGTAAGCAGAAGTCTGTGATCTGTCCAGCAATGTGCGCCGCGCATAACGCGGGTGATTTGTACTTGGGACACGTCTCTTCGTCGGGTTATAGCGTAATCAAGGAGGTGCCAGTGTTTGGAGCGCGGATGCATCCACGTGGTCTTATGTTTGTTACGAAGTCTGAATAAAGTATTGGTAATGGTTAGGTCGAATTGGGCGCAAAGCGTTAAAAGTAACTGTCCATTACTATTCATATTACCCACACCATTACTACCAATTACGCCAGGCCATGATTCAGCATCTCTGCCTACCCTTGCGTTAAAATCGCCAAGCAATAGGATTTGTTCATTTGGGCGGATGCTGCTCAGACACTGTCCAAGTTCTTCGTAGAATTGGTCAATAACACTGTCCTCGTTACTCATTGTTGGTGCATATACGCTTATCACATTTAGGTAGTTATTTTTCAGTAAGTGAAGGCGCAAGGTGATAATGCGGTCCGAAATGTATTGCGGACATTCTGGTATTTTTTTTGCGATTGAAGTTTTTATAGCAAAACCTACTCCAGATAATCTTCGTTCAGTTTGCGATCTCCCTTTCCAAAAAAACGTATAACCACCGCCAATTTCTTCGAGCTCACCTTGGTCAGCTAGACGTGTTTCGCTTAATGCAGCAACATCTACATTGTAGCGACCAAGTTCGCGTGCCACAACAGCAGTTTTACGCTCCGGACAAAGGTTACCGTCGTTGTCCATTAAAGTACGCACGTTCCATGCGCCGAAAGTCATAGTTGATGTACTACTTTTATTTTTTATGTTACGTCGACCGCAAGAAATGGGGTGCTCAAGCAGCCGCGGTTGCTACTCCCCCAGTATAATAGGACAAACATTTTTTTAGGGCACCTTTTCTAGCCCCCTCTCCGGCTGAACGGAGGAAGCAGTGCCTCTCTAAATAGAGCTGCTTCGTCACCTAAGGTGCTGCCCAGTCCACACTGTTGTCCCAATTGCAGTGCAGAAACGACCACTCTCCTTAGGCCGCCATACGTGCAGGTTTCAGACAAAGCCAGGTGTGCACCACAACCGAACCTCTCTACCTCCACCCGTCGCCGTAGGTCTTTATCAAAGTCCGGTAATCAGAAACAGTCAGTTGCGCGTGACATATTTAAGTGCGCGGACACAGACGCACTCTCTCGTCTTCTTCCTTCAGTGCCCAGTGGAACGGAGAACCGCTACGACTGGCGAAGGATTTAGATGCAGTGAATGGCCGACAAACACTTTTGACCTCTGTCGTCGCCCTAAGTTTTTCACAAAACTTTACTGTCCCGCCATGTCTGCCACCACCGGGTGCTTATCAGCGTTGGTGTGCCATCTATGCCGAGACAGATTTTACGCATAAAGCAGGAGGTATCCGCAAGAGACGGTGTCGAAACATCCGTACCCTTCACCGGGTTTAGTCCACGAGTCGACGTGGTTTACCGGGGTGTGGCCGCTGCATGCGTCACAGCTACTTGGAGCCACCGGTGAAAGATTATGGGTTGCTGTTCATTTAGTGAGTTACCTTTCGGTCGACTAAACTGCACGAGTGAACAGGGCCCCACTACACCCCAACATAGTAGGTATACCATAATTTTGAAAGATCATCATCATCATATTCAGCCAATTGACGTCCACTGCTGAACCTAGGCCGGGTTAGGACGGCGGGAACTCGATGGATGAGGAAGGCACAGGATCGCACAAGGTTGCAATATTTGTGAAAGACCTCGGTGGCGCGCCGGTAGAGCCGGCGGCTGCCGCGCATGAGGTTGTGGGTTCGATCCCCACGCAGGACAATAATTTGTGAGATCCACAAATTATTGTCGTGAGTCTGGGTGTTCTATGTGTCCGTTAATTGATGTTTGTAAAAGTCCCCGCGACACAGGGCATGATCCCTAGTGCGGGAGTTGTCTTTTTAATAGAAAAAAATTTTTTTTGTGAAAGATTAAAAATCTCAAGTTAAGACTATAAATCTCCGTGTGGTGACGGAGTAAGAATACAATAGGTGGGTTATTCGTTAAATGGCAGATCACCACCCCATCTCATCCCATGGGTGTCGTAAAAACCGACTAAAGGACTATCCGTGAATATTGTCTTTACAAAATAAAAAAAACGAAAACTTGAAATAAAACCCTATACCAATCCGTCTGGCCAGCGTGGTATTAGGAGACCAAGTAACCCTCCGTCACGGGAGGAGGCCCGTCCCTGCAGCGGGACATTAATGGACTGTTATGATTGCTTAATGCATGACGACGACGACGCGCATGTATGACTCGCTTAATGAATGTGGACGAGGCCGAATCTGTTTGCCAGGATCGTGACAAGTGGCGTTCTGTCGTCTCTGCCTACCCCGGCCGGGATAAGGCGTGAGTTTATGTATGTATGTATGTATGTATAAAAATAGAATTTACTAGCTGACCCGTACCCTCTTCGTTGGGCAGAGAAAAAAACGCGTCCATTTTTAAAAGATATTTCATTACTGCTCTTGTCCTATAAGTCATAGCGTGATACTATATAGCCTATGACACTCCCCGATAAATGAACTATTCAACACAGAAAGAATTTTTAAAATCGGTTCATATCCAGAGATTCCCCCCTACAACGTCACAAACACACAATCACATAAACTTTACCTCTTTATAATTAATTAGTATAGATTTCTAGCCCTAGCAGCTTCGGCTCTGCCTATCATTTAGTACTTCCCTTAGTCAGTCAATCATTGGTTGTTTTATATGAAGGTATAAAAGATAAATAAGATATACGCTTGAAAAATAAAATAGTTTGATCTGTTCTTCACAACTACTGCACACGAGATGCCCTGTAGCCCTAAACTAAGCAGAGCTTGATCTGTGGCTACAAGACAATGGGTAAATAAGACCTAATCTTAGCATTCCATGGATTCTCCGTGCGGGTGCCGGGTCCATCGCGTGATAGAGGGCGGAACACTGGCGTAACAGCGTCTGGGACTTACGACCCAGATGTAGGTTTAAGGAGGCCCCCTTACAACGCGTTAGCGGTCACCTTCACTGTCTGCCATGTTCCGTCCTCTACCTATCCAAATTTGGTAGGAACCTAACAATGCCGTTTTGGACATTCGTGATAGTAGAGAGCTTACTGAAGTTCTCGGCAGTCCTAGTTCTTTTAATAGATTGTAGAGGGATTTAGCTGGTGTACCCCTCGCACCTATTTCCACGGCATACAGAGTAACCCTATAGCCATTTCTGGTTATCTCATTTGTCAAGTCAAAGTATTTATTTGTCTTAATTGCGTGGTCTTTAGGGATGTTAGTTTCCCACGGTACCGTGAGCTCAATAAGTACTACACGCTTTTTCAATTTTGAGTAGAGGAATATGTCTGGTCTCAACGGCGACACGCAGATATCCTCCGGGACTTTGTAGTGTGTTTCATACGTGTCAACCAGTAGAGTCCAATCGTCTGCCGGACTCAGGACCGAAAAAGGCTTGGAGGTGGTCTTTTTAGCAGTGCCTTCCTTAACAAATTGGATGTTTTGTCTTTCATTCGTAGTCAGTCCTTTTCTAGCTCTGGCAATCGACAGACTCACTGCCTCGCGTGTAATCCCTAATACTTTGTCGTGACGTTGCGAGTAATGACCCCTATCCAAAAGCACTTTGCAGCCTACCAATAAGTGTCTTGCCGTACCAATTTCTTTGCCACATTCTGTGCATTTTTTGTCCGTGGCTTTTCCCCATCTTACAAGATTGCTTTGATCGGGGAGAGTCAATTGAAAGGCGTTGAGGTAGAATTTAAGTAATGCTGGTGACCAGTCGTAAAGCAAAGTGCGCCACTTCAAGGCTAAAGGTATACAGTAGTCCCCTAGAGTAACCCATTCATTTTGCATTTCTAGGTTCATTGCGTGCACTCTGTAGCTGTTATTCTTATCTTGGTTCAAGAAAGATTTTATAATTTCTTTGTCCGATTAACTTTCCGTGTTTCCTAGACCTACTCTACTAGTTTGTGCGCCTATCATGAACTTTTTGTGGAATTGTAACCGTGACTCGAGCGCAGATGAATTTTTATCAGTTGGGATGGATTTTACAATTTCGTCTTTAGATGTTGATAAGACTTGCATTTTAGTGACTCTTAGATGTTTGTAGAGTTCCGATGGTTTTTTTAGTTTCATCCCAAAGTTATTTGTGTCTCGATACAGAGCAGAAGAGTCAGCAGATTGAGCTAACCCTAGCCACGATTTCAATGTTTTCGTCACTTTAGCATCTAGTTGTTTCAAGAGGTTCTGGTTTAAATCATACACAAGGAAAGGCCAATTGAGACGTGATGTTAAATAGTTGTCGTATATCCAGACTTTTTTTACGTTATTTATCGGTTGATGGTCTACCTTTTCAATGTCGTTTATGAAACTATTATATATATAGGCGACATCGTCTAGTACTGGAGAGCGACCTTTATCGTTTATCTTTCTACCAAGAAATTTAAAAGGCACGGTTTCTGATATTATTAAAACGTTTTCCCCGCCAATAGTGAGACCGGGGTCATATGAAGTATATCTCGTATCCCGCCTACCTAAACACAGACAATAACATTTGCTAGGTTTTACTCTCATTCCATCAGTCCACTCACAGAATTCATTAACCTTTTGCAGTAGTTCTTGGCACTGCTTTGGATTCCGAGTAAGTATCGCTAGGTCGTCAGCGAATGCTAGAATGGATTCTGTATAATTGCCATTGGACTTAAACCGATAGCCCCACCTTTTTTCATCTATTGTTATGTTATCTATTAGTATATTAATTACTGTGTTAAATACTAAAACACATCTTTATTTGCAAAACACATACAAATGTTAAACAAAGAAAATACCCAATGCAGAAAACATTAATGTTCATGCAAACAGAGCTTAGCATCGAATGATGATCCTATCACCTTTGCATAGCAACTATGGACTAACCACTACACAGAGGTCGTCTTGAATAATGTCAGTCAGGGCAAGCAATTTTATATGTGCGTATACATAAAAGATAAGGTATTGGTAACCACGACTTTGTGTATGATGCACATAAACAACGAACGTGGCAGTCTACTGATAAAAGATTACCTTAATGGCAAGAACTTAGTATGTGTCTTAATTGGCAATGTGTAGATCTTGTTACTTTAACCAATTGACCTATTAGGTATACTAAAGTTACTGTTGTTCACGTGATACTAACTTATGATACACCTACTGTAGGGACGTATATCATCTCTGTATAAAGGTTAAACTCAGCTTATGATAGCATACTGGCCAGACAGGTTGCTAATGAGCTTAGGTCTAATTTTCGCTCTTTGTTTGAGGTATCCATACTAATATAAATAGGAAAGTGTGTTTGCTTGTCTTTCTTGCACGGCAAAACGGAGCTACGAATTATGTGATTTTTTAAGTGGAGATAGTTGAAGGAATGGAGAGTAACATAGGATACTTTTTTTTTCTTTTGTGTCCAGGAAAGAGGAATAGTGCTACCCCGAATTTAACGCGAGCAAAACCGCGGGCAAAAGCTAGTAGCTCCTTAATAGATTAGTCCGTTAATCGATTTCTTTGACACCCTAAGGATGTGATAGTTTGGTATACTTGCACTATTTGTATACTTTAGGTCATATTATACCATAACCGAAGGGCAGTTTTAAGTGTGCGAATAAATATCATTTTCGTTTTAAGGTGATTTATAAACCTTTGATATTATTTTCTGAAGATACTTCTTAAACATACTATTGTAGGTAGTGCTTATTATCTGTTAATGGTGGTAGTAAAATGTTGGCGATGTTTATGCCATGTTAGAGACACCTAAATAAATTTGAACATGACAACTTGTTATGTTCAAATTTATTTATTTTCAAGAGATTTGCTGAATAGAGAAAATAATGTTAATATTTATCTAAATATTAACATTTATTCTCTATTCAGCAAAGTTGCAATTATGAAATTAGAAATTCGTAATTTTTTTTATCTCTCTTTTGATTTTGAATTGGTCTGGAAATGACTGAGTTTTGGGGTAAAAGAAATATTAAGTAATACAATAATTAATCTACTACAAAGAGAGTTGTGTTTCCGACCTCCTTTACTGTTTGAATTTGTTCAAATAATTATGTATGTGTGGACTGAGGGCCCATTTTTTTTTTTGCGGTTTTTTGCAGATTAATCAACAAAAGTGCATAGTTAAAGTTGTTAAAGAGTTTGTTAAACGATTATCAGAGTTTGTTAAGACTTCATTCAAAAGATATATCGATTTAAGTGGGTCCCTCAGTTCAAACACAAAATCTCCCATAATTAGATAGGAAATGAATTAAACAAAAATTTTTTGGTAAAAATCCTTAGTTAAACATGTATAAAAGTATAAAAAGCATTGAAAAGCCTAATATGAGTAGCTAATAAAAAATAACAAACGTTTTAAAAGGTCCCCGAGGGCCCACTTGAATTTATCTCATAATTAATCAATTATAGCATGAACATTAAATATTCCTAAGCCAAACATTTGTTAAAAGGGCAAGGATAAATTTAAAATTAAAGAAAGATCACAAACAGTGATAATTATTGTTATTTTTAAGTTTTTAAGTGGTCCCTCAGTCCACACACTATGCAAATGCTAATTGTTAAATATATAATTAAATACAACAATTACGAAAATGGGGAGCCTTTCAGTGCATAGTTAATTTTGTATTTTATCGATCTGTATTTATCTTGTGTCTGGTTTATTTATATTTTTTGTCATTTTAACTGTTTTATTAATTTTCATACTAAGTCTGGTGTGGGGTGTCCACGTTTTAAGAAAACGGCTGTATATTTGTTTTTAATGTCATTTATTATTAATTTAGATATTTATTTATTTATAATTAGGATAACCCACGAAACATACACAAAGTCAATCAGAAATAATACAATATTTAAGTAGCTCAAGCAACTATATTTCCAAATATGATGAAATAGCAAGAATTGGCAAAGAAAATTTAGAGAAAGTCAATTCTCTTATTAGTAATAATCACAGTATGCAATGTACCAGCAATGGTGGTTCTGAACACTCACCTAATATACAAACAGGGTGTTCTAAAACTACTAAAATGTTAACAAAGTCTTCAAAATTATGTAAAAGTAAAAATACATTTATTGTCTCGGACAAACTGGGTGTTGGTTTGGGTAGTTTAATTAAGACTTACATAGATTGCCCCGTTGTTAATGTTTGTTCACCTGGAGCTAGTTTAAGTATTATAATGAATAATCTGAAAAAGTTACAACTTAACGAAGAGTCTACAGTTGTCATATTACTTGGAAATGGCCTTTCTATTACCAAGAAGGATGTAATTATATTAGTAGAACTGGTATTACAAATCCAGGCATCAGTAGGTTGCAAATTTATTATGTGTGCATTCCCATATTCTTATACACTTACTCAAGAACAAAATAGGCATATAGGTAAATTAAATTTACTATTATATAATAGTACACGTCACTACTGTGACATTTTATTTTTTGACTCTAATATTTTTATTAGGAACAGTTTTTACTTAACAAAAGATACCATGTATCTTTCTTTTTATTATAGAAAACAACTTGCTAATTTATTAGCATTTAATATAGGTATAGGTACAAGTACTAATAGAGTACTCATTAGTTTGGTAGGAGATAGTAGGTCCACTACTAATACATTTCGTCGCACGAATGCTTAAGTGGCCAACCTCCATTTTCAACATTTTACAACAGAGACGTTTAATTGATTAGATTAAGCAAATAATATGATTTTATAAAAGTATTATATTAAAAAAATAGTTAATGTGTTGTCATCAACTATATTTTAATATAATACTTTTATAAAATCATATTATTTGCTTAATCTAATCAATTAAACGTCTCTGGTGTAAAATGTTGAAAATGGAGGTTGGCCACTTAAGCATTCGTGCGACGATTTATTAAACCATCTAATAGTTTAAACTATTAGATAAGACAAAGGGTAGCCTTAATCTTTGTTTAGTTCATCAAAACATACAAGGTCTATCTGGCAAAGAACTAGAAATAGAACTGTTTTTAAACAAACATAATGTACAAATCTTTTGTGTTACCGAGCATTGGTTACAGTCACATGAATTATTATTTAATAATGCACACTTTACATTGGCAAGTGCGTTTGTAAGAAAGAAGGCTATACGCGGTGGCTCTCTAATATTTATAAGTAATAAAGTTGAATTTAAAGAAAGAAAAGACATAGCAAATCTTTCTATCGAGCGCACAGTCGAAATCTCTTGTGTGGAGCTTGAGCAACATGTCGTAGCTTGTGTGTACCGACCACCGCAGAGTGATTATAGTCTATTCGAGGGTGTTATGGAGAAATTGTTAGAAAGACTATGCTCAGGAAATAAATTTATTATAGTATGCGGGGACTTTAATGTAAATCTACTTGAAAAATCTTCAACTAGTGCTAGATTAATTTGTTTGTTTCAGTCTTATAATTTACAGTTTTTATTTAAAGAAGCCACTAGGATTACATCTCATTCTGCTACATGCTTAGATAATGTATTTTGCAACTGTGAATATGTTAATAAGGATATCTTAAGTGATTTAACATCTGACCACTGTGGGCAAAGGGTAGTATTTCCATCTATTACTACTCCCACAGAGAACAAAATCACATGCAGGCCAATTACCATAAACCGCCTGAATCAATTTAGTGATAATGTTGCAATCAAAGTGACTAGAATTAATCTTAATCAGTATAGCCCAGATGATATTTATAAAGATTTATTAGACATTATCAAGCTTGAATATGATAATATTTTTAAAACTAAGACTTTTGTTAGTAACTCTAAAACTAAATTCTGTGATTGGGCAACAACAGGTATATATAAAAGTAGAGCTCGCTTGTATGAATTGTATGGTATGAAACAATATAATACTCAACCAGATTTCATTCAATATGTCAGGAACTACTCGAAAACTTTTAAGAGGGCTTGTGCCATAGCAAAGTCTTCTTATTTGAGTAATAAGATAAAGGAATCAAACAACAAAATTAAAAGTACATGGGACATTATTAATGCAGAGACCGGCCGGATGAAAATTCGTGATACTAATTATGTACTAAAAACTCAAGATAAGGTTCTCACCAATAATGCTGACATTGCACATGCTTTTAATAATTTCTTTGTCAATGTTCCTATTCATACAACAACCTCCTTAAATTCCTCTCCAAACCAAGCAGAATTTTTACTAAAAGATAAAGTAATTGAATGTAAGAACCGCTTCAGTTTTAGGTCTATTAACCATAATGATATCATAAAAGCTTTCAAAAGTCTGGAAAAAGTGGAGTGTCTGTTTGTAACACGAAATCCACAGTTTTTAAGGTTCCGTACTCAAAGGGTAAAAACGGAACCCCAATTACTAAAGCTCCGCTGTCCGTCCGTCCATCTGTATGTCACGATGCTGTATCTCCTGAACCATGGCAGTTAGAAAGTTGAAACTTTCACAGATTATGTATTTTAGTTGCCGTTATAGCAACAAATACTAAAAACAAAATAAAATAAATATTTAAGGGTTATTTATTTTATATTGGAAAAATAATTTTTGACAGCTAAGTCTAAAATTTTTAAAAGATGAGTCGTGAAGTCATCGCATTCTGGCGCGAAAATAAATAATAATATGGGTAGAATAATAATACAATTTTATTTTATTTTAATTTAAAATTAATACTCGTAACTGAACGAATTCACGATAATCAACAAGCTGACAGTTTACCACAGATTTGAGAGTTCTACTTTCTTTTATATGGCTCTTGTTTTTATGGATTTGAGAGTTACTATATAGATAAATAATTTAGAATAAAACTGTCAATATCTACTGCTATTATAAGAGGTCAGAGTGAAAGTAAAATAAAAAAAATATTTCAAAAGTTATGTAGACTAAATTATTATGTTTTTTAACATTTTTATCAATTTATTATTAACTGCAATACGGGACCATAAGAATTCTATGTCATAATTTTGGAAAATTTAAAGATTAGGTACTTCGGTAATATATATTTTTTTAAATCATTAATTTAACAGGAACATGTATTTTTTTATTGTTTGTTTACGTTTGCATCAAATAGCACTCAATTCGGTCCGCATACGGCCCAACACAATTACAACTATTTACTTTTATCTCACACTTTATGACTATGCAGAAACTTTAAAACGTAATGTAACATCATTAATGTATGTAATGGTTCTTGATTATCTCTTGACTGCATGGACACTCTACTTGTACGAAAAACATATTTTGTAAATTTTTCGTAAAAGAATTATAAAACCAGTGATAAGATAAATACAGATCGATAAAATACAAAATTAACTATGCACTGAAAGGCTCCCCATTTTCGTAATTGTTGTATTTAATTATATATTTAACAATTAGCATTTGCATAGTGTGTGGACTGAGGGACCACTTAAAAACTTAAAAATAACAATAATTATCACTGTTTGTGATCTTTCTTTAATTTTAAATTTATCCTTGCCCTTTTAACAAATGTTTGGCTTAGGAATATTTAATGTTCATGCTATAATTGATTAATTATGAGATAAATTCAAGTGGGCCCTCAGGGACCTTTTAAAACGTTTGTTATTTTTTATTAGCTACTCATATTAGGCTTTTCAATGCTTTTTATACTTTTATACATGTTTAACTAAGGATTTTTACCAAAAAATTGTTGTTTAATTCATTACCTATCTAATTATGGGAGATTTTGTGTTTGAACTGAGGGACCCACTTAAAGCGATATATCTTTTGAATGAAGTCTTAACAAACTCTGATAATCGTTTAACAAACTCTTTAACAACTTTAACTATGCACTTTTGTTGATTAATCTACAAAAAGCCGCAGAAAAAAAAATGGGCCCTCAGTCCACACATCTATACTTATAATAAAACTGTAGAGAGATCAATTCTGTACATTGAATATATGTTCAAAATTAATATTGGAGGATGAATGGTGATCGATACTAATGCCAAAAATGCAATCAATAAATTTTTTGTCTGTCTGTCTGTCTGTCTGTCTGTCTGTATGTGCACGCATGGGTCAAAAACTACTGAAGGCATTTTAACCAAACTTGGTACGATTGTAGTCCATACTCCCGGGCAGGTTATAGGCTGTATAACATAACGCTAAGACACATAGGAGCTGAGCAGTGACGAAAAATTTGAAGCAAGTCAGTTGACAAAAAGCGCGTTCTAGCTCTTATCATCGCATACGTTGATCATACGCCAAAAATATGTATTACAAAAATAATGGTCTTCAAAAGATGTACAAAAAAGTCCTGAATAGTATATATCTATCTTTTATATATTAGCCACAATAACGTGTTTAATCGTTAGGGTTTTCTTCAAAGTGTATTAAATACATAAATATATTGTAATTTGCATAGACATATCTTTTTCAAACTCCCATATTTCAAAAGTACACTTTAATATCTTATTCATAAAAAAAAAATTATAGAAATCGGTTGATAAACACACAAGATATAGATGAAAGAAAATTTCAAAATGTCGCCGCGCCGGTATGAGTACGGCTGTACGGTTGATTTTTGTTTAACGTCCTAAACGGCCAACCGGTGCATCTATATAATTTCATTCACATTGACTCTTAATGCGAACGGACGTGGTTCTTATTGACTCTTTTTGGAATAAGCGCGCTTTAGATATTAAAATACATAGATACGTAGTTTTTAGGTATTAAGTTTAAAGTAGGTAATCTATCTATCTTCTATACTATAATAAAACTGTAGAGGTCGAAATGTCTGTTCTTTTCGAAAATTCAGATAAAAATTATCTATAAAATCTAGAAAAAAGTCAAAAAGCAACAACACTACACACTTACAATTTTTAGAATTAATGTCTATCTGTCTGTCTGTCTGTTTGTTACCGCACATCTTTAAAACGAATTAAAATATAATCTTAAGACCAATACATTGTATTGTAGCCTTTCTTATTAGGCTTAAACTGAGGTATGTTTCATCAAAATCGGATAAGGTATTTACTCGAGATATCGCTAGATCTCTTTATTAGAACAGTCCAATACAAATCAGGGGTCATGAAAAATGGATTTTGTTCAATGTTGAATGAATTTAAATTTCGTTTCTTTTGTTCACGAGATGGCGTTACCAGTAGTAATCGTAAAATAAATGAGTTTTTAAATAATCTATAACTATTTTATTATTAAGTGCTATTAATAAGTTATTCCTTTTAAATGTTAATAAAATTAACCATGAATCGTATGTGTAATATCAATTATAAGTCTTATTAAATTAAATCAATTATAAGTTTACTTGATTGTTATATTTTTGTGTTTTTCGTAATTGAAACAATTTAATTAAATATAAATTGTATTAGTAAGCTATTAATCGAAAGTAAAATTATTCTTTTGGTAAGTATTCATTTAGTTTAAACTGTAATAGTTACTGGTCAGCGTAAAAGTATGCAACAGACTCCACCTGTTTTTATTAATGTAAATAAATACAAATACAAATAACCATTATTAGTTAATCACAGATACAAAACATCTGACAAAAATAAATAGTCTTTTCCTGTATTGCTAATATTGGCGTACAAACTTCATTTTTTGAAGTTAAACTATATCTATACTTAATCATAAATATTAAATTGAATTAAAATAACATTCCTTTTCTCACAATCTTATTATAACTGCAATTATAACACAATTATATAACTATTTAATAATTAATAATATATGGGTATAATATAACAGACAACATAAAAAGTAACACGTTTTTTCTTTATAAAATCATTTTACACATTATTGCTATTTGTCAACAATAAAAAAAATACAAAACTGACAATAAAATATAGAAATACAATCACAAAACATTAAATTATTATTCAAAGTGTTTGTGTTTATTTTATTAAGTAATTCAAAAATACTGCACGCAGTTTATCTATAGATAATAATAATAATATAGTCGAGTCTAAGTTTAGTCAAATATTTTTTGCTAGATGGTAAAAAGGTGTGAGGTACAATAATTTATTTCAGCATTTTTTTTACAAAAGACAAATCCCACACTAGCCTTTAAAAATATCAATTTAACGGACACAAAGAACATCCAGACTAAGGACAATAGTTTGTGTATCACAATTGTCCTCCATGGGAATCGAACCCGCGACCTCATGCACGCCAGCCATGTAATGCGACCGCCGCGCCACCGAGGCAGGTAATTCTGCCGCACCATAACGTGGCGTGCAAATGTATTCATTCATAATTAATTAGCGATTATCCGTGTGGTGACGGAGTAAGAATACAATATGTCACCTCCCCATCTCATCCCATGGGTGGCGTAAAACCGACTAAGGGACTATCGGTGAATATTATCTTCCAATCTATCCGTATATTATCAACCAATCCGACTGGCCAGCGTGGTATTAGTAGGCCAAGTATTCCTCCGTCACGGGAGGAGGCGCGTCCTTGCAGTTATGATGAAATAAGCGATGTCATTTATTTTAACTTACAAATTTGACAACAGATGGCATTGTGCCTGTGACGTCATTTTCAGTATCGCGGTGTTAAGATTTTCCTTGAAAGAATGACGTTCGCTCATGTCTTTCAGTATAAGTTAAGACGCAGTCTTCATAGATATTTTATTTACTATTTATTTACTTTGAAAAGGTTTTGGTTCGTTCGTTAATTTTACAATTCGTTTGTAATGTAGGTATATCTGTTCGTTATAAGGTTTTAAAAACGATTTTTCAGTATTAAATCGAATTGCGAAGTAAGTAACATCCGCCACGCGAACGAAGTCGCGGGCACAGCAGCTAGTACATAAATAATTGTTTAGTTTATTAGCAACATACAACTTCTGTATGAACAATCTTCTCCGCTATGAGCGCGGATTACAACTTAGGATTTCCCACATTTAGCGTCAGGGTTCCTTGTGTGCTGGTTAGCCTTAACATCTGCCACAGCTTGGAAAAATAAAAAAAAACTTATCAGCAAGAGATGTGATAGTGTGACATATTAAATTTTTTAACATATGCAATTGTTGGTGGTTTTTAACATTAGTGAATTTTTTATTCGTAATTTAAAGAAATACAGCAGTTATTGGGTTAACCACCGCATCAGCCTAATTAGAATTAGAATAAATGTAACACATCTTGACAGCAAGATAACTTTGTAAATTAGATAAACTACTGACCCCCGGTTTCTGAAAGACTGATCAAGTCAAAATCAACTAATCAAGTGTCAAAACTATCATTTTCAGGAACTAAAATGACAGTTTTGACACTTGATTAGTTGATTTTGACTATTTTATTTTTGTATGTTTTGCTGCAAATAAATGATTTTTCTATTTCTATTTACAGAAACTTTCTGTTATTACTATTATATTTTTTATTTCTCAATTCTCAGTTCAATGAGAAATAAGAATAATTTATTATGTTTTGCTATTAGGTAACCTATTCATAATTAAACCATAACTGACTTCGTAATTATTTAAATTACCGCTATGGAAAACTATACTATATATTTACAATAAAAAAAGTATATGTGTATGTTTATCCATTGCCTAATACTTCCCATAGAGCAAGTTCTGTCCAGTTTGGAAATAAGTGGCGTTGTGTTACTTAATAATAATATGTGTGAAATATTTTAAATATATTTTTATTACAATTATCGCAATTACTTCTCCGGAAAAGCTTTTCCGAAGTCAGTTATGTATATATTTATAGTAGTAGCAGTAGCAGTATAAATAGGTTACCAAAGTATAATAAATTATTCATATTTCTCATGTAGGAAAATTATTGAGTAATAAAAAACAAAAGAAATTATAATATTACGCATAAAACAGGAGATTCGTTGCTCATCTGAATAAGTATTCCGTTTTTTTTGGTTTATTGTCTTGGAGTCGATGACGAGGAGTTGCGGTCTGCGGTCTTACCTACTGGTAAGTGGTAAACCGTCGCTTAAAGCCATCAGCTATGCCAGGGCACAGACATACCACCATAAATTCCTAGGTAGGCTACCCTGTTGGTTTGCCTGATCATGCTTTCATTATGACTTCTACCTACCACTTCTTTATGTAACTAGTATCACTATTTTCTTAATACCTATATATTATTGCAATTGCAGTCTCCGTGTGGTGACGGAGTAAGAATACAATATGTCACCACCCCATCTCATCCCATGGGTGTCGTAAAAACAGACTAAGGGACTATCCGTGAGTATTATCTTTACGAAATAAAAAGAAGGAATACTTGAAATTAAACCCTATACCAATCCGCCTGGCCAGCGTGGTATTAGTAGGCCAAGTATCCCTCCGTCATGGAAGGAGGCCCGTCCCTGCAGCGGGACAGTAATGGACTGTTATGATGATGATGATGATATTATTGCAATAGTAAAAACACCTGGATCATTGGATAGGTAGACAGTGGAATGTCTGAAACTGCGTTCGTAACGCGTTTAGCTCTTTCGAGAGTTCATAAGTAGGTCATAAACATATCGCCCCTTAAAATAAAACCTCTTTGCAACAGGGTAACCTAAATAACTCTTATAATACATATAAACAGTAATTGTCCGGAGACATTCCTTTTATCTAATTATATTAAATTATCTTAGTTTTTATTGCATTTATTTAATTTTAATTACTTATTAAAAAAAATCTCCTTTTTTATTTTATTTTTTAAATCTCGAATGGACTTCAAGACACGAAGGGCTGTCAGTATCATGGACATGTCAAACTCGACCATAAGGCATGTCAGTCTCACCCTGATGTCATATATGTTGTGATAGTCTAGCTAAGTCCTCCAGAAGATAATCCTAGAGTGGCAACAATTTTAAAATGAAGATCCTAGAATCCTAGCGTGGTTTTTAACAACTTTTATACACATGGTAGATTCTGTTTTTGAGTACGCTGTTGTATGCTAATAATTGGTGGGAGATAGTTTGTACTCAGCGTGTTTTGTTAGAGCGGTCTGTTTGCTAAAATGAGGCTATCAAGGAGCAGGATACTTATAACTACACCAGATGGAATATAACCCAGCTTAGCAAACATAATGCTTAAAGTGCCTCTTCTTTGTCGTCTTTGATCGTCACTAAGTGTTAAATCCCAATGATAGCTTTGCCATTTCGCTAGTGACTGATTCGCGGTGACATTACGTATCCTTAACCCCTCACAATTCTAAACTCAATTTTAGACAGTCATTATCGTCATATTATAAAAAAAAACAATAGCCAAAAAGAAGGATGATTTCTTTTCCATCAAATGTCTTACACTTTATGGATTCTGGTGCGCTCTATGTCAATTGATTGTTCGCCAATTGTACAAAGTGACTTTCCAGTACGCGATCGCTATTCCAGACACTTTTTGCGAAAGAGTTACCGCATGATATGTGCATTGCAGTTTAAGATGAGACTATCCTATCCTATCAAAATACGTGTTTTTTTTTATTTATTTTATAGTCTTTGTCGCTTAGCGACCCCATCGCCTAATATACGTGTTAAAAATTATTAATAAACAACCTTTGACGAAAATTTTGAAATTGGTTTATTTTAATAAATGATTGCATTCAACATTAAGTAAACTAATATCGATGTTTACTTAAACTGACCGAGCATAATCAACTCTATCAATTAATGCAGCTGCAATAATAATAATTTATAATATTTCTAATCATAACTAGTACCTATACAATGTACAGTCGCAGCAGATTTATGGGTAAACAAGGCGAGTTTTCATTTCGCAACTTTGTTATAATCATGTCAATTTATTTTAAATCAATTAAAAGGACCCTTTGATGCCAAAGGCTGCGCTTATTTATTCCACTAATTTACCTCGAAACAACTTCTCATAACAAGACTTTTCTTTTACCTATCATGCCAAATGCTAGGTTTGGATGTTCATAACAAGTCACCGCTACTGTGTATAAAGTCACTTGTTTATTTGACACATAAAATGTATTATTCAATTGCCATGCTACTGTGACGATGACCGTATACAATCAAGCATGTGAAAACTGCGTAATAATGTAAAGATTACGTCCAAACTCCTAAAAGTGACATATAAAACTGTTAGGGCTCTAAGGAAGATATCATCGTCGGTTGTACCTGTAAACAAGTGAGTTATGAGTTGCAGTGGTAGCGGAGTGATTAATTAGTTAAGTGTGAACATGGTTCAAGACTGCTTTTATCAGTGGTCGACTAACGACGTACATCGCCGAGTGCCGTGAAGCGGCCAGATAAAGGATTTGCAGTTTGTTTATGCGTTGCACCGACGACGGCGGGAGACGCAAGCGGGGCGCGTCAGTGCGCGCGCGTTGCCACCGCCGCTGCACGCGTGTGCCGCCGGTGCGCAGTTATCAGTCGTTCACGTTCAAGTGCAGACCATGGCTGAATGGTCTCTGCCGGAGCTCGACTGTCCGATAAACCAATTTGATTATCAATTCGCGACTTATCCGCCGAGCTATCAAGAAGTCCACATGCAGCCGCCGCAACCACCGGGGCTGCCGCAGTGCCAGCCGCCGCCGCCGCCGCAGCCGCAAGCGCAACCTTGCACAGCACAGCCGACGAACATGGCACTGCATTTACAGCATTACGGGAATGCCTCGATTATCCCCAAAGGGTAAGTGCCATTTAATCATAATGTTTCTAATTGCTGCCATGTGAATCTAATTAAAGATAATGTATGTGTACAGTAAATAAAATTGTATATTTATAAGTACTTACGATATCTTTTGTTTTTTTTTTCTTATAGCCCTTCACAGTGATTTTTCCATTTTAGCCGAGCTGATAGGAAAAGCCATGCGTTTGCGTAGTTTATTATATTTCTCTATAAATACTTATAGATGTACATTAAATAGATAAAGCATTGTTTTTACTTGTACTCGCGTATATATAGAGTTTGTGGTATACTTGAAGAACTCTATATTTCTATAGAACAGTTTCAATTATCTAATTACAAGATGTTGACCTGACATAAAAATGATAACAAATAGTTGTTTAGACACGATTTTCCTTGTTTTTCCTATGTTTTTATAACTCGTAAACACGTATAATAAAAAATTAAACTTTGTTTCATGACAAGTCTTTACGACAGTTATTTGAATAATTGTTAGTAATTAATTGGTCCTTAAGAAGTTTTCTTTTGCTTATAGATGCATAATATTTAATATATGTTGAGACAAATTGCAATATGCGACTGTGTAATATTATCCAAACATAACAGTACACCACCCACGAATAATATTTTATTACTACTAAAAGTATAAGTATGAAAATGGAAATGTACTTATCTAACGCATACACCTCTAGGAATTTGCGGTCATCAATAGTTGATGTTTTATTCTTAAATTAACTAGCAAAACATTCATCTTCATCATAACAGCCCATTAGTGTCCCACTGCAGTGACGGACCTCCTCCCGTGAAGGAGGGATACTTGGCCTACTAATACCACGCTGGCCAGACGGATTGGTAGAGGGTTTAATTTCAAGTTTTCCTTCTTATTATTTCGTAAAGATAATATTAACGTATAGTCCCTTAGTCGTTTTTTACGACACCCATGGGATGAGATGGGGTGGTGAAATATTGTATAGACATGGCAGTATCTTGAGAAATGATGGTAAATATTATTTTTTCTTTGACGCAAAGAGCGATACCAACCTGTTTGGTCGGCGTGCTTTCAAAAGACCAAGTTTTCTGATCTCTGATCTGTTGAAAGTAAAAGGAACAGAAGAATAAATAATCCGATGAAGGTAGGTAGAGACTATACTAGGCGCCAAGTATAACGGTCCTCATTACTGCTTTACTTCGTCCACATTCAAACATTCTACGCACTTGCCCTTATTATAAGATTTTCTCCTAAATTAACTTTACAGATTGCTTATAATAAATTTCTTCAGATTCATGCGCAATGAATAAAAATGAATATATTTTATTGGGTTTGCGTAAAACATTAAATTTTTTTTTTCACTTCATCTTTCCACCCTAGCGCATCGCTTAAGCCCATTTCACAGCATACCGTTCATTATTCATCAAGCTACTAGTGCTCATATAATTTAATTATATCACTATACTTTGCATTTTGCTAGCGAAATTATGTTAGTTTACCTATATACCTAAGAAGAGTAGCCTAGACATTCGATGTCCGCTGCGCTGTAGGGTAATATCTGTTCACACTTTTGATGCCTACTTATTTCATTTCATTTAATTTGGCAAATAGTTTTTATTAATAAAATTAATAAATGCAGTCTCTTTAAAGAAAGTAATAAGCTTCTTAATTTTAGGTTGTATTTTTTATGTTTGTCTCGTAGCATTTTCAGAAAAAAAAAATAGTTTTTCTTTCGTTTGTATGGTACTACACATTTCACCGAAGTTAGATGCCTAATTAATTATGTTTTCTTCAAAATTACGAAATATATTGTAAATTATTAAATAAACAAGGAAAACTCTAGTTTCAGAGTATTTTTTTAATTAGTTAAACATTTGAAATACACTTTTTGAATGACCCGCGTCCACTGGTATACGATGCACATGTTTGCTAATTAAGCGACATAACCTTTTGCTTTGATACTCATATTTTGTCCACCGCTTTACATATTTTTTGGTATACTACTACTTAAAGACTTATTTGTTACCGATAGCAGTATGAAAAAACAAATTTTCTTTAGGACACGGCTACATCTACTCGCTATGTTTGATTACTAAGTGGATGAAGTTTCAAATCACTTTTACATCATTGCTGAGCGTTCAATAAAATAATAAATTTTAATTCTATTTTATATTCTATTCAAATCCCCAAATTTGACTCACATATTATTCAGAAGTCTTGTTAACTGCTGATCCAAAAGAATATCGACATTTATTTAGCTTTTATAGTTCTTTGAAGTTCATTTATCTATTCTTTGCAAAAAAAACTAAGTTCAACATATTTTTCGGCCTATGCGTTAACT
Source organism: Schrankia costaestrigalis (assembly GCA_905475405.1). Taxonomy (NCBI): domain Eukaryota; kingdom Metazoa; phylum Arthropoda; class Insecta; order Lepidoptera; family Erebidae; genus Schrankia; species Schrankia costaestrigalis. Next base: position 16,687,003 of record FR997825.1, on the reverse strand, counting down.
TTAAAAAAAAACATGCGAATAATTCAAATATAAATCATTATTCATATGTTATGTTTGGATATTCATCAAAATGTAATTTCATGGCATATTTTTATATCATCCGAATTTAGTTTTTATATTGATAACTAATATGTAGTTTTTCAAACTTGACCAGAAATGCGCTTTCTTGATCGAGACAAGACGGAAAAACACAGGGAGTCATCACCTTGTCTTATCATTAATGTCATAAAAGACGTTACTACCTAACAGTCATTATCTATTAGCAAACCATCTAGCTAACGCGCTATCTGCGGGCTAAGTTTCTTTCCTAGAAGATACCCGTGTTTTACTACTGATTTTTTGTGACTGAATATTTTAGTTACTTAATTAACAGTATTTTTTAAAATAACATATGATTTTTATATAAGAAAGGTCACAATTAAAATCATGTTATTATCTTCCAGTAGGGGCAAAATATATTATCCGTGTGGTGACGTAGTAAGAATACAATATGTCACCACCCCATCTTATCCCATAGGTGGCGTAGAAACCGACTAAGGGACTATCTGTGAATATTACCTTTACATAGAAATAAGGAAAACTTGAAATTAAACCCTATCAATCCGTCTGGCCAGCGTAGTATAATAGGCCAAGTATCCCTCCGTCACGGGAGGAGGCCCGTCCCTGCAGTGGGACATTAGTGGGCTGTTATGATGATGATCTTCTAATAGACGGAACCGATTGCAATGAAACAAAAACTAAATGTAACTTCAAGTTACGCTCAATCGTTGTGCATAAAAATCATCTACATTGCTTTCGTTCTTTTTACGTGATGCCCAAAATTTTAAAACACAGATATACCGATAAACAGACAAAACGGGCTACTATGTAGCAACATAAATTCTGTTTCCTTTGGAGGTATGATTGTACCCAATTTAATAAAACATTTTCATTGAATGACTAAAAAATCAATATATTTTTTTGTTTAATTAAAAGTTTTCTTAAATGTTAGTACTAGAAATGGAATAATAAAGTAAATTTTAAATTCAAATCTCACCACAACAATTGCTACGTTCTAATGAAACTAGGAACAAAAACACAAAGTTTCGTGTTCCTTTGTGTGTGGCAACTGACAATAGCATTCGGGTCTTCTGAAATGAAAAGCGAGCACTCTACTACTAGGTATGTCTCACTTGTAATATCTTTTACCGTGTAGTATAATTAGGCCAACTTGATTTAATTTGTCTTGAATTTTGAGAACATTACATTATTAATTTTAAGACGTACCATTATATTTTTATCCATTCTAATATTATAAATGGCAAACTGTGTCTGTATGTCTTTCTTTCACGGCAAAACGGAGCGACGAATTGACGTGATTTTTAAGGGGAGATAGTTGAAAGGATGAAGAGTAACATAGGCTACTTTTTTTTCTTCTCTGTCCAAGAAAGGGGAACAATTCGCTCAAAGGGGAACAAAACAAATTCGGGGTAGCACACCCTGAATTTTACCTGGAAACACTTTAATTATTTACCTGGAGACACTCGACGCTTCGGCCAGGTTACAGCAGCCATGATTACAAGCTGTCTTTGAGGTGACATTACATAGTTCTCAATGTAATTAAAACACTAACACATAGGAAACAAAGTATAATTTGTCCGTCGCTATACAAGCTCAGTAACACAAAGCATGGCTTAAAGTTCAATTTACGCGTTTGTGTACGGAGAATAATAAGTAGATCGACACAGCAGTCTTGCTCCTGTGATTCGATTATTGCATGTACATGCAAATGTAACCAATCCAATTAATTCATCGTTGCGTCTCATACAGCTTCACATTGGATTGATAGAGTTATGCTGTTTTCAACTCGAAAGGGTGCTTTAAATCCTGGAGACTATGTTGATTGTTGTTGTATGATGGCGTGATGGCTAGGATTTACCTGCTATGTTGGAAAACCAAGCTATACGTTGTTAAGTTTGTATAAGTTTTCCCTAGTTTAGTTTTAGGGTTTTCTACACATCTGCGTACGTTTTTTTCTGCCTGATGGCTTAGGATAGTGAAGCATAAATGTTTCCATGAGGTGTGAATCGCGCTATCTAAATAAAATTATAATCACAAATACAAAAGGTGACAAATCTGGTCAGCGCGTTTTGGAAACTCTTGATCGGCATCTTAAATAGAGGGTAGCCATGGATTGAATAAATGTTTCTCAGGAGCAATAAATGTATCTGACTACTCCTACAAGTAAATCTCCGATCATTCCTAGATAAAATAGTGTAAAAATAATATCGCAAAAATTAAAAAGTTACTGCACTTAAAGGATTATTCTATAAACCACCTCATTAAGTGTCTGTTGGCGCTTATGAAATATTCTACACCTACGCTAGCATCTACAATCTGACTGTATAATATGAGGGAAGTTACTTTGCTTTATGAAATGAAAAAGTTTTAAGAAACTTACGTATTTATATACGTAACTTTCTTTCCTATGCTCTTTCTGTAGTAGTAATTTTTAATTGTGTTTTTTTTTCTGAGAGAAAAGCAGTTTGCCTAGTTTATCCAACTTTAACCACGTTGGATAAGCTTTGCTGGATGCTAAGTTATCTTAAATTTTTCTGACAACTTTGCGGTAGGATTCTTGTTGTTTTATTGATATTTAAGGTTTAGATTTTTTTTCTTTGTAATCAACAAACAATTAATAGCTTCTACATACATAATAGGAAATATTGTTGTATTTAGTTTTAATTTATTACAGCAACAAGTCTGGATAAGAACGTTTACCTTTTCCTTAAGTCACTTTTCACGACATCCGGAGAAGTTCACACTTTGTTTCCAAAATCCATTCATAATAACAGCCCATTAATGTCCCACTGCAGGGACGAGCCTTCTTCCGTGACGGAGTGATACTTGGCCTACTAATACCACGCTGGCCAGATGGATTGCTATAGGGTTTAAATTCAAGTATTCCTTCTTTTTATTTCGCAAAGACTCTATTCACGGATATACCCTTAGTCGGTTTTTACGACACAACCCCCCCCTCCCATGGGACGAGATGGGGTGGTGACATATTGTATTCTTACTCCGTCACCACACGGAAAATCCATTATTAAGCTTATAAAGCTCAACTAGTACACAACAAAACCAAAACCCGAAAATTGCAATAGCTTTTAATTTTATAAGCTGATAGATAGTTTTGCACATCAACTCTTAATCAAATTATCGCGGACATCCCTGAGGAATTTGTGTAAAAGAATATAGATAGTTAATTAAGCTCTATTTATTAATTGGATATATGGTTAGTCATTTACTAGCTACAAATAATGAAGTACCACAAATCGTTTGAAGTTTAATTCGTCTGATTGTAAATTGAATAAAATTATATGCGGTACGGATTACTGTTACACTAATTATTTAATAATAGGATTAACAATAAATCACGTATGCGGTTAACACTTTATTGTTTATACTGATTTTCAGTTTAATGGTTAAAGTATTACTTTTATATTGCGTGTTACTTTTTTTTTAAATTACAAAGTGAAATTAATGTATCAAACTTGATATAAAAGTGCGAATGCATTTTAGGAAAATGGTCTTAGTATCGAGATTACTTTACCTATTGGTACAGACAGGGAGGCGAGTTGAGCTGTAAAGCTACACTTAGAGAAGCTACGGATATAATAATGATATTAATCAATAGGCTAGTCTATCGCCTCTCCCAACGCATCCAGTCCGACCCAGAGACCATTTTGAGGTCGTCGGTCCACCTAGCTGGGGGGCTTATAATAATAATGATAAATAGCTGATAAATATAACAGTAAAAAATGTTTTTGTAGACTACATAAAACTAGCCTGATAAAACACATCATATCGACTTCAGTGCTTCATAAAAAACTTTTCATTTTTATGAAATTAAATTCTACTTGTAACATTCAAGTTACTATGACAGTGGATAGACTCAGTAAATCCCTAAGTAAGCTTGTATTGTACCTACTCCTGGGGGCAAATCGCAATGGAGTGAAATAGGAAGAACGGAACAGACAAATAAATAGTCGTTTAACTTATCTTTATAAATACAGGAGTAAGTTATTGCACAAATATAAGAATACTTTGTCTAAGTTCGTTGATTTGACTTGCCAAAATGCAGTTAAATATGATTTTTATTCAGTCCAAGGATTTAAAAAAAGAACATAATTATTACCTAATGAGTATGATAAAATTATATTTTTTCATTTTAACTGTTTTGAAAGTTTTAAGTTAGTATTAAATTTTTTTATCAAATTGACTAACTGCAACGAAGAAAGCAAATATTGTTGGGAGTCCAATAGCTGGATATACCGACTACTACTTCTGGATTACTTATTATTATTTCAAAACATGAAGGTAAACTCAAAGCGAATAATTATTGTGTGTTGTTATTCTTACAGTACACGACATAAACACATTTGAACCAACTATTTATCTACGCAGCCAGTTCAAAATAGATAAAATTATAAAAGGAATGTCTGATGAAGTTCCGTTGCGATAGGCTTACTAGACCACATAGCTAGTGCTATGTACTGTGGCTTGTAATAAACAATAGTGTGTTAATGCGATCCCTTGTTTACTAGTAAAGCACGATGTACATACTGATAACGGGTTAGGTCTAAGCTAGTGTAGGTACTAAAGTAGTTATTACTACTAGTCTACTTGTTGGATAAAATGTTATGTACCTACTCTGTATAACTTGCCAAAAAAAAAAAGAAAATACATTCTTCTTCTTTTTGTGTGAGGAATATTTATTTATTTCTTTATATTATAATTTATAACACAGAGAACATAAAGTTGCTTGAATGTTTTATAAACATAAGCACTTGATTTCTTATTGCGGGTAATTTAATAAAATATTAATTTAACGTATATAAAAACATCTAGGCTTAGGATATATCCATTTTCTATCGTATAGCTAATCCGTCGAGTCCACGAATATGTCCAATCCACGAATCTGTCGAGTATGGAATCTGCCGAATCACGAATCCGTCCAATCCAGAATCTGTCGAACACCGAACAAAGGACAAAATGATTAGGTATAACATTTAAAAAAAATGTTCGTGAATATCCCACCAACGTCTACTAATAGGACTAATATTAGGTACTACAAAGATATTAGTCTTAAATATTTTTCATTAGTTCTGGTGAAAACGGAAAGCCTAAAGGAAAATCCTTTAAGAACAGCTCTATCCTAAAGAAATCTTTTGTGAGCTAAACTTTTGAATCCCTATAATATTATTATAATCGTTATACCTTTATGATGTTAGCTGTGCCTTTGAGGTAAAAGAAAAGGAATCTACTCTTGAACTTGAGTTCCCTTTATTCTTTAAAGTTGAAGCTTATTTCCTTTAACGTCTTTTGCTTAGTACGGAGAAAAGTTTATCCGTCTTCGCTATTTTATAATTACTATATTAAACGCAGCTTGACGTTTTCTTTTACCTCCCTGACTTAAATTAGATAGATTAGATAATTAAATTTTATACTGATTTAGTTACATCGAAAAAGAATCGGTTACAATAAAATAAAATAAATGTTACTTTTAAAATGACGAAAATTATAAGTATCATTTAAAAATATAATTATCTCCCTTTAAGCAGTCCCACTATAGCGGCAACACATTTTCCAATAATGTAGAGAAACTCGTCCGTGGGGTCAGCATGGTCTATTCTTGTTATGGTAAATGAATACTCTGAATAAGGGGATTGAAATAAGTTGTGTATCTAGTTTCTTTCTTTTGAATCTCCTTAGACTTACGGAGGACGAGTGGAAGAAGATTTTGTTTTCTTCTTCTATCTCCACGCGGATGATCACAAACTTTACAAGACAGTATTATTACTATTAAGTTTACGTTTTGGTACTGAATGGGGGAATAAAAGGGGCGGACTCTCATGAAATATCGATGAATAAGAGGTTAATAATCTGCACTAATTAATATTTTATAAAAGGTGTTGTATTAGTCGCGGTGTGACTAATTAGAAAACAATTCCTTAAAGACACACTGGTGTGACAACCTGGTGTGACCACGAGTCCGCCGATACTGAATGTGACATCTCCTGACCAGATTATGCATTGATATGCATAGAACAAAGGTTTTATTATAATGTGTTCTACATTTTTGTCGTTATAAATACTTTTCTTTTCTCGTGTTACATTCTAAACTACCTGAGCTAACTAACACTTAATATATATTGCATCCTGTACTATAAACACGCACTAGCTTAGTTTAATTTTATTGAGTAGGTATATGTATATTTAATTAAATAAGATAATTTAAGTTCACAATTTGTTTTAAATGATTAAATGTAGGTAATAAGGTTATCTTAAAATTTTGATACACAACTATAAAATTAATAAACATGCCTTAGTTATTTTTGATAGTAGCAACGAAACAAAGGCACCTGCAGTAAAGGCACCTATTACCGTTTATTTGCTTTTTTTGTATTTTTTTTAAATTATTGCTTTGTACTTGAAAGAATACTTACAGCCCAGTAATGACAGGGGCATACTTAACAGTAGGCATAGAAAGAACTTGCTCTTCCATCGTCAACGTCGTTATCACTTTTCCAGTCTGGAGCTCTACTTTATACCTACCCACTACTTCAACAAGGACACAAATATAAATGGGATTACTGTATGGCGAATGACATTACTAATTAAAAAAAGCTTTAAAAATTTTTTTTATAAAAAAATTGTCATTTAGAAATAATTTGCAAAAAAGTAACGGCATTTTTTTCAAATCATTGTGAATTTTACAGTAAAGTTTTGGGAACTTTATTAATAAAACAGAACGGGGTAGTGTCCAGTTTACATGCACGTTCTTTGTCTTTTTGTTTTACACGAATATTATATTCAGCTATTCGATTGAATTCACGAATACAATTTCAAACTTTACATACAGAAATTACTTAACAAAATTATATCCTTGCGTCCCGTGAGGAGGCCCGTCCATGCAGTAGGACATTAATGGGCTGTTATGATTATTGTCATGCTTATAACAATAATGCAGCTTAACTTTGTGGATAAATACCTACCTACTTGATAGTTATGTACTTAATTAAGTAAACGTCATTTAAACCAAAAGTTGTCCTGCTTTAAATGGTTTTACTGTGCCTTGTCTTACAGCCTCCCCCATTTAACGGCCTTCTGCCACTAAGTATACGGTACAGAGTTTCGCGTGAGGTATGTTAAAAGAGTTTATAAATAAATACATGAGTTTTTAATTAAACTAACTTTTTTAAACTATACAGTCCAGGCAGTAGAAAAAACAAAAAAGAAACACAGATTTTTAATTTAGAGCGAACTTAATTTAATGTTTTCTTTTTTTTGTACGGGCATACCGTTTTTTCAGTATATTCGTTGCTGGAAAATAAAAACAAATTGATACAGACGGAGAAAAATTGCTATTTGCTCACACACGGTTTCAAAAAATAGACAGTTGAAACGCTAGCTGGAATGAAGTGAGCTATCAACCAGTGTCCATCACTTCTGCATAACAAATTTACCGGACATGTTTTTCTGATTGATCTGAAAAATGCCTGATTTAATCATATACTGAAAATTATAAGCAAATTATTTAATAACCAATTAAAACTATCTCATCTAATGCTGTTGGCAACGACTGTGTCAGCCGGAATATGATCCTTCCTATCCTCGATGAAATCCTACCCATCCTATGTAACATCCTCAACCACTCCCTCTCATGTGGTATCTTTCCATCCTTATGGAAAGATGCTCACATAATTCCACTCCCAAAAATTCCCAAACCTTCTACTTTTAGTGATTACCGTCCTATATCAATATTACCCTTTCTATCGAAAATCCTTGAGCGATCAGTACATACGCAACTAAGAGCTTTTTTACGCAAAAATTCTCTCCTGAGCCCGTTTCAATCAGGTTTTTGCCCTGGCCACAGCACTGTTACGGCCTTAGTACATATCACTGACGACATAAAAGTAGGTATGGATAATGGAATGTTAACTGTGCTATCTCTACTGGATTTTAGTAATGCTTTTAATACTGTAGATTTCCATATCCTTGTCAACATTCTCCGCTCTATTAACATATCTCCATCGGCTATTGACTGGTTTCATAGTTACCTGTTTGGTCGCCGGCAACGTATACGCATTGAAGATTCTCACTCTTCATGGTGTAATACATCTGCAGGTGTGCCTCAGGGTGGCGTTTTATCTCCTTTACTTTTCGCAATATTTATTAATTCTATCACAAATAAACTAGTTTTCATCCTACCATCTTTACGCAGATGACTTACAAATATACACTCAGGCACCTGTCAATAATCTTGCTAAAGCGTTTAAAATTATTAACAAAGATCTCTCACAAATCTGTGAGTGGAGTACAAATTATGGGCTCAAAGTTAATCCCTCTAAAACGCAAATCATAGTTTTAGGCAGTTCCAGAATGCACTCAAAAATCACTTGGTCACAACTGCCACAGATACAATTTGATGGACAAGTACTAACGCCTCAGAGCAGTGTTAAAAACTTAGGGATTTACTTGGATAACACTCTCTTGGAATAAGCAACTGCAGGAAACCAGTCGTAAACTCTTTGCGGCAGCAGGATCATTACGCAGATTACGCAACTTTCTTCCAGTTACTACTAAGATTGCGCTTGCACAATCTCTTTTGCTTCCTTTACTTGATTATGCCGATGTCTGTTATCTTGATCTCACAGAGGAGCAACTTGATAAACTTGAGCGTCTCCAAAACTTCTGTATACGATTTATATTTGGCTTACGCAAATATGATCACGTCTCTGATTATCGCGATAAACTCAAGTGGCTCCCAATCCGACTTCGCAGGAATACTCATATTCTTATATTATTACACAATGTTTTGTTTAATCCTAACACTCCCTCGTATCTCAAAGAACGTTTTAAATTTCTTTGTGACACACATGCAAGGTCCTTGCGATCTACTGAAAATCTAAGGCTTGAAATGCCAACGCATTCCACGAATTTTTATGACAAAACTTTTACTGTACTAGCTGTACGTTTGTGGAATGCTTTACCGGTAGAAGTTCGAAAGGCACAATCTCTCAATGTGTTTAAAAATAGGGTAAAAAAGCATTTCCTGACATCAAATAAATAATAACTATCATACTTTCAATTTATCTGTATGTGTAAATATATATTGTTATATATTATGTATATGTAGTTTATAGATGGTTTATGTACATATAATAGTATATGTAGTATATAGATGGCTTATGTATGTATTACAGTATATTATGTAGTATATGAATAGTTTACGTATGTATTATAGTACATGTACCTACCTATATGATATTGAGATATATAATAGATAGATATATATATATATACTTAGGTTGACGAAATTACATTACACAAAATTAACTACACCATTAAATTGTTTTTATTTTACGTTATATATCATGTCCATCCTAAGGTTGCCTGGAAGAGATCGCACTTGGCGATAAGGCCGCCCATTGTACATTTACTGTTGTGTTGTATTTATTGTACCTTTATACCTATACTGTATTTATGTAAGTTGGTGTGCAATAAAGTATTATCTATCTATCTATCTTATAATTTATCTGAAATTTATCATAATCGTAACATATAGTCAGAATTGTTTCTAGGCCTTCATATGTTTTACCGCGCGCTTTCCTATGCCTAAATCTTTTAATTATCCCTACCATCTGCTTTTTCAGGAAAGTCTTCGCTTTTCTAGTCTTTCTGCCCCATTCGGCTATCGACTTTGCATATTTTGTACACTATTGCCACTTAAATTGGATACCTACTCTTATGCGGCATTCCGCATTCATTTTAGATAATATATTTTAAACTATCGCGATTTGAATACATAATACTATATTCTATACGGGTCTTACTCGCGACCACGGTCCTTGCAAGTCGGCCGAACGTAGTAGAAAAACCTAGGTATCCTATTAGTATCTAGGCTACTTGGTATATACCGCGAGTAAAACCCGTATAGAATATAGTATAACATTCTATGACTAAACGATTTTCCATAAAGTTTCCTTTCCATACTACAGTTGTAAAGTTAAATTAAAAACCAGAACTACGTCATTTAAATACACGCAGTTTGCACGAGCCCTTAGAAACGAATACGTGCGAAGTAATCATGGACTTGCATTACAACTGAAGTTGAACATTTCATTGTAAGTGCTGCCATTAGGTAGTCTGTGTTTTACTACAGGTGATGAAGTTTCCTGATAAACTATGCGTTGAGACACGTATTACTAAATAACTTGGTTTAATATGTCTTAACTATTCGCTTTAGTTTGCCACAGTGTATAATTTAAAGCTCTTGCGTTTTTATTTAAAAGGTTTGGATTTAAATATTTATTTTAATAGACCTAGATTCTGCTTTAATCTATAAAGCAATTAAGGCTTATTGCAAATGATAATAGTTAAAATAATTATTACGACTCAATAATGGTACATAACGGTTTTATGAAAAAAAAAACAAGACAATACCGTAAACCGTTCTGCAACTCTAAAGATTTTGAGGTATACATTCTTTATTTTAATCTATGCGTTAATTTCCGAAAAGAACCTTTCAATTTGTTTTCTTCACAAATGCAATTTATTGTTTTCACATCCAAGCGCTTAAAGTGTTCGAAAAGCGAACTTTAAAAACTAATAAGCCAAGTTAAGTTGGTAATAGACCTTGTAAGTTGTATACGACGAACACTGAAAGACTAAACACAAGATAATATACAAGATATTATAAATACGGAAGTTTGTAAGGATGGATGGATGTATTGATGTTTGTTACTCTTTCATGCAAAAACTACTGAATCGATTTTGATAAAATTTGGAAATGTTATACGTAATGAGGCGTAAACAGTATTATTGTAAGAGCTCTAGTTATTTTTTTAATTATAAAAAGTGGTTTAAAGAGATATGCGCAAAACGTGAAATTTATTAAAGAGTACCTAATAGGTATATACAGTAACCGAAATAAAAATTAGCTGACTTGAAGTTGTTGAATAAGGTACAATGGGGTTGGCATATCCATGTGGATAAAAACCTCTTTAAAAAAAAAGATGTTGCAAATGGTTGCTGTAAATATCAACTTTAAAATTAAATGCAGTGAAGCGCATGTTTTTTTAGTTCCGGTACCTGCTCGAACTTCTCTGAAATCTAACTTCAGGCTGGATGTTACATGAAAAAAAAAGGATGGATGTTACATGCCGTAAATGATTGTGTGGCTAGAAATTTAAAACTCTTTCTACGAAAGTACTTTTTTTAAATTCCTTTAGTTCCTTCCTTCAATTTTCGGAAAAAATAGTGTTATGAACATCGCCGTTTGCCGACTTAATTTATATGATGTATGGCTATTTAAATAAATGAGATTTAAAATAAAACATCGCCGTTAGCAATACAAATAGTATGAATGAAAACTTTAGGATGAAAAATTTTAGGAAGAGTGATAATTCGGATTACAAATGGTTAGGAAAAACAATTTTGAGTGAATAGCTTTAGGTGAGCCAATATGGACCCATTAACAACAAATAGAACGTTGTACAGGTTGTAATCACAAATATCGTAAGTATTCAATGTAACATTAATACACATTGTTAGTAATTTACATAAAGCTACAGCTGTTGCTGTTTACAGTGTAAACAACCCCTTTCATCATGATTGGACTATGTGTTAGGCTACCTATTATTTCCTATTTTATTATTTACTTTAATTTTTTTTACGCCTACGAATTGTAATTTTTAAACGGTTTTATTAAACGGTTTTGCCAACTGCCTAACGACGAATTAAACGATTCTTCTATCGCACATCAAGTCGATAATTTGTAGACAATTGACGTGCCCCACGGTTTTATTTTAGTCTAGTCTATGCATATGTTTATAATTCCCACGACTGTATCTATTTTATTATTTTTTGGTATTTAGTTTGGTATTGCAATGTATGTTTAACATGAAACCGTTTAACTTAAAAAAAATTTTACCTATTTTTTATTCTTCATTGTCTTGCATTTCAAGATTTATATAATTGCAAAGTGCAAATATTTAATTAAGAACATTTCAAGGACCAGAGCCATCCTGTTAAACATTAAAGGAGCAGAAAAAAACGAGAATATAATAATGAGTCAAAGCAAAATTCTTTCTTCGTACAGAGCTGGCTGTAACAAGTACCTACGCTTGCTAACGTAAATAAAAAACACTAACTAACTAGTAATTAAGATTCAAGTCTTAGCAAATAAAAATCTTAAAGAAAACTTTAATTTCATTTTTTACATTATAAATACATACATAAACTCACGCCTCATCCCGTCCGACCTAGACAGAGATGACAGAACGCCACTTGTCACGACCCTGGCAAACAGATTGGGCCTCGTCCACATTCATTAAGCGATTTTACATTATGCTCATGTCATAACGCATTTACAACGCAGACTGCACAAACTTATCCCAAAGGACTCGTATTAGTCGATTAAAGTAAGACGAAGGTCGTATACTGAGAAAGTAAATATAGTAGGTATATTCTAGGACGTGGCACGAGGCATTGCAGATTCCCTTTTAGGAATGAAACAAAAAAACATGTTACTGATTTTTAGCAATGAACTCTTACTATGTTATTATCAGCGCTGTACCCGCTTAGTTATAAAATAACATATTGTATTTCTATAAGTCACATCCAATTATTATGATGTTAATGAGCCGATAGGTCTCTTTGGCAGTTGACCGCCTTGGTTAATAACACCAGTGTTTGTATTTCAGGCACAGTAAATTATAGGACTATGAGATCTATGTACCTTGTATTTCTGGGTGACGGTCGCAATGCAAAACCACTTAGAAATTTATTATTTTGGTGTTATAATATGTAGGTACCGTGGTTCAGAAAGGACTTAATATTTCTAAATAGCAATTTGGCCCGGAATATTAACAGTCTTCTAGTTCAGTCTAAGCAGTCGCCGAGCGTGAAAGTTTGTTGTATATGCAATATTAAAAAATCCAATCATCATCATCATCATAACAGCTCATTAATATCTCACTGCAGGGACGGGCCTCCTCCAATGACGGAGGTATACTTGGCCTACTAATACCACGCTGGCCAGACAAATACAATACGAATACAAATTTGGTTGGTATAGAATTTACGGATAGTCCCTTAGTCGGTTTTAACGACACCCATGAGATGAGATGGGGTGGTGACATATTGTATTCTTACTCCGTCACCACACGCAAAAAAAAATTCAATACTCTTTTATTATACAACGTTAAATTTGATAATATTGTGTTATTTTCAAGAGTACACGGATTCGTTTACCGACTTTTACTGGATAACTACTTATATGTAGAGAAAAAGCGAAGCTAAAGCATACCTACTGCTTTTGCGTTTTTCTCTCGAAGTTTAAATAAGTTGGTAAACTGCAGCTACTGACATCCTCAGTCGGTTAACGGTTTAAGTTTTATTACTAAGCGCTTTTTGAGAACTTATGAACAATTTCCGGCTTCATACTGACAATCGCTTAAGTTGAATACCAAGTACCGCATCAGATTTATGATGATCCTTATATTATCCAAAAGACGTCCACAGCTAATTACGGCCCTTCTGAAAGCTATGACCCGCAGAACATTTATAATCATTTTATCTTAAAGTCGTCCACTGTTGGACATAGACCTCTTGTAAGCGATGGACCACCGATCAGATCTGATCTGACAGGACCACGATGGACATCAGAAAAAAATATTTTAATTCTTCTTTTACATAATAATCTACTTGCCTTGTAAATAAAGTGATGGCTGTAATAATGAACAAAGTTTACTTGAATTCAATGAACTGCAAGTTCTTGAGAGTTTCAGACTCTCCCTCAAAGTTTCGAGTCAATAATGGGAGACAGAAGTACTTACATTATTATCTATTGCATATTTCATGTAATTAATTGTCCATGTAATTTATAACTTAGTTTTAGTGTTTTGGGAAGTATTAATTTCTGAAATTATTGTGACAATAAATCAATGGATACTGTCAACACTTATTAAACTTTCCAGTAATGTTTTTCCTTGTTTAAATTTGCAGAGGAATAATTTCCTGCGAATTATTTATATATTGTTTCTGATTTTTTTACGTTATCGCGTATAGTATGCAATGAAATATTATTTCACTTCAGACGGCAAGTATGCTTAAGAAGCATAATTATTTTTTAATCAAATGCTCTTTAACAGCCCTTGAAGCAAATAATGAATGGCCAGAAAAACAAGTCAAAATAAAAAGAAAAACTTCGTTGTGTAACCAATTAATGTAACAGAGAACGTAAACTAACAAGCATAAAAAATACCCTGCACTAGTAAACGATTGTTTAAATCATTTAAAAACTGTAAAAGTACGTTGTTTCTTTTCATCATAAGTATACAATAGCCCATCAATGTCCCACTGCAGGGACGGGCCTCCTTCCGTGACGGAAGGATATTTGGACTACTAATACCACGCTGGCCAGACGGATTGGTACGGAGTTTAATTTCAAGTTTTCCTTCTTTTATTTCGTTAAGATGACAGTCCCTTAGTCGGTTTTTACGACACCCATGGGATGAGATGGGGTGGTGACATATTGTATTCTTACTACGTCACCACACGGAGAGTGTTTCTTTTACTAAGTGTATTTTCTATAGAACACGTTATCATCTGAGTACTTCAAAAAGAGATAGAAGATATTAAACATATACGAGTAAGAATAGACGACCCATAAGGGCAAGCAAGATAGTTAAAGAGAAATAGCAAGTTTATAAAATGTTTATTTAACAATTTGAGAGATCATATTAAATAATTTCTTCTTCAATCTTTCATATCCTTTCATCAATTTAAGTCAGTCTTTAACGCTGCCAATGAACCTATCATTTTTCCGCAATTAAGACTGATTTATTGAGCAAACAAGAGTTATACTGCAATTCTAACTATATTGTGTAAACAGAGAACTTTCGTGGTGAGAACGTGCTTCAATATTTATTGAGAAAACAGTAAATATTTCTGACTTGTTCTAGACTCGATGACTCAAGTTATAATTTTACGCATACTATGATATAAATGCCAAGGAAATGCCTTATAATAATAATAAAACTTCAATCGACAAGTGCGTAGCTGCTTAGCTACGCACTTGTCGCACGCAGATAAATAATTAGGAACAAGCACAAAGGTGGTATAATACCAGCTTTGGTATTATACCACCTTTGTGCTTGTTCCTAATTATTTATCTAAAAAAAATTAAATCTTTCTTTATTTCTTTCTTCATTTTTTTTTGGCATTTTCCAATTTGCCAGTAATCTTTTCAGTTCTCTTTACAGTTACCCCCGTTTTCCGAATGACTACTAATAGTTGACAGAGTTTTTAAAACTTGATAACGTAGTTGATTTTTACTTGATCAGTCATTCGAAAAACGGAGGTTATTTTGAAAATTATTGATTACCGTGAAATGTAAACACTATTTAGTTAAAGAATTATTTAACGCTATAAACTTCTTCCCTAAAATGATTTCTTTTTGTTGATAAAGTAACAAAATCCTAGTAAAAAATAACTTATTGATGTTGCAAAGTGCTAGAGTTCAAAAGAATTGTTTTCAAGTTCAAATTTCCCAGTACTTCATAGTTTGTAATGTGAATGGGTCATTTGTGCCTTTGAAGTATTGTTGATGTTCACAAAGTGTCAATTATATTTTTAATCGTTTCAGATTATGTTTATCCATTTATTCTTGGAAGGAAAGTTAGAAAATGAAAAGTGTTTGTTAAAAAAGTTTGTTTAAAAAAGAAAACTAGGGAAATGGATAACCTTGATAAAAATTAGCTAAAATTGCACTATACTAAAATGTGCATGTTAGGTTGGGAAGTAAATTGAAAGCTTAGGGGAAAAAATACAGGTCTTCATAGTGAGATTCTACAGAATCTACCTTATCTAGGATGATGCACTAAGTTGCTGATTTGCATTACCTCTATTATTTTATTTGTCATGTTCTTATTGTTGTAATGTGTCGTAATCGTTAAGGACAGTTGACACCCTGAAAATGTGTATCCACGCTCATGCGTAGAGTCACATTTTCTCACGCTATCTCTTCTTTGGCGGAAGCTTGAACAAAACTTCCGTCGTTTGACATAAAATGCAATATAACCTAAGATTAAGTTGCATGTGACTTAACAAAGAGGATATGTAACCATATCTTTAACACTAAAAAGGTTTTGTTTCTTATTTAACTCTAAGTTCGTCACCAGTGACTAATTTTACTTTAGAATTGTTAAATATTTCCCTTCAATATATAGTATAAACTAAAGTCTTTGTCTATCTCTGTCAATCCCTATATAAGCCCAAATTATTAAAACTACGTAACGGATTTATAAGCGGTTTTTTTTAAATTGATAAAATGATTCAAGAGGAAGGTTTATATGCGTTATACATGCACAATATTGTAGGGTAAGCATCGTACGCGGGCAAAGCTGGGGCGGACGCTAGTTGTTTTATAAATAAGGACTTAAATTAACTTAATGAAATTTATATTGATAGTTTATTTTGTCAGAGAATGGTTTATGTTGACATTTCACTCAATTTCAGAACAAAGTTATGGTGGACGATACATAGGAAATCCATCTCGCAAATTACTCACCTGTTGAAAGGCTGTATCTAGATACGCATAGATTAATTGCAGAATTGACAAGGACAAAAGCGAATGGTCGCTTTTGGTGCTGGCTTGAGTTGTGTGATATCGGAGTAATTAGAAATTGCTGCTACAGCTAGTATGCCGTCCGTACATTCGGTGTCCTTCCGCGGAAAAAAATCGAATGTTGACTTACTTCGTGTTATGTTCATCTACAAACATAAAAAAACTGTTTTCTTCTTTTAGTTTTGTATTTATTTTTTGTCCCTTTCCAGCTTTGGTAGCAAATGTAATTGAACTGGTATCTTTGTTTGTGTTTATTAACATGTCCGTATTTCTCTTTAAAACTTGTTTTCGTCTACTTCACCCCGATTTTTTTTCTTTTGTAATGTGAAGTATTCCCGAATGGACTTCATGACACTTACGGCTGACAGTGTAATTCCATCCTGGAGATCTTCAACAAAATGGATTACAAAGGTGCCTAAGCAATCTTAATTTTATTTTGACGTTTTAATAGCCACTTAACTCGTGTATTCTTAAAACTGGTCCATTAAAAATTTGATTCCTGAATCTGTCGTTATAGCACGCAAACATTGCCTAACTATTGTCTTGTTTACTCTATTGTTTCTATTGGAATGCGCTCATCAAATGACAATCTAAGGACTCGTATTTCTAATGCTGGTCACTTTAAACTAACAATAGATTTATAGTTTCCAGTGAAGATTCAGTTCAAATGCGAAAATTATATAACAATGTTATTTGTTTGTACTAACAAAATTAATGTAGGATTTGTAGTTAGGCTTCATTAAACACTTTAATTATTTACCTGGAGAAACTCGAGGTTGGTGTAAGCTTGAGATAGCAGTAGGTTCTAAACCTGTGTGACTTTAAGAGAAGCAGTTCTTGGCCAGTGATTGCTGACTGCAATTCATACACTTTAGAGTTAGGTTATAAAAACAAACAGTACAAAACCCCCTATATTTATATATTTAAAGTAATCCAATGTATTGCGGCTTATGATTATGAAATAAAATGCACCTAAAATTAATGAATTCGATTATAAATTATTAACTTAAATTTAAGTGCAGAGTACGTGCTCAATTAAGCTCTGTAAAACAAGTAATTGAGTGTTGTTAAATCGTTTGTTGAATTACTGAAATCGATAGTGTTAGAGTTACAAGTTTTAAAAATAATCGTATTTTCGTACAATTTTGTTTCGCCTGTCTAACATGTGGTTTTAGAATTACAAAATAATAAAGTAACATAAAATATAAAGTTTTCAAAAGAAATAGAAATACTCCTTACACTTTGACACAACTCCATGTAATACCAAACTAAGCTGAGCTTGTATTATGGGTACTTGTGTAAAACCTAAAAAAACATCCTTACGAGTACTACTACGTACCTATTAAATATCCTAATATTATGACCTATATTATGCATAACCCTAGTCATGGACCCAAAAAAGTTTATTTTAAACCTCTGCAATCATGTTTGTTTGGACATCAAAGCTTAACACGTTCACTGCGTTACGAGATCTGATGAGTCTCGTATGCGACTTGCCTATGGCGCGTAGCTGAAATAGTATGACTTACTCTGTTTGGTAAATGAATTTACAGTACTTTCTTTTGAAGTGAGAGTGAGATGAATGAACTTATCCTGATTAGTTATATTAGTAGTAATATTTTTATGAATAAAAACGTACGAGACCTAATAGGTCTCGTAGTGACCAGATAGTAAAAACCTACATCTAGGGCGGTACGAGATCTTTAGAACTTGTAACAATCTCGTACGAAGTTTTTTGCAAAATTAATTAGTGTTGTGTCAACTTGCTAAGCTACGATCGAAAACAAGAATAAGACGTGGAAGAGAAGAATGTATTAAAAAGCCAGAATGTGTTTTCTCCTACAATGACAGCAAGAAAGGCAGCGACCAAATGTCGTCCTATTACAGTACCTTAAAAAGAGGACTGAAGTGGTACAGAAAATTAATGCTAGAACTAATTTTTGGCACAGCTTTGATTAATGCATGGGTTATAATAACAAAAACAACGAAAAGATGCCGAAAAAAATATTTATTAAAAGTATCATTGAGAAATCTACGGGAGAACCATTTGATAAAAAACAAGAGTATAGTGGATCTGAACATAAGTATATAATAAATAGTAAAATAAAAGACGCTGTGTTTCTTGTTATGAAAAGGCAAGATTAACTATAACTAGCAGAGAGGCAGATAAAAAAACAAAACAAGTTAAAGGATTTTGTATTAAATGTAACAAAACTTTTTGTCTACCATGCTATGACGACAAACATTAATTTTAATTGTAGCAAGCTTGTAATTTTTTGTTAAATTAACTATTCTATCGATATTGGAAACTTTAGTTTCATTGTCATCACTATCTATTTATCGACATTTTAACCAATATGCATTACGAGATCTAAATGAACTCGTATTAACTTTCCAAAAAAGGCATTTACGAGATCCTATAGTTCTCGTAAGTTTCTTTGGAAAGAATATCAATTAAATATTACTCCATACTCGGGGCGGCTCCGCATACTAAAAGATACATTCATTATTTACCTGCTGACACAAAAAAAATACAAATTTAATCAATTTTCATAAAAATATTAAGGATTAAAAAGAACCCCTCGAACGAGACCTAAAGAGTCTCGTTGCGTCATTACGAAAGTTCCAATACGAATACTTTTCAGTCTCGTAACGCCATACAGACAAGAACTAAAAATTTGCTTACGCAGTGAACGTGTTAAGCAAAAAATCACACAGAAGATTTTCTTCATTCATACCACAGTCTCTACTGTAAGCCAGTGCAGCAAGTTGCATTTGGTTCTCACGACGTTTTTTTTTTGCTTTTGCTTATAAGGCATACACCGTACAATTTTCATACATTGGTTTGTTTATTATCTTTTATGTGCCTAATTTCGTTGAGTAGTTAAGCTTTCGTTCGTTCTTACGTCCTAAAGAAATCCTATGTTAAGGATCTGATCATAAAGAACGTGGTATTTTTTCAATACCTTGACGTCGATGTTTTGATTAGTGCTAGTGCATCAATCAATAGTCATAACAGAACCCTTGGCTTGGTTCTATTTTTAACTCTATTCACCTTTTTAATTAGCTTTGGAAAAACAGGAAACAACCGGTATCTCTATTTCTGTCATTTTTCAAAGTTTCATTCAAAAGTTCATTTTCATTCAAGAATTTCCAGTATTATGTATTATCATTCATTCTTTTATCAATTAAACCGTAAAAATTAGAAATAGCAACGGGAAACTATATATACCCCACGCTAGGCGCTTTACCAAATAGAGGGTAGATTAAAAAACAATATTCAATACCGCTTTACCCTGAATACTTATAGTTATATGTATCGTGTATGTAGAAAAAGACAGTTATAGGTAAATTATGATCTTCACCAAAAATAGAGTACCCCTAGTACAAACCCTACCATTCCAATAAGAGCACGGTTTGAATTACACGGTATTGTATAAATTTGTCAAAGCAATATAATATTAAAGAATTGACTTGAAGCTACTTCTTTGTCATAGTAACAATATGAAGCAGTAATTCATAAGCTATGATTACAAACAGCAACAGGTATCAACTCTCACAAGATGTGAAGCTAGCGCTTTTCTTAGTTTGTATCGTAAAATTCATACAACAAAATAACAAGAATTTACTACAAACACTATTACCCAGGCTTGACCTACATTTTGTTACAATGAAAACACTGGTTTATAAAAAGAAATAAACTTTTAATTCGAATTTCAATTTTAATTTGTAATCGAATTTAAAATACACTGGGCCGCAATGAAAACGGGTCGCTTACAAAAACCTTAATAACTTCCAAAATATTGGAGCTATCTTTATGAAATAAAGACTAAATGATAGATAATTTAATCACAAATCGTCGCACGAATACTTAAGTGTCCAACCTCCATTTGCAACATTTTACACCAGAGACGTTTTATTGATTAGTTTAAGCAAATAATATGATTTTATAAAAGTTTTATATTAAAAAAATAGTTAATGTGTTTATGAAATGATATATTACAAATAATCATTAAAAAGTCAAACAGTTATGTTTATTTTCACAATTTTTTATGGAGGTTGAGCAAATAAACACATAAATAATTATGCAATTGGAGATAGACCACTACCGGGGTGGAGGTTGAGCATTTTGCATTCGAATATATTTAGTACTTAAGTGCCCTATAACCAAATACAGTGTGTTTGGGTATCGTGGTTAAAAAGAAAATAACTAGTTAACTGGCTATTTATTATTAAAAAAAAACACAGAATTAAGAAAAAAGACTGTTTGATATAAGTATATAAAATACAATATTTTTTTGTTTTTGTACCGATACAAGATTGTTTACTTCGCCTGGTATTGTTTATGTAGTCTGATCCTGTCAAAACCTTTTTAATTAGAGATTCAATAAAGGCTTTGTCGTCAGCTATCATATTTGTAGGTACTTCTAATAGATTTTATTTTCATTTCGGTGTCTGATTTGAATTAGTCTTTATTTGTCGTATTCTCCTTTCATCGGATTCTTGTTTGGTCGGATTCTTGATTCACCATACGTAATGTCAACATAAAATGAAACTATGGTATTACCGTGACTCCACTTCTTCATTTCAATATGTACAATATAAACGACATAAATTGAAAATAAAACGGTGATAAGATCATGCCTATACGTATAAAAAATAATTAATATACTGAGACAATTTAAACAATTTAGAATTGATTTATTTTTTCAAGAAAATTAACCCTTTTCTGACGATTCTTTATGTTTTCATAAGGAATTCTTTGGCTATTCATCTCTCAACGGCGTAATTAGTTCTGAATTTCTCATCCAAAATAGGGAAGAAAATGCAAAGCAACGGACATAATAAAAATAGATATACAATGTGAGCAATGGATCTGTGGCGAGTAAAAAATAGTATTAATCTACTTATCTAGCATCTAACATCATTGCGAACACAAAGCGTAGGTATACGTAAACACAAAACTACCCATTTAATGCTAAGAATTTACCCATTTAACAATTAGCAAACATGCAAGTAGCAAGACAGAAGACAGTTGACAGTCACCTCACAAAAGCAATATTTTTTATTATTATATTAGTTATATTTTACAACCTTACGAAATGTTCGAAACAATCAGTTCATTTATAGATACGTCACAATTTCATTTAAAGATTTAATTAAATCTGAAATAATATAAATTAAATTTAAACATCCTGTACTATAAGTTAACGATACGCAGTGATAATCTACAAAGAAATGTTAACAAAAATACAAGTTACCGATTCTTTTCTATAGTTGTGACTATATTTTTCGATTTATATTTCGTCACGCACATTTGGGGTACTGTTTTCTATTAAAATTAATACTTTTTTTCTATATTTCGCGTTAGTTTTTACTCAAATGCGTGCGAGCATCAGCTTCGTCACAAAAGAAATAAATGATGGCGGCGTATTGCGTCATCAAAATGCGATGTCGTGATTGGTTACCTGTGAGGAGATTGAATACTTAAGCACGCAATCGATGCTCGGATGCACGTTTGGTGTTTCTCTACGGACTTTGAGCAATTAAGCATGAAGTTTTAATTCTCTTGTGTTAGTTTACAAAAACTTAAATTCCTTATAAATAATGTATTTTAAGTCCAAACAGCAAGTATTATATACCAATCGAACCGCAATTTGATCCTTAATAAAATTGCATTAAAAAGTGAAATTCGTTAAAATGGTCGGTTGAGCAAATAAGCATTCAGGCGACGAAATCATGGCGCAACTAAAATCGTTCAAGTTATTTTTGATTTTTGTATTAAATCCATAAATTAAAAAGAAAGACAAAATTTTTAAATTTTAACAATAGTTTTGAAACCATTTTTTTTACTCTTTTATCCGTTATATCATGAAAAAGACACATTCTATGTACAGAAATTCAATATTCTGATCAAATTAGTACAAAAACATGCCTCTAACCCCTGAAGAGTCTACAAGGATTCCAGAAATGCTAGAAAAATGACGTAGTGATCGTTATACAGCGAGAACTGTTAGTTTATAGCTCTCAATCGTTCGAAAAGTACTCCAGCCATTAGAAGACACTGTATCCAATGCGCGCAGATCAAGATCAGAACCAACAACGTGCACAAAAACACAAGAGGATCGTTACAAGGTGACGAGAATGTTGAGAAATCGATTTCAAACGACTGTTGTAGTCAAAAATCACTTGCTACGTGCTCGAGAAAGCAATCCAAGCCCTTGTATAGTGAGACAGTGTCTAGATGAAGCAAAATTACAGTCCTAGACCTGCAAATATTCGTAAACTTGAAAGACATCATCAAAATTCAAGATAGAGTGATGATAAAAAACTCGTGAATAGCACTAATGGCTGATTAGTTAAGAAAAATGTTTCCGATGAGTCGAGGCTTACGTTATACAAGCACGATGGAAGACTAAGAGTCTGGAAAAGTACAGGAAACCTGTATAACCAATCTTACATTGAAGAAAAAGTACCTTATGTCGGAGGCACTGTACACGTGTAGGCTGGAATTTCTTCTGAAAGCCGCACCGAGCTAGTAGTGATATAAAATGGTACTTTAACTGCAGAGAGGTACTTGAATGAAATCATTAATGAGCACGATGGCTCATTTTTGGTAAATATCGGCGAAAAAGGCACTTTTATGGAACTCAACGCTCGTCTTAATACAGATTTAAAGTTATAATAGTGTTAAAGTTCCGTAAAGATGTTGCCATCACACGTATGAAGTGGCCAGCACGCATCCCAGACTTGAAACTGATTCAGCATGCTTAAGACGTATTGGGTCGATGAGTAGGACATCAATATTTCCCTCTAATCACCCTATGTGAACTCAAAGAAGCAGTGATAGAGAAATGGTTGTATTTTCCTCAGAATTCAATTAAAAACCAAATGGAAAGCATCCAAAGGAATGGAAAGAAATGGAAAGTTTCTGATAATAATACAGCGTATTAAATGAATGAATATTGCATTTTTGATACCTTAAACCTGTTTTCGACATCTAATGAAAGTGTCAATTTTTATTTAACTTACTTTTGGCCAAAATACACATAACAATCTGTAATTTTTATCACTTCCATTTAAAGACTGTTAAATTATCTTTATTTTAGTGTTTATTTCATAAAGCTAGCTCTAATATTTTGGAAGTTATTAAGGTTTATGTAAGTGACCCGTTTTCATGGCGGCCCAGTGTAGTTCGAAATTAAAATTTAAGAGAGTACAAAATTGGAATTTAAGAGAGTTTCCATTTCAATTTTAATTCAAAATTCGATTTTTAGAATTTATCTATCCTCGCTTTATTCAGGTTTTGGTCTCCTAAAAAGTCTAATTAGCCATTTTTTTATGGTTTGTGCCTATACTAGAAAGAAATCTACATTAAAAAATACACTCTATAAGAGTATGCCTGTGAAGTCACACAATATTATCTCTCGCTCTCAGGACCGATCCGCTGGTGGACAAACTTCGTCCACCTCATCCATCCATTTTCGCTTGCTCAAAAGGGTCTATTAGGTCGACGGACCTTCAAACCGTAGGGCGGCCTACACTACGTTTGCCGATTCGTGGTCTCTACTTAAGGACACAAAGTTAAAACCAGCTATGTTATCAACCTGTTAATATTAAAAGAGCTCAATGCTCTTGTCTATGCAACTTGTATACGAGTATATCTGTATCCCTATACTCTTGACATGCCATAGATCTTTCCTAGACGTCAATCTTGTGTTAAATGTACACACTTTTCAAGCTGATCAATCAGGAATTCATTGGATTCATAGATTACATTATGCAGCCATGTTGCTTAAACCAACAAGACGAAGCTTACGAGTATGTATGATGTACATATGTTTTTCCACCAATACTACTT
Organism: Schrankia costaestrigalis; assembly: GCA_905475405.1. NCBI lineage: Eukaryota > Metazoa > Arthropoda > Insecta > Lepidoptera > Erebidae > Schrankia > Schrankia costaestrigalis. Next base: position 16,662,467 of record FR997825.1, on the reverse strand, counting down.
TGTTGTATTGACTGTGTCGTTAGCAGCTACGATCCTACAATAATATTTTTTAGATTTTTAAAATATTTTGACTTAATTTTCTCGATGTATGGCTTTTAAATAAACTAGATTTAAAAAAAAAAACTTTCGAAGATACTTCTTAATTTATAAGAGTCAAAATTTACACTAACTGTCAACAATGTTCGTTTTGTTCATGCATTAAAAATTGTAAAAAAAAATTACGTAGGTACCTACTTACACATAATTAATTTCTTGTTTGTCTCACACATAATAAATAATAATTACCCTTGAGAAATGAAAAAAAAATCGTTTAACTAGGTATTTATGTTATTTGTCTATTAAACGCGCATTTACAAACAATATCATCGTAAAACGTGACTTGTTACTTATCAACATTTCTATGAAAAAAAAATATCTCCAATTATTGGATTGTGTACAATTATGGGTTATTAAGCCACAATACTATGTTTATAAAGACATCCATTCTATGTTAATACGATAGTCGAGTCATTCTTAAACTAAAGACAGTGGAAAAGTAAATTATGAAGATAAAGATTACGTAATATTTTGATTGTCTACTTTACTATCTCAGTTTTCTATAATATCATATAAATAAAACTTCGTTATTCATTTACCATTTGTCTGTGTGCTGACGGAGTAAGAATTCAATATGTCACTACCCCATCACATCCCATGGGTGTCGTAAAAACCGACTAAGGGACTAACTTTAAATATTATCTTTACGAAGTAAAAAGAAGGAAAACTTGAAGTTAAACCCTAAACTAATCCGTCTGGCCAGCGTGGTATTAGTAGGCCAAGTATCCCTGCGTCAAGGAAGGAGGCCCGTCCCTGTAGTGGGACATTAATGGGCTGTTATGATGAAATAAGTTGACAATTACGAATTTAAGCTCTCTAGATATATCAGACCCACAGCTAAAAAACCGGTCAAGTGCGAGTCTGACTCGCGCACCGAGGGTCCTGTACAAACCTATTTATTTTCCCGCCAAATTGTGATAACGTCAGGATTCAGCTGTTTAAATACTATTTTCCTGCCAAAATTCTGTGACGTCACGACTCATCTGTCAAAAATTCTATGACGTCACGCCTATCTGTCAAAATTGACAGCTGTCAAAAGTGACAGAGGTATCAAATATTTTCCCGCCAAAATAATATTACGTCACAAATCATCTGTCAAAAATTCTGTGACGTCACGACTCATCTGTCAAAAATTCAATGACGTCACGACTCAACTGTCAAAAAATTTTTCCCCGCCAATATTCTGTGACGTCACGACTCATCTGTCAAAATTCTATGACGTCACGGGTCACGTGACCTATGACGTCACAGGTCACGTGACACAGCTTTCCCGCCAAAATTCTATGAAATCAAAATATAATATGATTGCTAATAAAAAGTAGCCTATGTTCTTTCTCAGGGTCTAAAGATTATCTGTACCAAATTTCATCGAAATCCGTTCAGCCGTTTAGGCGTGAAAGAGTAACAGACAGACAGACAGACATACAGACAGACAGACAGACAGACAGAGTTACTTTCTCATTTATAATATTAGTATGGATACTTTTCTTATTATTGGCACTTTTGAACAATATTAACTTAGAATTTTTATGGAAATGCTCTACATTGCTCAAAATAATTACAACTATTTAAGAAAATATAACTTAACAAAACATTTAAAAATTCTTTTTATTACAAAAAGTACTTCAATGTGTCGGTTTATCCGTGTACTTATTCTATATTATAATACTGTTCTTATAAATCAATCGAATATATCATAAGTTTTCTATAAATTAAAAAAAAACCTTATCAGTAATTATTGAAAAAAATGTAATAAATAAAAAATACGTAGGTAGGTATAATTTTTTTTCCATGTGACTTGGCCATCGGATGTAATACAACTGTACTGGCTAGCGAGCTACGCTAAATTTAAATCTTGGCATCGCTTTCCTACGAGATGCACTCTATATAAGCTTTAACGTACTAATGTACTTACTTACAATCTTACTATCGAATGTTTTGCCTCTACTAATTGGTCTCCTTATATTTATTAGACATACTATTTCATCGTTACGTGGGTTTCCAGTGTCGATTTTATTTATTAGTTTTGAATCTAAATGTAATCCGGCCAAATTAAATGTGCAGTATCTGTTGCACAGTATCCATGTGCCGTGTTCGTCATTAGATCATGCCTGTTTGTCTGTTAGCCAATGTTTCTTTTAGTTCGCCAACATTTTAGCTTCATTATTTATTGCATTCGTTACGTAAAGTAAATTACACGACAAAATATTAAATTTAATTGTACTGACATTCTTATATAGTATGGTGTACATTTTAAAGATAGAGTGCATGCAATTCGACTTTTGTTTTTTTATGTTGTTAATTATAGAGAAAGGGTGTGTTTTATGTTGGGAATTAAAATGGCTCGTTCCAGAGTAAGCTTTCATTTTTGTAGCTCGGGGAACGAATAAAATGTTGCAGTAAGAGTTGATAACGGTTCAACTCACGCATATTATTTTAACTTATAAAGAAATGAATAAACAAACATTAAATTCGTATTAGCAACTTATAAAAACTTTTTTAAAAAAAAAACAATTGAACTTCCTATGTTACTACACGTGCCTACGATATGTACTACTAAAGGATCGTGTCTCTAAGAATACATTGTGTCGAGACTAGTCGAGAGTAAACTGCCGCCATTCTCGTTTCAATAACGACGGAAACTAACTATCACATTTTAAGATAATTTTACTACTAAGAGAAAAGCGATCATAAATATTGTGAAAAAAAATCTCAAGTTAACTATACTTTAGCTAAATTTTTAAAATAATTTAACAATATTTTACTCCGTTTTTTTTTTAAATTTAAAGTATAACTACTTAACTTTTTCAAAACTTATGACCTTGCAGCGACACTCGGGTAAACTGCAAGATGTTAGTTTGTCACAAGTATTTGTAATATGAATTAATAATGCCTTTTGAACTATAGGTATAGTCGAAAACGAAATGGCTTTATCAGTTTTGACAAAAAATTCTATCATAATTCAAATTCATTAAGATCGTTATTTAATGTATATGCGTGAGCTTGACGTCATTGGTTGACCGTATTCAAAACTTTGCTTAGATTAAAAGTGCAATCTATTTTAAACTTTCACTTCAACGCAATAAATAATAAAATCTACTAACACAATACAAATGTCACTAATTAAACTATAGAGTTTGTATGTGAAAAACCATGAAAAACCATTAAATAATTTGAAACTAAAGTCAACTTGTTACTTGTGACATTACAAGATTGTCATTTCAGAAAAACTGAAAATGTAGAATTCAAATATTGGCTGGTAAGCCACCCAATTGTTAGCACCTTAAGAGTGGACTTCGTGTCAGACTACAATATAAAATATCATAAAATGATAAAATACTTTAATCTTTGCTTATACTTAATCATTATTATGTGATTGAATAGTATTAAAAAAATATTATTGGCACTATTGCCAATAAAAGCATTCTGATAAATTTATTGTTTCTATGTTGACACATGAAATAAATAAAATATGATAAAAATTTTAAATAAATAATATTTGAACTTGAATAATCATACTGAACTTGAATAATCTATAGTGTTTTCTTTCTCTTTACTCACTTTTAACTCTTAAGTGCGAATAATTGTAGGACTTCTAACAATTAGGTGGTTTACCCTAATTTGTTTTATATTATAAAATTACGAAAACTTTAAATTGAAATATGTGCCAATGACGTCATACAAGAAATGATAGGGATGGACATAGAAGGAAAAAAGAGAGAAATTCATTAGATTATAACGTTTTACCGAAAATATGCTTTAGTAACAGTCACTAACGTTGACTTTACTATTTGTTTTATAAATACCTAACGACTATTTGCTAATACAAGAGAACTGATATGTCAAAGTAGCTTCATGATTTAGCTGATGTTTTGTTGTGCGATATTGAACCTAATAGTTTTATGACATGCAACTAACAGTAACTCTAGAGGTGATAAGGCCATTTAGTTCTCGACTATACATTATGAAAGTGTTAATTAATTTTAAATACAAAATTACACAGCCACATTTTGCTTGTAGTTGTAGACTTGGCTAATTAGTCTACTAGTATAATAACATTTCTAGAGAAGAAAAACTCGAAACCCACTAAACTTTCAGGCAAATGTAGTATTAGTAAGGACTAACAACAATTTTCCCTTCGTTATTGCAACATGTCCGTTTTGGCACTAGAACCACGGGGGTAAGTAAGAAAATAGAGAGTACCTTAATAATTGCTTATTTTCAAAATTCGAACACCCTCGTTCTTCCTTTTTAACTTAACTAGTACCTACTACGTATTGGACAACTGAAAACATACATATCATACATACTCCTTTCTGTAACATAAATACATACCAAGTAAACATTAAATAAGTTTAAAAGAGACTTGTCGTGTCTTATTTTCAATTTATATAATAGCTTTTGTAGCTTAGCGACCACTACGCCGTATTTACTGGATATTACTTTGGAAATATGAGGACAATGCCACAATGCAGCTTTTAAATCAATAAGCTGCGGTTCAGATGGTATGATTCTTATACCTGTAGTCTCTAATATAAGGCAAGAAAGTGACATACACACCTCAACAAAGTCTAGGGATATTTGGTATTTACTCAATTAACTCCAAAATTATTGAAGATAACATACAACATGTTTATATTTTTATAAAGGGAATTTATCAGGCTACAATCCAGAATTAAATAAAATTATTATTTTTGCTTAAATAGTTTTTTATTCAAATAAATAAAAAACTTGGAAAATTAATAAAATTAATCTGTTTTTAACTGTTATGCGAGTAATCAGTAGTCAGTACATTCAAAAAACCGTAAATAACGGTCCTGAAATGGTTTTTCATGCTTGGATTAAGTTATCCATGTCTTGGTGCGGTGTATTGTTTCAGGTCCGACTAGCATACAAAACAAGTTGCACTTCCATCGCAATTTTATGCAGGAAAATTCATCAAAGCCCTTCTTTTGAACATGTCCTACGCGTATTTTATGGTTTTGAGGTTAGGCGATTAAGTAGTTCAGCATAAAATCGATACGTCGTGTTTTTGCAACCAGCTCGTCATCACTCTCGCTTTATGCGGACGGGTGTTATCGTCCATGAGCTTAAACATTTGGCCCAATTGTAGTCTACGGGGGTAGATTATTAGTACTAGCACCTCGTTAAATTATTTTTCAGCCGCCATGGTGCTTCTGATCAAAACGCGCTCTGTTCTTCGACCGACATGAATTCCCGTCCAAACCATAATTGTTCCATCGTGGTATGAATGGATTTCCTGAGTATGTTGTTGAAGGCTATCACAACCAGGAACTACTCGCCAAGCACGTTCTCTACGTGAATCCGAGTGGAAACCAAACCGGGACCCAAGTGTAAACACCACTACAGATAACAGGATATCTTTGCAGTGCAAATGTTCACGAGCCCACTCTAGTCGTCGTGCGCGTTTCGCTCGGCGTAGTGCTGGAGTACAAAGCGGTATGCGAGCATAAAGGTGGGCTTCATGCCGACTTCTTCTGACAGTTTGGTCACCCGCAAGAAGCTCTAAACCAGCTGCATGGTAGTACACATTTAGCTGTCTTTTCGCGGGAACTTGCAAAAAATCGATCATGTCGTTGAGTGGTGATAGACTTTTTGCTGTGGTATCTTTCAACCACTTCACCAGCAGCACGAAAACGTGACCATAACCTTGATATCATATTTTGTGTTGTTCCAATCTCTTCAGCAATACTCCGCTTAGTACCCGCAGCTGGAAGCATGCCTACTAGTGGCGAAGTGTCCATATAACTCGATTCCTACCGGCTTACCTTTGCAAAAACCGCTTACCATTGTCTACCACTTACCATTGTCAATAATTATAAATCAATGACGCAACATCTACTCAATACAAAATAATATAAAACAAAAAAGTATTATCTTACGTAAATCGCAATAATAACATAATAATTTTATATAATAATACTTATTTACGTACTCATAACGCCATCTAGTAATTAAAAATTGTCAACTAACTACATGTTTGTTATGGTTCAGGAAGAGAGTGAGGCGCGCATGCGCAGGGCGGCGGTAAGCCGGTCGCGAAATTAGGAATCCAGTACAACAGACTGTACGGAAATCGTACGGTCACGTGACACTTTGTCTTCTTCGATCTAAGGTACCATATAAGCCGACAAGGGATAAAAGATACAACTACAACATTGCGAGAGCGAGAAAACACTATTGTAACCAGTGGACCGACCAATTGAAACGAATTTTCGCATTAATTTTGCCATTGAGATTCAGTTTTGTTTTTGTCAATTATTTAAATCTAATAGAAATCAACCTTTCTTTTAAATTTTCAGCTTTTAATTATTTTTCTTTGTTTTTATATTAAATTTGTATTCTCTCCATCTTGACATTGGCAGAATCATCGGTAAACGATAGAACCATTATAAGAAAAAACAGTATTATTTATTTTCTGCAAATAAATAGGATAAATTAAAATTAGCTTTCTTGTTTAGAGTAGTAAAAATTAGTAAGTATAATTATTTGTGTTTGTGTATTAAATGTTGTGCATTGATTGACATTATTATTGTCGTAGTGCGTTGGGATTGGGATCCTATGGAATATTTTTGTAAGTAATTTTGTTTGTATTATTTATCAGCAAATTTAATAGTTTGTTGTTTTATGGAACACGTTAATAGTGTTAGATTATTGCCTAACATTAACGTTTTTCTCAAAATTAAATGATAAATATTAGAAACGCGTAGTATATCCAGACATGAATAATAATACATAAAATACAAACAGGCCGGCGGGCGCCGGCGCTGTGGATTTACGAAACATTTTATAATAATTAGTTCATTTCGATACGTACTACATATAAGTAAGTGGCTTACAGGCAGTATTCTCAGATTCTAAAAGTGTAGAATTATTTAGGATTTAAGTAGCAACATAAACAATTTATCTAATTGATCAAATATATAATTATTATTCAAACAGAGAAACATTTTCGTATTTGTATAACTTTTCACATGAGTTCGGGACAAGTAGAATCGAAACATTTTCTTACGAATACGGAATACCTATGAACTACAGAATAATAGTAATAAGTATAAAGTAGAACGTTAATAAAAAGTAGTCCACGGAAACCTCGGCTTCCCTTTTATAAAAATCCACCCTTCGCCACTGATGCCTACTGCCCTTAACATTTCATCTACGATGAAATGGCGCCGCGGCTTAATGCACACAATATCATTTATTCGAAATAAATGTTTAACTTGTTATAAAACTTAAATTTTACACAAAAAAGCAGTCAAAACTTACTGTTGCTAAATGAAAATGAAAAAGAAAATGAAAATGAACCTGACTACGTTTAGCCCGCGTAAATCTTTTATTTTTAATGTTATTTTTCAAATTCAAATTTCGAATGGTTGAAAAAGGTTAACAAAGTAAGTTTTCATCAAAAGAATAAAAAAATAAAACAGGTTTTTTTGAGTTTCACAACTTTATACAAAATATCCCTAGACTTTGTTGAGGTGTGTAGCTGTGAAGCCAATAAGTGTGAAGATGAAAAGAGAATGAACGATGAGGATTATTTATTTGTGTTTTAAGAGAGGCAACCTCTTTAAAACTAACAAAAGAAAATAACGGTGAATGTCAAAATAGTTTTAACCGTGATAATGAAAATAGGTAGAACAATGACAATGAAAAGAGAAAGAACGGTGAGGAAGAAAAGAGAATGAAAGCTGGGGATGTCAAAAGAAGAATAAATAGTAAAGATGAAAGAAGAATAATATTCTTATTTTAAAATTTAAATTATTTGTTGTTGTTTTTATATTTCACAACCTGATATATTCTAGTTAAATAAATACGTAACAGAGCCTGAATAAATACAATAAGCTGTATTTCAATGTTGACAATAAATGTAGTGAAACAACCGCGCACGTGCTCTATTACAACCAGTGTAATAATGAACTTGGAATTGTACATCAGCTGTATGATTGTATAAATTGAGTAAGTATGAGTTGTCTTTGGCTAAATATTGTTAGTGTATAGATTTATATTATATTAAGTAACCATTTTATATCATTACATAACAGATTAAGACTAGCAAGTCAACAGAATACTGAATTTAAATTGACCATACGACAAGAAAATGTTAATTTGATAATTTAACAGGCAAAGTCAATTGCCATTGTCTTATCAGCTATTTTATTATGTCCAACTGAAGCGACCATCACCAGACAGCAATCAATCAGATTTTATTTTTAGTAGGTATTTATTTATAAAGTTATTTACTTACGAGTATTATGATCATGGCCACTCTATGATACGATTAAGGGGTCTAAGTACTATTTTCGTCTGCATGTGAATGATCTTTGATAACATTACATCTTACTGTTCCGGTCTTTAACTAAAGCTCTCCTTCACTGATTTGTTATAAGTAATTATAATATTAGTTATTTTTATCATCAATCCATACTAATATTATAAATGCGAAAGTAACTCTGTCTGTCTGTCTGTCTGTCTGTCTGTTACTCTTTCACGCCTAAACGGCTGAACGGATTTCGATGAAATTTGGTACAGACAATCTTTAGACCCTGAGAAAGAACATAGGCTACTTTTATTAGCAATCATATTATATTTTGATTTCATAGAATTTTGGCGGGAAAGCTGTGTCACGTGACCTGTGACGTCATAGAGTTTTGGTCACGTGACCCGTGACGTCATAGAATTTTGACAGATGAGTCGTGACGTCACAGAATTTTGGCGGGAAAATATATTTTTTGACAGTTGAGCCGTGACGTTTTTGAATTTATGACAGATGAGTCGTGACTTCACAGAATTTTTGACAGATGATTCGTGACGTCACAGAATTTTGGCGGGCAAAATTTTGACAGCTGAGCCGTGACGTTTTTGAATTTTTGACAGATGAGTCGTGACGTCACAGAATTTTTGACAGAGGATTCGTGACGTCACAGAATTTTGGCAGGTAAATATATTTTGACAGATAGGCGTGACGTCACAGAATTTTGGCAGGAAAATATATTTTGACAGCTAAGTCGTGACGTCATTGAATTTTGGCGGGAAAAATAGTATTTAAACAGCTGAATCCTGACGTTTTCACAATTTAGCGGGAAAATAAATAGGTTTGTACAGGACCCTCGGTGCGTGAGTCAGACTCGCACTTGACCGATTTTTTAAGCTGTGGGTCTGATATATCTAGAGAGCTTAAATTCGTAATTGCCAACTTATTTCATCATAACAGCCCATTAATGTCCCACTACAGGGACGTGCCTCCTTCCTTGACGGAGGGATACTTGGCCTACTAATACCACGCTTGCAGACGGATTGGTATAGGGTTTAATTTCAAGTTTTCCATCTTTTTATTTAGTGAAGATAATATTTACCTTATTTGTTAGGCACTAAAGTGACACACCTTTGCTTATTCTATCCTACTAATATTATAAATGCAATAGTTTGTGAGGATGGATGGATGTGTGTTACACTTTCATGCAAAAACTACTAAATGGATTTTGATGAAATTTGGAATATAGGTAGTTTATGGTGTAAAATAACAATAGCGGGTAATACCACGGGCATCAGCTAGTCTATTATAAATAGACGCAAGGTAGGCACCTCCTCATATTGTGGGCAGACCACCTGTTCAAAGCTGCGAGTTTTAAATGTTTGCAGAATGCCTATGTCCAGTAGACATCCTTAAGCTGATATGATTATTGTATAATCATCTTTCCCTGAACACAAAAACCAAAGCGTGGAATATTTACTTCTTAATGCAATATACTTAGCAAATGAAAGTCAGTTAATTTTCTACTGCGCTATTTCAAACAAACCCAATCAGACTCACAGTCCCTTATCGAGGTAGAAGTAATGAGCAAAGCAATAAATCATGGTGACATCGCTTCCTAGTTTAATCGCAAAAGTCAAGCGCGAAATGAGTTGCCTCCCCACTTTACAAAATAAAAAGTAATATAAAATTGAGAATCAGAAAATGTAAACATAGCACAATTGTAATTTCCCTTGAGGTAAAACTTTCCAACACTATTTGTTATTATTCAAAAACAAACTTAGTTTGTGATATAGCTGTTTTAAATCAACATCATCACTACCTTGAATCAATGGGAAGTATCTGTTTTAACTTCAAATAAATCTTTGCATACGATATGAGTTGATTCCCTTGGTCTTTGTGTATCTGTTTTTAGAATTTTCATTAATATTTAATATTGAGGAGCCCTCCATTTACGCATCTGCCCACGCTTACGGTAATGGATGAATAAAAACAAGACGATGCATCACACTACTCTGTTGCATAAAAGGAAAAACGTGACTGACTAATCTATCAGTGTAGAGTTCAAAGCATCGAACGGATAAAGTAGAAATTCAGATATATGTAGGTACATGTCAACAACTGCATACAGACATTTTCACGTTGCTAATGACGATTTGATAATAAGACTCTAGGAGGGGAAAACAAGAAATTTTAGGTTCTGTATCAGCCTGTTACTTTTACCATTTATGTAAATTAATACACGATATAAAATACACACTCGTAGGTCAATATTTTTTCAAAGTGTTACTATGTTTAAAGAAGGACATTAAGAACTTTACAGTCCTAGCTAGTAAATTTACAGGGCTAAGGAATGTACTAACTTATGTCCCCGGGTAGGCCAGCGGCAAGCTGATGTATATGATCATCGGCTACAACTTATCATACACCATGCCGTATATTCGTCTGCACTAATTAAAAATATTTGAACCATTTAGTCAAGTAATTTATCTGTGAAAACAAAGTCAGTTTCATAATTTAATGACAAGCAAGAATGTGACTTCGATTTGGTAGAATTCATACTGTAATTGTAGTAAGTAAGGGCAGCGCCCTAAACGCTAGCACTGCACCAGATTATCAACAAAATATAAGCTTTCGTTTAAAAAAATAAAAATTAGTTAGATCCTTTTGGAACTATAAACTGGGCCACACCACATTCATTTTATGCCGAGAAATCAATTTTCTTGGAAGAAGTACTTTATGAATTCGGATTCCAAATCTTAACATGGTGCTGAATTTTTGGTAAAAAATTGTTTTACTTATTTAATTTTTCTACCTAATTTTATGACTAATATCACAGAGCTGATAACTGGCTTGGTCGATGCTAGTTATTGGTGATGATGGTGCCAATAATTAATTGGTGTTAGGGTAATTATTTAGTCGGACTCATCTAAATAAAATGTGTATGAATAAAAATATTTCTTTATTATTTAATAGTGAACCGAGAAAGCATGTTGTTAAAGTCGTTATCAGTAATAACGCTGTGATAAACGGTATTAAAGTTGGACTAACTCTTAAAGTGCTGATAATTGGTAGCTTCACCCTATTACAACATTGATCAATCTCATGTGTGAGTTACAGGATGTACAGAATTATTCATAGCTTTTGCATTGTAAACTTTCAATAAGGCCATTCCTAGGAGTGCTAATTTGCACCTGATATTAATAGCCTTCAATATTAATGTTTATCGACGTTGGTTTTTTTAAGTAGTACCAGATATTGTAATAATATAAGTAAATGTATAAAATTTACAAATATAATACACGCTTAATCTTGGAATTAGTATTAAGTAAGATCCTTATTATAGTATGAAAAATGGAAGATCATGAGACATACCAGTCTTACGCCCTAGGCTATGCAATGTTCTTAATAAAGTTTTTAACACCGTTACTCTTTTCTAGGCTATATTTTAGTCTATAGTCAATAGACTAGTCTATCTTCGGTATATTAATCTACTTACTTTCGATAGACTTCAAAATAATAAACAAAAATAAATCATTAAAAAATTTACCTCCAAATTCTAATTTTCTTATCCAGCAAATCACATCAGATACCCCCCTAAACTAAACTTTACACACCTGCCCACACATGTACATACACACACACACACACACGCACACATGCACACATGCACACATACTTACACACTTAACTACAAACACGAACTCAAACACGTAGATACTACACTCCCTTAAATAATTGTTAAATTTAATGTAACTATTCTGTTAGTTAAGTGAATATAAAACGCTGTCTCCTCTTTTAGAGGTGGGTGGTAACAGCAATTGGCTAAAGTAGTTATTAGCAAACTTATTTTACTGTACATATTATTTCAGTTTAATGAAAATATCTGTATCCTTTCTTGACTTCTTCCTCTTCTGTGCCTCATGTGAAACGTCACAATATACTTGATGATCAATGTTTATTTTGTTTGTTTATCTCGTTTATGATTATGTATTCACTGCAATCTATCATTTTATAGAAAGATTTTATATGTTTCTCGCAAATAGTCGACAAGTAGGTACTTATTATTAGGTCGAAATTACACACCAAAAACTATTTAATCCTTGTTCTGATATTAGTGCAATAATGTATGTAATTTATTTTATTTATCTTCCGCAGGGAAAATCCTCGGGAAATCCGCAACAGAGCCGAAAAGATGAGAAGGGATAGGCTCAACCAATCTGTAGCAGAATTGGCTTCTATGGTTCCGCCCGTTGTGGCTGCTCGCCGAAAGATTGACAAGACTACTATACTCCGTCTTACCGCACATTACCTACGAGCTCATCAGTATGGTCAGTAATAACTATAGTTTTAATAATCTTAACAAAATAGTAAAGCCTCATAAATTAATAACTGACTAATTCTCAGTAACATATACTTAGTAATAATGACGACCTCTGTGCGCAGTCGGTATATTACATGGCTGCTACGCAGCGGTCTCGGGTTCGATTCCCGCTCAATGTAAATCTGTGTGTACATGAACATGATTGTTTGCATTGGTCTGAGTGTTTTCTATACTTAAATACTTTTTTATTTTTTGTAAAAACATACATATTACATATGTACGTATTTACAAAAAATAAAATATGTATGTATTTACAAAAAATAAAAAAGTATAACTGTTGTCTTGTACCCATAGTACAAGCTTTGCTTAGTTTGGGACTAGGTAGCGATGTGTAAATGTGTGAGGATTATTTATTTAGTATACCCTTTATTCTTACTCTAGGACTTTCAACTTATCTATTTATATGACACACTTAAAAACTTGCACTGAATAAGGAACAAACACTACACCAATTTGTCTGAGCAATGGCGCTCATACATTGTAACACAACCGGTCTACTTGTACCTATGGGTTTATTTGCGCAGGAGTAACAGGAGCGGTAAATAGAGTAGATCTGCTCAATTTTAATGAACCTTTAAAATCAATTTTACTTGACTATAGTATATGTAGAAGTCATATCTGGTGAACCAATGAATTCAAGAAAATATTTGGTAAACTATATTTTGGCGCTTAAGGTCAGATATTAAATCCCTTTAATCAAGTGAAAAATATAATAAGTATTTACCACATTTATACGTAGAAATGTTTTGAAAACTCTTTGCTTTTAATTGCATTAACGCTAATGTAACTACTACGAGTATAACACATTTAATAAAATCTTCGAACGCGTTGACTCATAATTTCAAACTGGCGCCTTATAATAGCTAACGCATAATTCTTTAACCATAGTAAGGTCTAGGTCTTACTTTATATAATGCATTTGTATAATCCACATGAGTGATCTAGATCTACGCTTCAACTTACAAATATTTTCTAGTTTCACTACATTCCATATTGTAATTGTTATGTGTTGGAATGCAAGCTCCACCCATACCAATTACTCTAGGTATATGCGACCAAAATAAGTAGTGCAAATGTATACTATAATCATCCTGCAACAATGGCAAATTGTATTTTGTAGGATTTCCATGCGACGATGCAGGTGCGCATATTTTGTATTATGTTATTAATGGTATGTCATTTTACACATAGAATCGTATAACTTTGATAAAGCAAGAAGACAGTCAGTTGTGAGTAATTAGAAACAATATTTATTCTATTATATTTTTAATTGAGCGTAATATTAAACAATACATTTGCTTTGTATTAGAATAAAGGAGAGAAAAAAAGTGTATCTAAAATTAGCAGCAGAAAACAATAGGTACGTAATGTAATAAATTAGTATCTAACTAGATACAATTGCGCAGAACAGGTACACCTTATTTATTTGCAATGTATTGACACAATGAGTCATCAAATTAGAATATCAATTTCATAAGAGCTGAGTATATGTTAGAATGTGCTCGTAGGAAGGACTCAAACGCCTATAATTAACGTTTAGAAGCGATGTAGGTACTTAGTATGAACTCACAAATAATGGTGGAACCGCACGAAATACTAACTATTTTTGAATGCCTGCTCATTGATTTAGACATTTAATAGCTTCCTCATTTATGAGCTTTAAATATTATTTAAATTACATGGGCCTATTATTATTATTCGCCTTCTTCTTCGTGTCGATTGGTAAAAACTCAAACAGTGCTGGCCCAGAATTTGGCCCCAGCAACTGCATTGTCTGTAGCAGCCCATAAATCTTGAGGGCTGCATGTACCGGGACATCGAGGGCATTTAAGGAGGTGCGATATTGTCTGGGCATCAAAGCCACACTCTATTATTTGCCTAATAGCTGTATTCATCTAGCAGTTTATGAAGTAAAAAAAAATTAACAATTGTCCATTAAAAAAACACACAGTCTAAGTACCTGTACTTATTACTGTCTTTATTCTGCCTATATACTCGTCCTATTACGAGTAGGTATATAGAATTAATAATACAAATAATAATTATTTTTATTTATTATCTTTTTTTAGATGTTGGTAGGTGAGTCCGGACCCGTGCTCCACCTAGGTTCTCCACCTGGGTGAAGCACGGGGACTTGAATATCCTAGATTTCCTAAATAACAAAAAATATTTAAACAATATATGTTTTAAAAGAATATAGAGTGTAAAGACTGCGCAGAAGTAAAACGCCAATTTCATAGGTAAAGACTAACCCCTTTACTCATAAACATAAGTCAATTGATTAATTAGCATAGACTCTTACGTTGTTTGATATAAGGTTGGCTTTCGTAATAAAAATCTCGCTAAACAATGATTAAATTTAGTAAGCGTTTATGAGTAAGAGGGCTAATATAAGTATAAATAACATATGGAATTTAACTCTGTAAAACACTCATTAAGTAATGAAGCCAAAGTTCAAGGTCGAAATGAGTAAAATATTTTTTGCACCTTGCCAATATTTCATATCACACCACGGATTTCTGAATCTGTTTCACTATATTATGGGCAGTGAGATCATAATTATCTATGTCAAATATATCATATAATGGGAGTATATCCGTACTAATAAAAGTGTATGGTGGGAAACTAAGAATACACCATATTTTGTCATCCCGAAGGTGAGGTTAACGTCGAGTGAGTGAGTTTGAAAGAAGAAAAGGAAAGATAGAACACGCTGTACTTGCACGTTTTGTCAAGTTTTCTTCAGTGGCAAACGTATCAGGAAGACATTCGAAGTCCAAGCTTCAGTCCATTCATAGAGGAAAGCTGTTCCTGCCCATTACAATAATCCATATTCATGATTCAAATTCATTTCATCAACGATATGACAAGTTTTATGATCCTACTAAAATATATTTGTCAAGATAATGTTGACATCTACAGAAATAGTTTAGTTTGAATTGTTGATAGAAACAGTACGTCCAATAATAATATATAATTATTAAGGTCAAAAAGAAATAAAGACAAAAAATGAAAGAATAAAATTAGCGCTGAGTTTTGAACCTTCTTAGTTTATTATACACGAACTTATTGCAACACTTAGCGGCAAAATTTACGTTGAAAAAAAAGTTTAGCTGTTTAAAAGAGGATCAATTATGAACTATTTCCAAATAGTAACTAAATGATATTGTAACTTATAAAATGTAACATTGTATAAGCTTGCTAATGTGATGAGGATCCGGCGGTCACTGGACGTAGCCAATAAACTGGTGCAAAGTGCAAATCTATTCATAGTAACCGCTCACACATTCGGGCCACTTTTAGTCTGCATCAGATGTTTAACATGCATTACATTAAATGTTATATTCTAAATAGCATATTCTAATGCAAAAGCACGCCTTTCGTATTACTCAAAACGAATGCTCTGTAATTATTTTGCGAGTTCACATAAAAGTTGGTTGAGGTACCTACTAATCACCCTGTCGATTCTATAAAGAAACGCTTGTAACATCCTATCATTAATGCAGGGTAATACAACTTCACAAATAACAGAAGTTAACTCTGCTCTTTAATTAGCTGCACTTTAATATCCTGTGCATGCAATTTACTTTACTGTAAAAACAGAACAAAAATCAATCTACTATATAAAAATAAGTCGGGTTTTCCTCCCTGACGCTATAACTCCAGAACGCACGAAGAGATTTCCACGGTTTTGCATTCGTTGGAAAGGTCTCAGGATCCATGAGGTTTATAGCAAAAAAATTCAGGAAAAATTTTAACCAAAAAGCGGGAAAATAATGCCCGTGCGAAGCCGGGACAGGCCGCTAGTTTATTATAAAACCATTAGAAATAATTGAAGGAATTAAAAATAGTCTTTAAGAAAAGTAACGCTTGTACTAAGTATGTATAGAAAATAAATGATTCACTTACTTACGCAACACTTGATAGAAAAACAAATATAATATTATGTTATATACAGGGTGTCCCAAAACTCGACGTTAATTCGAAACCGGGTGATAAGGCAACTCACGCTGGTTATCAGAAAAATATAAAAAAAAATCTAAGTCGCATGGTTGTAAAGTTATAGGCATTTGAAAAAAAACGCAAAAATTCCCACTTTGTGACAGTCTTTGCCCTCCTGTTGTCACAAATCTTAACTTTTTCCAACGTTTTTTACTGCTGTGTTACCCTGAATAGTGCCTCTTTAAACTCTAATAAATAATTTAAAACCAGCTGGTCTAGTTTTCATATCAATAGGACTTATTTCTTAGAATAAAATTTATAATGATAAAAATGTCCAGTTTGAACTGACTGTAGTGAAAAAAAAATGTACTACGCGAGTTTGGCAAGTTACGCCAAAAGTTGGCGCATTTAGTAAGGATTCGAAAATGGTATAATACTTGGTAAATTGTCGCTGCTATCATGGACAAAAAAATGCTTTTTAGTAAAATTTAGGAGCCGATTCCAATGCTGAATAAGTACAACCGCTAAGTAGTTGAACCGGAAGGAGTCACCATATCAAGTGAAAAGTAGTAGAAACCGTGGTATTAGTTGAAAGTGTCAAAAAATACCATACCCATCGTATTTTAAAAACACACGAATTTCTCCCGTACCACGTTAGTACTGCGAGTACAATCGTTAGTATCCGGAGACTACCAACATCGAGTAATTTTTTCCCGGACAATATTGAAGAGGTATTGAAATAACTCGCTTTTAAAAAAAACAGTTTTAGCCTAATAATTTAACATTAAAAAAGACAGCAACATGAACATGCATAATTTGCATGAATGTAATGAGTGTAATTCGTGACTTTTTAAAATTGCGATGGGCTGTACTTTTTGGCACTTTCAACTAATACCACAGTTTCTACTACTTTTCACTTGATTTGGTGACTCCTTCTGGCTCAACTACTTAGCCGTTTAACTTATACAGCATTGGAATCGGCTCCGAAATTTTACTAAAAAGCATTTTTTTGTCCATGGTAGCAGCGACAATTTACCAAGTATTATACCATTTTCGAATCCTTACTAAATGCGCCAACTTTTGGCGTAATTTGCCAAACTCGCGTAGTACATTTTTTTTTCACTACAGTCAGTTCAAACTGGACATTTTTTTCATTATAAATTTTATTCTAAGAAATAAGTCCTATTGATATGAAAACTAGACCAGCTGGTTTTAAATTATTTATTAGAGTTTAAAGAGGCACTATTCAGGGTAACACAGCAGAAAAAAAAGTTGGTAAAAGTTAAGATTTGTGACAACAGGAGGGAAAAGACTGTCACAAAGTGGGAATTTTTGCGTTTTTTTTCAAATGCCTATAACTTTACAACCATGCGACTTGGATTTCTTTATATATTTTTCTGATGACCAGCGTGAGTTGCCTTATCACCCGGTTTCGAATTAACGTCGAGTTTTGGGACACCCTGTATAATCATCTAGAACAAATCCAACATCCAATCACTGTAATGTCTGAGAAATGTTGGTGTTGAACCTCCGTGGTTTGGCATACACACATCAACATCTGGTCGACTAAGTATCATCATTAAACACTTTTGTTTATATTACAGCAGGTGCGTTAGAGTTTACCAATAATAAGTAATAATATAATATAAATCAGTATCTAACACTTACATACACAACATTACAATGATGTTTCATATCATAAAACAATGTATCATTTCCTTTTTTTCTTTTTTCACATAAAATATATAAAATAATAGAAATGAAAAAGTCTATTAATTACTTGCTACATATAAACAAGAACACTAAAATATATTTAACATAAAAAAAATCAAGCATTTTTTGCCTTTAGGGGTTTTAAATCTTTGACATTTAAGGCCAAAGGCCTCAAGACGCACGTTATCTAAAGAAACAAATAGCCCAAAGAATTTTGAAGAAATTTGTATTGTCCAAATTGAAATTATAGGTACCATACAAGCAAAAATAGATTTGAATATTACTGATTTTATATGAAAAATATAATCTAATATTAACTTCATTTTATTGTGTTTTGGGAATGAAATATTGAAATTGTGTTCATCATGCAAGTCAAAGAAATTACTTTATACTTATTACTCACTGCAAAATCAGAGCGTTGATTTTGCAGTCGGTTTTTAGTAAGAACATTATTATGATTGATATAGTATAGTATAGATCATATTATTATTATTATTGCTAGCCTTCATCATCTCACTACTGGGCAAAGACCTTGTCTCGTGACTAGCACAAATCACGGGCAAAAACATAAAATAAAAAAAAAAAAAAAAGTTAAACCAAGAATATATTTTAGGCTTTGTAACAAGTATAGTTTGTAACAATTAGTTATTGCAATGTAACGCATTTGTCTATATCAATATGAAGCTAATCGTGTGAGGTAACGTGACGCGCGCATGCGCACGTGCCGCAGCATGCTTTTGCGCTTAGGACGACTGTACACTGAAATATTGCTCATTTAGTTATTTTTGACTAACAGTTTAAATGTTGTATATTTTGTAAAATGATGCAGTGAGGTCATAAACCTAACCATAACCTTATTTATTTTATGTTTTTATAATATTAAGTATCTAGTTAAGCGTTTCATTTCTTTATTTTTATAACTACAAGTTTGCCTACTTGATTGTTAGCTGCCAGCATGTAGAATGTCTAGTCTTCGTTTCTACAAGTCAAACATTTGTGGTCATTAGATTTGTCTGTTTCATTTTTTATTTATAGTCCAAAAATATAATTAATTTATTACTTACTTCGTTTTTGTCTGTAGAATAATCACTAAATTATATAGAACCATGATAAAAAATAATTTAACACAAATAAACTTCATTTTCCTTTATTCTTGGACTTGCCCCGGTTAACCGAATAAGAATAAAGGAAAATGAATACTGGTAATTAAGCCACCAAAGTTTTCCACCGAACCCATGATATTATATCTAGTAATAGTAGTCGATGTTAAGCCAAGTGCTTGAGACTGATCAATCACCGACTTACTTATAGCAGATATATCAAAACGTAAACGTATCGGCACCGCCTCACCTTTTTTCTCGGTATCAAACGTCAAAAATCCGACTACGTTACAATTCCGATTTGTGAGCGTTGCAGTAAGAAGTTTCATACAAATAATACTGAACGACTCGAGTTGTTACGGTGCCGATCCGTTTACGTTTTGATATGAGCTACGACCCTAATACGCAATTTGCTAAAGGATACTTGAAGATAATATAAACTCGGACGAGACTCAACGGCTACCTGTACCCACTTTCTATATCTTTCACGAAGGATAAATTTTGCAGAGCTTGTTCTTAATGGATGGACCAGCTCTCATTGCATTTTTATGATAAAGTTTAACAAGCATAAAAATCTACACTATTTAATCTAATAATTTTTTTAATAATATTCCTCCTTCCTCATTAAAATAAAAAATAAAAAGACTCTAAGCTGGGTCCTTAAGATGCTTACTACTTTCAAACTTAATAAAAGTCTGTAAAAGTACTATAGTGTATTCACGGAGACGAGTTAGTATAGCGCCTTCTTTATCGCACATTATCATACAAATGACAAGGACAAAAAATACTTTTCTAGGGTCGGTGGGCGTTAACAAATCCTTAGAAATGTAAATGTGCGTTCACACTGCGCTTCTTAAAAGTTCGCTTAGTTTATTACTGCGGCTTCGTCTGTCGTATAAATTGAGAGACATTAATTTGATAGATTTTTTTATGGGTATCTGATGGATATGAAGGAAAGAAATAAATTCGAGGATAAATTGAGGAGAATTCGAGACAATGATACGGCGGCAGTCTCAATACAGTTTTGGTTTGTGATTTTGACATTTCGTCTATAATGCAAGCGTCGTATGGTCGGTCTATGATTTTTAACGATATTTAATAATTCACGTTTTAACATTTCAGCGTTATAGCTAATATTTTTTTCTCGTAACCAATTACAAGTATCCTGTTTTTTTAAATTGGGCTTTTGGGATTCCCTCTATTTTTCTAGAGTGATAAGAAGCGTTATCCATGACTATCACAGAATTATCATCTAGCTTATTTAAAACTTCTCTAAACCAATTTTCAAATTTACGACCTTGGTGGCGCGACGCACGGTAGCGCAAGCGGCTGCCGTGCAAGAGGTTGTGGGTTCGATCCCCACGCAGGACAATAATTTGTGAGATCCACAAATTATTGTCCTGGTCTGGGTGTTCTTTGTGTCCGTTAATTGATGTTTGTAAAAGGTCCCCGCGACACAGGGCATGATCCCTAGTGCGGGAGTTGTCTTTTCTAAAAAAAAAAAAAATTTTCAAATTCTTCGGCATTCATCTCCTTGTGATAATCGCCTTGTTTCTTCGACTCAAACATATTTAGACCACCTTCCATCCTCCATCCTCATCCTCACTCTCAACAAGAATATAAAAATGTTATAAAACACGTGTTTCAACAATGAGAATATAACAATAACATAATGATAATAATAACAATGGATGTAGCGCACCAGTTTAATATACCAAAATTGGGAAATAGTATTTTACTATGGTAATGCTCATTTATGACAAAAGAACAATAAACGGGTCATTAGCACACCTGCGATGCTTAAAAATTACCATGGACCATTTATTAAAAAAAAAAGCACACCTGAAGGTGTTTTCAAGCCAGTCGTTAGTTCATTAATAAATTATAAAATCCAATACACCAGCCGGTTCACAAGTCGAGCATAAAGTCACAAGTATGAGCACGTCTGCACAGCACGGGAAGTATGAGTAGACTAAAAAGTACTGGTACTGTGTACACCGCCTTAGCGTTTATCACTGACCAATCGCAATTAAAAAATTGTGTGAGTGAGATAGCGCTCTACTAACTCGTCTCCGTGAATACACTATAACTAACATAACTTCAAAACTTTAAGTCGAAGTTAATAAAATTTCTTCTCGTACAACTAGAAAACTTTTTGCTTGTCTTGTCGAATAGCTCTTCCCGTTGTCGCTATCAGTCGCTATATGCTTTCAGTATTCAACGGATTTTCAAGCGGTTTTTTTTAATAGGTAGAGTGATTCAAGAGGAAGGTATACATGCATAATACATATTGTCGAGTACAAGTATTGCACCATGCAAAGCCAAAGGGTACGTAGTATTAGATATAAATTAATATTCCACACACATTTACACAGCGCCATCTAGTAACAAACTAGGTATTAGATAACTGATAAGCATACTTAAATACTTTTTTTTTGTCAATACATACATTATTATACATATAAAACACCCAGACCAACGCAAACAGTCATGTACACAAAGATTTGCATTGAGCGGGAATCGAAACGTATAGAGGCCTCGCCTCTGCGTGGCAGCTATTGTAACTACACCACAGAGTTTGTCATCGTATTGTATAAGTAATAAGTAATTTTATTCCAGTGTTTGGAGATTCCATCGGTCAATCGTCCTCGGATTTCTCACCGGCCTCAATGATGAAAGTGCTGAGTCTTTTCAACGGGTTTCTGATTACAGTGACATACAGAGGCATAATAGTAGTCGTCTCTCAAAATGTTCAGCAATATCTTGGATACACAGAGGTAAAATATTATTTTAAATTAACTTTTATCTAGACTAATATTATGAAATAATTTTTTAAATTACATACTTCAAATTTGTATGTATATATATGTATGAGGTAATATTTCGAAGCAACTGTGTTGATAGGATTGAATATTTTTCGGTAGAATTATTTTTGTAGATAAAAGCTATGCTATAACGTGTATGTGGATACACGTTATAGCTTCTATTTACTTCCTGTTTTAAATAGCTAAACGTAACTATAATTCTCCGTGTAGAGACGGAGTAAGAATACAATATGTCATCACCCCATGTCATCCCATGAGTGTCGTAAAAACCGACTTAGGGACTATCCGTGAATATTATCTTTACGAAATAATAAGAAGGGAAACTTGAAATTAAACCCTATACCAATCCTTTTGGCCAGCGTGGTATTGGTAGGCTAAGTGTCCCTCCGTTACGGAAGGAGGCCCGTCCTTGCAGTGGGACATTAATGGCTGTTAGGAAACTATGTTTATCACACTCTAAAACCGTCCTTTTTTTTAGCAAAGTATTTTAAGAATTTTATAAAATAATGATGTATATGTTACGGGCAATTTGATAAGTCCGGGCACTATTAATAATGACCGGGCTGTATTAATAATGCCCGACTTAATTGGGCAATGTGATTAATACAGCATAACTAATCACTTTTCCCGGCCATTATGAATAATGCCCACCCTATCTTGGGCAAAGTAACAAAATAGTGAACTGTAGTGTTTTTGTTTATTAAATGAAATTAAACTTACAAAATTTTCATGAAAAGTTAACAAAAAATAAACTATTGGACATAGTAGTTAAAAAATAAACATTTACTTAAATGTTTCTGGCGCTCCGCGTTGTGGTCGCCATACTAACCTAACCTAACTAACTGTTTCTGACTTTTGGCTTTATTTTAGGTTTTAGCTTATCTCAAACACTAACTTATTACATGGACCACGGGCCGTCGGCCATTATTAATAAGGGCCGGTCAAAGTGATAAATTTATCACTTTGGCCATCGTTATTGGGCATTATTAATAAAGACCGGTCCTTATTAATAATGCCCAGTTAATCACGTTGCCCGTAACATATCGCACGCTATAAATAAAAGGGTATTAAGTCTGAAAAACCGTTTTTTTTTTATTTTGAATTCGGAAACCTAATTTTTTTCTCTATACATTGGTAAGAAAATAGTATTTAAATTCCAAATACTTTTTGAAATATAACGATACAATTCTTTCTTGACTATTTATGCACCCTATTTTCGAGATAGGTAAGACAGTCGCATCTTAGTTGATTCAGTAGCCGGGCATCGTTCGTGGCCGTCGCACGTATCTTTCTGAGTTACAACCCGTCCAGTCGTCAATATCGAATCAATCTATAAAATTGTAAGTATTCTAAACAGTATTATGTAAAGTTAATACCTTATTGCTTGTTAAAATTGATACTAGTTTCATGTTTTATTTTAAATAATACTGTCTTGCCTGTTCAATATAATATAATTTGGTAATTTTAACGAAATAATATTAAAATAATACTTTATAGCTCCCGATTTGCTTGAGATAATTCTGTACATCTTGTCAATTGTATTTTATGGTTGCAAGTTTCAAGTAAAATACTACCTTTTAAGTTGTTATTATATTTTTTCTTTTTTAAATTTTAGTTATAATCAAAACAATGAAGCGAAGTAGGAAGGCTGGTTTAATAATGAAAGCAATCAGCAATCGCCTAAGTACACCGGACAGTTCTTAAAATGAAGAAAACAAAGACCCATTTGCTCATCATCATCATTTCCCTGCCTTTATTCCAATTTTATTTGGGGTCGGCGCAGCATGTTTTTTTCTTCCATACTGTCCTATAGGACGTCATCTCACTAGTAACACTCTTCGCAGCCATATAGCTTTTCACACAATCCATCCATCGTTTCTTTGGTCGTCCTCTTCCCCTATATCCATCCACACACAGGTTCAGCACCTTCCTCACTACATGACTCTCATTCCTCCGCATAACATGCCCATACCATAACAGCCGGCTGCCACGTAATTTTTCTGCCACCGGTGCCACTTTCAAATCTTCTTACATACTCATTTCTTACTCTATCTACTAGTAACACCACACAGATTATCTTTCATTCATCCCTTTTCTGGCCAACTCTCTGATCCATAAAGGACGGCAGGTGTAATCATAGTTTTATAGATCTTCCCCTTCAACTAAGGGGACTGTGGGGGTCACAGATGGTTCCCGTGAAGCAATGACCTGCTGCCATTTCATCCATCCTATGTTAACTCGGTTCTTGACCGCCCGATCTACTTCGCCATCGCTTTGAATGAAAGAACCGAGATACCGGAGAAGACTAGAAGGCGCATGCCGTTAAGCGCTATGGCTTCAGGACTGCCAACGCTCTAATCTGCTCTGGATCTTAGGTCCATCCTCCCCAACCAGAACAATGTAATCGGCAAACACTGCACCAGGGTGCCATTTCCTGTATGCCCGCCGTCAAGGCGTCCATAATCAGTAAGAGGTAAGGACTTAAAGCCGACCCTTGGTGCAAGCCTACCGCCACACTGAACTGGTTGGAGTTGCAAGACAATTGGACGTATAACTGGTTTGTCTTTACATAGCACGAATTAACTTCACATACTTCCCAGGTACAATTTTCTCTTTCATGTCCCACCACAATACTTCTACGAAGACCCATTTGCTGACAGTGACAACAGGGATCTAACGTATGTCCCCAAAGTTTCACATTTGATTTAGTTTGATAGTTTTGTTACTGTAGGTACCTACATAATGTTGTTAAATTATGTTTCTTTCATATTGAGTTTCTTTTTTATTATAACTAATTATGATACTAAAACAAATAGAATTTCTAGATTTTCTAGATGCAATCAGTATTTAATTTATTATAATACCAAGCAAAAAATATCAACCAGAAACAACTTGGTCAAACGCCTAACTTCTGCGTCTTGGGGGGCAGCCCCACATGTTGTCAGGACTACGGGTCTGGCATTGTCCTACACGGCAGGTGAGTATGCGTCCGCGGTATGGCACCGTTCGGCTCACGCAGGTATGGTCGACTCTGCCCTGAATGAAACATGCCGTATAATAACTGGCTGCTTGAAACCTACCCCATTGGTCAAATTATACTCATTGGCCGCCATTGCTCGACCTGGTGTTCGCCGTCAGGTCATTTGCGAAAAGGAAAGGAAAAACAAGAGACCGACCCTCGTCATCCACTTTACTCGCACAATATACCCAGGGCACGCCTCAAAAGTCGTAAGAGTTTTTTGCGACACACACGTGCACTGTGCGGTGACCCCAGTAAGGCTAGACTGGACGGGTGGGCCTCAAACTTTGCACCACCGGCGGACTTCATTCCACCCGCCGAACATCTTCCACCTGGTTTCGAGGAGCAGTGGCCGATCTGGAGGTCGCTCAATATGCTATGTACCCAAGTAGGCCGCTGTAACTCTAACCGGACTAAATGGGGTTATCTGAACCCCTCCTATAGTGGATGTGGGTGCGGTTCTCTCGTCCAGGACATGGAACACTTCCTATCATGCCCAATGTGCCCTGCCACCTGCACACCAGAAGACCTAAAGAGTGCCAACGATAATGCTGTTGCTGTCGCTGGTTTTTGGGCAAAACACATCTAAAATATATTTGAAATTAGACTTATTGCCGTCGAAACGAAGAAGAATTATAATCCCTTAGCCATGTAGGCAAAAGATAATTTCTGTGCTGCTTAATATAGTATCAATATTAATTACAACTGGTTATCGAAATAATTTGGTAAATTTTGGTTAAGCTAGAGAGTAGCAAGTTAAACTTAAGAGCTATTTGAACTGCTTAAAGGGTATCATCTTTTTCTGTTCCCATAAAACTATTAATATAAAAAAAACTGTTATAGATACACAAACTAAACTTAACCAGCATAAAGAAGGATAGTGTACTTTTAAATCTAGAGATAATTTTAATATTTGAGTAAGTAGTTCCGAATCTATGATTTTTTAAAACTTCAATACGCGATATCTCAAAACAACGTTTTCGAAATAATACCCTTTTGTTTGTGACGTGCGATATATATTCAGTAATTCATCATTGCAGCTGAAATAAGTCCACGTCGATATAAGACCTACATACGTTTTCACCGCATGCGATACTGTGCATCCCTCAATCAATCATTAGCTAGGCTATATTTTTACGGTATACGAGGGATCAATAATGTCATGAGGATTTTCTGTTTTTAATGATGAATAATCTGTATTCGAGTGATGCCTTCTCAAGTGAATAACGCAGTAAATTTTCCATAATTTCAAAATCCTAAAACATTAATAAAATTTTCTAAAGTAGGTCCTTAATGGCATTGACAGAAAATATAGGTTATTTTCTATAATCTCTAAATCTAAACCCCAAATTATCTATTTTTTATTATTTATGTTATGTATAGCAATTAAATAAAAGTTTAAATTTTCTAAGCATAACTTGTTGCCCGCTCAACTTCTTTTGTTTTGCATTATGTGCCAAACAGTGATAAATTTTTATAAGTAAATTGAATCAAGCGTTTCCGAATATCATTTCGTTTCAAAACTCTTTAAATACATATTGTGTAGAAGTCGGAAGTAAATGTGGGAACATTAGCTTGAGTGTGGAACTTTATATTCTTAAAAGAACTAGATATTGTAGGAAACGGTGTCATTAACGGTTGCTATAAGAGATGTCACTACATATTTGTGCAACGCTATGGACCTGACGTCACTCGTAAATATAGCACGTGGATTGAAAGTCACTTCTCTTCAAATGGCATCAACTTTTTTTTTATTAGACAAAGAGTTTTAATATGTCTTGTAGGCACGGCGAACGTTGTACGTGCGTAAAGAGTAATTATCAACTTAATAAACCGAGGCAGAACAAATTAGATAAACTGTGTATTTGCAAATAGGTCTGTTGTATTGTATAAAATCTGAGTGTATTGAATAAAAACATTTCGATATAATATTCCTCATATTAGGTATCATAACAGCCCATTAATGTCCCACTGCAGGGACGGGCCTCCTCCCGTGATGAAGGGGTACTTGGCCTACTAATACCACGCTGGCCAGACGGATTGGTATAGGGTTTAATTTCAAGTTTTCCTTCTTTTTATTACGTAAAGATAATATTCACGAATATAGGTAAGTATATGCTACATTTTAATGTAGAAATGCATAATACTAACTATTTCTTCTCTTACATGCACTTAATATGTTGCCGAACTAGCTCTTGCCAGCCTTGTTCTCGTGAATGTAGAGAATGAAAACTTTATTAATTAGACAATTTGAATGATTATTCTTGACTAACTCTAAGCAGTTATAACTGCTTCAAGAACTAGGGATCAGTAACCAAGTAGGTAAAGCAATCGCATATCGAGCCCAAAACAATGGGAATATATGATATGATGGCTACCTCCCATTTCGAAAACTTCCCATTTGGTACACCTTAAACTGTACCTACTAAAAAGTTGCGTTTGGTAAACATTTCGCTACTGCATACATTTAATTTTATTTGGTAAACTATATTATAGAAATTAAATATACCTACCAGTAACGAAATGCACTGTGGCGTAGTCGGTATATAACATGGCTGCTAGGCAGAGGTCTCGGGTTCGATTCTCGCTTAATGCAAATCTTTGTGTGCATGAACATGATTGTTCGCATTGGTCTGAGTGTTTCTATTTATAACATGTACTTATTTACAAAAAAATTTTAAGTATGTTTATCCGTTGTTCTGTGACCCATAACACAAGCAGGTTAAGAGCCTAGCTTACTTTGGGGAAAATAAAGAAATATTTATAAACGCAACTTTATAGTAGGAACAGTTTAAGTAGAAGCTAAATACAAACAGCTTGGCACACATAGAAATACGTTAACCCTTAGTAATAACACACAAGGTCAAAGCCTCAAGTGTAGCTACTAATAAACAAAAACTTTATGAAAACTTGAAGTAACATTCAACCCTATATTACTTTTACTTTCAACCTTATATTACGTTCTCGAAACTGTCCCTATATACTAGACTAACCCCCGGTTTCCAAATGTCTGATCAAGTAAAAATCAACTAATCAAGTGTCAAAACTCTTGTCAACTCTTGTCTTATTTTCAGGAACTAAAATTTGACACTTGACTAGTTGATTTTTATTTGATCAGACATTCGGAAGCCGGGGGTAGGTTGTTAAAGGGTTTCGTTTACAGTATCCTTTCTTTAAACTGAGACTGATGTAACTTCATTTTATATAAATTGTGATCTAATAAGATAAGTTTTACTTGCACACAGCTTGACCTCCTTGGACAAAACCTGATGAATATAATACACGAAGATGATCGTGCCATACTAAAAGAACAGCTAATGCCAAAAAGTCAAACTTTGGGCCCCAATGGCGAACTTCTGATTCCTGATGATCCTGGTGCTAAGTGCGAAGTGGAAGAGGCACTAGCACGGGAAAAAAGGCAGTTCCTTATAAGGTAGGTATTTTACACCATTATAAGAGCAGTAATTGCCAATTATAAACATCGTTAAATATGTTCTTAGTAATTTGTTATATAAAGCATTGATAGGTAAATTAATTTATTGCACTGTGTAATCACTTGTAGCAAGCAATAAAATATATTCATTAGATGATGTGTACAATGATCATTAGAAGAATACTAACTATAATAGTTCTTTTAAATTTGATACAGGCTGGATAGTATCAAATGGTTTGAAATGGGTTTTTTTAAATTTGTAACTACTTTACATTTTAAAGTAAAAAATCCATTTAAGCACGAGGGCCGTGCACCCGTAAAATTACTCAAATCGGACACGTGTGAAGGTCTTTATAAAAATCAGTCTACTGTCTAAACCCATACAATTTTTAACCACCTAAAGTCGGGATTATAAGGAGCGGCAACTATATGAACCATCTTCGAATAATTAAATAGGATGAAACAAAAACATTATTTCATTTTCAATTCGCAAATGTTGACGCATTAACTTGAGCTATGTTAACTTTTTGTCGTTTTCTGACATTGGCATTGTTTAATAATAAGTTACATCAATTAGTTATATTTTCAGATTCAGGAAACTCGGCCAACGATCAGAACCTTGCCAGTACGTGACTTGTCATGTCGAAGGATCATTGAGGAAATCCGATCGCGCCTGCAGTGGCTTCAGTCGATGTTGTCAAATAGTAAGACGTGTTCGAGCCAGAACTGAGAACCCTTGCTCTAGTGGCAATGATATTGTAAGTTTTTTTACCAGATTTACTAATAAGCTATGCTATGCTGCTCTGTGCTAAGTAGGTTTTTCTTTAACTAGTAAAGTGTAATTTAACTAAAAATAAGGAGTTGTGTACCATCAAATAGGCCTTTAAGCTGAAATGGTTAGCATTAGTGTGATTAACTCATAATTTCATATTGTTAGAGCATATAGGCGCTATAGGTGCTTAGTATCTGTGATTCAACAACTAACTGAACTCAACATTTAAGTATCATATTAAATGCTGTGCGTCGAATACCCCTCTGGTTTTAGATGAAATCGTCTTTAAGGCGTTTTTACCTAATGGACAACTTTTTATATCCATGTTCAAGTTGGTAGATATTACAATAAAAAAATATCTGTTAGCTTGGTTAAGACGTTAATGTTATATGTCATATTTTGTCTTGTACTGTCTTCATACATAACTGCAGCTCACCAATACACCTATATCATTTTGAAACTACAAAGCAATTCTTCCAGCACTTTAAAACTACTACCAGTATAACTTAATATTGTTCCGTTTCCAATTTGATGTTTAAATCCGGTCTCGTTATTGGAAATTGTAACGGGAGAATCAACTATAACAAGCCGATGCCACTTTGTTAGAAATCGTAGTTATATCAATGAACAATATTGTGTAGTCAAGGAAATATTTGTATTATTCATCTTCATACAATATACCTAGAGTATTTCTCATAGCTAGCTTGCAGCACTTATTTAACGCAAATTCTTATAAGACCGCTCCTTCACTTGATCGGGCCCTGCGTTTCGGAATCTAACATTAATTTGACGGTCCCAAATCACATCCAGTCAATAATTTGTGGTACTTTCGCCACTCAAAGCATCATTGTACATGGGTCTTCTACCCCAAAATAGCCAGGACATAAAGGCTTTTATGAAAGGAACATTTGCGGCAGTTACAAATTATTAAACCTTATGACCTAGACAAAAGTTTCAGGAGTCCTTCTTACTACCCCCTCCTCTGAGTAGACAAAATTGGGATTCTAAACCTCATTGTACATTAGCGCTAGCTGAGAGCTTACTGGATACTTTTCTGACGCTTACACAACAGTGTTCGTTCTGGCAGCAGATTACAGATGGATCTCTAGCTGTAGTGACTCTAGCACTATTTCTATAGTACAAAGAATTTGTTAATCCTTATTCCAGCGAATGTAGGGATCTTCGTTCCTGCGGAACCGCCAGGTTATAGTTGTTATTGTTATCTACATACAATAATTATGACAAAGAATACACTTCCGTTTAATTGCGCTGGTTGTTCACGCTTTTTACATGTTGCTGAGCACCTATCTGATTAGAATAAGTATTTTTTTAATCAACATTAATAAAATGAATATCGGACATTTTTTCAATCAATTTATGATCAAGTAAAAGTCCTATGCGCAAACTAAATTACAGATAACAATAATATCATATCTTTTTAGGTGTTTATAGGTATCGTTCGTCCTACGACTGAGACGTTTATCAACGAGAGTGCTTTGGAGACTTACCGCATGGAGTACCGCACTCGGCACTCGATCGACGGCCAGATTATACAGTGCGAGTCTCGCATTGCTCTTGTCACTGGCTACATGACTCATGAAGTGAGCGGTGTTAATGCTATGAACTTCATGCACCGTGATGACGTACGCTGGGTGATCATCGCTCTTCGTGAGAGTAAGTTCTTATACATACTACTATCGTATGGACACGAATAGGTAAAATCTAATATTATTAACCACTTTTCAGAACGTTTGTTTTTCTAATACCTGGATATGTATATAACTATTGTCACTTTGTCTCAAGTATTCAAACGTTTGATAGCGCAGAAATAAGTGCACTACAATAAATACGAGTACAAACTTCGAATAATTTTTGATTACATTATTTTGCTCTAGTTTTTTACTTTTTGGTGGACTAATGCTAGTTTATATACTTATTTTAGAATATTTGACAATGTGTATAATTATTGCTCGTATGATTGATGATTCACGTGATTATGATTCACACAATTTTGGTATAAAGTAGAACTTCCTCGATATATTCTCTTCTGAAGAAAATTATAACATAACATTGAAATATTTCCCTCTTGCCTGCTGCATATAAAGTAAGGCCATATTATGAATAGAAATGGTCGCTAAAACAAAATAAAACTTAACAAACCGCAGTAGTAATTACTAAATAAACAAGTCTTTCTAGATCTTTTATTTATTTTGTTAATTCTTTAATCGTACCTATTTCTCGGAACCAGTGAATTTCAAATACAGCTGTGGAAAGTTTAGCGCTCCTGAGTAGATTTAGTACGCCCCAAACTCATGTGGATCTACCTTTAGCCCGATAGCGGCTTTATAGGCACGTCCCGCTTTATTCTGTTGAAACAGTTGCAATAGTATTCAGCCATTGATGTTGATTACATATGTACACTGAAAATAATGTGTACATAGCCTGTACTATGTCGATAAACATTAAGAACTTAGATTAACTAAGTAGAATCTGGTAAAAACACTTTATTAAAATTAATTATATTTGGTCGGAATGTAAAGTAAAAACTTAGATACGATGGCTTTCCTTAAGTAAAATAAAGGTATTAGTTTGCAGCTGCTTCTTTACGAAAAACAGACGTACTCGTATCATGCATTCAAAAAGCTTAAACTCCCGTTGACTCTATTTTTGTACAAACCATAGGTCTTTACTTATTGTCGTTGAATAAGATAAGTAAATACTTTTTTTGCAATTTATGGTTTCTATAAAAACAAACACGAGAGGGTTTCTGTTACACTTGGATATACGACTTTTATAACTCTTTGTGACCAAGTATCCAATTGTGAATTTTCTTTGCCAATTCTGGATCGAATTTAGTTCTTGACTCGGTAATAATTTAAAACGCGCCTATTCAAAAGGATTTTTAAATATAATAGGTATTAGATATTGTCCAATGTAATATAAAAAGTAGATAAAATAAAAAAGGGCTTAAAATAGTCAATATTTATGATCATAATAAATCATTCATTATTCTTAAAACATACTTTAAACAAACATAATAATATATTTTATTAACTAAACATAAAAATATCCTTTTTAATTATTTCTGACAGCCTGAGTCGTCTACATTAATCAAAGGCATCAAGTAATAGAACTACATTTCAATTCTCGGGTAAGAAAATACAAAGAAATAATTCATTAAAAAACCAAGTAACCACCAGTTCATTTGAAAAAAAAGAATCATCGTAACTTTATCATAATCAGCACTTCAAAATAAACAAGCTTACATAAAAATCATGCTTTTTATCGACTTGTTTACTTCACATTGTTAAAATCCTCATTCCTTGCACTTACAGCGTAATATTGGAATACCTTTCTACTGAATAGTAACCATTGTCTATTTCATTTATACATTTTACGAGCTCGCAAATTTTGTGTCTATATGCATAAATTTTATTTGTTTCGTGGGGCATTCGTCAACAAAACGTATATTTCTTAAAATGTCTATGCGATTTATTACCTAAATAGGTATAGGAATATAGGCACTTAATCTTTGGGTCTTATATCAATTATAGGCAGATAAATTTCGCGTATTTCGGTACCAATATCTTTTAAAATGGATAGTCACTAAGGAAATTAGGGATGAAAAACAAAAGGGGGGATCAAGTGTCCCCAGGTTCCCCTATATTATATGTACTTAAAGATACATCTACATGTCACATTAACGCCTCTGAAGTAAATATGTACCTAATCATACGAGCATATTATCTGAAGCCACTTGTTTACTGCCTGCACATCTGCCATCTCTATCATTATTTCATAAATTGTTATAACTTTAGATAACCACTTTCTATTTTTCCATTGCACCGCATAACGACAGTTTCATATACCTACACACTCGCAATTATATCCGAGACTGATATTAATTATCAGTAGACTTTGAGTACATATCTATCATCTATGTATTTATATCGCACTGAGGTATAGCGTCCATACATTAATTGTAAAATAAAGCGTATAGCTAAATGAACAATAAATAAACAGCGATATTGATTAATAAATAGCGAATATATTTTAAAATAAAATAAATTTTTGAAACTGATCTGGCATTGCGAATTCATGCGACAGTGTGCGCTTTTTATCTTATTCGTTTCCATGCTGTCTAGCGAATTGCAAAGCAAATATTATACTTTATCTATTTGTGTTTATGTCTAGGTTGAATGTTGTTCAGGTTTATCATTATTTAATTATATTGTTCATAGTGTATGACCAGCATCGAATGTTTGGAGAATCCTGTTATCGTCTAATGACAAAGAATGGGCAGTTTATATACATGAGGACTATTGGTCGCCTTGATGTTGATCAGGAATCACGAGCTTGCACCAGCTTCGTTTGTACCAATACAGTGGTAGATGAAAATGAAGGCAAGCATTTGATTAAACTGATGAGAAAGAAATTTACTCTTATGGTCGATTCTGTAGAAAAGCCATCGATTCAAGCCATCGAAGATGAAATCAAAGATGTAATTATGATTTTTATTTTTATATATATTATACCAATACACTTCTGTTTTATTAAGAAAACTTGAAAACACTGAAAGAAGAAAAACTAGAGGCAAAAACCAAAACCCCACTTTTTGTCCAACTTAGTAACTATTAGGCTCAGTTTCGTTAATGTACTGGTATGCTTAAGCATGTGGTTCATTAGCAGTTTTTTTTGCCAAAGATTATCTATATTTCATTTTGTTGAACAAACATGTGAAAGAATTCACTGATTAACTCAAAATATATTTAGGTACAGTAATATCTAAAATTAATTATCAATCATATTTTACTAAATTACAGGAAGAAAGTGATAATGAACTAGCGCCTGTTGAAGATCCAAGGCGTTTAGAAGAAGTGATTTTACATCTGGTGACTAATCTGCCGTCTCCACCTCCCGATGACCCAGACGAAGAGACACGAAGTTCAACTCCAGAAAAGAGTATATCGCCTACTAACAGGATCAACATTATTCCTCCAAACAAAGAAAATATAGTAAGTGCCATCGAAAAAATCTACAACGTCATCAAAATAGACAAGGAGCAAGATGTGAACGTTGTAGAAATAACAGATGCAAAAAAACATTACCCGAAATCACCCAGTTTTAATAAACAGAACCATTCCTCCCAAGAAACTAAAATTGTGGAATTAAATCAACATAACAATATATTCAACTTTGGACAAGTTTCTAACAAAGTGATAGTATCACCAAAGAGGTCCCAAACTGTTGTAAACCCTATACCACAGCACGATTCAACAGATAATATCGGCTTTTTTGAAAACTCGTCAAGCGAGTATTCCAGTATACCATCTTTATTTGATGAATTGAATCAAAACTTAAACGAAAACACTAATAAATATCAAAACAGCGAACCAAAGTACCATGTTACTGATCCAGAAATGAATTACTTTACTGGGACGAGACTAACAGAGGAATCCAGCTTAATTCAAATTCTACCAGAGCCAAGTACAAGCAACATAACAAGTGGAACTAAGCGATCAATTGACTTTGATGACGAAGAAGTCATGTATAAAAAGAAAATCTTTAATGTTTTGAGGCAAACTGAAGCTGCTGAGCTTGAATCGCCAACCCTTGAAAGCTTTTTCGACGAATCACGTAAGTCTTTGATAAATTATATAGTTATACTTACTTATACTGCTTATGCTTAATATGAACAGTATCATAAATTGTGTTTTTTTTTGTTCCAGTTTTTAATACTCAAATAGAGACAGCCATTAATTCATTGGAAACTATCGACCCAACTTTTCCTGATCTACTTGTAAGCATAGAATATTTTTATATTTGAGGGATAAAAAATAACAGAATCCAGAAGTCAAGTAACTTTCTATTTTTCGTGTGATTACGCACTAAGAATACAAAATGTTACCGCTTCTGCGCGACCCTTGGAAATTGTTAAAGTCAACAAAGCAAAATCATAAAACATAGTAGGTACCTAGATACCTAGTTGCTAGAGATGGAAAGCTTGAAATAACCCTATTATCACGTACACGCCAGCGTGGCCAAATTAGCCTCCCGCTGAGAAAGATGCCCGCTGCTCCTGTAATGGTTCATTAATAAACCTAATGATCGCGAAGCCAGTTCTTAATATAGTTAGAACTTGACTTTCCTCATCGGAGAAAATTTTGCAATTTTGATGAATAATAAAAACAGCATTTAAAAAATTGGTTATTTAAAAAAATTATAAAACACGATTTAAAGCATTCTTCATATTCACTGATTTGTCGCTTAAACCACAAGCATAAGGGTGATGACTAAAACTTAGCATGACTTTAAGTAGTCTTGCTGATTTGTTTTAAATATAAACTTACCTACCTAAACCGTTGTATAGATATAAAACGGTAGTAAGTTGAGAGTATGTAATAATATTATAGCTAAAAACTTGAATGAAGTAGAAAGAAAATTTAATTACCATGGAATCGTATAAAAAACATGGTGGTACATATGGAGTAGGTGCACCTGTTGAAGTGATAAGTTAAAAAAGAGTTCTTAGCGTTACCCAAAACTTTTCGAATCATCATCATCATCATATCAGCCAATCGACGTCCACTGCTGGACATAGGCCTTAGAATAATTATTAACTTTTAGAATAATCAGTATTATTTTTCAGATCTCGACCGATGTTCAAGATATTCTGGGACAACTTGAAAATGGAGAGCAAAGTGACACTTTTAAAGACTTGGAATAAATAATAACATGTAGTGCAAGTAAATTACGTTAACCTAATAGAACAAACATTATTGTCAACTTACTTACGCACAAAAATGTAGCTTCCTAAAGAACGCTACTAATAAAACGCCATTATCGTTTGGAGTTATGAAAACAAACAATATATTTATGAATAACCGTTGTTCTCAGTGACGTACTTTTAGATCATTCTATTATATTTTATTTAACTTTTTATCTTTTACTATATTTTTAAAGTCATGTTTCAAAGATCTCTGAAAGTTTTATTATTTTTATATTTATATTAAAAGATAGATCATAAGTTTTAATATCTTAACGTACGAGTAACTACATGTTATTATAAAATAATGAAATAAAGTGTCATTCACAAATTATATCAGAATCGAGACGTCAGATTTACGGGTTCTAGAAGTCACTTATAACTGTAATAGTTAGTAAGCAAATTATTCTAATTGGCATTTATGTAATATGCGGAATAAAAGAGGTTTTATAAGGCACAATAATTATTTATTGAAAGTTGTTGTTTAAATATAAATAATTGAACAATCGATTCACCAAAGGGTTTATAGCCAGCACAGATCTAACGTTTAACTATTTATATAATCTTTTAGTTATATTATAAGGTAGCTATAGTAAAACTAATATTGACTTTTTGATGTTAATTCGATGTGTCACATTCTGTTTGAATACAGTTAATGTTATTTAGTGGAGACTAATTTAGATCATTTAATTTGAACTGTTGATTACAAATAATTAGGGGAACAACATTCTGTAAATTAGTTTTGCCAAAGTTACGCAGAATAATGTCAAACTTAAAACCTAGTCATGTCGTTCAGTTACTTGTTCAGTGATAATCTATACAGAATGTTTGATTATTTAACAAAAGCCAAGTCTTTCGTGTAAAGCGGAACTTAGAAAGTCTAATTATTTTTCACGTAACGTAAGACTGAATATTTTTAATTATTGTTGGTTTTCATAATGTAAATTTGTTATAAGTGTTTATTTAGATTATACGTTTCAGCATTTTTGTAGATGATTTTTACAGACATTTGCTACCCTAAACAGAGTCTTCGCTTGCTTCTCATACTATGCATCAGTTATTTACAAGTAATAAATCAGATAGTAGAATTCATATTGATGTTATAATGTTTTTGAGACTTGCTCTATCTGATAATAGTATACATAATATCAAAGTAGCGTATTTTAAGCCATTCAAACTTATACCTGTTACACTTACCCCCGGTTTCTGAATGACTGATCAAGTCAAAATCAACTAATCAAGTGTCAAAACTGTCATTCCTGAAAATGATAGTTTTGACACTTGATTAGTTGATTTTGACTTGATCAGTCATTCAGAAACCGGGGGTATGTCTAGTTATTTTACATTTGTTCAAAGGCAGTTAATCATTTTATGGAAACAAACAAAATCAAATACATAAACAGTAGCAAGTCTTATCAAAAGCTGGACATTATCTTTATTACTTTACTCATGTTATTGCTCATGCAAACCAATCAAGATTCAAGTTTGACAATTTTTTTTTTTGTTTAGAAGAATCTTTGTGAGTTTTCCTGTGTAATATTATTTTGGTCATATTATATAATATAAATTATGATAGGTTGTACAATAGCGATAACCTGATGATGTACAATGTTGTCCTTTCGTTTCACACAGAAATAGATCTCATATTGTAACAATATTCATATTATTATAATATATTGAAATTTTATTGATTTAATTTAATTTTAATGAAAATTTAGTTTTTATAGTTATTGATGTAAAAGTGGCAGAACTCAAGTCAGTTTTGTCACTTACAATGGTATAATTAAGCTACTAAATGCGGAAAATTGCCCAATAAATTAAATGTAGAAAATAAGAAACTTAATATTTTTGTAATGCCCATTTAGGTGGGTATCTATTAGGTGGACTTCATATAAAAAAGAGCCATCTTTATTATAAGTGAATATCAATATAAGGTAAATATTTTTGTTACGTAATATTAGAAATCATAATCAAATATTTAAAATCTACGATTTCCAGTGAAGTTAAAATTAAAATGTTGAATAATATTGTGCCAACAATAACCATTAAATTAAAAACATTTGAATAATAAAACGGTAGTTATATTCATCCTCCTCAAGATTGTTGTTTAGGTATTCTTCATATTGCATTCTGTGAATATATTTATATTATAACTTAGACAATATACAATAAGGCACAAAGTTAAATATATTTGCCAATGTAGTTTACAAAGTAACAGTTGGGTAATACAGAAAAGAACATATCTCATAAATTTACTACGAAAAATTTAGCATGTTTGCTATTTATTTGTGCTTGCATAAGTAATGGATGATAATATTTTAATCGAAATCATGTCGTGAATTAAGCCGAGAATTCTTTAATAATCCCATTTATTTAAACCATCCTTGAAATTGATCGTCATTTGAAAACCATATTTGCTCCAGCGTGGTATGAATAGATTTCCTGAGGATGTTGTAGACGGCTATCACAACACATTCTCAAGTTCTCTAAGTGAATCCGAGTGAAAACCAAACCGGGGCTCGTGTAAAGACCACTACAGATAACAGGTTAACTTTCCAGAGCAAGTGTTCACGAGCCCACTCTAGACGTCGTCCCCGATTTGCTCGGCGTAGTGCTGGTGTACAAAGTGGTATGCGAGCGTAAAGGTGGGCTTTCTGCCGACTTCTCCTGACAGTTTGGTCACCCACAAGAAACTGGTGCTCTTGCGGAGCCTATAAACCAACTAAATGGCAGTAAAATTTAGCTGTCTGTTCGCGGCAACTTGCAAAAATCGATCATGTCTTTGAGTGGTGATGGACTTCCTGCCGTGGTACCTTTCAGCTAGAACCACGAGCACCTGGTGAAGTGGACAGATGAGTGGAACGATAAAATGACCACATTACATGCTTTCATATTTTGTCTTGTTCCAATCACTTCAGCAATATTCCGCTCAGTACAATTAAATTCATGCAAACGATTCATACTTAATAATGTGTCTCCAGGAAATTTCATATGAGAGAC
This sequence comes from Schrankia costaestrigalis, assembly GCA_905475405.1. NCBI lineage: Eukaryota > Metazoa > Arthropoda > Insecta > Lepidoptera > Erebidae > Schrankia > Schrankia costaestrigalis. The sequence goes on along the minus strand of FR997825.1, from coordinate 16,623,145 downwards.
ATTTTGTTTGAACAAAGAAATCTGTTTGACTTTAACGGCTGACTTTCTCATTCTATGTTCTGCATGTTGCATTGTTTATTTACAAATAAAATTTGTTTGTTAAGGACAAAACACATTTAGATTAAAACGTGTGCTAAAACGTGACACATTTCAGTGCTGATAGGAAAATAGCTTAAGTAAAAACATTTCTCAATCTCAGACTCCAATTAAATTTAACGCTTCTAACATTTAGTGATTTAGACTCTGTACCTTCGATATAGATATCGGTTAGGTCCCGGGGTTAGGTATTAGAGATCACAGGTGTTCTTACAATGTATCTTCTATGATATGTACCTACTAATTTAATTAATTGGTAACGTCATAGCTATTAATAACAACTTGTAGATGAAAAACAAATTTTATCGATCTATGCACTTGACATTAAGGTGACATGACGTAATTATTTTATCTCTAGTTTTGCTTAAGGTCGGTCGAGTCAAAACCCCATTAAAATTAATGCTATGAGGATTACTATGTTGTTATTTATAAACTATGTGTCTAGATAAACAAGCTAAATCGTTCTTGCTCATGTATCTATGTGTATTTATCTTTATTGTTCAGCTTTTCATCAACATTGGTTAAAAGATAAAACTCTTTGTAACTTTATTTGAATAAACTAAATCGAGAATAATATCTCTGCATTCCCCGGGCGGGATAAGGCCTGAGTTTATGTATGTATGTAAGAATACTATCACGTCTCGGAAATTATTTTACTATTGCTACTTATAAGTGTTAACTGCAATAGCTTTTTTGGATAACAGTAACAGTAGAAACAAATATTAGTATTATTAGTATGTATTTAAGTATGTTTATCCGTTGTCTAGTACCCATAGTACAAACTTTGCTTAGTTTGGGACTAAATGGCGTTGTGTGAATGTGTGAAGATTATTATTATTATTATCTTTATTTACATTTATCACATTAAATTACATTTTTAAATATTGATATAAAAAATAAAAACATTTAAAAATATAAAAAAAGGTAGACCCACCGGCATCGGATACAGGGACCAAGCTACCGGTGGTTAGGGCTCCAGAGACAGGAACCTCCTCACAATGCGTGCCGTGTCAAGCAGTACTGCCTTCTGCATCAGACCTATGATCCAACTGTCAAGCGAGAGTCTCCGTAGGTGTTGATAGAGACTCTTTGGAATAAGTCCATTGACCGAAAGTACTATCGGAACAATGATCGCCGAATCAACATTCCACATGTCGACAACCTCGTGAGCCAAGTCCAAATATTTCATTTGTTTGTCTTTTTCTGCTTTAACAAGATTCTCGTTATTATTATTATTATTATTAAATAGTCATTGACATATTAAAGTTAGAAAAGTATGATTCAAACTATTACATGGATCGTAAAAGTACCACACTAATTCGTACCACACAGATGTCATGACTAAGTATAAACTAAGGACATCTTAATTGTCTGACTATACTGATGATTACCATCGAATGATATAACTACTCATAATATTTTACAAATCGGCTTACCTATGCTTCATATATTTACTTAAACTACTTACTTACATAAATTACTTCAGAATGTTTAAACGAGAAGAAATAATTTACTCAAAATTGTTTATATAAGTAAAGAAATCGTTTTACATTGTCTTCTTTTTAGTATCTGTATAACATTGTCAATAGACTTTTTAGCAGGACGAGGAATAGTAATTTAGTTAGTACAGATCCGGTACTATGGTGGCTTAGGTATGTATTGAGATGAATTTTTAATAAAATACTTATGAGCAAAGACAAGCCATACATGACAAGAACATAGTTTTCGTTGATATGTTTCTAAAATATAATACTGAATACCTAGGTATATTACTGACAATCTTACGAAACACAATCTGGGGAACAAATTGATTATTTTACTGAAGAAATTTATATTAAAATTAAAATAAAGTAAAATTTTCTTCTTCTGTTTATTTTCTTTTATTTTAATTTGAAGTAAGTACACTAAATTACTCTAAAACAGCACAGATAATTTAGGTATGAAAAGAATGAGGATTTAAGACTGTATGTAAACGTAAAATGGTGTCTAGAGAGTTTTAGAATTATCTATTTTACTTAAAAAAAAAGTTGACGTATTTTAGGAGATTTACTTTTTTGAAAAACATTTCGTAAACGTCGCTAAATTTTTGTGTAAATATTGCTATGTATTGCTTTTGCGAACGTAAAATAAATGTTATCATATCCAGTTAATAATATTTATAGAAATTTAATGTATAGATATTAAGAGAACTTTCCAAATTCGTAAATACAAAATTAAAACTACCAGTAAGCGTAATAGTAATGATTTAATAAAGATTTTATCATTAAAATCGGATTGGAATTCAGTTTAAAATAGATAGGTATAGTCTTGGATCATATCAAAGATTAACTCGTTCAATGTAACCAATTGGTTATTTCCTCCCCAACGTTATACAATCAACACACACCGGTCAAGGAGCATCTTGTATTAACTTTACGAAAGCTACCCCACTTGGATTCATTTTAGACGCGCCGCTGCCCCCTAAATTCGAAGCAGCGGCCTAATATCTGGTTTAACTCTAATAAGGCCATTAAGTCACTATGTTAAGTGCCTCCATTTAGGTCTCAGCTAAGACAAATTGATATCAAACAACAAGTCCGTCAATAAAAAGTCTGTTTCAAAAACATAATATCAGCGGCGTTTTCGTACAAGATAAATTTAGCATCGTTGTAGTGACCACAATACTTCCCAAGAAAATTCAGTCCACTCATCCATTTCACTTTCGTTAAAGGCTCTTTGGCTCATCTATTCCATGGTACTACAAAGTTTAGCCTTAGCTGGGCTAGATGTGTACCTACCTACTATTAGGAACGCTATTATGAAAAACAATTCAACTAAAACGCCTCATGTTAAGGAAAAATGACAGAAATTTTAGACTACATTATAAAGAGTCATCTAGAAATAAGAGAAATCAGGGAAAAGCTATACAATACGTAGCTAGGGTAGCTCCGCTTTTATATGGTTCAAGTCTGAATGTTTTTTAATAATATATATTTATGTGTTTTTATAACGATGTATATATGAATATGAAGTCTTATTTACAATCATAAGGTGTTGTATATAAAACAACTTATTTTATAGTTGATAAGTTTTCTGATGGTAGTTATAAAATCATTATTATAAACTAAATTGATATTTTTTCCAATCATGTTCCGCCATAACTATTTATTAAATCAGTGTATAAGCATGTAGTTAATAAATGTTTAGATTTATGTTAAAATATGTGTTACTAATATGTTATAACTGTGGACGTCGATTGGCTGATATGATGATGATGATGATGTGTTACTAGTGGGCCACTTTACCCTCCTTGTGGAGGCCACTGCGTTGGGACATAAAGGCCTGACAATATATGTTATAAATTTGAGAATACACAAAACTTGGATAATATTTTTTCTTAATGAAACATTTTGAATGTATATATTAACAATAGTTGTCTTATTATGGGTAGTAAATAAAATACAAAAAAACTCCAATATTAGTTTTTTATTTGCATATCTACTTCTACAATCTATAAACTACTAAACAGATATATGTTGTTAAATAAAGTATCACTACGTGATACAGAAACTTATGATTATAAGATTAACTAAATTCTCTTAGGTGGTATCGCCAACTCATACTGGTGGTGGTGTTCCAGTATCCAGGTGCCGATAAGCAGAACAAATCAAGCTCCTGCACTTAAAATTATAATCTAAACTAATAAATTGCAGATCATCTGAAAACATTCCTACTTCTATATAATTAATCAAGATTTAGATCATTGGATATTAATAGTAGGGCCTTACATTAGTAATAGTATGTTTTGACTACAACAACACACACCTCAAAACTGAATATAAAATTCAATAAAAGGACTAAATTAAAGCTTTCACAAGTGGTACCATACAGCCTCTATGAAACTAATTAAACATACTTAATTTAAAAATATAAATTCAAAATAATAATAAATCTGGTTTAACCAGCGTAACAGCTACATACCTAAATATTTTATAAACCTTAATTTTACATCTTAAAACAAGAAATAGGTAGATCAGGGAAGAACCCCGCTATAAAAATTTTGATAAAATGTACGAAAAATATTTTTGTTTTTCTAAATTTTCATGGTAATAATGCCTAATTATCTATCATAAAAATGCCCTACTAATATTTCAATAACTACAAAAACAACGAAAGTAAAATTATTATTTACGTATACCGAGGTATGTCTTGTTGCAATCTTATAATGTACCTAAGATTATATCATGAATATTTTATCATTATCAAATTTTGTTTGCATGCACTTCCAAATGTTACATTTGAAATAGTAAAATGACTACTACATGGTTATATATTGTATTATTTTAAAAGGACAGTTTAATAATTTTATTATAATTGTAAATAGATTTATAGATCCACAGCGGCCAACAACATTTAAAATATCATTGGGAACGCAAGAGAGCACAATAGGGAATGCAAGAACTGCATCAACATCTTGCTAATTAACCACAATACTATAAATGTAAATAGTAACTCCAGTAAATGTATTAAACATGACACTGATAAAACATCATAAGGCTAATATCTTAACATTAATAAACAAAACGTTAAACGCATAGTTACTATAATGTTTAGAAGTAAAACAATCTAAATTACTAACAAGAAATCCAAAACAAAAATAAACAACGCGAAGACGGGAATGACATGAGTTTATGGATAGATCAAAGTGATTTCATTTTGTTATATTTAGTATTTTGTCTAGTTATAGAGGTGTCCGAACGTGCCATAATATAAGAGTGAAGATGGTTGATGTACCACACGCGAAAGATACAAAATAATATAAAGCATATTATAATGCTTATGAAGCTATAGCCTCCCAACACAATGTCACTCATGTGAATCTCGTCTTCCATTAACAAGATTTGAAATTAATTCTGTAACTAAATCTAATCCACTTTGGAATGTTACATAAGATGTATGTAATTTTTTTTTTAATAATAATTATAATGACTTAAAAGTTTCTAAAATTCCGAACCACTGCCAAAGCCGCTTGTTGAAGGATTTGTCGAATACAGCTGAAACATTGGAAGAATACTGTTTATTTTTAATTTAAAAAGAAATATGTATACTATATTCTTTTTTGTTTTGGTATTACTTTATGGTAGCCATACACGATCCTTCCTATCGTCCAATCGGCATGACGCTACCGATTGGATCAGTTAGAATTGACCGTGTGTGCGAGTGGATCGGCATGACAGTTAGAATTGATGGCAGGATCGAATTTTGTTTCTTTTGATTGAGATTGGATCAAGCCTGCAGTGTCATGCCGATTGGACGATAGGAAGGATCGTGTATGTCCACCATGAGCTAAAATGTAGTTTAAAGTATGACTGATCCAATCGGTAGCGTCATGCCGATTGGACGATAAGAAGGATCGTGTATGCCCACCATAGTATAGGAAACGTCCTCGGTAAAGGATAATACTTATAACAAAGCATATAAATATGCATCAATACGTAAGATAAAATGTTTGTCAATCAGAAATGAATGACGTCAACCGTTTCCGAGGGAAATACAGAATATTGGACAATCAGAAGACCACGGTGGCGTATTCTAAGTGTAGATATCTCGGCTTCTTTTATCGCATAAGTTGTCTTCTGAAAGAAACTCTAGTCCACTAACATTTACTTATCATCATAACAGCCCATTAATACCTCCCGTGACGGAGGTATACTTGGCCTACTAATACCACGCTGGCCAAAGGGATTGGTACAGGGTTTTGTTTCTTTTTATTACGTAAAGATAATATTCACGGATCCTTAGTCGGTTTTTACGACACCCATAGAATGAGATGGAGTGGTGACACACTGTATTCTTACTCCGTGACCACACGGGCGGCCTTTTTAATAAAGGGTACAATACCTATTAAAATTACAGAGCCAAGAGATTTCTTAGCTTTTATCTAGAGTAGCCATTGTACTTTTATCCAGAGTGCATAGTATCTGGTATTGATGACTACTTACAATAAGTCGTAGCCAAGGATAACAAATATATTGTACCACCATCCCATATCATTAGCGAAAGCCTTTACCGTTAGTGTAACATTCACGGATTCTTATAAGATAAAAAATACGTACTAGCATTCAGGACCACCGTTGCTGCAAGCGATCCCTCTCGTGCATAAGAAGCTCGGCCTCCTGCTTCAGGCGCTCGGTGGCCTGGCTCAGCCACTCCCTGTCCTGCTTGGACTCCTCGCGTTCACCCTTCAGCTTGGTCAAGGCAAATACCAGATCTGGAATCGTGGGTTTATTGTTTTAATCATCCTTTCATTAAATGTTAAAGTAGTAATGTTTAATAATAGAATATTCTACTATAGTCTTTTACATTATATTTGTCAAAGTTAATCGATACACATTTACACTGACACAAAGGCGATATACTTATTTCAAATACAAATATGTCATACAATGAAAATACCTAGTACCTAAACTGCAACCAATATTGCACATAATTTTTTTTTATTGAGAGGAGATCTAACCCGAGACCTCTGCGTAACATCCATAAAAACAACAAACATACTATAGTGTACGTCGATGATTGAGCTCTTTTGCACGCTCTCATTTTGATCTATGAATGTTGGATTTCGATCTCAATAATTGACTATCAATCAACTAGCCTATCGCAGTCCACTGGTGAACATAGGCCTCTCCCAACACGCGCTACAGAACACGGTCCTGCGCCTTCCGCATCCAGTCCGACCCAGCGACCTTTTAATTATTCACTATCAATTGTTTTTATTTTAAAATACAAAAACTAATTATAATTTTGCTTTTGTTTTTTACAAGTCGATCTTAAAACGGTCAATTTTACTTTTTATTTTGCACTAGCTTTACTTTAGTAAAAGTGAATACTACTCGTAGTTTACCCTTCATATGACCGAAAATCTCTATCCGAGTTTTGATATACGATAAAAATAAATTGCGTATGTATGTGTAACATCTAAATAATTCAATATAAAAGTATTCGAGTAACACAGCTAGTGACACGGAAATAACATCTACTTAAGGGACGAATTTCACACTTTATTTAATCCGAAAATTATAGTAAGAAAATTTTGATTACCGTATTTTTGAAACGGAAATAAAAAATATATATTTAAAAAAATACCCAATAGAAAATTATTGAATAATTATTACGTAGTTGAACAGCTATGACACTATAAATATTAGACTTTTCTGACTATATTAATCTTTTATGAAATTCAAAAAGTTCAAGTATTTCATAAAAATGAACAATTTGGTAGTATTAGGTATACTATGTTAAAAGTATTCTCAATTAAAATTTACACATAGAAACTTATTAAACACGCATTTTTTAAATACAGATATATCGCTAGCACTTAGATTATATTCTCAATAAATAACGCAGTAAGTAATAATAGGGAAATACTGACATCTTCATCAAAGAGAGACCATTAAAATTTACAACTTAAACTTAAAAATACAATACAAGCAATATAAAACATAATTAGAACTAATAAAGAAATAAAAAGTAAATAATATTAATCTACTTACGATCCAATTCAAAGTAATGAGCTTCGGTCATCAGAAGTTCTAAATGCGGGAACTCAAGCGGCAGCAGAAGCTTCTTATTGCGCAAGAAGTTGAGAATGTGACGGAACATGCCACCGTCACGGTCAATGAAGTAATGCTGTTTGAGAGTGTCCAGCACAATCGGGATAGTGCCGTTGAACATCTTGCCCAGGCGCGACTCAGGATAACTGCAACCAGACAATAAAACGTCTCAGTGTATGCACCTATATTTCAACAAATCGATGCATCCGTCCTTTAACAATACATTGCGAACGTTCACCGAGATCAATTCCGAAGTGTTGCAATTGTCCGAGCCTCACTCTATAGTTCATTTTAAATTTGTTTGTTGATTTGACTAACCTATACAATAATATTGTTATATTTTTAGTCCTAAACTGTAGTTACCTACGAGTATGTCTGAAATAGGACACAGCGAGTTGAATGTCCGACAAAATTGAATATGCACGATATTTATTATAAAATTTACAAAAGGCAAGGTAAGTAATATTTCACTTTTGTGCCCTGAAGTGAGTTGATTAAAAGAAAAAGTAGAGGGGGTGAAGGCGGGCTCGCGAGCGCGGCACGCGGTATATCCCGCAGGGCCCCAGGCATAGCCGGCGGTACTCCGCTCGACGAACGCTCTCACCGAGAAATAACACCCTGAGTTGAGATAAAACAAGCTTATGTACAATTCTACCTAACTATGAATATACAATGTTTTATGTAATCACATAACACGCTACAATAGGACGATGACTATCCGTATCCGGCCATTTGTGTTGTTGCTGCATCAGAAAATCTACATCTGTTCGAACATAAGAATTTATGTAGGTAAGTACCTAGTTTTAAGTCATCAGCGAGATGTTTTTACACGCCATGTCTATTTAGGCACTGGGCTTGATTCCACAGACCCCAGTGATGTGACCCCTATTAGGAAATCATTTGTCGAAGGACTGCTTTCTAGGGCAAATGACTTTGATTTTACAAAGATAACTTAAAGTACGGTAAAGAAGGAAAACTTAATGTAATATACTTAGTAAAGTTTCTTGAAGACAACCTATAGGGGGCCGATGCTTGTCTTTGTAGTAAACGAATCGAAATAAATTGGCGATTAAAATCAACACAACCATTATATTAGAAGATTATATATATTTTTTTATGTATTCTACTAATAAATGTCTTAAGCCTTAGGTCTTCTATCGGCAGGTCATGTTCGTAAAGTGCAAGATAGAGGGCGTTAGATGTAGTTCAGAATTTAATTCATTTCTAGATATTGATTCAGATATTTTATCTATTAAATAAGTAATTAATAGATAAACATACGCGGAAATTATATTATTTAAAGTATAATCAAAAACTTTTAAAATCTAATGATAAAAGTTTACGAGATCTTTCGGTCAAACAAAACACATTAGACAACAAGATAACACGATTGGTAGTTGCTGTACCTACGTGCACTAGGCTACTCGTACAAGTCCCATGCATAAAAATTGTTTATGGGATCTTCAAATCATATTCCTGAAGTTGAACGATCTTTGTACCCGTTAAATTTGTTCCTAAATGTCTTCGCAACACAATTCATTATCCGGAGCCCTAGAGGTATCTTACATAGAAAAATTTAAGGCGTCGCAAATCTTCTTACTAGTCTCACAGGACTTTCCCTAGGGATACTTGTGTAACTAACAACAAGCTGTGTCGGATTGATAAAGGCTTAATTCGTGATTTCTTTTCCTTACTTTTATATTATTGGTGTTTAATTTAAATAGACCTAACCAATAATGAAATGGTTATAATAAAAATGTTAAGAACATTTTTCTTTATAAACAAGATAAAAGCACATCTATTCGGTTGATTTCCGTTGTCTCATTGGTTGGTCCATTGATGGGACGAGGAAAATAAAATTTACCGTATTCCCATTCGTACAAAACAGAAATTACTTAGAATTTACAAGAAAAAAGTAACAAAATAATTAAAACTGATGCCAATAACAAGTCCCATTTGCTAATGCAATGTAAAACAACCGATATGCAACATCCTTTGTAAAACACGAACACTCATTGAAAAACACGAACAGCCATTGAAAAGGAAACGTAGTAGTCACGAGCAATAATATGTACACATTTTCAAATTTTCTAAACTATCTGCACGTTTATCTAGACATTACAATATCAAAATGAATTCGTAATTTAGAAGAGGTTCCGTACAGTTTTGAATTAATCTTCGAATTTTCAATTTTGGATTGGCAGAACTTTAGATAACTGGTTTACAAAATGCGAAAATGTGTACATATTATTGCTCGTGACTGTACAACCATGTTTTATACCTGTGAATTATTTGTTCAAAAGTATGTTACATTTCAAACCAACTTGTTTGAACATTCAGCATTTTAAATCCTAGCCGGCAGGTTTGTTTTTTAAGTCTGCAAAACCTACGTAGTACAGTCAGCTTAGACTGCGAATGACATTTCTACAAAGTATTTATGAGAAAACATTGGAAGGTGTAATAAAAGTGTTTTTATTCATTAAGGATTAAAGTTGTGAGTCGCCATACAGCACGACATAAAGGCATCTGATATTAAGTAATTTTATTCTTTACTCTTTGTATTACAAACCATAACATGCATACGAAAGGTAAGTAAATAAAAGTATTGGTTTTAATAATAATGGTTAGGTTTTTCAGAATAGTGCAACATTAAGCTATTTCTCAATTATACATCCTTTTGAAAGGATATTTAGTTGCCTATGTATTATTCTGATGAGGTTTATTATATTTCTGTATAAGTAGTGTAATGTTCAAAAGCCTAGAGTTTTTTTACTACTAAAAGTTTTTTTAAAAGATAAAGAAGTATGAATGTAGTGTGATAGCTCTTGCACTGTATCAGAGGAGTCGTCGATGCAATATCATTTGCCCCACGGGTTAAACGCTGTTTTTACCGATATTCCACAGTGTACAGCCCAATCAAAAATCGTTTTTGTTATATAAATAAAGGTGTTGTGTACCTATATGAAATGATTACTTAGGATCCTATTATTTGTATCTTTTAAAAGTTTAAGTTCTTTCTTAAGTTGTCTTTTTTTTTTTTTTTTTTTTTTTTAATCTTAATCTTAAATGGCAATACTAAGTATATTGAGGCCGTTGTGGCGTTCGTCGACAGAATGCCTGAAGGCCATACCTTTAGCATAATATCGGCGTCGGAGGTAAGCAGCATTGATCTGGCCTTTCTTGTAAATATTTAGCTAAGGACTGTAGAAACCTAGGGAACACTCAACTCATTATGATCACTTTTCTTGTAACAGTATAGAAAACTTTAGGCTCGTTCTAACCTGCTTAATTTTTCCCATTTATTTTTTATTTAATGCTTTTACTTATTTATAGTTTTACTAAAGTTCGTATAATGTTGAAGTAGGTTGGAGTCAACCGCAACATGTCTTCTTCTTCCACATGCTGCTAAAAGTTTAGGCTATATTTTACGGCCGGCCTGCCTGACGCTAATCCTCCTTGGGAATGCTGTTGTTAGTGGTTTTTTCCCCACCATGAGGTTGACCCGAGGTGCTAGGTGGTATACATCGGATTGTGGTATTTCTTAGTCGCCTCTTACGACACCCACGGGAGGATATGGGGCAGTCCTATTCTAACCGGGAAACGAACTGGTTGCAGTATATTATATAAATCGTAACCTAGTCTGAGCAGGGCAGAATTTTAAAATGTTTAGTAGAGCGTTGTGCTCGACAGTTTTCAACATATTTTTATCATTTCTCGTAAGAAGCCAAATCTAAAAGATACAAATAATAGGATCCTAAGTAATCATTTCATATAGGTACACAACACCTTTATTTATTTTAGTAGATACGTACTTAATAAATGAACTTTCCTTTTAATCGATCCATTCCCCAATTAATTTGCCATTATCATTATGAAAGCAATTTATTTAATGAGGTAGGTATATACATGATTTTGTGTTGATAAAAGCTTTTATATACTTTACTAACTATTTTGGGCTATTTGCGGCACGTTCTACTACAAAGAAAATGAAAGGACATTAAGTTTTTGATAAAAAAATACTTGGACAAAAATTCCACAAGTTAAAAGTTGTCATTTTGGTAATTACACTACTATAACTATACCAATCCGTCTGGCCAGCGTGGTATTAGTAAGAGCCAAGTAGCCCTCGAGAGGAAGCCCGTCCATTCAGTGGGACATTAATGGGCTGTTATGACTACTATAACTTTGCAAATAAATATGCATTTATAACATCTAGCATCGACTTTGTAAGTGCTTTCTTTGTAAGTCCTTACGCTTAAAGTTTATAGCATAGAAGGTGTATAACTTATTGTTAGACTTAAGTATTTATGTACAAAATATGTTAAAGTATTAATGCAAACTGTATTGCCGACAGCTATACTAATGTAGCGACTCTTCGTTGTTAAAAATATTCTTAGTCAATTGGTTTACATGATGTCAACAAGGCAAAAGAGAGAGAAGATTTTGAGAGTATATTTAATAAGAGTAAGATATAGTTATGCAGGGAGGCTGCATAATGATCAGAACGGATGTAAGCTTCCAACTCTAATCGTCCTCATAAGGATGTCTGTAAACGCATGATTAAGCCAGGAACTAGCAGCTTTAAGGTCTAGTGAATCTGAGAAAGACTTTTCCCTCCATACTAATATAACAAAGAGGAAAGGTTTGTTTGCTTGTTTAAATTAAATATGCTCCGAAACTACTTAACAGATTTGAATAATTCTTTCACTGTTGGAAAGCTACATTTTTATTATCGCTATATTTCATTTTTTTTTAAAAACGGGATCAGTGCTTAAATTATAATATGTAAACATTTACAAATCTAAATGTAATGTTTAATGCCCGTGCGAAGCCGGGACGCGCTAATTATGCACAATTTAGTTTATCCTTAATAGATTTTTCTTTAACTTGTTATTTAGTTTTATTACTATTTTGCTATGTGGACAAGTAAAACACAATATTTACCAGATAACAGGAGAAAATTTTACCTTCTCACTATACAATAACTTTTTTATAGTACCTACTCAATTTTTCTAAAATAATATTGTATAATATATTTTCCAATTATTTTTAAGGTACTAGAAAGTACATACTAATGATAAAATATTTTTAAAATTTAACAAAATAGGTACTTTTTATGCCCATATTCTAAATATAAGACTACATCCAAAAATGAATGTCCTACTGCATTAAGTACTTACTTGTTTAATAAGGATTCCGTCACAATATTTGTCATTTCAGCGTCTAGTAGTTTTGGCTCCAGATTCATTGAATCCCCTCATCGCAAGTTCAAACTGTCCGATCGTGCAATAATAATGTCTAGGATACTTCGTTAATATTGGTTCTAATTACAACCGCAGTCAATAAACGCTGTTGATTTTCAACTTAATACCCTAACTTTGCAACGTTACTCCAACTTCCACAAGTAGAGTGCAGACAAAACGATTAGTTGCTGGTAAATGCTTTCCGCAAATACCAAATGCTTAACTTCAACCCTCGGAAATCTGAATGCTGTTTCAAAATTTGAATTTGTTTGCTTTTCAAATCCGACTATGGCGGTAAAAATATTAATCAAATAAAATAAAAAAAAATCGCTATATCCTTCCATTCGATTGTTTTGGTCGTAGCTTGACAATCACTTAGTAATTAATATTGGACCTGTCGATGATTAATGATATCGAGTTGAAATTCGAATGTTGATTGAGCGGTTTTATAACAATGTATCATCATCATCATCAGCCAATTGCCGTCCGTATTATTTTCAAATTGCAAGATCTTAACATATATTACAAAAATTCAGTAGTGAAATGCTTAAAGTAACGTTCTAATTTATTTGCATTAGGTAGTGACACGGCGTATTTCACAAGAGTCCTTAACTTAGACCTATTATTAATTACTTAATCAAGATTTTATCTTGTGATGCTTAGTTCTATTACAGACGAACAGACAGGAAGTCTAAAGATTATTGTCATTTTATTACTTGCATTAATTATTATTTTCAATAGTTATACAGCTAACTTTTTTGTGTCAGTGTCAGTCTTATCTCACTACTGAGCAAAATCCTCTGCCGCTGTCCACATGCTTCAGTCCATGACCAATGAAGGCCAGTGGTTTTGAGCCCTATTCGGCTTATCTCCCTACCATTAAAAAACCTTTAATTAAAAAGTATTACATAAAAAATACATACGCAGTCAATGTCTCCAGCGAAGACGTATAGATAGTGCCTCCCACATCAATATGCACGGGTGCGTTGAACTTAGTAGTAACGGCAACGCGCGGTATACCAGCAATCAACTTCTTATCCATCGGCCCCTCATCGGGCTGAGGGCTACTCGGCTTTACAGGAAGCATCTTTGGATAGAACTGAAAAAGACATTAATATTTTAATTTACTATAAGAAAGTCGCATAGTCAGGAGTTTCCCCACTGTTAGCGAAAAAGGTTCATTGTCAGTGTAAGAATACGGAACTTTTGCTAGATTGTTTGCATGGCGTACCTACTATATTATTAGACAAAGAAAATGTTAAATTCAAAGACGCCTTGTGAGCTTTAGGTTGTTCATTAACATCATCATGATATCGGCCGACTACACGCGGGCCTCCTCTAATTGTTTCCCTCACACGTAATGTCCGCTTTCTTGGTCTATTCATCTTCTGCTACCTTCTTTCAAATATTAATAATATGAAAAAAATCTTAAGATAGCGTTATTATTTGCTCTGTTTAGTGACGGAGGAATACAATGAAACCTCGTCCTTTTTTGAAGTCGGTTAAAATAAAAAAAATAATTGTAAATACATCCTTTAAAGTTTATCGGAACAATAAAATAAAATAGAAAGCAGCAAGAGCTTTCAACTTAAGACTGCAATTTACGACTTAGTTTACTTCCAGTAGTTATAACTCTGTATACAGTTTTAATTTATTGTGTAATGGTACAAGCCTTAAGGCTATTGGAGGGAACGAAGGCCTACGGGCATCACTAGACCCGTTTCTTGAGACCACCAGATCTTTATGTTGCCAGAGGCGTAACGCCAGCGGCGGGTGGCGTGCCGGTACGAAATTGGGGATCCTTTTTGAAAAAATTGTACATTGTATTTTTGTTATAAAAAAGCAAGCTACAGATATAAATAGTCGAAATGCGATTAAAATATTTAAATACAGATAGTGCAGGTTGCAAATGGACCGCTGTTAATAATGCTTATAATAAATATTGGTTAAGTTGTTTTATTAATTGCCACCTAGATTTCATTGCTTACTTTTTTTTATCTAAAAATAATAATAATATTCACGGACATCTCTACACAGCGCCATCTGTTCCCAAAGTAAGCTAGGCATAACCTGCTTGACCTGCCCGTGCTTCACCCAGGTGGAGAACCTAGGTGGAGCACGGGTCCGGACCCACAGAACAACGGATATTAGTCCTTATATACTTTTTTTCTGTAAATACATACATATTATACATAGAAACACCCAGACCAATGCAAGTAATCATGTTCATGCACACAAATATTTGGATTGAGCGGGAATCGAACCCGAGACCTCTGCGTAGCAGTTATGTAATATAACCACTACGCCACAGAGGTCGTCAAATACAACTCTCAGTCTAGGTGTTAAGAGCCATGTGTGGGGACTTTTACAGATAAGTAATTAACGTACACAAAGAATCATTCAAGCTCATGATAATAATTTGTGGTTCACACAAATATTCGTGAGTGGAATTCGACCCTTCTACCTCACGCACGCAGCCGCGTATATGACCGCTCTACCATGGCTGTTGAATAAGTGGAAAATTGCAGAATCGCATAATATTATATCACATATTTTCATTATACAATGTGTTAAGTAATATGTTTTAAATATAAGCTCTCATCTTACACGTAGTATACATAAGATTAGCTAAGTCATAAAAAATCTTGGCATCGTGATGTGATGAAATTGATGCCTAAGTTTCGTCTGTATGTTTAAATCAAAATCATGACTATTCAGGTAATACCTATAACGATAGCCGACGCGTTTAAGGGAGGCAAGCTTAGCATTGAGCCGCGGGTACCTATTTCGATGATGTTTCAAAATGTAAAAGTGCATCGGAGCCGTGAGGCCGTCGGCGTGGGAGCAAGCCGCGAGACGCGACCCACTGACTTCGCTCCCACGGCATCCTTCACACACTAAACATCAATTAAATTACATGAAATACACAAATTCTTTTCAATACTATTTTAAAACATAATAATTCTATGTAATAGTAGTAATAAGTCAAAGGCAATATAATTTGTCAGCAAAATGTTTGTAACATCGAACGTAATTATCCTATCATTGAGAAGAAATAATTAGCATGTAAACAGTTACGTATTTAGTTAAAATAGCATATTAACTATCTAGAGCGTAAGTATCAAATTGCTATGAAGATTGTCATTTGCAATGTCGTGTAGCGTACTAAGCGCTTGAGGGTATACACCGGACCAAGTCCGACTTCAATTATTTTTTATCTCCTGAATGCATCTCCGGCGCAGTCGTCTGGTGGCCTATCTCTCTAGTTTCACACCTAACGCCCTATTCACGTGCTTCACTTACGAGTATGTCTTTGTGAAGAAAAACGCTCTTTATACGTTCTTGTTTCCGTACTCTGCAAATAAACTAGTATGTTCCGTTATACAATACGCTAAGATTTCGACATTAACATTATGCCGTTTATTTTTTAAGTAATGTAGTTTTATTTTCTGTTGAACTCCTTGCATATGAACTTTTTTATTTGGCCAGTTGCCGACCTCTTTCAGGACTATGTTTTGTTTTACTTTCTTCAATCTTTGTTTCCATAAGGATAACTACTGCACTAGGGATCATGTCCTGTTTCGTAGGGACTTTACAAACATCAATTTATCGGACGCAAACCTGCGTGGGATATGAACCCGCAACCTCGTCAACGCCGGCAGCTACCGCGACCGCCGCGCCACCTCGCCTTTTTGGTTATTAACGACTAACCACTGTGTCGCACGCACATCTAATAATTTAGGATAATGTATAAGAGTCCTAATAATATATTATAAAAACGGTTTTTTTCTAAAAACTGGTTGAACTACAGCTGAAGCAGATTTGCATAACATTATGTAGCTAAGTGGTAAGTACAGTTTTTCTACTAATCCACGATAATTAAAGTAAAAAATAAACTTTGTCACAAAAATGCCCTAAAGATATCGAAGGTAGTAATTTCAAGAAAAAAAAATCATCAACATAAAAAAAAAACATTTAAATAAATATAACTCACTCAATATAGAGGTCGTAAAACGGGTTGGAAATCAAGCGAGTAAAGTCGGCTACTGTATACTTGTAGTTACGGTAGCGAGCCGCTAGGGGGCGTAACGTCGCGAAGCAAGCCACTACTCTTACCTGTCTGGTTTCATTATAAACATGCCGCGGGCTGTTTGCCTGCTCCGCGACAGCCCAAATACCTAATCACTGGATACCAACCAACGCAATAAACATGTACTATCTTAGATTTTCGATGGCTTCCTTTAAAAATATTACATGGTTAATAACAGCGAAAGAAATACAACTAAAATTTTCTGCAATTAATTTCGATGACTTTAAATACATTACGTAAATTTTATGCATCTCTTATTTACCTTAATTACAAAAGTAAATATAAACTACTTATCTGTAGGTATAATTATTTATGTCATTCCTTATTAAAACTGCTTAATTTAGGATTAAATGCCGTTGTATGTATTTGTGAGTTATATTACATAATATTAATCTTTATGAATGACTTTAATACGCGTGTTGTAGCTGTTGACTTCGTGTATTCCATGTAAATGTTATATAATTATAACTAAATTAGTTATTATCCTCTCATTATTGGTTTCCATTCAGCTTAAAAAGGACTTATATTTCATGAAAGCATTTCAATATAATATTGAAAACCCGTTGCTAAAGCTTTTACGTGTAAGCCGCTTAAACTTTTGAAAGCTATCCAAAGTGAATGAAGTGCACTATTTAATTAATAGTGCTTTTACACAATGTTTATTGCCTTCCTTGATGAATTAAAATTATAAGTTTAAAACAAAATTGACTATTATAATATATTTCATATGACTTGTTATACCTACTTGAGTTTGTAGATATTAGAGATAGAAGTGTTTGGAGAAGGTCCATGTTCAGTAGTGTGATATTACGACCTTGTGATTTAAAAACACCGGAACATTCACTACGTTTTTAATTTTTTAATAATTATACTCCATACACATTTTCTTGTCTTAAATAATGCTTAGCTTTTATTGGCCATTAAAATTGTCAGAACTTTATTTTTCAAGAGAGACTCTCGCGGGAATACTCTTCGTTGTGGTACGCTGTGTTCAGTACCCGAGCACAGCATTCATAAGATGCATGACCTAATCTTTCTAGGGAATCTGAATAAAAATATCTTACTTCATAATATTATTATTCTCGTCATCAGATCAACTAATAAAAATAACGTTGGTCAAATCAGAAAACACGATGCAGTTTAATCCCAAAGATATCTATGGGATTTAAACTTAACATCAATCCGCTTGACTATCGATTGAAACACAATTTTAAACAAACTCCTAATTTAGCTAAAGGGGATACAACAAAGCTAGTGTTGATTCTGCGTCTCACATAATTACTTATCCGTTGGAAAGCAACCTAGCAGCTGTTATCGACCAATTCTTGGTTGTTTAATAGGAGTTATTACTGAGCTTAACTTACATAAAAATTATTAATTACGAGTAAAGAGCAAAAATGATCTGTTAAATTATAAAACAGCATAGAATAGTCGATGTGGCTCTACTTAGGAGTTATCAAGTCAAAAACTATTTTTTCTAAGAAATATCCTTTATTTATGGGATCAGCGCTTGAAACTGTACATTGTGATTTGTTGTCGGTGTACCTACGGACTTCTTTAAAATTTAACAATTTATTTTTACTTCCTACAAATAGTTACATCAATAGAACCCCATTACTATCTGTCTTATAAGTACTATCGTTATACATAACGTTGTTTGTTTAGACTTCTTGCTGTTTCCACAAATGATGGTCAAGAAAATGCTAAGTTGCTGACCACAGGCAGAGTCATCGTAATAAACATTTAGCGCTACCTGTATCCGGTATCCGATAACGATGCAGTGGCATCATGTATTTTGCAGACAGCTACAAACCTGACATCCGTGGGATAGTATGTTTAAGTAAATCCCATAGTACTTAAAAGCTTTTAATTGGAACGAAGGTTAGGGTTTCTAATAAGCATTACAATTTATTTTTATTGGATTAAAATTAACCTTTAGCAATCCACTGTTGGACAACCTAAACCTCACACAACACGCGCCACAAAACATAAAAATAATTAACGAAATTATTACTATTATTCTGCCTTTTCAGTGTGATAAAAATACAAGCTTTTAACACCCCTTCTCAATGTTGACAAGGGCTGATAAATGATATCTATCATCATCATCATTATATATCAGGCAATTGATGATCACTAGTGGAAATAGGTCTCTTCCAAAAAAAAAACCTTGTCCAAGGTCCTGGGTCAAGACATGGTTGTTGTTAAAACTGACTAACCCCCGGTTTCCGAATGTCTGCTCAAGTAAAAAACAACTAATCAAATGTCAAAACTCTTGTCTAAATTTTCAGGAACTAAAATTTGACACTGATTTTTACTTGATCAGTCATTCGGAAACCAGCAGGTCAATTCTCGTTACATACAATTTAATTCAACTTAATTTTATTTTAATTTAATTTTTAATTAATCCAAAAGTGGTATTCTGGTCCTTAAACATTTCGTTAAAAATAAAGTTTAAATAAAGTTAAACGTCAAGTTTGAGGTTTTTTAATGGAGATCTGTCACTTTAAAAATTACAAGAATGGCGTTCTAAACTTAGTTAAAGAACGATTACATTACGATTACATTACTTTAAAAAGATTTTAAATTATAAATACAAGAATATCTATTGTGTGACTGACAATTTGACAACTAAAAGTTAAATTAACTTAATTTTTAACGATTTTATGGAACGAGAATTGACATGCAGGGGTAAAAGAAACTACGCAGATATTATGTTTACGGAATAAGAAACGGCAAACTAGGAGTATAAAACGATGTTCCTATCCATCTAGTCAGCATGGCTTAGGTAAATTGGCTAAATATCTTTCCCACAGTGTGTCGATCCATCATTATGTCCATGGAATGTTATGACAATTTTCCTCATATTTTCATCACTATCACTCATACTAATACTGTCATCACTTTACCATCTAGTTTCAAACTTAAGAGGTTCTTAATAGGTTACATTAATATATCCAGACCCCAGACCTAATAAAACAGTAATTTTAATACTATTCGCTCTTTACTTATTTGTAATAAAAACAAGTGTTTGTCTATAAAATTGTTTTAATTGTTTATATTATTTTTCACATAGGCAAATATATTAAAAAAAGAATTTGTTTAAAACTTATATTCAATTTGACTAATATCAGTCCACTTACCAATATCCACCATACACTTTTATATCATAAGCATATCAGCCGACAGATTTCTACAGATGGACATGGACGTCCTCCAAGGCCTTCCTTAATGGCTGTTTGTCTGTACACCGTGCGCGAAGTTTGCACAAGATTGTCGTACCATAACCTTTTTATTTTGTCCGTGTGGTGACGGAGTAAGAACACAATATGTCACAACCCGGTCTCATTCCATGGGTGTCGTAAAAACTGACTAAGGGATTAACCGTAAACATTATCTTTACAAAGTAAAAAGAAGGAAAGCTTGAAATTAAACCCTATACTAGCGTGGTATTAGAAGGCCAAGTATCCCTACGTCACGGGAGGAGGCCCGTCCCTGCCGTGAGACATTAATGGGCTGTTATGATTTGATGATGAATCTTTTTATCAACGGTCAACTATTCTGCAAGCTATGAGCCTTGCTTACCTCCACTTTACAATTAAAGTAACGATAGGCAAGGCGCATCTATCGATCTGTGTTTTGGCTATCTCGTGTGTTATTTAGTATTGGTTTTTTAATTGAACTGCCGAATAAACTATTGGGCAAGCGCACATCCCTCTCTTAATTGAATAGGCACTAGCTTTTAGTGCACCGGCTTTTAGTAATCACATAGGGCGAGTGAAATTTTACCCGCCACTATAAATTCAATCAACAACCCAGCCAAATTTTGTTACTTTATAGATATATTTATGTTTCAACAAAAATGTATAGGTTTCGCAAAAAGGTTTCATGTGTAATAATATCCTTCATCCATGCACATGATGCAATCTAGTCCTAACAGAAGCAGAGCTTTTAGAAAACATTTGACTTTCTATCCATCATATTTTACAAAGTTTGAGCTTTATTCTCTCTTGTCTCACTTTTTTGTGCGCATATTTGTACGAGTACTTGCATAGTTTTGGTTTTTTACGTTGCATATTAGACTGCCTCGGTAGCAATTAATTGTTGATGCTGCTACCATGTACGGGGTCGCGGATCGAATCACCCAATTATAATATGTGGGATCTATAATGTAGAAAAATAATAAAACATGTTTTGTGAGGCAATGTATAAATATGTGAATCTTATAAATACAATAAATGATCCATCCAGTCATTCATCCTCAGCCTGTTTCACTTTATTATAAGTTATCTTTTTTAATAACCTTAGTCGTTCTATTCTTGATCCCTGTACTAAACAACTATCCTGTTGTTTGACCACTAAACTAACGTAAAGGCAGAAACATTTCTTATGTATTGAATAACGGCACCAAGTAATAATATTTCAAGCAGTTTATATGATAATACAGTATAAGAAAGTATGTAAATAATGGCAGTTATTGGTCGTCGTCGTCTCTATTCTGATCTCCTTAACAATAAAGAAATATGCTTAAATGGAATTCATTGTATTCAAGAGTATTTGTATCTATAGAGATTCGATTTCAATATTCAGTGTACCTACAGTAATATCAAATATATTTCCTAGAAAATACTTGTGTCTAATAACACACTCACTCGTATTTTACATTACGTAATCATTTTTAGATACAAACTTTATAAGTATCAACGAAACTTTCGATAGAATTCACTACAATCTTTGTTGTCAATCAAAATATTTAAAGAAATTCTGGATTAAATAATTAGCATATTTATTTATTCCCAATTATATTACGTATAGCATAATCTCATATATCATTATTACTCATATACTATTAGCGTTGAAGACCATATCCACAGTCTGTAGGTATTTTTCCATGGTCTATCATTCTTTTCGAAATTTTCTTGTTATATTAGGTGCAGGCTTTATAGTTTAAGTTATACTCGTATATAATATGCGATTGAAATAAGAATAGGATCGCACTTGCTGCTATTATAATCACCTGCTGATTATAAAAATATATTTATTATTGTAAGAGCTTTCATGAAAACAATAATGCCACTTGCTAAGCAAATGAATGACCACTAAAACAATTTTTCTATTACTATTGCTATTTAATAAATATATGTTTGTGTATAATTAAAATAGTGCAATAATTTAATAATTCTTTAGTGAATAATAAATATGTAGCTGTTTATAGATTGCAGTTAGTGTAAATGCCACCGTAATACGTTTCATGTGCACATTTAATTATTCATTTTCTTGTTAAATTAAAATACACCAGCGGTACAGAATTAACAGCAACATAATTTTTACAAGCCCAGCGGCAATACATTTTATTACATGTTTTTTATTGTCTGAGTTAGAATGAAGGTGACTTTGTTCTTGTAAAATGATATTTTACGCACTCTACGTTTCTACACTTCTCATCAAAAAATTCGAAACAGTCTGCAAGTTTTTGTTTTGTAAGGCGAATATGTGTTATATATCATTTAATAGGGAATTTAATGAGGTTTTCAAATAATGATGCTAATGTTTTAAATTCAAATTAAATTTTCATAGATTTCGTATTTTGTTTAACAAGTCGTTTTAACCTTGTTCGTAGTTTGAAGAAAATTGATAAAATTACGCACATAAATAAACAAAAAGCTAGGAAACGTTTATTTGATAACTCGGATACCATCCCCGACCTTTAATTACTGCTTCTGTACGGTTTTTCATCGATCGGATGATAGTCATCAAAAATGGTGGCGCTCTATTCCATTCTTCTTCGATTGCATTTTAAAGATGGCTAAGTGTTTTTGAGGCATGATCTCTTACACTAATTCGTCTTTTTTATTCATCCCCTAGATGTTTAATCGGATTTATGTCCGGGCTTCTTGCTGGCCAATCATTAATAGAGATATCGACTTCAGTAACATAATTTCTTACGACGCTCGCGGTGTTTACCCTAGTATCCGCGTACATAAATGTCAAACCGGGGTTAAATGAATGTACATAGGGCATCACACGAGGTTCAAAATATTGTTTGATGTACCTATGACTGTTAAGAAAGGGCAGACGTGACGTGACAAATAGGCAAACTCTGTCTTTTCGTCGCCACTAATTTCTCCTCAAACAGTCCATGAACCGCCACCATGGATGGCCTTTTCTTTTAATCCTGCATGGTGCAAAGCGTTCTCCATCACTTCTGTAGACCTTAGTCCTTCCATCGTTACCATACAATACAATTTTGTACTCATCAGAAAGGAGGAACATGTTCTACTAGATGTATGACTAATTTAGGTAATAACGTAAAAAGTTAAGACGCACTTTTCGAGAATCTGCAGTTGATTTCTTCCTATTTGCTGGCTTGTACAGCACTAGTCGACGTTTCTTTAACCTTTTTCTAATTGTAGAGTCAATTACAGCCACCATAGGTTCATCATAAAGCTGCTGTTGCGGTTGAAAGACATTAAGGAAGTGTATTTCGATGGCAGCAAAGTTAATACAGACATCTGTAAATTATTGTATACTAGCTGACCTGTGCCCACTTCATTAAGCCGCGAAAAAAACGCGTCACTTTTTTTAAACATATTTCATTACTGCTCCACTCCTATTAGTCATAGCGTGGTACTATATAGCCTATGACACTCCCCGATAAATGAACTATTCAACATAGAAAGAATTTTTAAAATCGGATTATTAGATCTATAGATTACCCCCTACAACGTCACAAACACACAAACACACACACAAACTTTACCTCTTTATAATAATACTAGCTGACCCGTGCCCACTTCGTTGGGCGGCGAAAAAAACGCGTCCCTTTTTTAAACATATTTCATTACTGCTCCACTCCTATTAGTCATAGCGTGATACTATATAGCCTATTACACTCCCCGATAAATTAATATTATAATTTATTTTTAGTTTATAATAATTTTTAATTTATTTTTAAATAGGTAGGTACAAGGTACACTTAGTTTTGCATTATCTCGGTAAACTTTCTTCCACCCAAGCGCTTGTCTCGTAATTCAATGCTTGGGAAGGTTTACAGTAGTTTGAGTAACTTTCCAAGAAGTATTCCAATTACTAAGCTTCATCTATAGCGTCAAATATAAGACTTTAATGTTTCCATTAACTTTAAAGTTACTGGAAGTAGCTTCAGGTCATATGTTTTTTTAGTTTTAAGCTGTTTCTCTCTGAAAATAATGTAACGATTGGTTGATTGGTAATTTTTCTTAGCATATTAAAATGATTTTCACATAATAATTCCGTATTTAAAAAAAAAGGCAAATTACTTAATCAATTATGGTCTAATTTCTATGGGACCAGCTTGCAACTATAACTAATCAATAATGTTTTGAAATTGGTCAAAAAGTTACCAAGTCAGGCAGTAATCAACATTTAAAATATACAACCGAATGGAAAACCACTTCATTCTAAAGATAAAGAATGTGCAGCATTATAAAATCATAGAAATAAAAATTAATGGACGATAATTAGGGAATTAGGCAGCATGCAGGGGCAATGGGCTGTTATGATGAAGAAGTATTATACCAAGTAAATTGCATAAAAATGGCTTTTTATCACTTTGAGACAAACTTTTTATTAAGACTTATTATCAAACATACGAGTCTGTGAACTTCATAGAAAACAAAGCTTTAGTAAAACAACCTTTACTATTTTATAATAATTTATGTTCATACGAATCTAATACCTATATATTTAATTTTTACTTACACAAAGAGCGGCGTGGATTGCTAGCGGGTATGCTTCGGGGTAAAAAGGTCTTTTATTCCAATTGTAATTACTAGCTTTAGGCGAGGTAGACAAGTGCGAACAACAAGCCGAATTAAAACTTTATAATACAGAGTTCCTTTGACTCTACGGCAAACATCTGTTTTTATCTTATTTTAAAGTCAACAGCTGTATGTATCAAGCCTTGTGTTACAAGGACTTTTAACACAAAGAACATCAAATACTAGCTCAGACAGATAGTTTTAGGACCGTACTAATTATTATCCTGCCTGGGGTTAGATCTATTGAGCTCATGCAAGGCAGCCAAAATAATACATGACCGCTGCTTCACAGAACCAGGGAACGAAATCGTTCGATTTCTTAATTCTATAAGTACCTGCATAAATATTTAATTTTATAGTACAAAACGCTTGCTACTTTTGCCACATATGGAACCATTAGAACAAAGAGGAGGCTTCTGTAAACCCAAAGTCTGAACTAGTAAAATATGCAAGCAAATTTAAAATCCACATCAATCAAATCAATTATGAGTTTTACTTGAAGCACGCATAAAATTAGGGAAAAGAAATTTATGTGCATAAATTATATTAAGTAGGTACATCTTTTTGAATAACTCTCATTAAGCCTGTGTAAAGAGCCTGTCTTGTCAGTGTAAAAAATCTTTTGATATAGATTTTATAACTTTGGTAAGTATTAACCCTTGAATCGTTATTCTTTACATCTCAAAATGTCATATCAAATTTAGTTACTATGTGACAGTACCATTACATACCTACCACAGACAAGAATGCACTTAACGCAAATATATCGTTACTCACAAAGGGGATTCCATGATTTCATTATTGAGTTCCGTTCCGCGTTTCTTTATGTAGGTCACTGAGAAATAGTATTATAATACACACATCAAAAAAGTCTAAGCAACATGCATGATATTACAAATTTACCATTTATATTAATTTATTTTACCATTTATTTTAATTATAACGTTGTATTTTATTTTTAAAATAATATTTTTAGGGTTCTATGATGTAAAAATAA
Source organism: Schrankia costaestrigalis (assembly GCA_905475405.1). Taxonomy (NCBI): domain Eukaryota; kingdom Metazoa; phylum Arthropoda; class Insecta; order Lepidoptera; family Erebidae; genus Schrankia; species Schrankia costaestrigalis. The sequence goes on along the minus strand of FR997825.1, from coordinate 16,597,328 downwards.
CAGCTGTTTTCTTTATAAGTTCTTTTAATAACAGAAATTAACAATATTAGAATATACAGGTACATAAGAAACTAAACTTTTTTTTTACAAATTGAAATTTCTTAAGAAAATGAATTTATTGTGAAAGAATAGGACAATTTAATACAAAGTATGCCCTCCTCTGCTATTCAGAACTTGTCGGCAACGATTATTCATTGAATTAATGAGACTGTTTATGTCATCTTGCGGTATTCGCTCCCAATGGAATTGTAGCAAATCCTTCAGCTGTTGGGTTGTTGTCACTCCGTCCAAGTCCTTCAAAACACGTCTCTGGAGCATGTCCCATGCGTGCTCGATGGGGTTGAGGTCTGGCGATTGTGCAGGCCAGGGCAATACCTGGATGTTCTCCGTTGCCAAGTATTCACTGGTTCGCCGAGCTGTATGTGAACGCGCATTGTCATGCATTAACGTAAAATCGGAGCCAAAGGTTTGTGCAAATGGATGGACATAAGGTCTGAGAATATCCTCAACGTAATTTTCAGCGTTCATGTTTCCATTTACAAAAACGAGCTCAGTTCGCCTGTTCTTCATAATACCCGCCCATACCATAACTGTTGAGCCGCTGTATGGATGAACTTCCTGAACGCACCTGAGTCTTTCAGTATTTCCGGGTCGACGGTACACTCGCACCCTTCTTGTATCAGGCCTAAACCCGAATCGCGACTCATCGGAAAACATAATTTTATCCCATTGTTCCTGGGTCCATGTTATGCGTTCTCCACACCATTCATTTCGACGAGCGCGATTCCCGTGACGTATCGGTGGGCACCTGATAGGGCGTCGAGCTCGTAGGCCGTACTCATGCAGTCGATTTCGCACAGTTTGGGGACTTACATCAACACCACTTGAATTTTGTAGCCTCAAACTTATCTCTCGAGCGGTTAACATCGGCTGGCGTCTTGCAGTCAGTTGTATGTACCGGTCTTGCCGAGTGGTTGTACTCCTTTTACGGCCTGGATGCTGTTCAGCGGGTTCCCCTGTATTATTGTAGCGCTGCCAAAGACGACAAATAACACTTCTATGAATACCAAAATGTCGAGATACCTGAGATTGATTACTTCCCGCTTGCAACATCCCTACAGCTCTTTGCATTTCATCTGCCGTCAAATGACGTCGCTCCATGACGTAAAGAATATCTAACAATTCAATTTTGTCGCCAACTGTATTTAAATGGTTGGTAAAATTATAAAATCAAGACTAAAACGTAAGTAGGGTATTATTGGGCATTCTGTACCACTTTCGTCCAGTCGCTCCGCGAAACAAGTTTCGCTCTCGCTCAGGACTCGTGGTCCAAAATGCCCAATAATATAAATTTAATATAACCAGCGACGTGTGGCTTCGAAACTTCAATAAATAACTAACGCCTAATATATTCACGTGAGCAATAACAATGACGACATTATAGCTAAGACATCAACAACTGGCACTTTAAAAATTACCAACAACCAGTATTTTTAATTTTAGTGTGTTTGTGTCATTATAGACAGAATTAATAAAAATATATTGTGAGGAGGATAATAGGATGGTAAAATTTGTTCCAGTACTTAAAAGAAGTTGAGTAGATTTAAGATCGATTAGTATTTATAAAGATTAACAATCTTTAAACTTGATCATTATTAATTAAGCTGTAATATGTATATAACATGAAATTTGTCAAACAACCACAATCTTTGCAATTAAATATAATTTGCAATGATTCTTGTAAGACTGAATCACGTCATGGAAAATTATTACCTAATACCATACGATGCATTATTTGCGGACCATCAAACTGTGGCAAAACAAACTTGTTAATTGGTCTACTTCTACATGAAAATGGATTAAACTTTCAAAACATCTACATATATTCAAAAACTTTACTTCAACCAAAATATGTGTTTTTAGAAAAGGTTTTACAGCAAGTACCATGTATATCATTACAAAAATTTCAAGGAAATGAAGAAGTGTTAAAAGTTGAGGATGCGAAACCAAACTCTATAATTATTTTTGATGACGTGGCGTGTGAGAATCAAAATAATATGCGTGATTACTTTGCTATGGGTAGACACAAATACATCGATTGTTTTTACCTAAATCAAACATACAGTAAAATCCCAAAACAATTAGTAAGAGATAATGCTAACCTGATAGTACTTTTTAAACAAGATGACATTAATTTAAGACATGTTTATGATGAACATGTTAATACCGATATGACTTGGTTTGAATTCCGTGAAATGTGTTCCAGGATATGGAGTGAACCCTTCAACTATGTTGTAATTAATAAAGATTGTTCTAAAAATAATGGATGCTATAGAACTAAATTTGATACCTTTGTAATCTTTGATTAAAATTTCGAATATTTAAGGTTGTCATCTTTGTATTATTATTATTCTGTATACGACTTTCAACCGATAACAAGCATGGAAAAATCATTAAAAAGACAAATTGTTGATGCTGCAGAAGCTGTAAAGAGAAAAGTACGGAACATGCGAGATATTGAGATTAGCAATAAACAAGCATTGGAATCAGTTTTCAAGCCTGTAACAGAATCTCTCAACCTGCTTTCCAACGCTAATAATCAAATCGAAGGTCCATTGAATAAACAAACTATGCAGAATGAAAATCCAAAAAGTAAAGATGACAGTGATGAATCTGACAATGACAGTGAAAGTTCTTTTCAATCATTGGTTGATGATGTTAATATTAAAGAGCACGACACTTCATCCTGGTCGTTATCTTCAGAAGCCCTACGAGACATCCCGTTTGGCGTTCGAGTAGATCAAGGGAAATTTATGTTAGGGTCTGCTAATATAACAGTTGGTGATGAATTTATTGTAGTAGCTGGTTGTAAATATCGTAATACACCTGGTTTGAAACAATTGTTATTAAAAAAGAATGTAGATTTAAGCGTAGTTACAGAGAGTGACATGCAAAATTATAAATCGATGTTGCTTGATACAAATGCACATCGTAGAGATTTCGAACCAAATAAACCAATAAAAAGTAATAAGGGAATGAAATATTTACAAGTTATTAAACCGCTTTTCTCAGTACAAAGTACAATTCCTGGTAAGCAATCTAAAGGTAAAGGAATGTCAATGAAAAAAATGTGGAGACAAAATGTGGATTACATTTATTGGGATGATCCAAATGAATTAGTTGATAGATTAAAGTTGTTAATAGCATCTCGAGATGCTGGCAATACAGGCTTAGATAATGAAATTATGTCTATTATTGAGGAATTACGTGAAAATAAAATTATTATTAAATAAAAGTTGTATGTATATAATGTTCATTTTATTTCTAACCTTACAGTACAACACACTCTAAACATGAATGTAGACAAATTCGGTCATTATATTCATAAACGAATGCGTTTATCTGAGTTATTCGAGATTAATAATAACGCTTTGTATAAATCTGAAAACGGTGACTTTGATTTGAAAGCATCACGACTAAGAGGTATTAGACTGCCTGAAGAAGCTGATGACGTGGTAAATAAGGAATACGTAGATAAAATTAAAACAGAAATTATACAAGAAATTAATAAGTCGCTACACGTTCAAAGTATTTTAAATACAAAGTTTACAAATACTTTGCTTCATTTAGAAGACAAATTTTATACAAAAACCACTGTAGACAAGTTAATTAATCATAATGATAAAGCAACAAATTGTTAATGAAATACACAAAGCAGCACGAAAAAACTTTCTGCGACGACCTGTAATATTGAAAGGAATCGATGATTTATGGCAAGCTGATCTGATAGATATACAGACGTTGAGAAAAAGTAATAAAGGATATAATTATATTTTATTAGTGATTGATTGCTTTTCTAAATACGCTTGGGCTGAACCATTGAAATCTAAAAACATGATAGATGTTACACATGCTTTCGATGAAATATTACGTAGTAGCCATCGCAGACCAATCAACTTACAAACTGATTCTGGAAAAGAGTTTTATAATACAACTTTTAAAAATCTTATGAAGAGGTTTAACATTAACCACTATTCTACTTTTTCTACCAAGAAAGCTTCAATAGTCGAGAGATTAATAAAGACTATCAAAAATAAACTATACAAATGTTTTAGTTTAAATGGAAGCTATAATTGGTTAGGATCGATATTGACAAATATATTGAAGACATATAACAATACATATCATCGTACTATTCAATGCAAACCTTCCGATGTGAAAAAATCAAATGAGTTATTAATAAAAAATAATATTAATAAATCACAAAATCATTTATGTATTCGGTCTAAACCTAAATTTAAAGTCGGTGACAATGTACGAATTAGTAAATACAAACATATATTTGAAAAAGGATATACTCCTAATTGGTCTACTGAGCTGTTTATCATAAAAAAGATCAATAAAACGAAACCAACAACATATTACATAGAAGATCAGCGAAAACAACCAATATTAGGCACGTTTTACGAACAAGAACTCCAAAAATCTCATCATCCTGGTGTGTACTTGATTGAAAAGGTTTTAAAAAGAAAAGGAAATAAATTATTCGTAAAATGGTTGGGATTAAGCAATGATGATAACAGTTGGATTAATAAAACCGCAATAACAGATTGAAATAACAATTATATAACCATATTCCTTACATATATTATATTTACTTTACTTTGAGCAATGCAAGGAGGTGGACTGCTTAACACTATTATTGATAATCTACCGTTTGAACTTCACCTGCCTGGTTATAACTATTGCGGACCAGGCACAAAACTAAAAAAAAGATTACTCAGAGGTGATCGAGGTGTTAATAAGCTAGACGAAGCTTGTATGCAACACGATATTGCATATGATAACCATAAAGACTTACCCAATCGACACAAAGCTGATTTACAACTACTAGATATGGCTAAAAAAAGACTTAAATCGAAAGATGCAAGAAAAGGAGAAAAACTTAGTTCCTGGTTAGTGAGCAAAGTTATGAAAGCTAAATTAAAATCTGGTGCTGGCGTTAAGGCGTTTAATAGTTTTATATCAAAAATTAAATCTGTGGTTAAGAAAATGAAACCCAAAAACAGTAAAACATTAATAAACACCGCATACTCAGTTGCAAAGAAACTTTTTCCATGCACTCCAAATATGCGAATACCACGAGTTATACCGTTACCAAAAACTGGAGGAATTCTACCTTTAATTCCAATTTTTGCTGGTTTATCAGCTTTAGGCTCTTTAGCTGGTGGCGTAGCCGGTATAGCAAAAACGGTGAATGAATATAAAGCAGCTCAAAAGAATTTACAAGAAACAGAACGACATAACAGATCTATGGAGACATTAGCCATAGGCAAGGGTTTATACATAAAACAACATAAAAATGGCAAAGGATTATATATAAAATCTCCAAAAAACTGAAGTGGAAGCTACCTAATCGACCTTTAACTAATTTGGATATTGAAAATCATGCACGAGACATTCCTCACTTTCGAGGAGTATACATGAAGGATCAGTTACCAAGTTCACCAAAACGGATTGAGTGTGGTATAGTGAACTTGGATAATGCAAAAAACGAAGGAACACATTGGGTAGCTTATGTTAAAGTTAATAATTACTGTGAATATTTTGACAGCTTTGGTGATTTAAAACCCCCCAGGGAATTGATGAAGTATTTTAAAAATTATAATGTTTTTTATAATTATACAAGATATCAAAATTTTAATTCTGTAAATTGTGGACATTTATGTTTAGAATATTTGTGGAAATATTGGAATAAAAACATATAAATTTTATGCGTTTGTTTAATTTAAACCATTTGCAAGATGTCACTCACTTTGTCGATAACTGGGAACTCTTCAGATTTATCTGTGTACTATACTAACACACTACAATTATCTGAACAATATGAATGCGCCTTATTGCATTTCTCAACATTTAACTCTATTCCAAACATTGACAAAAGAAATAATAAGTTATATTATGACACCAATGAAGTTATTGAAGTACCGGAAGGCACCTATGAATTACAAGACATCGGTGATTATTTAAAATCAGAAATAAAGGACGCTGTGTTCAAATTAGAGTGTAATAATAACACTCTAAAAACTAGTATATACTGCACAAAAAATATAAATTTTAATAAAGAAAACACTTTCTGCAGTTTGTTAGGGTTTAAGAAACAGATCTTGGAAGGAAATAAATGGCATGTGTCTGAGTTTCCAGTCAACATTTTACCTACGACCGTGATCAGGATAGAATGTGATATTGTAAGCGGCTCGTACATAAACGGAGAATCCAGTCACATTATACACGAATTTGCACTGAACGTACCACCTGGATACAGAATAATAGAAATTCCTAAGAACGTAATATACTTTCCGATTAACCAAAAAAATATAAACAGCATACGAATTAGGTTATTAGATATAAATAACCGTTTAATAAATTTACGAGGTGAAGAAGTTCAACTGTATTTACACCTAAGAAGAAAAAATGATTGATTACAATAAATATGTGCTTCAAGAAAATAAACATATCAGTTCAGTTCAAGCTATCACCCAAACAAGAGCTATCTCGAAGAAAAAGAAAATAAAATTAACTAAAGAAAATAAGATATTTCTTAAAGCAATCGGTTTACTAAAATGAATATATTAGATGTTTTATCCACACCAACTTACGATAATACTGTTGAGGGAATAGAATTCCATTCTTACAAGCCATATGTAACAAGTTTCAATAGAAATGATGAAATTCGTATACCTATCAACCAACAAGATTTGTACATATTACCATCAGCAAGCACCTTGTATTTGGAAGGAACTGTTATCGTTAGTAAAAAAGATTTGAAAGACGTTGCTAGTAGCATCAATTTTACGAATAATGCGCTACTCTATCTGTTTCAAGACATAAGGTACGAGCTTAATGGAGTAGAAATAGATAAAATTAAAAATGCTGGCATAACAACTACAATGAAGTCGTTAATTTCAATGAATGAGAGTGAATCAAAGATGTCTTATGCCTGGGGCTGGAATATAGATGGTATAAAAAATGTGAATGGTGGTAGATTTTCAGCATCTATACCTCTTTGTAATATCCTCGGGTTCGCAGAAGATTTTAAGAAAGTTGTAATAAACAGTAGACACGAACTGATATTGTTAAGAAGCAACACTAACCTAAATGCTGTAAAACTTAATACAGGTGAAATTATAGAAGATGTTCTTATAAATAAAATCATATGGCGCGTGCCTCATGTTAAGGTATCAGATAGAGAAAAAATAAGTTTGTTAAAAATGTTAGAAAAAGATCGACCGCTCCAGATGATATTCAGAAATTGGGACTTGTACGAATATCCCGCATTACCTAAAACCACAAAACATACTTGGTCTATTAAAACTTCGTCACAAATAGAGAAACCACGCTTTGTTATTATTGGACTACAGACTCAAAGAAAAAATAATTCAGGTGCTGACATGTCTCAGTTCGATCATTGTCATATTCGTGATGTTAGAGTGTACCTAAATTCAACATATTTCCCTTATGAAAATCTAAATGTTAACTTTGCTAATAACAGAGTTGCTTTATTATACGAGCAATACACTAGATTTCAACAGTCATATTACGGACGTCGCGCGGAACCCTTATTAAGTGAAAAACAGTTTAAAGACTTAGCACCGTTATTTGTTGTCGACTGTTCTAGACAAGCTGATAATCTAAAAGGAGGCTCTGTCGTAGATGTACGAGTGGAAATTGAAACTGATTCAGATATACCAGATCAAACATCTGCTTACTGTCTCATACTAAACGACTGCATAATTGAGTATAAGCCGTTGAGTAACACCGTTAAGAAAATATCATGAGCCCAGATACTATCATATTAGATGTCCAAGGATTTAAAGACCTTAACAACGATTTTATAGTAAAGGAGTTAGCTTTAGCCACTTCTGAATACACACAAACTTTTTTAATCAAGCCACCTTACTTGTTTAAATATTTAACAAATGACGAAAAAAAGCAAGTTAAATGGTTGGAAAGAAACAGAGGAATTTATTGGAACGAAGGTTTCATAGACTATAGAGAATTTCATCGTGTAATTGTCCAATACCTGGAAAGTAAGGATATTATTGTAAAAGGTCTGGAGAAAATTAATTGGGTTAAGGACTTGTGTGTGAATTGTAATGTCTTAGAACTTGACGAAAAACAATGTCCTAATTTATCTGTGCTACACAAAACATTCAGTGGTGTAAAAAATAATTTTAATTGTAATTATCATTTAAAGCACTGTGCACTAAAAAATGTAATATGTATAAAAAAATATTTAGAAAATAGTAAAAGTTCAAATTGTAATCTATTATTCTAAGGAAATAAAAATACTTTTTACAAATATATAATGCTTTTATTTTATTACAAATATACGTACATTAATATCTAATACACATTAGAGACATAAAATGAATACAATTTATTACATTAAACATAACCTAATCAACTAACTACAATATTAAAAAAAATCAGTAAAAATCATTATCTATTAAAGATTTTGAGATTTTTTTCACCAATGATTCAGTTTCGTCCAGAACAGAATCATTAGCGTCTTTAACAATATATTGCGCGCTTAGTATAACGTTCTCGCAATCACTATCACTATCATAGGTTTCAGGAGTGTTATTACATAGGTCTAGCACTGAAACTTTTATCAATTTAATGCCAGGTCGTTGTGGTCGACTCATTACGTAAGATTTTGAAGATTTCAGTTTCTTCGATCTCTCCTTACGTCGTTGTTTCAACGTCTTATCTTTCGTTACTTGTTTGCAGCATACGGTTTCCTTGCGAAGCATCTCGTTATAGTCTTCATTAGGATCCTGAGCATACTGACTGAACATAATCGTTGAGTCGGAAATCTGAAACAAATTATAATTAAATCATTAACACGTTGTTAAAATAAGTTACTGTTTTATTGAACCCAAAGGTAACCAAAGTTTATTTTATTTTATTAATTAAAAACTTACCATTGACATGATTCTGTAGCACAAGTACACGAGTTAAATAATATTTCGTAATTGAAAAAAATAAAGTATTTTATACAAATTAATTCAATCTATATATTAAAATGCTAATAATGCATATTGTGTCTGCAAGAAGAAATATTTGCACAGTATGTTTGTCAGTTGAAAAAGTCTACTACATGACTACATATAAAAAAATATATATTAAGAATATTGTTATATTCTTAATACAGTTTTTTTTTTAATATTAAAAAAAAAACATTTATATCTAAGCGATGACTGGAGCAATCGCTAGTATATCATTATTGTCTGTATTGCATTTTATAATGTAGGTTGGTTGTATGTAATGTAGGTATATTGGTCTCGTGTTACATCCTGTTCTATATACTTCTATGTTTTTATATTCAACTATAATCCAACTTTATAATAGAAAAAGAACATAATTTGTACAAGGTTTTATTCGTGACTTTGTTCGCTTGAATTAATAATTGGTTAAGTATATAGTTAATTCGATTTCAAATACCAAAATAGTGGAAATGAGCGACAGAAAAATATTTACATAGTTATATAATATTATGCATGTACTTATATAAACTGATGGTCTTATGTATATATCATCATGAATTGATAACAATATAACATTTCATTTTTATATATTTTTCGCTAATATTCATCTAATAAAAACATTTTATTGTTTTTATTTTTTAAAGACAACAACTCTTGCACTAGGTATTACTCGTATGTCGCGGGGACTTTTTACATATATATTTAAACTATTGGGTACAAATCACAGCCAGACTCAGGACAACAATTTGTGGATCATACAAATAATTGTCCTGCATGGGATTCGAACCCACAGCTTCGAGCACGTTAGTCGCTTACGCTACCACCGAGCCATCAAGGAGGGCATTACGAAACGTTGTTCGTAAAACGCTTGCTAAGCGTATGTATTGTCATACGGTTGAAAGTAGGTCATAGCAAACGCATATTTATATAATAATCATAAAAAACTATTTATGGTTGCGACTCTGTTCGCATGGATTATAATGGTTATATTTATAAATTAAATAAAACAAGTAAATGTAGTCAACATTTTATTTTTACATAAACAAAAGCAGTACTTAACCCTACTAAGTAGGTAGATATTTAGATGGAACTTAAATATATTTTTAATATTTTCATTTATTAATATATTTACATATACAATCGATACTTAAATCTAATACCTTAATACTAAAATAAAGTAGTAATTTACTTATACACTTTCACAGCAAAAAAAGCTTAGTCTAAACCTCATCTTTAGTTTTAAGCATATATGAATGACCCCAAGCTTGTGTTGATATTTTATCCAAAGATATCGCTCGTTTATCATCGTTGTTAGATAATACAATTTTGTTGATAGACTGCGTAAATATTTCGTGTTTTATTGATTTAAACATTGGATTTTTTCTATGGATAACTCCACCATTAAATAAAATATTTTCATAATCTGTAATACTTAAATCTCTTACTACACATGACTTTATTCCCTTTGCTTTTTTAGTGATTTTTTTTTGAGTTTTTAAAGAGTACAATTTAGATCTTAAACCAACAAAATCGGAGATATATTCTCCTCCCATTTCATCTTTGAATAAACCAGGAACTTTTTTATTGATAAGCGGTATCTTAAAATAGTTCATAGCTTCATAGTTGCTGGTGTCAAAATATTGTAAAAACTGATACTTTAAATCATAGTAAAAGTCATTAGTATATATTTCGTACACAAAAGAGTCCGTGTCTGTATAACACAACTGTACTCGCTCTTTGTAATAAGGCTTTACAATATTGTAATGAAAATTATACATGTGTGACTTAGAAAGTTCTAATACAGTGAATCCTATATAAATCGGTTTATCTAAAATAATTTGGTCTGGCCTCATTTGTATTGCAACTAAGTTTTCAGATAGAATTGAAGCACTATGGAAATAAGGATTGGATACAAGCCTTTCAGCGGATATGGACTTTTTGGTACGATTATTTTGATCGCTCCATTGATTAACTAAATGTACGCTTACTCTTTTTTCAGTATTTTCTAATGTTTTACCAAAAACACTGTTATTCAGTAACTTAAAAAAATCTTGTTCGAAGGCACTTTGTGCCTTCTGTCGTAATTGTGTGTTCAATTCTATATATTGCTTTAAGTAAGGACTCTGTCTAAAAGTTATAGCTCTATGTATTTTACGTAGTATTAAACCATGTTCTATACATTTTTTTAAATGTACATAATGTATGACATAGTTATACTTATTATATAAATTAGCAATTAGTTTATTAGATTTACCGCCTGGGGGAATGCATTTCTCTGGACAAAAAGGCAAATCGTTATGGTAATCGTGTAAATGTTCAGGATATAAAAGATCAACTTCTAATATAAATCCCCACTCAGCATTATCTGTAATATTTTCTACGTGTAAATTATACAATTCGCGTTCACTAAGAAACCTAAAACCTGAATATGGTAGATACTGGCACATGCTATAACCGTAAAGATTATTACAGTCAAGGTATACTATGAAACTAGAAGATTTAGATGTATTATAGTCAGACATGTATTTATGGTTAGCCTTAGCATACCGACGGGAACACATGCATAAGCCTCCCCTAATACCATCTTGAATCATTCTAACGATTGCTAAGTCCGACAGAAGTTCTAATTCAACACCTGTTTTAAGTAACATTGCGTCAAAGGACAAACTAGGTGCTGTTATGTAAAATGCAGGATCGAGGTTGTAATGTTGTTTACATGTTTTCCTAAAATTTTGGAAAATATCTGTCAACAAAAGTACATCTGTTTTTAAATACAAATCCGTATATTCTCCTAAGTTATGTATATTAAATTTATCCCAAACAGTTTTAGCATGATTGTAGTCTTCGTCGCTAATATTTTCGTTAGTTAATGAATTATAAAAATGACACTTTGATGGTAAAGATTTATCCTTATAACATTGCCAATTTGTCATATAATCGTAAGGATATACACCTTTTCGTGTTAATAAATTTAATTGTGTTTTATCAGGAAAATGAAATTTAAGGTTAATAAAATCTTTAACTTGCATTGTTTTAGCAAGTTTGTCAAGGCTTGTTCCTAAAAAGTTAAACGAATCTAAAAATCTTAATTGTATATACTCGTTATTATCAATAGGGATAAACTTTGAAAAGGATATGTATTTTTCCTTGGTCTTTGGTATTATTTTTATCTGACCAGGAATTTCACCTAATTTTTTAATAAATAAATGAGAATCATATCCTGACAAGTTATGGAAAAATATCGGAATGAATTTGGGTAACTTGTGTTGTAAATTACAGTGTCTATGTGCTGCACCCCGATATCGCCCAGTAATGTGACAGTGATCTCTTACTTTATCTCCCCACAATAAATGTTCACAAATGTGGCACTTAATAGCACTAGTGAAACTAACAGCATCGTTTTCTGTGAATATCATAGTTTCATTTTTAGTCAAATATTTATGATATATTTTCTTAACATCTTCAGTAAGAAAATGTACAAATTTTGTTACACAATCCTTACCTCGATAACTTCTGTAACCTTTAAAATGTTCAGTGAATGATGATACTATATTATATGCAAACGCAGCAGGCACGTGTACTTGTGAGTATGACGTATTACCGGTGTTCAATTCGTCGCCGGAAATCGGTTTGAGTAAAGTTTCGAAATCAGCATATATGACGAATGGAATATTTTGTTTTCTATTATAATTTTTAAATTTTAAAAATGAACCTTTTTCAGGTAAAACTGTAACAACTCCTCCACATAAATGTGATTCAAATTTACTTGAATTCGGAAAAAATAATAAGCATGTTTCACAGAAGTACAATTTACCATGATGTTTAGTTATTTGATTTCTAACCAAACGTGGCAAATCTTTAATTAGACAGTAATGGGAATGTGTATTATTTTCTAAAAACAAAAGGTGTATACTCTTTGATTTTTTACTATTATTAGATTTATACAAAGGTCCAATAATTGTTCTATCATTTTTCAATCCATAAACGAAAATATTCAGAGAGGGGTTATTTTTTTCAAAAACATTGATGTCCGAAAATGTAATTGGAAATAATAAATTATTAATATTTAAAACATCTCGAAAATGAGGATACGACGATACTCTGTCAGGATGTTGTATTGTGGGATACAAGGCAGCTACAATACACCACAAGAAGCAATAACTATCATTATTTCTAATATTTAACACAGCTTTTTTATTTATTATAAATTTTGGTAAAGCTATAAATTTGGATCCGCCGAGAGGCTGATATTTATTTATATTGATTTCTAAATGAGAATTTTTTAAAAATGTCCATCCACTATCTCTTTCCTGAAACTCTTCAATTTTCTTTAATAAATTTAAAAGTATAGTTTTGTAAATTGATTCGAAATCATAATTTAAATGAATAACATAATTTTTTGTGGTGAACGATTTAATTTCTTGGTGTTCGTTTTTATACATAAGAAAAACAGAGAAAAGTTCAAAATTAATTTTAATTGATGTATGTCTTTGTAACGATTGATCGATTAGGTTCTTAATTTGTTTTTGGTTATTATGGAGAAACATCTCAGGCAATATATTTAACTGTTTTTCGGTGGCAAGAATTCTGTAAGTTATAATACGAGATTTAAAGGAAGAATTAATGATTTCAACGTTATCATACAATGGGGTCGTGCTATTGTTTTTATGATTATTACTTCGTAAGTGACCAGACCATCGTCGATTATCTACAAATATTTTACAAACTGTGCAATGAGGCATTATTAGAGAGTAGTTAAAGTTAAGTACCTACTTCAATATTTTTAACAATATTTTTTATACAATATTAAGTTTAGTTTATAAAATATGATGTTAATAATGTATAATTTATAAGATATATGATGATGATATGAAATGACTCTTATCGTAAATACCTACTTTAAAAAATAATTATCTTACTTAAACTATTATTTTGTAAGTATCTTGAATTTCAGCTTAATATTGATACAGGATTGAGCGATTCAGTTCTATTTTGACCATTTAGCTAGCTAATTAGTTTTCACTCTGAAAAAAAAAAAAAAAATATATATATAATAGGTACCTAGGTGACATAATTGAACACCTTTGAACTTTTAGCCTGTGGACAGTATTATGAAATAGTTATATTTAAGTCATAGTCATAATGTATTTCAAAACAAAAAAACTATTTAAGAGGTATAATTACTTAAGAAAAGTTAAAAACGAAAGAAACATACAATATATATTTCTTTTACCTTGTTTCATTGTGTACCTAAGAAGTACAATGATTTCAGCTGGAACACTTCAGTCTCTAACTATCTATGTATCTTTAATTTTAGTTTATGTTGATACAGGAATCAACTGTTCTCTTTCGATCATTTATATAGCAAATTAGTTTTTCATCCTGAAAAAAAAAAAAAACTGCATTTAATATAAATAGGTATATATTATTATAACAAGAGGTAGATATTATTACTTATTTAAAGTTCAAAAAGAGCAAAACATAGGTACAATAAATCTGTAACATAAAATAAATATTTTCCTGTTAGATTACCTGCCAATGTGCAAGTGGGTACAATTATTTCAGCTCGTACACTTCTATGTCTAATTCAAAATGTGTATTTAGTTGATTTTGATTCATCGATATCACTTCTCGATTATTTTTTCTAATTTAATATTCTGTAAAAAAAGAAATATATAAAAAGAAAGAAGTATATAATATATGTAAGTATACATACTTCTATCAAACAGCTTCCTTATGTATTTAACTTAATAAACATAATAGTTATTACCTTTTTAAGTCGTGGAGTATTTTGTATTCACATATTAAGTACTTAAATTTCTGCTGTATTTAAATACACGTCTGCTGAATGCAAGTAATTCGTTAAAATTAATTAATATAAGTAATCTTAGAATTTTGTATTATAAAAATATTTATTCGATTTATTAGATAGCTAGGTAGGTATTTAATTCAGCAATTTAATATTAACACAAATAATTATTACCAGTTATTGGAAACGCTTGAAATTTGCTAATATGTAACTAAATACGTGCGCTCAACCTACTTTTTATTAGGGTACAGTAGATCTAAATCGGTATAAATAATTATTATGGATTTACGATAATATTCTATTAACAAAAATATCAATGATTATAAATTTACAAATAGCATTATTATTATTGTTTAGCTCCCTTTATTATAGTTAATTTCGTACCATATATAGATATTGTATATGTCAACGTAAGATTGTAAGAACAGCCAGTTTATTAATTAACTAATCAGTTTATACACTGTCGATTATTTGTAAACGCGTACTGAGATGACTTAATCCATTCCATTTATTTCAGTCAGAAACTGACAGTCTTCAACTGTTAGTTACACTAATCTGTGAAACTATAAACTTATAATATAATATGAAATAAAAGCAATAAATTGTACATCTCAGTGCGAGTTTACAATTTATCGACTAACGGTTCTTACAATCTTACGGTAAAATACAAATTACTTGTGTTTATCACATAAAAATAAGTCATAATATTATAAAAATTAACAATTCCAATTAAAATTTAAATAGGTACTTACCGCATAGCATTTATTTTGATTTAAAATAAATACATAATTATACGGAACCATAGAACTTGATATGACGTAGTCAGGCTACTTGCACTATATTTTTATTTTATAGTCAGCAATTTTGTTCGATTTTATTCAAAATTCCTTAGACATCATTTTTGACCAAGTATAATCCGTACAAGAAAAAAAGTCAATTGATACACCAATAACATGTCTGTTTAATATTTTTTTAAATTAACATTGTTTTACATGTTTCTTGATTTATAAGCTAAACATTATTTCACTACCGTACATTAAACGAAACTAAGTCTGCAAGTGTGGAAGTAATCATCAAGAAGTATACAAAGAACCGCTGCGCTTCAAACTGCCTGACGACACCTGCCTGCTGTACCTATCATCATCAGCACCATAACATTTATAATGTAAGTACATAAGTATACTATCTAATCTATGTACCGTATTCAATTGATTTTCTTCTTAATTACTAGCTAAATGTTTCATTATGTATCTTTAGTAATTACATAAGAAGAAAGAAAGCGTTAAGTTCAACTTTGATTTTATGATTTTAACTTTACTCAACTTGTAATCTTGGCTTGAGCATGATGTTATTGTCTGTCTATACATTTACTCAAGTAAAATTACATTTAAGTACCTAACGTTTTAGAATAACTTTGGGTAGGGTGTAAAAATAATGATAGAGTACCCTACTAATAATTATGTTGTGCTATTTCAGGTCCGGATCAGAGAGCGAGTACAGCTATCAGGAGGTCGCAGACGAAGGCAGAGCTAAATCGAAACATTTTGCAGACAGCAATGGAAAAAGGAAACGTAAAACTCCATCGACTAATTCGATTCGTAAAAGGTACGTAATTAAACTTTTATTAAATATGTACAATCAACGTCAAATCTAATTATTAATACCATTTTATTCTGACCTCTTATTGTATGGAAAGACTATACAATGTGTGATCAGGTTATATTGGATGTTAATATATTTTATTTAACGTTCTGTACACAATCGTTTGCAATAATATAAATTATTATATTTATAAATTAGTAATGCAATATATTCTAATTCTTTGATAAAAAGGTTTTAAGTAAGTTGTGAGTGTGAAACAACTATGTGTATAACGTACTGTACTACACTAGATAAACACAGCTGGTGAATTAAAGTTGCTGGGTTCGATCCCCAACAGTGTATTTACTTAGTATTTTTCCTTTCTAGAGATAGTCTGAATTTAGATCGGTAAATAAAAGTATTCACGAAAATATAGACTCTAATATTATTTTTATAAAAGTAGGTTGCTGTGTATGTTAATATTAATTTTCAGGACTCTATCATACTAACAAACAACCACTCGGTTATACTAACAACAAACAGAATTTTATTTACCTAACTGTTTACTAAAAACTACTTATTGTTTCAGTAAGAAAACCGAACCCGTTGACATTTTCGGTATAAGGAAATGCAAAACTCCTTCAGAATTTAAAGAAGATTCTAAGTTAGCATCATATTTAATAAACAAGGTCGCCAACGGTAACGAGCGGCGATACGCTACTACTGAAGGAGAGTACTACATTGACTTCAAAATTTACAAGACGAACGATGTCCATGGGACAGACTCGCTAGAACTGTGGAAAAAAGCCCTTCTCCGCTTGAAAGCTCAAGTGAATAGTGATTCTCCTCAGTGGCGCAAGCTGCAAGAATTTATACGCTCGATCGACACATTATTTACTGAGGAACCGAAAATGTTTAGTGATAAATAAATTATTTATTTAAGATGTACCCAATCGTTGTTTTACTAATTATAAACACAATGAGTGTACCGTGCTTGTTATAAACCTAATATCAAGTACGGTACACTGAATAAATACAGTATAGATAACAAATAGGTCTGGTAAAGGTTACAAGTGTGGTATAGCTAACAGGTAAGTACTTATGGTTAATTTTTTTATATTAGGCAATCTGGACTAATTTAGAACTTGTTTCACCGAGAGACACGTCAACCCACACAACTAGTCACAGGTGAGTTCTAACATCTATAGTTGTTTTTTTTGTTTTGCTACATTTGTCGGTTCGCAAACAATGTTGGTATCGTTATTAACGTTAGATAATAATATCCATGCTATGACGAACACAAGAAATAGGGAAAACATCGCAGGCGTGCGTAGTGTGACTGTTTTACAATCAATGAGCGTTTACCGTTTTGTGAACTAACTAAAATGTTACCGTTAATCGATCGGATATTATTGGGCGTTCTGGACCACGAGTCCTGAGCGAGAGCGAAACTTGTTTCGCGGAGCGACTGGACGAAAGTGGTACAGAATGCCCAATAATACCCTACTAACGTAGCAATTAACATGCACTCAAATTCAAACAAATTCGCAGTCATTTGAATTTTATGAAAAAAAACAAAACATAATCGAATTTTTTTTTTTACAACCAGCCAGTATGTCATCAATAACAAAAAAGTTTACTTACCTATACACTTTGAGTGAGTAAATACTTAGAAATTAATTAATATAAATGGTAAATTTGTAATATCATGCATGTTGCTTAGACTTTTTTGATGTGTGTAGTATTATAGGTATCTTTTTGATCGGTGACTCTTGAGACAATTAGTCGTGTTTTTCAAGAAAAAGTATTAATTAAGTATCTAAGCTAAGCATTGTGTAAAAGATTAAAAGTAGTGAATGCTATGGATGCTTTGCACTGAAGTCGATCATATCCATAGATCCTATAAATGGAAACGCTTCATTAATCTAGTTCAATTTCTTTTACATCTAAGGAAACGCTTTAATATATGAATCAAAGCATAACATTTATGTTTGAAACCTATATAGTACTGGACTATTTCTAGTCCAATATGAGACACACAACATGAACTAAAGGAAACACATATAAAATTAATTTTCACAAAAAAAAAGAACCGACTTCAAAGACAAAAATTGCACTAAAAAGTAATAAATAATTACTTGTATTTTGATTTCACAACATTAAATCAGCCATTCTTCCTACTTAATTTTAATCTAAAGAATAGGTTCTTTTCATTATTGTAAAAGTATTGTTAAGGATATTTCTTGAAGAGTCTGTAAATATATTTATTTGTAGATTCTTTAAAAGATAATCAAATGATTACATGTAATATTATTGTTATTTTTGGAGTCGGTGTCAGCTACGATAGTTATTATTATACCATTTTTTATTTCTGACTGAAAACTTAAACAAATATTATGGCGTCGTGTTATACACAGACTAACAATTACTAAAAATTCACTTTCGAAAATGAAACGGCCGTTTTTGTTTTAAATGCAATATTTATCTAATTAAAAAATATTTAAAGTGATGAGAGTGTGTTATACAAAACTTTATTGCCTATTCTAACGACGTTGTAGACAACATTTTGCATTATTGATCCTATTCGCGAACTATTCTTTAAATCTAATCTATTTTAAGTTCTGGAAAGCTTTAATCAGTTATTAAATTAATATAATATTAAAACGTTTAAATGCGATACGGGTATTTTAAAATATATTTATTTAAATATGTTAAGAATATTTGTTTAATTTTTAAACTAATCCATAAACAATCTGTAATTCATGGCCGTCATTCCGTTTGCTTAGGTATTATCGTACTTATTTCGTTGGCTGACACCGACTCCAAAAATAACAATAATATTACATTATTTGTAATAATTTTATTATCTTTTAAAGAATCTACAAAGAAATATATTTACAGACTCTTCAAGAAATATCCTTAACAATACTTTTACAATAATGAAAAGAACCTATTCTTTAGATTAAAATTAAGTAGGAAGAATGGCTGATTTAATGTTGTGAAATCAAAATACAAGTAATTATTTATTACTTTTTAGTGCAATTTTTGTCTTTGAAGTCGGTTCTTTTTTTTGTGAAAATTAATTTTATTTCTAAATTTTTAGTGAATACCAATTCTATAAATCCGTGTGGTGACGGAGTAAGAACACAATATGTCACCACCTCATCTCATCCCATGGGTGTCGTAAAAACCGACTAAGGGACTATCCGTGAAGACTATCTTTGAGATAGAAAAAGAAGGAAAACTTGAAATTAAACCCTATACCAATCCGCCTGGCCAGCGTGGTATTAGTAGGCCAAGTATCTCTCCGTCACAGGAGGAGGCCCGTCCCTGCAGTGGGAGATTACTTTGTCTGAATATGGATAGACCTACGAAACGCGCTGCTTATATGAGACAGCGGCGATTGAATGAAACAAACGAAGAAAGGGAGAAACGCCTTTTAATGTAGGAAATCTACCTACAATGTCAATTCAAAAGAGACTAGTAAACAACGTATAAATCAAGTTTCACAAAAAAGGACCTACATGCAAAAAGTTTTAAATAGGGAGAACATCGAAAAGCGTAGCCACCGTCTCGGCGTGGTTAATTGGTAATAATAATTAAGTAAATTAAAATAAAAGTAAATAAAATAATTATAATAATTATTATTATCAATAAATTAAATGCAATTCAACATAATATATTTTTTTATAATCCGTTATTAATTCCTATTTTAATTTAAAATAAGAACTTCGTTCAAGTCTTAAACCATACCTGCGATTACATTCATAATGTTAGTGTTAAGTTTTTATCAATTTAATAAAATAAGCGAATTATGCAAGGTAGCTGCTATATACCGTTGAGGACTTCCCTCGACCCTCAATCTTCCTTATCATCAGATCATGTTTGTGTAAAGTTTTCATCAATACAATTAAAATAAGCCCAAACACAAGGTAGCTGCCGTTGAGGAGTTCCCTCGACCCTCAGTCTTCTTCATCATGAGATCATGTTTGTGTAAAGTTGTGTACTTACAGTTTTCATCAATACGAATAAAATAAGGCCAAACACTCGGTAGCTGCTATATACCGTTGAGGAGTTGCCTCGACCCTCAATCTTCTTCATCATCAGATCATGTTTGTGTAAAGTTTAGTAAAGTTTTCATCAATACAATTAAAATAAGCTCAAACACAAGGTAGCTGCTATATACCGTTGATGAGTTCCCTCGACCCTCAGTCTTCTTCATCATGAGATCATGTTTGTGTAAAGTTGTGTACAGTTTTCATCAAAACGAATAAAATAAGCCCAAACACTAGGTAGCTGCTATATACCGTTGAGGAGTTGCCTCGACCCTCAATCTTCTTCATCATCAGATCATGTTAGTGTAAAGTTTTGTAAAGTTTTCATTAATACAATTAAAATAAGCTCAAACACAAGGTAGCTGCTATATGCCGTTGAGGTGTTCCCTCGACTCTCTCTGGTCTCCAGGATCTGACCAGTTCTAACTCTTGACTATTTGGTAGTGACGTCAGAGATGCACATGTATGACAAGATTTTACACAATCCGTCCCTACAATTTTCAAGAGATGCCTTCGATTTCTCTGGGATCCCGTCATCCAGATCCAGATCTGGTGACAATGGGACCAAATGGAAAGCATACACATACGAACAAAAAAAAAATTTTCAAATCGGTCTAGCCGTTTTCGATAAATCAGGTAACAAAAACAAAAAATAAAAAAAATAAAAAAATACAACCGAATTGAGAACCTCCTCCGTTTTTTGAAGTCGGTTGAAAATGATAATGAGCTATACTGCTTGTATTGGACAGCTGTAAACCTATATAATAAAAATAACATTGTCAAAAATTTTGAATATAACATTGTCAATAAAAGTTAATTAAATATAACATTATCAAAAATGAGAGAAAATATCACGAAATTAGAAATGTGTTTGAACAAACATACTTTGTTAAAAATACACGATCGAAGGGCCAACGACGACTGCAAGTTTAGATCAATAAAATATTCAGTTGCATTTATTTTCACAGCACCGGTATTGACCGGAGCTAAACTGGTAATAGCGATCTATAATTAAGTTTATAATTGAGCTTAGTGTTTGATTTTAGAGGTTACTAATTATTCACAAGTTTGGACTGAACTATCAACGGAATAGCGATTCAGGTAAAGTGTGCCCAGCGGGTAAGTGGGGACTTATTATTAAGCTATTTCGTAATTTAAACGATCATAATACGGGAACATTTAGGATGTTCCCGTATTATGATCGTCTAACTAAGTAAGCCTGTTTGGACAGACGATTCGATGCCTAAATACTGTTTTGTTCGCACGCGCCAAGTATGAGCAAAGATTTTAACGTACTCGTAATTTATTTTCAAAATACATTCGATAATTTTAATTACTGGTTAACCCTTTACTGCATGGATTTTTTAAAAGTTATAAAAAAATATATGTTCTTTATTAGTCATTTTAAAACTTGGGAAAAATACCAAAAAAAATAATTAATAATAATTTATTAAAATATTAAGAAAAAACAGTTAGTTCCAAAATTGGAACAACATGCATTGAGGTCGTAAAATATATCACTGCCATATTTGGCACACTATGCGATAAGGGTAATAAATAGGAATCATCACTATAAATATCGTCCTCTAACTTAACTTCTTCTATAGGGTTTGGAGCACGATAGTCATTATCGTCCGACATTATTTTCATCCTCGCTACTTTCGGGTATCACTACAGCACTACGAGGAGTACGTAATATTTTGCAAGTAATAAAATAATTGAATAATTAACGATGTAGTACTAGACTGCATGATGTGACAAATTTGACCACAAAGGTTTAAGAACCTGAGTGCATAGTGTTCCAAATTTGTACAGTAATTTTTTCCGTTATTGCATACAGTTCCAAATATGGAACAACAATTGAACTAAACATATAAACGAACTGCTTGAACAATACTTACGTTTTATTCCATATAAATACTCTGGATCCATTGTTCTTTTTATAATTATAATGGATAAGGCTAATATTTTATAGTAATCACGAAAAATACGGGAAACAAATATCACCAACTTATGCGCCCAGTAAATTGTCAATTCGACTACTTCATCGCCCGATTTTGACAAGTAGTAAGCATTTTTTTTCAGTCTACCCACACTTTATAGATTTGTTGTAAATTAAAGAAATGAATTAGAACCAACACAAATTCAAAGATAGCATTAGTAGTATTTTAAAAGGAAAATATGTGAATGTTCCCAATTTGACACGACATGCGGTAAAGGGTAAACCAGAGCAAACCTAATGATTCTTTAAAGAATGTTTTTTTTTTATATTTTGTGGTTGAAGTTGGTACGGTAGAGTCACACAATAGATTGCAATATTTACTCTTAAACAGATACTTTGAGTAAAGTGTGCACAAAGGTTCACCTATGTTAGTGAATGTAGGCTTATTAGAAGCTTTTGTATGTTGAACAAGCATTTCTGTTTAACCTCTTTTCTGGAGACCGCGGGAGCCCTAATGGATTCCCAGTCACTCGAGGAAATGACCGGTTTACCTGGAACTCATTCTCAATAAGCACATCTGCGCCGGGGTGTTTGTCTTAACGCTTAACCTTAGGCTTAATAATTTTATAAAAGCTTACGTATCTACAAAAACTTCACCCTGTTAAAATTTGCTATAAATCTTTTTTTTTAAAGCTTATATTTTGCTACTGGTTTTTTATTTAAGAATCCCAATGAAACAAGATTGCTGTTTTATATACTCGTATAACAAGATACAACTAAAGCTTTAATTGTTGTTTGTATATAATTACACCTATTAAAACACCCGCACTATTTCATCATGCACCGAATACCTACATAGTTTAGTAAAAGGGCAAGATAATCAGTACTAGAATAGTCTAACTATATTTGTAATAATACACACATCAAAAAAGTCTAAGCAACATGCATGATATTACAAATTTACCATTTATATTAATTTATTTTACCATTTATTTTAATTATAACGTTGTATTTTATTTTTAAAATAATATTTTTAGGGTTCTATGATGTAAAAATAACAGCTGTTTTCTTTATAAGTTCTTTTAATAACAGAAATTAACAATATTAGAATATACAGGTACATAAGAAACTAAACTTTTTTTTTACAAATTGAAATTTCTTAAGAAAATGAATTTATTGTGAAAGAATAGGACAATTTAATACAAAGTATGGCCTCCTCTGCTATTCAGAACTTGTCGGCAACGATTATTCATTGAATTAATGAGACTGTTTATGTCATCTTGCGGTATTCGCTCCCAATGGAATTGTAGCAAATCCTTCAGCTGTTGGGTTGTTGTCACTCCGTCCAAGTCCTTCAAAACACGTCTCTGGAGCATGTCCCATGCGTGCTCGATGGGGTTGAGGTCTGGCGATTGTGCAGGCCAGGGCAATACCTGGATGTTCTCCGTTGCCAAGTATTCACTGGTTCGCCGAGCTGTATGTGAACGCGCATTGTCATGCATTAACGTAAAATCGGAGCCAAAGGTTTGTGCAAATGGATGGACATAAGGTCTGAGAATATCCTCAACGTAATTTTCAGCGTTCATGTTTCCATTTACAAAAACGAGCTCAGTTCGCCTGTTCTTCATAATACCCGCCCATACCATAACTGTTGAGCCGCTGTATGGATGAACTTCCTGAACGCACCTGAGTCTTTCAGTATTTCCGGGTCGACGGTACACTCGCACCCTTCTTGTATCAGGCCTAAACCCGAATCGCGACTCATCGGAAAACATAATTTTATCCCATTGTTCCTGGGTCCATGTTATGCGTTCTCTACACCATTCATTTCGACGAGCGCGATTCCCGTGACGTATCGGTGGGCACCTGATAGGGCGTCGAGCTCGTAGGCCGTACTCATGCAGTCGATTTCGCACAGTTTGGGGACTTACATCAACACCACTTGAATTTTGTAGCCTCAAACTTATCTCTCGAGCGGTTAACATCGGCTGGCGTCTTGCAGTCAGTTGTATGTACCGGTCTTGCCGAGTGGTTGTACTCCTTTTACGGCCTGGATGCTGTTCAGCGGGTTCCCCTGTATTATTGTAGCGCTGCCAAAGACGACAAATAACACTTCTATGAATACCAAAATGTCGAGATACCTGAGATTGATTACTTCCCGCTTGCAACATCCCTACAGCTCTTTGCATTTCATCTGCCGTCAAATGACGTCGCTCCATGACGTAAAGAATATCTAACAATTCAATTTTGTCGCCAACTGTATTTAAATGGTTAGTAAAATTATAAAATCAAGACTAAAACGTAGCAATTAACATGCACTCAAATTCAAACAAATTCGCAGTCATTTCAATTTTATGAAAAAAAACAAAACATAATCGAAATTTTTTTACCTATACACTTGAAGTTTACTTACCTATACACTTTGAGTGAGTAAATACTTAGAAATTAATTAATATAAATGGTAAATTTGTAATATCATGCATGTTGCTTAGACTTTTTTGATGTGTGTAGATTGAACCGAGGCTAGAAGCAATCGGTCAGTACGTTCAATATGTAAATTGTAAAATATCAAATATGATCGTTCCATATTCTATTTATAGGTATCATATCTTTTGCATAGTGATACAGACATAGACATTATTAATAATAATTATTCTAAACAAGTTAAATTGACATGAAACGTGATGATAAATAAACAGTTGTCTTGAAATCAATTGCAATTTCATTGACACAACTGATATACTTACTTATATCATAAGTGAATGTTCATTTAAATGCATAGATGCTGTTTCTATAAATACTTTATTATCGCAGAGCAAAATCTTTAAAGCATACTTTACTTTTAAATAAACCAATTTAGTTTATTTCTTTCTTTACTATAGGAGAACTTTATCAGCTACTTTAAGGCCTACGCACACCGGGACGGCATGGCAAGGGATTTTGCCGTGAGTCAGCGCACACTGGCCGCTCAGTCTTTTAGCGCCGGAGTCCGTGGCACTCGGTCGCGGTATGCCGCGGCATCCCGCCACGGGAGCCTGTGGCGCGTCTTTTAATGCCGTGCGATAAAATCCCTTTCAATGCCACGGCATCATTTTAAAGCATAGCAATTTATGTCGTATTTCTGTAACATTACGGTTGTATTTGCATTAGTAAAAATTAAAATCCCTTGCCATGCCGTCCCGGTCTGCGTAGGCCTTTATGCTTCTTGTAATAATATAAAGAGACTGTGGCAAAATTAAATAGAAACCAAGTGCTCTGAGCATTGATTTACATTGTAAATCAATGGCTCTGAGCTTACAAGTATTTTTTGGAGTTCTATTTCAAGTGTCCAACCATAATACTTCTAGTCTAACGTTTTGATTCGGATGGACGATAAAATAATTTAACTCGATTTCAAAATGAGGTGGTGGTTCTCAATTTACTCGTAATGTTTTTTAATGTTTGATAGTTGCTTACTAGGTAGGTTTAGTGCTACAGTCAAATTGTAAAATGTCTTCCGATTCTGCATTAATTAAAAATAACTGTTTTTAATTGTGATTAAGGGATCATAAGTCTCTTTAGACGCTAAAATCCTGTAAGTTAATAATGTACCTTTAGTTTTCGCATAAATGCTAATAATAGTAAAAATGTATGTATATTATTGTAGGAACAAGAATTATTAGTGTGTACTCAACACACAATAGAGCGGTCGTAATACAATGTCGTGGCCGCCGGCGGCACTCGCGGAGCTGCTGGCTGGCGCCCTTTCCGTTTTATCAATAGTTTATGTTTCTGCCCCAGGGCACCTCGCCTCTAAGGCTTGCACACCCACATTTTTTTTAACATGTCGAGGGCAATGTCGGACTGATTCTTAGTGTAAGACGTACCTGTAGGTAATATCTTTTATATAAACGCCATATTTATGAGAGTCAGTAGTCTGGGCAAGCATTGATATTTACCAGGGCTATTTTGTAACATTTAAAAATAATGTGGATATAGATAATGGAAGAACTTGACAAAGCTTACAAATGAACCATAACAGTCCTCACTCATTCTCTCAACGTCGTCTAATTCCACACTAAGTAGACCTTTTTTTAAAGCAACTGTAGGAGTGTTAATTTACGTCAAGCATAAGATCTGAACGATCTGAAGAAAATTAATTAATCTTAATAAATAAAGTTGAAAAATAATTACAATTCTTAGAATACCAAATTTTGAAATCTTAAAGCCCACGTATAATATTTAATAGTATGATAAAAAGTAGAATAGATAAGCGTTTTATGAACTAATTAGATACATAAGTAAAATGCCTACTTAAATACTCCTTTAATGTTTTCTACATAATTTAAGTAAATTAAACGTTAGAATACTCTAACGTTTAATTTATAATAAAGTTAAATCATTGGAAACTCGTTACCAATATTTACCAGGGCAGTCTATACTCCCCTAATGTTAGGCTAGTACGTGTTTAAATTTTAACTTATTTCTCATTTCATGTTATAATTTTAATTTCGGTTAATGTTTGAATATTAACCTTATACTCTGTTTTAATTATAAATTTATTTGACATGTTCTTTGTACCTATTTAATTATTCATTTTAATTTGTCATTTATTTTCCAGCTTATTATTTGCACTCTGCGCTTGCTAACCTATGCAAACAGGCGTTGAAACAATTATAATGCACCGAAGAGAATTTGTACACTGTTCTAACTAAATTTTAGATCTATTAAAGAAATACTTAAATAAACGTTGAGAATGAGTCTCATAATGGAAATAGCCTCGTTAAACATTGTGGATAGGGTTTTCCGTAAAGGTTTATTTATTGCTCGAAAAGTTATTTTTTTTTGTTCTCATGGCACTGTGACTTTTTGTACTGGTCACATTTTGAATAGTTAGAGCCTATATGTAAGTAGTTTATTTTTCATTAAAAGTCAAAGTGAAAGATGGGCTAAAGGCAGCAAATTTTTATGTAAGCGCTAAGTGCGGTGCAGCCTTTGTGCTTCACCACCGCAGACTACAACAGCGTTGTTTTCACGAAGCGCTGAATGCCCTGACATTCTTTTAGTTATTACCTAAGAGTTAGAGATTGTTTTCTGCCCAGTAAAAATAACTAAGTCCGCCCCCAACACGAAAAAAAAAAGAACCTTATTAAATAGAAGTTTTTTTACTATCTTTTTTTTCGGGTAATATGCAACTGCGGACTTCACTACATATTTTCTTTCTTAATGAATGACGAATGTTGACCTATTTTTCGTTGATTAAAGGTAACTGATACCAATTATAAATAAAATATACTGAATGCAAAAATCACGAAATATTTTATTTCGAAATAATTACTTTCTTCATAATTAAGAGTCAGATACGAACGGAATAATATAGGTAATAGTACCTATATTCCCTTATTTCAAGAAAAAAGAAATGTTTAAAATTCAAGTAAATAAAATGCATAGTTATGTTATGTAAGGGTAATATAGGATTTCTTTTGTAGATTTATCTATTTTGGTTTAATTCTGCTGAAAATATAAATAACATGTTATTTAACATATAGGTACATTGTTTATTAAGGTCACATAATATAGTGCCGTTGGCAGTGCCTCCGGGTTTATGCCTATCAGCTAAGCTGCCAGTAGTACAAGCTGCCGGCTTATGCCACGCATAACTGTCAAACGTCATTATGATTGTGACAGTCCTGCAACACAAACCTGGAACCTATAAAGTAGGTAGTAACCTATAATAATTAGAATATTGACATTAGATGATAGTTGTGAAACTCGACCTAATAAGTGCATCAGAATAATAAAACTTAGCAGACACTTGTACTACGGTTATTAGACAAGTGATAATCAATTTAACTTCCTCCTTCTCTGTGGCGGAGTAAGAATACGATATGTCACCACTCCATCTCATCCCATGGGTGTCGCAAAAACCGACTAAGGGACTATCCGTGAATATTATCTTTACGAAATAAAAATAAGGAAAACTAGCAATGAACCCTATACCAATCCAGTAGGCCAAGTATCCCTCCGTCCCGGAAGGAGACCCGTCCCTGCAGTGGGACATTAATGGACTGTTATGAATCAATTTAAAATCCTTTGTTTTTACAAAAAAAATATCGTTTCATATGCTTCCCTATACGAAAGTAACAACCGTGTTTATGCACGCTATTCTTAAATCTAAATAGCTTACTATCGGTATTATCATAACACCCTTTATAATATATTATTATATTGAAAGTCTACTGTTGGACATAGGCAATCTCTAAATTCAATTTTCTGCTTCATTGTTCCTCCCTTTTCATTGGTTTCCTATTGTCTTTACTAAGTCGTCTGTTCACACTGGGAAGTCCTAACGTGATTGCTTGACCTATACGTTGATATAAATCATATCATTCGTAAACGATATCGCTGGTTAAGGAACCTAGGTGAGATCATATCCATAGATGAGTAACCGTCCAGTGGTATTTTATTTGACCGTCTCCGTGCTACGGTTGGCACGTAAAAAAATTGTTTAAGCTGTTGTCGTAATGACACATTCTTTCGACTCTAGTCAGCCGTTGGCCACTACTTAAACGATACAGATAGCCTACAACCTTGCCAGGCAGATTCACAAACTACTACCTACACATTTGAATTAATGATCATTGAATTAATTTCCTATGTATAATATGTATGTATTTACAAAAAAAAAGTAGTTGTCCATTACCCATAGTACAAGCCCTGCTTAGTTTGGGATTAGATGCATTAATTTATTGGACTTGCCTTATCGTGTCAGCAAAGCACATAGAGACATTGATGGTTGTCAATACCCATTACGTGTATCTTTAGCTCGTTTAAAGTCAGATGTGTAGATTGAGTAATTAGATACAAATATAATATAGGCGCCTCTATGTCGCTTGCACACTCGACTAGAGCTTCACGTGGCTTGACAAATCGTATTAACCACACAATGAAGCATCCAGGACGGACCACAGGGGACTCTCTCGTGTCGCGTTATACAATGAATTGTACTATAGGAAATTACTTGATATCCCACTAATAATATAAAAGCGAAAGTTTGTGAGGATGGATGGATGTTTGTTACTCTTTCATGGGTGCATGTTACTCTTTCATGCAAAAACTACTGAATGGATTTTGATGAAATTTGGAATATAGGTAGTTTAGGGTGTAGAATAAGATTTATGCTACCTAAAAGCTACATTAAACAATAACTGACAGAGCTCCATAAATAAAATATAGTACATTCTTTAACTACTTAAATGAAAAGAAGTTAATTAATTTTTGTTTTTTATTACATAAATGTCTACGTTCGTTCATATTCAATGATTCAATTCATCGTTATGTAAAACGTTAATAGGAGTAATAATTGAAGTAAATAATGCAACGGTAGTAAATTATATTTTACTTTGTATTTAGGTTACTATGTACAATTATTAATCCGTGCAATATTTATACATTTATATCGAATCGGCTTGATATTTTTGTGAAGTACAGTACAGAGGTGGGTTTTAATAGGGTGATAATGGGTATTATTATTTATAGCTCTTAGAAGGTATTATAGTGTTTTGATAGTTAAATTAAAAGAGCCATCATATCAGCCAATTGACGTCCACTGGGACAAGGGTATTCTATTCAGGTCTTACTAGGGAGTGGGACCGGAATAGAATAATTTATAGTACGATGTTTAAGCCATGGTCAAATCATGGTAACGATAGTCACGGTTAATCACGCAAATCACTCAAAGTACTAACTACTTTAGTAACAATTTACCTATTTCGCAACATTCGGCAATGCTTGAAAAATATCAAAATTACATTTTACAAAGTGCCCAATTCTCGTAGGCAATTTAAATGGTGGTACTCTCGTCATGTGCTACATCACGATTCGCTCATTGCCGTTGGCTCTGTATATAAAACGCACTGAGGTCATAAATTATTATTTAGCTATATCGGTTGGGAAGCATACAAGCAAATATGATTATTTTATATTATAAGGACGGTATGTGGAGAGGGCGGTTGGCGCGGCGGGAGGGGGGGTTAGAGGGGGGGGCTGAGTGGCCGCAGGCGTCGCGGCGTTCCTCGTCGACGCCGACGGCGCTCAGCCGCCGCCGACGATATTAAAGCACACCTAGCCCTGCTTTTGATACCTCCGGCAATTTTACCCGAGGCTCTCATCTACAGAACAATCATTTCGAAAATTATTTTGAAACTGCCTCAAGCGTCAGAGACTGAGTCATCGAGCGTTCGACTTACTACCGCCCGCGGTCCCGCTTCAGACGAAGTACATACCTATTGTATTATTTTTGTATAAAGATGAATATTTAAATATGTTTCGTCTCTAGTTGATTCAATAGATGATGAATGTCTGGTGCACGGAAAAACCTTAACAGGTAGGTATATGCTGCACAACATTTTATGTATGATTTTTGTTTTGAACTTAAATAAAAATAAAATAAAATAGTTATCGAATCGTACTTATAAACCTACTTTCTAAGTTAGAACTTTAACAAAATGCTAATGTTTTTTCTAATAGTTATCATTAAATTAGGCAGTAAGTACCTACACAAAATATTTTGGAAGAATTTCTAAAATATAAATATAGAAAAGTCAGTTTATTCGAGAAAATATAATGCGGGATCAACGCCTCCGGACGTCTCGAGTGATACTTGTGTTTCTCCTCCCTTCTAACGCTTCTAGGACCACCCACACAGTTTTCAAAAACTAAGAAAATCTTGTTTCCATAACAACATTTAAAATATTGCTATGGAAACACTTCTATACATACAAAATAATCTAAATGTTGAAGTGTTGTTGTAATTGATAAGAATACGAGTAAGATCACAGAATAATAAGAAACGCAAGAAATACGTTAATATGGTTAGGACACTTAAGAGAATGTTTTGAGAGGAGGATATTAACAAGGGAATTTTTTTTTTCATCACTTAACCCTCAATTCACTAGGTGAAACTTACTTACGTAAACACCTTCTATGAGTCCACAGGACTCATATATTTTGTAGGCGTGGTTTTTATTAATAAAACAGTTTATTTTTTGAAATGTTTAATGTATTCTTTTTAAATAGTTATTAAGGCACTAGGAAACATCAACGAAACTAAACTAATGTCGACAACAAAATGATTTTGAATAGTGATAAATGTTATTACATGCACTTTACAAGAAAAAAACAATCCAATAACGCATCGTATTTCATCTCGAATAATAAAATCAATTCTGTAGATGTCTACAAAGATTTAGGAGTCACTTTCGATAAGAAATGTAAATTCGATGCTCATGTTAAAAATATAGCGTCTGGCGGGTATAAACTTCTCGGGTTTGTGGTGAGAAACTGTAGGGATTTTAAGAATGCTTCAACAAAAATTAGTATATTTAATAGTATAGTTAGATCAGGTCTGGAGTATTGCAGCGCTGTATGGTCTCCTCAGTATGAAATTCACTCTAATACAGTTGAACGGGTGCAAAAGCGTTTTGTTTACCATCTTTCGTACCAAAACCATATGGCAAAACAACTCTCATCTTACAACAGCCGCCTAGAATTTTACCAGATGAACAGTCTTAGAAAGAGAAGAGAGTTTCTTGATCAAATATTACTTTATAAGACAGTCAATAACATGATCGACTGTCCACATTTGCTCACCAATTTGCGTTTTAACGTTCCCCATAAATTACCCCGCAAAAATACATATTATCATCTTTTCACTCCATCGCGCTCTCACAGCAACCTAGGATTACATTCTCCATTGGTAAGACTGCAAAAGGCGTACAACACTATCTCTATTGCCAATAACTGCGATGTGTTTATGCACAACCTCGTAAAATATAAAGACGAATTAAAAAATATATTCTGAATTATTTATTACAATGTTAAATTTTTGTTAAATTTTTTATTAAATTTTATTGAATTTTATTTTACTTTATTCCAAATTTTATTAATTTTTTATTAAATTGTTAAGTTTTTATTAAATTTTATTGAATTTAAAATTATACTGTATTCCAAATTTTATAGTTTTTTAAACTTAAATAATGATTCACGTAATAGAATTGCATTATTTTTTACATTTATAAAAAAAATAATTGCAATCTATATTTAATTGATTAATGTTAATATTGTGTAATGTTTTGCTTGCCGTGGCAACTTGTAATTGAATCAGCACTGTTGCTTGAGCCACCAAATATTGTATCTCTAATTGTCTTTGTGTATGATTCGTAAGTTGTCCTAATTATAAATAAATAAATAAATAAATAAATAAATAAAATATCTGAGATCTTCTTAAAAACAAAACCGACCTACTTTAGCAGTCTTCAAAAACATAGGTATTTTCGTAGCTCTATAGAAGTAAAAAATATTTCTAACAATTTTTCTTTTCTTTCTTTTTTAGACTCTTAAAGCTATAAAATACAAAATTGAAATAACAAAAATGTATACTTCTATAGAAAAAAATAAAACGTGCAATGGGTTCTTCCACTGCTTACAGGCACATCTTTTTTGATCAAGTCAAACATATTGTCTTCAGCCATTTGGTGCATCAATATGCAGTCTTTGTTCTATTTTTGTCTCTACAAATGCCACTGCATAGATAACAATATTTTTTTTGGGTCCTAGATAGCTTATCTCCGGTTTATGCGTGACTCGCATCTACAGAAATGTCTTTTTTCAGGATAAATGAAATTGAGTTATGAATTTGGCGTGGCAAACGTGTACTGTGCAAACGTGTCATCATATTGCTTTCATTTAGGTTTTCTGCAATTTTTTTTAGAAAATCTTATCTTTTTAGACAGAAAAAACACAAATTACATACATTTATATAAATAATAACGACTAAAAATAATTGCGTAATTCACTAGTATGAGTCCAAGGGACTCACTTGTCGTAATAACTTACTAAATACGCGTCGCAGGAGCATGTCCCCTCGCCACCGTGGTGCCCTACTCACTGCAGGAAGGTACAGGGACAGGGAAGAAACAAGTCGCTAATACGTTTTAATTATGGTAGTTTGAAATTTCGATGTGAGTCCGGTGGACTCAGGTAGTGAATTAAGGGTTAACTAATAGAGTAGGTCACATAATACGTGACATTGTTTAAGAATAGCAGATGCGTAGCACTCGGAACCAACAAGTTTTAATGTCGATACTGTATTTGTCTAAATAAAATAAAGCCAGTTTGCGAGCATCGTAGTACTTTGCGTTACGTCTACCTATTCCTATGAAAATAATGTATGTTGTATGACTTTAAATTGTTAACTACTTGTTATTACACACTAATAATAGCCGCTTATCCGTGTTCTAGTTGTGAAACATTATTTAATATTATTATTCAATAATTAAGATTTAAAAACTAACCCACTGGCCACATACCTGCAGTATACATTTATAACCAGACATTCGTATTTCTTGTATGATTAAGAAAAATATGGCCGTAAAAAAATTACTAACAACTGTATTACTTATACAACTTACGATGGACGAAAACTTATCACTGCTAGAGATGGGCAACTCAAACAAAACTTTATTGCATCCAGTTGATACTAATATAAAGTTCGTACACTATCCCTTCCTTTGTAATGAATAAGACCTGTGTTCATTAAAATTAAGCATCTTTTTAGACGATGTAAAGATACCCTGTTAGTACCTACGAAATTGATTTTCAAAAACAACAAGTGTATATCGAAGCAAGACCCCTTATAATCAATAGCGCGAAATATGAATGTGTGAATAAAATATTATAAAATACAAGATAAAGTAGCCATAATATTATAATATAACATAAATAAAAATAGTTTATATTGAATAACTTATTCAGGCTAGTTGCAGTTCATGCTAAGTAATTTACTCTACTTTATTTGTATGCGCATAACTATGCTGTAAAACGTTATTTATACATACAAGGACCTTAGCTTTTATGAACTGGTAGTCGATTTACTTGTCGCCAACATCCCTTGAAGGTACAATGTGGTTTGAGGCTAAATGCATAGCTAATAAGTGAGGAAAACGCTATTATAATATATTTTATACCCTGTCAAACTACACACATCAAAAAAGTCTAAGCAACATGCATGATATTACAAATTTACCATTTATATTAATTAATTTCTAAGTATTTACTCACTCAAAGTGTATAGGTAAGTAAACTTTTTTGTTATTGATGACATACTGGCTGGTTGTAAAAAAAAAATTTTGATTATGTTTTGTTTTTTTTCATAAAATTCAAATGACTGCGAATTTGTTTGAATTTGAGTGCATGTTAATTGCTACGTTTTAGTCTTGATTTTATAATTTTACCAACCATTTAAATACAGTTGGCGACAAAATTGAATTGTTAGATATTCTTTACGTCATGGAGCGACGTCATTTGACGGCAGATGAAATGCAAAGAGCTGTAGGGATGTTGCAAGCGGGAAGTAATCAATCTCAGGTATCTCGACATTTTGGTATTCATAGAAGTGTTATTTGTTGTCTTTGGCAGCGCTACAATAATACAGGGGAACCCGCTGAACAGCATCCAGGCCGTAAAAGGAGTACAACCACTCGGCAAGACCGGTACATACAACTGACTGCAAGACGCCAGCCGATGTTAACCGCTCGAGAGATAAGTTTGAGGCTACAAAATTCAAGTGGTGTTGATGTAAGTCCCCAAACTGTGCGAAATCGACTGCATGAGTACGGCCTACGAGCTCGACGCCCTATCAGGTGCCCACCGATACGTCACGGGAATCGCGCTCGTCGAAATGAATGGTGTAGAGAACGCATAACATGGACCCAGGAACAGTGGGATAAAATTATGTTTTCCGATGAGTCGCGATTCGGGTTTAGGCCTGATACAAGAAGGGTGCGAGTGTACCGTCGACCCGGAAATACTGAAAGACTCAGGTGCGTTCAGGAAGTTCATCCATACAGCGGCTCAACAGTTATGGTATGGGCGGGTATTATGAAGAACAGGCGAACTGAGCTCGTTTTTGTAAATGGAAACATGAACGCTGAAAATTACGTTGAGGATATTCTCAGACCTTATGTCCATCCATTTGCACAAACCTTTGGCTCCGATTTTACGTTAATGCATGACAATGCGCGTTCACATACAGCTCGGCGAACCAGTGAATACTTGGCAACGGAGAACATCCAGGTATTGCCCTGGCCTGCACAATCGCCAGACCTCAACCCCATCGAGCACGCATGGGACATGCTCCAGAGACGTGTTTTGAAGGACTTGGACGGAGTGACAACAACCCAACAGCTGAAGGATTTGCTACAATTCCATTGGGAGCGAATACCGCAAGATGACATAAACAGTCTCATTAATTCAATGAATAATCGTTGCCGACAAGTTCTGAATAGCAGAGGAGGCCATACTTTGTATTAAATTGTCCTATTCTTTCACAATAAATTCATTTTCTTAAGAAATTTCAATTTGTAAAAAAAAAGTTTAGTTTCTTATGTACCTGTATATTCTAATATTGTTAATTTCTGTTATTAAAAGAACTTATAAAGAAAACAGCTGTTATTTTTACATCATAGAACCCTAAAAATATTATTTTAAAAATAAAATACAACGTTATAATTAAAATAAATGGTAAAATAAATTAATATAAATGGTAAATTTGTAATAATTATCATGCATGTTGCTTAGACTTTTTTGATGTGTGTATATTGTATCATAAACTAGCGACCTGGCCGAGCTACAGAATGTCCTTAAACAACGTTTAAGTACAGCATCATTAGACTCTAAATTTATATTGGTTTCTTTACTATATTAATGCATGTTTATACATAAACATTCCCCTTGAATCACTCTATCTACTCTAAAAAGATTATTTAAAGATTTAAGCATACAAAGGGAAATAGGGACAGAAAAAACGACTTTACTTTATACCATGTATAAATACATGGTCCCACCAATCTTTTCGCATGGATGACGTACAAGTCGACTAAACGAAAGTATCAAAACTTATTTCAGTACATATTTGTGATAAAAACCAAATTATATAACATGTTTTTATGATACAGTTATAAATAATAATAAATATTCCTCACACATTCACACAACGCCATCTAGTCCCAAACTAAGCAAAGCTTGTACTATGGGTACTAGACAACGGATAAACATACTTAAATCCTTTTTTTGTAAATACATAAATATTTTACATAGAAAACACCCAGACCACTGCAAACAATCATGCTCATGCACACAAAGATTTGCATTGAGCGGGAATCGAACCCGAGACCTGTGCGTAGCAGTCATGTTATATAACCACTACGCCACAGAGGTCGTATTATACCTTTTATATATGAATAACTAACCTAGCCACACCCTAATTATATCGAAAAAGCCTTTAGGTGACGCCTGAATACATCGATATTATATCTAAATTGCCAGAGGCTATATTCGCTAGATACAATTCAAAAATGTTATACATATTTACTTTGTTAATAAAAGCCTTATCCGTTAAAATAATTTGAAGTAACTGACCATATAGACAACCTCTGTGGCGTAGTAGTTATAGAACATGACTCGGGTTCGATTCCCGCTCAATGCAAATATTTGTGTGCATGAACATGATTGTTTGCATTGGTCTGAGTGTTTCTATGTGTAATATGTATGTATTTACAGCAACAAAAAGAGTATATAAGTACTAATATCCGTTGTTCTGTTACCCATAACACAAGCAGGTTAAGCCTAGCTTACTTTAGGAACAGATAGCGCTGTGTAGAGATGTCTGTAGGTTGGGGAAAAAGTCTTTTCGTATTTTTGTATGAAAAGTCAAGACATTTTTTTCAAAGTTTATTTACATTTATTTACA
The DNA here is from genome assembly GCA_905475405.1 of Schrankia costaestrigalis. Classification (NCBI taxonomy): domain Eukaryota; kingdom Metazoa; phylum Arthropoda; class Insecta; order Lepidoptera; family Erebidae; genus Schrankia; species Schrankia costaestrigalis. Next base: position 16,560,103 of record FR997825.1, on the reverse strand, counting down.
ATATATATGTACCGTTTTGTTGAACAACTTTCTGCCATTTTGTGGGCAGAGACATTATCCCGTTACTGTAGAAACTTTGGGACTTCTGATCAAAAAAACGGGACAAATAGTTTTGGCAGTCCTCTCTTGAGGTCAACCTTACAGAACCTAAAGAATTCTGAAGAGACCGAAACAGGTGAAAATCTGAAGGCGCAAGGTCAGGGCTATATAGTGGATGCACTAGGACCTCCCAGTCGAACTCTCTTAATTTTTGCTGAGTGGCTAAAGATGTGTGTGGTCTAGCGTTATCGTGATGAAAGACCACACCCTTCCTGTTGATCAATTCCGGCCGTTTTCTCTCGACTGCTTCCTTTAATCTCATCAGTTGCTGGCAGTAAAGATCAGAATCGATGGTTTTGCCGGGCGGTAAAAGCTCATAATGAACAATGCCCTTCCAATCCCACCCTACACACAGCATCACCTTATTTCGTGTTAGGCCAGGTTTGGCCACAGTCTGTGAAGCCTGGCCAACTTTCGACCACGACCTTTTTCGCACGTTCTTGTCGTACGTGATCCACTTTTCATCGCCAGTTATCAATCTCTTCAAAAACGGCTCGGTTTCATTACGTCTCAATAATGAATCGCAAATGAGTACACGGTTTATAAAGTTTCTTTGAGTGAGCTCGTGTGGCACCCAAATATCGAGCTTTTTTGTATAACCAGCTTTCTTCAAATGGGTCAAAACTGTTTTGTGGTCAATTCCTAGTTCTTCAGCTACATCGTAACTACTAATATGCCGATCTTGCTCCACTCTTTCAAAAATGGCGTCCATTTTATTCGTAACAGGGCGACCAGAGCGAGGTGCATCTTTAACATCAAAATTTCCGGACTGAAAACGTTTGAACCAAATTTGTGCTACTCTTACTGACACTGCATCAGGTCCATAAACATCACAAATTTTTTTCACTGCTTGATTGCATTTTTGCCTTTTTTATAATAAAATTTTAAAATGTATCGAATTTCTACATTAGATTCACTCATTTTTACGGAGAGAAAAACAAATGAAAAATAGCGGAAAAAAACTTTTTTTTATTTTTTTCTTTTCTTTATAATGTAACCGTTTTAATGTTACCAAAACCAGCCAGACACAAGTAGGACAGTCAAAGAAATTTTATAATAAGTTTATACCTACGTTAAGCGGAAAGACTTTTTCCCCGACCTATTATTTACTATTTATATTTTCTATTTATATTTCTTCTGTAGCCTTCTAGAGGTCGTCCTCTCCTTTGGCCAAGGAACCCTCCTTGGCCAAAGGAGAGGAGAGAGGAGGAGGTGTATCGAAATCCCTAAAAGATAGTGATATGGTTTTCGTACAGACAGTACTAAAATCCACGATGTTCCTCTCTCATCCATAAAGAGAAGTATTGGATAGTACCTATTGATTTAGCCTGGACACTCTGTAATTTCATTTCTGCACATAGAAATGGACGCTATTTAGTGATTTTGCCTCGCGGTAATTTTGATTGATGAAATATATTAGCAGGTAAATGTTTACTTTACATTAAACTAGTATGCTTTGCTTTGAACATTATGTCCTACACGCTGTTTGAACAAACTTTGAACATAGCTTATTACGTGATTTTACATCGCGTAGCTTTGATTTCATATGAGTATTTGTAGAAGGTTTAATTACAAATTCCAATGCGGAACCCTGAGTGACATATTCATGGAAATGATACTGGAAATAAATATAAATAGAAACCAATTGCATACTACTGTGTAGCAGATCGTTTGTGAAACCCGAGCTGTTATTAGAATTTAATTTTACCATACCGATACTAAATAAGGATAATTTTAAGAGGAGAGAGGAGGAGGTGTATCGAAATCCCTAAAAGATAGTGATATGGTTTTCGTACAGACAGTACTAAAATCCACGATGTTCCTCTCTCATCCATAAAGAGAAGTATTGGATAGTACCTATTGATTTAGCCTGGACACTCTGTAATTTCATTTCTGCACATAGAAATGGACGCAATTTAGTGATTTTGCCTCGCGGTAATTTTGATTGATGAAATATATTAGCAGGTAAATGTTTACTTTACATTAAACTAGTATGCTTTGCTTTGAACATTATGTCCTACACGCTGTTTGAACAAACTTTGAACATAGCTTATTACGTGATTTTATATCGCGTCGCTTTGATTTCATATGAGTATTTGTAGAAGGTTTAATTACAAATTCCAATGCGGAACCCTGAGTGACATATTCATGGAAATGATACTGGAAATAAATATAAATAGAAACCAATTGCATACTACTGTGTAGCAGATCGTTTGTGAAACCCGAGCTGTTATTAGAATTTAATTTTACCATACCGATACTAAATAAGGATAATTTTCGCTTGTTTTCGCAAGTACCTACAGGTATCATAATACCCTGTATACTAGCGGCCCGTCCCGGCTTCGCACGGGCAATATACATTACATACATTTAGATTTGTTAGTTTAAGTAAGGATCCCCATTTTTTAAAAATGAATTATAGCCTATGTTACTCAGGAAAAATGTAGCATTCCAACAGTGAAAGAATGTTTTATATCAGTTTAGCCGTTTAGGATAAATTACCTAGACACTGACTGCAGCGCCATCTGCCGGGCTGATGTGTGACCACTCAAACGCATACAGAAAATTCATTTAAATCGGTCAAGCCGTTTAGGAGGAGTTCAATGACATACACACGTACAGCAGAATTATATATATATAAAGATAAAATATTTGTAATAAATAAAATAAGAAGTGACATAGGTAAACTAGGCATTTTAATGGATGCTGGTCACATGGATTGCTGATATTATGTTAAGTTTTCTGTCTGTTGTTTACGCAAAGATAATACAGCTTTTTCTTAGTGGGCTTTTACGACAACAATGAGATAAGATGTTGTGAAGAGGTCATGTACACCTACTAGGTCACCATATGGATGGTAACATTTCTTATTTCTATATAAATAAAAAATATGAAATGTTGTCTATATTCATATAGAAATAAGAATTTATAGAAAATGTGAATGAAAAAGCTTCTTTACACTGGAAGCAACTAATTGGATGACACCAAAATGCACTTTGAATTTATTCTTTCAATCTACGATAAAAAGGCAGTGTCAATAAAATGGCTAGCTTAACCAAGCTTGTTAATAAGTTTACAAGTGCGGACGGCTTTTAACAGCATTTAGTCCCATTTTTAAGAACAACTCATCACTTTTTCTATCCTTATTTTTGTTCATTAGGTAGCTGACGAAGTTAGTTCAGTTGGTTAGCTATTACGAACAATGTTGCAAACCCTGTTTTTGAATTTTATGTGCCCAAACTGTGTCTAGTGCAAAATTAGCAAGCAAATTTTTTAATCGAGCGAAACGAGTGCCTTCTACTACTTTTTGGCACGCGCGTGCATGTGGATAGGAGTATATAAGTAAGTATATTGCTGCCCCGTAAAAGTTTTGGACAAATCTTGCCCAGGCTATTTTGAAACATATGCTATAGATACAGCCTAGCCTAGCCTGATTCAACATCCGATAGATCTTGGACTCAAAAATAAGTAATTATAAAAAAATAGGTTTGTCATACTTTCTTTTACAGTTTTATTTGTTATTGTAACGATAGAAATACTTCACTTGCATTTGTAAATGTATTTAATTATATTATCTAAATGGTATTCTATTCCATTCTCAACTACTTAAAGATTAACAAAATCAACTTGACGACACAAATGCTTGTGTGTTAATTTCTGTCGGATATCGCAGTGACGAGATGACTGATGAACGTGCCATGCAATTAAAGCTTTTTTAAATCAATTTATTAACAATGAAATTTTTTTTATCAATTAACCTTTAAATTGCTATGCATGTAAGATTTGCTTGCACACATCATTCTTCACGCTGCTGTTGGTAATTGTAACAAAGTCAAATTATTATTTTTGAAAAGAGTGGCCTGAGTTTCTTGGCCACATTCTTCTCAGAGCTCTACTATAGTCGTCTGCGAAAGTGGTAGTAGTTTGGCAGACATTTTTCTCTATACTATTCTACTACATGTATAACGATTTGCATGTGTTACTTTGTAACCTAAGTGAATAAAGCTATTTGACTTTGACTTTGACTTTGAGAAATTATACGTCAAAGTTCAAAAAATTACTCGCACGCTCTATCAATTTTCGGCAATGGGTTAAGAAAGACCGGGCGGCGCCCGCCGATTTGCCTATTCAAATACTTAGTGGTATTTTGCACTCAGTTTTTTTTCGGTGTGTAATCACGTCAGTTACAGCAGGATTACTAAAGTAAAGAAGAACTCTGCCTTTTGTAAACAGAACTCTGTCCTGTATTGATCATACATCTACTGTACAATACACCTCTGTTCTGAAGACAAGACGCGCAGAAGATAAAACATTCTCAAAGGCAAAAACTCTTTGTAAAGTATTAGCTTGCTACCTTTTCACAATTGATTAAGTAATTTGCTTTTTTAATTATAGAATATATATTATAGAATTAGTGTACCTTTCAAGTAATCAAAAGTGCGTGTCATATTAACACCCTCTTTTAAAATCGGCTTCATAATACACTTAAAAATTGCACGTTTGGTATACAAACGTGATTAATATCAACAAATTAGCCAAAAGAGTTCCATTGCAACAAGCTTTTAAAAGCACATAGTTTGAACAACAAACAAAATTAATAAGAGTATTACATGGTATTAAGTCCGCCATTGCACCTCTTTATGCAGACCTTTTAAATTAATTAAAATAGATAATGAGTATTTATGTACTAATAAATCGGTCAACGTCAGGGCTTAAAGAGATTATGGCCAGGTCTACTAAATGCATCATATTAATTAAATTAAAACATTGTAATTATTGTGGTTTAAATTAATTAATTATTTCCACGTTAGTGTTAATTTGTTAATTTGCTAATACTACATAGTTTAATTTTTAATACTTGAAATGTTTACGATTTATGGTGTTTCTGACTGACAGGAGTGAAATAAAACTTGATAAACGAATAAACTACAATGAAAATCGCGTGAAAGAATTACTATTTTAAAACTATTGAATAATAAAAATAAATGTATTCGAATATTATTTAAAAATAAAATATAAATTAAAAATATGATAGCAAATAAATAATATAAAAAAAAGAAAATAATACTTAAATGTTTTCTAGAAGACGATTTTGAATTCTTTAACTCAAACTATGGTTGCATGATGGTTGCATCCACGTTGCATCAAATAAATGTCGCACTACAGTTCCCTTGAGATAAGTTTATGGAGTCGCTCTTATAACTAAGTTAACCTTTTTAATTAGTTGTTATACGCTCGGACTACTACTCTCACCTTCAGGCATTGATTAGTTTATTGGCTATTTTTATCTATCAGTTGGAAAAAAAGTCAAGGGAAGATGTACTGATGTAGCAAAGCAGATTCAAGAAGATTAAAAAAAGTTGCCCCTCTAGCCACTTCTATTATGTAGAAATATAATTATCTGATTATATTTGTGCCATCTGCCAAATATCATTCTGTCGTAATTTTTTTTTAGAAAGATTTTCAGATTTTTGTGTGTAAGAAGATTTTTTTTTAAACAAAGTAAATTGGCTTTCACTGCTTGAATAATGACACATAAAGAATCTTCAAAAGATGATAAATAAATTTTCATTTAAAACGTAAGACTCCACTGTAGTTAAATATAATATCTGGCTTAAAAAATACTAACTATTCTAAAAAATATCATTGATATACAATATAAACGATCATAATAGCTTGTCGTGGGTACCTATTTATTTGAGAAACTTATCTGCTAAGTATGTTTTATTTCTCCGTGTGGTGACGGAGTAAGAATACAGTGTGTCACCACCCCATCTCATCCCCTGGGTGTCGTAAAAACCGACTAAGGGACTATCTGCAGTAGGACATTAATGGGCTGTTATGATGCTTAACTTAGCAGACACAAAGGATATCTAGGCTCGAGACAGCTATTTGTAGATCGCTTATCTTTCCGAGTGAGGGATTCGCATCGGCCAGCCGCTAGCGCTATGCCACAGCGACACTATTTCATTTAATTTCAAGAGTAATTAACAAAATTTATTTTACGTAGAAATATTGAAATAAAAATAGTAGACATTATAATGCCTTTTTCACGTCTCTACTAAATATTCTTAAGTAGGAATATGTAAGTACCTATACAGGGTGTTTAGTACATCGTTTGCCAAATTGAAATAGCTGATAGAAGAGGTCATTACCCGTCTTTCCTCACTCACCTAGCCGGTTTTAACCTCAACATATTTAAGATATCGATGTAAAGCTATTTTTAAAAGAAAAACCCAATATTTACCATGAACACTTACATTTAAAAAAAAAATCATCCGTAAGTCCTTATAATTATGTTTTGTTTTAAAGTTTAATACTAGGAGCATCAAATAAATTCATAATAGCTCACCAAAAACGTCAACTTTTTGTTTATTGACTTATTATAACTATAGAGACAGGTAAAATTTAAAGGTATGATCAACTTTACAGTACAAAAAAAAAAAAAAAAAGAGAGAAAGTTCTTCCATTTTCTGAATAAATGCCTTACTTTATCCTCTTTCCATTGGTATACAACATGTTATGAAATAGTAAATAGTTTTTCTACAAAACATGTGTAATACATAATTCGAAGTAAAGAAAACACGAATAATTCAAAAAGGTCAAAACTATTATACAGAGTGAGAATTCAATGATAAAAGCAAATCCAACAAAAAACAAAAAATAAATCGGCCAGCTACTAAAAACTACTAAAAACTAGATCGTCATTATTTAGGTTCTTACTTTGAATATTTTTTTTTTTAATAGGAACATAGGTTTATGTTTAAATACCAGCAAGAATCTCTGTAGGTGATTACTCCACATAGCGTGAGACGCATTTTCCTAAAGCAACAAGTATGGGATAGCTTAGTTTACGTAACTTTTTGGTAGAAAGATATACAGGGTGTCCCAAAACTCAACGTTTACTCAAAACCAGGTGATAAGGCAAGTCATGCTGGTTATCAGAAAAATATAAAAATAATTCTAAGTTGCATGGTTGTAAAGTTATAGGCATTTGAAAAAAACGCGAAAATTCACACCTTGTGACAGTCTGCAAAAAATACAGCCCATCGCAATTTTAAAAAGCCACGAATTGGAAAAAGTTAAGATTTGTGATAACAGGAGTGAAAATACTGTCACAGGGTGTGAATTTTTGCGTTTTTTTTCAAATGCCTATAACTTTACAACCATATATTTTTCTGATTACCAGCATGACTTGTCTTATCACCTGGTTTCGGGTTAACGTCGACTTTTGGGACACCCTGTATAATTTTTTTTATTACCAACATACTGTGTCTTTTTTTTTCTTTTCTTTAAAGACCACTCCCGCACTAGGGATCATGCTCTGCGTCGCGGGGACCATAAAAACATCAAATGAACCGGACACAAAGAATATTTTAACTGAGGACAATAATTTGTGGATTGCACAAAGAACAGTCCTGCGTAGGATTCAAACCCGCGACCTCTACCACCAGCTGTCACCGCTACCGCCGCGCCACCGAGGCTGTTATTTGAAAAGTGTACTCGAAAGTGTAAGATTTGTCTGCTACAGCATAAAATTGCTCAGAGCTTGCATGAGTATGTAGCCTTTAAAAACGAAATAAAAGAAATTACTCTCCCAACTCGCGCCACAGAACTTGGACCTGCGCCGCCCGCATCGAGTCCGACCTAGAGACCTTCATGAGGTCGTCGGTCCACCTAGCTGCGGGGCGTCCTACACTACGTTTGTCGAGTTGCGGTCTCCACTCCACGTAAGTATATGCTTTTGGCTACTCTAAACTGCCTGGCCGAACTGTATTGTCGCGCGATTCGCGATTAGAGGCTCCTCCCACGATTTTAAATTCATATTCGATGTTTCAAATTCAGCACACTGCACTGAGAAGTAAAAAGAGTTTTACCCTATCTATAAGACAAGTCTTTAATAAGGAACTAATTTAAAAAAAAATCTTCGCCTGCCAGGTAGGAGAAATCAGATAACCAAGGTAGTAAAGTCCATTTCCAGATCAGGTAAGTACCAATTTAATTTACGTGATCCACATACATTTTGTCATAAGTTGCCGTAAAGATTTCTTTATGTATGTAGGTATATTCAAGTCTATTGTTACAAGCTTATAGGAATCGGTAGAGCGAGTTTTAAAAATAAAGTACTTTTCATTTTTCTACGTAACCAAGTAAGCCGCTTATGAACTTAATATCGGCAACAATATTTTATTTGTAATATTCTATTTCATATAAAATATCAATAGAAAAGTTTTTATTTCAAACAAAAGTAAATATTACCCACAATCGCCTCGGCATCTTTTGTAGCAATTATGCTCCAGTAAAACCATAAGACTATTAGCAATTCCAGAATATGAAGAACACATTAATTAGGAACAATAAAATTATAAATTAAAAGGGATATTAACGCGCATTTTATTTACCTTTATTTTACTTGACGTTTTGGCACAGGTTGCACTGGCCGTTGTCTCAAGCTGACTGACTGGCCATTGCAACCTGTGCCGATAATATCCCGTTCATATAATATTTATAGTAATAAAACGCGATAGTTTAAAAGTTTTGAACAACACAATTTTCAGAGATAGAGCTGTTTGAGAAAGTCAAATAATAAAAACTTATAAATAATCTTGAATTACTAGCTTCAAAAAAATAAAAACGCTAGAAACATTTGCTATCGCTCACGCCTAGGTATTTCTTTTCATTTACTACTATGAATACACATAAAAAAATCTGAAAATAAAACCATAAAATTTGAAAACAAATTCGCGAGACAATAGTTCAACAAAATAATGATAAAAGTAAAAACTTACGTTCGTCGTGAAGCTTTGCGAGGTACAGCGGGTGTAAGTTGTGCGAGCGGAACGCGCGGACGTGTCAGCTTATTGAAGCGAAGTCGCGGACTGACGCTTGGAGCTTTGTGACTCGGCTCACATACCCGCGGGGTCGAGACTCTGCGTGGTTTCCCGCCGCAAATGGGGTTGCCAAACCCTGTACTTACTCTCCCCTACGTTTTTAAACAAAGAACGAGTTTTTTTATTTTGCTTTTTTCAAGAAGTTCTTATTTCAAGACTTGTGCCTTCAAAAAGTTTTATATCATAATATTTATATCGCCATTACTTATAATTACTTATACTCGTAATATGTTCTTAGGGTAACACAAAAAATAATTACAAAATTAAAAAAGAAATTACTTTCTCAATATCATCATAACAATTAGTAAGTTGCAATTTAATCCAAATTAATATTGGTAACAAGTTTACAAATTAAATTAGGCTTAACATCAATACAACGGCTGCATAGACTGAGTACGGTTCCAATTCAATGCAGCATTCATATTTGGGCGAACCTTAATTAATCCTTTTAGGTACTGTATTTTGATAAATTCCTTTGTATGAATGTTATAATATTCAGACAATGGAGCTCGAATATCTCATAAAATATATTTGTATAACTATTGATGTGACAGAGGGTGTTCAAAAGAGAGTCGCGAATTATTTAGAAAAATAAATTTTCGTAAGAGTTTTTTTTTATCTTCTGAGGCTATCAGCCACAAACACAAAGATTTATATAGGTGTTTGGATTCCTAGAGGCCAAAATACTGTTTATTGTCTAAACCAAACTACGATGCTCCTCTCTCACGTATCAAATTCCAGGAACACTAAGAAACGTTCCTTGAGACATCCGTTTAGGTGTTCGTCCTTTTCATCCAGAATTCCAATTTCATCCTCTCTGGTCTGCAATTAATCGTTTTTTTTTTGTTATGTAGCTAATAAACGATACAATGTACACTCAAGGAATTTAATTGATTAGCAGTTTGCACAATTTTGAAATCAGTCAGGTTACTATTTACCGACTACAGACGACTGATGACGAACCCCGACATCTTGGCAGTCGTAAAATTGAATGGCCAAGGTGTATATCCCTAGCCTTGTCTATCTCTATCTATGACAGACAGGTATTTTGAAATTCTTTAATTTTATATTGTTGACAGACCAAAGTTCGTGACACTAACCCCCGGTTTTCGAATGACTGATCAAGGAAAAATCAACTAATCAAGTGTCAAAACTATCATTTTCAGGAACTAAAATGACAGTTTTGACACTTGATTAGTTGATTTTTACATGATTAGTTATTCGGAAACCCGGGGTAGCTCGAACTTTAATGTATCGATAATACTGTCAATATATTTTATTTTTTACTCTTTGGACAGAATGGAATTTTTGCAAGTTTGTAAACAAAGGAGTTTGAAATGCGATTCTTACTTATTGGCTGTATATTATCTTATCTCTATTTTGAGGTGTAATATCTTTCAAAATATAATACGACTAAATTACGTAGGTTGTCTACCTGCTAAACAATTAATTTCCCTGACCGTACAATACAAGCAAGTGCTCTGTTGCTTATTGCGTTCATCAAGTTTTAATTCATCGTCACTATGTTATTATTCATTTAAAATAACATCTAACAATTTAAGTACTTTCAATTTTATAACTCTGTGACACTAACGTTTTGACTAATCTTAGGAAGCATTTATGTATTACGCTAGATATTTGATTAGTCCAGAACATTTAAATATGAAATATGTATGCCGTTCTTGCAAGAATTGAAAACTTGTAGACTAACTCACTTATTGTCTTAAATATCAGGACTTAAGTCTGCACAGACAATAAACCATTTTCGGCGTCCTTTTTTATCTGTCAAAATAGATACCGTTCAATTATATATGTATTTAACTACGCACCCAATTAAGAATGTACGTTCTTATTGAAAAGTAAAAGTTAAATGGATTAAAAATAACTGGAAATAAGGTAGAGTCCCAAGTATGGGTCCCAAGTGAATATTCATCTTCTTTATATTTATTAAAGTTACTTCCTTGATGTCAGTTTTTGGTAAAAACGAGTATCAGAAACCCTTTATCTCGACCACCTCTGTGGCGTAGTGGTTATTTAACATGACTGCTACGCAGAGGTCTCGGGCTCGATGCCCGCTCAATGCAAATCTTTGTGTGCAAGAACATGATTGTTTGCATTGGTCTGAGTGTTTCTATGTATAATATGTAAATATTTACAAAAAAAATAGGATTAAGGTATGTTTAACCGTTGTCTATATAGTACCCATAGTACAAGCTCTGCTTAGTTTGGGACTAGATGGCGTTGTATGAAAGTGTGAGAAATATATATTTTTTTTTATAAACACTGACCAGTATTTACTCATTTTGTAGTATATCTATACCTTGCTACAATTAATTTCTATCAGGGTGGCGTAAAGGCTAGGACGTGCGTAGCAAGGCTTTTGCACGAAGTTTCAAATTCAAATAGGTACTATGCAGGGCAATTTATATACTATCTACTAAATAATTGCTCTGAGTCTTGATTTATTCGATGTTGGTAGTCCCTGGGTATTAACGTCTGCTCTCGTTGTACTAACGTGGTATGGGTGTAATTCAGGGCTTTTTAAAATACAATGGGCTGTACTTTTTGGCACTTTCAACTATTACTACAGTTTCAACTACTTTTCATTTAATATGGTGACTCTTTCCGGCTTTTAGCCGTTTAGCTTATTCAGCATTAGAATCGGCTCCTAAATTTTACTAAAAAGTACTTTTTTGCCCATGATAGCAGCAACAATTTACTAAGTATTATACTTAGCATTTTGAAATAACTAGTAAATGCGCCAACATTTGGCATTACTTGCCAAACTCGCATAGTACTTTTTTTTTCACTACTGTCACTTAATACAGGGCATTTTTTTCATTATAAAAATATTATTTTAAGAACAAAGTCCTATTGTTATGAAAGGTAGAGCAGCAGGTTTGAAGTTTTTATTAAAGTTTAATGAGGCATTATTCAGGGTAACACAGCAAGAAAAAGTTGGAAAAAGTTAGATTTGTGGCAACAGGAGTGAAAAGACTGTCACAGGGTGTGAAATTTGTCAAAATCCTTATAACTTTAAAACGATGCAACTTAGATTTTTTATATTTTTCTGATAACCAGCGTGACTTGCCTTATCACCCGGTTTTGGGTTGGCGTCGGGTTTTGGGACACCCTGTATACTTACAATTAATGTTTCCACGTCATACGGCATGATCAACCATAGTGACAAGTGACAAAATACAAATAAAATCGGCTTTTTTTATATTGTTTTTATAAAATGTGATTGTTTTATTTAGTCATTGTTATTTTAGTTAGTGCCTTTAATTAAATTTCATTCATTCATTGAGTATCTTCGTGTTACTTATTCTCTGTAGTATAGCCAGTTAATTGTACTAGTTGAGTAAATTGTAAGAAACTTGTAAAGAATTTATAACAATACTTTTTGCCATTTAAGTAGAATAGAAATCCCCTAATAGGCAATCGATACTTGTCTATTAAGGGAATAAGGAAGTAGCAGTCAATAACCCCCTTACTCATAAACGCCTCTTAAATTTTAGTCAATTGATTAGCTTAAATTCTTACGGCTTTGTTTGGTATAAGGTTGGTTTTCGTAATAAAACTCTCGCTAAACAGTAATTAAATTTAAGAGGCGTTTATGAGTAAGGAGGTAAGAGCTTACTGCAGCTACGACAGGCTACATAAGTTAACATAGAATTGGAATTTTGTCAAATCTTTGTTACAAAATCTTTTCTGCTTAGTAGTAGCCTCTTTAGTCAGGTGTTAAGTACTACAAGTGATGAAGTAAATAATTAAATAAATATTCCTCCTCTTTTTATTTGTCAAGGTACGAGCTTCCTTTCTTCATATTACTATTATTTCTATTTTGTATAAATGAAGTAATTGTCAGTCTCGCAATAAATTAAGTAGAGACTTAGCCAGTGTATTTTATTTTTATGTGACTTCTTCCATTTAATTAAACTAGGAAGTTGATATTTTTATATAAAAATATAAAGGTTATATCTTACAGTAGCTATTTTATTGTATTTTTTTTCACTGTGTCTTAATCAGTTTTATTCCACTCAGTAAGCACCTCCTTGTTTACTTTACTCTATAAACAATGTCTTCTTATATTATTATTACTTCTTTTCTAATGTTTGTATTTAGGAATAAACAAAGAGTACTTATTTGATTTTGTTTTCCTTAAAGTAATACTGTATTGTTTTTACTTTTAACTTAGTTATATGGCTTCGTTGCTTTTAGATTATTTTGTCGGCACCTTGGCTTACACGTATGGTTACTTAGCAACGCGGATAAACAAGGGTTGAATACAAAGCTGTGAGGTTTCTAGGTCTATGAAGACATACTAGAGTAGCATACGTAGAGTTTGATTTGTACTGGATGTGTGCTTATCAATGATCAAGACCAACTCAAGCTTTGCTTTGTTTGAACTAGATAGCTTTGGGTTATTGTATACTAGCTTCCGCCCGCGTGAAATTAGTTTTTGTCAATCAGAATCAGAATTTGTTGTGAGTGAGAGAGAAGTGAATGTGAGTTTGGCTTTGTATTTCCCTTTCCGAATCCGCACAGTTCGAATTTTGGGAATTCCGTTTGTAGAAAAAGCCTACGTACCAAGATTTATTGTCTTATCTTCAATTCAACGCCTATTTAACCCCTACACTAGGTCAATAAAAAGTAGCCTATGTTCTTTCTCAGGGTCTAAAGATTGTCTGTACCAAATTTCATCGAAATCCGTTCAGCCGTTTAGGCGTGAAAGAGTAACAGACAGACAGACAGACAGACAGAGTTACTTTCGCATTTATAATATTAGTATGGATGTTAGTAATTGCATCACTATTATGTGATTTAATCAAACTGTATCGTACAAAGGCTGAACTTGCCTTTGTCGTTGCAAAGCCGTCTATTCATTGTGATGAGTTTTGCGTCATCAAAATTCAACATATAAAAACTCTTAATAACAACTAGGACTAAACTTTTTTCTGTTTTTCGGGGTAGTAGGCTTTGTTGGTTATCCTAACCTAAATTGACAGATATTTTGTTCACTATTCAATTAATGGTTAATACCTCTAACAAGGCTCTTTGTTAATGTTTAAAACATTAACTATTTTATTTTAATTTGCTTAAGACGCAGGCCAGACAGATCCCTCGCATGCTGGACGGAGGAACTGGTTAGGGCAGCCGAAAAGCTATGAATTAGTGAAGAAATATTTAGTGGAACTCTATGCCCAGCAGTGGAAGTCCATTGGCTGATGATATTCAAACGCTATTTGTTATGAATGTTAAATAAAAATTAACTGTCATAAATTCAAAAGAATACATAACTTTTAATTATTCTTATACAGTTTCGAAGATTCTAATATTAGTACATAAGTTGATTTTTTTATTTTTTAATACTCTATTAAAAAAACGAACATCATATTGTTAATACCGACTATAATACTAGTATGATATCAAAAAAAAATATTTTAAACCTAATTAATATTCCTTTTATTTTTACAACATAGAGGCAATTTGAAATACTCTCTTTCCACATAATAAACTCCACACTTGCCTAATATCAGATGCAGCAGAACTCGGTGCAAAATATTTCTAATAAAATATCTAAGTACTAACTATTTGAATACAATAATGAAATAATTTGTTACTTGGTAAATGGCAGAAAAAAAGGTTAAATTATTTGTCATCAATTTGTACAACAGTTGAAGCAAAATTTCCCTGGCGACACCATACGAATTATCAAAAGGCTATTCACCTTTTAGATGAGTGCAATAGAATTCAACAATGACATCGATACATATCATCGATTATGAATGACACACAACAATGTATTCTAGCATTTTCTTCTTAAGACTTTTAAATTAGATCTTTACATATAAAATGTACATATTATTATTAAATTGAGACCATGTTTGCGCAATAAAATTGTTTTTGTATTCTATAACGACATATTTATTTTATAAATACATATTTATTAAGAATTATTTGAATTATGTTGAAACCTTTACTGTAATAAATTTGTGTACCTGACTGTACCTACTTGACAGAATAACTGTAAAATGAAACATAAAATATTTGTTTATGTAGGTAGGTATAGTTTTATCATTGTCTGCTATTCATTTTACTTACCTGATAAGTTGAAGTAATTTATATCGCACACACCCTAAAAGATCACCCTCAAATGTCACTAATGCATGCCATGCTACTTACTTGTATACTCGTAGTAACTATAAAAAGAAAATGATTAATCAACTATCTAGAGATGTCTTAATGATTTTTTAATACAATTCTGCAGTACAGCTTCACTCCATGCATTGTCATCAGTTTACCGTCACACGTATCATAAATGACTGATCCCTAAACACGATTGTATGCGAAACATTGTATGAAAACACCCTAAACTGCATACCGTTTAGGGTGTTTTCAGTCGAGTGTATCTTTGTCGTCAGGCCAGGCGGTCAAAGGTGATGTACCACCAAGCTCATGATGAAAAATTATCTTTTGACACGTTTGTGAATGGGAAGGCCAGTCGCCTAAGGGTGACGGCTTTAGAACATTATATCATTAGGTACATTACACTAAAGGCATTACATTTTTTAATTACATTACTTGTAAGTAATGCAGATAATGGCATACTATGCAGAGAAATAACCTCTAAGCACTTTTCTTACTCGAATTTTCACGACACCCGTAAAATAAGACAGAGAAGAACACCATGTTCTAATTATATTTGACCGCATGGAGACATAAAAAACACTGTTATATTGAAAAACAACACAAAATGAACATCTTAGTCTGATATAATTTTTGTTAAACTAAATTAATTGTAATGTCTATGTAAGAGAAAACCATAAACTTTATATTATATTATTGTTGAGGCCTAGATGTAGCCACTGCCTTATGGTACCAACTGTTGTTTCTCGCTAGTTACGTGCAAAACAGAACTATTATCATAATTGATAACGACTGTAACATTTTATACATCTAATTGCCAACGTTACAAGAACGGTAATTTACGTAATAGTTATAACATAAGTAGTCTTACTTTTTCTAATCAAAGTTTTAAAAGTCATGCCATTTTCTGTACAATTAATAATAATAATAATAAATGTACAATTGGGGAATATCGCTTTATGGAACCGGATAAAAGACCGCGGTTACCACGATTGCCTACGCATAAAAAAAATATAGCGCTGGTGTGTGCTCTAGATTCACTGTTATCAAATTACTTTGATAACAGTGAAAATCTCAGTGATCCACACTCAATTTTGTACTGTGGGGCTGTCACTGCATGTCGAGTAGCACATATTAGGTTTCCAACCGATGATATTGCTACTCGACTCAGGCCAACTGTGCCGGCTTGGCAGTGCAGGATTGAGCGCCGTATTGCTGAGGCTAGGGCACTCATAGGCAAGCTTATCTGCTTCAGGTCGGGTAATACACGCCCGAGGGTGATGCGTTTTGTGACACGTGCATTTGCTGATACCAACATAGATCGTCGCGATTATATATTACATGTCACAGAACGCATTGACTTCCTGAAGCAGAAGGTTTATGCGTGGGCAAATCGTATAAAACGATTTAAAAAAAGAATGGAGCGATATACCCAGAATCGTGCATTCCAAAGGGATGAGCGGTGGGTTTACAGAAACTGGGAGCGACCTGTTCAAGATTCGGGTGACAGGCAGCTACCTGATGCTGATGCTACAACCAATTTCTGGCGCAGCATTTGGTCGGTGCCTGTCAGTCATGTAGAGGGTGATTGGATAGGGGATGTTGAAAAAGCGTGTGAACGTATTCACCAAATGGAGCCAGTTACTATATCAACTTTAGATGTTAGTGCAGTCCGTCGACTACCAAATTGGAAATCGGCAGGACCAGACGGATTGCACAATTTTTGGTTAAAATGGCTCCATAGTTCCCACGCTTGTTTAGCATCTCATTTCCAATCATCTTTAGAAACAGGTACGCTACCAGATTTTATTACTACTGGTGAAACCCACTTGCTTTATAAGTCCGGTAGTTCCACGGATCCTAAAAATTATAGACCTATAACTTGCCTCCCAACGATATACAAACTTCTTACATCTATTTTGAGAAAAAAAATATCTTTACATATACAACATAATTCGATCATGTACATTTCTCAGAATGGATGTAGGAATGAGGCACGTGGAACTAAAGAACAACTCCTTATTGACACTACTATTAGCGAACAGGTACGTCGTAACCGAAAAGACTTGTCTACATGTTGGATAGATTATAAGAAGGCGTATGATTCTGTTCCTCATACATGGCTTCTGAGAGTGCTGGAGTTGTATAAGATTGATGCAACTCTATGCACTTTTTTAAGGACATGTATGACGAAATGGAATACGGTTCTTTTTTATTCGGGATGTAGACAGGGTTTAGGAAACAACGTACCTATTCAAATTAAGCGAGGTATATTCCAGGGTGATAGTTTCAGTCCGTTGTGGTTTTGCTTAGCACTGAACCCTCTTAGCACTCTGTTAGAGTGTTCAGGGTTAGGCTATCGGTTAAAGAGACATGGTCAAGTTATATCCCACCTCCTGTACATGGATGACTTGAAATTATTTGCTCCAACTAAATCCCAATTATTAGTTTTACTAAAGGAAACAGAAACCTTTAGTAATTCTATTAAAATGGAGTTTGGTGTGGATAAATGTGCTGTCATGCATGTAAAGCGAGGTAAGGTTGTGGAATCTGATGAGTTACAACTCTCAGATACCATAAAGCTTAGATGTCTCTCTCCATCCGACACATACAAATACCTTGGTATGTCACAGGCTTTATGTATAGCGGAAACGGACATGAAACAACAGTTACGGGATCGCTTTTTTGCCCGCTTGAAAAAGGTTTTAAATAGCCTTTTGACAGGGGGTAATAAAGATCGTGCCTATAACGGTTGGGTCATGCCGGTTCTGATGTACTCCTTTGGCATACTAAGGTGGACACAGACTGAGCTAGAAACTTTGGATAGAAAAGTTCGAACTCTACTGACTGCACATCGAATGCATCATCCGCGTTCTTCGGTAATGAGATTGTACATTCCACGAAAGAGTGGGGGTCGTGGTTTTTTAAGTGCTAAGACCCTCCACAATCGTGAGGTGTACAATCTCAGAGAATATTTTCTCTCTGTGGACGCGGATATACATAGAGATGTTGTGTCAGTGGATGTCGGGCTTACTCCGCTTTGTTTGGGCAAAGAGAATTGGCGCAAACCTATAATACATACTATCGATGATCGTAAAGAAGTATGGAAAAGCAAGGAGTTGCATGGGCGTTTTTACCGGACCTTGAATGGGCCTGATGTTGACACATTAGCATCTGTGTCCTGGCTGCGATTCGGTGATCTCTTTGGAGAAACTGAAGGTTTTGTATTTGCAATTATGGACGAAGTCGTAATGACTAAGAATTATCGGAAATATATCCTGAAGGATGGTACAGTTGACATATGTCGGGCATGTCACTGTCCCGGAGAATCACTCAGACATATTGTTTCTGGTTGTTCTCGTCTTGCGAATGGTGAATACTTGCATAGACACAACCAAGTAGCCAGAATTGTCCACCAACAACTTGCTCTTAAATATCATCTTGTCGATGCAGAAGTACCGTATTATAAGTATGTACCCGACCCGGTTCTCGAAAATAGTAGTGTTACATTATATTGGGACCGATCTATCATCACTGACCGGACTATTGTTGCCAATAAGCCAGATATTGTGGTGATAGATCGGTCAGAACGCCGTGCAATGATAATCGATATCACCATTCCTCATGACGAGAACCTTGTTAAAGCAGAAAAAGACAAACAAACTAAATATTTGGACTTGGCTCACGAGGTTGTCGACATGTGGCATGTTGATTCGGCGATCATTGTTCCGATAGTACTTTCGGTCAATGGACTTATTCCAAAGAGTCTCTATCAACATCTACGGAGACTCTCGCTTGACAGTTGGATCATAGGTCTGATGCAGAAGGCAGTACTGCTTGACACGGCACGTATTGTGAGGAGGTTCCTCTCTCTGGAGCCCTAACCACCGGTAGCTTGGTCCCTGTACCCGATGCCGGTGGGTCTACCTTTTTTTTATATTTTTAAATGTTTTTATTTTTTATATCTATATTTAAAAATGTAATTAAATGTGATTAATGTAAATAAAGAAACATAATAATAAATTCTTTATTCTCTCTTCACAACATTCTTAAAAATGTAAAGTCTTACACTTAACAATCACATAATTGCTAACGTTGTGAGAGACCAGAGCCAGTTGCTGATTTCCGAACAAATCTGTATGACCGGTTCTCTGGGGCCCTCCCATCGCTAGAACACAGGGGTTATTGAGCGGGTACTGGACATTTCCTTTTGAAGTATGAGGAGTATAAAATAAATATATTTCCGCTTTAGCGATTGTACATAAAAATTTGTATATAAAAAAAAAAAAAAAAATTTTAAAAATAAATGTATGATTAACATATTATATGAGGTATTTGATTGCTTTTATGAAAAGAAAAAGGGGAATACAGTCCATAAATAATGACAACGGATGATAGTCATAAACCATTTGTGCACTGACAGCTGAACCCCAAACACGATTTAGAAGTGCAAACCATTTGGGGGGCTGTACTCGCGAGTGCAGTGACCGCTACCCGGGCAGCTATTATCAAGCTCAAAAGAAGGTGTAATAAGTTCTCTAAACGTTTAACTTCATCTTACAACACACACAAGTTCATATGCAAAGTGAGGAAATTTTCATTCTAGAACCTTCGCCTCACAGAGCTAGTTATGCTCTTTGAAATTGTACTCGATATATGGGTATTTTAAGAAGCCATATCAACCTACAAGGTTGTTTTACAATAGAAAAATATTCCTCTTCATATTCTATTTGAATGAAAACCTTTTTGTCGTTTTGCTCTTAGATCAAAATAGGTGTTCATTGAAATCGCGATAATTGGTAACATAAATACCCACGCTATCTGAAAATATTGTCAGCTTATAGAAAAATATACTTTGTTTTAATTTTCTTAAAAAGTTACGTGTTT
This sequence comes from Schrankia costaestrigalis, assembly GCA_905475405.1. NCBI lineage: Eukaryota > Metazoa > Arthropoda > Insecta > Lepidoptera > Erebidae > Schrankia > Schrankia costaestrigalis. The sequence continues at coordinate 16,540,076 of FR997825.1, read as the reverse complement.
ACATACATACGTACATTTTAGCTATTCAATCAATAAAATCTCTAATCATTTACACCAGCCTTTTTAGGGTTCCGTAGCCAAATGGTAAAAAACGGAACCCTTATAGATTCGTCATGTCTGTCTGTCCGTCTGTCTGTCCGTCCTATTTCCATTTTTTTCCGAAACTGTAGGAGCTTTTGAATCTTGGTAGGTTGTATTCTGTAAATCGCATTAAGATTTTGATGCGAAAATAAAAAATAATCTATACTAATATTATAAAGAGGTAAAGTTTGTGTGTTTGTGACGTTGTAGGGGGTAATCTCTGGATCTACTGAACCGATTTTTAGTTTGATAGTACATTTATCGGATAACATTCACGGATAGTCATTAGGTAGTCGGTTTTTACGACACCATGTGATGAGATGGGGTGGTGACATATTGTATTCTTACTCCGTCACCACACGAAGAATGCTTTTGTCTGACCAACATTAAAGAAAATTTAGTTTTGCCTAACAAGGCACTGCAGTTTGCTGCCATTACATAAATAATCAAGTATTCAAAATAAGTCAATTCTATTTACAATTCATTTTATTCTTATGCAACAACTTTTGTTAATGTACATTTGTAAAGAAAGTAATTACTTTTTGCATTTATGTAGTACTAGCGACCTGCCCCGGCTCCGCACGAGCACCTACTACAGAATGTCCATAAACAACGTTTAAATACAGCTTCATTAGAAATCCCTAAATTTATAAAGGTTTCTATACTATTATTATGCATGTGTTATACATAAAAACCTTCCTCTTAAATCACTCTATCTATTTAAAAAAATCGCGTCAAAATCCGTTGCGTAGTTTTAAAGATTTAAGCATACAAAGGGACATAGGGACAGAAAAAGCGACTTCATATAATACTATGCATAGATCTAGGTAGTATTCCTAAGCATTTTTCGTAATGGCAAACTCGAGCTAAGAGTGCAGTCCTATACTTTACCCTTACTGAGCTTGAGTGTACTGTAATAAGGAACTGCTATGTACTATATATATTGCACTACAATATTATGTAATAGGTATACTGTACCAATAAAAGTCCAAGCAACTTAAACACTTACATTTATTTAAGTAATATAACAATATTATCTAACATACATCTATTTTAGAGTTAAAGGAACTTAAATTATCTTAGTTTAATTAAGTTAATGTAGGTTATTTATCTAGATGAATTGCGAAACGTGACAACTTCAGCATCAAACAGCTTCAACTCTGAAACATAATAACAAAGAGTTTTAATATGCTGAATACAAAGTGAATATCATCGACAAAAAATAATATTTTATATTATATTAATATAAAACTTGGTCTGTAATTAAGTTACGGACTGTATGTCAGTCATCATCTTTACAGCCCATTAATGTCCCACTCCAGGAACATTAATGTGCTGTAACGGAGGGATACTTAGCCTACTAATACCACGCTGGCCAGACGGATTGGTATTGGGTTTAATTTCAAGTTTTCCTTCTTTTTATTTCGTATAGTTAATATTCACGGATAGTCCCTTAGTCGGTTTGTACGACACCCATAGCACAGCCCATAGGATGAGGTGGGGTAGTGACATATTGTATTCTTACTCCGTCACCACACGGAACTCCTAATATGTCCGTAACACCTTCTTTTAGAAGTTTAAGTATCAAGATTAATGTTGATTTTTCTGGTAAAAGAATAAGTACTTTTTTTTTCTTAAAAATACCGTGTTTTGTAATTTCTTTAAACTTTTAGAATCCATGCTAAAGATAAAGCATGCATTCTATAATGTCTATCTAAATCTTACTTGCATAAATGATTTATAATTGCTTGCTACAGATGTTGATATGACAATTAAAATATTTTGTACCTACATTTACAATAAAAACATTTCATATAAATATTTCGTTTATACAATAACGCAAATATTTCCGATGTGACCAACAATTATTATTAAAGATACAAAATAAATAAACGACCCATTATCGTATAGAGGAGTGAAAAACAACTGAACCAACGTTTCCAATTTAATTTTTATAACGGGATATAATTGGGAGTTGATTTATTTTCCTTTTAATTGACTGGCTATTTTAATTGTATAATAAACATTGTAGTCTGTTTTATTAATTTCCAATTAATTCAATTGAAAATATTTATAGAAAACTTAGGTCAACAGGCACTCCATACTTGTTTGGGTTTTCTTTATGCTACTTGGCCCACTTATACCACGGTGGCCAGAAAATATTTATAGAAAACTTAGGTCAACAGGCACTCCATACTTGTTTGGGTTTTCTTTATGCTACTTGGCCTACTTATACCACGGTGGCCAGAAAATATTTATAGAAAACTTAGGTCAACAGGCACTCCATACTTGTTTGGGTTTTCTTTATGCTACTTGGCCTACTTATACCACGGTGGCCAGACGGATTGGTTTAATTTCAAGTTTTCCTTCTTTTTATTTCGTAAAGATGATATTGAGGGATAGTCCCTTAGTCAGTTTTACTACACCCATGGAATGAGATGGGGTGGTGACATATTGTATTCTTACTCCGTCACCACAAGGATAAATAATAACATAATGATAACTTACGTAACAACACCGAACACCAAGATGTTGTTGTTTAGGGCACAGGTTAGCAGATGCCTTGACTAAGTTGTCTGGTTCGCAGTCACTGATGCGTAGACAAATACCGCCTTGTCGCACGCAGGGCTCCTCCAACTCTATAACTAAAGAAAACCAATATATTAATAATAAATAAATAAATATTCACAGACATCTTTACACAGCGCCATCTGTTCCCAAAGTAAGCTAGGCGTAACCTACTTGTGTTATGGATAACAGAACAACGGATATTAATACTTATATACTTTTTTTTGTAAATACATACATATTATACATAGAAACTCTCAGACCCATGCAAATGATCATGTTCATGCACACAAATATTTGCACTGAGCGGGAATCGAACCCGAGACCTCTGCGTAGCAGTCATGTTGTATAACCACTACGCTACAGAGGACGTCAAATAATCCGTTTATAATATTGATGTAACAAATATTCAGACATAATATTAATAACCTTTATTACTACGCTACACAGTATGCTACGCAGAGGTTACTGTTTCGACTCCCGAGCAAGTGAAACATTATTTGTGATTCTAGCTGTTTGTTTCGTTCAGAATGTTTTATTTATGTAATATTAAGTTGTGTTTATATAAAAAACTTACGTTTATCAATAATGTCTAGCGACACAAATAATTATATTTCATAAAGAAAAAAAAACACATTATTATTACGAGTATTCTGCATAACATTTTGGGTCTTTGTCAATTTGTCACTAAGTTTGAAGTTTGGACATTATGACAAATATACGTATTGACAGTTGGACGTATATTACCCGAATTCTATGTTATGTTTATTTATTATGGCGTCATGAACATAGTTACATATTTTGCCAGTGTCAAGTGAAATACATACAGTAAGTAAGAGTATAAGTTTACACATACAAAAAAAAAACAACATTAAAAAGACGATGCTTCTCTTTTCATTGCCGTCCAGGAGAACTTCACCGGAACGCGTATGATGGAGACAGGAACAGCTTGATCACGATGCCGCCACCAGCTATTCACCAATCACTTGCATATTTAAACATATTTATTTACTGACGATGAACTTGCAAAACAAAACCGCATCTTTTCTGCATCACAAAATCTTCGAAAAATCAATTTGTAAAATATATAAATGACAGCTCAACCTCTCGTCATGGCGTCCAGTCAAATTCTCCTACCCGAATTCTAAATCATGTAAGTTCATTGTAGCAACTAATTAGTCTTCAACATTGACATCTAAATGTCAGTATAGACTACAACATTTACTTGAGCATTTCTGTGTAATCTAACGTTCGTACGAATAGTACAATACAGGCAAAAGCTCAGTTTTACAAACATTTCCATGTAATGTAACGTTTCAGCGAATGCTCGGCGTTATGTTACGGGTAAATGCTCATAGTGGGTGTGAACATTTCGTTGTACCCCCTCCCTCCCCATCACCCCGCAACCGCGCATCGCTCGCACTCGTGGCTAGTTGTGGCTCGACGTAATGTTACACCAATACGCTTGACAAAATGTTACACCAATACGTTCGACAAAATGTTACACCAATACGCTCGACAAAATGTTACACCAATACGTTCGACAAAATGTTACACCAATACGCTCGACAAAATGTTACACCAATACGTTCGACAAAATGTTACACCAATACGCTCGACAAAATGTTACACCAATCAAATACGCTCCGTAGGTTTGTATCAAAGAGGCGAGCGTACTCGATGTTTAGTTCGTAAGAGCATGATACACTAGAACATTATTTCATAGAGCGGCTCGTTGTTCTGTTACAAGTATCTAAATGTTACCTATAAAACTTAAACTGCAGTTACGGACCTCCTTCATATACCTACACGTATACAAAAACAAATGATCTGGTGTAGGATTTCGTGTCACGTTTACCTTTGCTAGAAAACCCTGACTGTTAATTAGCATTTTCTTATTTATTAAACATGTACTACGACTCACTCAGAATTAGATTGGATTACTATCCATTCCCTATTTTTTTCTCAATCCGTCACACACTTACATTTAAATAATGGTTTTTAAAAATCTCAGAAATTTTATTGATTGACTCAATATCATCCTACTAATATTATAAATGCGAAAGTTAGTGAGGATGCATGGATGGATGTTTGTTACTCTTTCACGCAAAAACTATTGAACGGATTTTGATGAAACTTTTCAGTAATATAGCTTAAACATCAGAATCACATATAAACTACAAATAAGGAATTTAAGTCTTAATCCCTAAGTCATCGTTTACGACAATAAAATGATGGAAAAGGGACTAAAATTAAAAACCGTCACAAACCGATCTTATTCAGTCGGTGTCAACAATTAGTTACAAAATTGTATATTATGTATAGTCTGAAATCTGAAAAAGAACAACAAAACACCACGGGTTAAGCCGCGGGCGGAAACTATATCTCCATACTTTACTGACCTAATTCAGAACTTTCCAGATAAAATAATTCCATAATACATAAAGTAGTTTTGTGCAACTGTATCTATTACCTAAGTAATGCATCAGTCAGACAAAAGAGTTTTGATCGATTTATGTTTTTTTAGTGTAAGTAAAGTAGGCTACTTTAGCGCACTGAAAAACTAACCAATATAACGATGAAATAAAATAAAAAAAGCACATGAATATCGCTCATAGATCCTTTTGTTCAGTAACTGCTACTTTTCTTTTTATATAAACTAGTATATTTATCTATCTCTATTCTACAGGCACTCAGACACGAACCAAAAAAATATTTTAGTAGGCTATCGAAGAATTAAATCCTTTACACTATTTCACAGATACGTGAAACTTATACCTATTATGATTATTCTAAAATAAAGTGAACCTAAGGAACGCTTATTAGTGTATTTCTTTGTCAACCATAATGCAAAATAGGTTTATTAATTTAAAGGACACGGAACAACAGGCGTTTTGAACCATTAACGAACTAACAAGCAATCGCTGTAAGGTTTTTCACAACAGAATTTTTCGCACTAACGTTACATCGCACTAATAAAGCATCGATATAATATAACATCGTACTACTGAATTATCGCGATACCGTATTCGATATAATAAAAATCGAACCCACAATTTTCGCAGAAAAATAGGGAACTCATCCATCTACCTCCCGCCATCTATATCGGACGGAACGTGCGTCAGTCTACCTCTCTTAATAACAGACTCTGTGCGTTTACCCGCGCCATTCTAGTACTTTCCCGCCCCATCATCTATCACTATCAGCGCCTTTGCTTAAATAACGATAATTAATTAAAAAATATCACGTAGGTACAACAATAATTAAGAAAACATTGTATTAAAAAGTATGTATCGATAACCGAACCAGTTTTGCTACAAGATATGAGAACAAACAATAACATTATAGTAAAAATATTTTTATTATCAAAATATTACATAACTTAATATTTGTTGTCGGATTGAAGACAATGGAGTCTGCTCTCTACACCGTACCATACTATGACCGTGCTAGGACCGTGCTATGAACGTGTCAGACAAAAAAGTATTATGTAGGTATTAAAACATACCTACATGAGACTAATATGCCCACTAGACCGTTCCGTAACTGTTATAGCTTATAAGTGAGAACCTATAATTGGCGGTTTGTTATATACCTTTTGTAATGCATGATGCAAATGCTGGTGGTTTTCCATTACTTAATAAAAATAAATAAATAAGTAAATTTATCAACCGACATTGTAAGTACACATTGCAATATAGTGTCGTTAATTTTCTTCTTAATGTGTAAAATATCATCTTTTTTTCTCAATATAAAATTGAAAGTTATTAGCCGTTATTAAAGGAATATGAGACGACAATAGAGATTTAATAACAGGAAATAATTGATCAACTCAATAAAACTTTTCATCGAAAAATTTACTTGATAGTAATCATTTTGCAAAAATGCTAACACTTAAAATACGAGTAAGTTGACGCTTTGTAAATTATTATATAAAAATATCAATATTCTTATGCACTTAGCTTTGCTTCACATGTTTTCTTGCGTTACATTGATTAATCTTAAGATACTTAGCAATCTTGAAACAGTTTATCGTGTTCAATCAGATAAAGAAAGTTTTCATTCATTAATTAACTCGAGTCTACAGGTTTGAGTTTCGTTCTTTGAAAGAAACAAAAAATAGCTAGATTGAAATACCATATTACCTATTTAACAAACTCTATCACTATTATAAGTCTGTGTTTTGGCTACTATTGTTAAACCCGTCTGTCCATACCGACACACCCTCCTTAAACCCTTTAACAAGCATATCGCTATCTCGTTACCAATTATGCATAATGGACAGAGTTTAACCATCAACCAAATTAATATCAAATTTAGTTCGTTAATAGATAGAGGATAAATACTTTGAGTACAATGAGAGGGAAGAAAATGTTACACAATAACGAATACCTCTAGTCTGGTCATTGCGGTTTTAGTAGGTAAAGGCAAAGGTTCATCATAACAGCCCATAAATGTCCCAGTGCAGGGACGGGCCTCCTCCCGTGACGGAGAAATACCTGGCCTACTAATAACGATTCCAGACGGATTGGTATAGGGTTTAATTTCAAGTTTTCCTTCTTTTTATTTCGTAAAGATATATTCACGGATAGTCCGTTAGTCGGTTTTTACGACACCCACGGGATGAGATGGGGTGGTGACACACTGTATTCTTACTCCGTCACCATACGGAGAAAAAGGTTCACTAGGGGACAACTGTCCCACGACACATGTCGCCAGGGACGTCGTCGGGTGAAGTAGCGCGACGTTGCCGGACTTCGCTCTACATGTCTGGCAACATTTTTGACATAGCAGCATCGCGTCGCGCGATGTCGCCAGACATGTCAGGCATAATTGGCCGGCTTCGCTTGACATGTCGTGGACATTTCTCCCCTAGTGAATCTTTACCTTAACTAGTTAGTTAGTAACTGGTGGGTCATAGTAGAACAACAAATTAGTTTAAAGAATGCACCTATGAATGCGTCATAATCGTAACAAACAGTCTTTAATAAAACTAAATGAATTTATAAATTTTAACCAAGTATTACGTTATTACTACACAAAGCGCCTTTGTATTCAAAAATCCTCTACATATCGATGAAATCATTCGAATGATTCAAATTGAAAATAGAAATATAATCGATGGGTGCTCGTAGAGTTTCTATTTGCGGCAGATTTACGGTATATGCATAGAAACACGATTTCTAAAGCTCTCTATAGGCTTTTGATTTATTTTAATTAATGTATAGTTAGTATAGTACAGCTTTTAATGCATGTTTATTTGATTTATAAACAGAATTGTCTATTTAGAGGCTCATAATCATAACACACTTAAGACAACATTCAGTTATATTTGTAGAAATGAGGTCAACGCCAGTTCTGTTTTATTTCACGTTAAATCTGTTGTGCTATATAAACATATATAAATCTGCATGACATTGACCCACTTACAAAATCATTACCTACATTTTTTACAATGAATTACTAATATTTACAGAATTTGGCAAATAATTAACATTTACGTATTGTAATATGTAACTGACTACTATTCTATGTTAATCGCGTAATTGGAAATTGTAATTTAAATAATAATACATACTTACTTACGTTGCAACTAAAATTTATAGGCTCAAAAGTAATTAAGCTTTATATCACTTCTTTTCCTTAGTAAATATTTTTAAAAGTTCACGGTTTTATGAAAAAAAAATGCTAAATACTTAAGGGTTATTAAGTCAATCAACACTATGTTAGAAAGACCTTTACTGTGTTTTCCACTGCGCAAGCTGCGAGTCTTATGCACTTCTCTACCTTTTAGAATAACATTGTAGCCGTTCCTTCGCGTCTAGGGGCAAACCCTAACTACTCAATGTGTCCTCCCATAGCCACTTTAATCAAGCCATGTGGCCTTTCCAGGATGCTTACCTTTTAATAAGGTGCAAAGTTTACAGGCTTTGCTCCTTAAAACACTAACGTTAACTTAGCAGCGAGACGAGACATTATCGAATCAAATTAGTTCTCCACGCTTTCCTTATTTCTCACCTATTACTACCTCTTTATTTAGCGATCAAGGCCTGGCCAATACAAAAATTCATGTAAACAACGAGTATTATTATATAATAAATATTTTCCCTCTCGATAACGTCCACACAAGACCCCCACATGTAATTAATTCGGTGTCTCGTCAAATTCCCGAGTTTCACGATAAGACTTACTATCAGCTGCATCACATGATGTCAGTTTAATATTCAATAACAAAGTATCCGTTCATTAATTAATAACATTACGTTTAAGTTTAGATAATGAGTGACACTGATTATTTGAGGATAATTCACATGGTCGAAATAATAATAAGTACTTCTGTACTGAGTAAGAACACATAGTAAAGTCATCATAACATCTTAAAGCTGACAAAGAGATAACTTCTTAACAGCACATTAATGTCCTATTACAAGAACGGGGCTCCTCCCGTGACGGAGGGATACTTGGCCTACTAATACCATGCTGGCCAGACCAGGTTTAATTTAAAGTTTTTCTTCTTTCTATGTAAAGGTAATATTCACATATAGTCCCTTAGTCGGTTTCTACGACACGTGGGATGAAATGGGGTGGTGACATATTGTATTCTTATTACTCCGTCACGTCACCACAAGAGACAACTTGCTAAAATTATATCTACGAAGCCATAAGAAGAAATTCTTTACATAAAACCTTTAACAGTTCATCTGACCAGGTCGGAATTTAAAGCAAATTTGAAACTATGGTTTTTAATGTCATGTCCAACAATATCAGATACATATTTCTACGAACCCTAACTAAGCTTTTCTAAGCTTCTGATATTTTTTTGCTCACTTGATTACTTAATAAAATAATTATTGTTTTCTAAGTACAGATAGTATGTTTTAAGCAAGAAGGAAACAATTAGTATGTTTTGAGTTGTCTAGTAGCCCATATTAAAAAGCTCTACTAGTCCTAACTATAGGACAAGGCAAAATTAAATTTTAAACCGACTGTTCTTTTTTTAATTGTTTAAACTTCTTCCAGATTGGCATATCTTAAGCAACTTATATTAATTACTTACAGGTAGATAGTAAGGCTTTCTTAGACCAATTGTAAACTTTGGTATGTCAGGTGAAACTAATTGAACTATTATAAATATAGTGCTACAACAGCATAAAAAACTCACTGAAACAATCTAACGATGAAGTGTTCTACCTTAGGTACCCATTTTGAATCAGGGTTTTCTTATATCAGGTTAAAAACGAGCCCCGATAAAGCCAAATGACTACATGTTTTATTTTGACGTATTTATTCCGCGAAATTCTCTATATTAGTTATAACCATGACCTAAGTTCAGGTCTTATCTATAATCTAAACTTAATATTATTAAGCTAAAGAGTTTGTTTGTTTCCCAAGTTGAAAACATTAGTCAGCAAATACCAGTACCATATAAAACTCTTTTAATATTCGGAAAAGTGTACTTTGCTAGTAGGACTGACTAAAAAGCTCTACTAGTCCTAACTATAGGACAAGGCAAAATTAAATTTTAAACCGACTGTTCTTTTTTTAATTGTTTAAACTTCTTCCAGATTGGCATATCTTAAGCAACGTATATTAATTACTTACAGGTAGATAGTAAGGCTTTCTTAGACCAATTGTAAACTTTGGTATGTCAGGTGAAACTAATTGAACTACATATTATAAATATAGTGCTACAACAGCATAAAAAACTCACTGAAACAATCTAACGATGAAGTGTTCTACCTTAGGTACCCATTTTGAATCAGGGTTTTCTTATATCAGGTTAAAAACGAGCCCCGATAAAGCCAAATGACTACATGTTTTATTTTGACGTATTTATTCCGCGAAATTCTCTATATTAGTTATAACCATGACCTAAGTTCAGGTCTTATCTATAATCTAAACTTAATATTATTAAGCTAAAGAGTTTGTTTGTTTCCCAAGTTAAAAACATTAGTCAGCAAATACCAGTACCATATAAAACTCTTTTAATATTCGGAAAAGTGTACTTTGCTAGTAGGACTGACTATATAACTTCCATAAAAAAATGCTATATCAATCATTTTTTGTTAAAAATCTCATTTATTATTAAAGCCATACATCGTGCTGTATCAATATTGACGTAATTGTTAACAATGTAGTCAAATTCATTTTACAACTAAGTCATTATTAAGACCAAGGAAGGATTCGATAGTAGGTACCTACACAATATCGTTGATCGAAGGACTCAGCTACTACCTACAGAATTCAATCAATTGAATAATGACTGATAAAAAAATACAACCCACCAACAACCCTCTTCACCTGGTTCTGTTAATGGATAACGAGACTAAACAACTCTACAAAGGCACTTGAAAACAAATCCTAGAATAAACCGAAGAACGACAAACAGCTTGGCTGACTCTCCGTCCTCACGAGGAGTGGGTATTGTAATGTTTTGCACAAGTTTTCTATAAATTTAAAAGGTTTTATCTCCACTTAAGCTTTTTTTGTCTGCCTACGTATATACTTTACTTATTTGATTCTGACTATCGTTGAAATTTGACAAGTTATTACTTTTTTCGTGTAAGCAATACGACATAACTGTCGTCTATTATTCTTAAGCGTTAGAGTACAAAATTGTTCCGAAAAAATTACGCAATACATTTCAAGACGAACATTATCCTAAAAGAAATTATTTAAGGAATACGAAGGTGGTCACTTGACCTTTGCATGTTTCCACACTAAAACCTTTAGTTACTAAAGCTGCTAGGAGAGCGAACCTGATATTATCTAATAACGTAGCTAATAGGGGCTCCGAAAATAACCTTTGCCAATATAGCATGGAAAACACAATTACTGTACTTACTGCTCTCTTTTATAATAATATAATCAACGCCATTTTAAACAAAACTCTAGTTTTTTCATATAATATCTTAAAAATTAAATTATTGTAACAATTGCAATGAATTATGTAAATAGGACCATACCAACTTTACACTATCGTTAGTTGCCTATTTATTTACTTTTCACTCACTTTATTAGGTATATACAAATTTAATTTAATTTAATTAATTACTAAAACAATACATTTTTCACATTATTATTCATTTAAATTAATATTTGTTATAATTTGAAATGTATTTAATAGTTAAAGATTAACGTGATAATGGTAGTCTGTTTATTTAAAAAAAAGTAAGTAATTAATATCGCATGCAATCTCTTAATTCGCCTAAAGCGTTTTCATCATGTTTTTGTAAAAGTTTTTCTGTATATTTTATGACAACATTATAAAATTGGATATTCAATTCGCATTCTGTATTTGTGTACATACTAAGAAGAAGGAAAGAATACAAGACAATGACACATTTCTAAGAACTATAAACATAAACCTAAGCAAGAATTGGTATAATCGTGTTTTCTAATCACATGTTGTACTTATTACTGTAACATACCTTCAAATGACGTCCATGTCTTCAGAGGGGTGGCCCTCACTGCTGCCAACATTAAAGCGACAAGTGCAAACACAACAAACTTTAACATTCTCATTTTGAAAGAAAATTTTACAAATAGCTTCGCGTTACTTTCGTGGTTGATTCCAGTAATGTATGAGCTCGCCGGGTCGATCCCACGTTTATATATACGCGTAATGATAAACAACGCGCCTCATATTCGCCACATTATGTTAGTGCGCATCCAATTCTAATTGTACATTAGTACTGCTTTGCTGCTTTTAACCCAGATCATTGCATGTTCTTTCAAACACATTACATCACTTAATCATGTTCATCATAATAAGCTTTAGCAGAAATTTTCTTTATACACCTAAACACATGGCTAAATTATTCCAATCTTTGTAAACCTCTCGTCACCAAATTATAGTTCAGTTTCCAAGATTTGGGATTATTCTATTTTAGTCCCCTCATTACTGAAATAAACGAAGCTTAAAATAATGCCAAGACAAAAACAAAAATAAAAAATTTGGAAAACACAAGATAAAGGCACGGAATTGATAACCTTGTTGTTTTTAAAAATATTGTATTAATACTAAAAAAATATTTGTATATTTTATTGCGCGTATATAAGTACTAATTTCATAGAATTTAGTAGGTAGTTTCCGCGGGAGACTCTATGAATATTTTCGTCGGAGTGCTACGCGTGGATTTATGATAGAATACACCCATGTGCTTGTAAATAACAGACAATTTGGAATCATTAAGACTGTTAAGTTTACTACCGAAACAATATAACCAACGCATATAAATAATTATTAGGTAACAATATGATTGATCAGACTCGCACTTGACCTTGGACGAATTTGTTTGTCGCGGGTGACCTGTGGACCTTACAACTCGGTGACGTTTTTATTTAGCAATTTATATATTGTGTACCGTAGATTAAGCATGCGCCTCGCATCATTCCGGTAACTGATAATATTAAGTTTCTCTACAATAAGCTGATTCAACATTTTATCTAACTATTAGTTCTTCTGTACTTATCTATTAGGTAATAATTTATTGAATCATTTAATTCAGCCTACAGCCAGCCATTCCATAGCTGGACACAGTACTTTTGCTACACGCACGCCTCACACAGATGAGACGCTATGTTCGGTGTATGTACTTACTCTGAAATGAAAACTGCACACCGGAAAACGAAAGAGGTAAAGTTGGCGGAAGGTGGATGAAAGAAGGTAGGTACAGGATCGCATGCACGGGCTAAATTTAGAAGACGCCCATGTGTAGCTCTATCTTGCTCTTTTACCTATGGTGATGATGAAAGCGCACGGTAAAAACATCGTATATCGCTCAAAGAAAATTATGGCAATATTGAATAAAGTAAAAAAGAAGTTAGCTAATCATTTATCTTAGAAAAGAGGTCTTTTAAGTTTCATTGGCGGTTAAGTTAAGCAAAAATGAGAACATTATAGCAGTACGTAAAACATAAAAGGTAAACTCGTATCTTTTATAATTATTACGACCTGGATAGTATGACGGAAAATTATGAATGAGTGAAGCACAAGACAAGGTGAAAATAGTACTTACTAGCTGACCCGTGCCCACTTTGTTGGTCGGCGAAAAAAACGCGTCCCGTTTTTAAACATATTTCATTACTCCTCCACTCCTATTAGTCATAGCGTGATACTATATACCCTATGACACTCTCCGATAAATGGACTATTCAACACAGAAAGAATTTTTAAAATCGGTTCATTAGATCTGGATCTACGGAACCGATTTTAAAAATTCTTTGACGTTTTAGGGGGTAGGTAATCTCTGGAGATTTCCCCCTAAAACGTCACAAACACACAAACTTTGCCTCTTTATAATATTGGTATAGATAATAGAGGGGTTTCGTCCAGCAGTGGTCGTCCGTTCGGTGATTTTTCCAAAACTTTTACAGATCAAAATGCCTCTTTCTTGCAGTGAGTCTATCGATTGCTAGAGCTAAAAAAGGACTGACTACAAATGAACGACAAAACATCCAATTTGTTAAGGAAGGCACCACTAAAAAGACCACCTTTAAGCCATTTTCAGTTCTGAGTTCGGCAAGCGATTGGACTCTACTGGTTGACACGTATGAAACACACTATAAAATCCCGGAGAATATCTGTGTGTCGCCGTTAAGACCAGACATATTCCTCTACTCACATTTGAATAAGCGTGTAGTACTTATTGAGCTCACGGTACCGTGGGAAACTAACATCCCGAAAGACCACGCAATTGAGATAACCAGAAATGGCTACAAGGTTACTCTATATGCCGTGGAAATAGGTGCGAGGGGTACTCCAGCTAAATCCCTCTACAGCTTATTAAAAGAACTAGGACTGCCGAGAACTTCAGTAAGCTCTCTACTATCACGAATGTCCAAAACGGCATTGTTAGGTTCATACCAAATTTGGATAGGTAGAGGACGGAACATAGCAGACAGTGAAGGTGACCGCTAACGCGTTGTAAGGGGGCACCCTAAAACCTACATCTGGGTCGTAAGTCCAAGACGCTGTTATGCCAGTGTTCCGTCCTCTATCACGCGATGGACCCGGCACCCTCACGGAGAATCCATGGAATGCTAAGATTAGGTCTTATGTCTTATTCCTAAAAATAGCAACAACTTCTGCTGATTTGTGGTAAACGATGTGGATGTCACAATTATCAACACATATTATGTACCTAGTAATTAAGAAAATCTTACTGTGATATTGTTTGTTACCCAAATAAATGAAAAAAAAAATGAAAAAAAAAAAACTTCCGTTACAGTTTGTGAATCGATAATGTTCCACATAACCTCCAAAGTCCCTGATTCCTTTTTGTTTGATATGAGTAGATACTTTTATATAATCGTAATATAAATAAAATAGAAGAATCTGTAAGATCACATCTCTAGTTTTTCACTGATGGCATAACAATTTATACGAAACACTACAACAGAACGGCAGCACCAATTTTGACAAAAGTTTCACTGGTTGATAATTTGCGCGTCGTAGATTTAGCTTTGCAAAAAAATGCAGAGTTGACGTTCAGGCAGTTAAATATTCATTATTATCATTATCTTAGCCAAAAGACTTAAATTGTTGGCCATAAATACTCACTTTTTTTATCATCCTAAAAAGACAACTCCTGTTCTAGGCATCATCATGGACACAAAGAACATCCAGACTCAGGGCGAAAAATTTTCTAGCATTGGGAATCGAATTCACGACCTTGTGCACGTCAGCCGCTTTCGCGACCGCGGCAATTTATCTGATAGATATAAAATGTTAAAAAAGATCTACAAACCATGACCTACTTCCAAAATCGAAGTACTTTTCGCAGCTTTTACAAACATCATGCGCAGTTAGAAAGATAACAATGTGTAAACACAATTCACCAAAATAATATTATTCCGAATAATCTGGAAAAGCCAGAGATTGAGTTTGTTGTTTTAGTTTAGTTAGGCCATTAAAACGATGTCAGAACGAACATAGCATCTGAACGCAAGAGACTTAACGGCAGAAGTTTAAAGGGTAGGTAATTGTAAGTTCAATGTCTAAAAAGGAATCCTATGGCATGAGCACCAAGACTTACATAGGTACATTAAGTTCACGGACACAAGGCACCAGTCTTGAAACAATAATTTCCATGTAATTGTTTTAGAAATGTAAAGACTACATGTAGTGTCCTACAAGATGTAGTGCACTACATGTAGTCTAGTGTAATCGGCGCTTTAGTCCTCATATGTCCTATACTAAAGATACACAAATAATTACCTACATTGAGTTGCCGCCTATTTGAAAATAAACAGACCCATGCAATTCATGTTCATGCCCACATAAATTTGTATTATGAGAGAATCGAACCCGAAACCACTACGCTAAAGGGTCGACAAACTATTTTAAAACCTGACTCAAATTTTAAATAATGTAAGTAATATCTGATTATTACATTTTATGTGCAAATTGTATCGTAAACGTGATACTAAAAATTTGTAACTTGATATCACCATAATTATTTATAGTTGATATTTGCATCGGATAGTCAGTCACGTTCCGCTACAAACGCGGGAATCCCCAGAAATTTATATTGTGTTAACAATATTAATCGGGTAAATACCTACAAGAATAGCTTCGTTTACTAAACTTCGATCTGCTGAAAGACATTGTAACCAGTAACCTAACGTTATAAGTCGCATAAATTGTTTTTCTAAGCGCATTCAGTATACGAAAAAAAACACAATTCGCTTGAAAAATAAATGAAGATGAATTTTACAGCCTCTTAAAAATGTTCTGGGTGTATTGGGGAAACTGTATAGCTAGGGAAACTTACAACTTATCGAAACTGACTTCCTAACCAAATATTTAAAAACCGGTCAAGTGCGTGTCGAAATCACGCACAAAGGGTTCCGTACCATTTATTTATGAAATTAATACCATTGACAAATTATAGCCAAGATGTTCTGAACACTCTGGATGATTACAACAACTTGAACGCTATGTCTGCAAACATAAAATTGAATTTATATTCTTCACATAATTTTAACTACATACTTTGAAAGCACATATCTATCAGATGCTGACTGTACTACTCCAGTAAAATAAGCATTCAACCTCGGAAGTAATAATCAGTTTATTTCTCTCATAAAGTAACAATACAATAAGTTTTACAAACATTATAAGCATCTGTTATGTTGTACATGTTCTTTAGTGAGAGCTGGAGTCTGTACTAGGTTCTGGACCTGTGTTACAAATCTCCAGGTCTCCCCTGTATAAAGATATCCTAATACGGTGCGTTTCTAGTTAGGTACTTATGGAACTAAGTATAATTATTTTTTAAGTTATAGTTACATTTATGAGGGTAACTTAAGAGCGTTTATAGGGCTCACTAGCGCCGCCAATAGAAATAAAATCATATTTCGCAAATAGGATAAATAATGTTAAATGTTGATAACAAAGTCTTGAGAAAAGCCAATAAAGTATTTAAATAACACATTCTCAACACTTTAAATGTTTTTCAATCTAATAAATATTGCATTATTAACAAAAACGGCCGTTTTTTTTTCGAATGTGAAATTTAACTAATTGCTACTAACTAACTGCTAGAATATAGTAATACTCATAATAATTAAGGTAATAATTAGTTGGTTATACCGTATTTATTACTTTGACTGACTTTGATCAGCTATTATAAATAATATCTAGATGAAGTGATTAATTTATCACATTGTCTAGTCAATTTGGATATTAGTGGTGCCCTAACTCTTTAAAATAACCAGTCCTTATGTATAGTATCTGTTTAATTACTTTGGCTGTAACATATATATATATATATATATTTTTTGTTACTATTTATTTTATTATTGTAATCAAAACTTTCAGTCTCGTCGTAACTCAAATTGATTAACCACGTAGTAATATTATTATTGCATGCATATTTATTAAGTGGATATAAATAAATAATTTTATTAACTTTGTTGTATAAATAGCCACTTAAGAAACAGAAATTACGCTGCGCAAGGCGTGTTTTAACCAAAATTGGGGGACAGATATTGTGTTTGCGTCTAACACTGTTAATCATACTCTCATTGAAGGGTGTCTTAGTATGAGTTGTTATAATGACACTTTTAATAAACGAAGCTCGGACAGACAAAATACCACATTTTACATGGAGTTCAGTTGTGGGGAACCGGAATGGAAGCTTCCATCCCTTTATTCGCATAAGGACAGATTCTCAAAAAGACAGATTCTCAGAAGGACAGATTCTCATATGGACAGATTCTCAAAAAGACAAAAGTAATAGTAAGAAGAAAAGGAAAACCAAGTAAGTATTTAGAAATTAAATTTGAAATATTATGAAAAACAAATAAGCATCAGTAAAAAACAAAATAATAGTTATATTTTACTTATTAAATAATATTATTTATTACCCTATACCTACATAATGAAATTATTTTCAATCAAATAAATAAATAAATACATTTTTTTAAGTTTTTGTTATGTCGACGTTAATTTTTAGGGATCAAGAGATCAATAAAAAAACGGAACCCCTAAAGGACCTCACTTTGTTATCCGTCTGTCTGTCTGTCAAGATCATATTTCTCAGGAACACATAGTGGTACCGAGCTGAAATTTTTACCAAATACTTATATCTGTTGCGTTTTAGAGCTGTTAAAAAAAACAACTTCTAATTCAACTTATTCAGAGACACGAACGTATACTATATACGTCCGTGTTCAGAGATACAGCTGTTTATGTCGCAAATTTTCGAGAAGCAAGGGTATCAAAACCTACAGGGTACTTCCAGTCTACATACAAACTTGAAATTTGGCCTGATGCAAGGTCTTAGAGTACAATTATAAAGGAGAAAACTTGAAAACCTTAAACTTTTAGTTCCATCATAATAATATATTTTTGATTTTTTAAAACATGACGTCATAGAGTTTTGGCGGTTAAGTAATTTTTGACTGCTAAGTCGTGACTTCAAAGAATTTTGACAGATGAGTCGTGACGTCATCACATTTTGACGGGTATATTTTGTACAGAACCCTCGGTGCGCGAGTCAGACTCGCACTAGACCGGTTTTATTTTTGACAGCGTTCCTTTATTTTACTTATAGCGATGCTCACGATTTCATGTCCTAGTGACTTGCATGAAAGTGTGTACAACTGTACCATTTCTGTCTTTTTGAGAATCTGTCCATATGAGAATCTGTCCTTTTGCGAATGTCTTTATGAGAATCTGTCCTTATGAGATAAAAGGCTTCCATCCTACCTTTAAAAGTGCAGCTCTTCCTCGTGGTCAAACTATTTTGTCTAACTAGTTTGACCACGAGGAATTTTGACAATTCCTCGTGGTCAAACTAGTGTAACCTTTTTACAGAACATACTGTATGCTATGAAATCTAATAGTACAGGTATAAATAAAAATAAATTGACAATTGTATGTCCATGTCACTTGTATTATTTTCCCGTTTTTATTATATTGCATTAAATATGGACATAAAATTCATAAAGCGTAAAAGGAGAACACTGACACAGCTTGCCAGACCAATTTTGTAAATAAAAATAGGTTAAGTTAGGACAAGAAAAACCATATTTGAAACTGTAATTTGAATGATATGAGAAGTATGCCATTAATAAAAATAGAACGATACACCTAAACAACGCATTAAAATCATTAAAATTCACTTTAACATGGTAAAAATTTGGCAAAGACGCTTCGTAAAATTAAAACATTTTTGGGTCATCGTGAAAGACTGATTGACCGCAATACAGAATTGTTAAAAAAAATGTTATTGGAAAACCTACAGAAAAATAGACCTAGTGCAAAACTTTTTATAAAAAAAAATACATTATAAATTATAATTAATTTTTATTTGTTTTAATTCATCTTTTGTTTAGTCGACGTTAATTTGTTTTGTCAGAGTTCCTTTAATTCTATTACAGCGAGGCTCACTTTTATGTCCTGTCTTTTTGAGAATCTGTCTAAATGAGAATCTGTCCTTATGCGATAAAAGGGAGAAAAAACGCAATTCCTTATAGTCAAACTAGTTTGACTTAAAACAAACTAAACTAGTTTGACTATGAGTAAGAAGGGAAAGCTTTTGAATATACCTGTACAATTTCATTTCAAAACTAGACACATGGTGTTCGTTTTAAATAGATAGGAAGTTTGACCACGAGGAATTGTCAAAATTCCTCGTGGTCAAACTAGTTAGACAAAATAGTTTGACCACGAGGAAGAACCCTAAAAGTGCCCTTTGTGTCCGCTCCAGTTTTATCATATGGGTTTTTGCAGCCCCTCCCCATGCCACAATGCAATATTGGATAAGGGATTCACACAGAGCCTGGTACACTAGTTTTATTATCCTTACATCTGCTGCGCGCCGCAGGGTGGAAAATATGTAAGTAATCTTTCTCAGTCTATTGCTGAGAGTATCAATATGATTGCGGAAAGACCTTTCTTTCCGCAATTAGTAGTATTAGTAGGCGTATTTCCCATAGAAAACGAGATAATTGGATAAAACTGATTTTTGTGACCTTTGACCTTAAATAACTTATGACGCAGACACGTGATCATAAGAGACTTTTTTACCAGTCATTAGAACATCAAAACAAAGGATTATAAAAATTTACAGCTTATTCGCTTCCGTTCCGACGTTTGCCCCTATTTTAGCCTTATTTGACTGTACTATACCTACATTTTTGTAAAATAACAATACAGATTAATTCCAGATTACTTTGTTGTTTAACTCGACCTTGACTGAAATTACAATAAAATAAATTTTTGTATTACCCAGTTAGTATATATTTTGTATTATTTTGCACAAAATTATAAGTGAAAATTTATTCAACGCTTATCAACACTATCTGTATTCGGCTGGAAACGTTGGTGCTGATAGACATAGTTGTAGTATATCCATAAAATATGGTTCAATCTGATCAAAAAAGGTTCTGAAAAGGCGACCACGTACAAGAACCACGCAGGGTAGTCAACAAGGTGAACCAACGATCTAGTAAAGGTTGGAGCAACCGATGGATGAAGAAGCACAGGACAGAGGAAAATGGAGACGTTTGAAGGAGGCCTATGTCCAGCGTGTAGTGTTTTGGCTCAAGTAATTATTTATTCATTTTGTAACTTTATTATACAACGCCATCTAGTCCCAAATTAAGCAGAGCTTGTACTATGGGTATCTAGACAACGGATAAACATATTTGAATACTTTTTTTTGTAAATACATACATATTATACATAAACCCACCAGACCAATGCAAACAATCTTGTTCATGGACACAAAAAAAATTGTACTGAGCGGGAATCGAACCCGAGACCTCTGCGCTGCAGTCATGTTAAATAACCACTACGCCACGGAGATCATCTCATTATATTGAGGGGTTATAACCACATTCTACACCAACCTTATTATTAGCTCCTAATAATATACCATTAAGAAAGTTTATCATTTGCTGTTTTGATTTAAAATGATAATGACTCACATGTGATTGGTGTTATTAGTTTTATCTAATTTCTTCCAATTAGCGGATCATTGCATTTATGTGACTGGTGATCTGTATGCAAACGATAAACATAATTATTATGTATTTTAATTTTAACTATGATCTCATTGGCTACTGAAATAACAGATATTATAGTGATATTTATAAAACAGGGTATCTACACACATCGGCAAATTAAACAATACAAAAGATAAAATATTGTTTTTGAGTTTTTTTAGAAACTAGGAAACGAGCCGAGTCGCAGGGGTGCTTTTCCCGCGACACGGCTCGTTTCGTTTCGTACAGAATAGAAATTAACAATCGCCCAAATAACCAATAATCCAGGATCAAGACAAGAATTTGAGAGCCACTATCTCGCGTGCGAACATACCATGTGTATCCTGCCATATAGATGCTACTGAGCGCCTAGTATAGGATTATAACAAACCTGCTTTGCTTCGTATATAGCTCCAAACGCTAAGCACTTCCCTATAAGTATTTCTAGGGCGTCCCCTACTGACTTTACCTACCATCATTCTCTCAGTATCATCAAACCGCCTTAATATCATTTCTGTACAACCATCCAAAAGAACTTGCCTTGTCTAAAGACATGTTTTCGTGTTTCTTTGAACTCCAGCTTCAGACAAGATGTGCTTTGCCCGCCGTCTTATCAGATCTAGGGGCGAATAATGCAAGGAAATATATTGTTAGTAAATGGGTACATACAAAAATATCGTTCATTTTCAGTAATAAATCTTATTCATTTATTTTGCAAAACAATATTAATAATATAGTTTTTAATTTAGCAGGATGGTTTTTCGATTAAGGAACAGTTTTACTTCACATATTCAAAAGCTAAGATAACAATTGTAAAGCCCGTAAGCTGCTAATACGAAAGTACATAATTATAATCTTTGATAAATATTAGGCTCACATATTTGTTCTTACAAAATAATACTTAAATGATGACTGTTGTATATCTATACATATAAATTAAATTGAAGTGTCTGTTTATAACATCAAACTTACAGTTTTACTAACTACACATGAATGTAAACACGACATTAATACAGAAAATCACATTTAATTTTTTTTTGTCTATCTGTTTTTTCCGGGTTATCTCCGAAACAGCTGGACCTACGAAGCAGGGACTTAAGTTATTGAAAAAGATTAGGTTTCTGCTCCAAAATAAAACCATTAAAATTTGAACTATTTTTCACGAGGTTTTGACGGTCAGATAACTGATACAAAAAGTGAATGATTTACTAATTACTAAAAACCGCTTTTATTTACTTATGGGATCGTTAGCTATTTTATATCTGGCCATGTTTGAATTGTAAACTGTACTACTACTAATAAAACTGCTTTGATACAAGAGAAACATCAAATTATTAAATATTATAACTTATTTATTATTATGGCCGTTGTTAGTTATAGTTAACTTTATAGTTTGTATATACTTTAATAATACAGATAGCAAAATATTTTGATAGACTCGATAAAATAGTTAATTTTCATATGTTTTTTTACTAAATCTTACTAGGAATAAGCCTCAACTAGATATGTTTGAAAATCTATATTAATTGCACGGCAATTTCGATAGGTCATACGCATATGGCGCATAAATGACATTTACCTAAAAGCTCCTTTTAGGTCTACTCATTTGTACGCTTTTAGAATAAGAACCTGGTAATCACGAAAATACTTCCTAAAATATTTGAAAATACTTCTTAAAATATTTGTTAACTCCGAAAGCGGAATACATTACACAAAACATTAATTTACGTATTGAATTTTAGAATTACATAAAACGTCAATGAGTAAATGCTGCTAATCTGATTTGTATAATAAATGCTCCCGCGTTTATTATAAACATTATATTATTTTTTATTATTTCGGACAGGACGTGGAATGGGAGTTATAAGAGAACATATTGAAAATATCGAGGAATCATTGTAAATGTTAAACAAAATTACTGACAGTTTTTTGTAAGTCGGTAACCTTAGACGTCACGAGTAAGTCTAAAGCCTAACTAAACCTGTTAGAAAGGAACTCTCAGCCTTCAAATCGGTTTCATGTAAGACAATTTAATAATCACTGCACATGAAAAGAATACTGTTAACTATAATGTTTTAGCTCCATAAAAAAACCGGGTAAATAAGAAAATGGATAATTGGATTTTGAGTTATTCTTACCTAATGAGATTCCTATAGTAGAAAAACAAAAACAGATACTACGTACTATGTATGATCTACTATATAAAAATAAGTCGGGTTTTCCTTCCTGACGCTATAACTCACGAAAGCAGGAACCGATTTCCACGGGTTTGCATTTGTTTGAAAGGTCTTGGCCTCCGTGAGGTTTATAGCAAAGAAAATTCAGGAAAAAATTCAACAGAAAACGGAAAAATAATGCCCGTGCGAAGACGGGACGGCCCGCTAGTATTGTATAAAATAATTGCTCAACATTAATAATCTAATCTATAGCCTCATGGTTTAAAATTACATAGAGCCTCTCATCCATTGAAGAGATAGAAAAATGTAATATTACAATTTCAGAAATACGACTTAGGATTACATACAAAAGCGCATTTAAATTTAAAACCAAATCGAGATCGGTAAAAGGAAGGTAATTAATATAATGTATTGTTAAAGTATATACTTTAAGGACTGTTACGAGTCAGGAACTTTCAAAATATGTATTATGGCTATAATATTACATTAAAAATAATACTGTTGGAAATGGCTGCTAACATTAATGTTAAATATGGACGTTCTTGTTATGTTATGATGATATATAAACAAACAGTGACTTTTAGAATGACTCATGAGTCATGCATGATACATGAATTTAACTACAATTTCTTTTTTTTATAATACGATAAATCTATTTCTCTATTTCTGTTTTAAAGAGCGAGTAACTATAAAATACATCTTTGACAAAAAGCTTCTATAAATTAAAACATTAAGTATCAACAATAAAAGTAGGAATGTAAAGCATTCACACAGACTGAAACATTTATAAATTAACATTTAAAGACCAATCACAGCTATACCTTAACTATTGTCAGATTCAGATCATGAATAAATAAAAAATTATATGTTTCGAGCATACTATAGGGCTAGTAGTAACTTTTTAAATAGTCAGTGTAATAATTATCAAAACTGTGCAATAATAGACTCGTCGAAGGTACATCGTACGAAACGCCAAAATTCATTAATTATATAATTACTTTCTTAAAAATGACATCCAGTACATTATAATGGAAATTCTTTAATGACATTTATGAGATTAATAACATCTATAGTACCTAAATATAAATTATTCCTGTATGACAAATTACTAATTGAACATTTCATTCTGAGATGTCACCAGCAATTAATATTTTAAAAATTGTTCCTATATATTTTGTTTTACACATTTAGTTATATGAAACAATTTAAAGTACACATATAGCTTTTGAGAAAAATTGTAACATTACGTGTTACAAAAAGATTTTCGCTAAATATACTTTTTGTTATCATTTTATACACAATATCAGAAACCATCCAAAAGTATACCCTGGTAGTCACCATGCAAGTACCTACAGCAAAATTAATGTCACACTCATAAGAGATTCTACAATATTGTATTATAAAATAAACATTTACGTATATTAATTAATATTACTATCATATAAGTAAAATTCAAACTTGCTACTCAGATCTGTCAATAAAGACATTCAAATAATACCTTAATACGAATGAAAATAATGGACATTTATTTTTTGAATAACAGAAGTTACATCAATTATTTCCATTTAAATAAACATACAGACGAATCGTAAGTTCAAAATGTACGCACTAAAACACCGATACAGCGTGGAATAATGTATTCCTATGTCTATGATGCGCGGAACACGTAAAGATATGTATGGAATATGTTTCTACGGCCTAAAAAATAAAGATTCAACATAATAAAAAAAAATCAATGTCAATAGTATGTTTTCATATTTTCAATTTGTCTAGTGACGTTCAGCTTTTACTCAATTACAAATATTAATCATAATTCATATTTGTTTTGAGTTTTTTTAACTCTCAACTGATGCTTAACAATTAATTTTAAACGTAGGAAACTATCCTATTAAAACTTTAAAATTCATGAGCATGATAATGCACATTTAGAAACAAAACAACAAAAATATCTCACCAACCAACATCAAAGCACTTAATTAAGTTTAAGACTAAATTTCTTTGGCTCTGTAGAAAGAAAAAAAGGCCAAGATTACAAAAGATAAAGTATGCTGAAAATAAAAATCACTATCATCTTCACTTTAGAAATGACTCGAGAAGCCATGTTTTAGCACCATAAATAAATACAAGTACAAATTGCTAGCAAAACGGCTCATCAATTTTAATGTCCCGTACAAAATTGTTCCTTTTTAATTTTCTTACTCGACGATAGATATTTGCGCGAATCCTATCAGTGTTTTGTCATCAAATTGTTCATTAGGACCAGTTGAATTCTGAAAAGTAACAAAGCTTATTTTATAAACTTGTGCTAAACGAAGTATGATTGTAACCTAGCATTATTTTCGCAAAGCCATATGCTAGTCAACAAAAACTGCTTACAGCTTTATTTATGAAATACATGAAACGTGGCCTGCATTACGTGTTCATAATCTAATTTATTGACAATGCAAAAAAAAATCGTTATTTTTCATAAACGGCATATATATATGAGCAAAATTTTAAGTCGCAATTCATTCATAGGTATCAAATGCCAATAATTTTGCGCTGGTTAAAAAAAATATTACTAACTTATTCGCGTTTGTCAATAATCAGCTAGCAATTAAAATTAAATAAATCGCAAGCTGTTATGCATTAAAATGAAGTAAATATTTATAAAGTACTAACCAAATGGAATGTTACTGCCTTGGGTGGAGGTGCCTGTGTTGTAGCACCTTGAGCCTCAAGCAGCTTACACAAGTTCTCAGAAATCGGTACTGAATCATGAGGGTCAACCAACCCGGCACCTACTAACTCGGTGGTTATCCCTTCTGCTGTATCCTTCCCAGTTATGTATTCAAAACGGATATCGTTCAACTCACGACGAGAATTCCTTTAATAAAAAAATTTATTTAATAAGTCAAATTAATGTTATGGTTGGGTATTGATATTTTTGGAACAATGTAAAATTGTATAATGTACAAGCTACACTTGCACATTGACCTTCGGTTCATATGTCGTAATTAATAATAAATGCAATATTTACTAGTTATGATTACTTAGCATTATAACAAATAATACATTTTAATTTAGTAGCAATAAAACATTACTTTGAAACACTTGTCTACTCATTTAACAAACATTATTATCCTTCGTAACAAACATACAAACAAACATACAACATTAACACTCTGTTAGGGACTACTACCCTAACATTTGTTCTCCGCCAAAAGACGTTCACTGCTGTACATAGGCCTTATTCACATTCCTGTGCTTCCCTCGTGGATGGATTACCATCCACAATCTTAAACATATCGTCGGTTCACCTTGAAAGGGGTCTACCTTCCCTGTTTGCGTGCACTATTTCAGAACCGTTCTACCCGAACGGCCATCGGTTCTGGATGATACGTGTCCATTGGGTAGGGCACGTTAGAGAGGCTGTCCTATGTGCTATATCTATCTATATCCGTTACTTGGTTACTTCTACAGATCTCTTCAATCCCTATTGGATGGCGCCAGGGATGGGACACAAACCTTTATTTTAAGTTTTAACAAACCTTATCGACTTTTAAACAAATTGGATGTACCTATGTCATAGTAAACGTAGTAAAAAATTGAGATACATTGAAATGTTGTCGTTGTTGATTTGTCATTTATAGAACTGTAAAAAGCAGTTTTTCGGTCTTTTGTAACTTACACCTTTATTCCACATATAGAACGGATTTTTTAAATACAAATATGGATTTTGTACTCAACTTTCGTTACCTTGCTGTTTTTTTTGTCTCCTACTTAGTAAAAATTGACAATATCATCTAGAGGTAGCTACCATTGTTCGCTTTGTTATGAAGTGGTGTTTATTTACGTTTGTGTACTTCACTCAATGTATCAATACTTACACTTACCTTAATCGTAGAACCAAGTTAATAACATGCGGTACCGGAGTTTGCTTCTGCTTGCCTGTCTCCTAAAAGAGAGAATATGACTTCTATTATCACTACATAGTATACACCAATGTATGCTTGAACTACGCAACGGATTTACAAGCGGTTTTTAATAGATACGAGTGATTCAATAATTGTGATGGTTGTATGTCCTGTACAGACAATGCGCACAGATCAAGAATTTATAATCCATAAAATGTAATGTATACTTGTGTAATTGTCGTTGGCATGTCTTTGTAATATAAAAATAAAAAAGCTTGGCCATCCTGAATTTATCAAAGATGGCTGCACAAATGATGTCAGTTTTCGAACTAAGTGCCGGCGGGTGTAAGGAAGGGGTGTTTTATTTGTTCCTATAATACGCGAGCTTCTCTCAAAGCTCAGACTTGTACGCTTAGTCAGTACGCTTACCTCATCGTCATCACTTCCACTAGACTCGGCCTTCATAAGTTCGTTCATCGGTCGCTTATCATCATTCAATGACACCTCTTCATCAGAATCAATGGTGTCGTCTGTAATCTCTTCGTCTTCCTCAGTCCAGACCCATTCTCCCGTTACAGTGCGGTGTAGACGACCAGATGCACCTTGGCGCTTACTTGCCTGTAGAAGGAGTTAAGGAGTTAATATTTTGTTTAGTTTATCTTAGTTACTCATGAGATAACCATTCACGTGCTCGTAAATGCAAATGCTGAAATGAAAACGCTGAAAAAAAATTAAAGCCATAAGGGTTTAAGGGAATATAATAGGAAAATATTCACGTGATTTCCAAAAGACATCAACTGCTGGACATAATGTTTCTCATAACACTTCTCCCGCTAGCTAACCCATGACTCCTTTATCTATCGACATTCTCTCACCTTTAACAGGTTGACCAGACAACTCAAAGCACACAGGTATCAGATTGAGGCCAA
The DNA here is from genome assembly GCA_905475405.1 of Schrankia costaestrigalis. NCBI lineage: Eukaryota > Metazoa > Arthropoda > Insecta > Lepidoptera > Erebidae > Schrankia > Schrankia costaestrigalis. The sequence continues at coordinate 16,511,924 of FR997825.1, read as the reverse complement.
TCCGAATGCGAAGTGCAGAACTATATGTGACCAACGCGTGAGGGGTCTTATGCACTCTCGGGGTCTTCTGGTAAATCTTTTTTTATAATCTCAATTATTTAAAAGTCATACATAGTATAAATTAAGTCGGCTATTCTAGTAATCTTTATTTCAGAACATTTCTGCCACATTAAATCCCGTTTGTGATCACTTTATACACCGTCTATGCGCCCACTTAATGAAATCAGTTACAGTCAAGTTCACATTATTTTTTTCTTTTAGATAAAACCAAAGTACATACAGTACACAACATAGCGCCGTTGGGGCAGAAAGGTTCTGGAATGGCGATCGAGTACCGAAAAGTGGGAGGAAGCCCCTCGCACAGTGGACTGGCGACTTAGTTAAGACCACGGGAAGCCTATGGATGAGGGAGGCGCAGGACCATATAAAGTGGCAATATTTCGAGGAAGTTAGATAATTCCTTCAAGAGGTTCTGACGTCAACGACTTGTTATTGTATAACATTGTGTTAAGAAGTAAACGAACTGGAACTTGAAGGTTCTGATAAAAAGGTTCTAGCTTTAGATATTTGTTAAATAATTATCACACATCTTTTTAATATAATTATTTACAACATATTAACGAATTAAATGTAAACAAAATAATATACATTAATACATAAATAAACTCTAGATAAAAAATAAAATACTTTGTTCAATATGATTATACATTAGATGCACTAATAATAAAGCACTATAAGGAATGGACCTGAAAAGGTTGTTGCTATTTTTTTTATCAAATATCATGCTATTAAATCATTTGACCAGACAACATCCAGACCAATAAAGGAATAATACATAAATAAATTATATATAATAATACAAAATATAACAAAATAAATTACTTTGTGTACTCTGGTCTCCATACTAGGCCCTATAGCAACTAGGGTCTGTGTTAAATATTTCCTATCTTTGGCTTTCTTGAAAAACGGATGTTTCAATAATTCAGTCGCAGTGGGCCTCTTAGACGGATCCTTCTGCAAGCAATCAATAATCATTTTCCGGAATGTCTTTCCGTATGCTTTGTACTGTTCTTTCTCATCAGCACCTAAAACAAATTATTCTTATTATACCCTTTCCACTATATTTAACGACATTTGACAGGTTGACGGTAGTGACGTTCAGCAGTATCTCGAATGTAATGCCATTCAATTGTAAGCGATTTTTCGATTTTTCAAATTACTTTATTTTAAACATTTGGATCCTTACATCAACTTACATTATCATTTTATTACTGTTTCTTTCTTTATCTATGTTAAGAGAATTAGCCTATAGCTTAAAATGATAAAATTATTGTTAGCTTAGGTATTATTTAAAATACATAATTTATCGTGACACATTCGCGGTTTATAGCTAATCTAAAATATCATAATACATTTTATAAACGTATTATGAAGAGTTCAGGTTTATTCATAGCATATTATTTATTATTATTATTATTTATTTCTACCGATTATTTGTAATTTGTTTCATAATGGTGGTAATCGTTATGAGTGTCCATCACTAAGTAACCATAGTAACTGAAAAAAACATGGGTACGTCCATGAAATACAATATTATTTGTTTGAAAAATAAGCAGAAGTATTACGAAACTTCATGGACGTGAACTGTCAAAAAGCTAAACTTACGCTGGAAGGGGTATAATAATAATATAACATTAGTTATTCAATAGTAATAACTGACAATTAATAAAAACCAATTAAGTGTCAGTGTCATCATTTAATGGGACCAACAAAAACAACCAAAAATTTAATTGATAATGATTTTTATTTAATTGATATTATTTTGTACGACTTTAGTGGTAATTTTTCTTGCTACCCAGAGGCAAGTAGAATAAAACTTTGCTAAACTTAGCTTGATTTAATGTCTTTGCATATTAATTTTTTTTTTAAATGTTGTAAATTGCATTATAATTGCTATTATTTTCTACGATTTTAGTAAACAATTTTTTACTTTATTGCTACGCAGAGGCCAGTAGAAAACTAAGCTTGATTACAAGTTTTTGCTATTATAATATTTAAATACAGCAACAATCTAGTAAATAAATCGCATTAAATTAATATACAACAATAAAACAGAGTATGAACCCGTACTTTTCTAAATTAATTTCGACGTATCTCATGTATTATTACAATGTTATACATTTTGACAGGACGTTATTGTCTTTGAAATGTCGCTTGGATATCATGGGTGCCGCCCAACAGATCGCTAAATAATATAGTCCCGTAAAATCGATAATGATTCATAAAGGATGTGATACAATAATGATACCTAGTTACAAAGGGTTTGTTTGATGCCATTTTGTATGTAAAAAGATGATTTAAAGGTAAAGTGACAACACACACATCAATAAGAACAATTTTCCGTTGAATCAATAATATCAGTAATTAATGTTATTAGTATTTATATTGTGTTATACACTAAATTCAACTTATTCATCATATTAGCCAATGCAAGTCCACTGCTGAACATAGAACTATTCCATCTGGTGCCTACCTCATCCATCGGTTTCTCGCCCTCTAGTCCCGCTTATCTGAATGTTTTAAAAATCCTATCTGCTGATTTGCCTAAGAATAATCTTATAACATACCTGTATCCAAATTGGGAGGATCATTTTGCAATGTCAACATCAGTACTTTCATAGGTGGATATTTATGATATGGTGCAGTTCCAGTTGCCATCTCTATGGCGGTTATTCCAAACGACCATATATCGGCTTTGAAATCATATCCATGATCCTAAAAATAAATTACAAAGGAATATTTATTTATTGGTATAATATAACTATCATTTTCTCGTCACTTTGCTTTAATAATACCTCTGACAAGTGATTTCACCCGCACTTGCTGGGACGACGACGTCTCGTGTAAATGCCACTATGTCAAAGCGGTGAATGCAGCTGCTGAGTACGAGATGGCAGATTCGAATACCACGCAAGGTAATCATTTATGTGATCTACAAAATATCGTACTTTGTGTATGTTTATGTAGTGTCTGTAATATAGTCCCCGCAACACAAAAAAGTTTCAAACGCCCTTGCACCCTTTTATGGATAAAGTATAATAAGTACGTAAGTTGATGTAAGGATCCAAATGTGTAAAATAAAGTAATTTGAAAAATCGCGAAATCGCTTACAATCAAATGGCATTCGAGATACTGCTGAACGTCACTAAAGACTGTCAAATGTTGTTAAATATAGTGGAAAGGCATTGATTTACAAAAAACCAAAGATACACACTCCGCTTCCCAAAACCGTCCGCAACAAATAGGCTCACAATTTCAAATTGTGCACTTTTTTTAAATTAGTATCGCGTTGTTTGTTCTACCGGAAAACGTCAATCATTAAATTTTATTGCTTTTTGTGCATTACTTTTTAAATACAACTTTATGTCATGCGTGTAAGATTGAATTTGAATCCAATGTGGCGGCCTCCCCAAGATGGCGGACTGGGTGTTTGAAATCCACCGCCATGATATTGGAACGGGTTCGCTGTCAGAAACACGAAAAAATAGTCACGTGACCTAAATCCAATATGGCGGATGTCCTTGATGGCGAACAGGCTATTTAAAATGCACCCCCTGTAATATCGTTATCAAATGAAAAGATTTGTCGAATGGGATGCGAAAAAATACATGGTGGCAGTTCCAAACAAAAAGAATCTAAGAAGTCTGCAGGGGCAACTTGTCACGTATATTGGACCATATAATGCTTTTAACCTGAATTTTATATTGGGCCCTACCCCTTCAAAATGTCTATAGGTCTCAAATCGAAACTAAATACAAAAACGAGAACAAAATAAAAAAAAATGACGACAGACTGGATTGTAGTTTTTTGGTGTAAATAAATATTAGACAACCCTCAGCTAATAGTCATACTTGTTAATAATTGCTTTTTGAACAACTAATGATTTCGGAAAGAGAATAAGTGTAAATGAGTAAGTTATCTGTATAAAATTACCACAAGACAAATAGCTATTTAATTGTTAATTGGCCTAATTCATTGATATTAACATTCATACTAATTGCAACTTTGTATTATATTCCGTCTCATTTTACAATTTCTCCTTACTAACATTATAAACACATAAGTTTGTATGTATGGATCAATGTTTGTTACTCAATCACACTTAAATGGCTGGACTGATTTGTATGAAATTTCGTAAGGAGATAGCAGGCGGCATGGACAGAGCCGCGATTAAATACTTGTTGTATATTAATATTATAAGATATAATATTATGTTACTGACGTAAAATACCTATAAAGCATGCTCTAAATGTTAAGTTAATTATGGCAAATATGTCTTACTTGTTCCATCACTTCTGGAGCCATCCAACAAGGAGTCCCAACAAATGTATATCTAACTTTTTGCCTAGATATGTCTCTGCCCGTGGCCAGCCACGCAGAAACACCAAAATCAGCTATTTGTACAGTTCCGTCTTCTCCTAACAATATATTTCCAGCCTTTATATCCCTGTTGAATACAATAGTACATTAATATTCTATTTTAGTAAGTATTAATTTTAAAAAGGTATCATAATTAATCCTATGCTATTAATTACATATCAGGATAATCAATATAGTTTCATTTAAATCGCACAGCTTCGCAAGCCATAGCAAATGATTTTGCATACTTTGCAACCTGCATCTTATTGCAAACATTTTATAACCATAACATATAAATATGCATTATGTACTTTAAAAAGTACATGAAATATAACAGTAGGTGAACATAATATAATGTAGCAGTTCATCATTCTGAGAATAGATTGTATAATATTAGTAAGCATTCTTTCATGACATAAGCATCAGCTAATAAATAATTCATAAATAGCAAATTGTATTAAGCAAACATCATCATGTTTTTAAACAATGACATACTGATTAGAGTATGTGTAAAATGAATACTGAAGTCATTGAATACATCATATCAGCATAAACACGAATTTGATGTGTGCAAATGCAATAGTAATCTTTCATACTAATGATATTGGCCAGATTTCAACATGATCATATCAGCTCATAAATAATGCACTTCAAGGTAAAAGTAATTTATATAGGGGTTTTGCCTATTTTGCAGCAGGGACAAAGATGAATTTGGCCAATTAACTGGGTATTACTAGCACCCTTATTCAGTATTTATTACAGGGTTACTTGAGACATTCTCATTCATTCTTAGTTTGTTGCTGCACAGTAAAATTCTTAACCAGTAGGCTAGTAATGCAGAATAAATATTATCATCCTTTATATGTCACACTGTCGGGAAACATCTCCTACTGTGATTTAGGAATTTTGAAATTGGTTAATGTTTTTAAAGTATAACTATCTAGAACACTGATACTTATCAGTATATTTTCTCTTTACATATCATCATTGTTCTATTATAGAACTGTGACCTAGTGCTCTGCAGTGAAAAGAATAAATTTGCATCTAAATGAATGTTTTTAATTTTCTTTAGATTTTTTATACCTAGCAGTCTAGGGAGCACAGCAGGGTCATTCATATAGATAATAATAGTTACTTTACTAAAGATTGCAAATAAAAGAGCTTGTGATAGCATTGAAAACACTACACCTTTTATCACGGTTCATATTCTAAACTCGGATAAATCATATACAAGAAAAGGAAATGATAATTCGCTATTGTTGTCTGTCCAACAAGTTATAAAATCAATATTACAATTTATTCGCAATATTTTTATATTATGCAGCAAATGCCAAAAAGATATACCTTTATTTTGAATAGTATAGAATATTTATTTTGCAAATTTAAGTAAGTATAAAAGACATTATAAATAAACAGTGTTCTGCTATATTTTACCTAGGTAGGCAAGCAAAATTTTACAAGATAAAGTACTTAACAAAATAATATAATAAGTTTATTTTGCAAATATATTGTTTCTATGGTTTTTAAATATTAGAAATTTAGCAAAAACATAAACTCAAAACTTATAAACTTATTAAATAACAAATATACCTGTGAATTTGACCAAAACTATGAAAATATTCTAGTCCCTTAAGGACTTCCTTCAGTACAGAAGCAATTGTTGCTTCATCAAAAACACCATGTTTGCAATTAGATACTTTCATTTTGTGTTTGATTACATCAAGTAAACTGCCACCTGAAATTTAAAGAGGTCCATCAATATTTGCGTTCAAATAACACTTTAACTTTCCTTTCTTTAGAAGACAATTTGTTTTTTACATTATATACTTATTTAAATAAACTAAATATATACCTTCCAGGAGCCTTAGCACCAGCCATAATTCATCACGTACTACAAAACTAGTATAGTAAGTTACTACATTCTCATGGTTGCAACTTGACATGGCCTGAAACAAATTCTAAATTGAATGCTAATCTACAGAGATTGATAAAAACTTGGAAGAGGAATAATCTTTTATGTTATTAAGTAATAAGAATTCGATTTACTATGATCAAATTGCACCGAGTTATGATATGAGTTTGAGAGCGTACATCAATAACAAATATTTACCACAAAATATTTACTCACCTGTATTTCTTTTAACAATTCGTCCATAGATGTATTCCATTTCTCTAAATTGATACGTTTTATGGCACATTTTTCACTGCGTGGCTTACAGTAAGCTGCATGAACTACCGCTGTGGCTCCAACACCTAAAAATTATTTCATATTTGTCAGAAAATACATCATTGAACAAGTGTATAGGTGCCTAGTTACTACCCAAACCCAAACAAACTTATATCATCATATCAATTTCGATGAATGAAAATACACTACGACGATAGACGCAAGCACTCTTCAAAAATAGTATTAATTACTCTGCATTCATTTTTGTTGATTTAATAACAATAAACCGTAGAAAGGCACATGACATTTCGGACATTCGTAATGGAATTTGACAATGTGTATCGCCGTTCGCTGTTTCTGTTTTTTCACCACACATACGTTTATACGTTTTTAAAAATTAGGAGAGAATTTAATTATTTTTAATCTATAAATAATTGATTCTTACCGATCACATCTCGTAATTCATATTCATCCTGACTGTTCGGCCATGGACACGAGTTGTTTGCAGTAGTCGCCATTTTGCGAGTGAATAAACCTCCGATTCCAGCTGCTGCCGTTTCAATCGACTGGCGCGCGGCTCGCGCATATGACGACAATGCGGTTATCTGACGATCGCATGCCCCAAATGATTTCTGAATGTAACAGAATGATTATTGTTATAGATTCTTTAAAATGTTTACGTCACTTTATAATAAAGTCATATTGCAATAATTGTTTATATCAAAGTAAATGGATATATAGTAGGTAATTTATTAGGTACCCATAATAGCAACGTGACTATTTAAGTAATAGTCAGCTTATTAATAATATTAATGTTCTGTTTAACTTATTGCTTACTTGGAAGATTTTATGTACTTTCTCTAAATTCTGATACAAATATGTATTTGTCGCAGGCTCGCAGGAAAATGAGGAAACCAGGGATTTCACGAAATCACTAGGGATATCACGAAATCCCGGTAAATGTCGAAAATGCCTTGCACTTCGGTCACTTCTCTCGCTCGCCTCGTGCATTTATGGTCACAGTTCTAACGTAACCTAACCTATAGAAGTTGTAATCCTTGTATTTTTAACCTACAAACAAAAATATAAGCATTTCTTTTCTAGTACAAACGGGATTTCGTCATATCCCTAGTGATTTCGTGAAATCCCTGGTTTCCTAATTTCCCTGCGACATATTGAAGCAATTAATGCCAAGTTTGTATCTAGAGGGCGCTGTACTTGATCCTGTTACAAATTAATTTTGTTCGTTAAAGTCGATTCCTATGTTTACTCGTAAATCGGTACTGTTACCCATTTTTTTTATAGCCAAAGAATTGCTATTCCGTCTTTAACTTTGTAACTCTTGAACATGAAAAGTTAACTTATTACGTAAGGACCTAAATAATATTTTAAACTACATAATTATTTCGATGCCCTAACGCATCTACAATTGATAAAACTGGAAATGAAATATAAAAGGGGTAAATTGTGAAGGGGAGTCTTATAATAGCTAACTTTATGCAATACTTTAAGTAGGTATATTATTATTACTAGGGAAGGGTGATTAAATATCAACGTAGGTACATATAATTATTATTTTTCTTGTTTAGCGTCTAAAATGGTTGTAGTGTGAGCTGGTCACATACATCATCCGATAACAAGGAATAGATTACGGTTGTACTATAACTAAGTATCATAAGATACTAAGATAAGACATTAAGATAGTAATATAGCTATAATAAGACACGTAGATATTAAGTATATAAATCGTGGTAAGATGTAATTAAAGGAGCATTCAACATGTCATCATAGTATCATTTACTACCCCACTTCTACACCATCTGACGAGTTCCGGTGCCCACTCCACATGGCGACCCTGCCAGGATGAAGTCTAGAAAAGCAGAATGAGATTCGGAACAGGTTATGGATACGCGGAAAACTAAAATAGAGGTACAAATATTAAATTTATTTTAAAATGGGTGGTTCTACTTCGAAGGAGGAAGTAATCATAGCTCAGACAGTTTCTGGTGGATCCAACAACGCAACAGCAACACAACAACAACTGTCAGCCATAAGTACAGTCGTTTGGTTCATGGCAGCGTGTTTTTTGGTTATTATTGTGAGCGCAGTGGGTTATCTCTACCGAAGGTGCCACATGAACTGGATACAAGGAGAAATAAATAAGAGGGATGTCCAGCGAGTGATGCAGGCATAACAAGAAGGAAGGAAACGTGAGTGAAAATCAGTGTTATTTTATGTTTGTGTACGGAATGTGTTTAAAGACTATAAGTTTATCATAATCGGTTATTATTAAATTATGGAAGTAGAATTAACTACAATTTTTGTACAATTAAAAAATTTAAGAGAAAATATTGTTAAACTAGGACCCAGTAGAAGGGTAGGAAGTAATTTTGAAGGAAAAATTAACGAAATACAAACTTTATACGATAAATTTAAAACAATTATTTCGGGAAGTTGCAAATTTTCAAAAGAAATTGTAGAATTAATTAATAAAATAGAGAAACTTTATTTAGAGACTATAAAATTCGAAAATAAGATTACACCGTCAGAAATGGGTACCGAGAGTTTTTCTCTGAGGACGGCCGTGGGGCTATTGCCTAAAGTAACGGGAGAAGAACATGTCACTCAAGACCTTATAGACTCTATTGAGTTATACAGTTCAATGATTAAAGAGGAAGAAAAAAAATTATTAATAAAATTTGTATTAAAAACACGGTTAAACCAAGGGGCTAAAATACGGTTATCAGGAGAGTACGATTCGGTTGAACAGTTAGTAAATGACATGAAAAAACATCTATTGACAATAAAATCAGACGTAGCTATTCAAAATAAATTCTCTAGGGCTACTCAAAGTAATAAATCGATAACAGAATTCGGGATAGAAATAGAAAAGTATATGATAGACTTAACCATTGCGCAGGCAGGAAACGATAAGGAAGCATACAAAGTGTTACGGCCATTAAACGAAAAATACGCAGTAAAAAGATTCGCTGACGGGCTTCGAAATCAACGTATAAGCACTATCATTTCAGCACAGAATATAACAACATTAAAAGATGCAATTAGGATAGCAGAAGACGAAAGTTGTAATTCCTTAGAACAGGTATTAACTTTTCAACGACAGTTCAGGACAAATGGATTCTACAGGAATAATAGAGGTAGTGGAAATAATAATAATTTCCAACAAAATTATCGCGCAAAACAAAACACAGCTGATAGGTACGTGTTTAATAATACAAAGAGATGGCATGGTAATGGAATTCGCGGACGTAGCGGTTATCGTGAACAACCGAGTCAGCAAGGTCGGCGAGCTGTAGCATGTTTAGAAGTAGAACATACGTCAGGCGATAATGAACTTGACACATTGGAACAACAAATAGAGCCGAGTCAGTTTTTTCGTGAATAAAGATAAACATATATTAACGTATAATAGTATAAACTGGGTTTATTTTTTTCTTAATGGCCTACACTCGGAATGGCTAATTGATACGGGTGCGTCAATATCAGCCATAAAAAATGAAATTTTAGAATGTTACCCGGGATGTTACAATATTATTAAGGATAAGGTAGTAGTTAACGGTGTAGGTGGTAAAATACAAGCGATAGGTTACGTGTACTTAAATTTAAATTTCGAACAGTGTTCGTTTATGCATAAGTTTTATGTATTTAATGAATTACCATGTAAATCGGTCGGCATAATAGGTCAAGATTTTTTACAAAAATATAAAGGCGTTATAGATTTCTCAGAAAATAAACTAACTCTTAAGGAATACCGAGGGCAAGTTATTTCGATGCCACTTAGATATTATGATTATGTATTAAGTATTCCGCCGCGTTGCGAGGTAATTAAATATTTTCCAGTTAGCATAACCGAAGATTGTGTGGTATCAAAACAAGAGTTACAGGAAGGGGTTTTTTTGGCCAGCGTAATAGCTAAACCGAAAAATGGAATGATACCTAGTAGGATATTGAATACAAAAGACGACGAAATTGAATGTATTTTAAAAAATATAGATATTCAACCCTTAAGGAATTATAGCTATTGTTATTTTCCGGAGTCAAGTAAGAGTGTTGAACGTATTAAGGAAATATTTTCAATTTTAAAATTAGACTATTTAAACAATGAGGAACGATTAATGATTGAACAGATCTGTGCGAAATATCCAGATATATTTCATTTACCGGGAGATAAGTTGACTGTAACTAATATATATGAGCAATCTATAAAATTAAAAGACAATGTATCACCGGGATATAAAAAACAGTACAGGATACCAATTGCTCAAAAGAAAGAGGTCGATAGGCAAGTACAAGAAATGTTAAAAAATGGAATTATTGAAGAGACGGTTAGTGAGTGGTATAGTCCTGTGTTAATTGTCCCTAAAAAAGCAGACCGGGACGGGGATAAAAAATGGCGGCTTGTAATAGATTATAGGCAATTAAACGAAAAAATTCAAGACGATAAGTTTCCTTTACCAAATATTAATGAAATTTTAGATTCATTATCAGGAGCTATGTATTTTAGTCACTGTGATTTGTCGCAATCATATTATCAATGTCAATTAGACGAAAAAAGTAAACAGTATACCTACAGCATTTACGACAGACAAAGGACAATATCAAATGAACAGATTACCAATGGGTTTAAAAATTAGTCCGAGTTCATTTAGTAGAATGATGACTGTGGCGATGTCCGGATTAAATTATAATAAATGTTTAATATACCAGGACGATTTGGTTATCTTTGGGCAAAATTTAGAAATACATAACCGAAATTTAATGTCAATTTTTACACGATTAAGAAAAACTAATCTTAAACTAAATCCATCTAAATGCGAGTTTTTAAGGAAGCAAATACTTTATTTAGGACACGTTATATCAAATGACGGTATCTCTCCAGATCCGGGAAAAATTGAAGTAGTAAGAAATTACCCACGTCCCGCTAATAGTGATGAAATAAAACGGTTTATAGCTTTTGCGAATTATTACAGAAAATTCATCCCTAAGTTCGCTAAAATAGTTGCACCAATGAATAAAATGTGTAAGAAAAATGCTGTATTTAATTGGTCAGAAGAATGCGAGGAAGCATTTTTAATACTTAAGGAGGCATTAATATCACCACCAATTTTAGATTTTCCCGATTTTTCCGAAAAAAACACGTTTGTACTGCAAACAGACAGTTCAGGTTTTGCGATAGGAAGTGTCTTGAGTAATGGAAACGGCAAACCCATCGCGTACGCGAGTAGAATTTTAGGGAAAAGCGAGTTAAATTATCCTATTATAGAAAAAGAATTATTGGCTATAGTTTGGTCAATTAAACATTTTAGGACATATCTATATGGTAGGAAATTTATCGTAAAAACAGATCATAAGCCATTAATATATTTATTTAATATGACGGACCCATCAAGTCGGTTAATGAAGTTTCGTCTGTATTTAGAGGAATACGATTTTGAGGTCGAATATGTGAAAGGGAAGGACAATGTGCTAGCGGACGCATTATCTAGAATAAAAATCTCCATTAAAGATTTAAAAGATATGGGAAATAATAGTATATCAGTAATGACGAGAATGCAGAATAGGCGGTTGCAGGAATTGGGTAAAGAACAGGATATTCGGAAGGATAATATAATAGATTCTAGGATAGGGCATCCCAGAATAGTAGAAGTACTGAAGAAACAAGGGAATGATGTGGAATTACGCAGAATACATGCAAATAAATGGGGAAAATTGATACGTGACAAAAATTGTAAAATAATTATGTCTAAGTCACGAAATAAATTGATGTACGTGCCAGAACACTTAAGTGTTTATATTAACTATGAATCTTTATCAGCTTCTTCCCTAGACGAGTTGCTGAAAGACATAGTAAAGTTTTGTTTTGAACAAAACTTGGAACATATTATTATGTTAAAAAATAATGATAACGAGTATTTGATAAAAGGAATGGCACGGTATTTAAAGGAAAACAATAGTTCATTACAAAAGAACTTTAAAGTATGTATAGTGAAAGATGTACGTAGGATAGAGGACAGGGAAGAAAAGAAGGTAGTCATGAACGATTTTCATATATTACCAACTAGTGGTCATGCAGGGATACGAAGGATGATTAATAATATAAAGAAATCTTTTTACTGGCCAGGTATCGAAAAAGATGTAGTAGAATACGTCCAAAAATGTGATAAGTGTCAGAAACAAAAATTTCAGAAAAATATTAGGGAACCAATGACAATAACGACGACTGCGTCAACAGCTTTTGAGAAAATTTACTTGGATATAGTAGGACCATTCGATAAGGATACGAATGGAAATATATATATTTTAACATTACAGTGTGAGTTAACAAAATTTGTGGAAGCTTATCCTTTAAAAAACAAATCAACCAATGAGGTAGCAAAAGCGTTAGGGGAAAATTTCATTTTGAGATATGGGATACCGCAAAACATTGCTACAGATAGGGGAAGTGAGTTTATTTCCAAAGTCATGGTAGAATTATTCAAAATTTTAGGCATAATTAAAATATTAGCAACGTCGTATCATCATGAAAGTATTGGTTCGCTAGAAAATGCTCATAAAACTTTGGGTGCGTATTTAAGAATTCAGACAAATAACAACTCGTCATCATGGAGTTCTTGGATCCCTTATTGGTGTTTTTCATACAACACAACAGTAAATACTGTAACTAAATATACTCCATATGAGTTAGTGTTCGGAAAATTATGCAACTTACCAAGTAATTTAAATAATGGGAGTGTTGAACCTATATATAATTTCGATGATTATCCTTTAGAGTTTAAGTTTCGTTTACAGAAAGCTCAAGCGGATGCTAGAGAAAACTTGATAACTAGTAAATTGGCCAGGAAAATTGTTTATGATAAAAATAGTAACCCTGTAACATATAAGGAAGGTGATTTAATATTGTTGAAAAATGAGAATGCAAGTAAGTTAGATAATGTGTACAATGGACCATTTTATGTAATAAAAGATGAGTCACCAAATCTATATATATATTATCTATACTTATAATAAAACTGTAGAGAGATCAATTCTGTACATTGAATATATGTTCAAAATTAATATTGGAGGATGAATGGTGATCGATACTAATGCCAAAAATGCAATCAATAAATTTTTTGTCTGTCTGTCTGTCTGTCTGTCTGTCTGTCTGTCTGTCTGTATGTGCACGCATGGGTCAAAAACTACTGAAGGCATTTTAACCAAACTTGGTACGATTGTAGTCCATACTCCCGGGCAGGTTATAGGCTGTATAACATAACGCTAAGACACATAGGAGCTGAGCAGTGACGAAAAATTTGAAGCAAGTCAGTTGACAAAAAGCGCGTTCTAGCTCTTATCATCGCATACGTTGATCATACGCCAAAAATATGTATTACAAAAATAATGGTCTTCAAAAGATGTACAAAAAAGTCCTGAATAGTATATATCTATCTTTTATATATTAGCCACAATAACGTGTTTAATCGTTAGGGTTTTCTTCAAAGTGTATTAAATACATAAATATATTGTAATTTGCATAGACATATCTTTTTCAAACTCCCATATTTCAAAAGTACACTTTAATATCTTATTCATAAAAAAAAAATTATAGAAATCGGTTGATAAACACACAAGATATAGATGAAAGAAAATTTCAAAATGTCGCCGCGCCGGTATGAGTACGGCTGTACGGTTGATTTTTGTTTAACGTCCTAAACGGCCAACCGGTGCATCTATATAATTTCATTCACATTGACTCTTAATGCGAACGGACGTGGTTCTTATTGACTCTTTTTGGAATAAGCGCGCTTTAGATATTAAAATACATAGATACGTAGTTTTTAGGTATTAAGTTTAAAGTAGGTAATCTATCTATCTTCTATACTATAATAAAACTGTAGAGGTCGAAATGTCTGTTCTTTTCGAAAATTCAGATAAAAATTATCTATAAAATCTAGAAAAAAGTCAAAAAGCAACAACACTACACACTTACAATTTTTAGAATTAATGTCTATCTGTCTGTCTGTCTGTTTGTTACCGCACATCTTTAAAACGAATTAAAATATAATCTTAAGACCAATACATTGTATTGTAGCCTTTCTTATTAGGCTTAAACTGAGGTATGTTTCATCAAAATCGGATAAGGTATTTACTCGAGATATCGCTAGATCTCTTTATTAGAACAGTCCAATACAAATCAGGGGTCATGAAAAATGGATTTTGTTCAATGTTGAATGAATTTAAATTTCGTTTCTTTTGTTCACGAGATGGCGTTACCAGTAGTAATCGTAAACTAAATGAGTTTTTAAATAATCTATAACTATTTTATTATTAAGTGCTATTAATAAGTTATTCCTTTTAAATGTTAATAAAATTAACCATGAATCGTATGTGTAATATCAATTATAAGTCTTATTAAATTAAATCAATTATAAGTTTACTTGATTGTTATATTTTTGTGTTTTTCGTAATTGAAAAAATTTAATTATATATAAATTGTATTAGTAAGCTATTAATCGAAAGTAAAATTATTCTTTTGGTAAGTATTCATTTAGTTTAAACTGTAATAGTTACTGGTCAGCGTAAAAGTATGCAACAGACTCCACCTGTTTTTATTAATGTAAATAAATACAAATACAAATAACCATTATTAGTTAATCACAGATACAAAACATCTGACAAAAATAAATAGTCTTTTCCTGTATTGCTAATATTGGCGTACAAACTTCATTTTTTAAAGTTAAACTATATCTATACTTAATCATAAATATTAAATTGAATTAAAATAACATTCCTTTTCTCACAATCTTATTATAACTGCAATTATAACACAATTATATAACTATTTAATAATTAATAATATATGGGTATAATATAACAGACAACATAAAAAGTAACACGTTTTTTCTTTATAAAATCATTTTACACATTATTGCTATTTGTCAACAATAAAAAAAATACAAAACTGACAATAAAATATAGAAATACAATCACAAAACATTAAATTATTATTCAAAGTGTTTGTGTTTATTTTATTAAGTAATTCAAAAATACTGCACGCAGTTTATCTATAGATAATAATAATAATATAGTCGAGTCTAAGTTTAGTCAAATATTTTTTGCTAGATGGTAAAAAGGTGTGACAATAATTTATTAATGTGTAATATATTAATGTGTACAATAATTTATTTCAGCATTTTTTTTACAAAAGACAAATCCCACACTAGCCTTTAAAAATATCAATTTAACGGACACAAAGAACATCCAGACTAAGGACAATAGTTTGTGTATCACAATTGTCCTCCATGGGAATCGAACCCGCGACCTCATGCACGCCAGCCATGTAATGCGACCGCCGCGCCACCGAGGCAGGTAATTCTGCCGCACCATAACGTGGCGTGCAAATGTATTCATTCATAATTAATTAGCGATTATCCGTGTGGTGACGGAGTAAGAATACAATATGTCACCTCCCCATCTCATCCCATGGGTGGCGTAAAACCGACTAAGGGACTATCGGTGAATATTATCTTCCAATCTATCCGTATATTATCAACCAATCCGACTGGCCAGCGTGGTATTAGTAGGCCAAGTATTCCTCCGTCACGGGAGGAGGCGCGTCCTTGCAGTTATGATGAAATAAGCGATGTCATTTATTTTAACTTACAAATTTGACAACAGATGGCATTGTGCCTGTGACGTCATTTTCAGTATCGCGGTGTTAAGATTTTCCTTGAAAGAATGACGTTCGCTCATGTCTTTCAGTATAAGTTAAGACGCAGTCTTCATAGATATTTTATTTACTATTTATTTACTTTGAAAAGGTTTTGGTTCGTTCGTTAATTTTACAATTCGTTTGTAATGTAGGTATATCTGTTCGTTATAAGGTTTTAAAAACGATTTTCAGTATTAAATCGAATTGCGAAGTAAGTAACATCCGCCACGCGAACGAAGTCGCGGGCACAGCAGCTAGTATATAATAAAACTGTAGAGAGATCAATTCTGTACATTGAATATATGTTAAAAATTAATATTGGAGGATGAATGGTAATCGATACTAATGCCAAAAATGCAATCAATAAATTTTTTGTCTGTCTGTCTGTCTGTCTGTCTGTCTGTCTGTCTGTCTGTCTGTATGTGCACGCATGGGTCAAAAACTACTGAAGGCATTTTGACCAAACTTGGTACAATTGTAGTCCATACTCCCGGGCAGGTTATAGGCTGTATAACATAACGCTAAGACACATAGGAGCTGAGCAGTGACGAAATATTTGAAGCAAGTCGGTTGAAAAAACGCGCGTTCGAGCTCTTATCATCGCATACATTGATCATACGTCAAAAATATGTACCTATTACAAAAATAATGGTCTTCAAAAGATGTACAAAAAAGTCCTTAATAGTATATATCTTTTATATATTAGCCACAATAACGTGTTTAATCGTTAGGGTTTTCTTCAAAGTGTATTAAATACATAAATATATTGTAATTTGCATAGACATATCTTGTTCAAACTCCCATATTTCAAAAGTACACTTTAATATCTTATTCATAAAAAAAAAAATATAGAAATCGGTTTTTAAACACACAAGATATAGATGAAAGAAAATTTCCAAATGTCGCTGCGCCAGTATGAGTACGGCTGTACGGTTGATTTTTGTTTAACGTCCGAAACGGCCAACCGGTACATCTATATAATTTCATTCACATTGACTCTTAATGCGAACGGACGTGGTTCTTATTGACTCTTCTCGGAATAAGCGCACTTTAGATATTTAAATACATAGATACGTAGTTTTTAGGTATTCGTTTTAAAGCAGGTAATCTATCTATCTTCTATCTATACTATAATAAAACTGTAGAGGTCGAAATGTCTGTTCTTTTCGAAAATTCAGATAAAAATTATCTATAAAATATAGAAAAAAGTCAAAAAGCAATAACACTACACACTTACAATTTTTAGAATTAATGTCTATCTGTCTGTCTGTCTGTTTGTTACCGCACATCTTTAAAACGAATTAAAATATAATCTTAAGACCAATACATTGTATTGTAGCCTTTCTTATTAGGCTTAAACTGAGGTATGTTTCATCAAAATCGGATAATATTAGAGTCTAAGTTTAGTCAAATATTTTTTGCTAGATAGTAAAAAGGTGTTAGGTACAATAATTTATTTTAGCATTTTTTTTACAAAAGACAAATCCTACACTAGCCTTTAAAAATATCAATTTAACGGACACAAAGAACATCCAGACTAAGGACAATAGTTTGTGTATCACAATTGTCCTCCATGGGAATCGAACTCATGCACGCCAGCCATGTAATGCGACCGCCGCGCCACCGAGGCAGGTAATTCTGCCGCACCATAACGTGGCGTGCAAATGTATGTGACGGTGTGGTGACGAAGTAAGAATACAATATGTCACCTCCGCATCTCATCCCATGGGTGGCGTAAAACCGACTAAGGGACAATCGGTGAATATTATCTTTACGAAATATAAATGAAGGAAAACTTGAAATTAAACCATATACCAATCCGACTGGCCAGCGTGGTATTAGTCTGTAGGCCAAGTATCCCTCCGTCACGGGAGGAGGCGCGTCCTTGCAGTGGGACATTAATGGGCTGTCATTTATTTTAACTTACAAATTTGACAACAGATGGTATTGTGCCTGTGACGTCATTTTCAGTATCGCGGTGTTAAGATTTTCCTTGAAAGAATGACGTTCGCTCATGTCTTTCAGCATAAGTTTAGACGCAGTCTTCATAGATCTGTCTTTGTAAAGGTCTGTTTTTGAAAAGGTTTTGGTTCGTTCGTTAATTTAACAATTCATTTGTAGGTATATCTGTTTGTTATAAGGTTTAAAAAACGATTTTTCAGTATTAAATCGAATTGCGAAGTAAGTAACATCCGCCACGCGAACGAAGTCGCGGGCACAGCAGCTAGTGTAAAAATAAAGTATAAAAATAAAATAGAAACTGTACATAAAAATAGAACCAAATTGTATTATGATAGTTAAAATTAATTATAATAGTTATAATCAAAACAATAAAATTAACTTAGATTTAATTTTATTTTTTTTCTCTGGAAGGGTGATGTAGTGTGAGCTGGTCACATACATCATCCGATAACAAGGAATAGATTACGGTTGTACTATAACTATCATAAGATACTAAGATAAGACATTAAGATAGTAATATAGCTATAAGACACGTAGATATTAAGTATATAAATCGTGGTAAGATGTAATTAAAGGAGCATTCAACATGTCATCATAGTATCATTTACTACCCCACTTCTACACCATCTGACGAGTTCCGGTGCCCACTCCACATGGTAACTAAGGGGCATTCAATTAGCATAACCTCACTACCATAAAAGAAAACTCTTTCGAGTTTGTTTTTCTGCAGCATACTCTATCCAATCATCGTGATGTAGGTCGAGTTTATCTCCTTCACTGGATGTGCGCCCTTGCTATTTTTATTTAGAAGCTGGTAAGGAAGAAATACTGTCTAACTTGGTTACGAGATTTTTTTAAACCGTTTCCTGTTACAAGTTGAAACTAGCTTTAGGTAACTTAAACTTTATTCGTAGCACGTTGCTTTATTCTAAAATATCATAAACGCGTCACCAACACCGAAACTATGTTTATTTTATATGTTTACAATGTGAAATGGGTAATTGCTATGATCCTTGCTAATTGCTTGTTAATTATACTTTGAAATATTGAAATGTTTACTGTCTAATTATGTGCGCCTGCCAAAAAAAGTGATAAAAATATTCGACGTTGGATTTGCTCATTTAATTCAATAGGCGTTTTGAAATCATTTTTAACAGTCCATCAAGCCCGATTTACACATCGACAAGTAAGTAGTAAGCTGTTAATTAAGTTACATCATAAGTATAGCAATACATCCCAAGAGTGCTGAAAAAGATTACTAAGGGAAAGTATAGATACTCCGTCAATGGATTAGATTCGTCCCGGCAGCAGGTCATTATTTCAGTTACAAGGTTACTAACTGTTAAAAAGGTTTCATTATAAAAAATTAAAAATTAACAGTAGTCTGAGGTCTTCAATGAACATTAATTAAGAGAGCCCATTCAAGTTGAATAGTTTTACATCAGCAAGATTTCAAAACGCCTAGGGTCTTTTTGTTTTAAATAAAAGACAACTCCAGCGCTAGGGATCAAGTCATGTGTCGAGTGGACTTTTACAGAAATTAAATAGACAGACACAAAGAACAAGATAATAATTTGTGGGTCACACAAATTAATAATTCTCTTACGTGGGATTCAAACTCGTGACCTCGTGCACGCCAACCGCTGATGTGCGACCACCACGCCACCGATGTTTAACTTTTTTAATCCCCGACACAAAAATGATGTGGTTGTGTGTGTGTGTAAATGTGTATATTATGTCTGTCTGTGGCATCGTAGCCCCCAAACGGATGATCCGATTCTAATGCGGTTTTTTTGTTTGAAAGGTATATCAGTCGAGAGTGTTCTTAGCTACGCTTGATGGAAATCGGTTCAGTTCAAGGTCATCAGGTCGTTTGTTAGGTGTGTTAAGAATGTTACACGCTCAGTTTACTTGCAAGCATATTTAGGATCTGACATTTGAAACACTAATGTTTTCTGGTACCAGAAGAGCTGGTCTGCTGTTACGGCTCAAATATAGGCGACGTAATCCTGACTGCCTTTTGGAGTTTAGGCTCGTTGGATTTGTCTTAACTAGTTCTCTTAAGGTTTCTTTTTATCGATCGGGGTCTTTTTAAATTTTTAATTTAATCTTGTTACACCTTAGTGTATCGCTAGTATTCACTAGGTACCTCGCGTCGGGATACTTAAAGAGGCTTATCTGACTAACTGTTGTATGCAATTGAAATCAATAATTTGACTTTTATGTCCTTAAATCACAAAAAATACTATGCTCTTGTTTAGATAAATAACTGCAGTATCACAATTTCAATCGTAAGCAATGGAAAAGATATTTTTATTTATGTACTTACGTAGAATGTAACTTGAGCAACTTGTCAGCTGCGCCTCTTTTGTGCCAAGTCGGTAATATTGTGAGAATACTGTAATCCTGTTTTCCCATCCTTAACGCACGTAGCATGATTACAAACAACTTTTGACGACTTCTGTGGCGTATTGGTTATTTAACATGACTGCTACGCAGAGGTCTCGGGTTCGATTCCCCCTTAATGCAAATCTTTGTATTCATGAACATGATTGTTTGCATTGGTCTGGGTGTTTTCTATAATTATGTATGTATTTACAAAAAAAAGTATTTAAGTATGTTTACCCGTTTTCTAGTAGCCATAGTACAAGCTCTGCTTAGTTTGGGACTAGATGGCGTTGTGTGAAAGTGTTTTTTATTTTTATTTTAAATTTTAAACTTATGTGAAACTAGTTGTACGCCGCGCCGCCCGCGCAGATATTTTTTCATAAAAAAAGTATACCAATTGCACGAGGTGGCGGGGTCGATTTCTAAGGAAGATAATTATTTAATTTTGTGTGCTCCACAAATCATTGTCTCGTGTTTGGATGTAGATAAAGTCCCCGTAACACAAGCATCGTCACACAATGCTTAGTGCGGGATGTCTATTTAAAAGAAAAAAAAGAAAAAGCATTATAAAAGTACCTGTCTATATACTCCATGAACTCCAGATGTAATGATATCGCCAGGCATATTGCTGAAAGTAAAGAGAAAAACTTAATTAAAACCTTATTGATTTATGATAATAATACTTTCGAGTAAGTATTATTAAAAAACAACACAGATATCCGAGACTTTGCTGATCACGATGTTATGTGATATTAGATCTTATTTCTACATGAGTGCTGTCGCTGTAGATGGTTCTCAAAGGCCACCTATACTTAGTCATTGGTAGAATGTTATTATTATTATTTGTCTCTTTTCCTAACTCAAGGGTTTATGGCCTGTCGCGGGGATCCTACAAATACTAACTTAACGGACACAAATAAAATCCCACTCGAACCAACAATGCATGGATCACATAAAAAACTGTCTTGTGCAGAAATTGAGACCGAGACGACGTTCACGGCAGCTGCTTGCGCAATGGTCCAGTCACCGAGTCAGTTTATGTTATATTAATATGATAAAAATTAATTGAATATATCACCTCCAACTGTCCCACAGTAAAACATAAACGTCTCTCTTTACATTATCTTATAATATAAGTCATCATCATCATAACAGCCCAATAATGTCCCACTTCAGGGGCGGGCCTCCTCCCGTAACGGAGGTATACTTGCCCTACTAATACCACGCTGGCCAGACGGATTGGTATAGGGTTTAATTTCAAGTTTTCCCTCTTTTTATTTCGTAAAGATAATAATTACGGATAGTCCCTTAGTCGGTTTTTACGACACGAATGGGATGAGATGGGGTGGTGACATATTGTATTACTCCGTCACTACACGGATGACATTAATACATAGACCTAAATGGGTTTTAACGTCACGTACCTATTGGGTTCAAAGAGATTGGCTGAGCTGAACTGGAAGACTAGGAGCATCGGACCCTACTTTTGGTTCGGATGGTACTTTACCTTTTAGAAAAGTAAATTTTCTAGGTGGTATGTATGCGGCTCTTAGCCAAACATTTAATTTGTTTAACTATAGAAATACAATACTCAATACTACATTTTTATTTCCTAGGTGTAGGCAAACTTAATTTTGATCATAGGTGTGTACTTAAAATAAATACACACATCAAAAAAGTCTAAGCAACATGCATGATATTACAAATTTACCATTTATATTAATTTATTTTACCATTTATTTTAATTATAACGTTGTATTTTATTTTTAAAATAATATTTTTAGGGTTCTATGATGTAAAAATAACAGCTGTTTTCTTTATAAGTTCTTTTAATAACAGAAATTAACAATATTAGAATATACAGGTACATAAGAAACTAAACTTTTTTTTTACAAATTGAAATTTCTTAAGAAAATGAATTTATTGTGAAAGAATAGGACAATTTAATACAAAGTATGGCCTCCTCTGCTATTCAGAACTTGTCGGCAACGATTATTCATTGAATTAATGAGACTGTTTATGTCATCTTGCGGTATTCGCTCCCAATGGAATTGTAGCAAATCCTTCAGCTGTTGGGTTGTTGTCACTCCGTCCAAGTCCTTCAAAACACGTCTCTGGAGCATGTCCCATGCGTGCTCGATGGGGTTGAGGTCTGGCGATTGTGCAGGCCAGGGCAATACCTGGATGTTCTCCGTTGCCAAGTATTCACTGGTTCGCCGAGCTGTATGTGAACGCGCATTGTCATGCATTAACGTAAAATCGGAGCCAAAGGTTTGTGCAAATGGATGGACATAAGGTCTGAGAATATCCTCAACGTAATTTTCAGCGTTCATGTTTCCATTTACAAAAACGAGCTCAGTTCGCCTGTTCTTCATAATACCCGCCCATACCATAACTGTTGAGCCGCTGTATGGATGAACTTCCTGAACGCACCTGAGTCTTTCAGTATTTCCGGGTCGACGGTACACTCGCACCCTTCTTGTATCAGGCCTAAACCCGAATCGCGACTCATCGGAAAACATAATTTTATCCCATTGTTCCTGGGTCCATGTTATGCGTTCTCTACACCATTCATTTCGACGAGCGCGATTCCCGTGACGTATCGGTGGGCACCTGATAGGGCGTCGAGCTCGTAGGCCGTACTCATGCAGTCGATTTCGCACAGTTTGGGGACTTACATCAACACCACTTGAATTTTGTAGCCTCAAACTTATCTCTCGAGCGGTTAACATCGGCTGGCGTCTTGCAGTCAGTTGTATGTACCGGTCTTGCCGAGTGGTTGTACTCCTTTTACGGCCTGGATGCTGTTCAGCGGGTTCCCCTGTATTATTGTAGCGCTGCCAAAGACGACAAATAACACTTCTATGAATACCAAAATGTCGAGATACCTGAGATTGATTACTTCCCGCTTGCAACATCCCTACAGCTCTTTGCATTTCATCTGCCGTCAAATGACGTCGCTCCATGACGTAAAGAATATCTAACAATTCAATTTTGTCGCCAACTGTATTTAAATGGTTGGTAAAATTATAAAATCAAGACTAAAACGTAGCAATTAACATGCACTCAAATTCAAACAAATTCGCAGTCATTTGAATTTTATGAAAAAAAACAAAACATAAGTAATCGAAATTTTTTTACCTATACACTTGAAGTTTACTTACCTATACACTTTGAGTGAGTAAATACTTAGAAATTAATTAATATAAATGGTAAATTTGTAATATCATGCATGTTGCTTAGACTTTTTTGATGTGTGTATATAGCTGTAGTACTTGTCTCTATACTCCTGCGTCTTTTTTAGCAATAACTTGTTTTTCCAACAACTAAAAGCCCTAAAAAAGTTACCCTTTAAAAGTTAAAGTTACCCTTTTAGAAGTAAGGACGTCTAAGAAGTAATGACGTTTGTGGCTATTGTTGTTAGCAAACCTAAGAAATGTTGTACAACTTTTAATTACTTATTGCATAGGAAAAATTTTGAAATCGTCGAGAGTCTAATTTCGAATACTTTTTGCAATCGAGCTTTAGTTGTACACATTGAGGTAATTATGTACTAGTACATATATTACCTCAATGGTTGTAATGCCTATTGTTAGATAAAGCGCTAACATTAAAGCATAATGTTTAACATCTACACCTGCAATGCCTGCACCTAACGTGCGAATATCTTAGATCACATTTTACTCTATCTATAATAAGTATTACTCGATTATACATTTATATCTCATCATTTATACCTATCTATTATACTCAGAAAAACCCATCTTTACTACTAAGTATTTTATAGAGGTAAAGTTTGTGAGTTTAGCGTGTAATGTTTTTAAAACAACGAAGTGGGCAGGGGACAGCTAGTTTGCTATAAAATTAATTTTTACAAAAAAAACCGACTTCAAAGACAAAAATTGCACTAAAAAGTAAAAAATAAGTAGTTGTATTTTGGTTTTACAACATTAAAACAGCCATTCTTTCTCCCTTATTTAAATCTAACTAAAGAATAGGTGATTTTAATTATTGTAAAAAGTATTGTTAGGGATATTAAATTTTTGAAGAGTCTGTAAATATATTTATTTGTAGATTCTTTAAAAGATAATCAAATTATTACAAATAATGTAATATTATTGTTATTTTTGGAGTCGGTGTCAGCCACGATAGTTATAATTATACCTTTTTTTATTTCTGACTTAAAATTTAAACAAATATTATGGCGTCGTGTTACACACAGACTAAAGACTAACAATTAGGTACTTAAAATTCGCATTCGTTTTTGTTTTAAATTTATTTAAATATGATAAAAATAGTTATTTAATATTTCTTTAATTTTTAAACTAATCCATAAACAATCAACAACTGTAAGTCATAATGTCGAAGTCATATTATAATATAGGTAATCTGTAATTCATGGCCGCCATTCCGTTTGCTTAGATATTATCGTACTTATTTCGTTGGCTGACACCCACTTCAAAAATAACAATAATATTACATTATTTGTAATAATTTGATTATCTTTTAAAGAATCTACTAATAAATATATTTACAGAATCTTCAAGAAATTTAATATCCTTATCAATACTTTTTACAATAATTAAGAAAACCTATTCTAAAATTAGGTAGAAAGAATGGCTGTTTTAATATTGTAAAACCAAAATACAACTAATTATTTTTTACTTTTAAGTGCAATTTTTGTCTTTGAAGTCGGTTTTTTTTTTGTAAAAATTAATTTTATTTTCAAATTTTTAGTGAATACCTGTTCTTTAAATCCGTGTGGTGACGGAGTGAGAATACAATATGTCACCACCTCAGCTCATCCCATGGGTGTCGTAAAAAGCGACTAAGAGACTATCCGTGAATATTATCTTTGAGAAATAAAAAGAAGGAAAACTTCAAATTAAACCCTATATAACAACCTATACAATCCGTCTGGCGTGATATTAGTAGGCCAAATATCCCTCCGTCACGGGAGGAGGCCCGTCCCTGCAGTGGGACATTATTTTGTCTGAATATGGGTAGACCTACGAAACGCGCTGCTCATATGAGACAGCGCCGATTGAATGAGACAAACGAAGAAAGGGAGAAACGCCTTTTTCAAAGTAGGAAATCTACCTCCAAGGCCAAAAGAGACTAGTGAACAACGTAAGAACGAGCTTTCACAAAAAAGGACCTACTTACATGAAGAAAGTTTTAAATAGGGAGAACATCGAAAAGCGTAGCCACCGTCTCGGTGTGGTTAACTGATAATTTAAATACACTGACATAAAAATAAATCAAATAAATGTAATATCAATTTGTTATACCAACTTGTTAAAATAAATGAAATGCAATTCAACAATTTGTTTATAGTCTATTAATAATCCGTTAATAATTCCTATTTTAATATCAAATAAGAACTTCATTATTAAGTCTTAAACCATACCTGCAATTACAGTCATAATGGTAGTGTTAAGTTTTTATCAATTCGAATAAAATAAGCGAATAACACAAGGTAGCTGCTATACACCGTTAACGAGTTCCCTCGACTCTCTGTCGTCTCCATCATCAAATCACGTTGGTGTAAAGTTTTCATCAATACGAATATAATAAGCCCAAACACAAGGTAGCTGCTATATACCGTTGAAGAGTTCTCTCCATCCTCAGTCGTTTTCATTAACAGATCATGTTTGTGTAAAGTTTTCATCAATACGAATAAAATAAGCACAAACATAAAGTAGCTGCTATATACCGTGGAGGCGTTCCCTCGACCCTCAGTCATCTTCATCATGAGAGCATGTTTGTGTAAATTTGTGTAAAGCTTTCATCACAAACAGTAGATAGCTGCTATATGCCAGCTCCTACTGTTAGCTTATTAGCAGTCTCCAGCATCAGACCTGTTCTAACTCTTGATTATTTGGTAGTGACGTTAGAGATACACGTTAATGACAAGATTTTACACAATGCGTCCCTACAATTTTCAAGAGATGCCCTCCATTTCTCTGGGATCTCGTCATCCATCTGGTGACAATGGGACCAAATAGGAAGTATACCCATTCGAACAAAAAAAAAATTCTAGCCGTTTTCGAAAACATCAGGTAACAAACACAAAAGAAAAAAGAATACAACCGAATTGAGAACCTCCTCCGTTTTTTGAAGTCGGTTGATAAAACTAGCTGACCCGTGCCCACTTCATTGGGCGGCGAAAAACATGCGTCCCTGTTTTAAACATATTTCATTAGTGCTCCACTCCTATTAGTCATAGCGTTATACTATATAGGTATCCTATGACACTCCCCAATAAATGGACTATTCAACACAGTTTTTTTTTTTTAAATCAGTTCAGTAGATCCAAAGATTACTCCCTACAACGTCACAAACACACAAACTTTACCTCTTTATAATATGTATTAGTTAGATAACCATAATCATGCACAGAAATATATCGATGGTTATAAGGCTAATTGGTCTAAGCGACATTTTTTGAAAATTACAGGAGAGCGATTTAAAGTTTCGTTTTTCGGAAAAAAAATCATTAAAAAGAACTACTGCGTGTATGTTGATCTAATCAATACAGTATTTCCGTAAATACATATTGCACCTTCTTAAATAGTTTTTATGAATATATAGGCTTTTTTCAATTAAAAAAACGCGCTTGAGTCAAAATGCATCGTATAATTTTTTTAATAGAACAGGGAGTAATGATCTAACTGCCAGTAATTTATATTCAAGTTAAAAGTAAATTGATTCAAATGTGGATGTGGATATGAAACAGAACAAGGAAAAAAAACATTACAGGCGTCCCTATGCATTCAGCATGGTTTGTGATAGGCCATAAAGTATGGAATAGTGCGAGTTTAAATTTACTATTAAGAATAAATGAATTGAAATTAACAATAAACAAAATTAGGCAAAGTGTTAAACTTAAAATGAAACAATCGTCTTTTTAAAAAAGTAACAACATAATCGTAGTTATACTTATGAGTATTAATTTTAATTCAGTCTCAGGTTTCCCTATATCACCACATCTAATTACAATGTTGTCTTAAAATATAAACCTTTGAGGTATTAACAAAATACAGCTTCCTAATATCTTATTAAACCTCTTAGACCAGGCCTCTTATTTAAATGGAAGCAAAATGGTTCAAGCGACATAGCCTATCTTTTTTAAGTAATGCAAAAATGGCTCAAGCGACAAAACCATGTAGTCGAGCAAAAGGACAAATGTCTTAACGCGCATCGGTCATTCAAAATAGTTGTAGGAAAAATGAATCGACCGACGTATAATTCTAGGTCTAGTCTAAGTAACCAACTACAAAAAAACGATCAAATTTTGTGGCGGTTAGATCATAGACGTCCAAAATGAGTGCAAAGTTAGTGTGGGGTTCAAGCGCCAAAAATATGCTCTTAGAAATTTAAAACCTAATTCAAAAGACGCAGAAAAATTCGCTGATTCCAAATATGTATTTTATACGAGTATAACTCAATATCGCAAAAAATGTCGCTTAGATCAATTAGCCTTATAACCGTCGATATGTCGACTTGTTTGGGGATCGAGCATCGAGTCCTAATTTCCCCAATATCGTATGCTATCTGGCATGGAGGCTCTTTCATTAATCTTTCCAATTACTTACCAGAATAAGAATGGAAATTTGACTTAAAAATTCTAAATAAGTACCTACATAAACAAAATAATTTTGATTGTGAAAACATAGCTTATGAATGACGTCGTCGTTTGATGTTAATTTTTGCCTAGAGTCTGACATTTAAGTGATTGTCGGGTTAATCAGAGAGATTCTAAGAGATAACAATATTTTAATCTCACTGTTATAAAAACCGATGGCTAATATAGAAAATTAAAATTTCTGCTTACCTGTTATAGCAGCATGGATACGCTTTATTGCTTTATATTAATATTGATCAATAGTATAACATTAATTGTCACAACAATTTCTTTTAGGTTATCACATTGAAAACATTCAAGTTATGGTAAAACTTAGGTGCAATATAGGAACAGCTATGTACTTACTTGTATTACATATACGGTAAACACCTATATTTTATGTCAATTAAAATAATGATCACCTTTTTGTAATACTTGCGTTAAAAAGTTTTATATTATACTTAGTTATTAATTTACAAACGTAAGTTCCTAAGCAGTTTTGTATTAGAAATATGTAATAACATACAATTTCAATTAAAAAAAAAATAACTAATTTAAACGTGTAATCTAAATAGTACTCTGTGTATGATGATTGATGATAAAGACTGACTAACTTTGGTAAATGAAGGTATACCTACACACAATGAATATTTTGGCCTACCTACAATTAACAATAATATTGTATAAGGTACTTGCGGTAAATAAGGGCCACCTTAATCTAAACCTAAATAATTTCTATAAATAAAGGAATATAATAAAATATTTAATATCATGGTAATGTTTATTTCAATATCTGCATCAGAAAGTACTATTACAAGTATTTTCATCTCAATTAGGCATAGTAATCATGATTTTAAAAAACCCTCTCTTTGGCCCTTAATAAACGTATGTAGTTTTATAAGGGCCAAATTTTAATTCAAATATTAAAAGAGTAATCAATTGAAAAAATATTGTTTTCGGTTTCATTTGACTTTAATTATCATTTGCCATTAAATCACGCTTTTAACATTACTTAATCAAAGGAAAAACTAGCAATGGCTCTTAATAAACTAACGTAGCAAAAACATGTCATAAAAACCTTTATCTATAACATATCGTCAAAATAAACACAGACGTAAACAATGAGTTTGTAATTTTTTAAATATTATATGGAAATTACAAAACTAAAACATTTTTTTTTTATAAATAAGTAGTACGGTATAAGACAGGCCACGTATGTGGCCCTTCTTATCCTTATTATAAAATCTATTGTTATCTAGATCAACAACTTGGACACTTTTAAGTTAATTAAAGATATTAGGGATGATTTATGATACAAAAATAATAACAAATACATGCTTAATAATAATAACTATGGTATGTATTAAAATAACGAAGTCTATTGAAATTTGTTAATATTAATTTACATTCTATATGTATAATAAGGGCCGGCCTATGTACCCGCCTCCAGCGTGGCCCGTATTAGCCCCTGATAATAGCATAATTAAAAACGGTAAAAAGTATTGTATTTATTAACAAAAATTTATAACTTATCTCCACTAGCCCACACTATTTGTATAACATTCACAATTAATTAACAAGATTTGAACAAACGGCTGTATTTTAGGTAAAAATAAAATTATTTTGGCAAGATAAAATTATAGTGGAGCTGCGTTGTCTATCACTCTCAACTGACTCGTGGCTACTGGTAAGATTGATGATCGTGCGACGACGCGAGCTCCGATCTTAGCTTTCCTATTGGTCATTTTTAAGCATGTGTAAATGTAGGGTGCTGTGATCATTAAAAGTGTCATTTTCAAGCAACGGCTGTTGATACCCACCGGCTCTTGTTACCCGCAGGTACCTTATTCTATCCTACTATGCGTTTATGTGTGTCAAGTCAAGAATCAAGATGTATGTAAGTAATATTGGTATGCCAACTATTTCCTTTTTCTGTCTGTTGTCTAAAAGAAGTCGCTTTTAGCAATAAAATCAACAAAAAGTAAATTGTTAATATGTTTTGTTGTTCTTTGGCGTATTACATTAAAGTTTATTGTATTGTATTGTGTATTTAAATAAAATACAATCAGATCCACAATAATACCAACTGACAGATTAACGCGACCACTTTTATTAAAACACTCTACTAATTGTAATGAATTGAGATAATTCCTGATATAAAAAGAGGTTAGATGTAGAGAAATCATTCACAAAATAGTTCACAGCCGATCAGTAACGACATCAATTAGCTGGACATCATATCTGTCCACCATGTCGATCAGGCTACTTTTGATGAAGGTAAGTTTTAAAATAGTGTTATGTTTCTGAAGAGTTTGGTCACCAATCTGTAGGGATTTGATTGCCTCGGTGTAGCGACGGTCGCGGAAGCGGCTGCTGTGCATTTTGGACGCGGTGTCCTACGTGGGCGACGAACGCGACGTACGCGATCAAATCTACGGCGTACCCTACTTGTGTCCTATGTGACCGTCTGCGACGAGACGCGACGTAATCGTATAGAACACTTGTCGCGTACGTGGCGACCGTTCGTCGCCCACGCAGGACACCACGGGATTCGTTTCCGATGCAGAATTTTTTTTTGTGTGATCCACAAATTGTTTTCCTTAGTCTGAATGTTATTTGTGTCCGTTAAATTAATCTTTGTGAGGTTAAATTGATATTTTCAATGTTTCACAGACGCAGGGTATGATCCCCAGTGCAGGAGTTGTCTTTTAAAAAGAAGTTTCTGAGATTCAATTTGATAGTTTTTACAATTGCTACAGTTTTTTTCATTTCCTTTGTCGTAGGGCATTGAAGCTAAGAAGTATACTTAGATGCTGTTCGTGATCAGTCTGAACAATGAAATATTGGCCTATTTTATTTGGCGACCTTTGTGGCTAGTGGTTATAGTCTAGGTATGCGTACGTCGTATAGTATAAGTATGCACGCAGAGTTCCCGGGTTCGTTGCCCGCTAAATGCAAATGTCTGTGTGAATATTAACGCTTTCCGTCAGATTTGATACTTATTACAATAAGTATAAGCTAATAACGCGAATTTTCGGCTTTTAATTTTTAGCTTCAAGCGCAGTTTCATATTTTCCTATATTCCGGAAAAGAGATAGATCTCGTGTAAAAGTATGATATTTTTAATCATCCTTGTAATGACATAAATTGTATAGCAAGTAATTAACTTTAGAAGAAGTTAGAATCATCGAACTTTTTAAAGCGAAACTAAGAATACTTAGGAATAAAGGATAAGTCTCTTCACTAAAAAAAAAATTGTTTTTTTTTCTTTGTACCAAGCGTAACGTAGTAGTTTTTATTAGTAATTTAAGATTTTTACGAGTAACTAAAAACTATCAACTAATTATCAAATAGTGTAAATTTAAACCTTTGTGGTTTTTAAATACTAACTTACTCTTGCCGCCATGTATTTTCATGAAATTTTCTGAAACTGATACAATTAAATTTATAAAATGACTATAAAACGTAGTATAGAACTCGCCCACGGGCGGATGTACAATTTGTGCAGGCACGTTAGCCGTGAAAATTGAATCTAATGAAGTAGATTGAAAAAATTAAACAATTTTCTACTAAGTACGTCTCTGAGATTACAACGCATTTAACTGTTTTAATACCTATTACATAACGTTTATTATGTAGTCGCTATTTATTTTTCTACATATTACCTATTTTATCTAAAATAAAAAATATATAGCATTGAAGGCAATTCAATAACATTTTTAATTTCAGGATCAAATGATAATACTTTTGCATTACTTTCGATGGTGGATAATAAATTAGGTACACACAGCAACTAATCAAGCTAGACACTCATGTACCTTAATACCTTGAAATAAGACACAATTTCAAATGAAAATGTTTAACTTGATGTGTTGCGTGTGTACCTACTTGAAGCGCACCCCTTCACAGCATATATTTACATACCTACTTAATTCGTCTTATCTAACAGAGACATTAGCTTGGTCCTTATACCCGATGCTAGCTTGTATTTATTTGTATTTGAAAAGAGTAAATTAAATTAAAATAATAGTTCCTTAAATATATATAACTGAATAATAATATTAATTAATAATTATATTTAACTGACCTGCCCCTCATACTCTTGTTCTTAAACATCCCGCCATTTTCCGGTACTGGCTCCATCCTGGCGAAGTCCCAATGCTTCTTTCGCATCTCTATAACTTAGGGTCAACTGTAACAGAAATATTTACTCAACACAACAATTTTAGAATGATAAAAATAATAAAACTGCCTCGTGTTCCCTCGTAATAATATTATATTAATTGTAATATTATTATCCTGTATCCATATGTGTGATCCAAAAATTGTTAGTCGGTGGTTTTTGTATCCATGCATATCATGTCTGTAAAACACAGAGCGCGATCCCTATGGAGGAAGTTCTATCTATACCTACATAGTATAAAGCCCGATTTACACGTCGAGTAGCAAGTTAAGTAGTAAGTTGTTGATTAAGTTGATTTGAATAGAACTCCATCCTATTTTTTGGCGAGTTAAGTACGAAGTAGCCCCCTCTCCCGCGTCTCGCCAATTTAACTCGCCAAATAATTCTGTTAAGACTCCACCTAAAAACTTAAGTTTCGTTTTCATATAGATATAAACATTGTTATTAGCCTCGCCCATAACATTGTAATACATATTTATTAAGCTGCATCAAGCTGCTGTAATAAATAAGAACATACACTTATATAACAAAAAAGGGCACTAAGTACTGAGTAGGTATGTATTTTTATGTAGGTACGCCAACAAATCTTATTTTAGTCTGACAATGAGAACGGATGGCACAGCGTAGCTATTAGATGCTAAATTTAGTTTTAACAAAGGGGCTAGCAGTGTGTTCCAGTTGTTTGCAGGATACGTGGTCCTTGATCATATCAATTGAATAGAACTTCAATGAAGCGTTTTTCTCAATTAAACATCCTTGGTATGTTAAGACTGATTGAATGTAATACCTTTGCGAGAAAATAAGTCGTTATATACCATGTAGATAAAGTACAAATATGCGTACATATCTATACTTCTATACTAATAATATATCGAGGTTAAGTTTGTGTGTTTGTGACGATGTAGGGGTTAATCTCAGTATCTAATAAAACGATTTAAAAAATTATTACTGTGTTGAATAGTCCATTTATCGGGGTGTGTCATAGGCTATATAGTATCACGCTATGACTAATAGGAGTGGA
The DNA here is from genome assembly GCA_905475405.1 of Schrankia costaestrigalis. NCBI lineage: Eukaryota > Metazoa > Arthropoda > Insecta > Lepidoptera > Erebidae > Schrankia > Schrankia costaestrigalis. The sequence continues at coordinate 16,478,445 of FR997825.1, read as the reverse complement.
GCAGTAATGAAATATGTTACAAAACGAACACTTTTTTTTTCGCCGCCCAACGAAGTGGGCACGGGTCAGCTAGTGTAAAATAAAAATGTAGCGAGACCCGAGACGAGAAGTATGTATATTTTTTATATTGTAGGACAGTGGCTAGAAATAGACTGGATCAATAACGAAATAGAAGGGCTAGGAAAACGAAGTGGTTAGTCAATAGTGTCAATTAATAGTCAATACTCTACTTTTATTTTGCATTTGATAATAATAACGAAAGAAAAGTTTTGTTTGGTTAAATAAACAATTTTTGAACGTAATGTTTTTTTTAACTTTTTACTTACCTACGTATTTATAAACGTTTTCAGTAACGTACTTGAAAATTATGCAGAGTTCAGTGATAAGTTTACTTTATGTTACCGCGATTGATATTATTATGCATTATTTGTAATTTTAACTAAAGCCTCATACGTTTTACATGAACAATGATGCTAAACAAAAGCCGTAAAGCCTTTATGAAATAGTACCTTCAATACAAGTTTTTACTTGTTGGTTATACCTAATTATTTTTTTGCCCATATTTATAATTATTTTTAACCTTTTAATGTACTTACCTACTAAAAATATTTTTATTAAAATATCAACAGCTTGAGAAGTAATTGCTTCTTTTTTTATTACAATTAATGATTTATTACTTTAATAATAAATTATTATTAAGGTACTGTACAGTGTACACAGAGTTCAAAATACTGTGATGTGTTATTCTTCTAACCCAAAAATGTCTATAGGTACTTACTGTCCTAAATATTCCAACCAATAACGAAGTGCAGATAATTCGATATGAAGGTACTTAGAGATATGAAAAAATTGCATGTTCCTTTGAAGTCAATAGATGACGAGATTAGATTAATTAAGAACGTCATTCTCCCGCTATTAATTAAGTGTAATCACATCAATTAGTTATATCCTCACTTATATAATAAAACTGAAGAGTAAGTTTGTTTGGTTAAACGTAAAAATGTTAGTAAATATAATAATATATATCTGTTTGTGTAGGATAACTTATTTAGCGCGGATTTCATTTAAGGCTACCTACGTAACGTAACATCGCGCTACGACAAACGGGAGGTGAGTAGTTGTGACTTGTGATGCAGTAATGTAAATATTATTTTCTTTTTATAGAAGTATATGATAATCAAGGGTCACGCAGCAGCTTGTACTTACGTTATGTTATAAAGATTTGACAAATTTACAAATGTAATATAATTAATTGTATTTAGTAATTTTGAGAAGTGAAAAAGATTTTTGCAATGGACAATTATCATAACTTAGATATTTTACAGTGTTTTGCGAATAGGTACAAATATGAACCGATAATAGCGCTAATTCATTTATCAAAAATCCCACTACCAAATTTCATACTCAGCACAAATTCTTTCGCATACTGTGCTCGGGATTTGACGTTTGTTTTCTCCGGTTGTTTTCCGTAGTCCCACTGGTCGTCCCATCGATGGAACGACGGAAAAAAACAAATGACCGTAGTCCCATTACCAAAATGGGACTACGGACTAGTTTTTATTTCAATATTGCTTTTCAGTGATCCCATTAATAGAAATGTAACAATATGAAAACAATATAATTCAAATCAATCAACTTTTACGACGACGGCCTCTGTGGCGTAGTTGTTGTATTACAAGGCTGCTAGGCAGAGGTATCGGGTAAGATTACCGCTCAATGCAAATCTTTGTGTGCATGAACACTTATGTTGCTTTTATCTGGGTGTTTTCTCTTTATAATATGTATGGATTTAAAAAAAAAATATGTATGTTTATCCGTTGTCAAAACAAAAACTAAATACCTAATGGTTGAAATGCATACATTTATTATACATAAAGTTAAAACATGTTGACGTTCCTGTAATGCGACATGAAGATTGATATTTTGTATTGACCTCGATAGGTCATGTCTTATTTAACCACCTGCCAAGATAATTTGACGGAGCCCGCTTCGCAAGGCTTATTTCAGGGTGGTTTAAAAAACATACTACAATGGCTCATAGCCTTCTAACCTAACCTGTGCAAGTCGGGGTACTCTGAGTAAGGATTTTTTCCATAATGACAAGCGAATTCTTATTTATACTAACACACACCCATAGCTATGAATTTTTATACATAATAATACAATGTGTCACCACCCCATCTCATCCCATGGGTGTCGTAAAAACCAACTAAGGGACTATCCCTGAATATTATCTTTGAGAAATAAAAAGAAGGAAAACTTGATATTTTGAAATTAAACCCTACACCAATCCTTCTTGCCAGCGTGGTATTAGTAGGCCAAGTATCAATCCGTCACGGGAGGCCCGTCTCTGCAGTGGGACATTCATGAGCTGTTATGATTTATTTAATAATCAAAGAGTATGTAAAGTAACTGAAATAGAGTCAATGTCATTGCGACCCTGCATAACACTATTATTTAATGGGATCACAGAAAAGCGATACTGACATAAAAACTATTTTCCGTAGTCCCATTTTGATAATGGGACTACGGTTAATTGTTTTTTCCGTCGTCCCATCGATGGGACGACCAGTGGGACTACGGAAACCAACCGGTTTACTCATTCTACCACTTTATGCCACGCGCGTGCATTATGGCTATATACTGCCCCGCTATAAGTTTTGTCCAAAACTTTTAACTAGTCCGATACACCATTGGATAGATCTCGGGCTAAATACAAGCAGAAAAATAAGAAATTATGAAAAAAATATCTGTCATCAGTTCATCACCGAGAAATTATTAGTCGAAGTTCAAAATATTGTAATGTTAGTATTGCATTACAATTTTTGGCTGTGGGATAAGACCAGCGACCGCCTACTTAGGGTACCTAGTTTTATTGGATTTATATTATACCTTGTTATGATAGTTATGATTTGTCTCTTTGTAAATAATGTATAAAGGATCGTAATTTGCCTTTTTACTTGTTTTAATAAACTCTACTATTAAGAATATTTTCTGTAAATTGGACATATAAAAATATGCAAACAATATTAACAACTAAAAGACGAAAGACTAAAATAAAAAAGTCACGATAAAGTTATAAACTTTTTGACTTATTTTTTTGGCCACTGTAACATGCCTAATAAAGCGTCTATCATTTCCGAGAGAAACACTAGTAAGTACATCCTAAAATTAAGACACAGCTTATTGCCAATCCCATTTGTTAAAACAAATATTTAAAATATCCTTACCCAGAATGAGTTTGGCGTTTAGTTTCTTTGAGTACAGTGTCCGCAGGTTACCATTTTTCCCAGAATAATTCACACCTTATCAACTGCACTGTAAGTGTATAAACATATGTACATAATCATAAACAGACTAGGCTTGACAAAGTCAACAAAAACAATGTGTAAAGTGCAATCACACATGTGAATATGAACAATATTAGTTCTATGTCTGCAAATTGTACAGAGATCAAGCCACAGACCAAACTTGTGACCGCAGGGCTCAATAATATTTTATTTCTGTCATACAATATTAGTAGTGACAAAAAAAATCTGACAAAATTGTATTTTACATTTTTCTTAATAAATCATCTTCATTATTACAACTGTCAAATCATTTAATTATTATCTTTAACTTATAAAGTTTTACGAGTACTATAAGCAAGGATCCAAATGTGTCCTACTCAATACAAACTCTGATGAAATGAGCAAACTTCGGCTCGACCTTCTACATATTAACAGACTTAAGTCACATGTACCTCTACTTTATGTAATATTTATTTCAGTAATTGAAGATATTTTGGTATTTAGAAGATGTTTTAGTGTCTACACATATAAGTACTTACCTAGTCATTCTTTTCGTTTATATTTTGGTCTAACAATGGTTGTTAACCTCTGGGTTCCTGTATAGAGCGGTCGCCGTTGAGATCCCAACTCATGACTACCAATCAGAGCGCTTGCGAGCACGCCTAATCAAGTGAACGAGTCGACAACGTGACGCGCTGGTCGTGTCATCACCTCCTTGTTAATAAATGCACATACTACTTGACATATCCCATCCGAAAATCTTGTTTTTATTTGTAGAGTTCGGTTCAAAGGGTCAGATGTGGTCGTAACCGTGACGCTTAAATAGGAAGTGCCTATAGGTAGGAATCATCTATTTTATTTGGTGATTGCGTAGAAAGCAAAAGAACGAAGCACTTTTAGACAAAGAAACATCTTTAGTATTCCATATTTCATTTTTGTGATTTTTTAGTAAGATGACTTTCCTTTTTTTACCAACTTTCGGCGTGTTGTTCCGAACTAAACATCCATCCATATCAGCCTATAGACGCCCACAGCTGGACATAGGTAAACATACCGCTACTAAATGACTCTACTAACCATTTTTGCAACCAAAGAATCAGAAAAATGTTAAGAAATAATCACAAGGTGATCTAGATGGAACCTTGTGCTCTAAGACCATATTTGGGATCTCTGTACATTACTTGTATTGGTATATGTGTTGGTTTTTTGTATCATGATTTTCTTTAGGTTCATTAGATTATTTTCTATGCCTTCTGTCCTTGTAGAGGAGTCCCTCTAAATTGATATCAGCCTACATCAATTTTCCATAAGACAACAAGAAATTTTGTGTAAAACTCATACAGTTTGCATTTTTCAGACTCTTTGCGTGACGTTATGTTTGGCTACATCGCCATCATTAGAAGAGAGCGCACGGGATCTAATAGAACATTTCCTAAAAGTTCCTAATCCTGACAAAGTACTAAATTCTGTACTCGGTAGACTTGAAAGGAATAGGCAACAAGCCTTAATCGGGCAGGTTGCTGAAGAAGATTGTGATGATCCGTCTGAGGTAAGGTAGATAAGGAAATCAGATCAGCTCACCCGTATCTAATTTCATTTTCTTAGGACAAAGTTGATAAGAAGTCAGACTTGGAAAATAATACATCAGCTTGTGAACAAATATAGCAATAACACATTGAAGCAGTAATAATTATAAATGCATTACTTATTAAGTTCTTAGGGTAAAGAAATGCCACAATAATTGTCCAACCCTTCAAATACAAATACAAATACAAAATCATTTATTTGCTTGAAACATGGTTTTTTTTACAGATGATGGTTTATAAAATATTATGTACACAATGTTTCGCTTACTTTATTTCAGCATGCAAATTATTTAAGTGTAGCATACACTCTGACTACTTCTAATGCATTTTTTTATTTTTAACAACTTATATAAACTTATCTACTAACTATCCTACTTAATAATTATTATTATCATATTATATCCATTTAATTATCCTAAAACTTACTAACTAATTAATTAATGTTACATGAATACATAATAAAGTTTTTATTTAATTGCATACTTTTTATTTGTTTTATATAATTCATGAATTCTTTAATAGTATAAAAACAGTTATTTACTAGCCATGTTACTAGTGTTTTGTAAAATAATGAGAAATGTAGAGAGCATCAAGATGGCGGGATCAAGTCTCCGATTCAAAATATAGCACTTTAAGGTTTTTGTACTACATAAGTACTAATTGTACCCTAAACCACACATTTGTACCTCTTAGGGTTAAAGAAGTATGCCTAAACTTACCTGGACCCGCTACTTTGATGTCAAAGTGGCTGGACCCTCTGCAGCGCTGCTCAGATGCTGGAAATTCACACACGAAGGTTTAGTACTATATATGTACATACATGTACTCAATTTTCATTACAATTGTAAGTGCTGAATAAAAGTTAACCGGTTAAAACATTGGTCCCGCCACTTTGATGTTTCATGTTATAGCTGAAAACATATGAAAATCATTAGAACTTGAGCAAAATCAAATGTGTATGTTTAGTACGACCTGAGTACAAAAACATATATAATATTCATATGTATAATCGAAGTACTTTAAAAGTTATCTATCCTACATCGTTATATTTGAAATGGACACTTTTATGCAGAAATGAAACAACAAAAATATTATTATTTATTTATATTGATCTAAATTATAACTTCTTTTTGTGTTATAATGATTAAACTAACTTAAATATAAAAATAAAGTTTAATAAGACTTATTATTGTGCATGTTGTGAAAAAAAAAAGTTGAAATTGCGTTGAACAGACAAGTATAAACTTTTCGAAGTCATTTCAAAATTTAATTGTCTACTTATATAATTAAACACTTGGACATTCGATGATGGTATGCCGTGAATAAAAGATACTTTGTTATTTTTAAATACCTTTTTTGGGCTTCCAATGGCACTATACTTTTCCGGCCTGGTAGTATTTTTCTCTTTATTGTTAATGTAGAATGTCACTAACACAATGTAAATTAACTTGTTTTGTCGATCACGTAAATACGGATATATAAATATTACTACAATTATCAATCGCGTTCACGTATAGAAAGATGATACAATCCCGTCGCAAAAAGCATTATGGGTGATACCCAATTTACTACCTACCCTCATGTTTAATAATATTAAATACATACAAATAAGAAAATAAAAGGATTTAGGAAAAAAAATAACATAAAAAATATTTGAATTGTTTTATAATATTAGTGCATACACCTGTCCAATTCTATGAAAATAACGAGATTTGGAAATAAAATAACGATAATGAAAGATATTTTTTAAATTACTTAGATTATACATATGAATATTATGTATGTTTTTGTACTTAGGTCGTACTAAACATACACATTTGATTTTACTCAAGATCTAACGATTTTCATATTATTATGTTTTCAGCTATAACACGAAACATCAAAGTGGCGGGACCAATGTTTTAACCGGTTAACTTTTATTCAGCACTTACAATTGTAATGAAAATTGAGTACATGTATGTACATATATAGTACTAAACCTTCGTGTGTGAATTTCCAGCATCTGAGCAGCGCTGCAGAAGGTCCAGCCACTTTGACATCAAAGTAGCGGGTCCAGGTAAGTTTAGGCATACTTCTTTAACCCTAAGAGGTACAAATGTGTGGTTTAGGGTACAATTAGTACATATGTAGTACAAAAACCTTAAAGTGCTATATTTTGAATCGGAGACTTGATCCCGCCATCTTGACGCTCTCGAAATGTAACTCTCTTATTTCTTATTTCTTTCCTTATATAATTATGTATGTATTTATTTGCAGCTGTTACCTGAATACACGGAAACGTTACAAGGCTCAAAGGAGCGCGAGTTACGTCAGTTAGGTGTTCAAGTGCAGGTACTTATATCGGACATTTTTTATTCTAAATTTTTTAATTAGATCCTAAGCTTCTTGCCAAATTACTCGTATCTACGTGGATTGAAGTACATACTAAGATTTCCCTTACTCTCGCTTTTTAATTTCAGTTGGTATTAGGCCTATGTAGACTTTAGTTCACCTAAGTATTTAAAGTAAACTCAGTTAATCAAAGTACGAGGGCTAGGTATTATATCTGTGGTTCCACAAAAACTGTTTAAAGAAATAAATATGTTCCTCATTAAATGTGTTACTTTCAAGAAACATTACCCAATTTGTCATCTGGAGAGAAAAATTAAAAAGCTGAATACCAACGAATACGAATATAGACCTGCCTACTACGAAGAAGTTAAATGCACAATGATGCCTAAAGAAGAGGTCGGAGAAACTAACGAGGTAAGTAATATTCTATTTAACGGTAAGTACAGATCTTCTTATGGTGACGGAGTAAGAATACAATATGTCACCACCCCATCTCATCCCATGGGTGTCGTAAAAACCAACTAAAGGAATATCCGTAAAAAACTTCACGAAATAAAAAGAAGGAAAACTTGAAATTAACCCTATACCAATCCGTCTGACCAATATTAGTAGGCCAAATATACCTCTGTCCCGGAAGTAGGCCCGTCCCTGCAGTGGGACATTAATGGGCTGTTATGATGACAGTAAGCACTCGGCCGGCTTGAAGTTGTTGCAAATGACTGCGTCGGTTTTATATTATTTCTATAAGCTTCTAGTCTCTCCTCAGATTTTTCACCTCCTCTGGAGACTCTAAAAATGCCTTAATGAAGTCCGCAGCAGTTCGGGAACCACTTGTTCGCGTGGCCATTTGTGCGGCATAGCACAATTGGAAAGTTTCGTGAGCGTCCACGAGATCCTTGACTTTATGGCGTTTCACGCCTTCACTGCAGTCGTCAAAGGCTTTTTTCGGTCTTCCAGGAGTAGCAACAGCGGCTACTTCGTTTTCCGAAGAGGAGAACTTTTGAAATCTCAAAGTTATCTTTTGAAAAATCAAACTTGAAATATTCTGTTTCAAACCAGTCTTTATATTTGAGTAGAAACCTGGTTAACAAAACTAAAAACAGATTAAAACTATAAAGCCACACCTGCAAATATGTTCTGAATAACACATGAGTATCAAACAAGTCAGTTTCAAGTTGGTAATTACCATTCTTTGCGGGATCCTGCTGACTTCCATTTTTTCTAAATTTGATCGAAAAAAGTTTATTTTACGACTTAAGTCTTCTTACTGTGCATTCTTCATATCTTGTCAAAGTAGATTTAGACATTACAAACTGCAGAACCCTTTCATTTTGCTCCGTCTTGATTACAGAACCCCAAACTTCAAATCGATCCGTCAGGGAAATCGAGACGATACGATCTGAAACGTGATAAAAACATATGATGCAAACTCGTGCAAAGTCAACCAATGACAGATTCGGAATGTAGAGGGTTAGAGCTTTAAAATAAGCTAGGTTTGGTAGGGTTACTAAGGTATACTCCTATTTAGATTATCTTTTAAAGTTAACAATTGCTAATTTTTTTTACGTATGAAATAGCTTAAATTAATTATTTTTTTATTTAAAAACAAAAGAGATTTTAAATAAAAAAATTACATAAATGGAACGTACATACCTTCATTATTATTCTCTATTTCTTGTTTCACGCTCACACATTCACAACTCATAAAAATAAATCACAACAAAGAGACGCCAAAATTGCAAATATAATAATTATTTCAAATCACTTACCTTATAAATGTTTCTACCTTCATTAATGATAACGGGGTGGTGGTAGGTCATTCATTAGTAATACTATTTTTAAGGTCCCTGGTTATCTGTTAATCATTAAAACTGTCTAAAACAGCCTAATTAAGTAATGACTATCCGACGTCTAGCTTGTATGAAACGATCCATAGTGGGGCGTGGGGATGGGGAGCCGTTGTTAAACTAACTTCAGTCTAATTAGTTGGCGCTTGCTGTAATTATTTTTCTTTATTAATAAACTTACTGTTATATCGATCGATATAATGCATCCTGCTTTCTGTGTTGAATGACGTTTCTTCTTAGAGTTAAATAAATAAATAAACCTCACACATTCACACATTGCCAACTAGTCAAAAACTAAACAAAGCTTGTACCATGGGTACTAGACAACGGATAAACATACTTAAATACTTACATATTATACATAGAAAACACTCAGACCAATGCAAACAATCAAGTTCATGCACACAAAGATTTGCATTGAGCGGGAATCGAACCCGAGACCTCTGCATAGGAGCCATGTAATACACCGACTGCGCCACAATGGTCGTCAAAAACATTTTTCATTAGTTGAAATAACATTTTTGGCTTTGTGGAGTTAGGAAACGTAGATAGGTAAAAGTAAACGGTATCCTAGACACTTACCCCCTTACTCATAAACGCCTCTTAAATTTAATCACTGTTTAGCGAGATTTTTATTACTAAAACCAACCTTATACCAAACAACGTAAGAGTTTAAGCTAATTAATCAATTGACTAAAATTTAAGAGGCGTTTATGAGTAAGGGGGTTAATATAATAATAACTAGCTGCGTGCCCACTTCGTTGGGCGGCGTTTTTTTTTTTTTTCATCTGTCAAAAGCGACAGCTGTCAAAGTGACAGCTGTCACTTTTGACAGATGGTACGTGACGTCATAGAATTTTTGACAGATGAGTCGTGACGTCACAGAATTTAGGCGGAAAACATTTTGTTACAGTTGAGTCGTGACGTCATTGAATTTTTGACAGATGAGTCGTGACGTCACAGAATTTTTGACAGATGAGTTGTGACGTCACATTATTTTGGCGGGAAAATATTTTAGACACCAGTCACTTTAACAGCTATCACTTTTGACAGCGGCCACTTTTGACAGCTGTCAATTTTGACATATGGGCATGACGTCATAGAATTTTTGACAGATGAGTGATGACGTCACAGAATTTTGTCGGGAAAATATATCATGACAGCTGAGTCGTGACGTCATTGAATTTTTCACAGATGAGTCGTGACGTCACATAATTTTTGACAGATGAGTTGTGACGTCATAGTATTTTGGCGGGAAAATATTTTTTAACAGAGCTGAATCGTGCCGTCATTGAATTTTGGAAAAAATAGTATCTAAACAGCTGAGTCCTGACTCCTGACGTTATCACAAGTTGGCAAATAGGTTTGTACGGAACCCTCGGTGCGCGAGTCAGACTCGCACTTGACCGGTTTTTTTTTTTTAAGAACAACCTATTAAGTTACGTAACTTGTATATCGATATTGTTAGTAATAATTCATTGGGCTATTTTATACTGATACATATTTAGTTAGCCTTAAGTTTTAAAATAGGAAACCCTACTTAATTTTGAGGAAAAGCCGCTTGGCTGACTGCTGAAGTCATATTATCGCAAAGGTGCACGAAACGAGGAGTGTTTCAGTAGGTTTCGAGGAAGTCTGGCTTATATGATTCCTTTGATCCTTGGTCCCAGGATATCGCTCTCCCTTGCCAAACCGCATTTCTGGATACCTAATATGTGTGGATATGTGACCCGACTCTGCTTCTAAAATATTATCACGCAAAATATGATCTGTTATTTTTCTTCAATCCTTATAGCTCAATTAACATATTGGCATGTAGGTATAAACTCTATGATTATTAAAGTAAGATCGATTGATGCCATACCCTTTGCTCTTTAAATATAAGGTTAAATAAGATCGCTATTGACATGAGAACATTGTCAACCATGTGAGTTAATAGCAATATATTTAAACTAAAGTGGAAAATTTTAAATTAGCACGTTAATAAACTCGTGTCTGAGTCAACTAAGTTCTCCTCCTTTTAACTTTGCATGGTTGCTAACTTTGAGTTTGTATCTTTTTCGACAGTTAATCCCTGAGGATTTTTTACCAATGTATGTATTGTTTCTTACACACATCTTACATTTTTTCCTTGTATCTATTTCTTACTGTCTCTGTTTCTGTATTTTAAGGCAATGAGTTCCAAAGAACATCTTTCTTACAGTAGAGACTCATTGTATTCAATTATCTACTAAGATCTTTAAAAAATTTAACAAAGCGCATTCGTTCTGAGAGTAAATTTTTTCAATGAATTTTTTAATCAGGCAACCTAGGACATAAAAATAAATCCCATAATAGATAACTTTTTATATAGTTGTCCTTATGGTTGTTCTCCAAAGTGTCGTTCTACTTGTAGTTGTCATTCCTGCGGATGTTGCACCCGTTACCAAATTTATATAAATATATTAAAATTATCTTTTGATTATGCTGACCATCGCCATCAGCAAATACTTAATCTATTCTTATTAACTAACCTAATGAGACAAAATCCAACTGTACTACGTCCCTGCAATACAATAATTTTATCTAAGTACGTACTTGAAGTAAGCATTTATATTTATTAACCGACTTCAAAAAAAGGAGGAGGTTCTCAATTCGGTTGTATTTTTTTCTTTTTACAGATCTGTTCAAGTCTTGGCTTTGCTTGTGTCCAGTGGAATAAAACGATTCATTTAACTAGGAGACGTTACTCGAGGTAAGTTTAAACTTTTAACATATCGACGGTGGAAAGGCAAAACGAATGATACGCCATTTGGCTAATTGTTCAGGAGAGCTGTTTAAAGTTTAAATTTTAACAAAAATGATCATAACTTCTTTGTTTATTAACCAATTTTTTTGAAATTTTATAAGTAAATCAAGTTTTATGTGCTCTTTGTTTTGTATTCAATATAAATTAATTAAAGTCAATAAGGCAAGAAAAAAGTGGCGTATCATGTTTCTGACATTTTGAGTGAGTTGGGAAAAACACTTCATAAACCATCAATAAAAAAAAGTTGGTAGGATAAATTAATTCATTCACAAAACCTCCACAAAAACAGGAGGGCGAAATTAGTTTAAATGCCAAATGAAAAAAAAAGGCGTAGAAGGAAAAATGCTTCATTTCCCTTTGATGAAACAAAAATAAAATGGAAGAATGTTTTATGAGTGATGCCTCTTATATTTTTAGGTCGTTAAAATGAATTAATGACCATACGCGGTTATGTAGTTTACATGATGTGCATTTCTCGGATAGGGGATTAAGTTGATCTCGTGGTAAAGGAATAGACAATTTAATTTATTATAAACTTTTTATTTAGTATCTTAATAAAAAGTACGATAGGAATAACAACTGAAACGCCGTAGCTGTTACTTTACTCTCGAGGAAGAAAACGTGTTACGACATGTCAAAATATAACTTAGCGGGGAAAAAGTATTGAAAGACCAAATTAAAAAATTATTTGGAAGAGCAAATTGCATGATGTGGCATCTTCGTAAAAAAATAAGTTTGGTCAGTAATTTAAAAGGCACCTTCAATATTTTCATATCAATTTATTGACATTGTTAAAAAAAGGTATCGAAAAACGGTCGTTTAAGGGGAGGGTATTTTTGAAATACCCCCTTTTATACCTTAAATGAAACGCCAAAAAATGCGTCAGAATGACTTCTAACCTAGACAGATCGATAGAGAATCCAAAACTCTATCAAACTGCATATAAAACTCATTTTCGACCAAAGTGGCGTTTCATTCGTTTTGCCTTTCCACCGTCGATATTATTATCATCCTATTTTGTGCTAACTAAAGCCTTTTTGAAAACAAAGCCATAACACTAAACTCCATCAACCTTTCTGCTTTCTTTCCTTTCCCTTTACTACCCTGTCAATGCAACTTAAGGGAAAGATTAGGATGCTGAAATTAACCTTACATTTGGTGCCCTCCTAGCTCAAGTCCACAGACTTGTAGGTAACATAGGGGCTGTAAGCCGATAGAAGTAGAGAACCTAGTACATGGAAGTACACTAAACAATGCGATAGAAAATTTCAGCAGACCGTACATTACATTACATACAGGCCGCCGTATTATTAAGTAACAACCTACCACCCTCAGCCTTCAACCTACTTGACGTTTATTACTGACCTTTAACATTTTATTTTCTAAAAAAAATATTAAATAGGTAGGTATACGAGATTGTACAAAAAAATATTATTCTTAAAAAAATATCTTAAAATATTATTATTCACTTAACAGAGACTAAATTACAAGGTCATTCAAGGTTTTACAAACATCGAGTAACCTCTAACTATCATTATGATATTGTAGGTACAAAAAACACAAAAAGTTTCTAACTAAGATATTAAAAAAATTGAAAATTTTATAATATTTCAGTTAATTTTTTTTACTAACTAGATTAATAATTTTCTTCTAACCGTAAAAATAAACAAAATAAACATTAAAAATATATAATTTATACCTTCACCTTTTACTACCGTGAATATTTGAAGTAATCGTTTAAATATTTACGATGTTTTAGGTAATTGCAAAATACGAATAAAATTAGCATATTTCAAAGGAGTTTGACTAATTCTAGATTGACTAACGCTTTTATCATGTTGGTTGTATTTATCCTCTATATTAGAATATATTATCTTATTTCTTTCTTAAATAAACAAATGACGAAGCCTATTTTATTTACATTAATAATTGTAAACGTTCTATATTAACGGTTATGAAACAACAAAAAAAAAAAAATATTTTGTAAAATCATTGCTTGGTTTCAAGTAAATATTAAAAACCGCTGGATGCGGGAGGCACAGGACTGCATACAGAGGAAAAATTTGGTGTAGATTTAAGTCCAGCAGTGGACGTCATTTGGCTGATATGATGCTGAAATATTTTAAAGTTCTAATATATTTTGGAGGTCGAGGAGGAACGATTGAGCTTTCTCTAAAGAATCAAATTTCACACGATTAGACAAAATCAATTTATATGTTATTTTGGTCGCCTTTACGCAACTGACGAGACAGTAAAGCTAATCAGTAGTAGTCAATAATATACAAATAATAAATTTTATAAACTAGCTGACCCGTGCCCACTTGGTTGGGCGGCGAAAAAAACGCGCCCCTTTTTTAAGCATATTTCATTACTGCTCCACTCCTATTAGTTATAGAGTGATATACTATATAGCCTAGCCAGCTAGTATACTTACAATAAAAATTCTAAATCATCTATCAAAAATAGTTGGACTTTTTTAAAACAATTCTTTTGTTCTCTTGCAGTGATTGCTGGGAAACAAGAACCATGGTGATACCGGCAGGATGCGAGTGTATGTGGCCGGTTCATCGGTTGGGAGATATGAAGCTGCATGTCTAAATCCCTACATACCTACTTAAATTTATATAGCTACCAAACGATTCTCTAATCGTAAGGGTGTTTTATGTCTACGAAATGTTGAAAGGTCTTAATGTACCTTTTTACACTTATTTAATTAATCAATAAGATTTTATTAGCTATACCTATGACTACAGGACTCCTTGGTAGTCAAAAATTTGTCATACCAATATTGCATGACAAATGTTCGTGTGTACTACACATGTTATAGGGTAGTTACGAGTAAGTATTATGTTTAGAGCAAGGACACTCCCAAATTACAAATTAATTATTTGAAATCATAATTATTTTACAAATAATCAAGTTGCGTACATACCCTCCGTTGGACTACCTTTATTTACTTTTTCTCTCAGGAAGATAATCCACGGTATTTTAAAAGGGTAAATCTCTGTAACTATATTTGTCCTTCATAAAATAGTTTATTCGCGTTAGCATAACCCTTAATTTGTTTTTGTTTTGAGCCTTTTTTCGTTCTGTTTTAACTAACTTAAGTCTACTTGTTTAAGGCCACTACCTAAACATATGTATGCAAATTTTTACAATGCGAATTTTACAAAATATTATGTTTGTCAAGTCAGACAAAATAGCATTGTTCGAACTTAAAACAAATGGATTATTATAACAATTTAACAAAACAAGTTTAAAAGAACTTATAATTTGAAGACTAGTGTAAGTGTTAATTAAGATCATTTTAATTACTTTTATTACGAGCCAAAAATGACATAATTTTATTTTTCTTTAATGATCATATTATACTAATTATTAAATCTAATCTTCGTTTATAAATTACAGAATTTTCTAGATTCTTTTAATATATTTATATAGTTAATGTCATTGTAATCTTAATGTGATTTCTATTTACAAATCTATACGTATAATATATCTATTACTTCTAAATTTATATTTATTTTAATGTGCATTTTAGTTGCGTGGTCAGTATGTGACCGTGAGCGTCCTTCTTTATTAGCATAGATATAGAGTGTTTAGTACTTACGTAAGAAGAAATATATTCATAGTGTTAAGTGAATTATATTCCTCATTATATAAATAAATAATATGAGCCAAATTGTTATGATGAGAAGTTTGTGGTTTTACTGTTTCTGTCGTCTCTTTAACTATATCTACAGGGTGTCCCAATACTCGACGTTAACCCGAAACCAGATGATAAAGCAAGTCATGCTGATTATCAGAAAAAAAAATTGTAATAATAACTTATTAATAATATAAATTTATTTAATATTTTTTTGTAAAGAATAATGTCTTATTGTTATGAAAGCTAGAACAGCTGGTTTTACTTTTTTTATTAAAGTAAGTATAGAGAAGCATTATTCAGGGTTAACCAGCAAAAACAAAAATTTCAAATGCCTATAGCTTTACAACCATGCGACTTAGAATTTTTTTTTTATTTTTCTGATAACCAGCATGACTTGCTTTATCATCTGGTTTCGGGTTAACGTCGAGTATTGGGACACCCTGTATATCGGTAACCTAATTTCATTTACGAAGATTTCCAATCTTGCTTCACCATTCCACCATAACATATCGGTATCTGTCCCTTAGTCAAGTTAGAGCTCAGGATAGCATTAGAAAACTTTACTTATATTTCGAACTCGAACTTCGGGTACATAAACTCGTTAACATATTTCATTAAAGTTTTAACACTCTTTAATTTATGTTTATTACATGGAACAGTGTTAGAACTCTAAACAATTAGTCAAAGCTGCGGCCATAATATATATTGTGCCTCCAGGATCTTAACACTTCCCTATCCTTAAGATGTTCTTATAAACATAACATTATGATAAAAGGATCACGATCTACCTAGCCTATTCTTGGCCAGCGAAGTTACAACAAAGGGTCCTCGGTTCTGTACCCGGAACTAACGTTCCATTGAGGGTGAAAGTAACGCTGAATTTTCTCTTAGAGTACCAAGGCTGTACCTTCAGCAAATTATTAGTTTATAAGTTTTTTTTCTAACAATGTAATGGTCCCTTCTTTCCATTGGGGGCATAACAAATATAACGTATAAAAAGAGAGTTAGGTATACTTTGTGAAATTTAACTAATGCTCAATTAACTTAAATGATTATTTATTTCACATAAAATAAAGTTGTGGTCATAAGATTTGTGGCCCTTTTTATATTTTTTACCTATGTTTTAAATAAATTAGACTAACAAGTCATTCCATACCTTACCGAACAGAGTATAAAACACAGGTATAAAACATACTATGACATCTACCTATATAAACATAACAAAATTAAATATTTAGCAATATTCAATAACCTTCGATCTATATAATTAAGTATGTATAGAGCTAAGGTAATAGAACCTAAATCATCATCATCATCATGTCAGCCAATAGACGTCTACTGCTAGACATAGGCCTCCTCCAAATATTGCCTCCTTGTGCGGTCCCGCGCCTCCCTCATCTATCGGTTTTCGGTTTTTCGAACCTAAATAATAGAACATAATTTCCTCAAGTCGCCTGTGTAGATTATTAGCATGCATTATTAATATTTGTATCTATTATTAGCTTTGACAGAAAACCCGCGAATATTTCTATGTCAACGACCTGCGGGGCGAGCGGCCAAGAATCATCAAATCCTTAGTGCTTAAAGCTCGTCTGTCTTTTGTTATCTGTTGGTTATTGTCTACCAAAATCGTTTATCTGTGTGATTACACGACTTGCGATCAGTCGACATCGACAGGTGGTCGAGAGAGGCTGCCACTCACCCTCACGTCAATCTTCGTGGTCGCGGTCGACGCTAACGATTATAGTGAGTATCAAATCAATATAATTTTATTAATATATAGGCTACCCTATATATTAATAAAATTATATTACATTAAATATTAAGGGTTAGCTCTAAAGCTACCCCTTAAAATAATATTAATTGAAAGTTTTTTTTAATAAGTACAAATTAATTATTTTAAATTCTGTGTGTACAAAATTTAATTATTTATTTATGTTTATATACTTATACATACTTTGGTTATTTTAACAAAAGATGTATTTAATTAACCTAAATTGTGTACGATTATAGTTATTTTAATAAATTAACAGAAATAATAATTTGGGTATTAAAATATCGGCAAAATATCACCATCCCACACATCCCCTGGGTATCGAAATAGGGGACATAAGGGTATACTTAAATAAAATCAATCATAGAGATGGCAAACTCCAAACAATTGGGGCTTTTTTTCTTAGGGATTGTGGTAAGAGATACCACATTATCACAGAATACCGCAAGCATGGTTTTGGTGCAAAGAGAACCATGCTACCGGTGGATTCATTAAATGGCTATTAGTTAAAATTTTGTGTTTAACAATACTTTAATTATAGGTAAATATTCCTGCTTACTTTATCTTTTGTAAATTAATAGATGAATAGACAATACGATATTATGAATAGACAATACGATATTTCTCACACATTCACACAACGCCATCTAGTCCCAAACTAAGCAAAGCTTGTATGCTATGTGCTATGGATACTTACTAGACAACGGATAAACATACATAAATACTTCTATGCTTTTTTTTTGTAAATTTATACATATTATACATAGAAAACACCCAACACAAACAATCAAATCTTCGAACCCGAGACCTCTGCGTAGCAGTCATGTTATGTAACCACTACGCCACAGAGGTCGTCAAAACATAGATACTTACATCAAAACTAAGGGAAACAGTTTCCTTGTTCGTGCACACAAAAGTTTTATTTGTGCGTAAGTAGGAGTACCTATATCGAACCTATAACTTCCGGCGTAGGAGGTACGCCATGAATCACTTCACTCATCTTATCTTTCTACTAATACTTATTATAAAAATGCGAAACTTTGTGAGAATGGATGGATGTTTGTTACTCTTTCACACAAAAACTACTGAATGGATTTTGATGAAATTTGGAATATTAGTTTAGGGTGTAGAATAACATTTGTGCTACCTAAAAGCTACATTAAACAATGTCTGACAGAGCTCCATAAAATAATGCGGGTGAAGCCTCGGGCAACAGCTAGTATTGTACAATGAACGTCCACAAGTAACACACAAGCAAGATAATAGTACACGTTTAGACAACTTAACAGTTCAAAGATGAATATCGTTGGTATAAGAGCCTTAGAAATTACTAAATGCTGAATAAATTTGAGTTTGAGCTCTTATTATACTTAATGCTTAATAAGTTCTGTGTTGTTGTACTTTATTTCTTTAAACTTAATAAACAATAATTTTAAGACTTTTACACAAACTTTATAAAGCGTTCCGCTTTGTAGGTATCTTAAAGCTGAAAAAAGGACTCTATGGAAGCATTCATCTGAATAATCATAATCGGTATTGCTATTATTCAATAATTACTAAGCTAGTAGCGTTTGAATGAGCTGATTGCTGAATAACGTATAACTATCTGAATAAAGCTACAAAATAATGCTTTTATACAGCTTAGTACTGAATAAATGTAAAGTGAGCTAATTATTTTATGGTTTAACTGAATATGATATCATGTTTTACCAGTTATTCAACTGCTGAGTAAAGAAGATTATTTAGGCATTTATTAAGTTTTCACCTGCATAACAGTATGTTTTAAATTAACTAATTCAAATTAAAGACCACAGGTACATTCTCTCAGCGCAAATAGCTTAATATAAGCTTTGTTTAACACTATTGGGACTATTATTCATATTAAAGGCCACATATGCGTTTTATCTGAGCAAATATCTTAATATCAGCTTTGTTGAAATCTATTTGAATGCTGTTTTTGGATGTTGTTTGCATTAAAATGGAGCAAAAACCGTGGAAATAGCTTAAAAGAACTGGTAATATTAAAAGAAAGATAAGTTAGCGTATTGAAATAACTTTATTCAAGTAAAAACTTATTAACTAGATACTTGTGCACTTTTATTCAGCAATAAAAGAAGAACAAGCGATCGCCATTAATTTTTTGTGCGAATAATTATAAACACAAGAAAATTCACCAAGATTATCTGAACGCTTAATCTAACAACTATTTATATTCAATTGTATTTATCAAAGTTGCATTGGAATTGCCAGAATTAGAAATTTCGCCATAAGGTTTTTAGTCAGACCGTGCATGATATAAAAATAATATTTACAATTGCTTATCTTGATTATACACGCAGCGCATCAAAAATAATCGTAGAAATCATAAACAATTTACGACAAAATAAATTCCGCACTAAGAATTAACATGTAGCAAACTTATAACTAAAGTAAAAAACTTATATTTTGTTATAATGAAGATTCTCAATTATTTGACTGACATTAAAACTGATTGCCATTTGCATCTAATTATTTTCACGATTTGTAAGAAAGAAATCTGTACTATTGTAATTACACAAGAGAGTATGAAGCTGAATAAATTCTGAATCCAATGACCAATTCGAAGTATAACTGAATATATTATGTGTACAGGCTTAATAAAAGCAATATCAGCTGTTATTCAGAAGTTACTAAGATCATTGTCTCATTACTAAGCTTCTTCTCAGATGTTACTAAGTTTTATGCATTTATTTTGGGGCCTATTTTGTTTGAATAACATCTGAATAGATGGTACTCAGACGTTAGTCAGCTTAGTATTCAGCTTATATTCTTAATGATTGCTCATACTCAACTTTTATTCAGCATGTTTGTGTTACTTGATTCAAAATGCTACCTAGTTCATGAACTATCACTTATAACAAAGCTGTCACTAACTCTCGTTGTATTAGAGCTCGTTATTTACTTTCCATTTTTAAATACAACCTTTCTCTGTGTACAAGCAAAAAAAAGATGCATTGCATTAGAATGCAACTTTTTTTTGTGATAATGATCACAGATTACTTAAGAGTTAGGTACTACGGCATTAAGTAGTTAGAAAAAAATCTTAGCTTAATAATATTCTAATGACTGATACATGCGAATTGTAATACCTACTTATTTACATACATGGACACCTAATTACCTATTTTTTAGATAAAACCCATATATTCATGATGATATTTTCATGGACTAATTAAGTTCTAATTTGAAAGTATACCCTTTTAAACAAAATAAAAATATGAATGGATTTTAAAATACTTAACTGAGTTCTGAGGTAACTTACAATTAGAAAAGTAAGTACAATCGCATTGATAAATTACAGCACTTCTTATAGTCTGTAAAAAACAGTTTTATTTTAACCTGGACCATGCCTAAAGACCATCTTAGTCATTAATGAAATCAATGGCCCAGGTTTCCCTCAAATATTTCTTTCTTTCTAATACTAAAGTCGAAGCAGTACCACATTAACACAATGCCCTTGTAAAGTACTCTATCTTAGTTGCGCTAACTTGCTCTCATTGCCACCGTATTGTGATTGCGGCGTATTTCGTAAAATCTCAAAATTTCGTGAGCTGTCTAATGTTCCCACTTATATTTTTAGCACACAGTAACGTGTATTAGAAAGGCATAAAGAACTATAGGAGATAGGAAATATATTTTTTTATAAAATACATATGTGCAATTTTTTAATGTAACTGTTAGGTTGCCGACGACGCGACGGACATCGGGGATTTGTTTAATGTATTTCCCATGATAATTCACTCACAAAGCTACGTTAGTCTTTTGTTGATAAGTATTACAAAACCCAACTACCCCATTAGTTATAGGTTCTTCGTGCTATCTGCCCAAAGTAAGTATGTTAGTCAAACAATTCTAAGTGTGGTCGGTCAATTCGGTTCACCTCATTTTAGTTAGATACATCACTTTTCAATTGTCTTTTGAGTCTTCCGAGTCAGCTACCACACCCCTGAGGTAGAATATAAATGTCATCATATTAAAATATGTGGCAATGCGAAAGTAGGAACTTACATTAAAAAGATCTTGCAACACTGTTGACTTTTCTAAATATATTTTATTTGCCTTGCGAAATTTAATTGGAAATGTTCTGCCATTGCGACTATTTAATATGCTAGCTGTATGGCTTCACCCTCATTTATTAGGTCTCTCAAAGTTTTCAGAACTCAGTTATTTCTTAACCAATTTAGAAATGCTTTCTTTTGTTAAAGTAGGTATACTTACTTACTAATTACGTCCAGTGAAATTTCATGGAAGTTGTTGAGTAACTACTTAATTAAGTTTTATTTATGGAAAAATGAAGTTGCTGTGTTGAAATCATCCATCATATAATTTCGTACAAGGGTGGTTAAGTAACTAATTAGGTTTTATTTAAGGAAAAAAGGAAGTATCGTACACAATATACCTAATAAAGAATACCATACGTGATAAAAAGATCTGAAAAGTAGGTATATAGCATACCTACTACTGGTGTAACCTACAATTATCTAACCACATAGGAGTTATCACACTGGAAGCGTTGCGCTATCAGTAATTACTTTGTTGTCAATATGTTGTTTGTTGTACGTCAGTTACTTGTGGTTTACCATTGTGCATCTTGCCCGGTCTGGTGTGCGTTCTTAGCTCGAATACAAATTACAAACCCTACATAGTATCTACTGAATAAAATATATAGACCGATATTGTTATTCATTACAATAAGCCAACTGAATTCACTTTGACCTTATCGCAGATCGCAAAAGACATCCAATGTAATGGGTCCAAACAGTCATAATAACAGTCCATTGATGTCCCACTGCAGGGACGGAAGAGATACGGATAAACGGAGAAACGGATTGGTATAGGGTTTAATTTCAAGTTTTCCTTCTTTTTATAACGTAAAGATAATATTCAGGGATAGTCCATTAGTCGGTTTTTACGACACCCATGGGATGAGATGGGGTGGTGACACGGTATTCTTACTCCGTCACCACACGATCCAAACAGTATCAATTAATTGTAAACACACCAACCACGAATACGTACTTGATAGCTTTGAGTTATGATGTTAATGTTAGAAAATAAGTTGTCTTAACAAAAAATCTTTATTACTGGTAAGTATGTACGGCTAAGATAGATTTGAATAAAGTTTTTTACCTATAGATTATTTTAAGCTAATGTCCGATTATTGTGCGTTTTTGGGTAAGAAAATCGTTTTTATCATAACCATTAACACGTTTTGTACTTTACACGTGTCTGTACTTTCATCATCATCATCATCCTCCTGCCCTTATCCCATTTTTACTTGGGGTCGGCGCAACATGTATGCTTTTTCCATTCATCTCTGTTTCCCGTCATCTCAACATTCACTCCTTTCCTAGCCATATCATCCCTCACACAATCCATCCATCTCTTCTGTGTCTGTACTTTACTTGAACTAATAGCTCTGATTCCGGAACTTCGCTCACATAGAAAAAGCAAAGTAATTACTTAAACAAATTAGCGGCTGAAAATAATAATGTTTATCTTGTGTTCGAATGGTGAAAGTTCAAGTAGTTCTCATCTCATCTTGATTCCTTCCTCTTGTTCTGATATTCTGTTTTTTTTTAATGAAGAAAGAAAGAAATAAATAAATAAAATGAGAGAGATGAGTGATTGATTGCTTACATCTTAATAAAGCTATTTATACATGACAATTGATATAATAAATACTATGATTAGATATTAGCAAGTGTTGTTAGACCAAAAGTGAAACGAACTCTTTGAAAGCGTAAACTTTCAGACCCAGATTCGGCTTGATTACTATCTACAATTACTTAGTGCTCAAAAACGAAAAGCCAATTAGATTTAGTGAGTAGACAGTTATTAAACTCGCATGTATACTCCAAGCATTGTAACATTCGAAATGAGAAACGGTAAATGGACTTCGATCTATTGTTCCAAAGTAGGTGTCTGTACGAAACCATTCCAAAAAAACTGAACTGTTGCTAATATATTGACGTGTTCTAGTTGAAGCGTGTAATCAAAAATGCATAGCGTTGTAATCAAATGAGCTAAAAACTAACTAATTGACAAAGAGATAACTATTGCAATAGTTTTAGGCTAAGTATATTTTGAACATGACTTTATATACCTCTTGTTAAATACACACTGTTATAAGTCTTGTTTAAAATATTCTTCGTTCCTTATTTAAATAATGTATGGCTGTTCAGTGAGAACGTACTGTTGGCTCTCCTTGCAAAATAATAGGATAGATAATATTAAAACAGTGGCTAGATGGTTTGTTGCAGGATCAAATACTAAAGGTTTACGTTTACCTGCTCTTATTTTATAAGGCCTGTCTATTCTCTCTTAGTAGGTACCTAGAATTTTACGAGAGCATTAAATCCTAGTTGTTAAATTAAAGACAATTTATTCATATTAGGTTGCAATGTTTTACAATATGTATTTTTTTATAATAGATCATCACATTTTGTCTTGCGAAGGAAGTAGAACATTAAACGTGTGCCTACACCACGTAGTATTCACGTAATATGTGTATGCAAGCGCTAACTAACACTTACTTACATTATCTTATTTAGATCGTAATAATACTCGAAGACTTTGTTCCATAAACAAAAACGTTATGAATAAACCCAAGCAAGAGATTTCAAATACAAAAAGATTGCCGGTTCCGGCAATGAAAAGATTACGAAAAAATCTTACTTACTCACTAAATAATTATATTTTTTGTTATTATTTTGCATTGTGTTTGTATTATTATGCCCAGTCATGTAGCTAATGACCATAATGCACCTTTTTATTTGCCTTAAGCTGTATAGAATATTTATTGGTAAAAAATACAAATAACTTACAAAATGTATGTTATAACTACATACAACATAAGTACTTTAATGATGGTAGGAGGTCTTTGGTGTCTAAATATAAAATAAACTTGTACGATGTTGGAACTTATATCAACATTTTAAGTAATCCTACCTCTAATGCTGCACTTGACTTGTATGATATATTTAGACACCAGAGAGCTTTACCTTCTACAATCTAATAAGTAGGTTTAAATTATATATAGTTTAAATTATAGTGTTGATGTATAAGTAGGTTAAGTTACGATGGGGCTAACATATTATTATATAATAAAAGCCCCTTAATAAAAAAAAGACTTAAAAAAAAAACAATAAGTACAATTGACGACCTCTGTGGCGTAGTGGTTATTTAACATGACTGCTACGCAGACTTCTCGGGTTCGATTCCCGCTCAATGCAAATCTTTATATGAATGAACATGATTGTTTGCATTGGTCTGCGTGTTTTCTATGTATAATGTATGTAGGTATATACAAAAAAAAGTATTTAAGTATGTTTATCCGTTGTCTATAGTACCCATAGTACAAACTTTTAGGTTATTTTGGCACATGTCTCCACAAAAAAGAGTGGCTAGGTCTTCCGTAAAGAATGGCTAGGACGCTTGTACCTTGTACGTAGGTACACAAATGCATGCGTATAAAAAAAAAACAATCAAATGTAGACTCTATTGAATAACGTCATAACGGTTAACCTTGATGACCTATTCTAAGCCCTCACTTAATGACTAATTAAAGGTGATCAATGAAACAAACATGGTGGCAAGCGGTTGCGTATGCAACTAGGTCATAGTTTTGAATTCCTCGCAGGACTACTATTTCTAACATCCTGTAGGTAAAACACTCAATTAGTCAAAATGGCCTTAATTTTTACTGTTTGCATATTTCTTGATTCTCCCCGACACGGAAATTAATACTAATGCAAATAAATTTTAGGAAAACTAAATATTTAATACAAAAATAATGATTAAATCGGACTAGTGGACGGTATTAGACTGGTATAATCCTACTATTCTACTTCCTACTAATATTATAAATGCGAAGGTTTGTGAGGAAGGCTGGGTGGATGGATGGATGTTTGTTAAGTACTCTTTCACGCAAAAACTACCGAATGGATTTAAATGAAATTTAGAATATAGGTACTTTAGGGTGTAGAATAACATTTAAGCTACCAACACAACGTGGGTGAAGCCGCGGGCATCAGCTACCTAGTTAACTATAATAAACAAAATAACTTTTCAGCTTCACACTGTTAGAACATGTAAATTATAAACTGCAACAAAATAAAACACATAAAATCATAATTTTGCAACACGGCAGTGAACAAAGCGGTTCATTTGCGAAATAATTATCTATTACATAAACCTTGACTTTTTCTCAATACAATCATTTGCTAAATATGCATTTTTATCAACTAACAATACTTTACAATGTTACTTAGTACTTACATACCAACCTATTCGTTTATTTATACATATTCACATGTTGCTGCGACAAATAGCATTGTTGTTTAACTCACACTAACGTTAGATAAATTGTCTATTCATCATTGTCTGGCTTACTGTTTTTTGTTGTACATCATGTACAATCTATGGTGGCTGGTTTAATAATAATATCTTCTTCTTATAATTTTAGTAGCAAGCTTCCTTTTTCTAGAATGATCGTGCTATAGGTACGATTAATTTAATGACCGATGTTTGTCAAAGGACTAATAATACTGGCCACAACATCTTGGTAGATGATAGTTGTATGCGCTTGAAGGTTTAATCAGGGATATTTTTGCAGTTTTTTTGATGACTGTAGAGCCCTATAGCTGCGCGACAATATGACTTAGTCTTTTTAAGCACTCTCCAAAGAAATATAATAGAAAGAAAAAACTATCTAAGTACATAATATTATTAAACTGCCTCTCGGTGGCAAGCGGTCCCGGTAACCTGAAAAATCAAACTTCTGATAAAATGTTCACACAAAACAATTTCATAAGTAAAGACCTAATATTACTTATAACATAATAATATTATCTTGATGCTTTTAAAACTTATTTGGTTCTCTGTGAAGGCAAACATAATTCGTTTACTTTACGATTCCACTAAAATGTGCTGAGTATCCTTATTTATTTATTTTTGTAAATAATCTTTACGCATAAAGTGACATACGTTTGACTGTAAACACAGGATGCTAAGACCTCAGTATACCTTAATCCCTTGTAATAAGACACATTTTTGTTAGCGACTCATCGACTAAATGATAATGTTTTTGCCTACTCAGAATTTCTGTGTAAATACTGCACAATACCTTAGTAGGACATTTGGATTCTTATATTGAACGGTGTCTTCTAAAAGTTTAAACTTATTTGTGTTGTCCGACTAAGACAGTGTAGACTCTGTGGGTACTGTTTTCTTTATACTTATGTATATTCCAATGCAAGAACCTGATTTTGCATCAGGCCTGCCTAATGTCATGATTGAGAGATATATAAGACCTAATCGTGCTGGCTAACACCACGTTGCAACCAGCATTTTTCCTTACTATTTTTTTGCTGAATACTTACAGGAAGTAGGTAAAGAAAATAAAGTAAATCTTTGTGTGCGGTGTTCTAGCAATATTGTTCAAATATTTATTTTAACAAAGACACTGCAATGACTTGTGGTCAACCGGAACCCAAAAAAGTATTGCCCCAATAATGAGGATTATTATCTTGGCGGCAGACGTAAATTACAGCAATTTTGTGGTAAACCGTCGGTTGAGTGTTTCTTATGTAAAATAAAAATACAAATAAGTAATCATTCAAGCGGTCACCAAAAGAAAAGTGTTTATTTTTGTAAAGAAAATAAACTTTTTCCATTCTAGGATGTTCAATTTTATTTTATGGTAAATCTACCTTGTCATTCTGCTGCACTATTTTGCATCATGAAAGAGCAAAGAACGTGTTAAGGAAGAGGACTTCTATTTAACTAAATTGCACTGCAAAAGAATGACTTGAACTTGGCTCAATTGCAAATCAGCGCATAGCAGCGCGACTCGTGAGGTACACGACAATGTTTACATATTTGTACCTATGTATCTATGTAGCTTAATTATGGTTTCCAATTTTGTTTCCAGAAATGTCATCTCCGTCGATCAGAGATTTCTACAAGGGAAGAAGCATTCTCGTTACGGGCGGGACTGGCTTTATGGGCAAAGTACTAATAGAGAAGCTACTTTATACTGTTCCTGACATCGGAAACATCTACGTTCTGATAAGACCTAAGAGAGGAAAGTCTGTCAATCAACGAATTGAGGACATTCGTCGTTTAAAGGTAAGGAGGTAAATTGAAAATTGGTTGACAAAGTAAAATGGCACGGAAATTTTACGTGCCGTAATATGTCGCAATCTCAGTTCACACTTTGAACGGTTTGTGGTAGCGACTGGCGTGGTCATGGGTTTAAATCCCACGTAGGGCTGTTGTTTGTGCTATCCACAAATTGATGTCCCAGGCTGTAATGTGTGTGCCAAAAAGACAGGAGTTTTGTAAACATATTAAAAGCCACGGCCTCTTCTATTCTCACCCATAAAGAGCCAGAACGGCGTTAAACATTAATGATCCAAGTACACAAAAAATTAAAGACATTACCTATATGTATAACTCTAAATAAATAAATAAAAAAAAATTAAAAAAGAATTAAATAGCATATAGCTGTGATATTGTCGTGAATCCTTTTCTTTACAGCTATTCGATCGCTTGAAAAGCGAGAATCCCAATGCATTGAAGAAAATAAAAGCTTTACAAGGAGATGTATTGATGGAGAATCTAGGACTTAGTGATTGTGATATATCAAACATGGTGAAAGAAGTAACAGTCATATTTCATTTCGCTGCAACTTTGAAACTAGAAGCACCTTTGAAGGACAATGTGAATATGAACACTTGTGGTACTCAAAGAACATTGAACTTGGCAAAGAGGTTCGAGAAGTTAGCGGTATTTGTTCATTTGTCAACTGCGTTCTGTTACCCGGATTATGAAGTTCTTTATGAGACTGTAAGTATCTTGCTACTTTACGATTCCTGTCACAATCGAAATAAGGTATAGGTAACAAACTAGCTGAAAACCATTAAAAATATTACAAACTACCTGACCAGTGCCCACTTCGTTGGGCGGCGAAAAAAACGCGTCCCTTTTTAAAACATATTTCATTAACGCTCCACTACTATTAGGCATAGCGTGATACTATATAGCCACTCAACCACTATATGACACTCCCCGATAAATGGACTATTCAACACAGAAAGAACTTTTAGAATCGGTTCATTAGATTCAGAGATTACCCCCTACAACGGCAACGTCACAAACACACAAACTTTACCTCTTTATAATTTACAGTAAGTATAGATAGTCGATTATTTCGTAATTACTGCTTGTCCACACTTATCTCAGTCATAAATCGTCCACTGCTAGAGACAACTGCCTTCTTGAAACATCTCCACCTTCATCTGTCCCGTGCCTCCCTCGTACGTCTCGTTTGCCCGTAACCTTGTACAGATGTTCATATTTTGTTACACTGCAGATAAATTTGAAATTTATGTAAAGTCCGATTATTAGCGAGTTAACTTGCATCATTGAAGAGTTAGGTCACTTAAGGGACAAATTAATCGAAAGGACTACGACGACTTATGTTGCACGACGGTAAAGCAAACCGGCTGCCGTGCACGAGGTCGTGGTTTCAATCCCCACGCAAGACAACTATTTGTGAGATCCACAAATTATTGTCCTGAGTCTGAATGTTCTTTGTGTCCGTTACATTGATGCTAGTGCAGGAGATGTCTAAAAAAAATCAAGTCAAGTATCTTGTGCACAACAGCAATTACCTAATTCTGACTTATTATTATTTTTCAGTTGCATGAACCTCCCGTAGACCCAGCGAATGTGATGAGTCTCATTGAATGGTTGGATGATAAACAATTAGCTCTTCTGACACCTTCTTTACTTGGACCTCATCGGAACTGTTACACATTTTCGAAAAGACTAGCAGAAGCTATTGCTGGCCAGTCCTACCCAGAACTACCTCTTGTTATTGCACGGCCTAGTATTGGTAATTCCTTTTTTATAATATATATAAAGAAGCTATTATTTTGTGACTTTGATATAAACTGTAATACTTATACTTCTACCTAGAAAACTTTTCCCTTAAGTTATTCTTACAAATTTACACAACGCCACCTAGTTTAACTTGTGTTAACTTTTGAGTTTCTTTAATTGAGATCGATTGCAGCTATACGATCCTTAATTTAATATTTACCATCCATTTCTATATCTACAGTATGTCCTGCACTTAGTGAGCCGTTACCAGGCTGGGTAGATAACTTAAACGGACCAGTTGGTGTGATGATAGGCGCGGGGAAGGGTGTCATACGCACTATGCTCTGTGATGGCTCCCTCACTGCCCAAGTCATACCCGTGGACATCGCAATTAATGCTATTATAGCAATTGGAATGATCGAAGGAACAAAGGATATCAAGTAAGTTTATATGCAGAATTCCCGCCTGTTGAAGTAATTCAACCACTGGAATTTTCAGCCCAGGCTGTTATAATTAGTATGAGTCGTACCGGTTAAATCTATATACCTATCTTTTAAATTATTATTTTCTTTATATTGTAGAAAATACAACTGAGTAATATCTGTTTTATGTAGCATGTTTAAATGTGTATGATTATTACGTGTACCTAAACATCAGATCGCGAGCAACCAAAAGCTGAATATTTATGTAACATACTACGAAAACTATTTATTTCAATTTCCAGAGAAAAATCAATTCCTATATACAATGTTAATTGTGGACATCATAAGCCAACTACTTGGGGTGAAGTATTAAATGTAGGCAAGCAGTGTGGACGCGAAAGGCCAATGGCATGGCCACTTTGGTATCCTAACGGTGACATAACGACGAACGCAGCGCTGCATGAATTTCGGCGTGTTTGCTTCCACTTGCTACCAGCTTATTTGATTGATTTCTTGTTACTCATACTGGGACAGAAAAGACTGTAAGTTTTGTAGATTATTGTAACCTTTTGTGGAATCCAAGAACCAAAATAATGTTAATTTGGTTTAAAAAGTAATCACTACCACACTTAAGAACAAAAGATGCCACTTACTTACCTACCATTAAGTAAACATAGGTACCTATGTTTACTTGACTAAATATGTCGTTGGTTACCCTTGTTGTTAGAATCAAGTTTTATGTACAGCTGGCGTTAATATTGTAAACACTACACATAATGACCCAAGAAGTAGATACCTAAAAATTTCACTGCTTTAATATGAGAAAACGCCGTGAACATCTACGAATAAAAGTCTTTTTTTTTCAGAATGATAAGGATACAAGACAGAATCAGTCAAGGATTGGAAGTTCTGCAGTACTTTACAACGAGACCTTGGAGTTTCCCTTGTGCGAATTATGACAAAATAAATAAAATATTGAATAAAGGAGAACAAGTTATTTACAAAACTGACACGACTGATGTAGACGCCGTTGAATATTTAAAGACTTGCGTCGAAGGAGGGCGTGTATATTGCTTGAAGGAGGACCCAAATAGAAATACCATTAATAAATCATATCACAATTTGTAAGTATGTTTATATGCATAAGCTTAATTCGAGACGAGCCAGTTGGTTATATTATTAGTTACACAATTATTTATACGGGGTGTCGTAATTGATTAGACTAGGTACTTAGCAAAAAAGGAAAACATGACCCAAGCCCTGATGTGAACCCACAAGTAAGCGCTGGCCCAATGCCAGCTCTAAGGCTAAGTGTCTTTTTCTTTTAAGTGGAAACCACGGTCTTTGCAACTGGAGTATAGCCGCTATGTTAAGAATAAAGAATACACTAAAATTAGAAAAATAGTTACTATAATCTAAGTAAGTAAGTAGGTACAGTACACGCCATCAAAGTCTGGCCGGCTTGAAGTATTTGGAAATTGCCGTGCTGTTGTCATTCTTGGGGAAAAATGGCAGGGAAGGAGATGGTGTTTGTTTTTCCTGTACGTGTGCGAGCTTCTCTGATATTTTTCTGTTCTGGTTCTATTATTGTACTACTTTAAATAAATAAATGAATATGAATAACTATGTTTTCAGCCTCTACGTCCTCGATTGGATTTGCAAGATCTGTTTCTGGTTGCTGATTCTGTCGTTCATGGCATCATGGTTTGAACCAGTCAGAGCCATGTTTTCTTATGGTGAACCAGTTGTAAAATACTTACCCTTCCTGGGACGAGCCGTATTTAAAAACGTACCTAGTTTGTAAAATTAACTACCTACTTTCACATTTACAAAACTAAAAAGTAATTAATGGTTTTTTGATGTTTTAAACGTAGATAAGTTTACAAAATGAAAACAGGTTTGGATTATCGGTGGTGCTTTATGACACTGGTTTGGTTAAATGTTTAACGTATGAGTCAGGAATATTACTTATAACACTTATCGTCGTTGTCAAACTAAAACCTGTTATGTGCCAAAAGTATATTTTCGAGATATTGACAAAAGAAGATTTCCTGCAATTTTTTTTATTTAGGTTTGTTTAGATAAGGATTTAATTTAAAAATAATAGTTTATTTTTATAAATGTTAAGTTATTTTAAGTTATGTTAATAGTTTATTTACTATTTAATTTTTTATTTGGCAAAATCCATTTACTGCACATAGCATATTTTTTTGACAACATGCCAAAGTTACGCAAATAGTTGCAGCAAGCACAAAGCAGTTCTTCTACACGATAAATAAGGTAGCTATTCACTACAGTCCAAATCCTCAATTCTCAAAATATTGCACATAGCAGATTGTGGTTTGATAACGACGTTATGTCTTTGAAAAGATATATTTTGTACCTACTCTTAACCTGTGGCTGATGTAACATTACAATCCAAGCATATCAAAATCTTTCGTTTCTTCGTGAAACCCTATAATCACACAGTACCTACTAGTTTGACACTGGCCTACCTACTTCCCGCCTTATTTATTTGGTTCAGCTTATGAGAGTTATGTATTTACATACACTCGTGCGTCTTGCGATACGTAGGTACCTAGTTACCGTTAGGTCTAATTTTAATCTTTCTATCTAAATAGCACTAAGCAGTATGTACCTACATACTGTACTGTACGTACTTAGGCTATGCTCGTTGTCATTTTTACTCCGGTATCTAATCTTATACGCTGTCTTGATTAGCTCAGATCTACAGAAGATCCAAGCTGCTTTGGCAGATCTCCTTACAAAAATCATGCCTTCGACTTTGAACCTTCTAGTAAAACCCAAGTAAAACCTATAACAGTCAACAGTAGCTAAGTGACCTGACTAGACTTGTCTTATTAGGGGAAAACTGGGTAATGAGGGTCAGCGGGTAATCGTGGTCAGTGCATTATGCCCCAAACTAAATGTCATCGGCCCGAGCAAGTTCGCGTAAACAGTCGGCCATACTACCTACGACCCGCTTCTGCCCGATCACCCGTTCCGTCAGCCTGGAGCGTTTGCGCATGAAAGCCGTAT
This sequence comes from Schrankia costaestrigalis, assembly GCA_905475405.1. NCBI lineage: Eukaryota > Metazoa > Arthropoda > Insecta > Lepidoptera > Erebidae > Schrankia > Schrankia costaestrigalis. The sequence goes on along the minus strand of FR997825.1, from coordinate 16,445,791 downwards.
TTTGTTTTCCCGCGTCCACGTTGTAATTTTGCGAGTAATCAAAATAAGAAGGTAAGTTGGTGATTTTCTTTTATTTCAATAAGCGTTTTTTACCTATCCTTATGCCTTACAAAATACGCGTATATAGTCATTTTTAGTAAACTGTTTAGCAATTATTTTATTTTAATTTTTTAAATTCATACCTTCATTCAGGCAATGAGAGTCAGTCAGTTTCGGCTAATGGGTGTCAGTGACTCTCATAGCAAGATGATGAACATACAATTTTCAAGTCTCCAAGAGTAGTTAAAGAACCAAAATCTCTCTGAACCACGTCTGGGAAGACTTTCTGATGTGGATAAAGTTCCTTTCTAATTTTTTTATGGATGTACTGCAACACAAATTAGAAAAATTGCCTATCAGTAAGTATGCAGAAAACTGATTTGCCAACAAAAAGAATGTCTCCCCAACTGAAGAACGATGGTGGCTACATATACCTACAGATGTTCCGATAATGGTTGGATTAATGAGCAACTCTTCTTCGAATGGGTTGATTCTAATTGCCCACATGATGACCACAATTACCCGCGTGTTAGGACAATGGCGGTCAAAGTTGTTTTTTTTGTAAAGTTTAATTATTACCAAAGTATGTATCCAAAATTTAAAAAACTATGTAAAACTGATAGTTTAATAAATATATTAAGTATAACAGTTACAATAATGAAGCCTATTCAATTAACTTTGGTTTTTTATTGATTCTTGTGACCCCCATTACCCCCTTTTCCCCTACGCGTCGGAGGAACCTACCTAGGTACATATTTGCTTTTATTTTTCAAGAAGTTTTCAATTTAATAGATTTTAAACTATCGCGATTTGTACATAATACTACACACATCAAAAAAGTCTAAGCAACATGCATGATATTACAAATTTACCATTTATATTAATTAATTTCTAAGTATTTACTCACTCAAAGTGTATAGGTAAGTAAACTTCAAGTGTATAGGTAAAAAAATTTCGATTATGTTTTGTTTTTTTTCATAAAATTCAAATGACTGCGAATTTGTTTGAATTTGAGTGCATGTTAATTGCTACGTTTTAGTCTTGATTTTATAATTTTACCAACCATTTAAATACAGTTGGCGACAAAATTGAATTGTTAGATATTCTTTACGTCATGGAGCGACGTCATTTGACGGCAGATGAAATGCAAAGAGCTGTAGGGATGTTGCAAGCGGGAAGTAATCAATCTCAGGTATCTCGACATTTTGGTATTCATAGAAGTGTTATTTGTCGTCTTTGGCAGCGCTACAATAATACAGGGGAACCCGCTGAACAGCATCCAGGCCGTAAAAGGAGTACAACCACTCGGCAAGACCGGTACATACAACTGACTGCAAGACGCCAGCCGATGTTAACCGCTCGAGAGATAAGTTTGAGGTTACAAAATACAAGTGGTGTTGATGTAAGTCCCCAAACTGTGCGAAATCGACTGCATGAGTACGGCCTACGAGCTCGACGCCCTATCAGGTGCCCACCGATACGTCACGGGAATCGCGCTCGTCGAAATGAATGGTGTAGAGAACGCATAACATGGACCCAGGAACAATGGGATAAAATTATGTTTTCCGATGAGTCGCGATTCGGGTTTAGGCCTGATACAAGAAGGGTGCGAGTGTACCGTCGACCCGGAAATACTGAAAGACTCAGGTGCGTTCAGGAAGTTCATCCATACAGCGGCTCAACAGTTATGGTATGGGCGGGTATTATGAAGAACAGGCGAACTGAGCTCGTTTTTGTAAATGGAAACATGAACGCTGAAAATTACGTTGAGGATATTCTCAGACCTTATGTCCATCCATTTGCACAAACCTTTGGCTCCGATTTTACGTTAATGCATGACAATGCGCGTTCACATACAGCTCGGCGAACCAGTGAATACTTGGCAACGGAGAACATCCAGGTATTGCCCTGGCCTGCACAATCGCCAGACCTCAACCCCATCGAGCACGCATGGGACATGCTCCAGAGACGTGTTTTGAAGGACTTGGACGGAGTGACAACAACCCAACAGCTGAAGGATTTGCTACAATTCCATTGGGAGCGAATACCGCAAGATGACATAAACAGTCTCATTAATTCAATGAATAATCGTTGCCGACAAGTTCTGAATAGCAGAGGAGGCCATACTTTATATTAAATTGTCCTATTCTTTCACAATAAATTCATTTTCTTAAGAAATTTCAATTTGTAAAAAAAAAGTTTAGTTTCTTATGTACCTGTATATTCTAATATTGTTAATTTCTGTTATTAAAAGAACTTATAAAGAAAACAGCTGTTATTTTTACATCATAGAACCCTAAAAATATTATTTTAAAAATAAAATACAACGTTATAATTAAAATAAATGGTAAAATAAATTAATATAAATGGTAAATTTGTAATATCATGCATGTTGCTTAGACTTTTTTGATGTGTGTATTTTATACGGGTCTTACTCGCGGTATATACTAATTAGCCTAGATACTAGTAAGATAATACGACTTGCAAGGGCCGTGGTCCCTCCGCGACAAGCCCTTGCAAGTCGCCCGAAACGTCGGAGAAAAACCTAGGTATTTATCTTGCTAGTATCTAGGCTAATTAGTATACTTATACCGCGAGTAAGACCCGTCTAAAATAGTATTATCAATAGATTTTAGTCAGACACCCAATCCTAGACTACAACTATATATTTGTACTATGCTACAACTGTCAAAGAAGAATGGGCGAAACGTCCCCACCCTTGTAACACTTTCATCTATACATCAAATGAAAGCCCTTGAAAAGTTAAGCATTTTATTGTATGACAGCAAATCTGTCAGTCATGGGAGAACAGAGTAATTGAGGAGAAAAGAATAAAAATAATTAACGACAATATTACATACTTTAAGCTAATGTTTACTATGTAAGCACGATAGAGTCAAAGTCTATCTTACAAGAAGAGGGACCATACATCTAGAACACCCTAAATCATCCAGATAACCATGAATTTCGCTTTTCAAATAAAAAACATACAGCTTTCATAAATATAAAAACTCGTACGTCATATCAGGCAATTGATCCACTACTGGACATCAATTGCCTGATAGGAGGACATAGGCCTCCTTCAAACATGGCAAGGGTGGCACCCTCATCTATCGGTTTCCAGCCCTCCTAACTAGGTCGTGGTGGAGGGTCTCTTCACCCTGCACTTTATTATAGGCGGTCGCCATTCCAGAACCTTTCGATCCCAACGACTGTCGGTTCTCCGTGCTATGTCCCCTGCCCACCGCAACTTTAACCGGGCAATTCTGAGCGCTATGTTCGTATGCATAGTTGGGTATATTAGAAAGATAACTGAACCTGACGCGGCAACTACTTTCAATGTAATTTTTAGCTGAGGCTCTCGAAGCGGTTCTGTAATATGAGTTGGAAGTTCTCGGGGATGTGGGCTGGTGTAGGTCGGAGCGTAGACTTTATCAGCCGACTTCTTTCCAGTCTAGGATTGATATTTAATGTGCTTCTCACCATCCGGTGATCGCTTCCGGTTTTACCGAATTGATCACTGAGACATCATTTAATATACTTATGGCGTTTTATCGACATGATGTAGTCAATTTTATTTTTAGTGACAACATCAGGACTAATCCAAGTCCACTTGCGGCAGTTACGCTTCTTGAAGAAGGAGTTCATCATAAAAAGTCTCTCCTTTTCCATGAAGTCCGCAAGCATGTCGCCCCGATGATTTCTTTGTCCATATCCAAAGAACCCCACTCTCCACTCCTTTCCACTTCTAGAGCCCAACTTCGCAGGGGCTTCTAGGGCACTCTCGATCTTCACCACGTTGTTCACGAGAGACTTGTGGATGTAAAAGCCCGACACCTCCATTCGACTGTTGGTCCCCCTCCCGGAAATAGAGCAGGTTACCAGACTTAAGGGTTATCGAGTTCGCCCCCTGTCTTCGGACTTCAGATAAGCCGACAATGTCCCACCGTAACCTGCTCAATTCTTCCACCAGTTCTACGACCTTCTCATCGGTCCGCAGTATGCGCGCGTTTTATGTTGCCAGGGCCAAAGGTAGGTTGAATTGGTAGCCTGACCTTAACCGGAGATTCTTCGCACCCCCTACTCTGCCGTTACCATAGCCGCTACCTTGACCAAGAATAGCGAAGCGACTGGGGACTGGGGGCCGTTTATATTGGTGTGTTGTCATTTTCATTTTGGAGGGTTATTTGGCCTACTTTACCACACTGGCCAGACGGGTTGGTAAAGGGTTTATTTCGAGTTTTCCTTCTCTAGCAGTGATAACATAAGCGTAAGGATTCCCTTAGTCGGCTTTTACGACACCTGAGGGACGATAGGGGATAATGTATTCTTAGTCCGTCACCATACGGACATTAAACTTCTCGCCCCTAAAAAGGCACCCGGCTCAGAAAGACTTACAAATATAGTCATCAATTTATTCCCCGAACGTCTCTTGATCCATAACATGCATCTTCAATGTCGCAATATCAAATTGTGTCTTCCCACAACAGTGGTTATCGGAATACCGAAACCCGACAAAAGAAGTCCGAACCGGTTGGTTATCGACCTATTAGTCTGAGGCGAGCCGTTGCCGAGCCTGAGGAACATAAATTCTGTCGTTTACTATTTCTGCAATGGTTGCTGGATACAGAACATTTTTTAAATGGTTCTCTAAATGTTTAGTTTAGCAAGGCTAGCTATCCGAAAGTCAGGAAAATGATGTGGTTGATTTTCTGGATGATGCAGGATTATCTGGATGTATGGTCCGTCTACTAGTAAGATAGCCTTTGACTTTATCGTGCTTATATAGTAAACATTAACATAAAGTATGTAATATTATCGTTAATTATTTTTATTCTCTTATCCTCAATAACTCTGTTCTCCCATGACTGACAGATTAGTTTCATACAATAAAATGCTTCACTTTTCAAGGGCTTTCATTTGATGTATAGATGTAAGTGTTACAAGGGTGGGGAAGGCTTCCATACAAAAATGCCCATTCTTCTTTCATCTTAATGGTCAGATTATAAGTAAGTACTTAGTTATAAGCTAATGATTTGTTAATTGCTTAGTTATCTGATACATAAGTGGTTTTTATACGTAAAAAGTTAGTAATTTTCATAATAAAGAATTAAAATATGCTTAATAATTATTTGTTTTAATTATCTCCCTTTACGAAAATTATGTAAGTAGCTACATATAACAGCTACGCATAATCAAAGTGTGCAGCTAAAGCCCGATTTACACATCGACAAGTACAGTAGCGAGTTAAATAGTAAGTTGTTGATTAAATTGATTTTAATAGATCTCCATCCTATTTTTTGGCGAGTTAAGTTGGCGAGACGCGAAAGAGGGGGCTACTTCGTACTTAACTCATTTTTCTAAATTAAAACCGTTAAAAAAATACCTAAAAACTTCGATGGAACAAGAACGGCTGTCCACAGAACACTTACCTATAAGTACTCCCTCTCACTTGTCCATAGAGGCAGAAACTTTAGAAAACTAAAATCATCATCAGCCATAATGATTTAATAAATCAATTGCCGAAAAAAAGGCAAGGAGAGTAAATACTTATTTAAAATTTTGTTTTTATTTGTAAAATGGTTAGCATAAATTATGATAAATTTTTTTTTTTTCACAAAATTTTTTTTCTTTTGTGAGAAATCTTTACCCCCTTATAAGGGCCAAACAATTTCTTTATAAGGGGCCCCGACAAGGCACGCTACGCTACTGCTAGGTAACCAATGTAGCTGTATAAAAACGGGAATACGTAAACCAACCCAGATTTAATTATCACCATCATATTATAAGCCAAACGACGTTCACTGTCGAATGAGCGGGGCACAGAACTGCGAAGGGTGGAAAAATTTGGAATAATAATAAGTATATCTCAGGAAACATTGTAACTATGAGTATGATCACACTGCAGAATCTTCCTCTCTCTTAGAAAATGGTACTATCAGTGTTTTAATGATGGGAGAAAAGCGAACGGATCCATTGTCACGGACCTCCACTGCCAGACAAAGATTTCTGATTTAAGGCCGATTCACACACATCAGTGAAGTCACAGTTCCGTTCCGTGTTTGCTCAGTTCAGTATCAGTGCTACAGTACAAAAAACGTGTTCGCCGGCACTGGCACTGAGAACACTGTGTCGTCACTGACACTGACAAGTGGGGATGCGCTCATAGAAACTGAAAGTATATTTCGCACTGTGCCGGACTGTGTCGAAACTGTGACTGCACTGATGTGTGTGAATCGGCCTTTATTCGCGTAGAAACAACCACCATATCACTATAAAAGTAAGTAGGTAATTTATATTTCTCAACCTTTATTGTTCTAATGCCCGATTTACACATCGACAAGTACAGTAGCGAGTTAAGTAGTATTTTAAGATTAAGTTGATTTAAATAGATCTCCATCCTATTTTTTGGCGAGTTAAGTACGAAGTAGCCCCCTCTCTCGCGTCTCGCCAACTTAACTCGCCAAAAAATAGGATGGAGATCTATTTAAATCAACTTAATCAACAACTTACTACTTAACTCGCTACTGTACTTGTCGATGTGTAAATCGGGCATAAGACTAAGTATTGAATCTCGGTAAAGTAACATTAATGTCACCAACCCATGTTTTTTTTAGGAGGCAAACGAGCCAGCAGGTCACCTGATGGTAAGTGATCACCGCCGCCCATGGACACCCGCAACACCAGAGAAATCACAGATGCATTGCCGAACTTTAAAAAGGGAGTACGCTAGTTTCTTGAAGCTCCCCAAGTCGTAACGGTCCGGAAATATCGTCGCAGTGAACTTGTTCCACAAAACAGTTGTTCGCGGTAGAAAGTTCCGCGAAAATCGCACAGTGGATGACTGCCAACCATCAAGGTGATGACGATGGTAGGACATTCGATTGCGAGTGGTAATGTGGAGAAATTCAGCTGCGGGCAATGTCCAGAAGAACTCCTCAGAGCACTCCCCGTGGTAAATGCGGTAGAGAATGCAAAGAGACCCTACATCTCTCCGCAAAGCCAAAGAATCGAGCCAACTAGAGAGCACCTGATCGTCAACAATTCGAGCCGCTCTTCGTTGTATGCGGTCAAATGGAAGGAGTTGATGCTGGGGTGCTCCAGCCCAGAGATGTGAACAGTATTCCATATTTATGTGGCCGAACCTGAGCCTTGTATGCCATGTCATCTGTCTTAAAATTTTAAAATCCATATAAAAAAAGAAAAAAGAAATTTATCCTACTTAGCACACTGGTCAGTTAGATGATTTTTTATAGTATGTATAGTGTCCATGTAGTTAGACATTTAAGAGCTGATGAGATCTAGGGAATAAGCAGAAGGACGACTAATATTACTATTTACACAAACGTGTTTAGTACTAAATACTATTTAAACATTAATTCACGTTTTGCTGACAATACTTACATATTACTGTTCTAATAACTTTGCTCCGGCGATATAAAGGTGAGTATAGACTACAACATTTACTCGAGCATTTCTGTGTAATGTAACGTTCGTACGAATGGTATAATACAGACAAAAGCTCAGTTTCAAAAACATTTCCATGTAATGTAACGTTCCGGCGAATGCTCGGTGTTATGTCACGGGTAACACACTCACACTCCCTGAAACATTTCGTTGTAACATTTAATTGTACCCTCTCCCTCCGCGTCACTCCGCAACCCCGCATTACCCGCACTCGTGGCTCGACGAAATGTTACACCAATACGCTCGTCGAAATGTTACACCAATATGTTCGGTTTGTTTGTATCAAAGAGGCGAGCGTGCTCGACGTTAAGTTCGTAAGAGGATGATACACTAGAACATTTCATAGAGCGACTCGTTGTTCTGTTACAAGTAAATGTTGTAGTCTATACTCACCTTAATGTGTATGTACCTACTCCTAATAGTCATACTGTTAAGGATAATAAATAAAACAACGCATTTTATTAACATAATGTGTATATTTCGTAAAGTATTTGTAACATGTACTTAATGTAAAAATAAATTTTCTATATAAATTTTAACTCTGATTTCTAACAACTCTAAATCAATTATTATGTTCAACTAGTGTCCCAAGGCTAAGTTATTTAAGCGTTTATATTTAGTACGATTATTTATTAATATGTTAAGCTGATTATATCTAATATATTTATGAAAAATATAACTATACAACAATGTTTTAAATACTAGACAAATTCAAGGCAAAATAGTGCGTTGGAATTTACATTTTAAATGTATATTTATTGCTTTAATTATGTAAAATCGATTTAACAAAAAAATACTTTAAAAAATTGTAAATTAATTACTTACAAAGTTTTTAAAACCCTATATGTATTTAAAAAATTTTACAACTTACTATACTTTAGAGAAACAAGCTAATTGGTACTCTAATAAAAATTCTCTAATATACGTCATTTTTTGACTCCTAATCTCTATACTTATAAACATTTATAAATAAACTTATAACAATAAATATCGTTCATCAAGCTTCATAAAATACAAAATATTTCATGAAACATACTAACACAACATAAATTGTGAATCTTTCAGCGTAGCGCAATAACATTATGTTCAAAAATATTAATAATATGATGCAGACAAGACATTGACATTATTATGTCCATTTGTAATTGCGTCAAGATGTTTAGTGACTAGACTGCAAAAAGTTTTTATTACTGAGTTGCATTAACAATGTCAACGAATTCGGGCTTCAGACTAGCGCCGCCGACTAAGAATCCGTCGATATCAGCGCAGCCAGCTAACTCTTTTGCATTGGCAGCAGTAACCGAACCACCATATTGAATACGAACCGAAGAAGCAACATCTGCAGATACATTGGTTGCCAGCCAGTTGCGAAGAGATGCGTGAACGTCTTGCGCCTGGAAAATAATAAGTAATTAATTATAATCTTTTCATGAACAATACCCTAGATGGGAAACTGGGTAGTCACGAACCTAAAACGGCCGAAAAAATGCACGAAGAAAGGGATTATATTAGGTTTTACCTATGAAATTGCCGTTATATTGCGGCGGAGTCTTTAGACTCTATATACTTTTAAAACATATACTTATTATTTAAATAATTTTTGTTATTTAGAAAGTATAGGATATTACCAACATCTGACAAAAGATAATAAATATAAATAATTATCATTTGTATTATTAATAAGCCTGTAAACATGGGTCCAATTTAAAACAGCTGATTTTCCTATTTGTTTAATTATAACTTCTTACCAGATACTTTTTTCTCTGTGATTAAAACACTACAGGGTGGAAAGTTTTAATGGGGAAGTAAAGGGAGGTACAGTCATGGTATTTAAAGGTCCGCCACCTTAAGGCCTATTTTCGTGTGCTTATGCAGTATGAGCGATACTCTGCTTTACCAATTGAATATGACATAATATTGCAGTCAATGGTCGGCTGTCACCAGTAGGGATGACAATACAATATCGGTTACCTAGGATACAAAATTAGTCCTTCGTGAATGCTCGTGAACCGGAAATAATATTTATTATTATTTAATATTACTCAATACTCAATACTTTATTGCGTTCCAATGTACAAAATAAGATAGTAAATTTAGTTACAATAGTTTAATTGTGGACCCTGTTGGGCACAGCATAGTTTAGTAGGAGAGAGGAGGAAGGATGTATTCTTTATTTAATATTCAAGTTTTATATTCTGTGGCTATAGGTATAATAAATTATTATTTATACAGTAATAAATAAACAGTAATAGACATTGACAATGAAACAGAGGATATCACAGCAAATTAAAAGTTTGTAATGACTAAACAGGCCTGTTGGCAGAATTATCGATTAACTTAGGAGCCATTATAAAAAAATAGAACAGAACAGACTAAATAGTTCAATAAAAAGGTTTGATGTTGACATGTAACTAGACGTAGACCAAAGGTGAAAATGAATTTGACCCTTATTATCATACTATGTGAGTATAGTTTTATGTGTTTTGTCTATACAATGCTTTAGTTTCAAAAGGTACTAAGAGTTTTAGGCTTCACAAACGAATCAAAAAGAAAACTGGCGGACGTTTTCGGTCACCCACTGTACCTTAATCATTGTAGCTACAAGAAATTGGTCTTAGGAGGCTATCCATAATTTTACAAAGAAAATTACATTTTCATTCAAGTCAATTTTATTATTACTCTATTAAATAGGGGCTTGCCTGCCTTATTATTCTTGGGAATAATAAAAATCATAGTGAAATTATGCAATAAAAATAAAAATCATACACTATAATGATTCATCTATTGATTTTAACAAGCAATAATCTGATAACTAAATATTATTTGTGATATAATAAAGTTTGTTATCTTTGATATTTCTTTTTATTATAACAGAGTACTACATTTGTTTAAGAATATATGACATTTTTATTATATTTCAGATTGCAAAATATTATGTTTGCCTTTGATTAAAGAATAATAATCTTGTTTATGCTTCTCTTCAAGCAATAAATAATATAAATCATTTAGAGGTGACCCAAGAAACTAGACTTTGGACATCTCTCTTTCTCTATCTCACCAAGCTTAGCTATACAGGGTGGCTCATCCAAAAGGGTCAGTATGGGAAAGTCTTAAACAAGTCTTAAGTCTTAGTCATACGAAGATTTGTTCTTAGGAACCATGTCACCGATTTTGATAAAAAGAAAAACTGCATTCATACATTTGAAAAACATACTGCACCTATTCGGGAATCGAACCAGATTGTTTTGCAATAATAAAATTTTCGTTTTTTTATTTAAATATCGATTCTGTAGGTCTTAAGCAGTAAATGTCTCTAAGAAACATTATGTCTAAAATTAATAAAATACATTAAACACATTAAATGTATCATAGTAGGTGTTCGAAGTGCCCACCGTTTTTTTCGATACAATATTCAACACGTTTAGGTAAGGATCTTGTTAAATTGCATTTTCCTTGACCTCAAACAACGCTGGCCACATCGAACACCTACTATGATAAATTAAAGTATGTGAAAACAATGCATTTTATTCATTTTAGACATACTTAATGTTTCATAGAGATATTTACTGCTTAAGACCTACAAAATCGATATTTAAATAGAAAAAGTATAAGTTTACTTTTGCAAAACAACCAGGTTCGATTCTCCAACTGGGTACAGTATCTTTTTCAAATGTATGACTGCAGTTTTTCTTTTTATCAAAATAGGTGACATGGTTCCTAAGAACAAATTTTCGTATGACTTATAGTTTAAAACTTTCCCATACTGACCCATTTGAATGAGCCACCCTGTATAATAGGTCCTATGAAATTGCCGATTTGTATGGAGATTTTATGCGAAGTTTGATTTTTCATACTAACATTTTCTTAGTTTTTTCAATAACTATTCAAGTTAATAGAATGAATTTTTGTGTAAGTAATACCGCACATCTTAGCTAAGTTTTAGCATTTTAGTCATAAGAAAAAAAAAAGGGAAAAGTTACAATCCGCTGGTTTAAATTGGACCCATATTTACAGGCTACCCATCTTTGGTTAGTTGTTTGTAATGTCCTGTATTTACCAAACTACAAAAAATAATACAAGCAATCTATGTTTTATAAAAAAATATAGGCTAAAGACTGCAGCGAAAAAAATGGCAATTTCATAGGTAAGGACCTATTATAATACTGACACTAATATACAACACCTAAACTTATTAGAAGTCTACCAAAGAATAACGTATAACACAATAAATTTATTTTGTTAAATAAACCTAACAATAATAAATTATTGACTGAACTACGTAACAAAATTCAAAAATAATAAACAAATAGCAATCCATATCAGCCTATGGACGTCCACTGCTGGACATAGGCCTCTTTAAAAAAGTTTCCCCTCTGCGCGGTCTTGTGCCTCCCTCATCCATCGGCTTCCCGCCGTCCTAACCAGGTCGTCGGTCCACCCTGCGCCTTCCGGTGCGCGGTCGCCATTCGAGAACTTTTCTGCCCCAACGGCTATCTGTTCTCCGCGCTATGTGCCCTGCCCACCGCCACTTTAACCGGGCAATCCTGAGCGCTATGTCGGCCACTTTAGTTCTCCTGCGGATCTCCTCGTTTCTGATACGATCACTCAGGGAAACTCCCAACATAGCTCTCTCCATTGCCCTCTGAGTGACGGTAAGCCATCTGAGAAGGCCCATAGTCAGCGACCACGTTTCAGCTCCATATGTCATCACTGGCAACACACATTGGTCGAAGACCTTTGTCTTCAGACACTGCGGTAATGTGGACGAGAAGATATGTTTTAGCTTCCCGAACGCTGCCCATCCGAGTTGGATTCGACGAGTGACCTCCTTCTCGAAGTTGGACTTACCTAGCTGGACTGACTGTCCCAGGTAAATACACTCGTCGACAACTTCGAGTGTAGAGCCTTCAACCGTGATTGGAGTGGGTGCAACAGGGACATTTGCCATGATCTTGGTCTTGTCCATGTTCATTTTAAGACCCACTTGTTGAGAGACTACTGAGGTCATCGAGCATTGTGTTGAGGTCCTCCATGGTCTCAGCCATGACCACGATATCGTCAGCAAATCGAAGGTGCGTGATATACTCGCCATTTATGTTTAGCAATATTATAATATAAATAAATAGCAGTAGACATCTATTGACCGATATGATGATGTAAATAAAATAACAGAAATGTCAATAGTCAAGTTGGCCAGTTATAACTGTAAGACACTTACTTGTTGAGGACTAGCTGTCTTCCCTGTACCAATGGCCCACACAGGCTCGTAAGCCAGGACTACATTAGCCCATTTATCGCCTATGGCTGGTACAAGAGCTTTAGTCTGCCTGAAAACTACTTCCTCAGTTTTGCCCGCTTCCCTTTCTTCAAGTGTCTCGCCTATGCAAGCAATAACCTTTAATCCGGTCTCAAGAGCATGGGCCACCTACAAAAAAAAAGTAAACAATGAGAAAAAATAATGTTATGTAATAATCCATACTAATATTATAAATGCGAAAGTAACTCTGTCTGTCTGTCTGTCTGTCTGTCTGTCTGTTACTCTTTCACGCCTAAACGGCTGAACGGATTTCGATGAAATTTGGTACAGACAATCTTTAGACCCTGAGAAAGAACATAGGCTACTTTTTATTAGCAATCATATTATATTTTGATTTCATAGAATTTTGGCGGGAAAGCTGTGTCACGTGACCTGTGACGTCATAGGTCACGTGACCTGTGACGTCATAGGTCACGAGACCCGTGACGTCATAGAATTTTGACAGATGAGTCGTGACGTCACAGAATTTTGGCGGGAAAATATTTTTTGACAGTTGAGTCGTGACGTCATTGAATTTTTGACAGATGAGTCGTGACGTCACAGAATATTTGACAGATGATTTGTGACGTCATATTATTTTGGCGGGAAAATATTTGATACCTCTGTCACTTTTGACAGCTGTCAATTTTGACAGATAGGCGTGACGTCATAGAATTTTTGACAGATGAGTCGTGACGTCACAGAATTTTTGACAGATGATTTGTGACGTCATATTATTTTGGCGGGAAAATATTTGATACCTCTGTCACTTTTGACAGCTGTCAATTTTGACAGATAGGCGTGACGTCATAGAATTTTTGACAGATGAGTCGTGACGTCACAGAATTTTGGCAGGAAAATATATTTTGACAGCTAAGTCGTGACGTCATTGAATTTTGGCGGGAAAAATAGTATTAAAACAGCTGAATCCTGACGTTATCACAATTTGGCGGGAAAATAAATAGGTTTGTACAGGACCCTCGGTGCGCGAGTCAGACTCGCACTTGACCGGTTTTTTAGCTGTGGGTCTGATATATCTAGAGAGCTTAAATTCGTAATTGTCAACTTATTTCATCATAACAGCCCATTAATGTCCCACTACAGGGACGGGCCTCCTTCCTTGACGGAGGGATACTTGGCCTACTAATACCACGCTTGCAGACGGATTGGTATAGGGTTTAATTTCAAGTTTTCCTTCTTTTTATTTAGTGAAGATAATATTCACCTTATTTGTTAGGCACTAAAGGGACACACCTTTGCTTATCCTATCCTACTAATATTATAAACGCAAAAGTTTGTGAGGATGGATGGATGTTTGTTACCCTTTCATGCAAAAACTACTAAATGGATTTTGATGAAATTTGGAATATAGGTAGTTTATGGTGTAAAATAACAATTAAGCGGGTAATACCGCGGGCATCAGCTAGTGTAAAATAAACAAACAATATCTATATGTCGCAGGGAAATGAGAAAACCAGGGTTTTCACGAAACCCCTAGGGATATCACGAAATCCCGGTAAATGTCGAATATTCTTGATTATTACGTCTTCTTACTGAAAATGTTTAGTGATTTGAGATTTTATTTAGTGAAATGACATATCACTGACGTTATATTAGTATTTTGTCATATCACTAAACATTTTCAGTAAGAAGACGTAATAATCAAGGGTATTCGACATTTACCGGGATTTCGTGATATCACTAGGGATTTCGTGAAATCCCTGGTTTCTTCATTTCCCTGCGACATATACATAAAAACTAAAGAATAGTTGAGTGATTCAGAGATTTAATTGATATTAATTTGAGACATTCAGTTTATCAATTTATATAATTATTATACTATCCAAACAATACATATCGGTATGTACCTATAGATTTTTTTGGTATTTTTCTTTTAAATTTTTAAAGGTTTATTAATTATAAACAATTACATAATTTGAGTATTTTTGGTTTCCTACATAAAGTTTATTTTAATAAATATTTTAAGTTTTACTTCTGATGACGTCATGCGTATGGCTGAATTACTTGAGCGATGATGATGGCAGAGACAAACTTCTGTTCAGCCGGATGTATGACGTCATTTAGAGGTCAAGTGAAAAACAAAGTAATCTACTATATAAAAATAAGTCGGGTTTTCCTTCCTGACGCTATAACTCCAGAACGCATGAACCGATTTCCACGGTTTTGCATTCGCTGAAAAGGTCTCGGGCTCCGTGAGGTTTATAGCAAAGAAAATTCGGGAAAAATTCAACAAAAAAGCGGGAAAATAATGCCCGTGCGAAGCCGGGACAGGCCGCTAGTTCATGTATAATTGTAAAAATGGACACAATCTTGCGGTTTCTTGCGCTAAAAATCGAAATCTCTAAATGTTTTTTAAATCGACATAGGTAAACCTTTAATTTACATACCGAATTATGTATGTTATAAATAACTAGATTGTTTTAATTTGCCTATGATGATAGTTAATGTAACAGAAATATTGACTTTACTTCTACAAAATCAATATTAGCGTTTCGCTGAGTAAAATAAACCACATAATCATTACCAACCGGGTTTCCACTGACGCGGAGAGGGGCGGAGAGGAGCTTAGCGGTGCACGAATGGACCAATCAATATGCTCGAAATATCCGCTCCGCTTCAATGGAAACAGCACGAGCGATAGTGATTGGTCTAAAGTTTTTAGACAGCTAGTTTATAAATATTAAAAGTATCTGATTAAGTTATAAATTTAAATAACATCTTACTTTTTCAGCAACTAACTCGTCGCTTTCCTTGAAAATAGTCCTCCTTTCAGAATGACCAAGGATGACCCAGTTACAACCAATGTCTTTAATCATGGCTGGTGATATTTCACCTAAAAGAAACAAAACTCATATTTTCACATTCAATTTATGTATCTTTATGTGTTACACATGTATGTTAAAGTAATAGGTATGTTTCATATATGCATGTAATACCATAAATTACATACAGTTACTTTCTTACACTAGTTAGCTAAATTTACTGCAATCTTTAGACTACTCTGTGTGGCACTTGATTCTCTGCTTATTTAAAGAAAGTATTTTATAATATTTTAAGTCGCAAAACACAAAATGATTAAAATATTTCTGTCAATCTAATTTTATTGTACATACCAGTGAATGCACCCTTAGAAACTTTCCATGAGTTTTGTGCAGCAACTTCAATTGAGTCTGGAACAATGCTTTTCACATACGCAAGGTATATGGCTGGGACTCCAATTACAACCTGAACAAGACAAATGAACAAAACTAATGGTAACTAAATCAGAATAAATGACGAAACAAGCCTTCATTTTGAATCTTAAAAGTGTAGATGGAGCAAATAAACTGATTTGATAAATTAACCATCTCAGTGACAAAGTGGTCCTATATATAGCATCTGTTTGAGTGACTAGTTTAAATCCTTTGAGCCCATTAAAAATATTTCAGCAACACCTTATATGATTCTTAGTATGAAAGACTTATTCTAAAAGAAAAGAAAGAAAGATAATGTCTGCGGCAGATGAAAATCAATGTAACAAGCCTAAGATTATGGAGGTATGGTTGGGCTACCAAGTTTCCTTCCGTCACTGCTATGAAACATCTATACAGAACATACTTTAGATAAAACTTCAAAAAGTACATACCTCAACATTGGAATCCAAAGGACCTTTTTTCAAAGTTTCAATGATATCAGTGACTTGATTTTTGTCACCGTTCATCTTCCAATTACCCCCAACAACAAATTTGCGGCCCATTTTCTATAAATAAATAATGTTCAGGATGATAGATTACTAACAAAGACAATAATTTACAGAGAGAAAGTAGTAGGTAACATCAGTATTGGACATCCTAAAAAGACTTGGAGGGATGTAATTTATGACATCTTATCCGAGTAAGGCAAGTGCATAGCAATTGTTACTGATGGGCAAGTATGAATACAACAAATAAAAGTGGGTTGGTAAGGGTTTAGTGCATGGTCTAGTTCGTAACATTGACAGTCACTACATCAATGGTTGCTGTATCAATAACGTTCCATAGGCAGGTTAATGTATCAACAGTACCCTAAATCAATAGTATGCTACAGCGACAGTACCCCAAATCTTAAAAAATAAAAAGGATATTTTTAGTAGCGACTATATTATGAACTAGACACAAGCAAATCATATACACATTCCCAGTAGTCTTTGTCTAGCTCCAAGGGAACTATTTGTGAATTTATTTATGTATGTCTGTTCCATTAATAAAAATCATTTCAATAAAAGATTTACAACTCTACCTCATGTGGGTATTGCAAAAAAACAACTAAAGTAGAAAATGTTCCAACCATAATATGCAAAAGCTTGTTAAAAAAGTTCTTAATTATAATTCATGGTAACCAAACAGTTACTACTCCTTACATAAGCTGTTTTAGAGAAGGCTATAATTACTTAAATATAAATTCACCTTACGATAGTGTTATCACTTTTTATAGGTACCTACTGAAAAAATGTGTTTTTATCGTAATGACCTTTTGAATGACTACGAAGGGTGAATTAAATATTTCACACTTAAGATGAGTATTTAGTAAGCTATTGATTTAATCATTTCCTAGGTAATAAACCCACATTAAAGAAAAGTCGGGAAAAGAAGCCAGTCAGGTCTTTTAGCCTACTTTGCTTTTATATTAATTGATTTCCTTCAATAATTAAATACAAATCAAATAATAATTCAATTTAAAAAACCTTTTTTAAAACCTGTAGTAAATATGGCAATTTAATAGATTTGGATATTACATGCAATTATTTAAATGTGCTATATTTCACTTAATGCAAGTTATTTTAAATTTACTCTTACCGGTGATTTCTAATAAAAAATAAGATAGATGCAGCGGGAAACGACTGCTTACTAAAATTCACACAGAGTGATCTTGGCCGGCTATGTTTTCTTATGTAAAGACATATAAATTAATCACTATCAAATAATTTAGGACCAATAGCTACCTTAAAATAAAGTTTCCTCTTCAAATGTAACCAATTGAGAAGACAAGAAATCTGTACACAAATCTGAAACAAAGAAAACAGACTGACTGCAATGACCTTTGTGACATTGAGAGTCACAGATTACATAGTAGTACTCATAATATAATAATATTGTAAGGTAGTAGTACTACGTATTGAGAGTAATGTTACTATACTAAAAATCAAAATATTTCCATCTACTTATTGAATTATTTTTATACATGTATGCTAAGTCTGGCTAACGGAAGTTGACCCTAGAAACGGTCAGCAAATTAAAAAAAAACATGCATTACAACCCTAAAATCTACTATATAAAAATAAGTCGGGGTTTCCTTCCTGACGCTATAACTCCAGAACGCATGAACCGATTTCCACGGTTTTGCATTCGTTGGCAAGGTTTCGGGCTCCGTGAGGTTTATAGCAACAAAAAATTCAGGAAAAATTTCAACAGAAAAGCGGGAAAATAATGCCCGTGCGAAGCCGGGACGGATCGCTAGTTATACTATGAAAATTGGAATAACCTATTAAAAATTATCCAAATTAATGCAACAGTGCACGTTTAACTATTTGTTCCTAATTCTTAATTTTCCACGTGCGTAATTTTACCAATTCTTTTATGGACGAATTCTTCTTTATGAACATTCTTAATTTTACCTATTCTTAATTTTCCGAATGCCTCATTTTCACAATTATAAAAAGTACGCATTCGGAATATTTCTAATAAGTACCATTACATACGTGAAATTACATACGTGGAAAATTAAGAATTAGGAACTAATAGTTGACACCGTGCTTATGATTAAAAAAACCGGGCCAGTACTTTTAAATTAAAAATACCTACTAATATGAGTATTACATGAGAAAAAGTCGTGATTATCTTATCTGTCCGTGAGGTGACGGACTAATAATACATGATGTCACCATCTAGTCCAGTCAACGAATGACTCAAAGGGGGGTATAGAGTGCGTGAGCGGGAACCTAAGTGATTTCTACAGAAACTTATTCAGGATACTTAGAGAGATAACATACTAAAAGTCCCCACCTCTAGGAGGTGAGGCGGAGGGGAGAGGGAGGGTCAAAGGTCACAAATTTGCGTTTTTTGCCTATATCTCCGAAACTACGAGAGCTATCGAAAAATGGTTCAGACAAAGATTGTAGACCGTAAAATTGTCTACAAAAAATATCTCAACACTTTTCTCCTAAAAAGCATCGCTTTCGAGATATCGTGACTATAAAGGGCAGAAAGTCGTATTTTCGACTATATGCACACACTAGCTTTTTCCCGCGATTTCGCTCGCGTTTATAAATATTATGAAAAATAAGGCTTATTTCAATATATAGTAGCATATGCATGCTTTGTCTCAGCCTAATCGGTTTGAAATTGACAAAGTTTCATACAAACTTCCATCCCCTATCCAATCCCTTTAGCATCGCTTTCGAGATATCGTGACTTTAGTGCGCAAGAAAGTCGTGTTTTCGACTATATTATTATGCACACACTAGCTTTTTCCCGCGATTTCGCTCGCGTTTATAAATATTATGAAAAATAAGGCTTATTTCAATACTAGCTGCTGTGCCCGCGACTTCGTTCGCGTGGCGGATGTTACTTACTTCGCAATTCGATTTAATACTGAAAAATCGTTTTTAAAACCTTATAACGAACAGATATACCTACATTACAAACGAAATGTAAAATTAACGAACGAACCAAAACCTTTTCAAAGTAAATAAATAGTAAATAAAATATCTATGAAGACTGCGTCTAAACTTATACTGAAAGACATGAGCGAACGTCATTCTTTCAAGGAAAATCTTAACACCGCGATACTGAAAATGACGTCACAGGCACAATGCCATCTGTTGTCATATTTGTAAGTTAAAATAAATGACATCGCTTATTTCATCATAACTGCAAGGACGCGCCTCCTCCCGTGACGGAGGAATACTTGGCCTACTAATACCACGCTGGCCAGTCGGATTGGTTGATAATATACGGATAGATTGGAAGATAATATTCACCGATAGTCCCTTAGTCGGTTTTACGCCACCCATGGGATGAGATGGGGAGGTGACATATTGTATTCTTACTCCGTCACCACACGGATAATCGCTAATTAATTATGAATGAATACATTTGCACGCCACGTTATGGTGCGGCAGAATTACCTGCCTCGGTGGCGCGGCGGTCGCATTACATGGCTGGCGTGCATGAGGTCGCGGGTTCGATTCCCATGGAGGACAATTGTGATACACAAACTATTGTCCTTAGTCTGGATGTTCTTTGTGTCCGTTAAATTTAACGGACACAAAGAACATCAAGAACATCAAGAAAATATCAATTGATATTTTTAAAGGCTAGTGTGGGATTTGTCTTTTGTAAAAAAAATGCTGAGATAAATTATTGTACCTCACACCTTTTTACCATCTAGCAAAAAATATTTGACTAAACTTAGACTCGACTATATTATTATTATTACTTATCTACAAATAAACTGCGTGCAGTATTTTTGAATTACTTAATAAAATAAACACAAACACTTTGAATAATAATTTAATGTTTTGTGATTGTATTTCTATATTTTATTGTCAGTTTTGTATTTTTTATTGTTGACAAATAGCAATAATGTGTAAAATGATTTTATAAAGAAAAAACGTGTTACTTATTATGTTGTCTGTTATATTATACCAATATATTATTAATTATTAAATAGTGTGTTATAATTGCAGTTATAATAAGATTGTGAGAAAAGGAATGTTATTTTAATTCAATTTAATATTTATGATTAAGTATAGGTATAGTTTAACTTTAAAAAATGAAGTTTGTACGCCAATATTAGCAATACAGGAAAAGACTATTTATTTTTGTCAGATGTTTTGTATCTGTGATTAACTAATAAAGGTTATTTGTATTTGTATTTATTTACATTAATAAAAACAGGTGGAGTCTGTTGCATACTTTTACGCTGACCAGTAACTACTACAGTTTAAACTAAATGAATACTTACCAAAAGAATAATTTTACTTTAGATTAATAGCTTACTAATACAATTTATATTTAATTAAATTGTTTCAATTACGAAAAACACAAAAATATAACAATCAAGTAAACTTATAATTGATTTAATTTAATAAGACTTATAATTGATATTACACATACGATTCATGGTTAATTTTATTAACATTTAAAAGGAATAACTTAATAATAGCACTTAATAATAAAATAGTTATAGATTATTTAAAAACTCATTTATTTTACGATTACTACTGGTAACGCCATCTCGTGAACAAAAGAAACGAAATTTAAATTCATTCAACATTGAACAAAATCCATTTTTCATGACCCCTGATTTGTATTGGACTGTTCTAATAAAGAGATCTAGCGATATCTCGAGTAATACTTATCCGATTTTGATAAAACATACCTCAGTTTAAGCCTAATAAGAAAGGCTACAATACAATGTATTGGTCTTAAGATTATATTTTAATTCGTTTTAAAGATGTGCGGTAACAAACAGACAGACAGACAGATAGACATTGCTTTTTGACTTTTTTCTAGATTTTATAGATAATTTTTATCTGAATTTTCGAAAAGAACAGACATTTCGACCTCTACAGTTTTATTATAGTATAGAAGATAGATAGATTACCTACTTTAAACTTAATACCTAAAAACTACGTATCTATGTATTTTAATATCTAAAGCGCGCTTATTCCAAAAAGAGTCAATAAGAACCACGTCCGTTCGCATTAAGAGTCAATGTGAATGAAATTATATAGATGCACCGGTTGGCCGTTTCGGACGTTAAACAAAAATCAACCGTACAGCCGTACTCATACCGGCGCGGCGACATTTGGAAATTTTCTTTCATCTATATCTTGTGTGTTTATCAACCAATTTCTATTTTTTTTTTTTACGAATAAGATATTAAAGTGTACTTTTGAAATATGGGAGTTTGAAAAAGATATGTCTATGCAAATTACAATATATTTATGTATTTAATACACTTTGAAGAAAACCCTAACGATTAAACACGTTATTGTGGCTAATATATAAAATATAGATATATACTATTCATGACTTTTTTGTACATCTTTTGAAGACCATTATTTTTGTAATACATATTTTTGGCGTATGATCAACGTATGCGATGATAAGAGCTAGAACGCGCTTTTTGTCAACTGACTTGCTTCAAATTTTTCGTCACTGCTCAGCTCCTATGTGTCTTAGCGTTATGTTATACAGCCTATAACCTGCCCGGGAGTATGGACTACAATCGTACCAAGTTTGGTTAAAATGCCGTAGTTTTTGACCCATGCGTGCACATACAGACAGACAGACAGACAGACAGACAGACAGACAGACAAAAAATTTATTGATTGCATTTTTGGCATTGGTATCGATCACCATTCATCCTCCAATATTAATTTTGAACATATATTCAATGTACAGAATTGATCTCTCTACAGTTTTATTATAAGTATATAGATATAGTAGCATATGCATGCTTTGTCTCAGCCTAATCGGTTTGAAATTGACAAAGTTTCATACAAACTTCCATCCCCTATCTTATCCCTTTAGGAATAGAATTTATCAAAATACTTTCTTAGCGGGTGCCTACGTTATATCATCTACCTGCATGCCAAAATTCAGCTAGATCTGTCCAGTGGCTTAGGCTGTGCGTTGATAGATCACTATGTGGTAGGAGTATTCCTACTGGAAAAACCACGTTAAAAAAAACCCGCCGTGCTTTTTTTCGAGCTTGATTCAATGTACTGTTGTATTTGATTCAATGTTGGTGCAAGATTGGCCTTATCTACCTCAGAGGTGGTGTGGAAATCTTCTATTTATATAAAACTCAAAGCTGACTGACATAGTTATCTATCAACGCACAGCCCAAACCACTGGACAGATCTAGCTGAATTTTGGCATGCAGGTAGATGATATAACGTAGGCACCCGCTAAGAAAGTATTTTGATAAATTCTATTCCTAAAGGGATAAGATAGGGGATGGAAGTTTGTATGAAACTTTGTCAATTTCAAACCGATTAGGCTGAGACAAAGCATGCATATGCTACTATATATTGAAATAAGCCTTATTTTTTATAATATTTATAAACGCGAGCGAAATCGCGGGAAAAAGCTAGTGTGTGCATATAGTCGAAAACACGACTTTCTTGCGCACTAAAGTCGAAATCGATATCTCGAAAGCGATGCTTTTTAGGAGAAAAGTGTTAAGATATTTTTTGTAGACTATTTTACGATCTACAAACTTTGTTTGAACCATTTTTCGATAGCTCTCGTAGTTTCAGAGATATACCTACGCAAAAAACGTGTCACTAAAAATGAGATTGACTTCATCATGTCGACAAAGCGCCATATATTTAATGATGTCACAGTGATCAATTCGGTGAAAACCGGAAGCGATCACCGGATGGTGAGAGGCACATTTAATATCAGGCTGGAAAGAAGTCGGCTGATGAAGTCTACGCTTCAACCTACACCAGTCCAAATCCCCAAGAACTTCCAACTCATATTACAGAATCGCATCGAGAGCCTTAGCGAATGTGTCGATGTGGACGAATACCACGAAAGGTTTGTGGAAACTGTCCGTACAGTTTGTTCCGGTGCTTTTAAGACCCAGCACCGGAGAAGATCAAGAAAGATCTCCGACGATACTCTCTCGCTCATGGAGCAAAGGCGTAAGATAGCACTCCAGTCTCCTGACGACGCCGAACAGTATAGGAGGCTCAATAGGCAGATCTCTAAGTCACTAGCTCGCGACCTTCGGCACTTTAATACAGTCTGTATTAAAGAAGCCTTTGAGCAAAACAAGGGCTCAAAAGTGTTCGCAAGAGATCTGTCTCTAGGCTAGAGTCAACTATCTAGGCTCAAGACTGGAGATGGCGGAATAGTGACGTCCAAGCCTGAGTTTCTAGAGGAGATTGAGAAGTTTACGGACAGTTATATACTACAACACAGCCACCTAGTGATCTAGCCGTCGATCCTAGAGCTAGACTTACGCGACACCATACCGAAGAAATCCCGGACGTCTGTCTGTGTGAGATTAGTAATGCTCTCCGACAACTGAACATCAAGGCACCGGGGTATGACGGAATCACAAACGAGCTACTGAAGGCCGGTGGAGAACCCATTCTCAAGGCTCTTCAGAGGCTATTCAATTCCGTTATACTTGAGGAAAAAGCGCCACAGGCATGGCACAGAGGTGTGGTGGAACTGTTCTTCAAGAAGGGCGAAAGAACGCTACTTCAAAATTACAGACCCATCACTCTTCTGAGCCACGTCTACAAATTGTTCTAGAGAGTCATCACGAATCGTCTTGAACGCAGACTGGACAACTTCCAGCATCCCGAACAAGCCGGTTCCCGAAAAGGTTATAGTACCATAGACCACATCCATACGCTGCGGCAGGTTATACAAAAATCCAACGAGTATAACCGGCCCCTATGCTTAGCGTTTGTGGACTATGAGAAAGCCTTTGATTCGATCGAGACGTGGGCAGTGTTGCAGTCTCTCCAACGGTGCCAAGTTGACCAACGGTATATCGAAGTGCTGCGGTGTGAAGTATCGGAATGTGCTTATACGAAAACGCCACCATGTCAGTTCGTCTCCAGGGTGGATTATCAGGCCCTATACAGTTGCAGCGAGGAGTAAGACAAGGTGATGTCATATCCCCGAAATTGTTTTACCGCTGCACTGGAAGATGCTTTTAGATGCTTTGGGACGGACTCGGCATCAACATAAATGGCGAGTATATCACGCACCTTCGATTTGCTGACGATATCGTGGTCATGGCTGAGACCATGGAGGACCTCAAAACAATGCTCGATGGCCTCAGTAGAGTCTCTCAACAAGTAGGTCTTAAATGAACATGGACAAGACCAAGATCATGGTAAATGTTCATGTTGCACCCACTCCAATCACGGTTGGAGGCTCTACGCTCAAAGTTGTCGACGAGTATATTTACCTGGGACACTCAGTCCAGCTGGGTAGGTCCAACTTCGAGAAGGAGGTCACTCGTCGAATCCAACCCGGATACGTGCATGTGAACTGAGGGACCAAACCGGGAATTCGGAAAATAAATTACCAGGGATTTAGTAGTGGATTAGAAACAATTGTAGAACAAATCTTGGAATTTGTACAAAAATGTATCAAAAACTACAGCCCTTTATATGTGGTCCCTCAGTTCTCACAGACCATTTAGCCAGCTCTCGGAAATTATCTTTAAATGAAGATAATGTGATTAGACACACATTTAGTATAGAATTTGTAAGGTTCATTTACTAAATAACAGGCCACCCAAGCATTAAAGAAAAAACTAAAACAACGTCGAAACTGTGGTCCCTCAGTCCACACTAATATTATTTATATTTCAGTGAAAATTACTGAATCATATCTCTAAATCCGTAAATTTTCCAGCTATGGTTATAGAAAAAGACTTTATACATTTTCTAAAAAAAAATGGAGCAAAAATATTGGCGCATTTTCAAGATAATGAGTTTTAAAACTGGTCCCTCAATCCACACGTCTATTATCATATTGCGTGTGCTAACTGTTTAACCAAAGTAATATCAGAAACTCAAGTGGATGTACCTTTTAGTATAAAGTTTCTACTAAATTATCGAAAACTTAAATTGTATATTAATTACCTTTCAGCTGAGATAATCATTCATTATTAACCCTAAGCTAATACACCGAGTAGTGTGACCAAACGATGAAACAAAATTAGAAAACAACAACACAATTGAGAAAGGAAATCATGTTATCTATGATTGTCAGTGTAACATCTCATACATATTTGAACACATACTTTTGAGATATTTTTCCAGTGCAACTTTCACAAAACAGTGTTTATACGCATCCTGTCAATCAAACCAAATCAAAAGAGACGTTGCATTTTTGCCATTAAATATAAGTTTTTTTGAAATATTTGGTATTAGTATTTTAGAAGAGGCTATTAACATTGACGAAGAAAACAGGAACTGTGTTACTTGCAATGACCAAGTTAGTTATAATTACGATTGTCAAAAATAATATCGTTTGATTTAAATGGCATCGAAAAAGATTATCTAACTAATGTCCCTGTTACCATAACAGTAAAGAACATAACCTACAAAATTCTATAATTTAGTAGGTTCGCTGGAACGAATTCAGATGCTCCTATGAGCATCTGAATTTGTTAATCCCAGGCGGTTTTGGCCATTACCGATGTCATGAATGAGCGTTTCTTTTGCAATGAAGACCTACAGTTGAAAATTATTGAAAGTACAAACCAACAAATATTCTTACATTCAGTAAGCTACATCCAAATTTTACCTAAATAAAAATACTTTAATCAATGATTTATATAAAAGACATTTGCTCCATTTATCACAATATTAAAAAATGTACCATGCAACCTTTACTTAGTTCTGTCTAATGCTATATTATACGAAGTATAATAAAAGACATTGCAAACTGTATACATTTTGTTTCATCGTTTGGTCACACTACTCGGTGTATTATCTTAGGGTTAATAATGAATGATTATCTCAGCTGAAAGGTAATTAATATACAATTTTAGTTTTCGATAATTTAGTAGAAAGTTTATACTAAAAGGTACATTCACTTGAGTTTCTGATATTACTTTGGTTAAACAGTTAGTACACGCAATATGATAATAGACGTGTGGATTGAGGGACCAGTTTTAATACTCATTATCTTGAAAATGCGCCAATATTTTTGCTCCATTTCTTTTTAAAAAAATGTATAAAGACTTTTTCTATAACCATAGCTGGAAAATTTACGGATTTAGAGATATGATTCAGTAATTTTCACTGAAATATAAATAATATTAGTGTGGACTGAGGGACCACAGTTTGGACGTTGTTTTAGTTTTTTCTTTAATGCTTGGGTGGCCTGTTATTTTGTAAATGAACCTTACAAATTCTATACTAAATGTGTGTAATCACATTATCTTCATTTTAAAGATAATTTCCGAGAGCTGGCTAAATGGTCTGTGAGAACTGAGGGACCACATATAAAGGGCTGTAGTTTTTGATACATTTTTGTACAAATTCCAAGATTTGTTCTACAATTGTTTCTAATCCACTACTAAAACCCTGGTAATTTATTTTCCGAATTCCCGGTTTGGTCCCTCAGTTCACACGCACGTACTCGGATGGGCAGCGTTCGGGAAGCTAAAACATGCATAATACAGTACCATAATAACACTATTAAGGGTTGTCTAGAAGAAATCGCTTTTTCCGATAAGACCGCTCATGTACGTACACCACAAATAAACGCCCGGGTGACTAGAGCGACCTAAAACTTTATAGCGTCTAACGCCCGGGTAACTAGAGCGACCCGTTCGCTAGACGCTATACTAGCTGATTTTAAACGCATTTTTATCTGTGGAAGTCTTCTAAGCATTTTTAGGATTCGACAATAGATGGTACTGTATTAAAAAACGCGTCTTTGTGTGTATAACAGTCTGACACTTGACAAGGAGAATATAGACAATTTTAATTTAGTTTCAACACGTGTGCCGCGAGTTGACAAGGTATTGCGATCTCTGCATTTAAGATGTAAGTATTGTTTTATTTATTACTAAAGTCTAGTAGTGATAAATATTAAAATGATCCTCAAGATTATTGCTTATAGAATATCTAAAAATGCAATGGTTTGCGAGTCTTTTGTTATATTTTTACTGGACTTGAAATGGCCACGTAACAATTTTTTTTTTTTTTTTACATTTATTTATTTTTACGTTATTTTACTAAGTATATTGCTAAAATATTTGTTGTAATAGGTAGTACAGTTAATTATTACTATTATTTTGTTCTTATCTGAAGAAAATATGACGAATCCATTAATATTTTTGTTGTTTTAAATTTACGGTCGGCCATATTGCCGTAATTTTATTAGCAAAAGTGTGGGTATTTGTAGATTGTTTAGAATAATTAAGCAACATTGTGCTACCCACTGATTATTTATTTGGTATCAAAATAAAGCTTATATAACCTACTATAATATGGCAGTAATGATTTAATAGAAATATGATACCATAGATTCGGAAATACGTGTTAAACAAATTTTTTGCTTAAATTTATCGTAGTTTTGCAACTTTATATTTTTTTTTTGAGTTTCGGGCTGATGGGTCTACTTTAATTTAAATATACCTAGATGCCTTATAGTTTTAGCTTTATAGTGGAATTTTTATTTTGCTGTAATTGTATTAGTTTAGGAGTAATTACATTTTATATCGGCAACGGCATGACGCGCGGAACGCAGTTAGGTCGCTATAGCGGCGCGGACGTTTGACGCTCTAGCGGCCCGCGAGCTCGGGCGCGCGAGTGGTTATGTTTTGTGTTCTTTGTTGTAGAATATAGTTTATTTGTATTGTATTTGTATAAAGTAAATCTTAAAACATAACGTTTGGTCTGATTTTCTTTATACATTTACTTTCTGAGTTTCGATTATATACGATTATCAGAATGTAAAAATAAACTTGAGCTTACTTCGTATAAGACAATGATAATTATAATAATGATAATGATGACAATGATAATGATATTATAATGATAATACTGTTTATCCTTTTTATTTAACAGGTCTTCTTCTTCTTTTTGATTATGGCGCCTTAGTTATTAACGATGATTCTGCCAACGACAGGGAATTCCTAAAGTCAAACTGAACATAGGTTACGTCAATGTCGGAATTTGAAGACGTCAAATGTCATGTCAGCACAACAACAAAAAGAGATTGTTCACCTGATCGGCCACTGTGTAATGTAGTCGTCAGGCTCTGAGGAATTTATCACATAAAAAACTTCGAACTTACTATTTGTAATTTTAAATAATAAATTAAGATCATGGACCACAATACATTATGGAAGGTAGGTTAAAATTCTGTATTCCGTTCACATTCAGAAAAGAAGATTAACAGTAACTGTACTTTGGTTGAGCGTGTTTAGTATTTTCAGTAATTCAGTAGAACTAATTTAAAAAATACGGTTAACACGACAATAAATGAGTTTCGTAGATTCCAAATAGTGAGTGTGTTTTAAAGTTGAAACAAGTATTTTAATACTTTTCATGTTTTATCGGGCCGATAGTTAAGTGAGATAGGTTAGTGACATCCTGTAGTAGCTACATTTTTTATTTCGGTAAACTTCACTGTCGCGTAGGAGGCGCTTTGTTACCACATGGCACAAATTTTAATTGGAATAATATGAGTGTTAATGGGTTAATATTCACAAGCCTTAAAGTAAACATTATGAAATAATGAAAATGGAATTTATATAAAGAACAAAGTTAGCAGATATATTTACAAATATATATTTCAGAAGCACTTAGTACTCTCTGTATCTTAAAAGATCTATCTCTATATGTAGCTTAATAATAAGGTTAATATTTAAAATTATTAAAATAAAATAAACCATTCAATTAAAGTAGTTTATATGCAACTACTAAATTAAAGTGATTCCCCTCTTTAAGTCTTCTTCCTCTAAACTCATAATAATATATGCTACTAATCTGATCTAGTAAAGTCAGATGAATCTTGACCTCTTATCTAGTTTCAAGTCTTTGCTTTCTTGGCTGACATTTATATTTAAATTATTATTATAAAGCAGCCATTACAGTTTGAGTTAACATAAAATTGCATTGCTATTTGAAATGGGACATGACATATTTTTTTTTCTTTCATGTGTAAACCTATTATAAGTCAAGGATGTACCTATAGAAAAAAAGACTATTGTAAAATAATGTAACTTAAATTGTTTCAGGTATTTGTGTTATGTTTAATACTAGTACAAACATCAATGCAGGCAAAGAAACAAAAAACTTTAGTTATAACAGACATAGTTGAAATAAAAGAATTTAAAAAATTATTGAGAACCAAGACTAATGTATTGGTATTATATGTAAATGAGCCCAAGTCTTCTACATCAATTCTGGATGCATTCAAAGGCACGGCTGATGCAATGAAAGGACAAGCTACTCTTGCATCAATAGATTGTTATACAATGTAAGTACAATTGTTTTATGAAGTAGGTACTCACTAACCCACTTCTGTTTTTCAGATAAGGTTGTCAAGCTAGAAGGCAGATATAATTTTAAATATTTTAAATAATGTACTACTTACTCAGTCAACATATCTGTGCTCTATGAAGCACATTTTTTTATTTTCTTGTCAATGATCTAAAAGTCCAAAGATTCAGCTTTGCTGTTTCCCAAAACAAGTACTAGAACAGTCATATCTAAGTGTGTCCTTTGGGGCATCACAACCTTTAACCTTTTCCCTCACCACTGCTCTACCAGTGTAGTCGAACTTTGATAGGAGGGTAAATTTGTCTACCTATCGCACTGGAGAAACATATTGGTATAGTTTCTTGTAGAGATAGTTTTTGGAGAGCATATCAAACTGAATTTATATTCAGTGAATGGGCTTATACAAACATTTATATTCCTAACATCATGATGTTTACAATGATGGTTGACCAGTAAAAGACGGGTAATCCATTATTCTGAATTAACTTACAGTTGTTGTTCTATATTTAAATAGCTGAATATATGTATACAAATGCTATGGTATGCATCTTATGTATGATGTCAGTGAGAGATACTAAAATGTGTACAAAAACACAGCTTAGCTTATTACAATATTATATTCAAATTATTAAGAAATGTACATACTGATATTTTACAGATATCTGTACGAAAACGAAAGAAAGAAATCAATGAAAATTTTTTTTTTGTTTTATTATTTTTAAGTTGAGTTTGTTGATAGTTTGTTACGTAAATACCTATGCTGTATAACTAATTATTTATGTCTTTATGTGACGACAAGCTTTTTTAATACTACACTCTTACAGAGAAGGAAAGAAGCTTTGCAAAAAACTGAAAATACCTACTGATAAAGCATATTACATAAAGCACTATAAGGATGGTGATTTCAACAAAGACTATGACAGAAGTGAGTCTGTCAGTTCAATGTCAAACTTTCTACGTGATCCCACTGGAGATCTACCTTGGGATGAGGACCCTTCGGCAGCAGATATATTCCATTTGCAAAATGGAGAGGTAAATATATTTGTTATGATCAACAACTAAGGATAACACGATATGAAAGAAAAGGAAGTGAATTGTGATATTCAATTCATTTATTTATTAAATACTAGCGGTCTGTCCCGGCTTCGCACGGGCATTATTTTTCCGCTTTTCTGTTGAAAATTTTCCGGAATTTTCTTTGCTATAAACCTCACGGAGCCCGAGACCTTTCCAACGAATGCAAAACCGAGGAAATCGGTTCGTGCGTTCTGGAGTTATAGCGTCAGGAAGGAAAACCCGAATTATTTTTATATAGTAGATTATAGGCTCACAGTGTTACACCAAATCGCTTATATGCTATGTCATAGACATAGATATAAGATATAACATGATAATATTATGACGGCTGGCAGGAGTGTATGGAAGGAAAAAATCATTTGTGTTGACCCCAAGTAAATGGGATAAGGGCAAGTAGTATTATGATAAAAAACTTAAATTTAAATTTTAAACTCTTAAGATATTGGAAAGAGAAAAACTAAGCCTACTGATACTGAGTTTAGTATTTAATAATGACCAGAAAAGTGTTACTTATTTAATTTTATTATTTTTAATTTTCTTGTTAAACGGTCTCTGTGTCGCAGGGGTCGTAATTGTGGCTTTGGGTTAACTCATTACTGTTCTTTGAGCTAAAATAACATAATTTAAACTCACGAATACGAAACTAATTCGATTAATAAGGTAACGGTAGTAACTGGAGCAAATGGATTACAGTGTTTTATAAACAAATAATTATGTGAATAAGGATTGATAACAAAAAGCAACTAAGTCCTTTTTACATAACCATCTAAGCTAAACCAAACAAAACGTGATGAGCTCACAAAATCAAATAAAAATAAAAAATGAAATAATTTATTCAAAAAACATTATTACTTACTTACATTTTTATAAAGTGAAAAATGTATGTCTACAGCAGACTTAATATAATTTATTTTCTATAAATTGTTTATAGATATAGGTACAGTGGGCGACCGAAAACGTCCGCCAGTTTTCTTTTTCATTCGTTTGTGAAGCCTAAAACTCTTAGTATCTTTTGAAACTAAGGCATTGGATAGACAAAACACTTAAAATTATACTCACACAGTATGATAATAAGGGTTAAATTAATATTCACCTTTGACCTACGTCTAGTTATATGTTAAAATCAAACTTTTTTAATGAACTATTTAGTCTGTTTTGTTCTATTTTTAATAATGCCTCATAAGTTAATCGATGATTCTGTCAACAGGCCTGTTTAGTCATTACAAACTTTTAATTTGCTGTAATATCTACTGTTTTATTGTCAATGTCTATTACTGTTTAAATAATAATTTATAATACCTATAGCCACAGAATATAAAACTTGAATATTAAATAAGTAATATTAAATAATAATAAATATTATTTCCGATCCACGAGCATTCACGCAGGACTAATTATGTAGCCTAGGTAACCGATATTGTATTGTCATCCCTACTAATGACAGCTGACCATTGACTGCAATATTATGTCATATTTATCGGTAAAGCAGAGTATCGCTCATACTGCACAAGCACACGAAAATAGGCCTTAAGGTGGTGGACCTTTAAATACCATGACTGTACAAGATCAATTAAAAAAACAGTCATTGTTTTGAGTAACAGTACCTTACTACTCGCGATTTGGGTAAAATTAAACATTACTCAGCGTTTTACGGTACGTGGTTCGACTTCCTAAATCTTTCTCCCAAATCGGGTATCGTTTTTGCCTCTTATATACCCACCAACTATTGACACCTTAGCAATTAGATTTTGCCTAGTAAAATTGTAACAAAAAATCGTCAATGATCACATAGCAAAACATGTCAATAAAATTAAATTTCTTCTAGGCTCTTGGAAAATTCTTAAAAAAAAATGCTGCAGCCGATAAGAAATCAATGATATTGTTCTATGCACCGTGGTGTGGATACTGCAAGACTTTAAAGCCAGAATACGTCAAAGCAGCTGCTGAATTAAAGGTAAGATTTTTTTATAAGACGCCTCTTCTTTTTCTCTTAATAATTTTTATATACCAATGTTTGTATTTATAATGTTTGTTTTTATAATGTATTTACGTTGTCTATTAGTTTTGAAAATAATTGTATAACTACTCCAATTATGACAAATGGAACAAATATAAACGAGCTTTTGCTAAATAAATCTACTACTTACCGCTCACTCTCATTGTCATGAAGTTACCTATTCTGCTGTAATGTCACATTTGTCAATGAATTGGAATGTTTCAGGGTGAATCAATGCTGGCTGCCATTGATGTTGCGAAGCCGGGCAACTCAATAATACGACAAGCATACAACATAACTGGTTTTCCAACTATGATGTTTTATGAGTAAGTTTTTATTTAAATTTCATATAAAATATGAAACCGTGGTCTGATATCCAAGTACTTACTTAGAACGCATAATTGCATTCGTTTCCAAAGTCTGTTTAGACTTTACTGTTAATAAATATAAAAAAATCAGTTTCCTGCTTCCATTTGTTTTGTGTTATGGACATTTGATGCTTTCTCACAACCATTCTAAAAATACACAAACACAGCTTAAAGATAATATTTATAACAAGTCATAACAAAGTTTTATATTATTTCTACTACCAAAGATGTCCGACTAAAGTAAAAGAAACCAAACTTTAATTTGAAATAGATTATGAAGTTTATGCTTCATATCTGCATCGAAATGGAAACTATTTCAACTAATTGCTCTATTGAGTTTTATATTATACTAGCTGTTGCCTGCGCCTTCGTTCACGAAAAAAATATTTAGGTAGTAGTTCACCATTTTTTCACAGACAAAAAATTTTTAATTGTGTTTTTCGGCAATGGAATACGTTTTCGCCATTGTTTGCGCATGCTCCAATTTACGAGTCCACCAAAAGTAACATGATAACGTCGGGCTCAAAACGGACATATTTCGGAAAAAGAACTTAATATAAGGTCTAATTTTCTAATGCAGAAAAGGACAATATAAACTAACATACAATGGTGAAAATAAGCATCAAGCTTTAGTTGACTTTATGAGAGATCCAGTAGCGTCTTTGCAACAAAAGAAGAAAGAAGTAGTTGACGAGAGCTGGTCTGAAGACTCTGACGTCATACATCTAACAGGTAAGTTGAAACTGTTACAGTGCACGCAAACAACTCGACCGGCTTGAAGTAGCTAAAGCCCGATTTATACATCGACAATATAGTAGTGAGTTAAGTAGTAAGTTGTTGATTAAGTTAATTTAAATAAATCTCCATCCTATTTTTTGGCGAGTTAAGTACGAAGTAGCCCCATCTCTCGCGTCTCGCCAACTTTACTCGCCCAAAAATAGGATGGAGGTCTATTTAAATCAATTTAATCAACAACTTACTACTTAACTCGCTACTGTACTTGCAGATGTGTAATTAGATTGCCTATAGCTATCAGACAAGCTCGCGCTTGTATAGAAAAAAAGAAAACATCTTACGCTCTCCGCCATTTAGTTCTAATACTGACATCTGCGCTGCCATCAGCAACAACTTCTAGCCGGCTGAGTTATAAAGCGGGCTTAGGGCCAGATTCAGAGACCGCACTTTGTCTTTACTTTAGCAAAGTCTAGTTATTATCTCTGAATTTGAACAACATTAAAGTAATTTTTCGCATGAAAAAGTTTACTTTCATTATTTATTACTACAAAGTAAACTTTTCATGCGAAAAGATTACTTTAATGTTGTTCAAATTCAGAGATAATAACTAGACTTTGCTAAAGTAAAGTCAAAGTGCGGTCTCTGAATCTGGCCCTTAAAACTAAAACACCAAACAATTTAGTTTACGAAAGTAAAGTACGATTGGGTGAATAGGTAATTAAAAAAGTAGGTAATAATTTATTGGCTTATCAATATGAGTAGGTAATTTCGTAGGTGTGACTTATATGCTTATCAGCTTCCATTCAATTAAAACCTTATTTAATAGGAGTTTGATAATTTTCGTTAAGTTATAGGTATCGCGTTATCATATATATCTATATCTATTTCGCTTGCACTTACGGGTCTTCCATTCTTCTATAATATCTTTCCCGCCAAAATGCGATGACGTCAGGACTCAGCTGTCAAAAATTATATTTCCGCCTAAATTCTATGACGTCCACGAATCGTAAGTTTGCTAGCTATGTCTAGCTGGGCAAGTCTTCATGCGGGTGTTGATGTGAAATGCCGAATTGCTTACTTGAAGTCTAATACTTATTTCCCAAATTAGATCATTTTAAGTGTATAAAACCTTAATACACATAAAACCTAATCTAAACGCTAGTCTTTGATGCTATGCTGTCAGGTGTCATAAAACTGTTACGTCAACAAATCGTCAATTTCACATAAATTATGATAATTTATAAAAGGAAATATATGTAGTTTTTTCATTTTATTTTTATTTCTTATTTAAATCTGTCGTACGTGCTATTTTCGTACTAGAAATAGGCGATGGTCGACTATGCAGAGTGTAAAAGTTACGATGTTTTCAATCAAATATTGTTTATCAATATGCTTAAAAGGTATACTTACTGTTGCTTTGTATAACATGCATTTATATTATACATGATAGGTACCTATGTTTTTTGTGGTAGTTTTATAATATTTAAGGTTTCAAAGACTCTCTGCCCATACCTTATCCTTGTGCTCTCATGTTGAGCCTTTATAATAAACAATCAGCTCTAGCTTTCGATCTTTCTCGATCATAAATCGTAATATTAGTAGAGATGCTGCAGTTATCTATTTGATAAACGCATGTTTATAAAGAAACCGAACTTATTTGACCGATTACAAAAGACATAAACATCATGAATGTTTTGTGAATTGTTTTCTTATCTTGACTCGTTATAGATTGATTGTTAACGTTGGTAGGTATAATGGGCAGGCGATGTTGTTTTTAATTGTTTGAAAAATATTTGTAAGTGTAATTAATATTTAAGAATATGAAATCTTATAATATTTTCTTTTGGTTTAGCTTCGGCAGTAGCAAAGTAAAAGTTGGTTGATTACTTATGTTTATTTGGTAGAAGTTACTCGTCTTCTTTAGATCCGGACTCCGTTAGTTAAACTGATGACTGATTTATAATTAATAATATATTTTTTTGTAGCGGATAACTTTGATAGTATATTATCTAAAGCTGAGAACGCCTTAGTCGTATTCTACGCACCGTGGTGTGGACATTGCAAACGTATTAAACCAGAGTTAGAGAAAGCTGCTACTAAGATTAAGGACGAAAAAGTAAGTTCAATTTGCTTTGCTTGTTTATATAATATTAAGATCTTGTAACATCAGGTAAGGCAAGTCTGCCTTTTTTTTTTAAAAAGACTACATTCACAAACAAACACTATGATTTCTAATGCTATTTAATACACAAAGACATATACAGTTGTGGTCATATAATTAAGAACGATTTGAAGTTCTAGGAGTTTTTTATTTAAATCGTGTCATACGCAGAGATGTGTACCTTCTGAAAAACAACTAGTTATGTTATAACATAGCCATATTAATAGAGCAACGTGGCTTAGGCATAAAGAATAAAATCGCATTTTTTTATTGACAAATTATTTTAATTTACCAAAGTAATATATTCAAACTACTACTGAAGCTGGACAAATAATTAAGAACGATTTACTAAACTGCTCGGGCATTGTTTCGTATGGCCATTACATTTAAAAAAATACAATAATATGTACCGCGAAAATTTTAAAAAGCATTTTAATACATCTTTACTATATATATATATATATATATATAATATTATAAAGAGGTAAAGTTTGTGTGTTTGTATGTTTGTGTGATTGTGTGTTTGTGACGTTGTAGGGGGTAATCTCTGGATCTACTAAACCGATTTTAAAAATTCTTTCTGTGTTTGATAGTCCATTTATCGGGGAGTGTCATAGGCTATATAGTATCACGCTATGCCTAATAGGAGTAGAGCAGTAATGGAATATGTTTATAAAAGGGACGCTTAAAAACGTTTATTTTGCTTCTGCTGCCTAAACGTCTGGAGATATACTGAAATGATGTATTAGAGAGTTGTACCTTTAAAAAAGTTTTACAATGAAGTCAAGGATAGCTTAGATCTATCTTCTAAGGTTGACTCACACGTACCTTTTTTATAATAATCAAATTTGATTTAAAGAAATGCATTGTTTGTAAAGGTGTTTTGTGTATATGGTATTGACCCTTATCAAATAAATACGTTAATCATTATATTTATTTAATTTTAAACAAAATTGACCTTTACAGCGATGAGATTCGATTATTAGTTTTTAAACAGTTTTGCGTCTTAGTTTTTAAAAATCTTCCCTTTATTTCAGCGTTCTTAATTATATGACCACCACTGTATGTACCTACATTCCGTGAAACAATAGTAGGTATAAGTCGCGTTAATATGTTGTTGTACTACTTATTTATTTTTCAAGATACCTTCCTACATATTGATTATTATCAAATCACATAACATTTGCATTAAAATTGACTTATCAGATATTTTTATAATACAATTTTATCTGTTTTTTTATTCACTGATTAAAATCAAAACATTCATAAGTTAGAAATAATGATTATTTCACGGTTAACTAATGACGTAGTAGCAATTTAAAGTCAATTTGAATATTGTTTTAGAACATCATTATATTCAGCCCATTATTTATTGCCCTGTATTGTTACTAGAATTATAAATGGGTGTTGTTCGAATGGTTAAAAGTTTTCTTATGAGTTTCGATCGTATGCCCTTTTAACTGTTACATCCGTCCTGGCTTACGTCATTGCTACATAGTTTGCCAATTCATATTCTTCATTCAAAGACACCTCTAAACCAATAGACATTATACTAGATGGCAGATAAACTTCATGCACCTCGACCTATCGGTCACTCTAGTTTTCCCACTGATGATTACTTTACAATGTGTATCGCCTTTGTTTCTAAACTTCAAGCAAAAGGGTTAAATGCAAACACGATAATCCCGTTCGTTGTATATATCTTATAGATGCAACTTAATAGAATTTCTTATTATGGAGCTTTATTACATTAGTCTTTAGCTGTCGAAATTTGACAAATAGGAGTTTCATCACAAGCACATTCACTTCGTGAAATAAGCTACCTCGCATAGCTTCTCCAAAATGGCATGGGATCCTTCAAAAGAGCAGTGGAAAGGGTTTTATTAAATCAACAACTTGCTCTTGCCATATCCAGGGGCTACGATAAATGCCTACTATTAGGCCGTCTTTATGTTTGCTTAAACTTAATACCTCGGTGGTATCGAGCATACTTAATGAAATAAGCTAAATACATAACAGTTTTGGTCATTGTGATGCTTACTAAAGTAGTTTATTTGTTTTATAAAGAGTAACATCATTACAGTGTTATAAAGATAATAACAACTTGTGTATAATGTTATTGTATCTGTTCATATTGTTTATGTATTTTATTCTATACAAACTGAGTCTATTGTCAATTTCGTGATGAATGTAACAATAATCTGCAAAGTTAGAAACGATGTCCCTTGTATTTAGTATCTATATGTAACAGCATGTCAATTCTCGTTCCTTAAAATCGTTAATAATTCGGTTAAGTTTACTTTAGTTGTCAAATAGTCATACCTACAATAGGTAAGACAATGTGACAACTAAAGTTAACTTAACCGAATTTTTAACGATTTTAAGGAACGAGAATTGACATGCAGATTACATCTCAACCTACAATTATATTATTTTTATGTTCTGCAAATCATAACTTTAAACAATTACCTACTGTTATAACGTTTATTGTAATAAATAAGGCCTTGGCGTTTAATAGCATTTCTAGCCTTTCTAAGAAGGGAGATAGTATTATTGCTTACTTATACCACATTAATAATAATAAAGTCATTCTTCTCATTGTCTTTGGCCCTCTTTTATGGGTGGTATGAAGGTTCTCCTCGGGACTCAGAAACATCAGCCAGGGCTAGTAATAGCTCTCTAGCAGGGTTCCTACATTGTAAAAACATAATAATCAATATTGTCATAAAATAATGTATTTTATCTTTGTAGATCAACGGTATATTGGCAGCTGTGGATGCAACGCAACAGCCCGAC
This sequence comes from Schrankia costaestrigalis, assembly GCA_905475405.1. NCBI lineage: Eukaryota > Metazoa > Arthropoda > Insecta > Lepidoptera > Erebidae > Schrankia > Schrankia costaestrigalis. Next base: position 16,406,806 of record FR997825.1, on the reverse strand, counting down.
TTAGCGTCGCGTTTCGGTGTTAAAGGTTATCCTACTCTGAAATATTTCAACAAGGGTGAATATAAATACGACGCTGGTCATGCAAGGCAGGAAGAACAAATTATCAATTTTATTAAGGTTAGTATTATGTATTATTGGCATATGGTTGATATGATTTGAGAAATACTTCATTTTTGCTTTTAGGAAGGATAAGTGGGTTTTTGTAGGTCTGAAATTTTAATCTTCTATATGTCCGCGTGCTTAGTCGTGTATGGTAAAACGGTTTTATAAAAGACTCTTGCGATAGTAAAAGATAAAAATCTTTGATTTTTATCTTTACACAAACCATGAAGATGTTGTTGTTAAGCTTCAGTTAAGATTGATAATACAAATGAAACCCTGAAATATAATGGAATAAAACAGACAAAAATATGAAAATCATATTGATCATAAAATTTACGAATGCATATTATAACAAAACGTTCTATGCTAATCAAACATGATAGTAAGAGCCTAGGGCGTATTCAAGCTGCTTTTTAGTTAAACTTGGACATTATAAAACTTCTTCTTTGCGTGTCGATGACAATCAGACTCTGTCAGCCCAAAATTTTGCCACGAGTATTGCATTCTCAGTGGCATGCATGAGATTGTGTTCCATTGTGCATGTGTTTGGTCCCAGACGACAAGATAGCAGATGTTCCATTATTAAAACAATTTAAATAGGTATTATTATTCACATTTTCCATGAATAACGTTTCAGGATCCAAAAGAGCCGCCTCCTCCACCCCCAGCGGAAAAGCCGTGGTCTGAAGAAGATACAGCCGTGCGCCACCTCGACTCCACAACTTTCAGAAATGCGCTGCGAAAGGTCAAACATGCGCTCGTTATGTTCTACGCACCTTGTGAGTATCAGTTAAGCTCGATTTACACATCGACAAGTACAGGAGCGAGTTAAGTAGTAACTAGCCAAAAAATAGGATAGAGATCTATTCAAATCAACTTAATCAACAACTTACTACTTAACACTGTACTTGTCGATGTGTAAATCGAGCTTTAGAGCATTTTTTAATTGAATTCTTTTACATGGACTATTGACTCTTATTCGGACATAAAATAAGTATACACGGTAGAGCAGATAATATATCGTTACGAACAAAACTGTTCGATGTTTCTTACCTTTACCGAACCATTAAGATATTATGGAATTCGATACCGGGTCAAGTATTTCGCTCTTATTATTCTTTTAAGAGCGATTATGGGCTCACTAGAGCCAAAAATAAAAAAAAATCAATAATGCAAAATGTTGTCTTCAAAGTCGTTAGAAAAAAAAGTATTTGTATAACACACTTTCAACACTTTAAGTTGGCGGCGCTAGTAAGCACCGTAAACGCACTTATACGAAATAGGTTTTATTATTGTCCGTGATGGCAATTACTTTGCAACATAACCTAACCTCTTTTAATTAGGTATGGATATGAATTAATTTACTTATCATTAATTTAATTATTATTTATCATTCAATATGAATTATCCGTGTGGTGACGGAGTACGAATACAATATGTCACCACCCCATCTCATCCCAGGGGTGTCGTAGAAACCGACTAAGGGACTATCTGTGAATATGACCTGTACAGTGGGTGACCGAAAACGTCCGCCAGTTTTCTTTTTCATTCGTTTGTGAAGCTTAAAACTCTTAGTACCTTTTGAAACTAAAGCATTGTATAGACAAAACACATAAAACTATACTCACACAGTATGATAATAAGGGTCAAATTCATTTTCACCTTTGGCTTACGTCTAGTTACATGTCAACATCAAACCTTTTTAATAAACTATTTAGTCTGTTCTGTTCTATTTTTTTATAATGGTTCCTAAGTTAATCGATAATTCTGCCAACAGGCCTGTTTAGTCATTACAAACTTTTAATTTGCTGTGTTATCCTCTGTTTCATTTTCAATGTCTATTACTGTTTATTTATAACTGTTTAAATAATAATTTATTATACCTATAGCCACAGAATGTAAAAGTTGAATATTAAATAAGTAATATTAAATAATAATAAATATTATTTCCGATTCACGAGCTGTCACGAAGGACTAATTTTGTATCCTAGGTAACCGATATTGTATTGTCATCCCTACTATACCCCTTCCAGCGTAAGTTTAGCTTTTTGACAGTTCACGTCCATGAAGTTTCGTAATACTTCCGCTTATTTTTCGAATAAATTATATTGTATTTCATGGACGTACCCATGTTTTTTTCAGTTACCATGGTTACTTAGTGATGGACACTCATAACGATTACCACCATTATGAAACAAATTATATATAATCGGTAGAAATAAATGCTATGAATAAACCTGAACTCTTCATAATACGTGTATAAAATGTAATATGATATTTTAGATTAGCTATAACCCGCGAAGGTGTCACGATAAATTATGTATTTTAAATAATACCTAAGCTAACTATAATTTTATCATTTTAAGCTATAGGCTAATTCTCTTAACATAGAAGAAATAATCACTAATAAAATGATAATGTAAGTTGATGTAAGGATCCAAATGTGTAAAACAAAGTAATTTGAAAAATCGCGAAATCGCTTACAATCGAATGGCATTACATTCGAGATACTACTGAACGTCATTAACATCAATCTGTCAAATGTCGTTAAATATAGTGGAAAGGGTATAGTGACAGGCGACCATTGACTGCAATATTATGTCATATTCAATTGGTAAAGCAGAGTATCGCTCATACTGCTTATGCACACGAAAATAGGCCTTAAGGTGGCGGACCTTTAAATACCATGACTGTACATAGAAAGAAGGAAAACTTGAAATTAAACCCTATACCAATCCGTCTGGCCAGCGTGGTATTAGTAGGCCAAGTATCCCTCCGTCACGGGAGGAGGCCCGTCCCTACAGTAGCACATTAATGGGCTGTTATGATTTAATATGAATGGCACAAATAAAGAAATAATTCTTTACTTACAGGGTGCGGACACTGTAAAAGTACAAAACCAGAATTTGTAAAGGCAGCTGAAGAGTTTGCCGATGAATTAATGGTACTCTTTGGTGCCGTAGATTGCACTCAGGCACAAGAGCTGTGTGCTAACTATGATGTTAAAGGATACCCTACTATTAAGTATTTCAGTTACTTTGATAAGTCCATTAAAGATTATACTGCTGGAAGAAAGGTTAGTTATACATAATGTATTTTGTTAAATTTACGGTCTATTCCCAGTTTCTCCCGAATTTCTTCCGAAATGAACAGAATAACGGACTGGAACAAAGAGGTATTTGTAAATGAAATTTGAAATGCATACCAAGTTAAATACTTGGACGGATGATACAGCCGCCCTAGGACTAAAGTACTTGTTAGAAAAGCTGGGCGATGAATTATCTGTACTGTACCTCCATTTTTTAATTAACCCTACAACAACTATACCAATCTTAAGATCAAAACTATGTATATTAAATCGATTAATCGTTTGTTATCTGATTCGACAAATCTCCCAATAGATTTCAGACACCCAAGCCTAGAGTACAACTGTCAAATTCATCTATTAGAGTGGTCAGAGTATAGGATGACGTTGTACAATTATGTGATTCAGTGGAATATTATTCAAACATTTAATTTCTTTGTTTTAACAGGAAGGCGATTTCGTAAAATATTTACATGGTCATTTAAATATGAAACAAGCAGCCGCCAAGACACCGGCCGAAGCTGGCTTCGGTGCTAATGTGAGACTTTCCACTGATGAGGACTTTGAACGAATTATCAGTGATGTAAATCCAACTTTCGTCATGTTTCATGCTTCGTGTAAGTATTGCGTTTTTATATTGCTTTAAGTCTACGAGTACATGTGGTGTCGGAGTAAGAATGCAGTGTGTCACCACCCCATCTCATCCCATGGGTGTCGTAAAAACCGACTAAGGGAATATCCGTGAATATTATCTTTACGTAACAACGTAACGTTTAAACATGACAGTTTGAAGTGTTTTACCATGAATTATTAAAAACGTTTTGAATTGGGTGGTCAAAGGCGACACTATTACTAAAAACTAAGTGTTGAAACAAAGTTTTACTAAATAATTATCAATCATTGCTGGACATAGGCCTCCTCCAAATATAACGACCTTGCGCAGTTCCGTGTCTTCCTCGTCTTTTGGATTTCCGCCGTCCAAACTATTGGGGAGACCCCTCTTGATCCATGCATCGTGAGGGATCTCCCTAAGTCCCCACGCGTCTTCCGGTACGCGACGGCAATTCCAAAACCTGTCCGCTTCAACGGTTCAAACGGTTACAAAAATAAGTGCCCTTATTTTTGTATGTGACAAACTATGATAGCTGACTTGATCGACATAATGTATTATACAAAATATAAACATCAATTCATATGAAAATTTTATGATTACAAAATTGTATCATTTTACAGGGTGCACTCATTGTGTGGCAGCTAAGCCAGCCTTCAGTGCTCTTTCTAGCCACCTTAAGGCAGAGGATATGTCAGTAAATGCTATAGCTATTGACGCAGCTGAAAACCCTAAAGCCGCGGACATCGGCAAGGTAGAAACACTACCTACATTTAAAATGTTCGCTAAAGGAGCAGAAATAGGAGCATACGATGGCAACAGATCTTTGGAAGAGTTATTAAATTTCTGCAAATCTTATTCGAAGGTGATTAAAGAGGAATTGTGATCTTAGTATACACTTGTATTAGTAATTGTGACACTAATTGGCAAACAATGTGGGCATATCACTATGTGAAGTTTCATATCATTATATTCTGCTTTTATATTTGCATTTGTTGTTTAGTATAGTTATGCAATGTATTTTCATTCTTTATAATTAAAATGTAGTAATTAAATATATGATATATTGTATTAAACCTCTTATAAAGCTCGTTATGATACTTGTTGACAGATTATTTTCAATTAAAAATGACTATAATAAACTTGACAATACAGTAAATTACTAATATTTTAAATATTTTGTTATATTTAATTAGTTGAGCAATTTAGGGTCGGAAAATTTGTTATGAAAATTTTATTACCTAGGTTTTAGGCCATTGTTGCCCTTGGTCCCTGCGATAGTCCCTGCGGGGACCAGGGGTAAAAGAAATTACCTGTCGAAATTATTAGCCGACTAATTAAAATACGTTGTAACATAATTTTTATTATAAGAGTAAAGGATGTACTTATCCAAAGGAAGGGGCTGAAGTGTAAGTATAGGTATTATATAATAAGTATAGATATTGTTACAAAAAACAAAAGAACGCTAACAAAATAAAAGACGGTTGAAAACATACTTACACTTCAACAAAAGTATTGAGTATGTATCTAAAGATACATACTCAATACTTTATTGCTTTCTATCAACATCCTTTGGTCTTATAATAAAAATACACATTATATTCGCTAAATTATGTAACACCGTATTTTAATTAGACACGGACCAAGGGTAATTTTATTTACCCGTGGCCCCCGCAGGGACTATCGCAGGGACCACGGGCAACAAAGGGTTTTAGGATGAATTCCAGTGACTATTTTCTGACTTCAGTTAGACAGAAATCCTATTGAGTCATAACTCGATACTTAAGAAAAAACTTTTTCATTAAACTATTTTAAATATACTTACTTTAAAACAAATCATTAATTGTAATAAATAATCCATCACAATAACTATAGTTTTATTAATTAAATTATTAAGTATAAAACATAAAAGACTAATTAAAGCATGACTTTACAAATTACATTTATTTATCTACGACTTAGGTGACTTTTTAGTCGACATTGTATTTAGATAAATATATTAAAATATTTATAACGCATATTAATAGTAAGTTACTTGCCAGTTTTACAAATATATAAAAGCAATGGATACAGTTAGAAAAATATATGAATATATAGTGATTAGTTAACATATTACATAACTACAGAAATGAATTATTTGCTAAACAAAACTGTTCTTCCAATTATTAGACATGTCTATAGTAGCGTAAATTGTACCTAGAAATATTTTTTTATATTAAGGTCTACTTTGGCATTTATTGTATTTTTATATAGTACTAATCATCATTAGTTAATGTATAAATTCTCGCTAAACATTGTGTATTAAATTGGCAGTGAACTAAAAATGTATTGTAACTCTGGCTTTTGCATTTATAGTATAATAGTGTTAGTATTAATTGACTTTTAAAGTCTTGTTAAGCCTGGTACATTAAAAAAATAGTCATCAGAAATTGATAGTCCATTATTTTCTAGTTGTTTTTCTATATTGAAAAATGAATTATACAGTATGCCCCCAATAACACGGTCGTCTTGAAGTTGTTGCATTTGCTGCGCAGATGTCAGTTTTCGAACTAAATAGCGGAGTGCGTGGGAGTGGGTGTTTTATATGTTCCTGTACCAACATGTGCGAACTTTTCTGATTGCTAACTTCAGCCCGACCGATTTGGTTGGCGTGTACTGTACATGAAATGATAAATTAATAATTCCATTATATTTATGTGCTCCAACTGCGCTTTATACTTTGTGATTTTGGCGACATTTTTAATAATAAAGAAAAGTAACTCTTGGGTTTCGTTTCATAGTCAGTCATTTACTTAACTTTATATTATTAACTATATTCTTGTACATGTTTTATTATAAGTAACGACATAGTGCGTGTTTTACGTGATGTGTTTGGTTTTACTATTATTTCGACGCCCTTTTATTACTTGGTATACGTAATACGCATATACACATAATGACAACGTTGCAGTCCGTACCATTAATATAACTTTTACAATATTACAATTTTGAGTTTCGGCTTATCCCTTTAAAATTTCTATAGTTGACGCTTTTTATGAATTAATTTATTTACAAAAAAAATCTTCAAATTCCACCCCTAAGTGGGTGAAATACCCCTATTTCACCCACTTAGGGGTGAAATTATTTATTATACCCGCGGACAGCAGCTTATTATAAATATAACATAATTATACATAGTTTATTTATAATACTGCAAGGTTTCCTCTTCTTACTTAATCTATAGCCTAGTCTTCTGGTGTATTTCCAGAAAGGTGGTTCGTAATGTTATTACAAAGATATGATGTGGAAAACGAATTCAAGTTTTATTTGGTGATGTTCTATGTACTTATTTATCCATACAATGTATAATATGTGGATATAAGCAGAAGGTGAGAAATAGTTAATGTTTGATGAACTATGTATATTATTGTTTATGAAACTGTAATTTGTTGTCTTTACGTGGCTCACTAGCGCCGCCAATAGAAATATAAATTATAATTTGAGAATAGGATCAATAATGCAAAATGTTGTTTACTTAGTGTTGAGAAAAGGCAATAAAGTTTGTATAACACACTCAACGCCCTAAATGTATTTCACTTTGTTAAATTTCGCATTCGAAAACAATCCGGCCGTTATTGTTTATTTGCAATAATTATCTAATTGAAGAGCTTTATAACTTATTGATCCTATTTGCGAATTATGTTTTTTTTAATTTGCGGCGTTAGTGAGCCCTATAAACACTCTAACTGTTGGGTTTTGAAAAGTTACTATTAGATTAGTCTGACATAGCTGTAATTCTTTAGTGGTATTACTGACTGTTTCGAGGTAAATTTTAAACATTTATGCAAATAGAGGAATAGACTAATGTTGTGATATTTTTTTATGTAAACCACTCATTTTTTAACTAATTAAATCTTATTCAAGATAGAGAAGACGATGTAGCTTTTTGTAATTAAAATTTTACCTTTTTAGCCAATTAATATTAAAACTAAAGCGGCTTTATGGGCCGGGCTTTCTAAATAAGTGGGCTTCCGTATAATCAAATCCTTAATGGAATATCAATATTTACACTATAAATGTTTATAATCTGTTAAATTTATAATATGTATAAATGCTATTAGATATGTATGACGTTAATAAAAAAGAGGAAATATTTTAAATGGTATTATTAATTTACAGGCATGGAATTAATGTAATTATGATGTTTGATGTAAAGGTGATAACTGCTTGATGTATACCTATTATTACCTATACTTTCGATGTTGTTGTGGATCATGATTTGAGATAATGTATAATGCTGTGTACTGTCTTCTAGCGAGTTTACGAAAAGAATCACTAACTATAAAATTAATATCGCTAATATTTGTTACATTCATACAAAATAAATAATTTATTTTTAACGCTTATTTTATTTGGATATTTTATTAAATCCTTTTTAATCCATCGTAGCGAGCGGAGCGAGATCATTCTACCACTTTATGGCACGCGCATGCATATACTACCCCGTAAATTTTTTAGGCAAATCTTGTCCAAGGTATTTTGTTTTTAGACGTTGGCTATAGATATAGCCTAGCCCGATACATCATTGGATAGATCTCTCGGGCTAAATACCAGCCCAATGATAAGACTATGAAAAAATATTTGTCATCACCAAGAAATTATTGGTCAAAGTTCAAAAATTTCCCATAGACTTTTGGAGGTATTACTCGCAAGCTCGATCAATTTTCGGCATTGGGATAAGACCCGCGCCCGCCCACTTACCTATTTATCATTATATCAGAAAGAGATACTGTAAGAGAGTACCTACTTCAATAAACCTAGGGTATACTGTTTTTTGCTATCATAAAACACATTTGGACATCGCCATCCAGTGAGCCAAGAAGAGCTTGTTCTACTCTTAGGTACTGACAAATAGGTTTTCAAAGTAACTAGTGGGAACGATGTGTAACTAATTAAAACTCAAACCAAGTAAGTAAGCGACCTGGTTCTTTTTCTGGGAAACAGCGCATTGGCTTTCAAAATCCAATTGTGACTTACGTTTGACTTGATAGTGAGTTGTCCTTATAAATATTAAGTTAGACCGAAGGAGAGTGACCTTGCCAAGCAATATAGGTACCTAATAAAAGCAAACTTTAAACATTCTTAGAATTAAAAAAATAATTATATTTATTTATTCTTTAGCTCTCATCATTGCAAATTGCATGTGCATACACATTCAACGAAACAGTTCTTTTAACACGGAGAGGTAAGGAAATTGCTAATTGATTTAATGGGGGTAATATAAATTTATAAAATAAAAAGTTAAGTAGTTTTTGTCACTTTGTCTTAAATTATTGTAGACGTAAGTATAAACACAATAAGAGCTGACTTTGTCTGACTGAGAAATACATAAGTAACTTCTAAGCTGGCTAAGTAGGTACCTAGGTACTTCAGGGTTTCTGTTGACCCTAACTAGTTTCTTGTCTAAGCAAGTTTACAAGCTTGGTTAAATTACAGCAAATCAAAGATCTCTAGTGCCAGAGTTGTTTTTGAGCTTGCGGAGCTTAGTGCCGACTTTCGCACTTTGCCGACTTTTACAATATTCAATGTATGTAGTAGCAGAGTGCCAACCCCTCTGTAGCAGAAGGACAGATACGCAAAATCCTGGAATAGCAAAATCCCAGATTAGCAGAAGGACGGATTAGCATAAAGGCAGAAGTACAGATACACACTGAAGTAAAATAAATTTTAAAAGTTATTTAATTTGTTTTATTAACTTTGGCCAAACGTATCAAACATTCCATTGCAGAATTTTTATTATTCAAAAAGCTCCTGATAGCTTGATCAATTTTTTTATCTTTCATTGTAATAAGAGAAAAACGTTTTTGTGGTATGCTATTGCCGGTCAACTTCAGATTTTGGAAATATGCTTCTTTCTTCAATAGCTGTACAAATAGGAAGAGTGAAGGATTCTTAGGTATTTTTCATTGAGGTTATTGTATTAATTAGTAGGATTACCTCAATGGTATTTTTGTATTAATCCTCCGGTGCCATCCCTCAACACCATTCGTTGTCCTAAATTTTTCGTTGTAATAGCTAAGAATGTTCTTTGTGATTTTGAGGACCCATTGATTATTGAAGTACCTACTTTTGAAATTCGAAAAATTCTGGTTTTTCGGCACACAAATCAAATATAGAAAGGTAGGCTTCCGGAATCAGAATTGCTGGCAATAGAGGTAATTGTGTGCATAAAGTTATTATTTTGTGCCCACCTTCAACTACAGTTAACCCAATTTTTTTAGCCATCTTCCAGACATTCTTAACAAAGTGATAATAGCAACCCTTGATAGTCACGTGTGGATAAACAAATTTGACAGCATTTATGGTTGCCAATTCGAAATCGCATTTGTAGACCGTGATTTTCATTTTAAATTGGTCTGAGTATTAAAAAGTCTTCTATACGGAAGGGGTACAAAGCTGACTGTATCTTCGTTATTATTGGTAATGTCTACGTATAAGGAATATAGCTGATAAAAGGGTGTCGGTGTTACCTTAAATGTTCCATCACCGTAATATTCCTCATATTTAATGTAAGGTTTGGTTTGTGTTAAAATGTACACGACAGTACATTATCTGCCTTTAAGCTAATCCGTCCTTCTGCTAATCTGGGATTTTGCTATTCCGGGATTTTGCGTATCTGTCCTTCTGCTACAGAGGGGTGCCAACATTTGAATATTCCTATATATTTGTTAGCTGATTGCCGACTTATTAAAAATTTCATTATTATATAAGTGCTTTGCTGTATAAAAGTAGTTATAAACTTCTTTACTTCTGAAAGCACGATACCGACTGTGGTACAATTAAGTTAAAAAATGTTGGGGGTTATATAACCGTTGCATCAGTTTATATAGAATGAATGATAGTTTGATATGATATAGTGCCAATTATGAGCGGTTACGGATGACCTCATCGAACCACAAATGTGGTAGAAGGATGGCATTCCAGATTAAATGAGATTGTTGTATCTAAGAAACCAAATATTTATCCTAAAATAAAAATACTGAAAGACGAAAGTGTTTATTGCAATTACAACGTTATAATCATCTACCAATTTCAATTGTTATTTCATGCTAGCCACTAACAAAATTTCTAAAAATCGATGTAGGTACATAATAGGAGTTAGGGCACCACTCGTCAGTTTTTTAATTGGTCAGTTTTCCTAACTCGTCAGTTTCCTTACTCGAGTATAGTATCCCTTTAAAGTTTCTTAAGCTTCCTTGTTTCCCTTTATTAAGCCCTGCTTTATATGTAAGGATGGAAGAAGTCTAAAAATAATTAGTCTAGTCTTAATTGGGTCCGGTCGGTTTAGTCAGTTTATACGAAACCCATGGGATAAGATGGGTGGTGACATATTGTAATCCTACTCCGTCACCACACGGATAACCCGTTACCTGTTTTTTATATAATTAATTAGTAGGATTGCAATGAACCGCATATAACAAAAAAAGACTTTTATTTTAATGTAAGTCATGGTCAGCCTAGTCCATTTTCTAGCTAAGAATTATAATTAAGTTGATAATTATTAAAATAATACCGTATCAAGTTCAGAAGACGTTTTAAAATTTAGTACAAATATTTTCACAATTTCAGTTTTAGTCTGGGTTGACATACAAGTTTGGGTTAAATTCATGTACGCCAAAACATGGAACACTCACACGGAACATTCCATAAAAAGTATTTGTTTAATTTTCTCTTAAACTATTATATTTTTTATGATGATTTGTGTCTCACAAATTGATCCTAGATTGTGTTCGTGTAATAGAGTACAAAGTCAGGAAATTATTAAGCCATAGTTTAAGATTTTTTAATACTTCAATCTGCGCTATAGGAGGATTGAGTGTTCTACAAATACCTTTATAAAATCGAAATTTAAACAGTCAAAAACATTAGAATAATTGGGAATATATTTCACTAAATCTGTACAATTATTTCACAACAAAATTGTTCTTATATTTCTGAGATCCAAGGTGTAGGAATTTTTTCTGGTCGCCGGATTGAGTGTTCTAATTATTTGACCGTAACTTTTTTTCTATGCTTTTCACAATTTTTTTATCTACGCCGTTGTCTTTTCACAATTTTTTCCTAAATCATTCTTAAATATCGTCATGTTTGGACTAACTTTTTAAAAAGAACACTCACACCACACGCACATGTTTTTTTTTGTATCTACGAGTGACTTGGTTATTCTGATGTATATTATAGTAAAGTTTCATTAAAATCCATTCAGTAGATTTTACGTGAAAGAGTAATAACCATCTATCCATTTTTACAAAGTTTTGCATTTATAATACTCCGTGCCCACTTCGTTGGACGGAGAAAAAAATGCTTCAACTATTCAATACAGAAAGAATTTTAAAAATCGGTTCAGTAGATGCAGAGATTACCCCCTACAACGTCACAAACTCACAAACACACAAACTTTACCTCTTTATAATATTAGTATAGAAATAGGATTGTATGAAGAATAGGTTATATCTTAAAAACTAGAGCTAATCGATTCTTTTAATGGTCCTTCTTGCATTCAGTAGACGAGAAGTCTGTTGTTGCGAAGTAACAACTAGGATCGATGTTAAGACTGATGAGACTCACTCACCAAAGTGCGATTTGTAAAATAACGTTTTTAATTTAGTTTAATTGCCAGATTATTTTTAACGTTTTTGATTGTACATAAAATTGACAGACTGCAAAAAAATACATGACATAATTTAATAGTCTGCAAAATGCTACTGATTGTGTGAACATAACAAAAATCGACACTACGCGAAAGTCGGCAATCAGCAAACAAATACATAGAAATTTTTAAATGTTGGCACTCCGCTATTTCATACATTGAATATTGTAAAAGTCGGCAAAGTGCGAAAGTCAGCACTAAGCTCCAAACCCGTTTTTGAAAAAACCTTTAAAGGTTTTTAAAAGTAGTAATTAGGACCATCTCTCAAAAAAAAAACAAACTAAAAATTCAAGAAATAATTTAAAATTTATTTATAATTCCTTATACACGATTATTACTCGTAATTGCCACAATCTCAAAAGAAAAAAAAACGTAACAACACCTCAATTTTATTGAACTAAGATTATAAATAATTGCTCTGATGTTCGCACAGTACCACACCAAGCTATACGTAAACAATTGAGGAGATGTCTAGATTGACTCGATGCTGTGAAAGTGTGAACAGGCATCACTAAAATATCTTCTTATCTTTCGCTTATCTCTGCACTGTTCTTTCTGCTTAAATTTAATAATAAATTCAAATCCTCGTTCATGCTTCTGGTGCAGCATTCCTTATGATACGATTGAAATAATTCACTTTCCGTCATAGTAGTCAACGGTTCTCCTGAATATTCCGAATGTAAAGGATAGTAATAAAGGTGATAGCTAATGTAAGATATCATGAAGCCCAACAAAGAGCCAACTAATATATCTCCCATGTGATGGTGGTTGTCACAATGGCGACTCCAAGCTATAAGTCCCGCAGACATAAGTAGAAGCACACAAGTCACCAATTTATAATGACGTTCGTTAACTCTTGAAAAAAAACCGGGATTTCCATATAACCATAAACTTAAGAAACCTAATGAACAAAAAGATAAACTACTATGTCCACTAGGAAATGACTTTCTTCCTTCAATCACGTCACGCATATTTCCAACACAAATAGTTGAATTAATGGTACCATTTGGGTAACAACGGTAAAAAAAGTCAGGGCGCGGTCTTCCCACCAACAATTTTACAGTTTCTGTAAGTAAAGCTGTCGTCGACAATGCTAGTGTCCATGCTAGCATAGCTTGTATGGAATCGACATAGTCTTTAGTTATTTTAAAAACAACTAATATAGCGAATACTGGAACAAGCACAGTTACAATCACAACCGCGGAAGCCGGCACGTAGGAATCATGTCGGGGTCGCTTGTAATATAAAAGTTCACTTTCTGTAATATTATACATGCGAGGTTGTACCGTCAGTCTGATTAGGCACACAGATGATATTATCAACACTCTCAGGAATATTTCCCAAAGGAGATTGTGTATTATGTTATTAAATTTAGGACACATCACTTTACAAATGTCTTTCTTATTTCAACCATTTGTCTTCACTTTAAATTTTAGCTTGTACGGCTGAAATTCCGCTTTCAGTGATTGTTATGAAATGTCATTGTTGTCTTTTTTATTGTTTGTAAAGGTTCCACAATACCAGAGTGTTGTCCGCGGAATCTTTGAGTTACGTTGTGCATATTCATATGTAATTTAATGTAATACTTATTAATATTTATGCATAGCTAGTTATACTCAGTTTATATTATAGGTACCTATATCATACTCGTCGACTTATATACGTATAGAGATACTACTCTATAAGATTCAGTTTGTACGTGTGTAAGTTTTTACTAAAATGAAATCAAGAATTGTTAGACCGGTTTTAAAAATAGCACGTAGTTGTGCAATAGATATCACCTTTTTGAACAATGTTTATAAAAGTGCTTCAATTGAATCTTCATTTCCCTAGCAAATTGTGGGACCTGTATGGGAAGGAAAATAATTTCGGAGACAGATAACCATACACCACGCCAAAGTTTCCCACAGGGTGAAAATGGGGTTGCGGAGTAGGTACCGGGCTTGTAAGGCGCTGCGCCTCATGGGAAAAAAGTTTTATGTATGCTTCACTTGATTGCTTTATTTGAATAAAACATTACTTACTACCTTCGTTTGATTACGGAAAGCTTCTTTATTTCCTAAAAGGAAATAATAATATATTAAACTAGCTGCGAACGCGACTTTGTCCGCTATTAAATTTGAAAATAAATAAAATAATAAAAAACTTATTTAATTCGGGTAATTCGGTCGCAATTCCAGAATCTTTTTGCCCAAACAGCTATCGGTTCTCCGCGCTATGTGCCCTGCTTGCCGCCACTTTAACGGGTTATGCCGGTTACTTTGGTTCTCTTGCGGATATCCTCATTTTTGATTCAATCACGCAGGGAAACTCCCAACATAGCTCTCTCCAATGCCCCTAAGTGACCATGAGCCTTCTGAGTAGGCCCATAGGTCAGGCTACAACCTAGCTCTCTCCATTGCCCTCTGAGTGACTATGAGCCTTCTGAGTAGGCCCATAGGCCCTCTAAATTTGAAAAAATTTTTTTTTGACCTAGCTTGATGTTATAAAGCCTATAGCCTTCCTCGATCAATGGTCTATCCAAAACTGAAAACTAAATTCAATTCGAAGAAGTAGTTTCTGAGATTAGCGCGTTCAAACAAACAAACAACGAACTCTTCAGCTTTATATAATAGTATATAGAGTATATAGATATAGATTACGTTTGTTCTCCTATTGTATATACGTCTAACCTAAAAATTTACCGCACGTTGATTAATAAATTACGAAGCGTCGCTTTAGTTGTAATGCACCTTTATCACCATAGATAATATGTCATCTAAGGTTTTATAGGAGTTAAAATGATAAGTATTTTTGTATAAAAGGTTCTATTATACATTTTGCGCAATGATGTTATATTAACAAGAGGTGTTATCATGATGTTATATTAAAATAGATAATATGGTAAAGGCGCAAATCTTATGGAAATTCAAAGAGAAGAATTCTTATTTTTAGATAGCTAACGTGTGTCCGCTACATAAGAGCGGTGATAGATCTAACCCGGATAACTATAGGCCAATTATATCTATTGACAACTCTGTCCAAAATCTTGGAGGCGGTTTTCAACCAGAGATTGTCGGACAATCAGTTTAGGTTCAGGGCAAAGAGATCAACGGAGGATGCTGTTGTCTGTGCCGTAGACTACATAACATAGATAGTAGATAGCGGTAAGGCATACCCTACTGAAATAAAAAGTAGAGATAAAAAAATGCGTATTTATATCTTGCTTGATTTTAAGCCCTCGTTTAAAATTTTCAAGTAGGTAAGCTGTAGAGAGGAAAAGACTATTATTATGATGCCGCAAGTAAAAATAGTTACCTTGGTGAAAACCTAGAAAGCCTATTATTAGTAGGTAGGTATCTTTGTTTGAAGCTCCCAGTTGAAAGTGTACGGATGTATAAAATTTGTGGTTTTGCTGTTTGTACTTGTTTCTATGTGTGCAATTGGGTATACATCAGGGGGAGTCAACTCTGTTCTACACAATGTTTCTATTAGGGCTGTTAGATACGACAGAGAGAAAAGATGAAATAGAAAATGTTATGTCATTTCCTAGCAACCACCTAATACTTGTTTATATGGAGCTGTCAACAGTCAACACTACAAGAAAAGAAACCGTTTATTTTGTAAATTCCTAAATATCTTGTAAATAAATAAAAAATCTCGATAAATAACAAGTTTATCCTGCATTAAAAACGTTGCACGAGCATCCTATTCCTTAGTTAAAGTGTTTTTGTGAAATTGAACGTTATTGACTCCAGTTCTGAGAGAGTGACTCCTATAGGGTTTTTGTTATGTTACAATGAGTTTCAATGTAGAAAAGAATGTTTCAATGAAGAATGTGAATATTTTTTATTATGAATATTATTTACATAAATAAATTGTAAAAGAAATGAAGTTTTTTATTATTAAATCTAACTCCTCATTTATATTACCTCGGAAAATACACTCCTTCCTAATTTAAACCTTCAACAAAATAAACAAATAGATATATTATATAACGCCCTAATAATGTAGGGCGTAATATAATATATCTCTTTGTTTTTATTAAATAAAAAAAATAATACAATTTCCCGCGCTGCTGATTTTAACCGCAGTTTTGGCTCCCGATAGATGGCGCCGCACGCTTAGGAAAAGTTTCCTCACGAATTTTATATGAAGTTGACATTCTTCTCCTTTGAGTATAAATGTTCTGTGGTATACATAGTTGTTACAGAAGTACGACATACACGGACTGAAACAGTTCAATCTCGTATCATAACCCAAAAGTGAATCGGAGTAATCTCTTGATCTAATAAACCGATTTAAAAAAATATTTCTGTGTTGGATACCCCATTTATCGGGGAGTGTCATAGACTATATTATTATAGTCTCACGCTATGACGATAAGAAGTGAAGCAGTAATAAAATATGATAAAAAAGGGACGCGTTTTTTTCGCCGCCCAAAGAAGTGGGCACGGGTCAGCTAGTACCTATTATATATATCCTAAGTATAAGACTAATCAAAGATTTAAATCGTCACTTACTTATTCCAACCTTAGATCTACTTACTTAGTTAAAAAATTAGGGAAGTATGTATAATTTTTACATGCTTATCTGGTAATAAGTAAATTGCAAAGTGCTGCCAGGCGAAGCACTAGTTACCCAACACAGACTGATTGTTTTGGAGGTCAAATTAAGTGTCTCGCCCAAAAACCGGAAAAACCGCCCCCCACCAAAGACATGATGGCGTATGTTAGAGAGGGAAGAATGTGCTAGTATGTTTAGAAATCAAGTTGTGGACAAGATGAAGGAAATGAGTGAGATGGAAGGAAAATCTGTGAATATATGCTGGAGTGAGATGGCAAAGTGCATAAGAGAAGTCGCAAAAGATGTGTGTGGAGAGTCAAAAGGTAAAGGTCTGATAGATAGGGATACATGGTGGTGGAATGAAAAGGTACAAAACGCCCTTAGAGAGAAAAAGGTGGCGTTTAAAGAATGGCAAGGTGTAGAAATTTTGAATGCAAGCTTGAAAGATGACAAAAAGGCAGTTTACAATGAATGCAAGAAGAGGGCAAAGAAGGTGGTAGCAGTTGCCAGGGCTAGGGCGCAGGAGAGGTTATACGAGAACCTGGATACCCCAAATGGCCAAAAAGAACTCTACCGAATTACGAGAGTGAGAGAAAGGCGAGCGAGAGATGTAATACATATGAAATGTATAAAAGATGAGTTTGGTAAGGTATTGTGTAAAGATGATGAAATAAAAGAGCGATGGAAGGTGTATTTTGAAAAGCTTATGAACGAAGAGAATGACTGGAATGGTATACTCGAAGAGGCACAGGTAAATAAGGGACTGGTAAGAGAAATTAGCGTGGATGAAGTTATAACAGCAGTTAAAAGTATGAAAGATGGAAAGGCTTTGGGACCGGATGAAATACCAGTTGAAGTATGGAAGGTGTTAAAGTATGAAGGAAGTATGTGGCTGACTGCGTTCTTCAATAAGTTTTGCATGAAGAAGACATCCCACAAGAATGGTGTACTAGCTCGCTAGTACCCATCTTCAAAAATAAAGGGGATGTCCAGGATTGTAACAACTATAGAGGAATTAAGCTCATGTCACATACTATGAAAGTATGGGAAAAGGTGATAGAGAAAAGATTGAGAGAAGAGAGTGAGATTACTGAGAACCAGTTTGGTTTCATGCCAGGTCGAGGTACAACGGACGCCATATTTGCACTCCGCCAATTGTGCCAGAAGTACAGACGTGTTCACAAGAACTTGCACATGGTGTTCATTGACCTCGAAAAAGCGTATGATAGGGTGCCTCGGGAAGTGTTGTGGTGGGCCATGAAAGAGAAAGGTGTACCTGGGAAGTATGTGGAGTTAATTCGTGCTATGTACAGGCAAGCCAGTACATACGTCCGATCGTCTGCTGGCAACTCCGACCAGTTCAGTGTAGGGGTAGGCTTGCACCAAGGGTCGGCTTTAAGTCCTTACCTCTTCCTACTGATTATGGACGCCTTGACGGCGGGCATACAGGAAGAGGCACCCTGGTGCATGCTGTTTGCCGATGACATTGTTCTGGTTGGGGAGGATGGACCTGAGATCCAGAGCAGATTGGAGCGTTGGCAACAGAAACTGGAGAGTGTTGGCTTGAAAATCAGCAGAACCAAGACAGAATGCATGTTCTGCGATTTCGGCGGTCTCTCCAGTCCTGAAGCCATAGCGCTTGATGGCGTGCGACTTCAAGTCTGCTCCGACTTCCGGTATCTCGGTTCTTGCATCCAAAGCGATGGCGAAGTAGATCGGACCGTCAAGCACCGAATTAACATAGGATGGATGAAATGGCGGCAGGTCACGGGAACCATTTGTGACCCCCACATTCCCCTTAAATTTAAGGGGAAGATCTATAAGACCATGATCAGACCTGCCGTCCTGTATGGATCAGAGAGTTGGGCCACAAAAGGGATGAATGAAAGACAATTGCATGTAGCAGAGATGAGAATGTTAAGAGGAATGTGTGGTGTTACGAAAGCGGATAGAGTAAGAAATGAGTATGTAAGAGGAAGACTAGTTTGAAAGTGGCACCGGTAGCAGAAAAACTACGTGGCAACCGGCTGTCATGGTATGGGGCATGTTATGCGGCGGAATGAGAATCATGTGGTAAGAAAGGTGTTGAACATGTATGTGGATGGATATAGGGGAAGAGGACCACCAAAGAAACGATGGATGGATTGTGTGAAAGACGATATGGCTGCGAAGAGTGTGATTTGTGATATGACGTCTGATAGGAAAGAATGGAAGAAGAAGACATGCTGCGCCGACCCCAAATAAAAAAAAAAAAAAAAAATTGGGATAAGGGCAGGGGAATGATGATGATCTGGTAATAAGTAAAATTTAGTTAAATATGTGCGAAAAGTAGTGAAGGTTATATCTTTATGAATATGTATTTAGATTATGTATGTACAGTCACGAGCAATAATATGTACACATTTTCACATTTTGTAAAACATTTATCTAAAGTTCTGCTAATCCAAAATTGAATATTCGAAGATTAGTTCAAAACTGTACGAAACCTCTTCGAAATTATGAAATAATTTTATTATTCTAATGTCTAGATAAACGTGCACATGGTTTAGAAAATTTGACAATGTGTACATATTATTGCTCGTGACTGTACGCATTTTAAATAAAACATTATTCTTTCTCTATTTAAATTTGATAATGTATTCTATATTTGAAGGTCATACATTTAAAAAGTTTCAGCTCTGAAAGAAGCGTGTTGGTTAATGGTTTTTTAAAATATAATAAACATTTTGTAATAAATGTAGGTCTAAACTTAATGAAATATATACCTACTTATTTATAATGCATTGTGAAGTAAGATAGTTAGTTAAATATGTAAGAGATAAGTAGTTTTAATGAACAAAGTTTGTTTCATAGATTGCTCTATTGTTGTGTTAGTTCTACGAGTAAGTTAACATTTTATACTCACTTGATAATTAGGTTTGACTGACATTGCATGACGAATGGCTTTCATTTTGTACCTATATTTATTAGTAGCTCTTAATCAATAATTAAAAAGCTAATTTATGAATGAGAAAAATATAAGGAAGGTGATCGTTCTCATCCCATTGGCTCTATAAAAACTAACTACATAAGTACAAAAGCACTTAGGGGAATATGTAAGTGTAACTAGCCTAGGAAGCTAACATACATCAACCCAGACGGTATCGTTGGATATTAGGTGCCCTAAAGGAAATTCATCTGCGTATAATCTAGAATCATCTTTATAAAAAACTAGTACCTAGATATTAAGCCCATATTTCACAAACCTGAACACCAGGCTTAAGATTTGAAACATTCTGAAAATTTGAATACATGATTTGTTCGCAGCACCAGGGAGGAAAACAGTTTTTCTGAAGTCACATATTCTGAACCACACCTACTAAAGAGTTCAACATCTAAAGTCTGATTATCTGTTTACATTTATTTTGCTTACATAAGCTAACATATCCTTCTAGACAAAACATACCGTTAAGTACCCCTATACTTATCAGTCTACTTTCTAGTGTGTTTCTCGTAATCACTAGACCTGTTTTAGATATATCTACTTACATTTGAATACGTATGTCTAAGTTATTATTACTGTACCTACACATTTTTTAATTCACAAGTGTAGTAGAACTTAATGTCTGACATAATAATGACAGCTAAATATGAAAACAGGTACGGCCCTATTTCTTACATAAATTTATAGCTCCCTTTTAAGGTATCATTGCAGGAATATTCCTCCTCCGGATAAGAAAGAAAGCCGATTTATACCTACCTTTTCAGTAAAGAATAATGAGAAACTTGACATGCATATGACACGGTACGGCCATATACGGGCAGAAAGGTTTGCTAGCGGTTTTAATTTCTTTTTGTTTGATGTGCTTAGGTACCTTTACATCATGAAGACAAAATGAAGAATCATCTGCCAAAAAAAACAAGCTTGAGAATCTGTAAGCGTTTACTATAATATCAATCGAAAGAAAATTAAAAAGGATATAGAAGATTTCACATCTTAAAAGTATATTCTGTACCTAAATGAGATTGTATCCTTCAGAATAGGCATTTGACACGCGCTTATATTGCTTTAAACAACAGTTATTGTTCTCCGGTTTGAGTGCCTTTTATAAATAATCTCTATCTGCTATGCATCTGTGGAACATTTGGTTTAACCATAACAGCTCATCATAGGACCTCGAGCGACTACTACTTGGCCTACTAATACCACGCTGCCTTGACGAATTGGTAAAAAGTTTTATGTCCACTTTACTTTCTACGATTATTCTAGAAACAATATCTTAACGAAACCCATAAGAAACAGTATGTTGACACCATGCCAGTATGTCAATATTTGCTTAAGCATAAAATTATCTGTTTATAACAACATTTTTTGTTCTTATACCTACTAGCAGGGCTTGTAAGTAATTATATTGAGTTAAATAAAGGCAACAAGTAATGAAGTAATGGTGTCATACGTGCAGTTACAGGGCATGATTGAGCAATATATGCACCGGATACTTCCTCTCTAAAAATAAAAGTGAACGTACTCACGTAATCGTAAACATATTATTTGTGTTATGAAGACAAACTTGAACGGTTATGAGCACATCGAGATGATTTTTAATGGTTCTTGTAATGTCTTGTAGATACCTATCTAACTTTTAATGATAGTTGCTGACGAGTTTTTTCTTTATAAATTTCTTCGTATTCGATTCTTTATAAATTTCTTCGTAAAATGTCCGTGTGGTGACGGAGTAAGAATACAATATTGTCACCACCCCATCTCATCCCATGGGTGTCGTAAAAACCGACTAACTATCCGTGAATATCTTTACGAATTATCTTTACGAAATAAAAAGAAGGAATACTTAAAATTAAACCCTATACCAATCCGTTTGGCCAGCGTGGTATTAGTAGGTCAATTTATCCCTCCGTCATGGGAGGAGGCCCGTCCCTGCAGTGGGACATGAATGGGCTGTTATGATGATAAATTTCTTTGAATGAAGGCACGGGGTAGTCTTTTCCTCTGATCGGGCTGCTCTGACCAATTAGTTATTAGGATTCTTTGGGAGTGAATTACTACTTTTGCAACAACCATGGTACGATTCTATATGTATTTGATATATATGTATTTACAAAAAAAAGTATTTAAGTATGTTTATCCGTTGTCTAGAGTACCCATATTACAAGCTCTGCTTAGTTTGGGACTAGATGGCGTTGTGTGAAAGTGTGAGAAATATTTATTATTAATTTACTTATTCTATATTTTTAGTGTACTGTGGCTGTGCTAAAAATGTTACCCCAAAAGAGTCAGTAGAAAGGAAAATAACTTGATCTCCTGCTCTAAACTCTCATTTCCTAGCCATTTTAGATTCCAGTTGCTGTAAAAAATAATGCAGTTTATAAGTATTGATATCACATATATACACATATTATATACACTTTATAGTTAAATAAGTATGTTTATAATAGGTTAAATTATTCTTGTCAGTGTTATGCACACCGTAATTGTCATATAAGTATATCAGATAAAATACTTTGTATTTTTTATTATTTTTTATAAAATAGGTTTTTAATATATATGATGTGGTAGTGCTTTTAAAATAAATAAATAAAATAAAAAATATCGACCGCAATTGCGATCTTCTTCAAATTAAGGACATGTATCTATTCTATTTATTGAGATTTCTAAGTGAAAAAGAAACACTTGAGTTTTAAGAAACAGTCGCCGAACATTTAATGTTTGGATTCTGTCTTTCTGTCTTCCGGGAGCATTTAACCAGCACAAAATCTTAATCATTGGTACTCGTATATTGAGATTTGCCTCACTGTCTCGTCAAGCAAGCTTCTGGTTTTGTTACAGGGTATTGAACTCTGATTCATTTAGCTCTTTTATTTTTTATTATTACAGAATATCTTTGCGTGATGGCATCATGTAATTACGACATAATATACAATAACATATACCTACATATTATTATAAAAGAGTGTTTGGTATCGTTTATGTAATCAATTAAGAATTAGAAATGAGATAATCGAACAGCTAATTATTGAATAATATTAATTTAGTTTTGCAATTAAGTCGTATCACCTTTCTGTTATGTCGTAGGTGTAAGTTAATGTTTATTGAGGTAGAAAGTATATGGACGATCTCGTAAGGAGTGAAAGATAACTGCCTAATGATTCTTTGTAGCAATCTGGTTAAACTTATAAGTTTTTACCGTTATTCCTGTGTGACCAACTAAAAATACCAAATGTCAGTTCTTATACCATTGCACTGATTAAAACATCCATGATAGCTACGATCGTGTTTGCGAAGCTCCTCTCATAAAAGCTTCACGACACATGACTCTAGGCAAGTGAGTTGTTTTATGATAAAAACAAAAAAAATGTCCCAAATTCATTAAGAGAAAACCCCTTGTAAGAAATGCAAGAGCGTAAAGTCACTTGCTTGCATTGCCAAACAAATTACTGGTTAGGTATTTAAAAAAAAAACCAATAAAATATTGAATGCGAAATCGACGCAAATAGCTATTTCTGCGAAATGACAAAAGTATTAACTATACTGTACCTAATTACTCGAATAGTTAAAAAATGTATATAGATACTGAGATATTATTCAAGTTCGATTTCCGCTCTACTCATAACTTTGGGTGCAATCAGGTATTTTTTTGTATTTTTTACGTACTCGTGCATTTCCAAAACTAGTGGTATAGGTAGGTACTTATGATTTACATTTCTGATGGTATAAGTATGTTTATTCGTTATCTAGTATCTCATGTGTAAGTACATCATCATCATCATCATAACATCCCATTAATGTACCACTGCAGGGACGGGATTCGTACCGCGATACATAACTGGAACTAAATGGCGTTGTGTAGGTAAATGACTGAGGAATATTACATTACTTACACGCATTTAGGTAGATACGTATTCGTACTCTATAATTTTTCATATTCTTCGCCTAATGTCGTCATTACTCCTTGTATAGTATAGAAGTTAGTAGCGGACGTGTCAAGAAAGTCGGTCTTGGTCACAAAGTTCAACTAGCTTTATTACTCATACACCCTAGTTTAGTCACATATAGACTTCATAACAACATGTATGGTGTCGGGATCTATTTAAACCTCTTGTGATGCAACTGAATGGCTTAGACAAAAGATATACACGGACATATTACGTAACATTACATATAAGAAACATTCTCTGCCATAACGTTAACCAATACTACCTACAGGACATTATAAAGTAATGTGATGATGTCATAAGTTTCTTTTCAATAATTTCATGCTATAACAATTATCTCTCTCTCTCATTACCTACTAAGGATCATGACTTTTCTGACTTGGATAATTTACTGTTGCAATTGGTTGAACTGACACTAGTGCAGCGCTAACCGGATTATCCAGATGTTCGGATATTTGGTACAATCATCATTTTGAAATACGGCTTCCGGGTCTTTTCTCTACCTATTATGTCAATTATAACGTAGTCAGAAAAATATAACATAGCAATTAATTTAAAACATAAATATAGTTTATTTAAAATAATGAACCACAGCAAAGTGCAAACAAACAAATCTTCTTAAAGAAAGCCGATTCATCCATTTCCATGATTATTATTAACTCAATGCCAAATTATAACGCGTAGAATGCCAAATTATTACGCGCGTAAGGCGAATATAAGAAGTATGTTATGAAACTATTACATATTTAGACTTTATCAGGTTTTAAAAGCGGCTATTTCTACTAACCTTCCTAATATTATTATAAGATGTCTAGGTACTGATTAAATCGACTTTAGCTTAAACTAGTTTAAGCTATCATCACTACGCCCTGTGATGATAGACTAAGAAAATAAAATGTCACCATGTCTTTTCCGCCTTATAAGGCTAAATTCGAGAGTCCGTCTTATTTGGACTATTCGCTACTGCCGATATGACGAATAGATACGGAAAACTCAAAACAAAGCTTATTAGGTCAACGTACTTCTTATTACTTAGCCTCCATAACAGGAGGATGCCTGTATCTATGGTAAAACATCAAAGGGTTTTAAAGTGTAAGCCAAACAAGTATAAGCACAACCAAAAACATTGGATTTTGAATCACACTTACAATGGAAAATTATGCGAGTAATCATAAAATGTACTCAAAGTCGCGTAATCGCGGGAAAAACATATTATGCGAATAGATAAATTGTATATAACGTAAATAGTGTCAAAGGTCGCACGCAATTATGGCTCCAAAAGTTGAATGGCACACAATTTTTAAAGTTACCGGTACGATGTTACCATATCACTACAGTACAAAACAAAGTCGCTGTATGTTCGTCCCTTTAAATCTTTAAAACTACTCAACGGATTTTTAAGCAGTTTTTTATAGATTGAGTGATTCAAGAGGAAGGTGTATGGTCTCATTATGCATACTATAATATTATAAATGTGAAAGTGAGTCCGTCTGTTTGTCTTTCTTTCATGGCAAAACGGAGCGACGAATTGACGTGATTTTTTTAGTGGAGATAGTTGAAGGGATGGAGATTAACATAGGCTTCTTTTTGCCCCTTTCTAACCCCACATTGCTACCCCGAATTATACGGGAGGAAAGCCGCGGGCAAAAGCTAGTGTATTATACATGCATAATGAGAGAGCATGAGGGAGGCACAAGACCCCGCAGGGTGGACACGTTTGGAAAAGGCCTATGTCCAGTTGTGGACATCCATAGACTGATATGATGATGATGACATGCATGCTATTGTAGAGCATTAAAGCATCCGCGTGAAGCCGGGCGAGTCGCTAGTATTTTATATTTACGTTTGCAGAACTCGGTCATGCGGTCAACTTAAACGCCGCCCGCCGCGTGGGCACAAGAACATCTGACGTAAATTACAATTGGGTGATGTTTATACATTAAGATATTTTGCAACAAGTTTTAAATCTTTTTTCCGAATGTATGTTTTGTAGGTTTATAAAATTGAATTTAATTTTGTAAACTTAACTTCGAGAGACTGTACTGAGCTCTAAAAGCCTTAGCTTTTGTTTATTTTGAAAAATTATAGCATAAGCATACCTTATCTATTTGATTTACTTTACTTAAACACATACTCTTAGGTATATATCTGGACATCTAGTTATAATTATTAGCCAATTTAGAAGCACCCACTGGAGGAGGACTAGTTATTACGGCGGACATTAATGACCTGTTTTGTGCAAAGGAAAAAGTTTCATTTTGTCAATCATGTAAACTAAAAACAAAAGAAATAATAAATTACCAAAGTATAAGAAATAACTTAAGACATTACATTACGTTTGTAATCAGATACTATAATATCAATTCGTCCGTGTGGACCTTATGGCGAATGCCGCGTACGATTTAAAAAGTTATATAATAGTCACAGATAAAATAAATACAGTTATGTTCATATAAACTGTGACTTTAATGACCGCAATATCAATATAAAAATAATTGATATGATGGTCGTTAATAATTGTATTCGGGTTAACATATGAATTTAAAATATTTACTATCGTACTTCTCTCTCTCTCTTTGTCTACGATCAACTTCCTTATTTTAAAATAGTATACAAAGTTGTGCGAACATTAATGGGCTGTTATGATGAAAAAAAATAATTAGGTCAAATCATACAAGGAACGTAAAGTAGAGTGACTTTAGGGCTTCCAATTTGTAAACCGACATAACGTTTAAGGTTACTTTATTAAAGTGACGGTGAGGCGAGCAAAAGCGACGTTCGTTAGCCCAGAAAGGTTCTCGACTGATGACCCTGTACCGGAAATACCACTTTGTGCAGACTTTCTTACGGACGTCGTAATTGACGACCTGGCAACGCGGTAGAAAGGTTAGCAACAAAAATAGTTAAGACAACAACTGGAAATATTTATCCCCTGGCTGATGGTACCGATATAAGAAGATGATTACATATGAATTACCTATTGCATGTCGTCTTAGGAACTTTGTCTAATGGTCACAACAAGATATCGGGGGAATAGTTGGTCTCATATTACCACATTGGGTGTAGGGTTAGTTATAAAACTACTTCAAACTACGAAATTAAATATTGTCCAATATTCTTTAACCGTCTTTTAACCACGTAACGAGAGTGGGTCAGCAAACGAACAATTAAATATTTCACTTTAATTTGTATGTAATAACACACATTGCACTTTACCAAATTCTACGGTTCGTAAAGGATGACTTCTTGCTCAATACTGCTATTGTTACCTAATATACTTAAGTTTGGGTTAATAACCCGCAAACTGTTACGCAGTAAATACATTACAAAAGTCATAATACGACCAATTTGTAATGTACGTCAACTTAATTGATCAAAAATGCCTAGCGTGATCGCTTTTAATCGTGACTTAATTATGTTTTTCCGTGTTGTGAAATTACATAAATACTTATAACAATAATTATCTTATTTCTTTTGTTCGCTAAATTATTAACATGGCAAAAAATGGAATGACTTTTTATTCAAAAGAGACCATCATTCTTTTCTTTATTTAAAACCTCTCACAACTTATTAATTTTTGGTAGGAGTAAGCCTGGAAAACAGTCGTACAGGTTTCGAACTGAGTACAGAATCTTGCTTTCTCAAAGTCGCTTCCAGTTTTACCACTAGTCCAACATTATTAGTAAGTATTTTTAATTCATATACCTAGGTAACTAGCGGCCCATCCCGGCTTTGCACGGGCATTATTTTTCCGCTTTTCTGTTAAAATTGTTCCTGAATTTCTTTGCTATAAACCTTACGGAGCCCGAGACCTTTCCAACAATTGCAAAATCGTGGAAATCGGTTCGTGCTTTCTGGAGTTATAGCGTCAGGAAGGAAAACCAGACTTATTTTTATATAGTAGACTAGCGGCCTATCCCGGCTTCGCACGGGTATTATTTTCCCGCTTTTCTGTTGTTTTTCTTGATTTTTTTTGCTATAAACCTCACGGAGCCCAAGACCTTTCCAACGAATGCAAAACCGGGGAAATTGGTTCGTGCGTTCTGGAGTTATAGCGTCAGGAAGGAAAACCGGACTTATTTTTATATAGTAGATAATTGAATTTTCTTGTCGGTTTTTACGAAACCAATGATGACAACATATATTTATACTCCGTCACCACAAAGAGCTCAAGATTTGTTCGTAACATACTCGTACATGTAATGTATTGTCACTTAGTTTAATAGTTATGTTTATAGCTTAACGAACAGCGACATACAAAATTGTTTGTCTCATGCGGTTAGTTATAAAATTAATCTCTGTAGTTGTTACGTGATGTTTCTCTAATCAATAAATAACTTAATAATATCAACTGATGAATGATTAGTAAATGTACGAATATTTTTTTGAATGTATTTATGTGTAGCTTTTACAACTTCTACGTAATGCTCTATCTCCTTTAACACTTTCATGGTAGGAATTTCTTTAATGAGTGACACATCTGTTTAGTAGTTTGTGTTTTGTTTTAATAGATCCAATAATCAGAGAAATTTCTTTAAGTTTGTAACTAAGGTAATTTCTGTGGTGTTGACCAGCTTGGCCTATTATCACAGGAGATATAAGTTAGTTTCGAGGTTTCATGCTCTTCGAAAATTATTATGCAAGTCGAATCTCAGCGTGACTTTAAGAATAAATAGCCTTTGGACAAAATGGTCTTTGGATTATTTTTGAGTCAGTTAAAGATAAATTATATGATGCTTTGAAGTAATTTTTCTTACAAAAATAAAGTAGGTAAGCTTATATCCTAATAAAAAGGTTTTAGATTGTATCACAAAGTTGGTAAATGGTAGGTAATAGAAGTCGTTTATTGCTTTAGTTTTAAAACAAATTCAAATTTATCTTCCGCTTTTAGCACCGGTGTTCCACAGCAACATGGATGGATAGATGGATGGATAATTTATTACATTAAAAAGTTCATATTTATTATATCTACTTAATACATCGCCTCACAAAACTACTTGCACAGTTTAACTGTGAGATTCTTGAACCTATATATATATTATTACAATTATTTACATAATTGTTGTACTGTTTTACAATAATTTGTACATAATAAAAGGTATAAATATGTTAGCGCAATTTTACCTGGCCTACATACATAAGGAAAACAGTCAAAATATCTCTTATTGCATAATCTCCGCGTTAAGGTTTGCGATAGGCTTTATTCTAAGCCGACAAGGGAAGCTTTTTACTTACAATTTTAATTTTTTTTTGTGATTAAACTGATTCCAATATGACCAATAATGTTTTCTACATTGATTATTGTTTAATGAATCACAGAAATCATTTTTTTTAGTAACTTACTAACATTAAAATATACATAACACAATCGAATTAAGAAGCCTTCCTCTTTTTGGAGGCGTTTAAAAATACGTGGGTTACGTTGTCATAAGGATTTGGGGGTTGCTCTCTCAGAGGTTTTTCAATTTTTCAAAAGTAAAATACAAAAGTTTATAATACGATATGAATTCTAATGATTTATACACAATTTACTTTATAGTAATACTATAATTAATATGTTAAAGGAAAATATCTGTACATTTTACTTGCTTTCGGACTTTAACAGATAAGCAAATAGCAACAGGATTTTAATGTTGCCATGTGCAAATAATGCTTATAGCTTTGTGACTGTGTATACCGCTATAAACTATGGCGAATATAGACGTAGACGCTACGGCATATTATTTATCACTCAACAGAGCGATTGTATTATTATTGAAAAGTTGTAAACAGAATTAATTGTTCAAGAACATAAACATTATTTACAGACAGTCTAAAATACATTTTCTTAGTTTTAGTAGAAACTGTTTTAATAGGTACTTTCTTAGAACAATTTCCACACATATAGTACTTCTGAGATTACTTAGAGAAAGTAAATACACGAACATATTCTAGATTACTTATTACATCGTTTTCGGAAGTATGTGTCGGGCACTTATAAAGTCATCAACAGTTTGTTTTGATCCGATTTTTGGTATTCAAATTTTTGGTACTCTGTTATCACTCGATCTGTTCTCTAGACAATAGAGTTACGAAGGTTAGTATTCCGTTGTATAACTAATTTGGTAACTCGAGTTGTGACATAATACTTAAGTTGTAGTTTATGGTGGTATGATAGTGGCCATATAAAGTAGGTTATGTGTTATAAAATGGTTAAGGGTAGGTACGTGTAAACTGCCTAACATTACTGCTTTTGCTATGCCATAATCATACGTGTTAAATAAGGCATTGTTATTAGTACTAAGAGTATCGCAATTTTAACCGTTTATAGGGTGCATTATTTACAGCAGATATTAAACCCTTTCATCATAACAGCCCATTAATGTCCCACTGCAGGGACGGGCCTCCTCCCGTGACGGAGTGATACTTGGCCTACTAATACCACGCTGGCCAGACGGATTGGTATAGTGTTTAATTTCAAGCTTTCCTTCTTTTTATTTCGTAAAGATAATATTTACGGATAGTCCCTTAATCGGTTTTTACGACACCCATGGGATGAGATAGGGTGGTGACATATTGTATTCTTACTCCATCACCACACGGAGATGCACCCTTTAAAACATGTAATTAATTAAAATTTGTGATGCATCGAAAGATGACTCAAAATATAGTGATCTTCATAATATGATCTTTATCGCATATATCCCAGGTTATCGTAAGGCTACCTAGGAACTTCTCTAAACAGTTATTGTTTCTAGCAAATGGGAAACTTAGGACAAAACTCAGTACTGACTTGCTGTTGGTGAGAGTGGTATATGCAAGTCAAGTTTCCTTTTATACTTGGAAGAGGCTCGTCTTTGATTTGGAAGGGACCGGCAGACACGGACAGGTTTTGCTCCCAAGCGCTAGATGTGGGCAGCCAGACAGGGTCAAGCTCTTCCCCCAGGCGCTAAATGTGACTACGTCTATGAAAAATTATCAAAAAATATTTTTGTTTTCGGAGGGACAACTCGCGCACTAGGGTCATGCCCTGTATCGCAGGGAAAAATAGAGATAAATATAGAAAAATAAGAATTTCAAACATCAATTTACTTAAAAGGATACAGAGAACATCCAGACTTAAAAAATTAACCCTTGTAGGAATTGAAGCTCTCATGCACAACAGCCACTACCGTGAAGTACCGCCGAGGCATTGGCATATTATTCGTACTACATATATTATAGAGTAGGTAAGTAAACCGCTATAGACTGTCTATTCATGTTTATGTTATATAATCATTGACATAATGTTACCTATGACCAGTGAGTTACATTCACTAACTAAAGTTTGTTGAGTGTTCATAAAATTATTACTTTGAGATTGTTGTTTCTTTTCCTGTTATTTGATTGATTTTCTAAGTATATTTATAATAACCATGTTAGTAAGGATAGAATAAATCATGTTTTCAATGAAGAAATGCTTGGTTAAAAGCTTTATCATCATAACAGTCCATTAATGTCCCACTGCAGGGACGGGCCTCCGCTCGTGACGGAGGGGTAATTGGCCTACTAATACCACGCTGGTCAGACGGAATGGTATAGTGTTTAATTTCAAGTTTTCCTACTTTATATTTCGTAAAGATAATATTCACGGATAGTACCTTAGTCGGTTTTTACGACACCCAAGGGATGAGATGAGGTGGTGACATATTGTATTCTTACTCCGTCATCAAACGAATTTCGTCATCACGGAAAAGCTTTATACGTAATTATTATCCAGTAGACTATTATTAAGACATGTCAAGCGCAAGCATTTATAAAAATATGTATGTATGTAGACGAAGCATAGTAGGTTTGTAATGATCGTAGTATATGTCACTCAGTATGCCCTGACCCCGTATACTTCTACGGGAATAAGGCGTAAGTTTGATGATTACATTCAACATAACAGCCCATTAATGTCCCACTGCAGGGACGGGCCTCCTCCCGTGACGGAGGGATACTTGGCATACTAATACCACGCTGGCTAGACGGATTGGTATAGGGTTTAATTTCAAGCTTTCCTTCTTTTTATTTCTCAAAGATATTACTCACGGATAGTCCCTTAGTCGGTTTTTACGACACCCATGGGATGAGATGAGGTGGTAACATATTGTATTCTTACTCCGTCACCACATGGAGATGATGATTACATTAGATCCAGGTAATAACTGTAGTTATTCTGTATTTCAGAGGGTTGTTGACCGCTTATACTTCACTAGCCAGACGCGTATAGGAAGAGTGGACTGGACAGACCTCTGACATGTAGGTTCAACGACCTGACAGGGGTGGCGGGAGGTAAATCGATCAGGGACGTGCGACATTTATAATTGGCTTATGAAGTAGCTTCCGGCAGGGGTTGTCTATTTTCTGATCAAGAATAGACAGATCGTCAGAACATATTGTACCTTACATTACTAGGTCTCATTTTTCTACAATAAAATTAACATTATCCATCAGAAAAAAATATTTATTAGATTTCTATTCAGGGGACCCGGTCATTATTTGATGGCCGTCGTATCTCGCTATGGTCCTTCAAGGATTGATTGTCTTATGTTAACTACAACATTGGTAATATTGACTCAACGGAAATGGTATTATTTATTCAACTGAAAAAAGTATTTTTGTTGTGGGCTCTATGCATTAGCTGTTTAAAAAAAACATCAGCATGTCAATTATCGTACCTACTTACCTAAAAATCATTAAAATTCGGTTAACTTTTAGTTGTCAAATTGTCACTGTGACAATTTGACAACTAAAAGTTAACTTAACCGAATTTTTAACGATTTTTAGATAAGTACCAGAATTGACATGCTGATTACATACAAAATGCGATTAAGCAAAATTTAGGCAACCGCATATCATCACAGGATACTACGGGACTTGGCGACCTACTGGGCTACCATAATACTCAAGTTACAACTTCAAGACAATGACGTCCTTTCAGAATGCATTACATGAAATACGTCAATACCTTAGTTTACCTATCATTATAGGTTTAAGCAAGATGTTACTTGTAACCACATTTCCCACCTTATTTATTTATGCACTTTTGGATTTTAAATCAAGTACGTTGTTTCTATTTACAGGCTCAATGTCTTATTCATATCGTGAATACGTTATACAGGGTGGACATAAGAATGGCGAATAAGTTTTGACACGAGGAAGGCCTTAATAATTATTATAACAGCCCATTAATGTCCCACTGCAGGGACGGGCCTCCTTCCGTGACGGAGGGATACTTGGCCTACTAATACCACGCTGGCAAGAAGGATTGATATAGGGTTTAATTTCAAGTTTTCCTTCTTTTTATTTCGCAAAGATAATATTCACGCATAGTCCCTTAGTCGATTTTAACGACACTCATAGGATGAAATGGGGTGGTGACACACTGTATTCTTACTCCGTCACCACACGGAGATAATATGAGACATGACCTTTTCAATTTTCACTTTTTTACCTCTTTTCGTCTGAAAGAAACTGCTTACTGGGAAAACGGATTATATTAGAATATTTCTTAGCGTAAGTTCTATTGAACATTATTTTATCGATAACAGTCTATTAATGCTCCATTTACAGACCGGGTGTCCTTCAGTGGCGCATAAAAACTTGTGTTTAAGATTTCAGTCTAATTATCTTCTTTTGCTTTTGTTGGAATAATTATTTTTCTAAGTTTCAAGATTTTACGACACCCTTGGTGCAACATGTGGTGATTTACATTTCATTCTTGACAGTAACTACAAAATTATTACTTAGGACATACAAAGTAACTATTTCCTTAAGCCTTGTGTTTGGGCTAAACTGTATCTAGGTAACGTCGACGCAACTGCTTTAAGCTACATTATTTGATGACCATTTTTCATCGTTCGATTGCAATATGCTGTTATTAAGCATTCTTTGTAATGATACTGTAATATGACTAGTTAACTTTCTTCGGCTTTTACTATAGGTACTATAAAGCTCAATATGTTATCTATCTTAGTATAATATAGATTACTCTTTTCTAACACCTATCTTTGTAAATCACTTTTGTTGTTGTTGAAACTTGTACGAATCATCATCATCACATCAGTCAATTGAGGTAAACTCCTGAACATCAATTGACTTCTATGAATATTCCTCACACTTTCACGCAACGCCATCTAGTCCCAAACTTAGCAGAGCTTGTACTATGGGCACTAGACAATAATATGAACGTTTTACAAAGAGGTTATGGAATGGCGACTACGCACCGGAAAACGCAGGGTCCCTTACACGATGGACCGACGATCTAGTTAGGACCGCGGGAAACCGATGGATGAGATGAGAAGAACGCACATGGTAGGAATATTTAGAAAAGGCATATGACCAGCGAAGCAGTTCCGAGTGGTGACGGAGTAAGAATATAATATGTCACCACCCCATCGCATCCCATGCGTGTCGTATAAACAGATTAAGGGACTATTCGTAAATAGTATCTTAACGAAATAAAAAGAAGGACAACTTGAAATTAAACCCTATACCAGTCCGTCTGGCCAGCGTGGTATTAGTAGGCCAAGTATCCCTCCGTCACTGGAGGTGGCCTGTCCCTGCAGTAGGACATTAATGGGCTGTAATGATATCATATTATATTATTACAACACAACAAATGAACTTATAACATTTTTATAACCGATCAAACGATAGATAAGAAATGCTAATCATAGACTCAACGCGTAGTTTGTTGACGCCGAAACCATTATTCTGTGTGCAGTGGCCTTTCTGTTATTATTTAATTGTATGTTTTAACAAATTAGATTTAATTAACACTGTTCTAAAGATTTCTTCTGAAGATTGAATTTAACTACTTTGACATAATTACATAATTTTTTAACCGTACTCCTTTCGGGATTCCGGGACACCTGTTTAAGTCTATAATTGATGGATGGATCATTTCTTTATTGCATTTAAAATATTCACATATTATACATTGCCTCACAAAACTGTAATAAGTTATGCAGGTCACGTAAGAGGTGGAGAGATGAGCTGGATTGGGCACAAAAACATTGGCTTCTTTGGACATGGACCGTAACACGTGGAAGTCAGCGGTAGAGGCCATTGTCCAGCAGTGGGATTATAGACAACGAAATCAGAAATCAGAACAATTTATTTGTTAAACATAGGTGAAGTACATAAGAGGTCTTGAGTTTTTATAATATTGCTCTATGTTTTGCTTTATTGACATACAAATATAACAAAATTGTGTCTTAACGTAATACAAAATCATTATTCTATCTTTACAGTAATACAACGACACTATCTACCTAACTAAAACCGTACAAACATCTAATTTGCACTTCCAAACAACGCAATTATAAACATTTACTATGAAGTATTTCCCACTAGTTACAGCACTAGATTATTTATTAGGATAAAGGCAATAAAATTTATGAATAAGTAACGGTACATTTCCTGGTAGTATATAGTTGGTACGGACAGAGATTCTATCGTACTTTTAAGCTTATCGATTTGTACTACACTATAAAATAGAAATTTGTTATAGGAAAAGGAAATTAAAGTGGTTTTCTGTAGCTAGGAAAGCTTGATAATGTTTTTTATTTCAATTTTTATAACTAAAATGTCAAATTGTTATTATAATATAGTAGGTACAAGTTCTGCGTAGTTGAGAGTAAATAAGTGGCATTGTATGAATGCACGAGGAGTATTATTTACATTATTAACCATGTTTATCAATATAAATCAATCATACATAAATACAAAAAAAGTTAAGTTAATGGCGAGAATTTCCTCATGATAACAGCCCATTAACGTCCCAATACAGGGAAGGGCCTCCTCCCGTGACGGAGGGATAGTTGGGCTACTAATACCACGCTGGCCAGACGGATTGGTATAGGGTTTAATTTCAAGTTTTCCTTCTTTTTATTTCGTAAATATAATATTCACGGATAGTCCCTTAGTTGGTTTCTATGACACCCATGGGATGAGATGGGGTGGTGACATATTGTATTCTTACTCCGTCACCACACGGAGAGTCTCCTACCTGGGTCCATTTGGGAGGTTACGCTGTTAATTATAGTTTGGAAGGGTCACAGTTATTGATAATTAGGCACGACATGTACCACATAAAAATAAAAATACTATTATCGAGAAAGAGATCACTCAGTCTCTAGTCACGCCGGACATGTAATTTTTTTCGATCCACAAATTATTGTCCGGAGTCTGGATGTTCTTTATGACCGTTAAATTAATATTTGTAAAAGTCCCCGTGACAAACAGAAATAAATTCATATTAAGTATAAGTGTAGTATTTACATATGCTACATTTACACAAAGCATTACTGAAATAAATACTTTGCATGTCTTACTTAGTACTAAGGAAACTAGAAAAGTGATAAACTAATAAAATACTTACATACAAATTTTATAAATATGCATTAATAAAATAAGTATGTAATTATACACTAATTATGTACCTACGTAATTAGACACGAATGCAAATACTCATCCTTAAACCCACTATTTCTTTGCATCGAGCGGGAATCGAAGCCAAGACCTTAGCGTAGTATTTACGTGCCATAACCATTGCAAGACAAAGAGTTATAAAGTAATAATAATATTATAATGTTTCCCACATATTCACACTACGCCATCAAAACGTTTTAAGGGTATTAGATAACTAATAAAATCATTTTATTGTAAATACTTCCTATTAGAATGAATGCTTATGTTTCACGTTAAAACTACTAAATGGATTTTAATGTACCTAACTTTACAATCCTACATTTTATATTCATCAGCTTATTCATTGGAATTGTCTGAATAGTCCAATCGTAATAATTGTTATGTTATGTTATTTATTTATATGTAGGTTTATTCTCTTTATTTACATTTTCTTATTTTGCATCATCTTTATTTACACACTCTTTTACATTATAAAACATAAATAAAAACATGTAAAATTTCAAAGGTAGATCCACCTGCATCGGGTACAACGATCAAGCTAACGGGAAGTTAGGGCTCCATGATAGGAATCTCCTCATAATACGTGCCGTGTCTAATATAACTCATATTAGACACGGCAGTTTGCTAGCACTTATTATTAAAATGTTAGTATTCCACATTAGCCATATGAATTTAATTAATTGTGATAATTCCGAAAGGCCTCCCAAAAGTTAATGGAATATGAGGAAAATGCTTAAACTACTTTCCGATCGCTTACGATGACTTAACTTTTGCTCCATATTTATTGTTTCCTCCAATCACCTGTTCGTTCTAACAACTTAATAACCACTAATAGGTATATTTTTTAGATAAGCGGTGTTTTAAAAATTCTTTTCTATTTTATTTTATTGCTACACAAAACAGTCATAATACCTACTGTCATCCATATTCGTTAAATAATATTTGGGAATCATGAAAAAAAAAAATGTATTCTCGCTATCTCTGCTTACACAGTGCAGACTTTCTTACACGAAATTGTTGGGCGTCTAATCAAAATGAAGGATCACTTTGCAAATGTTAGGTCATTGTGTATTCAGGTTCATTTTATGTCATAATTTAATATTACTAACTAAAAGATGTATAGGTCTATTCAATTTTAATTAGTCGAGTTTAGTTTCTAATCAATTAATAGTATGTAACCTATTTGATACCTGGCAACATAATGACAAGAAAAGGCGGGAAGCTGAGAGCGGGAAGAAAAAAAATGGAAAAAGAGAGAGCACGTTTGTACCGTGAGATGCATGCTGAAAAAAAATAACTTAAGTTTACATTATACTCACATAGTTGATTAATTGAATAATTAAAGTTATATACTTGATTGGAATAATCATTGTATTGCAATAATAAAGCAGTGTAATTACTACAGTGGAAGTTTTATTACATATCAGAAGTGGTAAGCACCTACTATTTTAATTTTTTTTTTTTAACATAAATGTGTTTCTGTTTATTAGCTTGAAATGCTGTATTATCAGCTAATTGAAAGAAGGTATGATATTGATATAATCATGAGCGAAATAACGTTAAGATTTTGTTCATTTTGTTCTAACGGCGACCAGTAACAATTACCTAATAATATTCATGAAGGATTTTATTTTTATAGACAGACAGTATTTATTAGTTAATTATATGTAACATGCTGGATATGCATAATGTATTTTATTTTATTTGATTGATACTATGTTGTGTATGCTTGAAAATAAAATGAATCATAATGATCACATGGTTTGTCTGAGCTGTACAACTATGGTTTACCTTGACATTAAGTTTGTATCTTCATTTACATTTTAAACAGATATTTATCATATATATTTCATAATATACATTTTCAAATATAGATTTTTATCCGTAGATGTTGATATAGGAATGAGCCTATTAATTTTATTAATTGTAATTATCTATACAAGAGGTCAATTACAAATAAAGTTATATGTCAATTCAGATATTATTATTATTTCAGGTTAAAGACATTTTGTGGCAATAAGTTTCCTCTGTCCCTCTTACGTAATATTGTTAATTTAATTTTTATTATTAGAATTTTAAATAGGGGTTTATATAAATGAAGAAGTAGAATAGATAATAAATTATCTGCCCACAATGTCGATAACAGGTTGGAATAAATATGTACACAATTGTTTGTGTCGAGTTTCAGATAGAATGGAGCGTGATGGCATATCTCAACATCGTCATCTGGCAACTCCAGAGCGGACTGATTCACGAGTCGGGAGATCCAGCAACGAGGTCAGAAGTAGACGTAGCCACAGCCGGCGCGACCACATCTCCGAGCATCGTCGTAGCCGCAGCAGTCATCGCGAGTACGACAGGGTGCAAGCTATTGAGCAGCAGCTAGAACATGAACGTGAGCGGCTTCGGAACCTGCAAGAAGAGCTATATAGGGAAAGAAGTCGTCAACAGAGTATTGTAAGATATTGTAGGCATTATTCTCCTACGACTCATGTAGATACCGATTGTAAGTTACGTTCTGGCAAGAGACAGTCAGTCACAGATGGTAAAGAGAACGATTCTGTAAAACGAAAGGGACCACTTGAAGACGATAGATCGCCTTCGTTTTCGACTAGGGATGTAGTGGATATTCTTAAATCAATAAAGAATATGCAACCCCGGCCATCGACGTCTGTTGTGCCTCATCACTCAAATACTCATAAAAACATTTTGCCGGATTTTGATCCGTCTTCGAAGAATCAGCGTATTAATATCTGGTTAAAGAAGGTGAATGAGTGCGCAACCGTCTATGGCTGGGATGAGAAAACTATTATACATTTTGCCATGCAAAAGCTCCAGGGTTTGGCCAAGACCTGGTACGAAAGTTTACCCTCAATTCTTTTTAATTGGGCTGAATGGCAAGAAAAACTACTCAGTGCTTTTCCTTGCGAGCAAAATTATGGCCAAACACTGGAGGACATGTTGAAGCGCAGAAATCGATTTAACGAGCCAATTGAGGTTTATTATTATGAAAAACTTGCTTTGTTGAACCAATGCAACATTGAGGGAAAACGTGCCGTTGACTGCATTGTACATGGTCTTACAGATAGGACGCTGAAATCTAGCGCCACAACGTTGCGTTGTACTAGTCCTGAAGAGTTACTTCAATTTTTAATGAGTAGTAAGGTATATACGCACTCTTTTGATAAATCTAACTATAAAACTAGGTCAAGTAAAGATTCTGAATCACTTACTAGTAACAGTTACAAGGGGGGTAAGAAATTTGGTGGCACACATGAGTTGTTTTGTTACAATTGCAGAGAAAAAGGCCACCCATTTTTAAAATGTTCTAAACCCATTGTCAAGTGTGCTACATGTAACAAAATGGGACATAAAACTGAAAATTGTTTTTTAAAAACCGGAAGCCGCGATACAATACCAAAAACAATGCTCATATCCGGTTTAAGTTCATCTACTGGTTCCAAATTCTATAAGGAAGTATTAATAAACAATATCTCGATCTCAGGATTTATCGATTTTGGCAGCGAAGTGTCCTTACTAAAGCAGTCCGATTCAACTCGTCTAGGATTAACATGTGATAACCAATCAAAGGGTTTAAAAGGTTTCGGTAATAATATAGTAAAGACTGTCGGTAGTGTTGTCGTTAACTTATCGGTTGATGGGGTAAAGGCTGATGTCTGTTGTTTAGTGGTTGATGATAGGTATCTGGAAACACCTTTACTAATAGGACAGTCATTTACTGAACAAGCTCATGTCGCGGTGCATAAAACAGCGTCAGAACTTAAATTTTATGATATCGGTCGTGAGATGCCGTTTTTTGAAACGGACATTCATAACGCAGAGCATGTCAAGATAAAAACTTTTACTAATATAGACATTTTTGGGCCAGTCAGTGTCAAAGCTGTAACAAATTCGTTAGATGACGGTAATATTTGGGTAGATAGCAAGCTAGTAGGCAGGCCTACTCAGCAATTTCTGGTACTAGGTGGTGTGTACCCAGTAAAAAGAGGTTATGTAAATATATTTATTCACCCTATGTCGGGGTTTTGTCATTTAGAACCAGGTATGGTCATTAGTCGCTGTTTTGATATTAATACAGTAAATTGTATAGTCACATCTTCCAATGAAGTGTCGGAATGTGCTGAAATCTGTAAGGATAAGATTCGTGTAGGAGAAAATATTGAGGATTCGCTAAAACATAACCTTTTTATGCTGCTAAATAGGTATCGCCACTGTTTTGCGTCGTCGTTGAAGGAATTAGGCTGTACGAATGTCGCAGAAATGTCAATAGAATTAAACAGTAAGAAACCTATTGTTTATCGCCCATACAGGTTATCTCATAACGAACGGGAGAATGTACGGGTCATGGTTAACGAGATGTTGGAGGCTGGAGTGATTAAGGAGTCTGTTTCTGAGTATGCGAGTCCAATTGTTTTGGTCCGGAAAAAGGATGGAAGCATGAGGATGTGTGTAGATTACAGAATGCTCAATTCTATCACAGTAAAAGAGCGTTATCCTATGCCTAACATTGATGACGAAATCGCGCGACTATCTGGACAAGTTTACTTTATTACTCTTGATTTAACCTCAGGATATTACCAGGTTCCAATCTCCAAGCAATCGCAACCCTTGACTGCCTTTGTTACGCCGGACGGTCAATTCGAATTCAATCGTATGCCGTTTGGTCTGGCAAATGCCCCTGCAGTATTCCAAAGAATGATTAATCGTGTATTAGGTTCTGCACGCTATCAAGGAGCAACAGCTTACATTGATGATATTTTAATTTATGGGAAGGATATTGAGGAGTGTCTAATTAGGTTAGAAGATGTCCTAAGGTTGATAGAAAAAGCTAATTTGACTCTTAATTTGGCTAAGTGCGAGTTCTTGATGAATAAAATTAATTATTTAGGATACGA
This sequence comes from Schrankia costaestrigalis, assembly GCA_905475405.1. NCBI lineage: Eukaryota > Metazoa > Arthropoda > Insecta > Lepidoptera > Erebidae > Schrankia > Schrankia costaestrigalis. Next base: position 16,365,491 of record FR997825.1, on the reverse strand, counting down.
AATTAGTGCCGCCGGAGTACGTCCAGGTAGCAAAAAAATTCAATGTGTATTAAATTTCCCTTGTCCGACTAATCAACATACAGTAAGACAATTTCTTGGGCTGGTTGGTTATTTTAGAAAATTTATAGGTGGGTTTGCACAACTGGCTAGTCCTCTAACGAAATTACTTACAAAAGATGCACAGTGGATTTGGTCAGATGATCAGGAGAAGGCGTTTCAAATTTTAAAGAACAAATTGGTAGATAGGCCGATTTTAGCAATTTATAACCCTAAGGCAGAGACTGAGCTCCACACCGACGCTAGTAAATTAGGAATCGGGGGTGTTTTATTGCAAAGATTAGACAGTAAAGAATCGTTTAGACCAGTAGCTTTTTATAGTCGAAAAACATCTCCCGAAGAAAAGAATTTTCACGCCTATGAATTGGAAACACTAGCTGTCATTTGCTCATTAAAAAAAATTTAGGGTATATTTGTTAGGTCAAGAATTTAAAGTAATAACTGACTGTAGCGCTCTGCGGTCCACTTTTTCGAAAAGAGACATAATCCCCAGAATTGCACGTTGGTGGCTTCTTATGCAAGAATTTCAGTGTTCCGTTGAGTATCGTCCAGGTGCTAGGATGTTACATGTAGATGCGTTGTCTCGCAATCCAATATCTGACGAAGAAACTTCTCAGGTCTGTGATCAATATCCAATGGTTATGACAATTAGTAATGATGATTGGTTGCACACCTTACAATTAGGAGATACAGAATTACGTAGGATCAGAGATGTACTTATTTCTGGCATAGATACGGATGGTCTTAAGTACATTCGGGACAACTTTCTAATTAAGGATAATAAACTTTACCGGTATTTGAATGCCGATCAAAATGATATTCGTTGGGTGGTACCGAAGGGCGCAAGATGGCAGCTGTGTCGCATGAACCACGATGATATAGGCCATTTTGGGGTTGAAAAGACATTAGAACGCATAAAGAAATTTTATTGGTTCTCTAAAATGTCATCTTTTGTAAAGAAATATGTAAAGGCTTGTATTGAATGTGCTTATTCAAAGAAAAACAAATCCAGTAAAGATGGATACTTGTATCCGATTGAGAAAATTGAAGTCCCATTTAATACATTGCATATCGATCACCTTGGACCATTCGTTAGATCAAAACGTGGAAACACTCACCTTCTCGTTGTTGTTGATGGGTTTACCAAATTTGTTTTTATTAGGCCGGTTCGAAATACAAAGACTCAAAGTGCGATTAAGGTTTTGGAGGATATATTTTATACGTTTCGGGTTCCAGATCGAATTATTAGTGATAGGGGTACATGTTTCACATCGCATGCTTTTAAGAGGTTTTGTTTAGACAAAGGTGTGAGACATGTACTCAATGCTGTTGCTAGTCCTAGGTCAAATGGGCAAGTTGAGAGATACAATCGCACTATTTTAGACTCACTTACTGCTCAAAATTTGAATAGTGATGAAAAGGACTGGGATGATACGGTTGGTAAAGTACAGTGGGGTATTAATAATACGCGTCATAAGACTACAGGTAGAACATCAGCTGAGGCCATGTTTGGCTCATGTATGAATTCAGAGTTAAACCCTAAACTCAATGTATTATGTCAACAAACTCGCGAGTTAAATGATTTGTCTATAATAAGAGAACAGGTTAAGGATGCAATAGATGTTCACCAAGAGAAACTTAAAGAGACTTATAATAAGGATAGGCGACCTGCACGTATTTACGCGGAGGGCGAGCTGGTCAAAATAACAAAAACGGCTTATAATAATGATGGAAAGAGTAAAAAACTTCTTCCTTCATACATAGGACCTTATCGAGTAGTATCGGTATTAGATAATGATAGGTATAGAGTAGCTGGTATTCATGGGCTCACCAGTACTAATAACAAGCGACAAACGACGGTGGCCGCCGATAGAATGTTGCCTTGGGTCAATATTGCTGCGTTGGAGGTTAATGAATCTGATTCTAATGATAGTGATGAAGATAAACAAATAAATGACGAGCTGTAATATTAATATGTATTGAATACTAAATATATATATAATTATTATTGTATATAATATGGATACGTCAAGTGAATTTGAGTTGATTATATAAATAGAAATGAATACATAGAATTGTAACTAAGAGGGTTGCACTTTTGTTAGTAAGTTGTTTTTTTTTAGTATGTTAAAAACATTTACATGAAACACACTTTGTCGCGAGAATTGATGAATTCGTAATAAAGCTGGTGTGTATTTTATAAAACATAAGGAATATGTTGAATTTGCAAGAATGGATGGGCTGTGCAAATTGAACCTAAGAAATATGTTGAGTTTGCAAGAATGGATGGGCTGTGCGAACTGAACCTATTTGTAAAGTTATTGTAATGTGAATTTTGTAAATAATTTTTTTTTAGTATGTTAAAAACATTTACATGAAACACACTTTGTCGCGAGAATTGATGAATTCGTAATAAAGCTGGTGTGTAGTTTATAAAACATAAGGAATATGTTGAATTTGCAAGAATGGATGGGCTGTGCAAATTGAACCTAAGAAATATGTTGAGTTTGCAAGAATGGATGGGCTGTGCGAACTGAACCTATTTGAAAAGATATTGTATAACATTAAGATTATTGGACAAGATTGACACTTTTGTTAAAATTAGTATACCTATATAAAACAGTGACATAACTGTGAGAATAGATGGGTTCACAGTTATTCACTTCGCACGCTCTTGTTACGAGAATAGATGGGTTCGTGACGGAGTTGGCGAGTTGTTCTAACAATTACATGAAACACACTTTGTCGCGAGAATTGATGAATTCGTAATAAAGCAGGTGTGTATTTTATAAAACATAAGGAATGTTGAATTTGCAAGAATGGATGGGCTGTGCAAATTGAACCTAAGAAATATGTTGAGTTTGCAAGAATGGATGGGCTGTGCAAACTGAACCTATTTGTAAAGTTATTGTAATGTGAATTTTGTAAATAATTTTTTATATTTGCTGTGAACATTATTAATAATTTTGATACCTATGTTTTGACTTTAGTATCTTAAACCAAAACTGTAACGGTGTACGTACTTAACTGGCCGAATGTTAGGTTTTCCTTCGTGCATGAGGGCATGCTCGTGGTCAGGATGGACGAATGTTAGGTCATTGTGTATTCAGGTTCATTTTATGTCATAATTTAATATTACTAACTAAAAGATGTATAGGTCTATTCAATTTTAATTAGTCGAGTTTAGTTTCTAATCAATTAATAGTATGTAACCTATTTGATACCTGGCAACATAATGACAAGAAAAGGCGGGAAGCTGAGAGCGGGAAGAAAAAAAATGGAAAAAGAGAGAGCACGTTTGTACCGTGAGATGCATGCTGAAAAAAAATAACTTAAGTTTACATTATACTCACATAGTTGATTAATTGAATAATTAAAGTTATATACTTGATTGGAATAATCATTGTATTGCAATAATAAAGCAGTGTAATTACTACAGTGGAAGTTTTATTACACAAAAATGTTTTAGGGAACCCGAACAATAAGTATTTATACAAATGATAAACAAAGAAAAGTATTTCGTTTTTGTAGTAGGGTACAACAGCTGTTAAATTGATATTTCCATACAAACGTGCAATATGTGCAATAATTATTTATCATAAATATAGGGCAGTGCATACATCTCGTTCCCACGTTACTCATTTACTTAAAACTCATACTATGTTTTTGCCATACTCATCAGAGGGCTGGAAAAAGTCACCTATTTTAATAGCTTTATGTCTAATAATGATTGTTTTTCTTATTTCCGTATCAAAAAGAAACAGTAATGTATACCATCATAAAGAATAATTTTGACTGTATCTATTATTAAAATAAATAAAACAAAACAATGCAATTCGTAGAAACAATGACATGGTTAAGATCACACAATCGTATGTCGGTGAAATTCGTTAAGCATATCTGAGCAAAATAATAGTATAGGACGATTTTTTTAATTACACAAATTTATTTTATCAATATAATAATAAAACGAATGGTAGTAGGGGTTGTGTACATTCACTGTCATATAAAAGGCGTACATACTGCTGTGAGTTCACAAGAGTCGTTACATTCGTTCGGCTTGCATCTGGTGGTTGGCGAGGCGTCGCGACCTTAACAGCACCTTCTCTCCCCACGCATCATGGCTTCCCGTCTAGCCGTGAGTAACATCATTACTCTACGCGACATTGCGAATTGTTACCGGACGTTTACGTAAAACCAATGGACAGATAATAAGGCAATTCCTGCCTCACCCTCAGGTTTTGTGTTGTTACAAAGGATTAAGTGACGGTTTAGATACAACTTACACAGGAATAAGTGATAGTTTATTTACATGGTTTGGGTAGTAAATAAACATAAATGTGAAAAATTTCAAGTCTGAATTAAATAATCTTGTGAAAATAAATTTACCTCATGCTTTTTTAAAAACGTTTCGTAAGACAGGTCATGACTGTAGGTGAGTGTACCATTACATAATAAACAAAGAGGTGCACTTAGATCTACATACTGCAACCATTAATTAAAAATATTCCACAGATAAAGAACTTTCATATTTTTACTTTTTTAAATAAATACATGACAAACATTATAATTAGGGATCCGTTGATTAAACTCATCAGCGTGTTATTAGCTTTTATGCTAACTAAATGACTTTAATGTTATTATTTCAGCTGAGCTGCTTTCTACTGGCTAGCGTTGGTGTCTGCCTGGCGACTTTTGGACATGAACAGTTAGTATTATCATGTTCCTACATATCAATCAAGCTGCATCATCCATGTTCACATTTAATAAAGTAAATAAATAGTAACGACAGTACTTAAAAGTGTTACCGCAAGAAATAATGTGGATGTAGCAATTTGGTTGAGATTTCTATAACGTTTCTCACGCTTCTTCATTGCGGTAAATGGTGAAAATCAAGCTATTGTGTTTTTTTAATGATAGACAAACTCTTCTCTTAGTTTTCACTGGTGTGACGTTTGACCTGGTGGCTGTGCGATCTATTGTTTATGTCATATCATTTCACAATGCGAACGTAACACCTAATTAGAATATGTAATCATTACAGACTATTTATTTCCTTGCATTAATATACGCCTCCTGCTATGATGGAGAGAAACTTTGTCTACACATACCACATTGGCGTGGCGGATTAGTATAGGGTTACGCCAAGTTTAATTCACCAGGACACCCTTGGGGTGTGCTTGTCACGGTCACACCATGCATTATTCCGTCTCTACAATCATTAAGTATATTTATTTTAATTCAATTTTATTTGTTACAGTGTTCATATTCGGGTGCATATTCCTGAAGAACACCACTCCAAAGAGGTTGTGATACACGACCATCATGATGACCATGGGCATGGAGGCGGCGGAGGATATGGCGGAGGCGGCGGAGGCTTCGGAGGTGGATTCGGTGGTGGTCACGGAGGAGGTCACGGAGGTGGTCACGGAGGAGGTCACGGAGGTGGTCATGGAGGTGGTCACAGTGGACCATTATCCGATCACTTACACGGAGGATTCGCGGATTGGTTGAAAGGTGGCCACGGAGGCGGAGGTGGTCATGGCGGCGGCTACGGCGGTGGTCACGATGGAGGACATGGAGGTGGTCACGGCGGTGGATTCAGTGGCGGATTCGGGGGTGGCTTCGGAGGTGGACACGGCCATGATGACCACAGTCATGGAGGTGGTCATGGAGGAGATGACTTTGGCGGTAGTTCCGGAGGATATGACTTAGGAGGCGGCCATGGAGGAGGACATGGTGGTGGTCATGGTGGCTACGACCTAGGAGGTGGTCACGGTGGTGGCATCGACTTAGGAGGACATGGGGGAGGATTTGGCGGAGGCCATGGAAGTGACCACGGACATGGAGGTGGATTCGGAGGAGGCTTTGGAGGTGGATTCGGAGGAAGCATCGGCGGTGGACACGGCCACGATGAGCACAGTCACGGAGGTGGGCATGGACATGATGATCACGGCCATGGAGGAGGAATTGGCGGTGGCTTCGGAGGAGGATTCGGCGGTGGTTTTGGTGGTGGTCACGGGGGTGGTCACGATGAACATGATCACGGCGGCGGTTTTGGAGGCGGCCACGGCGGTGGTTTCGGAGGTGGATTTGGAGGCGGTAGTGCCGGAGGTTACGATGGGGGACATGGAGGCGGTCATGACGATCACAGCCACGGTGGTGGTTTTGGAGGTGGATTTGGAGGTGGTCACGATGGCGGTTCAGCAGGTGGTTATGACGGCGGACACAGTGGAGGGTTCAGTGCTAGCTTAGGAGGTTTTGGAGGAGGTCACGACGATCATGGTAGCTCTGGAGGCCACGACAGCTACAGCGGCGGTTTGTCATCAGGGGGGCATGACAACGATCTCGGAGGGTACGGCGGAGGACATGGAAGCGATGGTCACGACAGCTACAGTTTAGGCGGCGGCGGAGGAGGATTTGGTTCATTCGGAGGAGGCCACGGTGGTGATAGCTATAGCCTAGGAGGTCACGGAGGTGGTGGTGATAGCTACAATCTAGGAGGTGGCCACGGAGGAGGCGACAGCTACAGCGTTGGTCTTGGAGGACATGGCTCTAGCGGTCACGGGCATGGCGGAGGTGGTGGCTTCACAGGCGGCCACGGCGGAGGTAGCAGCTTCGGAGGTGACAGCTACACGAACGCTATCTCCTCCGGCCATGGAGGCGGTCCGTACCATAAGAGAAAGTGAAACCACCGTAGTATTATAAATTGTCAACTAAGTCATAGTCCACAGATGTTAGGGATGCACCGGTGTCCACGATAGTAGAAAGTAGAAGTATAGTGCTGTTAGTACAAGATTATATTATTGTAAATAGGTCGTAGGTTTTAAGTTATTGTTGTTATGTTCAATAAAAGTTATTTAATTTTCGTATTTGTGTTTTTATTGTTATCTTGAATTTATAGTCGAGTTCCCAAATAAGTAATCAGTGGACATTTTGCTTTGGAGACGATGCGATCCTAAAGGAAACTATTAAGTATTCAATTTTCAAGAAAGTTAATGTTATGGCAATAAGCCACAGTACTGTTAACAGTACTACAGTAGTATTCCTATTTCCTACAGTTCTTGTACAAGAAAGACGTTTGAAGAATTAATGAACGATTCTTTTAAAACAAGTAGTATTAACTACATTCTTAAAACTCACTTGTGCTTAACGACATAATCACACTTTTACTCTATTGATAAACAGTAAAAGTGTGATTTCGTCCTTATTCGCACAATAAGGACGAAATCACACTCTTACTGTGACCATGTCTAATAAGTGATTTTGTATTGAAAAAGTAGTAGGTATATTTTGTGTAGCAACGAAGTAAAAATACATGCTCTCACCATTCCATCTCATCCCAATGGCGACTAAGAAAAGGTTCGTAAATAAAGTATAAAGACCGTAATAAAGTTAATACTTTACGAACATAAAACAAGGAAAACTTGACAATAAACCAAAATACGTTTAGCCAACATGATATTAATAGACGCAGAATCCCTCTATCACTGATGAAGGCATAACCCTGCGAGAGGACATTAATAAACTGTTATAATGTTAGTCAAATTACTCAATTTATACGGAAACATACCTACGCTTTTTTTAATGAGTCCATCTAAGTAGGTTTTAAAAAAACAATAAGAATTCCTTTCCAAACGTAATATGATCTTGTGGTTTGAAACTAGAATAGTGATGTAACAAACGGATTCCATTCTTGAAATAAAAGCTTTGTCTCATATTAAATGACTGGCTGATAACAATTACGTATCTACTTGGGACTGCCCAAGTGTTGCAAGTGTTACGTCACTTAGTAGAAAACGGTCACAATGTATCATAGGATCAAGTTAGATAAATTGAGACAACAGGAAGAATATGCACGCAATATTAGTTTCACTCTCAGTCAGTGAAATGGTATTTCATTACGTAAAATGTTTATAAAGCTGAGTCATAGGTGAGTCTTTATTACGGTATAAATCTTTGATGCATACTGACATAATGGTAGGTCACGATATGATTGTATGTTGCTGTAGTATATCATTTTGAAATAGGAAGTATAATGCTACTAGAAGAAAGAAGTGCGTAATATACGTGGTACCAGAAAATTAAAGGTTTTGCGCAAACTTCTGTAATAAATAATACCCCTAACACATTCACATAACGCCATGTATTCTTAAACTAAGCATAGTTTGTAGTACGGGTTCTAGAAAAAGGATAAACATACTTACTTTTTTTTTCAACAATACATTCATCATTAATATGCACGCATATTAAACATAGAAAATACTAAGGTCAGCACAACAAACATTGAGCTGGAATCGAACTCGAGACATCTGCTTAAAAGCCATGGTCGGAACCGTTCGGTTTTATTAAAGGATTTTTCTAGTGATAGCTTTGAGACAAAATTAATCTATACAGTCTGATCAGTAAGATAATTAAAAGTTAGTAATAATAGTTAACTGTAAAACAACTACTTAAAATGTACTTACTTTAATTTTTATTTTTATCGTAATGAAGTGGTTCTTATTAGTTTTCAAAGAATTTTAAATTTTTCTTTACACACGAAGATCTAAGTCAATAATCAGTTTCTAACGTGACGATGGCAATATCAAAGAATATACCACCTGAAAAGAAAATAATAACTACTGTTCTTAGTTTATTGTTAGCGTTATTTGATAGTGAAATATCTTTAAGCCGAACGTCCACCGCAAACTATGTCACATGTATGAAAAACTATGCGAGCTAATCTAAACCAACTTAGTTTAGCCGGCGGTGGACGTTCGGCTTTATTGTAATCCGATGACAATGTTTCGTAAGCACGTTTTTTCTTTAATTTGTTTCTATGATCTTTTTTTTCGCTAATCTTAATCGTGCAATTATCTCACATCAAGTAGGTACGTATGTCAAAACGAAGCACGGGTAATAAGACTGCGCAATAGTGGCCCTGAAAAACGCAATAGAAAAAAAATAGTACAATAAAGAAATAAACTTGTACATAACTCTCGTTCAATAATTGCGAAGTCTTCATTAATAACTATATACGGTCAATAATATTGCAGAATTTTTAATATAGCGCAATTTAATTGTCCGTCTATAGGGCGCCATTGTACTATTTTTTTCTCAATGACAACTGCACTAGGAATTTATGGACTTTTTACAAATATAATTTAACTAGTTAGTGTGTGGATGTTCTTTGTGTTAACACACACACAGGACAATAAATTGCGAATCGCACAACGAATTATCCTGCGTGGGAATCGAACCCGCGACCTCGTGCACTGCAGTCGCTACCACGACCGCACGTCACCCACGGAGTTTATATTACTTTTAAATTGCCCCCTTCGGTAGGCGGCGAAAAAAACTGCTCCACTCCTATTAGTCATAGCGTGATACTACATATATAGCCTATGACACTTCCCGATAAATGGACTATTCAACACAAAAATAATTTTTAAAATCGGTTCAGTAGATCCAGAGATTACCCCCTACAACGTCACAAACACACAAACTTTACCTCATTATAATACAAATATTAGTAAAGAAGAATACCTATGAAAACAAAATACCCTTGATAACTTTTTACGTTTCCCACGTTTATTAAAATGTATGAAGATTGACATTGTTCCTTCAAAGATAAAAAAAATCTCATTATTACTTCGGAGACAATAATTAGGCTGTAGTTCCGCCTATTTATTTTAGATTTATCTATGAACAGGAAGGAAATATGCTACTTATTATACACACTGTAATAATATACTTACTTAGACTAACAATGTACACAGATCAAAAAAGTCTAAGCAACATGCATGATATTACAAATTTACCATTTATATTAACTAATTTCTAAGTATTTACTCACTCAAAGTGTATAGGTAAGTAAACTTTTTTGTTATTGATGACATACTGGCTGGTTGTAAAAAAAAAATTTCGATTATGTTTTGTTTTTTTTCATAAAATTCAAATGACTGCGAATTTGTTTGAATTTGAGTGCATGTTAATTGCTACGTTTTAGTCTTGATTTTATAATTTTACCAACCATTTAAATACAGTTGGCGACAAAATTGAATTGTTAGATATTCTTTACGTCATGGAGCGACGTCATTTGACGGCAGATGAAATGCAAAGAGCTGTAGGGATGTTGCAAGCGGGAAGTAATCAATCTCAGGTATCTCGACATTTTGGTATTCATAGAAGTGTTATTTGTCGTCTTTGGCAGCGCTACAATAATACAGGGGAACCCGCTGAACAGCATCCAGGCCGTAAAAGGAGTACAACCACTCGGCAAGACCGGTACATACAACTGACTGCAAGACGCCAGCCGATGTTAACCGCTCGAGAGATAAGTTTGAGGCTACAAAATTCAAGTGGTGTTGATGTAAGTCCCCAAACTGTGCGAAATCGACTGCATGAGTACGGCCTACGAGCTCGACGCCCTATCAGGTGCCCACCGATACGTCACGGGAATCGCGCTCGTCGAAATGAATGGTGTAGAGAACGCATAACATGGACCCAGGAACAATGGGATAAAATTATGTTTTCCGATGAGTCGCGATTTGGGTTTAGGCCTGATACAAGAAGGGTGCGAGTGTACCGTCGACCCGGAAATACTGAAAGACTCAGGTGCGTTCAGGAAGTTCATCCATACAGCGGCTCAACAGTTATGGTATGGGCGGGTATTATGAAGAACAGGCGAACTGAGCTCGTTTTTGTAAATGGAAACATGAACGCTGAAAATTACGTTGAGGATATTCTCAGACCTTATGTCCATCCATTTGCACAAACCTTTGGCTCCGATTTTACGTTAATGCATGACAATGCGCGTTCACATACAGCTCGGCGAACCAGTGAATACTTGGCAACGGAGAACATCCAGGTATTGCCCTGGCCTGCACAATCGCCAGACCTCAACCCCATCGAGCACGCATGGGACATGCTCCAGAGACGTGTTTTGAAGGACTTGGACGGAGTGACAACAACCCAACAGCTGAAGGATTTGCTACAATTCCATTGGGAGCGAATACCGCAAGATGACATAAACAGTCTCATTAATTCAATGAATAATCGTTGCCGACAAGTTCTGAATAGCAGAGGAGGCCATACTTTGTATTAAATTGTCCTATTCTTTCACAATAAATTCATTTTCTTAAGAAATTTCAATTTGTAAAAAAAAAGTTTAGTTTCTTATGTACCTGTATATTCTAATATTGTTAATTTCTGTTATTAAAAGAACTTATAAAGAAAACAGCTGTTATTTTTACATCATAGAACCCTAAAAATATTATTTTAAAAATAAAATACAACGTTATAATTAAAATAAATGGTAAAATAAATTAATATAAATGGTAAATTTGTAATATCATGCATGTTGCTTAGACTTTTTTGATGTGTGTATTTGGAATTAACGACTTTGCACGTAAATTAAAATAATAATAATATAATATTATGTGTATAATCACACATTCACAAAACGCCGTCTCATGCTAAACTAAGCAGAGCTTGTAAAATGGGTACTATCAATAACTGATGACATTATTATTAATATAGTATTCCTAAAATATAAATTTGTTTTGTTGTTTGGTGTACATTGAAGTTTATAAAAAACTTTTCATTTGGGTGGTCAAACAGCAATCTTGCGCGAAAAAACGTGAGTGTAAAGGAAGTTAAAGAAAAAACAATAAACCACCCGTTTCCTCCGATTAAAACTGTGTAAACTCCACAAATTGCTCGCGCCAGTTTTGCGTAGTTTATCCCGCGTGATTAGCCTTTACACAACCGCTCTTTCCGCTGAAAGACACAAACAAGAGTAATCGGGCGTAAAAGAACGGGCGAGCATAAAAACCTTCCAAATAATCGCGTGCAAAAGATCGTGCAGGCTTTCCCGCGCGCAATCCTGTATCTACGTTCCAAAGAACGCGCGATAGAGTGTACCGTGTAAAGGCTGTTATTCCATCACTCTGTCTCTATCACGAGCCTCGTCTATGCACTGGACGTCTACACACCGTTACATACATACTTATGTTATGCATGTTGATATCCTATCATCCTTTCTCATAATACGTATATCAAACCATCTTAGCATACCACTGTAGATCCTCGTCACTAAACCTTCTTTCAATTCTGACGCTCCCTTGTTTTGCACTTTTTCAACTTAATTAACAGTCAACTTACCCAGTTTTAATTCTCTATTTTGTTGCTCTACAAAGCTAACTAAATATCAAGTGTATTTTAGCAGTACAAACATAAGTTATATAACATTTATCCATGTCAAATAATGCCTTGATCTTAACAGTTGTTATATAATCGTAGCGAGCTTGTCCGGCCCTTCACTTACGAACTTCCGCGAATAAGCTCTCATGCCCGATTTACACATCAACAAGTACAGTAGCGAGTTAACTTGCCTCATTGGCGAGTTAAGTCACTTTTTGCGTGTGGACGGCAAAAGCGAGTTAAGTAGTAAGTTGCCGATTAAGTTGATTTGAATACAGTTCGATCCTATTTTTTGGCGAGTTCAGTACGAAGTAGCCCCCTCTCTCGCGTCTCCCTCACCCCGCCGGCTCGGCGCTCGCAGCGCCCGCCGTGTAGACGGGCGAGTTTAGTACAGTTCACAAGTTCTAATATGTATTTATTTTTGTCTGTTTTTCTATGTATAATGTGTACGTATTTACAAAAGTATTTAAGTATATTTATGCGTTGTCTAGTACCCATTGTACAAGCTCTGGTTAGTTTGGGACTAAATGGCGTTGTGTAAAAGTGTGAGGAATATTTATTTTTTTATTAAGTAGGTATTCTATACTTTTCTATTAAAATTTTATTTTCAATGTGTTGTGCAAGTGTTAATACTATTTCTCGTATAATAGCGCGTAAATTGGTATTCAATTGTTCAATGTCCATTTTATCGATTAAAATAACCGTACCTAAACAATCTCAGGCGACGCACGCCGGCACGCACGACGCGACTGGTCTTCGTCTCTGATCGGCAACTTATGAGCTGTACTCGCCTACGTGTGAACTGTACTTACTACTTATTACTTACTACGTAACTGTCTATTTTTTTAACTCGCTACTGTACTTGTCGATGTGTAAATCGGGCATCAGACGCTTTTACCTGTGTAAACTTATTCTGTCGTTAAGTTTTTACATATAATGTAATATATCTGGAGTGTGTACTCTTCATTACTTAGTAAGGATTAGAAAGTTTTTGTAAATAAGAAATAGGATATAATAAAAATAAGTCGGGTTTTCCTTCCTGACGCTATAACTCCAGAACGCACGAACCGATTTCCACGAGTTTGCAATCGTTGGAAAGGTCTCGGGCTCGGTGAGGTTTATAGCAAAGAAAAGTCAGGAAAAAATTGAACAGAAAAGCGGGAAAATAATGCCCGTGCGAAGCCGGGACAGGCCGCTAGTAGGATATAAAAAGTAAATACATCCCGCTTATATCCTTTATTTCTTGCTATAGGTATTCTAGTAGAAGTTTTTATTTTTTTAAACGATCAAAAATCTGTAATAAAACCAAATGAGTGCCGATAGATGCCGCAGTTTTTTGAAAAATGTATCGGCTATGGCTGTGTGAAGGAACTGCTACAGCGGGTTGATCAGACCTTGTGCGGCAGAAATATAAAGCAAGGAAGGATAGTTAAATTTACCGATGGAACGGCGATTAAAACTTTTAACGACTTTACTCGGAACACTTTAATTTTGTAACACCTTTTTAAAAGTCCTGATGCAGTGACAAAACTCCTGTGCGTATGTACTTAGGTAGGTACTCCTAAGATTAAGTACAGCGATATCTGTAAATTTTACCTTTTCTACTACTATTTACGCGTTTATTACCATAGGTACCTAATAACATCCTTTGGCTATCAGAGCTTTTTATTTAAATTATTAGACCACTTATAAAAACTTCTTTAGATACAAAAGCATGCAAAATAATTAATTTTTAATCAACCGTGTTTATGCACACAAATCTAGGTATGCCTCGAACGAAAATTACCTATGCAAATCTAAGGTAGAAGACATAAAAAACTACGAGTATCACCTAAAATACTTAGAATATTTTCTACATATAAAAAGACGTTTAACTTTTTATTAAATCAACATCTCTTTCAGTAGCGGAGGGCCACTTAACCTATAAATTTCGCGGCCGGCTGTTTTGCTTCTCTCGCAGGAATAATTTTTAGGTTTAATTTTAGTCACAAATGTCGCGCTGATTCAATATAATACGAGTGGTATATTTACTTTGACAACTATTAACAAATGAGTTAAATTCACAAAATATCTTTTCATTTTAATATGCTCTTTTGTCAGTAAGTTTAAGTCTTCATAAATTCATGAATACTTATCCCTTTATTTTTTTACGGTAGAAATGGGCCGTCTTCAGTGATGGAGTTTTAAGCCGGGTCCAGACGAATGTAACATGTAATGTAATCTAAGGAGTAATGTAACGCGAATCCTGTGTGTGGACGGCTCTACGAGCGTTACATGTACTCGTAATGCTCAAGTGGCATGGCTTTAGTTGTTATGTTTATTAACAAGGTGACCCGATGAATCGGTATGGGATTATCAAATAATTTTACCTTAATCCGCTTTTCCCGTGAAAAGGCATGTGGGTGAACACTACGTTGTCAGACATACTAAACTACTCAATGAACATCTACGAATTTTATTCAAATGAGAATGATTAGATCATTATCAATGAATTATTAAGTAAAGTACCTACTGTCTTAGAGCATCATGAACGTCGCTGCCGTGGTTAAAGGTTTTACAAGGTCGAAGCACTCGTAGAAAAATATTTTTTCCTAAATTACGATTTAAGGTAAGGTTTACGGTATATTTGTACAGAACCCTAGGGTACGCAACGGATTACCTAAATTGTTTCTGCTTCCCTAGAAAATAGCTACCTAATTCTATATCGCAGGGAGGAAGAAACGTACTTTGACTCTATTGGATGCTTAACATCAGGCACCATAGAGTCATTCTAATAGGCAAATTAAAAAAAAAAGAAAAGGAACGTAGGGTAAGGTTGTGCGACTATTGGACCACTTAATTTTAAACAGACCTGCATGTCAATTCTCGTTCCTTAAAAACGTTAAAAATAAAGTTAATTTAACTTTTAGTTGTCACATTGTGACACAATAGGTATTCTTGTATTTATAATTTAAAATCTTTTTAAAATCTTGTAATTTTCGCGCTAAAATGAGTATTTTTGTCATTATGAAACGTCAAAACCTTTGCGTTTCATTTTAGGAGCGGCAGTGCGCATGCGCGAGGGAAGCGTAACGAGCGGGAAAAACAAGTTAGGGATATCGCATTATTACATTCAAAGACCCTGATTTTCATAATTTTTTTTCTTAGAATAGAAGTTTACGGAACTTATAATATTTTAATTTACCGATGATAATTTCCTGTAGTTGATTTATATATTAATGTTTTATTTCTGTATATGGAGTCTTAGAAAATCTATTAAAATTTCCAATCTTTTAAATTGTGAACTGTAAACTGGCAACTCTGTTATTTAACTCTTTTTTGCCATTTAACTTAATTTTAACTTTTTCTTTACCGGATAAGAATACCACTTTGGATTAATTAAAAATAAAATTAAAAAAAAATAAGTTAAATTAAATACTATGTTTCGAGAATTGGCCTGCTGGTATCTAAAATAGAGCGTGAAATAAAACAAAATCTGTGTAAACGAGTAGTCTGTAGGGGGGGAAGTTGGGGTATGGTCCTGGTGGGAACACGCTAATAGTGAGAACAGCATTACCCATAAATGCCAAGGAACCATCTGCTGTGTTCGTAGCGGAACACCGACTAAACGCGGAGCCCTAACAAGTCCGAGTCATCCACGTCCCCGTCTCGTCCTCCTGGAAACTGCTGCAACCGCGCACTGCGCGACCGCTACCTCAGAGTTGCAGATGAGCAGAGGATGCAGGGCGAAAGGCGAATGTTCTGCGCCTTAAAACAGAATACACTCACTAGGGAGGATACACGCATAAAACCGAGCCAGCCTACAGGCTCCAAGGTGGCAGCCCCGCCGTAGGCTAGGGTATAGAGGGTTAATCACCCACTTGCCTGAATCCAAACGATTGAAGAAACCGAAACAGAGAAGAACCGGACCGATCAAAATACGACGACCTTTGGCATGAAAACTCGGACACGAATTGCTTGTTGGAATGTGCGCACACTGAGCGACGATAGCCGACTAGCCCAAGCGGAAGCAGTAATGCTTAATTACAAGCTGCAAATACTCGGTCTCAGTGAGGTGCGCCGGAACGGATTCGGAGAACTGAGAACGTCCAGAGGCCTTACATTTCTCCACTCGGGGAAGGAAGATGAAGAGGATAACCTCGAGTATGGTGTAGGATTCCTCCTTACCGAGACGGCAAAGAAGAGCCTTCTGGACTGGAAACCAATCTCAGACCGGATCATAACAGCCCGCTTCAACACAAAAGCCCGAAAGATAACCATCGTTCAATGCTACGCACCCACAGAACTGTCTCCAGAGGAAGCGAAGGACGATTTCTATAGCGCACTAAACAGAACTATGAAGAACATCCGTAGGCAAGACATAGTTATTGTCATGGGGGACTTCAACGCCAAGGTTGGAGCGAATAACGATGGTTGTCAAAGACACATGGGCAAGCACGGGTTGGGAGTTCGCAACGACAATGGAGAGCGGTTCCTGGAGTTCTGTCAGGACTACGATCTTACCATTGCAGGGACTTTATTTATCCACGGAGATCATCATAAATACACCTGGAACCACCCCAATGGAGTCACCAGGAATCAAATCGACCACATTGCCATAAGCGCTAAATGGCGCTCTTCCCTGCTCGATGTACGCAACTGACGAGGTGCGGATATTGATAGTGATCACCACCTGGTGGTGGCCGAGATTCGGCTCAAGGTAGCCGTGATTCGAACTGCCGCCCAAACCAAAATAGGCAAACGATTTGAAGTCGGTAAACTAAGAAACCCTGACACCAAGGAAGCTTTTAAGATCGAGCTGCGGAACCGCTTCTCGGGACTCGATGTGGACTCACCCACAGTCAACGCGGAGTGGAACCGCATCAAAATGGCCTACACAGAGACCAGCTCCGTCCTGGGACTTAAAACACATTCACGTAAGGACTGGATGTCTCAATAAACTTGGGACCTTATTGAAGAACGAAGAGGGCTCCACCTGAAGATTCTGTCGACCTGTGACGCGGCAACACTAGACCACCTGAGGATGCAATACCGCCTGATACGGAAGACCATCTACCGAAGTTCTCGCCGTGACCGACGAGTATGGACAGATGGTATTGCCGATACCGCCCAACGTGCTGCCGACTCCGGCAATCTCAGGGAGATGTACAAAGCGACGAAAACTTTGGCCGGATTACAGAACCGAAGGAAGAAGCCCCTGAAAAATAAGGAAGGCCAGTTAATTGTAACATCAGAGGGACAGCTTCAACGCTGGTGGGAGCACTTTGAGGAAATCTTCCGCATCCCCAACGATTCCACTGACTACACGCCACCTGCAGCCGGCGTGCCCTTGCCCGACCTCGACATCGACGTGTCTCCGCCAACAGAGGAGGAAGTAGCGAACGCTGTATGCTCGCTGAAACTCGGCAAGGCCCCGGGTGCTGATCTGATTACAGCGGAAATGCTTAAAGCAGACCTACCTACCGCTGTGAGCACACTAACGCCGCTACTTACCAACATCTGGCAAGCAGAAGAGCTGCCGGAACGACTGGAACAGAGGCCTTCTCATCACCGTGCCAAAGAAGGGAGACCTCAGTGAGTGTAGCAACTGGAGAGGCATCACCCTGCTTTCGGCCCCATCTAAGGTGCTCTGCAAAGTCATCCTGGATAGACTGTCGAAGGCCGTAGAACCATCCATCCGTGGGGAGCAAGCCGGATTTCGACCCAACCGATCGTGTACGGACCAAGTCAACACTCTGCGTATCATACTAGAACAGGCATCAGAATGGCAAAGGGAGATTTACTTGACTTTTGTGGACTTTGAAAAAGCCTTTGATACGCTGAGATGGGCTTGCATCTGGGACCGCCTGCACGAAATTGGAGTCCCCGAGAAGATCATCAACATCATCAAGGCCATCTACAGGAGCTACTCTTGTAGAGTTACGCACAATGGCCTCGTCTCGGAGGACATATCAGTACATGCAGGAGTGCGCCAGGGATGTCTTCTATCACCTCTCCTCTACCTCGTCGCCCTCGACGGTGTGATACATCACGCGATTTCTACTAAGCGCCGCGGCATAGAGTGGGGACTTTCCAACGTCCTGGAGGATCTGGACTATGCCGATGACCTATGCCTGCTAAGCCATACTCGCGCTGATATGCAGACGAAACTGGACGACCTACAGAGAGAGGCTAAGAAGATGGGACTCAAAATTAAATCCGGAAGACCAAAGAAATGAGGTGCGGAGCGACAAGTTCCTTGTCGCTTGTCATTGGCACTGAGGCTGTGGAACGAGTCCACAAATTCACATACCTCGGAAGCGTCGTGTCAGAAACTGGAGGAACTGAAGAGGACATCACTTCTAGGATCGCCAAAGCCCGAGCAACCTTTGCGCAGCTCCGCCCGATATGGCAATCACGTAAATTGACACGGAGAGTTAAGCTCAAGATATTCCGGTCCAATGTAAAAACCGTATTGCTGTATGGGTGTGAGACGTGGAAGGTCACAAAGGACACCACGCGCCAGCTACAAGTCTTTGTGAACCGATGCCTCCGCCGGATTCTCGGAATATACTGGCCCGAGAAAATCTCCAACACTGATCTGTGGGAGCGCTGCAGCGAGACTCCGATCGACCACCAGATAAAACGCCGCAAGTGGAATTGGATTGGCCACACTCTCCGAAGGGACCAGGAACACATACCGAGGCAAGCCCTAGACTGAAACCCCCAAGGAAGGCGCAAACGTGGCCGTCCAAAACAGACTTGGCGGCGGACTGTCGCTGCAGAAGTGAAAGGTATAGGGAAGACTTGGAGCGAAATAAAGCGCGAAGCTCAAGACCGACCGGGATGGAGACGCTCTGTGGACGCCCTCTGCCCCATCGAGGGGACTTAGGAACATAAGTCAAGTAAGTCAAGCATACTTAAGTTAATTTTATTAGGTATATAGTCACAAAAGACGATAATAAAACTTTGTGATGGTTTTCTTGTTTGAACCACCGTCTCTTTCATCGGACCACTTAGTTGCTATAATTGGACTTAGGGCATTATAGGTGGCTGGTCCATACAAAGTGCATGTATAAAAATAAAGTAAGTACAATATTTTTTTATCAAATTTCTTTTATTTTGAAAATAAATAGATAGTTACATTAATTAGTCGACTCTAATTATGTTTCTTTTTTTGGCATGCAAAATCACAAAAATATTTCAGGTACGTCAAATCTTCTCTTTAACGTCGCTTTTGGCACTCTGATTACCTCATTCAATCCAACTTCTTTTTTCCCTAAGCTAGTTTCATACTCGCCTCTCTCTCCTCCTCTTTTTGCCATGCTAAATAAAAACAATTGTTTTGTTAAATAATACACTTTATAGAAGTTGCCATGATTGGACCGGTTCAATGGAAGAACATCGTGCCAGTCCATTGATAGAAACTCACTAACATCCTCACATTTTGTTTTTTTTGTCACATTGTTGGATTCTGTATACTTGTACTCTATATTTTCTAGGGAAGAATTAACAAAGATTTTAGGTAATTCGTAGCGTATCCTTTAGTAGAGAAAACAAACAAGAAATGATATTTAAGACAGTAAAGGAGCATTAAACTTTTAATGGTTATTGTAATACATGTGCACACGTACCAATCATCATTAAGACTCTCGGATGTTCATTTGTCGTTTGTAAATAAAGCTGTTTGTGTACCTACCTTTAGTATTCCTTCCGTGTAGAAAGTTAGTATTTGATATTTAAAGTTTTTTTTTAATTAGAAAGAGCATAACAATTTGCAAGGTCACAAGCCTGTCCCTAAAAGTAAATTCACTATCATCATCATCATCGTACCAGCCCATTAATATCCCACTGCAGGAACGGACCTCTTCCCGTAATGGAGGGATACTTGGTCTACTAATACCACGTTGGCCAGACGGATTGGTATAGGGTTAAATTTCAAGTTTTCCTTCTTTTTATTTCGATTAATAACATTCACGGATAGTCCCTTAGTCGGTTCCTACGACACCCATGGGATGAGATGGGGTGGTGACATAAATATTGTATTCTTACTCCGTCACCACATCCCTGTAGTGGGACATTAATGGGCTGTTATGATGATGACTCAATAATTTGTACTTATACTTACCTAATAAAAAAAGACAATCGATTATACTCAGACTCACACCATCTAAATAAATTAAGGTAAATCTTATAAAAATATATTATACTTACTTACTGTAAAGTCACGGCTGCTCGTATTTTTGTACCTATCTTTTAAATTTTGATCTAAATACGAAAAACTAGCACCTATTAAAAATTGTACTTATCTTATAATAGTAAAATGTACATTAAACAGACTTTTATACAGTTAAGAAAAAAGACAAACTAAACGTAGCGCCTACAAATATTCTTATAGCATATTTTATATTAACAGATCGTGCTGTGAAAAAAAAACGTTTGTAAGAAAATGCCTGACATTTTTCTTGTAGCAATTATTTTGTATGCGTCAAACAACTAGTCAAAGGCATGCGTTATTCACATTGGTTATTCAAAGTTGTTAGTTAATTAAGAAGTATTAAAGTGAAATTGTTATGAAATGTATTTAAAGGTTCTAATTATTTATTTAGTCATTATTTACCAGTGTCTTATATGAAAAAAAAAGTACATAAACACTATGTAGGCAAATATACCTAATTTATGAGCCACTTAAAACTTATTTGTCGGCTCGGGCTGTTAGTTAGCGTAATACAGTAATCGTGCCTCTTGTACGTAGGATCAAGCTGTGGTTACGATTGGGGAGCAATTCACAAAACAAATTTTGGAACCTTCGCCCTTTCGATTAGCTCTACTCACAACCGATATATATCGCGTAGAATTAAGTAACTAATTGACGCCTTGATGTTGATCACTTTGCCTTAGTAACACGATCCATTTGATCAAATATGAAAATAGTAAATGCTAATATCGCCGATTACAGCTAATTTAAACATTATGATTAAGTTTACCACCAAGTTTGATTATTACTATTTTACCTACGCAATCTTAGTGGTTAAGCTGCCGTGTGGCTGTGGTCATGTTAGTCTTGGATTTAAATCCTAGGCAAGACTATCGATAATTTGCGATACACAAAGTATTGCCAAGAGTCTGTATGTTCTTTGTGTCGGTTTATTTTCTGTCTGTAAAATACCCCAGAATACAAGGCACCACTCTTTAGTGCTAGAAATAATTTCTTAAAAATAAAATAAAAACCCTTCTTGTAGATCGATACGATTTTCTTAAGACTGTCAGTAATCAACGGTTCCACTCGTTTTACTACTCATTTGCCTACATTTTACTAATAATTAAAGGATGCATATTATTAATTGAATATCTGCTTTTACTTATGTATCGGGGTCCTATAAACCCTACAAAGCCTGCCCCTATATTAACTTTAAAACTTTCGTGTTTCATTATAACTTATTATTAACTACACGGATATTAACACGATTAATTATTGTGGTAATTATTGAACTATTTACCTATGAGATTACCTTTGAGACATCGCTTCAGTCATCTTGTGACCATGGCTGGTGCAATTTGGCCGAAACGTCAAGAGCCTCAAAGGTAAATAGTTCAATATTTACCACAATTAATCGTGTTAAAGCTTACCCCTATAAAAATACAATCCAACGTCGATTTCAATTTATTTCAGTATTTCGGTAATGGGTCAATCTCCAAATCGGGCGTATTCGTGTGATCGCTCTGGTGCTTTTCAGATCTTGATATTTTTTGGTGATTAAGTATCTCATTGAAAATAACGATATTAAAATACTACATTTTTACTATTGGCCTTCATTTTTGACAAACAGTTATGGAAATATTTAAGTTCAAACATTTTCGCGTCCAGAGCAATCATGATAGGCGCTAGAGCGATCATAAATGGTGAAACAAAAATAATAAAATTGGTAATAAATTATTTATTTAGTCATTTTTAGTCTTGCATGTTACAAGATTTTATGATTTTATGTTTAGGGGATATATCTGGAGCTTTTTGAGAGCTCATCAGTTGGAAACTTGTTCATTTTTAGGGCAGCGTACCGATTTTGAAACAACGGAACCCTTATAGGATCACTTCGTTGTCCGTCTGTCTGTCTGTCTGTCTGTCAAGACCATTTATCTCAGGAACGCGTGGACCTCCACGCGTTCCTGAGATAAGCTAAAATTTTTAACAAATATTATTAGTGATGAGACGTGACGTCATAGAATTTTTGACAGATAAGTAAGTCGTGACGTCACATAATTTTGGCAGGAAAATATTTTTCGACAGCTGAGTCGTGACGTCATTGAATTTTTGACAGATGTGTCGTGACATTACAGAATCATTGACAGATGAGTCGTGACATCATTGAATTTTTGACAGAATCTGTCAAAAACTCTCACATTCACATCTGATGTGTCGTGAAATCACAGAATTTTTGACAGATGAGTCGTGACGTCATAGAATTTTGGCGGGAAAAATAATATTTAGACAGCTGAGTCCTGACGTCATCACAATTTGGCGAGAACGTAAATAGGTTTGTACAAAACCCTCGGTGCGCGAGTGAGACTCGCACTTGACCGGTTTTATAAGGGTCCGTACCGATTTTGGAAAAACGGAACCCTTTGTTGTCCGTTTCTCTATCAAGACTGTTTATCTCAGGAACGCGTAGAGGTATCAAGCTGAAATTTTTACTTTTTGGTCTGTTGCCTTTTAGTGCTGTAAAAAAAAAAAAACTTCTAATCTAACGAAATCAAGACATATAGCCGTTTATGTCGCAAATTTTCGATGAGCAAAGGGCAAAAAGCTACAGGGTACTTCCAGTCTACATAAAAACTTGAAATTTGGCATGAAGCAAGGTCTTATAGTGCATGTAAAGGAAAACTTCCGAAAACTTGAAATTTTGACTTCTATCATATTATATTTTGATAACTTCGTCATAGTCATAATAATTTTGACAGCTGAGTCACGTGACTAGTGACGCCATAGAATTTTGGTCACGTGACACGTGACGTCATAGAATTTTGACAGATGAGTCGTGACGTCATAGAATATTGGCGGGAAAATATTTTGCAGGGGAGTCGTGACGTTATAGAATTTTTGACAGATGAGTCGTGACGTCACAGAATTTTTGACAGCTGAGTCGTGACATTTGTCGTTGTAACAATCTGGTATTATTACTTAAAGTAGTTTTATAACGTACAATTATTGCAAAATATCATCGCTCTGGTCTTTTGGACAGAGCAATCATAGCCATAGCGATCAAAAAAAGTCATAAAAGCATTAATATAGCCCAAAATAAAAACAGTAGAAAGTTGTGTTTACGCCTCATAAAGAACATCATTACTATCACTTAATTTACTTAATAAGCACATTTACAACCTTACTATTTAATTTATAAAACATGCCATATCAATCATCAAATTCGAGAACCAAACCCAGATAAATCATAAACTTACCCTCGTAATGTTGTAGTGGGGGACCGTGGCACAAATGTATCTTCCTCGGCGGTTAGACCACTACAGCCACTACTCCGGGGGAGGGGAATAGAGTTTCTATTTCGTAAAACGAGGGCTGAGCGCGATGTTTTACTCCAGCGCAGAGCGATGAGATAAAATGCCAGGTCATGACGATAAATTTAAATTGTGCCAAAATTATTGTTAATATAATTTAAAAAAAAATATTACAATGAAGATTAACTATTTGTTATGTAATATAAAATAACATCGGACATATGAACCTTCTCAATAAAAAGTTACACAATGTTTTCTCATTCAATCGGGAGTTAGGTCAACCCAGAGCAATCAGGATTTTAGGGTTTATGATTTTTTTTTAAATATTTCTAATAAACTAATTCATAATTTCAGCCCTGCACCACATAGATTAGACACCAAAGTATACATAAAAAAATGTAATGAAAACGTTTATCGATTTCAAAATGGGTTTCTCCAGTCCGACACGATAAAAAATGCCTGTGGAGATCTACTAATATTGCTATCACTTTTAGTTTTTTAATATTAAATATGACCTATAGATTTAGCTTATTTAAATAAATAAAACCCCTGTTATTTACATTATTTAATATTTTCACTTCGCCTAGAGAATCGTATAAAATGCATGAATACCATCTTCGTTCGCGATCGACATTTAAAGCTATAATTTAAACAGCTATTTATCTGCAGTATAAATAATATTCACATAGCGAAAGACATTGAAATTGACTCGCGGCATTCAATGTTACACACAGACCTTAGATCACGGACTTATTCAACTAAATAGCACTAAAAGTCAAATTGTCACTGTTCAAATTTTATCACCGTACTTGAATTTAGCTGAGATTTCATGTGTATGTGTTTCTTTAGGTACTGCTACTATTTTAAACCTAGGCCTAGCCTCTTTCTGTGCTGTGTGACCTTCAGAGTCTTCGTCATTGGATCTTGTTCTGGTCTCAAAATTCGTGGGTACTGTTGCATCTGAGGTCTCAGAACTATTTAAATCAAAGTACTCTGTAGGAGGAGCTGTAGTCGTCGCTGCTGTGGTCTCATCTGAGGATGCTGATGGTGATGGAGCTTCCACATATTGGAAGTTATTATTAGAGGCCTCTTGTAATTGCTCACCATTGTGTAGCGCTTTAATGGCCATAGCAGTGTAGTAAGGATGTACAGGTGATATATCTCTTATTGTGAAAGGAGTTGAAGGTACAGATTCTAGTGCCTTAGGTTGTTCATAAGAGTTCGAGTCAAAAGCAGACGGTACTCCTATATTAAGAGAAGTCGCCGAAATGCCTGCATCTTGTAAATGATCTACAGTTGTCTGATGATCAAGCCCTCCGAAACTAATATTTTGAGTAGAAATGGACTTTTTTTTACCCTTTTTAACGGGAAAGTTTGGTGGATAATTTTCTGAAGGGTATATATTAGATGACGAAGCGTATGAATCCAATTCATAATTATTATTGGTTGGATAGCTATATAAATCTTTATTTAACTTTGCTAACCCGACTGCTCCGACCGCTTGACCCGAGTAGTGTTTCGGCTTACGTTCGTGCACGACGGTGGACGACACTGAATAGGGAGAGGCGGCATTAACCTGCTGTAGCCTGTAGTCAGCTACTTGTTTTCCTGGTCCAAAATAAAGTGCTGGTACTACGTTGCGAGGTTTATAATTTCCCTTCTTTTTTAATTTGAATGATGGTACAATAGGCCGGTAGTCCTCTAAACTCGCCTCGTTGGTCTCAAAGGGCGTAGCAATAGTAGGCTTATGTATATTACGAAATTTATTGTAAGGAGCGTATATATTTTCGTAATATGAAAAGTCTGTTATAGGACTTGGTTTTGGATTAGGCTTTAAATATTTTTGGGGATATTTGCTTTTGAGCCCTTTAGGACCTACACCGATCCGCAAGCCTTGACTGGAGTAGGTAGCTCTCGGTGGGAATGGCAGATGATTTTTAGATAAGTCTACATTATTCGGAATTTCCCCATGGTCATGAAATATGTGATCATGAGTAACTTCTCGTGGGTTATAAGCACTATATTCTAGATGTGAGGGTGTTCCCATTGAGCCGATAGCAGTAAATCCTGTGAGAGCATCAGGAGGAATAGCGATTAAGGCTTGAGAATTCTTAATAGGTACAAGCGGATGGGGTGCGGCGAGGGCTGACATGCTGCCGACAGAGTCCATCCCTGCTACCGCGGGGTGCTTGGACCCGTCCTCAAACACTAACTTATGAATGTGCTCCTCACTGTATGTATGAATGTGTTCGGTATCACCGTCGATAATTTTTTCTACTCGTTGCGGCTTCCTTATCTTTCTTATGGTTCCTGAACCATCAACATCGGAATAAAAGTGTTCATGGAACGTTGTTACCGGATGTTCATCATCAACCTGGGGTTGGGGTTTATTTCTCAAGGGAACCCGTTGCGGCTTATTTTTTCGTGGCACTTTCTTTCGGGGTGGTTCATTTAACTTTACTATTTTAAGCCTTTTCGGAGGATAGTTAGATGGTCCTAATGGAGCTACGGATGGAGCTGCGAAGCCTGTAGGCAAGTACGACCCGTCCACCGCTTCAGCTGAGGGAGCTGTGTCGTAATCCTGTTCTTCCCACTCGGTGGGAGTAGGTCCGTAATAACCGCGAGCGCGGTACAGCGGCAGTAGCTTGGAGGCCGCCGGTGAGATTCCTGGCAGCCGTGTAGGTGACTCGTGATCGTACAAATCTACCGAGTTGAGCGGTAAAACACCTTGCACGGGAGGTAACGCGATGTTGCTCGGCACTGCCACCGTACCTTCAGCGCTCGGCATGAAAGCCGGTGCATACTGTGAAGACGCTGGATGATTGGTAATATAGATCTTCTTATGATGGTGTATATGTCTCACCTTTTGAGGTAGATGAATGCGGATCTTTTTCCTGCAACAATAAAAAATAATAATGCTGGTATTTATCGTGAAGTAATCGATCGCATGCATGTCGCGTGGCAGTTTTTCTGCTCGTCGTTGTTCCGTCTATTGCAGTGTCAATGGCACGACGCGTGACTCGGTAGCGCGCGAGGCTTTCGCTCTCTGTGGGCGCGATGTCGCCGCTACCTGTAGTTCGTCACACTCGACATACAATTCACAATTCGTCTAATGTCATTTATTTTTTCATACCGTAGGCGTAACATACTGCAACGCCGTCGATAATCGACTTGCACTTTCTAATAGCCAAGTGTGTATTATGCGCCTGGATGGTAACGGTTCAACGTTCAAGCAATTAACGCTAAGCGGTGAAACATAACAATTTGAACATAATCGCAAGCACACTGACATTGACAATGCTAATAGATTACGTCGCGCAGCTTATTTATCAATAAATACACTTTCGCTTGCAAATTATGCAGTCTACCTGATTACATTAAGTTAGTGTTAAGCGCTAGCAAATATACAAGTACTAATTATTAAACGTTGTTTTAAAACTATATTTCATTAGTTTGTAGGGGTACACTCGAGTTCAGAGTCAAGGATTCAAAACAATGTTTTGTTGATCTTATAATGTTAATGAACTGTTGTGTACTTAACATACATTAAAATAATACTTATTAATAATCAGATAGTAAATTAGAAATGAGTATTGCAAAAATGTTACTTTACCATGATTGAAAATAAACATTATAATGTAATCGTGAAATGGGTGATTAATAATATTTGTGAGCTCGTAAAAATACACTGTAGATGTTAAAAAGCGTAGGAAAAAGCAAAAACAAAATTATAGAGTTTAAGTAAAACAAGTTTTTGTTAGTAAATATTATGTAGTAAAATATTTTTATGTAATGTCAAACGGGGTGAATAGCAAATAACGGGGTGAATGAATACGAAATAGCTATTGTAAATTTAACTATATTACTTTTAATAATATTTGCAATTGTTACATTATGCATTATTATTGCAATCGAAAAATCTGGGTAACTCTTTATTACCAAGCTGTACTGGTTTTTATCCACCCTGTCTGTTACTATTCATCCTTGAACATCATCAGTTATTTTTGGTACTCATGTACGTAACATAGTATGTATAATGGAAAAATTGAGAAAAGTTATCAAAGTATGGAATATCATATCATACGTTATATTTAGTAATACGGTACTCACTTAGGCGCATCTGCCGTAATCTTAACGGATGCAACAGCTACCAGAAGAGCGAACTGTAACAAAACAAAACATAAATTAATCAATTGTAAAATGAGATACCTAGACTCCCAGAAAAACAATAGACAATGAGAATTAAATTAAATATTTTCATGAATTTCAAATAGCGATAGTGTGAAATGTTCTAAGCCATACCCCTGGTTTCCGAATGACTGATCAAGTAAAAATCAACTACTTAATCAAGTATCAATACTGCCATTTTAATTCCTGAAAATGATAGTTTTGACAATTGATTACTTAGTTGATTTTTACTTGATCAGTCATTCGGAAATCGGAGGCTAGTCTTTTTTAATTATATTAGTTTTATACAACTTCGAAACCAGTAAGATTTTTTGCAAATTTAAGGTATTTCAGAAAGAGTAATGCAACATAAGGTTTATAAATATGAACTTTATTTTGCACTACTGTATAGTGTTCTGTAATATTTCTGGTTTTCGTAAACTAATTGTTATTTTTTACATTGATTCACTTTTTGTCGCCTTACTTGAGGTGTAAAATGTTTCAAGTTATTTTATACTTTATCTTGTTCATTTATTTTGCCTTTAATCTAATGGTGTTTTCGTTTTTCATCATTTGAAATCTATAGTTTTCTATCCTACTGGATACTGGATGTCTCTAACAGGATTTATATAATTTTGTCTCAAATATTGTTAGTAATCTGTGAGGATGTAAATACAGTATATGCGCTTTCCTGTTTGTTTTTTAATCTATTGGCAGTGTTTATATTTTATTATTTTTACTTAAAAATTCTTGGTTCTTCATTTAAGTGATATTCTGGGATGTAACTTATTATTAATCAATATCAATTTGATATTATTGAATAACTTTATATAAGTTTGCAACGGGTTTCGTCAACAGTTACTATATCATATTGAATATTTAATCTAATATTGAATATTTTTTTATGCATATTTTTTGATTGCAGGGATTCTTCACTTCTCGTATTTGTATTTATTTACTAAAGTTATTTTTGGTAAAATTAACAGCATAAAAATTAGATGTGGCTACTATCGACAATATTGTATAAAATATTTATTCCTAATTTTTATTTTTGCTATATTTATTACATAAGAATTCTTATTAAGTACCTAAGTTACTTTTTAATAGATTAAGAAGGAATTATTGGTGTTAGAAAAAAATTAAATTGATTAATTTTTAATGCCAACTTAAAGTTAGTATGCACTTTTCACTTCTAATTCCTTTGAAACAGCATTCCATTTTGAATTGCAAAAACATTATTTATTTGAAAATAGAAATTCGAAAAGACACGGTTGTTTAGAATTTACTTTTTTTCTTACAATAAATAATATTATTTTCAGACATCCATTTAATTTAAGCTTATTTTTCACGAACACAAAAGCATTTTTTTATTAATTTAATACTTTTCACTAATTATGGCTTGAAACATTTCACACCGAACTTATCACTATCCAAAACACTTTATCACTACACTCACAGTTCTAAATAAAAATTAACGTTTCACAGAATACCGACCAATTTCAACCAATCCATTGTCGCTTCTTCTGACGACGAACGAGTAAAACTGCTTTATTTTTTCTATTTTTTTATAAATTTTCACTTTTTTTTTCACTAATATTGCATTTGTAGAAACCTCACTGGCCTTCAAGCTCATATGATAATTGTTTGCGATGCGCCTGATTATTTATAACATTCATTTTCACGCCTGAAAGAGCTCTGAAGAATACATGTGTGCGTATAGAAATGCACACATGTTTCACTTGAGCGCTGCATATAGCACGTTGCCATACAACAAATGGCCGTCGATGATAAAACATATCTTATTTGTACTCTTAAACAAATGAACATTCATTTAATTGTACCTATATACTTTGCATTAGTTTTCTTTTCCTAATATTTGCTAAGACACCTTAGTTTTTCTCCCTACCCATGCTTTCTTTACCACAAAAACGGATCGATCTCCTTACATAATAAGATGTATAGAACGTAAGCAGTTCCGCAAAATGCGTAATATGTTTAAACTATGTAGATTACTATACATTGCATTTAGAACAGGTAAGCAAAAACGGGGATGCTTGTTAAACACTTAGGGCCAGATTCAGAGACCGCACTTTGACTTTACTTTAGCAAAGTCTAGTTATTATCTCTGAATTTGAACAACATTAAAGTAATCTTTTCGCATGAAAAGTTTACTTTGTAGTAATAAATAATGAAAGTAAACTTTTTTATGCGAAAAATTACTTTAATGTTGTTCAAATTCAGAGATAATAACTAGACTTTGCTAAAGTAAAGACAAAGTGCGGTCTCTGAATCTGGCCCTTAATAAGTAGTCCTTATAATACGTAACAGCTTCTTTAATAGATTCTAAAAGTTAAATTACCATTATCAACTTGCGTTTTTAGCAAGACAAGTGGAAAGTGCTCCACAGCAAAAATAGTACTTAGCTATTATTGGAAAATGGTTTCAACAAGTAAACGTTTAGATCGCTATTTTTTATATTGGACATGCCTGATGCTAAGTTCAAATTTAAACCAGGAATTAAGTAAGGCAAAGGATGGCAATCATGAAACGGCCTTAATGCGTCACCAGTCAGACACGTGTGCGTTAGGTGTACTTCGTTTGATCTCCGAACACGGCATGTCCAAGCGCAAACCGTTTAAGGTGGTCGCTATTTTTTTTTTACTTGATCAACCATCATGCTTACAAGAAACAATATGGTTTCCAGACCCTCGGTCGCCTCTTTTTCCTATCGTCACTCAAATCACTTCTATTTTTGTCTTGTGTTTATGGCTTGACGTTCAAGTTCTCATAAGATTAGGTACATAATATTATTTCTATAGAAGGAAATTTCAAAATTAACCGATATTAAATCGCCTAATTATGTGGTGTTTGTTGGTCATAATTTCCCTTTATCATTGGATAAAAGCCTGACCGGTCGCTGCAAGGCGACATGGTAAAAAGATACAATTACTCTAACGTTAAAGCGAACACTCCGCCGTTCACTATCTATGCTGCAGAAGAATTCAAAATGGTCTGTAGAACAGGGCTAAGCACAAATGCTAGGACATTCTAATTATTACTAGTTTTTTAAAGTACCATAATAATGATCAATGTCAAATCGACACCAACAATTTATACTAAGCTAACTCATAAAAGTGAACTTTACAGTAGACGCTTTTAAAGGGAAAAACGGGATAACTTTTATATTAATAAGGATATTGATTTGAAATTTTGTATGATTAATATGAGATTTATTTATAGTTATTTCATATTTATATTTTTCCTTAATTGTGTATATTCTTTAATTTAGTGCAAGTTAGCCGTATATACCCCTAATTCCACAATATTATTTTACGCACTACACACGTCTAACTAGTAGTCAGCGTAGTGTATTACGGGCGGTCACAGTTTAGTACTGTGACCGCCCGTCTAACTAGTAGTCAGCGTAGTGTATTACATTGCTTACTCTAAAATATATTATGCATTCATTTAAACTTAAGCCTACATTTAAAAATGTCAATTAAGCTGTATATAAAGTATTTAACATAGTTTTATACGAGAAATAATATCAGAAATACAGTCGTTAACTAGTGCATGGTCAATCGAAGAACGAAATCCGATCGGGCTACATTACGCTAAGTAACAGTTAGCGTAGTGTTACACGAACTTTAAGCAAAGCGGCTTAAACTTGCAAAATAATATCGTAAATACATTAAACCAAATTTTATATACTTTAACATACAATATTATATTTAATTGCACATTAAACTTACCTCTTTTAGCAGTATAAAGCGGAATCTCATCCCTTTTATAAACACTTCTCAATGAATATTTTACCTTTTTGGTAAATTTCACTAAATATTTAGCTCGTTTTCGTGTCATTTTTGTAAAAATACACTAACACTATTAATATTTAGACTAACTTGTAATAATAGGTCTATTAATTAGCATTATACTAACAAAGTGGTTCAAATCGCGCACTTATAATGCGACAAGTGAAGTTAGCGTAAACTAAATCGAGCAATTCTAAAAATTACCTGTACTTAGCGTTGTATAAAATTTGTAACTTCGTTATTTTTTTATATTACTTCATAAATTTTTTTTATTACAAATAAAATAGCACATTTTAAGCACTTTAGCGTAAAAAACGAATTTTCCTAAAATTCGAGTTAGCGTAGTATAAATTGTTGGTGTCAAAATCTAACACTTACATACGAATCTAAGATAAAGTTAAAAATATTGTTGTTGTTTATATGTAATATGTAATGTATGTTTATCAAAACTTCTCTAGCTATTCCAAATGATTTTCTTAAAACTATTTTACAGGTTTATTATAGTACCAAGATATTATATAAAACTACATCATTGTCCAAAGATCAACGCCGTCAACGATCAACCTTAAAATCCTTCAATCTTGGTATAAAAATAACCAATGACATGTTCAATGCCAGTCATTATCTATGAAGCTGAGTCGTCGAAAGGGATGAGATTCCGCTTTATACTGCTAAAAGAGGTAAGTTTAATGTGCAATTAAATATTATATTGTATGTTAAAGTATATAAAATTTGGTTTAATGTATTTACGATATTATTTTGCAAGTTTAAGCCGCTTTGCTTAAAGTTCGTGTAACACTACGCTAACTATTACTTAGCGTAATGTAGCCCGATCGGATTTCGTTCTTCGATTGACCATGCACTAGTTAGTGACTGTATTTCTGATATTATTTCTCGTATAAAACTATGTTAAATACTTTATAGACAGCTTAATTGACATTTTTAAATGTAGGCTTAAGTTTAAATGAATGCATAATATATTTTAGAGTAAGCAATGTAATACACTACGCTGACTACTAGTTAGACGTGTGTAGTGCGTAAAATAATATTGTGGAATTAGGGGTATATACGGCTAACTTGCACTAAATTAAAGAATATACACAATTAAGGAAAAATATAAATATGAAATAACTATAAATAAATCTCGTATTAATCATACAAAATTTCAAATCAATATCCTTATTAATATAAAAGTTATCGCGTTTTTCCCTTTAAAAGCGTCTACTGTAAAGTTCACTTTTATGAGTTAGCTTAGTATAAATTGTTGGTGTCGATTTGTAGATCGGTTCCATTACAGGTTTTCTTTCTTTGCTGTAGATATTCATCATCATCACCAACTAGCCTATTGCAGTCCACTGCTGGACAACACGCGCTACAGCTATTGTATTAATATAGTATATTGTATTGATTATTATAGACATTGTATTAATTAGTGATATTGTAGAAATTGTAGATATATTCGTTGTTACCTAAATGTCCCACAGTCGCCTTTTGCAAAAACCTCGAGAAAAAATGTAGGTCGGTGATGCCCTGCATTTTTGTTGTTGCTATTCCCTATATGAGTAAATCATTAAACATAAAGCATGTTTTAATGCGTTGTTTTTGGTATAGATAAAAGCTTGAGAAGCTACTGTTCTAGCAATTATTGCCGTATATACTAAAGCCACGGTAATTCGTTCAGATATTATCTATATCTATACTTATAATAAAACTGTAGAGAGATCAATTCTGTACATTGAATATATGTTAAAAATTAATATTGGAGGATGAATGGTGATCGATACTAATGCCAAAAACGCAATCAATAAATTTTTTGTCTGTCTGTCTGTCTGTCTGTCTGTCTGTCTGTCTGTCTGTCTGTATGTGCACGCATGGGTCAAAAACTACTGAAGGCATTTTAACCAAACTTGGTACAATTGTAGTCCATACTCCCGGGCAGGTTATAGGCTGTATAACATAACGCTAAGACACATAGGAGCTGAGCAGTGACGATAAATTTGAAGCAAGTCGGTTGAAAAAAAGCGCGTTCGAGCTCTTATCATCGCGTACGTTGATCATACGCCAAAAATATGTATTACAAAAATAATGGTCTTCAAAAGATGTACAAAAAAGTCTTGAATAGTCGTCAGCGGTCTTGTTGTCATCGCCGTCTACAGCTGACAATGCAGAGTGTGACGCACGAAGCTACGCGCGCCCCGCTCCCGTCAAGCAGGCTATTCACTGCGCGCCTCGTCGAGCTCCTTTAGATAATGAGCCCAAGGCCATTGTTTTAAAGAAGTCATTGCAAGATCAAGACAGCAAGAATCGGTCTAATGATGATGGTTTCGTGACTGTGCAAAGGAAAAGACATCGCCAGCGAAGCAATAAGAACTGCTGCGGCACAGCACCTATGGAGCCAAGTGTCAATGTCCGTGCTGCAAAACCGAACACCCCGGTGTACATTTCACGCCTGCATTACACCACAAAGGCTGAGGACATCGTGGAGTACGTTCGCCATAGGTTGAAATACACGGCGAGAGTGCAGTTGTTGGAGTCGCGCCGCAACGTTAATTTCAAGGCGTTCGTGGTTCGAGTCCCAACGTGTTACATGCATCTCGTCATGGAGGACACCTTTTGGCCGCAGGGCGTGGTTTTCCGTCGTTTTCGCGGACAAGTGCCACTTGATCGCACTGTGACATAATTTACTTGTATTTATTTGTTATAATGTTCATATGTTTTTATTTATTATGTTATGTCACGTATATTATAATATAATTAGTAGGTATAAATAATTATAAATATAAGTATGTATGGCTGTTGTCTGGTACCCATAGTACAAGCTCTGCTTAGTTTGGGACTAGTCGGCATTGTTAAGTTATGTGTTATTATAATATACATTATTTTGTTATAATTAGTATGTATAAATAATTATAAATATAAGTATGTATGGCTGTTGTTTGGTATCCATAGTACAAGCTCTGCTTAGTTTGGAACCAGTCAACACAAATAAATTATATTATAAGTACCTAACATTGTTATTGCTATGTAATATTTTTATATAAATAAATTTGAATTTGAATTTGAATTTGAATGAAAAGAGTTAATAAGCTGATATCTATCTTTTATATATTAGCCACAATAACCTGTTTAATCGTTAGGGTTTTCTTCAAAGTGTATTAAATACATAAATATATTGTAATTTGCATAGACATATCTTTTTCAAACTCCCATATTTCAAAAGTACACTTTAAAACCATATTCATAAAAAAAATTTATAGAAATCGGTTTATAAACACACAAGATTTAGATGAAAGAAAATTTCCAAATGTCGCCGCGCCAGTATGAGTACGGCTGTACGGTTGATTTTTGTTTAACGTCCGAAACGGCCAACCGATGCATCTATATAATTTCATTCACATTGACTCTTAATGCGAACGGACGTGGTTCTTATTGACTCTTCTCGGAATAAGCGCGCTTTAGATATTAAAATACATAGATACGTAGTTTTTAGGTATTAAGTTTAAAGTAGGTATTTATCTATATACTACAATAAAACAATCGGAATCGGATAAGTAATACTCGAGATATCGCTAGATCTCTTTATTAGAACAGTCCAATACAAATCAGGGGTCATGAAAAATGGATTTGGTTCAATGTTGAATGAATTTAAATTTCGTTTCTTTTGTTCACGAGATGGCGTTACCAGTAGTAATCATAAAATAAAAGAGGTTTTAAATAATATATAACTATTTTATTATTAAGTTCTATTAATAAGTTATTTCTTTTAAATGTTAATAAAATTAACCATGAATCGTATGTGTAATATCAATTATAAGTCTTCACACTAGCCTTTAAAAATATCAATTTAACGGACACAAAGAACATCCAGACTAAGGACAATAGTTTGTGTATCACAATTGTCCTCCATGGGAATCGAACCCCCGACCTCATGCACGCCAGCCATGTAATGCGACCGCCGCGCCACCGAGGCAGGTAATTCTGCCGCACCATAACGTGGCGTGCAAATGTATTCATTCATAATTAATTAGCGATTATCCGTGTGGTGACGGAGCAAGAATACAATATGTCACCTCCCCATCTCATCCCATGGGTGGCGTAAAACCGACTAAGGGACTATCGGTGAATATTATCTTTACGAAATAAAAATGAAGGAAAACTTGAAATTAAACCCTATACCAATCCGACTGGCCAACGTGGTATTAGTAGGCCAAGTATCCCTCCGTCACGGGAGGAGGCGCGTCCTTGCAGTGGGACATTAATGGGCTGTTATGATGAAAAAAGCGATGTCATTTATTTTAACTTACAAATTTGACAACAGATGGCATTGTGCCTGTGACGTCATTTTCAGTATCGCGGTATTAAGATTTTACTTGAAAGAATGACGTTCGCTCATGTCTTTCAGTATAAGTTTAGACACAGTCTTCATAGATCTGTCTTTGTAAAGATCTGTTTTTGAAAAGGTTTTGATTCGTTCGTTAATTTTACAATTCGTGTGTAGGTATATCTGTTTGTTATAAGGTTTAAAAAACGATTTTTCAGTATTAAAGCGAATTGCGAAGTAAGTAACATCCGCCACGCGAACGAAGTCGCGGGCACAGCAGCTAGTACTTAATATGAATAAAGTGATTAAATTAAATATATTTTTTTTACCTATAAAGCTTAGATATTACTAGAAAAATCCGAAAAGAAGAAAGACAATGGAAAAATTTGATATCGAGGCGGGAATCGAAGCCGCGTTTCTGGACTATACGCGTCCAGTGCCATGGCCTCTAAGCCACCCGTGTACCCGTCTCGACTACCAAATTTAACCTGAATTCCTCACACGTTCACATAACGCCATCTAGTTCTAAACTAAGCAGAGCTAATTGATTCATAGAAGTGAGTGTTGGTAGAGATTTAAGGCATGGCCCATATAAACTGATGCTAACTAGTGTAAAAAGCAGCAATATGGCTGCCCGATTGAGAGTGTAGACTTTATTCGTTAGAGTTGTTTGTTAGTTCGACAACCCAATAAAATACATATAATAGGTCTTTAAAAAAATATAAATTAAAGGGTTTTTACCTTTTTTTTATAAATAAATAAATATGAATATTCCTCACACTTTCACACCACGCTATCTAGTCCCAAACTAAGCTGAGCTTGTACTATGGGTACTAGACGACGGATAAACATACTTAAATACTTTTTTTTGTAAATACCCAAGTAACACAAACATGCTGAATAAAAGTTGAGTATGAGCAATCATTAAGAATATAAGCTGAATACTAAGCTGACTAACGTCTGAGTACCATCTATTCAGATGTTATTCAAACAAAATAGGCCCCAAATAAAATGCATAAAACTTAGTAACATCTGAGTAACATCTGAGAAGAAGCTTAGTAATGAGACAATGATCTTAGTAACTTCTGAATAACAGCTGATATTGTTTTTATTAAGCCTGTACACATAATATATTCAGTTATACTTCGAATTGGTCATTGGATTCAGAATTTACTCAGCTTTATACTCTCTTGTTTACAATAATACATATTTCTTTCTTACAAATCGTGAAAATAATTAGATGCAAATGGCAATCAGTTTTAATGTCAGTCAAATAATTGAGAATCTTCATTATAACAAAATATAAGTTTTTTACTTTAGTTATAAGTTTTCTACATGTTAATTCTTAGTGCGGAATTTATTTTGTCGTAAATAGTTTATGATTTCTACGATTATTTTTGATGCGCTGCGTGTATAATCAAGATAAGCAATTGTAAATATTATTTTTATATATGCATGCACGGTCTCACTAAAAACCTTATGGCGAAATTTCTAATTCTGGCAATTCCAATGCAACTTTGATAATAACAATTAAATATAAATAGTTGTTAGATTAAGCGTTCAGATAATCTTTGTGAATTTTCTTGTGTTTATAATTATTCGCACA
The DNA here is from genome assembly GCA_905475405.1 of Schrankia costaestrigalis. Classification (NCBI taxonomy): domain Eukaryota; kingdom Metazoa; phylum Arthropoda; class Insecta; order Lepidoptera; family Erebidae; genus Schrankia; species Schrankia costaestrigalis. The sequence goes on along the minus strand of FR997825.1, from coordinate 16,327,852 downwards.
AAAAATTAATGGCGATCGCTTGTTCTTCTTTTATTGCTGAATAAAAGTGCACAAGTATCTACTTAATAAGTTTTTACTTGAATAAAGTTATTTCAATACGCTAACTTATCTTTCTTTTAATATTACCAGTTCTTTTAAGCTATTTCCACGGTTTTTGCTCCATTTTAATGCAAACAACATCCAAAAACAGCATTCAAATAGATTTCAACAAAGCTGATATTAAGATATTTGCTCAGATAAAACGCACATGTGGCCTTTAATATGAATAATAGTCCCAATAGTGTTAAACAAAGCTTATATTAAGCTATTTGCGCTGAGAGAATGTACCTGTGGTCTTTAATTTGAATAAGTTAATTTAAAACATACTGTTATGCAGGTGAAAACTTAATAATTGCCTAAATAATCTTCTTTACTCAGCAGTTGAATAACTGGTAAAACATGATATCATATTTAGTTAAACCATAAAATAATTAGCTCACTTTACATTTATTCAGTACTAAGCTGTATAAAAGCATTATTTTGTAGCTTTATTCAGATAGTTATACGTTATTCAGCAATTAGCTCATTCAAACGCTACTAGCTTAGTAATTATTGAATAATAGGAATACCGATTATGATTATTCAGATGAATGCTTCCATAGAGCCCTTTTTTCAGCTTTAAGATACCTAGAAAGCGGAACGCTTTATAAAGTTTGTGTAAAAGTCTAAAAATTATTGCTTATTAAGTTTAAAGAAATAAAGTACAACGACACAGAACTTATTAAGCATTAAGTATAATAAGAGCTCAAACTCAAATTTATTCAGCATTTAGTAATTTCTAAGGCTCTTATACCAACGATATTCATCTTTGAACTGTTAAGTTGTCTAAACGTGTACTATTATCTTGCTTGTGTGTTACTTGGGTACATACATACATAAACAAAATAGACAAATATACTTCTAAAAAAATACCTATAGAGATCTTATACCAATTCTCTACCAGCATGGTATTAGAGCCAAGATTACTTCCATTACAGTATACAGTCGCGTCTCTATCTCTACATTGCAAGCAAAAGCTAGTAAAGAAAAATATCTAAATTACTCAGTATCGGTTTGTTCAGCGTACCAATTGTTTAAATAGTTAACTAATACACGTAACCATTCCATAAGCTCATCCTAGTAATTATATAATAAAAGTAAATACCTGCAGGGATTACGTATTAATTATAGCTTACAGTACTATACTGTTGCGATGCTAAATTTCTTACAATTATATTGGTAACTGTTAAATTATAACGCAGGTAATTTTAATTTTACAATTAAGTGGTGATTATACCTAGCTAATTTTTACATTAAACGTTGTGTGGATTAGCCCCTCGCGTGATACTACAGGCGATCAGGTAAGAATGGCGTAACTATTATATAGGAGAGTAAAGGAGCGTTTAATATAGATTTATTTATAATTAAAATTGAAACAAGTTAATTGGCAAGGTCGTCAGGAAACACTGTGTTTAAAAGACATAACAGCCCAGACATTTCATCATAACAGCCCATTAATGTCCCACTGCAGGGATGGGCCTCCTTCCATGACGGAGGGATACTTGGCCTACTAATATCACTGATTGGTATAGGGTTTAATTTATAGATAATAAGACCTAATCTTAGCATTCCATGGATTCTCCGTGCGGGTGCCGGGTCCATCGCGTGATAGAGGGCGGAACACTGGCGTAACAGCGTCTGGGACTTACGACCCAGATGTAGGTTTAAGGAGGCCCCCTTACAACGCGTTAGCGGTCACCTTCACTGTCTGCCATGTTCCGTCCTCTACCTATCCAAATTTGGTAGGAACCTAACAATGCCGTTTTGGACATTCGTGATAGTAGAGAGCTTACTGAAGTTCTCGGCAGTCCTAGTTCTTTTAATAGATTGTAGAGGGATTTAGCTTGTGTACCCCTCGCACCTATTTCCACGGCATACAGAGTAACCCTATAGCCATTTCTGGTTATCTCATTTGTCAAGTCAAAGTATTTATTTGTCTTAATTGCGTGGTCTTTAGGGATGTTAGTTTCCCACGGTACCGTGAGCTCAATAAGTACTACACGCTTTTTCAATTTTGAGTAGAGGAATATGTCTGGTCTCAACGGCGACACGCAGATATCTTCCGGGATTTTGTAGTGTGTTTCATATGTGTCAACCAGTAGAGTCCAATCGTCTGCCGGACTTAGGACCGAAAAAGGCTTGTAGGTGGTCTTTTTAGTAGTGCCTTCCTTAACAAATTGGATGTTTTGTCTTTCATTCGTAGTCAGTCCTTTTCTAGCTCTGGCAATCGACAGACTCACTGCTTCACCGATAGTCTATTAGTCGGTTTTTACGACACCCATGGGATGAGATGGGGTGGTGACATATTGTATTCTTGGTCCGTCACCACACGGAGACTAAACTGAGAAAAGACTGTTGCTTTTCCATAAGTAGAACCTCGATAACTCAAACCTCGGTAACTCAAAAACCTCTATAACTTAAAAAAATAATATGTTCCCTTCCCTTCAGAGCCCAAAACCTCTATAACTCAAAATTCGTAACCTCTATAACTCAAAATTCGTAACCTCTATAACTCAAATAAGTAATCTCTGTATTGGCCCTCAGTAACTAAAAGAAATGTTTCCACAACCTCAACCTCTATAACGTAAAATTGTTTACAATGAGTCATTTTGAATGAGTGTGCAAAAAAAGTTTTCGGTATTTATGGCTTGCACGTGTTCACTACATAATTAAATTGATAACGTAAACAATACATATGTCACCTATTGTTTGCTTCTTCGAAATTCTTTAAAGCTTTGCGGCGGCGGAGGTTAGCTTTAAGACAAAGGCCTACTTAAATCATTTAGTTTTTGATCATTGTGCAAAACAAACGTTTTCGGTATTTATGGCTTGCACGTGTTCACTCACTACATAATTAAATTGATAACGTAAACAATACTATCACCTATTGTTTGCTTCTTCGAAATTCTTTAAAGCTTTGCGGTGGCGGAAAATAGGAACAAGGAGTCATACATACACATGTATACCTACCTCTATACATATTAACCTAAACCCTTCGAAACTAAAAACCTCGATAACTCAAAGTATTTTGTGTATCCCTTGGACTTTTACTTATCGAGGTTCTACTGTATTTAAGAATCATACGAGATACGTTCCCTAACAAGGTTTCGTTACTTAACAAAGAAAGCTATGAGAGCCTCATGTGCCATTTATGTCGCCTAAAACTGACCATTCAAAGTAAAGTGATGCTGATTATGGTTTTTGTTAAGATATAACAGTAATTTGATTTATTTAAAACAAGTACTAGGCAACCAAACACATAACAAAAATATAGATTTCAGCTTTCCGCGCGCTTGAAGTGTTAGAAAAAATTAAATGCGTCGTTTCTACTCTAATGTAAGATAGTTTCATAAAAGTACCTTTACATTTTAAATGTCCAAAATTAATAAACCTTATTCGTCGATGTCCTTTTTTAACTACAGTACTAATCCCTTAAATATTAATAGGTAAAAAAATCCTTAATCATGTAACTACTAATTGAATAGTTATACACTTCTCATCAAAAAAATCGAAACAGTTGCAAGTTTGTGTTTTATAAGGATTATCTGAAAAATGTGTATATTTAGGAATAAGTGTTATATATCATTTAATAGGGAATTTAATGAGGTTTTCAAATAATGATGTAAATGTTCTAAATTCAAATTAAATTTTCATAGATTTCGTATTTTGTTTAACAAGTCGTTTTTACCCTGTACGTAGATTGATAAAATTAGGCACGTAAATGAAATAAAAAGCTAGGAAACGTTTATTTAATAACTCGGATACCATTTCCGACTTCTCATTACTGCTTCTGTACGGTTTTTCATCGATCGGGTGAGAGTCACGATCAAAAATAGTGGCGATCTATTCCATTCCTCTTGGATTGCATTTTAAAGCTGGCTAAGTGTTTTTGAGGCATGATCTTTTACACTAATTCGTCTTTTTCATTCATCCCATAGATGTTTAATCGGATTTATGTCCGGGCTTCTTGCTGGCCAATCAATAATAGAGATATCGACTTCAGTAACATAATCTCTTACGACGCTCGCGGTGTTTGTCCTAGCATCCTCGTCCATAAATGTTAAACTGAGGTCAAATAAAGTGTGCATAGGGCATCACAAGAGGTTCAAGATACTGTTCGATGTACCTATGATTGTTAAAAAAGGACAGACGGGACCCAACACAAAGACAAACTCGGTCTTGTCGTTGCCACGAATTTCTCCTCAAACAGTCTATGAACCGCCACTATGGATGGCCTTTTCTTTTAATCCTGCATGGTGCAAAGCGTTCTCCATCACTTTTGTAGACCTTAGTCCTTCCATCATTACCATACAATACAATTTTGCACTCATCAGAAAGGATGAACATGCTCCACTAGATGTATGACCAATTTAGGTAATTACGTAAAAAGTTAAGGCGCGCTTTTCGATGATCTGCAAGTAGTTCCTCCCTATTTGCTGGCTTGTACGGTACAAGTCCACGTTTCTTCAACCTTCTTCTAATTGTAGAGTCACTTACAGCCACCATAGGTTCATCATGAAGCTGCTGCTGCGGTTGAAAGACATTAAGGCGTAGACTTTGTAAAAAAGGTGTTACTATAAATCGATCTACTCGGTCAGAAGTTACCTGTTTTCTGCCAGATCTCTAACGGCGCGTGAATAAACCAGTCTCTTGATAGCGTTTGCAGATTCTATGAAAAGACGAGAGGCTAAGAAGCAATCTTTCAGCCGTAATAACCTGACTAGGTCCAGAATTCAGCAATGCCAACACTTGGCGGTTTTTGCGGATAAACATCGCATGGACGCAGTAATAAGAGGAGCGAGAAACTCTGGGTGCGCGATACGGGTTATTAAATAAACGTCATTTAGCTTTTTTTTCATTTACGTGCCTAATTTTATCATTTTCCGTCAAACTACGTACAGGGCAAATACGACTTGTTAACCAAAATACGAAATCTATGAAAATTCAATTTGAATTTAGAACATTAACATCATTATTTGAAAACCTCATTAAATTCCCTATTAAATGACATAATTATAACACATATTCCTAAATATACACATTTCTCAGATAATCCTTATAAAACACAAACTTGCAACTGTTTCGATTTTTTTGATGAGAAGTGTATATATATATATAATTTAATGATTAATTATAACATATAACTGCATTGAATACAAAAATGCAAGTTGTATGAATAAATTAGGAATTAAGAAAAATGATCTTGTAACTACAACGGAACGCCTTGCATGTTTATCGAACTCACGCAAACTATACGCATCCGCATTTTATTAAAACAGTGTGGTAACATTAATAAGTAGCAACATCGCTAGTTGTAAAGACGCATTTAGATTGTGAACATAGAATATGAAGAACTAGCTTCACCATCATAATTATCAGCCAATTGAAATCCTCTGCTAGACATCAATCATGAATGAATCAACTAGCCTATCGCAGTCTCAGCCTCTCCCAAAACGCACAAATCACGGTTTCGCGCCTTCCGCGTTCAGTTCGACCCAGAGACCTTTTTGAGGTCGTCTATGGTAATACCTCTCCTCCAAATATAGCCACCTTGTGCGGTTCTTTGCCTACGTCATCCATTACACCTAGCATATTAGGTCTAATATGGTAACTAAAATAATTTATAATAAACTAGGTCTAAGTAGCTTATTTTAAATTATTTTAGTTTTATGTACATATACTTAACGTCGCATACCTGTAAAGGGCGAATGTAACACCAACGTTGGTAACACGTGTTCTATAGCGAATAAATCTCTTTCTTTCTTCAGCTCTGAATTATAAAATTAAGGATTTAAGAAATAATGTTCCTCACACATTTACACGGCGCCAAATATTCAGAAATTAAGGAGACACTGTGTACACGTTTTTTAGTTAATACTTACATAATGTTAATAAAAATCATCCAGAACTATGATACACATACATTCATTTTAATGCACACAAAGGTGCTTTGGAAATAGACCTCTGTATAGCAGTGCATTTACGTGTATACCATTGTTTATATCCATGGCGGACCATATAATTGAGCAAAAATATTTACTGCTTAATAACTACAAATAACATATGTTCATATTAATGAATTATATTATTTATATATGTAATTGAATAGTTCATAAATAGCGTTTGACGCTTTATTTGATCTTCAAACGCAATAAACTAACGCGATAAACGTTATATGTACATACCTCTCTCTGACCGTTTTACTGGACTCATTGCAGTCTACGCCTTAAAAGTATTCGGGCTCACAAAACCTTTAAAATATTTCTTGTAAAGCGTAGCTCTTGTTGTCAATGAGTTAGGATCTCGGTAATAAATTAAAGTAAATAATTACTAATTTAAAAAAAAAATTCATATCGGTCTAGCCGTTTTTGAGAAATCAGGTAAAAAACACAAAAAAAAGAAATACAACCGAATTGAGAACCTCCTCCTTTTTTTGAAGTCAGTTAAAAAGTAAACATTTGCTTGAGACAGGATCCGAGCATGCGTTTTCGGACAATACGTGCCCGACGCCTGAACTGCTTGGCAACCGGAGTCTTTGTCTCGTAAACCAAGCTAGACCATTGTTTTCTTTGGAGCTATTAACCTTCATTATTTTTCATTTCTCTCTCCGTGTGGTGAAGGAGTAAGAATACAATATGTCACCACCCCATCGCATCCCATGAGTGTCGTAAAACCGACTAAGGGACTATCCGTAAATTGACTTTACGAAATAAAAAGTCCGTGTAGTGGGACATTAATGGGCTGTTATGATAATTTTTCTTTTCGAAATTTTCTAGTTATACCTAAGTTAAGTAACACTACTTAATGTAGGTTTAATTTATTTATCGGTAATGCATGCTTATAAGAGAATGCTCGCTAGACAACGCTCGTCATTTTAACCTAACAGTGAAGACGCACGTTTGTTATTATACATTGACGTATAGTCTTTGAGCTGTTAATCATAATAAACAGGTGGGCTTGTCACCGTTTCAAACTATTAGTGAGTATTAAAAATTTCATGACTAGTTGCATTCTATTATGCGGAACTTATATACATAAATTTGATTTTGCTTTCATCAGTTTATAGGTTTTCCGGCCTATAAAGTCATTGATTGTCTAAATGTGGAAGCACGAACTAGGTACAGTCACGAGCAATAATATGTACACATTGTCAAATTTTCTAAACCATCTGCACGTTTATCTAGACATTAGAATAATAAAATTATTTCATAATTTCGAAGAGGTTTCGTACAGTTTTGAACTAATCTTCGAATATTCAATTTTGGATTAGCAGAACTTTAGATAAATGTTTTACAAAATGTGAAAATGTGTACATATTATTGCTCGTGACTGTACATAATATTTAAGAAACTTCACTAATGTACATAAAACTGCTTGATATTCTCAAACAATCAATCAATTGCAGTCCACAGCTGGACATAGGCCTTTCCCAACACGCGCCACAGAACTCGGTCTCGTAAATTGTAAATGTGCCAGCAACACTAATATATAATGTATTTATGCTGCGTTGACTTTCAGCAACTAATGATACTGTTTTATTAATCGTGTCCTGAAGTTTTATAAAGTATTTATTTTGCAACCAACTTTTTTTATCGTCGTTTACAATTTAGGTAGGTAGTTAAAATTTAAGCTACAGTAAAATTATAGATCGACGCAGACAAACGCCACAGCACTAAAAAAACGCTTTGTGTTTTCCAATGTAAATTAGAGGAAAAAAAGAAAACCAAAGGAAGGCCAGGAAAAAAAAAATCTACTTGCCCGTCTGTGTTGATCTATAAATTCCAGTTTCCAAATGCATAGAGCCAATGAGAAGAAACCTTGCAAAGAAACTCATGGCAACCCTTTTGCAACCACCTGTGCCGAAACGTCAAGTAAAATAAAGGTATGCGCGTTAATCTCCCCTTTATGTATACTAGTTTCCGCTCTCAGCTTCGCCCGCGTTTTTTTTTTGTAAAAAGTTAAAGGTTCATTTTCAGATTTCAGACTATCAAACAATTTTGTAACAAATTGATGTTTATGAGTTTTTTTACGACACAGACTGAATAAGATCGGTTTGTGACAGTTTTTATTTTTAATCCCTTTTTTGATCACTTTATTGTCGTAAAATGTGACTTATGGATTTGTACCCTATATTTATGTTATTCCGATGTTTAAGCTATATAACTGTAAAGTTTCATCAAAATCCGTTCAGTAGTTTTTGCGTGAAAAAATAACAAACATCCATCCATCCGTCTATCCGTCCTCACAAACTTACCCATTAGTAGGGTATTATTTTTTTAAGTTTTATTTCTTTTATTAAGTTTTATTTACTAATAATAAGCATAACAGACTTACAGTGTAAACACAAAAGCGCTTAAAAGGACTATGCACTTATAAGCCTCTTAAAATGTTAGTTATTAATAAAACCAAATCATTGATAACGATGCCTCATAAGGACGGCGGGAAGCCGATGGATGAGGGAGGCGCAGGACCGCGCAAGGTGGCAATATTTAGAGGGGGCCTATGTCCAGCAGTGGACGTCAATTGGCTGAGATGATGATGATGATGATTGATAAAAGTAAAACGGAGAGGCAAGAGGAGAGACCTAGATTAGGATTTGTCAGTCTTCAGCTCTCACAAATTCCGAATCTTGAGTTATGACCCTGCGTTGAGATTAGGTAAAAGAACTCTTCTGGCTATGATTTATTTTGGGGCCAATTCAGTTCTTAAGAATCATCTTAATGCCAATGCAACGTCGCGGATATGACTTGATGTTAGGCGCGGAGACGAGAGCGTCGTCGTCGCAATGAAGGCGAAGGCAAGCGTCCAGACTGAGGTACTTATATTAAGTAGGTAGTATACTTCAACTTGAAGCAAAACTGTTAAAAGTAAGATCTTTATCATGATTTTAAAGAGTGGTCAAGAAATATTCTTTGCTTATTATACTTAGGTACCTAGACATTAGGTTATTATATGAACGAGTGAACCGTTCCCTGTAAGTTTCCCGACGAGTTAAGCGAAGAACATTTAGATATAAGAAATGATTACGGCGCATCAGAATTAAGTATGGCAGCTATCCGTGACCGTGGCGAGCCTTGCACTTCGATCACGCTCCAGTAAGCGGTATACAATACAACAGGTAAGGCCGACTACACACGAATAACGCATAAGTCACATACTCATATACCGCTAAGGCGTCTCAGACTTTTAAAAAGTGAAACGTCAAATTTTCTGCTCCAGAAGGAACTGAAAATCAATTTAGGATATTACAACACTTTTTCTTTCTGTATCAATGACTAAATTATTTTGATATTAGTATAGCTCGATTAGGAAATTTCGGCATATTACATGGCTGCTACGCAGAGGTCTCGGATTCGATTCCCGCTCAATGCAAATCTTTCTGTGCATGAATATGATTGTTTACATTGGTCTGGGTGTTTTCTATTTATAATATTTATGTACGTTATACAAAAAAAAAGTTTTTAAGTATGTTTATCCGTTGTCTAGTAATCTATAGTAAAAGCTTTGCTTAGTTTGGAACTAGGTGGCGATGTGTGAATGTAAGTGGATTATTTATTTATTTATATTTAAAAGGAATGTTATACTCACGTCCAAAATTTAAGTTTGTAGCCAGCTTTACCTGACGCGTGAGACATGCGACTTGTTACATAAGTATGTAACTGTTGGGTACTATTACGTCTCGGGAAATAGACAAACGTTTGATAACGTATAATTTATTTGTTACGATTGTGTGAAGGGCCTTTGTGATCGACATAAACATCTTTATAGTCCCTTTTTAACTTTTTTTTTTCATCTTATGTTACCATAATATAGATGTGTCAGCTTAATGTGGCATAAATATCATAATAACCAACTTTAGGATAGGTACAACTGAGAGTTAACTGTCATCCGTTAATTATTACTATGGTTGTAATCGCTCACTCCATCGAAAAAAATGCTGGTTCTTTGACAGATAAAAACTGTATAGCAGTTGGATAGCTCAAGTGACAGCTAAAAATGACAGTTATTTAGTGATACGTACGGCCTTTAAAAATACGGCATTGTAAGCGTAGGCTGTTTATTTTTGTTTTCATTGCTTAATATTAATGTGTAGACACTGTTTGTGTTGTAAGACCCTTGACCGTTATAAGGAGCATTCCTTTTTAAATGGAGTCGTTGTCATGTCGTAATGAGCAGTAATGGTCCAACTACAGGTTACTATGGCAGCATCTATGTATGTTAAAATAAATACTATGTAGGATCTTTCTATTGCGTCTGTTGATATATACGTCTTTTTTATACATCGTTACTGAAGATTTTTATAAAAATAAGGGTAGGTAGTTAGCATATAAACCGTAATAAAGTCGGTGGTGAACAGAAAAATCTTCAGCTTACATTAGTCGGCTAGTAAAGTGCTAAATAAATAGAGAAAATCTGTCTATATTTAATTCAATACTGGAGGCTAAAACTGACAATTTTAATAGCGTTACCAAGAAGAAAATACGCTCCAGGCGCCATACTCGTAAATACTCGTAATTGCGACATAGACATTGCAGACAGTGCACTTCAAGGCAACCCCTGCTCACGTCAATCTACTTAGTAACTTGGTCGAAGTACTTACCTAATTTAGACACTGAAATCTAGACACGAAGTTATCACTCAAGTAGTATCTAAAATTATAATTAGGCTTAATCATCAGTGATCTTTCTCCGTGTGGTGACGGAGTAAGAATACAATTTGTCACCACCCCATCTCATCCCATGGGTGTCGTAAAAACCACCTAAGGGACTATCCGTGACAATTATTATCTTTACGAAATAAAAAGAAGGAAAACTTGAAATTAAACCCTATACCAATCCGTCTGGCTAGCGTGGTATTAGTAGGCCAAGTATCCCTCCGTCATGGGAGGAAGCCCGTCGCTGCAGTGGGACATTAAAGGCTGTTATGATGATGATGATGATCACTGATTTACGGCAGCTGACCGGTAAAATAAAGATTTTACCTGGTAATATAAATATTTTACCAGAAAAGAAGTTCTTACCTTGGTAGTATTACTACTTTTCTATTTAACTTAGGTCGATCTTCTACGTAGTAACTCTACACACGAGTTACTACGTAGAAGATCGCCTGTCCACCCTGACTAGAATATAAAGTTGTGATTTTCTTAGGCAATAATAATAAAACAATTTAACATACCTACTTATTTCTCAATATCATTATTATTAATCTATATGCCCAAATGTTACATCATACAGATTGGAAGTAAAGAGGTATAACTAAGTTATTCATGTGTTGTGTAAACAATGCTTCCCGCTTTCTACCTGTGCCTTAATTATTTATCCATAACATCAAATCAAATAACTTACCAATTTAATAAAGCAAAATATATTTAATTTCCTTTTTAAAAATTGTTTATCTGTCTAATTTATCAATGTACCAATTAGTACTGAACAACCAACTTTTGTACTTACTGAACGCATAATTAATTTATTGAAAGAGCTCATTATAGTATACTTAATGAAAAGTGAGAAAGTGATTCTTTGTATATTATGCTTTCATGCATCGATTAGTTCATGTTCGATCGGTATAGTTAAAAATTTGATATCGATATACATAGTTGTTAAATCTAGGATGTAGCTATTACATGAAGGTAGTATTATTAATTGAAACGGATTCATTTTAGTGGTGTTAGCATGCCTTAATGTCTTGCTAATTGTTCTTCTTCTTAATTTGTTCTCTCTTCGTTCTCTCTTGCTAATTGTGTGTAATTTGATTAAGAATACTGGTTGTCACTATCCCATGTCACGCCCAAGATGACTAAAAAGTCTACATAAGGGAAATTCGTAGATATTGACCGTCATTACGTCATGCGTCAGTCAAAAGATGTCCATTGCTGGACATGCTCTAAATAATTACACTGCACTCTATCTTATGCCTTACTCAAACATTGACCATCGCAGATATAAATCGAAATATAGCTACAGAAACAAAGAAAGAATACCTTGATTTATGTTCTTAAATCATCATCATCACACCAGCCCAATAATGTTCTACTGCAGGGACGAGCCTCTTCCAGTGACGGAGGGATACTTGGCGTACTAATACCACGCTGGCCAAACGGATTGGTATAGGGCATAATTTCAAGTTTTCCTTCTTTTTATTATTTATTACGTAAAGATAATATTCACGGATAGTCCCTTAGTCTTAGGTTTTTACGTCACCCATGGGATGAAATGGGGTGGTGACACACTGTATTCTTACTCCGTCAACACACGGAGAATGTTCTTAAATATCTACGCTTTTATTATGTCATCTAATATTCATTAAATCTGTATTAAACAAATATCTACGAGTACTTAGGCACGAGGTATTTATTACGAGGTATTTGAGGAAGGACAGGTAAATGTTCTTCGTAATTTTTCATTTTTTTTCACCACCCATACGTACCTATTTAGCGGTCTTGGTATGGTAGTTTAAGTCCAAGAGTAACTTACATACATACATAAACTCACGCCTTATCCCGTCCGGGGTAGGCAGAGACAACAAAACGCCACTTGTCACGATCTTGGCAAACTGAAAAAATAACTATACAGTAACTCGGATGAAATTAGGTTGCCAATTGTTACCATCTTATATCTTCGCTCTACCTTCATGGTCTTTACTCGGATACACTATGTGTAGAGGCTCTGGGGGTACTCCGAAAGATTTCTGAATCAAATCAAGGTTTTTCGTGTCAGACTTCCTTTCGCAGAATGTTGTTCTGTATCCATCACTATTGTAATTTTACGTTATTTCACTTTTACGACATTATAATTAGCTATTTTAATAATTTTGATTTTTGAGAGTAATAAACATTTATTACAGGTAAAATTACAACACATGACAGCAACATCTTCTATCGACACAACCATGAATAAGTAAAAAAACATAAGCCATAAAACAAAGAGCCGTTATGAGGTGAAACACACCGATATCTATCGACATGTAACAGTATTGTATATGTATATTACACCCCAATGATCCCAGTAAGACAATTTTACCTGTTCCTTCCCACACTAACTGGGAACTTGCTATTAAAATGTTACGACGCAGTAAGCAGGGTAATTGTGACCAATTTTTGAACGTTTTTATTACCCATGCAAGTATCAAATTGTTATCTGGTCCGGTTAAGGACGGGCCACGCTTCAGTGAGGCCACTTTGTTCAAGAAAGGGGGTGCCGCCTCTTGTTTAATGTATCCGTCACTCAATCACTATCTCTATAAATTATGAGAGAAAAGTACTTTGAAGTATTTGTTATGTTACAGCTTTCTAACTTTATTATATGTGGGCAAATGATTGTAAAAATATTGGCACAGCAGAATATTCATATGAATTTGTAGTTTTTCCATATAATAGGTCGGGGAAAAAGTCTTTTCGCATAACGTAGGTATAAACTTATTATAAAATTTCTTTGACTGTACTACTTGTGTCTGGCTGGTTTTGGTAACATTAAAAAGGTTACATTATAAAGAAAAGAAAAAAATAAAAAAGAGTTGTTTCCCGCTATTTTTCATTTGTTTTTCTCTCCGTAAAAATGAGTGAATCTAATGAAGAAATTCGATACATTTTAAAATTTTATTATAAAAAAGGCAAAAATGCAACTCAAGCAGTGAAAAAAATTTGTGATGTTTATGGACCTGATGCAGTGTCAGTAAGAGTAGCACAAATTTGGTTCAAACGTTTTCAGTCCGGAAATTTTGATGTTAAAGATCTACCTCGCTCTGGTCGCCCTGTTACGAATAAAATGGACGCCATTTTTGAAAGAGTGGAGCAAGATCGGCATATTAGTAGTTACGATGTAGCTGAAGAACTGGGAATTGACCACAAAACAGTTTTGACCCATTTGAAGAAAGCTGGTTATACAAAAAAGCTCGATATTTGGGTGCCACACGAGCTCACTCAAAGAAACTTAATGAACCGTGTACTCATTTGCGATTCATTATTGAGACGTAATGAAACCGAGCCGTTTTTGAAGAGATTGATAACTGGCGATGAAAAGTGGATCACGTACGACAAGAACGTGCGAAAAAGGTCGTGGTCGAAAGTTGGCCAGGCTTCACAGACTGTGGCCAAACCTGGCCTAACACGAAATAAGGTGATGCTGTGTGTATGGTGGGATTGGAAGGGCATTGTTCATTATGAGCTTTTACCGCCCGGCAAAACCATCGATTCTGATCTTTACTGCCAGCAACTGATGAGATTAAAGGAAGCAGTCGAGAGAAAACGGCCGGAATTGATCAACAGGAAGGGTGTGGTCTTTCATCACGATAACGCTAGACCACACACATCTTTAGCCACTCAGCAAAAATTAAGAGATTTTCACCTGTTTCGGTCTCTTCAGAATTCTTTAGGTTCTGTAAGGTTGACCTCAAGAGAGGACTGCCAAAACTATTTGTCCCGTTTTTTTTATCAGAAGTCCCAAAGTTTCTACAGTAACGGGATAATGTCTCTGCCCACAAAATGGCAGAAAGTTGTTCAACAAAACGGTACATATATATTGTAAATAAATGTAAATAAACTTTGAAAAAAATGTCTTGACTTTTCATACAAAAATACGAAAAGACTTTTTCCCCAACCTAATATTCAAATTTTTCATTATACCTTTGGTTTGAGCTTCTACAATTTGCTTTTTCTTTTACAATTTTACAACTATTATTTAATTATGCGCCAAATTTGCTGACAATTGCACCTGATTACTAATAGCAATATCAAGTAAAGCCCGATTTACACATCGACAAGTATAGTAGCGAGTTAAGTAGTAAGTTGTTGATTAAGTTGATTTAAATAGATCTCCATCCTATTTTTTGGTGATTTAAGTACGAAGTAGCCCACTCTCTCGCGTCTCGCCAACTTAACTCGCCAAAAAATAGGATGGAGATCTATTTAAATGAACTTAATCAACAACTTACTACTTAACTCGCTACTGTACTTGTCGATGTGTAAATCGGGCTTTAACAGGTGCCCACTTACACGGTCCATGCGGTATGTGCCCTAAAACCTCTTTGATAAATGATTTTGTGCCAGCAATTAACCCTTACATTAAAAAAAAATAAACGTTTTTTTTCGTTTCCTGTAAAATCCGGTTTTCGTATATAGGAGATCTTGTCACTTCGTCATCAAATAGTATGTTTCTAGTAAGTCTAAGTACCACTTATAGTACTGTCATAGCACTATTTTACCATTACGATATTTACAAGCTGAAACTTTGTTATGACCTTAACGAAAAGAGCTTTTCTTAAAGACTACTTGGTGATACTAGCTCATTTTCAGACAAAGAAAAATTGCTATTCTTGGGCCATTACAAACGTGCGATCTGAGGCGAAATCATTTTAATTTTTTTTTTTTTTTTTTTTTTTAACGCCACGAATGACGTCGCCTGGGCAGAGCTCGCCCAGACTACCTCCGGTCTATACTTGGGAGGGGGTGGAAAACTCTCATGAGTACACCGAGGGAGGCCCTATGTCCCTGCGGGTTATGCCGAGACTCTTACCGGCTAAAAACCACCAGACCTACTACTCGGTTGCCCTATGGGCTGCTAAGCGAATCGGAACGTCCCCCCCAGACTGGGGTCCGGGGAAGCGTTTCTTAGATAAGCGTCGCCCCATTGAAGGGACGCCCACTTGATTTTCCCTAATAGAACCCTACTTAGAGAGTCATGATTGAGCGCGCACTGCGTTCAGGTCATGTTATAAACTAACAGAGAGCTTAGGGGGACCTAAGGGATCTGAGCTTTGACAAGCCTTTCCAGATCGGAGGACAGTGTGTCCGGTGAGTCCAGTAGGACATTACGAGGCCTTCGTATGACGTGAGGAGTGGTGGGGTTAGGGAGAACGGGGGTGTAGGCCACCGCCTCCCTTATGAGGTGATTTGTATGTGTGCTCCTCTGCAGATTTGAAGAATCTATCAGAGGCCTGTTTTATGAATTTCTGTATAGTGGGCATTCCGATGTCCCGGTGCAGGTCCGCGTTGCGAACATACCACGGTGCGTCGGCCGCCCGGCGTATGAATATGTTTTGTACTGTCTGGAGCTTCTCCATAAGGATTGGGCTCGCGTGTGCGAATACTGGTGATGCGTATGTGAGTACTGGGCGTATGCAAACCTTGAAGATAGTTCGCTTGTTTCGTAGTGACATTCTACTGTGCCTGCCAACCATGTGGTGTAGCCGGCCGAGATAGAAGCGTGCGTTCCTGGTCACTCGCCGTATGTGCGGCCTGAACGAGAGGGTTTCGTCCAGTGTGACTCCAAGATACTTGACTTCGCGCCGCCAGGGTATACGTGAACCTAGCAGTCGCGGGGGGTCGTCAGGCCTACGTAATAGTGGATTCCGCCGCTTTACATCGAAGCGAACCGCAGCGCTCTTGTCTGCATTCACATCTATGCGCCACTTGCGAAACCACGCGCCCAATCTGTTGATAGATGGTTGAAGCTTACGCACCGCCGCTGCAATAGTAACACTATTACAGTACAAGGCGGTGTCGTCTGCGAATAACGACATCTGTACCCCGCTTCTGAGCGAAGGTACTGGTATATCATTTGTGTATGATATGTATAAGAGGGGGGACAGGGGGGAGCCCTGAGGTACGCCGGCCGTGATAGACCGAGATGTCGATAGGGTACCTTCGTGCCTGAAACGAAAGGTCCTACCGCTAAGGAAGGAGGTAATTAAACGAACCATCCGATCGGGCAGGCCTAACAAGTATAACTTGTATACCAGCCCGTCGTGCCAGACCTTGTCAAAGGCCTTGGCGACATCAAAAAAGACTGCCACTGTCTTCCTCCTTTTGGGGTAGAATCCGTCTAGTGCGTATTCCACTATACGGTGTACCTGTTGAGTACATGAGTGGGCGGGTCGGAAGCCGAATTGATGGGGGATAGCTATGCCGCTGTCGAACAGATGATCTCTCAAACGAGATTGCATCGTTCGCTCGAATAGCTTGCCCATTGCCTTGAGTAGGCTAATTGGTCTGTGGCTACTAGGGACGTTGAGGGGTTTACCAGGCTTTGGTATGCCTATTACGATAGCCTCTTTCCACGCAGTGGGAAAGTGACATAGATCGTAACAAGCGTTGAAGATGACTGTGAGAACGGTTAGCACTTGGATGGGAAAGTGCTTGAGCGTCTTGTTAGAAATGCCATCGGCACCCGCGGCCTTTCTAACCTGTAGCTTCTTGACGTGCGAAACAAGTTCGTCCGTCGTAACCGTTATGGGAGGGGCCGTGAGAGGAAGAGAGTTCCTGTTACGGAGTTCTTTCTCTACTGACCGGAGATGCGCTGGGTCGCATGGTTGTTTAGAGGGGGAGCACTGATCAGAGATGCTGTCAGCGAAACATTCGGCTTTTTCCTCGTCTTCGAAGGCTATAGTGCCATCTGGACGAGATAAGGGAGGGATTGTTTGCACTACGTCACTACGAAGGGCTTTCGCCACTTTGTAAAACGCTTGGTGCGACGGAGATATTTCTTGCATGAGATTGCCCCATTTAGCGTTCCTCAGGTCTGAGAGTTTGGATCTAACCAGCCTCTGCAGATAGTTCGCGTCGGCTCGGTTAGAGGGAGTGGGGTAACGCGCAGCCCTTCTGAGCGCTGCGTTCTTAGCCTTTATCGTGTTTCGGATATCCGCCGGCAGCTGTGCCGCCTAGGCAGGTTGACCACCTTCGTATTATCCTCCACAGACTTGGTGACTAAGCGTGTGAATGAATTTACTGCTTACACAGATTCCGCTTTGTCATTTCGCCTGAGACGCATGTCTCGGCGCTCGCATCGCTCACGCATTTTTCGAAGTATCGAGTTTCGCGAAGTGTCCGCGTCGCCCCGGTCGCGCTGCCTTCGTGCCCGTTTTACCGAACTGCCGTCGCGACTTCGTGGCGCATCGGTCGAGGCTGTTTCGTCGGACCGCCGCTTGGGCGGTAAGTACACTTTGCACACTTCCGTGTGTTATCATTTAAACGTTTAGCGTCTGTGTTCTTTTAAGAACGCAGACTAACGTTTAAACGGTAAATTTTAAGAAGTGTTTGGCCCCTTCCGGGTAATTGGTGGAAACCTAACGGTGTCAACGAAGCCGATTGAGCCCCAGGTAGCTCGTCCCCGGCCCCTCAGGTCTGGGACTAATACCGAAAGTCCGGACCCCACTGCACTGGGACTCGCCCAGGGGGAAGGAAGGCCCGCGACCAATAGGGCGCCGGTCATTGTTCGTTCCCTTTGTTTCTCCCCGTAAGCGCTCCCTGCTCGCGCAGGGGGACGCACAGGTTGCAGCATGGCCGAACTCGTTACGAGTCTAGTCACTGCGGCAACAAACTCCGGCATTCGTGTGACTGAGGACCGCACTCAGTTTTTACAAGACATGCTACCTCTAATTACAAACCTAATTAGGTCAGAAATAGCTAGGGCCTCACCCGAGACACCCACACAACCACCCGCGATACCCGCACTCGTGTCCACACCCGCGCCCGTGACCCTTTCACCCGCGACCGTGGCACCTGCACCCGCGACACCCGCACTCACACTTGCGCGCGCACACACACCCGCGCCCGTACACACTCCCACGACCGTACACTCCGAGGATGACATGGACTTCGAGTCCAACGTCCCCTCCGCAAAAAGGACCGCTTCGCAGCGCTCCGCCTCCCCCTCTCCCGCGTCCACGCTCGTCGACAGCGACAGCGACGGACTCTTCACAACAGTGAAGAAAAGCAGGAAGGCGCGTCGTAAAGGACGCAAATCTGCCAGGGCCGCCAGCTCTGAGGAGGAGCCCACGACCTTCCCCCCCGCTGGGACTAAGCCCACCCCGCCCCCTGTGATTGCCGCATTCATGCAGCAATCGCAGCCGTCACAATCAGCGCAGGACACCGTCGCCCCGCCGACACCCGTCCTTGCCGCACCCCCCACATCGGGGAAGCCAGCCACGCGCTGCGCGCCCCAACCCCCCAAGGTCAAGCCCCCCCCCCACCGGTCTTTCTTCGTGACAAGACCAAGTGGGATTCGCTATCCTGCACCCTCGCGGAGAAGAGGATCAACTTCTCCCGCGCCACCAACACAGGGGTGGCTATCAAAATTGACGTCCCCACAATCGACGACTTCCGTCGTCTCACGCAATACCTCACCGTCAATCACGTGCCGTATCACACCTACGCCCGCCCCGAGGAGCGTAAAGTGAGGGCCGTGATTCGTGGGATTCCCCACGAAATCTCAAACGAGGCCGTCCTCAACGACCTCGTTAGTCAGGGTTTCCCAGCCGAGGCTGTGCATAAAATGCAGAGCCGCTCCGGCCGTCCCGTTTCGCTCGTCATGGTCATCATGACAAGTGGCATCGAGCACAAGGCGCGAGACATCTTCCGCCTTGAAAAGTCTTTAGTCGTGTGCGGACTCTCCGGCCTCAAGGTCGAGGTACCGCACCGACGCGGCTCCCCGGGGCAGTGCCACCGCTGCCAAATGTACGGCCATGCTTCGGCTAACTGTACGGCTCCCCCCAGATGTGTGAAGTGCCTAGACCAGCACTTCACAAAGGAGTGTGCCCGCACAAGGGACTCTCCCTCTCCCCCCGCCTGTGTGCTGTGTCTCCAAACCGGGCACACAGCCAACTACATGGGCTGCCCCCGCGCCCCCCAGCGCAAGACCCCCGTTAGGAAATCTAGGGCATCTAGGTCCAAACCCGTCCCTCCCCCCGCGACGGAAAGGAACTTTCCGAGCCTCCCGGCAAAGGAAAGCACCCCTGCCGCTGCGGGTACTAGGCCCGCCTTAGCATGGGGCCCGAAGAAGGTGGCACCAGTGCCGCCCAAACCGGCGCTCCTCCCCACTCCCATCCCATCCTCCCAGCCCGGCTTAGGCTCAGGAGCCCCCTCCAACACATTAGGTGCAATCCGTAGTGCACTAAGCGGCATCAGCATCGCGGAGGTGCAAATATTTGCACGCAAGTACCGCGAGATCACTGACCCACTCGCTCTGGCGCTCTTGCTAGACGAGCACGCAACTCTACTCTACAAGTTAGGTTTCCAATAGGTAGTTAGGTACACACACATACTAACACTAACATGGACACCAATACACACACATCACACGCACACAACACGCCAGCTACACTCGCACTCACCACGGGGCGCATCAAGCCTAAGGGACTGTCGTTGGTTTCTTTCAACGCCCGAAGCCTCAGACCGCAGGTCAACGAGCTCAGAGAGTTCGTCAAGAATCTTGGGGTTGACCTACTCCTTATCCAGGAAACGTGGCTCAAACCCACTTCCCTGAAAGGATTGTCAATTCCCAAGTACTCCTTACTCAGAAATGATAGAGCCACAGGCCATAATGGCGGTGGCACAGCTATTTATTTCCGAAGGGAGCTACACTGTTCACCCATGGACACTCCGTCACTCACCAACATGGAGGCAACTATATGTAGGTTGTCTATGATAGGTCACCAAACCTTAGTCATAGCGTCCGTTTATATACCGTCGGGTAACCTCCCCCTGAGAAGTGATTTTGAAGCACTCCTCTCCCTAGGTAATCACGTTATCTTGTTTGGAGATTTCAACTCTAAACACAAAGATTTTAATTGTAGGACCACAAACACAAACGGTCGAGCCTTATTAGAGATTGCGGAAGCATTTGAGCTGGAGGTTATCAGCCCATATGACTGCACGCACTATCCTAGCGCTAACGCTTACGCACCTGACGTCTTAGACTTTGCTATGACGAAAGGTGTTTACCTACCTTTAAGGTCTGTAGAAACCCTACACGACCTGGGCTCAGACCACCGACCTGTACACATAGTATTAGGCCCGCTCGAACCGTCAGCCCCTCCCACCAAGTCTTTTGTTAACTGGGATAAGGTCACTAGGTCTCTCGCCTCTGCGATTGACGAGCCCGACTCTCCTTTTGCTTTCTCTCCTGACTCGCTGAATAGCGGGGAGAAGATCGACGAAGCAATCATTTTAATCAGACATCTCACACTTATAGTTCTAACGGCATTGTCACTTTCCTTTGACGTAATTTTTTATGACGTCCGTTCGTACGTTTGTAATGGCCGAGGTATAGGATATACTCCATTTGATTACGTTCGTTCAGGGAACAGTTCAAACAAGTTCTAGAAAATACCACCTTTTGAAAATAGCATTGATAATCTGTGATAAAAAATATACTCTTAATTTGCTTTACTCATAAGAGTCAAAGACAAAAACAAAAAGTACCTTAACAATCGTTATGGGTTTAAAAAAAAATCTATAATCCTAAGCTTTATGGGTAAAAATTTATAAGTAATCACAATCGTTTTCGAGTGCAAACCAGTTCCCCTTTTTGGCGGATGTACTAGGTACCAATAAATGTACTTATATTTTTATTTTTAAACATACTCATTTCTATATTATTCAACATCCAAAACTACTAAAACTACCAAGCTAACACACTATATTAATTTAAATTGAACCCGCGAACTCTGAACTGCCATCTTACACGATTATTAAAAAGCACGACCGTTAGTGACCCTTTATTCAAGAGCTATATTCATGAACTAAACGAATATCAAGCAATCTCTATATTATAAACTAAAAGAAGCAATTATAACAAGCTAATCTATATAGCATTATATTACAAAACAATTTTTGGTTGAATTAATAAATCACTTTCGCGATAGCATTTTCCTGATTGGTAGCGCATTTTCATGCGTTTCACCGCGCGCCTACAGCGTAAGTACAGGAAACTGTATGCGAGCTCACGCAACTATCTTTACACTTTACTTAAAAGTGAATATTACACACTTGCTTTCAATACACAATAATAACAACAAAAACATATTTAAAAAAGAACAGTTTTACTTTTTTTTACATTTTCATGTAGGTTTATTTCAGTCATAATATGGGTTAACTGGTGCAACATACGATCGCATTATAAGCCCCAATAAAACAATACAATACAACAATACAACTGTCTTTCTTCAAATTACTAAATACTAAAGAAGAAGGACAATTCCTTCTTCTTTAGTATTTAGTAATTTCTGGACCAATTTAATACTTATGTCAATGTGTAAACGATATTCCTTACGTGGTACCCATAATCGGTATTAACGCTCTGGTTAGCGTTGGTTTTATTCAGAAAATTATTTCATACAACAATTACTTATAATTTTGTAAATATTAAAGTTTTTTCATTTTGGCAAACTTATTCATATTTTTTGTTCTTAAATGTAGTTTAGTGATTAGTGACATATCTCTAATCATAAAATTTTACTGTTTTATTAGATTTACTAGATAATTAATTACGCTAGTGTATTATAGTACAAGTGAAAACTATTTTGTATTGCTTACCTACTGAATTTCTTTTATAATTTTAACATAGATCCTGTCTTGTATGTTACTCTATTTTATTGGGGCTTATAATGCGATCGTATGTTGCACCAATTAACCCATATTATGACTGAAATAAACCTACATGAAAATGTAAAAAAATTAATTAGATGTTAAAAAAAAAGATGTCAAAAATTAGATGTTAGCCGAAATTCAAGAACAAGAGGTGTTTCTTTTAACGAACCAAATAGTTCACCATTTGGTTTGTTAAGATTCGTCGCTTTAAGATTAGACAAACATAATGTTACGCTATCACGTAGGGTTATGAACCCTACGTGATAGCGTAACATTATGTGAGACGAACTAAGGAATAAGCTAGGCAGATACTCAATGTTAAAAAAGTTGGAAAACTTCACTTATCCTTCTCGGTCTTACAAGGGTGTTTGAGTTCACGATTTTGATCCCTGGACAAGTCAAACAATAAGTAGAGTTCACTGTGGTTGTTTGATTGGGTGTTTTTTTTTTCAAAAGTTATGCTACAATTTGTTTAATCTTTTTACTATTTGTCTGGTACTCACGTCCCATGCCAGTCCTAGTTCTGCTAATTTTACGACTGTCTAGCGATAAGGCACTAGCACTTTAATATTTGCAATAATTAGGATTTTTTAATCATATGCGTATTCGCAAAGATATAGCTTAGGCCTCAGTTAGGTTAGTTTAACGACAAATTCCGGACAATAATGGGAGATTAATCCACTCTCTATCTGATTCTGTCTGAATCTGTTAATACTATTATTTAATTCTCGCTAATCCAAGCAAAGTCGCTGAACGCATCAAGTTAAAGAATAATTGTCTCGTGATATAATACTCATATTGATTGTAGGTGAATGAACATAAATAGGCATACTTAAAGGCAAATTTTGCGTGACAATTACGTATAAAGCATGTACGAAACTCCTTTCACAAACTCTTATAATACATAAAAAATTCAACAAGATCTTTGAGAACCATAATTATATTTTTATTATGCTACTTTATTTACATTTCGATGCATCATAACAGCATATTATGAAAATTCGGTATCAATCTCGATACAGGGCAGAATAGATTATAACAGTCTTTATTTTTGTACATGTACATGAGTTGTTACAATAAATTGATAAAGTTTCTTCATATTTTACCATTGGGCGTGTAAAATGTGACTTCAAGTAATTTGGTTTTTGTATGTGTGGGATCGTCTATCCTACCTAAAGAAAATTAGATGTTTACCTAAGATGATTATTAGTATCAAGAGAACTAAGTACTTATAATCATAATCTTTCTGAGAAAATAGCGAAACGGGGCTATTAAATAGAGGTATTTTTTCTGGATTTTGACAGATAATATTTATGACAATAACACCGTAATAAAGGTGTATAAGTACAAAAATCAAGCTCTTTTGAAATGGTTCCGAAGCTAAAACCTATCACGACTGGACTAATTATGTTGTAACTAAAAATGAATGAGTTCTAAAAACTGAACTATTGGTATTAGGTGTATTTACAATGCAAACCTGTGAATATACATAGTAATGACTTCCTTCAACGATCATAAATCTTCGCGTATCGTTAGCTACGGTAAAAGTCCAACTTTACTTACTAACGTTACTATAATATGTAAGTATTATAGCATACGACGCCATGTTCGATAGGTATACTTATTTTCATATTAAAGCATAGAAAATATACACTATATACGGAGATGTTATATCATCAGCATGTCCCCCTGCAGAATCGGGCCTACTGCAGTGAAGGAGGTAAACTTAAGCCCGATTTACACATCGACAAGTACAGTAGCGAGTTAAGTAGTAAGTTGTTAATTAAGTTGATTTAAATAGATCTCCCTCCTATTTTTTGGCAAGTTAAGTACGAAGTAGCCCTCTCTCTCGCGTCACGCCAACTTAACTCGCAAAAAAATAGGACGGAGATCTATTTAAGTCAACTTAATCAACAACTTACTACTTAACTCGCTACTGTACTTGTCGATGTGTAAGTCGGGCTTTAGAGTGTTACTTCACGAATCGATCGAATGTCATTCGATGCCATCGACCGATGTTGATCGAGGTCAATCGCTTGGTGTAGTAGCATTGCTTGATCGACGTTGTATGGAAATAAAACATCGATTATTAATCGGTTGATGACATCGATCGACGGCATTAATTCTACCATTCAATCGATCGACGTCGACTAGTTCTTTCTAACATCCATTAATCGCCCAATGTGTTTGAAAATATCGATCAACGTAGTATTGATTGATTATGGATATGGCAAGAAATGTAATGTTGACAAGTTGACAACGTGTATTCATACTACATAAATAAAAACCATTCACTACAACGTCTTCACTCTAATTGCACCATAATTAGATATTATGGTATTATTAATAAAATAAGGAGATACATATCAGATACACAGAACATTTTTCTTTGTAATTTTAAATGTTCCTGCTACTTTACTACTAAGTATAACAAAAGTTGCGACCCCACACGATGTCTGCGACCTATGTACTCCTTTCATTCAAGCAACCATCCAATGTTTTTGATACAAGCATACCTACCATTATTAATTTTATTGTCTATAAGTATTTATAGGAAACTTTAATCAGCATGACATTTCTCGTTCCTTAAAAAAAAAGTTGTAAGTATTGTGTGACAATTTGACAACTTAAAGTTCACTTAACCGAATTTTTAACGATTTTAAGGTACGAGAATTAACATGCAGTAATACTTAAACAGCTTTTTTAAACTCGATTTTAAAGAGAGAAGAGATTTTTTAATTGCACATAATGTTTCTTATTTTGAAACCCACTCATTTTTACAATTTACCAAATCTCGCAGTGCTGCTCTATGTACGAATAAAATGCATTACTTAAGAAGTCCCAACGAATGCTGATAGTCTTAAATAATAACAACATAAGGAATATTAAACCAAATACATTTTACAGTTGTCTTTGTGCAATAAGTAATGCTACATGATCAAAGAAATAATTTACTAATAAAAATATTTTGCTTTACGGCGACCTATGCTCGTGGACGTCGCCTATGCCATAATATAGCTTAACCACTTCCAATAGACAGAAGTAGCTACGTTAGATAAGATCACAAGACACAATGACGTATAATTATTGTATTTACATAGGAATACAACTAAATACCCTGAAAATACCTACTTACTCAATATTATTATTCAATAACGGCAAACTATTTAAAAGACATCAATTATAAATATTAATTTATATTTAGCAAATATTTAAATAAAACAGTACAACAGTTTAAACATCCACATAACTCACAAGAAACAAACAGTCGTTAAAAAAACTGTATCCATAATCGAAACACGTGGATATTGGAGTTCATTCACTGGGTCGCGCATTCCCCAAGTTTTAACGGTCCAGACCCTTATTACGAGAGGCAATATTCAAACTAAAGATAAAAAGTCAAAAAAGTCTCGATAAGAGTGGCCTACGCAGTATAGTGAGAGAGGCATCAATCTGGGGCCATGCTAAAGCCCACCGGCACACTCTCGACGCTTTTTTTTCTTATTTTCTGATTATTAGGCCACATTAAAATAGTCAGCCAGCGACTGTAAAACTTTTATTCTAATCGTATATTCTCCTGCAACGCTTAAAAATATAATTTATGTTCATCTTTAATTTTATGTATTAAGTGTCGGTCTTATTTATTGCACTCTATTATCCTGTTTCTAGAAATTCTATAATGTCGTTCTTATTCTATTCGATGTCAAATATTAAAGTATCAAAAATTATTTTAAACGGTTATTACGTACAGAACAAGCTTATAAAAATGTCTGATACATTAACTTATAAATGATCGTTTCTCGGCCTCATACAGTTACAAATGTCTTTATATTTTTTACGACACAATCTCTATTTATTGTAATGAAATCGAAAATCCGATTTATAATACTTTATCTGGACAAAATCAAACATTGGGAACCGCTTCATTTAAGAAGAGGACTCTTTAAGATTTATTATGTAGAAGGAAGAGGGCTCGGTCGTCTAGTAGGGTTTATTAGAAAGTCGGCTTATCTGAACATTTTTTGTGTTACGGTAAATCGGCTTGTCGGTCGTTTCCTCGGACAGACCGTTCCGGACGCGACGACTCGACCCGAACCCGCCGAAAACATTTTAGTTGACAACTAATTTACAATATAAATTATAACTACAAAGGGCTATTTATATGATTATACGATGAATTACAATTTTGTGTAGGTACCAGCTATCAAAGAGATGTCCGTGTCGTATTTGTATGCGATGTACTAAAGGATAGTGACCTTTACCACCGGTGAATGGACATAAACCAGCAAATCAAAGAATTAAATGAGGTTTTACTTATATCAATTTTATCATCTGAGTCCATGACACAGATGATCATTGTTTTAATTTTTTTGAAATGCTTTATATTTCGAAGCCTCTAAAGGGAGTAAACAGTAATTACCAAATCATTGTCCTTATTCGGAACAAATTAACAATGACTGCATATAAGAACATTTTAAATATTATTTTTATTTCTATTTAAAAAGACAACTCCTCGACTTGGTCTCCTCAGTTTCGGGCACTTTAAATGATACAAAAAATATCTAGGATCAAAACGAACTTTATTAAATTGCAGAAACAATGCTCTCACGAGATATTCGAAACTCCGACCTCGTGCTCAGCAGCCGCCGCATACAAGAACCTATAAGGAACCTATGCAATTAAAATAGAAAATAGCAATATCGCCGACAGTGGCGTTAGCATTTCAAGGGGCTGCTTAAACTTCAAACCAACAGTAACGAAGTTGCCATCTAGTGAACAAATGAAGAATCAGCGTAAAGTTAGCAAAATCACTTTCACTTAGTTACTGTATCATAATCATTACACTGTGCATTATATACAATGGGATACAGTAGTACCACAATGTAACTCTAGGTGGTGCTGTTTGATCAAGCTATAAAAGAACTTTGAACACTACCTTTTCGACACATAAAATTCAATACACCCTTCATACTCATTTCTGAAGGCAATAGACGATGACGAATCATTTTTGATTCATTCACACGCTTGATCTAACTCCATTCATAACGTCTTCAACTAAATACGCAGGTTTATAATTCTTATTTCTTATTTATGTCAATTTTACGACAAGAAAAAACAAAAAAAAAGGTCAGCAGCTTATAATGATATGAAGACATAATTAATATTTTTGTCTATTTTAAAGTCAGGGATGTCACCCTGTAGATAAAGCCCGCGGTACCGTTAGAAAAACATTCCTTATAAAGTAATAAAACTGTCATTGCCATTCAACAAATGACTACCGTTACCCTGCAGGACTCCGAGTTTAATTAATTGAAATAGTTAAAAGAGATTGGATGATATAAGAATATGTAAACTGCTGAGAAGATCGTGGGGTGCAGGTACATGTTACCACCCACATCGAGTCTATGACCATCATAAAGTGAATATATGGAAGCAATATTCTCTTTTAAGAGCCACGTATTTATCAAAGTTAAGGACGCAGAGGCTATTCGGATTAGAGGACAAATTTTTATTATCCATTATATAATTTTTCTATGTTCAAATCGTTTTGCTTTTAGTAATTTAAATTGATTCATTATAGCTGCCTAATTTGCATAAAACTCATTTTGAACCTATGGTAATCGTTATAAATGAGGTTTGATTGTATTGTTTTTATTTTACGTAAATTGATGGTTTAGGCTGGTCAAATACTATTAATGTTACCCAAAACAAACTGAATTATTGTATTATCTTTCTCTCTCTCTCTTTCTCTTATTGTTAAAACACTTAGAAAACCCAAATCTTCAATCAATTATGATGACCCGTTTAGTGTCATACAAATTGGTAAAGGTACCAGAATTTTGTAAAAAGTACCTACAGAGCTTTGACATTAGATAAAAAGTCGCTGATTTGACTGTCATTTAGATTATATTATTAACAAGGTGTAATAAGTAAATTAAAATAAGTATGCACCACAGGCAGTACTGTAAATCAGCATAGTTTGATATATAAAAGAAAAAAAAGAAGTAAGACTCACGAAATATTTTACCTATTTATTAATAATAAACTTAATAATCTCAATAATTTTTAATATATTTTTAATTAAGTAATTATTACATCACACGTCATCTTAAGGCCTACGCAGACCGGGACGGCAACTCTTTTTTTATCGATGATTTCTCAATCAACAAGACATTTTCTGAAAGTAACATTACTAGGTATGAGGAATATTCATAAATAACGTCAGTTAGCGGCATGCCTGTGTTATCTACGTGACTACGTGATATGCAGCTTCTTTAGTTTGTTTTGAGAGAAATGATTCTATTCTAAGCTCAGTTAAAGGTGCCGAGAGACTTGAACATTCACTTGTAATGAGTGGAATACGAATGTTACATTATAGAAAAATACGATAAACATTCCAAAAAACCATTCCGGTGAGCTTTCTATCGAAAGAAACAGACAAGTTTTCTTTTTCTTTTTTAACATGACCAAAGATAAGAAATGCAGCACACGCGAAAAGTCTGACATCTTCACAAAGAATATCTTTGACGAGCATCGAATAGAGTATACGCTAGAATTATCATGATGTTCGTTGCAATATTTGGCTCTGCGTGGCTCGGCTCGTTGTTCAGTTCGACAAATACAAAACCGGTAAATTTTCGATGTTCTGTTACGAAGTAAATGCTCAAGTTTATCTTTAAGAGCGTCCTCAGTGAGAGCACTCGCGTGTAATGAGCATTTGACATCTAAAATTCGAGTGGTGTGGACGTTGAGCCTCTATTGATTTGACGCTGGCGATTGCTCATTTACAAATAAATAAATATATAATAAAATTAAAAAATAAATATTCCTCACACATTCACACAACGCCATCTAGTCCCAAACTAAGCAAAGTAAGTAAGTAGTCCCTAACTAACGAACTATTCTAAAATGTTCGGGTAAGAATGCTATCACTGAGGACGTACCTTTAAACTTTATAATGTTCGAAGTTATATTCAGCTCTTTGCGTAGCTCGTCTCGTCGTTCAGTTCGATTTATTTTTAAACGGCGAATGTTTGATGTTCTGTTACAAGTGAATGTTTAAGTCTATATTCACCCTAAGATATGGTATACAAGCACGTTTGAAGTAAGTCCATATTCGTTTCGGTTAATCCCGCTATTGATTAAACTGGAATGTAAGATAGCCTACTAATGTTGTAGTGTTCATGATGTTCAAGGGACTTGTAATTTGTATTAAGTACGTCTTTATTCTGTATATTTCTTTGAAAAAATAAATATTTTATTTTATATTTTTATTGTTTCCCATTAAAATAGACACTGATAAATAATATAATAATAGCGGTAGCGCAAGCGCCTGCCGTACAAGAGGTTGTGGGTTCGATCCCCACGCAGGACAAGAATTTGTGAGATCCACAAATTATTGTCCTGGTCTGGGTGTTCTTTGTGTCCGTTAATTGATGTTTGTAAAAGGTCCCCGCGACACAGGGCACGATCCCTAGTGCGGGAGTTGTCTTTTTCTAACAGAAAAAAAAAAAACAGTTTGGCTTTGTAGTTCCCGTTCCGAATCCGTACAGTTCGAATTTCGGAAATCCGTTTGTAGAAAAAGCCTACGTACCAAGATTTATTGTCTTATCTTCAATTCAACCCCTATTTCACTCTCACACTGGTAAAAATTTCAAAATGCTAGAACATACGATTTTTTTGTAAAAAAAATATATTTTTTTTGTTAATAAAAAGTAGCCTATGTTCTTTCTCAGGGTCTAAAGATTGTCTGTACCAAATTTCATCAAAATCCGTTCAGTCGTTTAGGCGTGAAAGAGTAACAGACAGACAGACAGACAGAGTTACTTTTGCATTTATAATATTAGTATGGATTTAAGCTTTCCTTACCTCTTTTCAGAATAATCTAGAAAAATGTTTATTAGTAGCTCATTCTACAGCTTGTGGTTTTAAGCTGTAAGTATACTTTTGCTAAATAACGCGATAACGAGAGGTTTTAAATTAAAGTATGCCATTCCTAAAATTTTTAAACTTATTGTGTAATACTTAGGAAAACTGAGGAGTTTATTGTAGTTTATGACGACCTCTGTAGCGTAGTAGTTATATAACATGACTGCTACGCAAAGGTATCGGGTTCGATTTCCGCTCAATGCAAATATTTGTGTGCATGAACATGATTATTTGCATTGGTCTGAGTGTTTCTATGTATACTATGTATGTACACACCTCAACAAAGTCTAGGGATATTTGGTATTTACTCAATTATCTCCAAAATTATTGAAGATAACATACAACATGTTTATATTTTTATAAAGGTAATTTATCAGGCTACAATCCAGAATTAAATAAAAGTATTATTTTTGTGTAAATATTTTTTTATTCAAATAAATAAAAAAATTGGAAAATTAGTAAAACTAACAATGAACTAGTTTCTTAAGCAAAACCGAAAAAAAGCGAAAATTAATCTGATTTTAACTGTTATGTGAGTAATCAGTAGTCAGTACATTAAAAAAACCGTAAATAACGGTCCTGCAACGGTTTTTCATGCTTGGATTAAGTTTTCCAGGTCTTGATGCGGTATAATGTTACAGGTCCGACTAGGATACAAAAAAAGTTGCTCTTCCATCGCAAGTTTATGCAGGAATATTCATCAAAGCCCTTCTTTTAAACATGTCCTACGCGTATTTTATGGTTTTGAGGTTAGGCGATTGAGTGGTTCAGCATAAAATTGATACGTCGTGCTCCTGCAACCAGCTTGTCATCACTCTCGCTTTATGCGGACGGGTGTTATCGTCCATGAGCTTAAACATTTGACTCAATTGTAGTCTACGGGGGTAGATTATTAGTTCTAGTACCTCGTTAAGTTATTTTTCAGCCGTCATGGTGTTTCTGATCAAAACGCGCTCTGTTCTTAGACCGACACAAATTCCCGTCCAAATCATAATTGTTCTATCGTGGTATGAATAGTTTTTCTGAGGATGTTGTAGACGGCTATCACAACCAGGAACTCGCCAAGCACGTCCTCTACGTGAATCCGAGTGGAAACCGAACCGGGACTCATGTGTAAACACCACTACAGATAACAGGTCATCTTTGCAGAGCAAATGTTCACGACCTCACTCTAGTCATCGTGCGCGATTTGCTCAACGTATTGCTGGAGTTCAAAGCGGTATGCGAGCATAAAGGCGGGCTTCATGCCGACTTCTTCTGACAGTTTGGTCACCCGCAAGAGGCTTCACCAAGAGCTGGGAGCCTCTAAGCCAGCTGCATGGTAGTAACATTTGGCTGTCTTTTCGCGGGAACTTGCAAAAATCGATCATGCCTTTGAGTGGTGATAAAATTTTTGCTGTGGTATCTTTCAGCCACTTCACCAGCAGCACGGTAACGTGACCATAACCTTGATTTCATATTTTGTATTGTTCCAATCTCTTCAGCAATACCACGCTTAGTACCCGCAGCTAGGAGCATGCCTACTGCCCTTAACAGTTCCTCTATGATGAAATGGCGCCGCTGCTTGATGCACACAATATTAATCATTCGAAACAAACGTTTAAATTGTTATAAAACTTAAATTTTACACAAAAAAGCAGTCAAAACTTACTGTTGGTAAAGGAAATTTTCGAACTTGACTACGTTCAAGCCGCGTAAATCTTTTATTTTTAATTTTATTTTTCAAATTCAAATTTAGAATGGTTGAAAAAGGTTAACAAAGTAAGTTTTAATCAAAAGAATTAAAAACAAACCAATTTTTTTTTAGATTTACAACTTAATACAAAATATCGTGAAAATATCCCTAGACTTTGTTGAGGTGTGTATTTACAATAAAAAAACAAAAGTATATAAGTACTAATATCCGTTGTCTGTTACCCATAACACAAGCAAGTTAAGCCTAGCTTACTTTGGGAACAGATGGCGCTGTGTAGAGATGTCCGTGAATATTTATTTGTTGTTAAGTGCACCGTTAGTGCACAGTCTTGGATGAACCGGCCATGATAATGACATCTACTTAGCCTTATTTCATTATCACTAGAATAATAACATTATTAAAAACATCAACCATTAAATAACTCCTTTCACGCGATAAAATAACACATAAAAGGTACCTTTTTTTTTTTTTTTCACAACTAACCATAGATACTTTAAGTAAATTGTTGGGATTAGAATATTTTACTGCAGCGGGCTTCCTCCTTGTGTTCTATTCAAACATAAAGTAACCTATTTCCTGCAAAGGCACATACATAAACAGCTATGTTGCCACATATAAATTATTACATAAGTCTATGATAACATCGATCAAGTGATTGCATTCTCTCGACACTAGTTAACAACTTAAAGTTTAATTGTACTATATCTTTTTGTATGTCAGTAACTGTGTCATACTAATAACTAGGCTCTTTAGACTTCAATTTGAAAGGTCTACATTGTTTACTTTATTATATAACTAATAGTAAAGTTGCGTGTACATCTATGAATAGCGGATGCACTTGGTAGCGATGCCTTTTAGATAAACTTGTACAATACATTACGTACGACCATAGAAATATGTATGTAATTACTGCTTTCAACTCATCAATGTGTAAGTAAATTTATTGTTACGGTATTTTACAACTGTAACGCTGATCTAGTTCTCGGTTAAATATTATGAAACGTAACGAATCTGATATTATTGAATAATAAAGCTACACGCCATCAACGACAAGACTATGTGAATATTTAGTAAGAGACTTAGATTATATTACGACTTTATTTCGAACTCGGAGAGTACTTTTTCAAAAAATGAAATTTAATAAATTACCTGGTCAGTATTGTTTTATTAGACAAAACGCAGGCTTTTTTTCAGCCAAGATCACAAGTTTTTTCATTAGGGACAAAAATGGACAGTACATACATCGTAGTAAGTTATTTTATAAAAATTAATATTTAAAATTATCTGGTTCATCTTGAATTACTAAGTAAAATTTTAAGAAATACTTTAGGTTACTGCCTATTAGGCAAAATTAAAATCTAGGTAAAAATGTATTTCTATCGAAAATAGTCATACATTTCCATTTTATTTGGAACACTAACTGGTATGTGGTAAAGAACACTGTCGCCAGCATGTCGATCAGAAGTACCGCAAGTCAATTTGGTAGTTGATGGTTGAGGTTTAGGCAACTACGAATAAACCGTCTGATTGCGTTAATGCACTAATGAGTGACTATAAAAAGTTACACAATAAAGTTCACTATTGCTAGTGAATACAGGAAATAATCATCTTGCAATTTATTTGTCACGAACTTTGTTTTGTTTTTAACGAACTCTAAAAATAGGAGGGGATGACGTTTAAGTTTGTTTTTAATTTTTCTTTTGTTATTCGTTAAAGTAATATCTTGACCATATGAAAATAGTTTGTATTATAATACTTAGGTATGTTTCCAAATTGGTTTCATATATGCATCGAAAACGGTGAACTATTTTGCTTTTGAATTTAATATCATTTCAGACCTCCTTATGTGTACTAATAGGTACGGCTGGCCGCTTTGCTGGTATTGAGTTTTATGTCAAGGTATCTCCTTCGTAACTAGAGATATATACGTAAAGGAATAATCAGTAATAGCAGGTGGCGCAGATATCGATACCGGAAATATGAATTAATGTAAAGGACATTTTGATAATACTCGATATTAATACATATGCAATTACATCATACGATACAATACTCATTTTCAACAAAATGTCCTTTACATTAATTCATATTTCCAGTATCGATATAGTCACGGATTAGTAATAAATGTAGATACCTACGCACAAATAAAATACTTCCTAGAATGAAAGTAGGTACTTACACATTTTAAAACTTCCTTCGTAAATATTTTAAAACGTGACTTGCAAGGGAAAAGTTAACAAAACAATATTCTTTTATAAGATAATCTTAACCAAACACTGCAATTTGTAACCTAAGTTCGCAGAGGAAGTATATTAGATGCCTACGTAACGTTTCCTCATAAAGAATTTTTGTTTCACACATTATATAATTATAAATTATTTGTTTACATAATATTATGTATATGTATAAATAAGATGTATATCTAATCTAAATGAAATCCAAATGTAACGCGTTGTTGCTTTCTTTGCATAATTTATAATTGTCTGAACTAAGTGAAACTATTTCGGAAGGTCAGGAAACGCGAATATTTCCTCAACTGACCTTCCAAGTACATAGGAAACTTTGTTTCTAGTCGAATGCTTTAGATGTCATGGACGAATGCGGTAACTGGCAATAGAAGTGATATCGACACCCCTACATAATATGAAAAATAAAATTATCATTTAATAAATAAATATTCGTCACACTTTCACACAACGCCATGTAGTCCCAAACTAAGCAAAGCTTGTATTATGGGTACTAGACAACGGAAACATACTTAAATACTTTTTTGTAATTACATACATAGATAATACGTAGACTAATGCAAACAATCATGTTCATGCACACAAAGATTTGCATTGAGCGGGAATCGAACCCGAGACCTCTGCGTAGCAGTCATGTTATATAACCACTACACCACAGATATCGTCAAATTAATCATTTATTGACATGTGTTTTACATGTAGTAGTTAGTCACATTCCCGCATCCATATCCGTAAGAAGGCGGGCTTAGAATACAACTTGGTCCCCTTTTCATACCCTTGAGGCTTGTTGGAGGTGTCCCAGATCGTGAGACAAAGTCGGGAATCACCCGGTGTACATCCATTGCACAAGTTTGGTTAGCTAATCTATGAAGATGTCAGTAGCCTTCGTTCCAGGACCGTAATTTTTAGGATAATAAGTGTATGTCCCTAAATTGTAACTGCAATTATATATAGGTAGGTATATAAAGATATTCAACAAGCCAGAATTTCAAGAAGAGGAAATGTATTAGTCAACCGAACGTACCGTCGTCAGGACGGTAATAGGTATGTCCGCTATAGAAAATGCATCGAGAGCAAAAGATCGAACATCTTACTGCACATGGAAGACACAAGAAGCGTATGGTAAATGGAGGTTAATAGTGTGGCTGATATTGTACTTCAGAAATCTACAATTATCCTGTTAATATGTAATATAATTCCTAAGGCGGTGGGTCTGACTGACAGGGGAGAACCATTAATACAGCTTCGATAGTTTAATACACAGTTTAAAGCCCGATTTACACATCGACAAGTACAGTAGCGAGTTAAGTAGTAAGTTGTTGATTAAGTTAATTTAAATAGATATCCATCCTATTTTTTGGCGAGTTAAGTACAACTTACTACTTAACTCGCTACTGTACTTGTCGATGTGTAATTCGGGCTTAACATCAAAATTTCCAGGTAAAATATAGTTGTGGTTTTTGTAGTTAATAATTAGGGAAAATTCTTTCCTAAAACTTGATTATTAAGTATCTACTACAATCCATAACTGATGTTTTCAAGGATTTCATAAAACCAAGGTATTTTTAACCTGAACTGATTAATACAAGTATAGGTATACGCAAGCTACTGAGTGCCATGACCCTTGACCACTCCTATGACCCTTGACCACTCCTATGACCCTTGACCACTCCTATGACCCTTAGTCTCAAGTTCTTGATTTAAAGTTTTCGGTCAACAATTCCTTCTTTTATTTTCGTTAAATTACTCTAATTCCGCTATTACGACACCCATGGGATGAGATAGAATAGTGATACCACATGTTATCTTATTGTTACTGTTACTGCGTTACCACACACAGTTTTAGACTTATACAGTAAGCAAGGACAGCCTTTTAATTTTTTTCTGCATTTACGTGCAGCCTACAATCATCATAACAGCCCATTAATGTCCCACTGCAGGGACGGGCCTCCTCTAGTAACGGAGGGATACTTGGCATACTAATACCACGCTGGCCAGACGGATAGGGTTTAATTTTAAGTTTTCCTTCTTTTTACTTCGTAAAGATAATATTTACGTTAAGTCCCTTAGTGGGTTTTTACGACACACATGGGACGAGATGGGGTGGTGACATATTGTTTCTTCCTCCGTCACCACACGGACACAGACTACAATAATGAAGTAAAATTTTGTCTTCTAGTGCCACCCTAACCACGCGGATTTGTCCAGGATTTTGTTAGTATGCTGTTATTATCTAAATCCTTAGCATAGCTTTTTCCTTAGTGGGCTTTTGCTGCAAAAGACGGGATGTTGTCATTAAACTTAATCCGTCACCACGCGGCTTATCAAATGAAAACAAGACTTAAGTAATGACTTTTAATATATTACAAAAAAATAGTAAGTAATAAAACTGTATACATTTAATTAATTAAATATGTTTAAAATAAGAAACGTTGATGATGAAACAAAAGTTAAAAATGGCACTTAACGTTTTAATTAGCATCAAGTGAAAATTGTTCTAGAATTGAAATTGTAGTATTATAGAGCCGTTATAATAACATCAGGTTCCCTTTCGTTGAATGATAGTAAAAGTGTCTTGCTTCCGAGTAAATGTGCTCGCGTACATACAGTACTTACCTACTTAGATTGCAAGCGTAGTTCTTCCTCATTCAATCTACTATGTCATTACATTAAATTATTATGTTTCATACATTATTAATATAGTTGGATATGACGTCTTGGATGATGTTAAGTAATGAGGCCTCCTATCTTTTATGTTGTTAGGTATAACAGTCCGTTAAGGTTCTGCTGGATGGACAGAACTCCTTTTGACATACAAATACAATACAAATAGTTGATTTGTGTTTAGAACTTGCCTTTAAACAAGAGGAGGACTGACTGGACTGGAGGTAGACTTGACCCACTAATACCATGCCTGCAAAAAATAGGAAGACTCTTCAGTCTTTCTATTCTTTCCAGGCAGGTTTTTGTTCAGTTTTCTTTCCTTCTTCTACCACAAGAGCCAAAAGAGCCATCACTATTAGATGTTACAGGTTAACTGCGGCAATATCTGTAACATAATAGAGCTATAGCGTCAGATTTTAAGAAAAGAAACAGCTATGTTACGTGTGGTGGTGCTGCTGCATCCCTATTTTTTGGACAATCTGGTAGTTTCAGATATATGATATAGGTTGGTACCTGTGAATACAAAAAAGATAATGCTTAGAACTTAGACATTCACTGGGAATTCTATCCAGGGCTTCCGGATTCATGAACGTGCTTGCTGCTACTGCGAGTAGTGCCATGAGAGTACACAATAATATTAAAGCAAAATACTTTGACATCGAAATCATAAGACATATAGACTTATCTACATTTTAAGTAGAGCTTCTGCTATAAGTATACAAAACAACATATGTAGTTTTGTTTTATAAATGCATACTTACATAATATTATACAATCCAACATGATTATGAACACAAATGTTTGATTTGTTGGTCGAATTCACGTCATCTGCTTAGGAACCCACTGCGCCATCCTGATCGAAAAATAAAAGTAAACTAGGTATTACTAAAATAATGAGATTTGCTTATATTTCACGTAACTAATCTATCTATTCTATCTATTGAATTTTTTTTAATACTCTTTTTAACTTGCTAAAACAGTGAGAAGAAATAAATTAATTTAATAAATTATTTTCAATTAAGTAATCGTACCTATACTATTTCAAGTAATTTATATATGTATTTTAAAGTAGGCTTTTAGTTAAAATAAATTACCTATTTTGACCTATTTAAAATAGTATCAAAAAGCATTTTTCGAATTGACTAGATTGTAAACAGAAGTAAAAAACTTAACAAAATGTTAAGAAATAAATCAAACTATAAAGTCACATATCTAGTTATTGTAACGACATGAGTAATAATATTTCCAGAAATAAAATAAAAAAAGTGACTAAAGATACTCACTTTGAGCTGTGTAATTAGTATTGAATAAACAAAAATGACCGCACAAGGTGGCAATGGAGGAGGCCTATGTCCAGCAATGGACGTTTATTGACTGATATGACGATGATGAAACAAAAAAATAAAAAGCCTCGAGCTTCGGAACCTCGGAAACCTTCGGAAATGGTCACAAAAACGATCACCACATATTACAGGCTATTGGAGGACTCTATGTATATCTAGAGTCTAGAGTCTAGAGATATCAAAAATTTCTTTTGGAACTGTAGGTAGATCTTTCTACTATATTTTATGATATACTAACGACCAATCCAGGCTCCGCCCGGGTACGTACTACAGACTGTCCTTAAACATCGTTTAAGTACAGCTTTATTAGAAATCTCTAAATTAATATGGGTTTCTCTACTACGAGTATATTATGCATGTGTTATAAATATAAACCTTC
Source organism: Schrankia costaestrigalis (assembly GCA_905475405.1). Taxonomy (NCBI): domain Eukaryota; kingdom Metazoa; phylum Arthropoda; class Insecta; order Lepidoptera; family Erebidae; genus Schrankia; species Schrankia costaestrigalis. Next base: position 16,289,157 of record FR997825.1, on the reverse strand, counting down.
CTCTCCTATCTGAATCACTCTATCTATTAAAAAAATCGCTTCAAAATCAGTTGCGTAGTTTTAAAGATTTAAGCATACAAAGGCCTTTGTCCAGCAGTGGACGTCGACAGGCTGATATAATGATGATGAAGCATACAAAGGGACATAGGGACAGAGAAAGCGACTTTATTTTATACTATGTATAAAACATAGTACATAGAAAGATACTAGATCCGTGAGTAATTTAGTATGTAAGTGTTGTGTATAGTTGTTACTGGATGTCAGATTTGTAAATGTTTAGTGTTGTACAATATTGTTATAATTTGTTAATCTGTCATCTGTTACTGTACCTATTAAATAAAATAAAATAAAATAAAATCCCTTAAACTACTACTGGGGCAAAAGCATAAAGAACTTCGCTACGAGAAAAACTTATTTTGGTATAAAACCATACACCACAGTCCACAATTCCTTCTTAAATTAGACCAACATCGCTACAACTGCAGTTGGAGTTTGGTGACACATGACAAGCTGGTATTGTTCTGACTTTTGAGGATGAAAATAGCTGGTAATTTAGCATACGGCCATGTCATTAACAATTTGTTAATCAATGTTATTAAGGTAAAAATATCACAGTAATATTTACAGCAATCCAGAAAATTCCCCATTCTTAAATTCAGGTTATACGCATGTGACATGAATATATTTTTTTGTCATAACTGAGCCCAGTCGACGACCTACTAGATCGCCCTCACTGCTCGCACCCAGCGGATTTGTCCGATACGATCAACATCATTTTCATCTCATCATCACAATCGAATTTCCACTCTAGGAGTACAAAGTAAATTATATTTTCACTGTAATAATAGAGTTTTAAAGTTATCTTTGCAGATAAATATACGTTGAAATATGAACCTTGGTTACCATACTTACGGTTTAAAAATAGGTTGCATGAATGCAATTGTACATAAAAATAAGTGATTGCGAATTTCATGTTTTGTTAGATTGTGATAGAAATGAGAATCGCTTACACGATGGTGAGCACCTCAGTAGATCGTAGCAGCCGAGAGGCAGTGTCGCGAAACGCGACCACGTTGCGATATAAAAGGAAGTTTTGTTTAAATTTCTTTATCACACACCAACTGTCTGCACCCGCGTTCGGCCACTCACAGATTTTTTCATCTTACACCATGTCTGCACGATTTTTGGTGAGTTAACAATTAAATAATTAAAATTTACCTACTTACTCATCTGTAGTCATATTATATAGACATTCAAACAAAAACATGGCCTTATTACATAACAAGAATTTGCACGTTCAGAGGTACAAAGTTAGGGAAACTAATCTTTTATTTTGTTAATTAGAAAGAAACCCTAAAAATGTGTTATAATTTCTTCATAAAATTCAATGCTATTTACGATAAAACTTTCTTCAAAGAAACATAAATCAAAGGACTTTTGAAAGAAAAAAATATTTTGGTAACAAGCCACCTTCAAGAAATTTGTACGGTTTCCATGTTTTTCAAACGAACAACGTCATTAATTTAAAAGTGTGAAATCGTAATCCATAATTAGACAGGATTGATCAGACCGGATCACCATGAAAAGTGTCACAACTGGTAATAAAAAACTTTTAAATCGTACTGAAACAACGAGGGGTTTTATTGTAATAAATATTGCTTCATTTATCGATCAAGTTCATGTACTTAGTTCAATCGATCTCTATTATGCTCTTTGACATAATTTCCCTCACGTTTATCGATGTATTTTCTCGTTCATTGTTACAAATCAGCAACTAATTTTCTTGAATGACTTAACAAGTTATACTTTTTACTCAATGCTACGAAGCTTAAAAGACCATACTTTTTTTTTGTGAAAATACTAAACCAAATTATTTCAATTATTATTTTAGTTACGTTATCAAATGATGTGGTTATTTGTGTTCACGTTCAATATAACTAAATAACATTTTGATTGCAATGGTATACTTATATTTTCCAGTGACATAATTGTATGTCATAATGGTCAGTTAGAAAGTTCCTTCGAAAATCACGTTCTATGTTATACTTTTTTTTTAAATAAGTTATTTATTTAGTGGTTGTGGATATTAGTTTATAAGTATACCCTTCTTTTCATTCAGTGTCTACAGTTTTGGCATTGCACTTTCGAAGCCGAGCGATATCTCTTTGTATTAATTTTAAGCTATGCGATTGAATCTTTATCTCCTTGATACTTGATATTTTTATTTCTTTAGTACTTTGAAATATATATTTTTTCTAGATTAAAGAAACTTAGAAGTAATATATACATACGTAAAACCTAAATTAAAGTGGGTTTACGTATTATTATGTCTTCATCCCATCAATATTTGATTGGTCTGCTAAATAAACTCATTATTTGCGGGATAAGTAACGATAACTAAAATGTAAAATCAATTCTTGTTGTTGTTATTGATCCCCAAGTTTTACACCAGCGCTGGCGGATATTTAGTAGGAATTTTGTGAACTGTTTTAATGTGGTTTTAATGTACTATATTTTTTGGAAGTGTAACATGTCTGTTTTATACCCTTATAAAACTTAACTCTTACACTTACAAAATACATACTTTTCTGACCATACAACACAATAAAATAGGGTTTTATAACAAGCGTTACATTCATTTCCATGCGTTTAACATTTCCTAAGAGTTGAGTTGTAGAGTGTCTAAATATCTAATTACAGTCTAATTAAACTTTTCAGATAACTCTCCTCTGTGTGGTCCAGCTAGCGTCAATGATTGCGGCAGGAGGAGGCGGGGGTCACAAGAAGGTCATCATCCACGTTCCTCTATACGTGAAGCATCACCATCATAAACATACCATAGTGAAGCACATACACCATAAGCATGGAGGCGGTGGTGACGACCATTACGAAGTACTTGGCTATACTTATGGGGAACCTAAACCTGCTCCTCATTTTGGAGGTGGTAAGTAAATTTTGGTTTCAACATAAATATTATCAAATAATGCGTAGGTACAGATAGTTATATATTTATTAAAGACATACAGTATAGGTACTTATAAACATTCGAATGTCTAAAACCACATCACACTATGTAAGAGGTATTATTAGGTATTTTATATTTAGGTATTAATCCTGCTCGATATAAAATTCCTTAGCTCGTTTTGACGCCAATTGGTTACCTTCGTATCTTTGCTTCATTTTATGTTATCAGGAATCGGGTTCAAAATAAGAACGGGTTCTTAGACCAACCCATAAAACTTATGTATCTAAAATGAGTTTCTTCCTCTTCCTCTTGTCATTCTATAGCCAGGAGAGGTCCGTGGCATTTAGTAGGCTCGTGAGCTAATAGAGACAGCAAGTAATTAGGCTGTCAGTTCTGACAGCTACAACACGCCCTGAGTTCTGATTCTGATTTAAAACTTCGATATACGAGTAGATGAAACTCCATGAAGTTGTTAGATAAATGTTGGTTGCAATAAAAAGTTTTTTGAAGAATAATAAAATGACATGTGCATATCGTTTACGTACTTAGATAGTTTTTTATTTAGTTATATTGTATGTTACATACATACATACATACATAAACTCACGCCTTATCCCGGCCGGGGTAGGCAGAGACGTTGTATGTTACATGTCATGTATATTGTTTTTTGTCGTGTACCTATATTGTTTATTTAATCTTTAAGTACAATAAAAAATAAATACAACTCTGAATAGCTCTATTTTAAATACAATTACAACTCAAGACAAGAATATATTAAAAAAAAAAAAATATATATTATTAAATTTATATTATCAAAACGAAAAGTCCAAATTGTTCGTAAAGATTGTGAGTAAACTTACTTTATCCGTTTTATTAAGTCTTCATAGCCTGAATAACCGGGTAATCAAGCCTTTAAGCGTTATTATTTTAACACAAAACTATTATACCTCATTTTACATTACCATATTAAAATCTTTTTAATTGTTCACATCTTACGACACAGTTATTTTAGTTTCTATATTGACAAGATTGTTTCTATAGATATTATGTAAACTTCTAATGCCATACAAGTTTAGTATAGAATGTTAAAATGGATATGTTACGGGCAATTTGATAAGTCCGGGCACTATTAATAATGACCGGTCTTTATTCATAATGCCCGACTCAATTGGACAATGTGATTAAAACAGCATAATTAATCACTTTCCCGACCATTATGAATAATGCCCACCCTATCTTGGGCAAAGTAATAAAATAGATGAACTGTAGTGATTTTCTTTATTAAATGAAATTAAACTTACAAAATTTTCATGAAAAGTTAACAAAAAATAAACTATTAGACATAGCAATTACAAAATTAAACATTTTATTATTTTAATTTATTAAAATATGTTTCTGGCGCGTTGTGGTCGCCATACTAACCAAACCTAACCAACTGTTTCTGACTTTTGGCTTTTTTAAGCTATCTCAAACACTAACTTATTACATGGACCACGGGCCGTCAGCCTTTATTAATAATGGCCGGTCAAAGTGATAAATTTATTTCTTAGGCCATCGTTATTGGGCATTATTAATAAAGGCCGGTCCTTATTAATAATGCCCAGTTAATCACGTTGCCCGTAACAGATATACAATGCTATGAGTAGATAATGTAATACTTATTAAAATTTCTGTATGAGGTATGATGAGATACGCATTATCTGGAGGCGACGACTACATCTCCGTATGAGCTCTTGATGTAGCATAGAGGGACGAATCTCTTCCTGTGATAGAGAAACAGCTTCGTTAAATTGACTTGAATTTGCGTTAATTTTCCACGTATTCAACTAATTTGATAACTATATATTATTATGTAACGTAACACTTTGTATTCTTAAACATTTTATTTTGTTTTTTTTTATGATAGATAAATAAATCAAAAGACACAGGAAAACAAACTATAAATATCGTTAATAGTTTCCATTTTTCTAATCAGTTCTTTTTGTAATTTTTACTATCCGAAACCCCAAGGATTAAATTAGTGGTGTTCTAAGGTTCTGAAAGTACAGATACATATAAAACGTTTTAATAATAAAATAATCGTTTAAAAGTAATTGCTTAGGCACAATAAAAGGGCTTTAGTTAATAGGAACTGATTAATAGTTGTTTAGAAAGACCAACGATTTTCTGTTGAGATTTTTATCTAAGTAATGATGTTCGTCGATTCCCAGACGCGTGGGTTGAAGTAATTTGATATTTGTTACACGATACAATCTTATTTTTGTTTTTATTTACACGTTTTATTAAGCAAATACGAGTTAGAAGATAGCCTTATACTCGTACATGGCTTGGTATTGAATGAATTTAAATATACTTAGGTACTATGCGTAGTTTTCTTCGAGAATTACTTTAAAACGCCTGTGAATGAGTCAAATCTTCCAAATTTAAATTTAAAATTGATGTCTATTAAACTTTTTTTTTCTGAATAGGACATGGAGGCGGCCACGGTTGGGGCGCTGCAGAGGAAACACATGACGGAAGCTACGGAGATGCACCAGTAAGCTTCGAAGGTGGTGACCATACAGGCTACGCATTATCTGGAGGCGACGATTACGGCTCTGACATAGGAGGCCATGGCGGATATTAAACATGATATTTAACTATTTTATTTTGTACATAGATTGTTAAAGGTTGTAATTTAGTCATGACACAATTCAATACAAACCTCCATTAATAAAACTTACTACGTTGTTGTAGTGTGATTACAAACGGTAAGAAATTTACAATAAATAAATGATGACCTCAATATTTATAAATACTTATAAGCTTCGATAGAAATGTTTAATCAGTATAGTTGCTTGTATACCGAGTTGTGAAGATAATAGTAGATTATAGAACTTAGATTTAAGACTGAAATACATGTGGATTTATGAAACAATGTTGCCTGTTTAAAAAAATCTTTACCATGTAGTTTGGTATTATTACTTACTAAAATTAATATCTTCTTTAGTCAAACCTCTTTGTTACGTTAAAGACATGTGTATTTCGGTTGAACAGTCCGACTATAGTATCTAAGGATATGGTTGAATGATCGTGTTTCTGTTATTGTTACATTAGTGTTAAGCTTGTTGTGAATTTGTTACTATTATATTTGTTATTAATTTAAATAATATTTTCTTATTGGTGTATTATTTTACCCTGCCATATATCTACTACTTTAAACATCTAATTTAAACACATATCTACTGTAAAGAAATTTATTTTCTACGCAGTTCCTAACATGAAGCTTACCTACCAACATTGATTTACAAAAAACCAAAGATACACACTCCACTTCCCAAAACCGTCCGCAACAAATAGGCGCATTGTGCACTTTTTTTAAATTAGTGTCGCGTTGTTCTACCGGCAAACGTCAATCATTAAATTTTATTGCTCTATGTGCATTACTTTTTAAATACAACTTTATGTCATGCGTGTAAGATTGAATTTGAAAAAAAAATATGTTTACGATATTACTATACGTATTTATTGCGTATGTTTAATTTGGTGACACTTTTGGCTGTGAGTTTTGTTTGAAAATGTGCATCTTGGGTTTTTTATAAATCAATGCCTACCAAGAAAGGAAATTTGTAGGTATATGTTAAAGCATGATTATAATAAGTACTAGAATGTTCCAAAATAATTAAACTTATAAACCGTCCATTCCACTCATTGACAAAAATTCTTTTTCAACTGTGATGTCGTAAGCTAACACGTTAATGGTTATTTACCTAAACATTCACAAAATAATACTTCTAAAACAAATAAATATTATAATTTAATTTATTAACATGAATGACTCGTCTATATCTATAAATTAATTTCTAATAAATTACACAATAGCTAAAAACAAACGTATAAAATGAAACAATGTCGGCAGTAGTTTATCACAAAAAAAACAAGCGCCGACTGTGTACTTTCTAACATAGAACATCTTTGTTCGTTTTGTCATTTTCCGCGTCTGGATCTACAAGCTTAAGTAAACCGTTTCTTTTTTATTTCCTACATAAATTAGTTGCGGAACCTTAAGCATAACTGTATTTCTATTATATTCATAGTTACAAAATGCGGAAGTTACATGCATTCATGCATTCTTTGCATGACCATTTTTGATCTTATTTTCTGTAAGACACTTACATTCATTCTGTTACATAATGTACTCCATTTATTGTACTTTCGACTACCGGAAGTAAAAAGAATGTATTATATTAGATTTCAGTAAAAGCAAATAAAGTAATACTTCGAGACATAATTTACACTTTTTTTTGTTTATTACCGATCAAGTAGGTCGATAAAAAGTGTGATAGAAATAAATCTAACGCACAATTTTATTCTAAAACCAAAAATGGCAATTCGATTGATCTGCGGGTTGCTTAGAAATAATTATTTGAGTATCGTATCAAGATACAATTTTAAAGAATTTGAGCCTCTGGGGTAAACATTGTAAGGGTAAAATTCTGACAAAGAAAGCGTAATTTATGTACCTATTTAATTACAATTCAAGAGAATTGTAATTGTAAATAAGTACAAAAATATTTTTTTAAGGGATTCTTGAACCTAGATGAGTTATTTTTTTTTGCATAGCTGGGCTGGTCTACTATTCTCGGCATATTTGTGAGAGTGGAATATTCGTAGACAACATGTTTTCCTGACATCTCCAAAACTCCAGGCGAAAAAAAAGATTGTACAGATAATTATCTCATGTGAAAGAAGAGGTAAGGGGTAAAAAGACAAATAGGAGAAACTAAGTACCTACTTGGCGTGTTAGGATCGTTCTGCTAAAGTGGAATATTAATCACCCTACTTAAGTCTACTTTAACGTGATTAAGTTTAACAAGGCTATATCTTGTCAATATAAAACGAAAATTAATACAAATATGGTATTTATATATAACTAGCTTTTCCCCGCGGCTTCGCTCGCGTTAAAAAAGTATTATTATAAATTATGTTTAAACAAAACCGGAACCCTTATGAGATCACTTTGTTGTCCGTCTGTCTGCCTGTATGCCAAAACCATTTTTCTAAGGAATGCGTGGAGTAGCTAAGTCGTAATATCACAGTATTTTGGAAAGATGATTCTTGACGTCATAGAATTTTTGACAGTTGAGTCGTGACGTCATAGAAATTCTGACAGATGAGACGTGACGTCATAGAGATTTGGCAGGATTTTTTTTGACAGCTCTGTACGTCGTGAAGTCATAAAGTTTTGGCGGGAATTTTTTTTACAGCTAAGTCGTGACGTCATAGAATTTTTGACAGCTAAGACGTGACGTCTTTGACAGATAATTTCTGACGACATAGAAGTTTTGACAGATAAGACGTGACATCATAGAAGTTTAGCGGGTTTTTTTTTTGACAACTTTGTCGTTACGTCATAGTATTTTAACAGCTGAGTCGTTACTTCATAGAATTTTTGGCAGCTGAGACGTGACGTCCCAACAGGGGCTGAATTGATCAAAATCCTATATTAGCGGTCGTCTTCATCATAGTAGCTCCAATCTTTAATTTCAGTTCAATCATTCGAAAATGTAAGATCATTTAAACAAACTTTCATCCTATTTTACTCTTTTAGGGGTAGAATTGATCAAAATTCTTTCTAAGGGGATGCCTACGTCCTAGTAACTATTTGCATGCAAAGTTTCGACCCGATCGGTTTAAAATTGACAAAGTTTCATACAAACTTTCGTTCCCTATTTTATCCCTATAGGGGTTGAATTTAATAAAGTCCTTTCTAAGGGGATGCCTACGTCATAGTAACTATTTGCATGCAAAGTTTCAACCCGATCGGTTTAAAATTGACAAAGTTTCATACAAATTTTCGTTCCCTATTTTATCCCTATAGGGGTTGAATTTAATAAAGTCCTTTCTAAGGGGATGCCTACGTCATAGTAACTATGTGCATGCAAAGTTTCAATCCGATCGGTTTAAAATTGAGAAAGTTTCACACATACTTTCGTTCCCTATTTTATCCCTAGAGAGGGTGAATTTAATAAAGTCCTTTCTAAAAGAATGCCTATGTCATAGTAACTATTTGCATGCAAAGATTCAATTCGATCGGGTTTAAAATTGAGAAAGTTTCACACAAACTTTCTTTCCCTATTTTATCCCTATAGGGGGTGAATTTAATAAAGTTCTTTCTAAGGGGATGCCTACGTCATAGTAACTATTTGCATGCAAAGATTCAATCCGATCGGGTTCAAAATTGAGAAAGTTTCACACAAACTTTCGTTCCCTATTTTATCCCTATAGGGGGTGAATTTAATAAAGTTCTTTCTAAGGGGATGCCTACGTCATAGTAACTATTTGCATGCAAAGATTCAATCCGATCGGGTTTAAAATTGAGAAAGTTTCACACAAACTTTCGTTCCCTTTTTTATCCCTATAGGGGGTGAATTTAATAAAGTCCTTTCTAAGGGGATGCCTACGTCATAGTAACTATTTGCATGCAAAGATTCAATCCGATCGGGTTTAAAATTGAGAAAGTTTCACACAAACTTTCGTTCCCTATTTTATCCCTATAGGGAGTGAATTTAATAAAGTCCTTTCTAAATGAATGCCTACGTCATACATGCAAAGTTTCAACCCGATCGGCTTAAAATTGACAAAGTTTCATACAAACTTTCATCCCCTATTTTATCACTATAGGGGTTGAATTTAATAAAGTCCTTTCTAAAGAGATGCCTACGTCATAGTAACTATTTGCATGCAAAGTTTCAACCCGATCGGTTTAAAATTGACAAAGTTTCATACAAACTTTCATCCCCTATTTTTTCCCCTTGGGGGTAGAATTAACCAAATTCCTTTCTTAGCGGATGCCTACGTCATAATATCTACCTGCATGCCAAATTTTAGCCAGATCCCTCCAGTGGTTTGGGCTCTGCGTTGATAGATCACTATGTCAGTCACCTTTGAGTTTTATACAGGGTGGCTCATTCAAAGGGGTCAGTATGGGAAAGTCTTAAACTATAAGTCATACGAAGATTTGTTCTTAGGAACCATGACACCGATTTTGATAAAAAGAAAAACTGCATTCATACATTTGAGAAAGATACTGTACCCAGCTCGGGAATCGAACCCGGTTGTTTTGCAAAAATAAACTTATACTTTTTCTATTTAAATATCGATTCTGTAGGTCTTAAGCAGTAAATATCTCTATGAAACATTATGTCTAAAATGAATAAAATGCATTGTTTTCACATACTTCAATTTATCATAGTAAGTAGGTGTTCGAAGTGGCTAATCTTCGAACTGTTACAATCTTCAACAGTTTAGGTATTTAAAATTATCTCTATGGTTGTTTGTACCCCTCTACTTGTTACATACACCGTGTTACATATCATTGTGGCCATTGTCATTGCATTAAACCTTAAGGAAGTTTTGTTATCTACAGTAATATTATTATCTAGATACAACTGCTTACTTCTTTTAATCAAACACTAACAATCAATTGAAAAGCCATGTAAGTAATGTAGATATTGTAGATACAGAGACGTGTTTAGTTAAGCCTCATTTGAAAATAGAACGTTTCAGTGTGACTGTTCGAATACCAATAAAAAAAGAAAAAAAAGATCGTTACCTAAACGTGTTGAATATTGTATTGAAAAAAAAACGATGGCCACTTCGAACACCTACTTACTATGGTAAATTGAAGTATGTGAAAACAATGCATTTTATTCATTTTAGACATAATGTTTCATAGAGATATTTACTGCTTCAGACGTACAGAATCGATATTTAAATAGAAAAAGTATAAGTTTATTTTTGCAAAACAACCGGGTTCGATTCCCGAGCTGGGTACAGTATCTTTCTCAAATGTATGAATGCAGTTTTTCTTTTTATCAAATTCGGTGTCATGGTTCCTAAGAACAAATCTTCGTATGACTTATAGTTTAGGACTTTCCCATACTGACCCCTTTGAATGAGCCACCCTGTATATATAGATGCCATTAAATATCTTGGAATCACGTCAACTCGGCTGTAGAAACATGAGCACTGTGTGAAGTTCAATCTTTGAACGCGATGTAAAGACCGTTGTATGGATTTTGGTTGAAATGTGATATTTTTATTGCAGATAATAATACGGAAATAAGTAAATCTATCTTGACTTTCTCATGGCACGATCATAAAGCCTTATTTACTAAGGTATAGGGTTTTATTACGTAACATAATAATGCCTATTTCTTTTATGTTAAAGAAGTTTTAAGAAATATTTTGCTTTAGCGACAAATTATTTCAATTTATTTACGTATCTCACGTGAGAATATGATGGAGTAAGAGATTTTAGTAACATCACTGTATTATACGCCGTGGGTTTCGTAAAAGCTGGTTATACATATTATGAGATAAGTTTTATAAATTTTTCTCATTTACTCTATTCAGAAAATAGAATAGTACCTACCTATGCGTACTTAAAATATTTATTAAGTACGTAGTACGTATCTTAGATTCTGAAATTTAGGAAACCTTGGAGGAGAAAGGGCTGCCTATATGATTTGTTACCAACTTTTTGAGATATTTGAATCTTTTCAACAACTAAAGGGCGTAGAGACGGACCTCTTCTATAGTGCCTTCGCCTACCAATACAATGCTGGTTAGTCGAATAGTTATGTCTCTATGTTGACCTTATTTTGTAGATGATAATAGGTATTCTGTCGACTTTTCCTTAGTCGATGTTTACGATACTCAATTTAAGTTTTTCGCTGTCAATGCAATAAAATAGAACACGAGATTCCCATTAGATTAAAACTATTAACGTTCCTAACATTTAGTTATCTTTCTATAAATTATTCACATGGATTCTCATATGAATCATGCCTTATCTATTAATTGTTTAAAATCATCGAGTTTTCGCAAGATCAAGATCGAGGTAAATTTGTAAAAAATGTCTAAATTTCACTATTAGTTAATTACCCTACGTGCATACACTAATTAACTGATAACGTGGGAGAATATCAGTGTGGTGATGACTACTTACTTCTTATAAAAATACTTTTTGATTCATACAGAGTGTCCAATAAATAATGGATTATCCTGAAACTTCTTTCTTATCTTATTTATTAAATTATTTTTAAGAGGCTTTATTAGGTCTTATTTGAGGTGGTTCAAGATTATACATTCGTTACTGAACACCCTGTATTAATATTATGTAAGAATGTTTTTCAATAAAAAATTCAATAGTTGATTTTTGTGAAGTCAAATGTTTTTGATATCACTTCATAAACTATTATACATCTTTTAGTTTTATTTATTAAAAAAAATACCTTAACACTACGTATAGCAAGATCAAAATCGTTGCAATCATTTAGGTCAACAGAAGCTACAACGTATTGATATATTGCTGACGTCAGAGCCACTCAGAACACTAAGGGAAAGAATACAAATAATATAATGGCACCTCAAACTTAAAATCCGCTAAAGCAAGCTGTTTAAACTACTAACCATAGGTTCAACCTAATTCTATACCTAGTATATACAAATACGCGCTTAATAATAAAGAAGAACATATTTAATAGAAGTATAATTTTCTAACCATAGCTATAGCATAAACAATGACTGGGGTAGAAATTTTCTGCAGTAGGAACAAGGCACCGGAAGACATTGAGCAGGTTTCTCACGTGCAACAAAGTAGTGAAAGTAAAATGGAACTGCTTTGATCGCTGCTATGCACTTGATCGTTTTAAGGATCAGTGTTCGTCGAACACGGAAAATAAAGTTGTAAATAATAATAGTCAACATGACGAGAATCTTGTGAAAGCCGAAAAAGACAAACTAACAAAATATTTGGACCTGGCTCACGAGGTTGTCGACATGTTGAAAGTTGATTCAGCGATCATTGTTTTGATAGTTCTTTCGGTGAATGGACTTATTCCAAAGAGTCTAAGGAGACTCGCGCTTGGCAGTTGGATCATAGGTCTGATGCAGAAGGCAGTACTGCTCGACACGGTACGCATTGTGAGGAGGTTCCTATCTCTGGAGCCCTAATGACCAGTAGCTTGGTCCCTGTACCCGATGCTGGTGGGTCTACCTTTTTCTATATTTTTAAACGTTTTCTATATTAAAAAAATGTGATAAATGTAAATAAAGAAAGTCAACATGGAAATAATACAATAACTTATTTCTTATTTTATCTTCTTTATCATTGTCAGCCAATTGACGCCCCTTCTGAACATGGGTCTATTTCTTATTTATTCCAAAATAGTCTATTTCGTCAATTGTGAGGAGATACGAGCCAAAGTAACTGACGTAGGGCTCAGGATTGTCCGATAAGTTTACATTATTAACATACCTGTTAACAGAGCGCGCAGAATTGATTCATTTTTAAAAGAGACTTTGAAGATTGCAACATGGATTTAACTTTTATATTAAGTATTTTGATAAAATTATTTTAAGAGTACGTTTGTGTGCACGAACATGATTTTATTTTTATTTTATTTTATTTTATTAAAAAAGGTACAGTAACAGATTACAGATTAAAATATACACATATTAACATTATTTTTTTTTTTTACATAAATCTGAAATCCACTTATAACTATACACAACACTTTCAGTAAACAGTTAGACGAACACAAACATACTCAAGGGCAAAACTAACAGATAATGCAGTAAGGGGAACAAAAACAAAAGGAAAAAAGAAAACATAACATTAACAACTAAGATAATTAAGAAACAGTAAAAAGAAAAAAAAATTCTATTACTAACAATAAAAAAAAAAATTAAAATTAAGAAAACTAAAGCAAATTAAAAATTAAAATACAAAATCTAATCAAGTTTCAATTACATAAAAACTGTGGCCTGTGAGGTTTCATGTAAACGGCCTAAAGACCTTCTAAACATATTGGTATCAATATCAAAAATGTTGACCCTCGAACATATCTCATTAAACTGACGGCACATACGCGACATTGGGTTATTGTACGAAACATTGTTATTTACAGCGGGTATGTCGAACAGTTTTGGCGTGCGCACAGATCGCGTTGGCACCTTAAAGTGCAAATGATCAATAAGATGACCCTCGAGTAAGCCATTTACAATTTTGTGTAATGTAACTGAGTCGCTCATCCATCTTCTTTCCTCAAGGGATGTCATCCTAAACCGCTCAAGTCTCCCAGCATATTCTTTTATTGTTCGTCTAAGACCAAACTTCACGCATAAATCTCGAACAAATCGTCTCTGAATTGCCTCTATTCTATCTACGTGAATTCTATAAATGGGAGTCCATATAGATGAACAGTATTCAAGCAAGCTTCTAACTAAGCAATTGTAAAGTGTTATTAAGGATTCGGCTTGCTTGAATGGTTTGGAAAGTCTGAGAATAAAAGACAACATACGGTGAGCCCTGGTGCAGATGTAGTCATAATGGTGTCTGAATGACATGACAGAGTCGAACAGTACTCCCAAGTCCCGTATTACGTCGACTCTTTCCAAAGTCACACCACCAATACGATAGCTATAATCAAGACGTGTCTTTTTGTTCTTTGTAAATGATATGACTTTACACTTGCCTATATTAAGGGACATAGAATTTAAGTCACACCAATCGACAATTGTATCAATATCGGCCTGAAGCCTTATACAGTCTTGAAGATCGTTAATACGACGGAAAACTTTTAAATCATCTGCATAAGCCAAACAATTGCTTTCTATTATGTTTAATAGGTCATTTATAAACATAAGAAACAAAAGCGGTCCCAAATTCGACCCCTGAGGCACTCCAGATGTAGCCAAGAAAGGCACCGACTCATACCCACTAAGTGCAACCAACTGTGTTCGGTTAAGAAGGTACGACGATAACCACCTGTACAAATTTCCTTGAATGCCAAAGTGTTGAACCTTGGCAAGTAGCTTATAGTGATCCACACGATCAAATGCCTTTGATGTATGAATTGGTTTATTTTAAATAATGTAAATGCTATGTTTATTAGTTGTCTATCTGCCAAAGCTAGTAAAAACATTTTTATTACAAGTCTCTGTAATCAAATCATATTTAAAACTTAATTGTTATATACAAAAAAAAACAAATTTGCTACGCTAATTTTACGTAATATATTCCTAATAAAGAGCACGTACTTACTACTTAGCTGAGAATTTGTTGGCGTTTAAAAATATCGATGTTGATGCGAAGAAATGTAAAGCGGGCCACCAAATTACTTAATATTCAACTGTTACTGGTGCGTGTTATTGCAAAAAAGTTCAATCAATTGTTGTTTGCGCCTGTCATGAATGAATAGTTTCGACAGAACAATTTATTGCAGAACTAACAAAATACGTATGAATTCTATAATAACATATACGTAACTGTAGTCGAGTACATTATAAAGCTATTGAGAGAGCAAAGAGTATTTAACTACTATAGTCAAAGTTTAAACAGATACTGTATCCTGTACAGATAATTTCAAGGCTCGCTGTTGCCAACTAGCGCCCGCCTGAAAGATTTCAGTAGTGTCGGCACCATTTAAAAATAAGTACTTTTAAATTAACTATTACTTACTCCTGAAAAGAAACGTCATTTTACGTTTGTTATGCTTTTATCTTTTCGTGTAAACAATGACGTATTCGTTGCAATTTTTGACAAGTGCGCGCTCTACGAGTATAGTTTATTTTGTATAATCTAATAGTCCAGTCAATAAAATAGTTGTAGAGTGCGTGAGCGGAAATCTAAGCAATGTCAGACTACTTAGAGAGAAAACATTCTAAAAGGCCTGACGTCTAGGTGTCGAGCTGGATCGGGGAGGGACGGACAAAGGTCTCAATTTTAGGTTTCTTGTTAATTAATCAAAAACGATGATTTGTAGCGAAAATGTTTAACTACTTAGGAGGGCGAGGAAGAAGATACCGCAGACGACGAACATTTGCCAGGACCCTCCCGACCTAAGACGGTAAAATTATAATTCAACTAAAATTAAAATTGAGTAATTCTTTAATTTTCACTTTTGAATATGGAGAAGTTTTTAAGACTAAAGTAATAAATAATTTTATAAGCTTTCATTTAATTTTTGAAATTGTTTTACTACTAAGCATCATTTTTGATTTCATAACAAAACACCTTAAACCTTTCAAACCTTTCTCTTTTGAATCCTTTCGACGGACAAGGGTCGAAAATCACTAAAACTTACTGTTTTCAGACTCTTTCACGATTATGGTACACACAAACATCTTTGGTGTGTATCTTTCAAATACATTGGTACTAAGCCCAAAATTTACATTTAAGTAAAATCAAAGCACAAATTCGTCCCAAATAAGCAGGTTTAAGGCAGGAGGAAAATAATCAGACAAAGACATATGCCATCTTTCATACCACAAAATTAAAAGCTCAACTTTAAAGAACATGCAATGCACTTATCTAGCAATTCGAGTAGAACATATTACACTACGTGATAATTGTATCCTATTGCATTTGAAACGGCATTCTTTATTATATTACTGGACACCAACACTGATAAACGTATGTCTTTAAAGCTGTTAGTCACTTTATCGAGTCACAGAACTCTTGTACGATCTAGAAAGCCACAAATACTGACACGAGGCAACGTGCATTGTTTGAAACTCCAAAAAAATATGTTGATGCTCCAAAGGGATAAAACGAAATAGAAGGAATTAGCCTCAAAGACCACATGTGACGCTTACCCAACAATGATGAGACGGTCTTCGTCAAAAGACGCGGTGAAAATTAATTTTCAGGAGTGGACTGTAAAGGTGCGATTCAGGAAAGAGATTTGGGAAGGTGGGAAAGACAAAGAATGCACTACAACTTGCCTGGTGTAATTTTGTGTACCTTCCCCAAGAGAGTAGAGTATGAAAGGGGTATAAAAATAATAACATCGTATATTGCTCAAAAATGTGGCACAAGAGGTGATACGTACACTGTGTTCGTCCAGGCACATTTTGCCATTACAATGGCCAACATTTAAGTAAGTTGAGAAAATTATATTGGGCCTTCGGTTCCTTACCTTGCAAAACTAACATCCATTTACCTTGCAAGAAAAGAGATCTATTTTTTTGTTAATCAGATAAGTACTATTTAATGCAATAGGGTCGTGAGAGCCTAAAATATCTAGTAATTAGTAGTATGTTATGTTATTATTAGAGAGCCTAAAATATGATATAATATAATTTAAATTAGAACATCACTGTCCTAATTTAAATTATATGCGTCATTATCAATTTCATATAGGAAAAATGTTTAAAATTTTTCAAAATTTCATAGCAAAAGTAGAAAATCTTGCAATAAACTATGGCAATATAAGGACAAGTAACCTTATTTCAGTATTCAAGGCCAGTCTTACATAAAACATCAATGAAATTGAAGTAGCAATATTATGCGCGGATGTATAATGCCAGGGGAATAGTAAAACAAGAGATAGGTGAAATACTTCTTTTATTATTTACACATATAGTAACAAAAGTATAATTAACGAATAATACTGTTTATAAAAAAAATATTACACTAAAACACTCTAAAAATAACATGTTTATCGTATTACATATAAATATTTCGTTAGTGTAACAAGAAAATAAACAATAACTACCGATAGCAAATTATTGAATGACTTCTAAGCGTTACCTAATACTTAAGTAAAGAAATGAAGATTGCTTTTTTCTTATTAAATTATTCCGTTACAGTTACGTTGACACTCAATAAAGTTTTTTTAACAAGTTGCGCAATTCCGGATCTAGGGCAAATCGAATTGTTGTTGTTGCTTACTATTTGGGATGCAGTAAATTACAATGTAAGTAGTTAGGTGACATAAGAGCTTTCAATAGCTCTGGAATAGAATATTACATCAACTTATCTTACTTATAACTAAAATACGAAAAAAAAATGAAAAGCCCAATTTTAAATCGATAACTTTACATTCGACAATTAACTTTTTAGTTGCTTTTCTAGATATTGATTTATATAATGTCTAAAATGTACCCATGTAAAATGTAAGAAAAAACATAATATTGCCATTTGTAATAGGAAGAATGCTTACACTAGTTCAGGGGCGATGTAACTATTAATAAAAAAGGTAACCTATTTCTTAAAATTACTTACGATATACTTTGATTCAGTTATTAGAATAAAATTTATTGTTTGATGCTTTTGTATTTACATAGCTTAAAGGTAAATCGTGTAAAAATTACACTTGAAAGTGTAAACATTATGCAAGAAAACAAAGTGACTAATAAAAAATTTAAAAAACCCCATGTGAATACACCGTTAGTATTATGAAATCTATTAAATGTAACAACCTACTTTAATTTGTCTATGTGCGATTCTCTTGTTAGTGTTAGTCTCTTAACTTGTTAGTCACTATCCTATATTTCACGAGAATTTCGTAAAAGACGAACATTAGCACTAAGTGGGAACTCTCTGCGAGAAAAAGGAATACTTGTCTAAGAAAAACTGTCATGAAGATATTACTCCATTGATTAATATTGTAAGCCAAGCTTCTCTTTGTCATTAAAAAACAACTGCGCAAAAGACAACGCCTGCAATGAGATTAATTAGACGGGCTATAGTAAATATATAAATTTTGACAATATAACATAAATGGCGATTTTGCTTGCCTATACAACTTAATGTTAGTTATTGGTAAATCTAGATTCATTTAAAAGCTATCTGTGTCTTACTCTAATATATTAAAGTTTCAACATTGCCTGTTTTTGTAGTGTGTTGTATTCCTGCTTCTCTTGTAAACGAAACTGGCGTTTCATCTGATACAATATTTTCGTCGTTGGATATAAATGAAGGCCCATCCGCATTATTACCTATGAAAGTATTTATTGGTCCTTCAAACACTGCGTCCTGGAAGCCAGTTGAAGGTGACACACTAGTTAGTCCTGCAGTTTGAGTTGGAGCAGAAGATGAAAATGGATCATTTTGCACAGTCCCCGTAAAGGCCTCGATGCCTCCTACAAAAGATGTTGGTTCAGGGCCAGTTGCAAATGGATCGTGAGTTTGCTGTACTGAACTTTGAGAAGTTATACCTCCAAACGGATCATTTGTTGGTTGAGACGCTGCTCCTCGAACATATCCAAATGTAGCAGGATACGTGTTTTGCAAATTATTTACCAAAACAAAAGCTTCATCGCCATCTTCACCTTCTTCAGTCACTTCATAACCATTACCTCCACCGTTGTTGGGTAGTGCCCCAGGCAGAGAGTCAAACACTTTTACGTTTTTAACAGTATGACTTATTCCATGCACTCGTGGTGATTGGGGAGAAGTAAAGCCAGTTGTTGGAATATTGCTGTCGTACGAAGGAATTGATGGAGAGTAAGAAGAGCGATAGTCATCATCGAATGAAGGAATAGCATTAGGAGTATAAGTGTAGGTTGGTATAACGGGAGCATCGTGATGGTGCCCGTGGTGATGACCGTGGTGACCGTGGTGTCCGTGGTGACCATGATGATGACCGTGATGCCCATGATGTTTGTGGTGCTTCCCATGGTGACCATGCGAGCCATGACCATGTCCCGAACCCTTCGACACTGTATGAGTCTTTAGATGAACTTTTTTATGATGATGACTGTAATGATGTCCATGCGGTACATGTGGTTTATGGTGATGGTGGTGATGATGATGGTGTTCTTTCTTTGGTTTATGATGATGATGATGAATTGTTATCACTTTCTTATGGTGATCATGATGATGAAATTCTGGTATGTGCAATCTCACGTGGTCACTGCAAAATAAAAATTAAGTCATGGATTTGGCAACTACAAACCTAAAAATAAAAAACAGTAAGCACAGTGCATGTTAAATAGTTCGCAAGATCTTTAACACATAGATAACATTGTTTGACAATTACAGGGCAAAATTTCTTTAAAAGTATTTAAACCTTTTTAGGGACACAATAACACAGTACATAAACAATCGCAAAGCTATCGCATTATTGCTTCCTTGTCTTTATACTAAAAACCAAAAGTATAATATCTAATATTACTAATAGTGTATAATAATACACTATTAATAATGTTGGATATATAAGATTCAGTGTCTTACTAAAAATAATTTTGACTAAATTGAGCAGAATGATTCAGCTTTTATATGATATATCCTTACTGATGTTTACCGCCTCCTCCTGTCTCACCACCCTTAAGGCACAACACAACCAACACAGTCAAATACTTCGTTAGATCCATGTTCACCAAGAGCCCGCACTGACAACCAGTCAGCCCACTTCAACAGTCCTTAATACGCAGTGACCAATTCAGCTCGACTAATAACACCAACAGCCCGAACCTACGTTCACATCTTGTTTTACATCACAGACAATACTTTCTTTCCTTCCAGATTTTTATTTTTATTTTAGATCAATGGAGCGACGGACATCACGAGACAGAACACCGCACTGCCGCCTTGCCGCACCGTATTGAATAGCGCAACATCGCGAGATGACCATTTATCCAATTTCACTTAAATAAACCCGTAATATCTATAAAAAGACAACAATTGCCATTGTCAGCGGAGCATGCCAAGACATAGAGGCGGTCACGGCGTAGCGATTGTCACTCTAATTCCGTACGAAGCAGAGTTTGTATTGTTAGTTAAAAAGTTCGATCCAAGATACGTTTTTTGTGGACACTGTGTGTAATGACTATTTCGCTACCGTTCCGAACAACGCATTCCAATTGACCGCAGTTAATGGAGTTACGATAGCACGTTTGACACCTGTCGATACTAATTTAAAATTTCGGTCCTTTAATTGAACATTATTTAATAGTGAAAAGGAATTTGAAATGTTTACTAAAATTTGTTGTTCATTATGTTTGTAATGTATGCGTATCAGTTTATTTAAGTCTAGTAATGAGTTCATCGTTCGTTAACCCAATATTGGCTTTGAACTCTCCCGTTGAATGATCTCGGTAAAAATAAAAAAATAAAAAGTTAAGGTAACGAAATCGATTAGTTATTTTTTTAAGTGCAGGGTGGCGTCTTATAAATAAAACGTGTAACGATCTGATCGTGCTCATAAATAATTGTTAGAGTGTGTGCCCATTAAAATTTAATCACTTGTTCTTCTTTGAATTTATTGATTTCCATTTGACTATGTATCCTTTATCTACGTTCATCCTCTAAATGAATTATATCCGTGCCATCTGTATCCAGTCAAATTTAATATTTCAAATGAGTTCAAATTTAAATAGCTGTATCATTCATAAGCGATGCATCAGCTAACGAAATAAACCTTAGTCTTTAACCAAGTGCTGTTATAGATCTACATTCCCATTTAATTTTGCCATAACATTGTCCTTTTTCCGTTTAATTTATGCTGAGCGATAAACTTAAAATACCTTTGTAAATTCAATTATCTCAACATTACGGAAACAAAGGAGAAATCGATACATTGCTTGTAACCACAATGCATTATACAGTGACCATCCAATTATTTGGGTAGGAAGTCATTACGTTCCGAAATGTTGGGTATGCTACGCTTCAATATGTAGACGTATTGAGAATGTACCTGTAAGTGTTAATAGTTGGTCAACATTGTTCTCAATCTAAATATAGGTGACCAAGTTATGTCTTTCCTCAGATAATACTGCTGACAAATAAAGGTAGGCAGAGACTACTGATTACAACATTTCTTAGGTACTAATCTCCGTGTAGTGACGTAAAATCAGGCCACCAGAACCAGAGCGGCCCAGACCACAATTTGTGATTTTTTTAGTTAGGCACGGCAATGCCCCCCTAAAACCCCTAAGTTTATAATCAAAATGATTTTTAGTTAATTTTAAAATAAAATCATAGATGGCGTTATAAAAAAGAGTTTTGCCATTTCGAATTTTAAAGTAATAGCGAAAGAGCACAGTGACCCAGATCACTTGGGTCACTATGGTTTTCGGCGCCATTTTGGCTCATGTGACATGAGTTACTCTGGTTTTGAACCTTATGTTTTTACAAGTAGAGATTATTATTTTTGTACTTTTTAATTACTGAATAGTGTTTTTTAGAAATAAGTGTGTACTTACTGCAATATGTTTAAAGGGAAGAATATCAATTTATTAGTCAATATTTTTTTGTTTTTTGGCGGCAACTAATTCAAACTTATAAATTACCATAGTTTAAAGTATTTTTGTTTAGGATAGATCTTCCTGAAGTTACAATGAGTGTAATTAAGAATGAATCCACTGACTACATTGAAGTTGACTTAAATGGCAAGTTTATCTTTCTAGAGTTCCGTAGTACAACAATGTAAGTATGAAGTTTTTCGCGGATCTTGGATAGTTAATTTGAAAAATCGTTTTTAAATGTAGGGGCGTTACAGACGGGTAAGAAGCTAACTATAATATATGATCTTATGATTATAAATTATATATTAGGCCATCACAGACTACAAAGATATAATATACTTATCACAACAAAGTAATTATTACATAGGTACTTGTAATAATTACTTTGTAGTTTTCCGTCATCAAAATTCTGTAACTAAGCTTTTCTTTTTATCCGACTCTAAATATTTTTTTCATGTTTGGAACTTCCTAACTCAGTCAATTATAAACCGATAAGAGAGAAAGAAAGAGAAAGAGTTTTCATTCTGATTAGTCTCATGGCAATTTTATCAGAATAGGTTTAGTAATTTATTACTATGTAATACCAAGAACACCATACCATTTTAATTAATCTCTAGCTTAAGAAAGTTTTTTAATTGGATATTTATAATAAAAACAAAAATCGAGTGGTGACAGATTAAGAATATAATATGTTACCACCCAATCACATCCCATGGGTGTCGCAAAAAGCGACTAAGACTTTCCGTGAATATTGTCTTTACGAAATAAAAAGAATAAAATCTTGAAATTAAACCCTATACCAATCCGTCTGGCCAGCGCTAGCAGCTTGCAAACTTAGTTTAAGAGGGAATCAAACCAGAGTTTTAAATGTTTTGTTATTATTCACAATTCCTTTATTTAATACGAGACAAATGTAAACATTTGTAAATTGAAATGTAAAATGGAAACGGACGTCTGAAAAATGCAGTTATAGAGTTTGTAGTAAGTATCCCTTCTTCTTTACTACCTAGACAGCGTTGGCAAAGTTAGGTATCCTTCGGAACATTAACTACGTCAGTCTAATTATTCGATATTGAGCCAATTTTTCAAAAAAAAATCAAGCGTTTAAGTCATAGAAAAGAAAAACTTATACATATAACTTACTCCAATAGTTTGGCTAATAAAATCTTTAATATTTGCATTCGATTATTGGCACTTTTTATCCATTATTTTGTATGTAAGCCTAAAAATCACCAAAAGTGCGATGTTATAATTAGAAGCCTTATTTATTTAGTTTATTACAATGTTCTGACATTCAAAAATAGTTTAGTATATTTATTAATAGGATTGGAAACGATTCGAAACTAGTTATCTAAGTGCAGTGTTTACGTGTTATTCAATGTATGGTTTTGCCCACGTAAATGAAATGTTATTTTTTATTTTAAAAGGCTAAACTAAACCTATTTATTAAATAAATAACCATACCAGATTGTCCTAAGAAGCGCTAAGTGTTTATAAATAAGCTAAAATTAATATAGTCTAAAGTCAAAATTAAACTAAGAAAAAAAAATTAAGATAAAACATAAATTTAATCAAAATTACACAGTAAATAAGTTAGTTTTAATTTTAATTTATCCTATTTAAGTTTAAAAAGGCCAACTTGCATTTAAATCAAAAGAAAAGGTTATAAGTTTCATACCTAGTGGCCCAACCCACTACACTATTTTTAAATTTATTGTCAATGCTAAATGCCATAGTGGCCCATGTCCAAATAAAATGGCAAATAAGTAAAATACCGATTGTTTTAATAGTTTATCTAAATTTTATCAATTACTACATCATATTTTTACAAATTTTAAACATACTGTCCATATATTTTTTTTAAGTTACATTAACTTAAAATTTCGCATAAACTCTTTTGGCAGATATCCACATAATTGTATTTTGGGTCTGGGCCACTCTGGTTCTGGTGGCCTCAAATCATGTACACGTAAATCATGGGTGTCGTAAAAACCGATTATGGGACTAGTCTTGAACATTATCCTTACGATTTCGTACAAAGAAGGAAAACTTGAAATTAAACCCTATACCAATCCGCCTGGCCAGCGTGGTATTAGTAAGCCAATTATCCCTCCGTCATGGGAGGAGGCCCGTCCCTGCAGTGGGACATTAATGGGCTGTTATGATTCCTAACCTGCCCAGCTCTCTCTACATATAAACTCCAATATACACAATGTTTATACTTTAGACCGGTTTCGAGTGCTACGCTTGCTGTACTGCTCTTCCCTTGTTGAAGGATGTCTCTATTTACAACCTCTGAATGTCATCTTAACAATTTTTTTACCTGTAGTATAACTTCTACGCACCACTTCAAAGCCGGACCGTGTCCAGTAAAGGACGAATAGTAAATACTGATACTAAGCTGGCAAGACAATGATACACTTCTTTTACTATGACAGTGTGTGCATGGATTTTCTTTTAGCTTACTCAAGTTTCAACAACTCAATTTTCACTTTAATAAGGATTAAATATACTTAAGGCAAAAACAAAAAAAATGTACCTACATCAAATATCATCATCATTAATATCAGTCAATAGGCATACAAGACTAGGCAGAGGCCTCCTCCAAGTAATACCAGGGGCGAGTTGCGCCATAAAAAATATTAATTAAATATGCAGTATTTTGTGATAGATGTTACTTACTTAGATATTTTTTTTTTTAAATACAGAGTCGAAATAGAAACTGTCACACATAGGGACCATACCCTCTGTATGAAGGACAGATTTCCCTACCACAATTTATTTATATTTACTATACCGTCATAAATAATACCACATATACATTACCAGATTACCACGCAAGAGAAATGGTGAGCTCAGCTTCTGCCAGGTGCTTCTTCTTCTTTGTCAATTCTTCCCAGATGCTAATAAACCTTTTTCAAATAATATAGGTAAACAAAAAATGTGTATCATCATAATAATAAAAAATGTAAAACGGTTACGAAGATGAAAAAAAAATTAAGAAAATATCTGGACTCCAAAACTAGAACTGGGTTCTCGATAAAGTTAAAATGTTTGAAATATTTGTTATCGCGGAATTCAGTAATTTCTTTGTTAATTTAATCATCATAATTAGTTGAGTAATTTGGTTTTATCACAACACAAGACATATGGGAATTTCTGTGAACCATTCGTTTAAACGATATTAAAATTTGCTAACTATTGAAAACACGAATACAGCCTAGAAATGCCTTAATGTCTGGGCAGAAGGCAGAAGATTAGCAGCGTCGTCATCATCTTGCCAGTCTGGCCAAATGCTTTCACATTAAGCACGTTTGAAGAACCCAATAACATACGCAGAAAAATCATTATTTTGGTTAAACTTAATGGTTTGGCGTGACGAATATCGTGGGGTGAGTATCCGTGTGGTGACGGAGTAAGAAAACAATGTCACCAACCCATTTCATCCCATGGTTGTCGTAGAAATCGACTAAGGGACTATCTGTGAATATTACCTTTACATAGAAAGAAGGAAAACTTGAAATTTAACCCTATACCAATCCGTCTGGCCAGCGTGGTATTAGTAGGCCAAGTATCACTCCGTCACAGGAGGAGGCCCGTCCCTGCAGTGGGACATTAATGGGCTGTTATGATGAATGGTTTGGCGGCATAGTTAAGCATTTGCAAACCTCTTTGTGCGAGAGGATTTATGACATATGAGCATATTTATCAAATGTTAAAATACATTTTTCATGTCAAACATAAATATAAACTGAACATAAATAAATTAACACTGTGCGTATTGTACTTATTTATTACGTTAATAATAATTTCCTTTCAACAAGACAACAACAAAAGCTAACGCAAGCAAATTTATAAAAAAGAACCAAAGTAATTCGCTATTAATTAAACATTATTTACAACTACTTAAATCCTAAAGCACAACAATAGAAAAGGAAAATAAACAACGGTTTAAAGATATTTTAACAACACATTGAAAGTGAATTTATTTCACATTATTCGCATAGCAAGTTCATAAGCGTACATTCTAATAGACAATTATAGCATGTAATACCATTTATTTATGGCTCTTTTCTGAGCATTACTTAACAGTAAAACTAATGCTCTAAACATAAATTAAACTTTGGAAAATTACAATCACTCTTAACATAAAGTATTAGACTATAAGAGACAACTAAACAGAAATAAATTACTAGAGTACTACTTTCTTAAATAAATACTTAAACAATAATACAAAGTATTCCCAGATACACTGAAAAAGTTTTTGTGCTATTTGTACAAACATTATTATCGTATCTTGTTATTATAACAAGTTATGTAACAAAACAATATTCTACCACATAAATAAAACAAAGTCCGATAAACGACATAAAGTTACATTTTCGGAAATATTTGAAATTATAATGTATTAATTTTAATTTTGCATAGTAAACAATAATGACATTTTACAATTCATGTGCGGACGTAAAGTGTATTTCTTTACAAGACGAAAACTGATAGGATCGTAGTAAAATTTAAATCATGAAAATTTGTAAGATTTATGGCTTTTCTTTACGATTCTAACTTTTAATCATCGAATCTGGAACAAACAAAAAAGCGTCAAAAATGTTCTCATCAATTGCTGAATATAACGAAGAAAGTGAGTACAGTGGTCTTTTAAATTTATTCAAACTTACCTAGTTTCTTCTGTATAGAGGAATCATGTGGCGATTGGGAATAATGTCACGAGGTAAGTCTGGTATATCAAGAGGCCCGTCTAGCGGTCCATCTGGCAAAAACTCCGGAATTCCAATGCCCACAACCGGCTGACTGTGTGCACCCACTGGTGGGTCATCGTGCATATGCATATGATGGAAATGTTCATGATCTTCTGACGGAGACAGGATATGGTCGTGGTCATGATGCGTGTGGTGATGATGAATAGTTTTGTACACTGTATGTGTGTGTCTTATCTTCTTTACTTTATACGGTACGTGAATTACGACCTTCTTGGTGCGTCTGTTAAAAATGTAAACACATTAATATACTCGTATGTAGTTTTAATCAACTGTTTGATTAGGGATGATAAGCTACATTATTTAAAAGAGGCAGCAACAATAGATTTGTAAAAAATGCCTTTACTTTTACTTGTATACGTGAGCTTGCTTAAGTATAATAAAATGAAACAATGTAAAAACTCCGGACGTAATTGAAATAAAATTTGTCATCGATGCGTTTAGACTGTTTAACAAACCAAGTTAGAAAAGCGCACGGTTCCGTCATAGGCCAGTAATTTCGGGAGCTTCCTAGTTCGATGCGCGTGAGTGCTATTCCATCGTTTCCTGCTGTTTCATTTAATTTACTAGTGAAAGGGACCCATTGAATATCATCTTATTGTGAGAAGTACTATATTGATTTTGGGCAAAAACAAATACTTTTAATTAAGTACTTTGAAATAGTAGACTAGGTCACATATTTAAACTATTTTAGTTATTACTAACTGTAGCCCGCGACTTCGTTTACGAAAAATGACACATAATATACTCGTACAAACTTCCCCATATTTTTTTTACGGAACCCTATAAAAAGGCCTCTGACGCAAGATACGACTGTCTCATTACAACAACACCCAGGACCCACGTTTTATGTGCCCTCCGAAGCAGCTCAGATGAGAAGCTCAGATGAAATACCACTGAGTGGTCACCCATCTATGGAATAACCTCGCCAAAGTTGCTTAATCCCCGTTATCATTTCTAAATCTGTGGTTGCAACTGGCTGCTAGTGAAAATAAAATTGAAAAAACAATTTAGTTACTTTGTGTTTTTTCTGCAGAACCCTTAAAATAGAAACCTTAGTTACTTGTTATAATTTCACTTATCTACCTGGAAAAGCCCTGTGAAATAACTTATAAAGTAAAAATTTTCTTGTTTTTTTGCGGAACCCTCATAATGATTTTCTAGAAGACTCGTGGTTTTTTTTTTGGATTCGTGCTCTATTACTTTTTCTAAAACCCTCTCAATTTACTTTTTTTTTTACTTTTTTTTATATGTATAGATTTATAACATTTTGATATTTTTATCTCTGTTATCTGTTCCAAAATAGTTTCCGCGAAATGTAAACTAGTTATCAAGATATTAATTACTGTAGGTATACGTTTCATATTTTAAATACACACATCAAAAAAGTCTAAGCAACATGCATGATATTACAAATTTACCATTTATATTAATTAATTTCTAAGTATTTACTCACTCAAAGTGTATAGGTAAGTAAACTTTTTTGTTATTGATGACAAACTGGCTGGTTGTAAAAAAAAAAATTCGATTATGTTTTGTTTTTTTTCATAAAATTCAAATGACTGCGAATTTGTTTGAATTTGAGTGCATCTTAATTGCTACGTTTTAGTCTTGATTTTATAATTTTACCAACCATTTAAATACAGTTGGCGACAAAATTGAATTGTTAGATATTCTTTACGTCATGGAGCGACGTCATTTGACGGCAGATGAAATGCAAAGAGCTGTAGGGATGTTGCAAGCGGGAAGTAATCAATCTCAGGTATCTCGACATTTTGGTATTCATAGAAGTGTTATTTGTCGTCTTTGGCAGCGCTACAATAATACAGGGGAACCCGCTGAACAGCATCCAGGCCGTAAAAGGAGTACAACCACTCGGCAAGACCGGTACATACAACTGACTGCAAGACGCCAGCCGATGTTAACCGCTCGAGAGATAAGTTTGAGGCTACAAAATTCAAGTGGTGTTGATGTAAGTCCCCAAACTGTGCGAAATCGACTGCATGAGTACGGCCTACGAGCTCGACGCCCTATCAGGTGCCCACCGATACGTCACGGGAATCGCGCTCGTCGAAATGAATGGTGTAGAGAACGCATAACATGGACCCAGGAACAATGGGATAAAATTATGTTTTCCGATGAGTCGCGATTCGGGTTTAGGCCTGATACAAGAAGGGTGCGAGTGTACCGTCGACCCGGAAATACTGAAAGACTCAGGTGCGTTCAGGAAGTTCATCCATACAGCGGCTCAACAGTTATGGTATGGGCGGGTATTATGAAGAACAGGCGAACTGAGCTCGTTTTTGTAAATGGAAACATGAACGCTGAAAATTAAGTACGTTGAGGATATTCTCAGACCTTATGTCCATCCATTTGCACAAACCTTTGGCTCCGATTTTACGTTAATGCATGACAATGCGCGTTCACATACAGCTCGGCGAACCAGTGAATACTTGGCAACGGAGAACATCCAGGTATTGCCCTGGCCTGCACAATCGCCAGACCTCAACCCCATCGAGCACGCATGGGACATGCTCCAGAGACGTGTTTTGAAGGACTTGGACGGAGTGACAACAACCCAACAGCTGAAGGATTTGCTACAATTCCATTGGGAGCGAATACCGCAAGATGACATAAACAGTCTCATTAATTCAATGAATAATCGTTGCCGACAAGTTCTGAATAGCAGAGGAGGCCATACTTTGTATTAAATTGTCCTATTCTTTCACAATAAATTCATTTTCTTAAGAAATTTCAATTTGTAAAAAAAAAGTTTAGTTTCTTATGTACCTGTATATTCTAATATTGTTAATTTCTGTTATTAAAAGAACTTATAAAGAAAACAGCTGTTATTTTTACATCATAGAACCCTAAAAATATTATTTTAAAAATAAAATACAACGTTATAATTAAAATAAATGGTAAAATAAATTAATATAAATGGTAAATTTGTAATATCATGCATGTTGCTTAGACTTTTTTGATGTGTGTAGATACCTGCACGATAAAATACAACCTTTAAATTTTTAATCTTTTGTTGACCTTTAGAAAAAGTAAGTGCTGAGTTTAATAAAAAAGCAAGAAAACATAAAAAACAGTAAGTTTTGCAAAACTTAAGTATGAGTACAATGATGATATTTATACAGACTATCTTATTTCAATTTGGACATAAACAGAAGAAGTAAACATCTATGGGAATTCTATTGTAAGATTAGCTTAAAATATTAAACATTTTACCCTTCTGTGTTTGCAACTAATACGATTAGCAGAGCAGCAAGACAGACAAAAACCTGAAAAAGAAAATGTTACAAAATCAATATAATTTACGCTTAGTTTTATGTTAATAGAATCAATAGAATTGAATCTCTAAATAAAGGGGAATCTTATATTATTATAATATTGAAAAATCTGGTCCTTAGTAACTTAACACGGAATACAGTACATAAATCTTTACCTACATGCTGTAGATATTTTAAAATCATAATATGATTTTACTAAATACCTCACCCAATACAACATACTCCAAATGAGAAATTGTGACAATTTAGATATATATTTTTGAATGTGTAAACAATGTTATGTATTTATGACTGTTTTTTTTTTTGTATAAAAACCTGTTAAAAACAACTTTGCTTTTAAAAATAAATGTTTTGTCTATAACATGTACCTATATAAATAAGTGAACAATTAACAAATAAAACAAAGTTAATTGTTCTCATCGATGATAGCAAAAACTCACCGTCGTTCTACAATCCATAATCATATCTATTGTTGTATAACAATGTAGTGAAAAGCACAGATAAACATATGTTTTGCCGCAAAAAGCGCGGAGAGAAGCGCGTGCGAAACAATACGAGGGCTTCAATGGATGGCGCGTGCGACGCTTTTGTACACTGGCGGAAAAATTGCACTTTCCCACTTATGTGATGCGACCGTGACTAACAACAAACAAGCAATGAATGCCGATGCCTCTTTCAATACTTATATATGCCTTATTAACACAAACTGTGCACATTTTGTTAACGATATAAAGCCGTCCTATTTCAGAATCTCAACATTGTATACAGCTTACTCTCTCTAAAGTTCATCTAGAAACATCTAACCCCTCTTTTACCTCACATGTAACGTTTAAACATTACACAGTAAGATTGACATTATACAGCTCTAAGAGTTACTTCCAAGGACTTGCAAAATAGACCGAGCTGTTGAAAGCTGCACAATGCCGATCGATCTGGGAGGCTCAAGCTTAAAATTGAAATTATTGCTACGTCCAGCTATGGACGAACTTTTACTGATATTATAATGCTGATAATGTCACATTTTTCCGTATGGCAAGGGGCTAACAATACAAGGGTGTCCTTAAATCTGACAAAGCGAAAATTTCGGAAACAAGGTTAAATAAAAACAAAAGGTTATTTTGCATCAACGAGGAACCTTCTCGAACTTCATATCGAGCAACTGTGTATTGTGTTATAGCTGCTGTATGGGACGGTATCAATTTAGGTGTCTCGACACTAAAATTGTTACAAATATTGAAACGATTAGTCATACTAAAATGTACTCTCAGTTTATACAATTAAATGAAGGGCAATAGCCAACAACAAAAAAACCCCACTTTGTTTACAAATAATATTACTATGGTAACTAAATCATTGCAGAAATTCATGGTGCGGACAATTACCTTTCATAAATCAGCTTCACGCTCCGTAATCACCTATTTCAAATAATTATCAAATTATAGTGACGAAAACCATAAAATTGATTTAGATTATCTTACAAATTGTCTAACAATGTTTACCGATAAATTCTGCCCTCATTTTATTGGCCTATTATATGTCTCAATGCATTACATGCTTCCTACTTCTACTGAGAATTAAAGAAGAAGGATTAAAATAGAAACCTGGTTATCATAGAATTTGAGACTGTGTATTATTTCACTTATTACGGTAATGAGATTGAGGACTTGGATGAGGAACGGTTGTAACGTACAGGGTTTTGGACAAGGGCCTACTCATTTCTTGTTTGGGGATCGCAACAACAACCGCTACCTGTCAGGGCGGGAAGTAGAAATGCCTCGCAACCTCGACCTAGACGTAAGATTAGAATCTAGATCTTAGTTTGATAGACCGATTTTTATGAACTCCAACACACCTACCTGCTAGGGCTAATACAGCCGCCGAACTGCTATAAAAGTTTTCCCTTGTAAAAAAGGGTTTTATCCTCACAAATAATATTTGATCAAAAGAAATATTACCCTGCTATCAGTCATTAATTAGTGTTAACGAGCCACGATTTTGCGAAAGCAAATGCAAATAATATGTATCCATACTCAGTCGATGGTAGATTTGAATGCAGTTCGTTTATTTGAATGTAATAGTTATAGATAGCTCGAGTTGAGTTCATGATAAAATAACCGATCAACATTCCAAAATAAGGACGAACTTCCCCTAGCAAAACGCGTCCAGATTTGTATACAAATCTGGCGTGCATTTGCGATCATTATTTTTCCGCACAAACAATGTTTGGTAATGAACCCTTAAATCCTCTTTTAACAAATCCTCGTAATGAGACGAGAATGGATGCAATAGTTCTATAATTCCATCATTATACGGATTATGAGTAAATTATACAAAATATTGTCTAGTAAGTTTTAATAAAGTCTTCGAGAGAAAGGTCATAGAACCAAGAACGATTAAAAAACTAATAATATGGCACACGTTCTTTCACCAGAAAATTACTACCCTGAATTGTTTATGCATCAGCACATCAAAATCTTGCATACATAATAATTATCCCAAGCATATTTGAATAATGTTCTCTGTCGATCACAATGAATGATCGAGATATCATCAGCAGTCTATCCTTACAATGGAATAGGTCGCAGTTTAATAACAACACGTCATTATACGGAGCAAGTGAAACTAATGAGAGTTGAGCAAATTACGCATTACATTGTCATCGTTTACGTATTATTATTGAATCTACTTATAGAAGCAGTTTATTACTTAATATATTATTATCGTTTTGCTACGAATTATTTTTAACCTAACACGAAAATTAAATAATATTTTGTCTAATTACACATACTTACTAGTTAACTATAAACAATAAGTGGACTGACGGTTCAATGCTCTGCACTAAAACAGACGTGATTTATAAGAACTGTCAATGCATTTATGTAATTTTAGATGTCTTGAGGATGAATAGTATTTTCGTAATAAAAAAGATTACTTATTGATGTTTTTCATGTTTTAGTTACTTCAACTTTGTATTGATTTATTGTTTGATTTGTAACCTGCATGCCAATTCTCGTTCCATAAAATCTCGTCCATAAAATAATTCGGTTAACTTTAGTTGTCAAATTGTCTTACCTATTGTATGACAATTTGACAACTAAATGCTTTGATTTAATGAACGAGAATTGACATGCTGTTTTCCTTAAGTCCTTTAAAATTACAAATCGAAACATGCTTAACGTTAACATAATCATTTTAATCTTCAAAAACCACATCAGGATCCGCTAAGAACTCTCGTCAAAAAGTTTTTACTACGTGTGGTCATCTAACCAGCGCCTTTCTGGTTGAAGCACTGCTTGGAATAATTATTATATTCGTATGATTTTCATGTGTTGATGCACTGGCATATATTTTAGATTGCTCGTAGTAGTGTATTGTATTCCACCCTACAAAGAAAGAACCACCTTTCCCCATAACCTAGAAATTGTATTTCATTAAATCGGTTATTAACCTTTACGTCATAGTCTCATCGCGTAACATTGGTTACGCTATTGAAATTGATTTGAAACTATATAATATAAACAAGCCAAATATCGTAACTACACAATCGTAACATTACTAACGCACCATATTTTGAAGTAATAATAAGGAAATGGCAATGCTTGGGTAATGTTAGTGTAACCAGGGAATTCACATGTTATTTACTTACAACGAGCCACGCTACTTCCTGGGATAATCTGGCAATAAGATACGTAATCGGTGGTTATTCGCTCCGGATGTGCATTCTATTACATTTTATAAGCAATCCATTCCGTAATCTTTTCATCGTATTATATTTAGTTAAGTAAATCAAGAGTAGGCGCTTTCATGTTTTGTTTTTTATTATTTCCAGATAGTGTATGAGGTTCCTAAAAGAAAGGATACTAATATTATTAACTACTCAGTTTGAAATATACAACTATTTTAACAAGTTTGTTCCAACCTCCTGAAATTGTTTCCACAAAGCATATCGCAACTCCCAGTCTTCGAAGAAGAATGTGGGCTTATTCCACGTGACTTGGTGTCGTCCTATTTTGTAATAATGCATCAAAGGAGGATTCAGTTGTGGAGCTTCCTTTGCTCGTCTTGCTATAATCTTGTTCACATAAGTATACAAAACGGGAGCTTTATGCACCCAACATATTAGAGACATAATCGATATAACAGTTGCGTGCAACCAATATCTACTAGACGATGAAAGTTCTTCTTCATTTAATGCTATATCTTGAATAGACATTAACAAATAAGCAACAGCAACTGCAGTTAATCCACAAGGTATTTCTAATATAACTGAACAAATGACTGAGTAAATTATTTTGACATTCACAATATTATTATTGTGACATTTTATGGCTTTCAATAAGGAATTATGAAATCTGTCTCTACTACGCCGGAAAAATGTTTTATCTTCCGTGTTACACGTACCGATGGTAATCTGCACCTAAATAATGAAAACTTATTTTAGAAAGAAAATTAGAGAACACTCAAATATTCCTGAGTATATATAATGAAGTCTCACAAACCTGAGAAAATTCATAAAATATCATAGGACCCACTAAGCAGTTAGAGTTATTTAGTCGATCCATTAGAGACTGTAAAAGTCTGCAGCCGATAACGCTGTAAATAACATCCCCGGAGCCAATTAAATTCATTAATAAGTGTTCAACCACTCCGTCTCCAAAGCTCTCGGAATAAAGACCCACTTTATAAAACGCCACAGCGTGGTATAATAACGGAGAAATCTCCAGAATATCCCGGCTAGGCATTTTGACCATCGAAAACCAATTCAACATGGTTGTTATAATCATTAAACGCTGTTGATTCTCAACCCTTTCTGTAATTCGACGTAAACATATTTCAAAGCCTTTTTTCAGGTACTTCATTTTATTATCATCTGTACTAATGCTTTGTGCGAAAAAATCTAAGAGTCTCGTGACGTAGGGAAGCAGTTTACGTTGATCAATTACCCAATTTGTACTATTTAGTAATTCGTATAATATTCTCATTCGATATCTGGCAGAATTCACATCTTTATACAAGATACAATGAATATCAGTTAACAACAAATTAAATAGTGTTGTTTTTCCTCTACTATAATATAAAATAACATTTAAGATCTGTGATACAAAACTTTCAAAGGGCCATAAAGAGACATTTGTAAAAAAATTGAATGTTATTCTTATTGTAGCATCACTTCGATTAGGTAAAAGCATTTCCATAGTTTTCTTAAAAGCTCCTTCTACTTTGTTAAATTGGCGTTTACCGCACCACGACCACAGTTTTGATTTAGATCTGCTGCGTTTCAATCTCATACCGAAGTAGTATACCAATGTTAAAGAACAAAATACCAAGTCTTCTATATTACTTCTCTGTAATGCATCGTGTGTACTGTGGTTTAAAATAAATATCAAATGTTTTGTAGCAGTCACTTTAAGGTTATGAAACTGAGAATTTAAGTTTATTGGCATTTAATATTCATGCAACCCTTCAATTTTCTCTAAAAGCTCAGAAGGTGACAAAGTAGTATTTTTGATAGATGAAATCATGGCTTAGATTATTTGATTAGTAAAACGTATAACCATGCCAATGTTTGATTTCAATTCACTATAACACACAACTATTTAATGTAAAAATAATTACGAATAATATGACGTATTGTAAACAGATCTCTTTTTTTATATGAAGTCAACATTGATTTTGTCATACAATAGCAACTTTTTTTAAGTAGTTAGGTACCATTGATTGCAAAATGAACCATTCATTCAGCTGTGAACCTATGCAAGGAGTCTAAATTCATTTTTAAAGTAGTTTAACAAGTTCTAGTATACTTATTTTTGCTTTATGTAGCGTTAAGGAAATGTATTGACTTTTTACTAAATTTCATCTTCAGGATAAATAAAATTAATAAAAGATTCAATATTATGGTTTTATTTATTTAGAATGAACACATTTCAATCTTATTCTATCAGTCTTCGATATCTTTAGACCGAAAACCTCGTATAAAAATTACGTTTAATTTCAAATGAAATCGTTTTGAGGTTTTCACTCCAAGACGATATATTAAATATAATAGAAGTAAATTACACAATAAAATAATGAGTCATTGGTGGGATTCATTACACTTTGTGAGGTAGCTCTCTGAACCTGACTCTATTGTTTGTTAGGAGTTTGAGCGTTGTCGGCCGTCATCGTGACTTGTTGCGGCACCGTGTAGGACGGTTGAGTGTAAGTTTGGGCCATGTAAGGACCAGGACCCACTTGTTCTTGAAGTTTTTCTGCTTCCTCCGGTGCGACAGGACACATACACGGGACGAGCTGAACGTGCTGAAGAGATACGGGGGTTAGACTAGCTCCCGCTGGTACACTGATAGGGATTGGTGCGAGGTTCTGCTGAACCTGTTGTATCTCCTGTTGCGGATATTGCGGTGACTGAATCTGGTACATTTTACGTGAGTCATATGGCGTGTATGTGTATTGGTAACGGTAACTAGGCGACATATTTGGTGGAAGAGGCTGAACCCATTGCTTTTGAGATGACGGTTGACTTCTGCAACAAAATGATATACAAATAAATAAAAATTATATTAACCACCACAACTATAGTCATAAAAACCTAGAAGGAAAACAAAAGAAAGAAAACTATAAACGTCAGGTGCTAATAATACACCAAAACTGCTCCGTGACTGGAAGAGGCACGTCTATATACAGTGGTACATTCCGTGGGTACATTAATGGACTATAGACTCCCAAACTGAACTTCGACAAACTTTTCTACGACACCATTTTACTTCGACGTAATGAAACTTCGATGCATCTTAAATTCGACATTATTTAAGTACGAAACAACTTAACTTCGATACTACTGTACTTCGACACAGCTTTTCTTCGACATGACTTAACTAAGAAACAATGTGGGTTCGACGACATTCTTCTTAGACAACTATGCTACTCCGAAAACAGTCTAATTCGACATACAGTACTCTGAAATACTTTAATTCGACGTTATTTTAAATCGACGTAACTTATCTTAGACACTATATTACTCCGATATTAAAAGATGAAACCTACTTAGTTACCTACAATATTTTGACTGCACGGATTGAACAGTGGTTTCAGTGGTAGGTAAAACGTTTGACTCTGTCCCGAGTTAGTAATTTGAATCTCCTTAATGGACAGACTATACCAATCCGTCTGGTCAGCGTGGTATTAGCAGGCCAAGTATTCCTCTGTCAAGGGAGGAGGCCCGTGCCTGCAGTAGGACATAAAGGGGCTGTTATGAAAGGACAGCACTTTGTGCAGCTCACAAATTGTTGTTTTGGATCTGGATGTTTATGTCCGATATTTTTGTGTTTTTTAAACTCGCTAAGATACCTAAATATATATTAGTTAGTAATGTGCTACAAAGCTACAGGCTAAACACAGCTGTGAAACCACAACACACCACTGAAACCACTGTTCAATCCGTGCAGTCAAAATATTGTAGGTAACTAAGTAGGTTTCATCTTTTAATATCGGAGTAATATAGTGTCTAAGATAAGTTACGTCGATTTAAAATAACGTCGAATTAAAGTATTTCAGAGTGCTGTATGTCGAATTAGACTGTTTTCGAAGTAGCATAGTTGTCTAAGAAGAATGTCGTCGAACCCACATTGTTTCTTAGTTAAGTCATGTCGAAGAAACGCTGTGTCGAAGTACAGTAGTATCGAAGTTAAGTTGTTTCGTACTTAAATAATGTCGAATTTAAGATGCATCGAAGTTTCATTACGTCGAAGTAAAATGGTGTCGTAGAAAAGTTTGTCGAAGTTCAGTTTGGGAGTCACATTAATGTGCAGTTACGATAATAACAAAGAAATAATAGATGTAATGATTTATTTATTGATATAGTAAAAATGAAGGAAATAAAGCGGTAAATATTGAACAACAGACGCACGGGAAAGAAATACAATATGATTTAAAGAAAACGCATTTGTACATGAAATAACACGTTAAGTAACGCCATTTTAAATTTGAGGAAACGGACATTTTTTTATCTGCGACAGTATGTTATTATGTGACTGTAATGCCCGATTTACACATCGACAAGTACAGTAGCGAGTTAACTTGCATCATTGGCGAGTTAAGTCACTTTTTGCGTGTGGACGGCAAAAGCGAGTTAAGTAGTAAGTTGCCGATCAAGTTGTTTTGAATACAGCTCGATTCTATTTTTCGGCGAGTTAAGAACGAAGTAGCCCCCTCTCTCGCGTCTCCCTCACCCCGCCGGCTCGGCGCTCGCAGCGCCCGCCGTGTAGACGGGCGAGTTTAGTACAGTTCACAAGTTCTAATGTCGTATTTATTTTTATTTTTGTCTGTTTTTCTATGTATAATGTGTATCTATTTATAAAAGTATTTAAGTATATTTATGCGTTGTATATTACACATAGTACAAGCTCTGGTTAGTTTGGTACTAGATGGCGTTGTGTGAAAGTGTGAGGAATATTTATTTTTTTATTATTCTAAGTATACTTTTTATTAAAATTTCATTTTTAATGTGTTGCATGTTCAGTGTTAATACTATTTCTCGTATAATAGCGCGTAAATTGGTATTCAATTGTTCAATGTCCATTTGATCGCTTAAAATAAACGTAAACAATCTCAGCCGAGGCACGCCCGACGCGACTAGTCTTCGTCTCTGTTTGGCAACTTATGAGCTGTACTCGCCTACGTGTGAACTGTACTTACTACTTATTACTTACTACGTAACTGTCTATTTTTTTAACTCGCCACTGTACTTGTCGATGTGTAAATCGGGCATAACACGACACACGAATTGTAATTAATTTGATATTAAATGGGGACGTCCGCAGTTCATAGTTTTTAGGAATGCCGAGTTAACTAAAAAAACAAATCAATAAAGTAGGGAGCTAAAGCTATTTATTTAACATTTTGTAAATCGCAATATATTTTATGATAGAGACGTTGGATTTTTGATTTGATAGACAACCTGGGAAAGTTGACCGGCGACCAAAAATGATTAGATGAAACGGGCCGAGGACCGGAAGGACTGCTTCGAACTTGATCAGGCCTATGTCCAGTAGTGGACTGCTCATGGCTGGGGGAGAGAGAGATAATATTTTATATCTTAATAGGTTGCTGACCATGTGTGCTTCTCGTTTTAGCCCTTAGCTTTGCCAGTCTGGTCAACTTTTGATAATATTGGAATATTATTAAAATTTGCTCAGTGGTTTTCTGAATTTAATTTAAGAAAGTGTTTGTTCTAACAAGTGCGTACTTTACGTTAAGGTCATCGTAACGACTTAAACGTGACTTCAACTTATTTTCAATATTATTTCTAAAATTAACTATTATGTCAGAAATATGTACCTACAAATAAATACTAGCAACAAATTACAGACCCACCAACTTATCCGTCATATATACAAAACGTTTTTCAGTCGCTACAGGTTAGTGTTGTCAGTTTTATCATTACAGTTACACAATATTATGCAGCAAATCATATTATATTATTTTGGATAAAGCCCCTTACCTCCTCTAATTCAAATTCACCACTCAAATATTGATCCAAATTAACTTAACAACTACTTGGGTTTTTTTGGCTATTCTTGACTGATCTCTTTTCTTTCTTTAAATATTTATTATTATATTTTACGTTGAAAAGTAGCTACATTCGCAGTTTATGTCTGCATAATAATGAAAGATTACATAAAATACGATTTTTACTAATAACTTAACTCACTTAATTTTTGTGCACATTTAAATTAACTAGCAACACTGAAACGACGACAACAACTCCAGTCAATTCACAGATAAGTTGGTCAGACTATAATAATTATAATTGCAAGTTGCAACTAAACAATTGATAGTGTGCAACAGAGATGACGCTCTACAAAGCCGAAATTGACCGATTGTCTCTTTACACAGGTCGATGTGGAATATTTACGGCCGGGTACTGTAACAGTGTTATTATTATCTTCACAACATTAATCCTGTAATAAAAAAAATGTAATAATCAAACGCAAGCCCGATCCAAGTAAGTCAGAGGAGGCATTCGCTTTTACGCAATTTTAAAAACAATATCGCATTTGCATACTCAAATTAAGAGAATAACCAAATAAACTTACGCTGAATCAGATCCCCATCTCAAGAAAAACGCTTCGGATGACACGACAAGCGCCAAACTTAGCAGAAAGTGCATCTGAAAAGAAAATCTGTAGTTAAAATTTGTTGATGTTCTTCTATACTATAATATTATAAAGAGGTAAAGTTTGTGTGTTTGTGACTTTGTAGGGGGTAATCTCTGGATCTAATGAACAAATTTTAAAAATTATTTCTGTGTTGAATAGTACATTTATCGGGGAGTCTCATAGGCTATATAGTATCACGCTATGACTAATAGGAGTGGAGGAGTAATTAAATATGTTTAAAAAACGGACGTGTGTTTTTTGCCGCCCAACGAAGTGGACACGGGTCAGCTAGTCGGTAATTATAAAGAAACTATTTTTTATAAAGACGACAGTACAACTGTATCGAACCTAATGGTTAGTCTGAATTTAGTCCAAGAAATAAGAGGTCATCATCATTTTGCCGGTCTGCTTGTTATGCAACCAAACCTACATCATTACTACTATTAGCTTTTATACTTAAAGCACATTTTGTTTATGCCTAACTAGATTTAGGCAGCCAAACACTTACTAATCTTAGTATAGTTTAAAGTACAAAAAACTAATAAGATTTTTTGCTAAAAAAGTAGTATTTCAAATATAAACAGTTTTTTAAATATTTAATTAGGCTGTACGTCTGATCTTAATAGTCCAAAAGTCCCTACTATACTAGAGTAGTCCTAATATTTATTTGAGTCTCTTGTTCGACAATATTGATAAGTATACACAAAGATAATAAGAAAAGCAAAAATCATTGGTATCTGCAAATACCAATGGGGTGAAATTCAATACCGATAAATATCTAAGATTTCCTAAGCTATCGCAGGTTTGGAAGGCCTAGTATTATATTATAACATGTATTTTCTTACATTATAATCACTAACCCCCGGTTTCCGAATGACTGATCAAGTAAAAATCAACTAAGCAAGTGTCAAAACTATCATTTTCCGGAACTAAAATGACAGTTTTGACACTTGATTAGTTGTATTTTATTTGATTAGTCATTCAGAAACCAGGGGCTAGTCAGGCAGATAACATTGATGTATCTTGTCCGACACGATGCGAATAATCTACTGTTATAGGTGTACCAGAATCTCACGGCAAATGATGAAATAAAATTATTTGGTGAGCAATACTGGGGAAATTGGATTAAACAATCTTGATACTATTTAACTTTTATTTGTCTTTAATATTAATGAACATAAAGTATATTAGTTACTAGCTTTTGGGCGCCGCTCTATCCGCGTGGATGTTAATCACTAATGGCTAACGCAGACCTGGACGGCATGGCAAAGTATTTTAATTTTTACTAATGAAAATTCAACCATACTGTTACAGAAATACGACATAAATTGCTATGCTTTAAAATGATGCCGCGGCATTGAAAGGGATTTTTTAATGCCGCGGCATCATTTTAAAGCATAGCAATTTATGTCGTATTTCTGTAACAGTATGGTTGAATTTTCATTAGTAAAAATTAAAATACTTTGCCATGCCGTCCAGGTCTGCGTTAGCCATAACTCACGAGGTTGATGACATGTGGAATGTTGATTGGGCGAACATTGCTCCGATAGTACACACATCAAAAAAGTCTAAGCAACATGCATGATATTACAAATTTACCATTTATATTAATTAATTTCTAAGTATTTACTCACTCAAAGTGTATAGGTAAGTAAACTTTTTTGTTATTGATGACATACTGGCTGGTTGTAAAAAAAAAAATTCGATTATGTTTTGTTTTTTTTCATAAAATTCAAATGACTGCGAATTTGTTTGAATTTGAGTGCATGTTAATTGCTACGTTTTAGTCTTGATTTTATAATTTTACCAACCATTTAAATACAGTTGGCGACAAAATTGAATTGTTAGATATTCTTTACGTCATGGAGCGACGTCATTTGACGGCAGATGAAATGCAAAGAGCTGTAGGGATGTTGCAAGCGGGAAGTAATCAATCTCAGGTATCTCGACATTTTGGTATTCATAGAAGTGTTATTTGTCGTCTTTGGCAGCGCTACAATAATACAGGGGAACCCGCTGAACAGCATCCAGGCCGTAAAAGGAGTACAACCACTCGGCAAGACCGGTACATACAACTGACTGCAAGACGCCAGCCGATGTTAACCGCTCGAGAGATAAGTTTGAGGCTACAAAATTCAAGTGGTGTTGATGTAAGTCCCCAAACTGTGCGAAATCGACTGCATGAGTACGGCCTACGAGCTCGACGCCCTATCAGGTGCCCACCGATACGTCACGGGAATCGCGCTCGTCGAAATAAATGGTGTAGAGAACGCATAACATGGACCCAGGAACAATGGGATAAAATTATGTTTTCCGATGAGTCGCGATTCGGGTTTAGGCCTGATACAAGAAGGGTGCGAGTGTACCGTCGACCCGGAAATACTGAAAGACTCAGGTGCGTTCAGGAAGTTCATCCATACAGCGGCTCAACAGTTATGGTATGGGCGGGTATTATGAAGAACAGGCGAACTGAGCTCGTTTTTGTAAATGGAAACATGAACGCTGAAAATTACGTTGAGGATATTCTCAGACCTTATGTCCATCCATTTGCACAAACCTTTGGCTCCGATTTTACGTTAATGCATGACAATGCGCGTTCACATACAGCTCGGCGAACCAGTGAATACTTGGCAACGGAGAACATCCAGGTATTGCCCTGGCCTGCACAATCGCCAGACCTCAACCCCATCGAGCACGCATGGGACATGCTCCAGAGACGTGTTTTGAAGGACTTGGACGGAGTGACAACAACCCAACAGCTGAAGGATTTGCTACAATTCCATTGGGAGCGAATACCGCAAGATGACATAAACAGTCTCATTAATTCAATGAATAATCGTTGCCGACAAGTTCTGAATAGCAGAGGAGGCCATACTTTGTATTAAATTGTCCTATTCTTTCACAATAAATTCATTTTCTTAAGTTTAGTAGTAGTTTCTTATGTACCTGTATATTCTAATATTGTTAATTTCTGTTATTAAAAGAACTTATAAAGAAAACAGCTGTTATTTTTACATCATAGAACCCTAAAAATATTATATTAAAAATAAAATACAACGTTATAATTAAAATAAATGGTAAAATAAATTAATATAAATGGTAAATTTGTAATATCATGCATGTTGCTTAGACTTTTTTGATGTGTGTACTTTCGGTAAATAGACTTATTCCAAAAAGTCAGAAAGGAGACTCTCGTTTGGCAGTTGTATCATAGGTCTGATGCACAATGCAGTACTGCTTGGCACAGCAACTATTGTGAGGAGGTTCCTATCTCTGGAGCCCTAACCAGCAGTAGCTTGGTCCTTGTACCCGATGTTAAGGGGTCTACCTTTTTTTATAATTTTAAATGTTTTTATTTTTTGTAAGAACTTATATTTAAAAATATAATTAATTGTGAAATAATAAATAAATAATCCTCACACATTCACACAACACCACCTAGTCCCAAACTAAGCAGAGCTTGTAGTATGGGTACTAGACAACGGATATACATACTTAAATACTTTTTTTTTGTACATACATACATATTACACATAGAAACACTCAGACCAATGCAAACAATCATGTTCAT
Organism: Schrankia costaestrigalis; assembly: GCA_905475405.1. Lineage (NCBI taxonomy): Eukaryota > Metazoa > Arthropoda > Insecta > Lepidoptera > Erebidae > Schrankia > Schrankia costaestrigalis. The sequence continues at coordinate 16,245,370 of FR997825.1, read as the reverse complement.
GCACACAAAGATTTCCATTGAGCGGGAATCGAACCCGAAACCTCTCTGCGTAGCAGTCATGTTAAATAACCACTGCGCCACAGAGGTCGTCGTATAATGTAAGTAAAGAAAATAATAAATATCTATAGGTACATATAAAATATGTCATGAAAAGAAATCATCAATCCTAAATTATACTATAAGTGCGAATTTAACGAAAAAGAACGAAAAATATCGAAATAACTCAGGTACTCACTATATCTTTGTTTCGAAGGGCGAAACTTATCATTGCCATTTAAAAATCTATTTTTGTTTCAAATGCCATGAGTTTCTGGTAGACCTATAATTTCGTATATCTATCTCTAAGTAAATTCCTAATAAGTAGAGTTTTCTTTCTAGTCGTATAACGTTAAATAATTATTTAAAGGTTGAATGTAAAGCAGTGTGGTCTTTTTATCTAAAGCACGGTTGAAATTTGCAACTTTTAAAGTCGTATATAGAGTAGTTTATTTTTATTGTTTGAAAGAAATAAATAATAAGAATCTACCATCAAGGTTCACATTAGGTAGGTTACTGAAGTACGTTTACCTACTAATACGCTTTTACTATGTGAGAAAGTGTAACACGGAAAATTGTTTTGTTTCACTCTCGCTTTTTTTATAATAATAGGAATAAACTCTTTGTCAGTTCGAATGTAATGTATATTGAAATCATTTCTTATTTCTTGCTCTTTAACTATGTTTAGATGCCTATGCCACTTAACTTATACCTAATATTGCGTTTAAAAGATTTTTTGTTTAATAAAGTTCTACATAAGGCATGTATCGGTCAAAAACATCATTTTAGCTAGTTATTTGGTTATCAAGTTTTACAATGGTTTATTACACGTAACATTTTATCTAAAACTGATTGTATTCTGCAATACTTTAAAATAAAAAAATATGATTTAAGTACGTTATAGAATTTGTGTGATTTTTGGGGTAAATGGAATTAAGATACTTTATTTAAATTTCGGTGTCATTCCCATTTGTTTATATTTTATAATAAGTAAGACTATTTTTTTATATTTGTGTTTTCTGAAAAATATAAAAAAGCTTAAGGTTAATAAAAAATAATGGTTTTGTATGATAACGCAAAAGTGTAGTGTGAAGCGCAATAGAGACGCATAGAAGAGGGCTTTGTCCAACAGTAGGCGTCATTTGTCTAATGTAATGATTCCATAAAACTTAGTAAAGAAGTATGGTAGTGAATAAAATATTATATTTAATAACGTAATAAACGCATTACAACACCTTACGCGACATACATTAGTTTAATTATATGAAACTCATCTATAATAATATAAATAAAAAATCATAACGCAAAGCTATATTTCGCAAAGCAAAAGCAAAAAAGCACGAAAACGCGAGCTTATAATAATATGTATTAGGTAAGTAGGTACACCATAATATAATTCATTACAAAATATTTGTATGAGCCTAGAGTAGTTACGTTCTTGAAACAATCGTTTAGTATATTGTTATCTAATTAACCTAATGATTAATGATCGATCCACTACATTTCAACTACTTAATTATATGTTACATAATTACAGCTTTGAATCTAAAAGAGGTTCGACGGTTTAACCATGCCTACTACATTTTTTGGTTTTATTTTTAATGAGATAGAGATCCTTTCCATCGTTAAGAGCTCGTTATGATGGTGCGAGCTTTAATTCGGATAACTGTCAGCAAGGATTTCTTTTTTTAAAAGTTAAGGAGTTTTTATATTATTATTTTTTATTTTGTGTTGAAGGCGATGGCATTACAATGTTAGCCTACGCTAGATACAAACATTAAAGTATTAGATGCACGACTGTGAATAATCGGTAAATGGTGTGTGGCCAGGATCAGAACTCATAAATGTTTCAATTCACTTTCGGGGAAAAGGTCATTGACATCATATTTAATATCTGTATGTTATTATAATTGTTGAATATAAGTATAACATAAAATCAAAAAATGGTTACTTCATTTAGTTCAAATTGACAGTAAGTAGCTGCGCTACTATAAAAAGTGACTATAAATAACAACAAATAAATAGTTGATGGATCATTATCAATACAATTGAATAAAGATCTGTCCATCACAAGAGAGATGTTAACAAAGCGTGGATTACCCACACGTAGCGATGGATGACTTGCTCGTCACTAACTCATTCAACATCTTTATAGCCGCTTTATAAATTGAATATCTATAACAATGGACAAATCAACGCTCGGCCAAAGCAAACATCACACCGAGACTTAAATAATTTTATGATGTCGTGTTTATTTTTATTTACTAATGCTTGGCTATTAATATTATTTTTGATCTCGTTAAATATTAAGAGCGTTTACAGATTTAAGTAAAAAAATAATTATACTAAGTATTGTTTACATGTGTTAATAGTTAACTATAAAAAAGGTAGAGCCGTATATTCCTTCTGAAACCAATCTCGTAAACAATTAGGTTTAGGAAAAATATAATTGAATGAAAAAAATGAACTAATAAATATAAATTAATTATACAATAAACCAAATAAAAAATAAAGTTAAATATGAATCGCCAAATAGATAAAATTAAAAACCACTCACCATTCTATTATGGTCTGGATACATAGCACTTGACGCGGTAAGCTAACTAGAGACAAAAGGATTATCCCAACGTTCACCCCCTGCAAGACAACTCTCGAAACTACCAGTCCAACTTGACTTAAGCGCCTTTACACAAAAAAATATTTGTTATTTTGAGAACGAAGATGCGTGCACCCACTCCAACCGCGGAATGACCGATCCCATGGGACCAGTCGTTTTTTATACACGATTTCAGAAACATTCCGTCTTAAAAGCCGGTCTCCGACCTCAACATGAGGTATAATAATAATCTTATTAACTTATCTACACTTCTATCTTTACTTAGAACGTACCGTTATATTAGCCTGATTTTAAAAGGGAGTTACTTAGATACAAGTCACTTAAGATAATTTCACACTCCTTTCTAAGGACGGCTTAAGTGTTTTGACATGGAGTCACTAAGCGGAGTGGAACAGTTTGGACGGTCGAGCGCTGCAGCGGTGCTAACGGTCTAGTGCTCACGTAATGGCAAGGGAGGATGCGGCTGACACTCGTATCGAATTGCCCCAAAGTGTTCATTATCAACTCGAAGCAGTGAACCTGTGAATAGCCTCTTCCTACGGCTTGTAGTCCCATGACTTGGTTTTTTACTAGAAGCGTGTAATCTTAAATGGGTAAAGTCAAACAAGAACAGTGACTATTAAGTTAGAAAACATTAAAATGGTTGTATGTATTAGCTTTATCAATGATTCATGCGGAAGTAGATACTCTTAAAAATAATAACTTGAAGTTTACAAAAATAGTCTATTCTAGGTTGACAGTAGGTACTACTAGCATTTGTCTACCTAGGAAATGGAAACCTGTTAAGAATATAATTCCTCTTCTTAAATCTTAGACCCCTCCTCTTATCAAGGCACGCCTTCCTATTGTGCCCCAGCTCCTTAACCTTCTTGTAGGTACGTCACTAGGTACACCTCCCTCCACCTTGATTTCTTTAAGACATCTAGGTACTTATCTAATAATAATATAATATTAAATACTTTTGGTAATTGATCTCATTATTCCAAAATTGCGAACCTAGTAAATAAGTAAGTATCTAGATTTACTTCTTTATTTTATTTCATCGATATTAATGTACTCACTTTTTAAAACAGTATGGTTTTGTACTTGCAAAGGATACGAAAAAAGACCTACCTATTATTTCGTCTGTATTCTTTGATAAATTTTCTAATAACTTAAGTATCACCATTTCGTTACTAAGTTATAAGAAATAAATCATTATCGTTTATCATCAATTTATTTAGCAATGTTTAGTAAAGGCATGCGGCTCGATGGTGGGCGTGGTCTCTAGTCCTTGATAATTGTATGTTTGATGGTTCAAATTCTTATGACCTTATGAGGTGTAGATACTTACTATCAATATGAGTTTATCATTTGTAACGACTCCTATACATTACACGACTATCATGCTTGCTACCTATGCTGAAATAAAAATATTACAAAGCTAAAAATTTTGTGTTACTGATTCATAGCATTTCGTGAAGTGTCCTTTGGGATTTTTGAGTTCATTAATTATTAATACTATATAGCTTTCTATAATGTTGTTAGGTGGTAGGGTTAATAGAGAAGGCATCTTGGCTGATATGTTAAGCCCTTGACTAGGTATAATACTTTATATGTATGTGCTTTAAAGGGAGGTTTTCTTTTTATTCTATTAATAAAAAGAAAACCTCCCTTTAAAGCCCTTTGAATTAAATCATAATTATGGGTATAATTGAAATGTTTATGATTTTTATTTTTTCTGCGGAACACTAAACGTTTAAAAAATTTGAAGTAAGTAGTCTAATTTACGTGCCGTAAAATTTACAATGGTCCCACCGAAATAGGTCCAGCGGCTTCGGAGATTAGCCGGAACAAACAGACAGACAGACAAAAACATTTTAAATGTGATTTTATACATTGATACGCAATTAGTAAACAACCGTTGATATCATGCTACATACAGCCACTCCAATTTTATTTATATGTATAGATTTAACTTAATTTTAACTTTTACTTTAACTAAATGTATAAGGAGCAGAATGTCACTTTTGGATTAAGTACTTAATTAAAAATTAAATCTAAAAAAAGGTATAATTAAATCATTCTTATTGTATGTTACGAGAGTTGACCAGCTGATTAAAAACCACTTGCTACTACTCTAGACTTCACTTTATAAATAAATTAAGGTTATACATGATTTTTTACATTAGGAGTTATAAGTACATGCCTTGTTATTGGAGCTTACTAGCCTATAATCTCTTTACGTTTGGAATGTAGCACGGTAAGTATTTCACTATAATATGACTAATAACTCCTCGATAAAGCAATGCCACCACACCAATTGAACAACTCAATGCCACCGGACATAGGCCTCCTCCAAACATTTCTACCCTGCGCGGTTCTGTGCCTCCTTCATCCTTCGGTATCCCGCCGCCTTAACTAGGTCGTCGGTCCACCGTACGAAGGGTCAAGGAGTGTACCTACCTACTTAGTATTACCCTTAATCAGATTCTTTGATATCTCTCTATTTTTACGTGAAAATCTCACATTAAAAACAAGAACAATCTTGTAAGGTTGCACAACAATTCTGGACTTTCTTTGAGTGCGGTTATGTAATTCGATCCCTCGATAAAGAATTAGAAAGCCTGACCACAAAAACGTTCTTCATATGCAACCGATACTAAACATTGACACTATGCTTAGAATATGCGGTTACCAAGAGACTAAAAGGTCCTTTTTTAGTTAGATACTTACAAAACATTCCTGTAATAGGGACTCCCCTGAGGCGGAAAGTGGCCTACTTAGGTAAGTATATTATTATATACTTAATACCCAGACGGATTGGCTTAGGGTTCAGTTTTTATTTTCTTGCAATGAATTTCTATGGATTTCCAACCCGCATTGCACTACGCAATTAGGTCTAGTCCGTCACGATTTTCAACCGACTTCAAAAAAGAGGAGGTTCTCAATTCGGTTGTATTTTTTTTTTTTTTTTTATTTTTTTTATTTTTATTTTTTGTGTTTGTTACCTGATTTCTCGAAAACGGCTAGACCGATTTGAAAAATTTTTTTTTTGTTCGATTGGGTATACTTCCCATTTGGTCCCATTGTCACCAGATCTGGATCTGGATGACGGGATCCTAGAGAAATCGAGGGCATCTCTTGAAAATTGTAGGGACGCATTATGTAAAATGTTGTCATATACGTGCATCTCTGACGTCACTACCAAATAGTCAAGAGTCAGAACTGGTCTGATGCTGGAGACCACAGAGAGTCGAGGGAACAACTCAACGGCATATAGCAGCTACCTTGTGTTTGGGCTTATTTTAATTGTATTGATGAAAACTTTACGAAACTTGACACAAACATGATCTGATGATGAAGAAGACTGAGGGTCGAGGGAACTCCTCAACGGTATGTAGCAGCTACCTAGTGTTTAGGCTTATTTTAATTGTATTGATGGAAACTTTACACAACTTTACACAAACATGATCTGATGATGAAGACGACTGAGGGTCGAGGAAACTTCTCAACGGTATATAGCAGCTACCTAGTGTTTGGGCTTATTTTATTCGTATTAATGAAAACTTTACACAAACATGATCTTATGATGAAGACGACTGCAGAAATTTATTTAATACGAATCTTAGAAATTGTTATCAGCATGGTTTTTAACCGACTCCTGTTGAAGTCGGTTTTTTAATTAGAAAATTATTTCGTCTAAGTTTTAAGGTGGGAGTCTCACCCTACAAACATTAATAAAAAGGACTCTATTAAAATAATTATAATGTCAGCATGACATTTATGATACATAAAATCAGATAAGTACCTACTTAGTGCTGAGTAAAACATCCCTTAAACCTACGTCGTTCCCAGTCGAGAGGTTTTGCTAGAGAACTGGACTTACTGTACATACACTTATTCACAAAAATGAATGTGACACACTAGAGAAAAGTGGACAAAATGTCTAGCAAGGAACCATGGAAGAAAGAATGGGAGTCGAAAATTATAAATACGTAAGTACTCTAAGGTAAGTAAGTTAATAGGTAAGCACAATTATTTTAAAGTGTAATAATTCAAACAAGAACAACCCAAAACAAATTTATTATTTGTATTTCCTGTATAAACTTTTACAAGTTGCTACTTTATTGTAACAATAGAATTTATACAAAAATTACTCATCATCGTCAAAATTAAATCTTCTCATTCCGTCGAAACGGAATCCGTAAGCAGCAGCATTTTTCACGTCAACTAGCGCCGGGTTGCGGTACTTATAGAAACTACCATGCCCGTGCGCAGGTCGCGACGACCCGTTCGGTATACCGTGCGCTTCACGCGGATAAAATGCCTCAAACTGCCCGCTAGATGGCAGCACATCTTTCAAGCTGTCATCGTCTGGATCGTAAGGTCGACCCATAGATAGCGCCACAATCGTCGTAAAAGTGAAACAGAATAATAGCCGCATCTGGAACAACAGCACAGTTTATAAACTTGTCTATTTTTAATTAAAAATTTTAGTTATTGTAAAAAGTTTACATACAATGATTACTGAAGCCAATTATAAGCCGATTACTGGACGAAGTTTGTTCAATAGTATGATAGGTGGAGTCGATTCGATCAGTAAAACTGGTGTACTTTCGATTACTAGCGGACACAGTCGATCACCTTGACGGCGGACAACTCATGCTAAACCCGCGAAGTCTAACAGGCCGGGGCGTGACGCGCGCGGTTCCGCAACACAATACTTTCCCTTCGCGTGTTTCTTACACGGGTACCAACGACGTTGTTGCCGGCCACCCACACACTGTCCACATGACCACCGCACTCACATACATATAGACCAACATCTTTTCATTGCAATATTACAAGAGCGGTTTAGCCCAACAATAGATTAACGGTAGGTTTATTACGTAGGGTCTGGTTTGATTAATTCATAAACTCAATTAACTTGTTTCCTATCCAAATCTTCGCCTTACATTTTAGACTTTATTTCATTCAAATAATCCGAAAGCACTTTGAAAATAAAATGGTGAAGGAACGCTCAACAGCAATCACATACCTACATGTATGTTTAATATAAAATCGGTTCATTAGAAGCCGTCAAGGAATTAGGGTGTTATTAGACGAATCGATCGCCTAAACAGAATTTTAAGTCTCATAGCGTATTTGGCACTTTTAACTTTCAGATTGTAAAGTATTTGTACTTGCTTAACACTACTTTTTTGGGCAAACGCGGTAGTTAACAATACTTAAACTGCTTGCATTACCTACTTTGTTTGATCGACGGTATCGATCGATAGCAAAATGTTTTAGTTGACGTCGATCAATAATTTCTATCACACCAATCGCATCGACTAAATCATTCTGCCATCGATCAATTGGTCTAATAACATCCTTACCAGTCCAAAAAAGCAAAGTTCAGACCAAATCAATGAAAAAAACGTTGTTCTAGAATATTTGAACAGTGATTCTCAAGCCCTACACTAAAGAATCGCTACGGGTTGTTGACTATCCCAAAATAGGTACAAGATACACTACAGGTTAACAAAGGTGCTCCTTTCTTGCTCAGACTCTACCTAAATAATATGAAATTTGTATTGTGACTCTTGCATTATTCATGTATTTTTAATTAAGTACCTACTTTTAAAATTTCTATCCATACTATCGATAGTATTGCCGACTGATAATACTATTGTCACCTTTTTAGCTATCGATAGTATCGATTCTCTAATCGATAGTCTTGGAAACTATCGATAGAGTATCGTACTGCTATCTATATTCGCCAATCGATCGGCAACACTAGTCAGCATGATTATAGACAAACATTCACTGATATCGATTACCTACGTTTATTTAATTTTGAACATTGAAAGTAACGATTAATTATTATCTTTAATTATTATAATATACCAATCACATTGACGAGAATTTGCTTGTAATGTAGATAGGTATCTTAAGTTTCGCCTCTGTTATAGCTACAGCTAGGTACCTAAATTATAATGAAGAGCGTTTATACATCTTTTGTGCAAAATTATATTAGTTTATATAATTAAGGGCTTCGTACATACCTACACCAAATTAAGAAAACGGAACTCTTATTATTAACCACTTTGTTTTTCGCCCGTATGTCTGTCAAGACCATTTTTCTCAGGAACGCGTAGAGATCAAAAGTTAAAATTATCAATTACTTAAGTCTACTGCCTCTACGTAAAAAAACCAAACTTCTAAACCAACGAAAATCGTAATTAATAACATTGTTAATGCAAATATATTGAGACTCCTAATGTTTTTTATCACAACGCCTTTTATCCCTAAACATAATATTTTTATATTTTTATCGACTTACTTAGAACGTACCAAAAGTAGAATCAGGTAGGTCAAAGGATTTCATAGATATTTATAAAACATATTCTTGAACGCCTACTCTTTTTTTACTAGCAATCAGGACCTCTAGTCCTGATTCCCACTACTAGCAATCAGGTCCTCTAGTCCTGATTGCCACTATAACAATAGTAGGCGTTCAAGAATATTTGTTTTATAAATATCTATGAAACCCTTTGACCTACCTGATTCTACTTTTGGTACGTTCGAAAAAATTGCCGGAACTGGGCTATGGTAATGCTCTGATACTTAGATAGTAAGTAGTTTCGCCAGATTGAAAATACACCCGTCATTCTGCACCCAGGTTGACGGCTCACAAACTTTTTGAAATAATTCAAGATTTGTAAAAGCACAATACTTTAAATTTTACACACATTCCTCACACTACTAGAACTGTACTTTCATGTGTATGGAAGCACAGGTTTTTGCGGTACACTCGTCATTATGATGTACACTATTAACCGACAGTATGCATTTGAAATCAGTCAAAACCACTTTTGACTGACTTTTGTAGTTACAATAGGTTTTGACTGGAAAACCACTATTAAATGCAAAAATCAGCTGCTTGCTGCCATGCCTGAGCTCGGGGGTTGGAATCTCACGCAAGATATTTTTTGTGTGATTCACATATTATTGTCTTCAGCCTGGATGTACTTTGTAGACGTGAATAACACAGGGACCCAAAGTCCCTAGTGCGGGAGTTGCATTTAAGTTTTTTTTTGTTTTTTAAATCTTCATTTCACATCAAAGTTGTTGCAAAAAACTGTGTGACATGTTGCAATAGGATAAGAATGTAGAAAAAATAAAAAACAATGCATCCCGCTTTGTTATCTTTAATGAAAATAAATACCCTCGAAAACTTATTATAATTATATAGACAAAAGGACATTTAGAACACTAGGATTTTTAAAAATGATCTCTATTAAACTACTGTTTAGAGTGTGTTTGTATTTAGCAATTTAATTACTACATATGTATTTTAGCAAAATATATTGTTACATATTCCAAAGGATTATGAAATTTATAGTAGGTTAGTGCACATAACACTTTGCTTTAATAATGCTGTAGAAAATGTATTATTCGATTCCACTCTGCTACTCGTTAAGTAAATTTGGACAGAAAATATTTCTATTAAGTATATTACAAATATGTATTATATTGCCTTGAAACTTATCCCATTATATAAACTTATGTAAAAATTTGTGCCATGGCCGGAGTTACATAAATATACAAAATTTGCAAAATAAATTTAAATATATTGTAACGTAATGTTACATAAACAGTTCATCTAACTCGTAGAAATTTTACGCGATGACGAGTACTGCTGAAGAGGTTAGAAAATAAAGCAAAATGTTTTGTAAAAACAAATAATATAATTAACCGCCGATAAAATGAGTAAAATATAATCTATTCGCTAAGCGAAGCAAGACTTGTTATTGTACTATGTATATCAGGCATAAAAAAAATATTTATTCCGCAACGATTTACTAACGCGTCTTTCACCACCGCTAAGATGATAATATCTTCTGGGTGGTTAATTAAATTGCAATAAAATACGCCTGTCACTTGTGCAAACAGAAAATATAGAAAACGCCAATTTTTGGTATTGAAATAGAATAATGGATAATTTCATTGATTTCTCTAAACATTATGTTATAGTAATAAAAACATTTTAATCTATTAATCATAATGGCTAACCCAAAACATTTATATGTGTTTGCAATATTGCAGTTTTTGTATAAAGAATATCAAATACGAGAGTCTGCGAGGCAAATAGGTAATACACAATACATAGCAGAGTGGAATCGTAAAAAGTAAGATCATATAAATCGGATACCTATATTAAAGCAGCATGGGACGTACACAGCAGTCTTGAACAAAGATAAATGAGAACAACAAAACGTTGTAGGATCTCAAAATAAACACAGAATTAAACTATACAAAAAGAAAACAAACTATCAGGTGAAACTCTCTAATAATATGGATAACCACAGATAAAGTAACACTATTCGGCAATATAATTTTAAAAAAAAGGTTCAAAGATTTGCAAGCGTATAGGATAGATAATATCTATCCTATACGCTTATAATAATTAATATGCCGAACGTATCATTTCAATAGGCTTAGTGTACAACAGCTCTAGTTAAAAAAACTTCATAGGTATTTACAAATAATTAAAAAAAGAATACCTTACACAACAAATGTACATTATATATATTATTAATTAATTTATATAATTGAAAAAATATATCATGTATTTTTATGCTTAGTGTTACATAATGTTTATAAAAGCAAAATATCTGTAAATAATTAGGCCTACTTGCACCATAATAGAATATCTAGATGAAGTACATTAACTAATTAATAACTAATAGAATTATTTAATACTGAAATAATGGTCGTCGGTAGGAGTACGGCCACGAAATTGAGATAGGTACAGAAGGCAATCAACATGGGCATAGACATGCCTCCCGAAAACGACATCTCAGACTGTTTGAGTTCATTAGGACCGCGAGTTCCACAAGAAGGTTTTAGTTGCAAATGTGAAACATTAAATAGATTTTTTTTTCTTGTTCAATTAAACAAACAAGTAAATACGAGAGCGACTACTACAGTATTGCAAAAGTCAAAAGTTGACTTAACTACTTATATTCGTTGGTTCGTATGTCTAGTTCTCATTATATGTGATTAACTTCTGCCCTACCTATACTGTTGGCCAACGTACCTTGTATTTTATTTTAATTCCTTTATACTTACACTATTTCTATCAACACAAAACTATTGAGACTATGTAGAGTAGCGGTGCAAGTGCCTTTACAATATACCTTTGTTTCTCTACTTGACTTTTTTATATCTTATAGTGTAATGATGAATATGTTTTCTGAGGTGTCTAGTTAACTGCTAACGTGAAAATACCACACTTAAAATGGAAGCAATTTATTTCACGTTACAGCATTATTTTAAAAAACATTACAATAATTATAATTTAATTCATTATTACAAACGTTGTCACATCGCTTGGAGCATTAGCCTGTGATATTAAAAAATGATTTTGATATTTACCACAAAACGAAATTCTTATTTCAAACTTAGCAGTCTACTATAGGTAATAGCTAACAGACAAACATACATTCATATGCTTTCTATGTAAATATCACACGAGACATCTGCGAAACAGTTAAGTACTATTAACTGCTAAGTCTGAGGCTATCGAAGGGTAATTATGATAAAGTGCGATTATCAACCCACATTAATATGATGCTCTACTTCTCTGTATTATATTTGTGACATTATATTCCCCGCTTTTACTGCCTCATCTCTGTAATGTCACAACACAGGACAATACTCCTAAGCGATAAAACATCTTACGGCATATTTTTTCAATTCAGTAAAAATTCATTTGCAACTACATTATTTATATATTTAAAAAAAAGGATTTTCTTAATTATCACAAAAATAATAATTAATACATACAATAATTAAGTCTATTTGTTTTGTTTTTTTAGCTTATTAAATAGGCACATGTTTTTAGTAGACAGACAACGACAACTGCGTAAGTTTAACTATGTTTATATGAACTCTCATAATATCATGTTATTACTGTTATTCTATACAAATACACTTACTTTTCCTTTATTTATTTCTTAAAAAGTAAACTTCAGCACTATGAAATAATTCTATAATGATGCGCCTAGAGGGGTTCACACAAAGTTCGTTCTATTTTTATTTTGCTACTTATAATGCACTTTTAAGCTAATCTATTTGTTCAAAGGCATGAAAAGAAAAATGTGGTATGCGGTCGTACTAAACATTAATTACTTATTTAAATAGTCACTGTTATTTTGTTAAAAACGTTGAAAATAAATTAAATTATCAAAATTTTGTTTTCAGCCAGTGGGTCAACAACGATAATTTAATATCATCATACTAAATAATATTTTGTTACAAATTATAACAGAATATAAAAAATATTTTTTCCATACATTCCATAATTTAAAATAGTAATAATTCATTAAATTAAGATACCATATATATTAAAAATAAAAAACGTAAAACGGTGAGCGACATAAGTGTTACGTAGGTATTTTATGTACAAATATCAAATATATTCAAATTAAAATCTATCAGTATCTAATTTACGAATTAAAGGGAAGAACTCCTTTTTCCAAACTGTTTAAATGACTCATGAATATCCTTTTTCATATAACCTACATATAGGTAACAAATAAAATCATAGTTATGATTATTGTGAAAAATAAAAACTTAAGTTCGCAAAAACAAAAAGCATGAAAATCGGAAAGTCCCGAAAAAAAATTAATTAAAATGAAAAATCAATGGTAGGTTAATAGCTGCCATAGAAATTAGAAACACGCCTCTTCAGTAGTGGGTAATTTCTCGCACTACATTTTAGGCACTCTGAAAGCACAGCTCTTTACTAATCTGATTGACAAGAGCTCGCGAAATGTTTATGAAGAACCAAACACAGAGAGCCATTAGGGCAGGTTCTGAAAGGATGACTGCGTACCGGGAAACGCAGGGTGGGGAGACCTCTCACACGGTAGACCGATGACCTAAATCAGTCAGCGGGAAACATGTGGATAAGGGAGGCATAGGAAAAAGTGGAAATATAAGGGGCCTATGTCCAGTAGTAGACATGAGTATTAGTCATTGGATCTCAACGATTATAGTAATTAAAAAATAAAGAAAATATATCTGAATATAGAACATCGAATTTAAGATAGTATACTCGTAAACTCGTGTACTAAATTAATTTATGAATTGTATTAATAATAAATCAACATAATTTTATAATCGTATGTAATATTTAAAAAAAAGAAAATATTCTAAGATATCGGCATAGGCCAAGCTTTTATATCCGTTAAAATAGAAATGACAATATCCAATTATAAAACTTTGGTAGGGTAATTATTTTTTTTTGTTATTTCATTTATTATTAAGGCAAATAATTGTACATAAAAATACGTAAAATTTATATCACTTTATACTTTTTAAAATCAATAATAATTGTGACAATAGTTCATTTGTTCCTACGTCTCATTAATTCATACAATATTTTAAAGATAATAACTCCATAATTACAATTACAATAAAAAAAATTGAACGAAATAAATACAACAAAATAATTACAATTATAATCCAGTTAAATTTAAATTAATAATAATCATGATCACAATTTACAAGTCTATTAAAAAATACTGTCGATTTACATTGATCAGGAAAAATGGGAATGTCTATTACAGGCACTTGGTAAGAACTGAAAATAAAACATCACTACTTTCCCTTGCATCTAATTTATCCCGACCAATAATAACGGGGCGGACCAATATACGTAATGTCACCTAAATTACTTCATACCATGGGTACGCCATCTAAGGGAGAATTATTCATACCTATATTATTTCAGGAGAGCAGGAAAATTAGACACAAACCCTTGCACCAAATCTCCTGGCCTGTCTGGTATTAGTAGGTCCTCACCTTCACTAGCCGAGGTACGTCCTTGCGCACTATTACAGTAATATTTTACGTACACAACTATGTTGCTTTCGACTTCAACGTTCTTTAACAAAAGCCGAAGTGTTGTTTACAAACTCTTTCATTTCTCACTAAATTGTAAGTCTTTGTATAAGGCGAAATAGAACAGCTTCTATTTTTTAGTTTTAAATTCTGAGGTACTATTCTTTATTTAATTATATTATATTCCTGATCAAAGTAAATCGGATTTCATAGTTAACAGTATACAATTTGAAATTTTCATAATAAAAAATTGGAAGTCATACAAGAAATCGATTAATTACATTTATCGTTTGACATAAATAGTTACAATAACATCCTTCAATATTATATTAAAGAGAGATCCGTTAGGTCATTGGTCCTATCCTAGATCAAGCCCAGTAACTTAGTTACCGAACATATTTATAAAGCAATTATCCCTTAATAAGATAAAGCATTCATATATTAGCATTAACACATGTACTCTAACTTACATTTTACTTTGTGATTTGAACTTTATCATAGCATAAGAACTAATCATTATTATGGAGATCTTTAATGATGTCAAATAAATAAAAACTGCATAATTTAAAGAGTTCCTTGTTTCTTAAATATTAAGAGCTAATGTTGCAATTCAAAGAATCTACCTATTAAATATTGCCGGTATTCCTACGCATTTCATTTTAAATAATTATTTTAATATATTTATTTTTTCATGAACAAGGCCTGGTTTATAAATATCGAAAACGTTTAGTCAATGTAGAGCATGGTCAATAAAACTTAACCGATACATGCGTGTAACTCAACGTATCTCTACAAACGAAATCGTAAAACTCCGTTTCGTTTAATAGATAGAGTCATGCTAGACGAAACTTTTTAACGTATTTAATAGCCAATATTCGTAAGTTTGCGTGCTTTCTCTCTTCAACGCGGTCACTAATTACACTTAACTTTATGAGAAGAATTTCCGCATAGATTTTAATAATTATATAAATATTTTATAATAATTAAAATATTAAATGCAGATGTTTGATTTCTAACTAGCTATACACTCTACAAATTCCATTGTCAGTCAGTGTCAATCATAGAACGACAACTACGTACAAATAGGTACACAGTCATAATCGCCACATAACTTGAATACGATGAAAACAATATTACACTACATTGCGTAGAATGTATGATTACAATATTAATTTCGACTTAGATTTATGTCTTTTTGACCCGTAATCTTAGTTCGTATGTTTTCCTTATCTTTTTAATATACATTATTACTTAACTCCAAATTGTCAATAACGTGGTCAAGTTATGTAGTGACATTTTCATATAGAAGCAATAACGAAAATGATAGTTCAATAAAACGTCCTATAATATTGCTTGAACGAAATAATATAGTGTGACGAAATGCCTGCTACACTAAATACAACTTACATGTTTAGGTCGAGACAACTGTTGATGAGTTAAAACACTGAAACTATTAATGTCACCATGTTATTATAATCCTGTAATAAACACTAATATTTAAATCCTTTTACTTAGACACTATAGAGATAGCTTTCCAATTTGGTTTTAGGCGATGGCTGTGTGAAAGGTGAGAACCAAAGGAGAGAGAATCTGCCGAACACGGACTGTATGCTCTTCCATCGTGATTTGCGCACCCAACGAGCTTGCTCCTTCTTTAATTGTTCAATACCCTGTTTACAAAAACAATTACTATATTTCTAGTTACGTTACAAGAAATTACGATTGAAAGCTGATTTTGTTGATCCTAGCATATTATAAGTTATTTATTGTAAGATATAATTCGATAAGAATTTTGTTAATTTATCAGAAATGTTGTTTTGTTAGCCTATACAGCATTAGAAAACATACATTATAATATTTTAAAAGCATTATCTTTTAACTAATACTAAGTTATTCGGGCATTTAATTTAAAAATTAAGAATACTATTTTTATCAAAATTCTATTCAATGACTGAATATAATACACAATAACTTACGGTCTCGTCATTCCATATAGCGTGAAGTTGAGTACCAAGCATAACTGCGGTGAATATTGCGAATAGCAGTGCTTCAGCGATGAGAAACAGTAGTAGGACCACTGTAGCTGGAGGCGAATATGCACTGCAGTCACGCCATTCATGACGGATACAGGTTACGAACTGATATATGGCAAGAGCAACTGCGTGGATAGATATCGCCGCTATGTAAAACTGTGAACAAAATATTTTCATTAATTTTTTATATTAACTTCACGTATTAAATAGTAAAAAATGAAGTAGCAAATGACATGATACTTAATAGAAATTGTAATTATAAATAAATAATATATTACCGTAAACAGAACGAAGTATTTCTGATTGTTTTCTCCGACACAGTTATTAACCCATGGGCAATGATGATCCATTTTCCTAATGCACCTCTGGCAAACTGAGCAATGATGAGCACGCTCGGGCTTGATGCTGCAACACTTAGTGCATTTGAAAATGACTTGCCCCTCTCGGAAACTCATCTGCTTTATCATTTCCTTAGTGGCATTCCCTTTTGGTACAGCTCCCTGGAACAAATATAATTTCGTCAAGCTGTTGTTACAATCAACTAAAATTTACTAAAAGTACAATTAAGTACAAATATTATATATGTACGCACAAAAGCTGAGTATGTAGAATTACACAATTTAGCTTTATAAAATAGTATTTATTTAAAAATTACACTCTAAAGCCTTTTTGTGTAAATTAGCTCACAAACTTCAACTTGGTATCATATGATAGAAAAAAATTGATTATTCTTACCGGATCAGTAAACATTGTTCTCAGATGTGATGCAAAAGCGAGAAAAGCTAAACTTTGGAATATAAATATGTTGATGTAGCTGTAAATGGGGTATGTTGATACAGCTGGTAACAACATCACCATCATAACTACAAACTCCGCATATAAAATGAGTAGCCATGTCAATACAGCACAAATGATCCCACAAATGTCCTGCAAGAAAACCATTATTTTTATTAATACAATAGGTGTCAACTACAGCCACAACAAACAGTGAATGTTGAACAGTAACAACATCCAAGATTATAACTGACGGTGACAAGAAGAAGTAGATAACTCACTTTTATGCACCACGCTTTACCACCACAACACCGGTTATGCATGTCGCAGTCTGGTCGAGTAAGTACCACGCACTCTGGGTCTATTTGATACTGACTTTCCATTTCATCATCTTCTGAACTGTCATAGAAATCTCGTGTCATTGAGTGTTTCTAAAAATATGCAATGATTATAGAAAATAATAGGCTATTGCTTGTTATTGTTTTATAAAGAAAAATATACTAAAATCGCTACATTCGCAACATTCATTTATAATAACTGATTACTTCCCAATTGGTTAGAAGAAATAGTTTAACTTAGGAAAATCTTATTTTAAAAATGCTATTACTCTAGACCAACTAGTTTTAAGTATTGAGGTTAGATTATAATAACAATTTATACAACACAATACACACAGTTTTTATACAATATCACTATACTATTTAAAACTTAAGCTGTTCTATTGTGAAGGTAGACAAAGATAGATCATGTGATATTCCTAATTATAATGATTAGGATATCTGACTCTAAAGGTGTATTTTAACTTGAAAAATATTTTTTTTTTTTAAATTTAGTAAGTTAACTATGGAGTATGAACTTCATAGAAGATATAAATATGTATATCCATATTTTGATAATGTCCAAATATTGTTATACATTTTTAATAAATTAATAACAAATAGAAAACTGTTGTATAAGATTGTATAAAAAAATATTATAAGAGAGAAAAAAGTCTCTTGGGGGAAATATCTAGAGGGTAATTTCAAGATCAGAATTGCAGGTTTTAATTTCCCGCTTTGATGATTATATACCAGATTGTACAAAATAGATTTAAAAATGTTCATGCTATTACATTCGCTTCTAATGACACTCAGCAGTTTTTAAAGGGTGCACCACATCTCACCTAAAATTTCAACTCCAATAAATTGTAAGTGAGGAAGAACAATTTCGGATGAAGAACTTTACGTGAGCCAATATGGACCTGTTGTTAAATACAGATTACCGTTAATATAAATTAAAGAATTGTTATACAGCTTACATATTTAAATAAGTAGGTATGTATGTAAATATTACTGAAACTAATCTGAATAATACCTTTGTAAGATATGTATCTACAATCTTGACATAACATAACAGGTATTAAAATAGCACAATAGAAGCAAAAGTAAAATATGTTTACCATTCGCTTTAAGCATCTAGCACAGTAGAATAGTTTATAATGAATACTTAATTTGTGCTGCACAATATTACACAGACTTACCTTAAAATATAGGTGACTTCAAGACCACAAATCTATGCAAGGATTAAAACTTATTAAAGTTGGTACAAAACTTCTTGTAAGTTATTTTAGTCAAATATTTGTATTTTTCTTGCTAAGCATGCAAGTGAAAACAGGGATGTTGCTCAATTAGTAGGTGATTATAACATCTGCAGGAGTTGATCCTCATAATCAAAACTTGGTAATTGCGAAAAAAGATCAAACGCAAAAAAATCAAGAACGACGTTCATTAAAAACTGAAGAGATATTAGCCCAATGTCGGTATGATAGGAACACTTATTTTTCATGAACATGCATGTTATAAAATGGGACAGTATTGATATTATGGTATCGTGGAATTAAAATTAACAAAACATCTTGAATAGTAGTCCGGTTTTATTAGAGTTTTAAAATCAATAAAACGAAACAAGACAGTGAAATCACTTGTCTCGCACACCTACACACGCAGAAACACAGATAGTTGCAACCACAGACAAATTTAGGATGACAGATTGATTTCTGTTAGGTACTGAATTACTATGAAACTGAGCAAATTCCTCGTTTTAGTTCGAAGGACGTGTATTTGAAAAACTTTGTATAACGAGATTAAATTCAGACTAAGATTTGATATATTAATCTGTGAGTGCCTCTGGATAGGAAATCGTACTGCTACAGACTGGTCAAGTTACTTGGCCGACCTGAAGTTAGCTCTCAGAGAAGTTCGCGCATGACAAGATCAAATAAAACACCCACACACTCCGCCATTTACAGAAAATGAGATATTTCGAAAACTGACCTCTGCGCAGCCATCTGCAACAAGTTCAGGCCGGCTGAGTTAGATGACGCTAAATGTACAGGTTGTCTATAAAGTCAAGAAATTAAAGTTTGAGGAACTAAATTGTTCATGTGTCTGGCAACACTGAAATTCAAAATAGACTTGTACATGAGCTGTCATCGAGTAAAAGTTGCGGAACGGTTTTCATTTCGTGATTTTTATAAGTTCATTAATCTACAATAAACTAATACTGACATAAGAAGAACAACATAAAGAATGAGTAGAGTAGGGTCGACTGTCTCACAATGAACCATGCAGCTACACTTAACCAGCGCCATATTTCCAAAATGCGACGTGTCCCTTCTGCTCAGTAGTTAGCGAGCAGATCGCGCGAGAGGTGTATGTGTGCGAAGCGTTTTTTCCAAATCTGTCACAAAAGTAAGTTTAAAAAAAAAAATACTATCTTTTTTAGCATTTTTCCTCTAAGAAATATCGACTATTTTATTTATACACATAATTACATAGTTATTTAGCTTATCTATGCACTGTAATTTATTTCATAATTATATTTGTTTCAGTTTAAAATTTTAGGGTTAGTTATATAAAGGTGCCATGTCTCACATTGAACCATGTTGAGGTGGTACTCTATGAATCACGGATTGTGTACCACAAGAATTGTTTTGGCGTACACATAGAACAAAATGTTGTTCATTTTGCTAGTATTGTTAGGATTGTTGATATTCTTTTAACTACCTGTTCATATTATAATTATTAATATTACTTTATTTACTTCCTTTGGTCAATATTTCTATCTGTTACAGAATGGCACGGAATAAAGTAAGACAAAGAAAAAGAAACGGGGCCGCACTGCTTCCAATATGTTAAGAGCTTTGAAATTAAATAGAGACAGTGTAGTCATCAGAAAAGCTGCATTTTAACCTACTTTGCGCCGCTTTGTAGCACATTATTTAGAGACACCTAAAGATAGTCTTGCTAACAAGAAGCATATACCAAATTATGATTTAAAGACTACTCTATGTCAAGTAAAGACTGATTACATAAGAAATAGACGTCTTATTTTTACCTTAATTAATTATTTAATACATTTCTTTTTCATAATTAAGTGTTTCAATGTGAAAATTAACCCGGTTCAATGTGGACACCCTAGAGTACACATTGATCCAAATATTATTTTTTATATTTATGTTTTTATTTTTAAAAGTAAAAATAATATTGAAAATTTGTGAATGTTCTTTAAAAGCTAGATAAATTACCTATCTTTGTACAAAATTTGAATCATTTTGGAGTTAAAACAATAGAGTTATGCGCCTTCAAATTTTACATGGTTCATTGTAGGACAACTTACTTTAAATCAAAGTGGCACGTGGGAAGTGATTTTTAAAGTTCTTTGGCGATGTTTGACGGAGCACGAAGCTGGTCAAATTTTAAGTGATTTAGATGATATTTATGGGCGAACTGCAACTTTGATATGTAATCGTGTTACTGTGTTTTGTAATCTGTCTCAAGTGATATATTCACTCCATTTGCGATTTAGAGACCAAAAACAGGCATTGCGTACATAGCATATTTTTAGGTAAGATTGTCATTGAAAGTAAGAAATATTGTAGTACGACCTATTCTGTTGATACATTATCAGTTGCATTAGTATAATTCAGTCAAGATTTATCCCAATTTTGAATTTGAATTCATTGCTTTAAGTCTATATTACGGTTGATAACTAAACTAAGTATGTCACTTTCGCATCAACTTGTCTGTCGACAATAAATAAATTAATTGCAATATTTTATTAATTTTTTTATTATTTAGTTCTAAGTAACTCCATGTTAAATGATATCTTGTTAGTTAATATTTAACACTGAATAAATTTTAGTTAGGTATTGCAGTTATTCTTTCCATCCCATTCTTTGCCTGTATTTTGTGTCTAGGTATGTCTAAATTTATTGTAAAAGTATAATCAAATGTTCAAATTCAAATCAAATTCAAATTCAAAATACTTTATTTCATAAAATTTATTACAAATTGTTTGAAATCGTCGTTTACTTAAAATTGAAGCTACAATTAAAATTATAGATCGACACAGACAAACGCTACAGCACTAAAAAAGCCGCGTTGTATTGTCAAATGTAAATTAAAGGAGAAAATAAAACCAATCTACTACTCGAATCTACTTGTCTGTCTGTGTTGATCTATAAATTCCAGTTTCCAAATGGTAGGGCCAATGAGAAGAAATCTGGCAAAGAAACTCATGGCAACTCTTTTAAAATTCAGTTGTTTACATTTTTTTTTTTACATAAATCATATACCCAATCAAAATATTTGACAGTACCAGACAGGATAATACACCATTTATACATCATAAAAAATAATAATCAGAGAAAAGAAAAATAGAAGACAAGCATGAGAACAAGGAAGACAGAAAAAAAAAGGTAGAAAGGATACAATAATACAATAAGAACTTAGAGATAAAACAATTAGCACAAGTAGCACACATAAATAAAAAAAGTGCATAAACTTGCATTATTTGAGACAGCCTGGGGAACAGAAGCAGTTAATCCCAAGCCTTTTTGTCTTTCGTGTAGTCTAGGATAGTATAATATCCCTTTACGATAAGTTTTTGTTTGACTACTTTCTTAAATTTATTAAAACTTAGATCTTGAATATCTTTCGGAATTTTATTATAAAATCGGACACATTGACCCTGAAATGAACTATGTATTTTTTGGAGCCTAGAATACGGATGAATAAGTCTATCTTTATTTCTAGTATTTATACTATGGACATCACTTCTTTTGACAAATTGGTCTTTATTTTTATGAACATAAATTATGTTTTCATAAATGTATTGACTTGCTACAGTTAATATATTGATTTCTTTAAATTTTTCTTGAAGTGATTGTCTCCTACCTAAATTATAAATTGCACGAATAGCTCTCTTCTGCAGCACAAAGATAGAATGAATGTCGGCAGCATGTCCCCATAGTAAAATACCGTATGACATTATGCTGTGAAAATAACTAAAATATACTAATCTAGCAGTTTCTATGTCTGTCAGTTCTCGAATTTTCCTAACGGCATAAGCTGCAGAACTTAGTCTCTTTACCAATGTCCCAATATGTGGGCCCCACTGAAGCTTAGAGTCTAGTGTTATACCAAGAAATTTTGTAGTGTCCACAAGGTCTACCTGATCCTCCTTAACTCTTATTGTGGATTTTACTTCTTGTACATTCGGCGTTATAAATCTAACACATTTGGTTTTGCGGCTATTAAGGAGCAAGTTATTAATGTCAAACCAACGAACAACTTTAGAGATAGCCAAGTTCACTTCGTCAGTGCTAGTCTGTTGTCGTTTCACTTTAAATAAAAGCGAAGTGTCATCGGCAAACAAAACTATCTCATGTTGATCTTTAACTAGATGTGGTAAATCATTTATATAGATGAGAAACAAAAGGGGTCCAAGTATGGAACCTTGCGGAACGCCCATTTTTACGACAGATCCTGGAGATAATTTTCCATTAATATTAACTCTTTGTATTCTGTTATTTAAGTAAGATGTGAAAAGATCTAATCCAAGTTTACCTAAACCATAGTGATGTAGTTTCCGTAAAAGTGTATCATGATCGACACAGTCGAAAGCCTTGGACAAGTCACAGAAAATACCTAAAGCATCGTAAGACTTCTCCCAGGCGTCATATATATGTTTTACAAGCTCCACACCAGCATCGGTTGTGGAGCGACCCCTTGTAAAACCAAATTGTTTAATATGTAAAATTCTGTATCTATTTAAATATGTTTGCAGTTGGTCTGCAATAAGTTTTTCAAAAATTTTACTGAAAGTTGGCAGTACTGAAATCGGTCTAAAATTAGTTGGGTCTGATGTACAGCCAGATTTATATAAAGGAACAATTTTGCTGGATTTCATTAAATCAGGAAACACACCACTATCTATCGAATAATTAAATATAAGAGCTAAATGCGTTGCAACTGAGTAAATAATATGCTTAGTAATAACTACAGAATTATCCCATAAATCTGCTGTCTTTTTTACATTAATGGTATTAAAAGCTTTAATTATATCAAAAGGAGTAACATGTTCAAATTCAAAATCATTGTTGAAAATCGGTACGTTATCCTTTAAAATTAATTCTGCGTTTATAGGTGAAGAGTTCAAAGATTGAGTAGTAGTAATTGGAATATCTGTGAAAAATTGTTCAAAAGCAGTGGCGACTTCTACATCTGATGTGATTGTTGAGTTATTGATGTTTAAGTTGTACTCAATGTCGCGGTTGACTACTTTGCCTGTCTCACTATTGATAATATTCCATATGGTCTTAATCTTATCATTACTGTTTTTAATTCTTGAACTCAGAAAACGTGATTTCGCTACCTTACAAAGCTTCCTAAATAATTTAGAATAATTTTTAACATAACTCTGAAATGTATCACTAAAATTATAGTTCCTTTCTTCATAAAGTTCATAAAGCCGTATTCTACTCTTATGTAATCCTACTGTTGCCCATTCACTGAATGTGGCGTTGCCTTTAATTAATATTGTTTTTGGAATAAAAACTGATTTAAACACATTACAATAAGTAGTAAAAAAATTATCAAATAAAGTGTTTACACTATCATCCGCACTGATAATTGGTGTGGAACTAAAGGCTAACTCAATTTTGTTTTTAAAACATTCAATTCTATGCGCAGTTTTAGGTATAACAACAATGTTCTTAGATACATTTTGTTCCCTTCTATTTAAAAATGTAATTTGCTGACCAGTGTGGTCTGACTGAAGCTTATTAATTATTAATTTATCAGTAATTAGAAAATTAATAAATACATTATCAATACATCTTGCTGTTGTTTCAGTTATACGAGTGGGCTCCAAAAATACATTTTTCAGATTAAAAGATTGAAAAAGAGCTAAGTATTTAGATACCCTTTCTGGGGTTTCATTCCCTGTTACCAGTAAATCAATATTAAAATCCCCACAAACCATTACATATTTTTTAGACTTGGTTACCTTATCTAAGACATCCTCCATAACTCTCTCAAAGCAATCATACATACCCGAAGGGGGTCTGTACACACTTAATACAATAAAATGCTTCAACTCTACACAGGCTATCTCAACAGAACGTTCAACCGAGAGATTAACAATATCAAGTCGTTCTTTATATTTAAATTGTTTGTTCAAAATTATCAATGAGCCACCGCGTATTGCATGCTCTCTGTTGAATGAACTGCCTATCTGGTGATTATCAAAATTAAACATGTATTGGCCACTTCTTAACCAATGCTCAGTAATACAAAGGATGTCAATGTTGTTACTATTAATAAATAACTCGATTTCTAATGTTTTACCTAACATGCCCTGAATGTTTTGATGAACCAGATTTATTTGATTGACATTCTTTGCATTACCTAGAGGTGAGCAAGAGGTATACTCTTTTGTCTCACTGTTTAGTTTAAATCCTTTTGTGTAGTTGTAATCTTATAATCTAGGGATTGCTCTATGGGAGCAGTCAACTTAAAATCTAGGGTGGGCTCCATAGGAGCTACTAACTTACAAGCTAGGGGTTCAATCAACATAACTTTTGTAAAATTTCAGGCTCCAACCAACCCTCAGATAGTTGCAGGTGATAGCTAGAACTGTGATGGATTTTAATTGTAGGCTTGAAGTTCTACGCAAAATTTTAAATGCAATAGGCCTACAAGAAATGCCCTAGTAATATAAAAATCGAGATTTGCCTGAAGAACTAAGGAAAGACAATATTTAACATTCTCCATACAAGGTTAACCTGTATAATAAAGCATATTCTTTTGTATAGTAATTTTTCTCATTATTAACTGTTTAAAATAGTTAAAATAATAGTTTCTAGCCTATTTTCCCTTTCTACTCCTCTTTGCCCCCTATACGCCCCTCCAAACAAACCAATAATCAAATCTTTTTTAATATTAGTATAGTTAGTAAATCAGTAGTTTCCGTGTAGTGACGAAGGAAGAATACAATATATCACCACCCATCTCATCCCATGGGTGTCGTAAAAACCGACTAAGGGACTGTCCGTGAATATTATCTTTATGAAATAAAAAGAAGGAAAACTTGAAATAAAACCCTATACCAATACGTCTGGCCAGCGTGGTACCAGTAGGCCAAGTATCCAATTATGATGATGATGAATTGATATATAAAATAACAGAATATTTTATAAAATCCTCACTAACAAGTAACTATTTATGTTCCCGCAGGTTACAAAATGTTGGCAATCTCTAAAAAGGGCCTTCAGCAGCATCACAGCTGAAACTTGGAAAAACAGTTGCCATCGCGTCGAGAAGCTCGAATCAGAATACTACAAGACGTCACCTGTGGGCAAATACTGACGATAATAACAGCAGCAAAGAAAGCTTTAGTGATGACGATGAAGGTGGCAACGAATGTTATCTCAAAATCGAATATTTAAAAAATCCTATGATGAAAGCGATGAATAAATCTCCTTGTTAACTGTGTACATGCGTTTTTATTACTCTGATTCAATCCGTTCATTTATTCTAATACCCATACCATTCTAATAGGTGAATTTTGACCCATTTAGTTTAGGGTTGGTGTATGAAATTGATTAAGAGATTTATCGATTTAGATAACAAGCGATTAATCGATAATCGATTATTATTTATAGTTTGGTTTTTTAAGATTGGTATACATGTGACAGCAGCCAAATATTAGCAGCACTAAAATTAAAACCTTAGAACATAATTGTTTTGCAGAAGTTAAAAATTACGTTATGGCTCATAATTCTTACACTAAATTATGTTACATTCTATGGCTAAAAACAACTGTCAAAATTTAAAATGGCTTGACTATAGTGCTTATAAAACAGAAATAAATACTACTTCTTTATAGGTCATGTTATAACAATTATTCAAAGAAGAATGGGCATTTTTGTATGGAAGCCGTCCCCACCCTTGTAACACTTACACCTATACATCAAATGAAAGCCCTTGAAAAGTGAAGAATTTTACTGTATGAAACTAATCTGTCAGTCATGGGAGAACAGAGTTATTGAGGATAAGAGAATAAAAATAATAAACGATAATATTTCATACTTTATGTTAATATTTACTATATAAGCACGATAAAGTGACAGGCTATCTTACTAGTAAACGGTCTATACATCTAGCTCATCCTACATCATCCAGAAAATCATCCACATAATTTTCCTGACTTTCGAATAGCTAGCTTTGCTAAACTAAACATAGGCTATCTTACTAGTAGACGGACTATACATCTAGCTCATCCTACATCATCCAGAAAATCATCCACAGAATTTTCCTGACTTTCGGATAGCTAGCTTTGCTAAACTAAACATAGGCTATCTTACTAGTAGACGGACTATACATCTAGCTCATTCTACATCATCCAGAAAATCATCTACAGCATTTTCCTGACTTTCGGATAGCTAGCTTTGCTAATATAAACATTTAGAGAACCAATAGGACATGTTCTTTATTCAGCAACCATTGCAGAAATAGTAAACGACAGAATTTATGTTCCTCAGGCTCGGAAACGGCTCGACTCAGACTAACAGGTCGGAATTTTTTTGTCGGGTTTCGGTATTCCGATAACCACGGCGTCTTTCCACTGTTGTGGGAAGACACAATTTGATATTGCGACATTGCAGATGCATGTCAAGGACCAAAAGACGTTCGGGGAATAAATTAATGACTATTTTTGTTATTCTTTCTGAGCCTGGTGCCTTTTTAGGGGCGAGAAGTTTATTTAACGGTTCCACTCGGTAGGTGTAACTAACGGTATATCGTCGTTGTCTGCCTTGAGCGGTGACTCCTGGAGAGAAGTTCACCGTTTTACTTCGCTGTTGACAAATATTTGAAATTGGTGTATGTGATTGATATTATATCGTGATTGTTACCCTGAGGAGAACTGCGTATTGGGCCTCGAGGTTCTTGGCCAGGCATTCGGCCTTGTCATCATACTCGAACGCTAGCCTCCTATCAGGCCTACCAAAGGAGGCATAGTAGAGTATACGTCCTTCTTTAATGAACTCGCTTTCTAGCAGGTATACCTGCTAGAAAGCGAGATAAAAAGGTTCGATCTCACTCAATTGCGCATACCATCGTGACTGACAAAACTCATTTATGCGTACTTTAACAGGCCATTGAAGCTGTCTAATTCTAACCCTATTGGACTCGCTGAGGGCCCTGTCGTAGGCACGTGTGGCAGGGATCTTGCGGCTTAACAGATCACGCAGTTCTCCAGGTAATTGCATGCGGAGGTCTTCCAGCATAGCCACTGTCTAAGAGCAATTGTTAATTAATGACACGACCTGTCAGGGCACCGATCGCCGCCTCAGTGTCCACTACAGTATCCGAACTGTAGGGACTACTATCTAGTTGGGCGGATTCGACAGACGCAAGTTTCTCCTCGAGCCTCTTCCAATCAGTGATCACCTTTGTGGGGATATGACCGGAGTCGGTGTCGGGGTGGTAGTATGAATGCATCAGTTTCATGCAATAAATAATAAATAGGTGGGTGGTTTTCATTAATGATTAGCATTAGCTCGTTACTGTTGCATTGGAAGTAGTAGCTGCGTCAGGTCCAGTTATCTTTCTAATATACCCAACTGTGCATACGAACATAGCGCTCGGAATTGACCGGTTAAAGTGGCGGTGGGCAGGGGACATAGCGCGGAGAACCGACAGCCGTTGGGGTTGAAAGGTTCTGGAATAGCGACCGCCTATCAGAAAGCGCAGGGTGGAGAGACCCCTCACACGGTGGTCCCACGACCTAGTTAGGACGGCGGGAAACCGATGGATGAGGATGGCAATGTTTGGAGGAGGCCTATGTTCAGCAGTGGACATCAATTGGCTGATATGATATACGAGTTTCTATATTTATGAAAGCTGTATGTTTTTTATTTGAAAAGCGAAATTCATGGTTTTCTGGATGATGTAGGATGTTCTACATGTATGGTCCCTCTACTAGTAAGATAGCCTTTGACTCTATCGTGCTTACATAGGAAACATTAGCATAAAGTATGTAATATTATCGTTCATTATTTTTATTTTCTTCTCCTCAATAACTCTGTTCTCCCATGACTGACAGTTTTGCTGTCATACAATAAAATGCTTCACTTTTCAATGGCTTTCATTTGATGTATAGCTGAAAGTGTTACAAGGGTGGGGACGTTTTGCCCATTGTTCTTTCTCAATCACTTAGGGTTTCAACCAATGAAATGAATTATCTCATTATGAGTTGTGTGAATTTCTCACTTGAGTATTAGATATAATGTGTTTCATAATTTTCTAATTAAAAACCGACTTCAACAGGAGTCGGTTAAAAACCATGCTGATAACAATTTTTAAGATTAGTATTACAAAAAAAAATACAACCAAATTGAGAACCTCCTCCTTTTTTTGAAGTCGGTTAAAAATTACTTATTTTATTTCAATAAATTACTAGTATGAAAACTATTTTCTCAGACTAAATAGGGTTGCTACGTGTAGCACAGTGGCGCCCTCATTTATTTTCATGACTTTATAGACAAACTGTAAGTTAACTGAAGAATAAGGCTGACCGCACATTGGAGACTGATTGGAGACTATTTCAAGACTGACTTGCCTCATATAGACAAGTCTGTCTTAAAACTAAAACGAAACAGTTTTGACTACGATACGTAGCACACATAAAACAAAACTGTTTTGTCTCATAATCAGTGATGGGATTATACTCGGCATACATGACCACGTGTAAGTCACTTGTTTACTTTCTGAACGCTCGGACGAGAGTGGGGTGCGTGCGGGGTGTGACGGTAGACAGTTTTGTCTTTAATGTGCGCGCCCGCATTGATACAAAAGGGAAGCCGACAATCGTTAGTCAGACTAGTCGCCCTGCGGTATTAATCTATCTAAGACAATATTGTCTCTACGACGTTTTGTTCCAAGTGTGCGCATATTCATACATATTGTAAAGCAATAGTCTGTCTTAAGACTGTCGTGTTTCAAGTCTGCGCTCAGCCTAAAGGTAAGACATGGTCACAGATTTGTTCGGACCACTTACCATGATAAAACTTATAGAATCTATTATTCGACAAAAAATACTATAAGACTATATACTAATATATTTATTTAGAGCTGAAGAGTTTGTTTGAACGCTCTAATCTCAGGAACTACTTCTTCAACTTGAATTTTGTTATAAGTGAGGGATAGATTATTTAACGAGGAAGGCTTTAGGCTATACAACATCATGCTACGACCAAAATTTTTACTTTTCTAATTTTAATTTAGTAGCCTGACATGGGCCTTTTCAGAAGGCTCTTTGTCACTCAAAGGGGAATGGAGAGAGCTATGTTAGGGGTTTCCCTGCGTGATCGAATCAGAAATGAGGAGATCCGCAAGAGAACCAAAGTAACCGGCATAACCGATTAAAGTGGCGGCAAGCAGGGCACATAGCGCGGAGAACCGACAGCCGTTTGGGCAGAGAGATTCTGGAATGGCGACCGCGTACCGGAAAGCGCAGGTGTGGCCGGCTGGAATCCTATGGATGAGGGAGGCACAGGACCGCACAAGTTGACGTCGATTAGCTGATATGATGATGACTTTTATGAATTAAACAAGTTTTTTTATTAAGTATTTTATTTATTTTAATCGTGGACGAAGTCGCGTTCACTGCTAGCCTATCATAATATGCACCACAATATATTTTTGCAGCCTGTCCAAGGCATCTCGTACGTGCTTGAAGTTTCTATTCTGGACTTGACTTGTTTATATAATGCCAAACACCACGATAGGAGTTACTGTTAACTTACCCGCTTTGTTCAGAATTCTGAGTTTACATATAAATGTACGTGCGAGTATTATTATTTCCGTCTGACTCTTTCAATCTTGGAATTCAGATTTGGATTCATGTCCAGGGTCAACTTAAAGCAAGTGAGAGCATGGTGCCTAGAAAAAAGTGTGGTTGTAAACATTGGTACTTAGATGACTTTTTGTAGCATTGAACATACTAAATTAATTAATTAATTTACTAAGGTTTTAAGAACTTCATACTTATGACTTCATATCGATCACATATGTATGCACCATGAATGGCGCGAATCTACACCACACTTGTAGATTAATATACAGCTTGCAGCTCACTAAAAGGTCAACGTGGGCTAACTCACCTGGGACACCAATCAGTTGTTTAAACACTAGAGCTACTGCAATAGTTTATAACATAGGTAATTCGGATCTTTTAGCGTTGAATATGAGCAAGCCTTACAACAAATATCCAAACTGGAACAAGAGTTGCTCAATGTCACACAAAACAAAACATATCTTTGTTCGATGAGCTGTTAGAAAGGTCCCCGCAGTTGGTTGTTGATTCAAAGCCTAAATGTACTGACATCATAGATCTCACCAAAGACACTCCTCAACGCCATATAATGTCAGACATGGTTCATTTAAGCAATTGCAGCAATAACAAACTAAAAAAATATATAAAAATCAATAAATTTATTAGGCAAAATCAAAACTTAATTAAAAATTGTAGTAATATTAACAAAAACATTAAGAATTGTAAACATAGAATGGAGTCTGTCAAAGAATTAAGTTTGTACACATTAGAGTTAGAAAATTCACAAAAACAGCATGAAGCTGAAACACAAATACTGAACACAAAGT
Organism: Schrankia costaestrigalis; assembly: GCA_905475405.1. Lineage (NCBI taxonomy): Eukaryota > Metazoa > Arthropoda > Insecta > Lepidoptera > Erebidae > Schrankia > Schrankia costaestrigalis. The sequence continues at coordinate 16,214,045 of FR997825.1, read as the reverse complement.
TACAAAAATTACAAGATTCTCTTAATTCAGTGACAAGTATGTTATGTATGACAAATCACAACTTATAATTATGGAGTATTCACTGATATTAATTTTTTATATTTTTTAAATTATTATCTGACAAAAGGTAAGCATAGGCTTTCCAACTATAACAAAAGACAAGTAGCATTCTCGCTACATTATTGTATTGACATTTCAGCCAAGAACTTGGCTGCTCAATCTGCTTTATTTGAGCAGTCTAATAACAGTATGTTGTGTGAATCTAATCAGGATAGTCTATATCCAAATAATTTAAATTAGATTATAAGACAAAAGAGGCAATCTCTTGCATTGACACATTTACTTTTAATAATTTTAATTTAGATCATTATAATTATATTAATTATCCCTCTGTCATTCAAAATAATATAAATTTACAAAATAAAGATATTAGTCAACAATTGATTGCTTTATCGGAATCGGGAATCTAATCATAGAGTTTACAACAGTAACTGCCCTTTAAGAAATAAAACCAATACAAAATATAATATTAACCTAGTGCATCAGAATATATAGGTATAATCTAACGGAGGGTAAAATACTAACACTGGAATTGTATATGAACATGAAAAATATTGATATCATATGCCTAACCGAACACCCTCTCAGGGCACAGCAGCTCATGTTCAATTTTAGTAACCACCAAGTTGGTAGCGCATTCTGCAGGGTAAATAGGACTAAAGGAGGCTCTCTGATACTTATAAATAAAAAGTTAAAGTATAAAGTAAGAAATGATGTTGTATCTATGTCTGTGGAATGTGTAACTGAAATAGCCTGTATAGAACTAGACCAATTTATAGTAGCAAGTGTGTTCAGATGGCCTGTAGAGAGGAATTTTGATGATTTTTTGCAGATTCTGGATGAAATGTTAACAAAATTAACCAAGTCAAAAAAGCAGCTATTGGTCTGCGGAGATTTTAATGTAAATATACTAAAGGTAAATGCTTGTACAACTAGACTTCTGAATCTGTATAAGTCACACAATTTGTCTCCCTTGTTTCTAGAGCCAACTAGAATAACAGAAACTTCTGCAACATGTATAGATAATATCTTTGTTACCGATAACATAACACCAATTAACAAATCCATGATCAGTAAGTTAGAATCTGACCACTGTGGTCAATTGGTCAATTTTACTATTGAAAATACACCAACACCCCGAAGGAGGGTATCGTATGTACAGTAACATCTAACCGTATTGAAAAGTTGAGAGATAACTTAACCAACATCTTGCCATTTCTTCCTTCTGACAAGGACCCAAATGTACTATACGATAACTTCTTTAAGGTTTTTAATGACCAATTTCAATCTATATTTACATCTAGATCTTTGATGGTATCTAACAAACGAGAGTTTGCTGACTGGGCAACGGTTGGAATTAATCGAAGTAGAATAAAACTATATGAATTATATGCACAGAAGCAGAGTAATTATTCAGAAGAGTTTCATAGGTATGTTAGGAACTATTCAAAGATTTTTAAAAAAGTGTGCATTCAGGCAAAATCTTTTTATATTAGGTCGAAGATAACATCAAGTCATAACAAAATCAAAGCAACTTGGAATGTTATCAATGCTGAAACAGGAAGACTCCGCTCCAAGGTTACTGAATTTAAACTGAGCATTGGTGGAAATATAATTACAAAGGAACCAGAGGTAGCACACCAATTTGAAACCTTCTTTACTAGTGCCCCAATTCTCTTGACAAAAACACTTGGTTCTTCTACCTCCCTATCAGAAAATTTGTTGAAAGCAAATGTAGCAAGGTTTGATGAAGTATTTATATTTAGGCGTAAAGTGAAGTATTTATGTTAGCGCACAAGATATTCGTAGAGTGCTTAAAGAAATCAATCCCAAGAAAACTATAGACATTTGGGGGATTTCTGTACCCATTGTTAAATCTATAATTGAAGTTATTATACCTCAGCTTGTTGTTATATTTAACAGTTGTTTAGATTGTGGAGTGTTTCCTGATTTAATGAAAATTAGTAAAGTGATTCCCAATATCTGTTCTACCAATATTAAGTAAAGTGTTTGAAAAACTTATTTAAAATCAACTACTCAAACACTTTCATGATAACAATCTTTTACATAACAAACAATTCGGTTTTACTAAAAGCCGATCGACAGCTGATGCGGGTGTAGCCCTGATAGAAAACATATTTGAAGCCTGGGAGGAGTCGCATGATGCGTACGGAGTATTCTGTGACTTATCCAAGGCGTTTGATTGCGTCCTACGTAACACGTTAATAATGAAACTACACCACTATGGTGTAAGGGATGTAGCACTCAATTTAATTTCATCCTACCTTAGTGGCCGGGTGCATAGTGTACATATTAATGGAATACGTTCCCCTGGATCAACTGTAGACATAGGGGTACCCCAGGGATCCATATTAGGGCCTTTTTTATTTTTGGTTTAGTACAAACAATTTGCTGCTTAAGCTATTTTCACAGCATCATGTCTTATGGCATACCTACTATTGTGGGGTTGTGCTGCTGATATTGAGACCATCTTTATATTGCAGAAAAGAGCGGTCAGAGCTATTTACAAAATGGGACCCAGAGAATCACTTAGGAAGAAATTTAAAGAAATAGGTATTTTAACTGTCTATGCACATTATATTTACGAAAATCTGCTCTATGTTCATAAAAATCGTGATAAATTTCAGAAAAATAGCGATTTTCATAATCTCAATTTGAAAATTAAAGATGACTTAGCTGTGCCCAGCAGCAGACTCCGAAAGATAGGTCGGTCGTTCTGTAGCACGTGTGTACGCTATTATAATTAACTACCAAAAGATGTTTGTAACATGTCCATTAATAAGTTCAAGAATTATAACAAGCCTAAATTGTGTAAAAAAGCTTAGATACATCTACTTACCTTAATGATAAGAACCCATGGATATGATGTTGCTCCTAGTTGCAAGATTACATTATAAGTTTTAATTTGTACAAGAAACAAAGATAAAAGAGTATTAAACTACACTCTTAAAATTATGTACCTCTATTAATTAAGAATCGCGGAAAATTACTTTGGTCGATGTTAAATGGAGGCGTCCCTCGGCCATGTTTTGTCTTTCGTTTTTATTGCTATTATTGTCAGGACTCGTCATGCTCAGTAAAATGTCATTGCTTGTGGTGGCGTAGGGGCCGGGTCAATCCCTTCCCTACAATATGGCGAGGAGGTTGATGGCTGACCTCTGCGTTATACTCGTGAACGGGTGCTACTTGGGGTGACTGGTCGACCTTGACATTAATCAATTTACATTTTGGTGCACTTCTGATAATTTATCTAAAGGGTTTCCTATTTGGCTGAGCGACGGACGTCTTTATTACTGAATTGTTTATGGATGTGATTTGGTGCTCCCACTTTAATGTACTACCTGCATGACGCTACCTTTATCATTGAATAATAAAATCCCTAGTTGTATGGTTATGTATGGTATACAATCGTTGCAGCATTTTCTTGACGTGCTGCAGTAGAGTTTGTTGCGCCGCTTCTTCTTTACTAGCGCTTTGGAGGCGGTGGTAAAGTTTTCTAACTTTTAAATGTATCTAAACTTAGTTTAAGTAGGTACCTAGTTTAAATGACGTCAAGAAATATAATATAATGAGAATTGTATTTAACTTGAATAAAGCGATTTTGACTTTGACTTTTGACTTTGACCATATTTTGATTAGAACATACATAATAAATATAAAATTAAATAATTATTGTAAATATACGTTTTGTTGTTAGGCCTGACCAGAAAATAAAAAACCTCTCCACATTGCGGAAATTTTAAAAACTTTTCGTCATACAATTTGTTGATAGAAGATTGACAAATAAACACGAAAGCGACCTCCTGTAACCTGTAATGTGTTTTATATTTTCTGGTCAGGTTTTACATTATAATATTCAAAACTGTAACACAAAAATGTTAATCTAAAATAGCTCAAAAATTAATATTTTTCCTAGCAACTGTGGCAAAAAGTTAACGAGACGTTATGTTGTTGTTTGCTATGGTTCTTTTTTGACAGTCATTGTCAAATGGTATTCAATGAAATGGTTTGCAGTTTTAGGTTGAAGTATATATTTGTACAAAGAAGAATACTAATCAATCAATCATGTCAGCTGAGCTGAGACCAATCAAAAATATTATTCTCATCTAAATTAATGTTTGCGCGATTACTTAGACTAATACGCGTTTATAAAATAAATTGTTTTATTTCGCTAAGTGTATTATGTAAATATAATGCAGCCATTAGTTACTGTAGGTGAGTGTTGTAGCTTTTTATTTTTAGTAATTTCCTGTTATTTAAATATAATATGTTTTTCCTAAATTCCGTTGAATAACAATTTGTTCCTATGGAAATTTTACCATTTTTGTGAATTACTTACCATTGGCTATTAAATAAGTATGTAAGATAGAATATATTATTTTAAATGTTGTCTATTTCTTTGTCTTCTACTAAAATTTATGTTTAACTAATATACTGCGTCATCCTGAACCTAAAATTATCACAATATTTTTCGCCCTGAATAATGGTGTTAATCAATGACTCAATATCTATGTTAATATGATACTTATAATGTTGTGCAGTAACTTGATACTTCGTACATAACTACATACTCCATATCTTGATTGTCAATTGAACAGAGGTATCAATATTATACATTCTACAGTTAGTACCTCATACTAGTGTAGCTGTACAACAGTTTTAATTAATTAAATCATTGAGTTTATTGTCAATAAAAGAAATAGTGACTTTTACTAGTTAGATATCAGGACAATGACTTGTGTATGCATTATCATTCACCGTGCATTACTCTACTAAACTGTAGAGAATTTTAACTTAAAATTAAGGTTTGGTGTTTATATCCAGGTGAAATGATAGTATGGTGGAACTACCGCTACATTATTTAAACTGTAAGCTTTTGGTCCATTATCACTTCCAATTTTTTTCCCATTTCCTGTTATTAATTGATAAAATGATGCAATGCAATTTTTTATCAATCCAGTTCGTCCTTTGCTAATGCCAATTTAAACTGTAACTGGCTTTTAAGAACTAGAGTCATGAATTTAAAAAATATTACTACAAATTATTTTGTTGTTTATAACACTTTTGCAGACCATGAATCACGGCATAGTAGCTATCGTGCTGAAGAGCATGATTCACCGGAACCTCCAGAAACAACTCCATTGTTGCAACGGTTCCCTCCAAATGAACCTCCTAGAAATCCAACAACTACTCTGATTGTTAGTTTACTCCTTATGATATTGATAGCCGGAGTTGTGATTGGAATATATCTTCTAGTACTGCAGAATGATTCTGGTGAGTGCTTTTATATTAAAATGATACATATTAATTCAAAACTGTTTCTCATTAATGTAATGTTTATTTGTAGAAAATATTTTGCCGCCCATGGACTTACCGTTACAATTAGTTAGTAGATCTCAATGGGATCACTCAAATTCGTCTCAGGATGCATTGAAACTCGGATCGTATAGATTGCAGCAAGTGATGGTTGTTCAAACAAAGACAGATCAGTGTTCAAGCACAGATACTTGTACAAAATTGCTACAAGAAATGCAGGTAAATGATAAGTTCCTTATTATTTGAAACATCATTTGAAACTATTATTATTTATTGAATAACAAGCAGTTGTATTAACTGATAATGTCTATTTCATGCTGTTCATGGCATGACAATTCTGTACAATTGCTGTTATTGTGTTCTAGGTTAGTGTAAAAATCTTAATCATTCACTGCCATGACTCCGCACTCTGGGTGATCATGAGGTTTCTATGTCCTGTGATAATAATCAATTTATTATCATTATCAGAAATTATATGATATTTTGTTCTCACATTTATAATCAATGATTTAGGCAATAAGTGTGAGGAATTGAAAAAAGGAATTAATTTATACATGAATATTAAATACACATTTTTATTTCGTAAATATATGTTATGTGGCTTATTATTGGCTTATAATGCTATTAATTGGCGAGGGTGCTAAAAAAATATCTAGTAAGACTCAATTAAATAAAAAATAATAATTTTATAATAAAAATCAACTTACTGACTTTCAGCAGCAATTTTTGGTACATTGTAAATGTAAATGTTTATCCGCAAAAACAGCTATGTTAGAAACATTTTACGCAAAAAACACGTAGGTACTTAGCCCTACTAGCACAGCTCGTGGAAGCTGTAATTAGGATTAGCTCTCAAAAGATTAGTATAAATTATATCTAACTAAATCATAGACAAGATAAACAGATTATTTTATGATTTTTATGCTAATGTTGTTTTCAATATTTTTTATTTGCATTGTATGCATTTGTAGGTGACTTTGATCATGCATACATTTTATCAAACATAGGCAAAACGCATAAGTATAATACCTATGTTTAATGCACAAAGCGTCATTAATCTGAAAATTGTCTGAATTCCGAATCTTGAGTGCTGTTGAGGATTATAATCGTTATAATATTTCGATAAAACATACGTGATAGATTAGGCTAATATATCGATCGCCTTATCAAGAGGAAAAGGATTAATCTTTGAAGAGGAAGTTAATTTTATTTGCATAATATTAGTTTTTGTTGGCTTTACTCTTATTACGGTTTTCCTTTGTTCACTTTCAAAGGAAAAGTCAGTCTATTTTGACCCAGTGCGTTCTTTATAATGACATTGTAACATACCATGCTATAATATTTGTATGGTGGATTGATCATCCAGTCAGTTAACTTTTTGTACTCCATAGTTATTGAACTTACAGATATAAATCACCTAATTGACATGAGTACAGTATCCTTTGTTTCCTTAAATATGTACACATAAATATTTATGTGGTAACATACCTATCATACACACCCAACTAGATTTACGCGCAAGATAATATTACACCACTAACCTAGTTTACTTGACCCGTGTCCTTAAATGTAACGGATGATTTAAGATTTAACATGAGCAGCAAATACCTTGTTTATATATATTGTATAGTCTAGAACTAAATGGCTTTATCACCTCTAGAGTTAATGTTAGTTGCATGTCATACAACTATTGGGTTCAATATCGCACAACAAAACATCATCTAAATCATGACGCTACTTTGACATATCAGTTCTCTTGTATTAGCAAATAGTCGTTAGATATTTATAAAAACAAATAGTAAAGTCAACGTTATTGACTGTTCCTAGAGCTTATTTTCGGTAAAACGTTTTATTCTAATGAATTTCTCTCTTTTTTCCTTCTATGTCCATCCCTATCATTTCTTGCATGACGTCAATATTTCAATTTAAAGTTTTCGTAATTTTATAATATATAACAAATTAGGGTAAACCACCTAATCGTTAGAAGTCCTACAATTATTGGCACTTAAGAGTTAAAAGTGAGTAAAAAGAAAGCAAACACTGTAGATTATTCAAGTTTAGTATGATTATTTAAGTTCAAATATTATTTATTTAACATTTTTATCATATTTTATTTATTTCGTGTGTCAACATAGCAAAAATAAATTTATCAGAATCCTTTTATTGGCATTAGTGCCAATAATATTTATTTAATACTATTCAATCACATAATAATGATTAAGTATAAGCAAAGATTAAAGTATTTTATCATTTTATGATATTTTACATTTTAGTCTGACACGAAGTCCACTCTTAAGGTGCCAACAATTGGGTGGCTTACCAGCCAATATTTAAATTCTACATTTTCAGTTTTTCAGAAATGACAAGCTTGTAGTGTCACAAGTAACAAGTTGACTTTAGTTTTAAATTATTTAATGGTTTTTCACATACAAACTCTACAGTTTAATATAGTGACATTTGTATTGTGTTAGTAGATATTATTATTTATTGCGTTGAAGTGAAAGTTTAAAATAGATTGCACTTTTAATCTAAGCATAGTTTTGATTACGGTCAACCAATGACGTCAAGCTCACGCATAAACATGAAATAACGATCTGAATGAATTTGACATATGATAGAATTTTTTGTCAAAACTGATAAAGCCATTTCGTTTTCGAGTATATATAAGAGATTAAAAAAATATTTACAATTTCTTAAAAAAAACAGAAGTAAATGCGCAGATAGCATAAGTCTTGTGCTGCTGGAAAGTAACTGTTAATGTTGTTGTTCCGGACCACGGATTTAAGGATTTATAGACACTGGACAATAATGCATTTTTACCCCTTAATTTCCCTTTCCTTAAAGTTTACGTCGAACTAAATTGGTAATAGATATAACATTTGTGTATTAAAATACTTACTTATTTCTAGAATTGGCTTGGTTGGACAGCCATGAGATAAATTAATCGTTTGAAATAGACGCAAAGGCGCATGATGATGATGATAAAATACATGGTTAAGTTAGTACCTCCGCTGAGCTCGCATAATAGCAGTATGTAGTAGGTATTAGTTTTTAGCTGGAAAGATGTATAACTAAGGAAATTACTGCCCATGAGATTTAAGGTTTTCCTGTAGCAAGAATAAATAGCACGTAGCTAAATATTTCTTATGAAGTAGATACAGGTTTTTTACAAACAATTTTTTTTGTAATACCTAAAATAGTAAGCTAAAGCTCGGACTTGAGTGATTTCAATGTCAACGTCCCTAAACAAAGTAACATAAATATCTTTATTGTGAGCATAATTATTAAAAAAATAATTATTATAGTTATTACACGTCAGTTATTCTCCTATATAATTTTATTGGAATTAGATAATATAAAAATAAATTATTACGTTTACGTTTTATTCATTGTCTTGTTATTTAGTAAAGACCTTTGTGGTCAAGACCCGCAACATTATAAGGTTTGGTTGGTGGTGCAGAACGTTACAAACGATCAAAAAACGCGTTTACAAGTATCTAAATAAATGCAGCTATTAGATTTGGAGGTGTTTTCAATTTTTTTCTATAAGATTTTAAAAGAAATTCCATGACAGTTTATCTTATATTGCCTTTTTATAAAAATGTGTTATAACTATCTACCTTTTTAATATTTCAGTCTAACGTCACGGCTGCGAAGAACATTATACCATACAATTTTTTAATATCATCGAACGGTCAAACTTACGAAGCACTCGGTTGGCAGAAAACATCGCCTTTGACCGCGCATCAGTCTCCTGGGCTTGTGCTAGCTTTTATAGGTAAGATTTTTAGTAATAATATCAGGTAAATTTATTGATTTACGAACTAGTTGATTTATAAAGGAGACTTTTCCTGTTTTGTGGTCCAACACTAATCGTAAACTTATTACTTATAACATCTATAAAAGTCATCATTCACCTGTGCTTTAGATTTGTATGTATCATTTTCAATCTCCGTGTGGTGACGGAGTAAGAATACAATATGTCACCACACCCTCTCATCCCACGCGTGTCGTAAAAACTGACTATGGGACTATCCGTGAATATTATCTATACGTAATAAAAAGAAGGAAACTTGAAATTAAACCCTATACTAAGCCGTCTGGCCAGCGTGGTATTAGAAGGCCAAGTGTCCCTCCGTCCCGGGAGGAAGCCCGTCCCTGCAGTGGGACATTAATAGGCTGTTATGATGATGATGATGATTTTCAATCTTAGATCCTCCAAAACACTATGGAATTGTTTACAATTATAGGTATAGGTACTTATACTATACAGTCTATTTATTTTTTACAGGCGATTTCAGTCAAGTAAGACCCAGTCAACGACAGATTGAAGAGGCCAAAAATTTCTTCGCACAGTCAGTAAGCCAACAATATTTACATCCGTCATATAGTATTGTAGGAAAGAATTTGAACGACACGCCTTCATATCTTTTACAAAGTCTTAAACAATTTCCTCAATGGAACAATGAGCTTGTTGATCATAGAAATAAATAATTTTAATGTCCATATCTCATTAGGTAAAATTTTAATTGTGCATCGTGCCTTTTAGGCGCATCAAAATTAATCGAATTCGATATTCAAGGATTCAGTGTACTAAAAGTAATGTTCATTTTTAAGCAAAGAAGTCAAGGTATTTTTAAGGTTACGTCATACATCACAATTTTTAGGTAATTATTTGTTTAGGTACTGTGATGCAAAAATATTATTCTCCCAATTAATTTTTTGTTCGTAGACGACTTTGACGGAACTGTAACTTCACTGATATGTGTTAATCGGCCTTTAGTATCTTTACGAATGATATTTAAATGAACCAGTTTGAAGTACATTGTATGAACTCATCGCCTAGTTTTTATTGCTGTTGTTTGCTGATATCAGTGGTGGGTAAACCCATTAATGTAACGTGAAAAATGACGCTATGAAAATCCCCATTTATTTAGAATGATAATTATTATTTATATGCAATTATAATATGTTGCGAATGTTTTTATATTTTAGCGAATTGTGCAATGGAATAAATGTTATATAATATTAGATGTAAGATTTTAGTTAAGTAATTAAATAATATGCATGATATACTCGTATTTATGTAGGTAGGTAGGTATACTGGAAGTTTCTAGATTAAGATAATTTAAACAATGCATTTATTGCTACTTCTATTATTTATTATCTCTTAAAATTATATCACCAAAAGAGTAGATAGACCAACAACCTTGTCTTATGGGCTGTGTGATCGTACTTGAAATTGAGTACGACTGTTGAGTTAGGGATAATTATATTGATTTAGTAACTGGACTCGATATTTCTATCAAGAATAATAAGACTCATGTAAACTTGTAAAATCAAGAATTTCAATAATTTTGATTCGGCGTTTTTTAATTATTGTATTGCATGTGGCCAGTTCTATAAACATTCAGTATACCTCCCTAACAATGTGAATAAAGGACATATTCCAAAGAATGGAGAGCTTAGTATTAAGTATGGTATGTTTGAAAACGTGTTTAAATTTGATTTGAATTGTTCTGTGATAAACTTTACTTTATTTAAATTCGTGTCTCATTACAATCATGTTTATTTAAGCCATTGAACTTACAAGTGCGTAAAATAAGGAAGAAGTATTGATGAGGACAAATACCTAAATAGTTAGCGGTAATTAATAACTGGTTAATATTGACTAAGTATTTAATTGGTATAATTGAGTATGTATTTATGCTGGCCAGACGGATTGATATAGGGTTTAATTTTAGGTTTTCCTTTTTATTTCGTAAAGGTAATATTCACGGATAGTCTAAGAGTCGGTTTTTACGACACCCATGGGATGCGATGGGGTGGTGACATATTGTATTCTTACTCCGTCTCGGATATTTGACAGATTGCTTACCTACAATTAAATATATAAACAAACTGAGGTTTTGGGATAGTATAACCTTTATATGTTATTGTTACTCATTATATTATCAGTCGTAGAAATTTAATAGGTAATAGTACTAGAACGCACAATGATTAGGTGATAAAATTAAATAAATAGAAAATGTATCATTCAAAAATAGGTTTAGCAATAAGAGTCTACCAGATCGATATGTCTATCTGTGATAAGATTTACGAGTGTGAGAGATTTACTTACGAATAGTAAAAAAGAAATAAGTTTAATGTATTTTACTTTTTATTAATGTAGAGTTTTATATGACCAGTTGCGCCCTTACGGCACGTATGACTGCCGTTAATTTCATATTGTAAAGTCGATAGGTATACTTGAACCCTAGAGTAAGAATTGTCGTTTAAAACAATGTTGTGCCATATTGATAATGTGGTATATTAATAAGGTATAACAACAATTTGTACAGTTTCTGAAAGGACATTGGGCAAATTTCATACAAAAAAAACCCAGGACCAACAGAACTAATATATATCCCTCATTATTACACATGTTAAACTTATATAATTTTCATTATTTGTTTATTGAATATGTATGGGGTATGAGAGATACAAGGCTCTTAAGAGCTATGAATGAAAACTACGTTATGTGTTTTAATGTTTAATAATACATCATTTTCGTCACGCTGCGCTGCAGGGACGGGCCTCCTCCCGTGACGAAAGGATACTTGGTCTACTAATTCCACGCTGGCCTGACGGATTGGTATAGGGTGTAATTTCAAGTTTTCCTTATTTTTATTTCGTAAAGATAATATTCACGGATAGTCCCTTTGTCGGGTTTTACGACACCCATGGAATGAGATGGAGAACCCCATATCGTATTCTTACTCCATCACCACCCAGATAACCATCTATAAGTCAACAATCACGAAATCGAACGACCTCGGTGGCGCGACGGTAGCGCAAGCGGCTGCCGTGCACGAGGTGGTGGGTTCGATCCCCACGCAGGACAATAATTTTTTTTTTTGTCCTGAGTCTGGGCGTTCTTTGTGTCTGTTAATTGTATGTTTGTAAACAGTCCCTGCGACACAGGGCATGAGCCCTAGTGCGGGAGTTGTCTTTTTTAATAAGAAAAAAAAAAGAAATCCATTGGACTTGCAGGCTGTTCTATGACTACATGTCTATCGTGACCTTAATAATATACTACACTTATCATATGAGAACAGCTCCATAACGTACGCATACCGTGGGGACACGATTCTGTACGACATATTCTCCTAAATGATTTAATTTAACAAAGTGTCATCTCTGTCTAACGCGGTGTCCTACGTGGTCGACGAACGCGACGTACGCCATCAAATCAACGGTGTACCCTACTTGTGTCACGTAGGACACCCCGTAATACATGTGGTGTAAGAGTGAAAAAGTAAAATAATACATGAATCTGCGCATGACGCAGGCTTATGTATTTTTTTATAGCGAGTAATGACGATAGAATGGTTGGGTCGGTCTGTTAATATCAATTAGATAACGTTACATGTATTTCTTTGTTTTTATTAGAGTTATGAAATAGAAAAAAGCTATTTTTTAATTGTGTGTAATTACAGTTGGACAGCACCTAGGGGTGATTTTTTTTTATTAAAATGTTTCTTATAGCAAGACTAATAACCCGGCATATATTTTGTTCCTGTTGGTTCTGGGTTAATTTTGCCCAATCTCTTTTATTCAGATTATCAAGGAAGAATTTGTTAATTTGACCAATATATTAGATTAGTCCTTATTCACATATTTTACAGTAATTAATACTTAAAAAAAAAGTCATAAGTTCATTGACCAGCGTCTTCTTACAATATATTTTGTGAATGAAAAATATATCCTTCCCAGCCGATTTCGACCACGGTGACTGCTTCTTATTTCCTAGTCAAAGAAATTCGAAATATCTTCTCTCGATTGTTTCCTCTATGCAATATTAACTGTTTTGGGTAAAGTTCCCTGTAGCTAATGTGCGCAATGACATCACACCCTAATGTTTTCATACAAAGGACTATTCCTTAAAACAAAAGTATATGAAAGGGCTTTATTAGGCATTTTAAATTTGACTTTACTGACTGCAGATATTATTTTATTATTAGAATAATTGTGTTATGTTTTGACTTCGTTTTCAGGTTTTATAATAAAACATAATAATATGTTTAGCTATTAAAGTTTAAATAAAATTGTACAATGTTATGTATGACTTATTATAATATGATTGACAAGATTTTTAGAAATTTTTAAATGTGTGTAAATCTTAACTAAATCACAAATAAATTATATTAGAATGATGTAGGACTGCATATTGTGTTTCATATCAGTACCATCGAAATAAAAAGCCTATAGCCAAAAAAACTTAACAACTTATTAGTTTTACCATAATGATATTAATAGAAAATATAGTTGTACTTGCTATATTTTTTTTTAATATTCCAAAACACATAATAATAGTTAACGCAATTTAAGCTGCTCGTTTAGAGGGCTTGTCATTACAGTCACCAACCAGTATGATTCTCATCATTGTAAGTAGTTAAGTATTATCTATATCAAATAATCTTATTTTTCATGAACAGGTAAATGTATACTTATTACTTATAGGATTTTTGTTTCTACATTTGTTAAGGCCTACGCAGACCGGGACGGCATGGCAAGGGATTTTAATTTTTACTATACCCCTTCCATTAAATTTAACAACATTTGACAGCTTGAAGTTAGTGACGTTCAGCAGTATCTCGAATGTAACCCCATTCGATTGTAAGCGATTTCGCGATTTTCTAAATTACTTTATTTTACACATTTGGATCCTTACATCAACTTACATTATCATTTTATTATTGTTTCTTTCTTCTATGTTAAGAGAATTAGCCTATAGCTTAAAATAATAAAATTATAGTTAGCTTAGGTATTATTTAAAATACATAATTTATCGTGACACATTCGCGGGTTATAGCTAATCTAAAATATCATATTACATTTTATAAACGTATTATGAAGAGTTCAGGTTTATTTTTAGCATTTATTTTTACCGATTATTTGTAATTTGTTTCATAATGGTGGTAATCGTTATGAGTGTCCATCACTAAGTAACCATGGTAACTGAAAAAAACATGGGTACGTCCATGAAATACAATATAATTTGTTCGAAAAATAAGTGGAAGTATTACGAAACTTCATGGACGTGAACTGTCAAAAAGCTAAACTTACGCTGGAAGGGGTATAATGTACATTCAACCGTACTATTACAGAAATACGACATAAATTGCTATGCTTTAAAATGAAAAATGCCGTGCGATAAAATCCTTTTCAATGCCACGGCATCATTTTAAAGCATAGCAATTTATGTCGTATTTCTGTAACAGTACGGTTGAATTTCCATTAGTAAAAATTAAAATCCCTTGCCATGCCGTCCCGGTCTGCGTAGGCCTTTAAGAAGCCATATTAAGGTTAGGAAAAAACAATAAACTATGCTAATTTTATGATAATGATACATAAATCATTTAACTATGGTATTTTTACGTGTTCGTACAATTATAGCAATGAGTTATTTAATTTAGTATTAATAAGTTAGCACTCTATAAGTAAAAAGTTTAAAAGTCTTGAATAGTTTATGTATTTTCGTTTCTTTATAAAAGCTTTGTTTGTTTGGTTGATTGGATGATGGATGTTCGAAACATCTCAATTAGAATCGATTAATTTATACAATATCTCAACTATAGGCCGACCGTTTATCTCAGTCCCCGCCTGCGGTATGAAAGGGACGAGGGGGCGGGGTAGCGGTGTCCGTTATGGTAGCGTACACAAGAGCTATATCGAGTTGGTTCTATGTCAAATTAAATAAATTTTTACAAAAAAAAACTGACTTCAAAGACAAAAATTGCACTAAAAAGTAAAAAATAATTATATGCTGACCGCTTAACTCTGACCTCGCCTGCGGGGTGACTGGGGGGCGGGAAATGACGACAAAGGGGATCGCGCGGGTGGCACAATTTTGATTTACAATGACAGTGCCCAGCACAACATAGATAAGAATAAGTACTAACGTATAGATAGCTATCTCTTGATTTTTTGGCAAAACGGCGCCATCTAGTTACTGCGACTCGAACTACATTGCATCAAAAGACGTCTTTATATACCTACATAGTTATTACTTTATATGCACGGAAGAAAAATCAAGTGGAAATGCAATACAACTAATTCACAATTGGGAACCGCTGTTCCCAATAAAATTAATATTTATAAATTAATATAATTTTATTTCTTACATTTTTAGTGAAAGTGCATACTTAATACGTTTCTTATGGAAACGTATAGGTATTCAATTTTCATAAATACCTTAATATAGTGTAGAAGTAAATTGTATAGTGTAATATTGTATGTATTGCTGTAAATTTTTAATGTTTAATTTTTTTACATTTTTAGTGAATGCGTATACCTATTACGTTTCCGTAAAAGTATATTCATTTAAAATAAAACTGGTCAAGTGCGAGTTTGACTCGCGCACCGAGGGTTCCGCACAAACTTATTTATTTTCCCGCCAACATGCGATGACGTCACGATCAGCTATCAAAATTCTATGACGTCACGTTTCATCTGTCAAAAATTCTATGACGTCACTGGTAACGTGACTCAGCTTTCCCGCCAAAATTTCATAAAGTCAAAATATAATATGATTGAAGTAAAAATTTAAGGTTTTCGGAATTTTCCCATTACATGTACTATAAGACCTTGCTTCATGCCAAATTTCAAGTTTGTACGTAGACTGGAAGTACCCTGTAGGTTTTTGCCCTTACCCCTCTAAAATTTGCGACAAAAACGGCTATATCTCTTGATCGCGTTGGATTAGCAGTTTGATTTTTTACAGCACTAAGAGGCAACAAGCCTTAGTATTTGGTGAAAATTTCAGCTTGATACCCTCCACGAGTTCCTGAAATAAATGGTCTTGACAGACAGACAGACAGACGGACAACGAAGTGATCCTATAAGGGTTCCGTTTTTTCAAAACTGGTACGGAACCCTAAATATAAAAGAATGGGGTTTTTCTGACTCCCCCCTCCCTTTTTCATAATTTGGATAACAACATCATGCATAATCAATGCTAAAATCGTCATTATCGCGATTTTGCCATTGACCGATGAGAAATTCCTTTTCATAGCTTCGTAGTCCATCATCAGATCTCTATGATATCGTCGTCCAATTTTGATAGGACAAAAAAAACTAATACTTTACATCCTCTTTCATCTATACCAATGCCTGACTATGCTTTCCTTGTCTTTTGTCAATTTTTTGCTTGTGATGTTAAGAAGAGTGTATCGACCATAACTTCCAATGAAGTTGGTAGTGATGGTATAAGTCGCAAAATGATCGTACCAATTATTGACGAGATTGCACCGATAATTTGCCATATCTTAAATTTCACTCTCTTTCTTCCTTTAAAGAATCTACAAATAAATATATTTGTTATTTAAGAAATATCCTTAACAATCCTTTGTACAATAATTAAAAGAACCTATTCTTTAGATTATAAGAATGGCTGATTTAAAGTGTATAATTATAACTAAAGTCTTAGAAAATATTTACAAAT
The DNA here is from genome assembly GCA_905475405.1 of Schrankia costaestrigalis. Lineage (NCBI taxonomy): Eukaryota > Metazoa > Arthropoda > Insecta > Lepidoptera > Erebidae > Schrankia > Schrankia costaestrigalis. Next base: position 16,197,163 of record FR997825.1, on the reverse strand, counting down.
TATAACAATGTACAATCATTAATTATATATTAAAATCACAGTATAATCACATTTGGTGTAATTACAATAATTTACATTAAAACAGGTATGATTTAAACATACTTATTAATTTGTAATAATCAGTCTTAGAAAATATGTACAGATAATAAGAACAATATGTACTAAGAGTTTTTTAATTTTTACACTGTTTACGCTACCATAACGGACATCTAGTCAGTATGTCAGTATGACACTAGTGCGGTATCCTAGTCCGTCTTCTATACAATTTACAAATGTCAAAGATGGTGGCGTCATCTTGCCACTAAAAGTCGTACTTTCTTAGAGAAAATATGCAATCTAAATTATTACACAATTTAAAGCCTGACCAGAAAAATAAAAAATTCTCTCCAGGTATTTTGATTGGTTTATGATATAATTTAAATTTTTCCTTCTTTTTATTTTATAAAAATAAGCTAGCTAAAAATTAGAGCTGTGTTGTGATGTGATGTAGTTCGTGTCACAGTATCTAGATGGCGCCGTTTTGCCAAAAAATCAAGAGATAGCTCTCTACTTTGTCCTCGCCCCCCGCGCACCCCTATTACCGCAGGCGGGGTCTGAGTTAAACGGTCGGCCTATAGTGTGTTATACTATCTCTGTTATTATTTTAACCATAATGATTATCGTTATATTATTTATAATTATAAATAGTTTATGTATCTTAAGTGTATGTTTCATGGTAATAAATAAAAGTTATAAAATAATATAAAAAGTTTTATTATTAAAAAATATTGATTATCACACAATACAAAATCTCTTATACACCTACACAGTAGAGATAATTCAACCTTTTATGATCGAATACTAAACTAATATTGATAAAAAAGCTTCGTTCTACTATTCAATAATATCATATTGTTCTAGTGTCTTAAAGGAAATAGTTATTGTTTGATGGATGAGGGAGGCATATTATGAACGGGCAGGGTGGAAATGTTTGGAGTATGAAGGGAAGTAGTTTGGAAGAAAAATCATTTATAGGTTTGCTGAACATAACACTAAATAAGTATGTAGTGATCACTAAACAATAAAAATACTCTTTCAAGTTGTTTATGGAAATACAACTAAATTAAAAGTAATTTTGAACTAGTTTCACAGCAAAAGAGCAGCGGTCGTTATTATTTTACAGGATTATATTGAGAGTATGCTTTAGATATCGCAAGTTTGACAGATTTTCAGTTTTTTTTTATGAGTAGACGTAGAATTCAACGACGCATTATTCCAGTATGAGTTCATGAATATAGATCAAGACAAGTATCAAAATACTATCTTAAACATGTCAATTGACAACAGTTTTCAATTTTTTTTGACGTTTTTGCATTCAAAATTTCGTAAAATGTAAAATATATGCAAATTTATTAAAAGTCTTCTTAAATTATAGAATTCTGCTCATATTCAGTTCATTATAAGATACTATCTGTATTGAAAAGTTGTTACTTTAAACTTTTTAATGCGAAATTAATTAATTTTCAGGTACATTTATTTTGTAATTCATTGTAAACTAATTATTTTTATTAGTAGGTACATAACATAAAGTCATAAAATCCTACTACGCTGACAGTAGCATAGTATTCATGTAAACAAGTGCTGACCAATATCGTTATTATTTATAGGTATGTGAAATATTTTCGTATTGTACATAAATTAAAAACAATCAATCAATAAATGTACACAATTATATAAACATATTTTTTATAAATCATGAATATTACCTACATAGACACGAAACTAGAAAACAAAAGGTGTAAGTACTTAACTGATTTATGTTATTCAGCTTTTGATTATTTTAAATTTTACCTGTCTGCGTAACAAGGTAAATATTGAATACATGTTTAAAGCTCATTGTTGTAATATACGAAAGAGCAAGGAATAGGTACATACATATAGTTACTTATAATATCAGCTACGTACTTATAATTACACAAAACCTCTATCAGAATCACTATAAAATTCCAAGTCATTTATTATAAGACGTGCAATTTAATTGAGGTAAACACTTATTTATATTAAACACACATTCAGAGTAATGCAGCACAATAATCTGTAGACAAATAGGGATAAACAATCATTACACTCATTTAACAATGTCTCAATAGACATCCAAATTCTCGTAAATTGAAAATTGATAAGTTATCAATTAAATTTTTGGCAGTGCTTATATATTTTGAAACTTTTTACCTTCACCTACAAAATGTTAAAAACTACTTTATGTATTTTAATCCACGAATTTACTCAATTGTATTAATTTTCAGCTTAACTTTATTTACCCCTGTTATTGATACATTTTACGTTCATTATTCTTTAGCATTTACCTAGGCAAATCTTTCATTGTGTCTTCCACACACTTAACCTAACTCTTTTTCTCATAATATCCATAAAAATACTTAATATAAGTAACAACAACAAATCTAAATTTAATTTCATAATTCAGTGCTAAAAGGAAAACCTTAGAAACGTACAGATTCAACATCAGGCGCGTATATACAGTATTGCTAAAGTAAGCTTAAAGTAGAAGGTTTAAAAGCAATCTTAAAACTAACGCCTAGTCTATCTCTAACTTTCTGAAACTTCCTTGAATGGCAACGTCGCCGTTTACTGTTTGAGTTTTATTGTTTCTCGATGAAATAATGCCTCCTGTGCTCAAGATTTCCATGTCATCAAGTCCAAGAACCCTTTTCTTCTGGTCACTCAATAACTGCGCAGTGTATTTGATCATATCATCTAGTTTCAAAGTGCCTCCATACGACGTAGGCAAGCATTCAGGGTTGACGTGCTGATGAAGTTGCTTGAGGTTTGTGTGCATCTGTAATTTAAAATACGTATTTTTTATTTACTTTAAATGTATTTACACTATAGGATGACGTATTTTGAATACGTAACAATTTCAACAACTTTCATAAAAATGTCGTACAAGGCTACAAAATGCCTCTTACGTAAAAAAATAACATAATGTTGAATGAAATATTTAAAAAGAAAGATTCTTCTAGCTCAAATCATCACTCGTAATAATCCCTATTCTATAATTATTATGAATGAAAACTTCTGCCTATTCTATTTCCTTTTTCATTTATTCTATTGCTGGGTTTATTTGCTATTTCAGTCCTCTACATCTACATAACAGCTCTGAATTTAATATTCTTTTCTGAATAGGACAAAGGCTTCCAAGTTACTCTGGTCCGTCTTTCTGCTTTTGCTTTTGTTAGGCGATACCTGGATGTCTTCTGGCTTGATATTATGGCCCTACTTCTTATCATGGTCGATTCTGTACATAAACCAAGGTAGCAGCGGCAATTATGTCATGCATGCCATATCGCACGCTATAAATAAAAGGGTATTAAGTCTGAAAAACCGTTTTTTTTTTTATTTTGAATTCGGAAACCTAATTTTTTTCTCTATAAATTGGTAAGAAAATAGTATTTAAATTCCAAATACTTTTTGAAATATAACGATACAATTCTTTCTTGACTATTTATGCACCCTATTTTCGAGATAGGTAAGACAGTCGCATCTTAGTTGATTCAGTAGCCGGGCATCGTTCGTAGCCGTCGCACGTATCTTTCTGAGTTACAACCCGTCCAGTCGTCAATATGGAATCAATCTATAAAGTTGTAAGTATTCTAAACAGTATTATGTAAAGTTAATACCTTATTGCTTGTTAAAATTTATACTAGTTTCATGTTTTATTTTAAATAATACTGTCTTGCCTGTTCAATATAATATAATTTGGTAATTTTAACGAAATAATATTAAAATAATACTTTATAGCTCCCGATTTGCTTGAGATAATTCTGTACATCTTGTCAATTGTATTTTATGGTTGCAAGTTTCAAGTAAAATACTACCTTTTAAGTTGTTATTATATTTTGTCTTTTTTAAATTTTAGTTATAATCAAAACAATGAAGCGAAGTAGGAAGGCTGGTTTAATAATGAAAGCAATCAGCAATCGCCTAAGTACACCGGACAGTTCTTAAAATGAAGAAAACAAAGACCCATTTGCTCATCATCATCATTTCCCTGCCCTTATTCCAATTTTCTTTGGGGTCGGCGCAGCATATTTTTTTCTTCCATACTGTCCTGTCGGACGTCATCTCACTAGTAACACTCTTCGCAGCCATATAGCTTTTCACACAATCCATCCATCGTTTCTTTGGTCGTCCTCTTCCCCAATATCCATCCACACACATGTTCACCACCTTCCTCACTACATGACTCTCATTTCTCCGCATAACATGCCCATACCATGACAGCCGGCTGCCACGTAATTTTTCTGCCACCGGTGCCACTTTCAAATCTTCTTACATACTCATTTCTTACTCTATCTACTCTCGTAACACCACACAGATTGTCTTTCATTCATCTCTTTTCTGGCCAACTCTCTGATCCATACAGGACGGCAGGTGTAATCATAGTTTTATAGATCTTCCCCTTAAATTAAGGGGACTGTGGGGGTCACAGATGGTTCCCGTGAAGCAATGACCTGCTGCCATTTCATCCATCCTATGTTAACTCGGTTCTTGACCGCCCGATCTACTACGCCATCGCTTTGAATGAAAGAACCGAGATACCGGAAGACAGAGAAGACTAGAAGGCGCATGCCGTTAAGCGCTATGGCTTCAGGACTGCCAACGCTCTAATCTGCTCTGGATCTTAGGTCCATCCTCCCCAACCAGAACAATGTAATCGGCAAACACTGCACCAGGGTGCCATTTCCTGTATGCCCGCCGTCAAGGCGTCCATAGTCAGTAAGAGGTAAGGACTTAAAGCCGACCCTTGGTGCAAGCCTACCGCCACACTGAACTGGTTGGAGTTGCAAGACGATCGGACGTATAACTGGTTTGTCTTTACATAGCACGAATTAACTTCACATACTTCCCAGGTACAACTTTCTCTTTCATGGCCCACTTCAATACTTCTACGAAGACCCATTTGCTGACAGTGACAACAGGGATCTAACGTATGTCCCCAAAGTATCACATTTGATTTAGTTTGATAGTTTTGTTACTGTAGGTACCTACATAATGTTGTTAAATTATGTTTCTTTCATATTGAGTTTCTTTTTTATTATAACTAATTATGATACTAAAACAAATAGAATTTCTAGATTTTTTAGATGCAATCAGTATTTAATTTATTATAATACCAAGCAAAAAATATCAACCAGAAACAACTTGGTCAAACGCCTAACTTCTGCGTCTTGGGGGGCAGCCCCACATGTTGTCAGGACTACGGGTCTGGCATTGTCCTACACGGCAGGAGAGTATGCGTCCGCGGTATGGCACCGTTCAGCTCACGCAGGTATGATCGACTCTGCCCTGAATGAAACATATAATAACTGGCTGCTTGAAACCTACCCCATTGGTCAAATTATACTCATTGGCCACCATTGCTCGACCTGGTGTTCGCCGTCAGGTCATTTGCGAAAGTGAAAGGAAAAACAAGAGACCGACCCTCGTCATCCACTTTACTCGCACAATATACCCAGAGCACGCCTCAAAAGTCGTAAGAGTTTTTTGCGACACACACGTGCACTGTGCGGTGACCCCAGTAAGGCTAGACTGGACGGGTGGGCCTCAAACTTTGCACCACCGGCGGACTTCATTCCACCCGCCTAACATCTTCCACCTGGTTTCGAGGAGCAGTGGCCGATCTGGAGGTCGCTCAATAGGCTACGTACCCAATTAGGCCGCTGTAACTCTAACCGGACTAAATGGGGTTATCTGAACCCCTCCTATAGTGGAAGTGGGTGCGGTTCTCTCGTCCAGGACATGGAACACTTCCTATCATGCCCAATGTGCCCTGCCACCTGCACACCAGAAGACCTAAAGAGTGCCAACGATAATGCTGTTGTTGTCGCTGGTTTTTGGGCAAAACACATCTAAAATATATTTGAAATTAGACTTATTGCCGTCGAAACGAAGAAGAAGAAGAATTATAATCCCTTAGCCATGTAGGCAAAAGATAATTTCTGTGCTGCTTAATATAGTATCAATATTAATTACAACTGGTTATCGAAATAATTTGGTAAATTTTGGTTAAGCTAGAGAGTAGCAAGTTAAACTTAAGAGCTATTTGAACTGCTTAAAGGGTATCATCTTTTTCTGTTCCCATAAAACTATTAATATAAAAAAAACTGTTATAGATACACAAACTAAACTTAACCAGCATAAAGAAGGATAGTGTACTTTTAAATCTAGAGATAATTTTAAATATTTGAGTAAGTAGTTCCGAATCTATGATTTTTTAAAACTTCAATACGCGATATCTCAAAACAACGTTTTCGAAATAATACCCTTTTGTTCGTGACGTGCGATATGTATGGCGCTTTGGGCATACGCCCAAAGTTTTAAATGCCATGGATACTGAGTCAACAAAAGTATGTATTACTGAACCTAATGGTAAGTGGTAATGACAATTTTGTAATCTGTTGGTACCTCTAGATACAGATGTATGTTATTCTATGCCGTGCAGTGTGTCAGACAAAGTAAAATTATCTTTGTTTCGTATTTTCTTTATTTGTTTGATTGATTCTAATTGATCTAATTTTATAAATTGATGTAGGTAGTTATCGTAAAAATAAGGATGTTTAATAGTTATTTTCCGATTAAAGTTGTTATAATTAATGACCAAATGATTATATCTACTACACGAATTCTAACATCAAGGTAAATAAGAAACTGTAAGGGCTTATACTTTAATATAATACATATTAACTTAGTTAATAAATATTTGATATTTTCATACGTGAATAAATCCCGAGTCGTAGATTATGACATCAGTTATATGTCGCTCAAGGAAACCTGAATCTATTAATGCAATAATACTGTAAGATTGGTAGAGGTGGATTAAATCATTACGTTTGGATATGTTAATTATGTTTTCGTGACTTAACAACTGCTTTGTGAGTAGATCAATAATTCTGGCTTACGAAAACCGTAGGTGACCTTGGTGTTATTTAACTCTATTAAAAACTACTAAAATTGTGAGGCTAAGGTACTTTATCATCATCGAGTCATGACGATATCTTCTATTAAGTAATTACATTTTCAAAATAAGTTCAATGTGATGTTATGATGATGACGATGAATAGTAGGCACATTAATTTCAAATTACACTCGATTGAGTCGAATGGGAACTTAACCTACTAATATCACGCTGTCCAGGAAGATTAATTAGTATCTATACCGTGTTATGCCATCTTTATCTTCTTTTGCATATGTAGAAATAATAAACGCAAACTTTCTCATTTACTTCATCCGTAGGAATAGATGAGGTGATGAGCCTATGCATGAGTACAATATCTCAATATCTTTATGAGATTTCACATTATGGCGTTACCGAATGGTAGTTGACTACCGCTCTCCTACAATCATCTGTACCCAGTCATCTTCCATGTTCTTAGGGTAGATAGCATAAGAGTTTCTCGCTGCCTTAACCAGGTCGTCTTTCCATCGTGTAAGCATCCCGAACGCAAACCAATCATGCTGGATTCGACGAGGGACCTCATTATCGAAATCGCTCTTACCCAACTGGACTAATAAGTAATTAGTCTCAGTTTACTTTGCAAACATAAAACATACTTATGATATACTCACGTTAAGTCTTTCGGACATCTTTGGAGTAACTTTGCTGACTGCGAAGTCCACAATATATTTGAGAGCACCAGGCACGTTGACGCAATGGAACTCCTTGTGTCTCATCGGCAGAGATTGCTATGATATAGGTACAAAATAATTAGTTTCAATAAAGAGGAAAAGGCAAATTTACTTAATGACGTTTTCACTTAATGATATAATATCGGCATGCGTGTTTATACAAAGATGTTTATGTTCAGTTCGGACAATCCGGCTAGAAGTTAGGTATCGGAGTAGTTCGCGTATGTACAGGTACAAAGAGTACACCTGGTCACCGCCATTTAGTTACAAAAATGCCAACTGCGCAGCCAATACCAACAACTTCAGACCGGACAACTTAAATTAGGTGTTTTTACTTGTCTATCTTAAGTAATTGTGTACGTAAGATTTAGCAGATCAGATAAAAGTATGTATACCTAACCACATTAAAGAAGAAGCACTGAGGCCTACGTATATTATTTTTACAACACAAACAGGTAAACGGAATTGTGATTTGTCATGCGATACCGTTAATTTCGGCACACTATGTTTAACGAACCGTGTATTTCATAAGTAGTTAGGTAACAGTCCAAATTATATGTAAATACGAACTTATATATTTGGGAAAGGCGTTCAGAAATGATGTTAACATATCGATTTTGTGTTTTTAATTACTTAAATAGCTCAGTCATCGGATGAATATCGAAATTTAAGTTTTGAGTGGTGAATAGGTATCTTATGCTTCTACTGCATTTTTTTTTGAGACAAAGTGCTCACATTTTACGTCATTGAATGAAGCAATTAATGAATCTGTTGTAGTCCTATTTTCTTCACATTAGTATTGGAAAAGACAATTATCTAGAAAGGAATCATTTTGATTTGAAATCTACTATACTGTAGTCCAATTTTACCTACTCTTACCGCTCCTGATTACACAGCCTTGTTATTAGAAACTAGTATTACAATATTTGAATAATATCATTACCTCTCCCCATTTGATGAGTCTTCCGAAGTCCGATGGATTCCAAGTGGTAATGTGTGCACCAGTGACACCGCTACCGTCGCCTATGTGCACATACCCGCACATTTGGTCCAGAGAATCCTCCAACAGGGAATCGTATACCAGCACATGGGCACGAGTCATGTCCCAGCAGTTGTATTTGTTTGCGTTGAATCTACCTAATAAGAGAATTCGACTTATAAACATCCGTAAATAAAACATCAAAACAATTAAAAGAAAAACATGAAAATTCGCTTAAACAATCGCGTATGCTTTTTTAAAGTGTAGGTACAAAGTAAATAAAAAAAATTATAAGTAAACAAAATTATGCAATTGCATCGCTGGCGTACTTACTAGGTATTACATAATACAACATATCAACTTAACAAAAATGTTCTTACTCATATTGTAAACGATGACCCGACGACCCTTGCTGTCTCTTACCGGCGAAACCACTATGTACCTTGAAATTGAGAAATGTTATTTTATGAAATTTCAAGATGGAATTATATCATAGAGACAAAATTACATAATATGTATATTCGCAACGCGGGAACTTCGAGACAGTACATTAAAGTTCAAGGCTGTACATGAGAACTTTCTACATTAGAGCCTTCGCCTCCATACGAGTTGAACACATAACTAGAATAAAGCTGGGTTACATAAGAAAGGCGTCAGTTTATGGAACCGTGTTAGTAGGTTAGCTTTGTTCAAATTCAAAGGCAACTTAAGTTCTTTGATTAGCCCTGCCCTTGTTTTGAATTGCCTATTATCATAGATACGCTGATTGAAACAATGGAAACATTAGGAAATTCCAAACTGTATACAGTTCAACTCGAGTTAAGTATTTAAATAGACATGGTATTGCAATACCAACACGGACTGGATGCGGAAAGCGCAGGACCGTGTTCTGTGGCGCGTATTGGGAGATGCCTATCTCCATGATGATCATTATGATTGCAATATCAAGCTGGTTAAAATTTAGTTACTTACCCGTTGTTGAGAATGTCTCTTAATTTAGGGTCATCGCAATCAAGATTCTTAAAAATTTCTGGATAGTATCTTCTTAGGCTTAAAAATTTGAGCAACGTTTGTTGAGCCATCGGTATACTGTATTTCTTGTGGCGTAGAAACCGAAGAATGAAAGATTCATCTGTAACAAAGTAATAAACTTATTAAAGAGAGAAAAAGGTGCAATTTTAGACTCCCTCTTTAGTATGATAGATTTTTGTGTGCATGGATAAAAGAGGGGTTCTGAATTTTAATTTAATACTGTTATTATTATTCCTATAATTTAAAAAGGTGAATACTGTAAATAATTGTACCTATTAATTGTAAGGTAATATAATAATTATTAATTTTCGTTAGCTGGGTCACGGTCAGACCATAAATAAATTATATACATACCAAATAAATTATATCTTCTGTCATGCATATCAATCAACGCCTTGCGAAATATTATAATTTTATATTTATGTTTGTGAGTAATTTTTTTTGGGAATTTCGTAACATTTAGTAATGTCAAATAAAAATGACTCATGATTTAAAATATATAGATATCTGAACTTAACCTTAACTAAGTAGCTAAGGTTACTAACTTATCTTATTTAGTTTTGTTAGACTAATTGCTTTCTTTAGGTAACGTAATAAAATTACATTATGTCTTCAGCCCGTCTCGTCTACAGGACAAATTATGCATGCATTACCTATACTCGTATGAAAGAGGGAAAACTTTTTTGAAAATTCTATAAAAAAATCGAGCTAAGTTTACTGGTAAGTTTATTGATTATTATCTTCAACCATACGCGAATGGGTAGAGGTTAAAATACTTTAATATATTTTTTGTGTTATATGATGATACATACAATATCAATTTAGTTATACGATAGTAAATTAGCATCGTGGAAAGAATAGGTATTTAATAACGTATATACTTACTTTCCTTCATGACTGGTAAAGGAAACTTCGCCCATGTTGGAAGTTTTTATGCTATGCTAATTATAATACTGCGTGTAAAAAACTGTCGTGATTATAAAGCTCAATAAATATTAATTTAAACTGAATAATAGCTTATTACAATGTAGCTGTGTACATGTAAGGAACTTGGTATTGAACTAAAATTAGTTGTAACTCCACAGGTTAACTCGGTAAATGTTTATCAATTTCTCTACCATGTAATATGAGCTGATTTTGAAATGTGGTCAATGTTTAGTTGTCATAACATTTAGCCATATGTAATATGCACTTACTACATCATCTCGTTGTGCGTGACCCACTATACTGGGCTCAGTTCAAAGTCGATGACTATTTTATTCCTAGCAGGTAATATACCTTCATTATGTAATTCAGTAACCGGTTAGGATACTTGCATTGGTTGAATTACGGATAGATGGCTTTAGAAGCATACAATATCTAAGTACTTTTTATGATTTTTTGCGGATGACTACCTTAATAAAACAAAGTATAAGCAATTTGCATCCATAAAAGAGATAAAAAAGACTTAGGTACTAATTCGCCTTAAGCGCGTAAAGCCTTTTCTAATGGTACTCTACATTTAATTAATTACTTAACTTAAAGAAATGAATTATATTTGAAATTAATTTATGTTGCTTTCAATAATTTATTTACCTGTCTATTCGGAAAAGCGACAAATTTTCAATTGTCTTCCTACATTAGAAATAACCAAATTGACATCAGAAATTATTAGTAAAATATTTAATATGTATGCTTAACTAATGACGTCCTTTTGTAATTTAATATTTTGTAATCAGTTTTTAAATACTTTATTAATATGTAGGTACTTACTTAATTTATCGTGTGACAAACTCTCGACATAATTATATTCTAATCTGGCATTGCTGCAATGTAGGTCTTATTTCAGGAATGAGCCATTAGGTAGGTAGGTTTTTGAAAAGAAGCACATAAAATTGATACTATGGACATTTTAACACTTCAGACCTTCTGAACCTAAAGGGTTTCTGTCTGAATCTCAGTCCTGTTTTATATTATGCCTTGTTAAAGAACTGCTTTAGCGTTTCATGACAAAACCTCTTTTGTTATTTAGTTAGCGTTCTGAGATGAAAATTTACATCTTATTTTTTAATTTAGGTATTATGATGTGTGTACATAGGTAATTACAGTCGATATTTCTATAAAAACTGATAATTATGAAAACACTATAAAAACAGGTATGATTAGTGCTTAATAAATAAATGACAGTAGTACCTATAGGTACAGTCAGGTGCAAAAATATGTAAATACCCCAAAGTCTCATAAGACGTCACCATTAACAAGACCATAAACATGTATTCAAATAAGTGTTCATATTATGCACATATTGTATTGTTAATAAATATGTATTCAATAGGTAAAAAAATATGTATTCATCAAAAGAAGCATAAACATGTACACTACCAGCGATGTTGCCAACTCGTGCAGTGTACGGGAGCCGCGCATGACTGAATGGCAACGTCGCCCGCTGCGTCGCTTATCTGCGGTCGAGTTTCAGTGTAGTTGTTGTGAATGATTTTGACAGTATACAAAAGTCAAGGCCCATTTCAAAGCGCAATACTAGATTGACAATTTGATCAAAACTGTTGTCATCACGATAGCTTTGCTTGTATAGAGCTTGGCTAAGAAGAAAACAACTCTGGTTCGATCCTGATGAAAGGATTACTTTTTGTGTTTTTTTTATTTTTTCTTATTTTGTTTTCTACTATCATTATTCAATACGAGCTGTAACCCGCGACTTTATTTACGAAAAAAAATGTGTAGTCGTCAATTAAATGACTTTTTTTATATTTGATTAAACTTAGACTGGACTATATTATTATCTACCTATAGATAAACTGCATGAAAAATACTGATTTTTTAATTACATAATAAAATATTTAATATTTTGTGATTGTATTTATATATTTTAACGGTATTCAGAGCCCTGCCTCGTATAGTTTTATTCAATTTGAATGTTAAGATTCTATTATGAACTTATTTTGGATTAAAATGATATTATTAAATTATTCAAAAACTATTCATAACTGTCTTTTGCTGACCTATATTAAACAAATTATAATAAAACATGAAATGTAGAGTAAAATGTGTTTTTATTAATTTATTAACCATAAAAAAATGTTGTTTTTAATTTACTTAAAAAAAACTTATATCTGTTTATTAACATTCTTTCTTAAACATAACTAAACACGGAATTCTAATTACTACTATAGGTACTGGCCTCTTAAAGTGACTACATATATAAGTCAAAGTCATAATAATTTATTAAACTTACTCAAACTAAAAATAAATTTCACCTAAAACGCAACTTAAAACGAAAAAAATTTATAAATAAAAGGTTTTTAATTCACATTTAGGGACCGATGAATGTAACAATGGTCGTATTATTAATATTGTGTATATCCACCATTAGCCAAAATAACACATTCAAGTCTGCTTCTCATTGACCTGACCATATTGCTACATACATCGGTCCCTAAATATGACATCCAAATATCTTCAACATGTTTATTTATATTGTCAATGGTTCGAACCGTTGAAGCATCCCACTGTTGCACCATTAAACCCCATAAATTCTCTATGGGATTTAGGTCTGGGCTTTTTGGAGGCTTTGATTAAATGAACATCGCCTTGATCACGTATCCATGATTGTACTATGTCAGCATTATGAATAGACGAATTGTCTTGCATGAATGTGATTGGTCTGTTTCCGAAAACAATTTTGGCTGATGGAACTAAAACTTGTTCTAGTATGTCTCTGTAATCGATACTATTTAATCGCCCTGAAATTTGATGAAGTTCTCCTGGTCCAGTCGCAGCCATCCAACCCCAATAGCCTATAGAAATGCGACCACTTCTGCGATTGGGGAGTACGTTACCTTCAACATATCTGGTGCGGTTTACACGCCATAAACGTAGGCGACCATCAATATTAGAAGTAAAAACTTTCTCGTCCAGGAACAATACGTCACTAAAATCATAATTTAAGTAGTTTTGGGCAAAATTTAACCTCATTGCCTTATGTCTATCTGTAAGTTGAGGCTTTTTTGCTGGGACTCTGCAATGTATTCCATTTTCATGAAGGCGACGTCGTATTGTATGCGATGATACTAAATATTGAGCTGCATAATTATTTGTGAACAAATCGACGGTATCTAACATCCTCAATTATTTGCGTGTCTTGCTCCATGGTAGTTTTTCTTGGTCGACCCAATGAAGCGTGATTTCTTATCGCCCCTTCACTTGCCCATCTTCGCTTCCACAAGTAAACGGTTTTTCTCTAAAAAAATGTTGAAACATAGTTGAAATTCAATTATTTTCCAAAAGAATGTTAAAGGTATTTGCACTAGACGTTGTTCATCAATTAAGCTTACCGTGATACCCAATTCGTCAGCAATATCGGAGACGGACACACCGGCTTCACATAAAGCAACTATTCGGTGTTTTTTATGCTCATCTATGCGATACATATTAGTAATTATTTATTACTTTTTGTTTTGTAGTAAGCTTGAATTTCAGATCCGAAAATGCCTTAGAGAATAAAATTAAATTCTTCCAAAGCTGTTGACAGTTTTTTTTAAATGTCAAAAAAAATAGATCAGGCACTTTTCATACAACGAAGACTGGCCATATTGACTAACTAACCAAAAAGGTTTGTGTATACATATTTATTTGCTTAAGAACGTACACATGATTATTAGCAATTGGTAGTGTACATGTTTATGCTTCTTTTGATGAATACATATTTTTTTACCTATTGAATACATATTTATTAACAATACAATGTGTGCATAATATGAACACTTATTTGAATACATGTTTATGGTCTTGTTAATGGTGACGTCTTATGAGACTTTGGGGTATTTACATATTTTTGCACCTGACTGTACAACATTTTAACGCTATCACGAATAGTTATATTCTTAACTTAACATATATGATTTTCTTCATTAAACGTCCTTGTGCGAAAAACCTTGAAAGCCGGATTATAAAATATTGATGATATACCTACATACTAATCGTAAAAATATATATTTAGTAATTTCATTATTGTTATGGCCAAGATAAAAGGGTAATAATAACGCTAACATGCATGCAATGTTTCTAATTGTTATTTTAATTATAATAATAACTTAGTTCATGGAAATTTGCATCATCCAAGGTAAAGTAAAAATGTTTACATTCGCTTATTTCGATATTACACCATTGATTAATATAATATAAACAGTAGGTACTTTTTGGAGGGCGTTGGACATGTATCCTATTAAATTAAACATTAAATTAAGCGTCATAGAATCGTCAAAACTCAATCATTTACTGCATCCTACAAAGAATGAAAACAGCAAGACTTGCAACTCATTTAAAAAAAAAACTAGGAACTTCCTATGTGGTTATTTTAGAAATAGTAGAGGACAATTTAATTGGTCTAAACTTATTTCCTGTATTATTAAAAGATACATAAATATACGTGAAAACGTAATTTATAACATCTTCCACAAGAAAATTGTTTTTAAAATCGTCGCTGTGACGATCTCGGAGTAACAAAGGCGGTACTAAATGAATTACGGTTTTTAAAGATGAATCATATACGCCATGTTTACTCTCAAGATCATATAAAGTACTCGTCCGTGTGGTGACGGAGTAAGAATACAATAACCACCACCCCTTCTCATCCTATGGGTGTCGTAGAAACCGACTAAGAGATTATCTGTGATTATTACCTTTACATAGCAAGAAGGAAAACTTGAAATTAAACCCTATACCAATCCGTCTGGACAGCGTGGTATTAGTGGGCCAGGTGTCCCTTAGTCGCTGGAGGAGGCCCGGCCCTGCAGTGGGGCATTGATGGGCTGTTATGATGATGTTTACTCTAGTGAACTACGAATGGCAACTTGGTCTTTTAAAGTTCATAGAAGCTTGATCAGCTCATAGTAGCAATGATAACCATGAGATAAGATAGTGATAATATGAATATTGCCTCGTCACTTACTTCCTGTATTATAAGAAAATTCTAGAGTAAATAATAAATTAAAAATCAATTTGGTACAAATATTATCAGTTATCATAGTATGTTTTTAAATAAGTATTCCATATGTCTTAATGACTAAACAGTTTATTTAATTACCAAACAGGTTTTTACGTTTGCGGTATTGGTTTTAATTTGGAATCTGTAAACTCAATGGAATGGACTAGATAGTTTTGGTAGTCGTAAGGACAATCTTAGCCCTTAAAATCTAAGCTATTTAGGTAGATTTCTATAATATTTTCTAAGACAGAGGGTTTGTCGCTGGATGATTTAGTACATTCCTCAGTTTAAAAGACATGCATTCTTCAGTGTAAAACTTAAGCCCGATTTACATATCGACAAGTACAGTAACGAGTTAAGTAGTAAGTTGTTGATTAAGTTGATTTGAATAGATCTCTATCCTATTTTTTGGCGAGTTAAGTACGAAGTAGCCCCCTCTCTTGCGTAACTTAATCAACAACTTACTACTTAACTCGCTACTGTACTTGTCGATGTGTAAATCGGGCTTTGTGGTTATATGGGACCATCCAGTAGGTACTTTTATCGCCTTTTTATTAGGAATCTCTTTTTTCGTTAATATGGAGCCATGACCATAATTAAGTTCCCGTTTACATAAGTAGTGTACTTAATATAAAATATTCTATAAATAAGTATTGATTTATGTAAGGTAAACAGTTAACGCAAAACCTGCGTTGGGGCCTAAAACCGGTTCACACGGTTAAGTACGTTTTTTGGTGTTTTAATGAATTACAAAAATGAGGAAGTTATTGTTTGTTACCTTTCACACCTTTTATGTTTATTTATTTCGTTGAAGGTTCGACCATATACATAATAATACATACAGGTACAAAATATGCTAGGAATATAGTTTTATTAATACTATTTCTTATAAATACCTATCCCATTTAAATATTAATAAGTAGGATAAAACGGTAACGTGCCTAAACTCAAACTTTAACTCTCCTTAGGTAAGAAACTACCGCAAATGCAGCACAAACTGATTTACAAATTGAACATAGAAATAAACTTAAAAAGTTTTTAAATGGCAACCGCGAACGGTCATACGTAGTGATGTGATGTGACACTTCCACCCTGACGGACAGACGATACATGTAACCCTATACAGATCATCTGTAAACATGAGAAAAAAAACTGATGGTGTTGATTGCATAAGAAGGACGGATGGATGTGGTAAGCAATAAGGCTGAAATATAGGACACCAACCACATTAAACCTATTGTTTTGCATGAGAAACCAGTTACAATATTATCATCATAACAGCCCATTAATGTCCCACTGCAGGGACGGGCCTCCTCCAGTGACGGAGGGATACTTGGCCTACTAATACCACGCTGGCCAAACGGATTGGTATAGGGTTTAATTTCAAGTTTTCCTTCTTTTTATTTCGTAAAGTAATATTCACGGATAGTCCTTTAGTCGGTTTTTACGACACCCATGGGATGAGCTAGGGTGGTGACACACTGTATTCTTACTCTGTCACCACACGAAGTTACAATATAATTGTATTTAATACCTAGCTGACAAAACTACGCACTTCAGGCCGTAAATAAAATGACTTCAAAATCTATTGAGTGTACGTAAACTCCGCAAGTAAAAATGGCCGTTGAAACTTGGGCGGTTTTTGACAAATAAAACAACTGTATTTATTAGGTTACCGAGCTTGGTTACTCTAGGTGGCCCAGCAATCTATACTTATAATAAAACTGTAGAGAGATCAATTCTGTACATTGAATATATGTTAAAAATTAATATTGGAGGATGAATGGTGATCGATACTAATGCCAAAAATGCAATCAAGAAATTTTTTGTCTGTCTGTCTGTCTGTCTGTCCGTCTGTCTGTATGTGCACGCATGGGTCAAAAACTACTGAAGGCATTTTAACCAAACTTAATACGATTGTAGTCCATACTCCTGGGCAGGTTATAGGCTGTATAACATAACGCTAAGACACATAGGAGCTGAGCAGTGACGAAAAATTTGAAGCAAGTCGGTTGAAAAAACGCGCGTTCGAGCTCTTATCATCGCATATGTTGATCATACGCCAAAAATATGTATTACAAAAATAATGGTCTTCAAAAGATGTACAAAGAAGTCCTGAATAGTATATATCTATCTTTTATATATTAGCCACAATAACCTGTTTAATCGTTAGGGTTTTCTTCAAAGTGTATTAAATACATAAATATATTGTAATTTGCAAAGACATATCTTTTTCAAACTCCCATATTTCAAAAGTACACTTTAATACCTTATTCATAAAAAAGAATTATAGAAATCGGTTTATAAACACACAAGATTTAGATGAAAGAAAATTTTCAAATGTCGCCGCGCCAGTATGAGTACGGCTGTACGGTTGATTTTTGTTTAACGTCCGAAACGGCCAACCGGTGCATCTATATAATTTCATTCACATTGACTCTTAATGCGAACGGACGTGGTTCTTATTGACTCTTCTCGGAATAAGCGCGATTTAGATATTAAAATACATAGATACGTAGTTTATAGGTATTAAGTTTAAAGTAGGTATCTATCTATACTATAATAAAACAATCGGAATCGGATAAGTAATACTCGAGATATCGCTAGATCTCTTTATTAGAACAGTCCGATACAAATCAGGGGTCATGAAAAATGGATTTGGTTCAATGTTGAATGAATTTAAATTTAGTTTCTTTTGTTCACGAGATGGCGTTACCAGTAGTAATCATAAAATAAATGAGTTTTTAAATAATATATAACTATTTTATTATTAAGTGCTATTAATAAGTTATTCCTTTTAAATGTTAATAAAATTAACCATGAATCGTATGTGTAATATCAATTATAAGTCTTCACACTAGCCTTTAAAAATATCAATTTAACGGACACAAAGAACATCCAGACTAAGGACAATAGTTTGTGTATCACAATTGTCCTCCATGGGAATCGAACCCGCGACCTCATGCACGCCAGCCATGTAATGCGACCGCCGCGCCACCGAGGCAGGTAATTCTGCCGCACCATAACGTGGCGTGCAAATGTATTCATTCATAATTAATTAGCGATTATCCGTGTGGTGACGGAGCAAGAATACAATATGTCACCTCCCAATCTCATCCCATGGGTGGCGTAAAACCGACTAAGGGACTATCGGTGAATATTATCTTTACGAAATAAAAATGAAGGAAAACTTGAAATTAAACCCTATACCAATCCGACTGGCCAACGTGGTATTAGTAGGCCAAGTATCCCTCCGTCACGGGAGGAGGCGCGTCCTTGCAGTGGGACATTAATGGGCTGTTATGATGAAAAAAGCGATGTCATTTATTTTAACTTACAAATTTGACAACAGATGGCATTGTGCCTGTGACGTCATTTTCAGTATCGCGGTATTAAGATTTTACTTGAAAGAATGACGTTCCCTCATGTCTTTCAGTATAAGTTTAGTTTAGACACAGTCTTCATAGATCTGTCTTTGTAAAGATCTGTTTTTGAAAAGGTTTTGGTTCGTTCGTTAATTTTACAATTCGTGTGTAGGTATATCTGTTTGTTATAAGGTTTAAAAAACAATTTTTAGTATTAAATCGAATTGCGAAGTAAGTAAAATCCGCCACGCGAACGAAGTCGCGGGCACAGCAGCTAGTCATAAAATAAAAGAGGTTTTAAATAATATATAACTATTTTATTATTAAGTGCTATTAATAAGTTATTCCTTTTAAATGTTAATAAAATTAACCATGAATCGTATGTGTAATATCAATTATAAGTCTTCACACTAGCCTTTAAAAATATCAATTTAACGGACACAAAGAACATCCAGACTAAGGACAATAGTTTGTGTATCACAATTGTCCTCCATGGGAATCGAACCCCCGACCTCATGCACGCCAGCCATGTAATGCGACCGCCGCGCCACCGAGGCAGGTAATTCTGCCGCACCATAACGTGGCGTGCAAATGTATTCATTCATAATTAATTAGCGATTATCCGTGTGGTGACGGAGCAAGAATACAATATGTCACCTCCCCATCTCATCCCATGGGTGGCGTAAAACCGACTAAGGGACTATCGGTGAATATTATCTTTACGAAATAAAAATGAAGGAAAACTTGAAATTAAACCCTATACCAATCCGACTGGCCAACGTGGTATTAGTAGGCCAAGTATCCCTCCGTCACGGGAGGAGGCGCGTCCTTGCAGTGGGACATTAATGGGCTGTTATGATGAAAAAAGCGATGTCATTTATTTTAACTTACAAATTTGACAACAGATGGCATTGTGCCTGTGACGTCATTTTCAGTATCGCGGTATTAAGATTTTACTTGAAAGAATGACGTTCGCTCATGTCTTTCAGTAGGTATAAGTTTAGACACAGTCTTCATAGATCTGTCTTTGTAAAGATCTGTTTTTGAAAAGGTTTTGATTCGTTCGTTAATTTTACAATTCGTGTGTAGGTATATCTGTTTGTTATAAGGTTTAAAAAACGATTTTTCAGTATTAAATCGAATTGCGAAGTAAGTAACATCCGCCACGCGAACGAAGTCGCGGGCACAGCAGCTAGTAGATAATAAATGGCTAAATAACTAAATTAACTGTCTAACAAATCAACACTAACTATGAAATTAAGTATTCCTTACCTGTTCGAACATTTCTTATATCGGCATTTTTTTGTATCCATTCCCTCATGATAGTGAGCGCTTGTTCCTTAGTAGAAGCACTCTCTCGAACCTCTTTGGCTGCTTCAGCCGCTACATGTTTTATCGAACGTCCCAAGCAGGATCCGTCTTTGTCGATCTTGTCTGTGGATATGTTCCACGTGGTGGTGACAGTCAGCAACATGCTTGCGGTAGTCATTTTTGTTTATGAGTACCTGTGGACAAATAATTATATATGTAGTATGTTTAGATTATTTAATTATTTAATTATTTAATCTAGTAGAGCAAGATCCTAGAAGTGGCGCTAATGGTCTACGCCTTCTTCTAGGATCGTTTTGCAGTATTATTATTTAATGTATAATGTGGTGAATAGTACAAATGAATGGTTAACAATAAAATAAGAAGAACATATGAATTGACAAAAGTATTCTAGATTACAACAATGCTTAACATATAAAATAAAGTTAAAGTTATTTACATACATCCTTTTTTATATTTTTTTTATATATCTTTTTTTTTGACAACTGCAATTTTTTAGTTGTAAGTATAGCATATTTAATTGTATGATAAAGAATGCATGTTTTTTTTTTTTTTTAGTATGTTTAGATTATCCGTGTGGTGACGGAGTAAGAATACAATATGTCATCACCCCATCTCATCCCACGGGTGTCGTAAAAACCGACTAAGGGAATAACCGTAACTACTATCTTTACGAAATAAAAAGAAGGAAAACTTGAAATTAAACCCTATACCAATCCGTCTGGCCAGCGTGGTATTAGTAGGCCAAGTAACCCCCCGTCACGGGAGGAGGCCCGTCCCTGCAGTGGGACATTAATGGGCTGTTATGATGATGATATTGTAACTGGTTTCTCATGCAAAACAATAGGTTTAATGTGGTTGGTGTCCTATATTTCAGCCTTATTGCTTACCACATCCATCCGTCCTTCTTATGCAATCAACACGTGATTAATAAAAATAAAACTTTAGAAAGTTCAAAAGCGGAATTTAAAAAGAGAATTAGCTTTTAAAATATCTCTTTCTAAAGTAACTTACGGATATTATGTTGTAAGGTCACAACAGAAATAAATAAAATATTAAGCGAATGTGCCACCCTTCTCTTTGGAAATGTTTTTCCTTGTTTGCGGGGAGTAAAATAAGCCCTTTTATGGTACATTCGATGAAGGCGTGTTAGCTGTTTTCAAAATAGTTTACATCTATTTAGCTAAGACTAATAATATTCTGATTGTATGTATAACCATAAAAAATATTAATATTTGTGTTAATATAAAGCTAGCCCGCCAATAGGAAAAACATAAGCTGGAAACACTAAATAACATGAATGAAATAATTACCTCGTAACAAGACGTCATTAAACCAGAAATACTTATTATTTATACCGTTTAAAAATATAAAATGAAAACTAAATGTGAATTTGTAAATGTCAGGGTCGAGCAGCCACCCCAAGTTGCACCCGTTCTTTAAATGTAGTTTTGCGTCCATTTAGTTCAAGCCATGTGTGGCATTTAACTGCTGTATGTACGGATCGAATAGGTATTAATAAACTGAAGAATATATTTTAGATATTGGTATAGGGAGTAATAGTACCTAGTAGTTTTTGATGCTGAATCAGCGTCAGGACAATAATAATTTGTGCATATACTACTAAGAATTGTCCCCGCAACCACATTTCATCATCATCATCATCATCATATCAGCCAATCGACGTCCACTGCTGGACATAGGCCTCCTCCAAGTATTGCCACCTTGTGCGGTCCTGTGCCTCCCTCATCCATCGACTTCCCGCCGTCCTGTCAACGGGTTTTGGTTCTCCGCGGTATGTGCCTTGCCTACCGCCACTTTAACCGGGCAATTCTGAACCCTATGTCGGTTACTTTGGTTCTCCTGCGGATCTCCTCATTTCTGATTCGATCACGCAGGGAAACTTCCATTTTTATCTTGCATTTAAATCTTAAGAATAATCGTAGTGATATTTGAAACTGATGTAATTAGAGTAGTAGGTACCTCTTGTCACTTCATGTAGCTCACTCCCTCCCTACTTAACTGCTTATTGTAAGTTCGTAAACCTGGTACAATTAATGTGACGAAATTTTTTGAGCAACTCGTCCTTCATTCTTCTAATAATATAAGTAATTAAATAAGGCAGTAGTTTTAATAAGTATACCAAAATAATTTTCCGGAGGGAATGAGGTTATTATAACGTAATTTTCACACGAACATACGATTATAATTTGTCTTTGTTGTCGAACTTTAACATCACACAATATTGTTACAGATATTAGGTAATATAGGAAAGTAATAATTATATTAACGTAAATCATCTCTTTTTGCAACTATAGGGTATTTCAACGAGGACGTATATAGAAATATACCTATATAGAATTCTGCACCAAATTTAATGACACATGTCTTGGAATTCTCCAAACGTTATTGTGAAAAAAAAACTCACTAAAATTACCCGAGAAAATATTAACTAAGTTAAAACCACTCTACATGAACCCGCTATTATTATATTTTATTAAATATTTATCATGCTAATCTCACGGCCCACGTAATTAAAATAATAGGTTGAAAAACACATGTTACAACGTACAGGTATTTATAGAATAATCCTATTCATTCATTTAACATTTATAGTGTTTAGCGACTTGGTCTTAGGTTTTGTTGCATGCCTGCGCTGATTAGGTTCATTTTGACTAGTTGAACCATGTTATACCTTTTCATTCGTTGGCAGATAATAAAGAGTGCCCAAACAACCTCATCTTACGATCGAAGTAATTACTTATTATGTAGGAGAGCCGCTTACATAAATTATCTAATACCCTATTTGTGACTGTTTCCTTCTCAAAGTCAGGGACGGCATTGGGACTGCAATTTAATGTGTTTGTAAGCTCCTTTGATCTCTAACTATATTTCATCATCATCATCATCAACTGGCCTATCGTAGTCCACTACTGGACATGGGCCATCCCTAACACGCGCTTTAGAACAAAAAAGTACCTACTTTTCTTCCCCTCGCTATGCGTTTTATACTTATACCTACCTACCCCGTGTAAGATAGGTTGGTGCGGTAATATTTATGTATCTTGTATAAGTTACCACACACTTAATTTATAGGTTTATGCCATTGATATACATAGACAAGCGTAGGTGAATGTCAGCCTCGATGAAGTAACATTACTTATAAACCGGTTCTTAGTTTCACAACGACGTGCTTTATTAACTTTTACATCACAACACAATAGCGTTATTAATATCACAAACATAATTATATTACATCCATTGTCTTTGATACATTTTATTCATGTAGGCCTATTATATATTTTCTTTTTTAGCTTTCCCTTGTTTCTGTCAGATATTTAACGACTGTAATTTAATATTAAGAAAATGAAAATTAAATATACCTACTTAATTTGAATATTTTTCATCACTACCGATATTTGTATTTGTATTAAAAAAAACATTGTTGCGTTTGAAACACAAACAATTTCAAAGTGTTCTCGCTTGCGTGCTTAATAAAGTAATACTGGTTTTATATAATTTACTGCCGTTAGCGTACATTGTTTTTTATTAATTTGGGTATATACAACGATTTTGTGATATTTCTCCTTGATTCCTCAGTTCGTCATCGGCCTGAATGAAAATCCCTACAGGTTCATTATTTATTAGGCTGGTTCAGTATTATGATTTTAGCTGTCTAATTTAATAATTCAGTAACAATCAAATACGACTATATAAATATATTTAACTAAACATGTACTTATAACTACTTTTGATGTCACTTCAAAATTAAACAATGCCTGAGAGCCTTATAGGAAGTAGTATTTGAAACTAAGTATAAATATTTAATACTTAATATGTATAAGCCTTTATTGCTATTAATGGTTACATAGTCAACATTTTTTTTAAATGTATAAATATACTAAAATCAACATTGTAAGTTTGCTCTTTTAATAAAATATTTTAAGAAGAAAATAAATATTGATAACATACAATACAAATTATAAAATAACTTAAATTAGGTATTAACAAATTGATAAAGCATTAAAAAGGTAAACCGCACATGAGTTATAAATAAGTTATAAATCTGACTAAATATCCTGCTTACAAAAGCATCTATTACTAAACAAAAGGTGTTGGTCAATTAATCGAATGCGAAGACATTGTTTCACACGACTTACGTGCATCATGTGTGCATATTCGCCCTGTCAACACAGTTGTTGCAGTGCCAATGCAATAACTTAAAATTGCAACAATAACATTAATAAACAATCAATTAGGTGAAAGACAAGCAACGAAATTTTATGCAATCTTTGTGTTGCAGGACTTGCACTTTGTAAGCATTTAAAAAATATTACATAAAAAATACAGTTTAAAAATGATTACGTCATCTATGTAGATACTACTTCGCAATAAAAAATAACTCTGCTATGATATATAATCACTCTTAATTATATAGTAATGTATACATTTTTATATGTATCGTGTGTGTAATTGACATATTACTTCCAGCAGTGAACAGAACAACACGAATTTCTTATTATCCTCTTAAGGACGGAGGTTTTAAAATTGTTTGTAAATGGAAAATATTACTTTACTACATAAATAAGTGTGTTGTTGCAAATATGATAAACACATAATATGTTGCAGTTATTTTTGAGATGGTAGGCTGCGGTAATAAGTAGGTACTATTTGCACCATAATCGGTAAAGATTAGATCCCTTTAAGCTACTGTGATTTATTATAATAATATGTATTATAATATTATGATGAAAAACAAAAATATTACGTGCTTTCAGACCAGTGAGATACTGTATAATTCCACCCTGGCAAGACGTGTAACAAAAAGTACGATGATAATCCTGATAAAGACAATTTATATCTGTATTACATAGCTCTTTCATCAATCATTTGATCGAACTATAAATGTTTTAGATACTTACTAGAATATTCTATAGTTTCTAAATGTTGTACAACTAAAATATGTAACCAAATACTCCAAAAATGTTTTTGGCAACGTTATAGTTACACAATGTGGACCATTCAACCGTGTTTTCGTCCTCTCGGTTCTAGTCCAAGGATATCTAGTTAACTACGAACTGTTACTACAATGTTTTTTAATAAAACCAACCTACAACAAGCAAGCGTAGTCTTTAATGTACCCACACGATCGAAAATTACAAAACTGACATCCGTTAAAATGTTTGTATACTTAATAGTTAGTTTAGTTAAATAAGTACTTCTTGAATGAACATTCATTCGTTAGTAGGTACTCATAGTCCAAAAAGTGTTAGTTTTAAAACACAAATAATTATGACATTTATTTAACTCTAAGTAGCTTAATCAGATGTTTCAATTACTTATCTATAAAATACAAAAAATAATTTCTACCAATACCAGATGTGGAACTGAAGACATCTTAAGCCATCAAAATAAATAAGTATTCAGTCAGTGAAGTCTTCTAAAATATTTTGTATCGTGTTGAAAGTACTTCATCATAGTTTCATACTTTTTACTAAGCTGGTTTCGAAGTCTGTTGTGTATTAACTTTAGGTACAAAGTCAGCCACTTTACCAATCATTTTAATAGTAGCATCTGTCCAAGAATCAGGATCACCAAATGCTTTTCTTTGTACCGCAAGAGTAGCAAACCCCATCATAGACTCCGGATTACATCCTTCCAATTTACCAATTGTCGTAGCTGCTTCTTTATAAGCCAACGGAGCAATTCTTTCTATCTCAGATTTGTTAAAAGCGCAAAGTATTTGTCCAAGTGCATTTAAATCATAAACCGTGTAATCTTCAGGCTCTTTTCCCGCAAAATCTTCTCGTACTCGACCAGCTAAAGCCGACATTTGCGGTTCAGTTAACTCATAATTTTGACCAAAATTTTGTATAACGTCAATATTGTTAAACGTTATATTTGAATAATCCTCGGGTGTAATAGCTACAGTTATCCACTGCAGTAACATAAGTGCAGAATCAGGTATATTTTCAATACCGTCGTAGAAATTTACAATTGACTTCCATATAAATTCTGCTTCAAGTGTAGCCATTCTCTCTCTTCCTAGGTGCGCCAAACATTGAACAACGTCTGATGGAGGAATTGTTTGTAGTTCTTCCATGGTAAGTTTTTTATCAGGAGGAATTTCTAACACCTCATCACAGGTAAGACAATGAATGAATGCGGTATTTACCAGATATAAGAAAATAATACGAAACATCTTAACCTATTTTCAATAAACTGCAAGTTCGTCTTAATAGTTACAAGATTTCAATTGGAATGATTTCGTTTTTCAATAGCCTTTGAAGGTAGCGTGTCCCATTATGTATTAATAGTTCGATTACAGAGTAACATGTACGAGTTACTACGTAATATAGAGCTGGTCATTAATATAGAACGAATAAGATATATTCTGAAATAACCCCAAATTAATTGATCACTAAAATAAATTGATAGATTCGTTTTCGACTGTTTGGAAGACTACTCGTTATAAAAATACCTAACAAAAATAAAGATGTTTTAAATTTATTTAAGTGAGAATTATTATTTTATATTTGTCTAAATGAGAGACATAACAAAGTAATTGCATAGATCGTTAGTGATATCTTTATTTATTAAGCTAAGATTGGAAACATCATCTAGAATAACTTTAAATTTAAATTGTGCAACACACTGGTAACGTTAGATTGTTATTACATTGTTGCTGCAATGTTATCGAATTTAATGAATTTTCTTTATTAATTTAGGCGTTTGAGTTTAATGGATAGTTGAGATGTATTTTCTTCTTTAAGATTATTAGTATTTAGGTAATTATAAAATGCAAAAGCTCAATAAATATTGTCATATTTATTAAAAGCTCAACAAATATTGTCATATTTATTGAGCTTTAAAAGAGCTTAAAAGTTCTTTGATGTCTCAAAGAACTTTTTTATAAGTTTTATTCAGAGAACCCGTAAAAGTTCAAAGTAAAATATTATATTTTACTTTATAAGTATATTCATATAATACTTGAATATACTTAATACCCTCTAAACTATAAATTTAAAAAAAACTGAACTTATTATTTTGTATGTAATAGAATTATTATGTCTCAATTAAACAATATTACACTTACGCTAATGCATTGAACTAGAAAAAAAACTCAATACAAATATGCAACAACGTCATAATAAACGCAGTAAATACTTTACTTAACCGACAAATCATTACGATATATTTCAGTACCTATACTTAATTACTTGTTATAATGTTTTATAATTTCCGTTTAGAATATTTTATAAGTCATAAACATTTACAAATGGCATTGAAACGCATTTTAGTTGTATATCTTTGAATATATCGATGTTGGTGGAAATGCCGTTTTATAATAGACAAAATCATACAGACAGAATCATCTCACCAGGAGGAAATCCAATACGTACCTTATACAAACTTTTCGAACGTTGACCATAAAAGTTTTAATAAAAATAGTTTTTTTTTTCAAAGATACTTAGGCATATTCTTGCTAAGGCATATTCTTTATCTAAAAACTACCCAATAAGGTGGCGACATCATAATATTTCACAAACATGTCGAAATTATGTTAATTTGTATCGTAAAGTTAAGAAGTTTAAGTATATTATGTGTTACAACTATTACATTATTTTTTTAATTACTCTTTGTTATTTTGTAAACCGAACGTTGTGAATTATATCATGAAAGCAACGGAAAAACGCGAAAGCTGAGAATCTTTGGCTATCAACTGTAGAATATATTAGTCGAAGTAGATCGATTGAATGGTAGAGCTTAATGACAACCAGCTAGGCAAAGATATGCTTTCATAAATGGGGAAGAACCGTCTCTAAAGGACAATATTCCTCTAAGTAAGATAAAATAGCCTCAAATAAGGGGCATATTACCAAGATGATTTAACATTAAACAACTTAATGGTTTAGGTATTTTTGGCTCTCTAATCCTTGCAAGATGTTTATGAAGTGATACGAAAACGAAATAAATTAAATAAAATTTATAAAAGTACTTACTTCACCACTGAGTTAAAACTTGTATTCCACCACACGTCTGCTTGTCGTAGCTGCTACTTCTGCAATAAAAAAATAAGTATAAGAAACATTGTTGGCATCTATTAGTTTTACACATAGGTTTTACAACTAAACAAATTAATGTAACCTTTTAGCCCCGTCCCGCAGTTTCAAAGGGTACCCGTTTCAAAGACGTTACTTTCCTATGAAATAAATACTGTATAATGTTTAATTTATTCATTTTTAAGTTATCGATTTTACTAAATTTTTCTTTGCTACACTGCTACTTTCGATTTAGCGTGATGTTAAGTTCATTGAAGCCGTCTTATAAGTAGGAACAGAACTTATAAGCGTTCTAAACAAAAAATTGGTAATTCGATGTTTCATGTATGCTAACTTTATTGTTTCTTGTTTTTGTAAAATAGTTTTGCAGAGGTCGATAAGGAGTAATACTTATCTATCTATGACCGCGTAATTTTACTTTACCTTCGACTTTACACATTAACCAATCGACTCGAAAAAACTAATAAAATAAACATGACAGCTTTGTTTTTATTTAACTATTCGTCTATCAATTAATTATGATAACGATCACTGAGTTTCCTTTCAATCATCATTAATATATTTTTTCCTCTTAGCAAAATGTTATTACCGATTCTAAAACCGTTTCACGTACAAAATACGGTAAAATTAAATTATTTTACCGGCAATTTGGTAAATGTTAAGGTCAATCAAAGGATGAGGAAGGCATAGGAAGGTAGGGATTTTAGAAGGAGAATGTGTGAAGCAGTAGGTATACCTGTTTTACCCGACTCCTGCGAAGCCTAAAAGGAAAGGGTTATGTGTTTGGCCTGTATGTAGGTATGTATCCGTTTACTGTTCCTATGTCCTCTCGTAACTACTCAACGGCTCAACTCATTATAATAAATGATACGTCATAAGATTCGTCTTAATTAATTTAACACTGTTCTATAATTTTTTTTTTGTAATGAATGCTCTTAGTATTATTTCCTTGTTTCGTGCTTTTTGGTTGTAGTTTTAGGTGATTGATTTGTAGCTAAGATGATTATGACGAAAAAGCTATCTTAATATAAGCTTACACCTACTTTAGTTTGAAACTAGCTCCCTATTGTCAAAACACACTACTACTACGAGTACTACTAAGTACCTACCTACTTGTTGTTATTGTTCAAGACCTTACATTTCGCTCATGGTCTTCTTAGATTGTGAGGACAAAGTAACAAAGTGGAATGATATCGTAGGTTACAGGAAAATTATAATACTTCGGTACATTAAAAGTGAGAATTATTTTCAATGTTTATTGCTCTACATCGAGAGGCATCGTGATTATAATTTTCATTTACTTTCATTAGATTACTATTGTCGCATACATTACGTAGAGTATTTTTATAATTGTACATAGCTATAGAGTTAACCTTAAGTGGTATAGCTTAAATTATTGTACTTCAATCAGTCACAAAAAGTAAGTAAGTAATAAAAATACTCAGAAATCATTTTTGATTTCGATTTCAAAACCCTGGTATTTATCGATTGCTTTCATGACTCACTGTTTTGATATTATAACCTTGTTAAAAGTAAACGATTGTATATTATAACACTAAATAAAACTTATATATGATTATTATATTACTATAACTTATTTTGACCTTTGTGTATTAATAACTCCAAGTACAAATTAATTATAATAATCGTTATAGCTAAAAGCACTTCGACCTACAATGTGTGATCCCTCATGTGTATCAAAGGTTGACATCTAAGGTAACTGTAATTAAAAAAGTATGTATCTACTTTGTGCATCTAAAATAATATAATAATGTAAAGAGCAAAGATCTCCGTGTGGTGACGGAGTAAGAATACAATATGTCGCCACCATATCTCAGCCCATGGGTGTCGTAAAAACCGACTAAGGGACTATCCGTGATTATTATCTTTACGAAATAAAAATAAGGAAAACTTGAAATTAAACCCTATACCAATCCATTTGGTCAGCGTGGTATTATTAGGCTGAGTATCCCTCCGTCATGGGAGGAGGCCCGTCCCTGCATTGGGACATTAATGGGCTGTTATGATGAAAGAGCAAATAATTATGCTCGCTGTATACCACCTCAAACGTTCCCACAGGGCGAAAAGCGTGTTGCGGAGTGTCAGTTTGTAAGGATGTAGGAGCGAAGAAGTCGCTTCCTACCCTTCATGAGCAAAAGACGTGAGTTTATGTATGTAAGTAAATAATAATGATACATATCTATATCTATATCTATACTTATAATAAAACTGTAGAGAGATCAATTCTGTACATTGAATATATGTTCAAAATTAATATTAGAGGATGAATGGTGATCGATACTAATGCCAAAAATGCAATCAATAAATTTTTTGTCTGTCTGTCTGTCTGTCTGTCTGTCTGTCTGTCTGTCTGTCTGTATGTGCACGCATGGGTCAAAAACTACTGAAGGCATTTTAACCAAACTTGGTACGATTGTAGTCCATACTCCCGGGCAGGTTATAGGCTGTATAACATAACGCTAAGACACATAGGAGCTGAGCAGTGACGAAAAATTTGAAGCAAGTCAGTTGACAAAAAGCGCGTTCTAGCTCTTATCATCGCATACGTTGATCATACGCCAAAAATATGTATTACAAAAATAATGGTCTTCAAAAGATGTACAAAAAAGTCCTGAATAGTATATATCTATCTTTTATATATTAGCCACAATAACGTGTTTAATCGTTAGGGTTTTCTTCAAAGTGTATTAAATACATAAATATATTGTAATTTGCATAGACATATCTTTTTCAAACTCCCATATTTCAAAAGTACACTTTAATATCTTATTCATAAAAAAAAATTATAGAAATCGGTTGATAAACACACAAGATATAGATGAAAGAAAATTTCCAAATGTCGCCGCGCCGGTATGAGTACGGCTGTACGGTTGATTTTTGTTTAACGTCCGAAACGGTGCATCTATATAATTTCATTCACATTGACTCTTAATGCGAACGGACGTGGTTCTTATTGACTCTTTTTGGAATAAGCGCGCTTTAGATATTAAAATACATAGATACGTAGTTTTTAGGTATTAAGTTTAAAGTAGGTAATCTATCTATCTTCTATACTATAACAAAACTGTAGAGGTCGAAATGTCTGTTCTTTTCGAAAATTCAGATAAAAATTATCTATAAAATCTAGAAAAAAGTAAAAAAGCAACAACACTACACACTTACAATTTTTAGAATTAATGTCTATCTATCTGTCTGTCTGTCTGTTTGTTATCGCACATCTTTAAAACGAATTATAATATAACCTTAAGACCAATACATTGTATTGTAGCCTTTCTTATTAGGCTTAAACTGAGGTATGTTTCATCAAAACCGGATAAGTATTACTCGAGATATCGCTTGATCTCTTTATTAGAACAGTCCAATACAAATCAGGGGTCATGAAAAGAGTGCATTACCCCAGCAGAATCTTGTCGAAATTTGTAATTTTTTTTTATCAGATTTTTAGATTTCTAGCTCCTGTAAATGTCTGTGTAGTTTTTGGAATTAGTTCAGTCCTAATTTTAAAGATATTTGACAAAAACAGATTCTGCTGCGGTAACGTTACCGCAGCAGAATCTTTTTTGAAATAATGGGATTATTGAAAAAATCTTCAGGTACATTTTTAGATCGCTGGACGAAGTAAATGTTTCGATATAATTTGAATTTTTACGTTTCATGGTTTCGGAGATATTCAAGATGCTGCTGGCGTAACGTTTGCGTGTTTGCTGGATCTCCGAAACGGTACAGCGTAATTTCCTAATTTTTTATACAGAGCTTCGTCTTAATTAGTCTGAATTAGTTCACGAATAAAAAAGTAATAATAATGCACCGTTTGCAAGTTATTTTAAATTATATAAATACCCCTTTTTGGGCCCTTACTCCTAAGATATGTACTCTGGAGACTTGTTTAAAACGTCATTTTATAGTTTATAATTAGTTACAGGTCTGTGTGAAGTTTCATTAGTGTACAGTAAGTAATTAAAAAGTTATCACACAATTTAGTTCATTTTGGCCAGCGATGTGCAACGGGTTAATTTAACTGCCTATTAATTGAGTTTCGTATCGATTTACTTGCTGAATTCTGTATAAACAATTAGACTTTTGTGTCACCTTTATATCATGAAATTTTGAGCGTAATCCACTCAATGATTACAGAGATAAGCGAAAAAAAGTCATTACGTATGAATGACTGTGGTAACCTGACCATGTATAGATGGTCACAAAAAAACGTCAGTGTAGTACATAACTCTGACCTACTAACATGTAAAGGATAATAAAATTTATATTTGCTTTTTGGTACAGTTTTGTAAACAAGTGGTAAAATAAAACAGAAGTTTATTTGAAAACTTTTATGCACAGGATAAAAATATTAAAACGATCAAAATACCTTGTTGTAAAATCACAGTTTAATAACAATTGCTTAGCAATTACACTATTTAAATGGCAATTAATATTTAACATAAGTATTGATTGTCATTGAATAACTGTCTTTTAAAAATAAAGCTATTGTCTAAAAATCTTAAAATAAGTAAAATTAAGTAGGTATATAAAAATTTACTTTTTTAACTTAATTTATAAAATCACAGTAATTCTTCATTTATAACTAAAAAACCCATTACGCTAAAGATTATATTTATAATTTAAAATTCACAGTAATTATTCATTTATAACTAAATAACCATTACGCTAAAGATTGTTTAATTTAAAAATCACAGATAAATAAAACAAAACCTCAACATTTAATTACGATAACATTTAAATTTTTGTCATAATATAAAATTATTGACAATAGAATATAATTTTATCAGTCAACATTGTTTACAATTTTTTTTTTCAAAAAAAACAAATGAAAAATCAATTATCGCACAGAGTTATTTTATAATATTTACTGTCTTACACTTTGGCCTAAAAAAAACACAGTAAATTCAATAAGCACATAAAATAGTTCTGTAAGTAAAATAAATGTTTTACACTGCGCGGCCAATTAAAAAACAAAAATAAATCACAAATAGGATCACTAATGGAAAATGTTCTTAACTAAATCTTTATAAATCAAATATAATCAAATTAAGGTAATACTTATTTAAAAAATAATTAAATAATAAATACTTATTTAAATTATGTATAAAACTAAAAAAAGTAATACTTATTTAGTACCACATGGACTAATTTATACATTTTTTAATGTATAAATTAGTGCATGTGGTACTAAATAAGTATTACTTTTTTGAATTTTACGATTCAGGTCATCGTAACATTGGTATTTTTCGTTTAGGGATCTAAAGCAATGAGCTTTATAATGCCCTATCCCTTCTGAGCTAAGGGGGGGTTGAAATTCTATGATAGCCAAGATATCATATTTTTTGTAAAGGATTTCTATGTTAAGAGAATTTTTTTATGAGTATGTATTTACTTTGTGTATAACATGCATTACGGCAATCGTTCAAAAGCGTTTACGCGGCACAATGGCGCTGCCAATTGAAAAAAAATCAACTCAGTATTTACACAAGATAATAAAGTAAGTACTTATTTGTGTAACGCACTGTCAGCACTTTGGATGCTTTTAAATTAGCTAGATATTGCATTTAAAACAAAAAAGGCAGTTTTAATTTTAAATGCAAATTTAATAACATTTAAAGTGTTGACAACAATAAAATATTTGTATAACACACTATCAACACTTATGATGCTTTTAAATTAGCGAAGTAATGCATTTAAAACAAAAACGGCTTTTTTATTTTAAACGAATTTAATTTAGTTTCAAGAGCGTTAACGCAGCTCACTAGCGCCATTAAAATTAATTGTGTACGCGTCTGTACCGACATTATTGCATGCATAACGTAATGACTCTTTTTCGCTTATCTCTGTAATTATTGAGTGGATTACGCTCAAAATTTCATGGTATAAAGTTGACACAAAAGTCTAATTGTTTATACAGAATTCAGCAAGTAAATCGATACGAAACTCAATTAATAGGCAGTTAAATTAACCCGTTGCACATCGCTGGCCAAAATGAACTAAATTGTGTGATAACTTTTTAATTACTTACTGTACACTAATGAAACTTCACACAGACCTGTAACTAACTATAAACTATAAAATGACGTTTTAAACAAGTCTCCAGAGTACATATCTTAGGAGTAAGGGCCCAAAAAGGGGTATTTATATAATTTAAAATAACTTGCAAACGGTGCATTATTATTACTTTTTTATTCATGAACTAATTCAGACTAATTAAGACGAAGCTCTATATAAAAAATTAGGAAATTACGCTGTACCGTTTCGGAGATCCAGCAAACACGCAAACGTTACGCCAGCAGCATCTTGAATATCTCCGAAACCATGAAACGTAAAAATTCAAATTATATCGAAACATTTACTTCGTCCAGCGATCTAAAAATGTACCTAAAGATTTTTTCAATAATCCCATTATTTCAAAAAAGATTCTGCTGCGGTAACGTTACCGCAGCAGAATCTGTTTTTGTCAAATATCTTTAAAATTAGGACTGAACTAATTCCAAAAACTACACAGACATTTACAGGAGCTAGAAATCTAAAAATCTGATAAAAAAAAATTACAAATTTCGACAAGATTCTGCTGGGGTAATGCACACTCATGAAAAATGGATTTTGTTCAATATTGAATGAATTTAAATTTCGTTTCTTTTGTTCACGAGATGGCGTTACCAGTAGTAATCGTAAAATAAATGAGTTTTTAAATAATCTATAACTATTTTATTATTAATAAGTTATTCCTTTTAAATGTTAATAAAATTAACCATGAATCGTATGTGTAATATCAATTATAAGTCTTATTAAATTAAATCAATTATAAGTTTACTTGATTGTTATATTTTTGTGTTTTTCGTAATTGAAACAATTTAATTAAATATAAATTGTATTAGTAAGCTATTAATCTAAAGTAAAATTATTCTTTTGGTAAGTATTCATTTAGTTTAAACTGTAGTAGTTACTGGTCAGCGTAAAAGTATGCAACAGACTCCACCTGTTTTTATTAATGTAAATAAATACAAATACAAATAACCTTTATTAGTTAATCACAGATACAAAACATCTGACAAAAATAAATAGTCTTTTCCTGTATTGCTAATATTGGCGTACAAACTTCATTTTTTAAAGTTAAACTATACCTATACTTAATCATAAATATTAAATTGAATTAAAATAACATTCCTTTTCTAATCTTATTATAACTGCAATTATAACACACTTATATAACTATTTAATAATTAATAATATATGGGTATAATATAACAGACAACATAATAAGTAACACGTTTTTTCTTTATAAAATCATTTTACACATTATTGCTATTTGTCAACAATAAAAAAATACAAAACTGACAATAAAATATAGAAATACAATCACAAAACATTAAATTATTATTCAAAGTGTTTGTGTTTATTTTATTAAGTAATTCAAAAATACTGCACGCAGTTTATCTATAGATGATAATAAAAATAATATAGTCGAGTCTAAGTTTAGTCAAATATTTTTTGCTAGATGGTAAAAAGGTGTGAGGTACAATAATTTATTTCAGCATTTTTTTTACAAAAGACAAATCCCACACTAGCCTTTAAAAATATCAATTTAACGGACACAAAGAACATCCAGACTAAGGACAATAGTTTGTGTATCACAATTGTCCTCCATGGGAATCGAACCCGCGACCTCATGCACGCCAGCCATGTAATGCGACCGCCGCGCCACCGAGGCAGGTAATTCTGCCGCACCATAACGTGGCGTGCAAATGTATTCATTCATAATTAATTAGCGATTATCCGTGTGGTGACGGAGTAAGAATACAATATGTCACCTCCCCATCTCATCCCATGGGTGGCGTAAAACCGACTAAGGGACTATCGGTGAATATTATCTTCCAATCTATCCGTATATTATCAACCAATCCGACTGGCCAGCGTGGTATTAGTAGGCCAAGTATTCCTCCGTCACGGGAGGAGGCGCGTCCTTGCAGTTATGATGAAATAAGCGATGTCATTTATTTAACTTACAAATTTGACAACAGATGGCATTGTGCCTGTGACGTCATTTTCAGTATCGCGGTGTTAAGATTTTCCTTGAAAGAATGACGTTCGCTCATGTCTTTCAGTATAAGTTTAGACGCAGTCTTCATAGATATTTTATTTACTATTTATTTACTTTGAAAAGGTTTTGGTTCGTTCGTTAATTTTACAATTCGTTTGTAATGTAGGTATATCTGTTCGTTTTAAGGTTTTAAAAACGATTTTTCAGTATTAAATCGAATTGCGAAGTAAGTAACATCCGCCACGCGAACGAAGTCGCGGGCACAGCAGCTAGTAAAAATAATAATAGTAGACGCAACCAAAAACAAATATGCAATACACACCTAATTAAAGTGAACTATAATTAAAATTACAAGTTACAATAATGTAGCACGAACTCATACATAATTTTGTTTAATTGCCATTGTAATCCCAATTATATTAACAAACTATGAAACAAATAGGTATTCAGGGCAATTATTACTTTGTTAAAATAGCTTCTATTTTAGCAGGATGTCGCTTCTATTTTATCAGAAAGTTATGAAACTGATTAATTGACAGGAAAGGGGTAAATACTAGTTTAGTGGTTTTGTGTTAGCAAAATTTGGATCGGATATTGCTAATTGCATAACTGTATTGCAAACTTAAATTTATATGATCGTGATCATTGAACATAATATTTTAATTGGTAATAATGATCTGTAGTATATGTTATGTAATGTTATGTCGGATACAAGCGATGCAAGAAGATTATTTAATTATAGTATGTAAATGATTCAACACCCAATTACTAGGGTAATAATTTCTTATATCAGTTTTTATAACTATTCCGCAAAGTTAAACTAGTTCAATAATGTAGAGCACGGATCATGAAATATAATTGTAAGTCTTCTAAACTGTGGGTTAAATATTAAATCCACAAGTAGGTCGATAGCTACCACTGGGTTAAGTACTTAACTAGGTAACATCAGATAGTAAGGAAGGTAAATCATGGTAAGAGATTTTGGAAAGATTATTTTTTGTGTCAATATACAGTAAATCGTAATGACAAAATTTTGTAATAATTAAAGTAAATTTTATGCAATTTAAATAATATTTAAAGTCAATAATCTTTTTCACACAAAATAGTGAAATTTTATTCGATACACTTTTTATTTGCTTGTTTCATTAGATACATCGACTTTCGTTCTTAACCTGTGTATCTACAATCAACAGTAGCGCAAGTCTCAAAACTGCAAGTCATTGTTACCAAGCCTTAATGTAACAATAATAACAACTGTATTTCACCTTAGATAACATCTGTACATTGTAATTGACGTGTTAATGAACTTCATAACACGTAATGAATGATCCATACTCTGCTTAGAACACAATAAAACAAATTTGTTTTGCATAATAATATGTAACACTGAAAAAAAAAGAGATTTAAATAACCTTAACCTCGTTTATTATTATGATTATGCTTATTGTTTGCATAATAGTTGTTTGAAATAGTTTGTTTTACAGTTACAGGTAAAATTTCTTGCAAAATATGGCTTTGTAAGGATCCCAAAGAATATACTTAATGTGTCACAACATTTTTATCATTAAAAAGAACGTAGTCAAAAGGTTTGCTGGGAATTGCGTGTATGTGAGAGCCAGATAATTATACCAAATGCAATCATTTAAGCTGATTACCTTATGTAAAAGATATGAATATGACTTCAACTAAAACTTAAGCATTTGGTAAACTTTATATTACTCATAATGAGGCATACAAATTGCCTCTAACAAACTGACAGGCTTTCCTTGGCAGTAAGTATCAGCTTCAATACCTTTTTATACTTATCTCATATATTTAACTCTGTAGCAAAAAGAGAAAGGAGTATTTTTATTAACGTGTGTTTAAAAAAAGTATTTTACAGAGTTTTGTAAATATTGCGTCACTATTTAAAAAACTTTACTCACGGCAATTTTACTTTACTTTTTAACTTTAGTCACGTCTACAAGTACCTACTTATCACAATTGTGTAAAATACGGTCATAGACTTTACTATATACAGAAGTTTACGGAGTATAACCATCCTTGGCCTTTGTGAAAAGAAGAGTCTTAGATTAGTCAAGACTTAAGAAGTGTAGCACAAATTGATGATCGATAACTAGATAAAATATAAGTTAAAGGAGAAAGCTAATGTTCCTTCGTCGTTTCGTCTTCAAGAAGAGTGTTTGAGTAATGTTCTACCGTACCTATACACATCGTACACGAAACTTTAGTCATTACTCTCTTACCTACTCTAATTCGCTGCTGTTATGCTAATATCTGGAGAATGATTCCATAATAGCTGTCATACGCTTTAACTTAACACTGTCAAGATGATAAGGAAATGACCTATCTTAAAAATCAAAAGCTAAGAAATATAATAAATTAAAAGTCATCGTCCGAGAATTGAATGACAAAGCTTAATACAGCACAGATATCAACATAGATCATCTACACGTTCATTGAAACTTGTTTATCTGTGCACAAGGTCAAAACTAGAACTTGTTTATTTTATAGGCGTATTAACACCGTCTATAGTAGCGATGGCGTACCTTATTCCAACTAATTAACATTATTTCTTAAATGTTTGATATCAAAATGAACTTTGGTCACCGATGTTAAACATATTTGACGGACCTACTCATTTATTAATTGGATAACCTAAGGGATATCCCTTTTTTTACGAGAAAGGGAAGGGAATGGGATAGTGTGCAACTTACATTCACTAAAAATGTGCCGACTCTCCGCTTTTGCAATGAACCCGTTGGAACTGCGCTAGGTAAGGGTTATACCTATCTAGAACGCCGGCATAGCGGAAAACTCTAAAGGTTTGCTTCAAGTTTTCTGTCTCTTTATTTTTTGGTTTTTAGTAAGCTCTTCCTATAAATAAAAAAAACGTGCCAACATAGAGCTCTGTTCCTTTGATCGAAAAAATAATACTAGAGTTAACAATTGCTTTTATGATTGTGTTAATGACTTATAGTGACAGAAAACTTATTTATGACTACGTTATAATAGCAATAATAGCCATGTTAAAAGAATCAGACTCTGTTATAGTGTGTTATTTCGTACCTTATTGTCAACAAGCAATTATTAAAAGGAAAAATAATAATTATTTAAAAGAAACAAGTTTTTTTTCCGCGTTCTTTGCTCGGTTTAAATAATTGTATTAAACCTGTGGTAAATACACAGAATTAAATAAATTATTATCTGCGGTTATACACATAACCGATTTACTCGATCTAATTACACCATTATTTATGAAAAATGAAATGAAAAAATATATTATTTTATATTCAACAAATACAATTTAAAGACCTGATTCTTTTGACTGACGATATTTTAAGTAGTATTAGGTACCACTTTGCCATAGAGATGTAGTATTTTCCATTGACCCTTAGGGTATCGGTGTGGTCCTACTCATGTTATTGTTTTTTTTTAAATGTAAGTATCGATTTAATGAAAGCTAAATATATTTTTACTACGATAACTATAGATATTTAATGATAATTTTATTATCATATTTTGATTTGAGTTTAGACCCAGCAACACCGTTCTATAAGATAGATGTTTGGACCGACGTAATATAAATATTATTTTAATAAAATGTCTGACGAATCAAGTAAACGTTTCTGACAAAATAAATTCTGCATTTAAATAGCCGTGAGCTTTTAGTATTTTACTTTCAATTATTTATTTTTGTCATTATAACATGTTCCATAAATGATTTCCTTAATTGATTCTTTAAACTGAGTAACAAAATAAGCTTTTAATTATGAGTTTATCAAAAGTGGTACAGTTTTAAAAGTAATGTTATTTAATACTCTATATGTATATGTAGTACCTACAGCGATGCCGCATGGTTGATCAATTTCTTATTGAGTTACATCTGCCACGTAACATGATGTTCAAGATTTTGTCATAGCAAATACACGAACGAAAGCAGATACTCGGGTCAGACCTTATCTAGGTCAATAGGTAAAGACAAAACATTTTTTTTTGCTGTGTGTACTATCATGCGTAGGTTGTTTGTTATGGCCAAATAATGAAAAAGAAATGAGTGTAGAGGGAATTTTGAAATATATTGAGATGACGTCGACAAATATGTAAAAAAACTGAATTTTCTACAATGTAAACTTTGGCCCAAAAGCTTAACATCTATATATATATATACAGTGGTGGTCATATAATTAAGAACGCTGATATAAAGGGAAGATTTTTAAAAACTAAGACGCAAACTCGTTGCCTGCATTTTGTTTTATTTCTCTCGGTATCGTAAAACTTTTCAATAACACCACTGTAGAGTACGTTCACACAGAGTATGTTCTGATGGTAAACGATACGTAAGACCTCCCCCGAATACAGCATTCGACCCTAAGTATACCAAAGTTACTTTAAAGTATGGTGGGGGAAATGTGAAAATTTGGGTATGCTTTTCTGGACATGGTGTTGTATCTCTAAAGTTGATAGAAGGTAACATGGACCAGTTCCAATACAGAAATATACTGGAAGAAACAATGTTACCTTATGCTGAAGACGTTCTCACGGTTATCTGGACATTCCAGCATGACAATGATCCAAAGCACACTGCACGCACCGTAAAGGATTTTCTTACAGCACAATCAGTTTCTGTCCTAGACTGGCCAGCTAATAGCTCAGATCTAAACCCAATAGAGAATTTGTGGTTCGAAGTAAAAAAAGGTTTCTAGAGGAACGGAATTGTATTTCTCTTGCGAAATGTCAAAAATTAATAGAATCTATGCCTCGCCGGTGTAAAGCAGTAATTAAAAGCCGTGGATATGCTATCAACTATTAATTTTAGTTACAAATGTATTCAAATGCTTTTTAAAACTTCCGCGTTACATTAATATTTTATTTTTTTAAATGTAAGTGTCATACAAAATAATTTCCGAGTAGTGTATTAAATCGTTCTTAATTATTTGTCCAGCTTCAGTAATATTTGAATGTGTTACTTTGGTACAATAAAATAAATTGTCAATAAAAAGAAATGCGTATTTATTCTTTATTACTAAGACACGTTGCTCTATTAATATGGCTATTTATTAACATAACTAGTTGCTTTTCAGAAGGTACACATCTCTGCGTATGACACGATTTACATGAAAAACTCCTAGAACTTCAAATCGTTCTTAATTATATGACCACAACTGTATATATATATATAATTTTCTACACCCATTTTAGTTATCATGTATAGAGAAACAACTGTTGATCTATTTATTGTAGAAGTAGACTAGAAATTATAATTATGTAAATTGTTATCTATTTAAATCTATATGATATACTTAGGTAATGATTGATCTAATAGAGCACTAAACAAGAAACTAATTAGATAATTGCCTAACTTCTAAGTAAGTGGGTTTTTTCATATAATGCAAAATTGTTTACATACATTATATTCTTATACATACTCATAACAGAATTGTGCTTACTAAGAACTATTTGGAAGGGCAACAAGATGAGACTTCCCGCCAACGCAAGGTTGGGTAACCTGTCATTATGGTAGAGAACATCAATGTTATGTCAGTGTAACCAAAGGAATTTTCCACGTCTACATAAAGTATTTTTTATCTTTAAAACAATGACATCGCTCTTTTGACATACAATTATTTACCTACATTTTTCTTAAATAAGGAAAATTATAACTTCAATGTAACTATTTGCGCCCTTGTGAGCGAGGTAAGTACTTATTTATTATGGTGCTTGTGTTTAAAAACCGTATTACCGATTTTGAATAATATCGAATTATTATTGTTTTGATTTTTTTTAAAAGAACTATGTATTACAATGTAAGGCATCTTTATAAGATACTAGCTGATCGCGTCCCTTTTTTAAACATATTTAATTACTGCTCCACTCCTATTAGTTATAGCGTGATAATATATAGCCTGCGACACTCCCCGATAAATGGACTATTCAACACAGAAAGAAGTTTTAAATCAGAATGTCACAAACACACAAACTTTACCTCTTTATAATATTAATATTATTATAGATTACTTAAAAACAATGACAGATCTATGGTGGTACAAACAACGCAAAAGTAAGAAAGACAGGTTGCAACTAATAATTAAAAATGTTTATGTTAATAATGATCAATAGAACGTCTGTAAGCATCGAGATCTTAATTACCTAATACTTTGAGCTTATTTCTTACAGAGTAGATTAACGGACTCAAATATTTAACAGTTACAAAAATTTTAAACCATATTAAGTAACTACTTAATTTCAGTAATCTTTTTAAAGTTGTAACTTGTTGTTTCATAAGACATTTCACTTATCAAAATTCAACTTTTTTGGTTCCGCA
This sequence comes from Schrankia costaestrigalis, assembly GCA_905475405.1. Classification (NCBI taxonomy): domain Eukaryota; kingdom Metazoa; phylum Arthropoda; class Insecta; order Lepidoptera; family Erebidae; genus Schrankia; species Schrankia costaestrigalis. Next base: position 16,154,333 of record FR997825.1, on the reverse strand, counting down.
GCTTTCGAGTAAGTGGTGAAACGCGCGAGTCACATAACTATGTCACTTAAATAAATTAATAAGGAATATTGATTAAAATGAGTTTAAAAGTTTATTATAGTTAGTGTAAGTTTATATTTAAGCTTACAGTTTACATTACAGACATATTGGTATCCGGCATAATTATGTAGGCGCATATTAGCTTCTTTATGCTTCTTAATAACTTTAATTGTACAAAACAAACATTATTTTTAAATCATTCGTAGGTCTTGTGCTGTCTTCAATTTCCAAGCAAAACCATATTATCTTATTACCTAGAGTTTATTAATAATAACTAAGATTTATGTATCTAACCGGGCACCTGTAGCTAAGTTTCCTTTCTGTGGAAGTTTTATTGTTAATAAACAATTGTAAAGCAATTACTTGATGGAATTGATGTGGAAGAATTATCTTAATTACTGAGTTATCTGTGCGTGATAAATTAAAAAGTAATATATAACGTATTAGGTCGTTGAGAACATAGTTAAATACAGCTTTATTGTATTTTAAAACAATAATAGAACCTATTTGTTTCATACACGACGCATTATTATTATATTGTAAATAAAGTATGTTTAAGTTTTTGTGAAAGTTTATAGTTATTTTATTGTTTCTTTTCTTATATATTTTATTTTGTAAATGTTTTAATATTCCTGTTTTTCCTTAGTTATTTTATCGTTTGTTTTACTGTTTTTATAGTGTATTTTTGTAGTGTATGTTAATGTAATTGGTTTGTAAAACCGTGTTAACATTATTAAATAAATAAATAAAATAAAATTAAAATAAAATTAGAATTTCTTTTTTGTTAAACGTAACAAAAGTATTATGTTAAGTATTTCTCTTAGTTGAAACTTATATTATCTGATACCCAAATATCGATAAAGTCCCTATTGTATAAGAAGATGGGAAGGTAGGAATGAACTGCAATTAGAACTGCTTATTATACTTAGTGCCGATACAACCTAATTGATCTAATGGTCAATAATACTGAAAACGTGGCTGTAATTTGTAACGGTATCTGAGAGCCCTTGATTACCACGATGATAAACGTTACGTTTGATCATAACACATGGCAGAGTAATACAACTGAATACTACACTTTATACATCTTTAGATTTATTGAAGTACTTAGATTACAAAAATGCTATTATAAAAATTAATGTAAAAAAATACTACGACAATATTTCATTTCTGAAAGAACAAACTGGATCTACTTTGTATTTATTAACAATACTTGTTCTGGACCCGAGCTATAATTAAATAAAATATCACCTGCCAGGCTTTACCTTTGAAAAGCATCTGGAGTATCGTCGTGGTGAAAGCCGCAGAGCAAGACAAGCAAAGGAGTTGTATTCAATTCGGACACCGGTTACAAGCCTCCTTTGTTGATTCATGCATGTTACAGAGCCACGCTACTAGACCTCGTTTCTAATTATGTAAGAACCATAAAAGGCTTTTTCGTAATGGATATGTGCCTTAATTGCAAAATTTAGGACACAATTTTTGTTGGTGCTTAAGGTAGGTACTTATTTTTTGTTATTATATTTAATTAACACGAAATATGGGTTTTTATGTTAAGATGTAGATAGTAACTATTTTATAACGTTATAGTTGTTGTTAATCTTATTGTTATAGTCTGTTTCGTAATATTAAAGTGCTATAATTTGAAAATTTCCAACGTAGTTTTAGTTGTTTGTAAGTATATGCTTGGTTATTTCTTGTAATTAATTTAATTAGCCTGATCATCGCTGCATGGTTTGATATTACATTAACACTTCATCGTGTAGTATTATTCTTTATCTGATATAAGTATCTTTTTTAAACATCAATCGTCACGATATTTTCATTTAAATCTTATGTTTCTAGGGGAATTGGATTTTTAAAATTTTGTTAAGTATAGTTATATAGTTGGTTCCGAATGTGGTTTATATATTATTACCAAAAAATTTAGTACAAGTAATTGACTTCAACAATTTGAGAGAAATGCAGCGAATATTATAGCGCCGATTACACTAGACTACATGTAGTGTCCTACATCTTGTAGGAGACTACATCTTGTAGGACACTACATGTAGTCTAGTGTAATCGGCGCTTATATCACAATATCATGTGGTATGTGTTGGTTAAATATATTATGACAGGTTTAAGTTTTGATAAGTTGTTATTACCGTTCAATGTTAGATCGATTAATCGCGTCTCAAATATTATGTGCGTCCCTGACTTTTAGCCCAAGCTACGTGAAAAATTACTAGCTAAGAAAGATTACGCGAAGTTAATTTGGAGGTCTTTAGTGATAGTTACTTGCACAGTATAATATTATAATGACAAGCCTAACATTAATTGAGTAATGATGATAAATCATGTTTTAAATTGGGTCAATAAAAATGCTTTTGCTTTTGGCTAAGCATTTATTTTGATACTCTATAATTATTATATCATGTAAGAGGCAGTTAATAATTTTGTATTATCTCTATTGAAAACATGGTCTTAAAATAAATTGTAAATTGGATTACCTCATCTAAATTGGAGTAAGTAGCCTGATTTAACTTGATAGACAGAAGATCAGATCTCTATCAAAAAAAGACAGTGATTAGAAGTAAACAAATAACTGACTCTCTAAGTTCATTTGTTTACTTTGTGTTTTTTTTATTTGAAAATTATAACTTTAAAGACTTATGAACTGTATTACGAGTATGCATCAACAGCTTTTCTTGTATTGTTCGCGATTTAAACTTCAACATTGACTTTAAATAAGTATGAGACCTTTGCTGAATCAGAATACTATAGAATAAATCAGAATACTAAATAATTGTTCCAAAAGAAAACAAGGCTGGAAGAGCTTAGTCTCTTCCAGCCTTGTTTTCTTTACATGACTGTTTTCACTGGCCAGTAAGTAATAAAAAAACAAATCAGTGCTCAGTGAAGTTAGTTAATTAAAAGATGCAGGTTTACTACAGTTACTCTTTAAAATATTTAGCTGTACCTGATATCAACACAAAAGTACCAAGTTATAATGTCAACTATAAAGAAGAACGAATGAAATGTAAATAATTTACATCAAAACAAGATTTTATTAAAACTAAATTAAATCAAAACGTATGTAGAGTTATATAAAAAAACACGTGTTTAGTATAAAACGTTGTTGATTGGCACGTGGTTTTATCAATACATCTGACAATGAATTCCTGACTAATTGTTCTAAGCTTGGTATTAACCTACTATGTGTAAGAAAATTGAAGTACATAATGTTGTAATTGTTTATGTATTTACCCACAATTTTCAGTAATTGTATCATTGTTACGTAATTTCTAATTACAGTAGGCATGTAAGTTGGCAAACTTTTTAACTTTAATTTACTACTTACTATATTTATAGTTATATGTTTCCAAAAACTGTTATTGCACTCTGTTTAATTTTATAGCAACTTTGTATATTTTTAAAGTTGTAGAAGAGAAGAGTAGCGGGTATATTGCAAATTTAGGCAAAAAAGAGTCACGGCGAAAAATGTACAATCGAAACAAAGTCCTGAATCAAGCTCTAATCAGAAAAGGTTGTAGCTCTATCGCATTCTGTAGTTTGTTGTTAACAAATTATGTAGATGATAAATAGCCGCAAACACAGTTAATTAGCGCTCCCGTGTGCTCTACAATAGAGCTTTTGCACTAAAACGAACACAAACTAAGTATAGCGTGGTTTTTGAAAATAGAAAAATAGAACGAAATGGAATTTTACACAATTTGTTTATATAACGTCCTATTTATAGGCTTAATAGGACTTAATAGGAACTTAAATAGGATCAATAGGACGAATAAATATTTATTAAATAATTTATTATTAATAATTAATAACATTAATAATGTTTCATAACGAAAATATAATCACATAAAACAAAGGTACACTAATGTTTAAATTACAAGTAAGCAGCTTTATAGCTTTCCAAATTGAGCAATGACAGCGACTGAGATTGTATCAACAATGTCAACTTGATATTATGCATATGTACAAAGAATCTCTCAGCAATTTGACCCGCTTTAGTTTTTAATATTTGCATAATTTATACAAAAAATTGCTATTGAACTAGGCTCAACTTTACCTATGCGTTATGTAATGACTGATTTGAGTAACATATTGTAATTCATAATAAATTAGTGTAATGTTATTTAAGGATTATTTTTATTCATATTTCGCCATTACTTTAAAATATTTTATACTTATGTTAATCTATTACGTTTTATTCAAAGTTTTATCAGGAGTTTCTCTCCCTCCTAAATTAAAAAATAAATTTTGGATGGCTTAATTCGCTGCAGCATAATTTAAAAGTTAGGTAATTTAAACAGGTTTAAAAAATAATAATAATAATCTAGTCGGATCAAGAAGAGAAGCAATTTAAAAGTATTAAGTACAAACAATTTAAAAAAAAATGTCCATCTTTTATTTATTATTTAATTTAGAATTCATTTAATTTTATTTTAGTACAAATATTAAGTACGTTTAAAATTTTATGAAAAAAAAACACGGTTAAATTTCGCAGTTAGATAAGTTTAAAATAAAAGTTAGGTTAAATAAAATTAAAATAAAAACTTACGTAGAAGCGTTCTGGCGCGTGTGAAAATGGCCAACTGCGGCTGGCAGCTTGCTCGGCGACGCACAGACGCGTAATGTTCTCACAACGGACGGCGCGCACGACTTCTACTATCATTAGATACAGATACTGTGCAATCATGTTACAGTCACTATAACAAATTAGACATTTTCCAAAATATCTCTCCTTCTACCTAATTTCGTACTAACACGACCTACTAAGGATTACATATATCCAGGTTTTGGAATTTTAATTAAACAATACCTTTGCAATTAAAATTCGTTCGCTTGTAATTCTCTTCCGCGTTTATATAATTATATAGTTAACACTTCTTATATCTTGCATCAGAATATGTTACTATGTATTTAATTCAATAAAATAGGTAACTCCTATAATAAAGCTTCGTAGTAATTTACTTAGGGATATGAAGACATAGACGCGCTTAGCTTTAAAATGATTATTTTTCTTTAGTAGTTATAGACATTATGTCCGTGTGGTGACGGAGTAAGAATTTAATACAATATGTCACCACCCCATTTCATCCCATGAGTGTCGTAAAAATCGACTAAGGGACTAGCCGTAAATATTATCTTTACGGAGTAAAAACAAGGAAAACTTAAAATTTAACCCTATACCAATCCGTCTGGCCAGCGTGGTATTAGTAGGCCAAGTATCCCTCCGTCGCGGGAGGAGGCCCGTCTTTGCAGTGGGTCAATAATGGGCTCTTATGAAGTTATAGACATAGATAATCAGCTTAAAGTTAATAACTTTTTACTTCTTATAAGTAGGTACACTGTACTTGAAAGAAATAAAAAGTTGTCCCACTCCAGGGACAGACCTTCTCTATACAATGAGAGAAACATGGACCACGAATATCACACTGTCTTAGCATTGGGTTTTATTTTTAAAAAATCCTTGTTTGCTAGACGGTTCTTAGCAGTTAATCGACTTTATTGTCACATACCTATGACTGTAAGACTGTTATACTACACAAAAGCTTAGGACGCAAGACCAACATTTTCATACGTATTAAACTCTTGCCGTAACCAAGCTTTTCGTGTTATAGTTACCACAAGAATACTAAATATCATAACAGCCCTATAATATATCTATAACATGGATAATTGTTTAAAAAAAAATAGACCCTACCGTGCAAAACAAAAAGTATAACGTCCTTCACATTTAAGCAGAATAAGTATAACAAATGCATTTGAATCCGTTAATAGAGTCATTCCAAGATCAACTGCTTTGTGGTTAGTTAATATAGATGGTGGTGACGGAGTAAGAATACAATATGTCACCACCCCATCTCATCCCATGGGTGTCGTTGAAACCGACCTATCTGTGAATATTACCTTTACATAGAAAGAAGAAAAACTTGAAATTAAATCCTATTATGTACCAATCCGTCTGGCCAGTGGTATTAGTAGGCCAAGTATCCCTCCATCACGGAAGGAGGCCCGTCCCTCCAGTGGGACATTAATGGGCTGTTATGATATTGTAACGGGTTCCTCATACAGAAAAATAGGTTTAATGTGGTTCTGTATTGAAAATATACGAAAACTAAATTACTGTGCTATAGCATAGGTGACGGAGTAAAAACATAAGGTGTTCACACCATATCTCATCCTACGTGCACCGCAAGAGCAAACAAACGAAAAACACATAGAAAAAGAAGAAGGAAAATTAAAAATATATTAAACTAGCGACCTGCCCCGGCTTCGCACGGGCGCCTAGTCCTTGTAAAATGTTTATGTAGGGTTTCATTAGACGATTACATTAGAAATCTCTATATTTATATAGGTTTCTCTACTATATTATGCATGTGTTATATATGACGACCTCGGTGGCGCGACGGTAGCGCAAGCGGCTGCCGTGCAAGAGGTTGTGGGTTCGATCCCCACGCAGGACAATAATTTGTGAGATCCACAAATTATTGTCCTGGTCTGGGTGTTCTTTGTGTCCGTTAATTGATGTTTGTAAAAGGTTCCCGCGACACAGGGCATGATTCCTAGTGCGGGAGTTGTGTTTTAAAAAAAAAAATAAAAAAATATAAACCTTCCTCTTGAATCATTTTATCTATTAAAAAATACGCATTAAAATCCGTTATGTAGTTTTAAAGATTTAAGCATACAAAGGGACATAGGGACAGAGAAAGCTATACATATTTATATACGAGGGGTGGCTGATAAGTTATCTACTTTGTTAAATAAAGTTACAAAAATGATATTGGTGACTATGTCATTTTATTATATATTTATTTTATTACTTGTGTATTCATTATTTAAAATTAATAGCATTCATTTGTATTAATTGTTTTCGTTACGAATAGTACACCAACATGGATCGGATAAAAATATTTAAATTCTAAAATTTCAGCACCGTGTTGTGTTTAAATGCCTAACTAAAGAGGGTAATACGCCGTTTCAAATCAAACAGCGGAGGTTTAATGTGTTTGATGATACATGCCCTTCCTATTTTATAAGAAAATTTTAGTGTAACCAATTTAAAAATGGCCGTATGAGCATCGAAGGCAACCTCCGTAGCGGACGGCCGGTTTCTAGAGTCACTGACGACAGATTTGATTTAATGATAAAAATAATACTCTAAGATCGGAGTTTTAACCAGTTGGTGATCACTAGAGATGGTAGAATAAGTAAGGAACGTGTACACGTAATTATTTTAAATTTTAGAGGACTTATTACCATTATTTAGGGATGTCAAAGGTGAGCGCCCAATCTGTACCCAGAATTCTGACGTCCTTTGTCAAACAACGACGAGTCGAATGTTGTGAGGCATTTTTGGACCCGGTAAAAGACAAAGAAGCAAAACTATCTCCTGATTAATAACCAGCAATGTAACCTTAATTTGCCAATGGGACCCGGAAAACAAACAGGAGTCAGTGCAATGAAAATATCAAGGGGAGAAGCCATAGCGTAGGTTTAAAGTATGGACGTCAGCAGGCACCTTTGGAACCAATTTTTAGGGATGTGGAAGGGTTTTTTTTTTAAATTTACCTACCAAAAAATACAACGATAAATGCCGCTTACTAAGGAAGTTTACTTGACCAACTGAAAAAAGCAATAAAAGAAAAATGAAGGGGCAAACTTGGTAAAGGAGTTTTAATTTTGCACGAAAATGCTGCGGTTCAAAGAGCTTTCTATGCGAGGTCTGCTTTAAGCAAAAACGTCTTCACAGAACTAAGCCATCCACCTTATAGTCCAGATTTAACCCCCTGTGACTATTTCTCATTAATAAATTTGAAGTAAATCCTAAAGGGGAGAGATTTTTGACCAATGAGGAAATGAAGGGCGCTTTGGAAGGCCATTTTTGACGACCAATCCAAGAAATATTTTTTTGACGGTTTAATGTCTGTTATTGACTAATGTAATAAGTGTAATACAGTTGCATAGAACTATATTATATACTGTAAAAATATTAGCTTCCTATGTCTTTTCTTTCTATGTTAGGTAGATAACTTATCAGCCGGCCCATGTAGCTATACTATGTAGTGCATCTACTCCAATCCATTTGCCCAGTGTATCCGTTCTCGAAAAAACCCCTTCTTAGAAGCAGAAAATAACGAGCTTTGTGATGATTGTGGTATCCTTTATGGAAAAAATTTAATTAGAAAAAAAATACTAAAAACTACCAATCCGTTGGGTAGTGTTGAATCAATAAACCCAGTTCGAAGAAGCCTCGACTCTACCATCATCATCATCATCTCAGCCAATTGACGTCCACTGCTGGACATAGGCTTCCTCCAAATATTGCCACTATGTAAGTTCCTGTGGCTCCATCTATCGGTTTCTCAACTCTATAGTAGAAGATTAATAGGCTGCTATGATGATTATGATTATCTGGCATTGAAAACCATTCGTATTTAGCAATAAAAACAAAAAATTAAACTATGGTGATTATAGAAAAATTAAATTCAAATTGTATCAATAGTAGTTTGCCTTGTTATTAATGTATTATTTACTTCATCATTTCACTACATAGACCTAGTTGCTAATAGATACCATACTGTTCGTATTTTGTGCGACAGCGATGATGCTCTTCGAAGCCGAAATTGACCGATTGTCTCTTTCCACAGGTCGATGTGCAATATTTACGGCCGGGTACTGTACTATAATTTTATTACTTATTGTTTATAATATTATCAAAGAGGTTAAATGTTAACAAAAGAAAAAGGGGAATACCTAATTATAATATTTTATAAATGCACTATTCACAAACAAAGGAGAGTTTCTCTTATGAGTATTAGCAAACTCTTATGGCTGATTTACACAGGGTCAGTAGACAAGTCAGTCGGCGGGGGGCGCCAACTGACTTTAAAATATTCGTGTGTCCGAATATTCAAGTCAAATCAATTTACAAAGGTTTTTTTTCGGGTCAGCACTGACTTGCCTCGAATTTTTAGTCAATTAATTTTTACTGACCCTGTGTAAATCAGCTATTGCACTGAAATATGAAAACTGATACTGTTTTAATGACGGAGAATGATGTTAAAATATAATCTATAACAGCCCTTATAAGTTTTACTATACATAAACGGGATTCCAGAGAGACTTGACCTACTAATAACATGCTGGCCAGATGGTTATTTTTTGACGCGAAAAGTTTTGTGTTGGTATGCCTTTGTTTCTCTCAAAGATGATGTCTGCATAGTTCCTTTGCGACTTCAAAAAGAGGTTCTCAACTCAATTGTTACTTTCAACGTGCTTTGGCTACCTCAGTGGGTAGGTACATATCATATTCTAAAGAATTTTAAGTAATATAATATTATTATAAGGGCTTATTTGGTACCTATAGAAATTTTATTTCAATCAATTATAAGTCTATCTGTGTGGTGACGCAGTAAGAATACAATATGTCACCACCCCATCTCATCACATGGGTGTCGTAAAAGCCGACTAAGGGACTATCCGTGAATATTATCTTTACTAAAAAGAAGGAAAACTTGCCAACTTCAATGATAGATAAGCAGGTTTATGTACGTGTCCCAACGTTTAAGAGCGTTTATAGGGCTCACTAGCGCCGCCAATTGAAAAAAAATCATAATTCGCAAATAGGATAAATAATGGCAAATGTTAATAACAAAGTCTTGAGAAAAGCCAATAAAGTATTTAAATAACACACTCTCAACACTTTAAATGTTTTTCAATCAAATAAATATTGCATTATAAACAAAAACGGCCGTTTTTTTTTCGAATGCGAAATTTAACTTTTTTTTCTATTGGCGGCGCTAGTGAGCCATGTAAAGGCCATGAGCTAGTATGATAATGATTATTCCATTTTATATAAATCCTACAGCAAAGCCAAATAAACTTATTGGCGTGTATTTCAGTAAATATGTATGTGTTACAGTAATATTTCCGTGTGGTGACGGAGTAAGAATACAATTTGTCACCAGCCCATCTCATCCCATAGGTATCGTAAAACTGACTAAGGGACTATCCGTCAATATTATCTTTACGAAAAAAAAGAAGGTAAACTTGAAATAAACACCCTATACCAATCCGTCTGGCCATCGTGGTATTAGTAGGCCAAGTATCCCTCCGTCACGGGAGGAGGCCCGTCCCTGCAGTGGGATATTAATGGGCGTTATGAGAAAATTATAAGTAAGTATAATGACACGCTACATCATACAAACTTAAAGGTATATCCATTGCTAACATTAAGGCTGATTTACACAGGGTCAGTAGACAAGTCAGTCGCAGCGCCAATGTCGGCGCCGCGACTGACTTTAACTGTTTACATGAAGTAAGTAGTAGTGGTGCGATTCTCACGGTGAGCACACGTGTGTGAAGTCAGTGGGAAAAATGAATTCGCGAAAACAACTGAAGCGAAGATTTAATTATTTGTTGAAAAATTTATCAACTTTGCTGTTCAATGAGTTAAAAGAAATGGTAGAAAATGAATAACTAAAAATAAACGACCATAGGTAAGAAAATGGATTGACGATAGAAACGAAACTGGTGGCTCTGCTTTGTTGCTGAAGCAATTGCGATTTGAAGATTTAGGGATTTGATATCCCAAAGGCACTCGTTTTCGCTATATAATTGCACCAATTTTAAGGTTTCGTCTTCGCTAAGCCGCTTCATTTTGAAAAAAAAACGTGGTTACTCTACAACGCAGCGGCAGTGACAACCACACAATGACTTGTCTGTTTACATGGAGTTTATTTGGCTGTCACGGGGGTGCGCGGGTGGCGGGGGGCGCCAACTGACTTCAAAATATTCGTGTGCGAATATTCAAGTAAGCGCTGACTTCAAGCCACTGTACTGACTTCAAATCAGTTTACACGGGCTTTTTTTCGAGTCAGCACTGACTTGCCTCGAATTTGAAGTCAGTTACTGACCCTGTGTAAATCAGCTTTTAAAGAAAAATAATTTACTTAGTAATTCATGAGTTTGTAAGTTTTGAGGACCAGATGGCTGTTATTGTACCTGAATGCCATGCCGGATACTGCGGTTTCGATCCCCACACAAACCCTATTGCATGAATATTTTTGTCTGATTTGGTCTGGGTGTTTTTATGTATCTTATTATAGTACTAGCTGTCCCCGCGACGTCGTTCGCGTGGTGGATGTTACTACTTCGCAATTCGATTTAATACTGAAAAATTGTTTTTGAAACCTTGTAACGAAAGAATATACTCCAAACGAATTGTAAAATTAACTAACGAACTAAAACCTTTTCAAAAACAGACCTTTACAAAGACAGATCTATAGTCTTTATCAGACAGGAAAGGTACGGTGACATTTGATCTTTTCCATGTTACTTAGTTTGCTTTTGTAGAATTTAAAAATAAAAGCTATCAATTTATGAATCCGAACTGATAAAAAATTAAAAATATTATTTAGACGTTTATATATAATTAAATTATATGAAATATTTGTTTTATATTCCATCTTCAACCCTAATATGTAAAATATAAACATATAAATTTTAAAATCGTATGCGCGACTCGGAACGAATGTCAATAGAGATTGACACAATAAAATTGTTAAAATAGAATGGTTTTTTAAAAAATTTATTAAATCGATTATTTTTTTTTTATAATCATAGAAATTAATATAATAATTTCAGTTGTCTTATAACTCAATATTAGTTTTTACGAGGATAGGCCGCAAGTTTTTTTTTTGGCGGGATTCGTACGTCATAGCGGTAAAATCTTGATGATAGTCATTATTAAAAGAGGCCTGTGACCTGTGACCACGTAACAGCCGATGATTGGAAAAAACAAAAATCTAATACTTCATGACTGTGAGAGGAAGAGACATCAAATTAGACAATTCAGTAGATTTTCACTTATTATGTCAAGTAAGTGACGAATTAAGTAAATCATCAAGCTGTTCATCAGATGAATCACGCATTGATTCGGCATAGTTAATAAATATTTAAAAAAAGATTACTTTCTTATTTTGTACCCATAATCGATTTATTCTTGTTTGTAAATTATATCGGTTAGATATAGAATCGGTATTTTTAAAAACGATATTAGTGTTACTACATCTCTAGTAATGACAAATACTAAACGTCACCGTACCCTTATGATCTGATAAATAGTATATAAATGACTCATACTAAAAGACATGAGCGAACGTCATTCTTTCAAGTAAAATTTTAACACCGCGATACTGAAAATGACGTCACAGGCACAAAGCCATCTGTTGTCAAATTTGTAAGTTAAAATAAATGACATCGCTTAACCACACGGATAATCGCTAATTTATTATGAATTACATTTGCACGCCACGTTATGGCAGAATTAACTTTATAGTATGTGTTTCATGTATAGTAGGTACGTTTGCAAATTATCGTAGTACACAGTATTCCGTCTCCCACGGAACTAATGTCTATGTAGGTATGTATCTATTAAAGAAGACTTTTCATTGATAGCATCATATTATGCCTAGAAGAACGATTTTTTAACACACTACAACAAATAAAATATCAGCAAATTAAAGGCTAGACAATGGTTCTTTAATAGTCAAATATATTAAATAGCGATCATTATGATGTTATCTGTAGGTTCTTTAAATGACGTCAGTTACTGTTACTGTTTCAGTTTTCCTTGAACGTGTCAGTGCAATGAGAACATTCTATGCTGACGACATGACTACTTTATTCTCCCTTTGGCCTTATTTTTAAAATCTCTATTTAAGGGGACCCGTTTAACAATGACGATTTCGCCCCGTCCTCAGCTTTATTAAAGTGCAATCGTGCTAAAAATCTTCTTAGTCGTACACTCTTGACGGTCGTGGTTACGTTTTGGTCGAGTCTTATCGCATCCTTCGTGCGTGATGCGACGTCATGTACCTATCTCTGTGTTTGGCGGCTTGTGAGTTTTCATTTGGGCTTGAGTGTGCCCCATTGAGGTAATATGTAGTAGTACATATTACCCCAATGGTGTGCCCCACATTCAAATAATTCCATCCTTGGGAACAAAAAAAATAATTCTATTCTATCCTTAGGAACAAAAACTTGACTTAAACTATTTTAATATTTTTAAAGCATGTCCAACTGATATTTCGCCTGTAATTAATTCCATTAATGTATCAATGAATTCATCATTTTCAATTGCTACTTTTTGTTCTACTTCTGGATTATTCTTTTTATATTTCGATAATTAGACCAAAACGGTCAGGAGGCGCATTATGTTTGTGCAATTTTTCTTTAATTTAATTTTGCTATACCAGGACTCGGATACGTTTTTGGTTCGGAGCCTTTCTCCGAAGACACTGATGGTTACATGGATTTGTTTATTCTATCGATATAGTCAAGAAGTCCGGGAACAATTCTTAATGTCATGGAACCACGGGTAATTGAAATTACCCATGGTCCCGGTAATGGGTCGACTCACCGGGACCACGGGTAAACACCGCATTTAATGAGATCCGTTTTGATGACAAAATGTATGATTTTCCATTTATTGAGGAAGGGCATAGAATAACATAGGTACTAACATCGCATTGCCAATAAGATATCAATAAAATATACTGCAAGCATGGACAACATATTTTACTTTTTTGCTGGGCGAACGCACGCTAATAGGAGGCAAATGAACCAGCAAGTCACCTGGTGGAAAGTGATCACCGCCGCCCAAGGACACCTGCAACACCAGAGGAATCACAGATGCGTTGCCGACCTTTAAAAAGTCAGGTTAGTATTATTATTTAGGTTCAGTAGCTAATTGCTTTCTTTGCCGAACCATTAAATTATGGAACAATCCTTCTGCATAATTCGCATTACTTGTATGTATTGTACAGTCAGCCCCAAAAGTCGCTGAACACATTTTAAATTCGAAAACTGCTGAACACTAAACACAGTGTCGCAACAAGAGTACAGAATAAGCTTTACATACGAAACGACCATAACACGCTGAACACGGTTATTCCAAAAGTAGCTGAACATCATTAAATACAAAAGTAAGTTAACAAATCATTTTTTCAATGTTATTGCCTGTCAATCTACTTTTGGTACAACAAACATTTTTGAAGTCACCACAACGTCTCTCTTTGAACTCTTAGTTCTAAAAGCTGGTTACGAGAACGTTGTAGTAACGTTGTTACGACCGAAAATAGGCCCATTTTATAGGAATCAGAGTTCTAATAAAGTCGCGAAAACGTTGTTCAAATTAAATTTAAGTTCTGTAGTCGTCGTGTAGATGTTGCAAAATCTATTTTTATCGCTGTTTCACGGCATTTTGCGACATAACAGTGTTAATTACGATTTTTATGTAACATTTCATTGTAAAGTGAATTGATGTGTGGCAAAACTGAAACTTAAACTATAACGAGATAACTTTTTCTTGTGTCATCGAGTCTTTGAAGTTTATAAAGGAAGTAGCCATTTTTAATTAGAAACTAAGTATGTGTAACATCTTTAGCTCGTGTTAAAGTGGTTAAAGTGCATACCTATATCTGATAGAAAATTAATGTTATCGTGTAATATGCGTTAGTTTTGGCAATATAACAAACGCGCCCTACTAATTCTTATAAATAAACATAAATTATCCATACATTTTAGCGAACGTACAAATACACACATCAAAAAAGTCTAAGCAACATGCATGATATTACAAATTTACCATTTATATTAATTAATTTCTAAGTATTTACTCACTCAAAGTGTATAGGTAAGTAAACTTTTTTGTTATTGATGACATACTGGCTGGTTGTAAAAAAAAAATTTCGATTATGTTTTGTTTTTTTTTATAAAATTCAAATGACTGCGAATTTGTTTGAATTTGAGTGCATGTTAATTGCTACGTTTTAGTCTTGATTTTATAATTTTACCAACCATTTAAATACAGTTGGCGACAAAATTGAATTGTTAGATATTCTTTACGTCATGGAGCGACGTCATTAGACGGCAGATGAAATGCAAAGAGCTGTAGGGATGTTGCAAGCGGGAAGTAATCAATCTCAGGTATCTCGACATTTTGGTATTCATAGAAGTGTTATTTGTCGTCTTTGGCAGCGCTACAATAATACAGGGGAACCCGCTGAACAGCATCCAGGCCGTAAAAGGAGTACAACCACTCGGCAAGACCGGTACATACAACTGACTGCAAGACGCCAGCCGATGTTAACCGCTCGAGAGATAAGTTTGAGGCTACAAAATTCAAGTGGTGTTGATGTAAGTCCCCAAACTGTGCGAAATCGACTGCATGAGTACGGCCTACGAGCTCGACGCCCTATCAGGTGCCCACCGATACGTCACGGGAATCGCGCTCGTCGAAATGAATGGTGTAGAGAACGCATAACATGGACCCAGGAACAATGGGATAAAATTATGTTTTCCGATGAGTCGCGATTCGGGTTTAGGCCTGATACAAGAAGGGTGCGAGTGTACCGTCGACCCGGAAATACTGAAAGACTCAGGTGCGTTCAGGAAGTTCATCCATACAGCGGCTCAACAGTTATGGTATGGGCGGGTATTATGAAGAACAGGCGAACTGAGCTCGTTTTTGTAAATGGAAACATGAACGCTGAAAATTACGTTGAGGATATTCTCAGACCTTATGTATGTCCATCCATTTGCACAAACCTTTGGCTCCGATTTTACGTTAATGCATGACAATGCGCGTTCACATACAGCTCGGCGAACCAGTGAATACTTGGCAACGGAGAACATCCAGGTATTGCCCTGGCCTGCACAATCGCCAGACCTCAACCCCATCGAGCACGCATGGGACATGCTCCAGAGACGTGTTTTGAAGGACTTGGACGGAGTGACAACAACCCAACAGCTGAAGGATTTGCTACAATTCCATTGGGAGCGAATACCGCAAGATGACATAAACAGTCTCATTAATTCAATGAATAATCGTTGCCGACAAGTTCTGAATAGCAGAGGAGGCCATACTTTGTATTAAATTGTCCTATTCTTTCACAATAAATTCATTTTCTTAAGAAATTTCAATTTGTAAAAAAAAAGTTTAGTTTCTTATGTACCTGTATATTCTAATATTGTTAATTTCTGTTATTAAAAGAACTTATAAAGAAAACAGCTGTTATTTTTACATCATAGAACCCTAAAAATATTATTTTAAAAATAAAATACAACGTTATAATTAAAATAAATGGTAAAATAAATTAATATAAATGGTAAATTTGTAATATCATGCATGTTGCTTAGACTTTTTTGATGTGTGTATTTACCTTTACACAACATAAATGGTTCTGATTACAACAGTAAGACAACATCAAAACGACTTTTCATTTTGTGCATTTATTTTTTATCAGTTTAGTATCAGCCATATTAACAAAATTAGGGTTCTTTGAATACCTATCCTTGCTGGTATACAAAAGGTTTGATAAAGGTATTGAAAGAGAAGGAAAAATGTAGGCGTAATATGAATAAGTATCATACTAAGCGTGATGAATACGAGTATAACATACTTAAGGATAGATCGAAAAAATTGATAAAAACTCTTTACCACAAATACATAGAGGACATACAACGTAATCTCGTAGTAAACCCTAAGTATTTTTGGAGTTTTATAAAAAACAAACGCAATGACCGCTCTATAATGCCCAAGCAAGTAACTTTAAATAACAAGATTGCCAATGACGGACCCGGGATCGCTAATCTGTTTGCGGAAAACTTCTCATCTGTCTATAATCCAGTAACACAAAAGACCTATTCTGTTACCGATGACATTGAGGAGTGTAGCAACGATCTGCATTGCATTTACATATCGCAATTCAAAATAATGAAGAAGCTACAACAGCTAGATCTGTCAAAGGGACCTGGGAATGATGGTATACCGTCAAAGTTTTATAGAGAATGCTCAGTACAGATTTCCAAACCACTTCATATACTTTACAATAGGTCATTGAGAGAGGGAGTGTTTCCAGAGAAATGGAAGGATACTATTGTTGTACCAATACCAAAAACAGGTGATAGGACTGATGTCAGAAATTATAGACCTATCGCTAAATTGTCAATAGTAGCTAAGATATTTGAATCTTTAGTGTGCCCAATATTGAGCTGGCATATAAAGAGTGTTATCTCCGCTTACCAACACGGTTTCATGAGAAACAGATCAACTTCCTCAAATTTGATAGATTTTGTAGAAAACACTTTGACTAATATTAGCAATGGTAATGAGATTGACGTTATTTATAGCGATTTTAGTAAGGCTTTCGATAAGGTTGATCATCACATATTGCTTCAAAAGCTTTCTCTTATATATAACATCCATGGCTCCCTGTTGGGATGGTTTCGAACATACTTGACCGATCGTAAAACTAGTGTTGTGGTCAATGGGTACACTTCGGATAAATATGTATCAACATCTGGTGTTCCGCAGGGTTCCCATCTCGGTCCAATACTTTTTACTGCATTTATAGATGACATAAAATATTGTTTTCAGAGGTCACAGTTTCAAATGTACGCGGATGACCTGAAAATATATAAGTCGGTAAAAACTACCTCCGATCGTGAGCTTCTGCAAAGAGACATTGACCATCTCTGTAATTGGTGTGAACTCAACGCTATGGAGCTAAATGTCACCAAATGTCATCATATAACATTCTCAAGGAAACGAAATAGCTCTAATAGAAAGTACACCATGAATGGCAAAACAATAAAAAATGTCAAAGAAGTGAGCGATCTGGGTGTGCTAATTGATTCACAAATGAATTTTTCGAAACATATTGATAATGTAGTTGCTAAGTGTACTAGAATGTTGGCTTTCCTGAACCGAAATACTAGACAATTCAAAAATATTAGTGCGTTGAAATCGCTATATTACTCACTTGTACGCAGCAATATAGAATACTGTTCCATTGTGTGGTACCCTATGTATCAAAATAATATTCAGCGCATTGAGAACATTCAAAAGAGATTTGTACGGAGGCTTGCCATTATGTCTGGTGTTAGACGCTCTATTCAAGACTACGAGGATAGACTTCAGTATTTTAAAATGGAATCATTGTACAAGCGTAGAGATTACTTGGGTCTATTGTTTTTGCATAAAATAATAAATGGAGTCGTTGATAGTCCATCACTGTTATCCCAGATTAGTTTTAATGTGCCAAGACCTTCAGCTAGACTGGTTAACTTTAAGCCTTTCTTTATTAAGTCTAGTCGTAATAAATATGGCAGTAATACACCTATGTCATATATTTTAAAGAAGTGTAATCAAATATTTTACAAGCTTGATATCGATGTGTTCTCTTCACATATAGAGTCATTTAAAAGAAAATTAAAAAGTGCGGTCACATTAAGTTGAGTAATAAATAAATGTATGTTTAATTTGTATTAAACTTTTGAGATTTTGGATTGTGCCTAATTTATGATTTATGTTTTTTTTTTTTTTTGGCCTATTAGCATATTTTGTTGTACCTATATAACTTTACTTTTAACATTACTTTTTACTTTTAAAATTTTTATGGATTAATGGTTGTCGCTGTCCTTGTTGATCTGAATTAAAATAGTGATAATACAAATGTTGTGCTAACCTGTAATTTAAAATCATACATGTATTGTTGTTCTCATATTCTGTAATAGTTGCTTAGTATGTATTTTAGTTGGTAAGCCTTAAATAAATAAATAAATAAATAAATAAATAAATAAATTAGAGTACATTAGTAGTCATATAAGATGATATTTTTTTTTGTATATTTTCAATGATTAGGCATGAAATCTGTTTAATGCTTGTGATTGTTTAAAATTTTTATTTTATTTTATTGGAATGTTAATAATAAATAAAACCAATCTAATTAATTTATTTTTATTTACACCTTTCACACTAGAGTATGAATGAGTGGAGTAAAACAAATATTTGAGGCATGTTTTATGGACACTAGCTTACACTTTAGTAGCACTTTAGTAGGCCAGTAACATTAAATGTAGCTTCTAATCTTCTCATACTGATACAATTTATCATAAATATATTTAAAAATGATGACTATATAGGCTTTTCAAAAACATTCGGTGACATTTTCTATAATATTCCCTAACAAATTTATATAAGTGTCGTTATCTATACTAATATTATAAAGAGGTAAGGTTTGTGTGTTTGTATGTTTGTGAAGTTGTAGGGGGTAATCTCTGGATCTACTGAACCGTTTTTAAAAAATCTTTCTATGTTGAATAGTCCATTTATCGGGTAGTGTCACATAGCCTATGTAGTATCACGCTATGACTAATAGGAGTGGAGCAGTAATGAAATATGTTTAAAAAAGTGCGCGCTTTACGCGTTTTTTTTGCCGCCTAACGAAGTGGGCACGGGTCAGCTAGTTTGATATAAATGTTAACTCTAGTTTGGTTAATATTTAGTTACAATGTCACTTACACTGCAAGCAACTGAAGCATTTATTTGTTCAATTGTTGCAAAATAGTATAAGAATTTGACTGAGAGTCGTGTAAGAGTGCAATTGGTAACTATTTTGCTACTGTCACGTAAGAGTAGTTATCACGGCTTCTTTACGAATAACGTTTGTGTAAAAGTCGTAAAGACGTTCCTAGTGCGACTTCATTGCCTTACCGACTCGTAGTCACACCAAGGTTGTCACACCAGTGTGACAAACAGTAATCTTTTTCTTGTTAGTCACACTACTGATTTTTCAACATCATGTATAACATAATTGCTAGTGCAGTGCAATTAGTAAGTACAAGTTACTACAACCTCACCTATAGAACTGACCGGTTGGAAATACATTGATGTAAAATATGTGATTTGGTGCTCCCCTTTTTATACACTACCTAAAGAATGCTTCCTCATGGTTATTAAATTATAATATAATTATAAAATGCTATTAAATTATAATAATATAGTCTAGAAATAGCAGTTAGTTTCGCCGCTTCTTCTCTGCTAGCGCCTTGGAATCGGTGGGAAAGCTTGATAAACTTTGAATATGTAAACTTAGATTAAATAGTAGAATAAATGAAACTGAATTATAGGAGAATTTGCAACGAGAACTAAACTCAATTCCGGAAACAGTGTCTAAAAATTTTTGGTTTGGTTTATTTTTTAGTGTAAGTAAGTTCGCCGTTTCCAGAAAAGCAGAAGATGATAGAATTTAATAAATAAAAAACGTTTTGTGTATTATTTGTCTCTTTCTGGCACTTTCTGAACACAGTAGTACCTACATACTTTGATGATTTCAATATAAAAAACTTAGTACTGTAACATGGACATCACTAGTTTAGAAATAAATACATTAAAAGGTGTGTCAAAATCAGTAGTGTGACAAACAAGAAAAAGATTAGGTACCTACTGTTGGTCACACTGGTGTGACAAGCTTGGTGTGACTACGAGTCGGTAAGGAAACATTCATGTTCATGCACAAAAAAATTTGCATTGAGCAAGAATCGAACCCGTGACCTCTGCGTAGCAGTCATGTTATGTAACCACTACGCCACAGAAGTCGTCAAAGTAATCGTAATGATTCTCGAATGCTGGCAATCCTTAGTGGCAAAGCGATTGTGTTGTGTTGCTTACCGTGCACGTAGTAGCGGGTTCAAATCCTATGCAGGACTCAATTTTTGTACAATGGTTCTTCTCAGTCTAAAAATTCTTTATTAAATTAATAATTACAAAAGTAGCCGCTAACATAGAAGGAATAGGAGCTAATGGGTATAAAAAAAGGTTATTATATTACATACAAAACCGAACCGAAAGAAGGGTTCTTTCCCGTGTTGAGGTTGGTTGGTTCAAGATAATTAAAAAGTTGAAGAGAGCGAACCAGTTTGCTGGTTATAAAACATCGCGCTCTGACCAATACTTAGGTATTGATTATATTATCCATAAAAACTAACATTGCTCAAACAAATCTATTCTGAAGAAAATACTTACACGCAAACATAATATGCCTACTTATTACAAAACTGAAAGAGTGTTATCATGCACTTGCTTCGAAAAGAAAAATATTTCATTGAAATACCAATAATAATAATACTTTAAAAGTAGGTCTAATTTTCGTGTGGATATGGACGAATTAAGGAGCATTAAAGAGAAGCTACCATCTATCTAACCTACGCTGTCTTCATACAACAAGTCTCTGGAACGCGATGACAATGACATCACGGGGAAGCTAATGGCATGTTTTAATGGCGCATTTACATAGTCAGTGAGACCGTATTCGGCTGCAGGCCCTTTCGTGACCGTCAAGATGACGGGACGAAGTCTCCTATGCCTGTCATATATATGTGTAAATAAATAATACCATTAATCTACTATTCTCTACCTTTTCTATATTTTTAGCTACCTCACCAATCCATAGTATCTCCTTGCTTTTTTTTCGGTAAACTGATTTTAGTTTTTTTAATGTTTCTGCCTCTATGGATAATAGAGAGAGGTCTGACAGCCGTTCTTGTCCCATCGAAGTTCTTAAGTATTTTTTTTATCAGTTTTAAATTTGAAAAACGCGGTGTAAGATTTTCCTTGAAATAATGATTTTCGTTCATGTCTACCAGTATGAGTTTTGAAGCAGTCTCTAAAGTTATGTCTTCATAAAGGTCTGTCTTTAAAAAGGCTTCGGTTTGTTATCATGTTCTTACATATCGTAATTAGTTCGTAGTACTTATATTCGTACGGTTTAAGGTTCAAAAAACGTTTTTGTTTTCGGTCATAAGTAGAATTGCGAAGTAATAACATTCAAGCGAACGAAGTTGCGGGCACAGCTAGTGCTAGTCACTCTATAGTAAGCATTTCCAAACTTTTTTTTAAGTTCTCGTTCTAGTAGTTGTTTTTTAACAGGCTTGAAACTTGCAGTTGCTTTCAGAAAATAACAGAAGTCCATTAGGAGCTACAGTCTAACCTAGATGAATGGATTTAAACAAAATTGCTAATTAATCTCAGATAGTTTAAGCGTTAAGATGATACCTAGGACTCGGTTTCTTGGTGGAAGTCTGGAAACCTGTTTGGTGCATGTGAAGGTGGACGAGGAGCACGCTGTGAGTGACATTTAGGTTTAGGAAAAAAATTAAGATGCAGGGTGCACTCCCTGAAAAAGTTTCTCAAGAATATTTACTTATATAGGGTGATGCTACCAATTATCAGAGAGACTTTAAGAGATAGTCTTACTTTAATATCGTTTATCTTTAGTGATAATACTGATAACGCCTTTAACAACATGCTTTTTCGGTTCACTACTAAATACCTAAGTAATTGATTTTTATTATAAAAATTTGTCTTTATGCATACCTACACATTTTATTTAGATGAGTTTGACTAAATAATTACCCAACACCAATTATTGGCACCATCATCACCAATTACTAGCATCGACCGAGCCAATTATCAGCACCTTAAAATAAGACATAAAATTAGGGAGATAAATGAAATAATCCAATGTTTATAGCAAAATCTCTTTTATTTATACCTAGCCTAACAACCGAAGTTTCAGAAAAATAAATACATAAATATAAAAAATTCCAAAAAATAATAGACATTCTTTTGATCATAATATCAACACTATGAAAATAACTAGCAATGTTAGTTTCAGCATCATGTCTCAGGATATGAAATCCGAAATCATAGAGTACTTTTTCCAAGAATATTGAATTCTAGGCATAAAATAATCACGCTTTACAATAAAAAATATGGATTAACAATTTTACATACCACTTTGTCATGTAACAGTACCGATAATTAGCAATTCGCAAAAAAATTGAACCCAGATGTCAGCACCTCATTTATGAACATAAAATCAAGATAACGTTCATTTACATTGTCAGATAAGCCTTATAAAACATTTTATACATGAATAAAACTTAAAAGTTCAGTAAAAAATATCTAAAAGATCTAAAATAAAGTAAAATAAAAAAACCTGAACTTACCTACGATCATAAGAAACTGTCAAAACAAAGTAATTTGAAGGACATGTTCCCGCGTTTTATAAAAAAAAAAGCTTTTTTTTAATCGAAGAAAGTAGTTTGGCCCAGTTTATAATTCCAAAAGGATCTTATTTTTCACTTCTTTAAACGGAATCTCAAATTAATTAATGGTAAGCTTATAATTTGAGTTTTTGTTGGGGGTGCTGTTAATCTGGTGCAGTGCCAAGATTTGGACAATTGCCCCTAAATTAATCGTGTTGTGACATAAGAAAAAAGGCATTTCAAGTCGTTTAGTTCTTAGGTAATGTTTGAAAAGGCTAAAAAAAAAAAATTACTTGGTGATCTAAGTAATTATAATATTAAAATTATTTAAACGTAATAATAAAAATTTCTATTTTTTTGTAAAGTCGTTAACATATTAATATTTTTTTTTTATAATTTTCGAGTCTTCATCGTGACCATAGATTATAATTATTTATAAATGAGTAATCGTGACATTAAAAAGACCTATTTTTTTGTTTGTTTACCAAATTTCTCAAGCCCAAATGAATATGGTATAGTAGAGCAACTTATCATTCAGTGGTACGAGGAGGAATGTCAATTCCTTCTCGTGCCACTGGTGGTACGAGCTAGTGGCACGAGGAGGAATAACCCAATTAGGTTATTTTAGAAACTATAACGCAAGACGCAAAATCCAAAAACGACATCTCCATAGCACTGAATTCTCCTTGTACGTCGTCTTGTGGTATTTGAAGCCGTCGCATAATAAATACCCCTTTTTATTTTTAATATATTTAAAATGGGACGGTTCCATAACGAAAAATAAAAACATAAGGGAGGTGGGCCTAAAACGGGTACCCCGCCTAAAGCGGGTACGCTTTTAAATTTGCGCGCCGTAAGTAATGTTTCAAATGTGTAAATGCAGTGATGTGTCTCGAGCATCAACCAATCACATGCAGTCGGCTCGCTACAGTGGTACAAGCGCTTTCAAGGCAAGATAAAAAAATGTTTTTTGGCTATTTGCCACTATAAAATATTGGTTTGGAATAGTTGTGTTCACTTAAAAATTGTGTATGATATGTTTTGAAAAGTTTTATGTTATGCTTTTGCCAGTATTGTGCTATTCTATCTTCGAAAACTTGTGGCTGCATTTGTTTAAATTTTAAGGTTAAAAGGTATAAAAACTAAAACGTGCCCTTGGGCAGAACGGGTAGGGGTAAATCGGGTACCTGCTTTGCTTTGCCTTTGGTAGAGGTTCCTATTACTTTGACAGCTGTCAGAAATAACTTTAATTTTATAGTTAATAACTGAGATGTTAAAGTTGATTTATGATGAATGATAATATTAATAGTAATAATATAGAATCAGTTAATTAACAAAATTTCATTGTAATGTCCATTGATCTCGATAATTTCTCTATACCCGTTTTGCCCAAACGCCGTACCCGTTTTAGGCACCCCCCCAGGGCAAAACGGGTAGTTTATAGGTTTTTTTTGTTTTACGTTTTTGTTGAAATTATGAAGCCAATGTTTATGTTTGTTCTTATTTTAAGTTCTTTATTAATTACATAATTGAAAAGTAAAAATATAAGTTATTTTTTTTTTTCTAAGACTTTTTATTGAACTTCTCCCTTAGCGTACCCGTTTTATGCCCACCTCCCCTAAATTATTTATAAATTGGTTGTGATGATTAGAATTATCAAATACTGTGACGTTGCATAGTTGTCTGAATGTCTAAAATTCTGCCAGTAAAGTTTTAATGTTGTTATAGAAGATTGCATGTGTCACCCGCTTTATTTTTTACAATGGATTTTATTACACTCGTTAGGCGCTGACTCCACGAGCGATAAAATCGCGGCGATATAATCGTCGTGCCATGTATTTCTATACTTATACTTTGTATGAAGGTGTCTCCACACGGCGATGTTATCGCGGCGATTTTTGTTCAGACTCGTCGCGATTCTATCGCTCGTGGATTCAGCGCCTAAGTGCTAAAAGATCAATTTTTAAAATATTTTCGGATCATGGATTAAAGTGGACATAAGTGTAAAAAGATCCATCAATGGATCTTAGTGGACATAGGGCAGTTTCTTTTACTGTGTTTTGTTTAGAAAGTGTAATGTACTGGAAGCTCAACTTACACATACAATACCCTTTACATCTTCCCCTTTTTTCTATTCGTCCCTAATAGTAGTAAGATACGGATAATGTGTAAGTGCAGGGGTTGGGAGGCAAAGGAAGGCGGTGGCTTGGCCCACGCATTGTTGGAGTCCATGAGCGGTTCTTACCACTTACCATGTGGGGCGCTTGCTTGTCGCCATGAACCAATACAAAAATATCACAAATCTTTGTCTCTCGTGCGTTTTTCAATTACAACTTGAATGAAACCTGGAGGGAGCATTTTCGACCGTTACAAGCACAAAGTATTAATTATGAGTATTAATTAAGGATAATGTATTTATATGAGTATAGATTTATGATAGATTTGTAAGTTAGCGCCTAGATATAGGTACACTATCGCATTAGGGTAATCCTGTAAAGTTAGTTGTATTTTTGTTTAATAAATAAATAAAAAGGATGGGCTCAATAAAACATCAATCCAATAAAATTCTTTTATTTTACATAAAAAAAGTATTTTGTATCACTCTGCAGGCTTACCGGTTGTCAAAGCATCAATAAGAATTGTCACTTCCTAGTATAGGGTTTTACAACAAGAATTTTGTTTTCTAAAACAAAAAATTTAGAGGAAAAATAATAAAATTTCGATTGTATTATAAAGGGAAAAGTTTGGCAATTATACATGCCAAATATCTGGCAAATGAGCACGCACGCTAACAGATTGTTGATTCTTTCATCAAAAATTTTAATCACTTTTTGGCGAAATGGAGGGTCTATTTCGTTAAAGAGATCACGGATTTTTAAAGCTGCAGTCGATTCTATTGGCTTTGTATAGACTCTGTCTTTAACATAGCCCCCAAAACATCATCAAGTGGTGTTAAATCACACGATCTGGGTGGCCACTTAACAGCAAAATTTCGCGAAATGTAACTTTAACAGAACGACCCTTTTTGTAGTGGATTTAAATTATTTTATTGCAATTTCCGAGCGAAATCGAATTCATTATAAAAATTACCAAAGGGGCTTTGGCTACGAATACCGCCAAAAACGAAATGTCAAAAACTATCACGTTCTTGCGGTGTCCCCTATTTAAAAACAATGTTCTTGTTGAAATACCCTACATATGTAAATAACACTTCAAAAATTCTTAAAATTGATACAATAAAAACCATTCACAGTTATTTATAAACAGTTGTCCAAGAATCCAATACAAGTACAAACAAAATAATGACAAAAATGAAACCATTCCCTCATGGAACTATGAATAAGATGTAACATAATAATAGGATACTAAATTTATAACTAATAAAACAAGTAAGTACTTAATAATATTAAATAAAACATTAACCCTTTTAATCAATGATATATTATATTAAAAAAGATAGATATGTTATAAGCGCAAGCAAATAACAATTCGACCAAAATACGAGACCAAAAATAAGAATTATCCTGTTTGAATTTCAAGGAGAATTCTTATTCTTGGTCTCTAGTCGACTTGCAACTGTCATGCTGGTCACAACGTAGAGCAAACAAACGTGGCATGTTTAGAAAAACTAATAAATGCCGTCGAGTGTTTATAGACACAGCACCAAACATTCTAACGTTAATAAATTACAAGTAATTATTATTTATTTACGATATTAAAGTTTATTTTATATCACTGTCATAATATTTTTTGTTAGGTTTCTATGTACGACGTATACACCTTAGCAATCACGATTATTGGTGAATTCAGTAGTTTGTATCAATTATGCATGCTTGACTTTTCCTTGTTAGGATTTTTTTATGATTTGTGAGCATATAACATATGTACCCTACGTAACATAATTGTTTTTAACTACATTATAACATAATTGCTTTTAATTATTTAATACTTATAAAACAAAATGTTATAAATTGATCTTGTTCTGTCGCATTTTATGCAATTTTCTATTATTTTCATGCAATATAAGACTATATTTGTGATTGGTAGCACAAGTGTTATAAGTTTATATCAAAATTTTAATGTACTTTCAATAATAGTTTTAGGTATATTTACTTAAGCTATTAGTAGATTACTTCCTTTTATCTGACACCAGTGGTTTGTACTAGAAGAAGCATTAAGGGCCACTTAATGTTATTTAAAATAAGGCACTACCAATCGAAGAGCAATAAATGCTATAGAGAGAAATATAATATGAACTTTTCTTTTGAACTTAGTATCTAGCAATAATGCCACCAGAAAACTGGTTTAATATCAAAGCTATTATTTTATTATGTTTCATAAAGTGTGCATTTATTTACAAATTGATATAAATTAAACTATAGTCGTTGTCTACTGCTGATACCTTTTCATTTTTCTTTCCATTTTCTTTCTTTTCTTCTCATCTTGTTCAGTGTCCTGTGGTGCTTCTTGGAAGAACCATGGGCCGAGGATATTGGTCCATAGTAACCATACGGCTCGGAGTGGCAAAAGTAGTAGTAGCAGCCAGAAGTAGTTAGATATTACAGCCAAGACATGTGTTATTGAAGATAATATGACTATGTCTTTTACATGCCTGAAAAAAACAAAACAATATTTAATATACTGCACTTTTAAAGTAAGTCTTAAATTAGTTAATTGCTAATTTAACAGTAGCTAAGTAATGTTTTAATTATTTAAAAAAATGTAATTAATTAAGATAACTTCATTTTGCTATTCTAGAAAGGTGCTTTTTATGTGTAATTAAATGGTAAATAAAGCAAAGAGAGCTTGGGAGAATACACGCAACGATGTCTGTAGATTGTTTTCTACACAATAAAAAGCTTTAGATTGCAAGTTAGTTTGAAAGATTTTAAATGAGATTATAATTCGAGCAATGGATGTGTATTAGCTGATTTTTTGAATATCATGTAATCTTATCTCAAAGTCAATGAATTAAAATAAAAAATAAATTAAAATACCAATGAGTAAAATAAAATCTATATACTATTATATAAAGATGAAGAGTTTGTTTGTTTGTTTGAACGCGCTCATCTCTGGAACTACTTCTTCGAATTGAATTTAGTTTTCAGTTTTAGATAGACCATTGATCGAGGAAGGCTATCTATACTAATATTATAAATGCGAAAGTAACTCTGTCTGTCTGTTACTAAACGGCTGAACGGATTTTGATGAAATTTGGTACAGACAATCTTTAGACCCTGAGAAAGAACATAGGCTACTTTTTATTAACAAAAAACCTTTTTTTTTTAACAAAAAAATCATAATATGTTCTAGCATTTTGAAATTTTTACCAGTGTGGGGGTGAAATAGGGGTTGAATTGAAGATAAGACATTAAATCTAGGTACGTAGGCTTTTTCTACAAACGGAATTCCCGAAATTCGAACTGTACGGATTCGGAACGGGAACTACAAAGCCAAACTCACATTCACAACAAATTCTGATTCTGATTGACAAAAACTAATTTTAAGCGGGCGAAGCCGCGGGCGGAAGCTAGTAGGCTATATAACATCAAGCTATGACAAAAAAAAAATTTCACATTTAGGGGGCCTAAGTGCCTACTCAGAAGGCAATGGAGAGACCTATGTTGTAGCCTGACCTATGGACCAACTCAGAAGGCTCATGGTGTCTCAGAGGGCAATGAAGAGAGCCATGTTGTAGCTTGACCCATGGGCCTACTCAGAAGGCTCATGGTCACTCAGAGGGCAATGGAGAGAGCTATGTTGTAGCCTGACCTATGGGCCTACTCAGAAGAATCATGGTCACTCAGAGGGCATTGGAGAGAGCTATGTTGTAGCCTGACCTATATGGGCCTACTCAGAAGGCTCATGGTCACTCAGAGGGCAATGGAGAGAGCTGTGTTGTAGCCTGACCTATGGACCTACTCAAAAGGCTCATGGTCACTCCAGAGGGCATTGGAGAGAGCTATGTTGTAGCCTGACCTATGGGCCTACTCAGAAGGCTCACGGTCATTCAGGGGCATTGGAGAGAGCTCTGTTGTAGCCTGACCTAGGGACCTACTCAGAAGGCTCTTGGTCACTCCAGAGGGCAATGGAGAGAGCTATGTTGTAGCCTGACCTATGGGCCTACTCAGAAGGCTCATGGTCATTCAGGGGCATTGGAGAGAGCTATGTTGGGAGTTTCCCTGCATGATCGAATCAAAAATGAGGAGTTTCGCAAGAGAACCAAAGTAACCGACATAACCGGTTAAGGGCACATAGCGCGGAGAACCGACAGCTGTTTGGGCAGAAAGATTCTGGAATGGCGACCGCGTACCGAAAGCGCTGGTGTGGACGGCTGGAAGCCGATGGATGAGGGAGGCACAGGACCGCACAAGGTGACAATACTTGGAGAAGGCATATGTACAGCAGTTGACGTCGATTGGCTGATATGATGATGATGAATAAACTTTGTATGAATTATACAAGTTTTTTTTTATTTTATGTCAAATTTAATTGCGGACAAAGTCGCGTTTTACAGCTAGTATACCATAATTAGTACACAAACTAGCTAAATAGTCAAGAGCATAAGTTTTTAACACATAGAAACTGCATAAAGATATTATCAAATATTTTATTTTCAAGGAACACCTATTTTACCCTTGGTAACATTGAGGTAATATGTACTACGTACTAGAGAAGACACCCCGAAGAAAATATGTGCTCCAATTTTCAAGCTACATTGCACAATACAAGTTTTGCACGACGTTTTAACCCTTAACTGGTATTGGGGTCTAAATTGACCCCAAGAGCTTTTGATTTTATTCATAACTATGCAGTTTAAGTACCTACACTCTATCATGTTGGGGTCAAAATTGACCCCGATACCAAAAGTGTGTATTTTATTTTATGAGTTGTCTTGGTATATTTTATTATATTTACAAGACGCAATCATCGCAATGGCGGATTATTTAAGTGATGATTAAAACTCTCTCCTTCTAGCTGATGAAGACAATGAATGGGACTCCGAAATTATAAATGATGCCACAACAGCTGCGTGTGACCAAGAAATTATCAGTGATTGTAAAGAAGCTGAAGTACTTAGCTGTTCTGTTATAGCCGAGGAAGCTAATTCTTCAAGTACAATCAAGGAAGGGAAAAATGTAAAAATAAAAAATAAAATAAAATTTTAATTTTAATTTTTAAATTTTTATTCGTAGTATATGTTTTAAGTTGTCAAATTTTTATTTACATGTGATCTCAGAAGAAGTTTCTTATTTTTATTTTATTATATAAAGAAAACGATTTTAATATAGAACAGAAAGTTATTTTTAGTTTTTATATTAATATATAAAGTAGAGCAATACCTTAAGTAGAGTCAAAGAAAAATAATTGATGTTGGCAATTTTATAAATAAAAACGTGATTTCTTGTTAAAATTAGTTAAAAATTATCTTATGTTTATAATATAAGTGCTATTTTCCTAAATAAAAGTAAAGTTTAATCTATTTAAATGTTTTTTTTAATTTTTTATATACACATAATATATCACTCACCTCATCGGGGTCACTTTTGACCCGATACCACTTACGTTGCACTTTTTAACGATACCAGCTAAGGGTTAAACGTCGTGCATTCATTTCATATCATTTTGCACAATATAGACTAACTAAATAGTTGTTAACAGAACGGACACATACAGATTTGTGCCTAATTCAATACATATAAATTAATAGTTTGGAATTCACCCAAGTAAATTAAATGTGATTTTGGTTCAATTTCTTTAAATTATTCTATATATATTATAATACAATAATAATACTTCTTATGGAACTTATATAGTTCTATTATATTATATTGACTAACTTTCAAGATGAACGAAAAATGTATTCTGACAATATAATAGCATAATGAGTTATTATAAATATTTTTAATATACTCAAAGTACAATACAGATTAGGTACAATAGTAAAAGATCTGTCTGTGGATGTTTATTTTGTTGATCTATGGTAAATATGTCTTCTCGCTACAAGGTTCAAATGTCGACTGAGAAAACTGAGGTGCATGCACCTCAGTTAATGGAGCAAAAATTTTGTTCGGGATGTCATCTCTAGTACGTAGTACATATTACCTCAATGCTTGGTAATCACAAGCACAGTTACAAAGTTTGAAATTTAATGTCATCTATATATTCTGCCAAAAGTAATCATAACAGTTACATAAAAAATATGCTAATTCATTCTCAATCTGTGTTAGCATAAAGCATTTAAAAATCAAATTAATATCCCAATTAAATAATCAAAAAGTTAATTTACACATAAGTGTTACATCATGGCTTTGAATAATAACTAAGAATAAAATTTTAACTATAAAAACTTAATCTACTAGTAGTGTTATGGATCTATAGGGATGAGATGTATTATATGTATGGAAATTTATTAATAGTATTATGAAAAAACTACTGTGATGACTAGAGCTCAGCAATATTTGTTTACAATAATATTATTATAAAACAAAGGATTTACTTGAGAGAACATGACTAAAACAACAAAAAACAATCTGAATGCAATGCAAATAAGAAATAAGCCTTACTAACAGAGCTGTATTACTTTCTGCTCTTTAACTGTTTAATTAAACTGTTATATTCCCACTTCTCTCAGTCTAATTTATATAAGACATTTAGATAATGCTAATTACACAAGAAAACATTTACACAAGTACTGTATGAAAAGTGTAAGTACGAAAATGATTTATGTTCATAAAACATAGAATCTCTCTTGAAACCCCTTTAAGTTAAGTGCAGTTCATTTTGTTTTCTTTTCTTATTCATCTTTTACTTTATATTCTATTTTCATCTCATACTTTATACTGAAGCCTTTTTTAATTTGGCAATAATATAGGACACAAAGGTTTAATGGCATTAAGGATTTCTAGAATGGCAGTTGCTTGTATAGCATGCACAGCATGGTAATAGCAAAAACAACGCAAGCAATAGTTAAACAAAATTTCAATATAAAGTAACTGTATAATACTTACTCTCCCATTCCTCCTTCCATATTTAAATCAAGACCAGGGTCAAGTAATTGACCGCTCTCAGTATAGGTAGTACGACTTATATACTTCATTATTTGGTAGCAGCCAACGTAAATTGCTATGACTAGTACATTTAAAAACTGTAACAGAATAAAAAAACTATTAATTTCGGAAAACTAGATATTTTATGTCGGTAATGTTCATGATTTTTTTTTTATTTTCATTCTTTTCCTCTAAAAAGACAACTCCCGCACTAGGGATCATGCCCTGGGTCGCGGGGACCTTTTACAAACATCAATTAATGTGACAAGGCCTACTATCCTTGGTTTATCAATATTTATATTGTTGGTTCAGAGAAGAAACAAGTTTCCTATTTTTCCTAGAAGTACTTGTTTTTATGTTGCACTTACTTCTTGCAATGGATTGTACAACAACTTGGAAAGAGTGAAAAAAAATGTATTTTTATTAAAATAGTCACTAGATTTTGCATAGATGTTAGTGACTACAACAAAATGTTATAAAACCACTCTGCCACAGAGGTCGCCAATGCCAATGCGTAATGCCGGTTTGTAAGGATCTAGGCGAGGAGTGGTCTCTGTCTATCCCTCGTTGGAAAAAGGTGTACCTAAGTTTATACCAAAATTCATGAAATTAATAAATTAAACGATATAAAATACGTACGATTATTCCAGCTGTCAGATTATCTGAATACAAAGCTATGGAAGCTACTCCATAAAACACAGAAGCGGCTAATGCCATGTTGCGATAAAAACTCACTGTGGATACATTTTCTACAACTATCTGCTTGGCCCCTTTGGTAGGTGCTTTACCTTTTGGAGGCTGGAACATAAGATTGACATGGTTTAACATTAAATGTTTAACAGAAAAGAAACTTTCCTAGCTTTAAAATATAATAATAATGATGGCAAGGATTTTCATTTAAGAATCGGAAAAAAAAATGAACTTGAATAACACAATTATGTAAAAATGTACAATCATTACTGTATTATTTATACTACTTACCGGAGCCATTTTATGAATAAATATATGCTTTTTCTATGATTGTAATTTAATACTTTTATTTATAATCAATTTGTAACGTGATTTGAATAATTTCATTAGTCAGCACCACATATTCATTCAGGAACTTTAAAAAATCATAGACAAACTCAGCTGAAAAAATACTGATGACACTCAAGTGTCAAGTCAACAAACATCGACGGCGACGTTTCACATAAATGTCATCAATGTCATTTTGTGGTTTGTGGACTGTTAGACTCACAGTCTTTTCATCTAAAATGACACAAGATAATAAAATACAAAATTTACTTTCTAAAACTACTACTGGATAAAATACACTGGCGGATTATGTAAAGTTTACTTATTTTTAAGTAAACTTTACAAAGCTGCTACCCGTTGATAGTTTCAACAGTCTTTTTTCTGTCTTGGGTTTGTATGAAGTTCCACAAGCTATCGTAAGATGGCGTTACTAGTTACGGCTGTTGACGAAGGTGCTTGAAATTGAATTGAAAGAGCCATAATGTGACTTCATAGAAGTATTTAATAGTATTATTTTACTTAGTAGAGTTAGTTTCCACTCACCATAAAGTGAACCTGGGATATAATAAAAAGTAAACTTTAGTACTTTTCATGCCTTCGTAAAATAATTCATCGATCGACTCACCTATAAAAGTATATAACGAACACCCGCGATTTAGAAGTTAGGGTACCTAGATCTACGGATGAGTCGATATGTATATAGGTGGAAGGAAATGTACCAAGCTAGAGAAATTACAGGGTTTTGGGACTTAATAGCCTGTTTTCTAGGGTCGTATATGCAGCCTCTTTGCGCAATGTCGCGGGTTCAAATCCCACGCAGAATGATAACTTGCTACCACAACTTAGGCACATTTTCAGTTCTTACTAATATCTAAACATTCGAAGATCAAAAAAATATAATTTAGATACTTACCTACTATATTTACAAAGAATTAACTTACTTATATATCTTACTAATATCGATAACCTTTCGACTGAAACACAGATTTCCATTAAATGTAATTGGTTATATTTACAAGAACTTAACCGATTTATTTACTTACTTACCTGATATTTTCAATATTTATATATTTGAGATAGGTAGGTACATGCCAAGGGTTCTTTCAATATTAACCGTTTCGTGCCGTACCTACGTCTGCAGTGCGTTTGCGGTGCGTTTGTCGAACGCCAAACGTAGGTACATTCGTTTGTTTTCATAGAAATTTGTCCGTGCGAGAGCAGTACAGCAGCCGTACGGCGAACGCTCGACAGTTAAATACACTTTTAATTTATATAAAGAGCAGCACGGAAAACGTGCGGTAGCCGTAGGGTACGAAACGGCTGAGCCAGTAGTTATCATCTCATCTCTAGTTATGGCATTATGTCACGTACCTATTAACTTAACCATGTTGTAAAGCGACATTTTTGACAGTACCTAATCAAATCTAAGTACATATACCTCCTAGCTAAGGCCAAAGAGCAATAACAAGCCTCTCAACTTAACTCTCACTTTCAGTAAGTAATTAAAGTGAAATCCGGCCCTTAATGATAATTACTTTCATACACACCTACGTACCTACACTAATTTCTAATTACCATTTCGTAAACTTGAAAGACAGTAGTGAATATTATGTGGAATTCGTGTGTCGTTCAGCGTACAAATACGTCTGCTTAGATAACTGAACATTCAGTCCAAAAATTTTGACTAAGTACTTCTATGTAGTTACTATACATTTACACTTTATCACTCAGGAGTAAGGAACTTGTAATGAATACTACTTATCATTATTCTCTTCACTAGCAGGGTGACCACGAGTCCTATGGTATTGAATCCTCGTGGTCACCCTGGGGTGGCAAAACGGGGTAACCACGAGTCCGACCCCTCATGGAAAAAGAAGAAAAGCTCAAAACCTATTCAATAGTAATGCGCCTGGCAAAGTGACCTAGAAGGATTTGCTCCTATGTATGATTTTTTTTAATTCGCCTATATCCAAGAAATATAGGTACAATGTATTGTACAAAGTTAACAGATTCGCCAAACTGTAAATACAGTTTGTTAGCAAAAAAGGCGCTTTTATTAAGGTATATCTATTTAATTAGGTACATGGTCTATTTTTTTTTTTTTGTGAGGACGAGTAGTCGGTCTCAGACGACCATTACTACTTTACGCGGGCTGTGGTGGGGCGGATGGCCCTCAACCAAAGACATTTAAGTGACGTGCCACAGGGGCACCCCCTTTGGGGTACGAACCTCGGCCTGGACCGTCACTGACTAACAGGACGTGCGGAAGGCACGCCTCTAGGAGCGAACGCGGCGCGTATTCCGGCCTCGACGGCGAGGACGGAACCGCGGACGTTTTGTTGTGGCTTCGCGAGCCGTGTGAGCTCTACGTTGAGCGATCGTGATCCTATCGTCCGGCTCTTTGAGAGCATGCCTAGGTCTACGAATTTTGCTAATCTTGGAGGGGATGTACCCGGACGCCCCGACCACTAGTTGGTTGGGGTGAGTGGCAGCCGAATCAAAGTAGCGGCGGGAACAGAGTTTCATGTGTTGCTGGATAGTAGGCAACCCGAGGTCTATGTGAAGATCCTCGTTACGCATGAACCACGGTGCTCCCGTCGCTTTGCGCATGAACCTATTCTGAACTGTTTGTAACCTATGGATCCTGTGTGGCCTAAGGTGGGCAAAGACTACGCACGCATACGTCATTATTGGTCTGATACAAGTAGTGTATAACCTAACTTTGTTTCGGATCGACATCTTAGACTCCTTCCGGAGGAGCATGTGCAGCCGTCCCAACACAAACGTGGCCCGCTTGCGAACCATGTTTATGTGGGGACGGAAAGAGAGCTTATCGTCGAGCAAAACGCCAAGATATTTGGCTTCCTTAGCCCAAGGGATCGGGGAGCCAAACATCCTGACTTTTTGTGTCGCTGCCGAGAGAGGCGAGTGGTTCCGTTTCTTGTGAAACATCACCGCTTGACTCTTTTCGGGGTTGACTGTTATCCTCCATTTCTAGAACCAATCGCTGAGGGCGTTGGACGCAGATTGGAGTCGCCTAACTATCGAGGGAGGGGAGGTGCCAGAGGCGTAAATCGCTGTATCGTCTGCAAAAAGGGCTGTTTGCACACCCGCAGGCCGAGGGATATCTCGTGTGTACAGAGAGTACAGAAGGGGGGCGAGGACGGAGCCCTGAGGGACTCCGGCCCGGATGGGATGAGCAGAGGACAGAGTCCCTTCAACTTTGTAGCGAAAAGAACGATTCAACAGAAAGTCTCGTAAGATGAGCACGAGTCTGTGTGGCACTCCCATCATGAAAAGCTTGTATGTTAAGCCAGCGTGCCACACCTTGTCGAATGCCTTTGCCACATCGAAGAAGAGAGCTCCGGTCATTTGACCTTTCATGAGCCGAGCGCTGACATGTTCAACGACACGGTGAACTTGGTGGGTGGACGAGTGCTTGGCCCGAAAGCCAAACTGCTCGTTTGGAATAAGATTGTTG
The DNA here is from genome assembly GCA_905475405.1 of Schrankia costaestrigalis. NCBI lineage: Eukaryota > Metazoa > Arthropoda > Insecta > Lepidoptera > Erebidae > Schrankia > Schrankia costaestrigalis. Next base: position 16,117,841 of record FR997825.1, on the reverse strand, counting down.
GCCTCCACGTGTGCTAACAGCCTCCTATACAAAAGCCGCTCGTAAATTTTCCCTAAACCTTTAAGCAGACTAATCGGTCTATAACTAGCCGGTTCGGACTTCTTTTTGCCGGGTTTCGGTATTCCGATAACCACGGCGTCTTTCCACTGCTGTGGGAAGACACAGTTTGATAGTGCGGCATTAAATATGCATGTCATAAGGACCAAAAGACGTTCGGGGAATAGCTTGATGACCCTATTCGTTATTCCGTCCGAGCCGGGTGCCTTTTTAGGGGCGAGAGATTTTATGACGGTTTGCACCTCGTCTGGTGTAACTAACGGTATAACGTCGCTATCTGCCTCGAGCGGAGGGGCCGGGAGAGAAGCTCGCCGTTCCACTTCGCTTTCGACATCTATTTGAAATTTCCCATGAGTGTTTCCCTGAAGAGGACTGCTCACGCATTGGGCCTCGAGGCTGTCGGCCAGGCATTCGGCCTTGTCATCATCCTCAAACGCTAGTGTCCTATCAGGCTTGACCAAAGGAGGCATAGAAGAGTAGACGTCCTTCGTTAACGATCGGGATAGTTGCCAGAAAGCGAGATGAGAAGGCTCGATCTCGCTCAATTTCGCATCCCATCGTGACTGACGAAACTCATTTATGCGTACTTTGACCTGCCGCTGCAGGTATCTAAGGGTAACCCTATTTTCCTCGCTGGGGGATCTGTCATAGGCACGTGTGGCAGCGTTTTTGCGCCTCAACAGATCACGCACGTCTGCGGGCAGTTGCCAGCGCCGGTCTTCCGGCACAGGCACTGTCCGAGAACAATCGTTAATTAACGATTGAACGTGCTCTGTTAGGGCGCTGATCGCCGCCTCGGTGTCCTCTACAGTCTCTAGTCGGTCGGGAATGGACTCTAGGTGAGCGGATTCGACAGACGCGAGTTCTCTTCCAATCCGTGATCACTTTAGTAGGGGTATGGCCTGTGTCGGAGTCGGGGGGACCTAATCGTGGGGCGAACCCTATGACAACAGGTCGGTGGTCAGAGCTAAGCTCGTGAAGCTCTTCCACAGAACATAGACGTAAGTTTATGTTCTTTAGAAGGGCCACATCAAGAACGTCAGGTCTGTGAGTCACATTAGCCGGGTAGTGTGTCGGTTCTATACATGGTCTATGCATTGGGTAACAGTTATATGACTCTAACTATTAAATACTTATGTATGACACTGACCACTGGCAATACTGTCAGAAACATTCTAAAAAGTAATATATTCAAAAATGTCATTAAATTAGTTTCATGTTTTTACCTATTATGTAATTCTTATTGTTGTTATATAATATTAATATAATGCCCTAATGTTGAAATTCGACTTGAAATCGTAATAAACGCTTAATTTTACACACTTTTGACATATTTTTGCATTAGCAGATTTTGACATTACTTTTGAACGTCTCTTAAAATAAATATGTCAAAACGATTGAGTTTTTTAGATTTCATTTCGTATTCTGTTTGCGCGGTTTATTTTGATTTACAATCTCAAAAAATAAGAATTAAAATGGAATCAAGTGATTATAGATATAATATAGCAAAGAAGAGGAAGCGTTTTTGCATATTGGGATTTATTAGAAAAGGTAATTAGTTGACCCCGAAAACTAAATAGTGACAATATCGATAGGCTAATGTATGGTGTGATTTTGTAACAAAACAAGCTTTAAAAATGGATTAATGTGATAACACACAGTCCCACGAGTGGGCCGAAGAAGAACATTTACTCCAAGGCAAAGAGCAGCAGTTAAAAATGAAAAATTTTGAACTGGAAAATGTAAAACGTTCAGAGAAAATAAATAAAATTGATAACTAAAATGTATTTTATTTGACTTAATTAATTATATTACAAAACATTATTCATAAATAATTGCCTTGCAACTTATACAGTTGCATTATTTTGAGTTCTTGTGGTCTATGTCTCAAAACGGGGTCACCGGGCGTTATGTCCATTATTTCTGTATTTTGCCCTATTTTAATTGCAATATTGTGCAGAACCGCAAGTGCAACTAAATACAGTTTAACATTTCCTAATGATACACTGAATCCGTGTAATAGGCATCGAAATCTCTGTTTCCATACACCAAAGCATCTTTCTACTGGGTTTCTTGTCAGTATATTTATTTATTTTATTTATTTATTAAGAGTTGCCAACATTTGTTTACACTGTTACAAGCAGTAGGAACACATTCTTATTATAAAATTAAACAAAATGTAACAAATAATTATAGGCAAATACAACATGCTCTTAATATTCACTGCATTATACTTAGGTACTTGAAAACTAAACTAAATATTACAACATGTGTATTACAAAGAACCAGGAAAAATAAAAAAAACAAGAGATGAAAAAAGTATATGAGTCTTATTGTAGGCCTCCTCCTTAATATTAGCAGGATTTTGTACTGGTGTAAACAAATAACCTGTTAGTCCATAACCTGCATCACCCAAAACGACCATGAAATACTCCATTTTCAAATCTCTGCAAAAAAAAATTCGGGAATCATGAGGACATTGTAGTATACTGGAGGGGAAGTACTTCCCCTCCAGTATACTACAATGTCCTTTATTAATGGCTAGAATCACACACTCCTTTTCTATTGATATAGTATTGTCAGTTGTCACCACTAAACTTTTTGATCGTAATATGTATGCAATCAGGCAATAGCATCTGTTACGTTTCTGAAGCCGCATATATTACGAAATTCTGCTATGACTTCCTCTTCCTCTTCAAGAGTTCGTGGCATATGAATAAACTGGTAAGCTTTCCTTGCTAGTGCAATAGCAACTCGTGTCGGCATACATTTGTCACGGATTGTTGACTCATGCCGTGAATGTCTGCAGCATCATCTTGCACTTTCTGTCGCGCACATGTCCTTAATGCTGTAGGTACAAACTTGAAGTTCTCTTGAAAAGACACCACCTCTAGTACTCTGTTCGATTTTACCACGGATTAAATCTACCACTTCCTTTGCATACGTCTTCGTAAATCTTTATTTGGTTTTAAACTCACAATCATCTTAAATAAACGGATTATAGCGAGATTAGTAGTTTTTACTTTCTTGGTGGTTCTTCACTCTCCATTTCGTCAAAAATTTTAAAATAATGTAAATAATCCATAATTAGAGCAATATTGTAAGTTATGCACTTGTTATACGAGGACTGTCGACTGTATAGCAGTTGTATAAAATAACGTACAATTTACACCACCGCACCGCTATAACAGGCGTATAGCTAGAGTGTGTTTATTGGTAACGTTTTTGTTATAACCTTGTTATAACTAGTGTGTAAATGTTTATTAGTAAGACGGTAAAAGTTTAGTTCACTGATAACTATATCAGTAGGTAGGTACACTATATTAATAAGTATAATTTTTGTCTAAACCTAATAAACTGTCAGAGAGGAATCTCTTTCAAACATTTATATAAATACTGTTTTGGAAATAATGTATCAAATAAACTACTTAAATGTTGCATGTTATTTGAAAAAGAAGGGATACACGCTGGGTCTCCCCCCATAAACAAGCAAGCACCAAGAATATCTACAATATTGAACGGCTAAATTTTCTTGTACCTACTTCGATTAAAATAGCAACTATCACAATAACACCTTTAGCTTACAAGATTCCACCTCCATTGTAGAGCAGCGTTACTCCATATTTAAGTACAACCTTTGTGTGTATAGTATACTTAGGTATGTACTTACGAGTAGGTATACTGGGTGGGAAAGTCATAATGTCGTTGCGATCTTTTTAATTATTATTTATATTCATTTAAATTAATATTAGTAATGTCAGAAGCCTCAATGCTGGAGCACAGACAAGCCGCTGCCTACCTTATGCATAAGGTTGTTAAAAGCCTTATAACCACGTGATTAAACTAGCTAATGTTGCCTTTTATCTAAAGTTAGAGATGGATTAAGCGGTCATAGTGGTGGTGTAACGAGTGAATTATTCTTAGGGCTCTTTCAATATTTTAGCCGTTTCGGTATTACATTCTTCAATATTTTAGTACGGCTGCCGTGCGTTTTCGGTGCGTTTTTCGAATGGCAAACGTACGTTCCTTTGTTTTCATACAAATCTTGCCGTGCGGCGGACGCTCGACACTATAAATACCGCCGTACGGCAGCCGTGCGATGAACGCTTACCTACCACCTGTTAAAGTATCTACCATAGTTTCCTTTTATAAAAAATATTGACACAACAAAACATAACAAACAGTATCCACATAAGGCATAAGATAAACAAAACGTGATGAATAAGTCACTCGCTAAAAAGTTTGGTCAGCGGCCACGCAATTTTACGTGACGCTTTATTAAGGGGTCACTTTCTTTGTTACATAAATACATGCGTTACACATATTAAATATGTATGTAGGTATAACTAGAACTATTTCAAAATCATAAAGTAAGTAAGTATTACAATTTTGAATTACAAACGTTGCCAAACAAACTAATAAGAGCAACGTCTTTTGTCAAAGTGTAGGTATTACTTAATGCTTAATAAATAAATAAGTAGTATGTGGTTAACATATCACCTACTTATTAATGTGTTATGTTATTTTACTTTTGTTATATTATGATGTAAAAATAAGTCTACTTACTCTTGTTTTTTTATTTAAACGCTACGGTGACTTCAAGAATTCTTAAAGTCACTGTTAATTAGATTAAAATCCATATTAACTATGGTTTTTAATCAATTAGGTTAATATACTTAGATAATTATGTAAGCTTAGATCTGGAGTAAGTACCAGCAATTTTATATGTTTTTGCCTTAACAAACCTTCAAATAGCTTAACTGAGTCAAACTAAAACCGAGTATACTTAGGTATTAATTTGTATTATTATCTAAATAAATGAGATAAGTATACTAATCAATTCATTGGCCTCAAAATAAATAAAGTATTATGTAGTAGGCATAATGACTAAACAATATGGCTCGATTCTCGTTCTATGTGAGAAAGTAGCCTTCTGATTTAGAGCATTGTATTTAGCAATAGCTTGTTCATAGGTGTATGACGATCTTCTTTTACTTTAAGTAAGCTTTATACCTACTCCCCGTGACTTGATGACTAAATTACAGCAATTACTTATCAAATTAGAGACTACCAACATTATATTTTACTTATTCTATTGCATTCCATGTTTAAGTAGAAGCTTTTTAGGTTTTCAGATTCTTAACTAAGTAGGGGAACGACGCGACGCCCCAAATGATAGCACTACACCCAGATTATCAGCACACCCAACAGAAACTAAAATTATAAGTTTTTAGTTAATTAATTTGGGCTACCGTTTAAAAAAATGAAAAATAATATCCTTTTGGAAGCACAAAATGGGCCACACCACACTCTTCTATTTAAAAAAAAAGCGATATATTAAGTAGTAAACGCAGGAACTTGTCCTACAAATTACTTTGTTTTACTGTTTTTTTATGATCGAAGGTGAGTTCAGGTTATTTTTATTTTACTTTATTTTAGATCTTATAGATTTTTTACTGAACCTTTAGGATTTTTTCATGTACTTATATAATGTTTTGTAAGGCTTATGTGACAATGGAAATGAACGTTATTTTGATTTTATGTTCAATAAATGAGGTGCCGATATCTGGGACCAATTTTTAGGGTTCCGTACCAGTTTTGAAAAAACGGAACCCTTATAGGATCACTTTGTTGTCCGTCCGTCCGTCTGTCCGTCCGTCTGTCCGTCCGTCCGTCCGTCCGTCCGTCCGTCCGTCCGTCCGTCCGTCCGTCTGTCTGTCAAGACCATTTATCTCAGGAACGCATGGAGGTATCAAGTTGAAATTTTTACCAAATACTAAGGCTTGTTGCCTCTTAGTGCCGTAAAAAAATCAAAGTGCTAATCCAACGCAATCAAGAGATATAGCCGTTTTTGTCGCAAATTTAGAGGGGTAAAGGCAAAAACCTACAGGGTACTTCCAGTCTACCTACAAACTTGAAATTTGGCATGAAGCAAGGTCTTATTGTACATGTAATAGGAAAATTCCGAAAACCTCAAATTTTTACTTCAATCATATTATATTTTGATTTCATAGAATTTTGGCGGGAAAGCTGAGTCACGTGACCTGTGACGTCATAGAATTTTGGTCACGTGACCCGTGACGTCATACAATTTTGACAGATGAGTCGTGACGTCACAGAATTTTGGCGGGAAAATATTTTTTGACAGTTGAGCCGTGATGTTTTTGAATTTTTGACAGATGAGTCGTGACGTCACAGAATTTTTGACAGATGATTCGTGACGTCACAGAATTTTGGCGGGAAAATATATTTTGACAGCTAAGCCGTGACGTTTTTGAATTTTTGACAGATGAGTCGTGACGTCACACAATTTTTGACAGATGATTCGTGACGTCACAGAATTTTGGCGGGAAAATATATTTTGACAGCTGAGCCGGGACGTTTTTGAATTTTTAACAGATGATTCGTGACGTCACAGAATTTTGACGGGAAAATATATTTTGACAGCTATGAGCTTTTAACAGATATGAGTCGTGACGTCACAGGATTTTTGACAGATGATTTGTGACGTCATATTATTTTGGCGGGAAAATATTTGAAACCTCTGTCACTTTGACAGCTGTCACTTTTGACAGCTGTCAATTTTGACAGATAGGCGTGACGTCATAGAATATTTGCCAGATGAGTCGTGACGTCACAGAATTTTGGCGGGAAAATATATTTTGACAGCTTAGTCGTGACGTCATTGAATTTTTGACAGATGAGTCGTGCCGTCATTGAATTTTGGCGGGAAAAATAGTATTTAAACAGCTGAATCCTGACGTTATCACAATTTGGCGGGAAAATAAATAGGTTTGTACGGAACCCTCGGTGCGCGAGTCAGACTCGCACTTGACCGGTTTTATTTCAAATTACCAGCACTGGTACTGTTACATGGCAAAGTGGTATGTAAATTGTTAATCCTTATTTTTTATTGTAAAACGTGATTCTTTTATGCCTAGAATTCAATTTTCTTGGAAAAAGTACTTTATGAGTTCGAATTCTAAATCCTAGCATGGTGCATAGCGTGTATAGTTATGTTATTTGCATGGTAGGTACTAATATTCGGATCAAAAGAATGTTTATTATTTTTTGGTATTTTTTAAATTTTTGAATTTTTTTTTCTGAAACTTCGGTTGTTAGTCTAGGTATGGATACATAAAAGAGATTTTATTATAAACTTTGTTTTATTTCATATAAGTACCAAATTTTATGACTAATATCACAGTGCTGATAATTGGCTCGGTCGATGCTAGTAATTGGTGATGATGGTGCCAATAATTGGTGTTAGGGTAATTATTTAGTCAGACTCATCTAAATAAAATGTGTATGAAAAAAACATTTTTTATAATTAATAAATTAATAGTGAACCGAGAAAGCATGTTGTTAAAGACGTTATCAGTATTAACACTAAGATAAACGATATTAAATAGGACTAACTCTTAAAATGCTGATAATTGGTAGCTTCACCCTAATAAAATTAGGTAATCTAAATAGAAATACACGTATTTCTAGTATCTCACTAATTTCATCAAGAGCTTTCTACATTAACATCTAAAAAATTGCCATCGAAAGAAGGACCTGGATATACAAAAGAAATCGAATCCAAATAAACAGAGTGCAAACCTTGCGTTGTACTTCCCGTTATGCCATCAGCCCTTGTTACTGCATAGGCCGTCAGTAGCCGTGTTTGACGTAAAATTCAGACACTAGCCCCCGGTTTCCGAGTGACTGATCAAGTAAAAATCAACTACTTAATCATGATGACTATAGGCCGACCGTTTATCTCAGTCCCCGCCTGCGGTATGAAAGGGACGAGGGAGCGGGGTAGCGGTGTCCGTTATGGTAGTGTACACAAGAGCTATATCGAGTTGTTTACTATGCCAAATAAAATAAGTTTTTACAAAAAAAAACCGACTTCAAAGACAAAAATTGCACTAAAAAGTAAAACATAATTAGTTGTATTTTGGTTTTGCAACATTAAATCAGACATTCTTTTTACTTAATTATAATCTAAAGAATAGGTTTTTTAATTATTGTAAAAAGTATTTTTAAGGATATTTCTTGAAGAGTCTACAAATATATTTATTTGAAGATTCTTTAAAATATAATCAAATTATTACAAATAATGTAATATTATTGTTATTTTTGGAGTAGGTGTCAGCCACGATAGTTATATTCTTCCTTTCTATAAGAAATATGATGGCATGTTATACACTGACTAAAGACTAAGATGAGAAATAAGTACTACGAATCAAAGACAATAAGACAATTACTTAAAATTCTCATGCGAAAATGAAACGGCCATGTTTGTTTTAAATAAAATATTTATCAAATTAAAAACTATTTAAAGTGATCATCAGAATGTGTTAGACAAAACTCTGTTGCCTTTTCTAACGACTTTGTAGACAACATTTTGCATTATTGATCCTATTCACCATCCGATCCAGCTGATACCTACGACGCGCGGCGCGGGTCAATGCACCGAGTCTTAAACAATATTTTAGCGCAGCGGGAACGTGTCCACACTTAGTTCATTTTTGGGATTTTTTCGTCAAAACTTAAGTACCTAATTTTATTACATAATTCGGATCAGAATCACGTACAGAGTCACCTCCTAAATTATTGCCGTTGATTCAAAAAACACCCTGTATATTAAAATCACAGTATAATCACATTACAATAATCACAGTTTACATTAAAACAGGTATGATTTAAACATATTAATTTGTAAGAATCAATCTTAGAAAATATTTACAGATAATGGGTCCGATTGCGTTTCTCAATTGACTTTAATTAAGAACAACAAAATGAACTTAAATGTAAACTTAAATTTTTAGTACACATGGGTATTACCTTTCCTTTAAATAAGAACATACACTAAAATAGGGCCATCCTAAACTTAATTAGTGATAGTAGTTTTCTTATTCCGATTGCGTTTCGCCTTATTTGACATTTGACTGACCTTATTTAAGTAGAAGCGGTATAAAAACTGCCTTAATTAAAGTCGCTCGAAATTTTGTGCGAGCTTATTTTAATTCATTTAAAATATAGGTATTTCTTGGATTTTTAGTAACAAAAATGTTTCCTATCAGTGTTATAATTGTGCAAAGAAGGTTAAATGAAGAACATCAACGGTAAAAGGGTTTAAATGTGTTAAAATTACCTAACTGAATGCCTTTGTTCTTTATAAAAAAGTGCGTCTTTTCTTATTAGTTTACAGACAAAAGAAATCTTACATATCGGCATATCAGAGATAATTCTGATCCGTTCGATGTGAATCTGGTTCCATGTTATAAAAACAAATTAAAAGATATCACAAGTAAAAACGTAAAATAAGTACGAACAGGCGGCGATGTGGTCGCTAAGCAACAAAGCCTATGTAAATAAATTTTAAAAAACTTTGACGTAAAACATGTCAAACTTAATATAACAACACTCTTATTTAAGGTTGTTTTCATAGACAAAAGGAATTGGTAGTTTTTTAGGTCACGTTCTTATTTTGTGACATCCGCAATTAGCTTTTATATAAGGACGTGGTCTTATTTTATAATTTTTAGTGCATCCTTATTTAAGAGCGAAAAGAAAGCCAATCGGACCCAATATGAACAATAATAAGAGCTTTTTTTATTTTTACACGCTACCATAACGGACACCTAGTCAGTATGTCAGTATGACACTAGTGCAGTATGCTAGTCCGTCTTCTATACAATTTACAAATGTCAAAGATGGTGGCGTCATCTTGGCACTAAAACTAGTACTTTCTTAGTAAAAAATATGCAATCTAAATTATTACACAATTTAAAGCCTGACCAGAAAAATAAAACAACCTCTCCAGGTATTTCGATTGGTTTAGGGTATAATTTTAATTTTTCCTTCTTTTTATTTCATAAAAATAATCTAGCTAAAAAATATGCTGTGTTGTGATATGATGTAGTTCGGGTCACAGAATCTGAGATGGCGCCGTTTTAGCAAAAAAATCAAGAGATAGCTCTCTCCTTTGTCCTCGCCCCCCGCGCACCTCTATTACCGCAGGCGGGGTCTGAGTTAAACGGTCGGCCTATAGGTATATAGGGGTTATAGCAATCCGTACTTCTGGACCGCGTAGTATAAATAGACCAAGACGTTATTAGGCTGTTAGGATTAATGTTAGGTATTTAAGTAGGTACATTAAGAAACTTTGTCAACAGGGAACTAACAGGCAGCTAGTCGACTTGTAGAAAAAAGTTGTAGTAGTTGTTAGAAAGTAGGGTGATGCTACCAATTATCAGCACTTTAAGAGTTCGTCTTACTTTAATATCGTTTATCTTTAGTGATAATACTGATAACGCCTTTAACAACATGCTTTCTCGGTTCACTCATCATTACCAATTACTAGCATCGACCGAGCCAATTATCAGCACCTTAAAATTAGACATAAAATTAGGTAGATAAATGAAATAATCCAATGTTTATAGCAAAATCTCTTTTATTTATACCTAGCCTAACAACCGAAGTTTCAGAAAAAAAATACATAAAAATAATAAATTCCAAAAAATAATACTTAGACATTATTTTGATCATAATATCAACACTATGAAAATAACTAGCAATGTTAGTTTCAGCACCATGCCAGGATATGAAATCCGAAATCATAGAGTACTTTTTTCAAGAATATTGAATTCTAGGCATAAAATAATCACGCTTTACAATAAAAAATATGGATTAACAATTTTACATACCACTTTGTCATGTAACAGTACCAGTGCCGATAATTAGCAATTCGCAAAAAAATTGAACCCAGATGTCTGCACCTCATTTATGAACATAAAATCAAGATAACGTTCATTTCCATTATCAGATAAGCCTTATAAAACATTTTATACATGAATAAAACCTAAAGGTTCAGTAAAAAATATCTAAAAGATTTAAAATAAAGTAAAATAAAAAAACCTGAACTTACCTACGATCATAAGAAACTGTCAAAACAAAGTAATTTGAAGGACAAAAAAAACGCTTTTTTTTAAATCGAAGAATGTAGTTTGGCCCAGTTTATAATTCCAAAAGGATCTTATTTTTCATTTCTTTAAACGGAATCCCAAATTAATTAATGGTAAGCTTATAATTTGAGTTTTTGTTGGGGGTGCTGATAATCTGGTGCAGTGCCAACATTTGGGGCCTTGCCCCTAATACGGATATAAATAGGTACTTACAATTTGTCTCTACATACCAAGTAACGATGTGTGAATGTTATGGGTATTTATAACAGGCCATTAATACCTCATTGCTGGTACGTGCATACTTAGTTGGCGAAAGAAAACTTGGGCTAGTAACAAGCAGATCAGACGGATTGGTCATGTCAAGTTTTCCATCTCAACAATTGCAATAAAGTTAGTTATCTTTGTCAAAAAAGCCAATATTTTTCAATAGTATGATATTTCTCTTTTTTCATATAAAGTATAAACTCTAAAATATCTACGCAGCTGAACTGGAAATCAATAGAATTCTTGAATACAAATAAAACGACGCAAATGTGCGCCTCATATAAGTTTTACTACTTACTCAGTTTTTCCTAACTAAGTTCACTGGCATCATCAGATTCCTTGTGTATTTGTTTGAATACTTAGGTTGTATTGACTTACGCAGTATAAAAATTAAATGACAAAGTGTAAACAATTTTTAATTAACAAAATAGTAAGTATCGTAATAATATTACGATTTACATAAAATACAGCTAAATTATTATAATTAATTTTTATTGCTCAGTTAATTAAAAGCACTTACGTGAAAGTAAACAAAAAAGCAAGTAAGTAATGATTGAATGTGGTTAATAAATATAATTATTTAATACTTTCTACTATATGAAGCTGTATTAATAATTATTGATTACTTACCGTGTGCTTTTAAATTAACTACAAAAACTATGAAAATATTTGAAAAAGTTTTGGTTTCGAACCCCACAAAGGATACCTATTTATTTGTGCGATGCACAAATTGTTGTCCTGATTGTCAATGTTCTTTGGGTAAGTATGTTAAGGTTACGTTTAAAAAGTCCCCGCGACATAGAGAATCTCGCATGGGGGAGAAGTCTTAAAAAATTGTATTGATACATTCAAAAACATCCCTCCGGTAAAACCTTTTTTTTATTAATTCCAGTTATGACCTAAACTCTGAACTTTTGCGAGGCAACTTTTTTATACTACAGTCCCGTACGAGAGCCTTCTGCCTAGATAATTTGGCATCATTTGGTAAATCATATCAAATTTTCTGCTACGCCCATATAATGCATGTTAGACAAAGACCTCTCTCAACACGCGCCACAGAACTAAAAAAAACGTAATAAAAACATGCAATCGTTTAAAACTAATTTAGGCTCCCTAAACTGGTGTGATATTATTTCGCCTAACGAAAATTTAAATAAAAATTACGAAATATTCAATGATATACTCTTAAAAAATTTAAATAAATGCATACCAAAATGTAGAATAAAACTAAAAACAAAACAAAAAAAACACTGGCTAACTCTGGGCATAAAAAAATCTTGTAGAAACAAACGTTTACTTAAAATACTTGTACAAAAAACAAAAAATCCTATTCTAACAAAATATTATAAAAAGTATGAAAAAGTATTAAAACAAACAGTAATTACCGCAAAAAAACTACAATATGAGAAAAAAATTAAATCCTCAGATAATAAAACAAAAACCATGTGGAATATTATAAAAGAAAAAACAAATAAAAAGATCCGATATGAAAAACATAACATACACTTAAATATAAACAAACAGCTTATAACCGAACCTACACAAATCACCAACCATTTCAATAACTTCTTTGCATCAATAGGCGAAACTAATTTTACAAAGTCAATAAACCAGCACCCAAACACCACGAATTTTACGAATACTACAGAAAATACAATGTTTCTTGATTATGTAAGTCTTAATGAAATTTATAAAATAATAAAAAATCTAAAAAATAAAAAAAGCTTCGGGCTTGACGAATTTCCACCAACTCTTCTAAGATATTGCGCTGATGAACTTACATTGCCTTTTTGCCTACTAATTAATCAGTCATTTGATGAAGGGTCATTCCCAGACATACTAAAAACATCGATAATAAAACCCATATATAAAAAAAATAAAAAAACAGATGTAAACAATTATCGCCCTATAGCTCTCTTACCTACTGCATCGAAAATTTTTGAAAAGTCTATGTGCAATCGAATATATAGTTTTTGTGAAAAATACAATATCTTTGATGATTGTCAAAACGGTTTTCGAAAAAACCGCTCCACTACCTTAGCAGTATATAAATACATACAAGAAGCGCTAAATATCATAAATAACAAAAGCTATGCTGTAGGAGTACTACTGGACATGACCAAGGCCTATGACAAAGTTCAATTTAAAATATTACTAAGCAAATTATATAGTATTGGAATTCGGGGAAGGGCTTATGATTGGCTTGCGTCTTATTTAAAAGATAGGAAACAGTTAGTTCAAATAGAGTTCTTTAATAATGACAAGAATACAATAGAAAACATTAGGTCTGACATTAAAATTACAAATGCTTCTATTCCCCAAGGAAGTGTGATAGGCTGCCTTCTATTTCTCATTTATATTAATGACCTACCAAAAGTAATAGAAGGAACCAGCTGTGTTCTGTTTGCTGATGATATATCCCTACTAATCCCTAGTCATAACATTACAAACCTCAACCAAAATATCGACCACATACTCACAAAAACAGAGAACTGGATGACAGAACACAACCTTGATATAAATTTTTCCAAAACAAAATTAATGGCATTTCATCCTATACAAAAAAAACCGCTACCTATTGACTACACGTACAAAACAATTAAATTAGAAACAGTTAAGGAATTTACTCTATTAGGACTAAACATAGACAGTAATATCAACTGGAAATCTCACGTAAATAAACTAACATCAAAAATATCACGATTCTCATACGCTCTATACGAAGTAAAAAAATCCACAAACACTGAAACTTCTCTAACAACATATTATGCTTACGCTTATTCATGGCTCAGCTATGGAATCATTCTATGGGGAAATAGTACAGACGCACCTTCATTACTGACACTTCAAAAAAAACTAATCCGCATAATTGTAAATATAGAAGACACAGAAAGTTGCAAACCGTACTTTATGAAACTTAAACTATTAACTCTTCCCTGTATATATATATTAGAAATGTGCAAATTTGTCCTAAGATACCCCGAAATATACAGTAGAAGACAAGACATAACAACGAAATACAGCTTGCGTCACCAAAATAGGTTGAACTTACCTACCTCTAGATTGGCAATACACGCTGCGGGCCCTCTTACAATGTCAGTAAAAATATTCAATAAAATCCCAGAAGAAATAAAAAATGAAAAAAATTCTACATCATTCATAAAAAAACTAAAAATAATATTAATAAATAAGGCGTACTATAGTGTAAATGAATACCTAAATGATCCATCATTAGCATTAAAATAATGTACCATTTACCTAAATTAAATAATATATTTTTGTAAAATATAAATGAATAATAATATATAAATAAATCTATACTATATAATAAAACTGTAGAGAGATCAATTCTGTACATTGAATATATGTTAAAAATTAATATTGGAGGATGAATGGTGATCGACACTAATGCCAAAAATGCAATCAATAAATTTTTTGTCTGTCTGTCTGTCTGTCTGTCTGTCTGTCTGTATGTGCACGCATGGGTCAAAAACTACTGGAGGCATTTTAACCAAAATTGGTACGATTGTAGTTCATACTCCTGGGCAGCTTATAGGCTATATAACATAACGCTAAGACACATAGGAGCTGAGCAGTGACTAAAAATTTGAAGCAAGTCGGTTGAAAAAACGCGCGTTCGAGCTCTTATCATCGCATACGTTGATCATACGCCAAAAATATGTATTACAAAAATAATGGTCTTCAAAAGATGTACAAAAAAGTCCTTAATAGTATATATCTATCTTTTATATATTAGCCACAGTAACGTGTTTAATCGTTAGGGTTTTCTTCAAAGTGTATTAAATACATAAATATATTGTAATTTGCATAGACATATCTTTTTCAAACTCCCATATTTCAAAAGTACACTTTAATATCTTATTCATAATTTTTTTTTTTATAGAAATCGGTTTTTACACACACAAGATATAGATGAAAGAAAATTTCCAAATGTCGCCGCGCCAGTATGAGTACGGCTGTACGGTTGATTTTTGTTTAACGTCCGAAACGGCCAACCGGTGCATCTATATAATTTCATTCACATTGACTCTTAATGCGAACGGACGTGGTTCTTATTGACTCTTCTCGGCATAAGCGCACTTTAGATATTAAAATACATAGATACGTAGTTTTTAGGTATTATTTTTAAAGCAGGTAATCTATCTATCTATACTATAATAAAACTGTAGAGGTCGAAATGTCTGTTCTTTTCGAAAATTCAGATAAAGATTATCTATAAAATCTAGAAAAAAATAAAAAAGCAACAACACTACACACTTACAATTTTTAGAATTAATGTCTATCTGTCTGTCTGTCTGTTTGTTACCGCACATCTTTAAAACGAATTAAAATATAATCTTAAGACCAATACATTGTAGTACCAATACATTGTAGTAGCCTTTCATATTAGGCTTAAACTGAGGTATGTTTCATCAAAATCGGATAATATAGTCGAGTCTAAGTTTAGTCAAATATTTTTTGCTAGATGGTAAAAAGGTGTTAGGTATAATAATTTATATCAGCATTTTTTTTACAAAAGACAAATCCCACACTAGCCTTTAAAAATATCAATTTAACGGACACAAAGAACATCCAGACTAAGGACAATAATTTGTGTATCACAATTGTCCTCCATGGGAATCGAACCCGCGAACTCATGCACGCCAGCCATGTATTGCGACCGCCGCGCCACCGAGGCAGGTAATTCTGCCGCACCATAACGTGGCGTGCAAATGTATTCATTCATAATTAATTAGCGATTATCCGTGTGGTGATGGAGTAAGAATACAATATGTCACCTCCCCATCTCATCCCATGGGTGGCGTAAAACCGACTAAGGGACAATCGGTGAATATTATCTTTACGAAATAAAAATGAAGGAAAACTTGAAATTAAACCATATACCAATCCGACTGGCCAGCGTGGTATTAGTAGGCCAAGTATCCCTCCGTCACGGAAGGAGGCGCGTCCTTGCAGTGGGACATTTATTTTAACTTACAAATTTGACAACAGATGGCATTGTGCCTGTTCATTTTCAGTATCGCGGTGTTAAGATTTTCCTTGAAAGAATGACGTTCGCTCATGTCTTTCAGCATAAGTATAAACGCAGTCTTCATAGATCTGTCTTTGTAAAGGCCTGTTTTTGAAAAGGTTTTGGTTCGTTCGTTAATTTTACAATTCGTTTGTAGGTATATCTGTTTGTTATAAGGTTTAAAAAACGATTTTTCAGTATTAAATCGAATTGCGAAGTAAGTAACAACCGCCACGCGAACGAAGTCGCGGGCACAGCAGCTAGTAATAAATAATAATAATACTTTATACTTTTTGTAATATAAAGCTTAATGTTTGCTATCTCTCCTCTCTCCTACGTTTTGCCTTGCCCGACAGGGTCCATAAATGATACTTATGTTTATAATATTACACCATGTAAATACTTATGGAGTGCATTAAACGGTTTGAGTTTTGAGTTTGAGTTTGAACACTATGTTCTGCTCAAACTAAATTCTCCTCAAAATTGATTTATCCCATCTCGTTTTTTAAGAAAACAAAAAAATATATTATCATCTTCCACATTAATAAAGGTTAATTCAATCTGAATCTATCACTGAGTAGGTACTCGTCTTTCGAGTTAAGGAGAATACAGATTTAGCAATTACTTACTTAGTCCACTGTGCCCTACAAACGGAATAGCTATGATCAAACTGTTCAGCGACATCGTCATTAAAGTAAAACAGAAACTAAAGCTTCCTATCTATTGAAGTAAAACGAAGCTGAGAAAAGAGGAAACCAAATAAATAAAAGAACCATGTATAAAACACAAAACAGGAGCAATTTAAAATTTATTTCTTATTAGCTTTGCAGCGCTACTTCTTTTATTAGGCATACTTACTTAGTTGTTTTGGTCTTATGTTAAATTCTATATGCAATAAAAGGTACTTTTCCAAAAATTATTTTCCTAAATAAAATTTCAGAATTCTGTCCTGTACCTAGTTTAGAAGAGAAAATTTAACTATTCTTTGCAGGGCACAACACCGGAAATTCCTAGATAGGTATTGTTACAGCCGATCGTAGTCTCCACTTGAACTTCATCAGAAGCTGTTGTGGACTCGTAAAAATCTAAAACTCCATATTTTACAGTCGAGCGTAAACTTACGATAAATTACATTTCCTCTCTGCTTTCCCGCTCCACTTCAATCGATACATTACCTTACCTTTGACAATGATGTTCTAAACAGTACCAATTATAGGGTGCACTTGGCTATTGAGTTATCTACGTCTGTATCTATACTGTTGTGTTTTGTCATTGTGATATGATACCGGTTACCTGTAATGAACGCAGCAGTGTGGACGCGATCGTAGATGCAAGAGAATTGACATCAATTGTCATAGGTGAGGTACTCAAAGCTGCTCACAACATAAATATTCTGATACAAAGAGCTACACTCAAAGGAAACATGAAAATCAACTGAATGATATTGCTTTGCCATAACAGAGCGTTTGTTCGTTAAGACGCTGACAATTGCTATTACTAACTATATAAACCAAAGTTAAGCCTTAAATGATGCATATTACATATTTTAAATTAATCAGTAGGTTCTCATACACTTTTAACACTTTTTTTTAATTTACTGTACTATCTCAAGTTAAAATTGAATAGTTTTATTTATGCACTAGCTGACCCGCACCCACTTCGTTGGGTGGTAAATAGCCCATGTCACTGTCCATCCTTTTATTTAACTATCTCCACTTAAAAAAAAAACATCAATTCATCACTCCGTTTTGCCGCGAAAGATGGACAAACGACATCATCATTATCCACAGGCTGCATAGATTGTCTTTATGAGGATGTTAAAGTTGTTAATGATGAAAATATTTAAATGTAATTAATACTAAGTTTTCACTTCTGCCGGGAGTCCCGAAGTGTAACCCGGTTGTTTTAGGATAGATAAATAAAGCGATTATTGTAGAGCTTCTCTATAAACAACATTAGACGTTAAATTATTTTCTGGTAACAAAATATACTGATGGTCGGGAGCCCCGACCCGTGATAGGGCAACGTAAAGTTGCCCATGCGTAAAACATTCTTTTCGTAAATCAATTCCTACTAATTTGAATGTTTGGCCCTGGGATTTGTTTATCGTTAGTGCGAAAGAAATTTTTACTGGAAATTGGAGCCTTTTGAAGGGTATAGGCAAATCAGTAGGAATCATGGGTATTCTTGGTATATGAGCTAATTCACCAGCTGCAGGGCCGGTGATAATCTTCGCTACTATTAAATTATCTTTTAGCTCCTTTATAAGAAGTCTCGTGCCATTACACATGTTAGGGGGGTTTAAATTTCTGAGAAGCATTATCGGCGTGCCTACTTTTAACGACAGTTCATGAGGTGGTAGCCCAGCGGGGTTCAGAGAATTTAAAAATTCCTGGGGATAGTGTACTGCGTCCTCGATGTTAGTGACGGTGTCTATGGATTTATAGCACTTAACTTCACCCGGTACTTTCTGCATAATTAAATTGTTTATTTCGTTGACTGTTTCATTCCTGGGAGAAACTATTGCTCTACAACACAGCCAACGAAAATCATTTTGATGTAAGTTTTCGATGTCAGGATATATAGCATTTATCAGACTCTCTAAATTATGGACTATTTGGCCTAGAGACTCATCTAAAGTAACTGCATAATTGGTGCCCAAATTTAAAAATGGAAAAATTCCTTCTCCAAGTTTCAGCAGCTGTTGTGGAAAATTGCTATGCGCATTTCCATGTAAGTGAGCTCTCATGTTGGTGCGCAAATACAAATGTTGAACAGATGTCCAAAGTTGAGACGATTTTAAACATGCCTTCATAATATCTGCTCGCGTACCTCTGTTGACGACTGGAAGCGTTTGTCGGAAATCTCCAGCAAATACAAAAGTGATACCACCCATAACATTAGCAGAGCTTCGGAGGTCTTTTAAAGTACGGTCCACGGCCTCCACATGAGCTCTATGACTCATGGTGCATTCATCCCATATTACCAACGACGCGTCTTGCAGTAACTTACCAAGAGGCCCATTTTTCCGAATAGAGCACGTAGACTGTTGATCTAAAGATACAGATAGCGGGAGTTTAAACGTAGAGTGAGCAGTTTTTCCTTCGTTCAAGAGAGTTGCAGCAATTCCTGACGAAGCAACTGCAATCGCTATCTTCCCTGATTGCCGTATCTTAGCAAGTATCAAATTTGCGAGCAAAGTCTTTCCGGTGCCTCCTGGTGCGTCCAAAAAAAATAATCTCCCCATGTTTTTGTTCACGCTATCCACAATAGTCTCATAAGCATGTCTTTGATCTGGTACTAATTTTGGCACATTGTCATTTACAAACGCTGTTAGATCATTTCTGTTATACTGTTGTACCATTGTGTCAATAGTATTATTCTGGGTACGAACGGGAGAAGGTAATCCAAAATCACTTAAATTTTTGTCGTTTAATTCTAGAAGTTTGTTTTCTATTTCAATTAATCCTTCATTATAAATTACTTCAGTAAAGGGTAAAGTGTTATCCTGATTTTGTTGTCTGATACGATGTCTAATATCTTCACAGAACTGATCTTTGAAAGTATGCCATAACTTCAATGGTTCCGATGGTTGACAAAATAAAAGTATGACTACGAATAACTCCCTTAGTTTTTTTGGACAATGTGATAACGAAGCTTCGCTTAAAGTATTACCCCAATGGTCATCGTTTTCAAGTAAACCTCGGTCACGGCAAGGTGCTTGATACGTCTCTTTGACAAAACCGTTTACAGTTTTGAGGTATGCAAATGAGGTCGGACCGCGTACGTGGTGCAGTAGAATCCTAAGATAAAAACACTCCGATTGTGATGGATGTATCCCGTAGACTCTACCTAAAGCGGCATCTTTTTTTATCCCCGGATGTCCAACTACATCTTCACCACGCCTCCTTCTAGTGATTTTATTATTTGCCCATGTATAGTACTGCGGGACTTCATGATACAGAAGAGTTTTCGCGAATTCATCTTCATTACAGAGAGCAAAAAATGCCAGTAATGTGGTATTGCGTGGGTTTTGGATAACTTGATGAGCTGTCCCTGGTGTAAAATACACCCTTTGACCGTTCTCTAGATGAACAGCCAAATGCACTACAGTAGGATACCGGTCGTGAATGGGAAATTCAAATAAGCGCCAGACAGCTTCAGATGTGCTTATGTACCTGCCATTTAAATAGTTTTCGACCTCATCTTGTGGGTTCCTAAGGCTAAAAGTTGCCTGATCTGAGCCTTTATTTATATATTTACATATATACTTGTGGAGGTCGCGGTGACGTAACAGCACCACGCCTCCAACGAAAAGGGAGGATCCTCCAACCAGGCGAAGGTGATCGCGCCTGGCGGGCCAACTGCCCAACAGTTGTTCGTTGGACGTTGTATATATGCGGAATCGCTGTGCGAATGTTGATATCGTGATTCAGGATGTAGTGTAGGTGTTCGCTTGAGTTGTCGGTAGGTGACGCTACACCACTCCCCCCGGAAGACCGGAGGTCGAACTTGCTGATGTGACTTCTTGTGGAGCTGATGCCAGAGTCCCAGTGAGTCGGAACTGAAATGCAGGTCCAGTGAGTCGGACTGCGGTGTCCACCTTCCCCATTTTCCCCAGTGAGTCGGGGTGTGTCCAGTGAGTCGGATGATGGGTGATGAGGTCGCAGGCTTCCCCAGGCTTGTCATGACGGCGAGCATATGGAGTAGTCCTGTTCAGACCGAAGGTGCTGGTGCGCTCCGAGAAGGTTGGTTTCATCACGTCGGGGTCACCACTGTGGAGGTCGCGGTGACGTAACAGCACCACGCCTCCAACGAAAAGGGAGGATCCTCCAACCAGGCGAAGGTGATCGCGCCTGGCGGGCCAACTGCCCAACAGTTGTTCGTTGGACGTTGTATATATGCGGAATCGCTGTGCGAATGTTGATATCGTGATTCAGGATGTAGTGTAGGTGTTCGCTTGAGTTGTCGGTAGATGACGCTACATACTTAATGGCTTGGACAGAGTGGCAATACTCCACGTTTATATGAGCGTTAAAAGTCTTACATAGTAGCGGGGAGTATGGAACAATCCACCTATTATCTATCGTCACCATGTTGCCCCTAATTTGTAGCGTAGTGCTCCGACCGCCATTTTCTGTATCGCGCCTACGATAAACTGGATACCCATCCTCTCCGGTTTGGGTATCGTTCATGAAACGGCGAGGGTATTTTTTTGTGCAGACACCGTTCTTCATGCATGGTGCAGCTAAATTATGCTCTCCGCAGGGTCCATGTACCATATTTTTAGTTATAATATTGTGTAGTACCGGATCAATGTCTTGATCCGCAACTATGACGCTGTCGATCTCGTCTGGTTGTATTTTACTTTCTAGCCAGAACAGCAAATGACAATGAGGTAAACCGCGCTTTTGCCATTCCACACTTGCCATATAACATTTTGTTTTACCGAATATCTGTTCTTTGACAAATAATTTGATGAATTTCTTCATCTTTAAATGAAAGACACGGGAAATTATATCATGACGGTCGAAAGACCGTTGTCCTGGTAGTAGCTCCGCCTTAATCTCAGGCCATTCAGGGTTACATGTAAAAGTGACAAATAGGTCAGGTCTACCATAATTTCGGACGTACGTCATCGCGTCCTGCGTTTTCTCGTGCATGAAACGCGGAGAACCCGTAAATGACGATGGCAATATGACATGTTGACCGATGTTTGATGGGTCAACATTTGCGTCATGATTTAAGGCATCTCTGAGATGAATGTAGTCATCAGCCCTCAGTCTTTGTTGATTCCGGGAAATATAATTTAATCTTTCAGATATCATTTTCGCCATCATGTCAACACAATATTGACTAAATAAGTCTCTGTAATAATGTAACGGATTAAAAGAGTTAGTTCTAAACATTAATCTAAATGCATAAAATTGCATACATGAAACAGTCTTATTACGCGCAGAACCCTGCTGAGAGATAGTCAAATAATAACCGTCTTCTCCTGACACAAACATTATGGGATACTGTAGTGGATCATAGGACCGATGTAGCTCAGAAACTCTCTTGAGCTGTCCGTCTCTCCCGTGTAAGACTATATCCCTGGGACCTTTGTCTTCATCGACTAAGAGAACGGCTACCTCGTTTACAGTAGGAGCATTATATCTGCCTCTGTGTGCTGTCTGTGGAGTGCGATCTGAATGAATAATTAACTTTAAATTATCTGAGGAGTTGAGTTCTAAATTTTGTTTAAAACTTTGTATATACGCGTTATGATTATTCAGAACGGTCTGTAATTCGCGAATTAAATCCATTTTTAAGGTTGGTGCGATGCTTGATCGCAACGATAATTGGTCTGCATCCGAAATAAAATATATTTGCAAGAACTGTGGGTTTTGGCCTGATGGTGGTAAAAGGCTACCAATGAGATGATACACCTGTCCTTCAATTTTAAAAGTTGGCATAAAATGACCTTCCCTGATTTCTTTAGCCCCAAAAGAAGTCATTTGAAAAAGACTATTGTATTTACGTGTATTTGTTAAAAAATGACCAGATAATGGATGGTTATTAGTTAAAAGATTTTTTATTGGTTGTGGCGGCTCCTGAAGGTTAGGAAGACAAACTTTACCTGAAGCACAGCACATACCATTAGGTTCATCCGCCCATTTCTTGGCAGAACAGTTAGAGCAGATCTTATTCATGACTCCGATTTGGACGGACGCTTGTTGTGCATAATCAACCTGCGGATCATATCTGAAAGCCAGTCTGTTGCTGTTAGCTAAACTTCGATTGCGAACTCTATTTGTGGACAACTGCTGTCTCTCTGCCTGAGCTCTAAGTCGCTGCAAACGCTCGACATTCGACTCGCTTTCGCGCAACTGAGAGGTCCTTACATTTTGTTCACGAAGACGTTGGGAACGCTCCAGCCTCGACTCTCGTGCACGTAACTCAGAGGTTCTCAGATTTTGTTGTGCAAGGCGTTGCGAACGTTCGACACTCGACTCTCGTGCGCGAGCCTGAGAGTTTCTCTGATTTTGTTCAGCAAGGCGTTGTGAACGTTCAGGTGAAGATTCTCCCATACGACGTATTCTTGCTGCCCGTGCTTGAGAACTATGGTTAGAAAGTTGGGACCTGGCTCTCTTAGGCATTTTCAAATGTTTAAGAAAATGTTAATAGCCTGTAATATTCTAGCTCTGAAAAGAACTGTTGTTTAGCCCTGAAAAGAACTGTTGTTTAGTCCTGAAAAGAAATGTTTTTTAGTCCTGAAAAGAACTGTTGATTAGCTCTGAGAAGAACTGTTGTTTAGCTCTGAGAAGAACTTTTGCGTAGGTGTAGTTTTAAGAATGAAGTCTAATAAAAATCGAACGAAAATGATTAGACTTCGCGCACGACCGCTGCGTAGGGAGCCGACCGCGCGACTGAGCCGCGCGGGTACCTTACTCATAGATCTAAACTCCCCTCCCGCACTCGCACCCCCGCCTTGGTGACGCCCACTTCGCAACGCAGAAATAGTAATATTTTAATTTCGCCATAACTTCAAAACCAAACGTCCAATTTTAATCTTTTAAATACCAAATATTATCTACATAAACTGTACTTAGTGATGAAATAATTTATTTTGATAAGGATTAATAGCATGAGTAAAATAAATGCGTTTAAATGTAGTCCAAAAAAAAATTAAGATTTTTAAATAAAAAAATGGTTGTTGTGCCTCACTCGACATAGATAGGTATAGTGTGTCGCGGACTTTTTTGTAGATATTTATAAGATCTCCAATTAATTAGAACATTTTATGCTTCTATCTTTTATAGTTTAGGCAGCGTACGCAAAATAAGTAACTTTTCTGGTTGATTTTTTACACTTTGTGTCCGAAAAACCCAAATATTTTAAGGAACCCTATTTTTTTCCAAAATAAAATTTTGCCTATGTTACTCGTGGATAATGTAGCTTTCGAATGGTGAAAGAATTTTTAAAAACGGTCCAGTAGTTTTTGAGCCTATTCATTACAACCAAACAAACAAAGTTTTCCTCTTTATAATATTAGTGTAGATATAATTAACTTAATTTACACCTCAATAACAATGGAAGCTTTGTTTATTTAATGATATAAATGCACTTCGTTGATTAATCTTTAAAGTCATTAGCATCTGGCCTTTTTAGGTGAGGTTAGATAGATCATAATTTATGAATGAATAGTGTGAAGGCTATAAGAATGTATGTTATTAACAATAGTATCTGAGTACATTGTATGAATGTAATGGAAGATCTTTTAAATGATAATATATTGTATTTTTCATAATTATTGTAAGGACTTTTTACAATCTAGCGAGGTTAGTTTATAATTGTTTATTTGTATAATTGTTTTATTAAATTGGATATTATTTTGGTGATACCTAATATTTCGAGTACTTAGCTACACATTTTTAAAACTTTGGTCAGTGTGTTTTGTTACTCGAAAAATTACCACGTTAGAAAACTAAGTACCTAAGTATTTAGAAAAATGGGATATTAAAAAAGATTTACATAGTTGACTTATGACATTTAAATTAACCAAACTTTAAAAAGGCAAAAGAGAATGGCTGCCATATATCCTTATTCCTGACTAGATAATCACAATGCGAATCAGCAAAAAGTGATTCTCTTCTCAATCTTCCATTTTATAATTATAAGAAATTGCTGAGAATACTGTGTAGAAAACCTGAGAAATTTTATTAGTAATGTAATTATTTAGTCAGTCACTTACCTTCGAGAGAATGTTTACAGAAGCACGAGTACTATACTCAAGGTTAGTACTTAGATAGATTAGTACTCCTGGCTGATGCTTCCTTAGGTTATGACCTTCCTTGGTATAGGTTATGACCTAAAGAGGCATCTGGTAGTAGGCTGTATGCAGCCAGCGGCATAAGTTCATAATAAAAATCTAAACGGAAACTTGAATTTTGTCTTCTAGTAGAACCGCATTTTATGAAATTTAATCTAATTTGTAAGATTGTTGTAAAGTAGGTATAAGGGCAGGAATCGGAACTATGTTTTAATTGACTCCAAAAGACGGTAAGGTTATTAATTCGGTTGTATTTTATTTTAATGTTCTTACCGCTAAACTTGGGGGATAAACTAGAACATAAAATACTTAAATGTTTTGTATAGAAGTTTCATCAGAATTAGATAAGTTTTATGGTTTTATCTAAAAAATATGGATTTCTGTGAATCATCAATAAACGTAAACGAAATTGCGTAAATTTGAAATTGGTGTCACCGTTCCGATTCTAGACGGTTTTTATTAGAAAATTAAATATTATGTAGAGTTGTCTACTTATACATTACAAAACGCAGTAAAACCTATTATTCATTCATAATATTTCATCTGTGTTTTGCGTAAACAGTTTTTTACTGTACTTAATACTAATGTAATTAAGCACAAATAAATACACTTTATTTAATTAAACAGTATAAAAGTAATATTTATTTCATTGGTTCCGCAAAATTAATAACTAAGCTAAAAACTAAACTTAATTAATACACAACAAAACATTAAGCATCAGTGGGTACAGGCTCATGTCTCTTGTCATGAAACATTTCATCCTAAAATCTACGATACAACACACGAACTCAGACTTTTTACTGGTAACTTCATAGACAACATTTTAAAGCTTGCCATAATAAAAAAAATGTTATAATTTTCCGAACTTACAGCTTAATTGATGGAGTTTATATATCCTGTTAACACAGAAACAATCGCATCGCCAACTCACAAATTTTCGCATCGCATTTTGTACAGTTACAATTAATCAAATTTCATTTACCTAAGTGAGTAGCCACGATGTGATCGTTCCTTTGCTCTGCAGGAAGCCTGTGGAACATAGTTCTGCAGTCTTTATTATATGGCATATTTGACGCTCCCTGACCACAAGCGTTTAATTAAAACCTGATTATCAGACTTTATCTTTGATTCGATTAACATTATGTTAGTTGTAACAAAATAAATTATTTGGGGAATTGCCACGACTGCTGTTGCTGTTTTGGCTTAAGTGATGGCTGTTGCTTGGGTGTATTATCAACGGTTAATGCTTTTTGGCTTCCTGCTGCATTGTTGTCACTTCTATCCCAACCATGAGATTCGTGCTCGTGCTCATGGTGATGGTGATCCGGTGAAGGGAACCATTCTGATATCCATACTGGTCTCCAGATTTTCTTTACACCTGGCACCCAAATCTCTTTCCAGTCTGGAACCCAAATTTGTTTCCAAGCTTCTTTCCATTCCAATTTCTTATCTGGAACCCAGACTAACTTTTTGGAAGGCTTCCAGATTTGCTGCCAAGCTTCTTTCCAGACTAGTTTCTTGTCGTCAACCCAAATTTGTTTCTTTTCTGTTTTCCATATTTGTTTCCATTCATCTTTCCATGTTAGTTTTTTATCAGGAATCCAGATCTGTTTCTTTGCAGGTTTCCAGTATTTCTTCCAAATAGGTTTCCATACTAATTTCTTCTTCCATAAATCATGTGAAGTATATTCCCAACCCTCGTGATCTTTTCCTAAATATTTTTCACCAGGAACTCCAACTTTCACCCATTCTGGCTTCCAAAGCTTTTTCCAAGCTGGTACTTGAATATCCTTCCAACCAGGAACGACAATATCTTTGTACACTGGCACAGTTACTTTCTTCCAATCTGGTACCTTGACTTCCTTCCATGCTGGGACTTTTATGGGTTTCCATTCTGGTTTGTAAACTTTTTTCCAGTCAGGTACCTTTATTTCTTTCCATACGGGAACTTTAGTGGGTTTCCAGATAGGCTTCCAAATCTTTTTCCATGAAGGTTTCCATATTTGCTTCTTGGCTGGTTTCCAAATCTTTTTCCAGCCAGGTTTCCAAATAAGTTTCTTCTTCCAGTAACCAGGGTCGTGATGGTCGTGATGGTCATGGTGGTCGTGGTGTTCGGGTTCGTGATGTTCATCGTGATGTTCTTCTATGTGATGATGTTCATCATGGAAGTTATGGTCGGCTTCTCCAAAGTCGTGATGATGATGATCATGGTCATGATGTTCGTCGATCACCTCGTGGTGGTCACCGTGTAGTTGTAAGTCATCGTGATCTTGGAAGGGGTTGACAAGATCTTGAGGTACTGAGTAGTCGTAGCCGTCACGTCGTTGAGCTATTTGCGACTTCTTTTCAACCTGCTGTTGTGCTGGTTGGTTTTGTTGTATGAGTGCCTTACCCGAAACTAGAGCAATTTGTAGAATTACCGCTAGGGTAATCTGAAACAAACATAAAAAAATATTCAACATTGTATTTAAACAAGTATCATCGCAAGGCTTAACGCTCAGCAGAATTAAATTAACATTTTGTAGTAACACGAAAATAAATCAATGTTCGCAAAGCGTGAAAAAACATCGAATAATTATTAAACACATTTTCATTTCTATCAATAATCTTATCTCTAAGACCTTGTAATAAACATATAAATTAATCGGAATTACAAATAACAGTTACGTAAGTCCATATGAGATCCACAAAAGGAAAGTACGTATAAGACGAGTTGTCTATAAGGTGGGGGCTTTTAGAACACGTTCCGTCTAATTCGCAAGTCCAACGGATCTAGGAAGTGTATATTTGACTAGCCTTAAGCAGCATACTCGTACACTTTCTACATCATTTAACTAGTGGAAACTCCGATTGCGTGAAAAGTTTTAAAAACTCTAACTATGTTGTATCATTACATTTAACGAGAAGTGAAACACATTTATTGTGGTAATGTAATACCAATTTCAGACAACGGCCGATATAATGCACACCCACTTTTAAAATTACAACCCGGATCCCATCAAGTTCATTGATTATGTAAAGTATCGATGTTTTGGGTACACTAAAGCATGTCACGTGCAGACTAGTTACTAGGTTAAGTATTGTATTTAATTATTATATAACAATGTTTGAAGTATATGGTATGATAATAAACATGAATAACATCGATAAAGTCACGTATTCGTTCATGACACATTCTGAACTCTGACTACATACAAAGGACAGTGGAAATCTCGTGAAAGCGTACAACGTGTTTATTAGCATAGTTCACACTTGCGGTTAATATTATAATGCAATATTATATGCTCGTACACTATCCAACGTTTATGTAAGATATTGCCCGTATATCTAATAAAATTGTGCGGATCAAAAGAGCATATTGTGTAATGTAATAGTTTCCGCATATAAACACTTGAATAAATTATTAACTACCTCGTTCCTGTAAGTACTTAATATCTTTTTGACTTGTCATGAATGATAAATCAGAAAATTTAATTTCACTTTTGTCGTTTTACGATTAATTCTGCTTGATCCATCGCTCACATTTTCCCAAACACTATTTACACTTAAAGTTAAAGCCATTAATTTAATTCCAATAAACCACGATGACGATTTGTTATAAGCTTTAACGCAGGAAAACAAAATGTTAAACTTAACGTTTCCATTATAAAAGCCTTGTTGCATTTGAACGGCAAGTAAATTGTGTAATTTCTTACATTCACAATGCACATTTAAAGCTCCGGCTTACGATTGTGAATGTACGTTTTTATATTCGTTACCAAAAAGAGATGCTTGTGACCTGACTATTGCCCATAAAGCGGAAGAACATGTTATGTAAGCGAACGAGTTCATCGTCATTTAACTACAATGTTCTAGAGAGAACTTTAGCTTATCACACAAGTACTAAACTAACAATAGCGAGAAGTATTCTCAATTGAAAATGTCGGCGCGTCAATAAAAAATGCTTGCTATTGTGGAGATCAGTGACACCGGTACTCAGATGATTCTGATGCACACCCTGTCAACAATTAGTTTGCACAATGACAAGATAATAAATCTAGTGTACTTGAAAAAAAAAAGTTTATTTAGTATTGTTGATTGCACTTTCAACAATTTCACTTAATCTGTTTACTTTCTATGCCAACATTATGTCCGTATTCGTTGATAATTCAAGATTTCGACGAATTACACTAAATCAATACGAATGCACTCTAGATTCGATAAAAATGAACTAATTCATATCGAGCGATGCGTTAAAAGATGCCTTCACGACTTGGTCGCGTATATGCCTCTTGTGGTCGTAGGGTCGAATCCCACGCCGAAAAATATATGTTTCACCAAATATAGTATGTATATTCGAAACTAGATATAGGTTACACCTGTCAAAGTAAGTAAAAATCCGCGTAATACAGGGTTTATCCCCGATTGCAAAAGTCTTACTTTTTGAAAAACAAGAAAAAAAATAAAATTATTAAGACTAACAAACACTTGAACCGCGTAACTGTTGCACGACTGTGAAAATACAAATAATTTAACTTGTTTGTATTGCCATTGTCAATATTTAACTTGGCTTCTTACTCAAACATGCAATTATTTGACTATTAGCTAAACTAAAAAAAATGTGTGCATATTTACAGACACTAACTTTTTTGTCAAAAATAAATATACAGAACTATATCAAACTATAAATTAAGTAATAGTTATTATTAATAAAATTTTCGTAGTCTTAAAATCTAAAGCACTTTTGGAAATCTAGAAAAATCACATAGTGCTTGTACGAAAAATTGCTGATTAGATTTTGTATTTGGTATTATAAAATTCCATACGAAAAATTAAATAGATAAACTATAGATTTTGTTATTTTAAAAACACAGATAGATTGATAATAACACGTAAAGGTGATATGATCACACTTCTTACTCTTAAAAACACTATTTACTTATAAAAAAAAATATTAATTAGTAATAGTAAATACTCCGCGTAATTTGAAAGAGAACACTGACCACTTGGCTCCAGATCCCTCGCATGTTGAGGCGGGGACGGCGTTCCACTAGCTAAGACGCCGGAACTGTTATTACTCTATTAGTTCACCTTGGGTATGAGTTTATATATGAACGGGTGCACCCCATCATGAGAGGCGGTGGGGCGAAGCGCGTCACTTACTTTCGCTAGACACCCTGCGTCAGCGCCTCAATACAGCCACCCGAGACGCTGTACATTTCGGGATACGTGGGATGTGCATTTATCTTCAAACAATACATTAAAAATATTTTGTGTATACATTTACTTTTAATATCACAACACATAAATTAATACATGTAATAGTCTACGTCTACATAAATTAACATTTATTGAAATTCAAACTATCGGTCAATCGATATTTTATTATGCATATTTACGCAAGAAAAAAATTAATTAGAATAAAAAAGTTTCAATATGCTTAACCTATTTTATTAGGGCTACATCTAAACTCTTAATGTGATAGATAAATTATTAATCTGCAATCAACACCTGTTTTGCGTATTGCATTTATACTCGTAGTTAGAAGTTAGTGAAGTGGCAACTCTGTCCACCACTGTCACTGCGGAGGTCGTTAGTTCGACTCTCGCTCAATATAAACATATTTTTATATATTTTGTGTCGTTGAAACTAAAACAACCATTGTATGCTTATGCTTATGTTGTTTTAGTAGCAAAATATAAATTTTAGGATATTTCTGTCTGTAATATTATCAGTACCTAATCAAACAAAATATCGTTACGTTTTGGAAACAGATAATGTGACAGAAAAACAATTAAATAATAGGTATTTACCTATGAAATTGCCATTTATTTTCGCCGCAGTCTTTAGCGTAGGTATATTTTCTTTTAAAACATAGATTGCTTGTATTATTTTGGTAATTTGGTAAATACAGGACATTACCAACAACTAACAAAAGATAATTCAGAAAAATAATTATTATTTGTATATACAAGTCTGTAAATATGGGTCCAATTTAAACCAGCGGATTTTACCATTTAAACAAATGTAACTTCTTCCCTTATATTTTTTTTCTTATGATTTAAATGCTAAAAGTAAGCTAAGATGATTATTACTTATACTAAATTTCATTTTATTAAGTTTTATAATTATTGAAAAAACTAAGAAAACGTTAGTATGAAAAATCAAACTTCGCATAAAATCTCCATACAAATCGGCAATTTCATAGGTAAAGACATATTACATTAGAGGGGCAGATTTATAAAAAAAAGCTATATAAAAAAAACTATAAATAATATTTTCAAAATATAAAAAAGGTCATAAACTGTAAAAGTAAATAAAATTATAAAGAACTAGGTGCCCCGTGCCCACTTCGTTGAGCGGCGAAATATACGCGTCTCTTTTTTGAACATATTTCATTACTGCTCCAATCCTATTAGTCATAGCGTGATAATATATAGCCTATGACACTCCCCGATAAATGGACTATTCAACACAGAAAGAATTTTAAAAATCGGTTCAGTAGATCCAGAGATTACCCCCTACAACGTCACAAACACACAATCACACAAACTTTTTTATATTAGTAACCTCTTTATTGTATTAGTATAGATAACGAAGTAGTTAGTAAAGGCACTTTATAAAAAACGAATTTGTCCAAATTTTTTGAAAAGAACTTTGGCAAGTTAATGATAAGAACTTTAAACATAGCAATATTATTTGATCATAAGTATACTCGTAGTGTAATCGGTTTTTCATTGTACAAAAAGGCTAGACTAAACTAGTATCAAAATATCATTAAAAAAATAAAAGTAACAAATTAAAATTTTATAAATGAGTTTGTCGGTTTTATCAAGTAAGCACGTAGATAGTAGCTTAGCTGGGAACTACATGGCTCGGGGTAAATATGAGTACTGAGACTGACTGTAATAGTAGTCAGGGACGGAAAACTCAAAACAAACTTCATAAACACAAACTCACTTTATTCAAAATTAATAGGTACAACTTTCGTTCTATATTTTTTGACGTCATTAATTATAATATTACCAATTCATCTGTCCAACATTAACTCGCTATCATTAACAGCTTAAGTTTACTCCGATGACTAGACTAGGTCCGTTAAAATGCCGGTTATTTAACCCAAATTCCCCTACCGGGCGTTATAACGACCAAAAAAAATAGCTTTTTATACCCTTAATTATAGTTTATAATTGATTTTTATATCCGACTTATTTTTGCATTTTCGTACGTACATGCTACTAGTCTACGTACAGGTTAGCCAGTTTACTCGTAAAATATTAATTTTTTGCCGGATAATGAGTGTATTAGTCTAAAGTGCTAATTATAACTCATCATGGTTGAAAAGAGGTAAGTTATAATATATATTTTCTTAGAAAACTACAGTTTTATAAGCGATTATAATGTTACTATATTCACATATTGTATGATGAACAAATTTAAAATGTGTAGGCTTGTATTTTTCTTATTATTTTTTATTATTGTTGTTGACGGACGTTATAACGCCCAGTAGGGGAATGGACGTCTATTCATGAACTTCCAGATCTCGAGTTGGTCCAGCTACTGCTTAACAAAATTATTGAGCAACTACAGTCTATTGATGAGGATGAGCCATTACCAAGTAGTGTTATTATTTTACCTCCAGAAAATGCAAATGCTGACCTCTCTGACGAAGACTCTGAGGACGAAGAAATTGTAAAATGGGATAATCTTCCATGTTCCTAGTTGAGAGATCAAGCTGACGTTATTTATAATGATAACGATGAACATTCGGACAGTGAAGACGAATTGCCATTGTCATATTTAGCTAAGAGGCGAGACTTTTCTCAACAGCTCAAGAGATACGTTTATATTGAGCAGCCTAATCGCATAGAACAGTTTAATGAAAATATGGGGGGAGTGGACCGAGCTGATCAGAATATCAGTCTCTACAGAACTTCTATTCAGGGTAAGGAGTGGTACTTTCCATTACTGTATCAAGGTCTGGACATGGCACTTCAAAATGCTTGGCATTGTATAAAAATAATGGGAGTGAATATGATCATCTCGTACTCCGCAGAGTAGTAGCAAGAACTTTACTGGAAACTTACAAATAACTGAAAAGCGTGGCCCTCGTCCATTACAAAAAAATATGACAGAACTGACCATTTGGTTGACTACAGAGATAACCAACTCAGATGCGCAGTATGTGAATAAAACCAATTTATTTTGTAAAAATGTTTAGTTTCGTTGCACCCAAAGAACTATTTTGTAGCCTATCATACTAATGAATAAGAAAATTTACAATATAATGTGATTCCTTTACGTAATACCTAAAACAGTTTTCTTTTATAAAACGACTTTTTTTAAATATTTTAAATCAAAGCAATTCCCATAACATAGTAGTGGATTCCCCTACTGGGCGTTATAACGGCCATCATTTTCCTGGAAGACCAGGTCAGCTGGATTTTTTTCAGTATTTTTTCTAAGTTACAGTAGTCATTTTTAAAAACATACTAGAAGAAATCAAGAAAATACGATTATATGTAGTTTCAGGGTTAACTGGGTTAATAACATTTTTGCGGCATAAAGATGCGACTTTTAATCGCTCGTCCGCTGTTAAATAAATAAATAATCCTCACACATTCACTCATCGCCTCCTAGTCCCAAACTAAGCAGAGCTTGTATTATGGGTACTAGACAACGGATAAACATTGACTTAGGTACTTTTTTTTTGTAAATACATACATAAGTACATATTATACATAGAAAACACTCAGACCAATGCAAAAAACAATCATGTTCATGCACACAAAGATTTGCATTGAGCGGGAATCGAACCCAAGACCTCTGCGTAGCAGCCATGTAAAATACCGACTGCGCCACAGAGGTCGTCACAAGTTAAGTTAGACGCTTGCTCTTACCAGGCGCAAAATAATCATCTTATTTTACTATTAAAATTAGAGAACCTCTGGATTTCGCTCTTCATCGTGATACGTTAAGTGAAATTGTTAAGTTCCAGTCCTGTGTTCACTAGTTATAGTACCCACACTTGCTAGGAGTCGGATTAAGCTTTAACATCAGTGGTAATAACTTGGACGGAACTTAGAGTACAAGTAGGTAAGTATATCTACTGTTCATTTATTCTAACTAGTAAATAACTTACCTAAGTATATTAAGTTAGAAGAATGAATACGCATAATTATTATACAATCATTAATAAACTAGTATAAGGTACAAGTGGTCATGAGTATCCGATCGACCAAGTGACCCAGACTAGACAAATGGTCGCGTAACTCACACGAAATACTATTACCGGTCAAAATATAGAAAATCTACTATTTCACAACACATTGGCATATGTATGAAGAGAACTATAATATATGAACTACAAGAATAAATAAATAATCCTCACACATTCACACATCGCGACCTAGTCCCAAACTAAGCAAAGCTTACACTTTGGGTATAAGCTTTGCTTAGTTACATACGGATAAACATACTTAAATACTTTTTTGTAAATACATACATATTATACATAGAAAACACTCAGACCAATGCAAAAAACAATCATATTCATGCACAAAAAGATTTTCATTGAGCGGGAATCGAACCCGAGACCTCTGACTGCGCCACAGAATACTAAGTTCAGACTGAGTTAGTAAGGAATTATAAAGTAAAAGAAGTATTTGGCCAGGCCGGCTGATAACAACGGAGTAAAGTAATTTTTAGACTTTCAGCCATTGACTTTATTTTAGGGCTGTATTCGTGCTTTTCATCATGTTCAATATGGTTATATTGCCGGGTTTTTTAAAAAGTAGATACTTAAATAGCGATAACGTTGTAATTGATATTAAACTAAACATTATAATGTTGATTCCCAGTACAGCGGCCTTTGAACTTAACACTATTCATGCAATATACCTATGATACTTAGAAGTTTGATGTGCTATTTTTACTTTTGCGTAGGTAGGTAGGTATATGCAAGGGCATTACCTTAATGACGCAAAGGTAATTGATATCGTAGTATCCCATGTTCAAGCGATTGACAAAGGTCTTTATCATAACCTTGATTATGGCGCCTTGCTAACAATTTGATATTATTTTACTTAATTAATTAATTTTTATTTGTACAAGCTATTAAATGCATGAAGTCTTTCTATAATAAAGGGTAATTTGACTCTAAAGTAATACCACTCATGTGTAGTGCTTGTAAGTTGTTAATACTGTACTTGGTAGTGAATATTAAATTTTTGATTACCAACTTAAAAAAGATTTATGTACTTTGTAAGTAAGGACATGTGCAATTTAGCGAAACAGAGGAGAAAACGTTATGTATTTAAAAATATAAATGTATTTCAAAAATAACATCCTCCATTTATAAGACTATTAAAAAATATATTTTGTTATGTTTGTTGCTTTCATTTCATCGTTATAATTTCAGAATGTGATATTGAATCTTGTCATCACCTCGATTACGCAAACCGAACTCTCTCGAAGCAATTGCCCCGAGGTTTCAATTCTGCACTCTTTAAGTAATGCGCTTGAGTCATATGTCTAAATCTAAATAACTTATTTATAGAAAATTTCAAAAGAATTCGCCTTACGACATCGAGATAATTTTAATTCTAATTTTAGAGCGCTGCAAGCAACGCTCTTCCCTTTCCTAACCCTGAATCTAGTACGATAAGAGGTATTTGTAAAGCAAAAAACACAATGTATAAGTATTCTTGGACCTTGATTAATTTAATCTTCATCAAATCAATCAACCAGCCTATTGCAGTCCACTGCGGGACATACGTCTCTCCCAAAACGCGCCTCAGAACACGGTCCTGCGCCTTCCGCATCCAGTCCGACCCAGAGACCTTTTTCAGGTCGTCGCTCCACCTAGCTGGGGGCGTCCTACACTAAGTTTATTTAATCTTCATACCATAAGGTATCCAAAGGTTGTTTCATGTACCTACTTGCAATAATAATGTGTCATCCCACGACCCTATTGTTAGAATGTGCAAAAATTACAATGATGCCAAAGACTTAGATATTTATCATGACCCGCATAGTATATACCTTAAAAAATGTAAACAGTTTTAATTATAGAGCCCAATTTAATTTCATTTATTAATCCAATTTATTAATCTAATTTTACCTGTAATTACTGTGTATAGTTTGTACTCTAATTTCTAATGTTTTAATAGTGTAATTTAATATAATATATAGTTATAAATTTAATTAGGTTTTAGTTTGTTTGTTAAATTTTATCTATCATTAAGTAGTTTTATAATTTGACATCTAATTTATTTACCAAATTTTCTTTCTTTTTATTCTTATATTTTGCATTTGATTTTTATACTGACTTGCATGTAATTTTATTCTGCTTCTAGTCCCCTTTAATTTTATATAATATTATCCAACAAGTGCTGTGCTCAACCCTAATCGGGTATCGAATTTACATTTATTATGTGCTAAGTATATTATTTGTATGAGTTAATTCTTTATCTGTAGTTGTGCCAAATAAATAAATAAGTATTTATATAAGGGAAAACTTTTAGTTCATATATAGGTAATTATGTCCTCGGTTATCTCTCCGGTGACGATATAAAACATGGCTGCTTTAATTTTCAATGGTCCATTACTTATTGTCCTTTAAAAACCTAACCTGAGATGATTAAATAGAGAAATAAAATACGTTCAGCCCAGAGTTAATAAATTCAAAAATGCATAGGATACGAGGCGCCAATCACAGCCAGTTACTGATCGATAAATCATTAGGCAGGTTAAGCTACACCAACATGATTATTCTGGCGACTTAGGCGTTTGGCAATTAGTTGTGTTTAATCAGAGAGTCCACGTGTTTCAAAGGGCCTGTTGTCCCTATAGGACATGCCGCTCTATTGCAGGCTCTTTAGAGTTTTCTTGTAATGTTGATGCTGGTTGAACAATCACAGGTCAAAATGAAATGCAAATATTTTGAAATCCATCACAAATAAAATAACTACATCATTATATTGACGTAAAGAATTTGTAAAGGCTTTGTCTACCTAGGTCTAGCATCCGGCTGTTGTGTCGTGTGAAAAATGATTTGTGCGATCCACAAATGATTGTTCTGGGTGGCCTTTGTGCTTGTAAAAATTCAGGCTTCACTGGAGTTATTCGTAGTGAACATTTTTTAGTTAGTTATTTTTTTAAAATATGTTTACAAAAGACAAAAGCTACTGCACAAGAATAGGTGAAACAGAAATATTGAATAAAAACTTTTTCATTAATCATCAGCCAGCATACACATAGGTAGTTTTGTTTCCGAACTACTGTAAGCATGTTGGAAAAATAACAGTAGTTTTTGGACAGTAGTGAGCATCAAAGGCTTTCTTTAAATCGATAAAGGTAGACCTGATTCTTAGCATTCCATTCTTTCGATTTTCCGTTGCGATAGCCGTGGCCTTCGTGCGTTTGAAGAAAGAACATTTGAGACCAAAATATGGTTTTAGATATAGAATAATATTTATTTGTATAATATTATTCTTGATGTATTTTATTGACCAGAGTTTATTAGATGTATTTGTAAAGAAGCCTCGGGGTTATTTCATGTTATGGAAACAACTAAAATCAACTTAACTGTTTGCACTTTATTTGATACAAAGTAATGCATACATTTACGTTGACTTTGATGTTTGCCACGTAGTTTCAAGGTCGTGTTATCTTAATGCTCTAAATGGTGATCTTCAATGTCCAGGTTTCATCTTCCTGCATCATCGGTTAATTCACTAAAATATAGTGAGGTTTTATTAGTCATCAGTGAAACATAATTCTCAATACTCAATACGTTTATTGCACCATGAGGTTGTTACAGTTTTTACTAATATACACAGTATATAAAGCCTGTCATAATGGACCCTGTCAGGCACAGCGTACGCAGGAGAGAGGAAGACTATTATTTTATATTACTTATTATTATCTCGTTTTATAGTTTTTGTAGGTGATAATTAAATTTTATGCAGAAAAGCTTGCTGGGAAACAATGTGTTCCCGATACAGGTGAAATACTGTAATTTGCGCGATATAGTTTCTTCATTCAATTAAACCAGTTCAATATCTGGATTGATTAACTTTAACTTAGTAGTTTCATAGTCAATATCAAATAGTTTTTAGTGGAATAGAATAAGAAGAAAATATTGGAAGAAGAGGCTTTCATCCATCTTTATTCTTTTTTAGGCAATTGTTTTCTCAACTATCAGCAATGTATATTCTAATAATAATATCTCCTACCGGGTAGATATATGGTTCTGTCGTCTCTGCCTACCCTGGACGGGATAAGGCGTGAGTTTATGTATGTATGTAATAACTACCACCCCTATTCCGACACCCCGAACACAATTAGTATGCTGTCGATCTTGGCCCAAAACCAAACCAAGACTCTTGGACACCCAAAAGTGTTATCTTATACTCTGTTTTATACTTTTATATAATATGTAACTGATTATTGTAAATGGTTTTCATAAAGTAAGTAAATACATATTTTATCTTATGTAATAATAATTCACACGCTTTAATAATGCGGCATACAGCCTTCATATATTTGAAACTATCAGTCAGATAACACACTAAGTAGTTATTACTCTCTATAAACATCTAAACATACTGTGTGGTTATAACTCATTATAAAAACACCCAGAGCAAAATAAATGACCATTTTCATGCACAAAGATTCCTGAGTTTTGCGAGTATGGATGGCTCCAGATCGAGACAACCACGCTATCTGGAAGGAAATGTATACTTACTTATGCATGTCAATATTAAAATCTTTAGCATTCTTTTGCACAAAAACTCGAACATTGTTTAAAGCTAAAAGAATGTCTATGGTATTATTAACCACGAGCATGTTCATATTTACAGAAATATAGATTTTCAACAAATTGTTACGGTTGCTATTTAAAACGAAAATACTGTTATTTTAATACCTATTCAAATAAGAAGAATACTCAGTATTACATAAACCTAAAATAAATAATACACGTACTTAGTAATGATTACGCTTAGAATGTTCGTTTCCAATTTTTTTTTCATAAATCTGTATCGGAGCTGTGGTTTAAGAAATCTAGAAGTGTTTTTTTTATTCATTTCATTTAGAATATTCATTCATTTAGTTTTATATGACCAGTCCTATGCCAGTTTAGTTCTCCGATTTAATATCCCTTTAGTCCAATCTTATACTTAGATGCCCATCCAATGCTGTTAATTAGGTAATTAATAATTGTTGTTCAGTGAATTTCCACCAAAAAGGTAGATAGGTATTCCGTGAGGTGACGGAGTAAAAATACAATATTTCACCACCCCATCTCATCCCATGGGTGTCGTAAAAACCGACTAAGGGACTATCATCTTAACAAAATTAAAAGAAGAAAAACTTGAAATTAAACCCTGTACCAATCCGTCTGGCCAGCGTGGAATTAGTAGGCCAAATATCCCTCCATCACGGGAGGAGGCCCGTCCCTGCAGTGAAATATTGATGGGCTGTTATGATGATAATGATGACGAATTTCCTTCAACACGGAATCTCTTATTAATTATCTTACCATCTTCTTAACAAAACTTTGTATTGCCCCACTTCTGAGACAAATCTTCTTCTGCGATGGAGGGAAACTCAGTTGACTTATTTGTGTCACAAAAAAATAAATAAAGAAAAGTCTTATGTTTTGTGTTTATAGAAAGCTTTCCGTTTGTCGTCTTAGGTGTAAAATTAAGATTGTTCATAAAGAAGAATTCGTCCATAAAATAATTGCTAAAATTACACAGGTGGAATATTAAGAATTAACGATAGGCATTCTACTTCAAGCAAATCAAGAGTTTTATTTCAACCACAAGATTTTCATAATCCTTACAGGAACCTCTAAACCTGTAAAGAACTAATCGGAAAAAGGTATACAACACCCCTAGCGTGAGATGAGGTGGTGTTAATAGTAGGTAAGTATACCTACTTATTTATCCCGCCACCATACGGAAAATCTACCTTTTTGGTGGATAAAAATCCCCTGTATTATATCGAATGCCTACCGATCAGCAATGTTGCCAGTAACTATAAAAGCACGTTTACGAATAATGTCATCGAAATAGAAAGCGGTTACTATTGAAAGGAAGTACACATAAGCACTAGGAAGACTCCTTACTAGAGGTTGAATAGAAATGATATTTATGTATGCTCTAAGTAGGTATATAAAATGGTTACCAGTTTTAATTGATAAATTTAACAAGATACATGGTGTGCTTTTGATGAAACTTAACTTATTGATTCTTACAATTAAGTACCTAAGTCTTAGTTTGTATAGTAACTATTGATTATTGCCAAATAGGTAAAGTAATCTGACAACATTCTATAACTTTTTACGTTTATAACATTAGGAAAAACTTATCAAAATCCTTTACTTAGCATGTCAATTCTCGCTCCTTAAAATCGTTAAAAATTTGTGAACTTTAGTTTTCAAATTGCTTTACTTATTGTATGACAATTTGACAACTAAAGTTAACCGAATTTTTTAACGATTTTAAGCAACGAGAATTGGCATGCTGGAAAGAAATAATAATATAGATCTTTAGAATGTTTGATTGATTGATTAGACAGTAAGTAGTATGAATGCGGTTTTGTTTTATAGGAATCCCAACTTAATTTTATTTTTAAGATACCTTGTATTTATACAACAGACAAAGCATTTTTATTACATTGTGAAACCTGTTAATAATGTAATAGTAAGATTTCTTAATTAAAATAATTAAGTATTGTCATATTCGTACCTATATTTCAGCATGTTTACAAATTCAACACCCAGTTGTTAAGTTTATTTCACAGTAATCATAAATCACAAAATTAAATTTCATGTTGATTATATTCACAGTATACTGCTGGAAAGAGGCCTCTCCCAACACACGCCACAGAACTCGGTCTTGGGCCTTCCGCATCTAGTCCGAGCCAGAGGCCTTTATGAGGTCGTCAACTAGCCTATTTCAGTGGACTACAATTAATAGGCTATTTGATTGATTGATATTCACAGTCTATGCACATTAAATAAACAACTACATTAAACTAAAGTTTCTCGAACAGTGCATTTTTACTCAATATACTCATATACGCTTTCAGGACTGGTTTTAAGGGACACCCGAAAGTTAATGCCCCAGGTCATACAGAAAAATCGCAACGCGCTATTTCTTCTACAACGAATAGATCACGAATGAAAAAAAATCACGGTGACACTTTTACCCAATCAAAAATCGATACTGAATAAACTAACCATGATTCTATACTGTTTAAACTTCTGGTTTTTGTGGCCGGGTTAACGATTACATCAGTCGATTATCTACTAATTGAATTGTATAAATTATATAAAATAGAGTGGATGTAATTTACATTATTTAACTATGCGGTACACATATTTAAACAGTTTTAAAATTGCACCACGCTGTAATTAGTAGAGCACTTATGTACAAAATAAAGAGATTTTGGAGAATACTCGTAACCGCGTTTAAATTTTTTGCTAGTTTAGTACAAAGTTATGATGACATAAGGTGACAATGACCTTTAAAAAGCTCTATT
Source organism: Schrankia costaestrigalis (assembly GCA_905475405.1). Taxonomy (NCBI): domain Eukaryota; kingdom Metazoa; phylum Arthropoda; class Insecta; order Lepidoptera; family Erebidae; genus Schrankia; species Schrankia costaestrigalis. Next base: position 16,076,182 of record FR997825.1, on the reverse strand, counting down.
ATCATATAGCTGGTGTTAGCGCCTTAACTCACGTGGTCATTAGTATGTGTTTATAATGACATAACAACGCTATAAACCTTTACGCGTAGTGGCCTTACGGTGGAAATATATTAAAATATATATGTAGGATGCCTATTTCCAGTATTAGCAGTCCCTAATGATTATGGATGATGTGACATAGCACGCTGAACTGACAGCTAATGGGACAGAGATAGTAGCTGAAGGTTGATGAAGGGAGCACGTGCTGTGGCAGTTCTTGAAGGTGTCCAGTGTATAATAATAGTGGGCTCCTGACTGATACGGTGATGATAATGGGCTTAGTTTAAAATGAGCTTTAATATTTACTAGATAGGTTCCCTAACCGTATTCTTGTATTAGATTGAAAAGCACGTCAAAAGTGAGAAGGAGGCCTAAATAGAACCCTTACTGGTCCTTAATAGAAATTTAATAAGTCATTTTAAAGGCAAGATGGATAGTACAATAACATCTCCTTTTACAGATTGACATAAAGCTAATTACATTGACCTTTTCCAAGTGGGAAAACACTAACATATTATCCATTTTATATTAAAACTTCATAAAAGGGAGAAACTAAAGCACAATGGGTTACTTTAACAAGATGGCTGGCCTGTCAATACACACAATAGTTGTAGAACAATGCTAATGTAGCATACATGAAACGTAAGACGGGATATTTTCTTGTTAATAATGTTGTTTTGACGTCAATTTTGTTATGACGCCATAATTCTAATAAAGTTGTTTTTAAAAGTTTATGGACACCCATATTCTGATATCCGTGATGGCGACAGTCTTATGAATTTGTCTCTGTAACGCCTCAGGTAGACAGTTAAACAATGCCTCAGGCATTATGTCCGCCTGAAAACATGTTTTATATGTAATAGAGTTTTCATCATTATAAGAGCCCATTAATGTCCCACTGCTGGGACGGGCCTCCTCCCGTGACGGAGGGATACTTGGCCTACTTATACCACGCTGGCCAGACGGATCGGTATAACGTTAATTTCAAGTTTTCCTTCTTTTTATTTCGTAAAGATAGTTTCTTCGTCTTAGATTCTTAGTCGGTTTTTACCACACCCATGGCATGAGATGGGGTGGTGACATATTGTATTCTTATTCCGTCACCACACGGAAAAAATAAATATAATAATGGTCGTATTTAAGAAAGTAATCAATTCAGTTTACAGGACGCATGGAGGTCACCTACCTGTAAGATGAAAAAGTTTCGCGGTTGCCAAATCTATCCACTACTGTATCAAAGCACCTGATATCATGGCGGCATAATGAGTTAATAAAGCATTTTTTTTTTGAGTTGACCCAAAGCGCTACGTACGTACAGAGGATACTTTTAATAATATTTTATCATACCACTGGTAGGGACGAAAATGATATGAAACATGGTATTAATTTATCATATTGTAATAAGCTTTCGTAGATATAAAACTTAAAGAAAAACAACAAACAATTTAGGGTCAAGTACAGTATTTCCTTTTTCTATTTGTGTCAGAATGTATTATGTTTCTTTTCTTAACTCGTCTAATGGCGTAGAATTAGTAAAACTGGACTCAGGAAAAACGCTAGGTATTTCAATTCGTCTAGTGTGGTATTTATTGTCAAGGTTCCACTTTATATCCTTAATGAATATCAAACTAATAGACAGCGAGTTGACACTTTTATATCATTCATAGACCAATGAAATTTTTTATGGTCATGATCACAAAAAATTTCATAGTTTGAAATCAAACCCGAAACCTTTGCGAAGCAGGTAAGTATAACCGCAACACATAAAAAACATTCAGTGTTATTACTTAATATTTATAGAATAAAGTCCTGTGTGTACTCGTATACCTACAATTTGTTGAAAGCTTCGATTTATTGTTTACTGTGACAACAATATATCAAAATGTACATTTTGGGTTATTTCTACAAATAAATAATTTATTTATCCCGAATCGTTTTTGTAAACCGTTGAGATTTATTGAGAACAGTTTTTTAAATATTTAATATTAAATGTTTGCTCATGACCAAGTTATATCGTGGTTAAAGGTGGTATCTGGTCGCGAAGTCGAAACCGTCATGATCATTTTATAGGTGTTTGATTTTGTTTGGAAAATGAAAAAATATTTATTTCATTTATGACACGTTAGTGACACTTATAAAAGTCAGCGTTTTTAAAGTGATCACATAATGCACGTCTAACTTAACGGCTAAGTTTACTGAGGGTTCGGAACACTACCATGTCAGAGAGTCTTCTCTGAGAGAGTTTCGTGTAGGTGTCTACCCACAAGAAACTCTGCTGTGTTCCTGTCGCTCTTTTTGGTGATCACTTTAAAAATATTATTTTATTAAGGAAACAGGAATTGATTTGGAAGTATCTGTAAAAAGAAAGTATATTTATATAGTATAGCTATAATACAACCTTTACTTACTTTAAACTGTAATTACATTGTTGTTTAAATACGTAGATACTATTTTAAGGTACCTATTTCATTTAATTTCATTTTCTTTATAGGTTTTCTTTATATTAGCGTTTTTCTAAAGCCACTTTAATCAGCTTTGTGAATGACCTTCGTCAGTTACCGTTATTTTGCTCCTGATGTCATAACTCCTGATTAGATCGAGAAATAATATATGGCATAGAAAGCTACATTGCTCAACGATCAACGAATTATTTATTCAAAAATATTATTTAGGTTTTAGTCTTTAATTTGTTAGTAAAACGCTAAAGTCTAACAAATCATTAATTGATCTTTTCTCTTAGAAATAATTGCAACCTACAATTTTTAACGGGTACTGAATATTTAAAAACAGTGTAACCCACTGTAAATTCGTCAAATTCTGGTTTCACTGTAACTCGTGTAAGCTATGTTCAACTAATTGTCCTTGAAATGTAGAGTCCCGGTTGAAATAAACTAAAACAAAAAACAAATAAAGCAGAATGCGTAGGACTTGCGTGTAGGGTATATAAATAAAAGTAAAATGGAAAATATTTTTTTTAGTAAGTAAATAGTCTCTTTGCTGGGCAAATGTCTTCTTCACTGCTTTCGGAGAGTCCTTATCTTTTGCGATCTCTGGCCAGTTTCTAGTATAGTTATATCAGTTTCTAAGCCTATATAACATACATAACAATATACTAAGTAAATTTCAAATCATTATCACAAAGCGAAAATCTGTTTAATGTAATTAATTACCTATTGTAATTACCATTAACTGTTATTGAATTGCACATAATTTCGCTACTATCAAGACCTTTGATTTAATCTGTACTGGATGTCGAGTCAAAGAGATACAATATCTGATAGTGACGTTGGGTTGGTATTTACTTACATAATTTCCTTCCTTATCAATACAATTATTAATGTGCTGCAAGGACGAGTCTCCACAAATGATTTAACTTTGCGGAACAACATGCTGGACAAGTCGATTATCACGTTGAAGAGGCCAGTTAACGCTAGACATGCCGCTTACCACGCTGGACAGGCCGAGGTATGGATTCCCATTCGTGAAATATTACTTTGTAGCATTGACGACCTCGGTGGAGCGACGGTAGCGCAAGCAGCTGCTGTGCACGAGGTTGTGGGTTCGAACCTCACGCAGAACCATAATTTGTGAGATCCACAAATTATTGTCCTGAGTCTGGGTGTTCTTTGTGTCCGTTAATTGGGGTTAGTAGCATAGGTTCCCAGTTGCATTTGTCCCCGAAAAAAAATAAACTTATTAAAATAGAAGTTTGTACAGGTAATAACAAAAGTACTACAAAATTTTTATATTTAAAACTAATACAGTAAAGTAAGTAATAATGTATGTATGTAATGCAAATGCTTTATTTTGTCAAAAATGAAGAAGGAAGTTTGTTTAAATTGAAATATGGGTAAAAAAATTAGGTTAGATTAGAACTGCTAGAAAAGTAGGTTAGGTTAGGTTGGAACTGTGACCTCAACAGAGCAAAGCGAACGTGTCGCGGCAGCGGCCGGTGAAGCGCCAGAATTGATTTCTTTTGTCAGTGCCAATTTGACCAAGTTTTTAATGGAGTAAATTTAGACTCAGTAATTTATAATATGGTATTTGCCAAAACATATTTGGTAAAATGAAACATTGCTATGTAATTATTTGCTAAACAATAATTTGCCAAAAATAGTTTTGCTATCTGTAAAATTGCGAAAAGGTTTTGCCAAATGATAATTTGTGAAACATACTTTGGCAAGTGTCACTTTGGGAAACGTTTTTTGCCAAAATTTTTGCCCAGGTACTTACATTTAATTAGTTTTAAAATCACAGCACTAGGATCTAATAGAGTATACCTAGTAAAATAGAAGTTTAAAGTAGAAAGTAGGCTATAAAATCGTAGATTTCGTTTTTTTCGGGGACAAATGCAACTGGGGACCTATGATGCTACTAACCCGTTAATTGATGTTTCGAAAAAGTCCCCGCGACACAGGGCATGGGAGTTTTCTTTTTAAATAATATTAAAATACATAATATTAAAGCTGTTAAAAAGTGCTTAAAATAAGTCACATCGAAAGTGTATATTTTAAGGATTCATTCTGGAAGGCTAATATGGAAACTTTATCAACGTATATGTACTAACTCACTATTATAGCCTCTAATGTATAAGACTTTCACTTATCGGGACATCACACACGTAACTGTAGACGTTAGCTCAGACTATCTCAATCTCATCCTACTTAAACAACCCTCCTTCACTTATAATATCGACTTACATTTACCTACACAAAACCAGGCGCAATATAATTACAATATTTTTCTATCACTATTCTAAGTAGGCCATTTACTTCGGAAATACTAAATAGGACCTAAATTTGTTATACATAAGTTATGAAATACATTGCAAAAAGCTACTGCACAAAAGCTAATAAACAATTATGCATGTCAGATCGTAGGAAGTTATTAAAATGATTTAATCTTATGCGGAGTTCGTTATAATATTATTGTATAACTTAAACGTACAGTTTTTATATGGTAACTATTTACACAATAATTTATTTATGTGTTTTAGTGAAGGACACTTTAGAAGACTTTTCCGTCAAACAGTAATTGACTTAAGCTGGAATTAATTTGTAATGATACTTAAGTATATCTAATGAACTTCGGTAGAAATTTTAATTATTTTGTTGCCTAGTATCTACTAGCTCTGTTTAGTTAAGTACTAGATAGCATTGTGTGAATGTGTGAGGGATGTTATAGGTACTATTAAAAAAAAACATCCCTCAGTACAGTCCCGAGAGACCGTACCAAAAGTGCTACGTTTGGCAACTGGCAAACAAAATCTCTTCGGAATGTACAGTATGTGTACTCCATAGATAATACTTGACGGCCATCAGAACTTAAAAGAGGTCACAGCTATTCGCCATTCCATAGACTCATCAATAAAGAAGTAAGTATACGTAAGAATCTATGACCTGAAGCAATGAGGACCATGTTATATAATTGTGTAATAATATTTTATGTATATAATGTTCTACCTAACCACGTGGTGTAACCAACAAATTGTACGATTATGCAAAGTGTAAGCAACGGGAGTTTCTCCATTCGCTCTGCTACACATATACCTACCTACATAAAAAGAAACATACATTTTAAAGGTGCAAATGAATGGCAAAACGTCAAACTCCTCAATTTTATATAACATGCAGTGTTGCAGCACGGAAAATTAGCGCTTTGTCTAAAGTTAAAGACTTTCATTTGTTTGTTTTTAACCATTGCATTATCTTAACAACAAACAATTTTACTGATTAACTATGTTATTATTTTCCTAAATGTTACAAAAAGTGTATCGATTAAGCGTACCTAAGTAGGTATATTATTAATAATAGCTAAAACTTCTAATTTATTTAATCACATTTAAGTCAAAGTTACAGTAAGTTGTTAAGTTACTGCAGTGGGACATTGATGGGCTGTTATGATGATGATGATGATGTCAAAGTTCGTCTCTTGTATACAGCCGCAACATTGGAAAAATGACCTCCTAATATGTTATTACATATTTTAATTCAATAAATTAATAAAATAAAAGCTCTATTTGCTCAAATATGGAACATTATTAAATCATGGCTACAGCTGAAAATCAGCGCCAGGTATCATCGCCTGGCTTTATGCTGAGCTGGTTGCCTTTTTGTCGCAGGTTTAAGACACATTTGCCATTTTTTTTGTTACTTATATACATACAATTATATATTTTTGTATAACTATAGACAACTTAATATTAAGATATGTAATTCTTGTAATTATGTAAATTGGGTTGAATTCTATTTGTGTATAGTGTCTACTGTGTCAAATAAAGTTTATTTTCTTTCTTTCTTTCTTTCTTTCATTAATAAGTAAGTACATGGATTATTTGGGATAATCTATCTATTGTATATTTGACGAAGTTGCCGCGCACATATCGATAAAATTACAAATTTTAATCTGTTTTAAAATCATTACAATTAACCTATATTCATTGCGAGGAATGAGCCTATTCCGGTGATAGAAATAAAGTTACCCTAAATACTACTTTTCTGGGGTACTACTTGAGTTCTACGAGGTTTGTGTTAAGTCTACTAACCTTTTTACAATGAGATTACTAACCAGCGAGATGGTATAGAGTCTCTTTATGTCGTAACCTTCCGCCACAAAGATAAAACAAAATTGTTTTATAACAGAATTGCTGAAGAGAAAAACGTTTTTGTCAAGACGATTAACACAAATTCTATATTATTATTTTAATCTTTCGATCTTTTTAAGCTCAACCCTCAGAGAGATAAAATCGATATTATTTATCTTACACATTTTATTTTGATGGATTTGTATTCTAATATTTCTGTGTACATAAATTATATCCATCTCCAACAGTATTTACCAAAAAAAGTATGGTCTCTTACCATCTTTTTTAAATGAAACGCATAATACATAGGCTTCAAAAAGCTATTGCTCTATTTACACCAATCATAGCTAATAGTAATCGTAATATATTTACGATTACTTACTAATAATAAGTACCTAATTCTTTCTAACTTTCTTTGCAACATTTTATTTGCTAGTAAATTCCAACAAGTTAATTAACAAGTGAATAATGAACGCCACAATGCGTTCATTAACTCGAAAGAAGCGTGCTTCGAATACAACCGCTACGGTATTAGGAAGTAGTTTACCAAGCTCTGTTAAGATAGAACCACATAGTATTGCATATTATTATATTTGTTACTCAACCTGCGTCTAAAATAGCAAAGGGCTATTAGTGTTTGCAAGTATCGATAGAGTGACAAGTTTTCGAAACGTTGATATAGAATCAGGAAGTGCTTTGTGAGCAGGAAACTCTAAGGTCCGGGCTATTTGAGTGCTTCAAACGCAGGTCGAGCGAGTGTGAATTAAGATAACTTCACATTGATACTTAAACTTTTTAGATAATAATAGTACTTATGTAGGTATACTTACGTATGTTTAGATAATAATTAGCTTACAGACTATTTACCGTTATGAGATGTTACAAGCAGCTCAATGTACACTTTTTTATTTTTGTTGGGAAAAGAAGATTAAGATTGGCATTTTTTAAAGTGTACGTCGACTCCGGGATAGTTTTTTTGAATATGTTTTCCGTTGGGTAACAGAGTAAGATAAGAATACATGGTGTCACCCAGCATCTCATTCATTGTATGTTTTAATTATTTTTAATATGCTGTACCAAATATTAATTAATTTATTGAATTAATATTTAGTACAGCATATTAAGTAATTAAGGGTTATGTTCGTACAAATCGTGGACATAATTTAGGTATTTAATTATGTAACAAGAACGAGAAAATGAGTGTTTTAATAATGTATAGGTATTAGAACTATATTATCAGGCATATTATTATCAAATAACTGTTGCTAAAATGCAGAACTAAGGTAAGTATAAAGGTAGGTACTTAAATTTTTTTTATAAATAGGTACACACATACGTTATTACATGTACCTATTTAATTCCTTGGTAATTATTCTTGAAAAGTGTTTTCTCCACTCCTCTCCATTTGTCGTAGTCGTAGAGACAACTCTTGCAAATATTCGTCTTTATCATATTTGTGATCATATTTGTCAGCTAGAATATTAAACACGCAGTTGCTGTTGTTTCTGTAATATTTTATTTGCTTTAAACAAATAACAATAATCTTAACAATGACAATCGTCAGTAGGTGATCACAGTAAAAGTTATGTTTTCACATACACGACCTCTCCGGCCTAGCGGTTCTTGCTAAGAAAAAGTCTCGGGTTCAATGCAATTTCAATTCAATAAACTATACAGGCATGAACGCGGATTACCTATACGTTTTTGTATTAAGTGGCCGGAACGTTTTCTTTGTCTAATAATGTGTTTGCTAAAAAAAGTTGAAAATATGTCCATCAGTTATATTTTCCCAAAGACAAACAAAGCTTGGTTAGTTTAGGACTAGATGACGCAACGTGAAGGTTTAATGAATCATCATAACAGCCCATCAAAGTCCCACTGCAGGGACGGGCCTCCTCCCGTGGCGGAGGGATATTTGACCTACTAATACGACGTTGTTTAATTTCAAGTTTTCCTTCTTTTTATTTCGTTAAGATGATAGTCCCTTAGTCGGTTTTTACGACACCCATGTGATGAGATGGGGTGGTGACAATTGTATTCTTACTCCGTCATTACACGGAGAATGAATATTACAATATTTTGTCGTAATTACACATTTTAATACAGCATTGATATGATGTAAAATAAACAAACTGTTAGTGTGGTAGCATCCTACGAACACGGAACTCACGGAAGAGGTTCCTCAGTAGGTAAAACGGGTCGAATGACTTTCTCAGAGATCGTGTCCTACCGACGCCCACCTTATTCGCCTTTAGCCGTTTAGCTATACATTACGTAACTTGTTGATAATACAGGCAAAAGTAGTGCATACAACTCGTTGTTTTTAGTTACGTGTCATTGACTGCCAAATATATTATGTATCTACGTTTTGTAGGTTGATTTATAAACTTGCTACGTGCTTTGGTCACTAGTAGGAAAACTATGACTTGAATTTCAATTTTAGAGCTCTACTTGTATTCTTATATTAAGTAGTCGCTACTATTTTTCGATCACAAATGACTTTTGTACTTATTTGTAATGGTAGTCCATGGCTGCGAAGTAGGTCTCAGATTCGATTCCCACTTAATGACAATTTTTGTGTGACATGACAAAAACTAATAAAATATTGTTTTTTAATCTTATGTTGTATAATACTCCCAATAAAACACATATTTACTTTTAAAGTTTTTATAAATACATAAATAAGTAGGTACTTTGAAACCACCCAGCCAAAGCATATTCAATGTTTATTCACACAAAGATGTTCATTGAGTGGGTATCTTACTTGAAACCTCTGGGTATCAAGGCAGAGGTCATCAAGATAGATGCAATGGCTGTAGTTACAAAAGGCATTGTAGGAACTCATGAACGCACAAACACATAAATAATCAGTGTATATGTCGCCGGGAAATGAGGAAACCAGGGATTTCACGAAATCACTAGGGATATCACTATCACTATATATCACGAAATCGCGGTAAATGTCGTCATCACTTTTCTGTCCCTTATGGCCTGATACCTGCACCATGGAGGATCTGAGAGATGCTACGGATCGAGCCATACGAGTGACTGAACTCTGGGCTGGTACCTTGTATCAAAACGATTGGGAAGAAGAACAACAACCCTGCTTTGATTCTTCAACATGCAAACATATCTTTTTACAAGCCTGTTGGTTCCAAGTGTATAAACACAACAAAATAAATCCTTAAAAGCAGATTATGTCATAAAGCTAGAGAATATTGTCTATGATTGGTTAGTTGAACGTACTAATCTGAAGAACTAATGGTTCTAATTTTAAAAATCTTTTTCAAGAAGTATGCTCCTACTAAGCCCAGCGGAGCACCGAATGAATTACATCTGCATTTCTTAGATTTCATAAGATTAAGTAGAGTTAAATTGTATGGATAAATCTAATGCAGTGCCTCAATATTATGGCTTTTCTAGCAAAGTAATTTGAAATATTATTGTAAGTAAGTATACAATTTTATGAAACAATAATAATATTCTCTCGTACATTCACAAGGCAACCGGCCTGTCCCAAACTAAGCATAGCTTAGACTATGGGGTCCTAAATAACATACTTGTGTACTTTCTTTTGCAAATACATAAGTAATTAGAGGTACCTGTTGAAACCAGCCAGAAAGACAAATGCTAACAAACAAGTCATACGTACAATCTTTGCGTGCATGAGCACGTAAGGATTTGTATTGAGCAGCAATCGAACCCCAGTCCCCTGCGTAGCCGGTATGCACTAGGTATAACACTACGCAAAAGAGGCCGTCAGTGTACTATAATATCTATTTTAAAATATTTTTTAATACTTACAAAAGTTTGTTCTGAATAAATGTTTTAGTTAATTTTCAGCAAATACATAACATTACAATAGGTACTTGTGTAAGACGTAACAGGTACAGCCTTGGTATTAGAATCACTAACTTTCAGTAACCATTAACCTACTAGGTAGTTCCTTATAAACCTTATACTTACATATTATAGTCATACATTTATGACCATACAAAGTGAAATCGAATTAATATTTGACATGCGAACCGTTCAAGACTGTGGTTCAAGAGATATGATAATAATTGGGCAGCATAATTCTGGTGAGCATTCACGTTGAGTATTACCGTCACGTGACTACGTCCATATTCTAACTATTGCAATGTATTATCGCGTACATGTCATGTATTGAAGACGTCACGTGTCCATTATGTACGATTTATGTAATGGAGAGGCTTTGTATGACACCATCATCACTTGCCACTCAGCATACACCTGTAATGACACACTTTTTGATCGATTGAGTCGTGACTCCAGTTAACTTATAGAGATTGGGGGCACTAAGCCTTTTTAGAGGATAGGTTTTTAAATACGGTACGTTATATAATAATTACGATTGCTTATAGTTAGGTTCAAAATAAAATATGAACGTAGATATACTAATGTTTCACAATATATGCTAATAATACTTTAACGGGTAAAAAAAGAAATTTGGCAACTTGTACAATTTTGACCGACTTATGCTTTAGAACGGATGCCTATAAATTTTTAATTATCACCAAAAGCAGAATACTTAGACCAAATACAGGATTAATAATGGTAGTTCAACAACACTGAATAACAAAAAGAGTGTGGTCAACTATGAGTTTCTTGGACACACTCTTTTCAGCCAACCTTAAAAATGTAACCTTTTACAATTTTTATTTAGCAACTTGAAGACTGGGCGAATGTCAACATTCATTTTCAGAATAAATTTGAGTACCTACTTAATACATAATGTATTTAGCACGCAGTAAAGACATCTGATGGAACACTATGGATATTTTCAGGATGGTGACCATGTAGCGAAAAATGCAGCTAGGGCTCTGGTTGGACTTGGAGTCCCACAAAAGATTATTATTCTGTATCGATACTTAGGTAAATGTTAAATTTAGATACACGTATTCTTTTCACCAATAAGCTTCCAACCACCTTCCAATAATATAAATCTAAAATTATACACGGTACTCACTTTTTTTAAATACTTTAAAACCAAACATGTTTATGTACAGCAGATAGTTATATAAAATGTTTACCAGTAGTAACCGGTCCGTAACAAAATATATCTGGGTGTAAATTGTCAAGTACCTGAATTCAATGAGAGCAATGCAGAAAGTTCGGTCAACATACATGACCATCATTATACGATACTTAAATAATTGGATGTGTCCATGTTTCAATATATTTTATAGATATTTCCATTTATAATATTATTTAAAGTTATCCTATCAAATAACACGTTTACAATAAAGTCAATATTATGTGTAATGAAATTCCTCTTAAATGAAATTTATAGTCCGCGTATTGTTTTCCAATAAACCACTGCGATAGAACAGATATTCACAAATAATTCTCCATTTCAATAACTGAACTGGCTTGATTAAACATTTGTTAGATTCCCTATATTGAATAACGTATTTACGGTTTTATTGCTTTTGATAACATGTCTTCTTACATTATTACAAATCATAGAGATTAATATTTATTCTATATGATTGAAAAAATATACGGATTTAAGTGTCTTTGGATTGTGTTCAGATACATAAAAGCCCTTTCCTGGTACAATGTTTAGTTGTTTCTGGTAAGATGTGTCTTTATAGATTTTTTGGACAGAAATGTCTTTTTACTTTTTTATGTGTTTTTATTGTTTTCCATAATAATATGATTTCTATAAAAACGTTTTCGGCTTTTATTTCTGTACTACAGTATAAAATTGAAATATTAAACTGTACACAATACTACCTAGCATTTTAGCCATGAGCACTAACTATAAGATTATTTTGTCTTAGGTAAGTTACGACTACGTCAGAATAAAGTCAAATTGTCTGTAAACGTGATTGCCTCCGTACCTAATATTTCTATTTATAAAAAAAAAAACATAACAAATAAATACCTGTCACAAATAGACACGAGTGAAAACAAAACGGCCTCATTGTTCTTGTATAAAGCAATAAAAAGATTTTCTGTCTTACTAATAAAAATTTTCTTATACAGTGGTTATACACATGAATACTTATTCCTTGAATAGGAGCGTAATAGCTGTTTATACACTACTTGACTAATAAACCAGGTATAAGCATTGGGTAACTATTAAATAGTTATGACACTGACCACTGGCAATACTGTTAGAAACATTCTAAAAAGTAATATATTAAAAAATGTCATTAAATTATTTCATATTTTTACCTATTAATTCTTATTGTAAAAATATTAAATAAATTAATATGTCATAAAGAATATTAATATAATGCCCTAATGTTGAAATTCGACTTAGAAATCGTAATAAACGCAAAATTTTACACACTTTTACATATTTTTACATTAGCAGATTTTGACATTACTTTTGAACGTCTCTTAAAATATGTCAAAACGGTTGAGCTTTTGAGATTTCATTTCGTATTCTGTTTGCGCGGTATATTTTGATTTACAATCTTATAAAAATAACCATTAAAATGGAATCAAGTGATTATAGATATATATATATAGCAAAGAAGAGGAACCCTTTTTGCAAATTGTTTATTAGAAAAGGTATTTAGTTGACCTCGAAAACTAAATAGTGACAATATCGATAGGCTAATGTATGGTGTGATTTTGTAACAAAACAAGCTTTAAAAATGGATTAATGTGATAACACACAGTCCCACGAGTGGGCCGAAGATAACCAGTTACTCCAAGGCAAAGAGCAGCAGTTAAAAATGAAAAATTTAGAACTGGAAAATGTAATACGTACAGAGAAAATAAATAAAATTGATAACTAAAAATGTATTTTATTTGAAATAATTAATTATATTACAAAACATAATTCATAAATAATTGCCTTGCAACTTATCCAGTTGCATTATTTTGAGTTCTTGTGTTCTATGTCTCAAAACGGGTTCACCGGGCGTTATGTCCATTATTTCTGTATTTTGCCCTATTTTCATTGCAATATTGTGCAGAACTGGGCAAGTGCAACTAAATACAGTTTAACATTTTCTAATGATACACTGAATCCGTGTAATAGGCATCGAAATCTCTGTTTCCACATACCAAAGCAACTTTCTACAGGGTTTCTAGTCAGTATATGAATCTTATTGTAGGTCTCCTCCTTAATATTAGCAGGACTTTGTACAGGTGTAAACAAATAACCTGTTAGTCCATAACCTTCATCACCTAAAAACGACCATGGAATTCTCAATTTTCAAATCTCTGCCGTATTGGGCTTTCTCTGAAAATTCGGGAATCATGAGTACCTACTTCCCCTCCAGTGTACTACAATGTTCTGGAATCGCATACCACTTATACGTTTATTGAACACACTCTTTTCTATTGATATAGTATTGTCACCACCAACCTTTTTGATCTTAATATGTGTGCAATCAAGCAATAGCATCTGTTACGTTTCTGAAGCCACATATATTACGAAATTCTGCTATGACTTCCTCTTCCTCTTCAAGAGTTCGTGACATATGAATAAAATGGTAAGCTCTCCTTGCTAGTGCAATAGCAACTCGTGTACATTTGTCATGGATTGTTGACTCATGCCGTGAATGTCTGCAGCATCATCTTCCACTTTCTGTCGCGCCCATGTCCTTAATGCTGTACAAACTTGAAGTTCTCTTGAAAAGACACCACCTCTAGTACTCTGTTCGATTTCACCACGGATTAAATCTACCACTTCCTTTGCTTTAAAAACTTACAATCATCTAAAATAAACGGATTATAGCGAGATTAGTAGTTTTTACTTTCTTGGTAGTTCTTCACTCTCCATTTCGTCAAAAATTTCAAAATAATGTAAATAATCCATAATTAGAGAAAAATCAACACAATGTTGTACGTTATGCACTTGTTATACGAGGTCTGTCTACTGTATAACAGTTGTATAAAATGACGTACAACTTACACCACCGCTATAACAGGCGTATAGCGAGAATGTGTTTATTGGTAACGTTTTTGTTATAACCTTGTTATAACGAGTGTGTAAATGTTTATTAGTAAGACGGTAAATCTATAATTTTAGTTTGAGTTCGCTTGCAGCTGCGCCACAGAGATCGCCTTAATGTAAAATAACATGAAGCCTAATTGCTTAGCTCATGCTCTAATAAACTGCAAATTGTTAAAGTGCAAATTCAGTACGATGTTCTAAGGATCTATTTGTCTAAATTTTATTATACAATGACTTCAATGCATGTTATTCTAATCTGCTTTTTATTACACATGACAATCAAGTTTTTTCCTGAACTTGGGACTTCTCCATAGATGGAAAGAAAAATATATTTACGTCCTTTAGCAATTGACTCTAATGGAAACCTAAAATTAATTCAACTGATACAGAGAATGTCTATCCAGGACTACAGTTTGTGGATCGCACAAACACATGTCTTACTTTTGTGTGATTTGAAACCTTGATTGCACGGTAGTATCATGCTGCGATCGCCACTACTCCATCGACACATTTAGCTAGACGGCTGTTTTATATAAAATGATGTAAGCAGACTGTCCGCGCATACGTTTAAATATATATTGTTACCTTACATTACAGTTAACGAATAATTCAAGTTCAACGCATGTATAACAGGCCCTTCTCTGTTTTTCAATTACTTTCGAAGTACTTACATAACTGGATTATCTAACTAAACTATTGTGCTCTTTAGTTTCATACTAACCGATTATAATTATTTATGTATCCGGAAGATAAAAATCATGAGTATGTGACTAGTGAATACGAGTACCACTATGTAAGTATGGAGGCATAACGTCGTTCAGAAATGTAAACCAGCTTCTGGTTGTCAGTTGTAACTATTATATTAAATACTTTTTTCTGTTGTTATGTAAGATAATATCACGTTACCAACTTACAATTTATTGAACTGTCAATGTAATTTAATTAATTTAATGCGCCGAACTCTCAAATTACATTTAATTTATTATGTTGAATTTTGTTATTTATATTATATTTTTACAACTTTAGATAATACTTGTACGTAACTATCGTATTAATGGCAACATTCGGCTAACTAAATAGACACACTTAAAGTTAATAGGAGCCGATGTTAGTTAGCAGAACAACTAAGTTACTCTCTAAAAGCTCGTAGATTTATCTAACGATGGGTTATTTTACTACTCAAGTAGATAGAAGGTATCCTAGCTACTAGCTAGTACCTAGGAAGGTACCTATAGCTTATGACTAAAGTACATAGGTATATGAAGTTACCTAGTTATTGCTCATGCTCATCATCTCTCGATATTTAGCAAAAGTAGAGTCAAAGCTTTTGTAAACGGGAAATAAGATTTTGAAATTAGAGTCCACTAAACTTTTAAGGCTTAGTAGATACCTACCATGATTAACAGGATTATGTCTTTCATAGTCATACGGCTCTAGCCACTTAGAGCTTTTACCTATTATACTTACGAGTTTAGAGTTAGAAGTTCAGTAAAGACTCGGTTGCACTTTAATAGGAATGTAAGTACTTATGTAATTCCTAATTAAATTAGTTGCTCATAGTCCTGTAGTTACAGTCATCGGATTTCAGTTACCTACTGTTCCAAAATCATGTCATACAGCTATGTCTTATTATGTTGGTAATATGCAGGCTCGAAATGCTCAAGTAGATATTCATTCAAAGGTAGTGGTTTATTGTCAATTACGATATCTCTGCTCTATAGTGTAGTTACGATAACTCAAATTTGTCAAAGAGAAACTATCTCTCGGGTACTGGGACAAACGGTACAAAATTTAGATGACAATATGTTCCTTTGTACCAATTAAACTCAATGCTTCTGTTTGCTTTCAACGAAATTGTTACCTTCCGATACAACTATTATTATTTGGATAGGTATTAAAAAGTGGCCTTTGAGCGCGAACTGGCGTCAATATGTTGTTTTGGTTTTATGTCGTCATAGGCTACACGATTTTCAAATAAATATATTCAAATTATGTTTACAGCTGAGTGTATTGATAATTGGCCCACTATGATTGATTTATGATATTGAACATTAAAAAACTATAATTATACCATTTTTATTGAACGAACTTTAGAAAACAATACATAGGTATAGTTACCGTAATTAAAGGAAAAGTTGCAAACGCCTGCGGCTTTTATAATAGTTATCAATAAACTTGCGTCTTGTTTGTCTGATCATATTTATTTTGTTACCAGCCGCATAGTTTCATCACTGCTTCATAGTATTGTAGGTATCATTTAACATAATAATATGTGAGACACATGCTTATTTAGGATCTTACACTCCTAAAAAGCCTTTACTAATTTAATCTACTTACGGCAAAATGGAAAGACGTTTTATTTAATATGTTAACTTTTACTTGTCTTCACTATGTATCGAATATGTTACTTTTTGCTACGGACCTACTAAGACAATTTCATAAATAAAATTTCCTGATATTTTGAGACGTTTCTAAAGTAATACTTAACCCATATTCATATTACATGTGACTTATAATACCTATGTCTTCTATTCTTTACTGGGTTCGCGTTTAACGAGTGGTCTTGTAAAACTGAAAAAAAGGTAAAATCTACCAGTCTTCCTCGTCATGTCACTTGTCTGTCTTTGGTCTAGATTTCTGTAGTGAAAGTGTAAATCTAAATAATCTAGAGGTATATAAAATAGGTACACCTATTATGTATTATTTCTTCAAAAAGACAACAGGCCGTTCCTGGGACCATGCCCTGTAGCGCGGGCACTTTTTATATTTTATATTGGATCTCACAAACAATTGTCATGCGGGGGATCCGAACCCACGACCTCATGCACTGCAGCTGGTTACACGGCCGCTTTGCTACTGAACCAGTCAACCTAAAAACTATACAGTGCGTTTAGTAAGCAATCAATTCTGAGACAACAGAGTCATATATTTTACGATAAATGCGTAGGTACGTCAAAATTAACAGCTCACCTTTTAAAATATTCTGCAACGGTTCACCGACAGTCGTTTTGCCATTGAACTCTTCACCGACAGAACGTTTCATTTTTGAAAGATTCCTTACCATTTAATATTTTCTATCCCCGTTCCCTGCAACGCAGCTTTTGGTTTTAGACAAACGTCAGACATGTCGTGTACTGACAGTAGTGACAGTTTAGGTTATTATTCAGATTTCAGATCAGATTTCTTATAAATTTAGTGATTTAAAGATTTGAATTCTGATTCTGCCTCGATTTTCATCTCCAACGTGATTCAGGAACTGTAGCTTCACATACTGATGAATAATTAATTACCCGGGATTTATATCTTTTATATTTGACATTCAATATATTTTCTGAAAATGGTTAGCAAAGGAAAGAAAATTGCTGAATTATTTACCAAAGCTGTAGCCACTACCAAGTGTTTCGATCAAAATCTTAGTAAGGTAAATAAGTAGTATATATTTTAATTTATAGATGTGTAAAGTACAGTTCTTTTCTCACACAGAAATATAATAAAATTAAGTCATCATCATCATTATTTTAGCCAAAAGCTGCTGATCATAGGCCTCCTTCACCTTTCTCTGTCCTATGCCTTCATCATATATTGGTTGGCCACAACCTTCACCAGATCCAAACTAGGTATATCATGAAATATATTTTAGCTCCATAAAATTTAAATCTTAATTTGCTGTTTCTTATTACACACTTTATTTAATCATTAAATACATATAAATGCTATCAAACTGTAAACATTTTCAATGATTATGTACGGACAACCTTGTTAATTACTAAAGAATATTATTTCTCTTACAGGCCTATCCTACCCTATATTATCTAAGTCTGAATTCAAATGCAGTTACCTATCTTGTTTTATTATTAAGTATAGAAGTAAAATAATTAGTATTAAGTATTTGATATTGAAAATGAATTGTTTGTTTTCTACACTTTGCAGGTAAAAGTAGTGACCTGTGATAAAGGATGTATGGTCACTGAGTTCACAGTGGGTCCTGAACATTTAAACCAGCGAGGTACTTTGCACGGAGCTTTCATAGCTCACTTAGTTGATGCCATATCTACATATGCTTTGACAGCAAATGATCATATAGAAACCAGGGGAGTCTCTATTGATTTAAGTGTAACGTAAGTACTTAATTTTTTTTAATTAAAAGTATGACCATACATTTATTCAATAAGTAATTTTATTACTTAGAAAACAATTGAATGTGATATATATTTCTGTCTAAACCTAGTTTTAACTCTATGATGAGTTTTATTTTTTGGTTGTTATATGGCTTCGCTGTCAGAATCCTTTGCATCACAAACTCTTTTCAGGAAAGTGGTATACTCATTTTACATATAGGATGTTTGCATTTGATGACTTTTGTAGTCAAAATGTTAGTTACAGCCATTTTGAGGTCTCATTAGGAAAATTTTACATAAGTGAACATTACTTATTTTGGTTTTTTTTAGTTATATGTCAGCTGCAAGAGAGGGAGACAATATAGAAGTTGAAGCAATCACAAAAAAAACTGGCAAGAAGATTGCTTTTCTAGAAGTTCAAGTGAGGAATAAAGATAAAAATATTTTATTAGCTACAGGGAGACATACTAAGTATATAGGAGTTTAAACCATTAATCTACTTTATGTAGTTCTATTATAATTTATTAGATAACCTCTTCCTTAGTAAATGAGTAATATTATAATAGTAATATCTTGATGCTGTGCGAAATATTATTATATACCCTGTTGATAGATATTTATTAAGTACTATGTACATATAAAATAAGCTAGTCATGTAAAAAAATATAAATAAAACAACATTAATTTACATTTTGCATCTTTATTTTCCACACTACATTTACTACATTGACAATTTGTAAATACGTTTAATTGAAAGAACGTACGTTGACCTGACAGCAATATCCTTTACGGGTTTTGCTTAGCTGTTAAACTGCATAGAACACCGTAATTTTCATTCCAATTGACATCAGCAAAATAGATTTTCAGTTTTTTCCCAGTCTTTAATATAGCCTTCTCTCTCTCACTTAGTTCTCCTTAATACTAATATGAAGAATAATATAAGATGGTTAAGTAAAGTGCCTTTCTCATTCCTTTATTGTAACCGATTCACTTTATAAGAGAATGGAATATATTGTTGTAACTTGTTTATATTATTCTACATAATATTTCCAGTATTGAATAATGACACATACATTTAACAGCAAGACTTATTGATTATTAAATAATACAGAGAATATTTTTTTTGTATTTTTGTCATAATATATGCTTGATATTTATTATTTTATTTTTATTATTATTTATGTGATTATATGGACGATTATATTTAGTAGGTATAACATACTTATTACTTTAATATAACGACAGAATCCAAATTAAATTATACAATAAAACAACAAATGCAAAATAAGGGTCAACGGTCCGTAGACTATTTTAAAATAAAATAAATTAAAGTAATAGAACATAAAAATGTCTTACATAAACAGTAAACTATACTTAAATGTTATAATGTTTCCTTAAAATACTAAGATTATATTTCCATTGGAATCCTGAATTACTGTTATGATTTACTACATTTAAATGACTTCGTTTTAGATAAGCACAGTGATTATTATTTGGCGGTTATTACGTATTTACGAATAAGTTACATAATTAATTATATTACTCATGTATTTTTTTAATAAATAGCATTAATAGTATCTTAGTGTCTATAAAGTAAATAAAAAGTTATAGGTAGGCTTGTAAAGGACAGGACAAAAGTTCCAAATATATAATAATATTAGAAATAGGTAGAGTTAAAATAATCCTAATTAGTTGGACCACATAGATAGGATTTAAAGCTTATATAAAATTAAATTGTTAACGTAATACAACATAAAATCTTAATTACATACTATATTGTAATGTAAACTCTTCAAAATTGAATTGGTTAATGTAGTTTATTCCATTTTGCAAGTTTCTTCTAAATATTCAATACGTTTTTTCAGAGAGGCAATCGTATCCTGAATACTGTGCTGGGATTGTTCCAGATTATTAATACGCTCTTCTTCAACAGGTGAATCAATATCCGCATCACGACGGGCCCTTCGCTTAGTTCGATCTAGAACCTCATTATCGCCACATGTCTCACAATCAGACCAATAGCGTAAATCCATTGAAGGTAAATCATCACAAGAAACGAGACCATCTTGCGCCTCCGGCAGTATAAATACGTTCTCTCCAATCGTGTCAATTTTATCTCCATTGTCGCATAAAACTCGGGCCAAGCTTATTTGTTTAATCTGTTTTAGTTGCTCCGGCTTAAATACTGTAGGATTTTCAAACCAAAAACGATCGCCATCTCGTAAACGCTTAAACTGTTCAATCAACAAGCATCGGAATAGCGGACCAACCTTGCCTCCTTTCACTTGATCTTCCAAAATACCACCAACCCATACATCAATGTTGTGCACTGATCCATAAAGTTCTTTCAGTTTTTGCCTCACAGTCTTGTCAGATATTTCATTAGCCAAGTCATCGAAATCGTTTACCTCACTCATGTTACAAACCTCGCGCCATTTTGTGTAGGGTGGAATGGCATGATCACGGCTTCGTTGTATATTAATGGCAGCTAAATCCAGGGCGACGGCATGGGCACTGTAGAATAGCTTTTCAGTTAGCTCAGAGTTTAAGTTTTGTGTTGGAGTCTTAAGTTTAGCAGGTGTCGTGAACATCCCTCGCAGTAACGGATCTACGCCTCCTTCATCAACAAGTCGCCAAGGTGAGAAAAACGCGTGTCGCAGTAAAAGATGGCCTTCTGGAATAGTTTCGAAGTTTTCGTCATAACGGTGCAGAAGAGGGTTTATCATGGAATGTCCAAATCGTAGAGCAGCAGTGGCGAATACATTAGAGACAGACGGGTTCAGGTTTGCATCATATTCCGTATAGTTTCCGAGTTGTTTGTACCCCTCCGGGCCCAAAACTAGAGGTAGCCAATGCTGGTAGGTTATGACTTGCACTTCAGCGCCGATTATTTTCCTAGCTTCCTGATAGACTCGATCACCATCCCAAAATGGATTTAAAACTTTCAAAGTAACAGCCACTCGATTATGTTCCCTCATCCAAATGGTATGCATAGCAGCTAAACCGATTTGTTCGTTAGCCCTAATATCACCTGCCACAAAACAGTTACGGTTACTCTCTTCCAGATTACGCCTGCAATCCATGCCGTTAACGCCTACTGTAGGGAGTAATGGCTTCCTTCCGGGAAAAGTTACTCCAACACGTAGCAGTCCATTTTCGTTGGTCAAGTCGCGTAAATCTTCGGCTACAGTTTTCTCAAAACCATAAACTTGCGAGGCATCAATGTACGAAGTGAGTTGATTTATTTGTTCTCTTGGTTGCAAAGTTCCGAAAAGCACTGACGTTACTCCAGATCCACATACTGAGCTGGTTCTTATAAAATCAATGCAACGACGGTTGGTTATGCGAGGGTCGTTGTCTGGCACATCTATAGGGAAACAAGGTGCAGCATAGGCGCATGTTTTTTTACAGTCTACGCCATCCCAGGTTTGTGAACTAACAGATGGCAAAGCATGATCCAAATCATGATCTAACCATTGCCCCCACTGCATTGCCATATGACTTATCTCCACGTCTTCGGAAATATCAGTAGTAGTTATAATCGATGTAGAAACTAAACGGGCACTTGGTAATGTGTAACCGTTATATTTGACGCCTTTATTCCACCCCACAGGCTCGCTAAATCCGTTTTCATATATAGGATACAGTATTCTTCGAAATCCACTTAACGATGTACCCCACATCGGGTTTGCAAAGTTATTACAACTGCCGTCATAGCTACGGTATTTACTGTGGAAGCACATATCTGAACAAACGTCCTTTTCTCTATGTGCGACACAACCAGATAAACGTGCTATTACGTCTAGATGTTTATTTGACAATACATTTTGATAATTAAATGGTTCAACTGATGTTATTTTGTGGCCACTTGTTATAAATTCCTTCACCTTATCCAAGGTTCTTTCATATATTTCTGCAGCTCGTGCTACTTCCCTAGCTGGAGCATTCGGGAAGCTAGTGACTCTGTAAAGAGTATGTATATCGTTTTTAGCACTTTTATTATTGTTAAACAGATCCTCCATGGTCCTTTCAATAGCCAAATCAATATCCCTAGTTGCTTCAGTCAATGCTATGTTAACGTATTCATCACCAGGTAAAATGCGGTCCTTTACTGTTAAGAACGCAGATGCAGTATCACGACCATAGTCATTGTAAGCAGAACATTCGTACCTGCCTGTGTCTCTAACGGTAAGATTGCTTATAATCAAACTTCCAATAACAGTTATCGCAAATTTTTCATTTATATTTAAGTATGATCCGTCCTTTCGCCATTCTACAATAGCAGGTGGCTCACTTTCCACTTCACATGGTAGTTGAACAGAAGTTTCCTTAAATGCGTCTGTGTCCTCTGGCTTAAGTACAATCTGTGGCTTAATAATTTCAAAATTTTCAACCGTTAACAAGGAAGACGATTCTACAGATCCCTCGGAGTTTTCTGCTTTGCAGTGGTATATGCCTTCATCATCCGAAGTTATTAGAGTGAGGGTTAGATTTTGATTATCATTGCTGAGTATAATATTTTCGTCGGGTACGATTGGCAAGGTATCTCTGAACCAGTTGATTACCGGTTTAGGTACACCTTTAGCAGAGCAGGCGAATACAACATTGTCACCAACCTTGACAGTCTGATTCCTTGGCACGACGATAAAAGTAGGTCGAACTAGAACAAAATATGTAAATGTTAAGAAAAGGTTATCATTATTTTTTATATGTCATGTAATTAGCACGAAAGCTGCCAAGTATAAGTAGAACACTCTTGTTAAACTAACTGTAGCTTCAATACAACCTGCTAAGAATCAATCCGTACATTGCAAATAATATTAAAATTATTCATACTTCAATAATTTAAACTCAAATTAATGTTGTTTTGCTCTTTAACTACTAAAACTAATTTTAAAGAAATTAGTTACCTACTAAGATATGCTGTAGGGTATTAAAGATAACGCCAAATAACTATTCTACTAGATCTAAATTGCAGACAAAAGCTAGGTGATCATAAAAACAATACAAGAGATAAGAAGACTTCGGCTTTATCTATTGGTACTGGATATCCCTTCAGGCATATAAAAAAATCTTTTAAATAAAAGTTGTATTCAAGTACGGGTGAGATCATAGGCAATTTTATTCACAGAAGTAGGCTATGCCATTCAATCTGTTAACTGATTCTACCTACTTTATAACTGCATTGTTCTGTTTACCTGTTACTTCCAACGCTACTGATACAGTCACTTTGCCATTAACGTTTTCAGCCTGGCATGTATATGAACCAGCGTCGTCTTCTTGAATATCGAATATGGAAATAGATCCGTTTCGATGGATTGAAATTCGGTCATCTAATAAAATTCTTTGGTCATTATAAAGCCAAACGATGTGCGGTTTTGGATGACCACTAGCCAAACAATCAAATTTCACATAATGTTGGTTTAATTTGGCTGATTGTCTCCGAGGCAAAAGAGTAAATATTGGAGGTTCTGAAAAAACATAGATATTAATAAAGTTAACTTAGTCTTTAATTTAATTAAATTAATAACTATTTAGCTAGATTTGGTGATGGCAAACTAACAAAACAAAATATCATGAATAGGAGCAGCGAAATCTATTAAAAGAGCTAATTTCCTTCCATTAATAAAAAAGCACGTCCTGTAAGATAAAAGCTGATCAGAAGAATGTTATGAGTAAAGTACCTTTAACTTCCTTATTTTCCATTATAACTCGAGCTGTTCTAGAGTGTACCTCTCCGACGGGATTTTTAGCCATGCATTCAAAGTAAGCACCATCGATCTCATTCATATCATGCACCATCAACGTTCCATTATCCATAACATCGTATCTAGTTCCGTCTATTGGTATTTCATTGGAATCTTTAAACCACACTATCTCTGGTTCAGGTACACCAGTTGCAACGCACGTAAACATTGCAGCTTCGCCAAAACTGACCGTGATGTCTTCAGGGTCTTGTTCGATTTGCGGTATTTCTGTGAATTGGAATCGAGTATAAACATATTTTGATTTAAATGGTAAATCCTATTAAAACCCACCTGTCTTATTAACAAGATGATACAGCTTTAGAAAGTTTTCATATTTCTGAGACATAGGTAAGTATACCTACTGTCACCAAACCATATATCGACGATTATCTAACTGATTCGGCGAAGATGTGTCAGTTGGGTATTGACGAACTTTGCTTTATTAGATTTTAAATTATCGCGATTTGTATACATAATACTATTTTTACGTCCGTAATCAGTCCCTCCGCGACCACGGCCCTTGCAAGTCGGCCGAAACGTCGGAGAAAAACCTAGGTATTTATATAACTAGTATCTAGGATAATTAGTAACACCGCGAGTAAGACCCGTAAAAATAGTATTATGAACTTTGCTTTACCTAAACGGAACTAGGTTTTCGAATAGTAACCGCCTAGGAAAGGAATAGATGGCGCTATAGGTTTAAGTTTAAGGCTAGTTAGGTATACTGAATGCATTCTAACATTCGTAGCAATAATTACGCAAAATTCGCACGAGAACAAAACCATGCAAATGCTATTCTCTGAATACGAGTAGGTGGCTAGAATTTCGCCCACATATTTACAGAGAATAGCATTGCATATACTTCCTACGCCAACGACGGTTTTAACATGTGGGAAAAATGTTTCTATAATACTAGAAACCGGGGCTTTTAAATTTGTTGACAAAAAGATAAACGGAAAATTTAGTCGATGTTATAAATAGCTTTATAAATGACATCGGTAATGGTAGGTATATGAATAAACGATAAGTAACGAAAAAACTCCGTATCTATGACAATTATTTAATTTCACGTCTGAACCGGGCTTTTCTATAAAGAAACTTGATACGAAACTCACGGCTCGGGGTGCCTAATTGGCAAACTCTTCAGAATAGAGACACAAAAAATTACGTATCGCTTGCCAGTAAGAAGTTTCGTAATTTCTTTCATCAAAGATATCCAATTATTATCAGATGCATAACCAGTTAGATAAAATACCTACATCAGTGACATTCTTGACTAAAATCAACTGTCAAAATTCACCTAATAGTACAATTATAGTGTGACCACAGGAGCTGTGCACCTCCTGAGGTATGCACGCGGCGAGAGGGGGGTGGACATATAGAGTACATGTTATATACTGGTATAGAATAAACAGTCTATGATGTAGCTACTAGCGACATCTGACGCAATATACTTAAGTTATTTGGCTGGTACGGGTCGCTACACGAGCGGCTGTAGCAGTTTTCTATAAAAAGACAGTCATTTTTAAAAACTCCAAGAAAGTATTTACATTATTGTATAGTTTTAAGCGTAAATAGGAACATTATTTGTGTTTTTATAATGTAACTTTGAGAAAAATGACATCTAGCGGAATGTATCAAATACTCTAAGAACATGAAATTCTTAAAGAAAAATATAATGTTCGAATTGTTATGACACTGCTGTCAAAACTCGTGACGGCAGGTAGGTGTCCGTTATGGTAGCATGCACAAGAGCTATATCGAGTTGTTTACTATGCCAAAAAACTCTGCATAAATGAAAATAAAAAAAAATTCAATTGTTAAGATTACTTAAGATTAATGATGAGGAATTAGAAATCGTTAACACTACAGTATTCCTAGGAATTACTTTATACAGATTACCCCCTTACTCATAAACGCCTCTTAAATTTTAGTTAATTGATTACCTTAAATTCTTACGGTTTTGTTTGGTATAAGTTTGATTTTACAAATAATAATCTCGCTAAACAGTGATTAAATTTAAGAGGCGTTTATGAGTAAGGGGTGTGTTCTTATTTATCACCTGCATATTTTTAATAAAATATGACTATATTTGGGTTACATTGTGATCAACTAAGTAAGTGTAATACGAGTATATTAAAGATGTGTCTATAAAGTCGTAAAATTTGTGATTTTTATTAGTTCATTAATCTGTAAATGTAGATGTAAATGTAAATGTAAATGAGTAGAGTAAATCAAAGTGGTACGCGGGATGTGATTTTTAAAGTTATAAGGCGATGTTTAGCGGAGCACGTTTCTGGTCAACTTTTATGCGATTTGGATGATGTTTATGGGCAAACTGCAACTTTGATGGGTATCTAATCGTGTTACTGTTTTTCGTAATCTGTCTCAAGTAATAAATTCACTCCATTTGAGATCTAGAGACCAAAAACAGGCATTGTGTACATAGTACATTTTAGGTTAGATATTCATTGTAAGTAAGAAAAATCGTAGTACGACCATTTATGTTGATACATTATCAGTTGCATTAGTATAATTCAGTCAAGATTTATCCTAATTTGAATTTGAATTAATTGCTTTATGTCTATATTACGGTTGATATTGATAACTAAACTATGTCACTTTCGCATCGACTGGTCTGTCTACAAAAAATAATTAATTGCAATTTTTTTTATCAAAGAACAATGCTCAAAACGTCCCCAGCTTGTAGCACTTTAAAACCTATGTTAATTGAAAGGCCTTAGTATTTTGATCATTTTATTGTATGACAGCAAATCTCAAATGTGTATCCGAAAAAAGTTATATCGCCTTAAAGAAACCGAAATCAGTCACAATTATGTTGCTGTTTATTGTACTTTTTCGAAATTATAGCCAATAAAATACATAATTAACAGTGTAGAATATAAGAAAAATATAAAAGATTATTTATTTATTTATTATTACGCGCCGTATATGCCCAATTACCCGATTTTTTCTTTTTTGTGGGCACCAGTAAGTAGTTTGTCTCTTGGGACATTTACTACTTTACGCTGGGTGTGGGGTGGATGGCCCTCAACCTAAGACATTTAAGTGTCATGCCTTAAATGTCTTCGAATCTCGGCCTGGACCGTCACCGACTAATAGGATGTGCGGAAGGCCCGCTCTCTAGGAGCAAACGCGGTATTCCTGCCTTTGCGGCGAGGACGGAACCGCGGACGTGTTGTTGTGGCTTCGCGAGCCGTATGAGCTCTACGTTGAGCGATCGCGATCCTATCACCCGGCTCTTCGAGAGCATGTCTAGGTCTTCTAATTTTGGATATTCTAGATGGTACATCCCGTACCCGGATGCCTCAACCACTAGTTGGTTGGGGTGAGTGGCAGCCATTTCAAAGTAGCGACGGGACCACGGGAACAGAGTTTCATGTGTTGCTGGATGGTCGGCAACTCGAAGTCGATGTAGAGATCCTCGTTACGCGTGAACCGCGGTGCTCCCGTCGCTTTGCGCAGGAACCTTTTCTGAATTGCTTGTAACTTATGGATCCTGCTATGTGGCCTAAGGGGTCCAAAAACTAAACGCGTACGTCATGATTGGCCTAATACAAGTCTCATGTATCCTAACTTGAAAGGAGTAAGTGCAGCCGTCTCATCACAAACGAGCCCCGCTTGCGAACCATGTTTAGGTTGGGACGGCGTGAGATTTAATCGTCGAGTATGACTCCAAGGTTTTTGGCTTCCCTCGCCCAAGGGATCGGAAAGCCGAACTTTTTGATTTTTGGTGTCTCTGCCGAGAGAGTTTTGTGGCTCCTTTTCTTGTGAAAATTCAACGCTTGGCTCTTTTCGGGGTTTACTGTTATCCTCCATTTTTAGAACCACTCGCTGAGGGCGTTGGACGCAGATTCACGAATGAAGAACCAAATAAATTCAATCTAGTAACAATTTGTCCGTTGGGTCTTTGAGGCCATAAACGGGAGATTTAAACGTGATTTTAAAATGTTCAGGAATGTAGTATTCAAATCATTGAATGAAGAGATGAGGAAGTGTATTAACACTTCCTTATCTCTTCACAGACTACCGAATTGCTGGTGCGCTTCTCAATACATCCAGGGAGCTTTTTCATGACATTGTCTATACCACAGACTTCGTTGAACGAATTTATCGCAGAATTCACATCAACAATGACTTGGGTAACTACGTTACAGGCAGCGGGCTACGTTCAGAACAT
Source organism: Schrankia costaestrigalis (assembly GCA_905475405.1). Classification (NCBI taxonomy): domain Eukaryota; kingdom Metazoa; phylum Arthropoda; class Insecta; order Lepidoptera; family Erebidae; genus Schrankia; species Schrankia costaestrigalis. Next base: position 16,047,552 of record FR997825.1, on the reverse strand, counting down.
TAACTGATGAGTCCATAAATATACCGTTCCCTGAATTGTCAAACGAGGATACTATTTTGTTTAGTTTGGGGACATATCACACTTAAAACTAGCAGCTTCCTATGTTAGCGAACATTTATGTGGCGGCGTCTGCAACATAGAAGTTGGTGCAACTCCAAGCCCAATTATGAACCAATACGGTATAAACACGGCAGATTGCACTCTTTTGAGGGGTCGAATTTTATCCAAACATAGGTCAAATGCGACCTATTACCCGTATTTGGTTTTAAATAACGCACAGGATATAAACGCCATTCAGGCATATTATTGTTCATGCTTAACTGCTATGAGAACAGCTGGTGTCTGCGCGCATGTCGTCAGTATCGTGTGGTACTTTGGTATTGGAAGGCATTTAGACAATTTCAGACCTAGATATGCTCTCAAAGAACCGGGTGATAGGATCGCGATCGCTCAACGTAGAGCTCATACGGCTCGCGAAGCCACAACAACACGTCCGCGGTTCCGTCCTCGCCGCCAAGGCAGGAATACGCGCCGCGTTCGCTCCTAGAGAGCGGGCCTTCCGCACATCCTGTTAGTCGGTGACGGTCCAGGCCGAGGTTCGTGCCCCACAGGGGGTGCCCCTGAGGCATGACACTTAAATGTCTTAGGTTGAGGGCCATCCACCCCACACCCGCCCTAAAGTAGTAAATGTCCCAAGAGACAAACTGACAAGACAACTTACTCGTGCCCACAAAAAAGAAAAAAATCGGGTCATTGGGCATATACGGCGCGTAATAATAAATAAATAAATAATCTTTTATATTTTTCTTATATTCTACACTGTTAATTATGTATTTTATTGGCTATAATTTCGAAAAAGTACAATAAACAGCAACATAATTGTGACTGATTTCGGTTTCTTTAAGGCGATATAACTTTTTTCAGATACACATTTGAGATTTGCTGTCATACAATAAAATGGAGAGATGACTAATACCTTTCGATTAACATTATATCTTAAAGTGCTACAAAGTGGGGACGGTGTCCATACATTTTTGAGCATTGTTCTTTTATGTCATATAGCTCTTAGTAAATCCATGTTAAAAGATATCTTGTTGGTTAATATTTAACACTGAATAAATTTTAGTTAGGTATTGTAGTTATTTTTTCCATTCCATTAGAATTATTAAATTTCAAAATAACAGATTTTAAAATAATGAAAAGCTTGAAACTCCTGGTAAACACAGGCAAGGCCGACCAAAGAAAGAAATGTGTGTTTCTATATTTCTGCTCTTCCTTACAAAATACAATTATGTTCTAAAGTAAAAAAGAGGTATATAACATTTTTCTTCATTTACCTGTATTTTGCTTCTATTTATTGTAGGTATAATCAAATGTTCAATTTACATAACTTTTGTAAAATTTCGAGTTCCAACCCTCAGAAAATTGCAGATGATAGCTAGAACTGAGATTGATTTTAATTGTAGTCTTGAAGTTTTTAACAAAACTTTAAATGCAATAGGCTTACCTACAAGAAATGCCCTAGTATTATTAGTGCTCTAATAGTGTAGTGTTATTTGAACATAATTGTTTTGAAAACTATTTTCTCAGACTAAATAGCGTTGCTACGTGTAGCACAGTGGCGCCCTAATTTTTTGTCAGGACTTTATAGACAGACTGTACCTACATTTTAAAAAAATAGTTGTTGTAGTTTTAATATTATAGCGTAATGAAATAACTACAGACAGACCGGCCCCTAAAATTCGTTAATATCTCCGATAATATTGAATTTTATATTAAAATAAAGTGTTACACAGGCGTTATTTCAGGGTTACGTTTCTACTGTAATAACAGAATTACTGTACCTATGTTTTGTAGTTCTCAAGATATTCAAATCACTTGTGAGCATATTATCTGTACCAGTACTATGAACATAAATTAACATGGATTTTTGACATATTCCACTGTGAATTCGCATAAAGCATTTACCTACACTAATTCAGTTAGAATTTCACGCATTATTTTTACATAAATGATTTATCAGAAGAAAAGTTCCCTTTCTATCAGAACTATCACGTGTACGCTACCATAACGGACACCTATTTTTTCTTCGTCCCCCACCTCGCCGGGCATACCTCAGGGGGTGCACAGCTCCTGTGGTCACACTATAGTCAATAGAGCATAGCTAAGGCTGTCACATTGCACAAACTGTATTTTTTTGTAATTCATTTTGTATATTTTTTTAATATTTACGTGATCACCCCCGCCCCGGTATCTGAATGACTGATCAAGTATCATTTCTTGTCAACTATCATTTCCAGATTTTATGATTATTATTTATTTTATAATTTTTCTTCCTTTTTTTAAATCCAGCTAAAATTAACTTCATGTACTGTATGTGAAGTAAGATATTATTGTGTACTGTATGGAACCCCTATTAACGATGCACGGTCAAAAAAACAGCCTCAATAATAAACAGATTAACTTAAAAAAAAAATATAATGTTTTACGGTGTCATACCTACACCACTTACAAGATAAATTGATGTCTCGCTTGGTGTGTCTTCCGCAACAAAACTTACAATAAAATATTTTTTTAAAACCCATTTTAGTTATCTTTATTTACTCCTCATTTATTACTTTTTAGGTAACTACCTACAGCTAGTATTAGTGTCAACCCTAACAATCAAGAAGAACAATATTTATATTTTGAACGACATTTTGATTTGTAATAAATACAATCGAGCGCGTGTGCATGTTTCTGACTGCTTTTCTATGAGTTTTTCTCTTTCTCACGCAACGTTTGGTGAAACAACAATCTTTTAGGCTCCGGCGACAGTTGGTCTTGACGTCTTGAGTCCTCTTAAGTCTAAAATGCAACAGCTGACTCGACTTTGATAGACGACAATTACAACAAACAAACTCTATAGAATCTGTAATCGCCTCTTTAACATATACCAATTTAGTAAAGCATGTTAAATTAATTGAGACCACGGGGTAGAGTAGAAAATAAACATCCATAAAAACTACGCACTAAAGACATAGAAATACTTTGAATTGACGAATGAGATAGCCAGAAACAGATTTGTAGTTACTATGTGCCCTAAAAGCGAGAATAACATGGTCTTAGTTCTATCAGTAGCTAAATCACTACTAGCTACAGAAAGAAATAGGACGACAGAAAGCTTTTTAGTGCGTAGGTGTTTCAAATATTGCGGACAGTAAAGTTCTAACGCGTTGTAAGGAGGCCTCGTTAAAATCTACAACTAGGCTGTAAATCCGACACACATTATTATGTGAAAATTGAGATGTACTCACGGCATTCAAAATCCTTTTCATCCATTATAGAAAGGGGCATTCCGGTAACTTTCTTTGGTTGATAACAAGTGGCATCAATATACATATCGTTATGTTGAGCCATCATTTTGACAAGCCACAACATAGCACAATCACAAATCAAAGCATTGCTGTCCAATCTTAACTTTCGCAATTTGGGCATTCCCGAAAAGGAACCAGCAGGTATCTTCTTAATGTGGTTATTATGTAAATATCTGAAACAAATATTATTTTACAAATAAATCAACGCAATAAATTATACTAAGCAGTTTCTCCTAAAGAATTGAATTTATTCATACTTACAATCGCTCCAAGCGAGGAATATTTGAAAACGTTTGTGGATCAATATGATGAATTTCGTTAATATGCAAGTACCTGGAAATCAAAGTGTGAATATTAATAGAGCATTTTTTACTTGCAAGTTTCCTTTGATAACCTCGTGCCTATATAGTTGCTGACGTGACAATATTTTAACACTTATCTATAAGTATTTTTCACACTATTATACATACATAAGTGGTACCATAAAACACTTTGGTTAAATTTTTGGTGTTATTAGGTGTCTTGCTAATGCCCACCTTCTGTTTAATAATAATCCTTCAATCTTAAATAATAATAATTGAGATAAAATAATAGGTTAGTTAAACGTTTAAGTTAACGTAATCTTACTTTCCAAGTTTTGGCAGCAAAGCTTCAATAAAAATGAAAATCAAGCTAAATATCTTTATTCAGAAAAGACGTCGAAAGAGAAAATATCATTTTTAACATCTGAGTATTATGGCAAATACTGATTCTTTCAACCAATAAAAATATTTTAATGTTATTTCAAGTTCTATTAATGTAGCCTCTGATTTTAAATGACACTAATCTAAGATAGAAAGCAATTCGTATTAAGATTAAACCTTTTTAATATTTAATCACAAATGTTTATTCCAAGGAAAAAATCCTATGACGAAAGTATAAAAAGAAGTGGTATCAGAACAAATAGTAAAACGAAAGCTTGTAGGTACTTTTTAATGGATTGTGCATCTTCAAGACTCTATAACGCATATTACCTACCTTTTTATCTAATTGATATTCACAAATTGTTTCCAAAACTTCGACGCGAATTCAGTAAGGCCCTTTACGCCTAAAATGGAACGAGGTACATTGATTTACAAAAAACCAAAGATACACACTCCACTTCCCAAAACCGTCCGCAGCAAAGAAGCGCACAATTTCAAATTGTGCGCCTCTTTTCAATTAGAATCGCGTCGCTCGCGTTACCGTGTACACAAGACAAAACATTGTAAAAATATCACACCAAGAACGTTAAAAAAGGATGGGATATCGTACTTTGCGTAAGTAAAAGAGTTAATTGATTTGTTTTTGTTGTTTATAGGACTAAATATATTGAGCAACATGTAATTTTGATTTAATTTGTCTTAAAAACCTCACTCGACACAATCTTGACACTCCCCTACAATCCGGCAAATTACAATGGCCGCTTTTTTTGTGAAAGAACAATGCATAACAACCTCTTTATTTTTCTTCCGAGTTATACTATGTCTCTGTGCTTATTTTCTCTGTAATTATTAATTTTTATACTTTTTTGTATTTTGTTTTTAAAGAATAGTTATAATTTTACATATATTTCTATTATTATTTACGTTACGAGCGTTTAAAAGAGACGAGGTCATCAATTCGTCAATTCATTTTTAATGCTTATATTTTGAATACTAAGCTTAGGGCTTCATTGAGTATTTTTTTAATTTCTTTTTAAGAATATAGTCTTTATGAACATAATCATGATCTGTTTATTGTTTTTTTTTTATTTTTTTAGTATATCTTTCTTCTGAAACTTCGGTTGTTAGGCTAGGTATAAATAAAAGAGATTTTGCTATAAACATTGGATTATTTCATTTATCTACCTAATTTTATGACTAATATCACAGTGCTGATAATTGACTCGGTCAATGCTAGTAATAGGTGATGATGGTGCCAATAATAACATGTGTATGAATAAAAACATTTCTTTAAAATTAAAATCAATTATTTATTTAATAGTGAACCGAGAAAGCATGTTGTTAAAGTCGTTATCTGTATTAACACTGTGATAAACGATATTAAAGTAGGAGTAACTCTTAAAGTGCTGATAATTGGTAGCTTCACCATACATGTCATGTTATGTTCTGCTAGGTTTTTTTTACGTATGGGCCATTATTGTTGTTTTTCTACCCATGCTACACCGTACAAAAATATAAATAAAGTATTTTAAGGTTAATATTGGTTTTGTTAATTTTCTACCTAATAATATATTTACAATAAATATATGTCATATATTTAGAACAAACATTTATAACATTTTGCAAAACTAATTCAATGTATGAAAAAAAAAATTAAAACATTAATCGTCTCCACTTTATTCATTGTTCTACCGGACCGGGAAACGTCAATCATTACATTTTTTATTGCTTTTTGTGCATTACTTTGTAAATACAACTTTATGTCATGCGTGTAAGAATATATTTGAAAAAAAATATGTTTACGATATTACTAGGTATACGTATTTATTGCGTATGAATAATTGGTGACACTTTTGGCGGTTAGTTTTGTTTGAAACTGTGCATCTTGGGTTTTTTGTAAATCAATGACGAGGTACTATTAAATTATTAAAATCCTTTGAAGCGTTTCAACAGCGTAGGTATATTCCAGTGCTTCTAAATAGAAACCTAGCACAAATATTTTTCTGTGTGTATCTACTTATCCCTTTGAAATTTTTCTACGAACTTTCTATGTTCCATAAACCTACATGTGTGTAAAATAAAAATCCTTTGTACGAGATCCTGCGACAGGCTATGGCTTCGTCTTAAGCCTATTAAACGACAGACAGGCATTGAAATGAAGACGGGAATCATACGCAGGAGGGATTTGTGTCATTCACATTCGTTGCGGTTAACAAGAAAACGTATCTATAATGTAATAAGTACCGCATTTCTGTCTTATTACTGTTTTAAAGATAAAATAAAGTTCAATGTGATAATGAAATATTTACTTTCGTTCACATAGCAACAAAATAAGTAAGGTTTTTACTTGGTTGGCAACGCGCAAGCGACACGTCTAACTGTAAGCTATAATAGTTCGCCTCTTTAGAGGTAACATACCTAATACACAAACACCTCCTTATACCTCTATTCTTTATACTAAATTAACATAATATATTATAAAAATGTTATTCTTTGAGCACTTTGTCATAAGAGAATAATAAGTAATAAGCATAATGTAGAAGTCACAGCTGCAGTGTCGTTTTATAAACAGTGAAATTGTGTTTCACTTCATAAAAACTTACTTTATAGTTAGCGCTGTTTGTAGAAGAATAAAAGCAATAATGGGAACGTCAATAATGTCGTTGTGAAACGCTTTTGAAACAAACAAATACATTATATAGCATAGTATACATAGCTTAGATTGAAAACAACTTTTAACGACTTAGGTGACGGATTGAAAATATAATTTTTAAGATTCAGTTACCGATTTTGTAATCACGACGTAATTTGAAGGTTCAAATCGCTTAGCAAAACGCAGCCATAAGTTTAAGAGAGAAGCTACAGTACAAAATCCGTTTTGATTCTTGATGACTCCCTGTTTGTTACTAAATAAAAAATTAAGTTATCAAACTGTTTTGACTTTAAATACTTATATTATATAGGTAATGGACAACCTATTAATGAGAAAATCTAATCATGAAAGAATAGTGTACAGTATGGGGACATTGATAATATGATTGGCTTTTAAAGAAAGACAGACACCAATGAGGAAGCGAGAAAGTGAGATTATAATTTATTGATGATTTTGAAATTATATTTTATAACGTTAACAATAAGTGTTATATTTTGTTGCACTGCAACGACTTTTTATCGAAGTGCAATGACAGCTCTAATATTCCAAGATCTAGGAAGTGCCAGACATCACTTATTTTCTAATGAACCAAATATACACGAATGGGTAGTGGTGGGGAGAACTATCATCGTATGACTAATAGCTAACTTGCCCAGACGGCCACTTTTCTGGTATCCGTTGATGAAAGTACAAAAAAACAGAGGTAACTTCACTCATTTTCTAATGGTTGGTTTTAACATATATTATAAACAAGATCCTTAAAAATCCATAATCGAAACTGCCAGACACTTTGCGTCGGCCGTTTTGCGTAACAGACACTTCAAAGTTCCGAAAAAAAATCATTAATGTCACTCATTTTCTAATGGCTGATTTTAACATATATTATACACAAGATTATTAAGAATCCATAATCAAAACTGCCAGACACTTTGCGTCGGCCGTTTTGCGTAACAGACACTTCAAAGTTCCGAAAAAAAATCATTAATGTCACTCATTTCCTAATGGCTGATTTTAACATATATTATACACAAGATTGTTAAGAATCCATAATCAAAACTGCCAGATACTTTGCGTCGGCCGTTTTGCGTAACAGACGCTTCAAAGTTCCGAACAAAATTCAGGTAACTTATTTTCTAATGGCTGGTTTTGAAATGAGTGACATTAATGATTTTTTTGTATGGTCGAAAACTAAATGGCTTTATCACCTCTAGAGCTATTGTTAGTTGCATGTCATAAAACTATTAGGTTCAATATCGCACAACAAAATATCAGCCAAATCATGAGCTACTTTGACATATCAGTTCTCTTGTTTTTAGCAAATAGTCGTTAGGTATTTATAAAAACAAATAGTAAAGTCAACGTTATTGACTGTTACTAGAGCATATTTTCGGTAAAACGTTATAATCTAATGAATTTATCTCTTTTTTCCTTCTATGTCCATCCCTATCATTTCTTGTATGACGTCATTGGCGCATATTTCAATTTAAAGTTTTCGTAATTTTATAATATAAAACAAATTAGGGTAAACCACCTAATCGTTAGAAGTCCTACAATTATGGGCACTTAAGAGTTAAAAGTGAGTAAAAAGAATTAAAACACTACCTATAGATTATTCAAGTTCAGTATGATTATTCAAGTTCAAATATTATTTATTTAATATTTTTATCATATTTTATTTTTTTCATGTGTCAACATAGCAACAATTTTATCAGAATCCTTTTATTGGCATTAATGCCAATAATATTTATTAAAGCGCCGATTACACTACCCTACATGTAGGGTAGTGTAATCGGCGCTTTAATACTATTTAATCACATAATAATAATTAAGTTTAAGCAAAGATTAAAGTATTTTATCATTTTATGATATTTTATATTTAAGTCTGACATGAAGTCCACTCTTAAGGTGCCAATAATTGGGTGGCTTACCAGCCAATATTTAAATTCTACATTTTCAGTTTTTCTGAAATATGACAAGCTTGTAATGTCACAAGTAACAAGTGACTTTAGTTTTAAATTATTTAATGGTTTTTCATAGTTTTTCACATACAAACTCTACGGTTTAATATAGTGACATTTGTATTGTGTTAGTAGATTTTATTATTTATTGCGTTGAAGTGAAAGTTTAAAATAGATTGCACTTTTAATCTAAGCATAGATTTGATTACGGTCAACCAATGACGTCAAGCTCATGCATAAACATTAAATAACGATCTTAATGAATTTGAATTATGATAGAATTTTTTGTCAAAACTGATAAAGCCATTTCGTTTTCGACTATACTTTCATCAACGGATACCAGAAAAGTGGCCGTCTAGGCAAGTTAGCTATTAGTCATACGATGATAGTACACCCCACCACTACCCATTCGTGTATATTTGGTTCATTAGAAAATAAGTGATGTTTGGCACTTCCCAGATCTTGGAATATAATTAAATCCTTAGTGAGACATGATGAAACATACAATGTAAAATAGAAGTAAGTAGGGATTCAATCTTTTATAATTTCAACCTTATGCCGAACGCCATAAGATACATTTTAATGTGATAATTTTCAAAACTTATGCTATAAATTATTCTGCTATTTTCGGTAATCGGATATACTCTTCTTACTCATTGATTTGCTGTCTTTCTTTAAAAACCAATCATATTATCAATGTCTCCATACTGTAAATCATTTCAGTACTGGTTTGACATTCATTAAATCAAAGATGGAATAATTAAAACGCAATGTAAATCTTAATATGAAAAATAACACTCACAAATAACATCAATTACTTTAGCTTATCTTTTGTGATAGTAGCTTCAAAGCTTGGGGCATAGGTATTTTACTTCTTTTTGATTATTTTCACTACGTCTTTTCTTGCTTTTCGATACATTCGAGATGCTATCATATCAGCCCATTGATGTCCCACTCCAGGGACGAGCCTCCTCCCGTGACGCAGGGATACTTGGTCTACTAATACCACTGTGGAGGTCGCGGTGACGTAACAGCACCACGCCTCCAACGAAAAGGGAGAATCCTCCGACCAGGCGAAGGTGATCGCGCCTGGCGGGCCAACTGCCCTACAGTTGTTCGTTGGACGTTGTATATATGCGGAATCGCTGTGCGAATGTTGATATCGCGATTCAGGACGTAGTGTAGGTGTTCGCTTGAGTTAGTCGGTAGATGACGCTACACCACTCCCCCCGGAAGACCGGAGGTCGAACTTGCTGATGTGACTTCTTGTGGAGCTGATGCCAGAGTCCCAGTGAGTCGGAACTGAAATGCCGGTCCAGTGAGTCGGACTGCGGTGTCCACCTTCCCCATTTTCCCCAGTGAGTCGGGGTGTGTCCAGTGAGTCGGATGATGGGTGATGAGGTCGCAGGCTTCCCCAGGCTTGTCATGACGGCGAGCATATGGAGTAGTCCTGTTCAGACCGAAGGTGCTGGTGCGCTCCGAGAAGGTTGGTTTCATCACGTCGGGGTCACCACTGTGGAGGTCGCGGTGACGTAACAGCACCACGCCTCCAACGAAAAGGGAGGATCCTCCGACCAGGCGAAGGTGATCGCGCCTGGCGGGCCAACTGCCCTACAGTTGTTCGTTGGACGTTGTATATATGCGGAATCGCTGTGCGAATGTTGATATCGCGATTCAGGACGTAGTGTAGGTGTTCGCTTGAGTTAGTCGGTAGATGACGCTACACCACGTTGGCAAGACGGATTGGTATAGGGTATAATTTCAAGTTTTCCTTATTTCTAGGTAAAGTAATTTCTATGAAAAATTCACAGATAGTCCCTTAGTTGGTTTCTACGACATCTATAGGATGAGATGGGGTGGTGACATATTGCATTCTGACTCCGTCACCACACGTATAATGCGGTGACAGAGTAAGAATATCTACATAATACACGAGATGCTATACCTAGTGACAATATATGTTGTATGTCTTAGGCAGATATCACACGTAAAAAGGTTTTAAAGACATAAAATTGTTCTGTTAACCGACTTTAATAAAAAAATAAGTTTCTTTGTTTGGTCCACGTAAGTATAAAGTGCACGGTTGCAGGCGAGGCATAGTTTGTAAAGGCCCATTAACTCAACGGCGTACTTCCTATTGCTACTACTTGCTCCCAGCTAAACTCCAGTATAACTAGACTTTAGGTAGAACAATGAAAGACGAGATTAATAACTAGCGTAATTAATAATGCAAATAATTTTAATAATAATTACCAAGACCCTTAAGAAGGATATTTCGCCGACTACAACGCCATGGTTTACTTATATTGGAATTTACTTCGTCTCTACTAAAAGTAAATGTTATTTCATAGAAACTATACCAATCCGTCTTGCTATAACTAATAGGTACTCTCTTCAGTGTTTTAGTGGTCCGTTTATGATATAACACAATAAATACTTAAACTTTATTGGTTGACTGTAATAAAATTGTGTCATTTTAGATACTTTATTTAATAAGAACGTAAATCAATGTGTTAACATGTTTTTAAATTAGGAATGTAAATAAATTATTGTCTATGAACCTCTAAATTGGGAACAATTGAACATAAAGCTTAATTTAAAAAACTTATTCTAGTCGAGGCATTTGTGGTTATCGAAATTAGGCATGACTCTACTAGGAACTTAACAACAAGGGATGGGAACCTTTATTCTCAAAATACCAGATTCGCAAAATACCAGATTCTCAAAATACCAGATTCTCAATATACCAGATTCTCAATATAGTATATTTCGTACATTCGAAAACAAAATTGTTATTACTTTATTCACTTACTAGCACCTCCGCGCGGTTATACAAATAAAGGTTATTATTACTTTTCCTGCAAATAGATTGCATGCGCTTTTTGCAATAAAATACTGTCTGGTTTTCCTTTAGGATTGTCTCTATATATTATTGACACTGTCATTATTGACACAGTCATTGCTGCTTAAAAGCGAGTGTAATAATTTTATAAAAATAAAACAAAATGAAATTTATATTAAGCCAGAAAGGTAAACCAGCATTACTACATGCAGGATACAGGTACAATTTATCTGTTAAAAATAAATCTGGAACAACGAATTGGCGCTGTTTCAGACAAAGGGAATGCAATGCCTCGATCCTTTTAGATTCCCATAAACAAATTTTAAGAGACGCGAATCACAGATGTTCACCGGACAATATTCGGAACCTAATAGACGGCTGCATGGACGATTGTAAAAAAGACCTACGTGTAAATTTTAAATCGGTTCAAAACGTTTTTGAAAACCGATTTTTGGACGGTAACAAATTCAAAAATTTGGAGCATGTAATACCCGAATTTAGATCTAAAAAGGACACGTTATACAGGGCTCGAAACAAATATTTAAATGTAGTCCGATCATCTTGTGCAAATTCAAAGGACGTGAGATTACCTCAACACATTGTCAATGATTTTTTTTTGTATGATGATTATGACATTGATACAGATGACAGAATTTTGATTTTGGGACTTTAATGACGAAAGAACTTCGCGAGTTTTTAATGTCTGTTGATACTATTTTCGGTGACGGCACATTTAAAGTGTCGCCAAAACCATTCTATCAACTGTACACATTTCATGTGGACTTAGCACGCAGTGACGATACAATTAGTTTTGTACAGTCAGAGGCAAAAATATGTACACATTTTCAAATTTTCTAAACTATCTGCACGTTTATCTAGACATTACAATATCAAAATGAATTCGTAATTTAGAAGAGGTTCCGTACAGTTTTGAATTAATCTTCGAATTTTCAATTTTGGATTGGCAGAACTTTAGATAACTGGTTTACAAAATGCGAAAATGTGTACATATTTTTGCCTCTGACTGTACCATTAATTTATGCGTTGCTCCCTAATAAAAGTCAACGCACGTACGAACGACTATTTTCTATTCTAAAAATACAATTTGGGATGGAGTTCTCAGTATATAAATGTGACTATGAAGTTGCCGTCATACAGGCAATGAAGGAAGTGTATCCGAATGTAAAAATCAAAGGTTGCTATTATCATTTCTGGAAAGCCGTCGAGAGGATGAGCGATAAATTGAATTTCAGTGAATCCCAAGAAGGTCGCGAGATAACACACCTTTGCTCACAATTAGCATTGCTTCCTCCAGTTATTATTCCCGAAGCGTACCTCGCTATAAGTGAAATTGCCCCAAAAAATGAGATAACAACGAAATTTCTAGGCTATTTTAATACCCAATGGATACAGAAAATCACGAATGAAGTGTTTAGTTGTTACGGAGAAAAAAACAGCACAACCAATGCTGTAGAAGGTTGGCACCGAAGAATTAACGCCTTAATTCCACCCAATCCTTCGCTATTTCAGTTTATACAGAAAATGAAATCTGAAGCACAAAAGAATAGAATTAAAATAAGAAGAAATGCTCTCTACTGTCCAGATAAAAAAAGAAGGGCAAAAGACATGGCAAAAGACAAAAAAATTCAGAACATTATTTCTGATTGTATGAGTAACAAAATTACAGTTACCGGTTGTATAAATCTCTTAGCCACAATAACGCGATTTTGAAGAAACCGTTTCTCACTTGTAGTTGTGTGTCCCGGAGTATATTTACGAGTATAAAATATACTTTTAGTTGTTCTGTATAGGTACTTTTATTTTGTTTTTGGTATTAGGTACAATTAAATAAAATACATTCAATTTTGTTCCTTCTCTTTTCTTGCTTGTAGTTATGCATTTAAGTGTACTTCTGCTATATTGAGAATCTGGTATATTGAGAATCTGGTATTTTGAGAATCTGGTATTTTGCGAATCTGGTATTTTGAGAATAAAGGCCGAGCTATTCCGAGATATCTCAATTAGTTTTAGTTCTCGCTTTGCAGAGACTAGGTTATTCATTTCCCTTAGTTAGTAATTAATTCACAATAAGTTGATATACCTCCGTGTGGTGACGAAGTAAGAATACAATATACCACCCCATCTTATCCCATGGGTGTCGTAAAAACCGACTAAGGGACTATCCGTAAATATTATCTTACAAAATAAAAAAGAAGGAAATCTTGAAACTAGGCCCTATACCAATCCGTCTGGCCAGCGTGGTATTATTGTCCGGCCGTTCAGAGAATGCGTTCCTGACACTTATCAGTTAGTCACGACTAGTGATGGACACAACATTATACCGAGTTCGTTACCGTTACTCCAAAATGAACCGCCGCGTTATTTTTATGATTAGATTTAGACCGTTTTAAATTGGCGGAATCATTTAAAATTTATATTTTAGTTCTTTACGTGGAAACAATAAAAGGGAATATTAATATAATAAAATTGTTTTATTTATTATTTTTTACAAAGTTACAATCTGTATTTCTATGGAATAAAGTACATTGAACTAAATGTGCGTACAGAATATTAATCAGACTCCGATTCGCTTGAGGAGGTGGTGTCTTCATCATCATCTTCGCCTACATGTATAATTATATTATTATCAATTACAGAATCAATCCTGATATCTCGGTCAAAATGTTCCATAATCAGGTTTTTAGTCTTTTCGACAACCTTTGCCCAGTCATCTCTTGTGACTTTCCCGCAGGCTTCTTTTAACAGGGTCATCATCTTTTTCGTGCTGAATGGCGGGGAAGTATTGTGGCGGGCGGCGTAACCTTTTATTTGAGCCCAGATTAGCTCAATCGCGTTATATTGGCAATGATACGGTGGAATTCTTAGAACGCAACAACATTATAACATTCATTAATTATTGATATAATAATGTTGTTTTAATGCTCATCAATAGTTAAAACGATAAACAACCAGCAAAAATATTTTTATCGTAACTGCAACGCCATTACAAAGTTACTGCGTCAGTTCAATCGCGACGTGTCAGGAACGCATTCTCTGAACGGCCGAAGTTTAGTAGGCCAAGTATCCCTCCGTCACGGGAGGAGGCCCGTCCCTGCTAGCTAAGTGAGTCTATAATTAGAAGAACGTTGAAGGAACGTAAACTGTTACCATACAAGCCAGCAAATATGGAGAAATTATCTGCAGATCATCGAAAAGCGTGTCTTAACTTTTCACGTAATTACCTAAAATGGTCATACATCTAGTGGAACAAATTTCTCCTTTCTAATGAGAGTTAAATTATACTGTATGGTAAGTATGGAAGGACTAAGGTCTACAAAAGAGATGGAGAACACTTTGCACCATGCTGGATTAAAAGAAAAGGTCATCCATGGTGGTGGTTCGTGGACTATTTAGGGAGAAATTAGTGGAAACGACAAGACAGAGTTTGATTTTGTTTTTGGGTCACATCTGCTCTTATTTACCAGTCATAGGGACATTGAACAGTGTCTTGAACCTCATGTAATGACCTATGCACATTTTATTGACCACAGTTTGACATTTACGCACAAGGATGCTAGGGCAAACACAGCGAGCGTCGTATGAGATTATGATACCGTAGTAGATATCTCTATTATTGATTGGCCAGCAAGAAGGGCGGACATGAATCCGATTTAACATCTATGCAATAAGTAAAAAAGACGAATTAGTGCAAGAGATCATGCCTTAAAAACACTTAGCCAGCTGTAAAATACAATCCAAGAGGAATAGAACAGAAGGCCACTATATTTGATCGTGACTCTCATCCGATCGATGTAGAACCGTACAAAAGCAGCAGAGACCTTGGGGAGGGTATATAAGTCATTAAATAAACGCTACTTAGTTTTTTTTTTCATTTACGTGCGTAATTTTATCAATTTCTGTCAAACTACGTACAGGGTAAAAACGACTTGTTAAACAAAACACAAAATTTACGAAAATTAAATATAAAGGAGACGGTTTTTTTTGTTCGGCGAATAGGCCCAGTCACAAATTGTGCGAGATTAGGAATGAAATGCATACAGTTTATTCCTTATAATCTCTAGATAGACAGTCTGCATATATCAAAACTCCCTCAAGAGGGAATACTCGGAAATAGGACAATCAAAACATAACTCTAGTGACAGCGTAAAATCTCACAACAGCGATTGTCTAATGAATATACACTAATAAGGCAACCAAGACCTCTCGAAATAACGCAGTTTTTGCTGGCTATTGTTTGTAGATCTAAAATAGTAAGGTGGTTAAAGAGAAACAATACACTATATATATGACACAAGAAATATTTATTATTGTTCACAGTTATAATTAACACCGTCATCTCTTAAAGCAGTATTTCATCTTAAATAGACGCAGGTGGCTCAAGCTCACCTAAAAGCAGAGCCCAAGATAAAAACCACACTTTACACATCACAATGCACAGCAGCTAACAGTGACTGTGCCTGTGCTCAATAAGCAATAACGACAGTATCCAGCAAGAGCAGCTTTAGTGTGTATTATACACTCTATCTAAAGATGCCATTTTTATAAAATATAAAAGTACAAATAAATCATGCATTTATCTAATAAAATCTGAAACAATAACAACGTTGTCATGACAGTGTCAAACTGATTGAAACTGTACTAAGTACAGAGTATCTGCTATTGGCTGTTATTTACGTTTCGTTCTACGATTATTTTTAAAGTACGTTACTTGATAATTTGTATTAACCATTAAAATAAACCTAAGAACGTTCCAAAACAAGCATTTTTAGGTGTACCTAATCCTTTTTTATTATTATTTCATTATTCCCTCTTCGTTTAAGTATAATTTGTGTTCGGTTAACTATAATAAGATAATAACTATTTTTGTGAGTAATATGAATAATAAACATTACTGTTTAGGGTGGTGCGAAAAAAAACCGTCTCCTTTAGAACGTCAACATTATTATTTGAAAACCTCATTTCCCTATTAAATGACATATAACACGTATTCCTAAATATACACATTTTTCTCATAATCCATACAAAACACAAACTTGCCGACTGTTTCGATTTTTTTGATGAGAAGTGTATGTCATTTACAGGCTTAGGTTTGGTAAAACTTTTCGAAATAAATAGATAAATTATTTGAAATCTATATTATTATATTGTTTAGAAAAAGCCCTGTAAACTTTAGGTACATATTATAAAATAAGTATTAGTGAACTATTTTATTTTCATTTTATTGTTTTATATAAAACTTGCATTGAATTATCTAAACTTGACTTCATGTGTCAAGCGTAAACACTCGCATTTATTAGGGAATTAAAATAGCGCGGTCGTGAAGCCATGCTAAATGAATTTGCTATCAGTATCAGAACATCGGTAGCCTTATCAGTAAACCCTTTTTTATTTTATTACTAATTTTACCAAATGTTAAGGTAAGCTCATATTGCCTTCTAACATCGGTAATTCCCATCGCCCAATTTTGATTATTAATTCAGGAAATCGCCGAGTAGAAGCATCATCACTTAAATAAACCATATTTTATGGAAATAGGGGCACCATGCTATATTTTATTTCGACTACCCTTCTACCTTTACGTACGACGGGTAATGTTTGGTAAGCCATTCCAGGCAGAGTAATTATTTCCTTTGAATTTTCCAGAAGCTACTAAGTAATACGCCTAACTAATATATTATATTATTATTATGTACTTATGAAACACTGACTTATGAGTAAAGAGAGACTCTTAGGTATAAAAACGACAAAAACAAGTAACATTTTAACCGAAATAAATATCTATAGCTTCCATAGTTCTAATACAGTGGTCATTATCTAGCTCAAATAGACGCACTTATTATTCAAATTACCTCCATTTCTGTGTCAATATGATGGAATTGTGTGACGCCAATAAATTTGCTGGCATGTAGTACCAAACTAGTATAACAATGAGTTGATTAAGTCCCAAACCCAATTTGATGGCCGCATAGCAACACAGTAGTTCCTCTTTCAAATTCATCTACCTTCTGTTTACAGTAGGTAGGTATAATTAGCTGTTTGTTGGGGCTTAGGTTGCGATTTTTGTGATAGTTGGATTATTTTGAGCTCACGATAAAGTCGACATGTATACATACAACACAAACTCGGCTAACATAGTTTGATAGTCGCCTTTAGAGGCACGACGCCCGGTCTCGGAAGCAGCTGCAGTGCAAGGAACCTCCTAGGTTTCTATCTCTAAAGCCCTTACCATAAAGAAGCTTAATTAAAAATCGAATACAGGATTCGATTTTTATATAAATGTACAAATATTGAGATAAAGAACTCTACTAATCAAAGGTCAGAACTAAACTTTATGGCATTTATTCTGTTTATTTAATTTATAATCTATTGTTATTAGATTAATGTCAAAACAGCTGTATATAGTTCAATCAGTTTTGTAAATCAGCTAACACTTAGAGCTAACAGAGTAGTGTCATGGCGTGAATTCAGACGGCAACAGTCCAAATATAAATGTCAATATTCATTCATTTTGACTGTCTAGGAATTACGAATATTGAATATTTGGAGAATTTGACTGGACGCCATGACGAGAGGTTGAGCTGTCATTTATATATTTTTTACAAATTGATTTTTCGAAGATTTTGTGATGCAGAAGAGATGCAGTTTTGTTTTGCAAGTTCATCGTCAGTAAATTAATATGAATAAATATGCAAGTGATTGGTAAATAGCTTGTGGCATTGTGGTCCGGCTGTTCCTGTCTCCGTTTTACGCGTTCCCGTGAAGTTCTCAAGAAAGACAATGAAAAGTGAAGCATCGACTTTTTATTGTTGTTTTTTATATGTTACTTTTATACTTACTTTTACTTATACTGAATGTAATATCTCTCACTTGACACTGGCAAAATATGTAACTATGTTCATGAGGCCATTAATAAAGAAATACAATACAATACGAATATTGTCATATCTTTTATGTCTCGATATATTTTATTGCGTCATTTTTCTAGTTTCACTATCCCCGAATTCGTAAAGCGGATTAAAAATCAATCAATTTGATGAAATAATGATTTTGCGTATGGCTAAATTGATCCTCTCTTTATAATGTTAGAATAATATATACAGCCTTACATACACATAAACACCGTATTTTTCTTTTATTAGTTATTTTTATATTCTTGTTTCCTGGTATAACTAGTATGAACAGAACTTGCATGATATAAACCGAAATTGCATTTCTAAAAGGAGTTCTCTAACTATTTTGTAATAAAAATATGTAGTTGAAATTAATAAAATGCATTATTTTTGCATTTATGATGTGCTACTAAAGAACAAATGTAACTTTTATTAAAAACAGTATTTTGAACTAAATATTTTTAGATAATGCTGATCAATGCTTAGTGCCAAATGTTGTTAATGTTTGTATTTGACAGCAAATGTGCAGCTCTCAAAGCTAATTAATTACGTCACACATTTACATTGCAAACATGATTTACCACCTTTTTGCTTTCTGGATCATTTCTCCTACTAATGAGCCATCTGAAAATAACTTTATTATGTTATTTTATTGCTATATATTAACAAATATTGATACTGAAACTATATCACGGGTTCAAACTATAACGAGGAACATAAAACTTCTCGATTAAGTATTACGGTTTGACGAATGGATGCTAACATAAATATAAATCATATAAAATCCTCCCGATCAAAATGGCTTCAACTTTAGTTTTACGACTATATTTTTAAACCAAAGCCCGTTACCAGAAAGTGAGCTCAGACATAGCATTTTGATATTGATCTCATAATAAAACCTTTTAGATATTTCTGTGGATATGAGACTGACTTGTGACGTGGCGTTCTACGAAAATATTTCACATGCCTTCTTACAGTTTGTTGTCGTAGTATTGTGTATAGGGTAATTAAAAAAAACCTGCATTTAATTGAATATAAGCTTCACTTCTACTCTACCCGCTAGTTTCACGTTACCTAGTTATTTATCGTAGGAAACCTTGTAAAGACCGTTCACCCGGCTGGATGTGCCAAGACGGGAAACCTACGGTATTGTCATTGCGAAAAGTGTTGTATTTCTAAAGTTAACTTGGCGGAGATTCTCTATTCCTAATTAAAATTACATATTTTAGTTGTCAACATTTTAATTTATGAGCTAAGTACCACAGGGAGATAAAATTATCTACTATAATTTGGCTATTGATACTTTGTAACAGTAAGTACGTAAGTGGAAGAATTAAACCTATTGTTTAACTAAGGATTTCGGCTTTTCCCCTAAAAGTTTTGATACTTTTCGCACTTTTCTTCAGGTTAGTAATACGTTAAAATAATTAAAAGTAATCCATAATCTACATACATTTTTCTATTGTATTTTATAATCTTAAAGGATTAATGGTATTGTATGTATTTCGGTTTAAAACTGTGGTATAAAACATGTGTGGAATTTGCAGCTTTGTAAACCAAATTATATTGAAATCCATTCATAGAGCAATATCAAAAATATTTTATTTTCAAATAGCTATTCGATCAAAGCCGTTGGTAACAGAGCTTATGCTTTCATTTAATTTAAACAAACAATATTAAAGAATTTTAAAGTTATTCGGTTTATTACCACATTCAGTTAACCAAAACTATTTGGTTTAAGTACCAAAAATGTTATTGATGAACTAGAATGGGTATAAAATTTTATATGGCAATGTTTTACACAGTTGTTATTGAGAACTTCCAATAGTCAAAGGTAGAGAGACTAACCAAATAAAACTAAAGGAAATCTCTTGACTGTAAACAAAGGAGAGTGGAATAAATCGCAACCCTCACCTGCTTTTCAGAGCAACCTAGATTCCGTGACTGTGATTTAAACTTCCTAGTTTAATCACAACAATAAATCATTTATTTCTAATAATTATGACAAACTTAATTTCATGTAGTCTAAGTTGATTATTAAGTACTCAAGCCTATCTCTACTTATCTTAACAAAAAACATTTGCCTATCATCATAAGTACAGTACTTAGATAGATCATTAGTAATTATCCAAATTGATTTCACTTATATTTATTAACTTAAAATAGTAACTGATATTAACAGTTAAGTAAACTAAGCGCGTATTTGTTGTTCGGATTCACACAGGAAGAGCTGAAATATAAACCAATACGGTACCTACCTTGCATGTAGATTGATTTACAGCTGCACCTAGGTATCTCTATTTTGTGGTATTAACTTCGGTACAACTGATAAAACAACTTTTAAAGGTTCAAATCTCTCAATAAAACCACTCTTCAATAATAAAATATGTCTATTAATTTTATTTTGGACGAAATCGGATCAAAAACGTATATTTTAGCACTTACGTATTTTATTAAGTCATAAAATTCATATGAAATATAATACATGAACCAAAAGCACTCTTGGTAATATTCGGTTCCTCGTTTTACCTACTAACGGTCATTATAAACACAAAACAATGACATCATTTTCTGTGTAAACGATGCAGCAGATTTTAAACGTGGTTTATTCGATGTGACGTTTATATGCCACTTATGGTCTGGGTATAAGTAAGTAGCTACTTTATCGCATCTATTAATACCCTTCTCAGTATGGTGACATACTGAAGTACTTAATAAATTAATATATAGGTACTTTTATGGTCCTACTGATTGATAAATTATTTCAAGAAATCGTATCTTTCTGGATGGTTCACATAATGTACTTGTAGTCCAATTAAATTATCATTAACCTGTGTTACGGAGTCGGTAATATATGTTAGTACTTACTCATATTCTGCCAAGAGGTTTTCTTTAGCAATAGATTAAGAATGTATATACGAGCACTTACAGCTACACTGACAGGTAGATGATTTAATTGACGAAGTACATTTTATTAACCATTTCTCAAAGAGGCTGTATGCGAACCAATAAAAAATCTTTTTGCTCTATATACCTACGTAGTTTAGTGAAAGATCAGATAAATATGTTTCCAGATCAAATAAATATCGAAGTCCCTTTTATTTTATCTCCAATTAGGGGCCGCGCCGGGAGTCTCGTGTTATCTGGTACTTACCGGATACTGTGAATACTAAATATGAACTTCGTACATCGTATTGGCAAAATAATAGATAAAGGGTATTCTAAAAACTTAGCTCAATGTAAAAAACGATTCTTATACTGAAATATGACTACTTGTTGCGCATTATAAACTTGTAGTTAGTGTGTATTTTATCCACATGAAACTACGCCAAGTATTATGTAAATGTATCTAAGATTGCTTGGTCATATTGCAATCACCAAGATGTTTAAAACGCTACTTTTGGAACTAGAAAGTGATCTCTTCTACAAGTTATGTTGTTAAGCCCTATATAGGTATCCAACGGCTTATTTTTATAATATGAATGGCCCGATAACAATAAGGAAAGTTTACCTTCTAAACATACCCTAACCTAACCTTTACAAAGAATTTATTATTTGATCCTATTCAGCAAACAAAGATACGTAGCCATTATAAGTAGGTGTAGTGGCCAACGGGCAAAGGGCATGCACGATAATTGCAAGGCGACAGTATTATACGAAGTCGGCTGACATTAACAAATAATCAGATTGACTATAATTTCATTATATCCTCATAAATTAAATTAAATTCTGATCGGGTCGTACAAATCTAAAAGAAATTTACTTCATCTGTGCAGATACCTAATCATTATCATCATCATATGAGCCAATTGACCTCCTCCAAGGCCTCCTCCAAATATTAATGTTAAGTAGGGTGATTTTTTTCAGTTACCACATTGCCTGTGAACTTGTTTCATTATTGTGATGTCTTTGGTCATTGGCTATCCTGTCCCGTAAAAATCCAAGGAAGAAACTAAGTAAACTGTTTATACCTAACCAGAAAGAATAAATTAAGTTGTCTTTTTAATCAAATTTTTAGATGGTTTCCTTGGATAGCAAAACACAGTTTAATTTTTTTTAATTCTTTTTTTATTTCCATTTAATTTGATATACTTCTGCGTAAAATTACGCTGTTTATAAAGATCACGGTAACGAAATTACGGTTGGTTGATGACATGAGTTCGCCATAAAAAATGTTACTGCGCTTGCAAAAATTCATTCGCGAGATGAAGTCGTACATTCTCGTGACAGACTAAATTATAGTATTTGTGTCAAAACTTTAAGTATGTATATATAGATTATAGATTAATTAAAATCCTGGGATTCAGTTCACAGTAATTGCACTCAATAGGATAAGATAGATCGATCGGAGTTTGATAGAGACCAATAGCACAGATTACTTAGTAGTTAGAGTTACTACATAACCAATACACAAAGCAGTTAGTGACAAGGCCTATACAGTACATTAAGAGGTTATTAGTACATCATTATACGAACATTGAAGCTTTAATACAGACCAAGTAATTATTGATGGAAAGAATCAGTATTGCCGCCCGTTTTCTAAGATTTTTGACCTTAAAGTTTTTTTAAACCCTTGTGTTTGTAGAAGTACGCCATTGATGTTTTTATTACAAGCATTGATGTAGGTACTTACAGTTGTTCCAAATGGGTGAGCTGGTGGAATACATCATGATCGATGTGCTGAATACGGTTCCTATACAGGTAGAGGTACTTCAGACGTCGAAGGCCGTGAAATATTCCTGAACGAAGCTTCCGCAGTCTGTTGTCATTGAGCAGCAAGGAACGAAGCGCTTGCATATGACTCAGCTCGCCTGGATCTATGTCTTCAATCTTGTTGAAGCGCAGATCTCTGTAGACAATACATAACTATGTTAGGACTTTTACAAGAACTTTTTATTAGAAAGGCTACTCAAATAATAACAATTATAAAAAAATTAGAAATCATCATCTTGTAACATACTAAGCAAAACTGTATTCCGCGACGTTATTCCGGTTCTATAGAAAGAGCTAACAGAACATGAAATCTTCGAGAATGTTCAAGAACAGATTATTATGATAAATGATCTATTCTATGTGAGCTACTATCATTGAGCTTTTCGACTGCTGTTGTCTTTATATGAATCTATTATAATATTTATTCTAATCTATTATTACAAAATTTAAACAACTTACTAAACATGTAGCCTATTAGTTAGGTACCAACACAGTACAACAACAAGTCAACAAAAGAAAAAAAAATATAACAAATTAATCTTAAAAAATATACTTATTGTTTCATAATTATCATAATTCTGCAGCTTGGTCGGCGCGGCGTTGGCGTATGCGTTTGTGTCTAGTATAAGGTTACGCGTCACGGTTTCATTCCCTTCGACTTCGGAGGGACCGCTAGGTAATATTCATATAGCCGTATTTTGCATGTTCAAATATAAGACAGGGTCATTACGTAGGAATTTATTTACTCATATAAAAAATAACGAAATTTCTAAAACTAAGAATACAGAAACATTTGAGGCAGTTCCTATACATATTACAAAAAAATAATACTGAGTAAACATAATTAAGGTTATATTTTTTCGGTCCCGTAAAGCTAAATATTCGGCAACCAAACAGATTAATACAAGATCAGAAAAGAGAAATAAAATGGATTTATAGGATCACATCGAAAATCATATGAAAGAATATTAACGTGACGAGTGTAACTTGAGAAATGTTAGTAAGAACATACCACTCCCATAGAGTTTTAATACTTTGTCTAGGTCTTTTTTTCTATTCACATTAAAAACTTCACTGGTATAAGCGTCATCTTTTTAAGTTTTATTGTAAGTTTCGAAGTAATGCAAAGAATGCACTCAATCCGATTGTAGATTAAATTAAATAAAAAAAACAACAAGTTGTAGAGGTTAGGTCTTTTTGTTATGTTAACTCATCGTCTTAAAAAGATCGCTGATATCTGAATCTTATTAGCTATATTTCATCATATTGAATAGGTACTTATTGTAAATCAGGTTTGAAAGGATCCAGGTAGTATAAAGCGCTCAATAATGTGTGCCTACCTCTATAGGTATAAGCGTGAATTTTTTTATGTATGAGATAAAAAAGCTGAAGAGTACTATATAACTTATATTGGTATAGAAGGCGAATGCTTTTACTTATATGGCCTTTATTTAAGTTCACATGACGAGATTGAATCAGAGAACTAGCTTGATTTTTATTGTTTTGCAAACGAGACTAGGTACATTCATGTTAAGAATATTGTCGTTTTGGGCATGGATTTCTAACACGAACAGCGAAGTGTAAGAATAAAGTACTTATACAGTACAAGATTGTCAGATATAATTTTAAGTGATTTTTATTAAGCCGTTTTTCTTATCTTTATGCAATAAATTGACAATATTAAACAAGTAGTTTATAACAGTAACTTTGTATGTACCGTTTACTATAGTCTTTTCATACGAGTTAGTTACCTAACTATAAAATATTGAATACCTACAGTATGTTAGATACATGAACATCTTAACATTCCTTCCCTTTACCTCAAAGGTCAGGTAGGCGGGTGTACACAATGATAAACGCATATCTTATACATTTACTAAACATATTGTTAAGACGTACAAAATTATGCCTCTTGTTATGTAAGCAGTTATTTAGTTTGAAGCTAACGAATGCGCTTCAAAGAGTATTATTCCAACAACACTTCAACTTATGCCCGATTTACACATCGACAAGTACAGTAGCGAGTTAAGTAGTATTTTAAAATTAAGTTGATTTAAATAGATCTCAATCCTATTTTTTGGCAAGTTAAGTTGGCGAGACGCGAGAGAGGAGGCTACTTCGTACTTGTCGATGTGTAAATCGGGCATTAGACCTCATTGCACCTTAATCCCTTGTAATAAGATTCCATATTCAAGATGGTGACGACAACTTCCAAAAGGTCGCGAGGTTGGTAGGTAAATGGCGCGTGTTTGGAAAGGCATACCTAAGTCCAACAGTGGACTGCGATAGGCTTATAGATGAATAAGATACATATTCAAAAGAAAATTAATTACTGAATTAGTATTGAACCCATTAGGCACATAATGTTAAAGTATTACATCAAAAGTAGAAAAATCGTTAAGTAGAAGAAATTACACAAAATATAGATAGACATAGAGTAGAGACATAACATATTCATGAATTAGAATATTTTTAGAGACAATAGACCTACTAAACAGCATATTATATCATCTGTCGTCGATGTAACGTAAAAGTCTATAAATATTTTAAACATAGTTTATAGAGACACAAAGACAAATTACATGCCATGCCATACATATTCTTTGTGAAACTTTAAGTACGTAAGTGCATGTAATTACAAAGTACATTTGCTTTGAAGATTATAGAAGCACTGATGTATTGGCTAAAATGTTAGTTGTCACTTTCATGCGCCAGGAGTACATAAATCACGAGGAGTAGGTACATTAAGTCTCGACTCAGTACCGTGTTCCGGCAGTAAAGCCAAGCCGTTGTGTATTAAAGTTGTAAGCGTGTTAGGGTGTTGGTGAGCTGTGAAATACTCCTAGACGTAAGACAATACGCCAATTTTGTGCCAGACTGTCTTTTAAGGAGTCCTTTAGTCACTTAATACTGCACAGTTGGCATAAACTTGCTGTAACCCTATATTCTTACTCCGTTAAGTGAAAATTATACATTTTATAAAGACATACAAAAAGAAATTAATTCTTAGTAGCCTTGTAATTAATTAGATAAAATAATGTAAGTATATAAATTAGCCACATTCGGATATAAGTGTTGACTATTACTTCCAACAACTTCGTTTAGGCCAGGCGCGCACTACGAGTTTTTCGCCGCGCGGCAGAAAAGAGCAGCGGTATAATGTCGCACTGTAATACTGTACCAAACAGTTTTAAATTGTATTGCGCGCACTTGACGGCAGAGCCACCGCAGCGGCGAAAGGTCTGTGACAAGTTACAACTCGTTTGCGGCGCGGTGGTTCATCATCTTTTTGTAACATATTTGAATAGCTTTGAATGCACGCACTACACGACGTTTTGCCGCTGATTTGTGTATTTTGTATTGCATTTCGAAAGCAACGGTGGCTACGTCAATTAATTCTAATGATCTTGATGAAGAGTTCAATATTGAAATGCTTAGGTATTTGTGAAGTTGAGAAAAGACCACTATTGTATGAAATAACTTCAAAAGAATACAGTGATAGAAGTATTAAACAGCGATTATGGGGAGAAGTGTGTCAGAATTTGTTTTGTTTTTTTCTTTCGAGCTCTAATTATCAGAGCGCAAATACAAGTTGTTTCTACTAAATCCGTTTTAAAAATGATAATTTTGACGCGGCAGTAAACCGTCGTAGTGCGCGCGTTAACAGATTTTTATTTGTTTTGCCGCACGGTACAATGTCGCAGATTTTTCTGACGCGCGGCGAAAAACTCGTAGTGCGCGCCTGGCCTAAAGACTCAATAATGTAAATCAAAAAAGTACTCAATAATATTTTTAACATGAGAACAAGCTTAAGGTATCTTGTTTCCACCAGATAAAAAGTCATTTATATTGGTACAGTCACGAGCAATAATATGTACACATTTTCAAATTTTCTAAACTATCTGCACGTTTATCTAGACATTACAATATCAAAATGAATTCGTAATTTAGAAGAGGTTCCGTACAGTTTTGAATTAATCTTCGAATTTTCAAGTTTGGATTGGCAGAACTTTAGATAACTGGTTTACAAAATGCGAAAATGTGTACATATTATTGCTCGTGACTGTACACAATTGACAAAGATATCAAGTAACAAATAAAATAAACAATTGAATTTAGAACCTCCTTTTTATTTTCTTACTTATATTTTCCACAGAAAAAAAGAGAAATAAGAAAGCGCTTTACGCTGTATTAAAGCTGCTTTTAATAGTATAATTAATTAAAATAAGCTTAGTATTGCATTATTTAATTGGCGCATCAGCTCTCTAACACAGGTATACAAGACTATCTCTTAGGGGTTAGGCAAAGGTCGCCTCAGGGTTAACGCCCAACACTTCAAAAGAACCTTCTCTTTTGTTTTTACTTTATTCTTCAACATAACATACCCGGACGTTAATTAATGGCGTTTTTCCTTCTACCTATTTTTAACAAAATGACCTTACAAATACACTTTGTGGCTATATCTAATATATGTATAAAAATAAGTCGGGTTTTCCTTCCTGACGCTATAACTCCAGAACGCACAAACCGATTTCCACGGTTTTGCATTCGTTGGAAAGGTCTCGGGTTCCGTGATGTTTATAGCAAAGAAAATTCAGGAAAAAATTGAACAGAAAAGCGAAAAAATAATTCCCGTGCGAAGCCGGGACGGACCGCTAGTTATTGTTATAAATACCATCAAATAGCAAATTCAATTCCACTTCAATCGGATATTAGAAGATAATAGGTTTATCGAGCTCTAGTTGAAAACAATTTTGAATGATACTCAACGGCTTAGTTAATAGAGGTACAGCTACAGAGTTTATAATATGAGGTCGCCTGCTATTAGGCCGGCCGCAGGTGTGTTTGGCACAGTTCACTTAATAAGTTTCAATAATGAATACATTGATATTGCAGAAAGAAGGATTCTATAGCTTGTGTGTAACATAAATTGAAACGAATTTATTTCTATGTCGTTAATTACGCTTATATCATAAAAAAATAACGCCACAAAAAGATGAAAACATTTTTGGTCAGGTGTAAGAAAGTAGAAATGCTTTATGAAGAATGCGTTAATATTTTTTTTTAGCCATAAAGACATATATTTTGAAATATAGATCCTCATTGATAAACCTGCAATAGAAATATAAAGCTGTCGACATACATATTCAATTCCATGATCACATACGTACAATTTATACTAGTAGGTAATACGATTAAAATGTGTTTTCTGGGTGCACACGCTTTTGTGGTAGGTGTGTGAATGGTATTAGTTCGAGAGTTCATAGAGGCTCCACATTAATAAATAGGCACCCACACATACGTAAATGCTGGTAGAACGATACTCACTAATCTTTTTCTCTCTTCATATTTTATATTTTGCAACTTGTAAGTATTAGGTTAAGAGTAACAGTATAAAACGTTCTTGAAATACAGTATAACCCGTTTAATACGATCACGCTTAATACGACTTCTCGCATAATACGCCGTTCAACGCCAGTCCCTGCAACTTGAGACATATTTTCATACAATTAATAACGCTTAATACGATTCGTCATCCCGTTTAATACGCCCGCACTCGAGGCCAGCCGAGAGCCCATCTTGTAAGTTGTTTTAAGAAAGCAGGACGTGGTTGACGTCATGTTGGAAGAAGTAGAACTCGGGTTCTTCTTCCTGAGATACCCTGCAGTATCAAGGTTTTTCTGGATATTCTTCCATTGATGACAATGTAGCACTGTACGAAATTCAATCAATTGAAGATCTTATTGAGAATCTTAATAACACACAAAACCCATATAAGTGATAATGATGAAGACGAAGATGAGTCAAATTCGGTTTTATCAAACGCCCAGGCATTATCAGCTATTAATGATTTTAGACACTATATTGCTTGTTTTTGAGTTATGTTGAAAATCTTTTAATTGCTAATGCATCAAAATCTTTCTGTCACACCAAAATAAGTGATTATTTTAAATAATGTATTGAATGTACATAATTTCAAATAATAAGAACATAATACTTATATACATAATGTTATGTAATAATAACGCTTAAGACGCGTTTTTGGTGGGGTCCCTGAGAAATCGTCTTAAGCGGGTTATACTGTATATGTTCAAGCGACACAATTGTTTTGCTTTGATGTACATATGTATAAGTTGCAAAAGGCTTAAGTAGAGATATCTCACGACTTTTATATAGTAAGGACATGGTCCGTTTTGAATTGATCTCACGATTTTTAAGTTAGAAAGGTACCTACAGGATTGCAAATTCAGAATTCGAACCACAGACGCTTTGCAATTGCAGCTAAGTAATCCAAGAAAACATAAATTAAAGGGTAAAAGTTCGTCTATTTTATTTATAATAGCACAGACGTTTAATTAACTACTACAATAAATACCTATACCGGTTGACCTTGCCTAAAATTTATTTAGCGAAACAACAACTTTAGTTTTCTGTGACCCTCTAATTTTTGAGTAAACTTTACTAATATCGGTTGCCAAGTGATTAAACTGTTTGAACATTTAGTAATAGTTTCTAACATACCTATCATCACTGCGTATGGCTATAACAAAAATACATTACAATACTTGAACCACGTCCCTACTTAAAACTAAAAACAAACTCATAATTAAATCAGTGAAACTTTATTCAATTCCAAAGCAACTACACTTCTCATCAAAAAAATCTAAACAGTCTGCAAGTTTGTGTTTTGTATGGATTATGAGAAAAATGTGTATATTTAGGAATACGTGTTATATTATGTCATTTAATAGGGAATTTAATGAGGTTTTCAAATAATAATGTTAACGTTCTAAATTTAAATTTAACTTTCGTTGATTTCGTATTTTGTTTAACTACTTAGTCGTTTTTACCCTGTACGTAGTTTGACGGAAATTGATAAAATTACGCACGTAAATGAAAAAAAAGCTAGGAAGCGTTTATTTAATGACTCATATATTAGGTTGGGGAAAAAGTCTTTTCGTATTTTTGTATGAAAAGTCAAGACATTTTTTTCAAAGTTTATTTTCATTTATTTACAATATATATGTACCGTTTTGTTGAACAACTTTCTGCCATTTTGTGGGCAGAGACATTATCCCGTTACTGTAGAAACTTTGGGACTTCTGATCAAAAAAACGGGACAAATAGTTTTGGCAGTCCTCTCTTGAGGTCAACCTTACAGAACCTAAAGAATTCTGAAGAGACCGAAACAGGTGAAAATCTGAAGGCGCAAGGTCAGGGCTATATGGTGGATGCACTAGGACCTCCCAGTCGAACTCTCTTAATTTTTGCTGAGTGGCTAAAGATGTGTGTGGTCTAGCGTTATCGTGATGAAAGACCACACCCTTCCTGTTGATCAATTCCGGCCGTTTTCTCTCGACTGCTTCCTTTAATCTCATCAGTTGCTGGCAGTAAAGATCAGAATCGATGGTTTTGCCGGGCGGTAAAAGCTCATAATGAACAATGCCCTTCCAATCCCACCATACACACAGCATCACCTTATTTCGTGTTAGGCCAGGTTTGGCCACAGTCTGTGAAGCCTGGCCAACTTTCGACCACGACCTTTTTCGCACGTTCTTGTCGTACGTGATCCACTTTTCATCGCCAGTTATCAATCTCTTCAAAAACGGCTCGGTTTCATTACGTCTCAATAATGAATCGCAAATGAGTACACGGTTCATTAAGTTTCTTTGAGTGAGCTCGTGTGGCACCCAAATATCGAGCTTTTTTGTATAACCAGCTTTCTTCAAATGGGTCAAAACTGTTTTGTGGTCAATTCCCAGTTCTTCAGATACATCGTAACTACTAATATGCCGATCTTGCTCCACTCTTTCAAAAATGGCGTCCATTTTATTCGTAACAGGGCGACCAGAGCGAGGTGCATCTTTAACATCAAAATTTCCGGACTGAAAACGTTTGAACCAAATTTGTGCTACTCTTACTGACACTGCATCAGGTCCATAAACATCACAAATTTTTTTCACTGCTTGAGTTGCATTTTTGCCTTTTTTATAATAAAATTTTAAAATGTATCGAATTTCTTCATTAGATTCACTCATTTTTACGGAGAGAAAAACAAATGAAAAATAGCGTGAAACAACTTTTTTTTATTTTTTTCTTTACTTTATAATGTTACCAAAACCAGCCAGACACAAGTAGTACAGTCAAAGAAATTTTATAATAAGTTTATACCTACGTTATGCGAAAAGACTTTTTCCCCGACCTATTATTATCACACTCACATATTATTTAATCCCCAAGGTCTCATTACTGCTTCTGTACGGTTCTACATACAAAACACAAACTTGCAGACTGTTTCGATTTTTTTGATGAGAAGTGTATAAGCAAAAAGCAAATTATAGCATCTAGTTAGTATTTTATAATACTTATTTGAATTCGCTTTTAAACTTTTAATGACAACCAGCAAGTTTCACTTACGTCACAGATAGTATGCTTAAATGGTGTGGGTAAATTAGAGTTGACATTTGCAGTTTTTTTTAATTTGTTCTATTTAAATGAACATTTAAACATCTTTTTTTATTCATTACAGCCGTAGGCAATGTTCAACTGCATTAGCGAGTGTCCTTTACTTAAGAAGCGAAATGGGCTACAAGCCCTAAGCTAGCTCACATAGAGTACCTACTATGTATAGTGACGGGCCATTATATACAAATACACACCTCAACAAAGTCTAGGGATATTTTGTATAAAATTGAAAACTCAAAAAAAAATCGTTTGTTTTTAATTCTTTTGATGAAAACTTACTTTGTTAACCTTTTTTAACCATTTTTAATTTGAATTTAAAAATTAAATTAAAATTAAAATATTTACGCGGCTTGAACGTAGTCAAGTTCAAAAATTTCATTTAAGTAGCAACAGTAAGTTTTGACTCCTTTTTTGTGTAAAATTTAAGTTTTATAACAATTTAAACGTTTATTTCGAATGAATGATATTGTGTGCACCAAGCTGCTAAGCCATTTCATCATAGAAGAAATGTTAAGGGCAGTAGGCATGCTCCCAGCTGCGGGTACTAAGCGGAGTATTGCTGAAGAGATTGGAACAACACAAAATATGAAATGAAGGTTTTGGTCACGTTATCGTGTTACTGGTGAGGTGGCTGAAAGATACCACAGCAAAAAGTCTATCACTACTCAACGATATGATCGATTTTTGCAAGTTCCCGCGAAAAGACTGCCAAATGTTACTACTATGCAGCTGGTTTAGAGGCTCCAGCTCTTGGTGGAGCCTCTTGCAGGTGACTTAACTGTCAGAAGAAGTCGGGATGAAGCCAACCTTTATACTCGCATACCGCTTTGTACTCCAGCACTACGCCGAGCGAATCGCGCACGACGACTAGAGTGGGCTCGTGAACATTTGGTCTGCAAAGATAACCTGTTATCTGTAGTGGTGTTTACCCATGAGTCCCGGTTTGGTTTCGACTCGGATTCACGTAGAGAACGTGCTTGGCGAGTTCCTAGTTGTGATAGCCGTCTACAACATCCTCAGGAAATCTATTCATACCACGATGGAACAATTATGGTTTGGATGGGAATTCGTGTCGGTCGAAGAACAGAGCGTGTTTAGCGTGTCAAATTATTTACGCAAAAATAATACTTTTATTTAATTCTGGATTGTAGCCTGATAAATAGCCTTTATAAAAATATACACATGTTGTATGTTCAATAATTTTGGAGTTAATTACCAAAATCCCTAGTAAATACCAAATATCCCTAGACTCCTAATACAGTAATCTTATTTTTTTGTAAAATTAAATGTTGTCATTGAAAACCTACTGAACACTGATAATATTCGTACATTAAAAAAAATTATAAGTTACTAACTATTGTCTTTGAGTTTACATATTAAGATGTGATAATTTTAAGACAAGAATTAAAACAGAATATGCTCATAAGAAGCAGACATTGTTCAATATAATGTGCTAAATATAATAACCTTCAATTAACAAAGGTTACATCAAGCTTTTCCGCATAAACGACTGTATAAACTTAGGTGTAGCTAAGTAAGTACCTACATACTTTAATGGCAAAAGTCAAAGCTTTCTCTTCAAAGGTCTACTATGAACGACCTAGCTAAGACAATCTCAAACAACGTTCATGTTGCTTTGTCGGCGGGACTTCTCTTACGTTATATTTTCTTTTTGTATACAATAAAGTTCCGAGATTTTTTTTTTATTTGTACTTTACTGCGATAGTCAGCAAATAAGGTACTAATCTGAGGCGTGATTAGTACCTTTTATGAGTAGCTTTAATTGCAAATACAATAACTATTACTTATAGATTGTAGCATGTGAGTTATTCTGATGAAGTTTTACTAAAATCTATTCAGTAGTTTTCACGTGAAAGAGCATCAAATATCCGTCCATACTTACAAACTTCGCGTTTATAATATTAGTAGGAAGCCTGAACAAGAAGTATATTAAACCTAGCTGTTGTTCACAAGTAGGTAGAATATATTATCGATATCAAAACAATATAATGTTTATCCGTGTTCAATAATGTATACAAGCTTAGCTTTATTCCAATAAAATTAGTCTAGTGTATCTTACAATCTAATATAGGCAATATAATACTCCTTAAACACTCAAACAACGCCGAACCGGGCTTTTACTAAGGGTACTAGGAAACGGATAGATAATCTTATATCCATAATAATATTAGAAATGGGAAAGTGTGTCTGTTTGTCTTTCTTTTACGGCAAAACAGAATTTTTTTAATAAGATATAGTTGAAGAGTAACACAGGCTACTTTTTTTCCGCGTCCAGGAAAGGGGTACAGTGCTACCCCATATTTAACAGATAGATACATTTTATTACACATTGAAAGAAGAGAGACTAACGTAAACATTTTTTTTTATTCACACAGAGATTTGCATTGAGCAGGCGAAACCTGATAGCTCTACGTAGCATCTAAGGACTAATAATCATACTGAATGACGCGTCGGTGTTTTTACTAAGTACTTATTGATTTGATCGAGATTTGCCGTAACAAGTAAATACCTATTCTAATTTGTTGCTTGTTAGGTACTTACTAAATTGCAACGTACAATCTCTAATAACACACAAGTTGCCAATAAAGTCACTGTGTACCGACTTTACTTGTATAAGGCTTAAAGTTTGATTAAAAACACACATACCTATACCACCACACACACACATGCACTTTGTTCTAATAACATTTTATATAAGTTCAAGCAAGAAGCTGTATTAAATCTCCTGTCATAAACTCATTTTATTTAGTTATCGGCTAGAATCGGTAACTAACGCCTGCCAATCGTAACTGAAAGTACTTGTTCCTCTAAAAGTTAGTATAAAAATATACCGATTTATTTTCACGTCTATCGTACGCTATTTCAAAAGAGTAATATTGGTATTTTACATATCGGTTGTGAGAAATCAATTTTATTCTTCATAGCTCAACCATTTATGTTTTAAACTTTTTTTATTTTGTCTCTGTGAACTGCACTGTAAAAGCAATTGAAAAAAAATTTAAGTAAGTACATACTTTAAGTTAATAATGTAAATAATTTATAAGCCGACTTAATCTATACGAAAAGCCATACGCTTTTAAGTAAATGAGATAAAAAAAAATATTCAAGAGAGCAAAAAGTATGCATATCAATCTCATTCATAGGCTAAGTTAAAACAGATGTATGATAATGCCGGCCGGATTTAATCTTAAACCTATTTGCTATTGGACTGTCTAGGTTGTCTGGCACGTTGCCTTACAAATACACCTCGCTATAGAGCGCTAGTATTGGAGTATTAGTATTGTAACGTAGTAGAAGTGCATTGGCGATAATTCAGTGCATAATGAACATCGCCTGCAAGCGTCTGGGAGTCTTCGGCCACCAGCCGTCTCATTTGATGCACTGACAATAGTCAAAGAGTGACATATGGTTAAAGAGTATTGAGATAGGAATTCGTCTATTATCTGTCGATATGAAAGCAGATTTTAGAACGATAAACTAGAGGACTTGAAAAATTGACTTTTCCTTTTGTTTCGGCTTTTTAAAGTTACCTGATGTTGGATCCATTCATTCTATTTTTATTGATGCATAATAGTTCTTAAAGTATTTTGTCTTATCTAAAGTTTGGCGCAGGTATATTTTAAGGTCATCGCACCGCACTTATCTGTTTTATTCATATGCGGGTTATCATTTGTTTGGAATGTACCTATGTATAATATAAGAATTTTTAAGTCACGCAGTCACCGAGGTCGTGGCACCATGTACTTAGACCAAAGATCCAACTAAAACTTTACCTTGCCTTTTATTCTAGAACATGTAAATGTATTTTAAACGTATTTACAGATATTATAAAAGCCATTACATTTTAAAACAATACTATTTCGATAATAATTATATTATTATATTCATCATTCATTGTCAATATTATCAACAAGCTTATTGTATCGCCAGTTTTGATGATTTATTTGGAAACAGAATAAATATAGCCTCAGGAGACTCGTCTAATTTAAAGAAAATATCGTGTTTTGTGACTACAAACGTAGAGGATGGAAAGAACGAAATTAATTTACAGTTCTGCCAAACGAACAAAAAATCCCTTTTAGTTTTGTATGCCGTTGGCGACGTGTTGAATAAATAAATATGAGTGACGCGAGTCGCAGTCGCCCGTCAAAACTGTAATCTAATTGTACACTGCTATCAATAGGCTTCGAGTTCATTTAGCAATATGAAAGAAGTACACAGGGTGAAAGGATCGCTTGATTGCAATGCACTTCTACTCTCTATGTATGTTTTGCATGTAATATACTATTTCAATGCATATTTCTGTGTTTATTTTTAACAATAGGGTCGTAAATGTGGACTCTCTATAGAATACTCTATAGGTGGACGAACCCTTAACAGAGTACAAACCATTCGTGATCTTGGAGTGACATTAGATATTAAGTTGACGCTAGATACACATGTCGATAACATTTGTAGCAGAGCTTACAAAATGTATGGCTTTGTTCTTCGGGCTAGTAACGATTTTAAACGTCCCAATACATACATGCATTTATTTCGCTCGCAATTAGAATACGCAACATGTATTTGGGATCCTATATATAAAAAATATTCTGACAGTCTTGAAAGAGTGCAAAAGAAATTTTTACGTTGTGTGAACTATAGATGCTTTCGCAAATACGAACCTTATACCCAATTGTTGCAAAGATACAGACTCTTAGATTTACGATCAATAAGACTACAACTACAGGCTATGTTTCTTTATGATGTTTGTCATAACAGATATGATTGCTTGGAAATTGTTAATAAAATTAGCTATAGTGTGCCCATCAGGTCATCTACGAGATCATGTCGTACAACCAGAATATTTCATCTGCCTAAGTCGCGTACTAATGCAGGTACTCGCTCACCCATCCGTCGTGTGCTTTGCACTTACAATGCTTCAGTCACATTGATATCAATGCGAGTGGAGTAGGCACTTATAAAAAGGGGTTAATGGATATATTAAATAAATCTAATAAAGTGTGTTAAAATGGTTTAATGCTATTGTTTTTCTATTATTATTTAAATGTTAAATATGTTACTGTAAGCTGCACTTTACTTACTTTCAACACTGTACTAATTTTTAACTGTTAATTTGTGGTAAACGATGTGGATGTCACAATTATCAATACATATTATGTACCTAGTAACTAAGAAAATCTTATTGTGATATTTTTTGTTACCCAAATAAATGAAAAAAAAAAATGCTCACTTCTAAGCCCGATATACACATCGACAAGTACAGTAGCGAGTTAACTTGCCTCATTGGCGAGTTAAGTCACTTTTTGCGTGTGGACGGCAAAAGCGAGTTAAGTAGTAAGTTGCCGATTAAGTTGATTTGAATACAGCTCCATCCTATTTTTTGGCGAGTTACGTACGAAGTAGCCTCTCTCGCGTCTCCCTCACCCCGCCGGCTCGGCGCTCGCAGCGCCCGCCGTGTAGACGGGGAGTTTAGAACAGTTCACAAGTTCTAATATGTATTTATTTTTGTCTGTTTTTCTATGTTTAATGTGTAGGTACGTATTTACAAAAGTATTTAAGTATATTTATGCGTTGTCTAGTACCCACAGTATAAGCTCTGGTTAGTTTTTAGTGTTGTGGACTAAATGGCGTTGTGTGAAAGTGTGAGGAATATTTATTTTTTTATTATACTTTCCTTTTCTATTCAAATTTCATTTTCAATGTGTTGTGCAAGTGTGAATACTATTTCTCGTATAATAGCGCGTAAATTGGTATTCAATTGTTCAATGTCATGATGTATAATTATTGTCAGTCATATTTAAAATGCAAAATCACTCGACCCCAAAACGCTATCGCAAGCAATGGCTTAGTGAGCATGAGACTTAATAGACGAGCTCAGCTTAAAAAACAGTGTTGTAAAAATGAATAATCCATAAACCTTAGTGTGTTTCTGTGAGTACTTGAAAATAGTCCCCAATTAGTTCTCGATCCCGGCATCTCGTCCACTTTCAAATCATAATCCAGATTATAACATGCTTGGGCCATGAAATAACTTTGAATTTTTGCTTTACGTGAAAATATTTAAAACATGTTAAGTACTAAATGTTCAGCAGACGTCGATTGGCTGTGATGATGATGACACAGAGCGCTTAGTAGTTTGTGATCACCGAAGACTCGTTTTAATCATATCAGCCAATGGTCACTCTCTGTCTCTTATTAATCTGTGCACCGCCTGACTGTCAGCCTTCCGAGAAGGCTAACAAAAGCCCTTTATGTAAGCTCCACGTTTCTGCGTCATATGGCAACATAATATAGTTCAGACCAGAGAACTTAACAACCGCATCTTAATAATAAAACAAAATGGAATAAGTAAAGTTTAAAAATAATAGGTACGTAAAATAATAAATTTATATTAAAGACTAGCTGCGCGGTTCGAACGTTAATTAAAGCTCTCGAAAGGCTCTCAAGAATTATTGATGCTCCGTAACAGCGTGATTTTAGTCTTTCTCGATAAAACGACTATTCAACACATAAATAAAAACTCTCTTCAGGTTACTGCATCAATATTATCTTTCGTTTGATTATCTAGAAATAGTAATAATAAATAATGTTTAATGTATCTAGATGTAGTGGTGTATCAGTAGAGTGCAAATGTTACAGAAGGTTGTGTTCCAGGAATGCGAAAGGAACGCAAATTTTACTTACTTTTTTTATGGACAAGCGTGACGCTCACCATGAAGTGAGCGAATTGTTCATCTACCCATCAGTGGCGAAGGGTGGATTTTTATAAAAGGGAAGCCGAAGTTCCGTGGACTTTCGTTCTACTTTATATTCTGTAGTTCATAGGTATTCGTGAGAAAAATTTTCGATTTTAGTTGTCCCGAACTCATGTGAAAAGTTATACAAAACAAATACGAAAATGTTTCTGTTTGAAAGATTTATTTGATCAATTAGATTAATTGTTTATATTGCTATATCCTAAATCAATCTACATACTTACTTTTAGAATCTGAGAATACTGCCTGTAAGCCACTTACTTATACGTATCGAAATGAGATAATTGTATTAAAATGTTTCGTAAATCCACAGCGCCGGCGCGCCCCAAAGTGCGCCAATAAATCCAAACAGCGCGCGTTTCTTATATTCATAATTTAATTTCGAGAATGATGTTTTATCACACAACACATAATAGGATAGACAATTATCTAACACTATTAACGTGTCCCATAAAACAACAAACTATTAAATCTGCTGATAAATAATACAAACAAGTACTTACAAAAATATTCCATAGGATCCCAACCCAACGCACGACGACAAAAATAAAGTCAACCAATGCACAACACTTAATACACAAACATAAATAATTAAACATACTAATTTTTACTACTTTAAACAAGAAAGCGAATTTTAATATAACCTAATTGCAGAAAATAAATAATTCTGTTTTTTCTTCTAATGGTCCTATCGTTTACCGATGATTCTGCCAAATTCAAGATGGAGAGAATAAATAAAATAAAAACAAATAAATATAATTAAAAGCTGAAAATTCAGAAGAAAATCTGATTTCTATTAGATTTAAATAGGTAATTGATAAAAATAAAAAGGAATGTCAATGGCAAATTAAGTAACGTGAAATGAAACTTCGTTTGAATTGGTCGGTCCACTGGTTGCAATAGTGCTTTCTCGCTCTCGCAATGTTGTAGTTGTATCTTTTATCCTTGTCAATAAGCCGGTGGCCACCGGCTTATAGGGTACCTTAGATCGACGAAGACAAAGTGTCAACGTTTTGCACGTGACCGTACGATTTCCATACATTCTGTTGTACTGAATTCCTAATTTCGAGACCGGCTTACCGCCGCCTCGCGCATGCGCGCTTTACTCTCTGACTGAGCCATAACAAGTTGTTAGTTGACAACCTTTACTAGATGGCGTTATGAGTACGTAAATAATTATGTATATACAAAATTACTAATACTATAATTATGTAATATTATTATTGCGATTTACGTAAGAGAATATTTTTTTATTTTACTTATATTATTTTGTATTGAGTGGATGTTGCGTCATTGATTTATAATTGATTAATAGGCAATGCTAGGCGGTTTTTGCAAAGGTAAGCCGGTAGGAATCGAGTTATATGGACACTTCGCCACTACAAGTTATACCTATTTTACTTTGGACATTCATAAATAAACAATTTTTTTGTCAACTTTGTTTAGTAACTTTTCGTTTCTTTTCACTATTCCTAATTGTATTTTAGCTTTACACGTAATTTAGTGCATTGATGAGCTGTTATTCATAAATTTAATTTAAACTAAAACAAATTTTACGTAAGTACTCAATATGTATATAAGAACGCAGTATGTAAGTAAATGGTCCCTACTTAGATGAGAAATACGATTATTGTACTAAGAAGGTCTTAGTCCATTATACACATAAAGTTCTCAACTAAATATGCCTTCCATAATTTCGCAATTAACGTCTTTGAAGATTTTGTATCGTTTTGCATTATTTAAGTAGATTATATATGTTTACTTTAAAAGTAGATAGAGTATTGCAAATTTTATGAATCAATTAATAATGACGTAAGCCTACTTTTTACATATTTGACAAATCTAACTTTTTTCTTTTTTTTATCGTTTGCTTCTTGGCTTACCTGGTAACAAGAACTGCCGTTATATCAATGATACCCAATGTCCCGAGGACTTTAAAAGACGTCATCATAACGAAACTAGAGAAGATCCAGTCTCAGGACAATAATTTCTGAATCTCTTAAACAATTGAGCCCCGCCACCAGAGCAGTAGTTTTTATTATTCTTGATTTTTTTTTTAAGTAATAAGAGGCAAACGAGCCAGCAGGTCACCTGATGGTAAGTGATCACCGCCGCCTAAGGACACCCGCAACCGGCCGACCTTTTAAAAGGGAGTACGCTCGTATTTGCAGATTGACTTGAGTCACACGGTGATTGCAGCCATCAAAACAGTACTTAGTTTGGTGAAGGTTATAGATTATCTCATCACTTAGCTAATAACGTGTTTATTTGTTTTTACACGCGGAGAGCGAAGCCAATGCTTTTGTTT
Source organism: Schrankia costaestrigalis (assembly GCA_905475405.1). NCBI lineage: Eukaryota > Metazoa > Arthropoda > Insecta > Lepidoptera > Erebidae > Schrankia > Schrankia costaestrigalis. Next base: position 16,006,883 of record FR997825.1, on the reverse strand, counting down.
TTAACTAACCGTTAACAAGTTAAAGGTAATATTCACGCAAATTAAATTTACTCGTTACACTTATGGGTACAACATCTATACTTCTATCTATACAAATATTATAAGGAGGTAAAGTTTGTGTGTTTGTGACGTTAATCTTAAAATTACGTGGGGTAATCTCTGGATCTACTAAACCAATTTTAAAAATTATTTCTGTGTTGAATAGTCCATTTATCGGGGAGTGTCTATATAAGTAGTATCACGCTATGACTAATCGAAGTGGAGCAGTAATGAAATGTGTTTAAAAAGTGGGCGTTTTTTTTTTCGCCCTTCAACGAAGTGGGCACGGGTCAGTTAGTAAATTATAATTTATCTTTTAAAAAGATAACTTCTTCATTAGGATTTGAGTCTTGTGTCGTGGGCACTTTTACAAAACTAACGGACACAGAGTACATCTAGGCTCAAGTGGATCTTCTCTTATGTAGGATTCAAACCCGCGACCTCATGAACGGCAGTAGCATGCACGACTGTTTTGAGCAGTTCTTATTGGAATAGACAACTTGAAACAATGCCATTTCAGCTTTATAATGAAAGAATTATTTATTTATTACTTATTTTATATGATGGGAGGCAAACGTGCCAGCAACACCAGAGGAATCACAGATGCGTTGCCGACCTTTAAGAAGAGAGAACCTACGCTCGTTTCTTGTTTAGCTCCCCAAAGAAAGAAGTTGTTTGAAGTTTGGCAAGACGTGATCAACATAATAAATAGGTAAAATTAAGTAATCTGTTTGATCTATCGTTACGAAATGTTATGAATTAATCTCCAAAATATAGATTCAACAATTTATTATCGGTAATAAATGATCATTGTACAATTATAACATCAATTAAGTTCACTTTCAAATTGACTGCTGTGGACGAGGTCGAATATGCAGCTGCACCGAATACCTCGTAGGATAATTGGTTTGTGATCTACAAATTATGACGGTTCTAAGTCTTAACTTCACTAGTCTACCCTTCTTCTCTCCTTACTATTCTTAGTATGTTTGTAAAAGTCCCCGGGATGTCAGGAATCGGAGATTAAACTCCGGATTATACATAGGAGTATAAATATAATCCGGAATTTGAAGTTAACTGTTAAAAAAAACAATGAATTTTTTTTATCTTTATTAACCAAAAAAGGGCTTGACCACTTTGTGAACATGTCGCCCCAATGAAATTTAATACAGAATTAAGAAATAAACTCTTTATTAGAGTAGAGCCATTTGTCCTTCGGCACACAAACTTTATTTGATTGTAAGATAGCTGTAAATAATGTTCTTATGTCATTGAGGGCAGACTGAGTCATCTGTAGTTAGACTCACAGTAAATAAAGACGCTTTGAGACAACAAATTAACTTACAAACGATCCATCCGTTTATTCCGTATGATTTAAGTTGCGCAACAGATTTGAATGCAGTATTTATCAATCGATAGTTATAGTGATTTAAGAAAAACTTTTTTAAGAATATAGGTTTTACTTGTTTGTAACTGTACACCGAGATTTTCTTTCAATGCATGTACGAGCTCTTTCAGCAGAATTATTATACTTAATTAGCAGATGTTAATTATGCTGCGACTTCGTTAAGAAAAGTTTATTCAAGTTTTTATTTTTTTCTACTACTACTCTACTACTATTTATTATGTGAAGAATACTCCATTGTCTTTTAATATAAGCTTCTGCTACTATTTTATATATTTTACGTTTGTATTATTTTTCAGGAAAGTCTAAACTATTGACAAAAACATGCAATGCCACAAAAATTAAGCAATCTACTAGTAAACGTCTCGTTAAAACCGGTCAAGCTATTTCGGAGATTAAACGAAACAAACAGACAGACAGACAAAGGAAGACAAGTATAAAACTATGAATTCGAGGTTACAAGCAGACACTTGAAACTTCTTTAAGGGCCAGATTCAGAGACCGCACTTTGTCTTTACTTTAGCAAAGTCTAGTTATTATCTCTGAATTTGAGCAACATTAAAGTAATTTTTCGCATGAAAAAGTTTACTTTAATTATTTATTACTACAAAGTAAACTTTTCATGCGAAAAGATTACTTTAATGTTGTTCAAATTCAGAGACAATAACTAGACTTTGCTAAAGTAAAGTCAAAGTGCGGTCTCTGAATCTGGCCCTAAATGTATAGAAGCTAGTTAAAAAGTTGCGGATTCATTTAGCGTCAAATATAAAATGAAGGGTACTAATCTTCGACCTCTTCTGATGGTAAGGTCGATGTTCAACACATTGTGATCTGATACTTTGTGATCAGATATCTGATATAACATGTTATTCATTTCATCAAGGTAAGTATTAATTGCCAATACAAGTGTGTTGTTATGACGAAATTTAGATTGGTCAAAATATAATTGATCTTCGAAACATAATTTATATGTTTCTTATCATCCTTATCATATTTTTATCAGCCAATATACAAGTATTGGTAACTCTCCGTGTGGTGTATTTATATTTTCTTACTCCGTAGTAAGAAAATATAATATGTCACCACCCCATCTCATCCCATGGGTGTCATAAAAACCGACTAAGGGACTATTCGTGAATATTTTACGAATTAAAAAGAAGGAGAACTTGAAATTAAATCCTATACCAATCCGTCTGACCAGCGTAGTATTGTTAGGCCAATTATACCTCTATCATGGGAGGAGACCAGTCCCTGCAGAGGGCATTTAATGGGCTGTTATGATGATACAAGTATTGCTGAACTAAATTTTTCCATGAGGTCCCATACTGTTCCTCTTTCTTTACTTTATCAGATCGTTCTTCTAAATAGTCTGCTCACTCTGCGTATTGCGGTCTGTGTCGGTTAATTTGTACATTCAACATTAACACACGCCATGTTCACATAGGAGTAGGCAGAGACTAAGTAATGACTGCTTGGTCATGGCGCTAGACGCGTATGTCCAGAGACGCGGGTTCGAGTCCTACCTCGAGTATCAATTTTTTCCATTGTCTTTCTTCTTTTCGGATTTATCTAGTTATACCTAAGCTCTATAGGTAAAAAAGTCTATGTAATTCTAACGTCTGATTAGTAATAGTCTGATTCATTCGCTCCACCCTTCTATTTGATGTCACCTTTCCTTCCATAGAAAGAATATTACTTAGGCATTATAAAGTTTAGGTAGGGTTATGATTGTGTTAACGCACTTTTTATGTCGGTGTTTTATCGAGAAATGGTATGTACTTAAGAGTGACATAACCAAGATGGTTTTTTATTTCATTTCTTGTAATGACAGAGTAAAAATACGTCGTCTCGCGACCCCATCTCATCTCAATAGTGCTGTAAAAGCTGAGCGTAAACAACACGAAAAAATCGTGAGTAATTCTTTTCGAATTGTGAGTTCATCAATCACATACGAGTACATACAGTGTAATAGATTTGTATCACTCGATGTTTAATTAAATCATTTTGTGCAAGGTCATGGTCTCTGCCCGGAAAGCTCATAATTACACCACATGATGTATCGGACGCGTAGATGTGTCGAACTATCGACCTCGGTCAAGTAAAGGTGGGTTTATGACTAAGCTAGATGTATGTAGTAGGTAGGTAGGTACTAAGTGATAATACGCCTACGAGTATGTCTAGGCTACGGATGTGCAACTTTAGTTAATACTTTGATGCTGGAGGAACTGATTTTAAGATACAGGTAAATTATTCTGTCATTGGACAAAATATCAGGAGGTATTTAAATAATAGTTTCCAGATATATGTACCGGTCTACATTATCTATAAACTACAAGATTTGGTTATACATATATCCTTACTAATATTATAAACGCGGCTGGACCCTTACCATATAGATCTCTTTATGGTTAACTGAGCCCACATGTAACAGAATCCGCGAAGGGATAAAAAGACATCAACGCAAACGGAGCGCCGAATTAGCTATTTAAAAAAAATAAATTATTTACTTATGATCAGCCCACCAATGCCATTATCAGACTAAAAAAACAAAAAATTCCTTCGATCTCATTCTGAGGTTAATGTAAAGTTGAAAGTGATGACCATATTTTTGGCTTAATAAGTACCCACTCTGACCAGGGAAGTCCCATGCAGAATGTCCATGAAGGGGTAATAATTATTGCTAGAGGCTGAATACAATTGGTAATTCGTGATTTAAATCAACAGGAAGTAGGAACAAATAATAAAATAATTAAAAAATAAATAATCGAAAAATATTGACGACTACCTACAAAATAACAGTCAACTTAAGCAAGAAATGATTTTTAAAATACAAGTACCATAATTGATTCACGTATAACGGAAGCATTAGTCATAATAATTATGATTTCATGCGAAATCGTTACCAAAGAAGCCACAACATGTGTTTTATTTTTGTCTATGTACACACAGCAACACATTAAGTTAAACATTTTCATTTGAAATTGTGTCTTATTTCAAGGTATTCAGGTACATGAGTGTCTAGGTTGATTAGTTGCTGTGTGTACCAGTGGCGAAGGGTGGATTTTTATAAAAGGGAAGCCGAAGTTCCGTGGACTTTCGTTCTACTTTATATTCTGTAGTTCATAGGTATTCGTGAGAAAAATTTTCGATTTTAGTTGTCCCGAACTCATGTGAAAAGTTATACAAAACAAATACGAAAATGTTTCTGTTTGAAAGATTTATTTGATCAATTAGATTAATTGTTTATATTGCTATATCCTAAATCAATCTACATACTTACTTTTAGAATCTGAGAATACTGCCTGTAAGCCACTTACTTATACGTATCGAAATGAGATAATTGTATTAAAATGTTTCGTAAATCCACAGCGCCGGCGCGCCCCAAAGTGCGCCAATAAATCCAAACAGCGCGCGTTTCTTATATTCATAATTTAATTTCGAGAATGATGTTTTATCACACAACACATAATAGGATAGACAATTATCTAACACTATTAACGTGTCCCATAAAACAACAAACTATTAAATCTGCTGATAAATAATACAAACAAGTACTTACAAAAATATTCCATAGGATCCCAACCCAACGCACGACGACAAAAATAAAGTCAACCAATGCACAACACTTAATACACAAACATAAATAATTAAACATACTAATTTTTACTACTTTAAACAAGAAAGCGAATTTTAATATAACCTAATTGCAGAAAATAAATAATTCTGTTTTTTCTTCTAATGGTCCTATCGTTTACCGATGATTCTGCCAAATTCAAGATGGAGAGAATAAATAAAATAAAAACAAATAAATATAATTAAAAGCTGAAAATTCAGAAGAAAATCTGATTTCTATTAGATTTAAATAGGTAATTGATAAAAATAAAAAGGAATGTCAATGGCAAATTAAGTAACGTGAAATGAAACTTCGTTTGAATTGGTCGGTCCACTGGTTGCAATAGTGCTTTCTCGCTCTCGCAATGTTGTAGTTGTATCTTTTATCCTTGTCAATAAGCCGGTGGCCACCGGCTTATAGGGTACCTTAGATCGACGAAGACAAAGTGTCAACGTTTTGCACGTGACCGTACGATTTCCATACATTCTGTTGTACTGAATTCCTAATTTCGAGACCGGCTTACCGCCGCCTCGCGCATGCGCGCTTTACTCTCTGACTGAGCCATAACAAGTTGTTAGTTGACAACCTTTACTAGATGGCGTTATGAGTACGTAAATAATTATGTATATACAAAATTACTAATACTATAATTATGTAATATTATTATTGCGATTTACGTAAGAGAATATTTTTTTATTTTACTTATATTATTTTGTATTGAGTGGATGTTGCGTCATTGATTTATAATTGATTAATAGGCAATGCTAGGCGGTTTTTGCAAAGGTAAGCCGGTAGGAATCGAGTTATATGGACACTTCGCCACTACTACCCATCATACCATATAAAAAGTGACATTACTTACAAAATAAAAAAAGAAAGTGTGTACCAGCAGTGCTCATCCAAACTTTTTGTATACGAAATCTTAACCACTGAGACCTAGGAACATATAATCTAGAAGTTTTGGATGTAACAAGTTACAAAAAAGTTCGCATTTGAAGTTTAAATTTTTTTTAAGTTAGTTACTTTTAATTCCTTTTAACGAATACTCTGCATTTTGTGTTTTTTAATTTGCATGCCTTAGGGTGGAATGTACTAGATCTCATTAATTTTTACTTTAATTATAATACCACCATAATATCTTACCTATGTTCAAAGCAAATAAATGATTTCTGATTCTGATTGACAAAAACTAATTTCACGCGGGCGAAGCCGCGAGCGGAAGCTAGTACCATATAAAAAGTGACATCACTTACAAAATAAAAAAAGAAAGTGTGTACCAGCAGTGCTCATTCATATTTAAACATTTCTTTTGTTAGAATCATTTCAAGATATTAACATTTACAGCAGTTATTGCAAACAAAAGGACAATTTAGAGTCTCAGTTGAAAAGAAAAGCCTCGAGCAAAGTGTTTCGTTGAGTCTTATAATATTTCCTCGTAGAGAAAGGACTTCAAAGCTTGCAAATTATCTAAATGAATGCATAAGTAATTGCAATAGAGAAGTAACGATGTAAATATTAAACATGAATAGTTATAGTTCAAACATAAACCTAGTTGAGTACGGGATTATCTATTGTGTACTATAATATAATAATTGTTTAGTGAATATAACAAGGAATTGGGTTGTTGCATTGGCTAGTTATAACTTTTATTGAGATTCGCTTATATTCACAAATTCAAATAGAATTATTATATTCATTTAACATTTATGTTAATAGTGCATAATATGCACTTAAACTTACATCATTTATTTATATCTTGCTTAAAAATGTTATGGAATTTGCAATAGATGATAACGTAATTTTAAAATTACGTGACCTAAGTTTAGTTTTAGATGTATTCAATGATCAAATAAAGCTGTTACATTTAATTGAATTAAATCCTATACCAATCCGTTTGGCCAGCGTGGTATTAGTAGGCCAAGTATCCCACCGCCACTGGAGGAGGCCCGTCCCTGCAGTGGGACATGAATGGGCTGTTATGATTTAATTGAATATAGGTAAATGTGATTATAGATACCTATCTATAATCACATTTTGCACTGGGTTGTGTGGCAACATAAATACACCACTTCTGATAGTTCTTTTGTTGTAGTAAAAGTCTACTAACACAAATTCAATAAGCATAAATATTATTGGTGAACTTTAAACAACCCATATAGAAAACCACATATACAGCGTGGTATTGTTTGGCCGAGTTTTCGTTAATCACTGGGGGACATCCCAGAGGTGCAACACAGCTGGCACGATACATTCTATTCTCAATCACAGCTCACTATCTTCATTTACTACACATGGTACATCTTTAGTATCATAAATTTAGTTTTATTTAATGTACCTATGTGTAAAAGATTTTGTGGGTATAAGTTCGTACGTGGAAAAGGACCAAGACGCTTTGTACTCATGCGTCGCTTCTACTACATTTTGCAAACTTTATCACTAAACTTCGTACTTAGGTAAAAGATTCTTTATAAACGCTCGGTGAACATTATTTATGTACCTACAATAAGAATAACAATGTTTTCCACTTAAGCTCCAGTAAACTCTAAAACCTATCTTTCAATACCTAGAAATAAATAATATTCTCTAGAAGTTTGTGTTAAAATAAAACATAAATGAGGTTCGAAAATTCATGGCGAACCATTAAAAGTAGTGGAATAAACTCGTGGCACATGTGTTTCCACTATTGTATGATATCGGGTCCTTCAAACGTAGTCTGAAGAAGCTTTTGACCACATCGGCAAAGTGATAACAACTTTATTTCTGGACTGCATTCGTGTTTTCCGTAAGTTTCGATATGGTCTTGTTACCGTGTCTTTAAATAAATATGCATTTGGCAAGTAGGTACGTTGAATCCTCTTTAACAACTGTTTTATAACTGCTCTTACTAATACTTCGCTGAGCAGGTGCATCAAAATCAAAGAAGGTAAGGATAGTTTATAGTCAAGTTCGGCCACCTCTTTCTAAAGATATCATCATTGTTCAACTTTGTACACGCTCTTCGAGGTGACGTGCTTGTTTCTCTTATAATGAGGCCTTGCTGAGTGATAATAAACCTCCGATTAAATTAGTATAGAGGTTGTTTTCCTTTGTTTAGACTGCATTTAAAAACACCCGCGGTATGTGAAAGATTTGTCGAGATTTTGAAATCAGTCACAACTTGAACAAACTGTTGATGGCACTGAAAATACTTTCTACATTATCGTTGTATTTAAAACAATGTAATAGTAATGATAACCTAGATTCCTTGCACAAGCAAACATGTCAAGAGGTCGTGGTCTAAAAGTCAGAGTAAAGGTTATTATTAACCGATGAACGGGAACATGTTTATTACAAATAAAGCTCAATGACCGATTACGTCTCAACTCAATACAATAAGAGGGATATTGTACTTAGTCCGCTCCAGCAATAAGTCTAATCGTCTTATTTTGTATTTGTTGATGCCATCCGGATAGTACAATGAGGATGTTGCCGCTCGTATATTATTGTTTGTTTATAAACTGTTGAATGTTTTATTAGAAAATAATTACTACTTTAAAGTTTTCCTTGTTGTTACGACTTAGTAGAATGAAAATATTTTATTGTAGAATCGTATTTCATTCTAGGTACTTACGTAGTCTGTTTCATATAATTTGCTCTTAACGTAGAATGTTTTTTGTTGTGAGTATAAGGATTAGATTTCTTGTTAAACATTTTTAATGATGTATAAAACATTGTTATACTTACGAGTAGGTAAGTGGTTTTGTTGACAAAAACAGATACACTCTTTCAGTAAAAATAAAAATATTCCTCTTATATTTAAACAATGGCATTTATGCTTTAAAGTTTATACCTACTATTTACTATTGTACTGCTAGAATAGGTATATGTTATCTTATTCGTAAATACATAATTATTATAAAATAATGGTATATACGAATATTCGAGTTTCTCGGCACTTGGTCGCAATTAGATCTCATCATTAGGGTGAGAGCAGTGAAGCTTCGCTTCTATGTAAGGCGAATCACGAAATATCTAAGTTACCTAAAGTTCTGAAATACTAGGAATACATTTCTAGGTTAATTATTCTTTAGGGTTTATGTTCTCATAATAGTAAATAAAATAAAAATATTACAGAAAGAACGTTTAATATAACTTAATTGTAAGAGAAACTGTCATCACCTGTGGTCATCACCATTACAAACGAGCATAGTGCAAAATGGAACTTAATAACCCAAGAATAAAACACTTAACTTTAATATAAACAGTTCAACCAAAAATCTATTTATTTTGGTTTCGATGCACCGGCCGACAAAGTAGATAATTCGATTTCAGCTAATTAAGAAAAGTTCGGCTACGTGATTAAGCCATTTTGATTTGTTAAAGTGGTACTTTATAGAAAATATATTTCAGAAAGCATAAATAGAACCAGAGCAAATTGTAAAATGCCTTCAATTAGCTTTTACAGAAATTGATCTCTCTATCTTTAGTATTGATTCGGCTTTACGAGTGCCGACGCAGTTTATTTAGCGCAAAACCAATAACCCGGTGCCGTAAATTCTGGCGAATATCCTCCTCAGTCCTATATAAAAGTAGAATAGCCGCACCAAACGATGATGTAATAAGTTGATTATAATCAGACTATAAATTATTCATGTCAATGGCAACGCTATTTTTGAGTTCATTGTGGTAGACGCGACAAAGCAAGGGCGCGCCAGGCGCTCCTAAGTTATGCTCCATAGAGCTGTTATCAATAAAGGACTAATAGATCTGCACAAAGCGTCTATCTTTAACTCGATACTCGTTACCTCGAACTTACTTCTAAACACTAATTGCATTTAAAATAAACACGATGACTTTAGATAAATTATGTTCCTTTGTTTCCATGGCATGTTTTATTCATTTTTATAGACAGATTTACCTGAAAACCATATTGGCAATTACAGAGATCTATATTATAGTTTTTGCATTGACTTGAATATGTGACAAAGATATAGGTATTATAGAAGATATATTAAGGCCAACTAACGAGTATTATGAAATGTATTATGTTATAGGCAATGTGTATAATGGAAGTATTCTATACAATACCTAGGCAATGTATAGAATACCGGGGTCGTTCAGGCAATGTATGAAATGAAATTCAATGTTGAAACTATTTTACACATTGCCTAGGAAATTTATTGAATACCTAGGCATTGTATAGAATACCGGTTGAAGCATAGGTAATCTATGTAATCTGCTTTTCTTCTCAATGATTTAGTTTGCAGTAGGTATATTTAGTTGCTACCAGAAACGAGATGCTTTTATTTTTGGTCGTAGGACAAAATACACCAAGATTACAACTTCTGTAGGTTAGGTTAGGTTAGAACTGTGACCACCAATGCAATGCAATGACGCGAGCGAGCGAAGCGAGCGTGCCGCGACAGCGGCCGCCGAAGTGCCAGATTTAAATACTTTACAATAAAAATTCTAAGCTATTCTAAACAATGACATTATTAATTAAAGCAATATGATCATTTGAATGTTATGAAGAAAAAGTTCTGAAAAGGAAAATTATGATTAATTATAAACGTTTCTTGGTACAAACAGTATGAATAAAAAAATTATGAAGATTGATTATTATGAACACAAAGTGTTAGTAAGACCAAAAATATGACTTCGAATTTTATGTAGGCCAATATGGACCCGTAAATAAGTTTATTAAAAGCACTTATTCTTAACGTGGTTGTCCATTATACACATTGCCTGATGCGCTTCAGGCATTTAATACAATACCTAGGCAATGTATGAAATGAATCGTATTATACACATTGCATGATCGTTTTAGGCATTGTATAGAATGACTAGGTATTCTATACAATGCCGGATTATACACATTGCCTATAACATATACGTCATCGCAACGTCAGCTTTTTTGTTCTTGTAGGGTTTAAACTTTGCAGCTTAGGCAACTCGAATACAAGCAAAACTTTTAGAACTAACACACATGTATATTTGTAAACTATTTGCTTCAGTTTTCAACGGTATACAAAACCGGATGATTACTTTCTATATTGTTACTATCGCTACGTGATTGCTGCTATGTTTTAAATAATGCTATATAAAGAACATCCTCATAAACATTATCATATTAGCCAATTAAAGCTCACTGCTGGACAAACTTCACTTCAAAGAAAATAAAAACATATTTTTAGAATGAGTAAATATAATAAGTTTTCTTAAAAGATATAGAGCCAGCAATACTCGTATAAGTATAATTTTACTCGGAAAAAGTTACGTTTCACTTACACGAGAAACATTTCATATAAGTAATTGAATACATTTCAATATTCGCAGCCCAATGAAATTATGTTAAACGACATAGAGGTAACGGAAAAGAAAATATTAAAGAAACTCGATAAACTTTATTCAAGTACCTGACTACTCCATCATCAAAGTCTTTGTAGATAGCTACTAGACTTTGTCCGTCGTACTGTACTCTACTCTGCCTGTACTCGTGATGATCGTACTGCCTGTGGTCACGGGCTCATACCACTACTTTTTGTTCCCTTGCCAACATAAAAGTCGAGCAATAGTAAGACAACAATCTGATTGTTATTAACTCTATTACTTGAAAAAGAAAACTGGATCCAAAAATACAAAGTCGGAAAATAAAGGTCCCTAAACATTAAATAGTCTGATCTAATACTCGTATACCAAAACGTAGTATGAAATAAAGTGATTCAGTTTATAAACGTATATAGATGTTACATCAACATGTTCTTCAAAATTAATGTTGTTTTCTATTGTTTGTATTCCAAGGCCAGCAAAGTCCAGCCGGCCGAAAGCATTATACAGTAGAACCTCGATAAGTAAAAGTCCAAGGGAAACACAAAATATTTTGAGTTATCGAGGTTTTTAGTTATCGAGTTTTTAGTTACTAGGGGTTTAGGTTAATATGTATAGAGGTAGGTATGTACATGTGTATGTATGACCCCTTGTTCCTATTTTCCGCCACTGCAAAGCTTTAAAGAATTTCGAAGAAGCAAACAATAGGTGACATATGTATTGTTTAAGTTATCAATTTAATTATGTAGTGAACACGTGCAAGCCATAAATACCGAAAACGTTTGTTTTGCACAATGATCAAAAACTAAATAATTTAAGTAAGCCTTTGTCTTTAAGCTAACCTCCGCCGCCGCAAAGCTTTAAAGAATTTCGAAGAAGCAAACAATAGGTGACATATGTATTGTTTACGTTATCAATTTAATTATGTAGTGAACATGTGCAGGCCGTAAATACCGAAAACATTTGTTTTGCCCACTCATTCAAAATGACTTATTGATAAACAATTTTATGTTATAGAGGTTTTGGAAACATTTCTTTTAGTTACTGAGGTCCAATACAGAGATTACCTATTTGACTTATCGAGGTTGCGAATTTTGAGTTATAGAGGTTTTGGGCTCTGAAGGGAAGGGAACATATTATTTTTTTAAGTTATTGAGGTTTTTGAGTTACCGAGGTTTGAGTTATCGAGGTTCTACTGTAGTTTTTATATCATCTGTTTGAAGAAGAAGGATGCTTCATGCTCTACATTATTCTATTTTTGAATCTGCACATACTCAGATAATATTAAATCTAGTTTATATCAAAAACTTGCCTTAAATATGAGCATACTTATATACGAGTATACCTACAGCAAAAGAAAATGTTTAAACTTTTTACTAGACACGAAACAGTCTGACAAAATATATATTCGTGAAAGCGTATTTAGAAAACCTATAAAAATGCTATTAACCAGGATACCATATGTTTTAGAATCTGAATGTATCTTGGTATATCGTTAAATCTATCCGTCCACTTGTCTATGCGTAAAACTGGAACCGATGGAGGTTTTAATATTAGTTATAGCCAAGGATAACTGTTTTTTTACGTAGCATCCCAATCAGCTGAGTTCCCGAAATACAGTTTAATCATGACCCCATAACATAGTTTTTACAGCTCATAGGTACTGTGAGGATTTATTATTTAATCTATGCTATATTATATGTTTCTTTGTGTGCAAGAACATGAAACTTTGAAAGTTTACTTTATTTTAGGTGTTTTAATAAGACCTAATCTTAGCATTCCATGGATCCGTGCGGGTGCCGGGTTCAACGCGTGATAGAGGACGGAGCACTTGCATAACAGCGTCTGGGACTTACGACCCAGCAGATGTAGGTTTAGGGAGGCCTTTACAACGCGTTAGCGGTCACCTTCACTGTCTGCTATGTTCCGTTTTAGACATTCGTGATAGTAAAGAACTTACTGAATATATATTTTATTTTACATGCCTAAATATTTACAAAAAAAGAATATATATACTTACTTATAAGTATGTGTATCCATTATTTACTTCCCATAAAGGTACAAGCTCTGCTTATATTGTGACTAAGTAGATAGCATTTTGTGAGACACACTTTATTCTCAAATCATTTATTAATTAGTATAAAACATAAATACAAAGCTATGAACACAAACTTTACGTTAAACAGTCCCTTTTAGGATCATTTAGGCTGAGCGCAGACTTGGAACACGACAGTCTTAAGACAGACTATTGCTTCACAATATGTATGAATATGCGCACACTTGGAACAAAACGTCGTAAAGACAATATTGTCTCAGATAGACAGTTTTGTTTTATGTGTGCTACGTATCGTAGGCAAAACTGTTTCGTTTTAGTTTTAAGACAGACTTGTCTATATGAGGCAAGTCAGTCTTGAAACAGTCTAGTCTCCAATGTGCGCTCAGCCTAAGGCTGAGCGCAGACTTGGAACACGACAGTCTTAAGACAGACTATTGCTTCACAATATGTATGAATATGCGCACACTTGGAACAAAACGTCGTAAAGACAATATTGTCTCAGATAGACAGTTTTGTTTTATGTGTGCTACGTATCGTAGGCAAAACTGTTTCGTTTTAGTTTTAAGACAGACTTGTCTATATGAGGCAAGTCAGTCTTGAAACAGTCTAGTCTCCAATGTGCGCTCAGCCTTATATTTGCATATATATTTGCTTATCAGAACTTAGAGTGCACTAATTGCGACGTTTGATAAAATATATGGGGCTTGAACTACAATTTAATTAACTTAATTTTTGCGGTTAAAAATAAACAAATAATTTTCATATTGCATATCAAGTTTATTACCACATAGCTATTTATTACTTTTGCTGCCAATATTATGTAAATATTGATTTGATGCAAATAGTCAAAGAACGGCCTTTTAAATTCAGGTTGTTGGTTCAGGTGGACAGTCTGTGAAAAAATAAAATGCAGCTGCAGTGATATAAAACATCTTCACGAAAAATATCAACACAATTTTAGGATTTCGTAAAACATTGTTTCACCTGCACATATTATAACGTGATTAATTTGGTCAAATAATGATCCATGTGTTCAAGAGACAGCTCCGGAACTATTTTCGTTGGCAGTACAATGTTATGTATGCACATGCGACACACTATCTACGCACAGGAATAGTTTTTAGAATAAATAATTATAACAATATAAGCTGTATTTATGTCTATGTACATTGTAAAAATATTAAATGGCTAAAGTTTTCCATAAAAAAGTTATAAGCAAAAAATGCACGCGCAAAACTTCAAATCACTCTACTGAAAAGTAGACATTTTGTAGATAAAACATTGTTCTACTAATGGGACGATTTGTTAGAAGCTTGAGCCATCAAAGAAACAAATACTGCTGTAGCGTTTGGTAAAGAGTGTGTGAAACGTTGTGTTGTGAAACAACACGGGTACCGCGTGCTTAGGACCACAATGCCACGGTAGCAAAACGGATTGCTATTGGTTTTAGGGCGCCTTCAAATTTGCCGCTAAGTGTAGCGCGGAGGCAGCGCGACTGCAGCGCTGCGGTCGCGCTGCCGTCGCTAGGTTTGAGAATGGTAGTGTTGTGTTTTAGTTTTACGATGGACTCAGACGAAAATACACTGCTCTTAGTGTTACTATTAAAAAGAAAAAGTATTCTAAACAACACTAGTCGATCGATGAACGAATGCGGGGACGCAGCGCGGGCGTAGCGCTGCAGTCGCGCGTTTTTTATCTCTATGAATTTACAAAACAGCGCGACCGCAGCGCTGCAGTCGCGCTGCCTCCGCGCGACGCTTAGCGGCAAATTTGAAGGCGCCCTTATATCAAGTTTCCCGGCTTTTGTAGATAATCTGCCAATTTTTCTAAATTTTGTTGACAATAGCGTTGCATACATAAAATTTGCAACGCCACATGTTATCTACTAATAATATTAGGGGCACGCGTCCTAATGTTGGCATTGCACCAGATTATCAGCACCCCCAACTAAAACTCAAATTATAAGCTTTCTATTAATTAATTTCGGCTACCATTTAACAAACATTAAAATAAGATCCTTTTGGAATTATAAACTAATCCAAACACGACACTTTTTGAAAAAAAAGGCGATATTTTTAAAAACGCGGGAAAATGTCCTTCACATTACTTTGTTTTGACAGTTTCTTATGATCGTAGGTAAGTTCAGGTTTTTTTATTTTACTTTATTTTAGTTCTTTTAGATATTTTTTACTGAACCTTTAGGTTTTATTCATGTATAAAACGTTTTATAAGGCTTATCTGACAATGGAAATGAACATTATCTTGATTTTATGTTCATAAATGAGGTGCTGACATCTGGGTTCAATTTTTTTGCGAATTGCTAATTATCGGCACTGCTACTGTTCCATGACAAAGTGGTATGTAAAATTGTTAATCCATATTTTTTATTGTAAAGCGTGATTATTTTATGTTATAAGTAATATGATTATTGTTAACTTTCGTTATCAGTATTATCACTAAGATAAACGATATTAAAGTAAGACTAACTCTTAAAGTGCTGATAATTGGTAGCATCACCCTATGTATGTTACAATAAATACGTACATTATAAGTAAAGTACATTATAAGCACGACGGCGACGTTATGAGAATGTGGGAAGATAAAGTAGTGAAAAAATTTGATACTACTATGGCTGTTAGCCTTTGGCCTGTATCAGCCATAAAAACGTAAGAAGATGAAACCTGTTAGGTAATCATTGCATCCTCCATTCTACAAAACTAGCCCAAAAAAGACAAAAGACAATAGAAAAAAAGTGTATTGACCCTACTTACTTAAACATCGTCTACTGTAGGTACTTGAAAACAAGATTTTAAACTTTTTTTACGGTTGAAGAAAACATAGAGAGATAATTTACAGAGTCGTTCAGTTACAATGGCAACTTTAAGATCAGACTTGTTTTATTTCTCTTTTCATCTTTGAGACTCAATGATTAACGAAGCTTTAAAACAGAAACGTGGATTGTATGACTTTATCAAGTTGAATTCGTATGTTGAGCTGTGTTTTGTATTGTGTATTTCACCTACCTATGTTGTGTTGTAAAAGCACACTTAAGCACTGTTACATAAAAGACTTCTGTTAATATGGGTCATGAAACCATTTTTAACGGGGAGGAACTCTTTTACGATCACCTTACCGGCTAAGGAAGGTAGTGACATTTTTTAGGCTCTACACCTATTGTAAAGACGCTTCATGACACTCCACCTTCACAAGTGGTCAGCTGTTTATTCTCTAATATACGTACCTACTTAAATTATTGACATTTGAAAGATTTGGTAGATAAGTGTATTTATTTATAAACATAAACAGCATGTCTAGTGAATTGAGATCACATAAACAAATTGTAACTGACTGACGTGAAATAAAACAGAATTCATACTGTTAGCAATATTTATACTAGTTACTATGCAAACCCAACTATTTTGGTGGATTTAGCATACAACTCATTCTCCTTTCCTTACACGTGGGATCTGTAAGACGCGGACGATGGTCTAAAAAAGCCCATTCTTAATCATTTTAGCTTTGACCTCTGTACACTCGAACAAAAATGACCCCGGTTTGCACTTTCATAACGTGTTCGTGTGGTCAGACGGGTAAAATGATAATGATATATTATTCTTCGTTTTTGTAAAATATTTTCGATATAGGCTGTAAATAATTTAACAGTAGTTATTTTTTTTACCCTTACAGTAAGTATTCTTTTTATACCAGGCTCAGTATTAATTGACAGAGTGCCTGTTTAATTATTTAGCTATATTAATTGTTCTGATTATTCGCCTTCTATCAAATTACGCCAAGAAAGTCCAGGTAAACTTTGGAAATTCTATCAGCCAATAGCTAAGTATCTATCTACAATTAAGCTCATATTTCCAAGCGCTGCAGAATAGCTTCTATAAACAAAGCCAGTAAAACAAAACAAGGCGTGTAATCAATATCGAATAATACATTTTCCCAATAAGTATTTGCTTCAATAATCCAGTGTACTCACCGAGAGGGATTTATAGCATTCAAAACTAAACGAGAAGCGTCATCACTTCTCATTTCGGTGTGATTTCATTCTGATATTGGCGTTTACCGACAATACAACCGCTACGGAATTCCCAATACGAATCACACAAAAGTAGGATTAGTTCAGTAGTCAATCTACAGGCAAAGCGCGCTATCGCAATTGCTGTTAATTCCCATCAAATCAGACAGACATACTGATGACATTCGGTTCGCTGGCAACGAATTGCATCATCCAGAGCATTTGCCTACCTGATCAGCCCCGCTGGCTGGTTTTGTAAGGTTACCTGATGCAACCACCTAATCTTAATGAATCAGCGAAAGATCCACCAATTCTACATTGCCGATTGTGAACATGAAACATGTATATATGTTACAGCCAAAGTAATAAATATGAATATTGTACATAATAACTAGCCATTATGTATAAGGGCTACTCAATTTAGATAAAGTGATAAATGTCGCAGAATTAATCACATTAACTAGCCATTATATATGTTATAGTACTGGCAAAAATACAATATTAAGGCAAAAGTCAGAAACAGTTGGTTAGGTTAGGTTAGTATAGTGACCAAAGGACGCTGGAAACATTTTTTTATGTAAAACTAAAATAATATAGTATTACTATATTCTAGCACTCGCCGGCCGCTGCCGCGGCACGCTCGCTGCGCTCGCTCGGCTCGTGCGTCCTTGGGTCACAATACTAACCTAACCTAACCAACTGTTTCTGACTTTTGCCTTAATATTGTATTTTTGCCATATATAAAGGCTAGTTAATGTGATTAATTCAGCGACATTTATCACTTTATCTAAATTGAGTAGCCCTTATACATAATGGCTAGTTATTATGTATAATATTCATATTTATTACTTTGGCTGTAACATATATACTCGTATACAGATTATTGACTTCTGTTCATATTTGTTTATGCAACAACAACATTCTGACAGTCAAATCGATCAACAGAGGTTCAATGTATAAGCACGGTTAATTAAATGCATGATTTCGTGTTGTACAATTTGTTTTTTGGAAGAGGATGTGAGCTGATAGAATGTGCTTCTGCGGAATAATAATCTAAAAGTTTAGGACTTATAAACAAGAGGGATCCAATTGACGGCGGACCACAATGCTTAGAGTTCGAGTATGTAATGTATAAGCTGCAGTTGCTTAGAAAATAAAGTTCTAAAAATCTTTGCTTTATTAAGGACCTTTATTATGGCGTTGTGTGAATGTTCAAGGTTTCGTATTATTTATTATTTTACTTACTGAGAGAGTTAAGTACGCTACTTTCTTTTAAATCTCCCAATTCTTTTTGGAAAACCTTTATCTTTGACCCATACAAAGATTGCAAATGAAAATATGAATAATATTAGATAGGTACAGATTTTCCACTCATGTCTTGGTAAGTAAATTGTGTAGGTACAGATTTCTACTGAGTTTTTCGACTTCCGTGTTTGGAAGTTCTTAGCCGTCCGTTGTCCGTATTAGTATAGGTACAAGATGTGACATAGAACGCTTTTACAAAGAGTTATGTCCAAACTACTTTTGTGTATAAAACTGTTATTTGTGATCTTGGAAAGTTTCCAATACGGTTTACAATTCCCATTTGCTGAGTACTGTTAGTTTACGTTTTATATTTTTGCAACATAAAATCTTATATCTTTATAAACAGCAAGGTAATTCTCGAAATTATGTTTGCTTAAAATCTCATCTCAATCTCATATCAAACAATTTTAAATGTCACTTATGTTAAATTTGACACTTTATTATCCAATGAGACAGCGCCAAACGCTAATTATAGACTGTAGAGTTGTTACTTTGAGTTAACCGAAAGGTAATTATAATAAATACATTTACGAGAATTAGCCTTCAGTTCAACGAATTCATTTTTAATATTAATCCTTGCAGTTGTTAATGGTCTTTGATTTTACTCCAGTTTTAAGAATTAAAATGAAGTTTTTCCGTTTTTTTGTAGAATTAAAGAGTATGTTTACTTTAAAACTAATTTTTTTACTATTGATTTACACATAATATGAATGTATTCAGTATTACTGCAACACCAAACAGCTTTATAAATAAGATCTGTCTATCTGCGTTTACTTCGTGACGGCTAGACTGATTTTGACTTTCTGTATTTGGATGGTGGTGTTATAAGCTACTTTAGTTTTTTTTTAAAGATTTGTTCTCAAGAAATTAATAAAAACCATAAACAGTTTGCTTAACAATACATATTTGTAATTTTAAAAAAACTTTTTTAAAGCGAATTTTATAAGCAGATAACCAAAAGGGAAAGATTTGACACAAAATTCAATATCAACATGGACGGTGGAAACCTGTTACAGGTCGGATACAAAGGGACTATAATAAATCCAGCAATAAATAATAACTTGACACAAACGTCTACGCATTGATTTTAGCGGGTAAGTGTGTTGGACTCCCAAAAGTAGCCGCTCTAACATAGAACAACACTGATGTTCCTCTGCCACATGTAAACAAGCAGGGGTTACAAAGGGCAATTGCATTACCCCTTAACCCGGCAGGGGGAGGATATCTCTGTGCCTACATTAATCATGATGATTATTCAGCAACCTAGTAAGTATACGAAAGTAAGGGTTTTCATACGTCACTTCCCATAAATAAGCTAAATAATGACTATCACGTTTTCATGGTAACACTACATAAATATGGTCTCGACTCATTCTGATAATAGTAACAGAATCCATTACAAATATTTATCTAAGTACATCGTAGTCAGTCACTTGATCCCTTCTCATAATAATTTCATATTCCGATAAGTGATTTATTAATAAATTATTATCTAATCGTCTAAATTGCGGTCTCTCGATAACATTTAGGTACTTCTTATGTAATCTATTTGAGTGAATATCTTAGAAGGGTTGTGTACATAGTACTTTAGTGAGAGAGTGTATTTATACGCACTATTATAACGTATGTTGACGATTAGTTTACCTTACGTGTACATACAGTGTAGGTACTATGTATATGTTTGACTGTCTTGTAGCGAAACAGTCGTACGTGCTGCAGGTAGTGGTCTCGATTCCCGTTTCGTTAATTATTTTACTGATACACAAATGACTGCCAAGTACCGGTTGCATATCCTGTGTGCCCGATAAATGTTTGTTTTATCCATAATGCGGGAGTTGTCTTATTAAAAGAAATCTTTGATAAAGGTCATCTTCATCACATTGAAGTAGAAAATTTGTTAGTTTATGACATTGAGGTTTAGGTATAACTAGAAAAAGCCGAAAAGAAGAAAGACAGTGGAAAAAATTGGTACTCGAAGCCGGACTCAAACCCGCGTGCCTGGACTAAACGCGTCCAGCGTACGACGCCGGGCCACAACTTACAAACTGTACAACGCCATCTAGGCACGATGGCGTTGTACAGTTGAATTCGAGTTTGGTGGTCGAGATGGATGCTCGGGTGGCCTAGTTGGTCATGGCGCTGGACGCGTATAGTTCAGAGACGCGGGTTCGAGTCCCGCCTCGAGTAACAATTTTTTCCATTGTCTTTCTTTTTCGGATTTACAAACTTTGTTCTATTTTATGTGTCTGACAAATAAATAGATTTTCTGTCTTTCTTTCAATAAGTAAATAAACCGTGCAAGTGCGAGTTTGACTCGTGCACCGAGGGTTCCGTACAAACCTATATTTATATATTTATTTTCGCGCCAGAATGCGATGACTTCACGACTCATCTTTTAAAAATTCTACGACGTGACTTAGCTGTCAAAAATTATTTTTCCAATATAAAATAAATAACCCTTAAATATTTAATTTATTTTGTTTTTAGTATTTGTTGTTATAACGGCAACTAAAATACATAATCTGTGAAAGTTTCAACTTTCTAACTGCCATGGTTCATGAGATACAGCCTCGTGATATACAGATGGACGGACGGACAGCGGAGCTTTAGTAATTGGGGTTCCGTTTTTACCCTTTGAGTACGGAACCTTAAAAACTGTGGATTTCGTGTTACAAACAGACACTCCAATTTTATTTATATGTATACATAAAATTGGAGTAGTAGACATACAGATATGTATTACGATTGTAGCTAATTAATAATATAACCTGTCACTTGTCTAAAACTTAAAATTTTATTAGATTTTAATTTTACTGTATTGCAAATTTTATTGTTTTATTTTTTACATTAAAAAAATTAATGCAATTTAGATTTAATTGATTAATATTAATATTGTGTAATGTTTTGCTTGCCGTGGCAACTTGTAATGGAATCAGCACTGTTGCTTGAGCTACTTAAATATTGTATTATTTCTGATTGACTTTGTGTATGTTTCGTGGCTTATCCTAATTATAAATAAATAAATATCTAAATTAATAATAAATGACATTAAAAACAAATATACAGTCGTTTTCTTAAAACGTGGACACCCCACACCAGACTTAGTATGAAAATTAATAAAACAGTTAAAATGACAAAAAATATAAATAAACCAGACACAAGATAAATACAGATCGATAAAATACAAAATTAACTATGCACTGAAAGGCTCCCCATTTTCGTAATTGTAGTATTTAATTATATATTTAACAATTAGCATTTGCATAGTGTGTGGACTGAGGGACCACTTAAAAACTTAAAAATAACAATAATTATCACTGTTTGTGATCTTTCTTTAATTTTAAATTTATCCTTGCCCTTTTAACAAATGGTTGGCTTAGGAATATTTAATGTTCATGCTATAATTTATTAATTATGAGATAAATTCAAGTGGGCCCTCAGGGACCTTTTAAAACGTTTGTTATTTTTTATTATCTACTCATATTAGGCTTTTCAATGCTTTTTATACTTTTATACATGTTTAACTAAGGATTTTTAACAAAAAATTGTTGTTTAGTTCATTACCTATCTAATTATGGGAGATTTTGTGTTTGAACTGAGGGACCCACTTAAAGCGATATATCTTTTGAATGAAGTCTTAACAAACTCTGATATTCGTTTAACAAACTCTTTAACAACTTTAACTATGCACTTTTGTTGATTAATCTGCAAAAAACCGCAAAAAAAAAATGGGCCCTCAGTCCACACATACATAATTAAATCTAATACCACCATGAACATTAGCTTAATATAAGAACAAACAAGCAAAAAGGATTATGTTACCAACTAAAATTAAATTTAACTTTAAAATTGTGAGTATTAATTAATTTCACGTCAGATAAAGAATACAAACTACTTTTGTATACGTGTCGAATTTCATGGAACTGACGAAACAATGTAGTGGTTGATGAAAATATTCCTCAAACATGAATGTATAGGCCGGGATAAGGTATTTTATTACAGATTTATATTTAAATTTTAATACTAACCTTTGTATGTGTATTTATATGAATACGCATGAATACTCATAATAATATGTTGGATTGGATTTAAAGTCGATGTAGGGTGATGCTACCAATTATCAGCACTTTAAGAGTTAGTCCTACTTTAACATCGTTTATCACAGTGATGATAATGATAACAACTATAACAATATGCTTTCTTGGTTCATTATTTAATAAATAATTGATTTTTGTTATAAAAAATAGTTATTATTCATACACATTATATTTAGATGAGTCTGACTAAATAATGACCCTGGGGCCAATTATTGGCACCATCATCGCCAATTATTGGCATTGACTGAGCCAATTATCAGCACCTTAAAATTAGACATAAAATTAGGTAGATAAATGAAATAATTCAATGTATAAAGTAAAATCTCTTTTATTTATACCTAGCCTAACAACCGAAGTTTCAGAAAAATAATTACATAAATATAAAAAATTCCAAAAAATAATAGACATTCTTTTGATCATAATATCAACACTATGAAAGTAACTAGCAATGTTAGTTTCAGCACCATGCCAGGATATGAAATCCGAAATCATAGAGTACTTTTTCCAAGAATATTGAATTCTAGGCATAAAATAATCACGCTTTACAATAAAAAATATGGATTAACAATTTTACATACCACTTTGTCATGTAACAGTACCAGTGCCGATAATTAGCAATTCGCAAAAAAATTGAACCCAGATGTCAGCACCTCATTTATGAACATAAAATCAAGATAACGTTCATTTCCATTGTCAGATAAGTCTTATAAAACATTTTATACATGAATAAAACCTAAAGGTTCAGTAAAAAATATCTAAAAGATCTAAAATAAAGTAAAATAAAAAAACCTGAACTTACCTACGATCATAAGAAACTGTCAAAACAAAGTAATGTGAAGGACATGTTCCCGCGTTTTTAAAAATATCGCTTTTTTTTTCCAAAAAGTGTCGTGTTTGGATCAGTTTATAATTCCAAAAGGATCTTATTTTAATGTTTGTTAAATGGTAGCCGAAATTAATTAATAGAAAGCTTATAATTTGAGTTTTAGTTGGGGGTGCTGATAATCTGGTGCAGTGCCAACATTAGGACGCGTGCCCCTACATTAACAGTAAATAAGTATTTAATATAAGTAATATTTATTTTTATGTAGGTATGCCAGTAACTACCATTTTCAAGTTTTTTCTTACCGTGGAAATCATTTTAGACGCGCCGTTCACCAGCCTTTGGCCCAATCGGGTAGTTGTGTCGGAGTCCCTATTCATTGCTCATACAGTTGAAATGACTATCTAAAAGAAATAGCTTTTTGCGATAAGACCGCCATAGCCGTTATTGCGGGGCATAGGTACTTACTCAATAATGCCAGGGCAAACCTAATTTGCCTACTTTGGGTCCCAAGCTGTTTTGTCCAATAGCTTTAATTTCTCGAGCTACTTACGTACCTAAGTAAATTATTAATTGGAACATTTTTATGTTTTCTTACCTATTTTTTGGCGTAGGAAAAAGTTTATTACTAACGGTAGTGACTGGCGTCCACTTGATCGCAGGTTTAAGTCCCATGCATTAAAACTTTTTGTGTGATCCACAAATAGTTGTTCTGAGTATCAAAAAAGTGATGTTTGTGAAAATGCATGGTCATTGGTCAAAGAGCATGACTAACGGTGCGCGAAGTCCTTTATTTAAAACAAAATAGTAAAATTTTACGGCAAAAGAACAATATGTGTATTAATTCTATGGAACAAAGCAAAATTGCAGCCTGTCTTTTCATTGAGAGCCTGAATATTTCAAGTTCTATAGAATTCGCGAGTTAATTATCAGTTCTGGTTATTTGAACAATAATATA
The DNA here is from genome assembly GCA_905475405.1 of Schrankia costaestrigalis. NCBI lineage: Eukaryota > Metazoa > Arthropoda > Insecta > Lepidoptera > Erebidae > Schrankia > Schrankia costaestrigalis. The sequence continues at coordinate 15,982,257 of FR997825.1, read as the reverse complement.
AAATTGCCGACCCAATTATTATATTTGGATAACCCTTTTTTGCCTTTGTAAAGTATGCAATGCTATAATATTCGTTCAAAAATGTGGTGTGCATTACCCCAGCAGAATCTTGTCGAAATTTGTATTTTTTTTTTATCAGATTTTTAGTTTTCTAGCTCCTGTAAATGTCTGTGTAGTTTTTGGAATTAGTCCAGTCCTAATTTTAAAGATATTTGACAAAAACAGATTCTGCTGGCATAACGTTACCCCAGCAGAATCTTTTTTGAAATAATGGGATTATTGAAAAAATCTTTAGGTACATTTTTAGTCGGCTGGATGAAGTAAATGTTTCGATATAATTTGAATTTTTACGTTTCATGGTTTCGGAGATATTCAAGATTCTGCTGGCGTAACGTTTGCGTGTTTGCTGGATCTCCGAAACGGTACAGCGTAATTTCCTAATTTTTTATGCAGAGCTTTGTCTTAATTAGTCTGAATGAATTATTAACCACTCGCGCGCCCGAGCTCGCGGGCCGCTAGAGCGTCAAACGTCCGCGCCGCTATAGCGACCTAACTGCGTTCCGCGCGTCATGCCGTTGCCGATATAAAATGTAATTACTCCTAAACTAATACAATTACAGCAAAATAAAAATTCCACTATAAAGCTAAAACTATAAGGCATCTAGGTATATTTAAATTAAAGTAGACCCATCAGCCCGAAACTCAAAAAAAAAATACAAAGTTGCAAAACTACGATAAATTTAGGCAAAAAATTTGTTTAACACGTATTTCCGAATCTATAGTATCATATTTCTATTAAATCATTACTGCCATATTATAGTAGGTTATATAGGCTTTATTTTGATACCAAATAAATAATAAGTGGGTACTACAATGTTGCTTAATTATCCTAAACAATCTACAAGTACCCACACTTTTGCTAATAAAATGACCGGCGGAATGGCCGACCGTAAATTTAAAACAACAAAAATATAAATGGATTCGTCATATTTTCTTCAGATAAAAACAAAATAATAGTAATAATTAACTGTACTACCTATTACAACAAATATTTTAGCAATACACTTAGTAAAATAACGTAAAAATAAATAAATATAATTTAAACATTTCAAGTCCAGTAAAAATATAACAAAAGACTCGCAAACCATTGCATTTTTAGATATTCTATAAGCAATAATCTTAAGGATCATTTTAATATATAACACTACTAGACTTTAGTAATAAATAAAACAATAATTACATCTTAAATGCAGAGATCGCAATACCTTGTCAACTCGCGGCACACGTGTTGAAACTAAATTAAAATTGTCTATATTCTCCTTGTCAAGTGTCAGACTGTTATACATACAAAGACGCGTTTTTTAATACAGTACCGATCTATTCCTTTTTGATCACAATGTCTACACTGTAAAATGACTTTAAAGGATTACGCATAAAATGCATATTGACTAAGTAGCAAAATGCCTCAAATCATAACGACTTAGTACTAATACACCTTTAAATGAAAATGACTTTGTAGTAAAATGACTACGAAGTAACGCGACTTTAAAGACAAACGTCTTAAGTGAAGATGACTTGAAATCCAAAATACCTAAAATGCAAAACATCTCAGTAGGTAGTTTTATGACCAGAACACGAAAATGCACCCCCTGTGGGGCACGAACCTCGGCCTGGACTGTCACTGACTAACAGGACGTGCGGAAGGCACGCCCTCTAGGATCGAACGCGGCGCGTATTCCGGCCTCGACGGTGAGGACGGGATGTACCCGGACGCCTCAACCACTAATTGGTTCGGTTGAGTGGCAGCCGTTTCAAAGTAGCGACGGGAACAGAGTTTCATGTGTTGCTGGATAGTCGGCAACTCGAGTTCTATGTGAAGATACTCGTTACGCATGAACCACGGTGCTCCCGTCGCTTTGCGCAATAACCTATTCTGAAGTGTTTGTAACCTATGGATTACAGTGTTGTTAACCTATGGACCCTAGGTCCATGGGTCCATAGGTCCTGGGCCCTGGGCGAAAACTACGCACGCATACGTCATAATGTGTCTAATACAAGTCGTGTTTAACCTAACCTTGTTTAGGATCGACATCTTAGATTCCTTCCGGAGGAGCATGTGCAGCTGTCCCATCACAAACGAGCACAGCTTGCAAACTATGTTTATGTGGGGACGGAAGGAGATCTTGACTTTTGGTGTCTCTGCCGAGAGGTTCTTGTGGCTTTGTTTCTTGTGAAACATTACCGCTTGACTCTTTTCGGGGTTGACTGTTATCCTCCATTTCTGGAACCAATCGCTAAGGGCGTTGGACGCAGATTACTAGCACCTAAATATCGAAGGGGAGGGGGAGGTGCCAGAGGCTTCAATAGCTGTGTCGTCTGCAAAAATGGCTGTTTGAAAACGGAGTTTATCTACTATTTCATTAATTTGAACAAACCTGTTACTCGTCTACTTTAGGATAAATAAGCAGTAATAATTATAATAAATTATAAAAGTATAAAAAATAATAAAATTAATAATTCACAAATAAAAATAATGATTATTTGATTTATCGTCGTTTTGATTCTTAGTCCTAATGGCGTATTGTGTATTATCCTTTAAAGTCGTTTACAATTTTGAGACATTATGCTGCATAGGCAAGAAACAATACAGATGTATTGCAAATAAGTCAAAACACTTTAGAGATATGGATTTGAGGCATTTTGCTTCAAAGTCATTTTACAGTGTAGACATTGTGATCATAAAGGCATCTATTGTCGAATCCTAAAAATGCTTAGAAGACTTCCACAGATAAAAATAAGTTTAAAATACGCTAGTATAGCGTCTAGCGAACGGGTCGCTCTAGTTACCCGGGCGTTAGACGCTATAAAGTTTTAGGTCGCTCTAGTCACCCGGGCGTTTGAGTGGTTGTCTGTTAATAAAAGTTTTCAAATAAACTTCTGTTTTATTTTACCACTTGTTTACAAAACTGTACCAACAAGCAAATATAAATTTTATTATCTTTTACATGTTAGTAGGTCAGAGTCATGTACTACGCTGACGCTTTTTTGTGGCCATCTATACATGGTCGGGTTACCACAGTCATTCATACGTAATGACTCTTTTTCGCTTATCTCTGTAATTATTAAGTAGATTACGCTCAAAATTTGCTGGTATAAAGTTGACACAAAAGACTAATTGTTTATATAGAATTCAGCAAGTAAATCGATACGAAACTCAATTAGTAGGCACTTAAATTAACCCGTTGCACATCGCTGGCCAAAATGAACTAAATTATGTGATAACTTTTTAATTACTTACTGGACACTAATGAAACTTCACACAGACCTGTAGCTAACTATAAACTATAAAATGACGTTAAACAAGTCTCTAGAGTACATATCTTAGGAGTAAGGCCCCCAAAAGGGGTATTTATATAATTTGAAATAACTTGCAAACGGTGCATTATTATTACTTTTTTATTCGTGGACTAATTCAGACTAATTAAGACAAAGCTCTGTATAAAAAATTAGGAAATTACGCTGTACCGTTTCGGAGATCCAGCAAACATGCAAACGTTACGCCAGCAGAATCTTGAATATCTCCGAAACCATGAAACGTAAAAATTCAAATTATATCGAAACATTTACTTCGTCCAGCCGACTAAAAATGTACCTAAAGATTTTTCAATAACCCCATTATTTCAAAAAAGATTCTGCTGGGGTAACGTTACGCCAGCAGAATCTGTTTTTGTCAAATATCTTTAAAATTAGGACTGGACTAATTCCAAAAACTACACAGACATTTACAGGAGCTAGAAAACTAAAAATCTGATAAAAAAAATAAGAAATTTCGACAAGATTCTGCTGGGGTAATACACACAAAAATATGCTTTATCGCAAATGAATGTTTATGTGTTGGTGTATGTACTTACATACTCGTATTAATTAAAACATTGTTATGTAACTCATCATTTCGTCCATAAATAAATTTGCGCTGAATATTTCAATTGTTGTTAATTGAATAATGATTTTACAATTAGTTTATTATTAACAAACAGCTTATAATATTTTATTACAGTTAACTAGCATGTTATTTAATGCTTATTAAAATGTTGAAATATTCCTCGCTAAATGCCATTTGTTACAGCCTAAGCAGGCTTTGAACAAGGAATATGGGTACATGTCGTACTATATAAGTACGATACACAAACTCTACGAGGATAAACATACCTAATACCTAGAATACTTTTTATGATATTAGTAGGTAAAGTTATCCTATATGAATAAAAAACTGACACGACTCTGCCGTGTCTACCCCAGAGGCTAGGTAAGCTCCACCTCTTAAAGAGGCATGTCCCTGCAGAAGAACACGAAAGAGTAGCAAAGGAGAAAGACATAACAAATGTGATGATTTTATTTTTATCTGTAAATACCTACCAAAAGTTCCTTTGAAAATGCGTTTTACTCCATTTTAATATAAATAAAGCTTGATTATGCTATGCATAATAGACCAACTCAGAGCCGAGAGAGAGCAAGCGTCTCATTATTCATTATCATGTTCCTTTGCTTAACAAATATCAATACATTCTGCAATTACGGCTCATCGAAGATTGGTAGATATAACAATATCTCAAAACAGGTTACAAATTGTTAAGTCAACAATAGAACCTTGATGACAACGAAATGATATTCAATAAAACTTGAATTTCCAACGCTTTAGAATAGGTCCCCGGGGCAGGTTTTCCGGAATATATTGTACCTTTAGATTTATAAAATTCCCAAGTCCTGAATAAGATTTTGAAACTCCCACGTTTCCACTTAACCTTTCAAAAAGTTGTGCAAACCAACTTTATCATAAGGAGTATTTTACACGGTCAATAACTTGGGCAACGTCAGTGCTGAACTCTGAACTACTCCGTACTATATAGTACGGAGAGGCTTGTCTTTATAAATTAGGCACAAAGGATGCTTAAAGTAAAGTCGACCACGTAACTAAAGAACTTTGAAACGAAGCATACCTATTACATATTATACGGAGTAATACATATTGCCGTTGATGTAATAACAGTATAAAAAATTTACTCCATAAAAGTTTCTTCAGTGAAATGAAATCAGATATTATTCTCTTTATTTACATTTTTCACAATTCATTACATTTTTAAATATAGATATAAAAAATAAAAACATTTAAAAATATAAAAAAAGGTAGACCCACCGGCATCGGGTACAGGGACCAAGCTACCGGTGGTTAGGGCTCCAGAGACAGGAACCTCCTCACAATGCGTGCCGTGTCAATCAGTACTGCCTTCTGCATCAGACCAATGATCCAACTGTCAAGCGAGAGTCTCCGTAGGTGTTGATAGAGACTCTTTGGAATAAGTCCATTCACCGAAAGTGAAATTATTATTATTAGCCTGTACTGTCCCACTGCAGGGCAAAGGCCTCCCCTTCAGACTTCCACTTCTCCCGATCCGATATATACAGATATTATTAGCTTTTAAATTTTGTAACAAGTAGGAAAAGTACCTACGTAGTAAAGTAGTACGTAAATATATAATTAGATATTTCGAAACATAATTTTGCACTCTCATCTGAAACAGTAAGAATAACAAAACGAATAATAAAATCACTCATAATTTAAAACAACTATACATATTTGTAACAGCAAAAAAAGTTCGAAAATCGGATGTTGAAATAGTACAGACTTTTTCCATCACTTTAGTATGTCTACATCAGCTCATTTCAAATTCAGGCCACTCAATAAATATTGTCTGACTGGTTGAAATCAACACACGTTTTTAATACTCAATGATAAATAACTATATCAATATAGGAGGGATTATTGTTTGCTTAAACTATTAATAATAGTCTTTATACATTATACTAAATAAGCTGTCAAAATGTAAAGGATGCCTTGTTTACGGATTGGTCTTAGTATCGACTGGTTTTGTCTCGGTTGACAACCTGGTGATATGGACTACAGGTTCATACATATAACAAACGTCACTACTCTATCCATCACTTAATCTTTATAATAGTACGAGTCTCCATTAACACTTAAGGAGACTTGCATAAGGTTAGTTGGGTCATGGTTCGATGCAGAGATCGGTACTATGCTCTGTGTCGATCGAAGAAGCTCACAACGTTCAATACAAAGGACACAAAGAACACTCAAGATCTAGACCATAATTCATTGATTACCAATTCGTCTAGGCCAAGTTAAGAGCGTTTAAAGGGTTATAGCAAATTTTAGATTTTGTTTTTAAGTATAATAACTGCTAAATTCCTTCGTGTATTCACACTGTATAACTACACGAGGAACACTAAACAGACATTATGTTAAATAAATTCCAAATACATAAGTAAATTCATTTTCGGAATTAGTGAACCGGCAATTATTGTGCAGTAAAGCATTTCACATTTCACTATCATTAAATGGAGGCTTCTTTCATCTGATCACTCCTACATTCACACCAATTAAATAGCTATTAATAAAATTATTATGAACTCTGCTCTCATTTCTGTGTACATCCAAGGTACGGAGTTATTATTGTAGCATATGCTAATAAAATTTTTTTCGTAGCTACGCGTTTTGCGATAATGAAATTCATTTAAATAATTGTGTCAGATAAAGTTTTGTTTATTCATCCATCTTGACCGTGAGCCTACAGTTTAAAGATTAAATAGTGATATTTACTACACAAAGGCTATAAATTGTCTATAAATTACTCAATACATGATTTACGTCAAAATGTAATGAATGGAAGCTTGTAGAAGGATACTCGTTTAAATATCTTGATTACTAGAAGTTAAAGAGTTTAGGTTCTTTACGCTAATCTAATGAACTACTGGTTTCGATTGAAAAGAAATGTTGGATATTTTATTGAATGAAAGAAGGATATAGATCATGTAACATTCAGCGGAATGTTACATGATCTATATCCTTCCGACCGCTTTTGCTACATTGACTAGCGAGTCAATGTAGCAAAAGCGGTCGTGTTGCAGGCAGGCTAATTATAAATTGTGCAATTCCCAAATAATTGTCTTGAACTTAGATATTGTGTCCGTTAATTTCATGTTTGTTAAAGTCACAACAATGAGCTCGATGTTTTAATAGTAATTAGGTTTTTAAACGTTTGGTTCAAATCTTTATGACCAACTCTTCGAACATGCCTTGCTTTGCTATCGTAGAAATAATATCTGCGAAATTGCCTAGTCGACTTTAACGGCAAATATGGAATGAAATAGATTTGTGAGATTTTGTTTTCTTACTGTCGCCACACAGAGCTATCTCATTATTATTATAACAGTTTAAATTATCTATTATTCGTAGTATTATCTGAACTAACTAGGAAACTTAATATCAGAGGTCACGTCGTATCTCTTAACGTATTTTATCTTCGTTCGTTAGCTACGAACTACAATATTAAACATGAATGATTATTATCTTACTTATATTAATATCATAAACGCGAAAGGTTGTAAATAAGGATGGATGTTTGTAATTCTTTCACATTAAAACTACTGAATGGATTTTAATAAAACTCTAGAATAGTATAGCTTATTCAATAGAATAGCACATAGGCTACAATTTTTAAAGATATTGTATTTATAATTTAATCTACTCTAAATACAAATCCTGCACAGACGGAAGTCTCGGGCATCAGCTTGTCTTTCAATGAAGAACCAACTACGTAACTCAAAGATAATCTAAATGACAACATTTTAAAGCATCGTGTCATGTTCTTTGTTGGAATAAGATAAAGCGGTTCAATGCTATGTTACAGGATATAATATTATAATGCAAGACTGTTTACTTTAGTTTGATTCCTATCAGTTCATGGTAACACGTGGTCGCTGTTAAAAATCTTATCGTCCATGGACGACTTTCCTAAAATCGTACATACGCTTGGTTTAAATGTTTTAATTTGGAAAAAAAATGTAAATTATTTTTATTCCTGTAATTGTAGTATAAACAAAAACACACGATCATAACACCTTATATCTCAGGGAGCCGAACAGTGCACTAAGTATAAGCACTTCATAAACACTTAATTCTTTGGCATATTATGGTAATGACGACTGCCAAGCTCACCAACAGGCGAATGCCTGGTTTCATCAGCAAGTCGTATAAAATAATATCTTGTGGGAATAGCTTACAAATAGTTACTAAGTAGTTTAATATAATCATATAATTAAATGAACATAAACGTCACTTCATTTCAGAGCTATATAAATTAATGACACCGTTTGATATCCCGAGTACACCTATGATTTCAAACATACATTAATTATATTGAACAATTAGTTGAAATAAGCCTAGATGAGCTTATTTATTTGTGTAAGTACTACTATGTATTTGATACCTCTAAATTAATAGGTAAAATGTGTACCACGTTTTAAACTAATTTGATGTACAGTGATTTGTGGCATTAGCACATCAGAAGTGTATTCAAATAAACACAGTTTAGAGCGATTTTTCCATATTATGCATTTGAGAAAAATATCTAATTTAAGTTATTTAATTATATCTTTTAAGAATAATTAAATATAAATATAAATTACATATAATTTTTTCCATTGTCTTTCTTCTTTTCGGATTTTATAAATATAAAAATTATAATAGGTATATATATCACCAATTATATATCAACATATAATTGGTGATATCCTTTAGAAAGAACAATAGTATAGCACTCGGAACCGACAGGGATATATGAAGATATATGAATATAGTAGAAGCAAAGCAGGTTTGTAAGGTTCGTAGTACTTGGCGCACAATAGTCTGTCCCTACCCCCATGGGAATAAGACGAGATTTTAGGTACGTATGTATATATTAATTTTGTCTGTGTTTATGGGTCAACCTAGTATCAAAGTTATTTAAGCCGCATAGGCCTCTGACGTTTGCACAATGACGGCTGTCACCCGAACAAACTTTAAAGTGCCATCCGAAGCTCCCAGGTATTGATATGAAATATCTCAAAGCGGTCATCTATCAATAGAGTCACCACCTCGACGTTGCTTAACGTGTTTTAAAGTTTTTAAACTTTAAAACTAAAAACTTATTCTTATATAAATAAATAAGTATTTATTGAAACCTCTTTGTTTCCTGATAAATCTATAATGACGAAACTTGTGAATAAAATAAATTGTAAATTATAGATGTCTTAAAAAACACATTAAATGATAAGTACTTATGTATGTATACATATATAGGTATAAAAAAAATCCGATGTAAATTAAAGGGTCGTCTATGTATTTACATCCAAACAGAAAGCAGCAAACATTTCATTTATTTTCTTCGATTCTTGTTGCTATCCTGTTTCTACAAATCCTAAACTTAATCCCGAACAATCTCAAGGGTACAGTCTATCTTACAAATTCTATAAAATCATTTGTCTGTTTACGAAATAATATGAGTACATATCTTTTACAATAAATTGATTACAATAATGTCCACGTGTAAAGAAGGTCAATGACCTGTTATAGGTTTTGGACATTGTATAACTCTATAAGAAATCGGTGAAATTATGTATAATAAGTCAGCCTCTGACTACTCTCGACAGATGATCAGCTGTCACATCACCTTTTTAATTTCACTAGCTTCACCTTACAGAAAAATTTTCACACTGCTTCTTGGAGGTGGAAGCAAGCATAGCGAAATGTATGAGTGGACTAAAAACTATCGCTATAATAGCCCTCAGCTTTCGGTTGTTGATTCCTTGTTGATAAGTATGTTTAGTAATGAATATTCATGAGCTGATATGATGGTAAAGAGAGATTATGGTCTGATGCAAAACTTTGTAATGCTAATAAGCTTTAGTTATTGAGGTACCTAGTACATCAGTTCTTGTGTACAGACCGCTGCGCGGAACAGTGAAAGTAAACTTGGCTACTATAGTATCCAGACAGGTTAGTTAGACGAGTTTACACCGAGTTTTGCTTCCATCGCATTGAATATACTATACAGACAGATCGTTAGTCGACTAACAGACCTCAGAGTGGTTAATTATGTTATATGTTCTGAAACAGTCAGTGGGGCATACGAAATTTATTGTTGTAATTTGTAAGTTGTAATGTATGTACTTATTCTGCTTTTATGGTACTCATTTTTAAAAATAGGTTTAAAACTGTTAAAGAGTGAACTTTTTCACCAGTTGGCTCTGGCTTCTGATCACCCTGTTGCTCACTAATATACATAGGTACATCAATCCTTTTCATTATGATCATTGTATTAAACTTTCCTTACCGTTCCAGGACATAGGCCTGCTCCTAATATTTCCACCTTGCACGATTCTATGCCTCCTTCATTCACCGCCTAGTCCTAACTAGGTTGTCGGTACACCGAATAGTAGATATAAGTATGAAATTTTAAAAAAATACAGTATTTTTTAGTTATACAGGGTGTTTGGTACATCGTTTGCCAAATTGAAATAGCTAATAGAAGAGGTCATTACCCGTCTTTCCTCACTCACCTAGCCGATTTTAACCACAACATATTTTAGATATCGATGTAAAGTTATTTTTAAAAGAAAACCCAATATTTACCATGAACACTTAAATTTAAAAAAAAATTCTTCCGTGAGTCCTCAAAATTATGTTTTGTTTTAAAGTTTAATACTAGGAGCATCAAATAAATTCATAATAGCTCACCTAAAACGTCAACTTTTTGTTTATTGACTTATTATAAGTATAGAGACAGGTAAAATTTAAAGATATGATCAACTTCACAGTACAATAAAAAAATTAATAAAAGAGAGAAAGTTCTTCCATTTTCTGAATAAATGCCTTACTTTATCCTCTTTCCATTGGTATACAACATGTTACAAAATAGTAAATAGTTTTTCTACAAAACATGTGTAATACATAATTCGAAGTAAAGAAAACACGTTTGATGAATAAGCAAAGGTAAATTTACTAGCTATAATTGCTATAATTGATACATTCTAGCGTACTTACCTAGTTACTTTAGCTTTTTTTGTCACTGCAGTGGGTCTAGCTTATCACATTTGAGTTAATTTTAATATAATAAAAGAAAAAAAAAATTCACCATTTACTATAGCGTCAATAATTACGATTAATGTTAGGCATCAAACTTTTGTTTTCTTTACTTCGAATTATGTATTACACATGTTTGGTAGAAAAATTATTTACTATTTTATAACATGTTGTATACCAATGAAAAGAGGATAAAGTAAGGCATTTATTCAGAGAATGGAATAACTCTCTCTCTTTTATTAATTTTTTTATTGTACTGTGAAGTTGATCATATCTTTAAATTTTACCTGTCTCTATACTTATAATAAGTCAATAAACAAAAAGTTGACGTTTTAGGTGAGCTATTATGAATTTATTTGATGCTCCTAGTATTAAACTTTAAAACAAAACATAATTATGAGGACTCACGGAAGAATTTTGTTTTTAAATTTAAGTGTTCATGGTAAATATTGGGTTTTCTTTTAAAAATAGCTTTACATCGATATCTAAAATATGTTGAGGTTAAAACCGGCTAGGTGAGTGAGGAAAGACGGGTAATGACCTCTTCTATTAGCTATTTCAATTTGGCAAACGATGTACCAAACACCCTGTATACCTACCGAAAAAAGTAATATCAATGTTAAGAGTATTACTGATGTAAACTAGTTGAATAATATTGCTTCTGAATATAGAGAGAGTATTAAATTATCTCATGTGTAATAATAACATTGTAATTAGCACGATTATTTATTAAAGATAATCATTCCTGCTATTATGTGAATACATACATACATTCAGGGTACATAAAATAATCACGTAATAGGAGCTGAGTAAAAGAAGAGCTCGCAGATATAACGTAAACAAAAGAAGGAAAATGCAAACGTTCTTTGTTTGTTTTCTTAATACAGTAATCATCATCATCATAACAGCCCATTAATGCCCCACTGCAGAGACGGGCCTCTTTCAGTGACGGAGGGATACTTGGTCTACTAATACAACGCTGGCCAAACGGATTGGTATAGGGTTTAATTTCAAGTTTTATACAGTAATAAAAAAACTAAATTATGTCGATGCAGCATCTAGCTTTAACGAAACATTAATTTATGTATTTAATAGAGCCTACAGCGTAACTGTCCCTTTCATGGCACCTTTCTGTTATCTATGTAAGTGGTTATTTGTGTCCGGTTCTACCTTAATAGAACAGAAGCTTACTCCTGCCTAAACAGCTTAATCTACTTTGAACATTAGATTCGTATCTTTCCTCGGATTGACATAGGCTATGTAACCCTGCATTTGGCTTATCATTATGGTAACCTCTTGGATCCTAAATGTCATGATAGATTTATGAGTTTGAGGTTCTTTAAGATTAGTTTTACATATTTTCAAAGTAATTTTTATGCAATACTTAATTATTTTTTAAGCTCTTAATTAACAGAGTAAATAGTAATTTTCTTTCCTTTTTTAATACAATAATGATTAGATATTTATGTTGTAAATTATGAGTACCTCGGTCGCAAAGTGATCGAGTATGTTAGATTGTAACGCAAGGCAATTATCCGTGCAACCTGCCAACTATTGTCTTAAGCCTGGATGTGATTTTTGTGCGTTAATCTAAAGTTGTAAAAGTTCTTTGGTCCCAAGTCCCGCTTCCGCAATTAAAATGAAATGTAAAAAAATTATCATTGTTTTACCAACATATTGAAATTCATGACTTATAAGAAGACTTACCTAACTATACCAAAAATAGTAACCTAACTTAACCACTACTATTACCATTCGGTAAGTTTCAGGGAAAATTAAAAGTAAAACGTCTTAGAATCTGCAACGTATACTTACATTCAGAGGAATACGATGAAGTTGGTGAAACTACTTAAAGAACACTTTGTTAGATTTAGTTATTAGTTAGTTTTTACAATAGTAAAAGATACGGACAAGGAATTAAAATATTCATTATCATATTTTGATCGCGTATTTGTTGTAAAAAATATCTAATTGTAATAGAATACAATCTCAAATAAAAACTTTTTGTCTTTTTTTCTGGATCTTTACGGTTTCCTCCGACTTAGGAAGGGGCACCAAATGGGTCTATCAAACTCCTACTGACTAAAATAACCCCAGATGACTCTATTAGTCTCGCAGCGGAGAAACCAATATTCTTCTGCCCCATCGCAAAAATCCCTCTATCAAGTGTGTCTAGTTAGCGCGATTGTAGAAAAAAAAATTCTTTACTTCTCCCATCACCGCTGTAGAATAATAACTGGCTTGAAATTAAAAAATACTATTTAGAGCTAGCAGACCTAGCACAATTTGTCACTATGATAGAGTTTTCGCCTCGCCTCTCACTTAAAATCGAAGTGCAGTACTCCTACAGTTACAACCAATCTGATTAAGCTCTGGTCATTCAGTACGAATTATTAAAAGAGATAAAAACTCCATAGTGGTGGCTCCTATAGTGGCAAATAAAGAACGAAAAACATAAAAAGTACAAAACACAAATCACTGGAATTCCTTCTGGTACTAAACAGTGATTAGGTATTCCTAAACAAGATAAACTTTTAGCTTAAAAAGAACCTAGACTACAGATCGCTTAAAACGCTCAAATACTCTCAATCGTTGCCTTTTGGTAGAGAATAATAATAATAATAATAATATCAATAATATACCTGTGTATCCATTACCAGATTAAATATCTCTTAAAGGGCCTCTTCGTCTTGGCTTCGGCCCGATGTATGCCTTCCAAAGAACCGGGTCTCCAATAGACCCGAGTATTATGGAAAAGAGAAACATAATAATAATAATTTTTTTAAACTTTGCTCTAACCCGTTCTTTTTATTTCGCTAGTAAAATTAGGTTATGAACAAAATTGACCTACTGATACTCATAATTGACAAACATAATATTTTTAAAGACACCCTTGTTAAGAATTATAAGTAAGTACCTAATGTGATAACATACTTATCAAATTAATGAGTTGATATTGTTAACACAACTGTTTCTTAGAAACAGCTAGTCAAAATATTACTTCAAAAGATATCAGCTTTTAGAACCTGCTTATTATAAAATAAAAAGTAAGCTTTTAAGACATAAGGGTGATTCTTCGAGCCCTATATTTTCGATGTCTGGGTGTTTTTCTTCGTGACTAACAGACCAACCAAACTGCAATTATTTTTAAAACATAGTATAGACAGTTACTTATCTTGCACACGTTATTTTTTTTTATTAATAATCCATACTAATATTATAAATGCGAAAGTAACTCTGTCTGTCTGTCTGTCTGTCTGTCTGTCTGTCTGTTACTCTTTCACGCCTAAACGGCTGAACGGATTTCGATGAAATTTGGTACAGACAATCTTTAGACCCTGAGAAAGAACATAGGCTTACTTATTATTAGCAATCATATTATATTTTGATTTGATAGAATTTTGGCGGGAAAGCTGTGTCACGTGACCTGTGACGTCATAGAATTTTGGTCACGTGACCCGTGACGTCATAGAATTTTGACAGATGAGTCGTGACGTTACAGAATTTGGCAGGAAATATTTTTTGACAGTTGAGTCGTGACGTCACAGAATTTTTGACAGACGATTCGTGACGTCACAGAATTTTGGCGGGTAAATATATTTTGACAGCTAAGCCGTGACGTTTTTGAATTTTTGACAGATGAGTCACGACTCATCTGTCAAAAATTACGTCACGACGTCACAGAATTTTTGACAGATGACTTGTGACGTCATATTATTTTGGCGGGAAAATATTTGATACCTCTGTCACTTTTGACAGCTGTCAATTTTGACAGGTGTGACGTCATAGAATTATTGACAGATGAGTCGTGACGTCACAGAATTTTGGCAGGAAAATATATTTTGACAGCTGAGCCGTGACTTTTATGAATTTTTGACAGATGATTTGTGACGTCACATTATTTTGGCGGGAAAATATTTGAGACCTCTGTCACTTTGACTGCTGTCACTTTTCACAGCTGTCAATTTTGACAGATAAGTGTGACGTCATAGAATTTTTGACAGATGCGTCGTGACGTCACAGAATTTTTGACAGATGAGTCGTGACGTCACATAATTTTTGACAGATCAGTTGTGACGTCATAGTATTTTGGCGGGAAAATATTTTTTGACAGCTGAGTCGTGCCGTCATTGAATTTTGGCAGGAAAAATAGATAAGATAAGATAAGATAACTTTTATTGCTTTTCCACAATGTATTTACAGGTGTTATTAATAAATATAGGTATCAATTATGGACCCTGTCGGGCACAGCATCAAATATATTTGAAGAGAGGAAGAGGCATTATATTATGTATTTACAGTTATAATTAGGTAAACTAAGTAAAAGACGAACCAAAACAAAAAAGCAAAATAGAAACTCAAAAAAAAAAAAAAACAAAACAAAAATAAAAATGTATATAACAATTTATACATACATTTACATTTAATAGTATTTAAACAGCTGAGTCCTGACGTTATCACAATTTGGCGGGAAAATAAATAGGTTTGTACGGAACCCTCGGTGCGCGAGTCAGACTCGCACTTGACCGGTTTTATTTAATTTGTAAAAGTGACTTTATAATTCAATGTTTTTGACATGTTATTTCTTATTACTTATTATTTTTTTTATTTGATTGGGAATGCTATTAATTCTTTATTATTGCTATATTATATGATTTTGTGTTTTTTAATTTGCATGCCTTAGGGTAGAACGTACTGGATCTCATTAATTTTTACTTTAGTTATAATACCACCATAATATGTTACCTATGCTCATAGCAAATAAATGATTTCTGATTCTGATTGACAAATACTAATTTCTCGCGGGCGAAGCAGCGGGCGGAAGCTAGTTATATATTTAAAAAAAAATATTAAAAAGCGTTGTTCTGATTAATATGGTGTGTCCGTAACCCAGTTTCTTGAACATTAGTAACAGTAACATTTTATCTTATTTACGAATCGATGTGCGCTATGAATATTACGATAGAATATTAGTTGTTTCTTTACACAAAAAAAATGGTACTAATATTCACGATAGTTTTTTAATGAAAAAATAAATTGTGAGTGTCCGGCACAAAAGTCTAATTCATATTCGCGCGCTTTACTCGAACGTACCTAGCTAAGTACGAAATATCAGGAGATCCCTTCTAGTGCTGGTGGTAGCCAGGGGCTGGGCTGACGTGGTCACGGCGTTACATGTGACTGGTTCATGTTGTTGCGGAGATATAAATGTAAATATCTGATTCATATTACTTTGGTTCACCTGTGTTTCTGATTACTATGTTGGCTGTTATAATTAACTTAAATGGTTTTCAAACTTGAATCTGCTGGAAATATAAGTCAATTGGGGACTTAACCTATGTATAAATAGTAATCCTTAATTGTATACGTGTAGTGATTTACCGATGTTAAGAGGCAAAATTTTGATTTATATGTGCCTGATTCATACGGTAAAAATACTATATTAATCAGATTTTCACACATATTGTTAATAAAACGATGCATTGGCGGCACGGATAATGATTGATATTGTAAGTTGTCAATGCTCCTAATAACTAGATTTAGGTGTGGTGATAATCATTGTAATTATTAACTGTGATTTTAATAAATAAATGACTGATTTTTCTAACTATAATTTCATTTTTGTTCCTAATTCTGATTTATATGACCTCTCAAAATGTTAAGTTATTTATCTCGAAAACCTTTTCATAATAAAGTGTGCCTTATTCAGACATTGTATATTAGGTTATCATCTTTGACAAAAACATGTTTTATAAGCCAAAATGTGAAAAATAAATTATATGGGCTAATTTATTTTTCACATTTTGGCTTGAATCAGACAAAGAATCGAATTTCGGAGAAACACCCCTAAGCAAAATAAAAAGAAAATAATAAAAAATTTTTGCTTCTAGGCATTCTAAAAATTTCATATCTACGTCAAAGAATTCGAATATTAACATCTTTGCAATTTTCCTCGTAAGGCGAGTATTTCGAGTAAAAACTACACAATGAAAATTAGTTATTAAGATATTTTTACTGCATACCATGGTAGAGTCAATTAATTATTTTGCAAGTAAGAGACTGTTGAGGAGGAATAAATCTCAAACCCAAAATGAAATGGATTCTAAAACCCAAAATTAAATGCATGTGCTTAATTCTTATAACTATTTCGAGAAACAAATATTAAAGTTAGAAACATAAGTAGAAGAAAATATTACTGAACCCAAAAGTTTTGATTGGCAATAGCTTATGTGTATAAACAGAACAGTTAAAAATCTTGGGCAATGGTTGTTGTAACTCAAAATACATTGTAGGGTAAGGTTGCGATCATTAGACTAGTGCTTTGTTTGGACCACAATATTTCGCGATCTATTCATATTTGAACCTGATATTTGCATCGAAACGATATCTTTACAACTACAACTTTTTATTTTCTTCTTTTGTGACTATATACGAGGGGCGTTCAATGTATTCTCGGTATGGGGGTGATCTACTAACTATGTTGTTACCTAAGTGGTGTCATTAGTTAAAGGCACTCTTTAAAGGTATAAATACGAAATTTCATTTATTGTCATCATTGGTACTCGTATTTAAGATTGACGCAAACGCAAGTAAGATGACTGATATGACAATGTTGATAAAAATCTAACATTGCGCTTTCATTAAACTCTTTACAAAACAAGGAAAGACACAAAAAGTTATACACGAAGAAATGTTGGCTGTTTACTAAGATTCTACTATATCATTATTCACTATTTAGAAGGGGTCTAGTGAATTTAAAAGGGGTTGAGAGAGTATTGAAGAGGACCCAGTGCCGGTGGGCAGAATAATGCCTCTTCTGAAGAAAATGTCAAAAATGTTGAGAAACTTGTACTGGAAGATGCCCGTATAAGAATGATAACATTAGCAGAAAGAACTAAGCTATCTGTGGGTACCATTCATGTCACCCTAATAAGCATCTGAATTCGCCAAAGGTTAGTGCACGATGAAAGCCGCGAATGTTCACAGCGCTTCAAAAGCAAGTGCAAGTTTAGTGTCGACAAGTACAGTAGCGAGTTAAGTAGTAAGTTGTTGATTAAGTTGATTTAAATAGATCTCCATCCTATTTTTTAGCGAGTTAAGTACGAAGTAGCCCCCTCTCTCGCGTCTCACCAACTTTACTCGCCAAAAAATAGGATGGAGATCTATTTAAATCAACTTAATCAACAACTTACTACTTAACTCGCTACTGTACTTGTCGATGTATAAATCGGGCTTTAGTAGGTATCCATTGATCATTATATGTAATTATATTATATATTTATTAAAGTTAATATTATAAATATTGTTGTGATTTTGAAAATGAGTCAAGATGTATGTTTTCTCAGGAATAGATTGGTAAATATGCAAAAAGTTTCTTATTTTTTAGGAATAATGTAATCACCCGAAATACCTTTTAACTTATACGTTACATTTAAAACTCATACCCGGTCAAAACCAATATTGTCTATACAGTCAAAAGTGATTTTGACCGGGTATGAGTTTTGACTGTAACGTATACAAGTACAAAACTAATTGACTAAGTTAAAAGGATTCCGTAAGCGTAAAGGTACAGGTGTATATGATATTAATTACCTGTTGATGTTCTTAGGGTGGACGAACGCTTTGGCGTATGGGCTATAGTCACACATTTAAAAAAAAGAATCTCGTCGCTTTGGCGATGTTCTAATAGAAAATGTCCGGGCTCTGTGACGTGGGTGGAAGAAGATGAAACTGTTGCCAGAGATTCGGATCACAGCTGTATGCCTGATCTAGATGCGTTTAAAGTGGCGAAAATCATGGAGCATTAAAAAAGGCTGTATGTGACGACTACGGTCCGATTTAACAAATTTTCGAAAAGCATGTTATGGAATTCCGTATTAATATGTAGTATGACGGAATAATTCCATCTTTTGATTCAGTCAAAGATACTTTATACAGAGCACGAAAAAAGTATTTAGAAGTACACGCTACTGTTTTCAAGACTTTAGAGTCAGTTGTGTTGCCACGAATCTTAGCAGAGAACTTTTTACTGATAGAAGACGGTTCTACAGACAAAATTCTTGTATTTTGTAGCACTGAAGCCAAAGACACTAACAGAGTGTCTGATTACTATGCTGACGGGACATTTAAAGTAGCCCCAAAACCGTTTGCGCAAATCTACTCACTTCATGGGGAAGTTGGTGGTAATCCGATTATCGTTCCTTTGATATTTGCTCTATAACCGGACAAACAAGAAACAACATTTATGTGAGATTATTTACTCTGCTTCGTCAGCACTTGCCACAAATGAACACATTACATTTTCACAGTGATTTTGAATTGGCAGCAATGAATGCTTTTCAGAAAGTATTTCCTTGTGTAACAGTACACGGATGTTTTTTTCCATTACGCTCAGGCTTTACGTAAAAACGCAAAAAAAAACAATTTATATAATACAACGGAACAGGAAGAAACAATAGCAATGTTAAGCTTTAGCACACCTACCAGCGGTACATATTCCTGAAGGCTTCCTTTCAATTAATTTTGAAATTTCTTCTGAGAACACCTCTGCCTGGAATGACTTCGTTGGCTATTACGTTAAACAATGGATGAAATATGATATAGTACCTATTATGAGCTGTTACGGGAGACCTCATCGAACCACAAATGTAGTAGAAGAGTGGCATTCCAGATTAAATAAGATCGTCGGATCTAAGAAACCACATATTTTTCCCATTGTAAAAATACTAAAAAACGGAAGTGTTCATTGCAATTACAACTTTAGAATGAATAACATGCATCTACCAATATCCAAAAAACAATTACAAAAGTTTAAATTAAGAGACGACCGTATAAAGAAGATCAATGATGATTATTTAACAAATGGGATCGATGTAAAGACTTGTTTAATAAGACTCAGCAAAGTGCGATTTATAAAATAAAGTTTAACTGTATACTTAATAACTAAAGTATTTTATTCCCTTAATTTTTTATGTTCTTGAATGTACATAAAATTGACAGACTGCGAAAAAATACATGACACAATTTAATAGTCGATAAAATGATACTAATTGCACGAACATAACAAAAATCGACACTACGCGAAAGTCGGCAATCAGCTAACAAATACATAGGAATTTTTAAATGTTGGCACTCCGCTATTACATACATTGAATATTGCAAAAATCGGCAAAGTGCGAAAGTCGGCACTAAGCTCCGAGCTGTCCTCAAACCTTAAAAAAAACCTTAGGTTAAGCATTTTTCCGCCGATTAAGAGTGGAAGGCGGCAATTTTTGAGCATTTTTCTGACAAGGAACAAAAATATTTTTTTGCGAATATGGAAATGTTGCTTGAGATCTCCAACAAGTGTATTGAGGTCATAGAGGACTACTTTAAAGAATCAATTTTTTTCAGAATTTTCTGCTTATTCTTTCATGCCTATACCGAGAATACATTGAACGCCCCTCGTTCATAATAAAATTTACCTAATTATGTTAGTTACCAATAATTGCATACACAGACTACTCGTTTACACAGATTTGTTTTATTCCACGCTCTATTTTAGATACCAGGTCTGTTTAAAATTAAGTGGTCCAATAGTCACAACCTTACCCTAAGTATAACTGAGTCCCGACGGAAAAAAACTTTCATAAACTTTGGCTAGAAAGAAATTCTACTAGAGGGACAAAATATAAAATACTGATGATTAAAAATTGATTCTATGTATGTATTGGTGTAGTATATTATATATTGGTTACTTCACGAAAATGTTAATTGGACTTAATTATCGGCATCATCAATTTCGGTTTCACAATGGCAATCAATATGAATGCTCGACAATAAATTACATATACATATCTTTAATAAATACAACAAAATAATTAATATCAGCAACACTGTATAAATTAATAGTTGTATGCTAATTAGAATGAAAGAATAGACTCTAAATTAAATCTCCAAGTTATTATAAACAAGCCTTAGCAAACCGAAACTGTTTTTGTTCAGTTCTAAACTTTCAACTCCATTGAAATCACAAGGACATTGTATTATGAACGTTAGGTGTTTAATACTTTAGTGAAACCTTAGTATTTCACACAACAAATAATATACTTACTATATAATAAAGTTTATTATAATCGTAACTTTGTAGGTTTTTTTTCCTTTATGTACCGAATCTTCGCAATAAAGTAACAGTCCGCGCTTTTACATGATTATAGACAGACGGATTATCTTATTAGCATATTTAATTGGGATCATTCCTGTTCTATATTGTAATAGATTCGCTAAGCGTTGTTGTGTTTATTGAGTACATAATGAAGCTTTAAAATAAACCTATGCTGAAACAGATGCTTTCGCAACAATACTTCGCGTTAGCCCACTCGCGGCCGCAGCTATGAATCTCATTCTTATTTATAAAGGCATGGTAACATGCTATAAATATACTGAGCAGAAACAAAAGTTAATAAACATAATACTGCTGAATACTTACAAGCTGTGAGTATCTGCGGATGTCTTAGGAACGGCCAACAGGTCTTGGTGCAGGCAAGCAACTTTACTTCGAAAACATTGGCATTTTGAAGGACAGTCTTTCGCGAACGCGAAATTTACAATTTGAAATAAAAGTAAAAACTTAAAAAAGTATAGAGGTTTCATGATGGAGAAGGAAAATCTTAAAAGTTTTAAAATAGAACTTTCCAGCGAGTTGTAATGTCGCGAATTCCGCTGATGTATGAGCGGCGGTATGCGAGCGCCGACTGGAGCTGGCGCGGCTTCGGCGTATGGCAGCCGAGTGAGGACGGTATGGCGGCGATATCTATGACGCGCCGAGCTCTATCTTGCCGTAACGCGAGTCTCGTTCGCGGAACGCCCTCGAACATCATCGAAACTCGCCCTATTGCACTTCTTCCGAACAATCAAGTTATAAACATGCACACATCTACATGCATTCGTTGTCCGTCAATCAAAATTTATAGAGACCATAAGCCCACTTGCCGTAAAACAAAGTTCAACATAGGCAGTTTGTTATGATTGACGGACAACGAATGCATGTAGATGTGTGCATGTTTATAACTTATTTAATCGACTTTATTTAATAATGAGAATGTTATAGTTCGCGACGACAAACTAATATTGTTAACCACATTGAATTGCAATTGGTTACATTAAGTAAGTCAAAAAGAGGTTTACATTAAGTATATTTGGTTTCATATTAGTTTGAAATATAAATAGCAGTTTCTAAAAGTTATACAACATAATACATTTATCGCGATAATTAAATTTAATTGCTGTAGATAATTTATATCATTTTACAGGAGCGTAAATAGCTTCCTCCGTTATCAATACGCAAAGTTAAGATTGTATGGATACTTTAGAGGTTTTAATTGCTTTGAATATATTCTCAAAAGTTTAAAATAATTTGGAACATCATTTAATAATTAAAATCTAATTAAACTTGTTCATTTATACTGATTTGACAGCGTACTAAAACTGGTTGAGGTCAAAAAGGAGTAGCGGGAACTTAGGGCGTCTTGTACCCCACAGATACTAACAGGGCATGGCGGTTTCGGTGAGTATTTACGTCGAATAGGACGTCAGAAGACGGCAAAACGTCATCACTGTCCCAGCGACAGGGAATCTGCCCTACATACTCTCAAAGATTGTCCAGTATGGAAGTCGGAGCGATCAATCGTGGTCGCCCGAATTGGGAGCGATATTTTACCCCCAGCAATAGTAGCTGCTATGCTCGCGAATGAAGATGGATGAAAGTGTGCTCTCCTTCTGCGAAATAGTCATCATCCGGAAGGAGCCGATCTCTCTCGAACAAGTCGAGGCCGCGGCCACGGTTTCGGCACTTCAACCAGGGTTCGCTAGCGATTTCAGTAGGGGACTACACCGCTGTTGAGGTCTCGAGAGTATGCCCTGAGTATGCGGGCAGCCAACAAGGCCCCGTTTGACGAGCTATTGTTAAGGCGAGGTGGAATGCAATCGCGTTCTCGAAACTTTTCTGGAACACATGAGGAAGGCCATCGTGGAGGTTTTAGTTTGTGAGTCCGACATCACCTGCTCGTCTAAGCTCAAGGCGACAGGTATACACGAAGTATTTCCTCTATGGAAAAAAGGGGCTCATGCTTAGCAATGGACCAGTCATTACTGAGATAGAAAGTGTTGGACGTTGATTTACTTCTGATGTGTAGGTACTCATAGTTGTGTCCTGTGTTTTTATCATCACAGGATTATTACATCTTTGACCCCATATTACTATTCTCTTGTCGTTTTCTTTCGTTCCTCTTTAAGCTTCAGGTAAAGACAATAACAGACGAAAACCTGTTGTTAAACGCAAGCAAGTACTGAAGTGCCTTTTATTTGTTCATCTCATACTAATTTTGTCATGCGGCAGTTACGTTGGCATAACTCAACGTACACAATACCCCTGACCCTACATGTGCGGACACTTTCAGTCGCCTCACAATAGTTTTAAGAATCTATAGTTTTAAGAAGTAATGTCATAAATAACCATAACCCAACACATGTTACTACTCAAGGCATCGCCTTTCAATAGTTTTAAGTACCTAATAGCTATAATAAATAACCCTCAAGTTGTATTGTATAATAGCCGCAAAAAATAGTTTTAAGAGATTACTTTGTTTAGCTTTTACAATATTAAATTAGTTCTGTTTCGATCGTCTTTGAGGACACTAGTCCTAGCTTTTATTTCAAAAAGCCCTCTCAGCCCCGTTCTCGTAACTTATCTGGCGCAGACGGTAGGATCGTGTCTGATTTAACGGTTCGCAAATAGAGTAAAATCCTCATTCAGCGATATCCGCGACACGATTCAAGCAATCTAGACAATACAAGAACGCGGCAAACGAGAAGACAGACTCAACCTAGCATCGGCGTGCTCGTGAGGTGAGTATCAAACTCTGTTTGCTCTCGAGAATCCTTTTAATCCTTTTCTTTCCTTATAAATTTTATTTCCATCCATTGATATGTGTGTACAGTAGTAAAGTATTTTGTATCGGAAGCTAAAATGGCCCAAGATCAAAATAAAGTAGTTTATAAAGTAGATTATAAAGATCTACACTATTTCTTACCTACTTATGATGGCAATAAAAAAGCTCTTAATTTTTTTATTAAATTCGTGGAAAATGCATTAGATGTAATTGATAATAGACATCACCCTAGTGTTGTCTGTATAATTAGGAATAAGCTAACAGGAAAAGCTATAGAAGCCCTCTGTGTGTACTGATTTAAACACCTGGGAAGACATTAAAAATATTCTTATAAGAAGATTCGGTGAAGTTCGAGACGAATTGCATATTATGTAAGAATTAATATACATAAAGATAGGTAGTTTAGGTATAGAATTATTTGGAGATAAAATTAGAGAAATTAAATGGTCACTCATTAATCTAGACAACAATAAAAGAGATTATTACGAGAAAATGGCAACAAACGTCTTCTTAGACGAATTAGATACTTTATTAGCACTTAGTGTTCGTCTTCAACATCCTAGCTCGCTAGAACACGCTATACATCTTGCTAGACAAGAAGACTATAAATTACAAAATAAAATAATTTACAACGGTGATTATGAAGTGATAAAAGGACTAGATGTTAATCCTACTTCGAATCGGAGCTTTAAACAACCAGCTGCATCACTTAATAATAGACAGTTTCGGAAATTATAATATACAACCTATAGAAAACCCTCAAACTGTGCATTATAGCCTACCAGCTTGTAACATTAAGTCAGGCTATCAATCACGCGTTACTAAGGAAAACAAGTGTAAATCATTTAAGCCCACAAAAAATCCCTTTTAAAAAAAATGAGAAACAAAAATCTTCTGAAAATTTAGGAGTTATGAATACATTTAGGAATAAAATTAACTTAATTGATAACTATGAAATACAATCAACGGCATTGAAAAATGAAGCATTTCAAAATAACAGTAATATTTCAAAAATTAATACTTTCTACGTAAATAGTGACCAATTAGTCAAAGATACCATCTTAAAACTTAGGTCTAATCCAATAAACAAAGAAGAACAGTGGAAAAAGGCAAATTACTGCTATAATTACTGTGGCGTTTTCTACTGTGAAAATGTGCCATTTATCAATACTTGTACTCCAAATGATTTACTTACTTACTTACTTACTTACTCCCATTTTTGTCCGTAACCATCAACTTAAACTAAACTATAAAAAACGAAAACAAAAAATTAATTACTTATTAAATAGATATAAAGTCAGATTAAAGTCACTGTAATACTTAGCCTTTTATTTAGAACTAGCTGCTGTGCCCGCGACTTCGTTCGCGTGGCGGATGTTACTTACTTCGCAATTCGATTTAATACTGAAAAATCGTTTTTTAAACCTTATAACAAACAGATATACCTACACACGAATTGTAAAATTAATGAACGAACCAAAACCTTTTCAAAAACAGATCTTTACAAAGACAGATATATGAAGACTGTGTCTAAACTTATACTGAAAGACATGAGCGAACGTCATTCTTTCAAGTAAAATCTTAATACCGCGATACTGAAAATGACGTCACAGGCACAATGCCATCTGTTGTCAAATTTGTAAGTTAAAATAAATGACATCGCTTTTTTCATCATAACAGCCCATTAATGTCCCACTGCAAGGACGCGCCTCCTCCCGTGACGGAGGGATACTTGGCCTACTAATACCACGTTGGCCAGTCGGATTGGTATAGGGTTTAATTTCAAGTTTTCCTTCATTTTTATTTCGTAAAGATAATATTCACCGATAGTCCCTTAGTCGGTTTTACGGGTGGCCCCATGGGATGAGATGGGGAGGTGACATATTGTATTCTTGCTCCGTCACCACACGGATAATCGCTAATTAATTATGAATGAATACATTTGCACGCCACGTTATGGTGCGGCAGAATTACCTGCCTCGGTGGCGCGGCGGTCGCATTACATGGCTGGCGTGCATGAGGTCGCGGGTTCGATTCCCATGGAGGACAATTGTGATACACAAACTATTGTCCTTAGTCTGGATGTTCTTTGTGTCTGTTAAATTGATATTTTTAAAGGCTAGTGTGAAGACTTATAATTGATATTACACATACGATTCATGGTTAATTTTATTAACATTTAAAAGGAATAACTTATTAATAGCACTTAATAATAAAATAGTTATATATTATTTAAAAACTCATTTATTTTATGATTACTACTGGTAACGCCATCTCGTGAACAAAAGAAACGAAATTTAAATTCATTCAACATTGAACCAAATCCATTTTTCATGACCCCTGATTTGTATTGGACTGTTCTAATAAAGAGATCTAGCGATATCTCGAGTATTACTTATCCGATTCTGATTGTTTTATTATAGTATAGATAGATACCTACTTTAAACTTAATACCTAAAAACTACGTATCTATGTATTTTAATATCTAAAGCGCGCTTATTCCGAGAAGAGTCAATAAGATCCACGTCCGTTCGCATTAAGAGTCAATGTGAATGAAATTATATAGATGCACCGGTTGGCCGTTTCAGACGTTAAACAAAAATCAACCGTACAGCCGTACTCATACTGGCGCGGCGACATTTGGAAATTTTCTTTCATCTAAATCTTGTGTGTTTATAAACCGATTTCTATAATTTTTTTTTTATGAATAAGGTATTAAAGTGTACTTTTGAAATATGGGAGTTTGAAAAAGATATGTCTATGCAAATTACAATATATTTATGTATTTAATACACTTTGAAGAAAACCCTAACGATTAAACAGGTTATTGTGGCTAATATATAAAAGATAGATATATACTATTCAGGACTTTTTTGTTCATCGTTTGAAGACCATTATTTTTGTAATACATCTTTTTGGCGTATGATCAACGTATGCGATGATAAGAGCTCGAACGCGCTTTTTTTCAACCGACTTGCTTCAAATTTTTCGTCATTGCTCAGCTCCTATGTGTCTTAGCGTTATGTTATACAGCCTATAACCTGCCCGGGAGTATGGACTACAATTGTACTAAGTTTGGTTAAAATGCCTTCAGTAGTTTTTGACCCATGCGTGCACATACAGACAGACAGACAGACAGACAGACAGACAGACAGACAGACAGACAGACAGACAGACAAAAAATTTATTGATTGCATTTTTGGCATTAGTATCGATCACCATTCATCCTCCAATATTAATTTTTAACATATATTCAATGTACAGAATTGATCTCTCTACAGTTTTATTATAAGTATAGAAGATAAGGGACGGATACATCCTAGTTCACCCCAGCTATATATTGTTAGCAAGTTCCTACTAATAATCATAACCTTTTACACATTAAGTCGTTTTAGAAAAATACAGTTATCAATATAGATTTAGTTAATAGACATCAAATTGAAAATATCATAGATAAAATAGAAAGTAAGTGTAAGTTTACCTAGGCTCTAAGGACATTAGTTTAGGACGAACATATAACCCTATAATAAGGAAAGATTCTATTAAGTAATGCATTTGGTATTATATTGAACAGGATATAGAACTAAATAGTTTATAACTGCCATAAACACAGTCTAAATAAAATAAATCATTCTTGAAATTAAATTACAATCAATAGGTACTAATTAATGAATTTATTTTATTAATTTTTAAATTACAAATTCCTTTAGTTTACTCAATGTGTTCCCTTTTCCTAATAAGACTAATCATATCCTCAATCCCAAGTTCTCCAAGAACCCTTACCCGCTCTTGAGCAGCAACGAGTTTGCGACCCTTGCGAGCCAACCGCAACCATTACTGAAGAAAACTAAGAACAAGACGTGAAAGCTTGCCACAATCACACTACAAACAGAGGATGCCATTGGATGGTATACATAAAAACAAAAAGAAAAACGACAGCTAAAATATTGACTAGTCATCATGACAGAACCTAGCTGACCAGTATGCCTGTATATGCAGTCATCACAATAGCCATCGTGACATTAATCGTACATCCACACTGCAATCAACAGGAAGTAAGGCCAGCGACACCAGATCAGGTCCTGTAGTTCCATTCTTCAGAAGCTAACCGACCGCAGCAGCAGTCTTCGGCACGCTTCTCTCTTAAGGAGGGAGGAGTTACGTTGGCATAACTCAACGTACACAATACCCCTGACCCTACATGTGCGGACACTTTCAGTCGCCTCACAATAGTTTTAAGAATCTATAGTTTTAAGAAGTAATGTCATAAATAACCATAACCCAACACATGTTACTACTCAAGGCATCGCCTTTCAATAGTTTTAAGTACCTAATAGCTATAATAAATAACCCTCAAGTTGTATTGTATAATAGCCACAAAAAATAGTTTTAAGAGATTACTTTGTTTAGCTTTTACAATATTAAATTAGTTCTGTTTCGATCGTCTTTGAGGACACTAGTCCTAGCTTTTATTTCAAAAAGCCCTCTCAGTCCCGTTCTCGTAACTTATCTCGGCTAATAAATAAAATATACCACATTTTCTTCGGATTTTATTTTACAAGCCGATACTTCTGCCTTGGAGCGCATAGGTATACTTTGATTCCCATACAATGCAAACCTTTGTGCGTATGACCAAGAGTGTTTGCATTGCTCTTAGAGTTTCCTATGTGTAATATGTACCCCTACAAGTATTTACCGAGTAGTTTATTGTCTAGTTTGTTTGTTTCCTTTCTAATTATTGTGACAGTGTGAGATCTTAATAAATGATTTTTCTTTCTTTCTTTCTTTCTTTCTTTCTTTTTAGTAAACAATGTCAAAGCTGTGCTTAATTTGTCATTAAGTGGTTATGTGTTAAATGAGGAATTTATTATAAATAGGTTACTAATATTAGATTTTGGAATGGCACACAGTGGACGGACGGACGACCTGGTCAGGGGGGTGGGAAAACGATAGATTAGGGAAGCACAGGACCGCGTAGTAGAAACACATGGAGGAGGTCTAAGTCCAGCAGTAGACGTAAGTTGGCCGATGTGATGATATTATATTTATCTATAACTAGCGACCAGGCCCGCCTCCGCACGGCCACCTACTACAGAATGCCCTTAAACAACGTTTAAGTACCTACAGCTTCATTAGAAATCTTTAAATTGATAAGGGATTCTTTACTATATTATGCATGTGTTATACACATATAAACCTTCCTCTTGAATAACTCTATCTATTAAAAAAACCGCATCAAAATCCGTTGCGTAGTTTAAAGATTTAAGCATACAAAGCGACATAGGGACAGAAAAAAACGACTTCATTTTATACTAAGTATAGATTTTAAAGCACTTCACTAAGTCAACTATAACTTGAACGAGTTCTCGCGGTCGGTCGCATTGAAAAATAAGTCCCTTTTACAACTTATTTCTCTCGACCAAGTTATATTTTACACAATATTATGTATTATTTGAAATTGAAACATTATCCCATAACAAAATCGTTCACATGTTTGTGTAGGCAGTTGTTATTTAATGCGGTACATGTGTAAAGTAACAACAACTAGTATTCAGTATCCTGTTTGGTTTGTGAAACCGCGCCTCAGGCACCATTCCTACTTCAAAGACCTACTTCAAAGGTTTGAGACCTCTATTTAAAAAAAATAATGATATAATTTTAAAATTAAGGACCCCAACTCGCTGTGACAGTCCCAAATTAGATAAATTTCGTTATTCAGGAATTTGTAATTCGTACTCGACAGTTACACAATTTCATGTAATATTGAGAGGAAACACGAAACAAAAATACTTATAAATTGTTCTCAGATAAATTCAAGAAACAAAATATTATCTAAGCTTTGATATTACCTTTTCTAATATTTTGCTAAGCTTCCACAGATAAAACTTTAGAACAAACTCAGCTTTAATCCGTTTTTTTATTTACGTCAGAAGCTGTTTGCACTCCAACACATAAGACAAGTTGTCCATAACTACTAAAATCCACACTCTTTTAGAAGTTTCATGTATTGAATTAGCCAAACCAGGGTAGTGAAAACCCTTACTATCGCTACCCTTCAATGTTACTTGATACTGTGGCGAATCTTGAGCAAGGAAAGAAATAAACCTTGTTCTACTTACTTACATCGAAAGAAACAATCGCGTGTAGTAGTTTGTGCCGTCTTCTTTCGTCTACTATCAGTCCTTAAATATTTAATATCAAATTATATCATTCACAGTTTTAAAAACTAATCCGATCGTCTTTGAGGACACTAGTCCTAGCTTTTATTTCAAAAAGCCCTCTCCGCCCCGTTCTCGTAACTTATCTGGCGCAGTCGGTAGGATCGTGTCTGATTTAACGGTTCGCGAATCGAGTAAAATCCTCATTCAGCGATATCCGCGACACGATTCAACAATCTACACAGTACAAGAACGCGGCAAACGAGAAGACAGACTCAGCCTAGCATCGGCGTGCTCGTGAGGTAAGCATCAAACTCTGTTTGCTCTCGAGAATCCTTTTAATCCTTTTTTTTCCTTATAAATTTTATTTCCATCTATTGATATGTGTGTACAGTAGTTAAGTATTTTGTATCGGAAGCTAAAATGGCCCAAGATCAAAATAAAGTAGTTCATAAAGTAGATTATAAAGATCTACACTATTTCTTACCTACTTACGATGGCAATAAAAAAACTCTTAATTTTTTTATTAAATGCGTGGAAAATGCATTAGCTATAATTGATAATAGACAGCACCCTAGTGTAGCATGTGTTATTAGGAATAAGCTAACAGGAAAAGCTGTAGAAGCTTTCTCAGTGTGTACTGATGTAAACACCTGGGAAGACATTAAACATGTTCTTATAAGAAGATTCGGTGAATGTCGAGATGAATTGCAGATTGTGCAAGAACTAGTGCACATAAAAAGGGGTAGTTTAGACATCGAATTATTTGGAGATAGAATTAGAGAAATTAAATGGTCACTCATTAATCTAGACAACAATAAAAAAGATTATTATGAGAGAATGGCAACAAACGTCTTTTTAGACGAATTAGATACTTTATTAGCACTTAGTGTTCGTGTGCAGACTCCTAGCACGCTAGAACACGCAATATGTCTAGCTAGGCAAGAGGACTATAAATTAAAAAATAAAATAGCTTACAACTGTGATTATGAACTGATTAGTAGACTAGATGTAATTACTTCTTCGAATCAGAGTGTTACACTAGCTACATCAAATAATTATAGTTTTCAGCCACCTTTAGGTCAAAGCCTCAATTTCGGAAGTAAAGATACACAACCAATAAAAAATTCCCAACCTGTGCATAATAGGCAACAAGCTTGTGAGATTGAGTCAGGCTATCGAACAGGCGTTACTAATAAAAACAACAGTAAACCATTAAAGCTCGCACAAGTTCGCTTACAAGAGAATAAGGTACAAAACCCCTTTGAGAATTTAGAAGTTATGACAACGGCAATTATTAATACATCTGATAGTAAAATTAACTTAATTGATAACAAAATACAATTAACAGCATTAAAAGATGAAACATTTCAAGAAAACTGTAATGTTTCAAAAATTAATACATCTTACATAATAAGTGACCTATTACTCAAAGATAACATTAAAAATCTTAGGACTGATCCGATAAACGAAGAAGAAAAGAGGGAAAAATACTTCTGCTGTAATTACCGCGACAATTACTACTTTAAAAATGCACCTCTTATTCATACTCCAATTTTTGTCTGTAATTTTTATCCTGAACGAAATTATAAAAAACGAAGACTAAAAAATCATTATTTACTTTATAGGTATAAAGTCAGACTAAAGCCACTGTAATACTTAGTCATTTATTATGTAGAAAGACATTATTTTGGACGGATGCATCTTAATTGACCTCAGCCATATTACTATCAGGTTGCCGAGCTTACAAAAGTATAATTATAGGTTTACTTAATATTTAGTTTCTAGTTTTATATAATTATACAAGTCTCCAAGTTTCGTTTTAAAAGAATACATTTAATAATATAGATATAAAGCTTAGTTAATAGATACCAAATAGAATATTATCATAGTTAGAATAGAAAGTAAGTGTAAGTTAACCTAGGCTCTAATGACATTAGTTTAGGAAAAACATATAATCTTTCTTTTAAGTAATTTTAGGTATTATGGAACAGAATATAGGTTTAATTAGTTTATAACTGCTAAAAAACACAGTCTTTTTAAAAAAAAAACCACTTAGATAAATAAATTACAATCAAAAGCCTAAAGTTCTAATGAATTAATTCAAAACAAATAACTCATATTATGTTTACTCAATGTATTTCCCTTTCCTAATAAGAATAATAATAAACATCCTTAATCCAAACCCCTTACCCGCTCTTGAGCAGCAACGAGTTTGCGACCCTTGCGAGCCAGCCGCTATCATTACCAAAGAAAACTGGAGGACACATTACAAGACGTGAAAGCTTGCCACAATTGCCATACGCCAATTTTCAAGAATCTGCCAATCACACTACAAACAGATGATGCCATTGGACAGTTTACATAAAAACAAAAAGAAAAACGACAGCTAAAATATTAACTAGTTATCATGACAGAACCTGGCTGATTACCAGTATGCCTATATGCAGTCATCACAAAAGTCATCGTGCATCCATACTGCAAGCAACACAAATTAAGGCCAGCCACACCAGAAGCCTGCAGCTCCAGTCTTCAGAAGCTTCCCGGGCGCAGCAGCAGTCTTCGGCGCGCTTCTCTCTTAAGGAGGGAGGAGTTACGTTGGCATAACACAACGTACACTATACCCCTGACCCTACATGTGCAAACACTTTGATTCGTCTCACAGTTTTAAGAATCCATAAGAAATAGTCACATCCCAACATTTGGACAATTCCCTTTCAATAGTTTTAAGAAGTAATGTAATAAATAACCATAACCCAACACGTGTTACTCCTCAAGGCATCGCCTTTCAATAGTTCTAAGTACCTAATAGCTATAATAAATAACCCTCAAGTTGCATTGTATAAACATTTGAAGCATCACTTTTCAATAGTTTTAAGATATGTTAATAGCCACAAAAAATAGTTTTAAGAGTTTACTTTGTTTAGCTTTTACAATATTAAATTAGTTCTGTTCCGATCGTCTTTGAGGACACTAGTCCTAGCTTTTATTTCAAAAAGCCCTCTCCGCCCCGTTCTCGTAACTTATAGAATTTAAGAATATTGAATATTAACAATCATTCTATTCTTCTTAAAAAGCTACTAAGCGTGATTCGAAAAACATAGTGTCATCTTTAAAGAGACGGACAAAGCCCCTATACTACTTTCCGTCAATTAAGGAGACCCGTCTAACTAACAGAACACTAAGAGCTGATAAGAAGAATAAATTTACTTTGTAATAAGTACTTGTGAGAAAAACAAGGCTTAGGTAAATGAACGAAAACTTTATTCCAATCCGTCTGGCGAGCGGAATATTAACCCAGATAAGCCTGAAACTATTTTTAGCTTCGATGTTAGTGATTTTTACAAATATGCCTTAATAAAGTCCCAGTAGCTCGGGAAAAATAATAAAAAAAATATGCGGCTTCTGGAAAAGCTGGAAAATTATGTCCCATGTATGGGTCGGTCGGCATGTCTTAACCTTTTTGCTAATATGTTTTTACAACTAAAATAAAATTATAAATTAAATAATTATAATTAAATCAAATGTATTACTATTAAGTTTATGACTTATTACAGTTTTGAAAATAATATTATCGATTTTGATCGAATTTGATTGAAAAAACCCGGCCTGATCGAGATATCCCTGTGAACTGCTAACAACTGTGACCTCTGTTATAAAGATATTATAGCATCGTCGATGCAAAACGTCTTTTCCATAGTCTCATTCTCCTGAAAAACAGGATTCAATTAAATAAACCATGGTCTCATTTTCGCAAGTGTTTTAGGCTTGAATCGAAGTGTTTTCTTCTCTGGAATCTTCGTCGGTATCAACCGCAATTGCATTATCTGGTGGTCAAATGTGATGCATTCTAGAATCGGATCATTACCATTCTCAACTCATTCAAAATTTCGTAGAATAATAATGAATTTAATAAGATTTTTTTTTTAAATATATTATTTTACGAAAATTTCGTATTCAGTGGTTGTTCCGACGGACCCATGTATGGGTTCCTAAGATATTCAGCAAAATAACAGTGATTTTCATAGTAAAAAAATGATATATAATAATATTGTTATGTTTCAAACTTTATATTTTTGATATTATATTTATAGAAATATAACAATATAATATGTAATATAATTTCACTTTTTTAGGGACATGTTTTACCATATCCACTACAGACATTTTCACTTGGAAAAAACAACTATAAATAATTAAATTTACTACCTATTTTGTCATCACAGCTAACAGTCATTAACTGACGATTCCAAAAGTATTTATAAATTGTTTTAATAAAACCGTATAAAGGGGGCAGAATTTTTTATGTCCCGAAACTCATACATGGGTCGGTCGGTCCAACTGGGTTAACTACTACATATTAAAAGTAGGCAATTTTAAAAGCTGTTGTGATATGTGCCAAATCCAGACCATTTTAAAAATAAGTACACACTTCTCTTTTAAAATTTATGATTTCACAAAAAGAATGACATTGATTGATTTTTAATTTATTTTGAAATGGAACTTCGACGAAAAATTCTGTATACTTATATTTTTTTGTAAAATGTAATTAATATCAATGTTACTTAGTATGTGTCGAAGCAAATTGCTGAAGAACCGATTTCGATAAATATTGCGCTTTGACCTAACAAAGACGGGAATTGTGCGCGCATTCAATGCAAAACCGGTCTCAT
Source organism: Schrankia costaestrigalis (assembly GCA_905475405.1). Lineage (NCBI taxonomy): Eukaryota > Metazoa > Arthropoda > Insecta > Lepidoptera > Erebidae > Schrankia > Schrankia costaestrigalis. The sequence goes on along the minus strand of FR997825.1, from coordinate 15,947,519 downwards.
AAGTTATGGCTTGTCGGTTCAAGGACTGCGAGATTTTGGGCAAGCAAATTGTAAGACTTTTATTGATGAAACTAAAAGATCAACACCACGTTGAAAGTATAGGCAGAAAACTTAAGCAAGAATGTTAAAACTAGCATTTAAAAAAAAATAGATAGGTCTCCAAGTACCTAGATACCTACGTATTATCGTAAAACTAAGTAACTTAATTAATCATGTCAATGTGACAACAGATATGTTATGTACTATATTAATATTTCTTGAACACTAGAAAACGGTGTAATTAAGAATATGATACACCTAGCATTTTTTAGGACCTAATTGGATTTACTGGAATACAAAATGTCAACAGGCCATCGCATCCCATGGGTATCGTAAAAACCGACTAGGGGACGATCCGTGAATATTATCTTTACGAAATAAAAAGAAGGAAAACTTGGAAATTAAACCCTATACCAATATGTATGTCTAGCGTGGTATTAGTAGGCCAAGTATTCCTCCGTCATGGGATGAGGCCCGTCCCTGCAGTGGGACATTAATGGGCTGTTATGATGACGTTTGTGTAAATTTTATTCAAAGGGTTGCTGTGCAAGGTTCTAACGCGGAGTCGAACCACATGTAGAAAATCTTAGAAAGCTGTGTTTAAACTCATTGCTGAGCTGTTATAAAAATTCCTATCGTATGTTTTTTACAGGAACAAAAAAATAACAAAAGATCCATATTTTAAGGCAATGTCATAAAGTAGAGCACATTTTCGGAAGATATGAACACAGTGCACAACAGCTTCCTTGAGCTTTGCAACGCCTCCACATTTTCTATCAAAGGATGTTCGAGCAAAAGCGCTGCGCCTTTTTTTTTTATGCAATGCGAGTCGAAACATGATAGCACTTCGAGTAAATTCACTTCCTTTGTACCCACTTAGATAGTTCAACGAATTTAAAAATGTATTTTCTTTTACAAAAAGCTGAGTACCTATTACTTCTAAATTAGGGTTTAAATCTAAAAATATTTTTCATAGAAGGTGTTTTCATTTCAGAGCGTGTGAAGTGATTTTCTTGCACTAAAAGCTCACGATGCCTTGAGACACCCACACATTTAAAGAATAAGTATGCACATAAACTGACAAATACATAGTGACGATTGACTTTTATACGCCATGTAGGTAGAGCAATAAGCTCTTTACTGAGGCACCTACGTCTAAGAACGATATTGTAACGATTTTTAACCAACTTAAAAATGGAGGAGGTTACTCAATTCGACCGTATATGTTTTTTAAGTATGTTCGCTAATAATTTCTTTCTGTATGATAATTTTTGTTAAAAAGAGATATCTCCAGAATGATCCCATAGAAATTTTATCAAAACCGGTTCAGTAAATTAGTTTACCTAAAAAAAGTTTTAATTGTTATTACAAGTTTCTAGTTGAAGCCGACTTTGTTATTAGAAATTTATTAAATTTCGTTAGGTAAAGAGAGCAACATGGTGGATAGCGAAGGTGACCCCTAACGCGTTGTATGGGGGATCTGTTTTTTATAAGTCCTAAACGACTAACATTTTCCCAAATGTTCCTTTAGTCAATCCCGCGATGTACGGCAGAAGCACTTTTCATGGAAAGTGTTTATGTCAATTATCACTTTCATTTGAGGATCATCAACACATAATGAACGGTACCAGTAAGTACCTAATTTATTTAGATTACTCCTCTAACTATGTCTTCTTAATAGAATTAGTGACAGATGTGCTCTGTAACCGGTCAAAAAATGGATAAAACTTTTTTATATTCCATGAATGTTCTAACTGGGTGAATTAGAGTTATTAGTGTTAGAAAAAAACATAGACATTCTGTGTTTGAGTGAAACATTTTTAAAAGACGATAGTGCTGAAATATTACAAATATCTAATTATAAAATAGCAACATATTTTTCTAGAAAAAGTAAATCACGTGGTGGTGTGTGTATATACGTAAAAAAACATATAAACTTTAAGAAACTCGAGTGTACAACAGATTTGGCAGTGGAACACCATTTTGAATGTTGTGGCATAGTAATTCCTGAGACAAACTGGTATATTTTGTGTTTATATAGAGCGCCGAGTAGTAATTTTGCACTCTTTTTTGATAAATTAGAACTATTATTATATAAACTAACTATACGGTCACGAGCCATGAACAAGAAAATATTTATATTAGGTGATTTTAACATTAATACTCTTGTTGTGAACAAACAAAGTACCACATTTTTAAACATTCTTAAGTCATACAACCTGCACCTAGTTTTAACTCAACCTACTAGAATAACATCTCATTCGGCAACATGTATTGATAACATTATTACGAATTTTAATAATAAGAATTATGAGGCTAAAATATGGGACTTAGGTCTCTCAGATCATACGGCTGAAGTCATTGAATTACCATGTAGTGTGGGTTTTCGAGAAAAGTATTGGTACAAAATGCAACGCAGAATAGGAGAACATACTGAAATTTTCATGAAATATATTTCACAAATTAATTTTAGTAGTGTTTATAGTCAAACAGATGTGAATGCCGCCTATGATGATTTTGCAGACTCTTTTAATTTAATATTTAATTTATGTATACCTATACAAAAAGTAAAAATACAATACAAAAAAAGTCAGTCATGGAAAACAAAGGGTATAATTATTTCTAGTAAAAATAAAAGAAAACTATATTTACAAACTAAAAATAAGCAATGTCATTTATCTAAACTAAGGTATACACGTTACTGTAAAATAATGAGGCGTGTTATTAGGAAATCTAAACAAAATTCGAATGTCAAATTTATTTCAAAAAGTGATAATAAAACCAAAGCAACTTGGGCATTGGTTAAGCAACAAACTCAATCAAAGAATGAAATACAGCCCAGCATAGATTATATAATGCATAATAATAATGTTATTAAGTCACCTAAAGATATTGTTCAAACAATTAACCATGTCTATACAACGCAAAATCTTAAAGGATCTACATCTGTTGTTCAAAATTATCTACCTACATATAATATAAATAGCATTTTTTTAAATCCAGTCGATAGGTACGAAGTCAAAAAAATTGTAAATATGTTAAAAAATAAAACTAGTTTTGGTCATGATAATATACCTATTCAATTAATTAAGGAAAGCATTGAGTAAATAGTGGATCCTCTTGTACATATTTTAAATTTAATGTTAGAAACTGGTGAATTCCCAGACACTTTAAAAAAAGCACTAGTCAAACCTTTGTTCAAAAAAGGATCTAGACATGAAATAGACAACTACAGACCTATTGCACTTTTGTCAAATTTTTCAAAGATTTTTGAAAAAGTTATTCATACCAGGCTGACTAATTTTTTAAATACCAATAAAATTATAAATAGCAATCAATTTGGGTTTCAAAAAGAAAAAACTACATCACTAGCTATATTTAAACTATTTCATTCGGTGTGGGATAATATAAATTGTAAAAAACAATGTGCTGCTTTATTTATTGACATGTCAAAAGCATTTGACTGTGTAAATTTTAACATTCTCCTAAACCAAATGGATAGAATTGGAATAAGGGGTATAGCTCTGAAATTAATAGATAACTACTTACAAAATAGAATGCAAGCTACTATTATTCAAACTTATAATGTATCAACTAAAACTATTCAAACGGTTCAATCAGAATATGAAAATGTACAAATAGGTGTGCCTCAAGGAAGTATTTTAGGGCCACTTTTATTCATCATTTATATCAATGAGCTTCCTAACATAATTAAACATTTATGCGTGATGTATGCTGATGATGCTACTATATTCATTTCTAATGATAATAATGAAGATTTTAATTTTGAAATTGAAATAAATAGAACTCTAAAAACCATAACAGACTGGTTACAGTCAATAAACCTGCAAGTAAATTTAAATAAAACCAAATTAGTACAATTCCGTAATTATCAAAGCAAACCTGCACAGTTGACTGTATCATTGTCTGACACCATAATTGAAGAAGTGTCAGAAACTAGTTTTTTTAGGGGTTACTATAGATCAACATTTAAATTGGAAGTCACACATAGAAAAAATAAATAAAAAGATTTCAAGTGCTTGTTATGCTTTGTCCGTTCTGTCAGAAACCACAGATGTAACTATTGCCAGAACTACTTATTTTGGTAATATTTATCCTCTACTTACCTATGGTGTCATTTACTGGGGAAACTCGACAAATGTGCAATCTACCTTTGTTCTACAGAAAAAATGTATACGGACTATATACAATATGCATAGCACTGAATCACTCAGAGGGGTATTTAGAGAAAAACATTATCTAACCCTGACTTGTATTTATGTATTGGAATTGTGTTTGTTTGTTAGAAATAATATACAATATTTTGAAATGACAGCTGCATCAAAGAGTAATGTCCGTAGAAAATATAAATATAATATAAATATTCCACAAATTAGAAATACTGTCTACTACAAAAGTACATATATTACTGCCATTAGGGTGTATAACCATTTACCTGTAGCTATTAAGGAACAAAATAATACTTTACTATTTAAGAACCATTTAAAAACATGGCTTATTAGTAATGAGTTCTATAATTTAAAGGAATTTTTTGAAAAAAATAACATTTAGTTAAATAAGTTTTTGTTTAATATGTGTAGTTTTAAGATATTATATTGCTATAATTTGCATATCCGATGGGATAGACTGTTGAAACTAATTACTGTATTTATACACTAACACCTGATGTACACAGTTTTGCAATAAATAAATCTTTATCTTTATCTTTATCTTTATCTTTAAAAGCAGCTGCAGTAGCAACTAATTAAGCCATAAACCCAAAATATAGCAAGAAAGGTATGATAAATTCGCAACTTATCCTGGGCGATCACGTAGGGCCAACTTGATGATCCAGTAAGATTCCTCCAATCAAGGGATTGGAGGAATCTTACTGGATCACTGATGAAAAATTCCATTGCTTATGTTTTGCTTCTCCCTGCAGTAGGATATTAAAGAGACAATAACATATTAAAGAGACAGTACTTAACTTACTTACTTTATACTTACTTTTTTAGTATCTAATAATGTTAGTATCCGTAAACCCGTAAAGTACCTGTACATAATCATTGAATGGAGTATATTTGTATGTAGATATGTTCGCAGTCTAGATATTTCTTGAAAGCATCCTGTTTCGCTAGTCACTATGTATAATTTGAAAAGCTTGTTCACGTTTCTTACTGCTAGTGTTTCAATGTATTTTCGTCGCACATATGATTTGAATACACGTTCAGGATATATGCAAGAATTCCCTTCTGTATTAAATACAGGTGCAGTTCCTGGTAGTCACCAACAAAGAGTACCTAAGTACTAGTGAGGACGTCTATCTTTAGGATAGAAATGTACTCATAAATAATTTCAATCAAATCCTATGAGATGTACATGAATACTTCGTCTAGTGTAAAAATATTCTTTAATTCGTTCTGTCGTCTCTGCCTACCCGAACGGGATAAGGCGTGAGTTTATGTACGAGTATGTATGTAAAAATATTTTTTAACTTACATTATAGAAAACCGTAGGTATGCGGCTACGATATCCCCTCGAAAGATAATTATTTTTGTGATCCATAAATTACTGTCTTGAGCTAGCATGTTTTTTTTGGCGTTAACTTTGTTGTCTGTAAAAGTCCACGTGACATAGGGCACGATCCCAAGTGCGGGTGCTCTTTTTATGTTATTAAAAAAAACATACCTACAATTTCACATTAACGTCGTATCAAAAACACACATATCCGAGCATCAGGATATTCACCAGTATTACACCTAACAAAGAAGCGTTACACTACTTTCCAGCGGGAAACAGCTTATTGACCATGTCAAAGGAGTTACGATCCTTAGTAACGTTTTAGCCTTTTAGGTAGTATTTGAGTAATACCGTACTTGTAATCATTCAATAAACTGCACTAATCAAGTAATTTAATAAAGAGGCCATTTATCAAACTGAAAACGAAATGAAAAACAAAACGGAGCTTTAAGTGGACGGAGGCATTCGTTTTGCTACGGTAGGTACTAAAAAGAGAAACAAAAATGTTTCATGCATCATACTGACTATTTTCATTGTCAATTCGTTTCCATCGTTATAAATCAAAACTCTTTTTTACTTATAAAAGAAAACTGGTATTTCGTGACCTGCTGTAAAAATGAGCCTTCGAAAATGATAGTGAATATTGGTCAAATAATGCCGTGCTAACCTGGCATATTAGTATAGATAGAAATAATATTTGCAATACTTGCCCCTTCTTGTTCCTCGGCATATTACAAAAACATATAATATATCCTCGGCTTGCATGTTACCCATGGGCAACACCAATTGTTTTTACTCCGCTATTTTATTTTACTATTTTAACTATTATTCTGAGTTGATATTACGTTTTAAACTATGATCACAGTATATTTCGTTTCAACAATGTTGTTATTTAACATTACAACCTAAGTTAGTTTTAGTGTTAGTTTCCTGATTTTGTAAGGACCGTTCACTAAAATATTCATAAACGGCTTCGGGTTGTTAGATTCTTGATACCTATAATATTCGCATATTATCGTATTATATAAACTTCATAAACGAATATTACAAATAAATAAACACGTGCATAGGTCGACCGTATCATACGTTGTAAAATAAGTATGACATACATATTGGTTACAAATAAAATTTTGCATGGGAAGACGACCTCGGTGGCGCGACGGTAGCGCAAGCGGCTGCCGTGCAAGAGGTTGTGGGTTCGATCGCCACGCAGGACAATAATTTGTGAGATCCACAAATTATGGTCCTGGTCTGGGTGTTCTATGTGTCCGTTAATTGATTGTTTGTAAAAGGTCCCCGCGACACAGGGCATGATCCCTAGTGCGGGAGTTGTCTTTTATTAAAGAATAAAGAAAGAATAAAAAGCATTTTATTGTAATTTAAGACACACTCGTGTCTGAAATTACTGATGCGGTAGCCTAATAAGCACCTCTTATAAACTCTATGTAAACAGTAAACACTTATAAAATAAACTTACAGGAGTTTAAAAAAAAAGTTTAAAATTCATTGTATTCATGTACGAGCAATAATATGTACACATTTTCAAATTTTCTAAACTATCTGCACGTTTATCTAGACATTACAATATCAAAATGAATTCGTAATTTAGAAGAGGTTCCGTACAGTTTTGAATTAATCTTCGAATTTTCAATTTTGGATTGGCAGAACTTTAGATAACTGGTTTACAAAATGCGAAAATGTGTACATATTATTGCTCGTGACTGTACAGTCACGAGCAATAATATGTACACATTTTCAAATTTTCTAAACTATCTGCACGTTTATCTATAGACCGACCGCTTATCTCAGTCCCCGCCTGCGGTATGAAAGGGACGAGGGAGCGGGGTAGCGGTGTCCGTTATGGTAGCGTACACAAGAGCTATATCGAGTTGTTTACTATGCCAAATAAAATAAGTTTTTACAATAAAAAAAAACCGATTTCAAAGACAAAAATTGCACTAAAAAGTAAAAAATAATAAGTTGTATTTTGGTTTTACAACATTAAATCAGACATTCTTTTTACTTAATTATAATCTAAAGAATAGGTTCTTTTAATTATTGTAAAAAGTATTGTTAAGGATATTTCTTGAAGAGTCTACAAATATATTTATTTGAAGATTCTTTAAAATATAATCAAATAATGTAATATTATTGTTATTTTTGGAGTAATGTGACAGCCACGATAGTTATATTCTATATTTTATTCCTGACTATAAATTTAAAGAAATATGATGTCGTGATAAACACTGACTAAAGACTAAGATGAGAAATAAGTACTACGAATCAAAGACAATTACTTAAAATTCTCATGCGAAAATGAAACGGCCATGTTTATTTAAATAAAATATTTATCAAATTAAAAACTATTTAAAGTGATCAGAATGTGTTAGACAAAACTCTATTGCCTTTTCTAACGACTTTGTAGACAACATTTTGCATTATTGATCCTATTCACGAATTACGATTTTTTTCAATTGACGGTGCTGGTTAGCCCCATAAACGCCCATAAGTTATGGAAAGCTTTAATCAGTTACTAAATAGGTATATTAAAACGTTTGAACGTGACACAGGTATTTTAAAATATATTTATTTAAATATGATAAAAATAGTTATTTAATATTTGTTTAATTTTTAAACCAATCCATAAACAATCAACAACTTTATGTCAAACCCCGGACTCATAAACGCAACTTAAATTTTAGTCAATTGATAAGCTTAAATTTTTACGGTTTTGTTTGGCTTAAGGTTGGTTTTGCTAACAAAAAACTCGCTAAACAGTGATTAAATTTTAGAGATTTTTATAAGTAAGGGGGTTAATGTCGAAGTCATATAATAATATAATCTGTAATTCATGGCCGCCATTCCATTAGCTTATGTATTATCGTATTTCGTTGGCTGACACCGACTCCAAAAATAACAATAATATTACATAATTTGTAATAATTTGATTATTTTTTAAAGAATCTACAAATATTTTGAATAAGAATGTTTTGAAAAAAATAACATTTCATTTAGTTACTTAAATAAGTTTTTGTTTAATTTGTGTAGTTTTAAGATATTATATTGCTATAATTTGCATATCCGATGTGGATAGACTGTTGAGAATAATGTATTCATACACTAACACCTGATATACACAGTTTTGCAATACATCTTTGTCTTTAATAAATATATTTGTTATTATACGAATGGCTGATTTAAACTATAAATATAATTATAACTAAAGTCTTAGAAAATATTTACAAATAATAACAATTGTACAATCATTAATTATATATATTAAATCACAGTATAATCACATTACAATAATCACAGTTTACATTAAAACAGGTATGATTTAAACATATTAATTTGTAAGAATCAATCTTAGAAAATATTTACAGATAATAAGAACAATAATAAGAGCTTTTTTTATTTTTACACGCTACCATAACGGACACTTAGTCAGTATGTCAGTATGACACTAGTGCAGTATGCTAGTCCGTCTTCTATACAATTTACAAATGTCAAAGATGGTGGCGTCATCTTGGCTCTAAAACTAGTACTTTCTTAGAAAAAATTATGCAATCTAAATTATTACACAATTTAAAGCCTGACCAGAAAAATAAAACAACCTCTTCAGGTATTTCGATTGCTTTAGGGTATAATTTTAATTTTTCCTTCTTTTTATTTCATAAAAATAAGCTAGCTAAAAATTAGAGGTGTGTTGTGATGTAATGTAGTTCGGGTCACAGTATCTGAGATGGCGCCGTTTTGGCAAAAAATCAAGAGATAGCTCTCTCCTTTGTCCTCGCCCCCCGCGCACCTCTATTACCGCAGGCGGGGTCTGAGTTAAACGGTCGGCCTATAGACATTACAATATCAAAATGAATTCGTAATTTAGAAGAGGTTCCGTACAGTTTTGAATTAATCTTCGAATTTTCAATTTTGGATTGGCAGAACTTTAGATAACTGGTTTACAAAATGCGAAAATGTGTACATATTATTGCTCGTGACTGTACAGTCACGAGCAATAATATGTACACATTTTCAAATTTTCTAAACTATCTGCACGTTTATCTAGACATTACAATATCAAAATGAATTCGTAATTTAGAAGAGGTTCCGTACAGTTTTGAATTAATCTTCGAATTTTCAATTTTGGATTGGCAGAACTTTAGATAACTGGTTTACAAAATGCGAAAATGTGTACATATTATTGCTCGTGACTGTACAGTCACGAGCAATAATATGTACACATTTTCAAATTTTCTAAACTATCTGCACGTTTATCTAGACATTACAATATCAAAATGAATTCGTAATTTAGAAGAAGTTCCGTACAGTTTTGAATTAATCTTCGAATTTTCAATTTTGGATTGGCAGAACTTTAGATAACTGGTTTACAAAATGCGAAAATGTGTACATATTATTGCTCGTGACTGTACAGTCACGAGCAATAATATGTACACATTTTCAAATTTTCTAAACTATCTGCACGTTTATCTAGACATTACAATATCAAAATGAATTCGTAATTTAGAAGAGGTTCCGTACAGTTTTGAATTAATCTTCGAATTTTCAATTTTGGATTGGCAGAACTTTAGATAACTGGTTTACAAAATGCGAAAATGTGTACATATTATTGCTCGTGACTGTACAGTCACGAGCAATAATATGTACACATTTTCAAATTTTCTAAACTATCTGCACGTTTATCTAGACATTACAATATCAAAATGAATTCGTAATTTAGAAGAGGTTCCGTACAGTTTTGAATTAATCTTCGAATTTTCAATTTTGGATTGGCAGAACTTTAGATAACTGGTTTACAAAATGCGAAAATGTGTACATATTATTGCTCGTGACTGTACAGTCACGAGCAATAATATGTACACATTTTCAAATTTTCTAAACTATCTGCACGTTTATCTAGACATTACAATATCAAAATGAATTCGTAATTTAGAAGAGGTTCCGTACAGTTTTGAATTAATCTTCGAATTTTCAATTTTGGATTGGCAGAACTTTAGATAACTGGTTTACAAAATGCGAAAATGTGTACATATTATTGCTCGTGACTGTACAGTCACGAGCAATAATATGTACACATTTTCAAATTTTCTAAACTATCTGCACGTTTATCTAGACATTACAATATCAAAATGAATTCGTAATTTAGAAGAGGTTCCGTACAGTTGTGAATTTATCTTCGAATTTTCAATTTTGGATTGGCAGAACTTTAGATAACTGGTTTACAAAATGCGAAAATGTGTACATATTATTGCTCGTGACTGTACAGTCACGAGCAATAATATGTACACATTTTCAAATTTTCTAAACTATCTGCACGTTTATCTAGACATTACAATATCAAAATGAATTCGTAATTTAGAAGAGGTTCCGTACAGTTTTGAATTAATCTTCGAATTTTCAATTTTGGATTGGCAGAACTTTAGATAACTGGTTTACAAAATGCGAAAATGTGTACATATTATTGCTCGTGACTGTACAGTCACGAGCAATAATATGTACACATTTTCAAATTTTCTAAACTATCTGCACGTTTATCTAGACATTACAATATCAAAATGAATTCGTAATTTAGAAGAGGTTCCGTACAGTTTTGAATTAATCTTCGAATTTTCAATTTTGGATTGGCAGAACTTTAGATAACTGGTTTACAAAATGCGAAAATGTGTACATATTATTGCTCGTGACTGTACAGTCACGAGCAATAATATGTACACATTTTCAAATTTTCTAAACTATCTGCACGTTTATCTAGACATTACAATATCAAAATGAATTCGTAATTTAGAAGAGGTTCCGTACAGTTTTGAATTAATCTTCGAATTTTCAATTTTGGATTGGCAGAACTTTAGATAACTGGTTTACAAAATGCGAAAATGTGTACATATTATTGCTCGTGACTGTACAGTCACGAGCAATAATATGTACACATTTTCAAATTTTCTAAACTATCTGCACGTTTATCTAGACATTACAATATCAAAATGAATTCGTAATTTAGAAGAGGTTCCGTACAGTTTTGAATTAATCTTCGAATTTTCAATTTTGGATTGGCAGAACTTTAGATAACTGGTTTACAAAATGCGAAAATGTGTACATATTATTGCTCGTGACTGTACCTATGTATTACGAGAACAGTAACTGTTCTCGTGTTTATTTCTGAACAGATTTATTGATGAAAAAAAAGAAAAAAATTAGTGCTTTTTTTGCAGTGGCACATAGGCATCTGTTACAAACGCAAACTTGACCTACTTATACCACGCTATCCTTACACTATAAATTGGTAAAATAATTTACGTCATCTTTCCTTTGTTTTCGTAAAGATAGTATATTTTTTCCCTTAGTCTGGTTTTATGACAACCATGGAATGGAATGGGTTGATCACGGAATTAAATAATAATTTAAATACGGACAACATGGACTATTGCTTATTTACTATTGTGTGTATTTAAATAAATTAAATAACCATTTTTTTTCTTTCTTTGGTATTTTTGTAAGAAGGAGTAGACGGTAAACAATAGAAGGTTTACCAAAATAGTATCTACTCGATTAAAGATTCAATAGGCTCCTGATAAGAAACCTTTCTCGAAAAAGCGATACCTACTAAGTAACGTACTATACTGCTACGTAATATTTAATTCAATTCATTTATTTTCATAGTTAAAGTAAAATAATTTAATACATAGTTTTAACTTATTGACGTCAAAGTATAACATCAATAGGTACATAGTATAAAATAAAGTCGCTTTTACTGTCTCTTTGTATGCTTAAATCTTTAAAACTACGCAACGGATTTTAATGTGGTTTTTTTAATAGATAGAGTGATTCAAGAGGAAGGTTTATATGTATAACACATGCATAATATAGTAGAGAAACCTATATCAATTTAGAGATTTCTAATGAAGCTGTACTTAAACGTTGTTTAAGGGCTTTCTGTAGTAGGTGCCCAGAGCCGGGGCTGGTCGCTAGTAGTTTGTAACTTGTTGGCGTCAAAAATACCGATTTACTTAAGCGACCGTTATCTTTTACAAACTTCTGAAATTGCTGGTGCATACCGGAAGAAAGCGAGGATGGATGTAAGAGGCAATAAACCTCTTTTAGTTGATATTTTAGGCAGTTTACAAAACAAACTAGTAATTTAAATCCTTATTGTGTTTCCACACAAAACCCCACTTAAATAGAGATTTAAGTGGGGTTTTGTGTGGAAATGTAATGTACCTAAGTAGATATAAAAAAATACAATAAATATTTTAATTTTGTACTTACACTTTGGCGGTGGAAGTACTACTTTACTGTACAAGTGAGCTTACGTAACTAAGTATCGAAGAGCGACTAAAACTGGCATACTGTACCTATCCTTATAACCCATCCTATGCCAGTAGTCTTTACAATAACGATAAGCTAGTAACGAGTAAACTTCAAATGGGTATTGTTTTGCGCAGTCTTTGTTCTGATAACACTATCTATTCACGTTTGGGAACAGTTTCATTGGGATAAAGAAAGCTAAATTAACTTAGGTATATAAGCTAAAAATAAAATATGTATATAAAAGGCTATAATTGTAGGTATTAAGATATATAGGTATACCTAGTCATCTATTTATATGAAAGTCACTCACAGAGTGTTCTGTTATGGTATTAGACATCTCTATGTAATATTATGTGACCTTTCTTTTAATACTTATTGAATCTATATACTAGACGATCCATCTCTACACTTTACAAGTGATAAAAGCTGGCACGGACCGGCTTCTCCTTTAACACTTCGGTACCTACTCAATTTATAACTATTTAGAAATTCTGTAAGTTAAGAAAAGTAGTTATTTTACGTTAAATGAAAAGTATGCAATGTAGTAGTAGTACCAATGATGTAGGTAATGAGATTGCTACCTAATTAAAGACCCAGTTTAACTAGTAAGAATTTGTTCTCAGAATTCGCTATTAGACAGTTGGACAGCACAATAAACTTAAATAGGTCGGCCGAAGAAACAAAGTTTTTGGAAAGATTCAATAAGACAACGTAATAAACAGAAGTCGCAATTTACGAACTCTCTTAATTGTTAAATTAAATCAGTGTAGCTAAGGCTTAATTACTTACAAAATATACTGAAGCATTTTGTACTTACTTTAGCTGGTGGTTCCGGCTAAATAAATTTCGTTTATAGCATCAAGGCACGTAGCTATAAACCGTTCAACAAGGTCGATCAAAGTAGTACTAAAATTATTTACACGGTAGGCAGGTATTAAATAAAAAAATACAACTTCAACAAAGAACCTTTCACCCGATTTTAATATAGAGAGCTCTTGAAAAGTACTATTGGGAAAATCAGCTGTTTAATATGATCATTGTAGAGTTAATCCTTTTCCCCCTTACTCATAATTGCCTCTTAAATTTAATCACTGTTAAGCGAGATTTTTATTACTAAAACCAAACTTATACCAAACAAAACCGTAAGAATTTAAACTAATCAATTGACTAAAATTTAAGAGATGTTTATGAGTATATAATAATAATAAGGTATATCGGGGTGCACGGAAGGAGCCTCCTAGTGGCGCACCCTGGAAGCAGCTTGACACGGTAACGCAGTGCCTAGGCTGACCAATCCTGCCAACACAATGGTTCGACAACCGACTCAAACCCAAACCCATCACCAAAGGCCCTTTTCAGGGCCACCTCTAGCTAAGCCAGCTCTTGATGTAATATCAATCAACATCGAAGGATTCTCTGAGAATAAATCTACTCTTCTCTCGGAGCTTGGCCAAACGACAAACTGTGACATTCTCTGTGTCCAAGAAACACACCGAGGCACTGAACAACTGCGCCCACATATACCGGGATGGGTACTGACAGCCGAGATACCTCATCAGAAGTATGGAAGTGACGTTTTTACGAGGGGGAACCTGATTGTGAAGTCTGTATCATGCACATCTGAACGCGATATTGAGGTAATAACCATAGACATAGGAACATGTACAGTAACATCTATCTATAAACCACCAAATGAGCCCTTTACGTTCTGTAAGACGAGTAACTTCGATGACCGTTTGACAAGAATAGTTGTTGGCGATTTTAATAGTCACAGTCTATCTTGGGGCTATAGAGAGACAAATCCCGATGGCGTTGCGGTCGAACAATGGGCCGATTCCATGGATCTATCTTTGCTGCACGATCCCAAGTTGCCCTATTCGTTTAACAGTCTGCGATGGAATAGGGGCTATAATCCTGACCTCATACTTGTTAGCTCAAACATTGTCACACCGTGTCGTAAATAACATCGACCAATTGAATGTCGAATTCAAGCGGCAATCACACCAATCCAGGTGCCTTTCAGACGACGGTTCAACCTATCTAAGGCGGATTCACTTAGACCCAACACATAGTAACTATGATAAGTTCATCAACGCGGTCAAAACTGCGGCAAGAAAAAGTATTCCCCGAGGCTGTCGTACTTTGCACATACCGGGACTCGACAAAAACTGTATCCAAATACTCACTGATTATGAGAGACTCTACTCAGAAGACCCATTCTCTGAAGAAACACGAACAATGGGCAACGATCTCATGCAGCGCTAAATAAGGTTTTCCCACTGGCGGGTATACCTCCACCTGGGGTTCGACGAGATGTGGCCTGCTCACTGGAGAAATACAGACAGGAGTCGGATAGCCGCCACCCCCTCTTTGGACACCAACTGCCCCCGGGTCGCCTCAAAATCCGGAAAAGTTTTCTCCGCTGCACAGAAGCTCTGGCAGAAGAAACACCAACAGCCGCAAGGTGCAAACTTTGGCTTGAAAAGTGTCCTCCACCTCCGGACTATATCACCCCACGCGAAAGTCTTCCACCGGGACACACATTGCAGTGGCCGATCTGGAGGTCATTAAACCGACTCCGTACACAGGTTGGCCGCTGTAGAGCAAATATGTGTAAGTGGGGATTCAGAGACGCCAAGCTGCCCCAATGTGACTGCGGCAATCCGGTGCAATCGATGTCGCATCTACTGGTGTGCCCTTTGTGCCCTGAGCGGTGTACGATGGCTGATCTTTACGTGGCCACTCCAAATGCCATTGAAGTGGCCACTCACTATTCAAAAACTGTTTGAGTTCACGACCATTGACACGAGAGAAGAATAAGGTATATAATACTAAGCAGTTGGATCATAGGTCTGATGCAGAAGGCAGTATTGCTTGACGCGGCACGTATTGTGGGGAGGTTCCTATCTCTGGAGCCCTAACCACCAGTAGCTTGGTCCCTGTGCCCGATGGTATGTCTACCTTTTTTTTATATTTTTAAATGTTTTTATTTTTATATTTATATTTAAAAATGTAAAACATTGTGAAAAATGTAAATAAAGAGGTATATAATAAATAATAAGGTATACTTTACTAACTGTTATTTATTTCGTCACGTATTCACACAACATTCCATAATATAAAAATCAGGTATATTTTATTTTTTGTAAGACATTGGTGAAATAGGTACGAGTACGAATAAAAAATAAAATAATCTCTGACTCTTAGTCTAGGTATAATATTAATTTCGGCGTTATGAATGAGAACCACATTTCTAGAATGGAAATTAGAATGCATGAAAGCTTACATAAAGCGCAGGATGTGTTGATGTTCATAGTCTAAAAATTCGAGCAGCCTTTAAAAATCGTACCGTGAATGGTTAAAAATTAATCTAAGTATTTTGATTGACGCCGCGGTAGGATTGACTAATTATGGACTAACAAACAGATGGACATTTGCAGCTAGCAACTAGTAGGTACCTATGGACGTGCGGTCGACGGTCAACGTCAGACAGAAACACTTCTCACTATAAAAAATAGAACATTCTCTGTCACTAGTTTTGGCCTACGTACAACATTAGC
Source organism: Schrankia costaestrigalis (assembly GCA_905475405.1). Lineage (NCBI taxonomy): Eukaryota > Metazoa > Arthropoda > Insecta > Lepidoptera > Erebidae > Schrankia > Schrankia costaestrigalis. The sequence goes on along the minus strand of FR997825.1, from coordinate 15,931,080 downwards.
TAACAAATGTCGATGCCTGATGACTTTTAAAGGCCCTCAGAACGATTTTCATTCTGTTTGTTTAAAAATTTGAATGAAATGTTGCGCGACAAATTGTCGATTTCCCATCAGATTGAAATACATGCATCCTTAATGCACGTCGTCTGCGGTCAGCCGTCAATGTCAAAAACGCTCGTCACGCCACAGGACGAAATCTGTGGACGAAATAAAGTCCATATTTTTGTTTGTATTTTATTTAATTTTGTGCTTTATGATACATAGGTACACATGCTGGGTCATAGATAGGTATCGTACCTATATTAATTTAAGTTTTCCATTTGCAGTTGACTTTAAGTTAGAACTAATAAAACAATTAAGGGTCGTACCACATATAACGTAACGTAAACGGATCGGCACCGCCTCGCCTTTTTCCTCGTTGTCAAACGTCAAAAATGCGATTACGTTACGATTCCGATTAGTGTGCGTTGCAGTAAGGAGTTTCATACAAATAATACTGAACGGCTCGAGTTGATACGGCGCCGATACGTTTACGTTACGTTATATGTGCTACGACACTTAACCAATAACTTAGCTGGTCAACTTGAAGTAAATATGATAACATGGTCTTTGCTATCTTCTAATCTGAGATCATCAAAGAGCGAATAGAAGACCACTGTTGTACATAGACCTCCTCCAAACGCTTCTACCCCTTCTATGCCTCTTATCTCACCTGAATCAGAGCTAATCTATCTTCTATCTATCTATATATATATATAAAACTCAAAGGTGACTGACATAGTGATCTATCAACGCACAGCCCAAACCACTGGAGGGATCTGGCTGAAATTTAGCATGCAGGTAGATATTATAACGTAGGCATCCGCTAAGAAAGGATTTTGATAAGTTTTACCCCCAAGGGGATAAAATAGGGGATAAAAGTTTGTATGAAACTTTGTCAATTTTAAACCGATCGGGTTGAGGCTTTGCATGCAAATAGTTACTATGACGTAGGCATCCCCTTAGAAAGGATTTTATTAAATTCAACCCCTATAGGGATAAAATAGGGAACGAAAGTTAGCTTGAAATTTTGTCAAATTCATACCGATCACGCTGAGGCTTTGCATACATAGAGTAACTCTGACGTAGGCATCCGCTAAGAAAGGATTTTGATAAGTTTTATCCCCAAGGGGATAAAATAGGGGATGAAAGTTTGTATGAAACTTTGTCAATTTTAAACCGATCGGGTGGAGGCTTTGCATGCAAATAGTTACTATGACGTAGGCATCCCCTTAGAAAGGATTTTATTAAATTCAACCCCTATAGGGATAAAATAGGGCACGAAAGTTTATTTGAAATTTTGTCAAATTCAAACTGAACGGGCTGAGGCTTTGCATACATATAGTTAATATGACGAAGGCATCCTCTTAGAAAGGATATTTACAAATTCTACCACCAAGGGGATAAAATAGGGGCTAAAGTTTTTATGAAACTTTGTCGATTTTAAACCAATCAGACTGTGACTTTGCATGCATATAGTTACTATAACGTAGGCATCCCTTCAGAAATAATTTTAATAATTTCTACTTCTATGGGATCAAATAGGGTATGAAAGTTTGTGTAAAACTTTGTCAATTTTAAACCGATCGGGTTAAGGCTTTGCATACATATAGCTACTATGACGTAGGCATCTCTTTAGAACACTTAAAAAATTCTATCCCCAGGGGGATAAAATAGGGAATGAAAGTTTGTATGAAACTTTGTCAGTTTTAAACCGATCGGGCTGAGACTTTGCATGCAGATAGCTACTATGAAGTAGGCATCTCCTTAAAAAGTATTTGGTAAATTCTACCCCTAAAAGGGTAAAATAGGATGAAAGTTTGCATAAATCTTCTTACATTTTCGAATGATTGAACTGAAATAAAAGATTGGAGCTACTATGATGAAGACGTCCGCTAATATAGGATTTTGATCAATTCAGCCCCTATTCGGACGTCACGCCTCAGCTGCCAAAAATTCTATGAAGTCACGACTCAGCTCTGTTAAATTTCTATGACGTTACGCCGAGTTTTCAAAAAAATTCCCGCTAAAATTCTATGACGTCACGTCTTATTTGTCAAACTTCTATGTCGCCAGGAATTATCTGTCAAAGACGTCACGTTTCAACTGTTAAAAATTGTATGACGTCACGACTCAACCACCAAAATTATGTGACGTCACGACGTACCTATCAAAAAAAAATTCCCACCTAAACTTTATGACGTCACAAACAACGTAGCTGTAAAAAAAAAAATTCCCGCCATAATTTTATGACGTCTTGACGTAGCTGTAAAAATAAAATTTTCTGGCCATAATTTTATGACGGCACTACGTAGCTATAAAAACAAAAATTGCCCGCCATAATTTTATGACGTCACAACGAATCTGTAAAAAAATATTCCCGCTAAAATTGTATGAGGTCACGACGTAGCAGTCAAAAACAAAATTCCCACCTAAAATTTTATCACGTCACGGCGTAGCTGTAAAAATAAAATTTTCCCGCCATAATTTTGTGACGTCACAACGTAGATATAAAAAAGAATTTCCCGCCACAACTTTATGACGTCACGACGTACGTAGTGGACAAAAAATAAATTCCCGCCAAAATTCTATGACGTCACGAATTATCTTTCCAAAATTCTGTGACATTACGACTAAGCTACTCCACGCATTCCTTAGAAAAATGGTTTTGACGTACAGGCAGACAGACGGATAACAAAGTGATCTCATAAGGGTTCCGGTGTTTTTTTAAACATAATTTATAATAATACTTTTTAACGCGAGCGAAGCCGCGGGCAAAAGCTAGTCTATCTATATATATAAAACTCAAAGGTGACTGACATAGTGATCTATCAACGCACAGCCCAAACCACTGGAGGGATCTGGCTAAAATTTGGCATGCAGGTAGATATTATGACGCAGGCATCCGCTAAGAAAGGATAACGATAAATTCTACCCCCAAGGGGATATAATAGGGGATGACAGTTTGTATGAAACTTGGTCAATTTTAAACCGATCAGGTTGATGCTTTGCATGCAAAAAGTTACTGTGACGTAGGCATCCCCTTTGAAAGGACTTTATTAAATTCAACCCCTATAGGGATAAAATAGGGAACGAAAGTTTGATTAAAATTTTGTCAAAATCAAACCGTTCAGGCTGAGGCTTTGCATGCATAGAGTTACTATGACGTAGGCATCCGCTAAGAACGGATTTCGATAAAATCTAACCCCAAGGAGATAAAATAGGGGATGAAAGTTTGTATTAAACTTTGTTAATTTTAAACCGATCGGGTTGAGGCATTGCATGCAAATAGTTACTATGACGTAGGCATCCTCTTAGAAAGGACTTTATTAAATTCAACCCCTATAAGGATAAAATAGGGAACGAAATTTTGATTGAAATTTTGTCAAATTCAAACTGATCGGGCTGAGGCTTTGCATACATATAGTTACTATGACGTAGTTATCCTCTTAGAAAGGATATTTACAAATTCTACCACCAAGGGGATAAAATAGGGGATTAAAGTTTTTATGAAACTTTGTCGATTGCAAACCAATCGGACTGAGACTTTGCATGCATATAGTTACTATGACATATATGCATACCTTCAGTAATGATTTTGATAAATTCTACCCCTATGGGATTAAATAGGGGATAAAAGTTTGTATGAAACTTTGTCAATTTCAACCGATCGAGCTCTGCATACATATATAGCTACTATGACGTAGGCATCTCCTTAGAAAGGACTTTGATAATTCTATTACCAAGGGGATAAAATAGGGGATGAAAGTTTGTATGAAACTTTGTCAGTTTTAAACCGATTGGGCTGAGACTTTGCATGCAGATAGCTACTATGAAGTAGGCATCTCCTTAAAAAGTATTTTGATAAATTCTACCCCTAAAAGGGTAAAATAGGAAGTGGTGAAGTGGTATAAATCTTCTTACATTTTCGAATGATTAAACTGAAATTGACATCACGACGTAGCAATCAAAAAAAAAATTCCCGCCAAAATTTAATGTCGTTACGAAGTAGCTGTCAAAAAAGTTTTTCGCCAAAATTCTATCACGTCTCGTATTTTCTGTCAAAATTTCTAAGACGTCACGACTTAGCTATCAAAAATCTATGACGTGACGTCTCAACAGTCAAAAATTCTATGACGTTACAACTCAACTGTCAAAATTATATCGCGTGACGATGAAGCTGTATAAAAAAAGAATTCCCGCCTAAATTCTATGACCTCACAACTAAAAAGCTGTCAAAAAAAATTTTCTCCAAAATTTTATAACGTCGCGACTCAGCTGTTACAATTCTATGACATCACGACGTAGCTGTAAAAAAAATCCCACCATAATTGTGATGACGTCACAACGTAGCTGTAAAAAAAAATTCCCGCCAAAATTATGACGTCCCGACGTACGTAGCTGTAAAAACAAAAAGCCCATCAAAATTTTATGACGTCACAATGTAGCTGTCAAAAAAAAATTCCTACCAAAAGTTCATGACGTCACGACGTAGCTGTAAAAAAAAATTCCCGCCAAAATTATGACGTTCCGACGTACGTAGCTGTAAAAACAAAAATCCCACCAAAATTTTATGACGTCACAAAGTAGCTGTCAAAAAAAAAATTCCCGCCAAAATTTTATAACGTCACGATGTAGCTGTAAATATAATATTTTCCCGCCATAATTTTATAACGTCAAAACGTAGCTGTAAAAAAAATTCCCGCCAAAATTCTATGACGTCACGTCTCATCTGTCAGAATATCTATGACGTCACGAATCAACTGTCAAAAATTCTATGACGTCACGAATCGTCTTTCCAAAATTTTGTGACATTACGACTTAGCTACTCCACGCATTCCTTAGAAAAATGGTTTTGACATACCAGACAGATGTACAAAAAAGTGATCTCATAAGGGTTCCGGTTTTTTTTATACATAATTTATAATAATACTTTTTAACGCGAGCGAAGCCGCGGGCAAAAGCTAGTTTATAATAATACTTTTTAACGCGAGCGAAGCCGCGGGCAAAAGCTAGTATTTATATATTTTCCATATAATTCGTACCTTAAGAGCGTTTATAGGGCTCACTAGCGCCGCCAATTGAAAAAAAATCATATTTCGCAAATAGGATTAATAATTTAAAATGTTGATAACAAAGTCTTGAGAAAAGGTTATAAAGTATTTGTTTAACACACTCTCTCTGAATCCGTGTAATAGGCATCGAAATCTCTGTTTCCATACACCAAAGAGGAGATACAGGGTTTTTAGTCAGTATATGAGTCTTATTGTAGGCTTCCTCCTTAATATTAGCAGGATTTTGTACAGGTGTAAACAAATAACCTGTTAGTCCATAACCTGCATCACCCAAAAACGACCATAAAATTCTCAATTTTCAAATCTCTGCCGTATTGGGCTTTCTCTGAAAATTCAGGAATCATGAGTACTTCCCCTCCAGTGTACTACAATATCCTTTATTATTAGGCTGGACTCGCATACCACTTATACGTTTATTGAACACACTCCTTTTCTATTGATATAGTATTGTCACCACCAACCTTTTTGATCTTAATATGTGTGCAATCAGGCAATAGCATCTGTTACGTTTCTGAAGCCACCTATATTACGAAATTCTGCTATGACTTCCTCTTCCTCTTCAAGAGTTCTTGGCATATGAATAAACTGGTAAGCTTTCCTTGCTAGTGCAATAGAAACTCGTGTCGGCATACATTTGTCACGGATTGTTGAATCATGCCGTGAATGTCTGCAGCATCATCTTGCACTTGCTGTCGCGCCCATGTCCTTAATGCTGTACAAACTTGAAGTTCTCTTGAAAAGACACCACCTCTAGTACTCTGTTCGATTTCACCACGGATTAAATCTATCACTTCCTTTGCATACGCCTTCGTAAATCTTTATTTGGTTTTAAACTCACAATCATCTAAAATAAACAGATTATAGCGAGATTAGTAGTTTTTACTTTCTTGGTGGTTCTTCACTCTCCATTTCGTCAAAAATTTCAAAATAATGTAAATAATCCATAAATAGAGAAAAATCAACATAATATTGTAAGTTATGCACTTGTTATACGAGGTCTGTCGACTGTTTATCAGTTGTATAAAATGACGTACAACTTACACCACCGCTATAACAGGCGTATAGCTAGTGTGTTTATTGGTAACGTTTTTGTTATAACCTTGTTATAACTAGTGTGTAAATGTTTATTAGTAAGACGGTAAATGTTTTTCAATGAAATAAATATTGCATTATAAACAAAAACGGCCGTTTTTTTTCGAATGCGAAATTTAACTAATTGAAAAACATTTAAAGTGTTGAGAGTGTGTTATATAAATACTTTATTGCCTTTTCTCAAGACTTTGTTATCAACATTTACATTATCTAACCTATTTGCGAATTATGATTTTTTTCTATTGGCGGCGCTAGTGAGCCGCGTAAAGGCCCCTAATAAATACCATGAAGAGAACACAATCTGGTTTTGTAAATTGTACTCTTAACGCCATCTTGTAACATTTTTGGGCAATATTTGCGTGGATGGGTGCTACTTTTGTAAGAACCATTATTTTGTTTGATCATAGACTGCTCAGTGTGAAGTTTCTGATTACATCAGGTAGTTGATAGTCAATGTTCATAGATAATACCTTCAATGTTCGATAGATGGAGCTACCAGTTAAAAATATTGTCTCTAATTTACTATTACAAGAAAACCCTGCAATATTTTTCACCAACTTATTATTATCATCATCATACCAGCCAAACGACGTCTTCTGCTGTACTTAGGCCTACTGAACTGTTATCACCGCAGCCCATTTTTGTGCTAAATTTATTCTATTTTATTTAGGTACCAATCATAATATGTACAGTTACCATCATATTTCGTAGGTGACCAAATACTTCTGAACGATTTAAAATGTCAATAAGTTCTAAACGCTAAAAGAGACCATTAAGGAGGTATGTAGTTATATATGTCGCAGGGTAATGAGGAAACCAGGGATTTCACGAAATCCCGGTAAATATCGAATACTCTTGATTATTACGTCTTCTTACTGAAAATGTTTAGTGATATGACAAAATACTAATATAATGAAAAAATAAAATATTATATCGTTTAGTTTTGTAATTTTAGTTTAAATTAAATGTTGATGCAGTAGGTACCTAAACAGAGTTTCCTATCTCATTTGCGTCAAAGGATTTGTTGGTCATAAGTGCCCACGCACTTACTGTAAACTGAAAACAGACCTGAAGAGTGGTCCTCAGGTCTGTTTCCCACGGTACCGTAAGGTAAATTAGTGCAATACTCTTCTCTGAAGAGGAATAATGGAAAATGCGTTCATGCGAGATTGAGACCCATAAAATCGTAACGCGTTGTCTATCAAATTCAATCAGAATTGACCAAGTCATGATTTTCAGACGGAATGAATCGAAATTCCTTCTCTGGTATTGGTGTTAGGTACTTAGTTTAGTTAAAATTTACTTAGTTTTAGTTTAGGTACTTTAGATGTGTTTTACAATGTCGTAATGGATCTATGATTTCATCAACTTAATTTTGGACTCTCAATAATCATGATATTAAATTTTAAGAATAATATAATATATAAATACTCTCCTCTCAGATTAACACAACGGGATATAGGGTGATGCTACCAATTATCAGCACTTTAAGAGTTAGTCTTACTTTAATATCGTTTATCTTAGTGATAATACTGATAACGACTTTAACAACATGCTTTCTCGGTTCACTATTAAATAAGTAATTGATTTTTATTATAAAAATTTGTCTTTATGCATACACAATTTATTTAGATGAGTTTGACTAAATAATTACCCTAACACCAATTATTGGCACCATCATCACCAATTACCAGCATCGACCAAGCCAATTATCAGCACCTTAAAATTAGACATAAAATTAGGTAGATAAATGAAATAATCGAATGTTTATAACAAAATCTCTTTTATTTATGCTTAGCCTAACAACCGAAGTTTCAGAAGAAAAAAACATAAAAATAAAAAATTCCAAAAAATAATAAACATTCTTTTGATCATTATGATCAACACTATGAAAATAACTAGCAATGGTAGTTTCAGCACCATGCCAGGATATGAAATCCGAAATCATAGAGTACTTTTTCCAAGAATATTGACACCTAGGCATAAAATAATCACGGTTTACAATAAAAAATATGGATTAACAATTTTACATACCACTTTGTCATGTAATAGTACCAGTGCCGATAATTAGCAATTCGTAAAAAAATTGAACCCAGATGTCAGCACCTCATTTATGAACACAAAATCAAGATAACGTTCTTTTTAATTACTAACGGATAGTCACTGATACTTGGCAACATGTTGCAGACACTTACAAGGTTTGTATAAACGTGAAAATCTAAGCCCCAAAGTGCATACTGTACGAACTTGGACCTAATAAGCGTATTTTACGTTTATATTTTTATCTTTTAAAGCCTACGCTTTTTTCTAAATCTGTTTTATGCGCTTATGTAAACAAATTCAAAACAACGTATGTAAAAATCTACAGCTCTCTATATAAGCGCTTTATATGAAAACTAGCAAATGGCCAAACGTTCGCGCAGCGGAAACTTGAATATCTCCGAAGTTTATGCATACACTAATTTTATTCATACATACACAATCGTACACATATTCAAACTAATTTTTAGACACATTAATTTTGTTCTAAGTCCATGGATTCAAAAAAAGTGCCGCCAGGACAACGTTTACAACGATCGCCCAGCGGAATCAGGCACACTATTTTTTTTCACCATACACAATTACGCTACACGTATCACACACTAAATATCTGCATACTTAAAATCTCTAAATTCAACAACATTCCGCTGGGCGTACGCACACCGTTCATTTCCATTGTCAGATAAGCCATAAAAAACATTTTATATACGAATAAAAACCTAAAGGTTCAGTAAAAAATATCTAAAAGATCTCAAATAAAGTAAAATAAAAAAACTTAACTTACCTACGATCATAAGAAACTGTTAAAACAAAGTAATTAGAAGGACATGTTCCCGCGTTTATAAAAAAAAAACGCTTTTTTTATCGAATAATGTAGTGTGGCCCAGTTTATAATTCCAAAAGGATCTTATTTTTCATTTCTTTAAGCGGATTCCCAAATTAATTAATATTTATATTATTAATTAATATTAATTAATATTTATTATAATTAGAGTTTTTTGTTGGGGGTGCTGATAATCTGGTGCAGTGCCAGGATTTGCCCCTAATATAAAACTAAGCTGACTTGTTCTGTAGGTAGGTACTAGACGAGGAATAAAAATACACTCTTTAGTAATACTTTAGTAAATCTATATTGTATATTGTTTACTTACTAACTTGTGCAATCAACTAAGAATAGCCAGTCTACGAAGTTGGGAAACTTTCATGTATTTCAGTCAGCTTTGCTAAAATTCAAAAGTTACCTAAGTACCTACTCTTTTTTCCTGCGAATCCTTAAAAAACTACATAGTTAAGAAATATGAAATTTTCTTTATGTACTTGTTCTAGGTATATTTTATTTCGGTCAACTGTTACGACATTACACGTGAACAACGTAATCTTGACTGTGTAAGTACTTCAGTTCTAACGTTTCTATAAATTTGGTCTTTTGTTAAACTTTTCAAACAATTATTTCTTCAGTTAAGTTGAGGAAAAGTTGCGAAAATTATTGCGTATAACGAAGCCTAAAATATACACTCAATTCAAGGTTATTTTTAAAACAACTTTAATAAGTAGACCTTCCGCTTTCTGAATTAAGTTATTAAGTAGACATATGCTTTCGACTTATTATCCCAGGTTCAACAATGATTAAAGGACATTAGATACCATTCTTCAAAGTAACATTTAACTACGAGTATGTTGAGTTAAATGTACCTACAGTAGCCAATCTTTTGTTTCAATTTCTATAATACGAATCAAAATCTAGCAATAAGTATTTTATGTTATCATTTTCCTAGGGGGTACGGTCACGGGGACCGTTTCATCCGGATGGTCCAACTGGTAACTTACTGATAACGCCATTGTGGCTCCCCTTAGTTTTCTTCCTAGCCGCAGACCCTAAGCTTTACGCTTAACACCACGTTCCCTTCTCAATTAATCACCATGTCAGCGCAATTAGAGATTCAGAGTTCTACACTTATTTTATAATTGAGTCCGCTAACATCCGCAGGCTCCATACAAACCTCAATGCTGTCCACCAATACCACAAGACAGCTTGGCCTGCTCTTCTCTTCCTGACGAAGACGCAGATCCGCCGTCCTAATAATACAACCTATCTGCATTACTCCAGTTACTTACTAGCTTGGGGAAACTTCTAGCCAAAGCTGCGCGGTATGGCGGTATGCATGTGCATTCATTCGATCGGATGTGTGCTGTTGCCGTCTGCACGGCCTGGAGACCGACACGCAGATATCTAGGCTTTTTGACCTTGAATTATGCCAAGCGACAATTGAATCGCAAGAGTAGTTCCCAGCCGCAGAAATGGTCATGCAAGGTGATTTGACATGCAGGAAGAACTGTCTACGCATTCTCAGATAATTTGAACCAACTGGTTACCCAGCCCTCCCGTGTACCTGATATCGTTATGTCAGGTACGCGGGAGGATTGGGTACCCATCCGTTAGATCCGTTGATCATGAACCCTCTTTACTTGACATTCTGCTTGTAAAACACCCAACTGACTACACAGATTCAACGGGATTTCGATCATGGCAGGGTGTAAATTTTATACGCACCTACTACCTCCTGTACGAAAAGAGGCAACATTCGTCAGCAGAGTGGAAGGTTATGCGCGACTTCTTTGCGTCTCTGCTGAATATAGTTTTAGACAATGTGATGTTGGCAGAGAACAGCAATCTCTCGACGTGCGGAAGTCCAGTGATAATGACAGGATACCTCCTTTTACCCTTAAAAGGTGTGCAGCGGAGATGTCTACAGTGCTAAAGCGCTTATAATATCTTTTGTAGTACCAGTCCGGGTCTGTGTCCGTTACCTGAAGGGTGACAATGTGCGACCTATTCCCAATAATACGAGGGTAAAACTGAAAGTTCTTAAAAAATCAAAAACTGATTACGTTAGCCAGTTATTAGTTTATTATATCTTTTCAAAATATTGTCAATTCACGTCAGCACACCGCTTCATGCGATAGAACCACCGGGAAAAGCACTTTGCCCACTCGTCCTTAGGGGTCTCTTCAACAACATCGCGATAAGCAGCCACCGCTTCTTCAGCATTCATAAAGCGCTTACCTCGAAGTTTTTCTTTAATTTTTGGAAATAAATAATAATCACAAGGCCCGAGGTAGGGGCTATACGGCGTGTGACCCAGTAATTCAACGTTTGATGTCGCCAAATAGTCGATCGTTCGCTTGGCGGTGTGCGACGAGGCGTTGTCGTGGTCAAGGAGGATGCTACTGCGAGGTCGTTTCTCTTGAACTTTTTCCAAGACAAGTGGCAAACAATTGGTAGTGTATCATTCTGCACAAACAGTATTTTGATCCTCTAACACAATTGTTGCGAAATGACCTATCCTTCCAAAGAACGAGGTCACCGTCTTTTTTCCCGCACTTCAATCTCTCTTCACTTTAGTTGGCAACTCCTCGAAAGGAAACACCCACTAAAGAAAGAAAGAAAGAAAGAAAATACATTTATTCCTGCAATAATGTTATGTACAGACAATTACAAATAACAAAACAAAAAATTTAAAAAAAAACCTATATAGAAAACAAAAATTATGCGAAAGCCACATCTGTGCAGGAATCGGACCCCACTCAGCATAATGCTGCGGCAAACCAAGCAATAATGCTCAGTCGCTTACAGCGCTGATTTTCAGTGAGGCCCAGTGCATGAGTTCACCCTTGAAATACCCCCAGTTTGTATGCTGTAGGGAAATGTAAGAAAGCACATTCCCTACAGCAGACAAACTTTAAAATGTTACATACACTTAATTATAATATTTAAATGTATATAAAATAATTATAATAAGTATAGTATAAATAAAAAATAAAAAAATAAAAAAAATTGAAATAAATAAATATTTGGTGTGTGAGTTTAATAATAAATAAAATAAGTTAAGATTATGGCAACATTAACAGTAGAAAGGCGACGCGACACCTAGCGAGCGGCTTGCAAATGTCACGAAGTGACTTTGACAACAACTATGTCGTATACCGACGCGACGCCATCCGCCATGTTTGTTTATAATTATGCAATACAGACAATAACAGTGACTAAAAATTGCGTTATTTTTGTTTGGAGTGTATAAATTTGCAGTACGTATGCATGTGCAAACCATGGACAGTCACGCAAAAGTATTTTGTGTATCGTGCTTGTGTGCATTTAGTTGAAGTGTACTGTACCTAATCTCACAACAGTCAGTCCTAAGAAGGAAAAGCGCTCCTTCACCAAACAAACAGATGAAATGTATTGTACCTACTTACACGCAGTATGATCTGGTTCTGCCCATGATCTCCCATGCGCCACATTACATGAAGCAGATTTTAAGGTGAGTAAATACAAGTAAAAACAAATAAATTAAAAGTGAGATAGCAAATTAAATTAATAAATTAATTCTCTTTTAGTTTCAGGATGATAACAGTAAATCCAGCTTTCGTGACCTGTTGGTATATCGAACACAGCATTTGAGTCACCTCCGTTAAATCTTTCAATCATTTTTAAGGCACCAATCCACACGACGGAGTTTTTTAGCCTCAGTCAAATTTTGACGTATCCTCCGAGCGCAAAGCTTTCTGACTGCTAAATGTTTGTGAAGGATTTTGTGCACTTGACTCATAGCGATGCCTAAGCTTGTCCGAATCTGCTGATAGGTCATTCTTTTGTCAGTCTCTATTAGGTATACTCCGCACAACACTGATGTTATCTTCAGTCGTCGCCGTAGAAGACCGTCCCTCGCGTAAATCATCAGTGAGATTAGTGCGACCACATTTAAACTCATTAAACCAGTTGTAAACAGTCGCACGAGATGGGGCTTCATCGTGAAAGGCCAATCGTAGCCTATCATAACTATCCTGTTGACTTAAATGACATCGAAAGACATAAAAATTCATTGCACGAAAATATTCTCGTGTTAAATTCATGTTGACGTGACACAGACAATTTTGAATTTGCCGCCAAATCGTAAAAACAATTGAGAAATGTATGAAATATATACTCAATAATATTGGCAAAGAATTTAATTTTCAAATTTAACAACTATTTTTTGGATTCATAGCATAATGTGCAAGTTGCAAAATGTGCAGGCTACGTAAAACGTTCAGGTCGCAAAATGTGCAGATCTCAAAACGTGCAGATCTCATAATGTGCAGGTCGCAAAATGTGCAGATCTCATAATGTGCAGGTCTCAAAATGCTTATTTATAAACACTTGAATTAGCTTCTTAAAGATAACGGACTATGAAAGACTTGTTGAAAAGTTTTATCGCAGCTTCATTTGCAGAAAACCTGATACGGCGCAACTCGCAACTATAGTAATTTAGCGGGAAATTATTTGTTTGAGCATTTGAGGTTAAGTCCAAGTGCTCGTCTTGACTTCAAAGACCTTTGGCATGCTGATCTTTATTTTATTTGGAACAAAGTCTGGGTTAGGTTAGTAAGGTCTCACTTGTAAAATGTGACTTCGTTCACGAAAAAATATTTAGGCCTAGGCATTTTTTTTTGTGGAACCCTATAAACCTTTTTAGTTTTAATTCCACTAAATATGGACATGCATGTACACTCAAGGAATTTAATTGTTTAGCAATTTGCTTAATTTTGAAATCGGTCAGCTTACTATTTACCGACTACAGACGACGGATGACGAACCCCGACGTCTTGGGAGTCGTAAAATTAATTAGACAAGGTATATATACCTAGCCTTGTCTATCTATGACAGACAGGTATTTTGTGTTAAAATAAAATTCTTCAATTTTATATTGTTGACAGACCAAAGTTAAGTCAAACTAAACTAGACCTTATCTACCATCTCCATCAAACAGTATCCTTAGTCCGAGTTTGTGTCACTATCTATACTAATATTATAAAGAGGTAAAGTTTGTGTGTTTGTTTGTTTGTGTGTTTGTGTGTTTGTGACGTTGTAGGGGGTAATCTCTGGATCTACTGAACCGATTTCAAAAATTCTTTCTGTGTTGAATAGTCCATTTATCGGGGAGTGTCATAGGCTATGTAGCATCACGCTATGACTAATAGGAGTGGAGCAGTAATGAAATATGTTTATAAAAGGGACGCTAAAAAACGTTTATTTTGCTTCTGCTGCTTAAACGTCTGGAGATATACTGAAATGATGTATTAGAGAATTGTACCTTTAAAAAAGTTTTACAATTAAGTCAGCGATAGCATATATCTATCTTCTAAGGTTGACTCACTACGACCTTTTTTATAATAATCAAATTTGATTTAAATAAATGCATTGTTTGTAAAGGTATTTTGTGTATATGGTATTGACCCTTACCAAAATAAATACGTTAATCATTATACTTATTTAATTCTCAACAATATTGTCCTTTACAGCGATGAGATCCGATTATTAGTTTAAAAGATATCTCAGTTTTAAAATAATGCGCGAATAAGTATATACATATATAGCGCGATGTTAGTAGGTATAGATGAATTTTCTTAGTATCAACATTTTGGTTGGAGTAAGATTTTAATTTTAATTTTAAATACCTGTACTATAAATTAATTCTACCTTAAAAAGATCGCTTGGTCGGACTAAATTCGGAGGGCGGAGGACCCTGTTCTGTGGCGTTTGTTGGGAGAGGCATTTGGTTCAGCAGTAGACTGCGATAGGCTAATTGGTTTATTGATTAATACCATGTACCTATTCTTAATCCATCGTTACATGGATAATCATCATCATAACAGCCCATTAATGTCCCACTGCAGGGATGGGCCTCCTCCCGTGACGGAGGGTTACTTGGCCTACTAATACCACGCTGGCGAGACGGATTGGTTTAGGGTTTAATTTCAAGTTTTCCTTCTTTTTATTTCGTAAAGATAGTAGTTACGGTTATTCCCTTAGTCAGTTTTTACGACACCCATGGGATAAGATTGGGTGGTGACATATTGTATTCTTACTCCGTCACCACACGGATAGAATGAATGGATAATACTCTATACTAATATTATAAAAAGGTAACGTTTGTGTGTTTGTAAGTTTGTGACGTTGTAGGGGGTAATCTCTGGAACTACAGAACCAATTTTTAAAATTCTTTTTGTGTTAAATAGGCCATTTATCGGGGAGTGCCATAGGCTATATAGTATCACGCTATGACTAATAAGCGAGGAGCAGTAATGAAATATGTTTAAAAAAAGGAAGCGTTTTTTTTGCTGCTCAACGAAGTGGGCACGGGTCAGCTAGTTAACAATAAAGTATATCGAGTAGCATTCGCTGTTCTGATTGGTTCAATGCATTGTATTGATAATACTGTCAAAATTTTATTTTTTACTCTTTGGACAGAATGGTGGAAGTTTGTAAACAAAGAAGTTTAAAGTGCAATTCATACTTATTGGTTATATTTTATATTATGTCAATTTTGAGGTGTAATATCTTTCAAATTCGCTAGGATTATTTTGGTATATAATACGACTAAATTACGTAGGTTGTGTACCTGCTAAACAATTAAATTCCTTGACCGTACCTAAACATTGTGAGTCTGAAATAAAAGATTTTTATTTATTTATAAAAAAATTAAAAACTGGGCCCGGAGCCTTTATGTGCCCTTCGAGCCACGGTCTGATGAAATACCACTGAGTGGTCACGCATCTATGACATTAGGTCACCATCTGCACTTTTTGCGATGTGCACATTTTGCTACCTGTACGTATTACGATTAGCACATTTTACTATCTGCACATTTTGCGACTTGCACTAGTGCACATTTTGCTACTTGCACATAATGCTATGAATCGTATTTTTTTTATATATTGTTTATAAGTAGCTCATTCTAAGTACTTTCAATTTAACCCTCGTATTGAGAAATTTTAGCTCCATACTTTATTTAACATAATTATTATCTATTAGCCCAGTCAAAATAGACTAAATTATGATAAAAGTTTGCATTAATTCCCAACAAGCTGGATTTTTGCGCAGGCCTTGAGTACATCATTACAAATGATATGTCAAAAGTCCCCATCGATCCCGCTTGTGCGTTGTTTTTTATTCGAGGTCAAACGTCACAAATTTGCGTTTTTTGCGTATATCTCTGAAACAACGAAAGCTATCGAAAAATGGTTCAGACAAAGTTTGTAGATCGTAAAATTGTCTACAAAAAATATTCCAACACTTTTCTCCTACAAAGCAGCGCTTTCGAGATATCGGGACTTTAGAGCACAGGAAAGTCGTATTTTCGACTATATGCACACACTAGCTTTTTCCCGCGATTTCGCTCGCGTTTATAAATATCATTAAAAATAAGGCTTATTTCAATATGTAGTAGCATATGCATGCTTGGTCTCAGCCTAATCGGTTTGAAATTGACAAAGTTACATGCAACTTTCATCCCCTGTCTTATCCCCTTAGGGGTAGAATTTATCAAAATCCTTTCATAGCGGATGTCTACGTTATATCATCTACCTGCATGCCAAAATTCAGCAAGATCCCACCAGTGGTTTGGGCTGTGCGTTGGGGGTAATCTCTGGATCTACTGAACCGATTTTAAAAATTCTTTCTGTGTTTGATAGTCCATTTATCGGGGAGTGTCATAGGCTATATAGTATCACGCTATGTCTAATAGGAGTAGAGCAGTAATGAAATATGTTTATAAAAGGGACGCTTAAAAACGTTTATTTTGCTTCTGCTGCTTAAACATCTGGAGAAATACTGAAATGATGTATATACATATTAGAGAATTATACCTTTAAAAAAGTTTTACTATTAAGTCAACGATAGCATATATCTATCTTTTAGAAGGTTGACTCACTACAACCTTTTTTGTAATAATCAAGGGAGACGGTTTTTTTTCGCACCACCCTAAACATTAATGTTTATTATTCATATTACTCACAAAAATAGTTATCATCTTAATATAGTTAACCGAGCACAAATTATACTTAAACGAAGAGGGAATAATGAAATAATGGTAAAAAAGGATTACACCTAAAAATGCTTGTTTTGGAACGTTCTTAGGTTTATTTTAATGGTTAATACAAATTATCAAGTAACGTACTTTAAAAATAATCGTAAAACGAAACGTAAATGTTACTTTTACTTATACTGAATGTAATATCTCTCACTTGACACTGGCGAAATATGTAACTATGTTCATGAGGCCATTAATAAAGAAATACAATACAATACAATATATTAGATAAATGCATGATTTTTATGTACTTTTATATTTTATAAAAATGGCATCTTTAGATAGAGTGCATAATACACACTAAAGCTGCTCTTGCTGGATACTGTTGTTATTGCTTATTGAGCAGAGGCGCAGTCACTGTTGGCTGCTGTGCACATGTGATGTGTAAAGTGTGGTTTTTATCTTGGGCTCTGCTTTTAGGTGAGCTTGAGCCACCTGCGTCTATTTAAGATGAAATACTGCTTTAAGAGATGACTGTGTTAATTATAATTGTGAACAGTAATAAATATTTCTTAACTACCTTATTATTTTAGATCTACAAGCAAAAGCCAGCAAAAACTGCGTTATTTCGAGAGGTCTTGGTTGCCTTATTCATTAGACAATCGCTGTTGTGAGATTTTAGGTTATCACTAGAGTCATGTTTTGATTGTCCTATTTCAGAGTATTCCCTCTTGAGGCAGTTTTGATATGTGCAGACTGTCTATCTAGAGATTATAAGGAATAAACCGGTATGCATTTCATTCCTAAACTCACACAATTTGTGACTAGGCCTATTCGCCGAACAAAAAAACCGTCTCCTTTGATTTAAAGAAATGCATTGTTTGTAAAGGTATTTTATGTCTATGGTATTGACCCTTATCAAAATAAATACGTTAATCATTATATTTATTTAATTTTAAACAAAATTAACCTTTACAGCGATGAGATCCGATTATTAGTTTGAAAGATATCTCAGTTTTAAAATTATGCGCGAATAACGTAAAATATCTGTCTAACGCGATGTTAGTATAGATGAATTTTCTTAGTATCAACATTTTGGTTGGAGTAAGATTTTAATATTAAATACCTGTACTATAAATTAATTCTACCTCAAAAATATCGCTTCATCATAACAGCCCATTAATGTCCTACTGCAGGGACGGGCCTCCTCGCGTGACGGAGGGTTACTTGGCCTACTAATACCACGCTGGCCAGACGGATTGGTATAGGGTTTAATTTCAAGTTTTTCTTCTTTTTATTTCGTAAAGATAGTAGTTACGGTTTTTACGACACCCATGGGATTTTTTTTTTGTTAAGGACGAGTAAGTAGTTGGTCTCTGACGACCGCTACTACTTTACACGGGCTGTGGTGGGGCGGATGGCCATCAACTAAAAACACCCATGGGATGAGATGGGGTGATGACATATTGTATTCTAACTCCGTCACCACACGGATAGAAAGATCAAAAAGATCGTGAACGTCAGGACAGGATGACTGGTTGACTGTTAAATTCAGCATTGACTGCTTACGTAATAATTGCTATCTAGTTGCTAACTTATACCAAACAATTGCTAGCTCAGTATAATTAAAGATATCGCATATTTTTTTTGGCCAGCCATTCTGACATCAGGATGACTGGACAAAGCTCGTATTTTGCTAAGAACGCATAATTTTCGTGTTCTCTACTAACCAATAAGTGCTATCCAATTGCTAGCTACATTTAGTATAACAATCAACTCAGCAGCGTTAAAGATCAAAAAGTTTCGCGTATAATAATTTTTTGAACTGCATACAAAATGAACGCCTGTGCTTTTCAGCAGAGCAATCAAAGTCTGTAGTGTACTCAATATTATATTTAATTTTGTGTTGTCGTATATAATTAAATATAAATATAAAACGGAAAAAACTAATTAACGATTTACTGGATAAATACGGACTTTTATTTATTTAAATCCGTGTGGTGACGGAGTAAGAATACAATATGTCACCGCCCCATCTCATCCCATGGGTGTCGTAAAAACCGACTAAGGGACTAATCGTAAATATTATCTTTACGAAATTACATAGAAAGAAGGAAACATGAAATTAAACCCTATACTAATCCGTCTGGCCAGCGTGGTATTAGTAGGCCTAGTATCCCTACGTCACGGGAGGAGGCCCGTCCCTGTAGTGGGACGATATTATGAGTTACTTTTAACACACGCAACACAATAGATTTTTTAAATCATATTCAAAAAAATGAAGCACCTTCTTAATTAGAAGAAATAATAAGCGATCAAAATTAAGAAGGTACTTCATTTTAGTTTTCCTTCTTTCTATGTAACTTCGTAAAGATAATATTTACGATTAGTCCCTTAGTCGGTTTTTACGACACCCATGGGATAAGATGGGGTGGTGACATATTGTATTCTTATTCCGTCACTACACGGATCTAAATAAATAAAAGTCCGTATTTATCCAGTAAATCGTTAATTCAGGCCACCAGAACCAAAGCGGCCCAGACCACAATTTGTGATTTTTTTAGTTAGGCACGGCAATGCCCCCTTAAAACCCCTAAGTTTATAGTCAAAATGATTTTAAGTTAATTTTAAAATAAAATCATAGATGGCGATATAAAAAAGAGTTTTGCCATTTCGAATTTTAAAGTAATAGCGATAGAGCACAGTGGCCCAGATCACTTGGGTCACTACGGTTTTCGGCGCCATTTTGGCTCATGTGACATGAGTTACTCTGGTTTTGAAACTTATGTTTTTACGAGTAGAGATTATTATTTTTGTACTTTTTATTAACTGAATTGTGTTTTTTAGAAATAAGTGTGTATAAATTTTTCATTATTTTACGTAAGCGTGCAAGAAGTTTGCAGTACTGCAATAAGTTTAAAGGTAAGAATATCAATTCATTAGTCAATATTTTCATGTTTTTTGGCGGCAACTAATACAAACTTATAAATTACCATAATTTATAGTATTTTTGTTTAGGATAGACCTTGCTGGAGTTGCAATGAGTGTCATTAAGAATGAAGCTAATGACTACATTGAAGTTGTTTGTATTATGTCTAGCTTACAAACACTGATACACACAACACACACACAATGCACACAACACACATTGGTGCTGGTAGTTTAAGGAGTAATTAGTATAAGTTTTACACACAAAGACACAATCCAATTAATCTATATCTATCTATACTAATATTATAAAGAGGTAAAGTTTGTGTGTTTGTATGCATTTTGTGTGTTGTGTGTATCAGTGTTTGTAAGCTAGACATAATACAAAGTTCTACGTAATCTACCAGCACTAATGTGTCTTGTATGCTTTGTGTGCGTGTGTGTTATTTGCATGTGTGTGTGCGTGTGATGTCTGAGTTTATTTGTCTTTGTTTGTAAGTAAGTCATAAAACAATAATAAATAAAGTCCATAACATTACTTCGATACTTGGGGTATCGAAGTAATGTTATGGTTTTACAATACTTTCTTTCGACTTATTTGCTTACTTCGACTCATTATTTGGATTAGGCGATAAGTTTTTTGAAAGGTACAAATTCAATACTACTAGAAAGTATCTTTGTCTGGACTGAAAGACCCAGAATAAAAAAGGGTCCTGCTGGCTGAATAAAATTTTTATGGTTATATTTCTTCTAAACTAATAACTTTTTTTAAACATAGCTTATATTTTCTAAAGGTACAAATTTGCCGCTACCCAGTGACATACTCCACAGGTCAAAATACCTTCAAACCACGGAGGGTCCTGCTGGAAATATACTCTAATTTTCTGTTTAACTGTTAAGGTACAAATTATTTCTTTACACTAGTCGGAAGGTACAAATTATTACCTACGTGGAATTTAGGTTTTCATTCGAATCAGACGTAGGGTCCTGCTGGGTATACGGACACCTCCAAATGAGGAGGTGGTTCTCAATCCGTCTGTATTTTTTTCATGTTTGGAACTTCATAACTCAGTAAATTATAAACCGATAAGAGAGAAAGAAAGAGAAAGAGTTTTCATTCAGCATGTCAATTCTCGTACCTAAAATTCGGTTAAGTTAACTTTTAGTTGTCATGTTTTTGCTATTGCAATTGTAATCTTTTGTGGTCGTGTTAAAGTTTTATTTAGAGTGTGACAATTTGACAACTAAAGTTAACTTAACCCAATTTTAAAGAACGAGAATTGACATGCAGATTAGTCTCATGGCAATTTTATCAATTTCAGTATTTTAATAGGTTTAGTAGTTTAGTTCTTGGTATTACGTAGTAATTAGTATACTTAAGTCTCTAGCTTAAGTCGGTTTTTTAATTAGAAATTTATAATAATAAAAAACACCGTGTGGTGACAAATTAAGAATTCAATATGTCACCTCCCCATCTCATCCCATGTGGGTGTCGTAAAAACCGACTAAGAGAATTTCCGTGAATATTATCTTTACGAAATAAAAAGAAGGAAAACTTGAGATTAAACCATATACCAATCCGTCTGGCCAGCGCCAGCAGCTTGCAAACTTTCATTTTCATGCTATCAAAGTTTAAGAGGGAATAAAACTCTGGTTTGATTATCTAGTTTTAAATTATTTGTTATTATTCACAATTGCTTTATTTAAGCGTAGCAATAAAACGAGTGACTGTAAATTACAATTTTAAGTGTGAAAATTAATTAATTTGGCTTATATAATTACTAAGTGAGCGACTGACTGTAAGTGATGAGAAATCAACAGAACAGTATCTTACAAACATTAATTTGAGTTACTTAAAATACAAAATGAGCAGCTTCATAATATTTGAGCTACTTAATATTTGTTTAAGTGTCAACGTTACGTCCTGCATTTTTTTCAATATTTTTTTAGTTACACTATTCATAAATTTTCTTCTCTCAGACGACCAAAGGTCTATAACACGCTAATTGGACGTAACTACAAGGCAAGCGCACTCCCGACACTAGTGGTCCAACGTTTTAGAAAGGTACTCAGGACCACAGCTTTCTATCTCTTTTACTGGAAACAGTAGAAACAAATTGGTGTTTCGCGCGTTCCGTAAGACGAATGTTTATGAATCTAGGGTTAAGTAGAATACAATTGAAGTCAATAAATTAATGAAATGAATTGAGTTGAGACGTCTGCTGAGCAACCATGAACTAGGTATACTTCGTCGCAGAAATCGTTTGTTGTTCTTAGATATCCTTCGGAACATTAACTACATTTATTCGATATTGAGCCAATTTTCCAAAAAAATCAAGTGAATGAGTCATAGAAAAGAAAAACTTTTATAACTCACTCGAATAGTTTGGCTAATAAAAGCTAAATAGGTCTTTACCTATGAAATTGGCGATTTGTATAAAGATTTTATCAGAAGTTTGATTTTTCATACTAACGTTTTCTTGAATTTTTCAATAATTATTAAACTTATTAGATTGAAATTTGGTATAAGTAATAGCGCACATCTTAGCTAACTTAAAGCATTTTAATCATAAGAAAATAAATATAAGGAAAGAAGTTACATTCGTTTAAATGGTAAAATCCGCTGGTTTAACTAATACATTAAATATTTACTTTTCTTAATTATCTTTTGTTAAGTGTGGGTGATGTCCTGTATTTACCAAATTACAATAATAATAAAAGTAATCTATGTTTTAAAAGAAAATAGAGGCCAAAGACAGCGGCGAAAAAAACGGCAATTTCATAGGTAATAAAGACCTATTATTTGCATTCGATTATTGGCAATTTTTATCCATTATTTTGTATGTAAACCTAAAAATTACCAAAAGTGCGATGTTATCATTAGAAGCCTTATTTATTTAGTTTATTACAATGTTCTGGCATTCAAAAATAGTCTAGTATAAGTATTAATAGCATCGGAAACGATTCGAAACTAGTTGTCTAAGTGCAGTGTTTACGTGTTATTCAATGTATGGTTTTGCCCACATAAATGAAATGTATTTTTTTATTTTAAAAGGCAAAAGTAAACTTATTTGTTAAATAAATAACCATACCAAATTGTCCTAAGACGCACTAAGTGTTTATAAATAAGCTAAAATGAATGTAGTCTTAAGTTAAAATTAAACTTAGAAAAAAAAATTAAGATAAAACATAAATTTAATAAAAATTACACAGTAAATAAGTTCGTTTTAATTTTAATTTATCCTATTTAAGTTGAAAAATGGCAACTTGCATTTAAATCAAAAGAAAAGGTTATAAGTTTCATACCTAGTGGCCCATCCCACTACACTATTTTTAAATTTATTATAAATGCTAAATGCCATAGTAACCCATGTCCAAATAAAATGGCAAATAAGTAAAATACCGATTGTTTTAATAGTTTATCTAAATTTTATCAATAACTACATCATATTTTCACAAATATCAAACATACTGTCCATATATTTTTTTTAAGTTATATTAACTTAAAATTTCGCATAAACTCTTTTGGCAGATATCCACATAATTGTATTTTGGGTCTGGGCCACTCTGGTTCTGGTGGCCTCAATTAGTTTATTCCGTTTTATATTTAGGTATATTTAATTATATACGACCAGGACTATATCCAAAAAACCCTATAGAAAGCGCCTAACACAAATATAATATTATGTACACTACAGACTTTGATTGCTCTGCTGAAAAGCACAGGCGTTCATTTTGTATGCAGTTTTCAAAAAATTATTATACGCGAAACTTTTTGATCTTT
Source organism: Schrankia costaestrigalis (assembly GCA_905475405.1). Lineage (NCBI taxonomy): Eukaryota > Metazoa > Arthropoda > Insecta > Lepidoptera > Erebidae > Schrankia > Schrankia costaestrigalis. Next base: position 15,907,276 of record FR997825.1, on the reverse strand, counting down.
AACGCTGCAGAGTTGATTGTTATACTAAATGTAGCTAGCAATTGGATAGCAATTATTGGTTAGTAGAGAACACGAAAATTATGCGTCCTTAGCAAAATACGAGCTTTGTCCAGCCATCCTGACGTCAAAATGGCTGGTCAAAAAAAATATGCGATATCTTTAATTATACTGAGCTAGCAATTGTTTGGAATAAGTTAGCAAATAATAGCAAATAGATAGCAATTATTACGTAAGCAGTCAATGCTGAATTCAACAGTCAACCAGTAATCCTGACGTTCACAAAAGATCGCTTGGTCGGACTAAATTCAGAGGGCGGAGGGGCCTGTTCTGTGGCGTTTGTTGGGAGAGGCATTTTGTCCAGCAGTGGACTGCGATAAGCTAATTGGTTTATTGATTAATACCATGTATTCTTAATCCATCGTTACATGGATAATACTCTATACAAATATTATAAAGAGGTAAAGTTTGTGTTTGTAAGTTTGTGACGTTGTAGGGGGTAATCTCTGGATCTTCAGAACCGATTTTTTAAATTCTTTTTGTGTTAAATAGACCATTTATCGAGGAGTACCATAGGCTATATAGTATCACGCTATGACTAATAAGAGAGGAGCAGTAATGAAATATGTTTAAAAAAGGGTAGCGTTTTTTTCGCCGCCCAACGAAGTGGGCACGGGTCAGCTAGTGTTAAATAAAATTCGGAGCAAAAATTTAAAACATTCCAAAAAAAAGGATCCATTTAGTAAGCATAGTAAAACTTTGCCAAGTTTCCCTCATCACTTGGAGATTTATACCATAACTTATGGCAGCTACAAGTAACCAATAGGGTAAGTTGTCCTACAATGAACCATGTAAAATTTGAAGGCGCATAACTCTCTTGTTTAAGCTCCAAAATGATTCAAATTTTGTAAAAAGAGAGGTAATTTATCTAGCTTTTAAAGAACATTCACAAATTTTCAATATATTTATAGTTTTAAAAATAAAAACATAAATATAAAAAAATAATATTTGGATCAATGTGTACTCTAGGGTGTGCACATTGAACCGGGTTAATTTTTACATTGAACCACTTAATAGTGAAAAAGAAATGTATTCAATAATTAATTAAGGTAAAAATAAAACGTCTATTTCTTATGTAATCAGTCTTTACTTGACATAGAGTAGTCTTTAAATCATAATTTGGTATATGCTTCTTGTTAGCAAGACTATCTTTAGGTGTCTCTAAATACTGTGCTACAGAGCGGCGCAAAGTAGGATATAATGCAGCTTTTCTGATGATTACACTGTCTCTATTTAATTTCAAAGCTCTTAACATATTGGAAGCAGTGCGACCCCTTTTTTTTTCTTTGTCTTACTTTATTCCGTGCCATTCTGTAACAGATAGAAATATTGACCAAAGGAAGTAAATAAAGTAATATTAATAATTATAATATGAACAAGTATGTAGTTAAAAGAATATCATGTAGTTTGAAAGTTTCAATACACTATCTAACAATACTAGCAAAATGAACAACATTTTGTTCTATGTGTAGGGTAAGTTGTCCTACAATGAACCATGTAAAATTTGAAGGCGCATAACTCTCTCGTTTAAGCTTCGAAATGATTCAAATTTTGTACAAAGATAGGTAATTTATCTGGCCTTAAAAGAGCACTGACAATTTGTTAATATTTTTGTGTACGTACATTAAATTATCAAATATATACTGGCAATGCACAGTCATAATCTTAATTATTTTAAAGAACAATGCTCAAAACGTCCCCAGCTTGTAGCACTTTGAAACCTATGTTAATCGAAAGGCCTTAGTATTTTCATTATTTTATTGTATGACAGCAAATCTCAAATGTGTATCCGAAAAAAGTTATATCGTTATAAAGAAACCGAAATGAGTCACAATTATGTTGCTGTTTATTGTACTTTTTCGAAATGATAGCCAATAAAATACATAGTTAACAGTGTAGAATATAAGAAAAATATAAAAGATTATTTATTTATTTATTATTACACGCCGTATATGCCATGACCCGTTTTTTCTTTTTTGTGAGCACGAGTAGTTTGTCTCCTGGGACATTTACTACTTCACGCTGGCTGTGGGGCGGATGGCCCTACGACATTTAAGTGTCATGCCTCAGGGGCACCCCCTGAGGGCACGAACGTCGGCCTGGACCGTCACCGACTAACAGGATCTGCGGAAGGCACGCCCTCTAGGAGCAAACGCGGCGCGTATTCCTGCCTCGTCGGCGAGGACGTAACCGCGGAGGTGTTGTTGTGGCTTCGCGAGCCGTATGAGCTCTACGTTGAGCGATCGCGATCCTACCACCCGGTTCTTCGAGAGCATGTCTAGATCTTCTAATTTTGGATATTCTAGAGGGGATGTACCCGGATGCCTCAACCACTAGTTGGTTGGGGTGAGTGGCAGACGTTTCAAAGTAGCGACGGGAACAGAGTTTCATGTGTTGCTGGCTGGTCGGCAACTAGAAGTCGATGTGGCGATCCTCGTTACTCGTGAACCACGGTGCTCCCGTCGCTTTGCGCATGAACCTATTCTGAATTGTTTGTAACCTATGGATCCTGCTGTGTGGCTCAAGGTGGGCGAAAACTACTCACGCGTACGTCATGATTGGCCTAATACAAGTCTCGTATATCCTAACTTTATTGCGGACTGACATCTTAGACTCCTTCCTAAGGAGTAAGTGCAGCCGTCCCATCACAAACGAGCCCCGCTTGCGAACCATGTTTAGGTGGGGACGGAGCGAGAGCTTATCGTCGTGGCTTCCCTTTTTTTGGCTTCCCTCGCCCAAGGGATCGGGGAGCTGAACATCTTGACTTTTTGTTTTTTTTTTTTAATTGGCCTACCAGAATGACTCTATGGTGCCTGATGTTAAGCATCCATTAGAGTCTAAGAATGGCGAGCACCATGGCAGCTACAATATTTGTAGAGGCATGAATGTCTCAACTATGGCGGCTTCAGAAGATGCTTTTTCACGCCACGCTTGAAGCAACCAGGATCGTAGTTTGAAGGAAACACGTGGGATGGCAAAGAATTCCACTGATTGGTGGTTTTGCACATGTACGAAGTGCTGAACCGCTTTGTTCCGACTTGTATGGTTTCTAAAGTGTAGCGGTGGCACTTAAGTCCGGCACGTGTTGTTCTGGATAAGAAAGGAGAGGGTGGAATCAGTTGGAAAAGTTCATCAGAACACTCGCCGTGGTACAGGCGAAGAAGGCCGCCAATCCGGCGATGTCCCTACGCAGCTGTAAATGCTCAAGGGATTTGGATACTTCTGGGCACCCAATGATACGCACAGCTCGCCGCTTTAAGCTATAATACACTTCTTCATCTCTTCACAGACTTCCGAATTGCTGGAGCGCTTCTCAATACATTCAGGGAGCCTTTTCATGACAGTGTCTTTACCACAGACTTCGTTGAATGAATTCATTGCAGAATTCACATCAACAATGACTTGGGTAACTACGTTACAGGCAGCGGGGTACGTTCAGAACATTGACTGATGAGTCCAAAAATATACCGTTCCCTGAATTATCAAACGAGGAAATTATTTTGTTTAGTTTGGGGACATATCACACTTAAAACTAGCAGCTTCCTATGTTAGCGAACATTTGCGTGGCGGCGTCTGCAACACAGAAGTTTGTGCTACTCCAAGTCCAATTATGAACCAATACGGTATAAACACGGCAGATTGCACTCTTTTGAGGGGTCGAATTTTATTCAAACATAGGTCAAATGCGATCTATTAGACGTATTTATTTGGATTGAAATAACGCACAGGATATAAACGCCATTTAGGCATATTATTATTCATGCTTAACTGCTATAAGAACAGCTGGTGCTTGCGCGCATGACGTCAGTATCGTGTGCTACTTTAGTATTGGTAAATCCCTTATTTAGACAATTTCAATGGGCCAGCCAATGCCTGGGACAATATTGTAATAGACACTGAAAATACTGATTAATGTTATAAAAAGTTGCGATTATGAAGATATTTTTATTTGAAGACTTCTAAATACCGTCCATGGGCACTTTACAAAAAGCGGGAGTCATTTCGAAACTCGGAATAAGTTCATTCCACAGTATTAATTAAAATAAAAGGAACATCATGAACAATAATATAATTATCATTGTGACTGATTTCGGTTTCTTCGATATAACTTTTTTCGGATACACATTTGAGCTTTGCTGTCATACAATAAAATGGAGAGATGACTAATACCTTTCGAATAACATATATCTTAAAGTGCTACAAAGTGGGGACGGTGTCCATACATTTTTGAGCATTGTTCTTTATCTCTAAGTGACTCTCTTGGGCCCATATTATATATACAACGTATCGCTCTTTTTTGCAAAACAAATATTGTGTTAATATCAGCCGCACTACCCCACAACAGAATACCATACGACATTATGCTATGAAAATAACTAAAATAAACTAGCCTAGCTGTGTCTATATCTGTTAACTGACGTATTTTTTTTACTGCGTATGCTGCTGAAGAAAGCCTACCTGACAATTTTTCTATATTTGAAACCTAATAATTGAACCACTTAAATTTAAAAAAGAAATGTATTCTATAATTAATCAGGGTAAAAATAAAACGTCCATTTCTTATGTAATCAGTCTTTACTTGTTATAGAGTAGTCTTTAAATCATAATTTGATAAATATGCTTCTTGTTAGCAAGATCATCTTTAGTTGTGTCTAAATACCGTGTTATATAGCGGCGCAACGCAAGATAAATATAATGCAGCTTTTCTGATGATTACAGCTTCTCTATTTAATTTCAAAGCTCTTAACATATTGGAAACAGTGTGTGTATACTTCCCATTTGGTCCCATTGTCACCAGATCTGGATCTGGATGACAGGATCCCAGAGAAATAGAGGGCATCTCTTGAAAATCGTACACGCATTGTGTAAAATCTTGTCATACACGTGTATCTCTAAAGTCACTACAAAATAATGTAGAGTTGGAACTGGTCTGATAAAGGAGACCACAGAGAGTTGAGGGAACTCTTCAATGGTATACAGCAACTACCTTGTGTTTGGGTTGTGTTTCGTATGGATGAAAGCTTTACACAACTTTACACAAACATGATCTGATGATGAAAACGACTAAGGGTCGAGGGAACTTCTCAACGGTATATAGAGCTACCTAGTGTTTGGGCTTATTTTATTCGTATTAACGAAAACTTTACACAAACATGATCTTAATGATGAAGACGACTGCAGAAATTTATTTAATACTAATATTAGAAATTGATATTAGCATGGTTTTTAACCGACTCCTGTTGAAGTCGGTTTTTTAATTAGAAAATTATTTTTCTTTGACTTACTTTATACCGTGCCATTCTGTAACAGATAGAAATATTGACCAAAGGAAGTAATTATAGTAATATTAACTAGCTGCTGTGCCCGCGACTTCGTTCGCGTGGCGGATGTTACTTACTTCGCAATTCGATTTAATACTGAAAAATCGTTTTTTAAACCTTATAACAAACAGATATACCTACACACGAATTGTAAAATTAATGAACGAACCAAAACCTTTTCAAAAACAGATCTTTACAAAGACAGATATATGAAGACTGTGTCTAAACTTATACTGAAAGACATGAGCGAACGTCATTCTTTCAAGTAAAATCTTAATACCGCGATACTGAAAATGACGTCACAGGCACAATGCCATCTGTTGTCAAATTTGTAAGTTAAAATAAATGACATCGCTTTTTTCATCATAACAGCCCATTAATGTCCCACTGCAAGGACGCGCCTCCTCCCGTGACGGAGGGATACTTGGCCTACTAATACCACGTTGGCCAGTCGGATTGGTATAGGGTTTAATTTCAAGTTTTCCTTCATTTTTATTTCGTAAAGATAATATTCACCGATAGTCCCTTAGTCGGTTTTACGGGTGGCCCCATGGGATGAGATGGGGAGGTGACATATTGTATTCTTGCTCCGTCACCACACGGATAATCGCTAATTAATTATGAATGAATACATTTGCACGCCACGTTATGGTGCGGCAGAATTACCTGCCTCGGTGGCGCGGCGGTCGCATTACATGGCTGGCGTGCATGAGGTCGCGGGTTCGATTCCCATGGAGGACAATTGTGATACACAAACTATTGTCCTTAGTCTGGATGTTCTTTGTGTCTGTTAAATTGATATTTTTAAAGGCTAGTGTGAAGACTTATAATTGATATTACACATACGATTCATGGTTAATTTTATTAACATTTAAAAGGAATAACTTATTAATAGCACTTAATAATAAAATAGTTATATATTATTTAAAAACTCATTTATTTTATGATTACTACTGGTAACGCCATCTCGTGAACAAAAGAAACGAAATTTAAATTCATTCAACATTGAACCAAATCCATTTTTCATGACCCCTGATTTGTATTGGACTGTTCTAATAAAGAGATCTAGCGATATCTCGAGTATTACTTATCCGATTCCGATTGTTTTATTATAGTATAGATAGATACCTACTTTAAACTTAATACCTAAAAACTACGTATCTATGTATTTTAATATCTAAAGCGCGCTTATTCCGAGAAGAGTCAATAAGATCCACGTCCGTTCGCATTAAGAGTCAATGTGAATGAAATTATATAGATGCACCGGTTGGCCGTTTCAGACGTTAAACAAAAATCAACCGTACAGCCGTACTCATACTGGCGCGGCGACATTTGGAAATTTTCTTTCATCTAAATCTTGTGTGTTTATAAACCGATTTCTATAATTTTTTTTTTATGAATAAGGTATTAAAGTGTACTTTTGAAATATGGGAGTTTGAAAAAGATATGTCTATGCAAATTACAATATATTTATGTATTTAATACACTTTGAAGAAAACCCTAACGATTAAACAGGTTATTGTGGCTAATATATAAAAGATAGATATATACTATTCAGGACTTTTTTGTTCATCGTTTGAAGACCATTATTTTTGTAATACATCTTTTTGGCGTATGATCAACGTATGCGATGATAAGAGCTCGAACGCGCTTTTTTTCAACCGACTTGCTTCAAATTTTTCGTCATTGCTCAGCTCCTATGTGTCTTAGCGTTATGTTATACAGCCTATAACCTGCCCGGGAGTATGGACTACAATTGTACTAAGTTTGGTTAAAATGCCTTCAGTAGTTTTTGACCCATGCGTGCACATACAGACAGACAGACAGACAGACAGACAGACAGACAGACAGACAGACAGACAGACAGACAGACAGACAGACAGACAAAAAATTTATTGATTGCATTTTTGGCATTAGTATCGATCACCATTCATCCTCCAATATTAATTTTTAACATATATTCAATGTACAGAATTGATCTCTCTACAGTTTTATTATAAGTATAGATAATGATAATATGAACAGGTAGGTAAAAGAATATCATGTAGTTTGAAAGTTTCAATACAATATCTAACAACACTAGCAAAATGAACTACGTTTTATTCAATGTATACGCCAAGACAATTCTTGGGGTACATAATCCGTGATTCATTGAGTACCACCTCAACATGGTTCAATGTGAGACATGGCACCTTTTTATAACTAACCTTAAAATTTTAAACTAAAATAAATATAATTTTGAAATAAATTACAGTGCATAGATAAGCTAAATAACTATATAATTAGGTGTAGAAATAAAATAGTCGATATTTCTTAGAGGAAAAATGCTAAAAAAAATAGTAATTTTTTTTAAACCTTACTTTTGTGACAGTGTTTGAAAAAAATGCTCCTCACACATACACCTCTCGCGCGATCTGCCCGCTAACTTCTAAGCGAAAGAGACACGTCTGTACTTAGATGCGTGTCTCGCCACGTGTTCCGCCCCGCGTCACACTCATGACTCACAGCATCTGCAGCAGCGGCGCGGGGTGGTGGGCGTAGCGAAACACGCGCCTCTGCAGGTTGTGAGCGCCAAGTGCTGCTGATCTACTGCAGGTCTACTAGCGAGTTTGACTCATAGCGTCTGTACATAGTTGTAGCCGGCATGCTATCAGCAGAGCTTTTTTAGATATAAAAAAACACAATCTTTAGAAACGTACATAGCTTTTTATTATTTCAAATAAAATTGTAATAATTAACAAATTCTTAGAAGTACAATCTTTAGTATAATAGGAACAATCAGCAACATTTTTTTAACAACAGACAATAGTTGCATATTATAATTTTAAAGAATATTAATTATTATAATCATAAATCACGCTTTTATAAAGTAACATTTTTAGGACACTTGTACACTTGTAGTATTCTATTTTCAAAACTTCATGGAGAGAGACATTTTGATCGTGTATTGGCAGAATCTAAGGATCATTATCGCGCCAATACAAAAAAATTTGGTTGTGATTTAAAAATCGTTCCTTTTTACAATAAAATAATGTTTTAATGTAAATAAATATTGATTGAAACAAAATTCATATAAGATAAGAAAATAGACTAGATTTTTAAGTAAACCTTATTATTGTATATCTGGATCACTTGTCATACCTAAAATAAATGCTTTCACGTAATATTAGTAAATGCCCAGTCACCTGGACATTTATAAAACAGAAACAGATATTTTATCGGGCAAATATAATAAAAGTCCAATATGCCTGGGCAAAAATGCATCACTGGTCACCACCCTATCTAATCACATGAGTGTCGTAAAAACCGACTAAGGGACTATCCGTGTATATTAGCTTTACGAAATAAAAAGAAAGAAAACTTAAAATTAAACCCTATACCAATCCGTCTGGCCAGCGTGGTGGCCCGTCCCTGCAGTGGGACATTAAAGGGCTGATGACCTCCGTAGCTTAGTGGTTATGGTCATTGCCAAAGGCACCGGGTTAGTCAGGTTATTACGGTTATTTGATTTTGCGTAGGGACATAGCAATAGGAATGGCGTAACATACTGCCGATTGATGTAGGTACCGCAGAAAAAAACGTTTAAAACTGTATAAAGACTGCTCAAAGTTATCTATAAAATAGAGTACAATTAAGTACAATATATTTACGTTATTTTTCATCATAAAGTTTTCAAAAAATACCTAAATTTTAATGTGGTCGTGCCAGGAAGGTACTACCTAGCACGACCACAATAAATTTGTTATAACACCGAAAATATATGAGTACAAATTTTAAACTCATAAGTACAATTAAGTACACTTTTTTTCATGAATATGTACTGCATTAAAATTAAGATTATCATCCGTGGTCGTGCTGGGAAGGATCACACGATCTGGCCACGTCGCATTTTGGAAATATGGCGCTGGTTAAGTAGTTGTAGCTGCATGGTTCATTGTGAGACAGTCGACCCTACACTAAACAACTTATCCTTTTCCCTCAATAACATACCTAACTAGAATCATATCTTATTTTACCAATCTCCCACAAAATATAAAATTCAGTGCAATTTCTTCAAAAATTTGCCTAATTTGTAAAAACCAATAGAACATAGTCCAGAGCATTATTGTGTTAACGTGCCAAAAAGCTTACACGCGTCATTAGCATTGAACGTGCTAACAAATAACGGGATTAGCATGTCTCTAAGGGTGCGCAATCATAAATCTTGTGCCCGATGAATAATTACGTGTTGTCCCCTTTACAATACAAGGATAAAATTTACTTACCCCTTACAAACTGTCCCCTGTATGATGTTCAGTCTATTTTTAGGAATACTAAAAACTCACGTGTACCTTTTTGAAACATTTCCTTTTTGTCACCGTGCCTTTGGATGGATACTTACCAAATTTATTGTGAACTAGCTGCTGTGCCCGCGACTTCGTTCGCGTGGCGGATGTTACTTACTTCGCAATTCGATTTAATACTGAAAAATCGTTTTTTAAACCTTATAACAAACAGATATACCTACACACGAATTGTAAAATTAATGAACGAACCAAAACCTTTTCAAAAACAGATCTTTACAAAGACAGATATATGAAGACTGTGTCTAAACTTATACTGAAAGACATGAGCGAACGTCATTCTTTCAAGTAAAATCTTAATACCGCGATACTGAAAATGACGTCACAGGCACAATGCCATCTGTTGTCAAATTTGTAAGTTAAAATAAATGACATCGCTTTTTTCATCATAACAGCCCATTAATGTCCCACTGCAAGGACGCGCCTCCTCCCGTGACGGAGGGATACTTGGCCTACTAATACCACGTTGGCCAGTCGGATTGGTATAGGGTTTAATTTCAAGTTTTCCTTCATTTTTATTTCGTAAAGATAATATTCACCGATAGTCCCTTAGTCGGTTTTACGGGTGGCCCCATGGGATGAGATGGGGAGGTGACATATTGTATTCTTGCTCCGTCACCACACGGATAATCGCTAATTAATTATGAATGAATACATTTGCACGCCACGTTATGGTGCGGCAGAATTACCTGCCTCGGTGGCGCGGCGGTCGCATTACATGGCTGGCGTGCATGAGGTCGCGGGTTCGATTCCCATGGAGGACAATTGTGATACACAAACTATTGTCCTTAGTCTGGATGTTCTTTGTGTCTGTTAAATTGATATTTTTAAAGGCTAGTGTGAAGACTTATAATTGATATTACACATACGATTCATGGTTAATTTTATTAACATTTAAAAGGAATAACTTATTAATAGCACTTAATAATAAAATAGTTATATATTATTTAAAAACTCATTTATTTTATGATTACTACTGGTAACGCCATCTCGTGAACAAAAGAAACGAAATTTAAATTCATTCAACATTGAACCAAATCCATTTTTCATGACCCCTGATTTGTATTGGACTGTTCTAATAAAGAGATCTAGCGATATCTCGAGTATTACTTATCCGATTCCGATTGTTTTATTATAGTATAGATAGATACCTACTTTAAACTTAATACCTAAAAACTACGTATCTATGTATTTTAATATCTAAAGCGCGCTTATTCCGAGAAGAGTCAATAAGATCCACGTCCGTTCGCATTAAGAGTCAATGTGAATGAAATTATATAGATGCACCGGTTGGCCGTTTCAGACGTTAAACAAAAATCAACCGTACAGCCGTACTCATACTGGCGCGGCGACATTTGGAAATTTTCTTTCATCTAAATCTTGTGTGTTTATAAACCGATTTCTATAATTTTTTTTTTATGAATAAGGTATTAAAGTGTACTTTTGAAATATGGGAGTTTGAAAAAGATATGTCTATGCAAATTACAATATATTTATGTATTTAATACACTTTGAAGAAAACCCTAACGATTAAACAGGTTATTGTGGCTAATATATAAAAGATAGATATATACTATTCAGGACTTTTTTGTTCATCGTTTGAAGACCATTATTTTTGTAATACATCTTTTTGGCGTATGATCAACGTATGCGATGATAAGAGCTCGAACGCGCTTTTTTTCAACCGACTTGCTTCAAATTTTTCGTCATTGCTCAGCTCCTATGTGTCTTAGCGTTATGTTATACAGCCTATAACCTGCCCGGGAGTATGGACTACAATTGTACTAAGTTTGGTTAAAATGCCTTCAGTAGTTTTTGACCCATGCGTGCACATACAGACAGACAGACAGACAGACAGACAGACAGACAGACAGACAGACAAAAAATTTATTGATTGCATTTTTGGCATTAGTATCGATCACCATTCATCCTCCAATATTAATTTTTAACATATATTCAATGTACAGAATTGATCTCTCTACAGTTTTATTATAAGTATAGATAGATATATTTTCGATAATTCTAAGTCTTTATGAATGAAAATATGGCTTATGAAAAGACTTTTGATTGGTATATTATATGGTGCTAAGTCGTTGCGTTATTTGTTACTTTGAAGAATAGAAATGACCTTTAGTTAATCTGAACCTAGGATAACAAATCGAAAAATCAGTAACTTGATCATAACCTTCAGTATATTTGATAACTTTCCTCAATAAGCGTTATTAAAAATAACAACCTTGAATTTAGTAATTAATAAGGCTTCGTTAATACGCAATGAATAATTTTCGCAACTTTTCCTCAATCTAACTGAAGAAATAATTGTTTGAGAACTTTATCAAAAGCCCAAATTAATAGAAGCCTTAGAACTCAAGTACAGTCAAGTTCACGTGAAATGTCGCAAGAATAGACCGAATTAAACACAAAACATGTTAATAAATTTTCATATTTTTTAACTTGTTTTATAGGGATTCACAGGAAAAAGGAATCTTAGGAACTTATTAATTTAAGCTAAAAATAGATGTTGGGATATGTAAATAAAAGTATACTCCTGCTCAGCGACAAGGTATGAGAAAATGATCATCATAGCATGTCGCTTTACAGTTTAAATGATATTGTATATATACTTTAATGGCGACAGAATATTACATTTGGAATTCTAAGAACATTGTGTCGACTGAAAGCTCAGTGTTTTTCGGTACATATGGCGAACCATTAATATCTACTATAATATATTTATGTTTAAATATTGACACAATAATTGTAAATTACTATATGTAAGTGAATGAATTATGATTACAAAAAGAAAACGTAACTATCATAGATAATACAAACCACTTTTTTTTTCTTACATTTTCCTATATTTCTAAGATAGTATAAACATACATACTTGAAATACTTATACATAAACATTAAGAATAATTACTACAATAATTTGTATAATAGTTTCTAACTTACAACAATATTATGTTGAGTGATAAATGTCATACCAATTAAAATGAGTTACCTAAGGTATACGCCAATTTATAATTCTACTGAGAGTGAGACAATAAAGAATGATCTTATTTAAATTTCATGTAATTTTATTCCACTTAATCCATTTTTTCAAAATTGTCTCGATGATACATAGTCGATGATTACATAATGATGAAATTTTCTTATTTTATAATTTTCTAAATCTACTGTTTATGTATGTATGAGTGAAGAATTTAATGTTGATTATTTTAAGTAATAGCAACAATGACTTATCTAAATGCTTACATGTCGCGGTGTTGTTAACGCTTGACGAGAAGCGACTGTATAGTAAGTAAGCAGGTGAATATCGATATATCGCAATGACACTGAAACAGGCTCTCGCGCGGGTACCGATATTACATTTAGCCTTATTATAATATCTACGTGACAGTTTATTAGTTTGAGTGTGGGCACGTAAGTAGGTACGACATTCGCGGGACCAACATGCCAGTTGGACAAAGTTACGATCATAGTACACTCAAGTACACATTTCCTAAACTATTTAACTTTCTTATTTCTTAATTCCTTACATCTGAGTCTAATGGCAGTGATGGTCAGCAGTTGTCGGGAGGGACATAAAGTCAACCATACCCCAAAAATCCAAATTAAAATCTTACGAAAAACAATATTTTTCTGTTCTAATTTTATTTATCTTTATAGTTGTGTATTACTTCTAAGAGCGGACCGAACCTTCATCGTAGACCGCATCCACTTTAACTCGTCTTACCCTAACGTAACATGAAACTCGTTACGTGCTTATTATACATACTATGATTAAATTACATACCATTTATATTATGATATTATAATTATGTAGTAATTTCCAATCTATTAGACTTATGAATAATTTACTCTAACATTAATATAATCGTATCAAACGTGAAGATGATATTGATAAGACGAAACTAAAAGCACACGTAGGTAAATGTACCTGCGGCGGCGGCTACATAAAAACCGACTAAAATCGACAATCTACTATCAAGCCACGATGCGACACCATTTATTTATATTTTACACATAATATTTAAAATTAACCATTCAACTTCAACGTTCTTGTCATTACATTCTTGTTCGTTACACAACTTCTAATTTCAAAATCGCGAAATAATGTGTGAAACTGGAATGTGTCAAGTAATTTAACAATTTATATGATTAATATCATTTTAAGCCTGTTTCAGTGACTAACGTCATTAATTTAAATGCCTTACACACAAGCAAGGTTTTTACATTTATTCAGTCAGGACATAAAATTGAATGAACCGAATAATACATAAGCAATGAAATAGACGAAGATAGTTGAGCCTCAAGTCAAATAATAAGTAAAACTAAATGCGTGAGAGGTAATGAATATGAACAAGTGCGTTAAGTTCGAGTACCAGTGCGTTAGACAGTTTAGTTAGTGTGCATTACTATGGTAAATTCGTTAACTCAAATACAGAAATAGCTCTATTAGAAAGACTATAAATTTTGAGTATAATTTTCTCTAAACCTTAACAATTAATACAATATCAAAATTTTATGGACTATGAATTATCAATAACATGAAAAACAGTCTTCCAGGCTTTTCGATTATCAAAAATTTGTAAATTGTAAATTTTATTTGTATAAACCAATAAAGTACAAGAATCTCAAAACAGTCTAAACATACACAACAGCTCTCCGCATCTAACTAAAGAGCTGTGTTGACAAGTAATGCATCATACTTTTTAATTTATTTAATAAACATCAGCCAATTTTTGGTATCAATTATTCTAGACTTATAAAGTAGCGTAAATTATTTCAAAATACATAGCGCTATTTAACGTCAAAACGTTTATGAGAAAAATGAGTTTAGTGAAACATTCAAACATATAAAAATATACGACGCTTCATACGAGAGAGCAATGGGCGTGTCTCCATACTAGGTGTAGGTTTCAAAAATATCGATCAAGCCCTGTCGAGAAACCCTGTCAAAATACTAAGGACTTTTAAGATGTTAATGTTTTGAGGCAACAGATGACGTAAAGTTGGCACTCTCCACTCTCCGCACATGTCTTCCCACTGAATGCAAGAACACACCTGATTCCATTGTACTTGTGACATCCAAAGTAGACTCCAGTTCCATACATAACATACGATGACGAGATGTAAGTGGACTATTACGATTAATTACACTAGCTTAATTCAATGGGTAAATGTTTGCCTAATTCTGTAAGTAGCTTATAAACAGAATTACTTATTCCAATAATATTTTAATTCACAAAATTTTATAACGAAATAATATAATCATTATAACACATAAAGCTGAATATTACAAATACAATAATTATATAAATGATAATTCTCTATATGATTACAAATTAATAAAAACACGACACGACATCGATCGAATTCTATATAATGGAATACGACAATAAAACGTAAAAGCACATAAAGACGTGTAAACGTTCACAACTGAAAGTAACGGGAGACAAATGGATTTACACGCTTATAATATACAGAATCTATTACGAGTCTGACTCTTAAAGTGTATAATTCAACTTGTTAAAAATTACGGTATAATGAATTCGGCGGCGTACACTTACTACTTATTTACTTTTCCTTCTCATTCTCCTGATCCTTTCCCTTTTCATCGCTTTCTTTCTCTAGTTCTTTCTCCTTCTCGTCGCCCTATAAGGGATAACAATAATAAGTCAATAAAATTATCAGAAATCTAACAAACTAAGAATACTGAGAGTCGCTAATCGCAATTTATCCCGAGGGTGACATAAAAGTAAGAATAAATAAAGATTTAACTTAATGGGTATTTAACTAAGCCTATAAACTTTATCCGATTAATTTTAAACTGTTTTGAAAAAGGTTTAATTTTATTTAATGAGATTCATGGATCAAAGTATAACGGAAATTCAAAAAGTATTATGTAATTATTATTATTTCAACAAAGGGCGGCAGATCTTAGGCAAAACTTGTTTTAATTTCGTTTCATGTCACCGTTTTATACATTTTTGCGACTTCAAGAAGGACCACACAGTAAGGTGAGCAAATGGTCTCTAAAGGTAGTAGAATAACAACATATAAAAATTATACCTTTCCCTTTTCGGGTTCATCAGGTAGCGGCTGCTTTTCAGCAGGTCCAGTTCCCTCCTTGGTTTCCTTGACTTCCTTAACTGGCTTAGGAAGATGCGCGTTGAGATCAAGTGTTGAGCAAATGTCATCCCAATCATGGAAAGCACGTTCCTTGATACGAGACACCAGCCCCACAAGGTTTGGGAACGATTCGTTCATAGCATCTCGCAGCGGATGTGCCACTTCCTTGTCAATGAAGTTCAGTTGTGCGAGGTTCGCGAACGCAACCACGTCCAACTATAACAAATTAAAAGTCTCTATTAATAAGTTTTTACGAATTATAATAAATTAGGTAAATAAATTTTTACGTAGACACTGTAAAAGATAAAAACTAGCTAGTATTCGATCTGACTAAGCAGCTAATAATGAGAGAGTAATTCAGCTAACTGTACTATTTAAGGTCCACTTTTTAGATTAGAACGAATAAAAAAAGAGCTTTTATTCCGAAAGCAAAGATGGAACTATTCGTGTATTGTGTCACCTTTATTGTTCATTTCATTATGTACATACCAGTTTCTTTCAAAAAGAGTCATATGAAAAAAGTCAAGCGACGAGTATCACACTTCAACGAAATCATATCATCAACCACAAAGATTTCTTATTTATGCTATTTGTACATTCTCAGAAATACAATATTTTACCAATTATGCAAAACACTTCAAACAATAATATACTCAATCAAATCAATATCAATAAAGATGATATACAAAATAATATACAATCTAAGCAAGTTTCCGCAATACAATAATAAAAGAATCTAACAAGTGTTTTGTTCAAGTAGAAATACTCGTATACCCCCCACCCCAGACGTCTACAAGATACCCAAAATTCACTGTTGACTATTAATAAACAAATCAATACTTACAAGTGTCGGTTCATCGCCGAAAAAGAATGGTCTATCGGAAAGGAGATCAGAAAGCACGCGAAGATCATTCTTTCCAAATTCCACGATCTCTTCCTGGCTGTGTACGCCAATACCATGGGCTTTTGCCTTCTTCATTCCCTAAACATAAAATAAATAATATATAAAAATCTTTAAATTATTTAAATAAAAAACAGCTTCAGTCAAACACTTTAAAATATTTTTTTTCATATTTTGTAAAAATTATAACATGTGAAAAAAATAACTAATTACTTTTATGTTCATAATCAATCATATTAATTCAGAAAACGCTGAACTGATTTTTTACCTTGCGAGAAGCGGTAAGCTTGTAGCAGAAGTTGAGAATCGGGTTAGGCAGACGGGTGTTGAGCGCGTTCTGCAAATTTACTTGGTAGCCCTTGATGACGCTGTCGGGATACTTGGCACGCCACCACAGAATGACCCACGAGAGATGATTCTCAATCATGCAGATCATAGCATGCGCCACAACCCTCTGCTCCGGCGTCAGACCTACATATTACAAATAGGTTACCTTACAAAATCTGGAATGCACATGCGCAAAGTACTAGAAATATCTAGAGTACTAGGACTAAACGACTCGCCCTGTTTTCTAAGGGGGCCTACCTGCTAACCAGACTAAGTAATCAATAAAGCTCACTCAACATCTCAGTTATGTCGGTCACAAAAAAAAGACAAATAGTTGAGCAGCATCGCGTCGTATTTGTTTGTGAATAGAACTTTGACTATTGCTAAACTTTATATAAATCACAAATCATTAAATGATAATACTGTACCAGGCATAAACAGATAAACACTAGTAAACTCTTATCATATGATCAGTAAAATGTTTTTATGTCTGTGCGGTTTTAGTAATAGGTGTCTTCGAAAAGAACAGATTGAAAAGTAGCCTTTATCAAGTTTGGTCCACCGCGTCAGGGCCTACTAAATTTGCCTACGAAACTACTGCAAAAAATTTTGATTTTTATTTTACCATATGAATAAACTTAGAATTGGTTTATGATTTTTATTGCTCTTGCACGCGTAGCTTGTTCTTTAATTGACAAATTAGTATAAAGTGAACGATCGGTGTCAATATGCTTGAAGCTTAGTCACAGAGATATAAAATAAACTTACCGGCATCAAGATCTTTGTTGTATTTCTCGGACAGTTCTTTTATAATAAAGGTGCTGTCTGCGACCTCTTCACCGTTTAGCTCAACAAACGGTAACTGACCCTTTTTGGAGCGGAACTTAGCCTTATGGTCCACATTCTGTAAACAAAAATATACTAAGTTAATATTTTACTTACTACTACATAAACAACATACATACAACCGCAGAAAGCAAATGAAAACAAGGAAAAAGTTGCAATGCTGGTTTGCGATAACGCCCATTTTAATTATTTATGCCTAACACTAACTAAAAATACATACTTAATATTTAACAGAATATTTGCAATATTCATCCTAATGGGTAAGAAAGCTTATAAATTATTGTTAATATATATTGAGTAAATAAACAACACATTTAGCTATACTAACAGCTAAGTGTATTTGAAGACGATAGAAGGCGCCTACTTAGTATTATGAAAATACATATTAACACGTCCTCCTATTACAAAGAAGAACCGCGTATTGTTCAGTCAATGAAGTTATTGTAATAAACATAATAACATCAATATCGAATTTCATTTATTTGTCAAGCTATTTGTACTAATACATTTTTGTCCGAGGGAAGAAAAAAGAAGCTTATCATTTTGTTATTTTCGCCTTAATTTTAGATTCAGTAATAAATCTTTGGTTATTCAACCTGACCACCTATTTCCTATATTAATAGCCTTATATTTAAAATTAATCTAGCCTGTTAAGAGGACTCAAGACGTCAAGACCAACTCATCTGTCACCGGAGCCTAAAAGATTGTTGTTTCACCAAACGTTGCGTGAGAAAGAGAAAAACTCATAGAAAAGCAGTCAGAAACATGCACACGCGCTCGATTGTATTTATTACAAATCAAAATGTCGTTCAAAATATAAATATTGTTCTTCTTGATTGTTAGGGTTGACACTAATACTAGCTGTAGGTAGTTACCTAAAAAGTAATAAATCTAACTAAATAGTTACTAACTAGAGTAAATAAAGATAACTAAAATGGGTTTTAAAAAAATATTTTATTGTAAGTTTTGTTGGGGAAGACACACCAAGCGAGACATCAATTTATCTTGTAAGTGATGTAGGTATGACACCGTAAAACATTATATTTTTTTTTTTTTTTTTAAGTTAAGCTGTTTATTCTTGAGGCAGTTTTTGTGCATCGTTAATAGGGGTTCCATACAGTACACAATAATATCTAACTTCACATACAGTACATGAAGTTAATTTTAGCTGGATTTAAAAAAAAGGAAGAAAAATCATAAAATAAATAATAATCATAAAATCTGGAAATGATAGTTGACAAGAAATGATACTTGATCAGTCATTCAGATACCGGGGCGGGGGTGAGTCACGTAAATATTTAAAAAAAAATACAAAATGAATTACAAAAAAAAATACAGTTTGTGCAATGTGACAGCCTTAGCTATGCTCTATTGACTATTGTAATAATAGGTGAATTTTGACAGTTGATTTTAGTCAAGAATGTCACTGATGTAGGTATTTTATCTAACTGGTTATGCATCTGATAATAATTGGATCTCTTTGATAAAAGAAATTACGAAACTTCTTACTGGCAAGCGATACTTAATTGTCATAAATGACATAAATTAAAGTTTATTGAAGTTTAAAAAAAAATATTCGGTAACATTCGACGACGGTCGGCTCGCTGTCGTACCTCCCCTCCGCCGACCCGAGGGGTGCAGATAGTGGAGGCGAGATGCAAGATGTCGATGGCGGAAACGAGCATGGTAAAATTTCCTAAAATGGTTTTGGGAAAAAGGTAATTGCGTACAAACTTTAGAATGTATCTAGTCAATAAAAAATTATTTGAATTTTCGAATAAATAATGTATTCCTAATCCCAAAATATATTTACCTTTATAAACGTTTAATCCTATTTTATTACGCTAAAAGTTGTCATAAAATGTGCATAGAATTATGAACTTTGAAGCCTCATAACTTGTAAATGAATATTTTTTTTACTGTTTTATTAATCAATAAGACTAGATAATAACGAGACAAAGCGATATCATCTATAGTTTTGAGTATTTATTATCTAATGAAGGAGGAATTAACTTTCTTTGTTTGTATGGAATTGCGATTGAATTGTTTCCCCTTAACGTAAGTAGTTAAAATTTCCATTTTTTTTATTTAAATAGTTATATCAAGTTTGATGTTAGAGTATTCATCTACACAGACTAAAAATCTGTTAAGAATTGAATAATGAATGTTGCTTTGTATATAAATGTACGAAGCCATGACAATGAATATCAACGTGTTAATACATGAACAAAGGACCTCCCTTCTCCTTAATAGAACACAGTATCATAATGAATACGAATATCCTACTAAAACTACCCGCGAACATTGAATTAAATTTCTTTGTTTCGCAGAGATAGTATTTGATTAACTATTCAGTCTCTTAATCGGCTCCTACGAGTAAGATATTTAGTCAGACATAATAGCATTGGTGTACATAATAGTATTAGCCACGCCTAGAGCCTTATTATTCGAAGCTGGGTTCTTTGATTGTCGTTCGAAGGATTAATCGTTGAGATAAATATTCTGCACTTCAGCACGTACTAGATCAAGCGCGCTGAACTCGTTGCTACGGGGTTTTCTACTATGTTTTTGTAGTATGATCTAATTTAGTTGGATCTTTCGACATTTACGGAATTTTTATAGTTGTGATCATACTTTTCAGTATTTACTATTTTTACCAAAATCAAATGCCATGTTGCATGCCATGTTTTAAACAATTAAGTACTTTTATTATATTAGACTACATTTGATTAGGTGTCTGAGGTAAAATACTATCATTTAAGGCAAGAGCAGAACATTATAATGTGTTAGTACATCTTGTATGTAGGATACCTTACTAAATTTTTACGTAACTTAAAATCATGGAACGTGATTTAAGGGCATTGCATTGCTCAATGACCTTGAAGATCTGAGGTTTGTTACAGTTTTCATAGAAAAAGCGCCATCTACTAACAGAGATTAATACTAGGATATAATCAACTAATGATTATTCAAATCACAGACGCGACACAAATTTATTATTGTTTTGACCTAACTTATTTATTCTCTCGGAGACGCCAATTTTATACATACGTATTTTACTGGAAATAACGTTCACCGCGCTCAGAGCAATAACGAATTTATTATTATTACTGTTGCTACTAGACTATGTCTTCTGAAGGTCTGATGATGGCCAGGTAAGTACACAACGGTTCTCAGCGATGGTAACAGCTAGAAGTACTCTGTTTTCATAATTTGCCTATTTGATTAGTGATGCTACTACACTATGTCTTCTGAAGGTCTGATGATGGCCAGGTAAGTACACAACGGTTCTCAGCGATGGTAACAGCTAGAAGTACTCTGTTTTCATAATTTGCCTATTTGATTAATGATGCTACTACACTATGTCTTCTGAAGGTCTGATGATGACCAGGTAAGTACACAACGGTTCTCAGCGATGGTAACAGCTAGAAGTACTCTGTTTTCATAATTTGCCTATTTGATTAATGATGCTACTACACTATGTCTTCTGAAGGTCTGATGATGACCAGGTAAGTACACAACGGTTCTCAGCGATGGTAACAGCTAGAAGTACTCTGTTTTCATAATTTGCCTATTTGATTAATGATGCTACTACACTATGTCTTCTGAAGGTCTGATGATGACCAGGTAAGTACACAATGGTTCTCAGCGATGGTAACAGCTAGAAGTACTCTGTTTTCATAATTTGCCTATTTGATTAATGATGCTACTACACTATGTCTTCTAAAGGTCTGATGATGACCAGGTAAGTACACAACGGTTCTCAGCGATGGTAACAGCTAGAAGTACTCTGTTTTCATAATTTGCCTATTTGATTAATGATGCTACTACACTATGTCTTCTGAAGGTCTGATGATGACCAGGTAAGTACACAACGGTTCTCAGCGATGGTAACAGCTAGAAGTACTCTGTTTTCATAATTTGCCTATTTGATTAATGATGCTACTACACTATGTCTTCTGAAGGTCTGATGATGACCAGGTAAGTACACAACGGTTCTCAGCGATGGTAACAGCTAGAAGTACTCTGTTTTCATAATTTGCCTATTTGATTAATGATGCTACTACACTATGTCTTCTGAAGGTCTGATGATGACCAGGTAAGTACACAACGGTTCTCAGCGATGGTAACAGCTAGAAGTACTCTGTTTTCATAATTTGCCTATTTAATTAATGATGCTACTACACTATGTCTTCTGAAGGTCTGATGATGGCCAGGTAAGAACACAACGGTTTTCAGCGATGGGAACAGCTAGAAGAACCCAGTTCTCATCATTTCCCTATTTAATTACTCATGCTACTACACTTTGTACTTACCTGATCCTCATCAGACATTCTTCTGAAGGTTGAATTGAACTCAATGATTTTCAGCGATGGAAACAGCTAGAAGAACCCAGTTCTCATCATTTCCCTATTTAATTACTCATGCTACTACACTTTGTACTTACCTGATCCTCATCAGACATTCTTCTGAAGGTTGAATTGAACTCAATGATTTTCAGCGATGGAAACAGAAATAAATTGAAACTAACTGTAAAATGTTATTTTGTAAAATAGGCAAAATGGTTATTAAGAAAACAGCTTTAGTAAGTTTTATATTTTATTTTAATCAAAGAAGATAAGACCTAATCTTAGCATTCCATAGATTCTCCGTGCGGGTGCCGGGTCCATCGCGTGATAGAGGAAGGAACACTTGCATAACAGCGTCTGGGACTTACGACCCAGATGTAGGTTTAAGGAGGCCCCTATTACTGTTCTTCCAGATATATTTTTTGTTTCTTCCTGGGTATGCCCCACTTCTACAGTCAAATTTGGTAGTATTTCTTCTTCAAGCTAGAACAAAATTTTTTATTTAATAAAATAGTCGATGTTACAAATTAATACAAGTATTAATCACAGTACATAACACATTTGTGGCGGTAATGTATGTAAAACAAGTAGCAGGAGGATTATCAGAAATATGGAAAAAGTTACGAGTTTGCTTTATTAGCAATCATTACTCTATAATATGAAAAACAAATTAGCTTTCAGCTGTTTGTCTGTTTATGTATGCATTAATCTTAAAAACTAGGCAGCAGACAGAATTCATAATAATAACTATGCATAATATAGATGAAAAGCTCTCATAATTTTAGACGTTTACAATGTGATGCTGTAAATAAACACTTATTTGAGCTTACATAAAAAACAACAAAATAAACTTATATTTACCACATTTTGCTCAACTTCCATATCAGTTGGCATATCTGACGGTTCGCATGTGTCGTAAGATTTTGACAGCGGTTGATCTTCTTGATTTTGTAATTCAGAGCCTTGCTGCTTTCTTATTTTCCTTAAAAAAAATAATTCCTGTTTTAATTGGTACTTGTAATTTTGTCGATATCAAAACATTGCAGTAAAAAAAAAAAACCTACGTAAATGTCTCAAAGTCAACTAGGTCAAGACCTAATGAGTAACAACTTGCTGTTTTACGTAGGTACTGCCATCATGACTGAAGTCTACCTACCTTCGGAGTCCACCATAAGTCAGTCCCTCACAGTCACCTAGGTCTCCCTGAGCTCTTTTAAACGAGTACCAACTTGCTGGTTTACGTAGGTACTGCCATCATGACTGAAGTCTACCTACCTTCGGAGTCCACCATAAGTCAGTCCCTCACAGTCACCTAGGTCTCCCTGAGCTCTTTTAAACGAGTACCAACTTGCTGGTTTACGTAGGTACTGCCATCATGACTGAAGTCTACCTACCTTCGGAGTCAACCATAAGTCAGTCCCTCACAGTCACCTAGGTCTCCCTGAGCTCTTTTAAACGTGTACCAACTTGCTGGTTTACGTAGGTACTGCCATCATGACTGAAGTCTACCTACCTTCGGAGTCAACCATAAGTCAGTCCCTCACAGTCACCTAGGTCTCCCTGAGCTCTTTTAAACGAGTACCAACTTGCTGGTTTACGTAGGTACTGCCATCATGACTGAAGTCTACCTACCTTCGGAGTCCACCATAAGTCAGTCCCTCACAGTCACCTAGGTCTCCCTGAGCTCTTTTAAACGAGTACCAACTTGCTGGTTTACGTAGGTACTGCCATCATGACTGAAGTCTACCTACCTTCGTAGTCCACCATAAGTCAGTCCCTCACAGTCACCTAGGTCTCCCTGAGCTCTTTTAAACGAATACCAACTTGCTGGTTTACGAAGGTACTGCCATCATGACTGAAGTCTACCTACCTTCGGAGTCCACCATAAGTCAGTCCCTCACAGTCACCTAGGTCTCCCTGAGCTCTTTTAAACGAGTACCAACTTTCTGGTTTACGTAGGTACTGCCATCATGACTGAAGTCTACCTAACTTCGGAGTCCACCATAAGTCAGTCCCTCACAGTCACCTAGGTCTCCCTGAGCTCTTTTAAACGAGTACCAACTTGCTGGTTTACGTAGGTACTGCCATCATGACTGAAGTCTACCTACCTTCGGAGTCCACCATAAGTCAGTCCCTCACAGTCACCTAGGTCTCCCTGAGCTCTTTTAAACGAGTACCAACTTGCTGGTTTACGTAGGTACTGCCATCATGACTGAGGTCTACCTACCTTCGTAGTCCACCATAAGTCAGTCCCTCACAGTCACCTAGGTCTCCCTGAGCTCTTTTAAACGAATACCAACTTGCTGGTTTACGAAGGTACTGCCATCATGACTGAAGTCTACCTACCTTCGGAGTCCACCATAAGTCAGTCCCTCACAGTCACCTAGGTCTCCCTGAGCTCTTTTAAACGAGTACCAACTTGCTGGTTTACGTAGGTACTGCCATCATGACTGAAGTCTACTTACCTTCGGAGTCCACCATAAGTCAGTCCCTCACAGTCACCTAGGTCTCCCTGAGCTCTTTTAAACGAGTACCAACTTTCTGGTTTACGTAGGTACTGCCATCATGACTGAAGTCTACCTACCTTCGTAGTCCACCATAAGTCAGTCTCTCACAGTCACCTAGGTCTCCCTGAGCTCTTTTAAACGAGTACCAACTTGCTGGTTTACGTAGGTACTGCCATCATGACTGAAGTCTACCTACCTTCGGAGTCAACCATAAGTCAGTCCCTCACAGTCACCTAGGTCTCCCTGAGCTCTTTTAAACGAGTACCAACTTGCTGGTTTACGTAGGTACTGCCATCATGACTGAAGTCTACCTACCTTCGGAGTCAACCATAAGTCAGTCCCTCACAGTCACCTAGGTCTCCCTGAGCTCTTTTAAACGTGTACCAACTTGCTGGTTTACGTAGGTACTGCCATCATGACTGAAGTCTACCTACCTTCGGAGTCCACCATAAGTCAGTCCCTCACAGTCACCTAGGTCTCCCTGAGCTCTTTTAAACGAGTACCAACTTGCTGGTTTACGTAGGTACTGCCATCATGACTGAAGTCTACCTACCTTCGTAATCCACCATAAGTCAGTCCCTCACAGTCACCTAGGTCTCCCTGAGCTCTTTTAAACGAGTACCAACTTGCTGGTTTACGTAGGTACTGCCATCATGACTGAAGTCTACCTACCTTCGGAGTCCACCATAAGTCAGTCCCTCACAGTCACCTAGGTCTCCCTGAGCTCTTTTAAACGAGTACCAACTTGCTGGTTTACGTAGGTACTGCCATCATGACTGAAGTCTACCTACCTTCTTAGTCCACCATAAGTCAGTCCCTCACATTCACCTAGGTCTCCCTGAGCTCTTTTAAACGAGTACCAACTTGCTGGTTTACGTAGGTACTGCCATCATGACTGAAGTCTACCTACCTTCGTAGTCCACCATAAGTCAGTCCCTCACATTCACCTAGGTCTCCCTGAGCTCTTTTAAACGAGTACCAACTTGCTGGTTTACGTAGGTACCGCCATCATGACTGAAGTCTACCTACCTTCGTAGTCCACCATAAGTCAGTCCCTCACAGTCACCTTGGTCTCCCTGAGTTTTTTTAAACGAGTACCAACTTGCTGGTTTACGTAGGTACTGCCATCATGGCTGAAGTCTACCTACCTTCGGAGTCCACCGAAAGCCTAGGTACTATCAAGGTACTCAAAATATAAGTTTAATCGAAGCAATGCCGATGTTCTAAAAATGAATCTAAACATCGTACAAATAAAAACTTGTCTAACTAAAGCATACAAAGGTATAAAATAATTAATATTTAGCTTGTAGGTACTTACCAATAATTTTGAAGAGCTCGGCCACGCTTCACATTACGTTTATTTTTATATTTAAGCATAGTCTATGAGTGATTAAAAAACAAAATTTAATTAAAAACTAGGATATATTACACTTATGAACTGAATTACAAGTAGTATTATTAAAAACAATTGTGTACTTTTTATTTACAATAGTTTTTCATTCAAAGTTGGTCGGTTTAAAGTTTTATTCGGTAAGAAAATACGGTCGTACAGTCCACCCATCACAAGAGTCGTAACGACACTGAATGTGCGACTCCCGAGCAATCGTCACGGCGGTAGCGGGTGTGCAGGCGCGGGGATTTTATGAAAATCTAGTTTTTATCAATTATTTTAAATATAACGAATAATTAAGATAAAGTAATCAATACAGATTATTAGTTAGAATATAGCACATTTTTTGTATAAATTTCGAATAAAATCAATCATCCGTTTAATAGACAATTTGATATTTAGTTATTATAATACCAGATTTCGTGATTTTTTTTTGGAAGTTTTTAAGAAATAATTAGCGTTTTTAATCAATACAAAGTTTTTTCGGTAGTATCTAGTTTATTCATGTTTTTTTGTGAAGTAAACGTATGTAAGGATTCGTCAACAAACTTCTCCAAACCGAGCGTGTTTTTGGGGTTTGAGCAATGCAATGCCCTTAAAATTAAGCCACGTGGTAACAACAGGTTGTTCGCTGAGATCTGCATAGTAACAGAGAAAGAGAGCCTTTAAATAATTGTCAATAGACTGTATGCGGGAGTGAGTGAGCTCCAATCCGGGCCGCGAGGCATGGCAAGGGGTGGGGTAGCGGGGTGTGAATAGGGTGCGCGGGGCCGGGACGCGTTGTGTCAGCGGCTGGGTTTATCTGGTACCGTATCCATGGCGACGGCTCCAGACTAGCGCATGTTTGCCGAGAGCGGGGAGAGCAGCTGTATTGATTTCGACTGGCGAGGTTCACCGGCCGGCAATCTGACTGCTCTCCTCCCCTACGTACATCAGTCTGAGCTGAAGATGATTATGTCATTCATTTTGCAAAATCAAAGAAACAAATATTCGTCAATATACTTAATGATATAGGAACATAAATATCTTCTAGCTAAATTCTTTACTATTCATTAGATTAAACGACATTATAACTAGCCGTTTATCGATACTGGACACTAAAGACAGAGCAATGTCGAAGTCAACAATAAATTATTTATAAGAGACGTCCTTACTGTTGCATATTGTATACGAATATTAAAAGGAATCAATAAATTATTGATTTTATTGAGCTTAGCCACCCCGCATAAAGTTGTATTATGTCAGAATAATTGCCGTAAAGCGCATGATTTTGTATTTGAGAATTTTGGCCATTATCTTATGTCTATTAAACAGTAAAATTTATCATTAAATGCTATTGAATATTTACGGAAGTCAAGATTGATGTTAAGTAACTTATGAAATTTATTTCATAAGTTATTTAACTATTCATTTATAATGTTAGTCCTATTATGGTTATAACTGTTAAAATGTTTAAATAATTATATTCCGAATAAGATTGAACACTAAATAATGTTTCTGTAAACTTGTAACAATAAAGCTCATAGACATTTATCATATTACGATAAATGTCGTAGGGCGAACGGAAGATGTTATTTTTTGTTACTAACACGATTCCCAGATAATAAAAGGCGGAGGTAGGGCGCGCTAGAGCTCTGTCGTCGGGCGCACCCCGGCCAAGGGGAGCTGCGGGGCTCGGGGTTGGTCGATGGCCGGCCGGGCTCGCCGCGCGCCGGGCTGGGTCGCGCAGGCGCTCCGACGATTCAGGTCGAAGCCCTCTCGGTTGCCGACCCCCGCGTCTAGGCACTCGCTCATCTAATAATGACATTTTCACCCAACGACAGTCTATTTGAATGTAGGTACTTTCCAAAATTGTAATTTTGGATCATAGGGGAATGAAACGATTATAAAACCCTATAAAACGATTCATTCGCTAAGTATCAATAAAATAATGTAAACATTGTTTCTAGACCGTTTTCCAATTTGATAAAGTTTCCAAAAAATTTAGATAATACTACGAACAATTCTGACCTATTACATTCGTAGATTTTAAGCGATTAATTAATACCTACGCTTCCCAATATAAGATAAATGTAGATGTATGTTGGCTTAGAAGGTAGCAGACAACATAGAGATTATTATTGTTCCTTCAATTAGGCACCTGTGCGTCTGACGAACGTCTAACTTGTTTTTACTAAGTAGAACTAATAAAATAGCATCCATATCATTACAGCTAATTTTAACAATGCAATGTTACTGTTAGTATCGTCTGTTAAGTGTAAACAACGCTACATAACACAATGTGTTACCGTTATACAAACAGTAGCGTTCGTAGAACGATTAAGCCATTGTGTGCTATTTCAGTGTTCAGGTTATTGATTAAAGTTCTAAGTAAGAAGCTGATACTGTTAGTATAATATCTTAAACGCACAAAGTTTTGTTACATCCTTAAGAAAGAAACATTCAACGACGAGGCTACGGGCAACCAACGGCATAATAGTAGCACATATTAAACCGCAACCGATATAACAAACTCGTTCATTGTAAAATATACGCGAGATATGTTAATTAATACCCTTCGATGCAGGTCGAATACTGATTAGTCCTTTTGCTAAAATAAAATCAAGATACTCGCCAGCGAAGTAAAAATTAAGTTAAAAAATTTGAAAAAATTCCTTTTATTTTTTAATACAAACTCTTCTATAAATGTCAAGTGCTATAAATTCTGCCGTTTCAGTAAACGAGTAATATCAATCGTCCAAATTCCCCGCGTCATGAGGGTAATCTATCAAGAGAGGTCACAGAGTTTGAGCAAGATTCACGCCACTAGTGCTGTGCTGCAGACAATGAATGTAAGGTTTTTCGAAACTTCATAATTTCTTATTGCTGATCAAAGAAATTTTAAGCTAAAATAGAAATACCCAATGAGATTGTTCAGAGCATATTGGGAATAGGTATTCCCAATATGCTCTGAACAATCTCATGAAAATCACGACAGTATAAACATTTCCCCCCTTACTCATAAACGCAACTTAAATTTTAGTCAATTGATTAGCTTAAATTTTTACGGTTTTGTTTGGCATAAGTTTGGTTTTGCTAACAAAAAACTCTCTAAACAGTGATTAAATTTTAAAGACTTTTTTAAGTAAGGGGGTTCATCTTTGAATACGTGATTTTGAAACAAAGTGAAACTTGTTTAAAGCACTTTTTGGTCTTATAATGGTATGCGAATTCTATTGTAATTAATATTAATTGTAAATAAAACATAATACAACATGGCTAAAATCTATCTATACATTACGTCACAAAATTCCAGTAGATATTGGGGCAGATGATTATTATTTATGAAGAATGATTGAAGTTTCTTACAACATGTTATATTTTTTTACAGGAATCCACAACCATAGCTTTGATGAAGTGTTAAAATAAATATTTATTTATGGGGAATTCTATATTATGAGTAATAAACTATAACAATAAGGATGCAGTCGCTAAAAGAAACTATTGGTAAGTATACATTTATGTTATTCCTGTATAGCATTTTACTTTTAATTCTTTGTTCAATTTTATTTATGTCTCTAAAATAATAACAAAATAAATCCATTTTTAGGGTTCCGTACCAGTTTTGAAAAAACGGAACCCTTATAGGATCACTTTGTTGTCCGTTTGTCCGTCCGTCTGTCTGTATGTCAAGACCATTTATCTCAGGAACGCGTGAAGGTATCAAGCTGAAATTTTCACCAAATACTAAAGCTTGTTGCCTCTTAATGCTGTAAAAAATTCAAAGTGCTAATCCAACGCAATCAAGAGATATAGCCGTTTTTGTCACAAAATTTAGAGGGGTAAGGGCAAAAACCTACAGGGTACTTCCAGTCTACCTACAAACTTGTTATTTGGCATGGAGCAAGGTCTTATAGTACATGTAATGGGAAAATTCCGAAAACCTTAAATTTTTACTTTAATCATATTATATTTTGATTTCATAGAATTTTGGCGGGAAAGCTGAGTCACGTGACCAGTGACAGCTGTCACTTTTGACAGCTGAGTCGTGACGTCATTGAATTATTGACAGATGAGTCGTGACGTCACATAATTTTTGACAGATGAGTTGTGACGTCATAGTATTTTGGCGGGAAAATATTTTTTAACAGAGCTGAGTAGTGCCGTCATTGAATTTTGGCGGGAAAAATAGTATTTAAACAGCCGAGTCCTGACGTTATCACAATTTGGCAAATAGGTTTGTACGGAACCCTCGGTGCGCGAGTCAGTCTCGCACTTGACCGGTTTTATTTTTAATAAATGCTCTATGAAATGTTTAGTGCTTCTAATTAACTTTTGTTCACTATACAATAGACTGCAGTTTGAAAAATATTTAACAGCGCCCCTATCCATAGACTATCAGTCGCTCAATACGAGTATAGTGTTCTTAAGAGGATCGTGACCTAAAAACTACGCCCATCTTAGCATTTAAGTGGAAAATTTTAAAATGAAGTTGATTATAAGGTTTTTTTATTACATGATAAATACGAACAGTAAAAGCAGAATTTAATAAAGGATGTTTTACGTGTTCAATGATAATGATTATATATTAAGTTTTAAAATTAATCAAAGGCAATTATTGCGTTTACATGTTCTGCTAAATAAATTTGAATTATTACGAATTATGTTTATGGATACATTTTCAGAATAAAACAAACAAGTGGTTAAAATAAGGAAAAGTATACATCTCTCTTACACTATGAAACTGGATAAAATGTGTGATGAGCCACCGACCACAAGTTTGCGGTTGTAAACATTATTAGTGTCAGAAAGTGCATTGGATTCAATGATATGTACTTCATATTAGTATATATTAATTTTGCTTATGTCGAAAACGTTTCTATTTTTAGGTCTTCACAAACATAAATATACATAACAATACTGTATCATATTTTTGTTATATAGAAGTCAACGTTATAATTAATTCATTATTGTAAAAAACATATATAAATACATACTGCGATAATAATGATACGGAACAATATAGTATCCTGCTTGCACAGCTACAACTTGAACAGAACCGGTTTTTAACTTGTATTTTAAAGGGTCCTGTGGGCAGGTTGCAGTACTTACTTTTTATTAACCATGAATGAGTTAATAACACCGGTTTATAAAGCAATTATTTTAAACGGAAAGTTAGCAAAATTATATTAAACTGCCTAAGGCCGAGAACTAAATTGTTGCGGACTTATTTTAGTTCACTATTGTTTTAAGTAGCAACATGTTAAATTAAATAACAACTTCAACAAACATAACAAATATTAATAACATCTGCAACATAGCCATTGCTTTCAGTATCAATAAGAAAAACCCAGCTTGAATCTAGTCATACAAAAATCCAGGGCTATTGTGGTCGCATTCCTCATTAGTACGATTTAATAAAGCTTTAAATGAGATATTTCAAATAATGTGTACAGAAAATTCGAAAGTATTATGGAATATATTAAGTGAATAAAAGAAATGTGCTATGTTAAATAAGTACGTGAAGTTAGTCTGAAGTAGAATTGGCCGGAACTTGAGAAAGTGCAGCCGACATACCGTGGCCGCACGATTTCATAGCTCAGTGGCCAACTCGCTGCTGCGGTTTCTTTATCACGTTGCAACATAACATATATGAATTACAGTAGCTACTTTACCCCACTAAGAGAAATACTTATTAAGAGCAACACACAAATAATACATTATCAATATTTGTAATCTTAATGCTTTTACTGCTTGGTGGTGATTTATGGTAAATAACAAAAGTAAGTATCTCATTACTGCCTGATAAATGCTACTCGTAATTTACTTAAAAATATAAAATAATCTACAACATTGGAATTTGTTAACATAGGAATTTATTAGTAATTAGGTCAGGAATGAAATCGTGGCTGTATCACCGGTGCCGGCCTTGTTAGTCCCATAATACTTAATGACGCTCTTACTGTTAAGGTGCCAGGGCTAGTTATTAATATAGAGTCCTATCTGAGTCGAATACCAATTAATGTCTTTGCAAAGTAGCATTAAGCAACACGGCGGGTACTTCCGCCGTATAAATGTAGCTTGGCGTTCAGGCGAGCGCCCGACCCGCATTCCACCACCAAATACGTCGTTCCAAACACGACTCTCAGTAGGAATAATATACGCATTGTTGCCGATGCCTCATAAAGCAGGCGAATCAATTATAACCGTTTAATGAATAGATATAAAATCAAGCAACTTTTGAAATTTTTAGAATATATTTCATAACAAATGTATGGTAAATGGTAAAGTAACATTGTAGAAGAGTAAATTCTGATTTATCACCTGTAGCTAAAGAAAAGCGTGAGCCACGTTCGCACTATTCATCTAACGTTTTATAAGCGTGAGTACATGTTTAGTGCATTGAGAAAGTGATTGCTACATATCAAAATACGACGAGTAATGATTTTGGTGAATAATTTACACGGACAAATTGTTATGAGCTATTTAGAACCTTTATAATTTTGAAATGACATTGTTAGGGTACCAACCATTGATTTACAAAAAACCAAAGATACACACTCCACTTCCCAAAACCCTCCGCAACAAATAGGCGCATTGTGCACTTTTTTTAAATTAGTATCGCGTTGTTCTAACGGCAAACGTCAATCATTAAAGGAGATGGAAACTTCTGGGCTAAAGCCTGTACATTACTGTACAGAGTAAGGATATGCCCTAAAAATCTTTTCTATTTTTAAATAAAATAATAATAAAATTACTCAATTTTTTTAAGATTCGAACTTGAAAAAAATAGAAAAGATTTTTAGGGCATCTCCTTACTCTGTACAGTAATATACAGGCTTTAGCCCAGAAGTTTCCATCTCCTTCAAAAAAAAATTATCTTGGATTTCAGATTGCCAAAACTAACAAAAGATTTAGCACGAGACAAAAAGTGTGAAGCTATAAATTGATAATACTCTCATTTCTGTACAATCTTGGCCCAAAACTCTTAGTGAAGGTTTCATTCTCCTTTTATTGCTTTATTGCATTACTTTTTAAATACAACTTTATGTCATGCGTGTAAGATTGAATTTGAAAAAAAAATATATTTACGATATTACTATACGTATTTATTGCGTATGTTTAATTTGGTGACACTTTTGGCTGTTAGTTTTGTTTGAAAATGTGCATCTTGGGTTTTTATAAATCAACTAGCGGTCCGTCCCGGCTTCGCACGGGCATTATTTTCCCGCTTTTCTGTTCAAATTTTTAATGAATTTTCTTTGCTATAAACCTCACGGAGCCCGAGACCTTTCCAACGAATGCAAAATCTTGGAAATCGGTTCGTGCGTTCTGGAGTTATAGCGTCAGGAAGGAAAAAAAAACCCGACTTATTTTTATATAGTAGATGGTACCAACTAATAACGATATAACGGTAATGATTGCAGTTCTACACTCACACATCTTCAAAAAACCGGGTATCTTTACTTACATTTTTAATTATCTTAGATACCTCCCAAACTCTTTGATTGATGAGGAAACGTAAATGATATTTAGACTAATTTAAAAAGCTGAATTTATAACATCGGACGAACCTTATCTTAAGTCAACATAATAGTTAATTCTGTTATGGATGGAAATTATAACCCCCAATAATATATATTTTAAAAGCTAGTACAAAGTAGGTGTATAATTAGTTTTTAAGTAATACAACCCAAGAATGTGCAAAAACTTAAGAATGTTATCTAAATATGTACATTAAATATTGTACATAGAAAACATCTTATCTAAACATTCTATTTCCGTACAAAGATTTACATTATATAGAAATCGTACAAGAGACCTCAGCAGACCCTGTAGCAAAATGTAAAACGGTAAAATATAAGCAAATGGGCTTTTTCCCCATAGTTCTGATATCGATATGAGTTTTCGCCGAAACATTTGATTCTTCTAGTTGGGATTACACTCGTAGTAAGTTTACTAATGAAATAGCCGCATTGCATCTATGAATGTGTAAAAGCGTACTACTCTCTATTTGATATAAATCAAAATTAACGGTATTGTCGGAATGCTTATTGGATTATTAGAGTTTTGGAACAATCAAGCTGTTAATATTAGAAATACCATTACTAATGTAATGTAACATGTAAGCGAAATGTAACAATCACTCACGATTCGAGATCGATGAATTAAGGTTTTCCATTTTGCGTTAAGTTCATAAATATATGTTTAGTGCGTCGCGTGCTGCCTAAGCTTAGCCGCTTGATAGTTTTTATGGATTTACTTCATCATCATCATCATATCAGCCAATTGACGTCCACTGATGGACATGGGCCTCCTCCAAATACTGCCACCTTGTGCGGTCCTGCGCCTCCTTCAATTACAATTAATTAATTTAACAAATACTTCATGTCTGACTTATATTTCAAAATCAAGACAAGATAGTGTTCTTATTTAAATTCCCTCTAACGTTAGCAGGAATTTAAATAGACACAGAACTCCAAGTAGGCAGCTCCAGCTCGCCCATTTTTGTTAGGCCTTCTAAAACCTTCACACATTAACCATAAGTCAGGTGACTTATCGTTTATTGGTTAATGTGTAATGACACTTCTTATTCAGGATACTAAAGTCAATAATATATACATCGTGAACATTTTAAATAATATTATGCATGTATTCTCACAGGAGCATAGATATTTTTAGCCGTTACTTAATATACTAAAATATAAATAATGCGCAAGTTCACTTATTGTTTATTCAAACTAATGTTTAACCAGTACCTACAATACACAAGCAGAACTTCTGCACCCTACATTTTATTTAAAAAACAAAAGTGATGATACAAACTAGTCACAAGGAGCGGAGTGGAGATTTTATGCAATACTAATAGTCAATGTTTTCCTTTCCGCTCTACATCCGTACTCCGCGTTTATAGACATGCAGTTTTATACTGTAAACTAAGTTTTTTTATTATTTATCAATACATAGACAGAACGGCTTTTAAGATCATCTTGCATTTTAGTTTAGTTTAACAATGCATGTTAAAAAAAGTAAAAGTCAATTAACAAGCAGTGCATAAAATGTATTTAGAGTTATTATTAGTCACACAAATCAAAACAATACAGCTTCAACTACAAGATAAAACTATTAAAATAGTAACTGGGTCGATAAGCATAGTGTGACCTTAAATGATCGGTATGCTGAATTCCAATTACACATCACTTCGCGATAATTATACAAAGATGTTTATTTCTTTAATTGTACATTTATTATGTACTTACGTTAAATGCATTATAGATGCATCGCAAGTACAACATTAGGCCTCTTAAAGGTGAGTACAGTGTATAAATAAGTACTTGCATAAATATGCAGTTCATCAATAGAATTTTAATATTTGTCCCTGTTAAACTTTATAATGGTTCTTCTTATTTGAGTACTATTAAAACTAAATATACAAACCCGTCTTATGAACGAGATAAATATAACTAAAGAGTAAGTAACGATTTACCTATGTATATAAACCATATTTTATTCATAAAATTGATGCTTTATCTGATAAATACATTTTTGACCATAAAGTTAAAAAAACTAGGTATTGTAATACGATATTAAATAAAAAACATAGCTTAATGGTGGGAAATGGCGGATAGGGCAAAAGCTGCATTGACTGGCATTCTCTCAAGCATTGGACAGATGACCTTCTTAAGGGCTGCCAGTGAGTTGAATGACAAAAACAGAGGAAAAACATGCTAACGCGAACTAGCGCATATAATTATTTAATGGCATTTAATTAGCCTTGAATCAAACGTGATTATACATACAATATATTATCTTGCGAGTATTTTTAGTTGAATATCGGGAACATACCAATTTTAGGTAGAAGTTAAAATAATGTGGATGGAACGAATCATTTCATCAACATTAAATACTACAATGTTTTATACAAAAACGTAACAAGTTCACTTTAACTGTATCTCGTCTGTCTTAGAAATTAATGACTATCTTTCTGGTAGCCTCTATTTATTAAATTGCCGCCCATCGGGAGCTTGAGGTCAATGACCGTAGCTCGTTGTGGTCATATACAAGCTATACGACTCGTCTTATCTGCTCTATGCCTACTTGAACGACAGTCGACTATACCCCGCATACGTAGACCATTATGTCAATATACTGCATTGGGAATCCGACCAATAAAGGATCCTATGTAATCACATTGTATTAAGCTCTTGATCAACGTACGAGTATATCTAGGAGTTTTCAGTATACTCGTACCTACTCTTAAAAGTTTATCTAAGTGGCAATGGAGTTATCTTTTCTTAATTGATTGGTGGTGAATAATAAAAAAACTAAACGCTTTTCTTATATTTACCAGACATTAGCTCCACGTTAACCCGCCAAGTTAAGACTTCGAGGTAATTTTCAACTTTTGCTCTAGAATACGAAAATCACACGGTGTCGGTAATTGCATTTCTTAGTCCAGTCATGGAGCTGATTTAACTTATTAGTAAAGTACTACTTACTCACTTAGTTAATTCATATTTATAAGTTACTTTTATAGTGATACGTAATTAAAAGTACATACTGTCTTGGCCACAGAAATCTAAATAAAAGGAGAAGTGGTATGACGGGGTTTTCGTGCCAAAGCAATATGATTAGAACGATTATATAGCTAAAAATGGCTGTCACCTAGGTTTAGCTGTGTTTTGACAACGACCGGGATAACATATAAAATGCCGAGTTGTTCAGTGGTTGTCTGTAAAAATAAGAGCAATAAAAAAACTTTATTAATAATGTAATCACTTACCATATGTTATAGTGTGACCACAGGAGCTGTGCACCCCCTGCGGTATGTGCGGCGAGGTGGGGGACGAAGAAAAAATAGGTGTCCGTTATGGTAGCGTACACATGATAGTTCTGATAGAAAGGGAACTTTTTTTTGATAAATTCTTTATGTAAAAATAATGCGTGAAATTCTGACTGAATTAGTGTAGGTAAATGCTTTATGCGAATTCACAGTGGAATATGTCAAAAATCCATGTTAATTTATGTTCATAGTACTGGTACCTACAGATAATATGCTCACAAATGATTTGAATATCTCGAGAACTACAAAACATAGGTACAGTAATTCTGTTAATGCAGTAGAAATGTAACCCTGAAATAACGCCTGTGTAACACTTTATTTCAATACAAAATTCAATATTATCGGAGATATTAACGGTTATTAGGGGCCGGGCTGGAGTTATTTCATTACGCTATAATATTAAAACTACAACAACTATTTTTTTTAAATGTACGTATAGTCTGTCTATAAAGTTCTGACAAAAAATTAGGGCGCCTCTGTGCTACACGTAGCAACCTTACTTAGTCTGACAAAATAGTTTTCAAAACAATTATGTTCAAATAACACACTACACTATTAGAGCACTTATAATACTAGGGCATTTCTTGTAGGTAAGCCTATTAAATTTAAAGTTTTGCGTAGAACTTCAAGACTACAATAAAATCCATCTCAGTTCTAGCTATATATCTGCAATTTTCTGAGGGTTGGAACTCGAAATTTTACAAAAGTTATGTAAATTGAACATTTGATTATTATAATACATAATAAATTTAGGCATAATTAGAAACAAAATACAGGTAAAAGAAGAAAAATGTTATATACCTCTTTTTTAATGTAGAACATAATTGTATTTTGTGGGGGAGAGCAGAAATATAGAAACTATATATTTATTTCTTTGGCCGGCCTTGCCTGTGTTTACCAGGAGTTTCAAGCTTTTCATTATTTACAAATCTGTTATTTTTAAATTTAATCATTCTAATGGAATGGAAAGAATAACTACAATACCTAACTAAAATTTATTCAGTGTTAAATATTAACCAACAAGATATATCATTTAACATGGATTTACTAAGAGCTAAATGATATTAAATTTAATAAAATATTGCAATTCATTATTTTTTGTAGACAGACCAGTCGATGCGAAAGTGACATAGTTTAGCTATCAATATCAACGTAATATAGACATAAAGCAATAAATTCAAATTAGGATAAATCTTGACTGAATTATACTAATGCAACTGATATAATGTATCAACAGAAATGGTCGTACTACGATTTTTCTTACTTGCAATGAATATCTAACCTAAAAATGTGTTATGTACACAATGCCTGTTTTTGGTCTCTAGATCTCAAATGGAGTGAATTTATTACTTGAGACAGATTACGAAAAACGGTAACACACAATACCCATCAAAGTTGCAGTTCGCCCATAAACATCATCCAAATCGCATAAAAGTTGAGCAGAATCGTGCTCCGCTAAACATCGCCTTATAACTTTAAAAATCACTTCCCGCGTGCCACTTTGATTTACTCTACTCATTGTTTACATTGTTCTTCGTAAGTCAGTATTAGTTTATTGTAGATTAATGAACTAACAAAAATCACAAATTTGACGACTTTATAGACATATCTGTAATATATTACATTTGATCACAATGTAACCCAAATATACTTATATTTTATTAAAAATATGCAGGTGATAAATATAAGAACTCACCCCTTACTCATAAACGCCTCTTAAATTTAATCACTGTTTAGCTAGATTATTATTTGTTAAATCAAATTTATACCAAACAAAACCGTAAGAATTTAAGGTAATCAATTAACTACAATTTAATAGGCGTTTATGAGTATGGGGGTAATCTGTATAAAGTAATTCCTAGGAATACTGTAGTGTTAACGATTTCTAATTCCTCATCATTAATCTTAACAATTTGATTTTTTTTTATTTTTATTTATGCAGAGTTTTTTGGCATAGTAAACAACTCGATATAGTTTTTGTGTATGCTACCATAACGGACACCTACCTGCTGTCACGAGTTTTGACGGCAGTGTCATAACAATTCGAACATTATATTTTCTTTAAGAATTTCATGTTCTTAGAGTATTTGATACATTCCGCTAGATGTCATTTTTCTCAAACTTACATTATAAAAACACAAATAATGTTCCTATTTATGCTTAAAACTATACAATAATGTACATACTTTCTTGGAGTTTTTTAAAAATGACTGTCTTTTAATAGAAAACTACTACAGCCGCTCGTGTAGCGACCCGTACCAGCCAAATAACTTAAGTATATTGCGTCAGATGTCGCTAGTAGCTACATCATAGACTGTTTATTCTATACCAGTATATAACATGTACTCTATATGTCCACCCCCCTCTCGCCGCGCGCATACCTCAGGAGGTGCACAGCTCCTGTGGTCACACTATAGTACATGTATTTTATTGTATTTACCTCTAAAATCATGAAAAAATAATCTTCGATGTCCTCACTATGTTATTTTCATGTTCAGACAATTAAGTACTATAATATTTTTGTAACATATACATTGCTTCTCTAATGTTGTCTAAACTAGTCATTCAATGAATATATGAAGTAATGAACTATTCGCTCAACGATATAACGTATGACAAGTGGTTGCTAACCGTGATCGCTCTAACAACCAAATGATAGTGACGACTTGTTCATGACTACGACTATCTATCGTTTTCGATAAAAAGTCGTATATTGTAGTAAGGAAGTTACTTAAATGGTTTTTTTTTTAATGTAAATTATGTCAATGTAAGTATTACAATGTTGAAATAATATCCTAAATCAAAGGTGGAGTAAGTACTCTAGAGCATAAAGGTTTAAAATATTGATTACAGTGGTTTTAAAAGTTTTTTTAAACACTCATCTATTTATTAGCACACACAATCATGCTTTTAACTGGTTTTTTCAGATTTGCTTTAAATCAGTCTAAATGCTCATCTATAAATCCCTATATTCATGTTATTGTTTTAATTTTATCTAGGCGCAATATTGCTATATTTATATATTATTATTATTTTGGCATGCTCAAAAAGTAATTAAGATTTATATTTATAAGTATTTAATTTTTAATAAAATATAAGTCTTGTCTATCGATAAATTTTATTAATTATTTATCGACAAGGTCAACGCCTAGCATAAATGTAATATTTTTGAATGTAGTAGTTTTAAATTGTAGTAGTTCTTCTATCTAAATTTTTTGTAGTTTGTTTTATTTGTTTAAATATAGTAGCGCTGATTGGTTCGCCGTGACACCGTGTAAGGGAGATATTTCAAGGAAAAACGAGACAGAGTAATTGCGTTCATTGATAATCTAGATGTAACTGAGAACAGTAGTCTATTCGTATATTCTATTGCTGTGTGTGTTAATAAAACTGGCGACATTAGGTTTCCATACAAAATGAAATTCAGGGCACATCTCCTTTTTTCAGATATCTGTGGTCTTGGCTCAACGACCTATAATGAATCCTGGCCTCGACCCCTAATGAATACTCGATAATAAAATACAATAATGAACTATAATATTACTGTAAATGAGATATAATAAAGTCGTCCTTTCATATTATATGCTAACATCAAGATGACTAACATGACTTAATAGTTTTGTGTGTCCTTTTATTTTAAGTTATTTTTCGATTGTACTAATATTCTATAGCTTTTCCAAAGTCAAAGCCCTTTCTCTGTGTTAAAATACTATTGTAAATGGAAGTTAATGGGAAAGTTGTATGTCTGTAGAAGAAAACAAGGGCTTTATTGTAGCCATCTATATTAAATAAATTACTAACGATTGATGGGGTAAGTTAGCAGAATCGGTGAATGTGTAAACTCAAATACCGTTAACTGGTAACCAGCTTTATTTAGTAGCAGTACTAAATATAGACGGGTCTTACAAATCTAATACCCCATTACGTCAAGAGTTTAACAATAGCTATTTCTTGGGAAAAGCTCGTTAACAGATTTATGTACCTTGCATATAAAATGTGAAAGTTCGTTATGTTTCTTACTTAATGATTAAGATATTAATGATATTTTACACTTACTATAAAGATCTATTGTCTATATTTATAGCTTGGGGTTGACTTAAGCTTATTAAATATTCTTAAGAAAACTTCCAGAACTTTCTAACGATCGCAGTCGCGCGCGTAAAATACAACTTGCTTCGATCAAAGCATTCTCAGTAGAGGAAGATCAATAATGACAATAAATAAAATGTGTAAATCAATAACAAACAACTACATATATATTATATTTAATTGTAATATGCCCTGTGGATGACATGTGACTACATGTATGTATGAACAAGGTTAATAATAAAGGGCAATGCCCGCAAGCGGATACCGCACGTCCTACACCCTCCCTCACGCTAGCTAGCGTAACGCCACAATACTGTTACTGCAACATCTGGCTCGGTGCTTATAAAAAAATAACATATTATTACTTTTCGACAAATGTATTCAATCAAAAATAACTTTTGATGGAATTCTGCTTCTACATATTAAAATATACGAATTTATATATGATTCCGTTTCTAAAATAAGCTCGTTAGCTGTGTATTGTTTTTAATCAAAAGTAACAAAGAAAGAGACTTTGTAAATATCACTTAAGGAAAAAGTAAATCAGTAGTAAATGTTTACGCCAAGTCGACAAGTATTTTTTATGCAAGTTCTACGAACACATAATAAATATATTTGACATTATATCTAAATTTTGGAAAACGTTCTAGTTTTAATTATTAAGCTTTCTGAGCCTTGACATTTTTAGAGCAGTAAAATGTGACTGCTATTTACTTATTGAAATGAATATTGCATGATTGCATGCATAAAAAGCATTACCATGCTTGGTACATGTTATCATACTGATTGGCCAAAAAAAGAAAATAAAATAATGGTATATCTTACTACAGTTTAAAATATTTTTTTGTCTGTTGTGTTTTAAATTACAGACTTATGTTTAGTTCCGCTTTTAAAACACATTCGAGAACCTATCATTTTGTTCGTCGTGTCGAGTCGTTACGTTCATACGATACTACATTAAGGACACATTCCTGAGTAATTGCACTATACTCGCAGTACCTAAACAAACAAAAGAGGCTGACATTGTTTGGTGCGGAGTTAAAATCTTTATTTCCGTTTGGGGTTTTATTTTATAGTTTGTATTTATGTGATAAAAAAAGTTTGTACTTTTCTTGGAAATAGATAAAGTAAAAGTATGTCTATTTATCTTGGTGACTCATATTTTAACTTTTTAAAATTCCCAAACAACATATTATAATGGTTGCAGTCTGCTTATCGGTTTTGTGGAATATTTTGGTTTTTATTATTGCATTTAGAATTTAATATTTTTAAGTTCGTCATGAGCATTAGTCACTGTTTTGCCTTTGCCGTTGGTGTTGGATTTAACATAAGTTAAAGTTACTATATTATCTACATGGTATTATTCCTCTCGCATTTCATTACCTCGCTAAATTGAACACTTTCAGTTGCTGTTAGTTTCAGTTCTATTAACAGTTAATGGCTCTACAATTACCCCATTTTCACAAGTTTAGTGCTGCTTATAACTGCATAATGATTCACTTGCGAAAATGCTTGATATTCCATCCAGTGAAAGTGGACATAATTTATACGTTGTCCGTATATTTAGGTTACACTTGAAACTTTTAAAAAATCTATCAAAATATTTTAGTCATTTCTGACTACGTACTATAACTTTGTACCTACTGAACGATGTATGTCTAGTTAGTTAAAACATTCGCTTTGTATCTGCTGTATACGAGTAGAACACCATAAGCTAATTGCCTTTGTCATTCATACTATCTACTCGTCAATTACTCGGATTCATCAAGCCATGCGACATTGTCTAAATAGTCCAACGGCAAATAGAACAATTTACAATGCATGAAATGCAATGAATAAAAATCCCTTTTTGATCACAATGTCTACACTGTAAAATGACTTTAAAGGATTACGCATAAAATGCATATTGACCAAGTAGCAAAATGCCTCAAATCATAACGACTTAGTACTAATACACCTTTAAATGAAAATGACTTTGTAGTAAAATGACTACGAAGTAACGCGACTTTAAAGACAAACGTCTTAAGTGAAGATGACTTGAAATCCAAAATACCTAAAATGCAAAACATCTTAGTAGGTAGTTTTATGACCAGAACATGAAAATGCACCCCCTGTGGACCACGAACCTCGCCCTGGACTGTCACTGACTAATAGGACGTGCGTGCGGAAGGCACACTCTCTAGGAGCAAACGCGGCACGTGTTCCGGCCTCGACGGCGAGGACGGAACCGCGGACGTGTTGTCCGATGGTTAGTTGGATCGACATCTTAGACTCCTTCCGGAGGAGCATGTGCAGCAGTCCCATCACAAACGAGGCCCGCTTGCGAACTATGTTTATGTGGGGACGGAAGGAGAGTTTATCGTCGAGTATGAGTCCAAGATATTTGGCTTCCCTCGCTCAAGGGATCAGTGAGCCGAACATCTTGACTTTTGGTGTCTCTGCCGAGAGGGTCTTGTGGCTTTGTTTCATGTGAAACATTACCGCTTGACTCTTTTCGGGGTTGACTGTTATCCTCCATTTCTGGAACCAATCGCTAAGGGCGTTGGACGCAGATTGGAGTTCCCTAAATATCGAGGGGGAGGGGGAGGTGCCAGAGGCTTAAATAGCTTTGTCGTCTGCAAAAAGGGCTGTTTGAAAACGGAGTTTATCTACTATTTCATTTATTTGAAGAAACCTGTTACTCGTCTACTTTAGGAAATAAATGAGCAGTAATAATTAAAGTAACATTTTATTTCATTTATAATAATTCACAAATAAAAATAA
Source organism: Schrankia costaestrigalis (assembly GCA_905475405.1). Lineage (NCBI taxonomy): Eukaryota > Metazoa > Arthropoda > Insecta > Lepidoptera > Erebidae > Schrankia > Schrankia costaestrigalis. The sequence continues at coordinate 15,863,423 of FR997825.1, read as the reverse complement.
TGATTATTTGATTTATCGTCGTTTTGATTCTTAGTCCTAATGGCATATTGTGTATTATCCTTTAAAGTCGTTTTCAATTTTGAGACATTATGCTGCATAGGCAAGAAACAATACAGATGTATTGCAAATTAGTCAAAACACTTTAGAGATATTGATTTGAGGCATTTTGCTTCAAAGTCATTTTACAATGTAGACATTGTGATCATAAAGGTAAAAATCGTATCTCCTATAATAATGAAATTTACAATGAAAAATAGCAATTAATTCACAACAGCCTATTAAAAACCACTGCTAGATTTTTTAATAGGCTGTTGTGCCTCCTATGGTTTAGGTACCATGCTAGACTGGTGGCTTGGCATATATCACATCTTATACTTCTTTCGTAAAGTTAAGCCCCCTTACTGACAGACATAGACATAATATCTTAATATATTTCAGTGTCTGCCATGGATTTCTAAGACAAACCCTGATCCACCCAAATTATTGTTGTTACCTAAAGTATTGACCTTCTGTCTCGCAGTCAAATGTCACGAGGCCTAATGAACGAGGTAATTAGTAAGTAGGCGTAATAATTTTAATTTAGGCGGTGGAGGCACCCTATCAGATAAATTGACAGTGCGCGTACCTCACGCGCTCAGTCAATTTGGTAATATGGTGATGAATACTTTTTTTATTTATTCGTATCTTAGTTTCTTTTCTCTAATTAATATTAGCTAACTGATATCCTACTTTAATTTTAACTAAACTTTACCGACATCAATGTGTGTAACATTAGCTGGTATTTTTTTTTGTGTTTGTTGTTTAGGTAGCTCGTAGTACGACAAAAGACGTAGTTTTTTAACCCTTGGGGTGCCTGGTGGGTGTGACACACCCGGGACTTCAAGGAATCGACTATAATTATTTATTTTATTATGACTACTAGCCATGTTACGCTCCTAAAAAAGGCCGCAAGTCTATATACACTTGTGTCTCTTGCAATAAGCACATCTGCTTAAAAGACGCTAATTTTGTATGTGTAAATTGTCGAGTAAATACTGATTAATTATAAGACGTTATACATTATAATAATTATGCCAAATTCATGTTTGTAAGTTGATTAATACGTGCCTTATATTAATGTGAAGTCTGATTTATGATCTTAGTTAAAAAAGTGTAGTTAATGTTGATTTTAAATAAAAGTGTTGATTTTTGTTACGTAAATTTAGAGATTTTTTATTTCTTTAATAAAAATATAAATAATTAATATTTATTATATATGTTGAACTTTTTTTCTTACTTTATTCCTTAATCTATCTAAAAAGCTTGTAAAAAACTAAATATTTGAAATTTAGACGCAACCGATAACATGAAACAGAACAGAACCATTTTACTTCCGGGTCCTACAAACCCACCAGGCACGCCATGCAACTTTTACCTACCAGGCACCCCAAGGGTTAAACAATACTAGCATTAGACCTTTTTTGTCACAAATAGAGTTTAAATGTTCCGTGCAATGCAGAGCCCCAAGAATTAATGGTAACAAGAGATTTATTATAAAGTTGCAAGATTGGTTGGTGCCTTTAAAATTTTAAAACTGAGATACCAATTTTTTACATGAAGCAAATATTTAAGTTGGCTGTAAAGGCAATGTTTAAAGTATATTATGTTAATTGAAAACAAAACCTTACCTACATTTAGTTTTAGATACGCTCACTTACGTACTAGGCGTAGCTTTTTAAATGGGGTAGGTTAAATATTGATTGTTAATCCCCGGTGAGGTACCGTGTAGTATGTTGAGGGTAAAATTAGACATACTTTAAATCTACTTCTTCAAATGTAAAGGAGTTCAATAATTACTATTAAGATAAACTATGTACAGTTATAAATGTATATTTTGTAATAGTTTAAACATTAACATGCTGACAAATAATAGTTTATTATGTAAATAAAATATAACGAAAAAATTAAAGTTCGGTGAAAATAAATTGGATAATCCCCCCGCGCAGAAACTTAAATACTAAAGTACAACATAGAATACATTCATTAAAAAAATAAACCACATTTAAAAGAAATTCGCTGAATGCAAAATTCGCTATGAAATTTTACGCTTAAAATCTCTAAAAATAATGAAAGAATTTCGATAAAAGCCAATTGGGGTAATCTTGCAGAAAAACCGCATAACGAATATACATTTTTTTATAATGATGTAATACGAAAACCAATTAATCAAATATTAACAATTAAGCGCAAGCATTAACAGATATAATCAAAATGTATAAAATGTATGTACTTACCTCGTACTTGATGCCGGCTAAACGAAGCCATGTTTCAACTTTCAAGCAGTACGGTGAAGTTGACGGTAACAAAGGAGTCCGCGAGAATTGGTAAAGATAAACGACATCTTTTTCAAAATTTGCTTTGTGAACGGTGACTTTAGGTGGAGCAGGTTCCGTCTTTTTCTCTTCTACTTTTTCCTCTGTTTTTTCTGCAGGCACTTCTTCTTTAGTTTGTCCATTGTCTGCCGGCGCGTCCTCCTTAGCTACTTTTTCCTTCTCGGTGTTTTCGGGCACGTTATTAATTACCTCTGTGGCCATCGTAAGGACAAAATGTAAAACTAGTCTTTAATAACGTTAGTCACACACTATTAACACAAAGTAAGCCGCGCAATAAAATATTTCACTGCAAAAAGCCGACACGCGTACAATGCGGCACAAGCGTAGAGTTGACTAGCGACAACAGAGAACAGCGAGCTAGGCGCGGGGCGGTGGCGGCCGGGATAGGTAGGTGATCGCGCGCGTAGCGTTGGGATGGGATTTCGCGCCGTAGGGTTGTCAGTTACAAAAAGCGCCAAAATAGCATCATGTTTAAAATATAATTATTACAATAAATAGGTCTTAATTTATCTAGTAAGTAACAATATTTACAATAAATAATAAAGTTCGATAAGTTTAGTTGTAGTTTGATTGACGAAGTTCAAAGCTGTAAAGACAGATTTTTAAGAAGCTTATATGAACAGCGCCATCTTGCTGAAGTTTTAGAAACTTATATTGTTTTTCAGCTGTTATTATCGATTTTATATGATTTAAACTTCTTTTTGGATAATGAGTTAAATAACCAACTATAGTTAACGAACTTTATTATTTCTTCGTAAAATATTACGAACTTGCAATAGACCAAATTTTATTATTCGCTACGTGCGTTGTGTTTTATTATTTATTACTTATTGTCTTGAAACTTTTTCACGCAAAGAGCTATTAGAGCAGAAGCACAGAGTATATATTTTATTATACGGGAAAGAAGATTCATTTGTTAGATTGAATAATAAAAATGCCTATAATAGGAATGTTTATAAATTTTTATTTCAATTCAACATCTCCCTTTGTCACGGGAGGAGGCCCGTCCCTGCAGTAAGACATTAATGGGCTGTTATGATAACCGTCTTCTAAACCAGTGTCCTTTATTATAATTGCATTGCCCAAGCTGCATCTTAGGTTTTGTTGTATTTGTAGGTATAGTATATTTAAACGGACTTGCTTTAAAACGTAAACATATATGGCGTCGTGTCAACCACAGACTAAAGACTTTAGTCTTTGATCTTTGAGAAATGTATAGAAATCAAGGAAAAAATTCTAGAATCTACAAATGTCAAATGGTAAAAATAATTTTATCTGTGAAATTTTCCGATGGAAAAAATTATATTTATTTAAAATTTAAGAAAGATAGTGAATAAATCAAAGTGATTTACGGGTTTTTTATTGCTTATACGTGTAATGCTACTTTCCAGAAAATTTCATCCATATCAAAGTGTGCGATTGATGTAAAAACTAGTGAATTTGCAATATGTGGTGTTTGTTTACTAAATAAATCAGGTAAGGATGAATACGGTATAGTCAGTCGCGTATCCCATAAATACGGAAATTGTCTAACAGTTTCATGAACAATAGGCATATTATTTGAGAGAGAGAAGTAACAAATTGTGCACTAGAAAGTACAGGTTGTCTATAAAGTCAAGAAATTAAAGTTTGAGGAACTAAATTGTTCATGTGTCTGGCAACACTGAAATTCAAAATAGACTTGTACATGAGCTGTCATCGAGTAGAAGTTGCGGAACGGTTTTCATTTTGTGATTTTTATAAGTTCATTAATCTACAATAAACTAATACTGACTTACGAAGAACAACATAAAGAATGAGTAGAGTAAATCAAAGGGGCACGTGGGAAGTGATTTTTAAAGTTATAATATGATGTTTGACCGAGCACGAAGCTGCTCAAATTTTATGTGATTTGGATGATACTTATGGGCGAACTGCAACTTTGATGGGTATGTAATCGTGTTACTGTGTTTTGTAATCTGTCTCAAGTAATATATTCACTCCATTTGCGATTTAGAGACCAAAAACAGGCATTGCGTACATAGCATATTTTTAGGTAAGATTGTCATTGAAAGTAAGAAATATTGTAGTACGACCTATTCTGTTGATACATTATCAGTTGCATTAGTATAATTCAGTCAAGATTTATCCCAATTTTGAATTTGAATTAATTGCTTTATGTCTATATTACGGTTGATAACTAAACTAAGTATGTCACTTCACTGGTCTGTCGACAATGAATAATTAATTGCAATATTTTATTATTTTTTTTATTATTTACTTCTTAGTAACTCCATGTTAAATGATATCTTGTTAGTTAATATTTAACACTGAATAAATTTTGGTTAGGTATTGCAGTTATTCTTTCCATCCCATTCTTTGCCTGTATGTCGTGTCTAGGTATGTCTAAATTTATTGTAAAAGTATAATCAAATGTTTAATCAACATAACTTTTGTAAAATATCAGGCTTCAACCAACCGTCAGATAGTTGCAGGTGATAGCTAGAACTGTGATGGATTTTAATTGTAGTCTTGAAGTTCTACGCAAAATTTTAAATGCAATAGGCCTACAAGAAATATAAAAATCGAGATTTGCTTGAAGAACTAAGGAAAGACATTATTTATCATTCTTCATACAAGGTAACCTGTATAATAAAGCATATTCTTTTGTATAGTAATTTTTCTCATTATTAACTGTATAAAACAGTTAAAATAATAGTTTCTAGCCTATTTTCCCTTTCTACTCCTCTTTGCCCCCTAAACGCCCCTCCAAATAAACCAATAATCAAATCTTTTTTAATAATAATATTAGTATAGTTAGTAAATCAGTAGTTTCCGTGTAGTGACGAAGGAAGAATACAATATACACCACCCCATCTCATCCCATGGGTGTCGTAAAAACCGACTAAGGGACTGTCCGTGAATATTATCATTATGAAATAAAAAGAAAGAAAACTTGAAATAAAACCCTATACCAATACGTCTGGCCAGCGTGGTACCAGTAGGCCAAGTATCCAGTTATGATGATGATGAATTGATATATAAAATAACAGAATATTTTATAAAATCATCACTAACAAGTAACTATTTATGTTCCCGCAGGTAACAAAATGTTGGCAATTTCTAAAAAGGGCCTTGGATGACGATGACGATGAGGATGACGATGAAGGTGGCAACGAAAGTTATCTCAACATCGAATATTTAAAAAATCCTATGATGAAAGCGATGAATTAATCTCCTTGTTAACTGTGTACATGCGTTTTTATTACTCTGATTCAATCCGTTAATTTATTCTAATACCCATACCATTCTAATAGGTGAATTTTGACCCATGTAGTTTAGGGTTGGTGTATGAAATCGATTAAGAGATTTATCGATTTAGATAACAAGCGATTAATCGATAATCGATTATTATTTATAGTTTAGTTTTTTAAGTTTGGTATACATGTGGCAGCAGCCATATAGTAGCAGCACTAAAATTAAAACCATAGAACATAATTGTTTTGCAGAAGTCAAAAATTACGTTATGGCTCATAATTATTACACTAAATTATTTTACATTCTATGGCTCAAAACAACTCAAAATTTAAAATGGCTTGACTATAGTGCATATAAAACAGAAATAAAACATCGTCATCTAAAATGTTTAAAGGGCTAACACTACTTTACTTCTATAAAGGTCATGTTATAACAATTATTCAAATTTCTCAATCACTTAGGGTTTCAACCAATGAAATGAATTATCTCATAATGAGTTGTGTGAATTTCTTACTTGAGTATTAGATATAATGTGTTTCAAAATTACTTATTTTATTTCAATAAATTACTAGTATGAAAACTATTTTCTCAGACTAAATAGGGTTGCTACGTGTAGCACAGTGGCGGCCTCATTTATTTTCAGGACTTTATAGACAGAGTTGTACAATTACTTACACAAATAGTAGTCTACCTACTGCGTAGTAAAATAGCTCTACGGTACCTGGCGAGGCGATATATTGCACATCGACCTGTGAAATGAGACATTCGGTCAATTTCGGCATCGCAGAGCGTCATCTCTGTCGCACACTATCAAGTGTGTTTTAAGGGTACGCATGCCACTCGGTTCACTAATGTTTGACTAAAAATTGATTGACATGCTCCTTCGACAAACAACGTTTCACCAAATATTCATTTGGCAAACGTGACATGTGACATTTGACAAAAGTATCATTTTACCTATAATCACTTAGCAAATAATGTATAAGCAAACACTACGTTTGTTAAATATTAAAATTTCGATTGACCTTTTTTCATTTTACCAAAAAGGTAATACGTTTTTAAAATAAGGCATTTCTCCAAATTTCATTTTAAAAAACGATCTAAATTTGTTACTGGCAATCGCCAACGGCTGCCAGAGCACGCTCGCTTCGCTCGTGCGCTTTGCTAAACTAACTGAACCTAACCTAACCATATAGGTATCATTATTAGATTTATGATATAAATGAAGCATTGTTCTTTTATATATTTTATATCAAACGTTTTTAAACCAAAAGTATTTTTATCGGATAACTCTTTTGCTAAATGTACATTTTGTAAAATAATTATTTGTAAAATGTAAAGAAGAATGGGCATTTTTGTATGCAAGCCGTCCCCACCCTTATAACACTTAGAGTTATACATCAAATGAAAGTACTTGAAAAGTGAAGCATTTTATTGTATGAAACTAATCTGTCAGTCATGGGAGAACAGAATTATTGAAGATAAGAAAAAAATAAAAATAATAAACGATAATATTACATACTTTATGTTAATATTTACTATTTAAGCACGATAAAGTCAAAGGCTATCTTACTAGTAGACGGACCATACATCTAGACCATCCTACATCATCCAGAAAATCATCCACAGCATTTTCCTAACTTTCGGATAGCTAGCCTTGATGAACTAAATATTTAAAGAACCATTTAAGAAATGTTCTTTATGCAGCAACCATTGCAGAAATAGTAAACGACAGAATTTATGTTCCTCAGGCTCGGCAACGCCTCGACTCAGACTAATAGGTCGATAACCAGCCGGTTCGGACTTCTTTTGTCGGGTTTCGGTATTCCGATAACCACGGCGTCTTTCCACTGTTGTGGGAAGACACTATTTGATATTGCGACATTGAAGATGCATGTTAAGGATCAAGAGACGTTCGGCAATAAATTGATGACTATATTTGTTATTCTTTCTGAGCCGGGTGCCTTTTTGGGGCGAGAAGTTTAATGTCCGTATGGTGACAGACTAAGAATACATGATGTCATCATCCCCTTTCGTCCCGCGGGTGTCGTAAAAGCCGACTAAGGGAATCCTTACGCTTATGTTATCACTGCTAGAGAAGGAAAACTCGAAATAAACCCTTTACCAACCCGTCTGGTCAGCGTGGTAAAGTAGGCCAAATAACCCTCCAAAATGAAAATGACAACACACCAATATAAACGGCCCCAAGTCCCTGGTCGCTTCGCTATTCCTGGTCAAGGTAGCGGCTATGGTAACGGCGGAGTAGGGGGTGCGAAGAATCTCCGGGGGAGGTCAGGCTACCAACACAACCTACCTTTGGCCCTGGCAACATACAACACGCGCACACTGCGGACCGACGAGAAGGTCGTAGAACTAGAGGAAGAATTGAGCAGGTTACGGTGGGACATTGTCGGCTTATCTGAAGACAAGACAGGGGAAGGACTCGATAACCCTTAAGTCTGGTAACCTGCTCTATTTCCGAGAGAGCGACCAACAGTCCCAGGGAGGTGTCGGGTTTTTACATCCACAAGTCTCTCGTGAACAACGTGATGAAGATCGAGTGCCCTAGAAGCCTCTGCGAAGTTGGGCCCTAGAAGTGGAAATGAGTGGAGAGTGAGGTTCTTTGGATAAGGACAAAGAAATCCACGGGGCCAAATGCTTGCGGACTTCATGGAGAAGGAGCGACTTTTTATAATGAACTCCTTCTTCAAGAAGCGTAACTGCCGCAAGGGGACTTGGATTAGTCCTGATGGTGTCACTAAAAAGTAATTAGACCTGATGGTGTCACTAAAAATAAGATGGACTTCATCATGTCGACAAAACGCCATAGGTATATTTAATGATGTCTCAGTGATCAATTCGGTGAAAACCGGAAGCGATCACCGGATGGTGAGAGGCACATAAAATATCAATCCTAGGCTGGAAAGAAGTCGGCTGATGAAGTCTACGCTCCGACGTACACCAGTCCACATCCCCGAGAACTTCCAACTCATATTACAGAACCGCTTCGAGAGCTTCAGCGAAGCATTACATTGGAAGTAGTTGCCGCGTCAGGTCCAGTTATCTTTCTAATATACCCAACTATGCATACGAACATAGCGCTCAGAATTACCCGGTTAAAGTGGCGGTGGGCAGGGGACATAGCACGGAGAACCGACAGCCGTTGGGGTCGAAAGGTTCTGGAATGGCGACCGCCTATCAGAAAGCGCAGGGTGGAGAGACCCCCCACCACGACCTAGTTAGAACGGCGGGAAACCAATGGATGAGGGTGCCACCCTCGCCATGTTTGGAGGAGGCCTATGTTCAGTAGTAGACATCAATTGGCTGATATGACGTACGAGTTTTTATATTTATGAAAGCTGTATGTTTTTTATTTGAGAATCGAAATTCATGGTTATTTATATTCATGGATGATGTAGGATGTTCTAGATGTATGGTCCCTCTACTAGCAAGATAGCCCTTGACTCTATCGTGCTTATATAGTAAACATTAGCTTAAAGTATGTTATATTATCGTTTATTATTTTTATTCTCTTCTCCTCAATAACTCTGCTCTCCCATGACTGACAGATTTGCTGTCATACAATAAAATGCTTAACTTTTCAAGGGCTTTCATTTAATATATAGATGAAAGTGTTACAAGGGTGGGGACGTTTCGCCCATTCTTCTTTAAGTGTTGATCATTTGGTAAAGTGAGACTTTTGAAAAATGATCATTTGACGAAAAAATTGTTTTGCCAAACGTTGTTTGTCAAGTGTAATTTTGCCAAATGACTTTTGGTGAAACAGCCGGACCCCAATGCCACTTAAAACTTCATACAAACAACTCCTTTATTTTTCATAATTTCTTCTCATTAACTTCCCAAACTTACCTGTTAGAATAGTTCGACTATAGCATAGCTAAGGCTGTCACATTGCAAACGGTTTTTTTTTGTAATTTATTTTGTATTTTTTTAATATTCGAATGCTTGTACGGATTCAAATAAATGAATGTTCTTTTTTTTTTCAAAATTCTTAATTGTTACGATTATTTTTGTGCATTATTTTGATTTGTAATAAATACGAGTGCGTGTGCATGTTTCTTATTCCTTTTAATGAGTTTTTGCTTTCTCACTCGACGTTGGGTAAAACAACTATCTTTTAGGCTCCGCCCACTAGCAAGTTCGTGTATTGGAATGCGTACCCTTAACAGTTGCTAATATGTACATTGTACCAGACTGTTTGTATTTCGTGAGACAGAGATGATGGTCTACAAAGCTGAAATCGGCCGATTGTCTCTTTACCAAGATCGATGTGTCATACTCTCCAGCAGAGCCACCTTCATAAATAGCGGTCATGTTTACCTCGAAACAATGTACGTGAACCGTACATAGTGTACATGCATTGTATATAACTGTACGCATATAGAATCGAGGAATAATGTACGTTGAAAGTGGCTCTGCTGCAGAGTATACTCCCTGGCAGCCCCACCTAGAAAAAGTATTTAGGATAGACGTAAAACAGTGGTTTTCATGAAAATTGATGTACGTATATTGTTTATTATGTACGTGTTAAAAAATCTTGCTTCATTTCATTGTTTTATTAATTTTAACAGTTTTAAATAAACGCTTGATTATATTCATTAGCAAACAATATCAGAGTAAATATACCCAATACAGGTACTAAGTATATTTATGTACTGGGTACCTATATTTATTTATTAGGCACTCAAGAATAAGTATTAGGGAAGAGGAAAAATGTATTGTAAATGTAGGTACATAATGCAATGGTACAGTCACGAGCAATAATATGTACACATTTTCGCATTTTGTAAACCAGTTATCTAAAGTTCTGCCAATCCAAAATTGAAAATTCGAAGATTAATTCAAAACTGTACGGAACCTCTTCTAAATTACGAATTCATTTTGATATTGTAATGTCTAGATAAACGTGCAGATAGTTTAGAAAATTTGAAAATGTGTACATATTATTGCTCGTGACTGTACCTACTTACTTTTTTATGATTGTATTAAATTACTTTTCAAGTAAGTACCTATGCATATTATTCGCTATTATATCATAATTCAAATTAAAAGTTGATGTAGTAAAAACAAATGACACTTGGAGGGTAGTTGTTTATTCCATTGTGATTCCGACCTTACATTATTGTTTAGTTAGTGTGGATAAGTGTAGTATTCTATAACCAATTATCTCAATTAGGTACGTATCCGTATCCTATTTAGTGATGCACCGAGGAAAGAAAACCTTGGCTCATATTACATAAATAAAAACCAAGGTCAAGTGCGAGTCTGACTCGCGCACCGATCCGTACAAGCCTATTTATTTTCCCGCCAAATTCTATGACGTCACGACTCAGCTGTCAAAAAATATTTGCCTGCCAAAATTCTATGACGTCACGACTTATCTGTTAAAAATTCTGTGTCGTTTAGTCTCATCTATCAAAAATTCTATGACGTCACGACTCAGCTGTAAAAATTCTATGACGTCACGGCTAATCTGTCAAATTTGACAGCTGTCAAAAAACTTTTTTCCGCCAAAATTGTATGACGAAATAATGAAAATTTAATATGATGGAAGTAAAAATTTAAGGTTTTCGTAATTTTTCCTTTACATTTACTATAAGACCTTGCTCCATGCCAAATTTCAAGTTTGTAGGTAGACTGGAAGTACCCTGTAGGTTTTTACCCTTGCTGGTTGAAAATTTGCGACAAAAACGGCGATGATTTTTTTACAGCTTTAAGAAGCAACAGACCTTAGTATTTGGTGAAAATTTCAGCTTGATACCTTTACGCGTTCCTGAGATAAATGGTCTTGACAGACAGACGGACAACAAAGTGAAAAGTGATCCTATAAGGATTCCGTTTATTCAAAATCGGTGCGGAACCCTAACAAAACATACGTAACGATAAATTCATGCTTATCTCTTTAAAAACACTACGCGTCCTAATGTTGGCACTGCACCAGATTATCAGCACCCCCAACAAAAACTCAAATTATAAGCTTTCTATTAATTAATTTCGGCTACCATTTAACAAACATTAAAATAAGATCCTTTTAGAATTATAAACTCATCCAAACACGACACTTTAAAAAAAAAAAGCGATATTTTTAAAAACGCGGGAACATGTCCTTCACGTTACTTTGTTTTGACAGTTTCTTATTATCGTAGGCAATTTCAGGTTTTTTTATTTTACTTTATTTTAGTTCTTTTAGATATTTTTTACTGAACCTTTAGGTTTTATTCATGTATAAAACGTTTTATAAGGCTTATCTGACAATGGAAATGAACGTTATCTTGATTTTATGTTCATAAATGAGGTGCTGACATCTGGGTTCAATTTTTTTGCGAATTGCTAATTATCGGCACTGGTACTGGTGGTAATTGTTACATGACAAAGTGGTATGTATAATTGTTAATCCATATTTTTTATTGTAAAGCGTGATTATTTTATGCCTAGAATTCAATACTCTTGGAAAAAGTACTCTATGATTTCGGATTTCATATCCTGGCATGGTGCTGAAACTAACATCGCTAGTTATTTTCATAGTGTTGATATTATGATCAAAAGAATGTCTTTTATTTTTTGAAATTTTTTATATTTATGTATTAATTTTTCTGAAACTTCGGTTGTTAGGCTAGGTATAAATAAAAGAGATTTTGCTATAAACATTGGATTATTTCATTTATCTACCTAATTTTAAGGTGCTGATAATTGGCTCGGTCGATGCCAGTAATTGGTGATGATGGTGCCAATAATTGGTGTTTGGGTAATTATTTAGTCAAACTCATCTAAATAAAATGTGTATGCGTAAAGACAATTTTTTATAATAAAAATCAATTACTTATTTAATAGTGAACCGAGAAAGCATGTTGTTAAAATCGTTATCAGTATTATCACTAAAGATAAACGATATTAAAGTAAGACTAACTCTTAAAGTGCTGATAATTGGTAGCATCACCCTACCTACATTTACAATACATTTTTCCTCTTCCCTAATACTTATGCTTGAGTGCCTAATAAAGAAATATACCCAGTACATAAATATACTTAGTACCTGTATTGGGTATATTTACTCTGATATTGTTTGCTAATAAATATTATCAAACGTTTATTTAAAACTGTTAAAATTAATAAAACAATGAAATGAAGCAAGATTTTTCAACACGTACATAATAAACAATATACGTACATCAATTTTCATGAAAACCACTGTTTTACGTCTATCCTAAATACTTTTTCTAGGTGGGGCTGCCAGGGAGTATACTCTGCAGCAGAGCCACTTTCAACGTACATTATTCCTCGATTCTGTATGCGTACAGTTATATACAATGCATGTACACTATGTACGGTTCACGTACATTGTTTCGAGATAAACATGACCGCTATTTGTGAAGGTGGCTCTGCTGGAGAGTATGACACAGATCGATGTGCAATATTTACCGCCGGGTACAGACGATGTTGACCATAGTTTATTCATTGTGAGTCGTAAATTATGTAGTAGTTTTCAAGTTATCTTGTCTATGGTTGTAAACTAACGGTCAGCGATATATGCATTCAAACATAAATTGATAATTTCCATAATATGTCAATTTTTGTAAACGTACCCTGACTATAGATGCTAGCGGGAAAAAATCCGAATAATTCAAGTTGATTAAATCAGAATAATACCTATTAACAGATTTGACTTCCGTATAAGAATTACTTTTCATAGATAGATCTATTTAAATTTTTAGCTGTTAATCAAGTTGTAATCGGTGGAGAAAGTGACGTCACGACTATAGATGCTAGCTTGAAACAATCCGAATAATTCAGGTTGAATATTTCGAAAGAATACCGAAATATACCGTAACTTTGGGATTTTTTCAACTGATCGCACTGTCACGTGATTTATTTATTTTATTATATTTATTATATATATATATATGTGCTATAAAATTTATATTATTATGTTTTTATTTATTAAGTGTATAATTATAATTTATAGGTAAGTATAAATAATTGTAAATAAACTATTTATGCATTTTGTCTGGTACAGATAGTTTTATATTATTATTTTAGATTAGTTTAATATTCGGGCGATATATTTGACGGAAAATTCGATCGAATCTTTCACTCACTCGCGGGGGGAAAGCTCCTCCGCAAAGCATGTCCTCTCTCTCTTACCGCACCAGGCACCGCTGCCGAACAACTCGAGAGTCATGTCACAACGTGAACCACTCACGTCGTGACATGAGTCGTGCAGACGGGCTCGCGCCCGTGAGGCTGCGGCCGGCGCACAAAGTTGTAGCGGCGCCGGCGATCGACGATCGATGCAAAATACTATTTTTCAGCAAATAAAACATAAAAATATTTATTAATTGAATAAATCCGATTTTATGAAATTTTCCCTGATTTTTTCCGGTATTATTCCGTATTAATCAAAGGTTTTGCAACTATAACCCTGACCCTTTTTGAAACTACCTACCAAATTGAATTTTATTCATCATTGTTTTATCTCATTATTTAAAACTTTTATATTTTACTCGCTGAAAGCAGAAATTGCTTATTGGCATTTAATTTTTATTTAGTGTTAAATTAAAAAGATAGTTACCGAAGAGAGCTTCAGTGGTCTTGCATCTAAGCCACCGTGACTGTTTAGTTTATTACGGTTTACTTAGTTTATTATGATGACATATAATTTGAAATAAACTACTTAGTCTATGGATGCTACAGTTTCTGCAGAAGTCTCGGTTGCGATGCATTTTTATTTTTGGACTACTAGGCCTCAAATCCTTTATAATGGGCGATTGCCTGGAAATGGGGTAACTTGTAAATTTTGTTGGTTCTTCCTCGTGATCAAACTTTTTTATCAAACTGGTTTCCTGTAATAACCTCGTCGTGACTATAGTTGCAAAACTTCTGAATAATACGGAATAATACCGGAAATTTTAGGGAAAATTTCATAAAATCGGATTTATTCAAAATTGATTTAATTAATATTTTTATGTTTTATTTGCTGAAAAATGGTATTTTGCATCGATCGTCGATCGCCGCCACCGCCGCTACAACTTTGTGCGCCGGCCTCCGCGGCACGTGCGCGCGCCCGACTGCCACGACTCATGTCACGTGATTTGAAATTAAATTTATTTCAAATCAAATATATTTATAGATTATGTTTGAAAAATGTTTTTTTCTCTCGGGTTTGAAAACCCGGTAAATTCCTAGCTCCCGCCCCGAAACAATCAGGGAAGAGGAGGTTCGGCATCCCCAATGTTATTTACAAAGACTGTGTTACTTACCTAAAACTTTGCTAATTATTGTAACTGTATGTATCGCTGCTTGTTTTTGTATGATGTGTAAATTTATGTTAGCATCTAACTTCTCACAATACCTATGAATACTTTTACCTACTACTCCAGTTGATCCTATTACTATGGGTATGGTTTCGGTGCGTGTGTTCCATAATCTTGTTATTTCTGTTTTTAATAAATGGTATTTGCTCAATTTTTCATCAAACACAATTTCAATTTTTTTTTTTTTATATTTATAGATAAAATATTACATAACAATATAAAGTATAATAATATACATTATCAATGTTGACTGGTCCCAAACTAAAGCAGAGCTTGTACTATCGGTACCAGACAAAAGGCATAAATAGTTAATTTACAATTATTTATACCTACTAATTATAATTATACACATAATAAATAAAAACATAATAATATAAATTTTATAGCACATAAATATAAATATATCTCGTGACAGTGCGATCGGTTGAAACAATCCCAAAGTTACGGTATATTTCGGTATTCTTTCGAAATATTCAACCTGAATTATTCGGATTGTTTCAAGCTAGCATCTATAGTCGTGACGTCACTTTCTCCACCGATTACAACTTGATTAACAGCTAAAAATTTAAATAGATCTATCTATGAAAAGTAATTCTGATACGGAAGTCAAATCTGTTACATAGGTACACATGGAACACGCATGTCATCAGAATTTTCATCATTATGGGGGGTATACCCACCCTGCCTCGTCCGCTGTCGCCACTTCAGAACCTTTCTGCCCCAACGGCTGTCAGTTCTATGCGTTGAGTGCCCTGCTCTTCGCCGCTTGAATCGGGCAATTCTGATCCTCCCTCGGATCTTCTCATATCTAAATCGGAAGCGCAGGGAAACCCAGTCTGTTCGTATACTCAACAATAAAACAGAAACAACAGTAATAAAAAAGAAAACTAAATGCCATTTATTTTATATTATTTTAATTAACCGCCATTTATAAAATACGGTCCAGAAACAAATTATATTTTCTGAATATTTTGATCAAACTATTACAATACTTCATAATAAAATTATTAAGATTGTCACTTAATCTAAAAATATCTCATCTTTAATCTTAAATAGGTACATATATTAGGTACTCATAGTACTATATTAGGTACTACAACATTTATGTAACATATAAACTTATTCGGCAAATTGATCATAATAAAATCAAGATTCATTATAAAAAAACTTAATCACAAGTCACAACACAGTTTGTAAAGTACCTACTTAAAAAAATTGTCGACACTTAAATTGCAAATTAATTCTCTTTACCCATTTCAAGCTTAACATAATTTAAAGGAAGATTTCGTATTTTATATAGGGAAATAGAAATATGATAAATAATTCACACACAACACCGATTGTCCGAAGAAATAGCTGGACATTTACATTAATAAGGCTTCATCAGATTTTACGATCCGCGAACTATTGAGAGGTATTACCATCATATACAAAACATAATATTTAATCAAAATACTTCACCATGAGACCGATATCTCATTAGCACTAATATACATGCACTAACACCATATTATTCTAGCTTTAATTTCCCTACTAGTTTGCCCTAGGGAATATAATTTGCTTTATGTTTCAAGGAATCATTTTATTGCTTTATGTCTTTCACTCTCAGTTAGCAACACTTCTAATAATCTAACACAATAAATGAGCTGCACATAAATTTACTAATTACAATTATAAAACATTGCTTTTTATTTTAAATGATTATAAATAAAATATCTATTCTTAAAATAGTTAAATTATGCATAATGCAATAAAAACAAGTATTTATTTGGTGTTATTAATAGTTAATAAGAAAAGTATCATCTATTGAAGTTAAATATATTGTGTGATAGTTCATAATAATTTGTTGAACATATAAATACATATAAGGCAGTTGATTGGTGTACCAAAATATCGATTTTGTGAATTTTTGAAAATTCAAGATAGTAGTTGGCTAATTATCTCTTCTTTAATAATTAACTACTATGATCATTAGATTACATAAGTGTACAATATCAATGATAATTTTTTACATAACGTATTGACAACCTTTGAATTTTACAAGTACAGTACTTGATAAAAAAGACCAGAATAATATCTTATTTCACAAATTTTGGTCAGTCTCATTATGTAGATAAATTTTAAAATAGTTTTACATTGCAGCTAAAGTATATTATTATAATATATACCCCCTTACTTATTAACGCCTCTTAAATTTAATTGCCGTTTAGCGAGATTTTTATTAGTAAAATCAACCTTATACCAAACAAAACCGTAAGAATTTAAGCTAATCAATTGACTAAAATTTAAGAGGCGTTTACGAGTAAGGGGGTAAATGTATGTAATCAATGTAACTATGTTAACTTAAGCAAGTATTATAATACGCCGTAATGGTATTAATAGGAAAATATATGATACAACGCTCTTAGAAATTACTAAGTTCATAATATATAATTTGCCTATTCATTTGTTATGTTTGTATATCTCTGTGGTATTCCTGTCATAATTATTGCTATAAATATATATGATAGCCTTCCGTGCTTTGTCTGCTCACGTAAAGTAAAACTTAGGTAAACTGGTAAATTACGAGTAGCAAAAGGCATAGAGCCTAATGCAATTTTTAATAACGGCTGTACAACGAAATTAAGAAAAATTTAAGTAGCTTTTATTCTTTAATGCATGTTACGGATATGCACGTTGGTACAAGTAGGTACGTAGTAATAAGTTGAAAATTAATGTCAGACAATATAGGTACAGATCTGTAGTGGTTTATCTGTGGCATTGTAAAGTTTAGTCACCTCTCGCCTTATTCTGTCCTTCTTTTCGGAGTTTGCTTGTAGACATGTTTATCATTTAATATTCTTGTTACGACGGAAACCACAGTGATATAATTTAAAAATCATTTGAACAATATATTGCTTAAACATTTCTATTAACTTACGGGCCTATAATATTTAGCACATATTAGTTTCGGTCTCACAATAATTGTTTAATACACTAACCAAAGTCCAATGAGAGTTCTATAAGATGACTATGATGTTGTACTACAGCCAACGCGTTTATTCCGAGCTAGAACTTGAGCTCGAAGGCGTGTAGCTGTAGTAGTCGTTCTGCTAGGCGGTATTTATTTGTTCCACGTTTAAATGCGTGATGAAACGTAAACGCATTTGTAAAGCTGGCCGCAGTTTGCGTATAACACTTTCCACCTCATTCTTCAATGTGTCGCCGACGAACATGTATTTTATGTGATAACTAAATCATTTGTTAAGGGAACTATTGTGTTAAATAAAGTTGCCAGGTACAAGGTTTTATTTTAGTTTTAAGTTACTTTGAATAATATTATTGGGTTCTAAAAAAGCCTTTTGTATTCCGGGTCAATAACCACATTGAAAAGTCCTATTTTTCGCTTACTTATGACAAGACAATATAACTGTATACAATTGATAGAAAGCATGAATCATCATCATCATAACAGCCCATTAATGTCCTACTGCAGGGACGGGCCTCCTCCTGTGACGGAGAGATACTTGGCCTACTAATACCACGCTGGCCAGACGGATTGGTATAGGGTTTAATTTCAAGTTTTCCTTCTTTTTACTTCGTAAAGATACTACGTAGGTCGGTTTTTACGACACCGATGGGATGAGATGGGGTGGTGACATATTGTATTCTACTCCGTCACCACACGGAAAGCATGAATACCATGCATGAATTAAAGCAATGGATGATAGTCATATGATGGCATCCGTCTGGTCGCCACTCAGATGTTACTGACAACCATGAATTGCTCAGATCGCTTTGAAATTTATATGATGCCTTAATTATATCCTCCCTTCAATGAAAAAAATATTTGAAAAAGTCTCAGACCCATGGAAAAGCCGGAAAATGGTGTCATTTATAAAGTACGCTAGTAATATACAATACTATAAAGTCGAAAAATGTTTAATTTTGTACACAGCTTATTAATAAGGTTTTATAGTAGATATTACGTTATATCTTTTTCTAGATATAAATTAAACTATATAATAAAGCAATAAATGAGTTACTTCAATACTATTACAAAAAAAATGATTGTTTTAAGACAAGTTGTGATACAACTTGAAACATTCCCTTGATCACTATACATTTTACGCACAAAAACTTTGCAGGTTTATGACATCAGGCACACCGTAATTGATTTTACCGATATCTAACTATGTGGCCAATGTTATCATATCGAGAATTGTCATGCAGCGTCTGAAAGGTACGGGTAGGTTTCGACTCCGCCCAGGTTCACTAAACATCAAGTCAAAATAAAATAATATGGCATTTTCTTTAACATTTTGCTCAGGACACCAAACCTCATCTGATCTGAATGTTGAGTATCTCGTCTTATCCTATTATACGCTTTGTCATTTGGGACAAGAGGCTTTGGAACTGTAGCAGTACTAGCAAGATGTAATAATACTTGAGAAGTAGACGGAATTGGAGAAGATTGTTGCTGTGGTTCAAAAGAAGACCGGTTCTCTTTTAGTCTTTGAGGTTTTGCCAAATTAGATAACAGTTATTTGTCACTGCTATCATCATTTGATGAATGATACGTGTAGGCAATTTCAGCCTCAGCTCTTAGTTGTCCACCAGGTAAATTATGCAAAGAAACAAAATTTTCATCACCAGAATCCTCATCGGTGAGCTACGCACTACAATAATCTATAGATAGAATGTGAATTACGATCCGGTATTGATGATTCATCGTTAATTTGTTGTAACTCAGATACTATTTCATTCTAGGAGAGGTGTTTGAAGTTCAATCTAAAACGTTATATAACACCGTGCCAAAGTAGTCTATATTACTATCGTCATTTATAAATTACACCAATTTTCTAACCAACTTAATTGTAGAGAATATCTAAAAGTTTATTTAATTTTCTTACTAGGTAGTTATACACAACAGTATCTAGTAATTCGTCCCAAAAAACCATTCCAAAACAAATAATATGATTCATGAACGTACCTTAAAAAACTCATGATGAAACTAGGTACAAATTATTTAGTTATAATTCCGAAAATAATAAAACAACACGAAAAACGATTTTCTTCCAGCGACTCTACAAGACTTACACACTGATATATCGTAATGAATAAAACTCAACTACCCTCAAAGTGTTAATATATTTTTTTCAATGTGCCGTCATTTATAAAGTACGATAGTAACAAGTGGGTTAATTAGCCGGTCTGACCAGGCTGTACACCTGCTAAACTCAGAACATGATATGCAAGTACAAACCACTTGGGGCTCGAGCTTACGTTGGTAAAGCAACACATACGGCCATTAGTTGACCTACCAGCAAGCTCAAACAAATGAACTGTAAAACCTTGACTGCCTCTTATGAACCCTACCGGCATGCATGGGAAAGCGAGTTGTTACCTAAAATCTTCGCCTTACTAGCTATGCACACATTAATTATATATGTACAGTCAGCCCCAAAAGTCGCTGAACACATTTTAAATTCCAAAACTGCTGAACACTAAAAGTGGCATAAGTCAGTGTCGCAACAAGAGTACAAAATAAGCTAAACGTACAAAACGACCATAACACGCTGCACACGGTTATTCCAAAAGTAGCTGCACATGGGTATTTTAGAAGTATCTGAACACTAGTATTTCAAAAGTATCAGCACACGGGTATTTCGGAAGTATCGATGTTGCCAACTCGTGCAGTATACGGGAGCCGCGCATGACTGAACGGCAACGTCGCCCGCTGCGTCGCTCATCTGCGGTCGAGTTTCAGTGTAGTTGTAGTGAGTGATTTTGACAGTAGACAAAAGTCAAGCCAATTTCAAAGCGGAATACTACATTAACAATTTCATCAAAACAGTTATCAACACTCCCGATAATAATTCCCGTGCGAAGCCGGGATGGGCCGCTAGTTGTCTATAAATATTGATGGTAGGTAAGTGACTATTTATATTTTATTAAGCCAAGTAACTTAAATTCACCGTCACTGTTCACAGGTATTTAAATTAAATTAAAATATTATTTTTAACTTTGAATTAAAAATTAAATAGTATTTATATTTAATTTTTCTCTATTAGATCAGCTACTTTTGGAACACTAGTGTTCAGCTACTTTTGAAATACTAGTGTTCAGATACTTCTGAAATACCCGTGTGCTGATACTTTTGAAATACTAGTGTTCAGATACTTCTGAAATACCCGTGTGCAGCGTGTTATGGTCGTTTTGTACGTTTAGCTTATTTTGTACTCTTGTTGCGACACTGACTTATGCCACTTTTAGTGTATAGCAGTTTTGGAATTTAAAATGTGTTCAGCGACTTTTGGGGCTGACTGTACATATATATAAATACTGTTCTCATAGCTTTTAACAAACCCTTATTTTAGAGTAAAACCTTCAAAGTATAGTCTACTATCGCACTTTTCTCTCTGTATGGTGTCATTATCATATACCTACAAGCCAATGGACGTCCACTGATGAACATAGGCCTTCTCCAACAACTTCCATCTTGTGCGGTCCATATGAGAGCACAGGACCGCAGGAGATATTTTACCATGTTAATATTAACATGGTAAAATATATAAAGATAATAAATCGTGTATTACGTTTTAAAAAGGATACAGTAAGTCGCATATTGGGTCGATGTACTGCAGATGTGTTTGCGATTTATCAATATGAGCCAGTAACTCATATAAGTTCACTGTGATATCCCTCACAGCCAGAGATAAATCTGAGTGGAATCGCTGCAAGAATGGTCCTACCAAATGGCACAGGAACAAAAGTTGGGTCTCTGTATGTATCTCCACCGATAGTTTCTCCTTCAAGAATCTGAAAAAACACGAAATGTTTTATTAATAATTTTACTGGTATTCTACCTCATTTAATGACTAAGTTAAAACTAAATTAGATAGATAAAAAACAGAAAAAGAAGTTCTTACCTAAAAAATCAATGAAGTTCCCATACATAATATTCAACCCCATTTCCCCAAAAGTAGATATCCACAAACGTGGTTTTTTATCTATGTGTATTTCTAATCGGAATAAGCGTGTATATAAAATTATAGCTTTAAACTTTTTAATATGACGAATTTTTATAAAACGGAATATCCCAACAAATTCCCCTCTTATTAGGTAATTGTTTTCATCATAAAATGTGTCAACTGGTAAAACTTGAGGTTCCTAATCCCTGTGCTTAACGCTGAGCGTAAATAAATTAGTCAGGACAACCATTTTTATTTCTTTAGATGACATCAATTAGTCTTTACATACAAATTAAAAGTTACTTTGGTCTCTCCAGTCATAGAACTGATTTTTCCAATTAGTATTTTTATTCTCAGTCGACACTAAGTTAAAAATAGGACCTATTAATTTATATTGAGCTAAGCGGTTCAAAAAGCATCTTAACATAAAAGCATGCAAGTATAAGCTATACAACATCAAGGTATACATACATGGGCACTTGAGTTATCTGTCCGGCACCAGCATGGTACCACACGGCATGAGCCAGCGCTAAAGTCAAACTGTACTTATTCTCCAACATAGCGTCATTTGTCGTCGTCAAATTAAACAGCTGGAAAGGTGTGTGAGGGAACGGCCAGTCCGTCATCTCGCTATTCGTCATTAACTCTAATATACGTTCATGTAAAACATTCCAATAAGGATCAGGCAATGCTGCCATTATAAGCCCTATGGCGTTTATCCAAAGTTGAATCTTAGTTGCAGGTATAACGACAAATCCTTTAGTTATAACATCCAATAAATGATTGCCTACGAAATTAGGTGCGAGTGGCAGTGACATCAATTCGACACATGTAACATATAATGCGTGAGCGGATGGATTAGGATATTCGTTAAATCTCCAATCTGTATTAGGAAAGTGTGAATTGCCGGTCATAGCTGAATTAATTATTAAGAAAATGTATTAACTATATAAATTATCATTATAAGTAAATAGTAGCCTTTAATGTAGAGGTTCTCCCTTAGTGAAAGAGGCAAATTTGGCTTTCTAATATAACGTTGGGTCAACATATTGGTATAAAGTTGTATGTATTCTATAAGACAGTATCTTCCCCAAGAACTTTTCCTTAGTCAGCAGATGAGATAGGTCAACATGTATTCTTTCTTCTTACGCCACAAAGATTATTTTAATAATTGATTTCTATTTTATGTGAAGTGTTATAACTTGACAATGCTTATTTTATTTCTTAATGCAAAGGTGGATTACATCCAGATTGGCAGTGAGTTTTCTGAATTTTTAAAACAAGACATTATGCTCTTCAAAAGCTTAACACTGGCCTGCCAATTGTTATTTGTACTGATATAAATGCAGTGTATGTTTTTTTTAAATATGTTTAGTTATAATTCCAATTCTTACAACTGATTTCTGTTAGAAATCCTATTCTGCTTAAAGTTAGATAATTAAAAATTAATTGATATTGTTTTGAATGATTATTAATTAAATACTCCGCCTCGAAGATAACTACGAATATAGCTCTGCATGTCATGGATGATGATGGGACTAAACTACTAATACAATTATGAAATTTGGCAAGGTAAACTGGAACTTAGAAATGAATACAGTTTACTTACGATTCGTTGGGTTGGGACAACATAAAAATTCATTTTTCCTTTTTATTTAAAAACATAGATACATAATGCACATAAAAAACACCGAGACCAATGCAAACATTTATGTTCATGCAAACATTTATGTTCATGCAAACATAGATTTTCATTGAGCGGGAATCGAACCCGAAATCTTTACGTATCAGCCATGGAATATAAATCCTAGAATATAATCCCTAAGTCGTCAATTATTCTAATTATTTTTTTAAAAGGATACTGTCTACCATTCGATTGACTAAAGTTAAATAATAATTGAGATCGGGTGTCCATCCAGTGGCATCAACTTCAGACTTGGCTAGATAATTCTGGAATGCTTCAGTAGTTGCCCATCCATTCGGACGCACATCTTTCAAAGAGCCAAATACAGCAGTTACTAATTTCCTTTTCAACAACGGTTTGTCACGAAGTTTTGTTTCGTAATAGTGTAACGTATTATATAAGAACGTAACAGGACGATCTGTAATGTTATTAGATATTTATTTTTAGAAAAAACTGACATGAACGTTTGGTTAACATGTTGGTATTGCTCGGTAATTTACCGCGGATGACTCTTATGTCGTTTGAGGTAAATGAATGAAAGTTTTTGCGGTTACATATAATTTATAACTAATGAAATTTCTCAGACAGCCACACAACGCCCTCAAATACAAAAGTAAGCAGAGATTGCGGGTAACATAAGTAACAGGTAACTAATTAAATTTTATATATCGTTTTTGGATATAACTGTACAATGAAATCAAAGCAATAAGGACATAAAACCTTAAATTAACACTCCTCATGTGATTTCTTTCTCATTTTATTTAAGAATGGCTTATAAATGAAGTCAACTATTAGTTCCTAATTTTCGACGTGTGTTATTTCCAAATTATTTTATGGACAAATTCTTATTTATTAACATTCTTAATTTTACCAATTCTTAATTTTCCGAATGCCTCATTTTTATAATTAAAGAATCATCAAATGAAATTCAAGGTGCCTTTTTGCAAAGTCTCTGAATCGATCCTCACTTACAGGAATCGCTGTTGTAACTGGGGTGGATAAAGTTTTTCTTTAAATAAACCAATGTTTTTTTTTGTTTAAATCTAAATCTTTTGAGTAAATTTAACATAATTATTACTTTACCGTGAAATTTATAAAGGTATCCAAGGTGTTCCAAGAGTTGTTCAAGATTTTTGCTAACTTGTGGTATTTCCAAATGTCTATGAACGACAATATCCAATACAGGTATAAATCTAAGGCACACATTACTCAAATAAACAGGTATGGGTCCCCCATATGCATTGCCTGCTTCTTCCGGGGCAAATTTTTCTGGGTACTTTCTGTTGAATGCCAGATGCTTATCGTACCTATAAAATAATTCAATAGAATTTACTACCAAGTTAAAAGCAAAGTGATCGAAAATTAATTTAATAAGTCAAATTGTTGTAAGTACCCAAACTTAATTGGATGGATAGATAATTTATTGTATTAAAAAGATCATATTGCTAATACATTATCTCACAAAACTGGTTGCGCAATTTAACTGTAAGATCGTTAATTTTCTTAAAATTATTACAAATTAACCGAGTATAGGAAACATTTTTTATTATTTTCTATAATGTATTTATGATATTTATTATTAACTAGCTGACCCGTGCCCACTTCGTTAGCCGGCGAAAAAAACGCGTCCCTTTTTTAAACATATTTAATTACTGCTCCACTCCTATTAGTCATAGCGTAATACTATATAGCTTATGACACTCCCCGATAAATGGACTATTCAACACAGAAAGAATTTTAAAAATCGGTTCAGTAGATCCAGAGATTACCCCCTACAACATCACAAACATACAAACAAACAATCTTTACCACTTTATAATATTAGTATAGATATATTTATGTATTAATTGCTTATTATTAAAAACAGACATCCTTTTACATTAATTGCTACTTCTCATTTGCTCTTTATACCTTCGGTCATATTTCTGACAAATTACAAACCAGTTGTACGATTGTCGTTGTGGGACCAATGACCCAGTTAGGATGGCGGGTCACCAATGGATGAGAGAGGTACAGGACCACGCAAGCTAGAAATATTTCGAAGAGGCCTATGTCCAGTAGTGGACGTCCATTAGTTGATATGATGATATAATGATGATGGTAAAGTAAAACATACCAGTTATTCTGCTTCCAGTGCTCAGGTGAATTTTCTTTAACGAAATCTTGTGCTCTATTCCTTAATTCTGATCCTTTCAGAAGTAATAACTGAATAATATAAAGGCACACTTGGCTTTCATTAGCGTCTGGATTGGGGCGTAGTACCTATAATTATATATTATGAAGTTAGTTATCAGAGAACTACGCGCATATAGGTACAGGAACTAAGACAGTACCTGTTCCCCTTCAATAAGTACCAAAAATTACATCTGCTCAGTCATTTTCAACAACTTTAAGACTGTTGGCGTACTGTATATTAAGTTCATATAGCTGTCTATCAAATAATAGTAATAAGATAAGAATTCCTTTCTGAATCCTCGGTTACGCGGTGTTTATACAAATTCATATTTACTAGTTAGATATGATCACCAACTATTTAAAAAAAACTTATATTCTTTGTTATTTAAAAAAAAATACAGGTTAGCGATAAAATTGCGAAAAAAAGAGCTTAAGATGCTTCTACAACCCAAACGACTTGTCACGTAAGCAATGTTAATTTTTTAATTAAGACTCGCCAATAGATGAATAATAATAATGAGAAGTTCAATTTAAGTAAAGTAATACTTACTAAACACAAAACGAGCCTATCGATGGTAACGATATTGTATTTCCAAATGATATCATTGATCGCGTCAACACATTTATTTATATGCGGTCCTCCAGCTGGATTGGTCACTTCAAACACTAGGTAGTCGCAGAATTTGCGCAAATGTGCTGACAAAGCACGGGCACCTATGCGTTCTAATATTCTAAAATCAATGAGAACACGAGGGTTAAAAGGAGCTAAGGATAAGATTTTTTTTTAACAATGTAGGAAATAAACAATCAGGACGGATGTTCGAAAGTAAGTAGATTTGATTATGTTAAATATACAAATAAGTGTTTTATAGATAAACAATAAATTCTAGCCTTTTGTTCTATTACATAGAAATGATAAAAATAATCATAAACTCATTAATATTCATGGTATTTAAAAATTATTTATGATAGTTTTTATCTTGTTTTAAATATTTTTCCAAGCAATTATTATTGGGATGATATTAATTTAGGAATAAATTACATTTAAGTAATTCTACATCCATACCACCAGGAATACATGGTTTATAACAAAACATGTCCAAATACAGCAACATTTACACAGTTTTTTGTCTTAATTTCTAGGATAAGTAGTATTCGGTTTTGTATGGAATGGAACCATAGACATACACTCACTTGAAAGCAACTGGATTAATCCTGTTAGTTTCGAAGATCATCTTCCACAATAAGCAGAGAAACAATGGTGTTCCTGGTACGGAAAAATGAGATATGATATCATTATCGTTAGCCATCGACGTCCACTTGCGGTACTCCTCCTCAACCGATTTCTTTAGCACCTGTTTGTTTTCTTTAGGTGCTGGGTTCTGAAAAAATGTACAGAGAATATTTTAAATCTGTAATATTAAATATTTTTCGAGATGTGTTTGAAGAAATATTCTAAATCGTTTGAAGTAGTAAGACTCTAATATAATATTGAAATGAAGGTCGTGTCACTCACACGGTGCACAGACGTCTTATTTAGGATGGCGGGAAGTTGATGGATGAGAGGCATAGAACCGCACAGGGTGGAAATGTTTGGAAGATATAAGAATATTAAAATAATACTACAAAATCAGCGAATAAATCAATGTATTATAGATTACCTGTGCAAAGAAATCAACGAGCACTGGCGGGAAACACTGCAGCGTATGTTGGGACCACATATGTGGCGTATTAGTCATCACCGTTGTTAGCAATTCCTTGACGGCCGCGCCATCGCTACCTAATTAAGTAACCAGAATATTAATAATAAAAATATATATTAATCGCACATACTCAGGACACGAAAGTGTAAAATCAATTATGTATTATAAAAAGTAATGAATAATATATAAAATAATTAAAAATCTAAAGCTTTTGAAAAGTTTTGAAAGATTAACAACAAAAGGTAATATAAATATTACTAAGGGTACATACCTATATCGAAACGTAAACGGATCGGCACCGTAAAAACTCAAGCCGTTTAGTATTGTTTGATTATTTGTCTGAAACTCCTTACTGCAACACAGACTAATCGACAACATAACGAAATCAGATTTTTGACGTTTGACACCGAAGAAAAAGGCAAGGTGGTGCCGCACCGTTTACGTTTTGATCTATCTGCTACGACTCTTAGTCTCTTTGTATAGTTAACCTAACCTATGACTGTATAGACCATTTACAAACATTTCTTTACGACTTTAATCTGAATAATAA
Organism: Schrankia costaestrigalis; assembly: GCA_905475405.1. Lineage (NCBI taxonomy): Eukaryota > Metazoa > Arthropoda > Insecta > Lepidoptera > Erebidae > Schrankia > Schrankia costaestrigalis. Next base: position 15,835,417 of record FR997825.1, on the reverse strand, counting down.
CTTAGTAAAACAAGAGATTAACTCAGTAAATGAAAGTAGACATACCAGCGCCGGTCATATATATTCCTCTTGCTAGTGTAAGTACAAGTACACGGTTCAACTCTTCACTCTCGGATGACACAAGAGACTTTGGTTCAGATACTACTCTCGACATTTGTAATTGTACTCCAGAACTGCCCAGGCTTGTTATCAGACGCAACGCAGTACTTTCAAAACTGAAAGAAATGTAAATCGCATGTAAATAAGCATTTCATCGATGTCAAAAGCAATACTCATAATGCAATTATTTAGTTTTATTCTTTATTAGGTTAAAATACTCATTAACCTCTTTACTCATAAACGCCTCTTAAATTTAGTCACTGTTTAGCGAGATTTTTATTAGCAAAACCAACCTTATGCTAAACAAAACCGTAAGAATTTAAGCTAATCATTGACTAAAATTTAAGAGGCGTTTATTAGTAAAGGGGGTTAATGTTTTATGATTTTTAAAACACATAAAGGCAACTAAAACCTATTATTTAGATGTATTAATTTATATCCAAATAAAATACACTATTTTCAAATGCATATCTGTAATTTATTTTTTGGATCAAGTTAATGAAAGGATATCTTGAATTTAAAAGTCACATAATAAAATAGAAGCATTCAGGTGTCTACCAAAATCCCATCGAAATTGGGATCACAATGATTACAAAGAATAGGGCAGCATCATAAACGGAGAATAATATGCATCAATATTAGAAAAAATAGTAGCAGTTGCTACTTCTTACTTTTTTTTAAAAACTTAATTAAAAAATTATTGATTCAAATAACTAAATTGAAATGAGAAATAAAACAAATAGGTACATACCATAATTGTAGTTGTGTCTGATTGGCTTGAGGATATGCGGCTAGAGAGTGTATGTTGGACAGTAATGTTACTCTGTAATGCGGTTGAACATGGTGTATTCGATAAGAAAACATGTCCAACAAATTGTGAAGTATACCCCAAGCATGGGATTTAAATACATTTGGCAATAACTGATCTGTAATATGAAAAAACATGTTGGAGTACTGTAAATTAATTTACATTTCTAAAAAGCAAATCAATCATCAAGACAGTTCAGACATTTAACAAATACAAAGTACCTCAAAATGAAAATATACATATAGCAAACATTGACAAGCCACACAATTTTTTTTATTTATGGGTAATATTTTAATCAAACTTAACTAAAAGAAACTTACGTATGAAGCCTTTAATGCCCATAGATTCTATCTCAGTATAAACAAGTAAACGGCTATAACTCTCAACCAATGCCGGCGCCATCATATTACTTCCTGGGATATTACTTTTGTTTTGTGCTAGCTTCGATACATGTGTCACTATTGCATGTATCACTGACATTTTACAATGCAATGTCAAGCTGTCCAAAATACACATTGACAAGGGCACTGTGGGTAACGGGGTACCCGGATTTCCATTTGGCATAGCCTTCTGAGTACCATATAATGTCTCTATTATAATACCCATTGGTCGCGTAAATAATTCTTGACTAGTTGAATAGGCATTACTCAGTAGGGCAATTCGGTAATCAGACCCCATCAATGTTGGAGTACTATTAGATGTCATAAGATGTTGCAGAAACCTGTTGAAAATAAATAATTGCATGGTTGGTTAATTTAATCATGAAAAAACCTTTATATAGTATGATAAAATTACTACTTTGTATATAAGAAAAAATAGACTTACTCATACTGTACTTTTAAATTTTGTGGCATTGTCATAGTTTTATGTTCAGTTTCAGCTTTCTTCAATAAATGCATCCAGATACACACAACTGCCATTTGATGTGTACAATGAGCCTTTGTGCAGTCAGGTACAGGTAAAGGTTCTTTTTCAGGGTACAATAATTCATAAAGTTTTATTATTGGTAAGAAATTCGAAGATGGGTTCCTCTGTATACTTCCAGATATAAACTGCAGTAAAACCCACATAAGATGATCTCTTCCTTTCTTCATATCATGACCAATCAGTTTGTTATGTAATCCCATAACTATATTAGGAAATGAAGCAAATCCAATTAGAATATAATAAATTACTTGCGATGATAAGTGAAGCCAACACCAATGTGAAGAAGACATTTCATCGTCTTCATTTTCTTGTTCACTTTTTTCCATTGGTAATATCATAAGTTCAACTAATTGATCTTCTAAGGCAATACACCGTTGTTTGTGTTGCTTTTGTAATCCAAGCATAGAGCACATCATATCCCTAGAATAAGGTTGTTGCAAAACATGCCTTAACAGCACTATTTGTGGTTTCAGTAACTCATCATCATAGGGTAAATTGCCTTTAAGTGAAAATTTTAATGTTGTTGGGTCTAATCTCCATGGATTAACAAGATGATCCGCATAACCAGAAAACTCAACAACTGGAAGCATTTGTGAATGCCCTATAATGGAAACCATTTGAGCGCAAGGTTTAAAACTTTCTACAAAACCAGTGAGTAACTTTGCTAATTGCTGAAAAAATACATCAAGATGTTAATTATAAACTATAATAACAACATAATAAGTTACTTGAACTTTTTCTTACCCAGTGAGGCCAATGGTTATTGTCAGGATAATCTTTTTGAATTTCAGTTACTATGAAATATGCAGGTAGCAGTGAAGCATTTCGATCAAAAATGTACTCTATCACATTGTATAGAGCTTTTAACTGAGGCATTGTACTTGAATTTAACCGGACAGGTAATGAATGAGCTTTTTCTCGACATCCCTACAACAATTAACATACCAGAATTAAAGAAAAAGTATTTCAAAAATAGTATCATCACTTAGAGCAAAACCATATTTTACATACTTTCATAATTTCCCTTACTCCTTTGTAGTCTACTCCTCCAATAATTCTACGAATTAAATTAAAACTCTCTATCCAAAAATCAGCATTCTGGTAAATCAACTTTTCATTTGTCAAAATACAGTCACATAACATCCTAAAACAAAATATCATCATTCAGAAAATATAATTTCTAAAAACATATTTTATTACTTTACTCTAGCTACTTAATTGATTTTAGTATGCTTAAAATTTAAAAATGAAAATAACCCTTTTTAAAAAAACAATGTAAATATTTATGCTTATAATTATTACAAAAGCTTTACATTAGATATGTCAATAAATGCATACCGAGCTTGAAGGACATTAGTATTCACTAAATTCTCAAGAAGTGTTAGCAATTGTTTCATTTTGTATCTATTGGTTAAGACTGCAGTTGGAGTAAGATATTGGCGGATAGCAGACTCCTGCAGCTCTGCGCTCATGGAAGTCATAACGCCGCAGAGCTTTTTTTGATACATAGCCAACCTTTCATTCTCTTGGTCTGGTTTGTGAACCAGAAAGCAACTAAATGCTTCTTCAACTGCTTCCACTTTCTGAAACATAAAGTTCCAAATTAAAATTATAGTGTCAAAATGCTTATGAAGATGGTAAATATAATAAAGCAATAACAAATTTATGTAACACAAGAAGCAATTAGCTCATTTCATTTGATTCAATTTTCGATTTTATGCCTAGAACTTATAAGCTTTTAATATAATAAACATAATTATATTAATTTCTCACAAAAAGGACAAGCAGTTAAGCACATAAATCTGCACCAGGTAGAAGAGATGTGTAACAGATCTCCAGGTTCTCTCAGATAATATTAGGTCATTACCTATGAAATTGCCGATTTGTATGGAGATTTTATTTATTTATTTATTTATTTATTTATTTATTATCTATGGAAGACTTACAGCTATTAGTACAGTATAATTAACAATTTAGTTCAACATTAAGCCAATTACAAGTCCTCACGTATAGGATCAAGTATTTTAAAAATTAAACATTGTGAACATTTGGTCAAAAACAATCAGCTTATTAATTAATATATAAAGTGTTTGCACATAAAAAGAAATCGCAACTTAAGCACTTTCTCACCTGAGACACACTTGATGTAAAAACGTCTAAGTCAAACTGTTTACACGTCTTGTTCACACATTTGCTCGCACGCACTATAAATGAATTTTGCCTGTAGTTTGTTGAAGAAGATGGCACATTAAGCGGTGGGTTAAACCGCATTAGCTTACGTGGTGCATTGAAGGTAATGGACGATAACAAGTCAGGACTATTTACTTCATTATTGCATATTTTTATAATTAATGAAATATCTGTGATCTCACGTCTACAAACTAGTGGCAATAAGTGGAATTTCCTACACAGATTGAGATAGTCTTCTGAATGATACGGAATCTTTTGATGATAACAGAGAAAAGAAATGAATCGTTTTTGGACACTCTCGATACGATCAATGTACCTTTGGTATCGTGGATTCCAAATTTCTGATGCGTATTCCAGATGACTTCTTACAAATGTGCAGTAAAGTATTTTATGCGAAGTTTGATATTGCATTAGTTGTTTATTAAACTTAATAAAATTTAATTTGGTATAAGTAATAAGGCACATCTTAGCTAACTTTTAGCATTTAAATCATCATCATAACAGCCCATTAATGTCCCACTGCAGGGACGGGCCTCCTCCCGTGGCGGAGGGATAGTTAGCCTACAAATACCACACTGGCCCGACGAATTGGTATAGGGTTTAATATCAAGTTTTCCTTCTTTTTACTTCGTAAAGATAATATTCATGGATAGTCCCTTAGTCGGTTTTTACGACACCCATGGGATGAGATGGGGTGGTGACATATTGTATTCTTACTCCGTCGCCACACTCACACGCCAAAAAAAATATAAGGTAAGACGTGACATTTATTTAAATGGTAAAATCCACTGGTTTAAATTGGACCCATATTTGCAGACTTATTCCTAATACAAATAATAATTATTTTTCTTAATTACCTTTTGTTAGTTGTTGGTAATGTCCTGTATTTACCAAATTACAAAAATAATACAAGCAATCATGTTTTAAAAGCAAAATATAGGCTGAAGACTGCGGTGAAAAAAATGGCAATTTCATAGGTAAAGACCTATTATAATAATAATATTTATCACACATTCCACACAATAGCATCTAGTTTCAAACTAAGCAGAGCTTGTACTATGAAGTAAATGTGTAAAGTAAAAAGTGAACAGCTGATAAACATATTATACTTCTTTTTTTTTGTAAATTCACACATAATAATTATATGTAAATGTGTAAGGGTGGGAATTGAACCATGGGTAGCAGTTATTAGCTACATGCATGAACATGATTGTTCGCATTGGTCTGAGTGTTTTCTATGTATAATATGTATGTATTTCCAAAAAAAAGTATTTAAGTATGTTTACGTTATCTAGTACCCATAGTACAAGCTTTGCTTAGTTTGGGACTAGGTGGCGATGTGTCAATGTGTAAGGATTATTTATTTATTTATATAATCTGCTTTATATAAAAAGACCCATGATGCCAATTATCTTGATTGATAAGCCGATTCCGTTTAAGGATTAAATACGTTTCTTTTATATACTAAGTAGAGTAGAGTAAAATTTAAAGTGATTTTAAATTTTATTATAAACTATATAGACTTAAGAGGCAAATAGAGAAACATTTAAATTTTTTATGTTATTTCATTCTAGACCCCCTTATCAGACTATAAGACCATGTTTAAGATTATGATCCTCGGAGTTGGTTCAAAAAAGGGAAGATATTTATAGTCCGGCGTAGTGCGGCATAGTGTAGAGGCCTAACTCCAGCAATAGCCTTATTGTGGCATAGATGATGTTAAGTCTTTCGTCAGGCATATTTTACACGACAAACTACTACTTTTCCTTCTTTTAAGAAAAGTGTTCAAAAGCATAGTCAACCCGCTATATTAAATAAATAAGCTTAAAATTATTAGTCAAGTAATCTTACCAAAATATCATTTACTATGTTAGCGACCTGGGAGTCGGCCATCTCTGAAAATATCATCAGGGCAACCTTTTATATAAACGCAATTCAAATAAAATTAATCACTTATTCCGTCATAATGTTCCAAGAACACTTTAATTTTGATACAGTTTATTAGTTTTTGAGTTTATTGGCAATCAGTGCAGACAACGCACAGAAAACAATTAAAACTCCTAAATACTTTCAGTGAAAAGTACATAGCATACAAAACATTTTAATTGTAGTGAATTGGTTAACAAACAAGCAACAAGTAATAATTTTTAATTTTATAATAATTAATTAATTAATAATTTTAAATAAATTCTGCTTTTGCCTAGCTTGCGCGATATTTTGAGCGCCACAGATAAGATATAAATAAAGATACTGACTGATGATGTATTGTCTATTGGATTTTTAATAATTTTCAGCTTGGGTACTGGTCCTTTAAACGTAATAGAGTAAATATTTCGGAAAGAAAATTGCGTAACAAGAGGCAGAAACGATCAGGTTGCTTTAATTCAGAGAAATATTGTTTTGTAAATGTAAAGTATTTATTTCACAATATCATTATATTACAAAAGCAACACAAACAAGGGTGTTGGTTGGTATATTATTCTGCACTCCAAGCTACCTATATTCCAAATTTCATCAAAATACAATCAGTAGTTATAACAGAGTTACTTTTAGAAAAAGTAACAAACATCCATACATCCTCACAAACTTTAGCATTTATAATATTAGTAGGAAGTAAGATAGGATAGAGAATCTACCTTTTTAATGTAATATCATTGTGCTTACCTCTTAATTTTTTTTTCAGTTTCATATTATATTCATAATAAGTGGGACAACATAGAGAAACTAAAGATAAATTAATGAATTAGTAACGTTTCTAAAAAGCAACATAGTCCAGTCTATTTTAGAGAATCATTCATAGAGTAGAATATTTTAAAAATTATACATCTTGACTGTGGTACAATGTATTTTCTTCATTTTTTTACGAAAATATTAAATTTATGAAATTTACGTCTTGCTTTTGTTCTTAAACTAATATATGGGTTATGGAGTCACCACCTTTCTCCACACATTCTGAGGCACCTCCTTTAAGCGAAGATAGTGGTCTTTTAATTACAAGTGGCTCTTTTTCAAGTGATTCAGCTAGTGGATGGCATCACGTCGCATCCGAGGTGAGCCAATCTGAAGGCAAATATTTTATTTAGGTACTTTATATTTTGGAAGATGTTATAGTCATATCATATGGTAAATCGTTATTGATATTAGCATTGCGACCACGAACACTGTGATAGTTTGTAAACATTAGTAGGCTTTGCATTGTTAATTTACGAAGGTCGGTAAACCTTAAGATTACCTTGATTGTTATCTTGCGTATCACTGAAATCAAGAGTATTATAAATGTAATAAAACACTGGTTTAATTAGGGATTTATTAAAATTTAATGATTTGGTTATAATTTATACATATAGTTAAGTGGCTTCTACTCGTATTTTATGTTAAAATTTATTTTATTTACCATTTACATTAAGTGCGAATTTTTTACTTTGTAAAATTAGCCTTATAAAACCAATACTGAAGAAAGTCATACTGGTCATTGCATAAACAGTAGACAATGCTTTTTAGTAACTTATTAAAACATTTCTGCTGAGTTTAGTCTGCTGTGTTTAGTCTACTGAAATCTTTAAGTAGTTAATTTAACATTGTAGAGCTCCCAAGAGACCAAAATGATATATACATACATGATGCTTATACTATACATTGACACTATATAGTTTAAAACAAATATTGGCAATAAACCTATTTTAACTATGTATTTCTAGAAATAGATAGAGAGAAATAGATATTGTCAATTTTTGGTAGTATATTGTTATTATCTAGGACTAATTACCAAACTTGACTTATGCAAAGCAACTTATTACTGCCAAAGCGAATTTCAATTTCATTATATTTATGTCTGTAACTTAAACTATAGTTTAATGATTTGCCTTTATTGGTAGCTTACACTAATCAAACCAGATAAAGAAGAATATGTACATTTTATTTGATTGAAAAAGAAGTACAATAATAGTATATTATACAATATGTCATACATTGAACTCGTGCCTTGGTCCTGTGGAATAATTAATAGGTAGAATACCTTTTCTCTAATTGCTGTGCGTTAATGCTTTCTCTGGTATTCTGCAAGCTGTGTGTTGGTGCTTTTACTGTCATTTACTTTGCTTTGTAATATTACATATTTTGACTGATTTAAAGATATTCTTTCATTGATCGTACCAGGCATTCTTGAGCCTTTAGCGATTTGCCTTATATACTAACAACACCAAAACAGTCTTAAAATGGTAGTGTTTAAACTTTTCTGTGCATAAAAATGTTATGATTTGCTTTGCTGTTTGCAAACTGTAAAAAGAATATTGTCAAGACGTAACTCTGTGTGAATGTATAATAATGTAACTTGGTGTCAATTTGTCTTCATGTTACTTGGCCAAATTATTTGTAGGATTTCCTGTCATCTATATATTGCCTAAACAGAACAATTTTACTTCTTAATCTCTTCCTTTTTTCAAGTTTTTGTTAAGTCTTATGTAATTATACTTTATTAATAATAATGTATTGTGTTATGTTATGACAGCTACAAGAAAGTGACTTCGATGAAAAATCATTATCACTTTGTGAGTCAGCTGAAACATCAGAACGGATGTGTGGTGACTTCTTTAACACAGTAAAAAAAGGTCCAGGAAAAGTTGTTGTTACTACTATAGAACCACCTCCAGAATTTCAAGTAAGTTATTAGTGTTAATAAAATAATGCTAATACTGCTTTTGAGAGAGAAGTTATTATGCATTATAAGAAATATACATCTTGTTACTGCATATCAAACAATAGTTCAGCAAATAGTTTACATGCAGAGCAACCCCAAACCAACTAATCTGGGCAGACCAGTACAGTGTATCATTTACTTTAGACATTACAAGTCATTAGATCTATAAACAAAGAGAGGGTGAAAAAGGACAAACTCAATCAGAAAATCCTTAACTAAATCGGTCTGGTTCTGTCTAAAAAGTAAGTAGTGACATGAGCTCAAGGTTTAGAGATCTTAGTAAAGTCATTCATATAATAACCTCAAAGGTCCACTGTTAGTCAGTTAGTCATCTAAGCTTAGAAAGCTTAGATGACTAACTTCTTGGTAACCTCTAAAATGTTAAAAGCTTGAGCCGCTTTGTGGTTTTAAATGTCAATGTTTAGTCATGTACAGTATGAAGACATTGATAATATGATTGGTTTTTAAAGAAAGACAGCAAATCAATGAGTAAGAAGAGTATATCCGATTACCGAAAATAGCAGAATAATTTATAGCATAAGTTTTAAAAATTATCACATTAAAATGTATCTTATGGCGTTCGGCATAAGGTTGACATTATAAAAGATTGAATCCCTACTTACTTCTATTTGACATTGTATGTTTCATCATGTCTTACTAAGGATTTAATTATATTCCAAGATCTAGGAAGTGCCAAACATCACTTATTTTCTAATGAACCAAATATACACGAATGGGTAGTGGTGGGGTGTACTATCATCGTATGACTAATAGCTAACTTGCCTAGACGGCCACTTTTCTGGTATCCGTTGATGAAAGTACAAAAAAACAGAGGTAACTTCACTCATTTTCTAATGGCTGGTTTTAACATATATTATAAACAAGATCGTTAAGAATCCATAATCGAAACTGCCAGTCACTTTGCGTCGGCCGTTTTGCGTAACAGACACTTCAAAGTTCCGAAAAAAAAACATTAATGTCACTCATTTTCTAATGGCTGATTCTAACATATCGACACCAGAAGTATCAATTAACGTAAGGGACAAAACACGACTTTTCAGGAGAGCCAAAAAACCATTCCGATTTTACAAATTCTTCTGTAACTTTTTATTAGTTGCCCTAATCTTAAAAGTGTCTAGGACAAAGTTTCTTATAATTTTCTCTTCTTTATAACTATAAATAAAATATTTACGTAAACTTACGCGTTTAGAAAATAGCATGTCCCTTACATTAAAAAAAGTTGCTTAGTTCCTGCTAGTTGTCCTTTAAGGCACTCAAGCTTTCAATGGAAACAATCCCATATTAAAGTAAGCACCAAGTTTAATAGGAAACTATAACACAAATCTACTGTAAACGACATAAACTACTATGAACTGGATGAAATATGATGTATGATAAACTATTAAGAGCAATTTATCATGTAGTTTTGGACCTGATATCTTTATTATTAAGTCCATTAGTAAAAATATACTTAACTTACAATATTTTTAGATTATTTTGGAAATTTGGAGAAAATTCGGACTGGTCGAACAGTAAATACGACTGTGGTAAATGCAGGTAGGCAGTTCCTAGAGACAGGATCTTATGAACGGAGACCAGGTCACAGTCGTAAGCTGTGTAATTTTACTTGGCATAACCGTTTTATCGTCAGAAATCTCCTCAGGGACTGGTTCATTACAGCAATTCAAGCACGTAACCAACTCCAAGAAGTTAAAAATGTGTGTGGGGGTATACGTACGGTCAGAAGAAGGTTAAGCTTTTAAAACTGCTAGAGGACACAGTTTCTTATTTCTCTCGTGAGTATAGGCAATGGACAATATATATAAGGCCTTTTCGTTTATTGCAGACGATTTATGAGGTGGTGTCTGTGATACATCGCTTTTGATGACTGTACGGACCGATACCACAGGCTTGACAAAAGAAGTAACTGAACATTAATGTCGAACCATGTTCATGTCGTTTCTGTCTCTTGTCAGCAAGCACTCCAATCCAGGCCTCATCACAAAATTTGCGACCCTCTCCGACACGTTTGCGCCACTCAGGACGTTTTTCCGCGAGCTTCTCCTAGTCACGGTGGTCGATTTTAAATGCTGCCATGTCTCGCTTGGTGCAGTCTTTGAAACGAAACAGCGGCCTCCCAACATCTCTTTTTCTACATTTTCAGTTATTCTGAAATGACAAGCTTGTAATGTCACAAGTAACAAGTTGACTTTAGTTTTAAATCATTTAATGGTTTTTCACATACAAACTCTACAGTTTAATATAGTGACATTTGTATTGTGTTAGTAGATATTATTATTTATTGCGTTGAAGTGAAAGTTTAAAATAGATTGCACTTTTAATCTAAGCATAGTTTTGATTACGGTCAACCAATGACGTCAAGCTCACGCATAAACATTAAATAACGATCTTAATGAATTTGACTTATGATAGAATTTTTTGTCAAAACTGATAAAGCCAATTCGTTTTCGGGTATACCATACCCTTGTACCTAGCTTCCCGAACATGGTTGCCGCCTTGCCAATACGGATGTCGATCCGTCGAGAGCATTCGAAAAATGTGGTGTTTACAGACGAATATCGGATATCATTAAGTTATCGTAAAGGTCGTCAGAGTTCTTACAGGCACAAAAATAAAAGGTTTGCCCCATGTGCCCCTTGAAACTGTGGTGTGCCAAGGTGGTTCAATAATGTTTTGGGTGGCATCATTTACGGGGCTCGTACTTAGACTTGGTTATTTTTTAAAGTGGTTGTGTAAACGCAGAAAAATATGTTACAGAGGCTTAAGAACCTCATGTGATGCCAATTGCACCATTTATTGGGGAATAATTTCTGTTAATCCATGATAGTGCCCGGCCACACATCTCTAAAAATCACAACTGAATACCTGAATAAGGGTGTGATTCGAAAATTACTATGGCCTCCTTAAAGTTCAGACTTAAATCTTATGGAACATGTCTAGGACAATTCGGTATGTAAAGTAAAAGTTTACCTATGTCGAATCCAAAACCATTTAGAGATTTTAGATCGATAAGTAATAAAATCATATTTTTAGCGCAAAAAAACGCAAGATTGTGTTTATTTTTACAATTATTACATAAATTACTTTGTTTTTCATTTGACGTCTAAATGACATCATGTCGCCCGGCTCAACAGAAGTTTGTTTCTGCTTTCATTGCTCAATAACTAAAACAACTAATTTGAGCATTTTTGCCCTCCCACCTATAGCCCATCTGCAGTAAACAGCCAAAGTAAGCAATTCGACCGCATCTATGACGTCATACATGCGGTCGAATTGCTTACTTTGGCTGTTTACTACAAATAAACTATAAGTAGGAAAGCAAAATTACTCAAATTAGTTGTTTATAATTAATAAACCTTTCAAATAAAAATATAAAAAAAATACCAAAAAAAATCTTTACATACCGAATTAACTAAATGTTACAGTTTTTATGGCTGTTTCTCATTTTGTTGATTTTTAAAGAAATTTTGTTCATTAAATGTTTTTAATTCATACTTGTAATAAAGTAAAATATTTGATAATACCGAAAAATACTGTGTAATGTAAATTTTTTCTAAATTTTAGACATAATTAAAGGTGGGCCCTTGTATGTATATTAAGGTAAGCGACAAATTAAAGTAAAGTTATGTATTGTGTTTTAATGTAAAGGTCATATTGTGAGAATTGTACAAAACTTTTGTTTAATGTAAGGGACTGAATTGCATTTCAGAACTATTTACATTATTTTTTCTAACACGTAAAAATATTTACTTCCGTTAAATTAATATTTTAGTATAAAAAACAGTCTAGACCTTCGAAAACAAGTACTGTAAGGGACCTTTTTTTAACGATAGAGAAATTTCAAATATACCAAACGATAGAGCGTGAAATTCCGAATCCAACGGTATATATCACTCATTTTGGCCAAAATGTCCCTTACGTTTTCTGGTGTCGATATATTATAAACAAGATCGTTAAGAATCTATAATCAAAACTGCCAGACACTTTGTGTCGGCCGTTTTGCGTAACAGACACTTCAAAGTTCCGAAAAAAAAATCATTAATGTCACTCATTTTAAAACCAGCCTTAATTAGAAAATAAGTTACCTGAATTTTGTTCGGAACTTTGAAGTGTCTGTTACGCAAAACGGCCGACGCAAAGTGTCTGGCAGTTTCGATTATGGATTCTTAACGATCTTGTTTACAATATACTTATGTTAAAACCAGCCATTAGAAAATGAGTGAAGTTACCTCTGTTTTTTTGTACTTTCATCAACGGATACCAGAAAAGTGCCCGTCTGGGCAAGTTAGCTATTAGTTATACGATGATAGTTCTCCCCACCACTACCCATTCGTGTATATTTGGTTCATTAGAAAACAAGTGATGTCTGGCACTTCCTAGATCTTGGAATATTAGAGCTGTCATTGCACTTCGATAAAAAGTCGTTGCAGTGCAACAAAATATAGCACTTATTGTTATCGTTATAAAATATAATTTCAAAATCATCAATAAATTATAATCTCACTTTCTCGCTTCCTCATTGTTGTCTGTCTTTCTTTAAAAGCCAATCATATTATCAATGTCCCCATACTGTACACTTTATGTATGAGTGTAAAAATCAAATGAGTGCAGTGAGACCGTATCTTGAAAACTACTGATCTTTGTAAGTCTAAAGTGCCTATTCTTTAGCTATATGACTTATATAATATAGCCTTATTAACCTTCAAAACTTTTAAGTATACTTAATCTTGCGGAATTGACACAAGGCATAATTTTTACACCCTATAAATAGTTATTACTATTGTTATCTTTCTATAAGTGTATTAAAGAAAAGTGATCTGTGTTTTAAAAAATAATTTCTTTTCAGGACACTCCTGCCGCTGATAATTTTGACAAATGTATGGCTGTGTGTGAGCCTCCGTCTGTTGTATTTACTAATGATACTACAAAAACAAAAATATCTCATTTAGATATTCCTATTAAGACTAGGCATATATCGCCTATGTACCCAAGGAAATTGAAGCCTGAAAGTTTATACGATCAGCGTCAATGTCTTACTCACAGATTCGCTAGTCCAAGACTACTGCACTTAAGCCCTTGTCGCGGCAATAGACCGTCATCGCGAAATTCGCTATCGTCTCGCTTATCTAGTAGTCACAACTCACTAGTAACACAGTTTCAAGCGGATGACTCTAGTTTCATTACACAGGCTATCTCGCACGACACATTAACTGCAAAAACGTCTGATATAACTGACATGTACAATGTCCCATTTGATAGCGATATTTATGCAGTACCTATCGACATGGTGCGACCTAGTCAAAGTAATAATAGACTTAAAGGTAAAAAACAAGCACGAAATACGAAAAAACGTAGTAAAACTATATCACAACCAACTCCTATAAATAACTTTATTCCTATTGATAAAATTGATAAAAGTTATAAGCCAAAAGAAGCTATTAGATCTAAAGACGTAAAAACGAAAAGACACAGCTTGCCTAGTTCATCTTGTAAAAAAAGCACCAGTGACTCTGATACTGATTCATTACATTTAACATTACGTGAAATGAGGAAATATTTACATACCCTTTACTCTAGTTCGAGTGACTCTGAATGCAGAGCCACTATTAATAAAAAACATAATGCTTTAGTAACAAATGTGGGGATTCACACAAAATTCACAAATAAAGATACAACACCTGCCACTGTATTTTTAAAAGAAAGTAATGAGAACTCTAGAACTGTGGAAACAAATAATAATCATAAAAAATCTAATAAAAATTCATTTGGAATGAATGCTAAAAATAAAAAACATAAAGAAAATATTCCTAAAGATGTTATTGAGTTGGATAAAAATGACAAGATTGTTAAAAAATGTATTAACAATCAAAACCAAAAAGTGAAGATGTCTCCAGTGAGAATATTATCAATAAACTTGAAGCAGAGCTTTTGTAATTTATTTCGTTGGCGACGACAGCCTGTAGTGGAAAACGTGTCAGACGTAGAGAAGGTAAACGGGAGTAGAGAAGAATCGCCTCCAGCAGCGGTACGTCGCGCTTTGCCTCCATTACCACAAAGTCCAAACGTGCAGCAGTCATCTCGTAGATCTGCTAATGATGAGGAAACTGTTATGGATTTTGCAACATCAATACAAAAGGTTAAAGATGTAAGTTTTAAATATTTGTAATACCCTATATAATTTATTTGATTTTAATTATAGCCTGTATGTTAATTAATTTATTTTCTTTTTAGTATGGATGGTATTGGGGCCCAATATCTGTGGAAGCAGCTGAAAAAATATTATCCAATGAACCAGATGGCTCATTCATTGTTCGTGATAGCAGTGATGACCATTATATATTCACATTAACTTTTAAGCTTAATGGTCTTAGACATGTAAGAATAGAACATGATCAGGGTATGTATACACTTTTATTATCAGATTTATAAATTACGAGGCTGTCATAAAAAAAAATATTTTGTATTATTATCTAATTTCAGGTAATTTCTGTTTTGGTGGTTGCACTATGTTTAAAGCTCAGACGATAGTAGAATTTATAGAAAACGCTGTTGAAACTTCAAGAAGCGGTCGATACTTGTTCTTCTTAAATTTAAGACCGGTGCTGGGCCCTGTACGAGTTCAATTGCTTTACCCCGTATCGAGGTTTAAGCGAGTGCAAAGTCTTCAACATATGTGCAGGTAAAATTAATTAAATTGATGTTAAGAATTATTATAAACTATTATATTTTTCACATAGCATGGGTAACCTGACGTTTATATTTAACATTACATTATGGGCAAGGGTGTAGTCACAGTAGTGTTAAAATTCAAGCAAAATGTATTTGAAAATATTTATGTAAATAAATTTATGAAAAAACTTTGAAAGTTTAATCATTAATATAATTTCCTAATCGCTTTTACTAGTAACCACGGCAGTATTTATTTAAAAAAAAAATCTGCAGCGAGTTCCACGACGTCATCTAAATCCCACATGGTATTTTCAAATTATGCATGCATGAAAAGTATACTCAATAGTATACAACTTTTCTCTTTAAAACACATCATCGTCAAATTCATCGCATTTATCAATCGTAAACTTTTGGGCCTTTTTTTACTGGTAATTTCAATCTATTGTTTTTTTTTTCACTAAGAATACTATAAACTGCTCTCTTGAACACGCCATTTAAAAAAAAAAGTTACTTCGATTTAACGAATTACTTTTATCTTTACTAAAATAGTAATAGAGTTCATCACATATTTTTTTTTTTATTATTTATTTACAAAGCAATGCCTTCAACTGAACATTGTGAACTTGACCTTATAATTTATTTAAATTTTAAAAGATTTGATTGGTTAGGGGGCAGGGCTAGTTCGGGGGACAATGGCAACTCGCTGCATTCTAAATGCGAATGAACTGTAGAGATGTAGTAACGCGAAATTTTTAAAAATACCCATTAAATATCTAACTTATAACTTATCTAAGGTTATGGGCACAAAATAAAAAACTAATTTATTTTCAATAATTTATTAATTACGACAAATCAAGTGATTCATCTGATGAATTACTTGATTCGTTACTGACATGAATTAAATATAAATCTTATTTTAATTTATGAATATTAAAAAAAATTAATCGATTTAATAAAAATTCATTTGATTTTAACTACTTTATTGTGTCAATCTCTATCGAGGTTCGTTTCCAGTCGCGCATACAATTTTAAAATTTATATTTTACATAATAAGGTTGAAGATGGGATATAAGACAAATATTTCGTATAATTTAATTAAATATTAAAATCTAAACAATATTTTTATTTGTTTATCAGTTCAGGTTCATAAATTGATAGCTTTTATTTTTACTTTCTACAAAATTAAACTGAGTAAAACGAATAAGATCAAATGTCACCCATAACCTACGAAACTTCGTTCCCCTTTTTCATTGATACTAAGCTATAAAGCGAAGCGAGTAAGATGTGCTATGAAAATGCGCCCCCGCTATGAGCTATGCGATGTATCAATCTATGTGTTCTTCGTCGAAGTAAGAAAGATGAACAACAATGAGTTCTTCTTCGCAAATTGCGAAATATAAAATATCATATTGCTTCCACGGTGCCATGACTGCATAAGTAGCTATGTAAGACATTATAAAAAAAAAATCACAAAATAAAGGACCTTTTTCAAAGTGACCATTCTGAAACCGTGATCATTTTGATGAAGTGGACAATTTGATACTGTGTTCATTTTGACAAAGTCTGTCCTTTGTGAAACAACCTTCTTCATTGGAAGAGGACTATTTCTGCAGTGAAACATTTAAGTGTTGGGAAGTAGATATAGTAGACGGTGTTCATGAGGCGCATAAATTTTACTAAGCAAAAACAAAAACCATCGATAAATCCATTTAGGAATACAGGATTGACATATTTTTGTATATTTAATCAAGTTAGATTGCATGGCATGCTATATGTTAAGTGTATAATGTATGAATCCTGTGGTTATCCTTAAATAAATTATTAAAATCACTTGAATACATTTAATGCTTTGTATTCATGTTTGAATCTTATGTAAAAATGACTAAGATTTTTAACACTTTATACACTAAATATAAAAATACAGTTTAATTTAATAAAATTAATGTAAACAACATATTTAAGTACTTACCTACGAATTATTAATTTCAGATTTGTGATATTAAAGTACGTCCGTCGAGACCTCATCAGTAATCTACCTCTGCCTCGGAGACTGGTGGATTATCTGAACGCAACACATTACTACTCAGAGCTTCTAGCAGATATATAGTGGGATACTTGGATCACATGGACTGGGTTAGACATCTTTATACATTTACAAGTTGTAATTATGTGATGAACTCTATTACTATTAAAATATTATCTTTAGTTAATTTCTCTCATTAGATTTAAATGCACTACTTTTTTGTACTAAACTATAATCTCATCAAATTAGATAAAATTTATGTAAAATATTTTAAAGAAAATTATTTTGTACATTATGTGTATTGTTTTTTTTGTATTGTAATTAATAACTTATTTTATTTTGCTTAAAATCGTTACTTATTTATTTCTATTGTCTGTGTTTATCTGTCAAGTTATTTTGTCGTTTTCACATACGTCCTATGAATGGCTATAAATATTGACCCAATATGACATTATTAGAACAAACAAAAAGACATAAAAATACATCAATTAATTCGTTATTCTTCTCTTGAATTAACACCAATTAATTTCTCTTTACAAATTACTAAAAATTTATCGTTCAAGAAAGTTGTCTATACTCTATTCAAGATAGCATGAGAAATAACATAAACATGTCAAACTGCAAAAATCCCTATTCATAGTTTTGTATATATAATCGTCAATATATTATCCTTCTTCTGTCATGACATTAATTCAAAACAAGTTTGACAAACAGTACTGATTTAAGTTCTTTATCGTGTCGATTAGCTAGTATGTAATAAATACTTGGAGATCAAATTAAATTCTAATTAAAATAATGTATAGTATAGACTATTTAAAAATAGTAATAACATTTTTATTTTCATTATTAAGTCGTTGATGTTTATTTTTTTTTCATAATGATTGTTTGTGATCATAGATTATTTAATTTTGTTTAACGGGTAAACGTGACATAATAAAAGACCCGTTTTCTAGTTTGTTTACCTTATTTCTCATGTCGGGATGAATAGAGTACAGTGAAGTTGATTTATTTATTATAAGGAGGTCGTATGTACTTAATTTAACAACCTTTTTAAAAAAAAAGAGAAAGGAGGTAAAGAGTGAACAGTTTTTAATATTTATATCCCGGATATGATTTGGAAATAATATCTGCGTACTTTACCTTAGTCGTCTTCTAAAACATCCCATAGGATGTCATTTTGTGATGACAACATATTCTTACACCATCAGCAAACGGAGAATGGTCTATCTGCTACATTTATCGCAACGTTATCCTGCATGTCAATTCTCGTACCTTAAAATCGTTAAAAAATCGATTAAGTTAACTTTTTAGTTGTCAAATTCTCATACAATAGGTAAGACAATTTGACAACTAAAGTTAACTTAGAGTTAACTTAACCGAATTTTTAACGATTCTAGGGAACGAGAATTGACATGCTGAATAAAACCTAAACGTAAATATTTTCATTTTATCCTCAACAACTTGCGACCATATTTATTTTCTCTAATTGATATTAATTAATTAACATTATAGTACAACATTAATAGCAATTATGGTTTCATGTAGTTATTGATCTGCTTACTAAAATAATTTTACCTAATGAAGAATATTATTATTGTATATAAAACTATATAACAATTCATTTTCTTCTACATATTATGTTTTAAGATAACTCAGCGTAATGTGTGTACTTGGAATAACGCAAAATATAATCTATCAGAATAAATTTTGCTACTCGTACTTTATTGATATCCATACATATTTTAAATACTCAGTATATTGTTTTAGAAATCGGAATTGTTATAATAATGTTTAAGTCACTTATAATATACAATTATGACATCCTAAATCACAATTATAAAATATAGAGCAAGTCTTATTCATTCTTAACTTCTTCAGTTTGCGTGTGTGTAGCTTATTGTTAATTTAGCCAGATAAAGAATTATATGACTTTTTTGTTGAGCTCGAGGTTAGATAGTTGTGGTTAGATACCATCTTCGTCCTGCGTTGGTGTTGGGGACATTTAAAAGAACCGGAGATCTAACTTCTCGATCTTAGCATCATTTCCTCTTTTCTCTTGGGCAGGGGGAGAGATAGGCTGCGCCCTGGCATGGCTGGGGTGCACAAATGTTACCACTTACCAACAGGGGAGCCGTTAGCTCGTTTGCCGTCTTATCGCAATAAAAAATATGACCTGAATGCCAATTCGGCATCTTGGGGATCCCCAGTAACCGACGCCAATACAATACGACGTATATCTTTCTATTTACGATTATTTTTGCATTATTCCAACTAGACGTTTTAATATACAATATACAATTATTATATAATGTATTATGCTTAAATTATAATGACTTTGTCAATTTATATTTAATTTTGATCTACACACATCAAAAAAGTCTAAGCAACATGCATGATATTACAAATTTACCATTTATATTAATTTATTTTACCATTTATTTTAATTATAACGTTGTATTTTATTTTTAAAATAATATTTTTAGGGTTCTATGATGTAAAAATAACAGCTGTTTTCTTTATAAGTTCTTTTAATAACAGAAATTAACAATATTAGAATATACAGGTACATAAGAAACTAAACTTTTTTTTTACAAATTGAAAGAAGAATGGGCAGTTTTATATGGGGTGCGTCCCATGTGTTGTAACACTTTGTGACATATATCATTTGAAAGATCTCAGCGAGTGCTATGTTTTATTGTATGGGCATAACTCCGTATCTCGTGCAGGGAAACTGTTATAGGGTTAAAAAAAAAAAAAAAAATGTCTTAACTAATTGGTCTTCAGCTTTCAGAAACGTTTGCGCAATTACATGGACAAAGAAAAAACAGCTCCCTATGTTCCCCGCCATTTTGTTCCAAATATGACATCTGCTCTCTGCGTCCCAACCTTTATAACATGTTGCGACTAGCATAAACATGTTCACCTAGATTTTTTTTCTATAAATATATATTATTTTCATTAAAATTGTGTGCAGGTCAAAAGTACTGAGCTGTTAATGATAAAATAATTTTTGTATCAAAGTTGGTTCTTTTATAAGGCTTTAATCGTACTTTTTTACATTTTGTGACACGGAAACACATTATACTTATTCCACTTATAATAACTGTAGACAATTTAAATACAGTAATCGTTAGTTTAGACCGTTATTAATAAGTACACAGTTAAAAATATGTAAGTGAAAATGGTAAAGTTATCGCTTAATAAATCTCTTACGTAAATGTACCTAGTCTAGCCATAAATATTGTTACGAAGAAAAAACATTTTTTTTTATTGCAAATAATATTTATTACTTTTACAGTGTGTTAGTTTAATACATAAATATAAAACAATTCAAAATATAAAAAGCTTATTCGAAGTGGTCTCCATTGGCTGCAACACAGTCCTTTAAACGTTGAGGCCAGTTATCAATAGAAGCACGCACTCTTTCCATGGGAAAATTCTTCACTGCCAATCGTATGGATTGTTTTAGGGACTCCAAATTATCATGGCGTTTAGAGCAAGCCATACTCTCTAAAACTGACCATAAATCATAATCCAGCGGATTAAGATCGGGACTAGACGACGGCCAGTCTTCAGCTCTGATGAAGTCCGAAACGTTCATTTCCAACCAAGACTGCGTGGACCGAGCTTTATGACCCGGCGCTGAGTCTTGTTGGAAGGACCATACTTGGTTATTGAACATGGTGTTGTTAAGGGGTTTAACTACCTTCTCAAGAATGGTATCTTGATACACTTGTGCCGATGTTTTGATACCTTTTTCACAAAAATATGGCTCAGTCACTCCTTCATAGCTAACACCCCACCAAACCATCACTGAAGTCGGATAATGCCCACGTTGCACTCTGTCGACTAATTGGGAAGCTTCCTTAGAGCTTTGAGCATAAATACGGTCATTTTGTTTGTTAAAATGTTGCTCAACTGTAAAGATTTTCTCATCCGTAAACAAAATTTTTCTGTGACCTCCCTTTGCGTACCGCTTCAGTAGTTGCTTCGATTTTACCACCCTATTTTTTTTTAAATTATCAGTTAAAAAATGACCAGTGCGTCTCTTATAGGCTGCAAGTCCTAAGTCATCTTTTAAAATGCGTGACATGGTTCTGGGTGCTATCTTCATCTCCCGAGATAAAATCTTTTGCTTTCGGACAGGATTTCTTCGAATTCTTTCCCTTACTGCTTTGACCACCATTTTCGTACGAACACTACGTGGACGGCCAGATCTTTTTCTGTCACAAACAGAGAAGGTCTCATTGTACCTATTAATAGCCCGGTACACAAACATTTGACTAATACCAAGCGTATGGAGAGTTTTAAAAATTACATTCGGCTCCATACCAACTTTGTGTAATGCAATCACAGCGATTCGGTTTTCTTTATCACCCCACTCCATTTTAATATAGCAAAATATTGTACAATGTATTGGCGCCAAAATTAGAAAATACAATGAACAATCGTATAAAAATGACAGATTCCAAATTCAAATGTAATATCTTTCTTATTTTTAATTGTAACAGTATTTATGGCCAGACTATGTATAGATACGTTATAGAGTTGAGGTTGAGAAAATAAAAATCCTCATCGCATTTTTCTCTACATAGCTGTTGATGTTGATAAGGTTGTCATAATTATAATGACAGTATAAATATCAACTCCTTCAAATAGACCTGTTTATTCACATATCTTTCAAAATATATTGAAAACACGAAAGTACAGCTCAGCAACAACACTACACCATGCTTCCAGCCCTCAGCCAATAGGCGTCCATTGCTGGAGATGGGCCTCCTACAAATATCTTTACTTTGCCGATCACAGGACTACCTTATCACTTGGCGCCACCCCGATATCACGCGATATACGCGGTCGCTTTTCGAAAACTTTTCTGCCTCATCGTCATTTGTAAGTTCTTCGTGCTATGTCGCCCCTTTAATGGGCAAATCTGAGTACTCTATCTGTCACTTTAGTTCTCCTGCGGATTTTCTCACTTCTGATTCAATTACGCATGTCAACTCCCAATAAAGCTCTCTCCATTCCCCTGTAGATAACTAAAAACCCTTGTGATTTGACGAGTGACCCACTTCTCGAAGTTGGACTTATCTGGCCTGATTGTCCCAGGTAAATATATTCGTGGACAACTTTGAGTGTAGCGCCTCCAACCGTAATTGAAGTGGGTGCAACATGAACATTTGCCATGATCTTGGTCTTGTCCGTGTCCATTTTAAGACTCACTTATTGAGAGATACTATTAGGGTCATCGAGCATTATATTGAGGTCCTCCTTGGTCTAGGACATGACACCATTTTAAATGTTAGCAAATGAAGGTACATGCGTGATATACTCGTCATAATATATTGTTGCCATTTCCGTTCTAGTCTAAGAGCCTAAAAGCATCTTCCAGTGCAGCGGTAAACAGTTTCGGAGATATTTAATAACCTTGTCTTATACCTCGCTGCAAATTCATAGTTCTTGATAATCCATCCTCGAGACAAACCAACATAATAGCGTTTCCGTATACTTAAGCACTGCAGTATTATGAAATATCGTTGGTGTACTTGGCATCGTTGGAGAAACTGCAACACTACACCAGTAAGTTTATAATGGCATCTACACTAAGCGCAAACTTATTTGACCGAACTGAAGTTGTTGCAACTGACTGAGCAGATGTCATATTTGGAACAAAAGGGCGGGGAGCATAGGGAGCTGTTTTTTCTTTGTCCATGTAATTGCGTAAACGTTTCTGAAAGCTTGGGAACTCTTCTACCCAGAAGGACCGCCGTAAATCACATTTTACGTGTCCGCAATCTTCTCAACGCTGCGCTTACAATGGTGGCAGAGAGGGTGTTGGGTCAAAGTAGGCTCTACCTTTAAATCTCTTTAGTAGTAGTTATTAAAATACCAATTAGTTAAGACATTTTTAATTATTTTTTTAAAACCCCATAACAGTTTCCCTGCACGAGATACGGAGTTATGCCCATACAACAAAACATAGTACTCGCTGAGATCTTTTAAATGATATAGGTCACAAAGTGTTACAACACATGGGACGAAACCGCCCATTCTCCTTTCTTAAGAAAATGAATTTATTGTGAAAGAATAGGACAATTTAATACAAAGTATGGCCTCCTCTGCTATTCAGAACTTGTCGGCAACGATTATTCATTGAATTAATGAGACTGTTTAGTCATCTTGCGGTATTCGCTCCCAATGGAATTGTAGCAAATCCTTCAGCTGTTGGGTTGTTGTCACTCCGTCCAAGTCCTTCAAAACACGTCTCTGGAGCATGTCCCATGCGTGCTCGATAGGGTTGAGGTCTGGCGATTGTGCAGGCCAGGGCAATACCTGGATGTTCTCCGTTGCCAAGTATTCACTGGTTCGCCGAGCTGTATGTGAACGCGCATTGTCATTGTCTGAGAATATCCTCAACGTAATTTTCAGCGTTCATGTTTCCATTTACAAAAACGAGCTCAGTTCGCCTGTTCTTCATAATACCCGCCCATACCATAACTGTTGAGCCGCTGTATGGATGAACTTCCTGAACGCACCTGAGTCTTTCAGTATTTCCGGGTCGACGGTACACTCGCACCCTTCTTGTATCAGGCCTAAACCCGAATCGCGACTCATCGGAAAACATAATTTTATCCCATTGTTCCTGGGTCCATGTTATGCGTTCTCTACACCATTCATTTCGACGAGCGCGATTCCCGTGACGTATCGGTGGGCACCTGATAGGGCGTCGAGCTCGTAGGCCGTACTCATGCAGTCGATTTCGCACAGTTTGGGGACTTACATCAACACCACTTGAATTTTGTAGCCTCAAACTTATCTCTCGAGCGGTTAACATCGGCTGGCGTCTTGCAGTCAGTTGTATGTACCGGTCTTGCCGAGTGGTTGTACTCCTTTTACGGCCTGGATGCTGTTCAGCGGGTTCCCCTGTATTATTGTAGCGCTGCCAAAGACGACAAATAACACTTCTATCAATACCAAAATGTCGAGATACCTGAGATTGATTACTTCCCGCTTGCAACATCCCTACAGCTCTTTGCATTTCATCTGCCGTCAAATGACGTCGCTCCATGACGTAAAGAATATCTAACAATTCAAT
This sequence comes from Schrankia costaestrigalis, assembly GCA_905475405.1. NCBI lineage: Eukaryota > Metazoa > Arthropoda > Insecta > Lepidoptera > Erebidae > Schrankia > Schrankia costaestrigalis. Next base: position 15,810,888 of record FR997825.1, on the reverse strand, counting down.
TTTGTCGCCAACTGTATTTAAATGGTTGGTAAAATTATAAAATCAAGACTAAAACGTAGCAATTAACATGCACTCAAATTCAAACAAATTCGCAGTCATTTGAATTTTATGAAAAAAAACAAAACATAATCGAAATTTTTTTTTTACAACCAGCCAGTATGTCATCAATAACAAAAAAGTTTACTTACCTATACACTTTGAGTGAGTAAATACTTAGAAATTAATTAATATAAATGGTAAATTTGTAATATCATGCATGTTGCTTAGACTTTTTTGATGTGTGTATTTAACAGTATATTTACTTATTTATATTATAATGTAAAATTAAAGCGAAATTTAAAACAGAATGCTGTAGACAGCTTGAGATATGATACCTTAATTTCCTATAATACTTCACAATTTTTTTAGTTTACATTTTATGAATATTTTTAGTTAATTTCTTCTGATGTCACCAAAGATGTTAATTTATGCTCTGTAAATAATATTAATGTCGCTAGTATTTATTTAATAATTAAGTTAATAATTTAATTGTCCCTTTTTTTAACAAGATGATAGCCGTCAAATAATAACCTGTATGCCTTTTAATAGCACCGTGACAATTATATTCTAAGCTAATATTAAGATAATACAAAAAAGTAAACATATCACCAAATACTTGTTAGAAAATATTACATTAATCGTGTATATAATGTGTAATCTTATTAATATATGCATATATTTATATATTTAATCATTATGACTAGTTTAATATTTAATGATACGCTCATTCCACCATGAATATGTTTTCATTTATATATACAAATATTGAAACCGCTAGACGTTATAAATACATACAATCGTTTTTAAACTTAATTGTAATATTCCAGTGTAATATAATATTACTACATTTTATTGGGTTTGGTAATATACGCTTCGATTACTTCGGGCAGGAAATGCTTATACTTTTTTTTAGTAATAGTGTATTTCATAAAAATATCATAATAATAATCTCGGTACCCTCAGTCATAGTCAATACGAAAACATTTGATTAATATAATTAACTAGTCAAGGCTAAAGGTAAAATAGAAAAAACTATTAACTTAATTTTTTTGTCAATCAAATAATTGATTAATGTTCTAGCATTTAATTTTCATGCTTTAAAAGATCTTTTAAAAGTTAGTTTAACAGCCAAATTCGTTAACTTGAAAAAAAATATTCGTTAACTTTTTTCGTATTGACAAACACGCACGTAAAACGTCAATCAGAATCTTATTAAAAACTAATTTGCAGGAATCGATTTATTTTGTATGTATTTATTTGTAAGGGTTGGGTAACACTGTTATTATCTTTGAAATGTTCGATATCGATCACAGGTAACACTTAAAAATATATGTTTACGCTAGGTAGGTTAATTGCCTGAATAGGCAATTAACCTACCTATTTAATTTTTTAACTAATTTAATTTTTTTCTAAAAAAAAGCTTTGCTATTTGAATAAATAGCAAAGCTTTTTTTTAGAAAAAAATGAACATTTACTCATTAAAACACCATAAACTATTTCGAAGGTTTTGTTTCACAAAAGGAATTAAGTAGGTATTTAATTGCATATTATAATTACACTTGTATTTAAAAAAATCTGTAAGTATTTGTTGCACTGTAAAATGCTTATCTTTAAATATTATAATTGTAGGAAAAGTGTAAGGTTCCCAGTTTTTATTACGAATGCATGTCTAATAACAACAAGCATAAGTACATTAAACGTTTCAATTTTTTTTTAAAGTTTATGTGTTACTCTCCGGACTATTGTTTATTTTGCTTAGCGCCAATATTGGCTACTGATATTCCTTTATATTTAATGTGACAATCAGTAATTTTCATATTATTATATTGATGGGCTAAAAGTTATTTGATGTGCATTTAAAATATCCCTTTTACAAATATATTATGTTATCTTAACAAATCATATTTCGCTTACATATTATTATTATGTGATACGGGCTTAACAATGCACTTGAGTACAAATAGAATTCTTGCCAGTATAGCTTAATGGTATAATACAATTATAACAATTTAGATATTACGCACACTACCCTCAAATTTATTTTACGTTCCTAATGTAGTTTTTCTATAGTATCAAAATTATTTGTAATAGTGGGAAACGTCCCAATATTGTACACCAGTCTTTAGCGCGAATGGTTTTAATAAAGTCAGTGGGTAAAATTGAATGATTACATGAAATATTTTGGAATATTACAATGGGTTTTGAGCTATAAACTAAAATCATACACTGAGACAAATTTTAAACAAGGCTGTTTGAAGTCTTATCTGATCGGATCTGCGGCAAGCGATGATATTTCACACTCCAGAAGATGTTGAATAATCTCGAAACACTGTTTTTTAAACGAGTGCACAAACTCGAAATCACAAAATGCCAATGTATATTATGCTGTGAGCTTCCCAGCAACGAACGTATCAGTGGTTAAATTATAATAATCAGGAATAACAGAGAATCTGACACACTGACTCTTTTTGTAAAAATGCAGTAAACATGACACAGCATAAATTCAGTTTATGAACAAATTTATAAAAATGTGCCCACGTAGGTACACGTATCCAATAACTCATAATGGCTTCCAGTCGTTAGTTTGCCTTACACAAAAGCAATATACATATATAATAATATCCATAAAAACACCAATATTCACATAGATTCTAAGTTTTAGAGAGATAGTCGACACAAACAATTCTAAATATAATAATGCAAGTGGAAAAGAAACAAACGTGTTTAACGTAATAATAATTGTTTCTCATTCCCAGTAAGTGAAATGATACTATTTATTTTGCTACCATGAAAAATATCACTGTACATACAGTATCAGACTAGAATATACTATAAGTAATCAGGTAATAATAGATACTTCGATGATATTGCCGCTTGCCTAGTTTTGTCATGAAAATATATGTAATTGCTTTTCAAATTCAAAATATAAAATAACGTAATTTAGTATAAGTACAAGTTCATAGGTTGTTGCTAGAGAATATTGTGCGTTTCGTGTTAATCTAAAATACAGCTGTGTTTTGAAAAGTAAGTTATGTAGTATTTAAATAATAGGTCGGGGAAAAAGTCTTTTCGCATAACGTAGGTATAAACTTATTATAAAATTTCTTTGACTGTACTACTTGTGTCTGGCTGGTTTTGGTAACATTAAAAAGGTTACATTATAAAGAAAAGAAAAAAATAAAAAAAAGTTGTTTCCCGCTATTTTTCATTTGTTTTTCTCTCCGTAAAAATGAGTGAATCTAATGAAGAAATTCGATACATTTTAAAATTTTATTATAAAAAAGGCAAAAATGCAACTCAAGCAGTGAAAAAAATTTGTGATGTTTATGGACCTGATGCAGTGTCAGTAAGAGTAGCACAAATTTGGTTCAAACGTTTTCAGTCCGGAAATTTTGATGTTAAAGATGCACCTCGCTCTGGTCGCCCTGTTACGAATAAAATGGACGCCATTTTTGAAAGAGTGGAGCAAGATCGGCATATTAGTAGTTACGATGTAGCTGAAGAACTGGGAATTGACCACAAAACAGTTTTGACCCATTTGAAAAAAGCTCGATATTTGGGTGCCACACGAGCTCACTCAAAGAAACTTAATGAACCGTGTACTCATTTGCGATTCATTATTGAGACGTAATGAAACCGAGCCGTTTTTGAAGAGATTGATAACTGGCGATGAAAAGTGGATCACGTACGAAAAGAACGTGCGAAAAAGGTCGTGGTCGAAAGTTGGCCAGGCTTCACAGACTGTGGCCAAACCTGGCCTAACACGAAATAAGGTGATGCTGTGTGTATGGTGGGATTGGAAGGGCATTGTTCATTATGAGATTTTACCGCCCGGCAAAACCATCGATTCTGATCTTTACTGCCAGCAACTGATGAGATTAAAGGAAGCAGTCGAGAGAAAACGGCCGGAATTGATCAACAGGAAGGGTGTGGTCTTTCATCACGATAACGCTAGACCACACACATCTTTAGCCACTCAGCAAAAATTAAGAGAGTTCGACTGGGAGGTCCTAGTGCATCCACCATATAGCCCTGACCTTGCGCCTTCAGATTTTCACCTGTTTCGGTCTCTTCAGAATTCTTTAGGTTCTGTAAGGTTGACCTCAAGAGAGGACTGCCAAAACTATTTGTCCCGTTTTTTTGATCAGAAGTCCCAAAGTTTCTACAGTAACGGGATAATGTCTCTGCCCACAAAATGGCAGAAAGTTGTTCAACAAAACGGTACATATATATTGTAAATAAATGTAAATAAACTTTGAAAAAAATGTCTTGACTTTTCATACAAAAATACGAAAAGACTTTTTCCCCAACCTAATATGTTGGCAATATTTTGAAATAGATTAAGGTATCTACTTAGAGGATCATTATGTTCTAAATTTGCTCTTAAAGGTTTTATTTTATTATAAAACGTAGTCAACTCATTTGTTTTAAAATAATGTCATGAATGTATAATATTAAGCCCATGTTGTCTGCAGCGGAATAAATATTGGTTTCAGACAAAATATATTTTTTTACAAGTAAAATAAAAATGACTTGGGTACTGTTCTAAGTATTTTAATGTAAGCCAAAACAAGATTTTGGTGTACTAACATAAAACTTTTTTATCTAAGCGCATTAACTATTAAGTTAAAAGCCGCGAAATGAATATTCTAAATAATTGTAAGTTTCTTAGGGGCGAGTTAACTACTAAGCCAGTCTCAGAAATTGTCAAATTTTTAATTTGTACTAATACATAATATTTCTTGCAAAAACCGATACGATTTAATTCTCATTTTGTCTAAAGTAAACTCGCAACTAGATAATAAAAGTACATAGCGAATAATGTTTAGTATAATTGTATTAGCTGTATTGGTATATGGATACTTGCATATTAATCTTAATGTCGTACTGGCTACCGAATTAATAGTTCAAGTACCTAGTTAAAATTAAGAAGTGGGCGCTAATTTATCATGAAGCAATATAAGTATAAATCAAATACAAACATTTAATCAATAGACATAATTATATACAGGTATCTAATCATAAAATAAACGTAAATCGCCGTACTGAATTAATTTAAAGTTAATCATTATTTTGGTAATGTAGACTTCAAAGCATTCTCTCAGATAGCATAGGAAAGTATATATATGACCTTCGTAACTAGTATTTAAATATGTATAATACCTACTAAAGATAAGTCGGACTGTAACCTAAACATAAATAGATAGCGTTCAGCGGCATTTCATTAACCAAATAATAATTAAGTAGTTTGATAGACTAAAGTGCGGAAATTGCTGTTTTAATATATAGATGTTACGAATTATCTATGTATGTACTTATTAATCAGCGTTTAAATACGCCACGACTGAATAGTGTTCTAATCCCTGAACTACCTTTAGAGCATGATTATTCTTTCGTCTGACTGAAAGTCACAATATTATGCATAAGCGGATTGTTTATATTCAGCTGATTCTCTCTGAGCTTGAGTGGCACATATACTAATAGACGATAGATTTCTTCCATACTTACTTTTTTTATATTTTCCTGATATTGTCATTGTTTTTTATTCGTTTATTATACTTAGGCTGATCTGCCTGTACTAATTACCTAAGTCACGACGTCCCAAGGAAGAGCGGTCTGCCCGCTAAAATCCATGGTATTCGTCTGAAGCGCGTGCCTTACATAAGGCTTCTCAATCAGTCTGAAAAGGCTGTAACTTTGAATGTTCTATAATAGCATAAATTAGATTAACGGCCCATGTTGAACTCAACAAATGAACTTGTAATATTCTTGACGTCATATTATTGCGGTATACCTATAGGCTTCCTTTGACATTATTGGAATACCTTGCAATATTATTAAATGAGGAAAATATTATTAAATCAGGCACTTTAGTCAACAGATTCAGTACATTAAAAAATTGCAATAGGCATAGTAATAGTGACGCAGTTAAGACATTTTATCCCTGAAACCTTTCATCCGCAGTCTTCAACTTAGGATATTATTCGCGCTTTCAGTCATGAGCGATACAGTCATATTACCGTGTCATTAAACTAGGGAACTTTTTAAAATTATGAATTAAAATAATTGAGAATTTGTATTTTAAAATGTATTTAAAAGAAAAATAAATAATTATTTTGCAATTCGTAATCATTACTATTATTTATTATTGTAATGTCATTGATAATTTATAAAAATTATTTACTTATTTACGTGGGTGTAATTATATTGAATCATGTTAAAATTTGTTCAATTGTTCAACTTATTGCATTTGCCATTACTTGGTAAATGTAAAGTTTCAACTATTGTTGTATGAATACTTAGTAACACTTTCTATTAAGAAAAAAAAGATTAAAACAACTAGGTAGTTGCAAAACACCATAAATATGTTAAGTTATCAAGGTAAAATGTGTTGTGTGTGGTAATCGTCGTACTGGTTTGAATTAAGGTTTAATGTTTATTATTAAAATTAATACGGCGAATCAAGGTCGCCGTTTTTTAATATAAATATCTGCAGTAAACTAAGTATGTAATGTTTTAATTTGAAACAGAATAGACAAATATGTATATTTATACGTGGTTATTCCTCAACACCAATTTTTGAATTAGTGTATAATACGCGCAATAATAATTATAGTATTTGACCCATGTAATATTTTACCAGAATGGATTAATATTAAACTATTTATGGTATGAATGTATAGACAGACACATAGTACCTACAGAAATATTGGTATCATTACCTAAAGTATCTCAATGACCTTATGATGACAAAGCGATTCTCAAACACGGAATATGTTTTTGAATATTACTGTTGTACGTACCTAGGTATTGACGTAGTTCTTGGTCTAGACATCTACACCATAAAGTTAACTTAGATTACATAACAGGTTGTAAGAAAATTATGACACCAATATACAACAATATAATATAGATTTTTGTATGTAATGTACCATATAACCATTATCACTACAGTGCCTCAGCCAGCTGAGATTAATTAATATTACACTTATTATTTTATTTTAATTTGTATAATATTAAAGATTATATTTTTAAATTGATACAATTTACGAATATATTAATCAGAAATGGTTTTATGTCAAATTATATATGATCGCACTTATTAGACATATTTGCAAGTAATTAGCAATAAAGTTGTATTATTAATCTGACAGCCTAGCCGGAACTAATGAATTGTACTAGTATACCTGTGTGATTGTTAGCATTAGTTTGATGTTTGAAGGTTGCGTAAATAGGAACTGTGACATATGAAAAGCCGAGTAAAGTAGAGAAGAAGTTGAGTATTTGAATGTCTCAAATTCATCGAGAATATCGACGTATTACATTAAACTCCTTTCATAAGTCACAAGAATGCATGTCACTCACAGGGAATAGGTCATTTACCCAACTTCCTTTGGAGGATATGCACGGTTGTTGCACCAGCCGTCCACGTCACGTAATTGATATTCCGATTTGAAATTCAAATTGTTTCTGTACACAAAGTTGGGCTGTTGAGATTTAAAAAAGAAAAACAATGCAAAAAGGTTTATCTACATTTTATAAACAATGTACTTAACCAAATACACAGTATACTACGTGTAGATATGTATTATGTTAAATCATTATTATTGTTAATTCTAAAGCACAATAATGTTTTATTAATGTTTAGCTTTGTGCAGTCTGTAGTTTCTTATTTACTAAAGTTAAATTAACTAAGTATTTGTTATATAAGATTATATATTACGGTTAATGTAACGCATGTAATGCACTTTTGTGTAACAACTGAAATGTAAGTTAGTTCATTCTGTTTTTAAAAAATGGGAAGAATGAATAAATAGGTTCCCGTTCAAGTGTCTGGTGTGTTTTATTTAAAATGTCTTTAAGATCTCTATTAGCAGGGTGAAGCTATTATTAGCACTTTAATCATAGGTATATCCTTAAAAGTATGACTTATAAGAGTACACATTATATCTCAGGAGTTTAAAACAACATTTGTTCTGCTTAATCTCTGGATTCTAACAGCTCTTAAATCTAACAACAGCCTGTGCAATCTGTCTAACAACATGGACAGAAGCCGTCCTGTACAAGAATTTTAACTTAGGTGGTCAGTTGGATTTTTTATTGTATACAATTATTAAACGGGTGTTTTGTGTAGTAAAACCTGGGGTGGTGACATTTATTGTTACTTCGTCACGACACACTTATTAAAAGTGATACGTAATAGGTGCTGACGTGATTATTTTATGAACCGTGAATGTACGTATTCATTCATAACAGCCCATTAATGCCCCACTGCAGGGACGGGCCTCCTACCATGACGGAGGGATCCTTGGCCTACTAATACCACGCTGGCCAGACGAATTGGTATAGGGCTTCATTTCATGTTTGAATCCTTTGCAAGATACATTTTAGAAAAGAATAATATTATTAGAAATATTTATTATTTTGGACGCATTTATAATAAATAGGTATATGTATAAATAAAAATCATATATTGTACTAGTTTTATCTATATAATCATTGCAACAATCAATGGAAATTCCTAATATCATCGCTTACACTCTTCTTCTTCTTTCTTTTATATGGCAAACTATGCAGATGTCGACAATCTGCCAGTGTCCGAAGTAAGTGATAAAAACCAAAACACGATAAGAGATCAAAAATATTTGAATCCTATTAGCAATACCTATGTGAGACTTTATTGCTACATTATATAATGATGTTATATTAAAATAGATAAGTTGTAGGCGCAAACCTCATGGAAATTCAAAGAGGAGAATTGTTATTTTTGGTCTCTAGTCAACGGCGACTGTCAGGCTGGTCACAACAACGTAGAGCAAACAAACGTAGAATGTTGAGAAAATCGAATAAATGCCAATTATAGACACAACACCAACTATCATTCTAACGTTAATCAATTACAAGCGATCTCATATCACAAGTACCTAATTATCTCTACCTTTAAACTTTTTTACCTTAGAACGTGATTGTTAGACACACCAGAATAAAAAAAAATATAGAGGACCGCACCGATCGTATCTTGATTTCCACCAAGCAATTCGGTATGTAAAGTAAAAGTTAACCTATGTTGAATCCAAAACCATTTAGAGATTTTAGATCGATAAGTAATAAAATCATATTTTTAGCGCAAAAAAACGCAAGATTGTGTTTATTTTTACAATTATTACATAAATTACTTTGTCTTTCATTTGACGTCTAAATGACATCATGTCGCCCTGCTCAACAGAAGTTTGTTTCTGCTTTCATTGCTCAATAACTAAAACAACTAATTTGAGTACTTTTGCCCTCCCACCTACAGTTTATTTGCAGTAAACAGCCAAAGTAAGTAATTCGAACGCATGAATGACGTCACACATGCGGTCGAATTACTCACTTTAACTTTTTACCACAAATAAACCACAAGTAGGAAAGCAAAAATACTCAAATTAGTTGTTTATAATTAAAAAACCTTTAAAATAAAAATATAAAAAAAATACCAAAAAAAAACTTTACATACCGAATTGACAAATTTTGTATGGCCTTAGTATTCAAGGTGTTTGGGATGTCAATCCAGAAAATGCTAATCCCCCTCTACATAGAACTTATGTGTGTATTTAGCGCATATTTTTTAAATAGATTCTCTCTCGTCCTCTTCTCGTGGCGGAGGTATACTTGGCCTACTAATACCACCCTGGCCAGACTGATTCAAAGTTTTTTTCTTTTTATATCGTAATGTTCACAGATAGTTCCGTAGTGGGTTTTTACGACACCCGTAGGATGAGTTGGGGTGGTGACATATTCTATTCATACTCCGTCACCACACGGAGAAAAATAATTTTCTAATTAAAAAATCGACTTCAACAGAAGCCGGTTAAAAGCCAGAATTGAAATTTCGTCAGTTATTCATAGTGGAAGTATAAAGATTTGTTAGAATAAATTATTAAATCTTATTTTCATTTGAAATGAGGACTTCATTCTTACGCCATACCCGTAGTTGCAGTCATGTTTTTGTAAAGTTTTCTTCAATACGAATAAAATAAGCCCAAACACTAGGTAGCTGCTATATAACGTTGAGGAGTTCTCTCGACCCTCAGTCGTCTTCATCATCAGATCATGTTTGTGTAAAGTTGTGTTAAGTTTTTATCAATACGAATAAAATAAGCCCAAACACAAGGTAGTTGCTATGCTACCATTGAGGAGTTACCTCAACTCTCTGTGGTCTCCATCATCAGACCAGTTCTAATCTTCATTATTTTGTAGTGCCATCAGAGATACACGTGTATGACAAGATTTTACACAATGCGTCCTTACAATTTTCAAAAGTTGGCCTCGATTTCTCTGGGATCCCGTCATCCAGATCCAGATCTGGTGATAATGGGACCAAATGGGAAGTATACCCTTCCAAACTTTTGAGAAATTCGATATCGATTCGTTTCCGAGAAATCAGGTAACAAACACAAAAAAAATACAATCGAATTGAGAACCTCCTCCTTTTTTGAAGTCGGTTAAAAAGGCTTTAGATGTTAATAAAAAAAATGTAGTTAGTAAAAAATACGAAAAACCTTTATAAAATCAACATACAATCATGTGTTGATTGGAAACTCCAGGCTAGAGAGCCGTGGTCCAGTTAACAAGCCACGGTCCGTGGGTCCCCAGTGTGTCAAAATGACCCGTGTTTTGAGCATTGATATTCAGGCGCTTGTTGCTCATAGCTGTTATTACTAAGGAATCGTATTCTGAAACCTCACAAAGTAAAGAAACTAGCGGCCATAATTTCCTTGCGCATTTTTATTATTTTACTTTGAAAGTTTTACCTAGATTGGTTCTGTCATACGAACCGACTAAACAATACAAACTTAGTGTTATTAGTTATTACCAGCGTTGTAATGTTACTTCTTTAGCCGTGGTCACCAATGGGAATAAACCTTGCTAGTCACGATTACAGCGCGTAGTTATAGAGTCAGGGTGATAGAAGGAATGTGCTGTTTACTGTTTCAATCTTATTTCTCTATCTAATCTGTATAGAACAAGTTTCTGCAACTTTCATTTCAACTACAGAGATTTTTCTTTTTTCCTTTTTTTCCAATTTCCCTGTCTGACAGGTACATACTTATTATGTAACAATTAATAACTTTGTTTTAGTTACGTACGTTCTTAATTCAAAACAATAAGATTATTTTCCAGAATGTAAATGACAATCTAAAAATCCTGGGTTTTTAAATATACGTAAGTAAAGGTGTCGTTTACAAAAATCAAAGACAAGGTAAGTTTACCTGTTCAAGCATAAATAATGAAACAGTTGATAAAGCACGTAGAAGAACCGCCCACAACGTTTTCGTCCAATCGAGGTCGGTATAGTCTGGGGTTGAAAGCTCGCGCCGCCCCTGCCCTGACATCCTCCCACTCGACGCTCGCTACCCTCGAGTGGATAACATTAGAGCACGTCATAATCATTTAGTATCGAGTGATTGGTGACTTTTCATACAGCTCAAGATATCGTCGCCATGTGAGTACTTTATATAATATTTTGCTAGTTATAAAACCTAACTTATATTATCGACGTTATGTCTTATCTTATTAGTAGTTTAATTTTACGTGCTGTAGTATAAATAAGAGAAATTATATCTTGTGTTATATAAGATTGCGTTGTATAGAAATTAATGGTTTATATAGAAATGTACCATGTCGTTTTGTCACATTCGTTTAAACTTTGCCAAACCTCTGTATTATGTTTGTGAGCCATACTTACTACATAAGTAGCTATTAGATAGAACATTTTCAAGTTTCCCATCGTTATGTAAAAGCAAAGTGCGCCGAACAATAATTAATGGATATTATTAATTTTACTAAAAGCCTAGATTGTCCCACTGCAGGGTAAAAGATTTCCCTTTCAGGCTATTAGGTACTATGGTTTAGGTTAAACATAACCAAAATAATTTATTATTTTTATAGAATACAATAAAGTAATCTGTTATTTATTATTACCCAATTTCTTTTACTGAAGTTTAATAATACAAAAAATTACAATAAAAAATGGTTAGCCTAATTTTTTAATAAAGTTTTATTGATAAGGTATCTAATGTTTGTTAAAACATAAAGATTAGGTACTTAGCGATACGAAGTATATCTTGAAATAATTACAATTTATTATTACAATTGTAGACATCATAAAGTACTCATCATAAAGACAGCCCTCAAGTTATTTGTACTAATTTTAGAATGACTAAATCTTTCTACCTAAATCATTTGTAAGCGAACCTAGAACAGTTTTGTTGTAGGAGAGTCGTAGACGAAGCGCGTAGAGCTAGCTTCAAGCCCGTAGGCCAGGGCTTATATATACAGGGATAAATATTCTAGTACATGGATGGACCTCTTCCATAGCTGCGCTAGAGATTTCGCTTTATAGTGCCGGCAACGGGCAGAAATAGAGATTTTATCTGATTAGGTACACATCTCCTTGGGTTGAGATGGACTGGTGACATTTTGCATTCATTCCTTCACCATACGTATTGCATCTACGTTCCTACTAACTATAACCAATTATTTATATGAACTACATATATTATTATCAGTTCAGATTCTATCCTTATTATCCCACAGCTGGGCAAAAACTGAACTGATAAGTGCTTAGTGTGGTAAAAGGCGACTATGGGAGAGTTATGCGTATATTATTTTGTGATGATAGATTAACAAATAATTAGGATAAAAGGACAGTTAAAAAAATGTATTAAGCCTTCTGGCCAGCATATTTTCAGAACACCTAGCGTCTCTTAAAAAACTATTAATGTTCTTTATTAGTAAAAATCTATAAATCTTTGCTTTAGTTACAATCCATGTAGGTACTTAGTCTGTCAACTTTCCACATCATCTTAAGGTTGTCGGGAAAGTAGCTTAATATTTCTCCTGGTTTATACATACCTTTACTAAAAGACGAGTACAATGATGCTTACAATTTAATTATATTTATTCCCCAGACATAAAATCATAAAATTGATTTTTCAATAAAAAGTAATCACGCCTTGTAGGTTGCTGTCAAGTTGTTGTGTGGGTATACATAATCTGTTCGAATAATGCTAATTATGTTTATCTATTTCTGTAGTGATGAAATGAAATTGTTAAAAGTAAAATTAGGAAATCTATACTAATATTATAAAGAGGTAAAGTTTGTGTGTTTGTATGTTTGTTTGTTTGTGTTTGTGACGTTGTAGGGGGTAATCTCTGGATGTACTGAACCGATTTAAAAAAATCTTTTTGTGTTGAATAGTCCATTTATCGGGGAGTGTCATAGGCTATGTAGTATCACGCTATGACTAATAGGAGTGGAGCAGTAATGAAATATGTTTAAAAAAGTGACGCGATTCTTTCGCGGCCTAACGAAGTGGGTACGGGTCAGCTAGTATTTTATAAAATAATTGCTTTTTAGCAAAAATAACTCAGTATATTATAGGTAGGTAATGCTGTTATTCTGAGTTTATACTTTATTTATAAAAGAGAAGCCATTTAACCTTAATAATAGAGATCTCGGTACAGCACCTTTAGTCCAATGATAAAATAAATAGAAGCTGTGATGCTTATGTATCATCATCATCATATCCACCAATTGATGTCCACTGCTGGACACAGGCCTCCTCCAAATATTGCTACCTTGTGCGGTCCTGTGCCTCCCTCATAAATCAGTTTCCAAACTTTCTAACTAGGTCATTATGTATAGAACAGACAAAATGTTACTCAAAATTTGATTAAGTAGACCACGTAGTTGTCATGAAATGACTTTACACTTCGCATTTGTTTTCCCGATCGAATCACATGTGCGTTGAATGTAGGTATACCGGTTGATCCCCGAACAGGATATTCAAGTGAAAACCTTTGTGCGGCGATTATACATTGAGGACGAAAGGACGCCCAAACGTTTTATTAATAGCCCTGAAAGCTATTCGCTGTCGCCAACCTTAAAATATTATAAATACCTAGTTTCGGTGCGATGGCTTCTTACAATACCCACGGGTATGTAAGAGTTAAATTCTAAAGCCGTCTCCTCAGCAATAAAATGTATCAATATTAAATCGTACTTATGACGAGAATCATAAAGATTTTTTTTAAATTCTTTATTTAACTTAGAAACTTTTAAGATGCAGCTTATGTTAGTTCCTGCAGATATTATGAAACATAGAACTAACGCCTTATTCCCATGGGGCTGAGTGCCATTTACTACTATCCTTATAAACCTTGTTTGCTTTCAATAATTATACATGCTCGTAAACGCCCGTCGGTTCCGAGAGCCACGCACTTGCCCTATCTAAAAGATGTCTTTGTAAGTCTTTCTATGGCGTCCCGTATTAGGGACGGTACCTAATACATTCGCGCTATTAGTTTCCTTTGATTATCTCTTATCATCTATTCTCTCGATAGCATACTTTCATTATTATAATATACCTACAACATGTTATGAAACATTACTTATTCATGCATCGGTGATAGACATGGTCAAATGTAGAGTTACAAAATGGATTCCGAGTGAAGTCCTCGGATTGTTATTCTGCATATTTATCGTTGCAAGTAGCTTCTACTGGAAATGGATAGCTGAAGGGTCAGCTACGGCCTAGAAAGGGAGCTCAGTCAGAAGGATTGGCTAAGATCTGGCCACCGATGATCTGATGGCCACCGATTAACCTTGGTAACACACAGCAGGGTTTGAACAACCTGACATGCGGATTTAAATACGTATTTACATCTAAAAGTATTGCAGCCCTTACTATAGACATAGGTACTTTGACTGACTAATCAGATAAACGACTACCTAAGTTTATGCTAACTCCAATTACCGTAGATGGAAGAGCGAGGGGAACTCTACCTCCAATTCTTTATTACTGCTATCTACGATTTAAACTACTTCAAGAAACAGAATTTCCGAGAGATTTGGTACGTATAAGTTCTCCTAAAGGCGTTGATGACTTGAGCATGCATTTATAACAGAATAGAATTTCTCATAGACGTTGAGAAATTTTGTCTCTACTTGGTGTTCAAACGCCACAAATCAAAATTTATTATAAAGGAAAATAAACTATCAGACCAGTTCCAACCGCAGATGTGGAAATTGCTGATCTATTTATAACCTGGAACAAAAAATCATTATCATAAGAGTATTAGCTAATTGCAGTAGACTGCTGGACATAGGCCTCCTCCAAATATTGCCACCTTGTGCGGTCCTGTGCCTGTAATGGACCTTACGATTAATTTGCACACATAAAGAAAAAGCTGCGCCTTAGGGCTCTTTTAATTTAGCCGCTTCGTGCCGTAAGGCATGGCAATATTTTTAGTGTCGAACGGCTGCCGCACTGCAAGATTTGTATGAAAACAAACAATCGTACGTTTGCCGTTCTGGAAACGCACGGCAGCCGTAGGGCACGAAACGGCTAAATTGAAAAAGCCCTAACAGGTAATAGAAAATACAAAGAAGTAGAAGTTGTTTCGTTGCATTGCCTGCAATTATACAGTGTTTTTGGCATTCGGTTTAGTTTAGTACGGAAAGTTTGTTCCCAACACATTGCGCGAATTCATTGCGCTCTTGTCGGCTATTGAGGCCCCCGGGTTGAGATAATTGACCCCGGGGTGACATTAATTAATCTCACTGTCTACTCAAGAAGTAATATATAAAGTTAAAGGCCCGATACGTGATTAAGTAGTTTATTGGAATGATCTCCTTCCGGAACATTTCATAAGAAAAAGTTAGTTTTCTGAAGGGACTATGGCTAACTAATCATATAAAAAAATGTTTCAAATCCAAAAATGTTTCTCTAATATTTAAAAACCGTATTTTACTTGGCGCTTTATCATGTCAGCCGGGTCTGCTAGTTATTTTATATTTACTACTTAATATAAAATGGCTACGCAGCCCCGATAGCCGTTATGCTTACAGCAGAAACATTCACGCTGTGAACTGATGGCCTGATTGAGGTGTCAGGAAGCCGACGGATGAGGAAAGCACAGAATCGCGCAGGGAGGAAACATACCTATTGATATCAGTGATATGTCGAGTATTTGGTGGATTTAATGCTTACGCCGGGAGTAGGTAACAAACACTGCGTTACCGTGCTTCGGGTGACAAGTCTCGGCGAAGTCCAGGAATGTATGGCCGGGCTTGCGTTTCGTCTCTATGGGTTTCTTGCACACACATTATATTGTGTACCTTTACAGTGATGTGCGAGATAAATCAGATAGAATTTCTGATTTAGCTCGGGAGAAACCCTCAATGTTAATAGAGACTATGCGCAAAGCCGGCTCTAAGGCTGGACTAGGGTTTGCCATCGTGGTGGAAGGATTAGCCAATCAGGTTGGGTGCTACCTGATTGTTGCCCAGGGTGTGCCAGACGTACAGAAATAATGTGGGTACGTCGTTGGGCGAGGCTCCTTTCATGCACCCCATCAGTGATATAATTAAAGTGATTATTATTAAACTCGATTTACTTACTTTTTAACTTATACGTTAGTAACTTAAAAACTTAAATCAAAAAATTTGGTATCGTGGTAGAGTTTTAATACTCTTTCTACATAGTTGTGCACATACATAAATTCACAGCGCTTTCCCCATGAAAAGTCGAAAATGTCCGTCTCTGAGATTATTTTTCTTACTCATACAGGTCCCACGATTTTCTAATGAGATTCTTGTCCGCGAATTGCTACTGAGCCCCGCGTGTAGTGAGTGAAGTGGTAAGGCTATCTAGTGTCTTTGAATCGGTATATTTCTTACTCCCTATTCGCCCACACCTAGTCCCCGACTAAGCAGAACTTGTTCTAAGCCTGTAAGTAGCCGGCTATGGCCAATATACGTTATCTCGTATACCTTAGACGAATATATTTAGATAGCTCCGTGATGCTTTCTCATTCAATATGCATGCAGGCTATTTTGTAGTTGTAGCGTATTTGGATACAAGTCTAGCACAGTCCCAGAAAGGAAGTTTCTCAAAACCATCAATCGTTCTTCAGACTAATTTCGTTGCTAGTTCCAAAACTATTATCCAGAGACTTTGACTTTGACTCAACAGACAAGTCCAGGTGCTTTAACGAAATCACGCTGTTAATATTGGGTTACAGGAGTGACAGTTGTGGTAAAGTGGGTGGGATTAGGGTCATTAAAAGAAAAAAAGACATGATATCATACTAAATAGCCTTGTGAGTAGAACATGAACACAAATGTTCCAACACGCGCCACTACTACACATTTAATAATATGGCTAGGGGATATCGATAATTACACAATTTAACAATTCCGGCAATATGTTTGCTTGAACTCCGCAAAATGACGATTGACTGTCCACCCCTAGTTAAAAGGGGATTATTTAATTATTGCTTTATGATAACAACAAACAATAACTGTAAATGTAATTTTATTACGAATATTCATAAAGTCATTTCGAAATTGAAATCGTTTAAATCTTTTTGTACTTTATAAGTACTTTTTTTAAAGACACGTTTTACACTAAAAAGTGCCAGTTACACATGGTGTGAGATCATGCTGCATGGTGCAAACTTAATCTAAAGGAAAAAAAGAGATCATAGTATCTACACACATTTGTTAATTGCACAAACGATTGACCTGCGAGGATTTCAAACTTGCGAACTTGTGCAAAGCAACGCTTCTGAATTGTTGCCCATTCAACCAAGGCAATTATGATGAAATTTAATGATAAATTACCAGTTCTTATTCTATACCTATCTATTCCTTGTTATACGGAGAGTTCGGTACTAGCAATACCAAAAAGTCGTGTAGTTGAAAATACCTATTACAGATTAAGTAATTTGATTCAATGGCATTCATACAATAAAATAATATGATAGTATTTTCAGTTTTATCTTGTCTCAATGTGATTGACAGAAATTGACAAGTTGAAACGTTTGTCGCCAGGCTAAGAAGATAAAAATCTACCAACACTGTTAACTGTATCGTAAGGTAAAAGTTAACCTGCTCTACCTACACTAGTAATTTATGAGCGGAAGTTCATAGTCAAAACAAGTAGTAAGCGTTTACCTTCTCTAGATAGTTATTAAATCGAGCCCCTTGTCATTTTCACCGCACATGCGGTATAATTGTGACTTGTACGCGTCACGCCATAATTACAAAAATATGTCAGTGTTTTGCCGATGGTTAGTTCAATCACTGATACAAAGGGAGAAAAGGAGGCATGTCTACTATTACCCCACTGCTTCCCCCTATGTCTGTAATGACAAGAATGTGTGTGTTATTATCACTTACAATTCTAAAGAAATACTTAAATGTCTTGTCATGTTACACAAGGCTGTCGACGATATTATTATTCACTTAATAAGCCTATATAGCACAAGTGATACATTAGTTGACAGTTTTATATACTTTAATGAATGGCAAGACTGATTATTTTCACCAGTAGTTTGGAGACTCTCCTTTACTTATGTACCTTATGCATTCGGTCAGGGTAATTATTTGTATTTTTATGACCCGACGACTATAATTCTTCCACCTTTATATGTTTAGAAACTTTATCTCGTGCTCTACTAAAGCTAGAAAGATAACTTACACAGCAATCATCATCATCATCATCATATCAGCTTATGCCCACTGCTAGACATAGGCCTCCTCCAAACGTTTCCACCCCGCGCGGTCTTGTGCCTCCCTCATCCATCGGCTTCCCGCCGTCCTAACCAGGTCGTCGGTCCATCGTGTGAGGGGTCTTACACAGCAATATTTCGTTCTAACTATGTAACAGCATTACGGTAAAGTAAAGTAGGTACTGTAAAAAATATAAAAGAATAAATAAATTCCAAAGCGATTTTCTTCGGCACTTACAACTCAATGCAATAAAATAATTGAAAGGCAGGTACGATATAATATTAGAGTCAACTTGGAGAGTTTACGCTTACGTCAACCCCATGAGAATTAGAACATATGGAATCAAACGACTTCACTGTAAATTATTAGTGATTCCGTTGAAGGAATTTTTTATCAACTATCTATGTAGCTAATGCACCTGTTACACATAAATTATATTATTTTACTTAGTTTGTTATTTAAATAAATTCTGAAAAAGAAACATAACATAACTTTCTAATATTCTTGGATATAATGACATGATAATGTGATAAAACTATCAAAATCCCATTTATCCGTAGCTGACGTGTGAAGAGTTTATCTTTTACATTTTACCGTACATTGTCGCACCGGTCCTTCTTATTTAAATAACCAATCGATTATTAATGCTTGCGAACTATGACGCAGCAGTATTCTTTTAAATTTAAGAATATTTTTACAAGGGTGCATATTGAAGTTGCTCACAATTTGATTACCTTATTGTATTCTATTATATACACGTTTGCGATCATTTTAAGAGGAAATTATTGATGTTATTGTACAGATGTACCAAAATGAATATGACTTCAACCAAGTCAAATTTACATTTTAAAAGATAGATTAATGATTTGCTTTCGTTATCACTACAAAAACATCATCAAAAAATCTGTAGGTAGGTACTCTTTACTGACGACTTAATTACTTTCTTTCTCTACCACCTACGTGCAAAAATTGGCATAAAGAAAAGTTCAATTTAGATCATTATGTACCTAAGCCATTATATATCCAGACACAAGATAATCTATTATTTCCTCCATACTACAATAATGTCCTACCTTCCAAGTAGTAACATGCTATGGACTGTTATATGATTACTATTGGATAAAATACCCCATAGGGCTATTGTTGAAAGTCCAATCAAATACCTTCGGTGGTGGTTGATTGCCGACTATTACAATCACGCAAGGTATCACGTCATACGTTTAGACCTTTGTTCGTGTATTGATTGATTATAATAACACAGAGGCAATGGAGGCGAGCGGCGGCAAGCCGGAGACTTTGTGCCGCGTGTGCGGGGACAAAGCATCGGGAAAACATTATGGAGTGTCATCGTGCGATGGCTGTAGGGGCTTCTTTAAAAGGAGTATTAGACGGTAACTAATGTTTTAGCGACTTTACATTGACTAGCTATAATTTACATAGATAACAGTTATTAGTATTCGATCAGTAAGTAAGAATTTAATTCGGTAAGTAAGTAAGAAATATAAATATTCCTCACAAATTCACACAACGCCATCCAGTCCCAAACTAAGCAAAGCTTGTACTATGGGTACTAGACAACGGATAAACATACTTAAATACTTTTTTTTGTAAATACATAATAATATGTACATATTATACATAGAAAATACCCAGACCAACGCAAACAATCATGGTCATGCACACAAGGATTTGCATTGAGCGAGAATCGAACCCGAGACCTCTGCTTAGCAATCATGTTAAATAACCACTACGCCACAGAGGTCGTCATTTCAGCTGGTCTATGAAGCCCGATTTACACATGTTGATTTAAATAGATTTCCATCCTATTTTTTGGCAAGTTATCGTTATATAAGTAAATCGGGCTTGAGGGTGTTTCAAGACAAATACCTACTCTTACTCCCAAGTATGTCTATGATCTGTATTAATTTATTATTTACCAGCAAAATAGTAAGCCATATGTTACTATAAATATATTTTTCATGTAACGTATTTTTGTAATGAAACTTGTGAAGTAACTTTTATGTTCTAATAGACTAACCTCATTTCATTATCATCACCCACTTATAACTCATTTATATATTTCCCAAGATAAAAAACATGTAGGTACGTATTTACTTTAATATGTAATGATAACTATATAAGTAATAATATTTTACAAATAAATAAAAATATTTTTATTTAAGTAATTGTACTTTATTAATGTAGAGTCGCTAACATTTAATTTCACTTTAAGTCGCTAAAATTTTCTCGTTCATTTTGCTTTCACGATTATGAATAATTTATGATTCAAGTTCAAATTATTAAGTATTACTGTTATTGACTGTATTGGGTACTTAATTTCGAAGTTCAAATTTTCGATGAACAGTAAATTACCTACTAAAACGTGGGTCACGTTAGTGCGCCACAATGATACCTAAGTAGGTACACGTAATTCTAAAGTTTTCCACCGCGATTCAAGTTGATAGTGCGAAAGTAATTATTCATATCAATTCACACATTGTCGAAAGTATATTTAAACATTGTAACTAAAAGTATTATTTACTAGATGCCGCATGCCGTCGCAAATAACGATAATGAGTTAGAAATCGCTACTAGACTACAAAAACAACTATCTTTTATTGCTATTTTGAACTTCGAATTTCAGTATAATTCAGTCATTTAAATTGTTTAACTATTGGCAATATTAAATTAATGTCTTAACTTTTGTTGTATGTACTTACAGCAATTTAGATTACGTCTGTAAAGAGAACGGCCGCTGTGTTGTTGACGTAACCAGAAGAAATCAATGTCAGGCTTGTCGATTTGCTAAGTGCCTACGCGTCAATATGAAAAAAGATGGTAAGTTTGCAAACAAGCAACTTTATTTATAATCTTGTAAGTATATTCAGAAGAAAATTCCCCGTTCCTGCACCCTACTAGTAGTGACCACCTATTATAATAATCCCCACACATTCACACAACGCCATCTAGTCCCAAACTAAGTAGAGCTTGTACTATGGGTACTAGACAACTGATAAACATACTTAAATTATGTTTTTTTTGTAAATACATACATATTATACATAGAAACACTCAGACCAATGTTTATGCACACAAAGATTTGCATTGAGCGGGAATCGAACCCGGGACCTCTGCGTGACAGTCATGTTATATACCACTACGCCACGGAGGTCGTCATTAGAGTTGTCAATCGTAGTGTAACAGCCGATCGTTTGTATGATAAGTGTAGAACATACGAAGGATTGTATCTACTGTACCGATCTGCTTTGTAGCAATTACTATATCAGACTAGCGTTATGATCAAAATACTAAAATGCTAGAAAGCGCTTTGAGGAACTTGTGTCTTTAAGGAGAAAAGTCTCTATAAAAGAAAGTCTATTAGAAAAGTCAAGTCAAGTTTTGTCAAGGAAATATCCATTTCATAACAGCCCATTAATGTCCCCATGCAGGGACGGACCTCCTCCCGTGACGGAGAGATACTTGGCCTACTAATACCACGCTTGCCAGGCGGATTGGTGTAGGGTTCAATTTCAGGTTTTCCTTCTTTTCATTTCGTAAAGATAATATTCACAGTAGTCCCTTAGTCGGTTTTTACGACATAAATCGACGACATTATATCTTACACAAGAAAATTATTTATGAGATCCAAAGATTATTCCCGACGACCTAGTTAGGACGGCGGAAAGCCGATGGATGAGGGAGGCCCAGGACCGTACAAGGTGGCAATACTTGGAGGAGGCCTGTGTCCAGCAGTAGACGTCGATTGGCTGATATGATGATGATGATGAAAGATTATTGACTTGAATCAAGATATTTCTTGTGTTTGTTAATTTAATCTAAGTAAAACCCCCGTGATTTAGAGGGCTCGATTTTGTAGTGCAGGGGTTGTCTTTAAAATAATGCTCAACAAAAATGTGTGTTTTCTTATTACCTCTTTATTAATGAGCTTATGATAAAGTCCATAGATCAGTAAAGCCAGACGAATTGGTATAATACATCAAGAAGCTGTACGAAAATGAAAATTACATATTAAATATCTTTTGTATTCGTACTTGTTTTTGATAAAACTTATCGTCATCAACCAGATTTACCTGCTACAATAAATTTCTATGTTCTTACTCGGAACCACGGATACCATGTATTCAAATAACGAATAAATTACTGTTTTATTTTATTAATTATTAGTGTATGTTTTGTAAGTAGCCCATAATAAATAAATCTCATCATTTAAGATCACTAGGTAGATTACCTATCACAATGGAATTTATTAGTTAATTATTACGAAACATACACACCTCAACAAAGTCTAGGGATATTTTCACGATATTTTGTATTAAGTTGTGAAACTCAAAAAAAAATTGGTTTCTTTTCAATTCTTTTGATGAAAACTTACTTTGTTAATCTTTTTCAACCATTCTAAATTTTAATTTGAAAAATAAAATTAAAAATAAAAGATTTACGCGGCTTGAACGTAGTCAAGTTCGAAAATTTCATTTACCAACAGTAAATTTTGACTGCTTTTTTGTGTAAAATTTAAGTTTTCTAATAATTAAAACGTTTATTTCGAATGATTAATATTGTGTGCATCAAGCAGCGGCGCCATTTAAACATAGAGGAAATGTTAAGGGCAGTAGGCATGCTCCCAGCTGCAGGTACTGAGCATAGTATTGCTGAAGAGATTGGAGCAGTACAAAATATGAAATCAAAGTTATGGTCACGTTATCCTGCTACTGGTGAAGTGGCTGAAAGATTCCACAGCAAAAAGTCTATCACCACTCAACGACATGATCGATTTTTGCAAGTTCCCGCGAAAAGGCAGCCAAATGTTACTACAATGCAGCTGGTTTAGAGGCTCCAGCTCTTAGTGGAGCCTCTTGCGGGTGACCAAACTGTCAGAAGATGTCGGCATGAAGCCGACCTTTATGCTCGTATACCGCTTTGAACTCCAGGACTACGCCGAGTGAATCGCGCACGACGACTAGAGTGAGGTCGTGAACATTTGCTCTGCAAAGATGACCTGTTATCTGTAGTGGTGTTTACACATGAGTCCCGGTTCGGTTTCCACTCGGATTCACGTAGAGAACGTGCTTGGCGAGTTCCTGGTTGTGATAGCCGTCTAGAACATCCTGAGGAAAACCATTTATACCACGATAGAACAATTATGATTTGGACGGGAATTTGTGTCGGTCGAAGAGCAGAGCGCGTTTTCATTAGAAACACCATGACGGCTGAAAACTAACTTAACGAGATGCTAAAACTAATAATCTACCCCCGTAGACTACAATTGGGCCAAATGTTTAAGCTCATGGACGATAACACCCGTCCGCATAAAGCGAGAGTGATGACAAGCTGGTTGCAGGAGCACGACGTATCAATTTTATGCTGAACCACTCAATCGCTTAACCTCAAAACCATAAAATACGCGTAGGACATGTTCAAAAGAAGGGCTTTGATAAATTTTCTTGCATAAACTTGCGATGGAAGAGCAACTTTTTTTGTATCCTAGTCGGACCTGTAACATTATACCGCATCAAGACCTGGATAACTTAATCCAAGCATGAAAAACCGTTGCAGGACCGTTATTTACGGTTTTTTTAATGTACTGACTACTGATTACTCACATAACAGTTAAAAACAGATTAATTTTCGATTATTTTCACTTTTGCTTAAGAAACAAATTCATTGTTAGTTTTACTAATTTTCCAATTTTTTTATTTATTTGAGTAAAAAATTATTTACGCAAAAATAATACTTTTATTTAATTCTGTATTGTAGCCTGATAAATTTCCTTTATAAAAATATAAACATTTTGTATGTTATCTTCAATAATTTTGGAGTTAATTGAGTAAATACCAAATATCCCTAGACTTTGTTGAGGTGTGTATACCTACAGGTATGTTTAGCTTAATCATTTTGGAGATACAGTTGATGTTTTATTACAGTTGATTAAAATAATACATTTTACACGTATTCAACATACCTATCTGATACATCTTGTTGAACTTGAATCTACGTTTATATCTGTAAATATAATAAAGGTAAATAAATAGGTCATACGTAAAATTGTATAAAAGAGGGAAAAAATGCACGATATTTAATAGTAGTAATCAATAGAGAACACGGCCAAGCACTTGTCTCAATAAAGTATTTACTCAGGGTGGCTCCTTCGCAGCATGTCTTTTCCATTAGGAAACATCTCGAGTATTTGTGGTAGACAAGTGTCAGTAAATGGTGAGAGAGAAAAATGCGGGGGCTGTAACAGGCGAGCTCTCGCCTCCCTTTCATGTCCCGAACAGGTTGACGTTCACACGAAGTCAATAGCATTATAATGTAAGGAGGTATTGATTATGTTGTTAAAAACTTACTCACTTTTTACATACCTATAAATTACTTAATTATTATAAAACAGTTCTCAAGAACACACGTTAGCGAATGCAAACCCAACTGGCCAATTGAGTCATTATACCCCTTCCAGCGTAAGTTTAGCTTTTTGACAGTTCACGTCCATGAAGTTTCGTAATACTTCCGCTTATTTTTTGAACAAATTATATTGTATTTCATGGACGTACCCATGTTTTTTTCAGTTACCATGGTTACTTAGTGATGGACACTCATAACGATTACCACCAGTATGAAACAAATTACAAATAATCGGTAGAAATAAATGCTATGAATAAACCTGAACTCTTCATAATACGTTTATAAAATGTAATATGATATTTTAGATTAGCTATAACCCGCGAATGTATCACGATAAATTATGTATTTTAAATAATACCTAAGCTAACTATAATTTTATCATTTTAAGCTATAGGCTAATTCTCTTAACATAGAAGAAAGAAACAATAATAAAATGATAATGTAAGTTGATGTAAGGATCCAAATGTGTAAAATAAAGTAATTTGAAAAATCGCGAAATCGCTTACAATCGAATGGCATTACATTCGAGATACTGCTGAACGTCACTAACGTCAATCTGTCAAATGTTGTTAAATATAGTGGAAAGGGTATAATTGATTAATCTAAGGCATGTAGACTATCTTACTTTTAATTCCATAATCAATGAATACTTTTTAGTCCAATCAATAAAGTAGTTATAGAGTGCGTGAGCGGGAACCTAAGTGATTTCTACAGAAACTTATTCAGGATACTTAGAGAGATAACATACTAAAAGTCCCCACCTCTAGGAGGTGAGAGGCGGGTCAAAGGTCACAAATTTGCGTTTTTTGGGTATATCTCTGAAACTACGAGAGCTATCGAAAAATGGTTCAGACAAAGTATGTAGATCGTAAAATTGTCTACAAAAAATATCTCAACACTTTTCTCCTAAAAAGCACCGCTTTCGAGATATCGTGACTTTAGAGGGCAGAAAAGTCGTATTTTCGACTATGCACACACTAGCTTTTTCCCGGGATTTCGCTCGCGTTTATAAATATTATGAAAAATGAGGCTTATTTCTATATATAGTAGCATATGCATGCTTGGTCTCAGCCTAATCGGTTTGAAATTGACAAAGTTACATACAAACTTCCATCCCCTATCTTATCCCTTTAGGGGTAGAATTTATCAAAATCCTTTCTTAGCGGATGCCTACGTTATATCATCTACCTGCATGCCATAATTCAGCTAGATCTCTCCAGTGGTTTGGGCTGTGCGTTGATAGATCATTATGTGGTAGGAGTATTCCTACTGGAGAAAACACGTTAAAAAAAACCGCCGTGCTTATTTTTGAGCTTGATTCCATGTACTGTTGTATTTGATTCAATGTTGGTGCAAGATTGGCCCTATCTACCTCAGAGGTGGTGCGGAAATCTTCTATTTATATAAAACTCAAAGCTGACTGACATAGTTATCTATCAACGCACAGCCGAAACCACTGGACAGATCTGGCTGAATTTTGGCATGCAGGTAGATGATATAACGTAGGCATCCGCTAAGAAAGTATTTTGATAAATTCCACCCCTAAAGGGATAAGATAGGGGATGGAAGTTTGTATGTAACTTTGTCAATTTCAAACCGATTAGGCTGAGACCATGCATGCATATGCTACTATATATAGAAATAAGCCTTATTTTTCATAATATTTATAAACGCGAGCGAAATCGCGGGAAAAAGCTAGTGTGTGCATATAGTCGAAAATACGACTTTTTTGCCCTCTAAAGTCACGATATCTCGAAAGCGATGCTTTTTAGGAGAAAAGTGTTGAGATATTTTTTGTAGACAATTTTCCGATCTACAAACTTTGTCTGAACCATTTTTCGATAGCTCTCGTAGTTTCAGAGATATACGCAAAAAACGCAAATTTGTGACCTTTGACCCTCCCTCTCCCCTCCGCCTCACCTCCTAGAGGTGAGGACTTTTAGTATGTTATCTGTCTAAGTATCCTGAATAAGTTTCTGTAGAAATCACTTAGGTTCCCGCTCACGCACTCTATACCCCCCTTTGAGTCATTCGTTGACTGGACTATTTGGGAAGTCACTTCGTTTGTCATATCTGTCTTTTTTGTAGTTTTTATTTAGAATATCTTAAGACAACGCTAATACTGTGTCCACTCTAACTCTTATCTCTCGGAGGGTTAGTCATTGCTCCGTCATCTTACGATAAATACGCTGCTGCTCATAGTGAGTTAACTAATTCAGGGTATGTCACCATTTGCATTCCATCTCTTGTGTATCATAACGACTAGAAATGAATAAATAGATTAAGTAAAAATATTTTCCCTTTGTTCAATGATCATTATAAATATAGTATGGCAAATATTGCTTTAATTCTAGCTTTTGAGCTCTACAATGGTACTCTCCTCTACAAAGTATTTATGTATACGAAGTGACAAGTTATTATGGTTCAAAAATCTAAATTTCTTCTGTAAGTAACTTACTGAGCGTGAGCCATACCTGCGTTTGAGCAACAAGAGCTTAAAATCGATGAAACCATTATAAAAGTTGTAGTAAAAACAAACATAGAGGCAAGTGTCAGCGACAGTGTCTGTTCCCACAGATATTTATTTACATATGAAATTGATTGCTCCCGCAAGTGATCGTTTGCTACTTCGCACCCGACAAACGTAGTCGACACCTCAATTATGTGGTGCCTCCCCTTGTACTAACAACACATTGTAGTGTTTGTGCACGATTTGTTAACTTAGCTTGAAGATTTATGCTGTTTTTATATTTAACTGAACCAAAGATTGACCTGCATGTCAATTCTCGTACCTTAAAATCGTTAAAAATTCGGTTAAGTTAACTTTTAGTTGTCAAATTGTCTTACCTGTTGTGTAACAATTTGACAACTAAAAGTTAACTTAACCGAATTTTTAACAATTTTAAGGAACGAGAATTGACATGCAGATTTGCCGATCCCACTATTATTAAATTAGTTAAGTTAGTTAACTTTTTTTTTAAACATTATATCTTATGTAATGTTTAAATGTGTATGTTTAACTTTGAGAATTGTCGGGGAACAAACGTTTTTAGATAGTAGACATTGATACCCAATCGTATATAAAAATATAAAACTCATTTATAAGGTAGACTAATTATTGTACCAAAAGGCGATAGCTTGTTTCGGTTTTCAACCTTTGACTTTGTTAGTACATTATATTTTTAACACCATCTACTAAATATATACACATTACACACTAACTAAGTAACAATGACAATCACATTCTCTTACAAACCATTACTGTTCCTAGCTACTTTCAATGTTTGTTTAAAAGTCAATAAGTGCCTTTAATATTCTTATTTGACTTTAATTAAGTTTTTTTTTTACATGTGGTAGGTAATCCCGAATGGAAAAGCCAAAACAAAATTTCCTAGTTAAATACCTAAACAAACCGTATATGATTCTTCCCAAAGATATCTTAAGAACATTGTACCTATAAAAGTTTTGTCACGTAGACATTGATCCATTTATTATCATTAAGTACCAGTTATGGATAAATTTCTACAACGTTGACAAAAAGTTGGTAGTGGCGCATTCCTAAAGCCATGGTCCTTGAATTACATTTTATTAATGTAATATTTTCACAGCTGTCCAGCATGAACGCGCACCTCGGCCTTCAGTCGCTGTCCAACACCATTTAACACTACAGAAACTCGGGTACAGCTTCACACGACAGCAACCTTTTATACCCAGTCCGACCCCTTTAGCCTTGTCCACCTTTTCCCCACTTCACACATACAATGGCTTGGTATCAACCCACCCCGAATCTAATGCCCACAACACTTTCATGGAGAGATCGTCCTACCAAGATTTCCCTTCACAGCGACTATCGGAAACGGTGTCGACTGAAGTGCCGCAATTGAATCCTCTTATCGGCGCTCACGTTGGTGCGCTTAGTCCATTCAATCCTTTCAAGATACCTTTATTCTCTGCTTCCTTACACTACCCTGTCCCGCATCCTGGCTACATTCCTAACATTTTATATCCTCCTCTTATAAGTACAGACTCTACATCGTCCGCAGAAAGTGAGTAAAATAAATAACATTTGCTTGTTCAAAAGGATGAATGCGTTTCAAAATTTTAATCTGGCCTTTATTTTATGCACAGAAAAATCCGATTCACAATTAACAGATAAAATTAAAGAAGATGAGGTGTCTAGTTCGGAAGAAGCTTGTAAAATTGATGTCCAAGTAGAAGATAGTTCCAGAAAAGGTATAACCAATAGTTCCAAAGAAGTTTTAATAATATTAATATAAAATTAATGATTACGTACGTACCTACATATTTTTTGTGTGCGAATAAAATGTTTGACCTTTCATACATATGAATCATAAATGATCATATAGGCTGTTGCATAATTTCAGCTGAAGCTTATTAATATGTGCCTTAGATAAAATGATTAGAAAATAGGTATGCGTCGCGAGTAGATATAAAACTCTACTTATGGAGATGGAGTTGATAAATCAGGGTACAAAATAGATTTCATTTGAAATTATTTCCTCCATGGATTTTTATTTTGCTCAGCGAATACTGTATATTATTCGTTATGTTGCTATCAATAGCTAAATGGCTTGCGTTTACTTTATTTACATATTCGCATATTATGAAATAGTATGTCTCTTGTTTTCCCTTTGCAGAATTCAGAAGTGAAAAATCAATATCTGCGTATAATTTGACATCACCAAATGTCATTTTACCAAAGAATATAGAAAAACTTCGGTTTTCAGACCAAAAGACATATTCTGGAATAGATTATCACAACGAGAGACAAAAAATAATTGAAATTATAGAATCGCCTAATCGAAATTTTGATGAAATCACACAAATCGCTACAAAATTAAGAAAGTATTGCAATTGGAAATTAGATGAAGGAGTTTGTGACCCCGCAACAAAGGTCTTAGTTGCGTCTATTAAGTGGTTACATGGTGTTGGATCGTTTGTACATATGAAACCATCTGAACAAATCAATCTGCTGCGCAGTAATTGGAAAGAGTTATTTCTACTAACGGCTGTCGAGTATTCTTTTCGATTTAACGAAGGTAAGGCATACGATTCGTCATAATAATATAGGTACATATCATATTACTAATTTTTGTAACAACTAACAAAAAACAATCTTTCAGATCAAGAAGATACATTTATATCTCAAAAGCAACCATATTTAAAAGAAGAAATACAAAAAATAACAACTCTTTTAAAAAGATTATCGCAATGCAGCCTAGACAAATCGGAATTGGACTGGTTAAGATCTACATTATTGTTTCGAACAGGTAGATATTGAGTAGGTAACCTACTCGTTTATTTATGACAGTACTACTGGCCCGTCCCGGCATGGCACGGGCATTATTTTCCCGCTTTTCTGTTGTAATTTTTCCTAAATTTTCTGCTATAAACCTCACGGAGCCCGAGACTTTTCCAACGAATGCAAAGCCGTGGAAATCAGTTCGTGCGTTCTGGAGTTATCGCGTCAGGAAGGAAAACCCAACTTATTTTTATTATTACAGTATACACACATACATAATTACATTATAGTACAGTTTCAACTAGAATCTAAAATATTACGGTACTATTACTTATAAAGTACCTTCATGTTTGGTTGGCTTTCGAAGAAGGTATAAAACAACCGATGCAATGGCTAGTATGGTGGTTTACTATTACATTTTCTTATCCACATTTCTTTTGTTGATAGATTAATATAGTTGGTAGTATAGGATTCCCTTTGCGCTATATTCTTCTAAGTAAAATTGACCGAACCGTCTGCAAAGCGCCAAAACGTCACATAAAATCGATTCAGTTTAGATAATTTACAAATAAACTTTATTAATTTGCTTCAGAATCAACGAGCGAGGGAGACACTACATCTTCACACATAGAAATGCTACAGGAACAATTTTTACTCCTTTTACAAAAACATTGTAGCGCTAAAGACTCAACACGGTTTGGTAGAGTTATGATGCTTTTGCCCAATATTTGTTGTACTGCTAACAGAGAGACGTTAGAACATTTACTATTCCCTTCCTCTTCCTTAGATGATATATACTGTATCCTCTCACGCATACTTATGTATACTTGTATGTAAATATAGATTACCAACTGTAAATTGTTAATCTACAAAATAATTAACGGATAGTCTTCAAAAATGTAACAGTATCTTAAATATTTTCTGAACATGGATGAGCATTTTGTGACTATGCGTCACAAATATCCATAAACTTTAAAGTATTCATCATCATCACAGCCCAATAATGTCCCACTGCAAGGACGGGCCTCCTCCCATGACGGAGGGATATTGGCCTACTAATACCACGCTGGCCAGACGGATTGGTATAGGGTTTAATTTCAAGTTTTCCTTCTTTTTATTTCGTAAAGATAATATTTACGGATAGTCCCTTAGTCGGTTTTTACGACACCCATGAGATGCGATGGGGTGGTGACATATTGTATTCTTACTCCGTCACCACACGGAGAGTAATTAAAGAAAATGAAAATGAATGTTTTGCTTACAAAAAACAAGAGTTACACATTTAAAAACATGTAAGCAAAACTCTTGTACATTGAGAATCATATTTAAGTCCAAATAGCTTTATGTAAATTTTTACATTAGATGTTTATATGTATAAATCAGAATGCTTGTTTGTAAATTTATTGAAGAAAGCAGAATTTTGATAATATTGAATGGTAACCGTCAAAATTAATTCGTCCATTATACGCAGTAAAGAAGCATAGGTAATTTTAAATATTAAGAAACAATGAGATAACGCAACTCTATTTGTTTTTCTTAAAATTGTCTAGTACCTGCCTCTTAAAACAATTTGTCCAACAAAAAGATTTATCAACATTTCTATATTAAGTAAATTTAAGTTATTTAAGTAAAGACGCTACATTTTGGAGATTCAGAGCAGGCAATGCGAGAGTGACAGTGGGGTTGCAAAAGTCCACTTTCTACGGTAACTGTTCACCATAATTATAAGCTTGTTTGTTAGCTTAGTAATATCAAAATGGTGATTTTTTAAAACGGTTTCCACTCCATTGTCTTCTTTTCCGACATGTTCAAAAAACGGTGTTTTGTTGTTCCTGTATTTTTAAATATTTACCCACTTTAAATTTCTAGTCCCTAATCATACTATACCTACTCGTATAGTTAGACTACCTACCTATACCTACATATATGGAAAGTAATTTCATGAACTCTATGATATAGCTTTCTTCATGAATAAGGTTTTCCCTTGTTTTGTAAGTAGGTATACTTAGGATTTGTATCTACTGATATCGTCCTATAACAGCCAAGTAAGCATATCGGTATATTCACACTTTACAGGAGAGCTAAAAAACTGTTCAAATTCCACTGTTCTGAAGATTGAACTACTTTATTATTCCATAATAACAGGTGAACGAGAAAAAATATACCAAAATAAGGACTAATAGTTATTAGAGAGTTAAGATAGCATAAAAATATAACAACAAAATTTTTAAAAATTATAAATAAGTAAGTATTTAAGTTTTTTCCAAAAGTGCCACACTTACGTTTTTTGGCACTTATTATTTTTATATATGTAGGTAGGTAGGTATATTAAAATAACGGAACGTAGGTATATGTTGTTCCGTTTTTATGGCTGATTAGAATGGTGAATTAAATAAAATACCAGTATTAAATAAATTCGTAACCTAATAACTAAATTTAATTTGGAACTAACTAACAATGAAAAGGATAACAGTGAAAAGCACCTATCGCAAGTTAAGTTGTTTTCGCCGTAATGAAAATAAACTTTCTTCTGATTCTTTATGTACCTATATCCATTATAAAGAATCATAAGAAGGTTTATTTCGGAAACTATATAGTGCCTATGAATACATCCTTTTGGGGGGTGGTATTCCTACATCCAAACCACTTAGACAAAACGTTTACGATTTTTTTTTTGAGGTTTTGGTGATACGTTTGTTTGGCTTTTATGGGACGATATAGCTTTACGATTATATTAAAATTATGCTTACCTACTGAAATTAGATAAGAATTGTATTATAAGTAAGTCAAGTCTATATCCTTATCTAGTCACCATAATATAAATACTATTACCTCAATTTAATGTAATTTACTACATTATCGATTATAGTTTGGTATCTACGC
The DNA here is from genome assembly GCA_905475405.1 of Schrankia costaestrigalis. NCBI lineage: Eukaryota > Metazoa > Arthropoda > Insecta > Lepidoptera > Erebidae > Schrankia > Schrankia costaestrigalis. Next base: position 15,777,721 of record FR997825.1, on the reverse strand, counting down.
CTACTATTGTAGAAGCGTAAGACTGAGTTGGTAAATCAACAAACTAAAATGTACTACTATTTTTGTCGATTGATTTCATTGTCTAGGTCTTATGAAAGTTAGTGCTATAGGTATGTACAATATAAGAACTTGATACATATTTTCACAAATTTAATACAGCATTATGACTTAATGACTCAGTGTTCTTACTCTTACCCATGAATGGCCAGGACGGCGAAAAGATTGTCAACCCATTACTCGAGCCGTCCCGGCGCGGCGGCGGCGCGGCTGCGGCACACATCTATGTAAAGGCTTATGTTTTATTTACACCTTTTATGATGTACCTATATCTAAATGTGCACTTTTTGGTTATATGATGATGATAGGTACATATTATATTTGTGTTTTGTACCTATAAAGTTAATCATTTATATTCATAGTTACATTCAGATTTCTTAAATCCGTGCCAGATTAATTTGTGTACCTAATAATAAAGAAAGTAAATAGCACAAATACACTGTCTATAATTTATATACCATGATTTGTATTTATATACCTACTCGTACCAGCAGGTACCTACCCGTGATTTCCTCATCAACAACTGTAAGAGGTGTGGCGATGAAAGTCGTAAAAAAAAATAGTACCAACATAAGAAGAGAATCCAGTTATTCCTTATAAAATACTGCTATTTACCCCTAATACACGTCACAGTTCAAACCTAACCTAACCTACTTTTCTAGCAGTTCTAATCTAACCTAAATTTTTCACTCATATTAAAATTTAAACGAATTTCCCCAAGGAATATATTTTTGACAAAATAAAGCATTTGCTTATTGTATATTTGACTAAATAAAATTTGACCAAGTAAACATTTGCCAAATGAATATTTGACCAAGTGAATAAAATGCGAAATGTAAATTTGCTAAGCATTTTTTTGGGAAATGAAACTTTGCGATAATTTTTTTGGGAAGTGAAATTTGACGAAACGTTTTTTGCCAAACGGCAGGATCCCGTGAATTTCGGCTTCGTAGAGCGTCATCAGTGAGTGTTGTATTATCAAAACCCGCTAAAACGTCTTTATAGAAATTTTTAGTTAGGACCTACTTTAAAAATGGTTTATTGATAGGTTCTATTAGCGCTGATCGTTTAACTTCTAATGCCACTCTAACCCGACTAAAAATTAATCATAAAATTGAGTTTAGTTTCAAAAAACCCTAAAAAACTGCTTGTGTGTTTCAAAATCCTCTAAAACGGTATCGGCTACTTTCAAATGTCACTAAAGTCCACTTCAAAGTCCCCTAGAACAAATCTATTTTTGCAAATAACCTCGTTTTTCAAATTGTTTTTAATAAAGAAAGATGTTTGTTGGGATTGCTAGATTACAATAATAATATAATGTTTAAAATCGTACAGAATTAAAGTTGTTAGTAAGTTTAAGACGTTTTTCATGAATTGTCGACATTTAAGAAAAAGCACTTTAGGGGGTTTTGAAATTATATGACTCTAATTCTCTGTCGCATACTATCAAATCATGATTTGTTTTAGGGTACGCAAGCCAGTCGCAACTCAGATGTTAATATTATTTGTACGTAATACCCTTTCCCCAAAGCTATTTTAGGCAATATTAGCGTACGAGAATAAGCTTGTGTCTGTGGAATGCGTACCTTTAACAGTTGATAACCAGGCTGTTTGTATTTCGTGTGACAGAGATGATGCTCCACGAAGCCGAAATTAGCCGATTGTCTCTTTACAAAAGTCGATGTGCAATATTTACGGCCGGGTACTGGTTGTTGTTTCCACCATATTCCAAAAATCTGTGCATTTAACCAGCAATCAACTAATTGATCCAGGTAAAAACAATAATATTATATTAAAAAGATATCATTGGGAAAAAGACGTCTCATATGAAAAGTTCTGTGTATAATGTATCGTAGACAGTAAAATACTGAACTTCAATGTGACAGTGAATGATCTTCTGACAGCTCAGTCAGTTGGCATTTTGTAGTGACACTTGGATTTTGTCTTTATTTTTATTGACATTTGGCGGCAACCGGGAATACTTTGAGCACGTGAAATTTTAAGACTATTTTATTAGAAAAAACATTAAACTATAATACCTAAATTCATGAAGATTGTTCCTTTTTAAACAATTGTAAGTTGTGATATTTAAGGATACTTTAATTGTGACTTTAAAAATGTCTTTTCGAAGTAAAGAAGACAGCGATTACATGGTAAGAATTAATTAAATTTTATTAGTGTGTATATTTTTAGACGTAGATTAAAATTAATTAATATGCTCTTAAAAATTCTTCAGCGAATGGTTTTGCTTTTGCGATACTTTTGCTTCCTCTTTATTTTACAATTAAATTTCAGTGAAGTACAGTCCATCAAGTTATTATTTACTTAACGCAACATCCAATGAAAGAGTTTAAATTTAATTGTAAAATAACTTTTCTCACCTACTGCAATTTAACTATCAAAGTAAAATAAAATATAAGTTAATTCGTACATAGTTAATTACTAAAAACTTAAATATTGCTATAACAGTTGGTTAGGGTGTCGCAAAAAGGGTCCCGACACTTAAAAAATTTTTCATCGGTTTTGTATGGCGCTAGGACTTAGAAAAATTTTGTCAAAAAAAAATTGATGTAAATTTTATTGTTTTATCGTATAGATTGATGTAAAATAATACAAAAACCTCTCTTGCACTTTTGGCGTAATACCTACGGATCACCGGCAAAACGCGATCAAAAATGTCTCTTTTGTATGGAGCCGGGACTTAGAAAATTTTTTCATATTTTTGATTTCACGTAGTATCGGAAGAAGGGTGAAATTAAAATAATTTTTCTAAGAATTTTTCACTTAGAAAAATTTCGCGTCATTTTATATGAAGCTGGGACTTAAAATAATTATTATGAAATGGATTTTTTTTTACCCCGACTCGGATAGATTAGGTTAGAAGGCTAAAAAAAAAAAAAATTTTTTTTTTTTAAACCACCCAGAGTGAGGAGCCCCGCGAAGCGGGGCTCCGTCGAGACATTTTTGATCGCGTTTTGCCGGTGATCCGTAGGTATTATAGCCAAAAGTGCAAGAGAGGTTTTTGTATTATTTTACATCAATCTATACGATACAATAATAAAATTTACATCAATTATTTTTGACAAAAATTTTCTAAGTCCCAGCTCCATACAAAACCGATGAAAATTTTTCTAAGTTCAAAATCGAAAAAAAAACCTCTTTTTTTCTAAATTTCGGCTAAGTCTTTTGTAACTACGTTAAATAAGCTTAATTTTGAAAAAAAAAATTTTTCGTTAATATAGTGGGACCCTTTTTGCGACACTCTGACCTAAACATAGAATAATAAAATAATGTATCAAATAAAGTGCATGTGATGAAAATGAAAATGAAAATGAAAAAATATTTTATTTCATATAAGTCAAATCAATGACACTTATGAACGTCGGAGTTTTTATAGTGATCACAGCACGTCTAACTTAACGGCTAAGTTTACTGAGGGTTCGGAACACTACCATGACAGAGAAGACACCCACAAGAAACTCTGCTGGGTTCCTATCGCTCTTTTAGGTGATCACTTCACAAATATTTTATTAAGAAAACAGGACAATTCAGATCCAGGCATTTTTATCGTTTAAGTAATCCTTTACACTGTAATATGATTTCAATATTAACTTATGTTTAATGAAAGATTTAAATTTATTAATTGACAATTCTTTAACTTCCATAGGGAGCTTATTATAAAAACGAATACCATTACCAGCGAAAGAATTACTTATTTTATGAAGCCTAGTGTGGAGAACAGCAAGTTTATTTTTATTTCTTGTAATAACATTGTGTATATCACTCATTTTTTTATATTTGTTTATATTTTTGTGTACATACATTAGATTTTCGAATATATACTGGCAATGCACAGTTATAATCTTAATCACTTTAAATTTGTCTCTAAGAGACTCTCTTGGGCCCATATTATATATACAACGTACCGCTCTTTTTTGCAATACAAATATTGTGTTGATATCAGCCGCACTACCCCACAACAGAATACCATACGACATAACACTATGAAAGTAGCTAAAATAAACTAGCCTAGCTGTTTCTATGTCTGTTAACTGACGTATTTTTTTCACTGCGTATGCTGCTGAAGAAAGCCTACCTGACAAGTTTTCAATATGGGGGCCCCATTGTAATTTACTATCTAAAGTAATACCTAGGAATACTGTAGTGTTAACGATTTCTAATTCCTCATCACTAATCTTAACAATTGGATTTATATTAAGTACGTTTGGCAAGGTAAATTTTACGCATTTTGTCTTGGTTTTATTTAATAACAAATTATTTGAATTGAACCAATACACTATTTCCAAAAGAGAATTATTTATGTAGTCTACCGCAGGTTGTCGTCTATTAATCTTAAAAATAAAGGATGTATCATCGGCAAACAAAATTATCTCGGGGTTCTTTTTAACTAAATATGGCAAATCGTTTATATATATGAGAAATAGAAATGGTCCTAATACTGAGCCTTGGGGTACCCCCATTTTAACAACCGATCCAGGCGAACGCTTACCATTTACATCTACTTTTTGTACTCTATCGCTTAAATATGATCTAATAATACCTAAAGCATAATCCCTAACACCATAGTGACCTAGTTTTCCCAGTAATGTCTCGTGTTCGACACAGTCAAATGCCTTAGATAAATCGCAAAAAACGCCAAAAGCATCTTGTGATTCTTCCCAGGCCTCAAATATATGTTCTACTAAATTAGCTCCGGCATCGGTAGTTGAACGACCACGTGTAAATCCGAATTGCTTATCGTGAAGTAATTTATTCTCATTAAAATGACTAATTAATTGATTAAGAATTAGTTTTTCAAATATCTTACTAAACGTAGGCAACACAGATATTGGTCTAAAGTTTGTAGGATCTAGAGTACTACCTGATTTGAACAGAGGTGTTATTTTACTAGGTTTCATAAGATCAGGGAATATACCTAAGTCTACACTATTATTAAAGATGATAGCTAACTCTGGTGCAATAACATCTATCACTGTTTTTAAAATGCTAACAGAGATTCCCCATAGATCAGCTGTTTTCTTAACACTTATTGAATTAAAGATTTTAATAATCTCAAGTGGACTAACATGGCTAAATTTAAGAGTTTTGTTACATTCTGGTACATTTTCTGCTAAGAGAGTGATAGCTGCATTGGATGAGGAGTTCAAAGATTTAGTAATATCTATAGAAATGTTTGTAAAATATCTTTCAAATGTATTCGCTATATCTAAATTAGAATCAATAATTTTATCTTCAATTTTTAATTTTAGGTCTTTGTGTTGTTGATTTTTCCGACCTGTTTCCTCATTTATTATATTCCAAGTAGTCTTAATTTTATTATTACTGTTTCTTATCTTAGAGGTTATAAATTGTGCTTTGGTATTTTTACAGTTGATTTTAAATTTTTTTGAAAATTCTTTTACATACTCTTTGAACTCATCACCAGTGTTAATTGATTTTTCTGCATATAAGTTATATAATAATTGCCTATCTTTGTGTAACTCTGCTGTTGCCCAGTCATTAAATACCAATGTATTAGTAACTGCAAATGTTTTAGAGGTAAAAATCTCACTAAATAATTTATGAAATGAAGTAAAAAAAGAGTTATACATTTCATTTGGATGTGATATATTTAATAAAAATGAATAATCAATACTAAGTAACTTTGTTTTCAAATTGTTCAAACGGTTTGCAGTTACCGGTACACAAGTAATATACTTCTTTGATATTATTTTATTAACATTATGGAATTGGATTAATTGTCCACTATGATCTGAATTTAATTTGTTAATAACACATTTCTGAATAGGAATTATATTTGTAAAAATATTATCTATACATGTTGCACTAGTTGACGTTATTCTAGTAGGTTCCATAAGATGAAAGATCATTATTTATTGGGTGATCAGCTAACTATAAATTAAATTCCAATTATCCATCATCAACCTGTAAGTGGTAGCTAGGAATGACTAGATAAGACAGGCACAGGACCAGAATGGGTGATGCAAACTTGGGGAGGACATCTACTCATGACTGAAATAGAATCCATCTATGTTACACAGATATACTTGCAACTACCAAATTTCTAGATTTAGTTGAGCAAAGAGAAAAATATAGCTCTCATTCTTATAATCAGTGTTTTATTTTCAAGGTTACAATATAATATGTTTAATGTAAGCAAGGTGTTTGATGATTATTTTTTTAATTATACTTAATGTCATGATGTCAATGTCACACACAACTAATTTTGGAATAAGACACAATTTCCTAGCAATATCTTTCTGGCATTTATTATAATATAGTTATTATACAATTCATTGTGTTGTGGTCTACTAAATCACTATTCAAGAAGTATATATAAATTTTACTGCACAGTGTGGTATTAGGCTATGCACAAAAACAAAAAAGCAGCATTTACCTATCCCTCTACACCTCGCCCATGAACCACTTGTGACAGTTGCCTATGTTATAGCAGTCGTCAAATGTATTGAGATTGTGCTAGCTATGCGTCCCGCATTGTGACAGAAATGCTAGAGCAGTCGCAAAAACGCCATACAAAAAATTACTGCCATTATAGTGTGTTTTACTGTCCAGGAATGTGTTAACATAAGCCAAGAATAACACAATAAAGATAAAATGAGTGTGTCTTAGCATTCACAGTAAAAAGATGTTACTCAAATCTTTTGGATCTTATAATATAGTTATGCCCACAGATATCTGAATAAAGGAGATTTGCCCTGAATGTCATTTTGTATGGAAACCTAATCGGCCTTATTACAGAATACGGTCTAACTATAAACCACGATTTATTACGTCACAAAACCACTGTTTTTGAAAATTGTTATTGCAAAATCAGCCTTAACGCTAAAGTGTTAAAACTGATTTTGTATTAACAAATACAAAATCATAAATTTGTTAATCCAAAATCAGTTTTAACACTTTAGCGTTAAGACTGATTTTGCAATAACAAATTTCAAAAACAGTGGTTTTGTGACGTAATAAATCTTGGTTTATAGTTAGACCGTATTTTGTAATAAGGCCGAATGTCGCTAGTTTTATTAACACACACAGCTATAGAATATACGAATAGACTACTGTTCTCAATTACATCTAGATTATCAATGAACGCAATACTCTGTCTCGTTTTTCCTTGAAATATCTCCCTTACAGGGTGTCACAGCGAACCAATCAGCGCTACATATTTAAACAAATAAAACAAACTTCAAAAAGTTTAGATAGAAGAACTACTACAATTTAAAACTACTACATTCAAAAAAATTACATTTATGCTAGGCGTTGACCTTATCGATAAATATTAATAAAATTTATCGATAGACAACACTTATATTTTATTAAAAATTAAATACTTATCATATAAATAATAATTACTTTTATATAAATATGTATAATATAATAATATATAATTGTACAATACTTTTGTAAAATAATATTGTGTGTAAGATCGTACATGTCGTGAAACAAATTAAAGGCCTACGCAGACCGGGGCGGCATGGCAAGGGATTTTAATTTTTACTAATGGAAATTCAACCGTACTGTTACAGAAATACGACATAAATTGCTATGCTTTAAAATGATGCCGTGGCATTGGAAGGGATTTTATCGCACGGCATTTTTCATTTTAAAGCATAGCAATTTATGTCGTATTTCATTACAGAAGAACAGAAACATTTAGACTGATTTAAAGCAAATCTGATAAAACCAGTTAAAAGCATGTGTGTGCTAATAAATGGATGAGCATTTAAAAAAAACTTTTAAAACCACTGTAATCAACATTTTAAACCTTTATGTTCTAGAGTACTTACTTCACCTTTGATTTAGGATATTATTTCAACATTGTAATACTTATATTGAAATTACATAATTTAACATTAAAAAAAATATTTTTTTACTTAACTTTATAAATCTTTTACAGTTTTTAATTCCTACAATACACGACTTTTTATCGAAAACGATAGATAGTCGTAGTCATGAACGGGTTAGAGATGGGCGTTGTCGGCTATTTGTGGCAACGGTTGTCTAACCGTTATTTCGTTTCAATATCGGTATTGACAACCGTTGCCGAATACCGGTGTCATAGCATAATGTAAACTAAGTTGTCGGTTTCCGTTTAAGATATTAACTGAGCTAGCTGTAATATCGATACTGTACCTAAATAAATAAAGTAACTAAGTTTAAGAATATTTTTTTTAGGATTAAGTATAGATATTTTGTGATTATAGTTATTATGTCTGGGTGTAATTTTTTTTTATATATTTATGTAGAATTTATCTATAATATGTATGTATATTTAATCGGTGAGTGCATCAATTGCTATGATAAAGACGATTTCCCTTCATGCTTTTAAATTCTAGGCTTAGGACTAGCACAATATTTAACTGCAGTACCTATACTATAGTTAAATATTATGGCGCATTTAAAAATCGCCATATATACAATGATTTTATATACAGGGCACGCTAACAATTTATAGCTAATCAACCTAATCTAATTATATACAACCTAGCCTAATATTTATTTTTATTTACATATCGAATCTCTTTGAATCTAAATTCATATTTAAAAACGCTAATTGTTCTACCTTGTGCGTTTTTAAATTGCACCTTCTTTCATTTATTATTTGTCCAGTTTTTGAAAAAATACGCTCACATGGAACAGATGTGGCCACTATGTTGCATTTTGTTTGATATATCTCAGATAAATGCGGATAAATCACTTTGTGGTCTCGCCACCATTGAGCAGGATTATTCCACTGGCCAGTTGTTTTTTTTCTTGGAAGCATTTCATCTTCTATATACATTTGGAGTTCGCGTATGGCTGTTGCAGTAGCATTACCCTGCGGTTTTTTCTTTTGTATTAGCTCGTCCAGCCTTCCCCAAGCGCTAACATCTTTTACTTCTACAGTATTGTCTTCATTTGTGGACGAGCTGGATTCTTTTTCACGGTCGATTAAGCCAATAATTAGATTATGGATGTGTCTCTTAATATCTGCATAAGCGGTCTCATTCTGAAAGCCATAATTTTTGAAGCGGGGGTCAAGTAGAGTGCATAGTGCAAAAGTTCTGCTGTACTCAATTCTCGGAAATCTTTCCGTGAGGCCGTTATGTAAGTCTGTTACAATTTCTTTCACAATAGGTTGGAAATGGTTATAATTAGGTTTTTCTATAAAATCTTTACATATTGATTTTAGGCAGTTCGTCATCACTATGACTAAACTGCCGGTCATGTATTGATCCCCACTTATTGATGAAGTCATCTCCTCAAACGGTTTCAGAACTTCGCACAGTTGATTAACTATTTCCCATTCCTCTGTGGAAATTACAGGCCAATCTTTGTCTATCATCGCCATACAATGTTTGACAGCCTCTTTCAACATACCAAATCGGTTTAACATGAAAAATGTTGAGTTCCAACGAGTTGGAACTTGTTGTATTAACCGTTTTGGTTCTCCGTTATCGGACATGTTCCGCATTTGGTAGCTGAGAAGCATATCCAGTGCAGACGTACTTCTCTTAAAATGCGCGACAATTTTTTTTATATTATCTAACAACACATCTGTAGATTTTAATGCCTGCGTTACTATTAGATTTAATGTGTGGGCATAGCACCCATACCTCTTCCAATTTAAATCTTCAATAGCTTTCTCTATATTTCGAGCATTGTCGGATACAGCAAAAATTATTTTGTTTTCTAACCCATATTCATTCGTTACTCTCTTTAATTCTTCGGATAAATGATGACTAGTATGGCTTCCTTTAATATTTTTACATTCCAATAAAATTTGCTGCGGCTCAAAATTATTATCAATATAGTGAGCAGTTACTGCCATGTAACTCTCTGTTTGGGAGGAGGTCCAACAGTCCGTGGTTATACATACCGAACGTATGTCACGCGCAAGTTTTTCTTTCACTTCACCTAAACATTTTTCATACAGACCTGGAATCATAACCGCCGAAATAGTTTTCCTGCTAGGCAGAGTATATCCAGGTATATTTTTAACAAATTTTTTAAATCCTTTATCTTCCACTACGCTAAACGGCTGGTAGTCATTTATAAACAGTTCCAACAAATCACGGTCGATGCGCTTTTTTTCCTCGGGGGTGATTTTTTTTGGAATGTACTGCTGCATGGTTCTCTGGCGTTTCCTCGAACCTGTATCACAGGGAGGATGCATCTCATATCATCTAAAGACATTTGATATATTTTCATTTTAATAAAATTCACAAGATATAATACTTAACAACTGTAGAAATAATTTATTTTCTGTTTATACTATATGAGCTAAATAGTATATATATATATATATATATATATATATATATATATATATATAGTATGTATCTTAGAAATAATGCTCAAAAATTTTAAAATGCACATACAATTTAAGAAAAAAGAACTTGTCACAATATAACAAAAAAACTCATTATTTTTATTGTATTTAAGTACTAGTTTTATTACTATTCTACATTATACAAGTAAAACAACAAGTCTATCCATACAAATATTTCATCCCATAGTGTTTATAAACGGCAAAAATTGTTGTGCAAAAGTCGATTTGGTATAAAATATTACTTACCCGAATCACAGCTAAGGGTAACTGAACTAGAACTAGTGCCTGCGCTAACTGCCACCGTACTAGAAGATGTGCTGCAGCCAGCAATGGGAACAGCTTGCTGAGCCATGTCATCCTCATTAGTTGGAGGTGGTGGCCTAATGTCCGGCAGATGTGCCAAAAATATGGACGCATGAACTTTTTTTAAATGGGCATTCAAATTCCCTGTCGATGTTTTATAGGATAGAGTCTGCTTGCAATATTTACATAAGGCAAAAAAATTGTCCTTTTTCTCAAAGTGAGTCCACACCACTCCCTTTCTGCCAGACATTTTTACACGATTATTATCTTATATAGGTATAATTATATATTAACACGATTATTTTAAAAGTTTTGTTCAACACTATTAATAATTAAAACTATTTACACTTTTTACACCTATACTTATAACTAATCAAAATATTACACTATATAACACTTAATTTATCACTTTTATAAAGTTTACTTATCAATATCATAGCAATTAATGCAATTACAAAAAAATACAAAAAACTTTGAACAAAACCCGGCTCCCGGCTCGGCTCATGCAAAAGTTTTTGAATAACATAATAGATAATAAACAAGTGTCGTACTAAACAAAGAAACACGACACCTGTAAACGCATGTTTCCTTAATTCGTGTATATTGTAATAGCGACTTTATGTACATAACCGCAAAGTACAATTTTAGTTTATCTATGATATTCATTCGAAGGTCAAACTATAGTGATCGGTTTCGCGCATGCGCTCACGTCTACCGATCCAAATAGCCAAATATCGATTACATTCCATATTAAACTTTATGGCGCTAATTATAAGATCGTCTTTGGCTTATACGTAACGCAATATCGTAATATTCGCTCGTTCTCTGTCTTGTATGCGAGGAATCGCTTAGAAAAAGTGAGAAAGCATAATTATTTTAGTTATTGTTCGGATAGCGGCTAGCGGGAAGGCAACCAAACCAACGCATTTTAGATACCTACCTAACTTTGGCAGCGTTGAGCGTTTGTCAGTAGATAGCCTACCTACCTAGACAACCGATAGCCGCTGCTAGCCATTTCAATAGCGCTACGATACGTTAGTGGCATGGCAACGGTTTTTAGTTACGTTACGGTATAACGGACGCATCGCTAGAACGGGTCGTCACTATCGTTTGGTTGTTAGAGCGATCACGGTTAGCAACCACTTGTCATACGTAATATCGTTGAGCGCATAGTTCATTGCTTCATATATTCATTGAATGACTAGTTTAGACAACATTAGAGAATCAATGTATATGTTACAAAAATATTATAGTACTTAATTGTCCGAACATGAAAATAACATAGTGAGGACATCGAAGATTATTTTTTCATGATTTTAGAGGTAAATACAATAAAATACATGTAATCATATGGTAAGTGATTCCATTATTAATCAAGTTTTTTTTATTGCTCTTATTTTTACAGGCAACCACTGAACAACTCGGCATTTTATATGTTATCCCGGTCGTTGTCAAAACACAGCTAAACCTAGGTGACAGACATTTTTAGCTATATAATCGTTCTAATCATATTGCGGTTTGACGAAAACCCCGTCATACCACTTCTCCTTTTATTTAGATTTCTGTGGTTATGCCATTTCATCAATGATCATCTTATTATATGTTTTTAAGATATTAATAATAATAGATAGATTCTAATTTTTTTTTAAAACAATGCTTTATCTCTTGTTGGTTACTGTACACAAAAACACCCTATTTTATTTAAAAGTTATGTTTAAGAAGGCTCCTTCTGTCAAAACCAACACAGCTGTCACCGGAGCCTAAAAGATTGTTGTTTCACCAAACGTTGCGTGAGAAAGAGAAAAACTCATAGAAAAGCAGTCAGAAACGTGCACACGCACACGCGCTCGATTGTATTTATTACAAATCAAAATGTCATTCAAAATATAAATATTGTTCTTCTTGATTGTTAGGGTTGACACTAATACTAGCTGTAGGTAGTTACCTAAAAAGTAATAAATCAGGAGTAAATAAAGATAACTAAAATGGGTTTTTAAAAAATATTTTATTGTAAGTTTTGTTGCGGAAGACACACCAAGCCAGACATCAATTTATCTTGTATATGGTGTAGGTATGACACCGTAAAACATTATAATTTTTTTTTTTTTTTTTAAGTTAAGCTGTTTATTCTTGAGGCAGTTTTTTAGACCGTGCATCGTTAATAGGGGTTCCATACAGTACACAATAATATCTTACTTCACATACAGTACATGAAGTTAATTTTAGCTGGATTTAAAAAAAAAGAAGAAAAATCATATAATTTTCTAATTAAAAAACCGACTTCAACAGGAGTCGGTTAAAAACCATGCTGATTACAATTTCTAAGATTAGTATTAAATAAATTTCTGCAGTTGTCTTCATCATAAGATCATGTTTGTGTAAAGTTTTCATTAATACGAATAAAATAAGCCCAAACACTAGGTAGCTGCTATATACCGTTGAAAAGTTTCCTCGACCCTCAGTCGTCTTCATCATCAGATCATGTTTGTGTAAAGTTGTGTAAAGTTTTCATCAATACAATTAAAATAAGCCCAAACACAAGGTAGCTGCTATATGCCGTTGAGGTGTTCCCTCGACTCTCGGTGGTCTCCAGGATCTGACCAGTTCTAACTCTTGATTATTTTTATTAAAAATAAATAATAATCATAAAATCTGGAAATGATAGTTGACAAGAAATGATACTTGATCAGTCATTCAGATACCGGGGCGGGGCGGGGTGAGTCACGAAAATATTAAAAAAAAAATACAAAATGAATTACAAAAAAAATACAGTTTGTGCAATGTGACAGCCTTAGCTATGCTCTATTGACTATTGTAATAATAGGTGAATTTTGACAGTTGATTTTAGTCAAGAATGTCACTGATGTAGGTATTTTATTTAACTGGTTATGCATCTGATAATAATTGGATCTCTTTGATAAAAGAAATTACGAAACTTCTTACTGGCAAGCGATACGTAATTGTCATAAATGACATAAATTAAAGTTTATTGAAGTTTAAAAAAATATATTCGGTAACATTCGACGACGGTCGGCTCGCTGTCGTACCTCCCCTCCTCCGACCCGAGGGGTGCAGAAAGTGGAGGCGAGATGCAAGATGTCGATGGCGGAAACGAGCACGGTAAAATTATGTGCGTGTGCTCTGAGGGCCACTTTCTCAAAATCCTTTGAAAACATGCTTAAGATTTAGTGAACATTCCAAAAATATTGTGAAAGTTGGAATCAGATTTTGTGAACATCAAATACGCGAGTTATAGGCTTTATAGTTGGACCCTCAGTCCACACATAGAGGATTGAGGGTCCGCTTGTACCGGCTAAACTAAGGGCACTAAAGAAAAAGTGTTTACGTCAAAGTTTAACGTAAACCCAAACAAAAATTATGTAAACAAGAAAATATAAGAATACATCGTATTATTTTCTATATCTCCGTTCAAAATTGGCCCTCAGGCGGAAAGTTTATACGCTAATTATAACCAACCCATAAACTTTTTGCTACTTTTTATAATCTTGTATTATAGGAAATATATTGTGAAAATTCGTGAAAGTAATAACAGATCTCAAAATCATGTTGGTAAAAAAATATCACCTTGTAAAAATTCGGACCCTCAATCCTCCACTTTTTTGTTTTCGTTTTTTGTCGCTAAAGTATAATAGCTAGGAAAATTACAGCAGTACCTCGTTCTGTAGAAAACATTGTGCAACAAACTGATATCATTTGTTAATAATAATAACTAATTATAATAAAAACGTCAAAGCTACAAATTTTAATATAACCTCAAAATTATTTACATAGTAAAAATAAAGTTGATTTTCTTTTACAGTAAAATGTATTGTTTTTTACCGAATGATACTGTATTTGTTGCACAATTTATTTTACAGAGGAAAGTACTTGTGTCATTTTCCTAGATATCATACTTTAGCGACAAAAAACGAAAACAAAAAAGTGGAGGATTGAGGGTCCGAATTTTTACAAGGTGATATTTTTTTACCAGCATGATTTTGAGATCTGTTATTGCTTTCACGAATTTTCACAATATATTTCCTATAATACAAGATTATAAAAAGTAGCAAAAAGTTTATGGTTTGGTTATAATTAGCGTATAAACTTTCCGCCTGAGGGCCAATTTTGAACGGAGATATAAAAAATAATACGATGTATTCTTATATTTTCTTGTTTACATAATTTTTGTTTGGGTTTACATTAAACTTTGACGTAAACACTTTTTCTTTAGTGCCCTTAGTTTAGCCGGTACAAGCGGACCCTCAATCCTCTATGTGTGGACTGAGGGTCCAACTATAAAGCCTATAACTCGCGTATTTGATGTTCACAAAATCTGATTCCAACTTTCACAATATTTTTGGAATGTTCACTAAATCTTAAGCATGTTTTCAAAGGATTTTGAGAAAGTGGCCCTCAGAGCACACGCACATGTAAAATTTCCTAAAATGGTTTTGGGAAAAAGGTAATTGCGTACAAACTTTAGAATGTATCTAGTCAATACAAAATTATTTGAATTTTCGAATAAATAATCTATTCCTATTCCCAAAATATATTTACCTTTATAAACGTTTAATCCTATTTTATTACGCTAAAAGTTGTCATAAAATGTGCATAGAATTATGAACTTTGAAGCCTCATAACTTGTAAATGAATATTTTTTTACTGTTTTATTAATCAATAAGACTAGATAATAACAAGACAAAACGATATCATCTATAGTTTTGAGTATTTATTATCTAATGAAGGAGGAATAAACTTTCTTTGTTTGTATGGAATTGCGATTGAATTGTTTCCCCTTAAGTGTGTATTTTTATTTTTTTATATGATAACCTTGAATAGAATTCTCTCTATTAAATAAGCCTCTGTTAAACAAGGATTATTAGACTTGTGGGTCTTTAGATGTATAATAATGCTAATCTTAAAATCTATATTTGCAAGACCTAGACATTATTTGTTAAATCTACAAAAGAAGGGAAACACTAATTTGTCAGTTAGTTAAACTCCTTCTTATCTTAATTATAAACTGAGCTTATTATGTACACACTATCAAGGTTGTCTAAATTTTTTATTCATTATGGACTATAGTAATTTATCTCAATTTACAAACATTAATCTTAGTATTATAAATGTAACTGGTTTGTTTTTGTAAGAGTTACAATATATTGTGTAATCATGTTTATCATGTGAATCCACAAAGATAATGTTTCGATATTTAGCCATCCCATCCCACAAATTGTAACAATTTATTTATATTAGTAGTTTGGATTTTTATTGTTATATTACCAGTATATTTTTCAAGATGTCAGGAAAATCTACTAGTAAAATAGTGAAATTACTGGCTATGAGACTTATAACTTATGCCCTAGGTATAGGGTGCTTGGCTTGTCTGTTGTGCTCTAGCATTGCTAATTCCATGTGTGGCAGTTACCACTTACATCAGATGGCTTACTCCTGCTACCTTAAAGCAATAAAAACACTTACAATATCTAACTCCACCTACAGAGTTTTATTTTTGTTTTAGTTTGAAGAGAAGAAACCATGGTACAAATACATAACAGTAGAACCACCAATGTTTTTTTATATGATGGCTTACATGATAACAAATGTAATAGAGCAAGCGTTCTATGTGTTCCAAGCTTGCAGAATAAACCATGGGTATAGTGAAGAAATATGTCATAACATAAGTAATTATGAAGATATCAATAGAGAAGTACAGGTATGTTGTAGTCTTTTATTATGGTTCTCAGGTAACAAGAGAGTTTCAAACATTACTTTATGTATATTACCTTGAAAATGTTATGAAAACTTTTGAAAGTAAACTATACTCCCTTGGTAAGATAGTACTTTTATAGAAATATAGTTTTAGTGCAATAAATTTAATTCAGAGATTGTCATCATAAGATAAACTTTCATGGATGAAGTAACATTGAGCTCACATATTTATCTCTGTTCTTATCAAAAGAGCATGTAAGCTTAAATAACTTGCTTGTTATTAATATTTTTGGTCTATTTGGGCTTTTGTCCCTCTTCTAATAAAAACACAACATAGAGAATTATATACTTAAAGCAACATAGGTCTTAATAAAACATATGTATTAAGGTAAGTATTGCATTCTGGTTCATCAAATAGCAGCCCTAATAAAATAAAATTGTAATTAAAATTATGGGGTCACCTATGACCAAACTATTGTAATACACCACACCAGTTTACGTAGGAGTGTTTACAGTATACACTGTGCAAAAATGAACAAACTTTTTGCATGAAGAAAAGAGAAACTGGTGCAATATTTGCCCTCCTCGTCAATTAATCGCGTGATGGCACTGCTGACTCTGCATCTTCTTATCCGTGGTCGCTCTTACCGAACCTTTCTGTCCCATCAGCTATCGGTTCTCTGTAAATTACACTACGATAAAAAATTAATAACTATCTTTTCGTATTCCGACTTGAATACGAGAAGGTAATTATCAAATTTTAACTTAGTGTTTATTAAAAAACCTTCTTTTGCAACTGTATTGCTTTGTTTACAGATAACTGCGTCAACATTCCATCAATGGAACGGCATAGCAACTCATATTGTGCCTCTATTGCTTGCTTTTTTCTTGGGCTCTTACAGTGATAAACGTGGCAGGAAAGCAATATTACTTGCCGGGCTACTTGGAAAATTATATTTTTCAATTATGATCACTGTCAATACAATGAAAGGTGAGTTTTACAATTGCATTGTAATATGTGCTTAGTGTCGCTTTGCTAATTGCTATAGTCTCTGGGAACGAAGCTTGAGATTATTGTATGTATGTAATATTATATACCTAAATAGTATATGGCTTCATGTGCTAACCTCAGGCACGTCGATGGGCATAAACTATTGTCCTATGTATCCGTCCTCGCCTTTTTTCTAACTCTATTTGCTAACCAGTCTCCGTGTGGTGAAGGGAGTAAGAATACAGTGAGTCATCACCCCATCTCATCCCATGGGTGTCGTAAAAACCGACTAAGGGACTATCCGTGAATATCATCTTTTCGTAATAAAAAGAACAAAAACTTGAAACAAAACCCTATACCAATCCGTCTGGCCAGCGTGGTATTAGTAGGACAAGTACCCCTTCGTCACGGGAGGAGGCCCGTCCCTGCAGTGAGACATTAATGGGCTGTTATGATGATGATTTGCTAACCAGACGTTTTGCTATAAAGACGATTGCGAGTTGGGCGTATGGTCGTTTAGGGTAGTTAGACATTTTGCAACTTACCTATTGATCGTAAAGCGATTTATAGTAAGTCTTTGTATCATAAAACAATAACACATTTTCTTATTAGTAATGATAGATATCATTACTACGCAATCTCATTGAGTGACTTTATGAGTCAAGGCCAATGTGTAATAGTGTATAAGTGGGGAAAAATATTGGTTTAACTATTTTGTGAATGACGCGTGCAAAGTCCAAACGTATAGATATTAATATTGTAAAACCATAAAGAGAAGTATAGGATAGATAAGGATTCTAAGAAGCTGATAAGCAGATGATATTGTCTCGTAATATGTAGTAAGAGCGTGAGATGAATTTCTTAGATGTATTTCTTCCTTATTCTCTCAGGGCTAGTACCTAATGTGTCTTCTAAATCAAACGTAGTTAGTAGACGTCCATTAACTGAAGTTATTAGACATAGTTACATGTATAAACTTTTCCAATCAAAAAATTTTTTTTTTAAAATATAATGATAAGAACTTGGTATTTGATAATCTATTAATATTGTAGGAAAAGTTAATTATAATAAACTTACGTATTATTTATAGTACCTACCTACTCTGTATAATAGTTATTTGAGCAAATTACATATATTACGTATTTACCTACTTATTCAGATAAAAAGATACTCATATGATTATGTTACAAAAACATCATATTACATTACGTAGTTATCATCACAATTTTCATAGTTTCCAATTGCACAAAACAATCTAAACTTAATGGATATGACAATTGACAGATTAAAAGGACCCAAATAAAATAAATATTTCTTTTTTGTAAAAACCCACTCTCTCGCCCTAGCGAGAGTTAACTTTTACAAAAAAATATTTATATAATATCCTAATAGCCATAATTTGTATGGATGAATACCTATATTCACGAGATCATCCATACAAATTATGGCTTGGGTTACTCTAAAGTGCGACCTCATGCATGTTAGCGGTCGTTGAATATTATCTAAATCTACCTTCTGGAGATTGAAATCAAATCCTACCTTTGTAGTAAACAATCGCCCAGTCCTCTTACCTATACTACACTAGACTATTATGCCTTAACTTTGCCAAAAAGCTAGTAAGAAATACGACAAAATTAACATAAATTTTAATAAGGGGCAGAGGTCTCGGGTTCGATTCCCGCTCAATGCAAATCTTTGTGTGCATGAACATGATTGTTTGCATTGGTCTGGATGTTTTCTATGTATAATATGTATGTATTTACAAAAAAAAAGTATTTATGTATGTATGTACTAAGCTCTGCATAGTTTGGGTCTAGATGGCGTTGTGTGAAAGTGTGAGGAATATATTTTATTTTATATATTACAGATTGGCCATTAGAATACGTGATATACACAGCGGCTTTTCCCAGTGCCTTGACAGGTGCTGACCTAGCAATATTCGCCGGTTGTTTCGCTTATATAGCCGATGTATCGTCTTTGAAAAATAGGACTCTACGAGTTGGTATATTAGATGTAGTTTATTTAAGTACGATGCCTTCCGGACTAGCTATAGGTAAGTATTTGAATAGTAAGCTTAACGTGTTATAGAGTTAATTTAATAAATGTACTTATAAAAGCAGTTTATTTTGTTATTGTTGTCTTGCTAGTACTTTTACCTTTATATGAATTACATTACAAATTCCCCTCGGTCGTTCAAACAAAGAGGGCTATAAAAACTTGTCTAATTCTCTTCTCAACGGACGAAATAAAATATATGAGAAAACATTAAAATGACTAATACAATTGACTTCCCTAGCAGAAAAATTCACTTCTGAGTACTTTTCAACAACGTCCACATTGTATTTTTCAATATATTATAATGTACTCGTATACTATAACATACATTGAATATAAATATTCAATGTATTTGAAAGAGCATGTCAATGTATACAGAAAATAACCATTCCTTAATTTTCAGGTAACTTACTATGGAATAAAGTGGTAAACAAATCTTATACAGCAATGTTTGCCATCAATACGTGCCTTATGGCGATCGCCACTTTATACACATTAGTATTCCTCAAATGGCAAACTTTACCAGAACAGAAGAGTTTGAAAGCAGCCGCTGTAAAGAATCCTTTGAAAGACTTCTTCGATGTTAATAATATTGTACAAACTATAACTACATTGTCTAAGAAAAGACCCAACAACAGAACATTATTTTTATGGTTTTTGTTGATATCAATGGCGTTTTATACGTTCCAAAGAGGTAATTGGTTTTGTTAATAATTTTGTGTACCATAGGGAGGGAAAAGCGCTGTGGCTAGACTGGTTAATTTTTATATATGTTTTTTAAGACTAATACTACAAACAGTCAGTCAAATCCAGACTAAGGGCAGTAATTTGAAAATATCAAAAGTTTTACTTCGTTGGTAGAGATACTGATAGGTACCTAAGTAGTCTATTGTGACATTCTATACATAGGTAGGGACATAACAATACATAATTATTATAAGATCCAAACCAATCCAAACATTCATAATATAAATCACTCTGTTGATTTTGCGTTGAACGGAATTTGAATTTTCTGCATAGCAGACAAATAACTATTGCTTATGCTATGTGTCGTTAGTTTATGCATAGATTATTATCTATAGACAAGCGTACACGAGAATGGCGCAAATATTTTAATACAAGATAGGGCAGCATAACTTTACTCAGCAGAAACAAAAAAATCTTTGGCCATTCAATTGAAAATAAATAATCCTCACAGATTCACACATCGCCTGCTAGTCCCAAACTAAGCAAACCTTGTACTATGGGTACTAGACAACGGATAAACATACTTAAATACTTTTTTTGTGAATACATACATAATATACATAGAAAACACTCAGACCAATGCAAACAATTATGTTCATGCACACAAAGATTTGCATTGAGCGGGAATCGAACCCGAGACTTTTGCGTAGAAGCCATGTAATATACCGACTGCGCCACAGAGGTCGTCTCTTTAATTGACAATGTTTTAACTTTTGGTCATGAGTTAGTTAGTAGACGTCAAGGCTATAAGGAGGACCTTTTTATTTTACAATAGGTTTATCTGTTACTAAAATAAAACTAATAAACCATGTCTAAAAGAGTTTTGCTGATTTATTTTTTCCTTCCTAAAGTTATGCTCTACCTTGTTTAAAGGAATGCCATTCTTATGAACCTGTATAAAAGGAAATAGTCAGACTAAATATTGTTTTTCCTTTTTTTTACAGATGAACGTCCAATAATGTATCTATACACATCAAAAGTATTCAAATGGGATGCGACCACATTCAGCAACTTCAGATCTTATTTGAGTACACTTTATGTATTGGCTATGCTGTTTGGTATACCACTTATGACTAAAGTATTTAAATGGCGAGACACGGTACGTATTCAACTGTTCTATTTGTTTTTGCACAAAAGTTGCTGTATTTTTCTCTAGAATATAATCTCATCCTTGATAAAGATTCTGTCAAGTATCTATCTTATTATAAACGTGAAAGTTTAGAAGTAGGTATGAATATTTGTTACTCTTTCATGTCAAAACTACTGAAAGAATTTAAATGAAACTACAATAATGGAGCTTATACATCAGAATAACATATTATTATAATCTCGTGTATATTTAGTAAAAGTACACAATAACTTCTGCCTCAGTCCCATTTTACACCAGAGGGGCAAAGCCATACTGTTTATTTAGAAAAACTAAAGGGAAACCAGAACATAACAAAAATTTTCTACGTTCTTTCAAAGCTTATTAGCTAACTTCAGTAAGTCAGGATGACTTACTGAAGTTTAGTCCTAATAAGGTATTTTATACCACGTTTGTTGCAAAAAGTCCACCTGACGAAAGTGGTTACCTTAGCCAATGAACGGTGGTCATAAAATATTCTTGGATTAATAATTACTTAATATTATCTATATTCCTCAACAGGTAATAGTGATGTTAGGAGCCTCGGCACACATATGTGGTCATTTGATATATGCACACGCTAAGACAGACAATCTGATGTATGTTGGTGCCACGGCGGCGGCTTTAGGACCAGTCGTAGCACCGCTTATACGTTCTATGACTTCCAAAATACTAGCTGCTTCTGAAAGAGGCAAGTAACTAATACACATAATAATGCTTGGAGTTGGATGCATGACGAAAAGAATCGCCGACATTAACGACGCCTCTATTATAGACTGTCGCGACGCCTGCGCTACAAATCGTCACGACCCCGCTGCTATAAAGCGTCACGACGCTACTGGTATAAAACGTCGCGATGCATGTCTTATAGAGCGTCGCTACGCCTTCGGTTGTGTAGTTATAAATTTAAAAGTTATAATTACTATGTCTGCTGTTACAAGGTTACGAGTACAATTTTCTGTAAAGTTTCAAATGTTATTTATATAAATTTCTATTAAAATAAACATATTGTCGCCTGTAAATTTCACAAATCACTTCCAAAATTAGGACAATTGTTCGTAGATCACATGATATTGTTTAATTAAACATATTTTTTTTAACAGGTGTAGCGTATGCGTTTCTGTCAGTAATGGAGAATGCAGTTGCTATGTTTGCTTCGATTGTCTATTCACAACTTTATAAAGCGACAATAGATACAGATTTTATCAACGCTATCTTCTATCTTACTATTTCGACGCAAGTTATTGTTTTTCTCGCATCATTGTAAGTATTTTCTTTTCAATTTAGTTTTATGAGGATTTTTTTTTAAATGACATTTGGATAAATACTTAATTTGCAAAACTTATTATTTAGTAAAACGTATTTCCTCCATGCATCGTATGATATTGGGTTCTTCAAACGCAGTGTGAAGAAGCATTTGGCCAAACCGACAAGATGATGAGACGACGGATTAAAGTTATTTTTAGATTACGATCCGTTGGCTTAATTTGTAGACTGTACTCGCGCTTTCCATCAGAGTGATCCCTTTTCTATCAATCTCATCCAGGCTCAAATATGTATAATTAGTGGATCACACTAATATTTATCTCTGGCGACACTTCGCGCGCGGTAGCCAGAGACACGACCGCTTTTCACTAAGGCTGCGTTTCCACCAGAGATGTGCGATGGAAATGTGTCGTGCGAGGATGTCTAGCTGTGCTGTGAAAATGTGTGGGTGTTTCCACTAAAGCTGTGCGATGATAATGCGCCTACGAGGATGTGTAGCGGAGCTGTGAAAATGCGCATAACGGGCCAGATGGCTGGCTGGTACAGTATGCGCAAACCTCGTGACACATCTTTCTCAACACACATCCCTCGCAACACATCCCTCGTACAGATTCCTCGCTTGTTTTGTATGCGCAAGTCTAGCTCCGCTGAGCCGTTTCCACCAGAGTTGTGCAGACCGAGGCGAGATAAATGAAGCGATTCTATTGGTTCTTTACAAACACATCCCTCGCTATGCATCCTCGCACATCTCTGGTGGAAACGCAGCCTAAGGCGGTTATATTAATAACATAATATGATTTAATAGTGTTAATTATTTTTAAATATGAAAACTTAATAAAATAAAAACATTACTAACATTTTGATTTTCTATATTTTAATATTTAACTAATAATAATAATGTATTGTTTCAGCACAATGGATCGTATGCTAAGAGGCAAACCACTTGAGCCTTATCACGTAAAGGATGAAGATCAGATGTCAAATGCATGATATATATTATACAATTTCGCGAGCAAGTACTTATCTATATTATCGTAATGCTTACATATCTTGTCATTGAAATATTTTTATGACATCTTATAAGCATCTTAATTTGGTTACGTAATTATTTGCCAACTGATGTACTTCTTTATTTTGTAACGTAAGACAAAATGCATAACAATATAAAAGGTTTTTTTAATAAAATATGTATAAACATGTGATTTTTTTTAATAAAATTGTAACACAAACAATAATGTACACATGTGACATTATGACTCCAAAAAGGTTATATTATTATATAGTTTGTATATAGTTACAAGAGCATAGTATGCTTTGCCAACTAACAAAGTTAGCTGTCAGAAAAGTTTGCGCATATACAGGAACCAGTAAAACACCCACTCCCCATTATTTAGTTCCAAAACTGACATCTGCGCAGACATTAGCAATAACTTCCAGTCGGCCAAATTAGTTGGAGCGTAGGTACTGTAACTCGCATAAAGTGTTAATGTCACTTGTTGCCTTTGTATAATGTAAGGAAAGAGTATTTTACGTAACTATGATTTGTAGTCTCCACTAATTAGTTTATAAGTTTTTAATTTAATATGTATTGAAACTCAAAAATCCAAACTCAGGGTTTGCCAACGAGCCATGGAGCGCAGTATAAAACACAATACTGCGCTCCAAGACACAGATCACTGATGTTGCATACAAAGCGGCCAAACTGAAGTGAGACTGGGCTGGCCACATTTGCCGAATGTCTGAACATGTATGGGCTAGAATTACCACCAAGTGGTGCCCAGATTCATCAAATCGACGTCGCGGCAGGCCACGTAGGAGGTGGCGAGATGAGATAGATAGGGCACAAAAACACTGGCCTTCATTGGCCAAGGACCGACAGTTGTGGAAATCAAAGGGGCCTCTGCCCACTAGTGGATGATACAAACTGAAACGAAACAATTGAAACTCGAATGGCACAAATAATCGAATTAAATTGTCAATAGTAGGTGACAAATGATTTGCAATTTGCTCAGTTATGCATATCACTATGCATTTTCGAATCTGGATACAGTTAACTTGTTGTATCACATGCAGAAATGGTTATGAAAATGTAATTACTTAATAGTATTGAATATAAACTTACATGTTAACCCTTTTTCAGTCCTACTGAGTTTTATAATCTACCTTTATTATAAAGGTAGATTATAAAACTATATAACTACATCTAAAACCAAAATTATTATAATTTTGGTTTTAGATGTACTTAGTATTTTTAAAATAATTATTTTCTTTGATTACCCATTTGTATAGCTTTTATTATCATCATCATCATCATCATATCAGCCAATTGACGTCCACGAACATGGCCTCCTCCATTGTAGGAAATAGGAACTAGAAACTAATTATAAACAAAGTAAAAAGTCGGCTAAAATTTGAATTAAATTTGTTTACGAATACCATGAAGTTTAGACTTAACTATCAGAACATTGCGACAAAAATTTGTCAAATAAAATAATATTATTTAATAGTTATTTGCTACTGGAGTCAATAACTGTATCGTATTCTCTACCGATTTGTAACTCAACGTGCTGTGATTAGAGTAAACGGTTCCTTGTGAAATATAAAAGTCAGTGTACTAAAAATACTTTTATTTTCAAAAATGATATTTCAAAGCATTTAGGTTTATGACAATTGTATTTAATACAGGCACTTTTGTATTTAAATGAGTTTTAAATTCCATAATATTTATTATTTTTATGTAAAATCCTCTTGCCCTGTAATCAATCCAGACTTTGCTTTTGTTTAGATGCCTGATCTGGCGCTGTGAATAAATAATTTTATAAGCATTTGATTTCTAGTATAATAGTACTTCCACTTTTACCTTAAAAGTAGGCTGTGATAGTAAAAAAAGCATTTACTTAAGAATGACAACCTTATAGTATTCATTTCTCGAATATTGTTAAAAAAGTTATTAAAAGAATTATTATTACTAAAAATATACTATATTTTTTTCAGTATATTCATTTTATTTAGTTATTATGTTATGTAGTCCTAAGTATAGTAATAATGTTGACTCACAAGGATATTTCCTAATGAGACTAAGGCTATCTATCTAGTGGTTGGCAATAACTTTTATTATATGTATTTTGAAGAGCTTAGGTTTCTACTGTAGAAACAACTATTGTGATTCTTTATGTTTGTATTCTTTAAGGTTTTAACTACTATAAAATGTTTTATGTTAATCAAATAAATTGTTTATGAATTTAACTATGTATTTTTTTTAAACCCATACTCAAAACTGTTGTGTAATGAGTAACGACAAAATTACCTATTTCGTTACTCAATACACAACATCATTGACGAAATACACTTAATTCATGTTCCGGTTTTCGGAGCCTATTCAATTCAAACAAAAACTCAAACCTTTTCTCTTTATAATATTAGTATAGACAATATTTGTAATACTTTTTAATTAATTTAATATCTTTCTCATTTTTGGAGAAATTATAATTGTAAACATAAATGAGTTGACTATAAATAAATATGTTATTATGACACTCGAAGTTGTAAGTACAAAATAATCTTAGGTAAATCTATCACAAATATATCTAAAATATAACTATTGAGAAAGAACTGAGTCAAAAGAAAGAAAAGAAAGTCAAAGACTATTTAGAGAGCTAGAACAAGTAATATTATTAAAGAAACACCTGAGTAATCAAAGAAACATGCACAAAATGAGTAAAAAGGTCCTATTTTTTTTATACAATGAGGCGTTTATAGATTTCCTTTTACAAATTAAAACTTTAAGGTTTTGGAAACACTCACTTTTGAGATTACACCTATAACACCTGTCTTGTATAAGCTTAGTGAGCTTATATAGTTTCATAATCTACGATTTAAACATTGTAATCTTAAAATAAACTATTTAGCAAATAAATTTGGCATCATGTGTTTTACAATTATTATGACAATATTTTTTGGTTGTACCTAGGACATCTGCAAAATCATGAGTACGATAATATTATGTAGGTAAGTAGTATCATATAGGAAACATTTTTTTTAAATTTACATTCGTCCAAGCCAATCAGACAGGAACTGATGAATCTCGTAGCGTGCTTTTACTAGATCAGGTAAATCCTTATCAGACGGAGGATACATGTTTGCACAGTGAGCAGTACCTGAAAGTAAGTTACATACATGAGACATTAAACTTCAGCCATTTTTCACTTAGAAATTCAGCAATGTAATAAATAACACGAATAAATGATTATGATTAATAAAAATATAAATTATGTTTTTAAATATTAAGAAAGAATATTTATTAAGATAAAAATAGGGAAAGATATAAAAAAATAATTTCTATAGCTATTTTAATTGACGCATAACAAATTAAATAAAAACATGACAGTTGGAAATGTACTAAAATATTATATTTATACTGTACACTATAAGTTAGGTACCTACTTATATTTTATTTGTTTAATTTTAAAGTATTGATACACGTGTAAACAGAAGGTGGGCGTTAATAATTGCCAATTAGTTTTATAACTATACCCCTTCCAGCGTAAGTTTAGCTTTTTGACAGTTCACGTCCATGAAGTTTCGTAATACTTCCGCTTATTTTTCGCACAAATTATATTGTATTTCATGGACGTACCCATGTTTTTTTCAGTTACCATGGTTACTTAGTGATGGACACTCATAACGATTACCACCATTATGAAACAAATTACAAATAATCGGTAAAAATAAATGCTATGAATAAACCTGAACTCTTCATAATACGTTTATAAAATGTAATATGATATTTTAGATTAGCTATAACCCGCGAAGGTGTCACCATAAATTATGTATTTTAAATAATACCTAAGCTAACTATAATTTTATCATTTTGAGCTATAGGCTAATTCTCTTAACATAGAAGAAAGAAACACTAATAAAATGATAATGTAAGTTGATGTAAGGATCCAAATGTGTAAAATAAAGTAATTTGAAAAATCGCGAAATCGCTTACAATCGAATGGCATTACATTCGAGATATTACTGAACGTCACTAACGTCAATCTGTCAAATATCGTTAAATATAGTGGAAAGGGTATAATGCATTTATCACCGTGCACAATATGATAATGAATAATTTTTTGTGCTATTTATAATTTGAATATATTGAGACAATAAAAGAATTTCTCCTGGTAAGTATGAATCTTCAGATAGTCAAGGACCCAAGGAATGTCATAAAGTACAGTACGCCCGTCCTATTACAGAAGTACGCGCATGTACAGGAACAAAGAAAACACCCCCTCCCCACACTCCACGCTATGTACTTCCTAAACAGATATTTGCGCAACTATTTGCAACAACTCCAAGTCGGCCGAGTTAGGTTACCAATAAAGTAGTAGGCTGACATTTAAAAAAATATTTTTCAGTACTAACCTTTGATAAAAATGGCAGGCGCTTCTTGATCTTGAGTTTCAGTAATACCTAACGCATGCCAAGGATCTACAGAGCCGTGAACAAATATCACTCTGCTTACTTCGATATCAAGGGCGCCGTAATAATTATTAGTCCAATCAGCCACTGTATTAAGGAATGCTTCATTGTATCTATAACAAAAAGATCAAAAATTACATGTAACTGATTGTCTCAACAAAAGCAATCATTTCTAAAGTCAAATAGATGCTATGACTATCGTTACGCCAGATTATTATTAACGTATTGTGAAAAACGTTATCTACAGCATAAAAATATTCTTTAAATGTAATTCATTTCCAACTCAATAGAATGCCTTGGCGGCAAGGCGGTTGCGACAGAGGCTGCCGTGCACTAGGATGCGGGTTTTATTCCCACACAGTACAATTCTTTGCGTGGTCCTCAAATTATTGTCCTGAGTCTGAATATTCTTTGTGTCCGTTAAAAGACCCAGCCATACAGAGCGAGCGAGAGCGAGAGTTGTCTTTTAAAATAGATTAAAAATGGAAGCGCTTTGATTACTCACTTCTTTCCGAAGACATCTTCACATTGTTGAATATAAAAATCAAGTGTTATGTTATTACCAAATACTTCAACTTCACCTACAGATGTTTGGTAGAATCCAAACTCTGTACAGGTTTGGTACATCCATTGGCGAGCTGCAATGCAGAAAATATAATATACCTACTGCATGAATTGTTATATTTATAAATAATGTAATATCATATCTGTATGAGAATGAAAAAAATCTCGAAGGCGACGTTGATGTTCCCCACATACCACGTCATAGGATCCCACAGAGCAAAAAGCGGGTTGTGGAGTACAGATTTATAAGGATCTAGGCGCTCACTAGGCACTCCCTACCTTATGTACGTATGTTATATCTGTTTATGAAGAATCTATCTAAAGAAGAACTCTTGATTCTCTTGTTGTAGCGCACACTTACGAGGGCGCACAGTAAATTGTCATTTCTTATATTCGAATCCTGATCTACAATTGATGTTCATGAGAAATGTTTTGCTTGTATGATAGTTACCTTTTTCAAAAAATCTATACAAAACAGATGTATTGTTCTTTATGGACATTTATTTTATTACACCCAGTAACACTGTGCAACTGTGTGCAATAATTTTAGTTTTTCACACTAACATTATGTACCTATGCAACATCATGTATTTGCATTAATTATCATCTCAGCTTAAAGACGACCACTGCTGACCATAGGACTCCTTTTCAAGTATCTTCACCTTCCACTCTTTTGTGTCTCATCCAGCATGATAAATTGTTTGCCTATATCGTCAACGAGATGGTCAGTACACCTTGTGAGGGCCTCTGTCTTGTCTTATATGCATGTCCCTTGCATAACATAGAAATAACAATTTACAAAAGCCATATCATGTCTTACCTCCTTCAGAACCCCAAGTGACATTGCTTAAATCCTTTATCATATTATCATAACTATAATCCAAACAGGTTTGATTTGCTTTATCCAACATCATGGCATTAAAAACCGCTAGTTTCTTATAGGCAGGTTCTGACCCAGGCGCAGTTAACATGTTGCATACCTAAAATTGTAACATACTTATTTTTATCTCAATAATTGTATATTTACATTGGAAAGTTTATTGACTGATCTATCAGCACATAGTTCAAACTAGCAATTTATTTATCCTTTACTTACTCACTAATAACATGAAATGGGCACATGACATGTATGTAGTTGTAAGCACATTCTAGTTAGCATGTTGTGTTGTATATTTCAGGGTACAATTTTAGTGTTTACCCTCTTGCTAGTACTGTACTTACCAATGTAAAGCAATTTGCATTTGGTCTTGCAAACCAAAATAAAAAATATAAAATAAATGTATGAAAAAGCATGAGAAGTGAATAAAATTTACTTACTGTGTTAATAGTCACATTCTGGTATCTTTGATCATTACTTATTCTATTATCTTCATTGTATTGAACTAAGTCAGCAAAATCGTCAGCGATTGAATTATAAAAATTTATAATATCATTAGGAGTAGCACTATCAAAACCTTTACAAACCCTGAAATTATAAACGCATTAGTTGTGCTTACCGTAATAAACATTATAATTGCAAGTATTTGTAATAATAACTGTTAAAAAATTACCTGGAAACACTTTATCTTAAACATCTATTTAAAAAAACTAAAAAGACCATTATATTTTTTTATAAGTAATAGAGTCTAATTTAAAACATTAAACTTAAAAATTATAATTATGGTTCAGTAATTCTAAAAAATCAATGAATATGCCAGTGTAAAAAAAATGGATTAAAAAGAAAGATTGTGTTACCTAAATTCTTTTTCAACAACGTTTGTCTGTTGAGACATCATTGAAACAATTTGATCATGAGCTGCTTTTACAACTGATACACATCTTTCACCACCAGTCTTCTCTCTTAATGAGTTTACAACTACTTGAAAGTACTCTGAAAGAACACATTTTATTAGTTTTACCAACCTTTATTAAAAACTGATAAATAAGACAATAGAATGTTTGAATAAAATTAATATTTGAGTAAACAAATTTATAAATTTAGCATAACAAGACTTTCTTTGATAGTCTGCAAACTGCATCATATTAAATCAAAGAAAATTCAAGTAACATACCCATAAAATTAACTTTGGCTAGTAAAGGTCCACTGGAAGAAACTGCAGCATACACAAGATGTGGATATTTAAGGCGTAACCAGGCTGCAAGGGAACCAGGATATGACCCTCCAAAAGCTACCCATCTAACTTCTTTTTTAAGCCTGTACTTATCATTCATAGCACTTATGAAATTTGCTAAATCAGCAAGAGCTTGAGATGATGATAAGTACTGCAGGTTCTTGACACTCAGATCACTGTACGGCAAAAATTACATTACATCTTAATTTATTTTGTTTAGAATGAAGTTGGTGATAAAGCTATTTTCATAAATCACATGCAAAGCAAAAAAAAAAAAAATGTTAATACTGACGGTGTAGGGTGGCTTTCACCATAGTAGCGGTGTTCTAAATTAATGCAGAGGGCATTTAATTGACGAGCATAATCAATCCAAGCACCTTTAACCATCCATTTTGGGTCTGCTGGTCCTTCACCTCCAATCATGAGAAAAACTGGACCTTGGTTTGAAAAGTCGTAAAAACTATCATTCACAAAATAGCGCTGCAATTAAAATAAAGAATAATTATTTTCCATTTAGCTAATTTTCTAATTAATATAAGTATTTTTATAGCATCGTGATTAAGTATGTGAACTAAAAAACAAAACCAGTGTCTGCATCAGATACCTACACAATAATAATACTATTCACACAACATCATCTAGTCCTAAACTATGCTTAGCTTACTAGTACAGGATACTAATTATTGGATGAACATACATATATAGATTTTAATGGGTAAATTCCTGCACATCATTTATAGAAAACCTTCAGACCAATCCAAAAAGATCCAAGAATTTTAAGCTCTTTTTATAAAACTAGGATAATATAATATTCTTTACAAATATTTAGTATGTCCACTCTACCTTGTTCTAGCATTATTGTTATTATAATCACTCCAAGACAATATTTATATTAATGCACTTAGATGACATAGGGTGGGAATTGAATCTAAAACCTCTGCACAGCAATAATGTTCTATAATCATTGTCACAAATTTGGGTAAAGTATATACCTGTTTCCATGTTCTTGTATCAGATGGGCTTGAATGATCCAACTTTTGTTTAAACCATTGTGCTGGTGGCAGTGGTTCATTATTATATCCCCCGGGACCTCCTAAATTTCCTCCTTTAGAACGTCCAAAGCGAAAATGTTTTCCACCGTATGATACATTGAGTAAATGAATAAACACATAAAACAATACCGCAATACGCATTGTTTCGTGTGTGTGTTTAATTGAAGTCAGGCCGGTTAACTTTTAATAACCTAAAATTAAACAGAAATTAAATATGTATTCGTGGCTTTTATTGTGCGAGTCAACTGTACGCGACTGATAAAGAAAATGTAGTGTATATATTTAAAACTAGCTGATATCATCGGTTTCGCATAACCTACTTAAATATCAACTTAATAGTTCAAGCTTTACATAATATATTTATTTACTGTTGGATAGTGTAATAAACTTATGCGGGACGCAATTTAATTCGTATCTAGCAACATAAAACTAATTTCTTTTCCATTTTGTATTAAAGTAAACCTACCTATTTATATATTATCATTTAAATTAAATAGTAAACAAAGTAAAGTACGATATAGACTACAGACTACACCTACACGTAAGGTAGACAGTAGACACAGATAAAAAAAAACACATTGTTTTTTCTACAGAGGCAACACAAATATAAATTATAAACAGAGTACCAACATTTTCATACAGAAGAATATTTATAACATAGTAACATAGATAAGAACAGGGTTACAGGAAAAGTCGTGCTAGATCCGTTAAGGGCGTGGAGTACCCATCATTTCTGACTTATTTTACTATGAAACACCCTTCCCTAAACTTAACCCTTTTCGAGATATTCGACTTTTAATTTTTTTATGAAAAATTGCCGATTCTTAGGCTACTAAATTTATTTTTTATTTTTTTGTGTATCTTAATATTATTATTATTGCATTTTTACATGGGTAATAAGATGCTTTAGGACGTCAATAATGAAAATAGTGCATAAGTTAATTGAATGGACCGTAGTAGACAAGTAAAGGTTAAGAAAAACAAGAAAATATTGGAAAGGTTATTTTTCTCTAAGCCATAACTAAAAAAAACATTATGGGAATTGTTCGGCAGATGTTTTTCTAAATATCTACGTTTCATCAGCTATCTTACGAGGTATAACAGTCTAAGGTTTTATTCAATTCCATTGAAAAAAAGTTAGTTTTATAGGCGACAGAGAAGAAGAAAGAAAATTATTACTTAGCCCTAAATAGTAAAATAAAACAATACGTGAGCATGAAATGTTATTTATTGAGATTTTCTCATAAGTTTTTATTGTTTACAGGTCATGTTCAACATGGCCGCCTCTATTTCTGACACATTGTCGCATCCTTCTACGGAGACCAGTCTTCACTACTCTAGTGGTCAACGTGATCCTTATTTTGTTTGCTGCATCCACAATCCTTTCTCTTAAGTATTCTACAGACGAAACTGGATTCGGCTCGATAAACTCTGTCAAAAACGGCCACATTCGGTACTCGACGATCAGGGTAGCGAGTTATGTATTCATTGCGAGCTTGCGCAGACACACAATGGCAGTATCCGTAACAAATAAGCATATCAGCATATTCCTCAGGTGTGTAGGACGTCATCTTCAACACTTCCGTATCACAGGTACAAATCAGAGTCCGGTTAACAAGCACAGTAGTCACAAATCAGAAGAAATAGTCCAGAATCACAGCCAAGTCGAGAAAAAGACCAAAACGATATCACATCTACTATGTACGAAGCACAAAAGCAGACTGACAACCAAAACAATACCCCCTGTTGTATTCCCATATTTTTTCTTTCATTCGCACCTACATAAATCTTTACTTTGTCTTGTTTCAACTTGAAGGACAATAAACGCGGGACCGTTAGACCTGCTACCTGGAGCGTCTAAACGACTTTATTTCCACGAAATGTTATACAAACCCTAGACTGTTATACCTCGTCAGATAGCTGATGAAATGTAGATATTTAGAAAAACATCTGCCGCACAATTCCCATAATGTTTTTTTTAGTTATGGCTTAGAGAAAAATAAACTTTCCAATATTTTCTTGTTTTTCTTAACCTTTACTTGTCTACTACGGTCCATTCAATTAACTTATGCACTATTTTCATTATTGACGTCCTAAAGCATCTTATTACC
Organism: Schrankia costaestrigalis; assembly: GCA_905475405.1. Taxonomy (NCBI): domain Eukaryota; kingdom Metazoa; phylum Arthropoda; class Insecta; order Lepidoptera; family Erebidae; genus Schrankia; species Schrankia costaestrigalis. The sequence goes on along the minus strand of FR997825.1, from coordinate 15,743,809 downwards.
CATGTAAAAATGCAATAATAATAATATTAAGATACACAAAAAAATAAAAAATAAATTTAGTAGCCTAAGAATCGGCAATTTTTCATAAAAAAATTAAAAGCCGAATATCTCGAAAAGGGTTAAGTTTAGGGTAGGGTGTTTCATAGTAAAATAAGTCAGAAATGATGGGTACTCCACGCCCTTAACGGATCTAGCACGACTTTTTCTGTAACCCTGTATACTGGAAATGATATAAAATGAAATGAATACAGTCTGAGTCTGAGTATTTGTATCTCATGCACTTTTGTCTTTTTAGTATTAGTATGCTAAGTACTAATTAGTCTATTGTACTAATTGTTGTATACTTTTTACTTACTGAGGACATACAAAATCTATAGATTTACCATATTATTACGTAGCTAAACATCCTAAGCGTTTTAACATTGCTAAGTTAATTACATCATGACAATTTTGCCGGCTTTAATTTTGAACTACATTTCCTAACTAAAGCAGCTCTTCAACATAACATGTTACCTAAATTAAAACAGGTACGTATGTCAACGAGCTTTGTGCAACTAATAAAATTGAAAGAAGGAAGAATAGTAGGTAGGAGAGATATTAATTTAGTAACACACGAGGAACGCTTCACTTAGTGCCTTCAGGCGACCATTTGTAGCGATGGTTTAGCGTGTGTTAGAGTCTGGCTAACGAAAGATGGATCTGGATATAGGCGGCAAATTTAAAAGAAAACCGTGCATGACAACACTAAAATTATACTATGGAAATTTGAACAACCTACTTTGATAGTTAATAATTCATTATTAAAAATTATGTAGTAGAGACCGTATAAGAACTTTCTGTCAGGGAAACAAAGAAACAGAATGTATCTACACATTTATTAATTTTTTATATGTACCAGGTTTGCAACGGCATTATATAGGTACGATAATATTCTATACAAATAACTTAAGTTTTATAAATCATAATCAAAATCAGATTCTAACCTCCGGTTTTCGAATGACTAATCAAGTAGAAATCAACTAATCAAGTGATAAATTTTAGTTCCTGAAAAATGATAGTTGACGAGAGTTTTGAAACTTGATTAGTTGATTTTTATTTGATCAGACATTTGGAAACCGGGGGTAACACTTTTATTAGTAGCGCTGTCTCATCATAATAAATAATATCATATAAAACTTTATAACTCTTTTGTCATTTTATCACGTTCTATAAATTTATTTTCAACATAATATTATATAACATGATCAGAGATTTTCTTCCAATCCCGTGAACTTACGTTTTCAAATTAATCTTTAATAAGTTGACTATGCAATATACGAATGAATATAGTAAGTTTTATTCAATTCGAAGAAGCGTAGGTAAGTAACTTATTTGTAAGGATACCTACATAAAAATAAAAATCAAAATTTTATTATGATTGGATAGGTAGGTGCTCAAAGTATCAAAATAATATTGTCTACTAACATCGTTGACGTTCATACAGAGTTGCCATGTAAAAAGTACGCAACCAGGGTCTACTTTCGTTAGCCAGACTTTAGTGTCATTTGTAACGTCCTACTGCATCGTGAGTGACTATATTGAAGCAAACACGCGACCGTGTTGGACGAAATCGGGGTGGGAACGGATAAAGGGTGGTAATCAGGTGTTTTGTGCCGTTACTGAATCGCGTTTGCATCGAGACAGTATCGAGCTTGCATCCCCTTTGAATCTGAGTCCATGTGTGAAGGTACACGACTAACGACCATTTCGTGGCTGTATCGATGCGAACAGACATCACTTCAAAAAGTCGTCGTAGGCAAGACCCCTTAGAAAACGTCTAAATGTACGGTCATTATCAAAAAACTTAAATATGCCTCTTAGAAAGTTCCAAAATAATAAAAAAAGTTTATATACTAAAATACAGACAATGTTAAGTCGTTTTTAATTTGTATACTATCTTTTTTCATTTGTCATAATTATTGGAATTATAATTTGGATATGGTGTAACCATCTAGGTCAGACCAAATCACTCCTAAAAATCAAATCCTCAAATCTCCTTTGAGTATAATTGTTCTGTGGACCAAATAGTAATCCAAATTAAGAAGAAGTCTATCACATTACCGGTTTATATGTTGAAAATTCCGAAAGAAACAGATTGTTTTATTCAACGAAAAAAAAGTTTCTTCGTTTTTTGCCGTTTTATTTGTTTGTTACATTGAAACAATAACAAAAAACCTTAAGAAAAAAAAACAGTTTTATTGAAAATTTTGCAGTTTGTTTCACATGGAATCTGATTCGGATGAAGAACGTAGGTAGCTATGATGCCATGCCATAAGTGGTGTGGAAGAATTGAATTCCAATTAAAATTTCATTTATTTAAAAATTTATATAACATATTGAAGTAAAAATTAATAAAACTTTAAGTTTATTTTTTTCCTACCGTACATGAATTCATGAAGTTCGTTAGAAATGCGAAAGAAGATGGCGCTTTGACAGTCCTATTCTTATTTGAAACGCGTAATACATGCATGCTCAGTTTCCTAGAATCGGCCCTTAAGATTAATGTTTAATATTTCAGTATAAAATTTTTAGCGACTGATATAAAACATTTATATATACTTAATAACTTTATTTATATTAATTTCGGTCTATGTTGATATGTAAATGGTTAATTGGTTTGAAATTAAAACATATAATATGTTACACAGTTTACAACCGTTTAAAGGTGACTGTAAAACTTGCAACTGCACCGATTTCCAACTGTGTATTGCATGCTTTAGTGACACTGGCATGAAGCAATGACAGCTCCTACACCAACCATAGCAGCGCTCGGCCGCCATGTCAGCCAACATTCCACTTACGAATGCGATCGATCGCAAGTAGGGAGTCGTTGTCGTTGTGTGGTAGCAAGCGCTCGGTGGATTTAAAATATGGGTCTTTTCAAGATTACCTCAACCAGATTAATAGAAGCACAGGTAATTATTATATTATATTCAAGTACTTTAAAGTATAATATAAATATTTTGTTTAATTTGTGTTATTTCATAACCTTGCTCACATTTTGAGTTTGATGTTATGTAACGTGAATAAAAACTATTTTGGGAGTAATTCAACTTTATTTTTAGAGCATTTACTTATTATTTATTGCAGGTGCACGATAATGTACCTTAGTTTTTCAGCGCGCTGAGGAATTAACCTCCAATTTTTGAACGTTCGTGGGACTAAACTTCCGCATATAAATTCTAAATGCAAAGTTCACTATAAAGTAATTATTCAGTAATTTAATTATTCACGTCCACACTCACTTAAACTGTATTTAATACAACTCTTTATCGAACTTGTAGTAAATTCTTTGGTTAGTTGAAATTGAAAAATATTTGTTTAACCTTTTATTTTTCAATATTTAAAATATATTGGATTTTACACATTTATTATATACATGCTTACACACTTACATTAACTACACTAGTAATTAATTTGAGGAACATATTATTATATAAGTAATTCAAAATAACCATGTAGGTGCAAATATATTTTCTATAATTTACAAATTTCATGTAAAACCATAATTTGAATTGTAACCATAATTTAGTTATTTATAAATAAATTGTGGTTATTAAACCATTTGTAATTATGTTTCAAATTGAAATGGCTTTAATAGTTATTATTTAATCAATAAGATTACTTTAAATGTAGGTAAAAACTATTTGTTATTTGATACAATTTTATGTCTAATTTTTACACTATTTCTTTTTTATTTTTATACCAAACCACTTAAAAGTTAATAGAAAAGTATTAAGTATCACATTATATACGCATAAATTAGTTATAATATTTTATGTTAGTCAAAAGCAGAGATTTCTGTTTTAAATGTTATTAAAGGTAGTTTAAGTTCAAGTGGCTAACAGGTTTTATTTTTAATAAATGCACTTTTTACTAAAACATGTAAAACGAATACTGTAATTTAAAAAACATAGTAAATTATCTAACATTCACATAGTCAAAGTTTGCATGCAGTAATAATAGGTAAAATGTAATAAAAAGAACTTTTTTCCAATACTTCATGTAATAATAATAAATCCGAATTGAGACTATCATACGGTTATTTATCATTTGTCTAGAATCTTATCAAATCCATTTAAAATCTATTTCAACTTTTGACTGGCAAAGATTGATCCGCTACGGAATATAGTCATGTGAGTTTTGCACAAGTATGTGGCAGTGGTAATGGCCTTGGCCATCTATGTCAGTGTCACGCACGGTGGCGTTTGTTGGCGTGATAAGCGATGTCACTAGTTGTGCCGAGAAAGCGCGATTACAACTTCCATATCACGCGGAGGTTACTGCACGATTTTATCATTTCACGAATTTAAATTGTATTCGTCGTTCATGTGCCAATTTATCTGTTCATTAACCGAACACGCTGCGGGCGTTAACCACGTGTCCGTTAGCAATGATTCCTATTTATGAGATAATGACTTAATCACTTGACATTGATGTTAATTTTTGTAGCTACTAACTACTTTTAAATTCTATGCGTAGTTAAAATACCAAGAACATAACAACTTTCGTTCTATCATCAAGATGTTACTATGCATTCATTTATCGCTTTAGTTTTTGATAAACATGCTACATCTAATCTATCGTTTATCGTCTTATAGTTTATCAGTACAGAATAGAAATACTTGCAATGACTTTCAAGATAGGCACCTACTTGTCCTCTGCTATGCCCTAACTCTAAAGATAACCATGCAGGTCAAATCTGATCGTCTCGTAGCGCTCGGGCACACGCCCAAATGCTCGTGTCTATTAAAAACACATATTGTTAACATGCTAACTATTCATACGATATTGAAGTACAGGCGGAAAACTAAACTATCTATTGATTTTATATTACGGCAACCTAAACCAAAACATACCGATGTTACACGTACGCGGATCTAAAAAAACGCGTAAACCTCGATGGCTACTACATGACGCACATATTCAAGGCCGAATTGAGATATGGCTTCAAAGTCGTTTCGACGTATTTGAATTCAAATTTTATAGAGCTGGTTGCTTAAATCAAAGGAATATTTTAAATAGATGTACTTTGTAACTTTCTTATTTTTATTCCATTTCGTATAAATAATTAGTACTTATCCAATTACTTAATTCATAACTAAATTAACATTATACCGGTCATGATAACAAATAGATACTGCCGTTGTTTGTGCGTATATTGAAAATTTTAAGAATGTAATCGATAAGATGTTTGGTCAAAGATCTCGTTTGTTAATTATGGAAACCAGAAATTAACGCTGAGTTACGTTATGTTTGAAGGCTAAAGACGTTAGTGACGTTTTCCTTTAAATCGTCTTGTTCGAGATAATATCGCCGACACTAATGCCCGATTTACACATCGACAAGTACAGTAGCGAGTTAAGTAGTATTTTAAGATTAAGTTGATTTAAATACAGTTCCATCCTATTTTTTGGCGAGTTAAGTACGAAGTGGCCCCTTCTCTCGCGTCTCGCCAACTTAACTTGGCAAAAAATAGGATGGAGATCTATTTAAATCAACTTAATCTTAAAATACTACTTAACTCGCTACTGTACTTGTCGATGTGTAAATCGGGCATAATAGCACTCGTACTTAATAGGAATTAAGGTCTTACAAATAAAACTAAACGTGTCAATTAATTTCTAGGTGTAAATTATGGGACTACATGAAACTGTTTTTATATTTTTTATGTAATTAAATATGAATATTTACAATCGCATTATAGTAACAAAAAATTAAAGAAATATTTTATTGAAATGCGAAAGAATTTGTTCAATCTTACAAAATTGACTTTGGGCTGCCCTTTTTTTAGAAAAAGTTACCCCTTAAGTAAAAAAGTTGTGTAGCGTGATCTTCAAACTTATTCAACCTTGTAGATCTCATAAACCTTACGATTTATTTACGTTATTCGTTTTTGTTAAAATTTTATATTCCCTTCCTTGTATAGAAGCAATTCGAATAAGTTGTTTTTTTTAACCTTGCCATTGATTAAATAGTAACCAAGGTTAGAAAATTGTCTAGCTATTACAGAAAAGATAAGGAAAAAGTGTTATTAGTCTTACTTAATCTGATTTACAATATTAAATATAAAGTGGCTTTTTTCATTTTTTTATGAGGGCCTATAACTACACACTAATTAATTTTTCTACGGAATTGTCAAGGAAAAAAAGTTATATTTACGATACTCTTGAATAAAATCCTATATTTACAGCAACTTTAAAACTTTACTGTAAAGTAATTACTTGCTGGACTAATAAGGCAATGACTTGGGGATCCCAATGACATAGACAAGTAATAAATGTAAGACTTTTGGACTCTTGAATATTTTAAAATGAATGGTTTTGCACACGAATACTTGTTTTTATTTTAAAAGTTTCTTATGTAAATGTACGTGCATTATTTGTTATTTTAAATAGGTAATTTAGGTATGATGGTACTAATCCACGAACAAAAATACTTTTTTTTTTCATATAATTAATTTATTTATCAGCTGCGTGACATTGAGACCCGCTTTCTCAAAGATTACCCATAAGTATTTCGCGGGAACGTGATTAACTTGAGATAATATCTGTTCAAGTTTGTACTGTTTTAAATAATTGTTTCTTTAATTTTCCTCATTTTGTAATTTTATTATTTACCTCGCTTTAATTTTCTTCAAGGAAAACTAAATGAGGTCTGGGTTTTACGTAAGTACTTCGAAGCATCTTACTTCGCATGCGCGGAATCACTTGAGTTACCGTCTTTGAAGATTATTCCTAAAAACTGTATAAAAAATGTATATAAAGTAGGTTTTAAACACCTTATAGTATTTGTTTCTTCTCCACTGCCGCAAGATCAGGTGTCTTTCATTAAAGGAAAAAAGGGCAACCACCACGCTGGAAGCTGATATATAAGATTTAGGCTTCCGTTCTTTTGCTGTAATGTTATGTTTATTAAATTATCTTAAGTCCAATTTTGTGACAGCTACATTTAACGGGTTTGTTGGAGTGGGTGGTGAATACTTTATTTTTAACCAGTCGTCAATCATTTAAAATACACAATTCATGTATGCGAAATACTATTCGCAGATCTAGGTTCTAATGTAGTAGCTACGGTCCTTTAAATTATGTAATGTATGTAATAGCTATTTTTACCTTTATGTAAATCATATAATCTTTACAATCTGTCTCCCTAGAGTTCGTTGGCTTTCTACTAGTTCATGTAATATTCATATTGTAGTATTCACTGACATTTGTTTTGCCATAATGCGTTTGCCAATCTTGCTAAAGTTATAAATATATTTTTACAGTATTTATCCTTAATGACTTGTCCATATAAGACGAGATGAGAAGAGATGCTTTTTTTAAACTAATGATGCTGCCGGATTTTGTGCAGGGATTGCCGGTGGTTATCCTGCATCTTAAAAAGTAAAAGAAATTACTCCATAATTCATAAATTATTAATTAATTTGGCATAACTCTTATTTCAAATTGATAAGACCGATAATTAAATTGCATTTGCGCAATGTCACGGGCAGCTGGTATTGATTAATGAGTGTTGTTATGAAGGGTTTGTTGATGAGAATGTGATGTATAGTGTCAATTAGGTTAAACTTTGCCCCGAGCTGACCCGCGATGTCATATTGATTGAATCGATGTCGTTCTGATTACATTGATCGCTTTATTTATAAACATGTTGGTACTCAACAGCTCTGCTATCTGATCGGACAAACAAATAGTACACGTTTAAACTTATGTTGCCATTTCCGGGGTAATATTATGAATAAAATAAGAATTTGTTTTTAAATAAATGTATCTAATAATAAAAATAAATCATATCATGCATGAAGTTAATAAAAAAACAGTAAGAGTATTTAAATTAAAAAGATAAGTTAAGAAAATTCAATGCCCATAATTAATCGCTTAGTAACATAAAATTAAATCCTATCATAAAGTATGGTCAGACACAGACACATTCTTTGTTAAATAAATTAAATTAAAAAAATATGATGGAGCCTGATAATTAATTTGTGTTCAATTGATTTGTCAACTACTTTAAATTGATTTCAAAATGTTATTAGAAATATACCAAAAGCATACGTTTTGATAAAGTAATTGATAACATGTGATAATATATTTATTAAATTAAGTCTAATCTAAAGTTTAATTTGTTTAGGCTTGATAAAATTTACGTTAACACCGAACAACCCATTATTTTTTCAATTACAAAGCATTTTGATTCAATTTTTAAAATATTGTTATTACTTATTAAATACTTACCTGAAAAACTTTTGTTTATTTTATTTAATCGTATAGAAGAAGTATCCATTTTTAAGAGGTCGGTAATAGAAGCAGAAATAACGGTAATAGAATCTTACCGCATTCTATGGTAAGATTTTATTACCGTCGTTAATAGATTGAATTAAACTACTCTCTTGGATTACAAAAATTGTTGTGATATATTATATTGAATTTAAGTACTTACGGAATTTCAAAGAATACTTTGTTGAGGTTAATTATAAATTATAATATTATTCCTAACATAACAACTTAATTTTTTTTAAAGTAACTTATGATAGCTAAAACTGGCGGTAATAGTAGCATTTACGTAATTTAAATTTCATTCTGACGCGTGTTGCTTGGAATACAAACGTGCTTAGAGACTTATGCTGCGATGACGCCAAATAACATTATAATATTTATGTACGTAACTAACGTTATGATAATAAGAATATTTGAACAACAAATTAGATTGACGCTTTAGAAAAATGCATCATTGAGTGATACAAAAACAAGGCCAGGTGACGTTAAAAATGCTAAAAAACGTGTTCACGTTTGCGTAATATTATAATAACCTTGATTGTGAACTTGAATAGTGAAACAAGTATTAAATTCGTATTAATAAAATAAAATAAAAAATGTTTTACTATAGTGAATACCTATGCCTAGCTGTTTTAATTAGGCATTTAATTAATTTATTCATGTTTTAAACATGCTTAAAGACTAACATTCTGCCCTCGTTATTGCAAACGCAGTACTTGCAAAATAGCGGTTTCGAGATAAGCGTGAAAAACATATTTCGTCATATCTAAGGAAGAAATATCGGTGCTATAACTTTTAAAATGTAACTTAAAAATAGTAAAAAAATCGATCTTTCTATTGATATATTTTTTTCCTTATTTTATTATCTTATTTAGATAAAATGCTTAGTACTGCGTTTTCATTAACTTTCTGGGCTTGCGAGCATTACAATATCACTAAGATCACATTCAGTAATAGTGCTTATTACTGCAAACTCACCTAGCACGTGCTTAGTACTGCGTTTGTAATTATTAATCATTAAATATATTAGCTTATACTGTTGCTATAATAGTTATGTAAGTTAACATAAGAAACAAAGTGTAACTTTTTTTTGGACAAATAAACTTATACTATTGTTTTGTCAGATTACATGAGAGCTACAGTAACTTAAATTAAGTGCTTTATTCAAGAACAAACCGCTATAGAGTCCTAATTTCTACTAGAAAATTGTGGCTCAACCAATATAAAAATTTCATCTCTAAAACACCAGACTATGATCAATATTTGGTAATTTATGAAATAAGGTCACCTGCACCCTCCACCTACACACTTCATAAACTATGTGCTAATTATAATTAAAGATGAAAAATGTTTTTATTTATTTATTGTGTCATTCCTAATTGTTATATCTTGTCCATAACCTGTTAGGTAGGTACCTTACATCCAGCCATGAATATGCTTTTGCACTGTCAAAGGTAAAGGTAATAAGTTTAGAAAAGGTAAATAAGGTTTATTGGTAAAAGGTACATTTTAAGTTATAGAAGTTCCCCCGCTCCAACCAGGTAAAGTAATCTATAGTGTCAAAGGTATGAGACAGTAAAACATGTTCAGGGTAGGCTCAAGGCACACCGTCAGACTACAGCAGTGATTTACATCACGCAACATTTTGGTATAACATTGGTGTTAAGGCATTTTTAACCCTTTCCCCACCAGCACCAATCAACAACAAATTCCATGTTTTTAGACTGTTTGTCATATATTGCATTTGCTTCATTCCAGGACATAGGCACACAGGTTCAATAGTCATTTTGCTGTGTTAAATATATATTGTACAAAATAACAAATAGTTTGAAATAAATAAGTATAAAAAAATACTTTTTTTAAAGGGGGACCTTTAATAAAATTAATTTTTTAGTCATCGATGACCAAATAAACAGCGCAATATACACATTATACACACATAGCTCCCTCTCACTCTCGCTTCTCGTAAGCGCATGATTATAGAATACTACGTTTGGCTAAGTAAACATTCGTTTCAGAAAAAAATATGCTACAAGCTTACGCAGTAATCGTAGCAAGTACTGCATAAACTTATAGCATATGCTTAATGCTTCAAATTTTTGTAGCACAAGTTACATTTAGGTGCAAGTACTGCGTTTCATAGTACCTAAAAAACATGTTTGTAATAGAAAAAAAGTAATAGATATATTTTTTACGTATAGATTATGTCCTTAGGATGCCATTTCTGCAAAAAAGTGAAATTCTCAAAAATGTCGATTACTGCAAGTGCAATTATCAGGACAGCATTATAAACACGATATTCTACACACAAAAAAGCTTTAACGGGTAGTTGAACATAATCCCCCCCTTACTTATAAACGCCCCTTAATCCCTTTTTAGCGAGATTTTTCTAATGAAAATCGTATGAATTTAAGCTAATCAACTGACTAAAATTTAAGATGCGTTTATGAATAAGGGGGAATATACTTAAAAGAGATTGGGCAAAATTAACCCAGAACCAACAGGAACGAAATATATGCCGGGTTAATAGTCTTGCTATAAGAAACATTTTAATAAAAAAAAATCTCCCCTAGGTGCTGTCCAACTGTAATTACACACAATTAAAAAGTTAGTTATATTATAGTTATTTTCTATTTCATAACTCTAATAAAAACAAAGAAATACATGTAACGTTATCTAATTGATATTAACAGACCGACCTAACCATTCTATCGTCTTTACTCGCTACAAAAAATACATAAGCCTGCGTCATGCACAGATTCAGGTATTATTTTACTTTTTCACTCTTACACCACATGTATTACGGGGTGTCCTACGTGGGCGAGGAAAGCGACACGATGCGACGCGATGCTACACGCGACGAGTGTTCTACATGATTACGTCACGTCTCGTCGCAGACCGTCACATAGGACACAAGTAGGGTACACCGTTAATTTGATGGCGTACGTCGCGTTCGTCGACCACGTTAGACACCGCGTTACACAGAGATGACACTTTGTTAAATTAAATCATTTAGGAGAATATGTAGTACAGAATCGGGTATCCACAATATGCGTACGTTAGGGAGCTGTTCTCATATGATAAGTGTAATATATTATTTAGGTCACACTAGACATGTAGGCATAGAACAGCCTGGAAGTCCAATGGATTTCTTTTCATTAAAAAAGACAACTCCCGCACTAGGGCTCATGCCCTGTGTCGCAGGGACTGTTTACAAACATCAACTAACGGACACAAAGAACACCCAGACTCAGGACAATAATTTGTGGATCTCACAAATAATTGTCCTGCGTGGGAATCGAACCCACAACCTCGTGCACGGCAGCTGCTTGCGTTACCGTCGCGCCACCGAGGTCTTTGGCCGATTTCGTGATTGTTTGACTTATACATGGTTATCCGCGTGGTGATGGAGTAAGAATACAATATGGGGTGGTGACCCCATCTCATCCCGTGGGTGTCGTAAAACCCGACAAAGGGACTATCCATGAATATTATCTTTACGAAATAAAAAGAAGGAAAACTTGAAATTACACCCTATACCAATCCGTCAGGCCAGCGTGGAATTAGTAGGCCAAGTATCCCTCCGTCACGGGCGGAGGCCCGTCCCAGCAGCGGGATAAAAATGATGTATTATTAAACATTAAAACACATAACGTAGTTTTCATTCATAGCTGTTATAAGCCTTATATCTCTGATACCCCATACATATTCAATAAACAAATAATGAAAATTATATAAGTTTAACATGTGTAATAATGAGGGATATATATTAGTTCTGTTGGTCCTGGGTTTTTTTTGTATGAAATTTGCCCATTGTCCTTTCTAAATAGTTTGAAGTCTGAAATTAGCTCTTAAAATGTTTAGACAAATAGTTTTAAAGCAGGCTACCTATATTGTGCAAAATTATATTGGGCATTTTGAGGTTCTGCGAAAGCTTGATAGAAGACTGCTGTTTATGTGCCTTACATTTTATTAGTAAGCAGCTAGATTTCTCCTAAAAGAGTTCTTTGCTTCTTTTGAGTATTCATTCAATTATTTGTATTTGCTTAGCCAATGAAACAAATAGGTCATCATATAGAGTTGTGAGTTAATGTAGGTATTATTTACCATAATATATATAATATATTTAGAACATCAGAAATTCAGTTTTATTTTACCTTTTTTGCAGAAAGTGTGCCCAATTCTGGTGAGATATTTGAGCGCCGAGCAAACTAACCTGAAATGCGTGCTTCAAGACCTAATCCCCAAAGAACAAGCTAAGATCAAGGAGTTCCGCAAGAAGCATGGAGCAACCAAAGTTGGAGATGTTACCGTTGACATGGCAAGTAGACTAACTATATGAGGTTATATTGTTTATTTTTAGAAGTTTGGTCTTGAGTCGTTTTTATACACGTGTATTCTTTACTGGGACATGTTTACAGTGTACTTTAGTGGAAAAATTAAACCGGATGCGTACAATTAATTATTACAATATACTTTACTGTTGTATTTGCTAATGTTTGTCGTGTCATATAAGTATTCGATAAGAAAAATAAATAATAATTACGCCTTTATAGTAGGTAGGTTAAATAATATCGAAATTTAAGGACGACATACACTTATTCGCTTATAGACCATCCAGACGGGCAATGACCCATAATATTATAATGGACCCTGCCGCGGTTCAAGATCAGTGTGCTGTTTGTTGTGTCGGCAACCCAATTTGATTATTACAGTTGCAAATAGGTCAAGTTATTGAAATGACTTATCATTGGTCTTCTATAAATGAATACTTACAATGTTCGCAGTTGATATTTTGTTCAATCAATCAATCAAGTAGCCTATTGCAGTTTCTGACTTAGTTAAACTGATCGGTAATTTTGATCTCCGTGCTAACAAGTTGTAGCTAATTGAACCTTTAAGTTATATTGGCCAATACAGAAAAAAAAACTTGTCACTGTGTGAAACAAAACTCCCTATTAGTTTAGTTTCCTGTTATTGTTTGTCACTTATGTGCGTTCTTTTGTGAATAATGTAGTAAAGGAGTGATTCATTGATACTCTTTCAGCATGTAATATAGCATTGAATATTTTGTTAGTGGTAAGCTGATAATAGCAAATTTTAATTGTGCTGTTACTACTTCAACAATGCATACTTACATAGGCTTTTTTATGGATTGGTATTTAAAGAATTGATAGTTTTTAAAAAGTGGTTAGGTTTTATAGGTATTTGGATATTTACTGTAGAGCAGGTTCTAAATAATTAATGCAGACTTTCCAATTTCTTCCTGAGTTTATTGCTTAACCTTGCAATAATTTAAATTATGTACAAAAATTGAAGAAAACTTCTTCAATTTTTGTCTCACTCGTAATCAAAAACATATAATTATGTATCAATGTTTATAAAAAAATGCTTATCTTTACGGCATTATATTATAACACATTTGTTTCTTTTAGATGTACGGTGGCATGCGTGGCATTAAAGGTCTAGTATGGGAAACATCTGTGTTGGACCCTGATGAAGGTATCCGTTTCCGTGGCTTGTCCATTCCGGATTGCCAAAAGCAGCTGCCTAAGGCTAAAGGTGGTGAAGAGCCACTGCCCGAAGCACTGTTCTGGCTTCTTGTAACTGGAGAAATCCCCACCCAGAGCCAAACCGATGCCTTGTCCAAGGAATGGGCACAAAGGTATGTATTGCTAATGAATTGCAAATGAATTCTAGATACTAAGTAAGTTTGTTTGTCTATATAAATAAGCAGGTACGATAGGCATCTATTGTTGAATTACTTTTAATAAGTTTTATTACCTATCACTCTATTTAGTATTTCATTAGCAATAATATTGACAATGATACAGGGCGGAGTTGCCGGCGCATGTCGTCACCATGTTGAACAACTTCCCCAACAAGCTCCACCCGATGTCGCAGTTCTCTGCCGCCGTCACGGCTCTCAACAGCGAGTCCTGTTTCGTCAGGGCCTACAATGAAGGTGTACACAAATCCAAATATTGGGAGGTAATTACAATTCATTACTTTCATACACGACTTAGTTAAGACGGCGTGATGCCGATGCGGGAGGCACAAGATCGTGGAAGGTGGATGTCAATTAATTGTTTGATGATGATGTTCACATCCTTATTTTTATAATTTAGTACTGATAAATAGGTCAATTCAATTTCAATTCCTTATTTTTAATCTAGTATAACATCGTTACAACTTATTTCTGTCAATATTCTACCTCTAACCTACATTTATATACAGTTACTTTACTATTTTAATATCTCTATTTATGGAGATATCTTTTATTGCAATTATTGTTAATATCTGAAAAACTATTATCCCTAAACCCCAAAATTACTTCGTCATTTTATGATTGTAGTAATGTACTGTATGGTTCTTCTTTGATGTAAAGTCGAACGAGTAAAGAAATAGTTCAAAGTATTTATACCCGAAAAAACATAAAACATTGAATCATAAAATAAACATGGAACATTTGATCGAGTTTTTATAGCCATTTTATACTTAATAACTTGAGTTAGACCAAAACGAATAGTTGCTGGGATAAAATTCTATAGTCGAGACTAGTAATACTTATGTTCTCCAATAACGGAGAAGAACGTAGTTAAGATAGTAACGAGTATTTCATTTCACAGTCCATCTATGAGGACACAATGAACCTGATCGCCAAACTGCCCGTGGTTGCCGCCACTATTTACCGTAACACCTACCGCGACGGGAAAGGCATCGGTGCTATTGATGAGAACAAGGACTGGTCTGCTAACTACTGCAGCATGCTCGGCTTCGACGACCCCAAGTTCATAGAGCTGATGCGACTCTACCTTACCATTCATAGGTTGGTATTACTTTGTATTTAGGTTACAAGTATAGCAATTGAATAACATGTAACTCTTATCAACAAATAAAAGTACTTGATAAGGTTATATTGATAAGCATATTCATCTAGTAAAACTAGTCATTAAATAATGTATGCTATAAGGAATTGATGATTTACATGAAGTATTGTGCAGTAGTCCGTACAACTTTAAACTGAGAATAGTAATTGATTGTTCTGTAGGCTAAGACATATTGGGAAGCATAATATCATTGCTAGATAAGGAAATCTCATCATTATAAAAAATCAGGCGTTATAAAAAATCAGGCCAATTATCTGGAGGGGGACAGTTCTTGCAAGTTGTTGTTATATTTTTAACGTTTGATTAACATAAAGTACCTATACTTTATTTCGTTATTTAATTACCGACTGCTAGCGAACTCGAGTATATTACAATATCCACTACAAAATTACTTTAAAACAAATGTTTCTCAAGAAACTACAATATATTGTTATGCTAATAATATTTAAAACTATATAATATTGAATAATAATTATCCATTATACTGGTATTTTAAATGAAGTGACGATGCTGTTTCGGCGACTGGTGTTTTGTGCTTAGTCTTATGTCTTAATGGTTCATGATAACTCCCTGTGTGACTACAATTAAAATGCTACAGTAATTATTTCGTGCTTGTCTTGCGATCTTGATCGACGGAACATTATATTACCTTTTGACATTGTTCTCGTGTCCTTTAAACATTAGCAGAAATCTCTAATTATGTTTATTTTCCTGTTCATTATGTTCTAATAACGAATGCAACATAAATTAAAATGGTGTGTTTCCTATCCTCAATTTTGCCATTAACATAAACGGTTTATCGCTCATAATACGAGTCACACCTTGTGTGGTATATGTCCTTAACAGAATAATAAGTTTCAAATGCATGCCCATAATCAGCTATGCGAGATAATGCCACATTATGTAGTTTAGCCTTCATTACTAACTTGTCGTGTTTCAGTTTGTTGCGACTGTATTGTACGTACCTACATACATTGTTACTTATGATAATGACTTGTTAAACAATGCCTTTTAATCACTGTAACATTTTTGCTTTTCTATTCGGCGTATCTTAGCACCGACTGTTATCGACTCAGAGGCTTAACTGTAATAAAATGCTATCAGCCATGTCTCTACAGTGACATACTCATTCTAATGATATTTATTTGGTAACTATTGCGACAATATAAATTACCTTGATGAAAAGATGGGGACGATACAGTTTAAAGTATGATAAAATGCTTGCGTTGAGGCGAATGTTTTTATTAAATAAAATCACATAGAAGTACTTACTTATAATTTATCGACATATTTTATTGTTTAAATACGACAGTAGTGTTTTTAATAAGCAATAAACTACATATTTTTTTCTTTTTGTTCTGTGCAGCGACCACGAAGGAGGCAACGTCTCAGCCCATACCACCCACTTGGTAGGATCAGCTCTCAGCGATCCCTATCTTTCATTAGCCGCTGGTCTCAATGGTCTGGCTGGACCTCTCCACGGACTTGCTAACCAAGAAGTAAGTATTTCCTAAAATTCTATCTTCTTTGATATAAGTAGAGTAGGTAAGTAATATTACAACAAATAACATTTTTTTTTAAACTGTATTGTTATTTCCTTTTAAAAGCGGCCTGTAGTTGTGAATTAAGTCCGAAGTTGTTTGTTGTGTAGTGTGTAGTTCTTGCGTTGATTCTTAAAACAATGAAATATAAATATGTATATCCTGCCTATAATGTTAAATAGCCCTAACCTGGTCACTTTTTGCTTAGTAACAGGTTTCTCCTTTTTTCTTCCGAAAGGGAACATGGTCTACTAAGACCAGACTGGCTAGATATAGGATTTTCTATAACCCAGTTTTAGCTTCTCATTTTGTTGCCTGTTTTGGCAATCTTAGAATGTGGAGGAATGGTTGCGTGATAAATCTTAAACAGTCTCCACAATAAAATAACTAAATCCTCATGTTTTAGACAGTTTTGTTTTTTATGTGTGCTATATGTATAACAATACTAAGAAACAAGTTTTAAACTCTAAAGAATGATGTAATAAATTAACGTACCGTACGTAATACATTGTTGGAATGTATTTATTGAAACCATGTTGTTTATTTCATGTGTTATAATAAAAACCTTCAACTAAAGAATTATACAGGTAACATACGTTTCGAGAGAAATATGTTTGTGTTTTAGACAAGGTTAAATACTGTCAATGAATCTTACTCATTTAAACGTTAAACCAAAGGTCGTTTCACAAACGAGATATAAAATACGTTCTATTTATCAGCTGTTTGTTTTATATTTTTGTATTTACAAATGGTACTTATAAAAATAATCCTAAACCTACCGTTTTTCTTGCATCTTAGGATTATTATTTTTTCCATTTGTGAATACAAAAAATTCACTCCTTTATATTTAGTGACAGTAAGCTTATGTCGTGTTATTGTTTGGGGTAAGAGTGTGAAATCGATTGGGAGATTTCGAGAAGAAGCTATCAATTGGTTTATTATACCAATATAGTTTTCATGTTTATATAGGTGTAGGGTTAATTTAAAAAATTACTACATGAATTAATCTTTATAGGTACTCATATGGTTGATGAAACTGCGCAAGGAGGTTGGTGATGATTTCACTGAGAAGGGACTCCAAGATTTCATCTGGAAGACACTTAAATCTGGCCAAGTTGTGCCTGGATATGGGCATGCAGTCCTTAGGAAGACCGATCCCAGGTGAGTCTAGAATATTATTAGCTCATTACTTGCTATTACTAGTGTGTATGACTTACATTAACTTAGCGGACTGTCATAGGCTAGTTGATTGAAAAATCATATTATGGTTGATTAGCTGACCTGTGCCCACTCAGTTGGGCGGCGAAAGAAACGCTGCCCTTTTTTAAACATATTTCATTACTGTTCCACTCCTACTAGTCATAGCTTGATACTACCTATATAAGCCTATGACACTCCCCGATAAATGAACTCTTCAAAACAAAAAGATTTTTTAAAATCGTTTCAGTAGATTACTGTAGGTTACCCTCTACAACGTCACAAACACACTAACTTTACCTCTTTATAATATTAGTATAGATAGACAAATTACATAATAATAATATGTATTATACCCCTTCCAACGTAAGTTTAGCTTTTTGACAGTTCACGTCCATGAAGTTTCGTAATATTTCTGCTTATTTTTCAAACAAATAATATTGTATTTCATGGACGTACCCATGTTTTTTTCAGTTACCATGGTTACTTAGTGATGGACACTCATAACGATTACCCCCATTATGAAACAAATTACAAATAATCGGTAGAAATAAATGCTATGAATAAACCGGAACTCTTCTTAATACGTTTATAAAATGTAATATGATATTTTAGATTAGCTATAACCCGCGAGTCTGTCACGATAAATTATGTATTTTAAATAATACCTAAGCTAACTATAACTTTATCATTTTAAGCTATAGGCTAATTCTCTTAACATAGATAAAGAAAGAAACAGTAATAAAATGATAATGTAAGTTGATGTAAGGATCCAAATGTGTAAAATAAAGTAATTTGAAAAATCACAAAATCGCTTACAATCGAATGGCATTACATTCGAGATACTGCTGAACGTCACTAACGTCAACCTGTCAAATGTCGTTAAATATAGTGGAAAGGGTATAGGTACAATTACATAATAATGAGTTAATTATGTAAAAGTAAAGAACTGCAAAATTCTATGATACTTTTTGGCAAAGAACTATTGCGATGACAGAAATGTTACAAACATAATTAACATTGAAGTCTGGGCTGTTCAGGTGTAGCTAATGTTAAAATAAGACAGTAGTTATATTATTTAACACATCATTACATGATTTTCAGTGTGAACCTAAAACTACTATAATCATTTTATTTGTGATGTGTTGTAGTTTAACAAAATAATGCTGTATAATATAATCTTTTCAATATCTCTACCCGTTTTAAATATTTCGCTGACTCCAGAAATGTCAATACCAGAATGTCAGGACACATGACATGTATATTTAAAAAACTTATTTCTGCATTCTACTGACGAAATGTGCTGGACTCAGCATATTTTGTTGTCGCACCTAACAACTTAATTCAATAGTAATTCTTATAGGCTCCGACCCCGGTGCTCCCTGCATTTGTCATTGTTTATTTAAACAAAGACATTATTGACTTGTCGATAAAAAAGACATTACTCTATTTAAGCTAACGACTATTTAATTTGCCCGCTTTTACACACGATACCTTACATGGCGTCTTGGTCTAACTGTATGTTCTAACTAGCCCCGTGACTTCTTCTGCGTATTTTGTACAATTTAGTAGAATTTGTGTACATCTTCCTAAAAAGTATAAATTCCAATTTGTCTGTTACCATTCACCACATAAGTTGCCTTTTTGACGACTTACAAAGAAGTAAAAGTTAATGAAACCCTTATTCCTTAGCTAAACCTATTTATGAGCGCAATGGATGTCCAATGAGAATTTTAGTTTTTGTTAAAATTAGCTGACATGTTATTTTTATTTATAGATATACCTGCCAACGTGAATTCGCTCTGAAGCACTTGCCAAACGACCCTCTCTTCAAACTGGTTGCTGCTGTATACAAAGTGGTACCTCCAATTTTGACTGAGCTCGGCAAGGTCAAGAACCCATGGCCTAATGTGGACTCTCACTCTGGTGTCCTTCTACAGGTAAGATGCTCTACTGTTAAAAATCACTTCAGCTTCTCAATAAATATAATAAAACAATAAGAAAAATCCATAAGTGTACATATAACATTTATTATGAAAGTGCCAAAAATTGGAATTGATATAACTAACTGACTCTAACAAAACCATCTAGTCAGTAGGGCGATAAAGCTAGACAATTTTCGCAATGCTCGGGCATTATAAATAATGCCCGCATTAATTAATGGTCTATAACATATTATACACGTTATTCTGATTTAATGAATAAGATTTCAAACCTCATTCTATTACAAGTTTGATTACTAAAAAAATTGCAAAAAGCGAAGTGCATAGCACACTTATCTATATGCATGGAGACTCCATTAAAAACCTTTTAGAAGCGAATTTATATGGGTTACTGTCAGCTATTGGTTACAACCACATCATTGTGAAAACATTCAGTTAGCATTGTTAGATTAATCAAAATATCTTTAGGAGGGTGTCTAAAACAGCCTTTCGACACAACAGCTAAACAGTTACTTCGCTATAGTGCGTTGCTAATTGAGAGTTAGCTGTGAAATTAGCTATGTGTCGAGTGTGTGTGTGTGTCCTTGTAGGTGGCGTAATAGGTATGATGGATTTTATATAACATGGGTCTTCGAAAATTAATATAGGTATTAAACTGGATTTTCGAATACAATACTTGTAATCGTGATTTGTGTAATTAATTCTAAATGTAATAATTAATGAAGTGAAATATAAGTTTAAATCCCTTTTTTGTTTGTTTTCAGTATTACGGACTGAAGGAAATGAACTACTACACAGTCATGTTCGGTGTTTCCCGTGCCCTGGGAGTGTTGGCTCAACTTATCTGGTCACGAGCGCTAGGTTTGCCTATTGAACGACCCAAGTCACTTAGCACTGAAATACTTATTAAGCAACTGGGCAAGTAATCATTCTAACAAGCAATATATTCGTTTGGGGTAGATTGCGATAGTGTAATGAGCTACTCATATATCCTGAACTGAATTCACATACAGTTTGATTCACACAATAACACCAATAGTCAATTTTGTAGTGATATTTTTATTTGTATGGGTACTAAAAAATTATGTCGAAATTAATCATTTTTATTTATTTTCATTTTTGTAGTATTAAGATTAAGTGATGCATTTTTAGTTGCTTTGTTTTTTTAATATTATTATTGTTGAATAATGTAATCTTTAATTATCTTAATACATTGTGTACTTATTTCTGTGATGTAATTTTGATACTTTGTACATAATTACGTATATTGTAATTGTATTTACATTTGATGTAATATTTTGTTGGTATATAATTGGAATTTATTTAGATAAATTGACTTATGTTGGTGGTGTGACTCAACTGACAAATTCGCGTAGCTACCGATTGACTATGGTAAAAATAGTGTGTTGATCATCTGCATCCATTGTACGTAATTATTTAAAAAATTGAGTATGCTGTGCATACTGTTTTTTTTTGTTTAATGGCGGTATATACTTGGTCCTAATATGAATGAATTGTACGTCTAAATTGTCATAGCAGCAGGTAAAATAGATTTCGCTGTTTACTGTACTTAGTTTGAATGTAGATCACTCTAAAAGAGGTTTGATATCACGTAGGAGGTTATAGGTATAGACACAGAGTACTTGTTATATCGTTTAAGATTTATACTAAGTTGTTTGTTGGTATGCTGCGCTTTTATTTTCAATTTTTAATCAAGGTTAGTCTTACAGTAATTAATTTCAAATTACCAAAGTATTTATTTTCTAATGTAACTTAGATTCATAAATAAAGGTTATTGTTTTAATAACGCAGTATGAACAAAAATAAGCAATATTTTCATTTCGCTATACTAGAAAGTTTTACTGTAACGTAGACTCTCATAGCGGTGCTGCAAGTATTGTTTGTGTATAATCATCAAATAACTATTGGTATTTAATTACATATATGTAAGAAAATACATGTATCAGCAGTATGGGCAATTATATGTAGTTGATGGTGTAATGCCACTGTCTCCATGAAACGATCCAATAATTTGACAATACTAAAATAAAGTGGTATGGTGTAGTATAAATGTATGTTTTATTTACCAATCCGCAATCATTCTCTACGACTTATCCTATTGAATATTGTATCTTCTTTTTTTTCTTTTTAATCCTATTTTAGTAGTTACAAGGTGGGCTTAACCAAGTTACTTGGTAAATTATAACTTGGGCCAAGTTATAATTTAATTTTAACATTAATTGATGACAAACCTTTAAAGCCTAACTTTTAACTACTGACTGTTCATATAGCTACATTCACATTGACCTCCTTTTCGATCTCTACAGTCCAGTTCCGGTTACATCTAGTGCATTTTAAAATTTCTTTTAAGTCCATTTCTCTGAATGTCCGTGAGTGTCCAATTCCTTGAATGTCTATTTCTGTGAATGTCCATTTCAGTGAGTGTAGGAGAATGAAGGGGCTTTTTCATATCCGTTTAGCGAATATACAGGTAACAAAATCATATTTAATGACTTTCAGCGGGTCTAAAAAGGCCACTTTAGCAGAATCAATTTATGACAATAATATGAATGACGTTGAAAATTGTAAATTATGGTAACACGTTGATATGAATTGCGATCAATTTAAATTAGGTATCTACGCAATTCATCTGATTGACAGTTTTGTATGGACATTCGTAAAATGGTCCACAAAGGAAGAATTGTCTCAGGTCAGTTAACAGATTCATAATAAGTTACTCAAAAGCAAAATCTTCTCATTCCTATTGCTGCACATTTAAAATATACAATAAATAAATAAAAATCCATCGACTGCCTCTGACAATGACATCGATCTACTTCCTGGACTCTCTATTTGTCTTCTAGTAGGTTCCTACGCAATTATGGTACTAATAAGAACGTTTATCGGGTTTATTATATTTGTCGATTGATATGATGATTATGTACAAAAACAATAATATTGTAAACTAAGTACTGTCAATTATACTAAAAGTTAACTTAATTATTCTAGAAGTTAGTATTATAGGTACCTATAGCATTGATTTACAAAAAACCAAAGATACACACTCCACTTCCCAAAAACGTCCGCAACAAATGGGCGCATTGTGCACTCTTTTCAAATTAGTATCGCGTTGTTCTACCGGCAAACGTCAATCATTAAATTTTATTGCTTTATGTGCATTACTTTTTAAATACAACTTTATGTCATGCGTGTAAGATTGAATTTGAAAAAAGAAATATGTTTACGATATTACTATACGTATTTATTGCGTATGTTTAATTTGGTGACACTTTTGGCTGTTAGTTTTGTTTGAAAATGTGCATCTAGGGTTTTTTATAAATCAATGACCTATAGCCTAAAATTATTAACAAGCTGACCGAGCTAGACGACCAGGTAAGAATATGATTTACGTACGTAACTATCACGAATTAACACAAAGCTGAAGTGTCATATTAACCACTAACTATGCCAAAGACATTATTAACGGTAACCAAGACCACTTTGTACCTGTTTGTTACCTAAAGTTGCGTTATCGCGCGACTATGTCAACACGATTATGAAAATTTACATGTAATATCCATTTTAAATCGCAAAATTAAATATGTTATTCTAGTAGATAATATGTATTATATTATAGAGGCTAAATGGTATCATTAAAAATATCATCTTAATGAGATAACAATCGAAACACGCATGAGCTTGATCACATGCTTGATTTTAAAAAACTTGCAATTATTATTAAATCTTTTACAAGGAATATTATTCATCTCAATTGTTTTTTGTGCAATACATGCCTACCTAATATTTTTTTTTATTAACAGGATTGGCACAGGAGAGCAACGATTCGGCAACAGTCTCAGTATCTCTATCCCATCCGTAATTTTTAAATAATGCATACAGTTTCTAATATTGAATTAGGAATGAATAAAATAATAATAAAATGGTTTTGGGTTGGTGAATACTTGGCTATTATTTCGAAAATTGGGTTAACACTCTTGGTGTTCGGTACTTTTTTTGAAGAGTTAGAAATACATAAAATAAGTACGTATACTATACCATAGTCAGTTAGTAGAATTCATTTATATAGAACGGTAGGTACTCGCATAGTAGTGCGTATCACATTGCTTTAGAAATAGCTTTATTTAGTCTGTCAAGCTAATCTATTTACTCTTATGTATTAGGGATACAATGTGTAGTATAAGAAGCTATAGATGTGTAAATGTAGGATACCTACAGTTGTTTTGATATTATCATTTTGACACACTAAAAATCGAGCCCTGTAAATCGGAGTCCTTTACAGACTTCCGAGACGTGTCGTAGTGCACGGCAGCTACAGTTAGATAGTACCTACAGTCTATTATACAAGAGCTTAATTACCAGTTTTGGTCTATATACAAACCCTTCAGTGTGCTACGTGTAAGTCTAAATATGTGGTACCAAACTATTCGATACAAATCTTTGTGTGCATAAGGCTGCTCAGATTTTTTGGTGTACGGATAATAAAATGATTTGTATTATAGCAGGCTGACCTGGAAACCAGAACCGGACAGGTATCAACGGTGGCACGAAGATTAGTCTACTATTCCTACCTACATTGCTCCTATTTATATTTAAGACTTTCGAGAAGTACCTAGGTATACTTTTTATATGTAAATAGGTGTATAGCTAGGTAGTGAGGCTGTGTTTCTCTGTTTACTTACCTGTCAACTTTGCTAAGTTTAAGTTTGTAAGTGTAGTTCCCTTGACCAAATTTGTACTACGTAGCACAAATGTTGGGGCAAGTACAACGATAAGCAGTCATATCGAAAGCGGAACAAATATAAATTAAAACTATTTCGATGTGTTTACAACATCGTATTCTAGTAGTAACGTCAACAACTAATAAGTTATAATCATAAGTTCTTTATTGTATCTTATATCTTTAAAAACAATGATGTAAGTTTGTAATCATTGCAATTTTGTAACTTTGGTAAAAGGTTTTCCTTGAGTAACTTAATATAATATACTTCATACTACTAGTTACTATGTTAGTAAGGGAAATAAGAAAGAAAGTATTTGAAACAAGGGATATAAGCAGTACTGATTCTGATTTGAAATGTTTCTGTTTGAATATTTATATTTACAAGAACATTGTGAAGTGTAAAATGAAGTCCCTGTCCATGAAATACTGTGTACATTACGTACGAAAAACGTTGACAACTAGTGTATGGGATGGGACGCTGTTAACAAAAACGCTTTATTATTTTTACATAGATTTTAATGTATATTTTGTACTCAAAATTGTTGATACATTTAATTTTTATAATTTAGTCTTTATTTCATTGTTACATAATATATCTTTGTTTGTGTTTTATTATATTGCAAATGTTGCTATTATGATCTGATGTTATTTCACAATATTTATTTTATCCCTTATATTGTAAGTGGAGTGCACAAATGGTCTCTTAATTCGAAAATACATATTGCATAATTATATCTCAACCACGGGTCGCGAAGGGTCTTTAACTTATCTTAAATACATAATTATACGGAATGTGTTTAAGTATTGATTGCTTGCCATGTAGGCAGCTACTTCGCATACACATTTACACATATAAATACCTAAAGCTTTTTTCTATTGTCGCGCAAGGAAGCGTTAAATTGTTCCGAACGGCACAGGTAAGCAGCCGTCTCAAAATGCCGCTCATGTGTAAGAGCTCTTATCTACAAAAATGTTAGATACTATACCTATGCCCTAAAACAGGAGTAAAATACTTTCCATTATCAATATGCATACTTAAAGGAAAAACACTTATTTTCGCTTTGTAAATCATTGTACTTTAATGTTTGCATTAGTCTCGATGTTTTCTATGTACTTTATACATTTACCACAAAAAAAACAATATATCCCTTGTCTACTTTTATGACCACATCCCAGATTGTCCTTTCACAGAATGTCCATTTTCTATAATGACATTTTCTCAGATTGACCACTTCCCACAAAGTCCACTTCGTGTTTACTTTTAGGATTTAAATGTATTGTCTAAAAACAAACTAATCCTAGTAGATTTTACATAATTTGTACTTATTATGTTATTTTTTAAGTTCATAGTGTACTTCTTTCTGATTAATTTTAACATAATCATTACGTTCGGTTGGTTCGATTATGTAATTTGCTGGCTCTTCATGAGTGAAATTTGTTGTGTTTTCAGGGTTATTAAAAGTAATAACTTTAGCTGGTAGCCTATAAAGCGATTCTCCTGAAAGGACGTCTTCTGTCGATATTGGTTTGGCTACTAATTTTGCAGTGCATATTCTCCATTCATCCGAGATTAAAAGATGTTTAGATAGGTCCCATCCTGTAAAACAACAAGAATATAAATACATTTGAATGAACAACAATTATTTGAAGAATGATTTTAGGTTTCGAAGGCATATCTTTTATAGTTATGAAATCTGAATAAACTTTTAGTGTCTACCACTCACACTAATGACCACAGCACTGACACTCACCAGTGATAGCTAGTATGAATAAAATATAATTTTACTTAAGCCTATTACAAAGATAATGAATGGTAGTAATTAGTACATATTAGTAAGTCATCTTATGTTTTCAGAATGAAGAGATGAGTTTTATGAAACTAAACACCGAATGCATATTTACCCATTAGTAACAGTCTGGATCTTAACTCATGCCATTCTTTCTCTACGACTTTGTCCAGATATTCCATTAATTCTAGGGACGGAGCACGTCTAAAGGTTGAATGTGGATTATACGAATCTTCATAGGCCCATGAAGCATTGTTCACGGACTCACAAATTTTGGCGAATGGTCGTTCCGCATTGTTTTTGTAAATTGCCTGTAATAGAAATAAAATTACAACTCGCTTACTTGGCCAGGTTGAAGTTAGCTTTCGGAAACGTTCGCGTACCGTACTGTAACCTGCCCCTCGCCATTTAATTGTAAAAATAACCTGTCCTAAATTGCAACAACTTTATGGCCCTCAGCACATTTCTGACGCTTTTACGAGAGTCGAGTACCCTAAGATTACGTGTCTAAATTTAATAGTCAAAATTAATTTATAAAGCCGTCTAAATACACTTTATTTAGATTTTGTGTTTAGATATTAGAAATAAAAATCTTTTAAATTAAAATATACTAAAATACAATTAATTTCAGAATTTATCGATCACTCATACTTATTTCGGTACACACTAGCTTAATGGTAGGTCGGAAGGGTGATCGTGAATTACCTTTCCACCCATTGGGAAAAACCAGTGGGTGGATTAGTCACGACAAATTAAGCTCTTCTACACTAAGAAGCACTTCTTTTATATTTAACGCCACGGAAGAAAAATCAAGTGGGAATGTAATACAACTAATTTACTATGGGAACCGCTGTCGCAAAATAAACTACTAACAAAAAAAAACATAATGTAGCTGATCCTACATCTGGGAGTGAACCCTCATCTATATACTAATATTATAAAGAGGTAAAGTTTGTGTGTTTGTGACGTTGTAGGGGGTAATCTCTGGATCTACTGAACCGATTTTAAAAATTATTTCTGTGTTGCATAGTCCATTTATCGGGGAGTGTCATAGGCTATATAACATCACGCTATTACTAATAGGAGTGGTGCAGTAATGAAATATGTTTAAAACCCCTTTTTAAACATATTTCATTACTGCACCACGTTTTTTTCGCCGCCTAACGAAGTATGCACGGGTCAGCTAGTAAACTATAAATAGAAGTTATTTTGAAAGAATTATATGACGTTTTATAATCTAAATAGATTCATTCCACCGTCGTTTATAGATGGCGGTTTTCGCAGTTCTGGCAATTATATACTTTTACATGTTGTTCATAAGGGTGACATTCGCGTTATGTATTACGTATGACGTCAGCGACAAGTTAGCGCAACCAGCGCTTATTAGTGACACGCTTACCACGCCTACTTAACACTTCCACTTGATTCTTTCTTCGGTGTTTAAAGCAGTTGGTATAGTACAAACCAGTGGAAAGTCGTTGATTGCACACGTTAACACAGCTAGTAAGACAGCATGAAAGTAACCACATAAAACATCGCTCGTTGATGCTTTGTCTTTCAATATGACGTAAATTTTCCTTTTGGTAATATTTGGCAATAAAATGTAATTTCTATATTCGTAAATTTGCTGTATGCTTTTTAGATGACCTGGTCTTGAATCCTCAATCAGATAATTTTTCATTGATTCTCCTACTCGTATTTTAAATCCGCTTAGTTTCAAATCTGAAATTTGAATAATATTTGTTTTTTTTTAAATACATTTACATTACATCTTTATCGTATTCATGTGTCTGTGACCATTTCAACTGAACATATTATTATATGTTTTTGTAATAAAGGTACAATAATTACTAAGTGTTAATAAAAAATATTTCAAACTGGTTTACCTAAAACATTTGTCCCCAGTTGATAAAATATTAATGGTTCTTTTCTATTTATTTCGCAAGGAGCTGCAATCGTTTCATCTGCCACATAAGAGTAAATCACTTGCAAGAATCTTGGTTCATTCAAAGTCTTTAAGCATACCGCTCGCACAGCTAGATAATTGAAAGCTATATGATGTATCATCATCAGAACAAAGATAAATATGGGATTCCTGAAAAAAAAGGAAGTATTGGAATTTATTAACTGAAAATTAATTTATGAGATGCAATAAACTACTCGAGTTGCAACTATGTTGAAACTTACAAACAATGTAAGTATTGTTAGTAAGTACATCATTTCATAAGAACTTTTGTCCTTTTTTTATTACAATTTTATTTTTTTAAACAAAACAATCACTCCTTAATATACGAGGAAAATCCTAATATCTTAACGAAAGTATTAAGAACAAGTAAATGTTATAAATATTAAACTTACCGAAACATTGAAATAATAAAAATAGCAAATAGAGAAGCAATAAGGTTGACTGCAGTTTCTTGAGCTGAATCTTTGGCAGAAACATCTGCCATGTTTCCTCTTATAGCATGATGCTGTGTCATGGCTGCCCTGGTAGCACCTCCTGTACAAACAATATTAATTTAATGTACTTACTTATTTATTTATGATGAAATGGAAATGCAGCAAATATTCATTTTTAGTAGAATTTAGTAGCAGCTCAATTAAAAAGTTGCTACCCCATCAATAAAATAAAAATTTACAAATATAATATGCCCAATTTAACATATGCTTATAATTCTTAAAGAATGTGGTCTTTCGACTCAACGGACGACTAGGACATCCTCCTCATTCGACCTTCGTTCTCACTATTCCTGGACTGATATCTTTCATCAGGTTCGTATTTCTTGGTTTGGTATAAAACAGCATTGATCATTGAAAGAATAATTAAGAGTTATCATTAAAAAGTACCTGCCACTCCAACAATTGACTTTAAAACTGTGCTTATACATAAAACTGGCGTAGTAAATTTTTTAAATAACGGTAGCGCTAGTTCTAAGCACATTGCAGCATCATTTAATGTATCTGCGTATAATCGCCACTTTTTACTGTATGCATCTAGGTAGGATCTGCCGAAAAAAAACAACTTTCGAAATATTATACATTTAGTTTTAGTTATTAATAACTAGACTATCCATCCATCCATATCAGCCTATGGTCATCTACTGCTTCACATAGGACTAGACTATAATATACAAAAAAACCTTAACAATAGACTAATTTAATAATTTTTAAATTATTCAGTTAAGTAATTAAAATAAATTAATTTAGAAATTATTGTTTCATTCTAATAAACATGTGTGAGCATGTAGATGATTTGATTTCTTAGAAAAAGTAACCTTGTACCTGAATAAAGACATAATTAAATAATATAACTAGACAGAGAAACTTTGTATGTTTTGTAGTACTCTTGTTATTTACCCATGACTGTATGCAAATAGTATTCTTCCCATATGCCCACAACCATCTTTAATAACCCAGGTGATTGTGGCAGCTAGAGGAGTGGCTGTTGTATCACCAACTCCAACACCACGTAGAACTTCTTGAGTTGCTAATATACCTATAAATAAGCATATAAAAATTATATGGCAAAACAATTTTATCTTATCTTTACCACAATATTATTAATGTAATGTGTACTTATATTATTATTGTTATGTTATTATAAAAAAGTGTACTTTTATGCACAGATAAGAATTATTGTAAAATACTGACCTGTAACAGTGCTACAAAAACATTGAGCAGTATCCCATATCTGGTATGAAAGGTAATCCTTACTAACACTGTCAGGATACCCTTGAGGTAAAAATATTGTATTAAATATATCAGATAAGTGTGTAGTGGTCTTTTCATTCACTGACACTATTATATCTTGAGCTGAAACAAGTGTTTGAATCATACATTTATTCTTGATTTTCTGTTGTTCTGTATGTAAAAAACCAATACTTAAATAACATTTACATTATCAACTTCAATGGTTTAAAGCAACCCCTTGTCACCAATTACAATATCCTAATTGCAATGGAACTGAGGAATCAATCTTGCACCAAGAACTATGAAAGTAAATTATATGACTAGGTACAGCCACATTTATGCATAAACAAACACAGCAATGAGAATTGTACTAGTACTATTAATTGAATTTATAAAAAGTAACTCTGTTTCTCAACTTTAGGTTCACTTTTGCTTGGCACAGAATTTGATATAAATTAAACGTCTTTTCACCTCAAAGATTTTATTGCAACTCCAATAAGTACATTTGCATTACTGTTGTTACACCTCAGACATATACTAGGTAAGTATACCCGAAAACGAAATGGCTTTATCAGTTTTGACAAAAAATTCTATCATAATTCAAATTCATTAAGATCGTTATTTAATATTTATGCGTGAGCTTGAAGTCATTGGTTGACCGTAATCAAAACTATGCTTAGATTAAAAGTGCAATCTATTTTAAACTTTCACTTCAACGCAATAAATAATAATATCTACTAACACAATACAAATGTCACTATAATATTAAACCGTAGAGTTTGTATGTGAAAAACTATGAAAAACCATTAAATAATTTAAAACTAAAGTCACTTGTTACTTGTGACATTACAAGCTTGTCATATTTCAGAAAAAACGAAATGGCTTTATCAGTTTTGACAAAAAATTCTATCATAATTCAAATTCATTAAGATCGTTATTTAATATTTATGCGTGAGCTTGAAGTCATTGGTTGACCGTAATCAAAACTATGCTTAGATTAAAAGTGCAATCTATTTTAAACTTTCACTTCAACGCAATAAATAATAATATCTACTATTATCCGGCCGTTCAGAGAATGCGTTCCTGACACTTATCAGTTAGTCACGACTAGTGATGGACACAACATTATACCGAGTTCGTTACCGTTACTCCAAAATGAACCGCCGCGTTATTTTTATGATTAGATTTAGACCGTTTTAAATTGGCGGAATCATTTAAAATTTATATTTTAGTTCTTTACGTGGAAACAATAAAAGGGAATATTAATATAATAAAATTGTTTTATTTATTATTTTTTACAAAGTTACAATCTGTATTTCTATGGAATAAAGTACATTGAACTAAATGTGCGTACAGAATATTAATCAGACTCCGATTCGCTTGAGGAGGTGGTGTCTTCATCATCATCTTCGCCTACATGTATAATTATATTATTATCAATTACAGAATCAATCCTGATATCTCGGTCAAAATGTTCCATAATCAGGTTTTTAGTCTTTTCGACAACCTTTGCCCAGTCATCTCTTGTGACTTTCCCGCAGGCTTCTTTTAACAGGGTCATCATCTTTTTCGTGCTGAATGGCGGGGAAGTATTGTGGCGGGCGGCGTAACCTTTTATTTGAGCCCAGATTAGCTCAATCGCGTTATATTGGCAATGATACGGTGGAATTCTTAGAACGCGATGACCGTACTCCAAAGCCATTTCATCGATTTCGTATCGCACATTTGCCGCTTTATTTTCTTTCACTAACTTAATTAGCTCTGCTTTTAGCATCTGCATATTTGCGTCAATGCCTTTTGCTTGTAACCAAGCAACCATTTCTTCTTTTTTATTAGCTTGGGTAGGTGGTTTCTGTATTTGAAACGAGTGATAGGAGGCATTATCCATCAATATTACAGAAGGCTCTGGTAGGCTGGGCAAAAGCACGTTCTGGAACCACTCTTTAAATGTACTGGCATTCATTTCCTCGTGGTAGTCATTTGTGGTTTTTGATTGAAATGCCAGTAAAGCGTTCTCCACAAAGCCGTATTTTGCAGTACCTGCGTGGCATATTATCAGACGAGCCCCCTTACCCATTGGTACTTTCGACGTCGACGCTTGTGTATCATCCGTCCAAGAACGGGAAACCGTGTGATTGGCGTTTAGCCATGTCTCGTCAATGAACACGACATTATCCCAGTTATCAATTTTTTTTGCTTCTCTCAAGAAACTTATCCGTTTCAAAATGATGTCGTATCGTTCTAATAAAATTTTTCTTTTGTCTGTTTTTTTATACGAAAAACCAATATCTTTTAAGATTTTCGTTAAAGCAGTTTTACCCCCGCTAAACAGTCCAGCTTCTCTTAACGACGCCAAAAGCTTCATCCTGTTGAGATATTCATTTCTGGAATAGTAACCATATATATGATTTCTGATTGCATCGGCGTCAAAGGTATCAATATCTGTCACGGGTTTAGTTCTACGTTTCTTCTTCGGAGTACGTAAAATATTATCTTCCATGCCAGTAGAGCCGAACTTTTCTTTATTAATATTTGTAATCGTTCGTTTGCTAACTCCAAGCGCCTGAGAGACGCGTTCTTGTACTTTTTCGACAGGAACCAGGGGTCCGCCATTTTGCCGCTCCCGCTCAAAGTAATCTTGCAGCTTGATAATTAACTCACGGGCTCCAGTTTTCAATGTTTGTCCACGTTTAGGCATTATTATGCACCAAAAGTAAAAAGAACGCAATATAAGACACAATCAAAGTC
This sequence comes from Schrankia costaestrigalis, assembly GCA_905475405.1. Classification (NCBI taxonomy): domain Eukaryota; kingdom Metazoa; phylum Arthropoda; class Insecta; order Lepidoptera; family Erebidae; genus Schrankia; species Schrankia costaestrigalis. The sequence goes on along the minus strand of FR997825.1, from coordinate 15,710,951 downwards.
AAATAACAACAGATCGCAAACACTTGAAGAACGTGGTCTATGCGCACGAAACGACAACAGACGACTGTTTCAGCGTCACAAAATGGCGGCCCATAACGCCATTTGGGGTTACCATTTTCAACCTAAATATAAAAATGCTACTTTGTATTTAATGTACTTTTATTTTTATATTTAATAAAAGTTATTCTAAAGTCCATTATTTTCAAATTCTTGAAAAGAAAAACAAAACGTATTATTTTATAAAGTATAACTGTATCGATAAGAACAGATTACGATACTATTATTCACTGTTATTGTTGGCACAGCACTACAAATATAAAGCGCTGACATAACCTTGTAATAGCGCAGTGTAGATTTAGAAAAATATTGTTTACCAAGTTATTTGACACTCAGTTTGACACAACATTATAACATTCATTAATTATTGATATAATAATGTTGTTTTAATGCTCATCAATAGTTAAAACGATAAACAACCAGCAAAAATATTTTTATCGTAACTGCAACGCCATTACAAAGTTACTGCGTCAGTTCAATCGCGACGTGTCAGGAACGCATTCTCTGAACGGCCGAAGATTAACACAATACAAATGTCACTATATTAAACCGTAGAGTTTGTATGTGAAAAACTATGAAAAACCATTAAATAATTTAAAACTAAAGTCACTTGTTACTTGTGACATTACAAGCTTGTCATATTTCAGAAAAACTGAAAATGTAGAATTTAAATATTGGCTGGTAAGCCACCCAATTGTTGGCACCTTAAGAGTGGACTTCGTGTCAGACTAAAATATAAAATATCATAAAATGATAAAATACTTTAATCTTTGCTTATACTTTATCATTATTATGTTGTTAAATAGTATTAAATAAATATTATTGGCACTAATGCCAATAAAAAGATTCTGATAAATTTATTGTTGCTATGTTGACACATGAAATAAATAAAATATAATAAAAATATTAAATAAATAATATTTGAACTTGAATAATCTATAGTGTTTTCTTTCTTTTTACTCACTTTTAACTCTTAAGTGCCAATAATTGTAAGAATTCTAACGATAAGGTGGTTTACCCTAATTTGTTTTATATTATAAAATTACGAAAACTTTAAATTGAAATATGCGCCAATGACGTCATGCAAGAAATGATAGGGATGGACATAGAAGTAAAAAAGAGAGAAATTCATTAGAATAAAACGTTTTACCGAAAATATGCTCTAGTAACAGTCAATAACGTTGACTTTACTATTTGTTTTTATAAATACCTAACGACTATTTGCTAATACAAGAGAACTGATATGTCAAAGTAGCATCAATCGTTTTGTTGTGCGATATTGAACCTAATAGTTTTATGACATGCAACTAACATTAACTCTAGAGGTGATAAGGCCATTTAGTTTACGACTATACATATAAGTAAACACAACATACCGCCCACCAAAAGAGCGCTAAAGATCTTTTAAAAATAACTTGAATCATACAATCATACCTACTACATATTATTATAATTCTACATAAAAAGATACAGACAAAGATAATATTTTATAAACAATTCAAGGCTCTCGATTGGTTATTATTTTAGTAATAACGAATTTATTAATTACAATATTGTATATAGTCAAAACTATAACAAGCTGTAAACTAATTAAATTACATGCACTTAATGAAAAGAAATTGTACATAATTTAAGAAATTCTTTATGTCTTAGCATCTATATAGGTAGAAGACACAATTTACCAATCGATCGCTTAACTATATTGTTGCCAGTTTTCACACTATACACTCTTGTTATGTCATCAAAACCAGGATGCTTATCAACAATACGTCCAAGTGGCCATTTACCAGGAGCTACGTGATCAGTTTTTATGAGCACTATCTGTCCAACTTCTAGTTCTGGTACTGTCTTTATCCACTTGGGACGTTGCTGTAGTCTAGATAGATACTCATGCTGCCATCTCTGCCAGAAATCATTTAATAGCTTTTGTCCATGATGCCAACGAGATAAGTTGCTGATTGGGATGTCTTTTAAGCTTGGAGAAGGAACGGTGACTGGCGCTTCCCCAATCAAGAAGTGCCCTGGAGTGAGTACATGTAAATTGTCCTTGTCTAAATCGTCTATGGGGCAAAGCGGTCGCGAGTTGAGGCAAGCCTCTATCTGGCACAAAAGCGTACTCATTTCCTCAAAGGTCATGTGGCTATTTAAAACGCGTTTCAGGTGGTATTTCATTGACTTTATTCCTGCTTCCCAGAGACCTCCAAAATTAGGACTGTACCCAGGAATAAAATGCCACTGCGTGCCATCTTTTGTCAAGCTGTTCGCAATCTCGCTTTCAAATTCGAGGTTAGCTTCCTTAAAGGCTGCTGCTAGGTCTTTATTGGCTCCGACGAAATTGCGACCTTGGTCACTCCACATGTGACTGCATTTTCCTCTACGGGACACAAATCGCCGAAAAGCTGCTATGAAAGCCTCAGAGGTTAAGTCGCCTACGACTTCCAAGTGTATGGCCTTTGTTGCCATGCACACGAATAGTGCTATATAGCCTTTATTAGTCTTGGCACCTCTTCCTTTGGACATAAGAATTTGGTACGGGCCAGCAAAGTCGACTCCACAGTGCAAAAATGGTCGAGCAGGTGTTACTCGCTGTCTAGGTAAGTCTCCCATAAACTGATTTCTTATCAAAGCTCTTTGTCTAGCACAAATCAAACATTTGTGTATCTCAGTCTTAACTAAATTCTTGCATCTTAATATCCTGGTGTTTACATCTTATATAATTTGTCATTAACTGTACCCCTCCATGCAATGTTGCTATATGTGCATCGGCAACAATAAGTTTCGTTAAATATGATTTATTGTCAAGTATAATGGGGTGTTTTCGATCTATGTTCATGTTGGCGTGGCGAATTCTACCGCCCACCCTGACAATATTGCTAGCATCTAAATATGGATTTAGAGACTTTAATAAACTTCTATTTTTAACTTGTCCCTTTATTTTTAAATCATTGATTTCTTCTTCAAAACATTCTCCTTGTGTAATTTTTATACATTTATGTAATGATGTTTGTAACTCTTCTGTACTAAAACTAATCTTTTTTTCTTTTTTCAGGTTCAAGAATTGTCTGCAGTAAGTAATTGTTTGTACAAGATCTGTCAGTGTGTCACAAATTTTGAAATAATTTGACCATCTACTTTCTTCTTCGACTTTCTGTTCTGTTGCTACGTTCGTGTTAATATTATTAATGGTTTCTATGTCACCTTGTGTCGTTACAGTTTTAAATTCAATTCCTCTTTGTTTCAGATTGTCTGGTCCATTCCACCATAATGTAAAATTCTTTAAATCGTCTAACAGCATACCACGAGATACTACGTCTGCAGGGTTTTCAGTTGATGACACATGATACCAGTTGCTACCAATGTTGTCAAGAATAGTTACAATTCTATTTCTTACGAAGGTTTCCCATCTTGAAGGATCACCTTGTAACCACGATAAAACAATTGTAGAATCTGTCCATGCATAAATTTGTGTAGCTGGTACTCCCATAGCTTCACTTAGTTGTTTTAATAATTTTGATAAAAGTACAGCACCACAAAGTTCGAGCCGTGGCAGTGACATGGGTTTTACAGGTGCAACTCTGGACTTGGCAGCTAAAATGGTCGTCGTGAACTGGTCATCTTTATCCAACACTCTCAGGTAAGCAACGGCTCCATATGCTTTGGTGGATGCATCACAGTAACCATGAATTGTAGCGGTTTTTATGCTTTTACTTGTACATTGGAGCCATCTCGGAATTTTAATAAATTTTAAATGTGTAAAACTTTGTCTAATATTAATCCATTCTTTTTCTGTTTCAGGATCTACAGCATCATCCCAGGCATTTTTCTTCAACCATAATTTCTGTATTAACATCTTTGCAGGTACAATTGCAGGAGCTAGCCAGCCCAACGGATCAAATAGCCGATGAATGTCTGCCAACATAACTCTTTTAGTAATGATATCGGTTGTAAATTTGAAATCTATATGATAATGTAGGGTGTCACTTTCCATGTTCCAGGATAAACCGAGTGTTCTTATGGTACCGTGCAGTTTGACGTCAATTGTAACATGCTGACTACGGTCTGTAGGTTCGAATTGTTTCAAGAATTCTTTACTGTTAGCTGCCCATTTCTTCAACTTAAAACCTCCTTTTCCTAAAATATGATTGATGTCCTTAGCTACCTTTACAGCTTTCTCTACAGTGTCTTGACCGGACATCAAATCGTCGACAAAGAAGTCTTTCTTTATAGTGGCAGCTGCCACAGCATAGTTATCACCTTCGTCGTCAGCTAATTGGTGTAGAGTCTTCACAGCAAGGTAAGGGGCAGAAGCAGTGCCAAATGTAACCCTTAATAAGCGATAATCTCTTACAGGTTCGTTAATATTAAAACGCCAAAGAATTCGCTGGTAATCTGCGTCTGGCTTCGTCACTAAAACTTGCATGTACATACGTTCTACATCAGACACAAAGCATATTGGCTTCATTCTCCATCTCATTACCAAGTGTCTCATATCATCTTGCAGTTGTGGTCCTACCAGCAACTCGTCGTTTAGAGATACATTGTTGCTACCCTTAGAAGAAGCATTAAAGACCACTCTAACCTTTGTTGTATCGCTTGTTTCTTTCAAGACAGGATGATGTGGTAAATATACTGCTGGATTTTCTATTTCATTTATGGGAACCATTTCTATGTAGTTTAAATCAATATATTCCTTAATGACTTTTGTGTATTCTGTCCTCAAATTAGCATCGTTCTTAAAACGCCTTTCTAGCTGCATGTATCTTTTCAGTGCTATATCTCTAGTATTACCTTCTGTACACTTAATATTTTCAGCCTTAAAAGGCAACTTTACTATGTATCTTCCTTCATTATTACGCAAGTGCGTTTCTGAGTATATTTTCTCACATGTTTCTTCCTCCTTTGTTAATTTCTTCTTATTATCTATTTCTTCTTCCCAAAAGGATTTCAGCAAATTGTCATAATCAATGTGCTGATGCATTACAGTGATATTTTCTGAAGCAGTAGTTTCCTCTACCTTTCCAAAAAGTATCCAACCAAGGTAAGTATTTTGTGCAGTTGGTGTACCTGGTGGACCTTTGACTAAACCACTTCTTAGTATGACGTCATAAACTTGAACGCCTAATAAAAGGTCTACTCGTCCTGGTGTATTAAAGCTTGGGTCTGCCAGGGTGAGTCCTTGTGAATGTGGCCAGTTGTTGATGTTAGTAGTGAAATGTCTTGGTGGTAAGTTGGAGGTTAAATTCTTGGATATGATGTAGGCTTTCATATTTATCTTAAAATTATCTTCATATCGGGATAATAAATCAAAATTAATAAACTGATTTATTTGTGTTTGTTGTCCTCCAATTGTTGTGATTGTTCCTGTTGTTGGTTTTCTTTTTGCCTTTAATTTCTGTGCTGCTCTCTCTGTAATGAAACTTTCATGTGAACCGTGATCTATTAAGGCGCGCAAAACGGTTGTTAGTCCATTGTCATCCTTAACATAAACCATTGCTGTGGCCAGCAAGGCTGTGGACTTTTTCCCAGCGAAGTGTGATGATATTGCGACGTCTTTGTTTGTTTCTTCATTCATTTTATCTTTTCCTTCGATATTGTAGCTGTGCTGAGTTTGTATATTGTTAGGCTGCTTGGTGTAATTTTTCTTCTGGTGTAGTAATGAATGATGACGGCGGTTGCATCGTCGGCAATGTAGTGGTACACGACATTTCCACGCTGAGTGTCCTGGGGCCAAACAATTGTAGCATAGACTGTTCTTCTTTACAAACTCAGTTCTCTCCATAGGTTGAAGCTTAATAAAATCTTTGCAATGGCATAGTGAGTGACCATCGTTACACATTGTACAGGATCTAACCGGTGTGGCTGCAGACATGTGACATTGTTTTGTTCTTTCTCTTGAGACAAGTGCTGAGCTTCCAGGTGTTACCAGCTCTAATGTACGGAACTTGGACTCCAAGAATGTATTGAGTTCATTCCACGTGGCTAGTCGGTTGGCCTCCTGAGTGTATGAGTGCTCCTCCCAATCCTTATGGGTCTCAGGATCTAACTTCTGAACCACTAAGTATACAATAATGGGATCCCAGTTATCTATACAAATATCTTGATTTTTAAGACTGTTTAAGCATTCTGTAGTTGTGTCTAAGAGTGATTTTATTTGATTAGCAGAAGGTGTCTTAATAACTTTCTGTCCTGTAAGTCTTTTCATTATAGATGTCACAATAACTCGCTTATTGCCAAAACGCTGTTTCAATATATTCCATGCTAATTCATAATTAACTTCGGTAACTTTCACGTGCTTCAGCAATGTGTCCGCTTCACCAGTAACGCTTGATTTGAGGTATTGTTGCTTCTGTACCAAACTCAACGACTGATTACTGTGTACAAGTGAAATAAACAAGTCGTGATAAGTAGGCCAATCTTCGTAATTTCCACTAAACTCTGGTAGCTGGATTCTGGGGAGTTTCACTTGAGCAGGGTTTAATGAAACCGCGTCTACTATACCTTTCTTCGATATTGACGACAACATATCTTTTAGGTCTCCTTGCAAACATAAGTAAAGGTCTTCAATAACAAAATAATCTTCGTTAACAAAGTACGGGAAATTCGACCGTTGTTCTTTAGGTGTACACTTAATAAGTTCTAAATGTGTATCCTTAAAGGTTTGCCAGTAGTCATCAATACAAAGTAATCGTGTTTCAATGTAACCTTTTGTTAATCTTGCTTTAGAACATTTCTTCAAGTTTACTTGTGCTTTCTGTATTTTTCCAGCTGTTTCTTCTAACACATCAAGTAACTTAGTGCTTGAAGTACTCATTTTTGTATAAAAGAACCTTTAAACTGCAGTATATAAGCCAAATTTAAGCAATTATGTTCTTCGTTATTTCACAGTAATACTTAGTCGTAATAATTATTGCTTCATATAATCTTCGTAAACAAGTTGTTATTGTAGTCGGCATAAGTACCTATCGCTGTGGAATGCGATCTTTTGTTCTCGAGCGGCCGGCCGTATTTACAATATAAATTCAATTATAAAAATATTATTAATTGATCCGGTTCGTTTGGACCATATGTTTCTCAACTTTAGGTTCACTTTTGCTTGGCACAGAATTTGATATAAATTAAACGTCTTTTCACCTCAAAGATTTTATTGCAACTCCAATAAGTACATTTGCATTACTGTTGTTACACCTCAGACATATACTAGGTAAGTACATATAAGTAAACACAACAAACTCAATAAATTTTCTCTATTTCCCTAATTCGGAAATACATAAAAACACTTAAATTTTGCTAATATTTCATTGATTAAATCAATTAATACACAAGAGAAGTCTTGTGTATTAATTGATTTGATCAATGAAATATTGGTATATTCATAATTGTATAGAAATAACAAAAGAATTGATTATTAATAGATAGATAGATTATTATTAATTATTGGTCTGTTTATTTTAAAATTTGCAGCTACTGGCAAAGTAGGAGAGTATAGGAGTGGCAGAAAGTAGTTGGCATCTGTAGCACTGATAAGATCTTCACCAGTGATGTTTCCACTAAAATGCCTTGTTATTAACTAAAGAACTAGTAATTTAAGATTCAAGTAGTAAAATATATAAAAACGCTTCGTGCTCCGTCAAACATTGCTATAGAACTTTAAAAATTACTTCCCACGTGCCACTTTGATTTACTCTACTCATTCTTTATGTCATTCTTCGTAAGTCAGTATTAGTTTATTGTAGATTAATGAACTTATAAAAATCACAAAATGAAAACCGTTCCGCAACTTCTACTCCAGTGATCGGGCAGCAACCGTACGGGTCGGCTGTGGTTACGTGCTATTTAATTAAAAGTGTACTCGTCTTAGTTATCGCGCGTAATTCCAAGGACGGCCGTAGCTACCTAGCTCTCCCCGAGTGGCTGGGTAGTACGGACCGGTTTGTGCCTATTGTTTATAATGAGTAAACAACTATCGGATGAATGTTTTATTGATAAGAATAACTCGACAAATAATGAATGCGATTTTAATGAAATAGAAGAACACATACTAGTTGAACAAACACAATTTGAAACGATGGAAGAAGATAGTACGAGATTAGTTAAGAAGCGGTTACGGGAGGAAGAAGAGTGGACAGTAGTAGGAAAGAAAGAAAAAAAACTAAAAGAAGATATAATACAAATTTATATCACGAGCAAAGAAAAACTACCTAAACAGTTTGCATTAAGTATCTAAATTGTTTGATGAATTTAATTTGCAAAATGTTATTAGAGTTAAATTCATAAGTCCTTACAAAATTAGATTAGACATGACTAATGAATGAAACTAGTGCAGCTAACATTATTTCCTGTGAGCGATTGATTGAGAAAGGGTGGAGGGCACAGAGGGCATGGGAAAAAAAGACGTCATACGGAGTAATTAGGGACATTGAACAAGAGGCCACAGAGGAAGATTTAATGAATAACATCACTTGCCCGAGTCCTGCGAAGCTGTTAGCAGTGTATAGACTGAAGCGTCGTAATACCGATAAGGAAGGATGGATAGATAGTGAATCAGTGAGGTTATGTTTTGCAGGGTCCGTTCTACCTGCTTACGTATGTATAAATAACTTGCAGGTTAGAGTTGATTCGTACGTATTTCCTGTATCGCAATGTTCAAGATGCTGGAAGTTTGGACATACTCAAAGATTTTGCCCATCTACAAAAATAATTTGCCCTAAATGTACAGAGAATCATGAAAACTGTTCTACGCAAACATATAAGTGTGTCAACTGTTCAGGCGACCACATTTCTTTAAACCGCTCTTGTCCTAGTTTTATCAAAGAGAAGAAAATTAGAGAATTAATGGCTGAATTTAATTGTACGTACAATAAAGCTGTATTAATATACGTACCTCCAAAATCTCCAATACCTTTACAGGATCCTGTAAGATACTCGGAAAGTATTACGGAACTATCATCTTTTCTTCCAATTGATGAAGACCAAGAGTGCAGAAATCCATCCACATATGCATCTATACTAAAGCCTAAACCTAACAAAAGAAAACTAGCCCCGTCAGGTAAAAAAGTTCGTAGCCCGTCTCCATATGCATCTGAACTTCACATACCTGAGGAAAACATCAGTGCTGAACCAGTGGAGCCCTGTCCTTCGCCGAAAATACAAAAGGAAGTCAAATTTGGAGAACTTTTAACACAATTAGCAAACGTTTTTTTTTTCAAACAATTATCCTTTTTTGATAAAGTTAAAAATATTATAAAACATTGTTTAGAGTGGTTGATTTTAGTTGCAGTAGAAAATATAGCAGATTGGCCTATGTTAAAGCTTTTTTTAGATTTTCTTAATGGATAAAGTTCCCTCTTCATTGCGTCTTAATATTATACAGTGGAATTCGCAAAGTATTAAACATAAAGTTCAGTGCTTAGAGAGTCTTTTATCACAGGAAAAAATTCATATTGTTGCTTTAAGCGAAACTTGGCTTTCACATACGGAAAACTTTAAAATAACTGGTTATAAAGTGTACAGAAAAGATAGAAGCGATGGGTATGGCGGTGTTGCAATATTAGTTCATAGATCAATTACATGTCATGAAGTGGCGGTGGCAGTGGCAAACCCAGGAATGGAGGTGATAGGGGTTAAGGTATATAACTGTGACTATATAGAACAGATTGTGTCATTGTATTGTCCTCCGTCGGTAAATACCACGCAAAGGGACTGGGAACTATTATTTTGTAGCTTAGGAGAACGAACACTACTACTGGGAGATTTTAATGGCCATCATACGAACTGGTCTACGAAGACTGATCACAGAGGTAACCAGATTTTTGATTCATTAGTAGATAGTGCATTTATTACTTTAAATAACCAGCAAAATACACGAGTGAAATTAGTTAGTGGTATCTTACAACAATCCTCTCCTGACATATCATTAGCGTCAGTCGACATAAGTTTAAAGATGAACTGGATGGTTCTTAACGAGACCTTAGGCAGTGATCACTATATCATAAGAATTACATCAAATATTAAAAACTCTAATAAATGGATTTTTAAAAGAAACTTTAAAAGAGCCAACTGGGTAGCTTATACTAAATTATTAAGACGACGCTTTGAAAATTTTCGAGTTGAATTCGGCCGTGGCCAGAGGGGAGCGCCCCTCGGCGCGCGAATGAGACGGATATACTCGCTCACGGTGCGCCGTCGTCGTCCCGCCGGCCCTCAAGGACACGTTATCGCTCTGTGCCATAGTACAAATATATACAGTATTTCAATTTCATAGAAACGGACGAAACGTGAGTTTATTCCTACACGCTCACGATCGCGGAGGGAACAGTCGCTACTGTGCCGCAGTAACGAGCGGACTGTGTGTTATAATTTTAAACTAAAAATATTAATCATATGTCAATTTCAAACAAACATGGCTGATATAAATACCTACCTTACTAAATGACTTAGGTATTTAATACTATCATATAGTATTTTGTGTATATTACGAAAACGGTTTGTTGTACTTAGGTCAATAATAATGAAAATTTAGCCCCCCTTTATGAAATCCCCCATGCGTGTCTTTCACTTTGATCTAGGTAAATTTAAGCAATGACATCGATGTCATCTTTTGATTGGATTGGTCACCCATCCATAAAGTGACCTCGATGCCTTTATTTTGACATTAAATAGATCTAACAGACCTGTTTAAAGTTTGGTTTTGGTTATCGATACATTCAATTTCAAACAAACATGGTCAATATAATAAATAAGTACAGTACCCGGCCGTAAATATTACACATCGTCTTTTTCTCTGACGCTCTACGAAGCCGAAATTGACCGATTGTATTTTTGTACAGGTTACGAAACGGCCCGGTACTGTACCTACTTTACTGAATGACTTGTTAAGTACCTTCTTAATATTATAATTTAGTATTTTATTTATATCACAAACATGGTGGATATAAATACAAACATATACATGTTTCTTTAAATTAAATGTATCAATCATAAAACAACACGTTTTTTACAGAACACTTCCTATTTATTTAAATATAAAATAGAAAAATAAAAGTATTAATTTACAATTACAAAACTAAATGGAAACACAAAGTAGATCGCATGTATACTATTGTTTACGTATTGCGCACCCGTAGGCATTTATAATAAATATTAGGCCCAGTTAGACTACTGGTCGCTGTGACGTCAGTCCGCGGTAGGTAACAGAAAATTCTGTTACAGAAAAACCTACTATCTACCGGTCTATTATGTCTATACAAGTAGCCCCCATTTTTTTTAAATTTACTCCCGCACAAGGTATTATGAAGGCACAAAGCACATCCAGATTCAGGACAATAATTTGGGGATCACAAAAATAGTTTCACCGCCTCGGGGTAGCGTGTGCACGAGGTCGCGGGTTTGAATCTCACGCAAAATAATAGAACTTTTAAAAAAATACAATAGCCTCACTATGTATTGACCTGTGTCGCGGGGTATTTACAAACATTTACTTAGCTGACACAAAGAACATTCAGACTCAGGATAATAATTAGTGGATCGCACAAATAAAATTGTCTTACGTGAGATTTGAACTCTAGGTGATTTTCCACCAGAGGGGCGAGACGAGGCAAAAATTGAAATCTTTATGTAAAAATGAACCGTATTGCTTAGGAAATAGAGTATATATTAACTTTGTAACAAAAACACTCGCTTCTCGCGATAGGCCTATTGTTGTTTGTTGCTACGTTTTGTTTGTGTAAAAATGAACCGTATTATTTCTCATATAGAGTTCAAAATACATTAACATGAAACACGCATGTCGCGATATCAATTTTTGGTGGAAAGAGTTCTGGGCTGAGTCTGGACTTTCTTTGTGTACGTTTGTTTCATGTCTGTAAACGTTTCCGCGGTGGAGTGCATGAGAGTTCAAATCTCACTTATGACATTTTTTTTGTGTAATCCACAAATAACTGTTCTGAGTCTGGATGTTCTTTGTGCCTGCTAAATTGATGTTATGTTCGTTTATTTCATGTCTGTAAAAGTTCCCGCGAAAGTAAAAAGTATTATTTAGATCTTATTAGTAAGTACCTAAGGTAGGTACTTATTTTTTTGAGTTTCACACAACTCCTAGGTATTGTCGCGGAGACTTTTACAAAAACATCCGAACTTAGGACAGTAATTTGTGGATCGCTCAAACAACTTTGTTGGATTCGAGCCCGCAACCTCGTGCACGCAAGCCACTACCGCGACCGCGTCGCACTGCCCGCGCCACTGAGGCCGTTTCAATTACGTGATCTTGACGAAAACGGTAATAAAACTTATTACACTTGAGCATATAGTCTAAAATCGCTTATAAACAAACGCTTGCATTATCAAAAGGGTCAACAGTAACTAGGCAGTTGAGTTAGGCGAACTTTACTTATGTTTTGTAAATGACATAAACGAAAATATTTTACCAAACAATGTTATAAAATAATACTATTATTTATTTATAAAAGAGAACAAAGTATTAATAAAAACTTAGGTAGGTATAAATATTTTAAATCTAACCTATAATATTATATACCTACGATTAAAAAATACGTGATAATATTTAGTACGAACGTTGAGTCGACATGCACAGGTCCGACGTCGAAGAGGGCCATCGCCCGACTGATTCGTCGACCGTATTCATTCTGTATCGATCGTTAACTAATCGGTATAAGGTCTAAAATTACGATGCGCCCGCAACGATCCAGAGCGCTTTGATATTGCTAAAATCTTATTTTCTTAATTGAGGTTGTAAGGTTGTAGTTATGTAAATGATATTCTACAGTAAGACTAATATTGATGTTACGAATGTATTTGAGTAATTCCTAAGCATAATGATAGTGTACTTTCCGTGTTATATGTAAAAAGCTGTTTTTTTAGAGGTGTTTTCAAAATTAAATATGATCGAGCCAAAATCAAGCTATCGCGTTTTCGTAACTACAAAAGGCTAGTTAAAGGTATCAATTTACCTATATCAAAATTCTAGATTAATAGGTCTTTTCATATTCCTGTAGTAGTTGATGAAAGATAGTGCATTTTGTCAATGAGTCCTCTTAAATGATATTTTGTCTGAGGTAATACTACCTCATGATTTGCAGGGTGCGTATGATGTATTGGTAGAATACATTTATTTTGCAGCAGATTTGCATATACCTTATATAAAAATTAACCCTAATCCTCATAGTACTTTCACTCCTAAGCCCTATTGGTCACCCGAGCTTTCAAAATTAGTAGCAGAGCGGCGACTGGCTCTTAAGAAATTTCGCTATAACCCTATTCCTCAAAATTTACAAGTTTTTCGCGATAAAACTCGTATTGCTAGAAAATTTATTCGTAACGCTAAAACTAAAAACTGGCAAACATTTTGTTCATCTATCGATCACACATTCACATCGAAGGAGGTGTGGGATAAAATGAAGTGGTTCTCGGGTAATAGATCAAGTAAAGAATTTGTCAACAAAGAGAGATCTACTCAACTTTTATATACATTAACACCTGATTTTGTATCTCCTAGAAAACCAGAGTTGTATTCTAGTAATGATATTTTAGAATCCCCTATATTGGTACAGGAATTACAATCTTCAATACGCTCAAAAGATACATCCCCTGGGTATGATAATATATCTTATTCCATGATAAAAAACTTACCCAGCATAGGAAAAAAAATATTATCAGATCTTTATAATAAATTTCTAACAAATAGTTTTGTTCCACGACAGTGGAGAGACATAACAATCGTCCCAATACCTAAGCTGGGAAGAGACCCTAGTAGCGTATCATCTCTTTGGCCCATATCTATGATTTCATGTATGTGCAAGATATTTCATGGCATTCTACTCAAAAGACTAGAATGGTACATCGAAAAGAATAATTATTTAACGTCTTATACGACAGGCTTTAGGAAAGGTCGTTCTACGATAGACAATCTTACAAATTTAACAACAAATATTCAACTAGGATTTTTAAAAAAATTAACAACTGTTGCGTGTTTTTTAGACATAGACAATGCATATAATAATGTTGATATAACAAGTTTGGTTAAAATTATGGATGAAATAGGTATAGGTTCAAAATTATGTTATTATATTTGGAATTTTTTACAAGAGCGTAATATCAAAGTTTTTGTTGATTCTGGTACACTGTGTAGAACTACAGGGCGGGGCCTGGCTCAGGGGGACCCATTATCACCGTTATTATTTAATATTGTTACAATGCAGGTATGTAAGTCTGTTGGCTCAAATAATATAGGTATTTCCCAATATGCAGATGACTTTGTAGTGTATTCGTTGGGTTGTAATATTATAGATATTTCAAAGAGTTTGCAACTAAGCTTAGACATTATTTTTGATCTATTAAGAGAGATTGGTCTCGAAATATCTGCTGCCAAGAGCAAAGTTTGTGTGTTTCAATCTGGTTTTAGCCATAAAGCGCCTAATTTAATTATTAATAATTATTCATTACAGACTGTTAATCATGTAAAATATTTGGGACTATGGTTTGATCGTGGGCTTAGATGGAATAAACATATAACGGAAACGGTACAAAAAATATCCTCATATTTAAATATATTTAAAGCTCTATCAGGCAGTGGTTGGGGTGTACATCCTAAGCACTTACGACGTATATATATAAGTTTAGTAAGAAGTAAACTTGATTATGGCAGTCACATTTATAGTACAAGTTGCAATTCTAATCTTAAAAAGTTACAAGTAGTACAAAACCAATTTTTACGACTCGTGGGTGGGTTTGTAAGAACTACCCCTGTCCATGTCATGGAAAGTGAACTACACGTTCAGCCATTACACATTCGAAGATACTTCTTAGCTACTAAGTATTGGCTTAAAATCAATTCCATAGAAGATAATAAAACCGTGACACTAATTAATCAGCTGTATGACCAAAGATCTTCATCCCATGGACGACGTCAGAATATACCTATAATATTTTTATCCTTGGAACTCTTTAAAACTATACCTTTTTATGTAAGTAAACGATATGGATTGTTTTCTCTGGACACCTGGTTGAGCAATATAAATTTGTCGGATGTGGTAAAACCATTTATTAAAGAATTAGATAAAAGCAAACAAAGCTATAACTCTCTAGAAATTTACAGAATATGCTCAAAATTTATTAGTAACAACTATTTAAATTACTATCATATTTTTACTGACGGTTCTAAAATTAATAGCAGTGCTGGAGCAGCCTTTTTAGATCCTCAAACAAACACTTATGTCAGGCTAAAGATTAAGACATCTCAAATTTGTATAATGAACATTGAATTAATTGCAATTGCTGAAGCTCTGTCTTATATAGATTCATTTGGTGTCGGGAACTATGTTATCTTCACGGACTCCAGGAGTGCTCTTCAGCACATAATAGGATGTACATCCGGGAAGTTAGGCGTACCCATAGCATTTGATATTTTAAAGGTCATAAGTAAATTACAATTAAGTGGTAAGAATATTAGCATTCAGTGGATTCCTTCACACATTGGCCTAAGTGGTAACACCATTGTAGATAATTTGGCAAAGGAAGCCACTTACTTAGGTACATCTATGACATGGTTGCCATATCATACAGACATTTTACATTTGGCTAAAGAAAGATGTTTTGAGATGTGGAAAGAGTACTTTGATGAAAGATCTCTCACTGTAGGTATTTGGTACAAAACTTTACAATCGAGCCCCTGTCGAGTCATTTGGTTTGCGAATTCCACTTTGTGTAAGCAAGATGTTGTTACTGCTGTTAGACTTCGCTCCGGACACATGCCACTAAATAATTTTTCATATTTAATGAAAAAAATTACATCCCCACTTTGTACCTCTTGTAATAGCATAGAAGACGTGTACCATATTATGATGGAGTGTGTACGGAGCGAGGTTGATAGGAAAAAGTTAGAGTTGGATTATAACATTTGTTTAAGATCTGCTGGAATGTGTAATATTATTCTATCGTCTCCCCTATCAGAAGAAGCAAAACAATTGTATAAAATAGTTAATAACGCATTAAAGCTAAGAATTTAAGTTTGTTAATTAGTATTAAGTTAATTCATAAGTTTGTAAAAATTTATAGGGCGACATGATCACTAAGTGGTCAAGCCTTTATTAAAGATATTAAAAAAAAAAAAAAATATATATATAAAAAACATAACAAGCATATTGTTACATACCTGGAGGCTTTACGTAGAATCGTTCATTAGCCGAGCTGCCATATTTTTCTTTAATTATTATTTCCCCCTCGTGAAACACATACATTTTGAGAGACGGGTAAATAAAATTATGCTTTACTGACACGTCATTACTGTAAAACCAATGCTTATGCCGAGCCAGCCGAGCCGACCACGTAAACAACAGCAACTTAAAAAACAATACAACAGATGAACGTAACGTAATCAACTCATCAACTCACTTGACGTTCTGTTCTGTTTTTTTAATTCAATGGCCCCCATCGTTCCCCGATGATTCTGCCAACGTCAAGGTGGAGAGAATAAAAGTATAAAAAAGAAAAATGCCCGGTCCCTAATAAAAACTGAAAATACAAAAGTTAGTCTGATTTCTATTACTAAAACAAAAAAATAAATTAAATTAAATCACTTGACGTTATAAGTTGAAGGAAAGAAAATGACATCGTTTTGTCACATAATCGTAAATAGTCCTTGTCCAAAAAATATAACAGCTGTAGCCCTTTAATTCATTCTTGATTCAGCCAAAGTAGAGATGGGCGTTGTCGGCTATTTGTGGCAACGGTTGTCTAACCGTTATTTCGTTTCAATATCGGTATTGACAACCGTTGCCGAATACCGGTGTCATAGCATAATGTAAACTAAGTTGTCGGTTTCCGTTTAAGATATTAACTGAGCTAGCTGTAATATCGATACTGTACCTAAATAAATAAAGTAACTAAGTTTAAGAATATTTTTTTTAGGATTAAGTATAGATATTTTGTGATTATAGTTATTATGTCTGGGTGTAATTTTTTTTTATATATTTATGTAGAATTTATCTATAATATGTATGTATATTTAATCGGTGAGTGCATCAATTGCTATGATAAAGACGATTTCCCTTCATGCTTTTAAATTCTAGGCTTAGGACTAGCACAATATTTAACTGCAGTACCTATACTATAGTTAAATATTATGGCGCATTTAAAAATCGCCATATATACAATGATTTTATATACAGGGCACGCTAACAATTTATAGCTAATCAACCTAATCTAATTATATACAACCTAGCCTAATATTTATTTTTATTTACATATCGAATCTCTTTGAATCTAAATTCATATTTAAAAACGCTAATTGTTCTACCTTGTGCGTTTTTAAATTGCACCTTCTTTCATTTATTATTTGTCCAGTTTTTGAAAAAATACGCTCACATGGAACAGATGTGGCCACTATGTTGCATTTTGTTTGATATATCTCAGATAAATGCGGATAAATCACTTTGTGGTCTCGCCACCATTGAGCAGGATTATTCCACTGGCCAGTTGTTTTTTTTCTTGGAAGCATTTCATCTTCTATATACATTTGGAGTTCGCGTATGGCTGTTGCAGTAGCATTACCCTGCGGTTTTTTCTTTTGTATTAGCTCGTCCAGCCTTCCCCAAGCGCTAACATCTTTTACTTCTACAGTATTGTCTTCATTTGTGGACGAGCTGGATTCTTTTTCACGGTCGATTAAGCCAATAATTAGATTATGGATGTGTCTCTTAATATCTGCATAAGCGGTCTCATTCTGAAAGCCATAATTTTTGAAGCGGGGGTCAAGTAGAGTGCATAGTGCAAAAGTTCTGCTGTACTCAATTCTCGGAAATCTTTCCGTGAGGCCGTTATGTAAGTCTGTTACAATTTCTTTCACAATAGGTTGGAAATGGTTATAATTAGGTTTTTCTATAAAATCTTTACATATTGATTTTAGGCAGTTCGTCATCACTATGACTAAACTGCCGGTCATGTATTGATCCCCACTTATTGATGAAGTCATCTCCTCAAACGGTTTCAGAACTTCGCACAGTTGATTAACTATTTCCCATTCCTCTGTGGAAATTACAGGCCAATCTTTGTCTATCATCGCCATACAATGTTTGACAGCCTCTTTCAACATACCAAATCGGTTTAACATGAAAAATGTTGAGTTCCAACGAGTTGGAACTTGTTGTATTAACCGTTTTGGTTCTCCGTTATCGGACATGTTCCGCATTTGGTAGCTGAGAAGCATATCCAGTGCAGACGTACTTCTCTTAAAATGCGCGACAATTTTTTTTATATTATCTAACAACACATCTGTAGATTTTAATGCCTGCGTTACTATTAGATTTAATGTGTGGGCATAGCACCCATACCTCTTCCAATTTAAATCTTCAATAGCTTTCTCTATATTTCGAGCATTGTCGGATACAGCAAAAATTATTTTGTTTTCTAACCCATATTCATTCGTTACTCTCTTTAATTCTTCGGATAAATGATGACTAGTATGGCTTCCTTTAATATTTTTACATTCCAATAAAATTTGCTGCGGCTCAAAATTATTATCAATATAGTGAGCAGTTACTGCCATGTAACTCTCTGTTTGGGAGGAGGTCCAACAGTCCGTGGTTATACATACCGAACGTATGTCACGCGCAAGTTTTTCTTTCACTTCACCTAAACATTTTTCATACAGACCTGGAATCATAACCGCCGAAATAGTTTTCCTGCTAGGCAGAGTATATCCAGGTATATTTTTAACAAATTTTTTAAATCCTTTATCTTCCACTACGCTAAACGGCTGGTAGTCATTTATAAACAGTTCCAACAAATCACGGTCGATGCGCTTTTTTTCCTCGGGGGTGATTTTTTTTGGAATGTACTGCTGCATGGTTCTCTGGCGTTTCCTCGAACCTGTATCACAGGGAGGATGCATCTCATATCATCTAAAGACATTTGATATATTTTCATTTTAATAAAATTCACAAGATATAATACTTAACAACTGTAGAAATAATTTATTTTCTGTTTATACTATATGAGCTAAATAGTATATATATATATATATATATATATATATATATATATATATATATATAGTATGTATCTTAGAAATAATGCTCAAAAATTTTAAAATGCACATACAATTTAAGAAAAAAGAACTTGTCACAATATAACAAAAAAACTCATTATTTTTATTGTATTTAAGTACTAGTTTTATTACTATTCTACATTATACAAGTAAAACAACAAGTCTATCCATACAAATATTTCATCCCATAGTGTTTATAAACGGCAAAAATTGTTGTGCAAAAGTCGATTTGGTATAAAATATTACTTACCCGAATCACAGCTAAGGGTAACTGAACTAGAACTAGTGCCTGCGCTAACTGCCACCGTACTAGAAGATGTGCTGCAGCCAGCAATGGGAACAGCTTGCTGAGCCATGTCATCCTCATTAGTTGGAGGTGGTGGCCTAATGTCCGGCAGATGTGCCAAAAATATGGACGCATGAACTTTTTTTAAATGGGCATTCAAATTCCCTGTCGATGTTTTATAGGATAGAGTCTGCTTGCAATATTTACATAAGGCAAAAAAATTGTCCTTTTTCTCAAAGTGAGTCCACACCACTCCCTTTCTGCCAGACATTTTTACACGATTATTATCTTATATAGGTATAATTATATATTAACACGATTATTTTAAAAGTTTTGTTCAACACTATTAATAATTAAAACTATTTACACTTTTTACACCTATACTTATAACTAATCAAAATATTACACTATATAACACTTAATTTATCACTTTTATAAAGTTTACTTATCAATATCATAGCAATTAATGCAATTACAAAAAAATACAAAAAACTTTGAACAAAACCCGGCTCCCGGCTCGGCTCATGCAAAAGTTTTTGAATAACATAATAGATAATAAACAAGTGTCGTACTAAACAAAGAAACACGACACCTGTAAACGCATGTTTCCTTAATTCGTGTATATTGTAATAGCGACTTTATGTACATAACCGCAAAGTACAATTTTAGTTTATCTATGATATTCATTCGAAGGTCAAACTATAGTGATCGGTTTCGCGCATGCGCTCACGTCTACCGATCCAAATAGCCAAATATCGATTACATTCCATATTAAACTTTATGGCGCTAATTATAAGATCGTCTTTGGCTTATACGTAACGCAATATCGTAATATTCGCTCGTTCTCTGTCTTGTATGCGAGGAATCGCTTAGAAAAAGTGAGAAAGCATAATTATTTTAGTTATTGTTCGGATAGCGGCTAGCGGGAAGGCAACCAAACCAACGCATTTTAGATACCTACCTAACTTTGGCAGCGTTG
Organism: Schrankia costaestrigalis; assembly: GCA_905475405.1. Classification (NCBI taxonomy): domain Eukaryota; kingdom Metazoa; phylum Arthropoda; class Insecta; order Lepidoptera; family Erebidae; genus Schrankia; species Schrankia costaestrigalis. The sequence continues at coordinate 15,690,572 of FR997825.1, read as the reverse complement.
AGCGTTTGTCAGTAGATAGCCTACCTACCTAGACAACCGATAGCCGCTGCTAGCCATTTCAATAGCGCTACGATACGTTAGTGGCATGGCAACGGTTTTTAGTTACGTTACGGTATAACGGACGCATCGCTAAGCCAAAGTCAAGGTACCGTCACTTCTATACGTGCTAATAGTTACAAAAAATTAAGATTGTTTTTTAATTTATTTTAAATCGTTGCTATAATAACAATAAAAACCAAGCAATAAAATAAAAAAATATAACAAGAACTGAGCTCTCTGACACTTGACAAATAACTTACCTGTCAGTGCTCTGTGGTATTTTTTTGGTGTTGTTTTCTGTTTTGTACTTTCCTTAGTATTGTGATGTGTTTTGTGTTTTTACTTAAATTCGTGGTTTCTTTTTGAGTTATTGTATTTGTAATTATTCGTAGTTTAGTAATTGCATAATCTTATGGTATACATTACTTACTACAGAAAAACAAAGCGGTTTTTCCTTTAATCTAAACATATTTAAAATGAAGGATTCTGCCCAACTGAAGAGTTCTTGATAAATTAGAAGAAAGATGTGAAGTGCATTTTGAAAGAAAGAAAATGGCAATGAAAGCAGTCCCAAGCTGCGTAGATGACAATAAATTTAAAATTAAGGTTGAGGGTGAGCTAGATGATTTTCAAATTATTGAAGAGAAAAGTGACGAGAGTGACGATGATGATAGTTCGCGAAAGAAAGGCAAAAGTTCAAGGACAGTTAATACATTATCGCCTATCCCGTCGAGTTTGGTAAAGCCCAACAGCTCACCATCAGTGAGTGGTAGTGTTGCTGTAACAAACTCTGAGAATGTGATTATTGGGAATAATACTTATTTTAATGGACCAGTAACAATCAAACAGATTATACAAAATGCGGGTGGCCAAGAGAATCCAACATATGTAAATACTGAAGAGGAATTATTGGCTACCTCACATACTCATAAACAAACTAAAGATGAATCATGTAAGTTTTAAATGGTTCTGTGAAGCACTTTATACATCTTTTTCTTAAAAAAATATACTGTTTCTGTTTTGTATGTATAGTTTGTATAAATAGAGATTCTTGGCTTCTCTATTTTACAAACAGTAGTGTGTAAATTGCTTCTTATTTCTTAGAAGCCTGTAATATCCTACAGGATTTCTCTGTTTAAGGAACAAAGAAGCTTGCCAGAATTCTATACCTGGGCCCACCTTTCCATAGCCATGTGTGTTACGTCATTTGATGAGTATTTTTAAGCTTAATAAAAGCTACTAAGTTTCTGCCAATTTCTAAATCTTAAAAAATAGTAATTTTTTTTAAACTTAACTTAACTTAGATGTTAAGCCTTGTTAAAATTGTTCTTAATAAAACATAGTAGTTTTACAAGATCCTAAAACAATGTTATGAAATGATTCAACTTTAATAATTAACTGGAACATAGGTCTCTGAAATTTAGCTATTGTATAAGACCTAATTTCCTTTAGCACAACGTGAAATGCTCTCCGAAGCTCTGCTGCACAATGCATTTGGTGGAAATTGTATATTGAACTACTATATTTTGTACAACTTCATGTCAATCTATATGTATAAATAAAATAGTATTAAATTAGATCTCTCCTGTTTATCTAGATAGAATATATATTTAAAACATATATATATTTAACGGCCTCAGGCAGGCTTGTTGTGACTGGTTTGCCTGTTCACCTTATAGTTTTGAATTCCAAATAAGGTATTAGTTTCTAAAAACCCACAAATGAGTTTTCTGAGTCTAGTTTTGATTTGTAACCATAACCCCAAGAATCTCCCGTCTTTTGAAAAAATCTAATAAAGTATGGTTCAATAGTAAGTACATAGTAGTTAATGTTGTTTGTAGTTAATTTTAACAGGCTGCACCTAAGTATCTCAACAAAAAGCTGCTTTATATAACAAATCAATTTAATGTTTTACAGCTATCAAGAGGTTTCACATACAAAGATGGCACAAGATAACATTTTCAGTTTTATGTATTTTTGTACTTGGTGGAATATTTGCAGTAATGTCAATTATACTTAGCCATACCAATCTGGATACATCTTCATCATCTTCCTTAGGTGATGGTGAGGAAACACCTGAATCTAGTAAGTAAACCAAATTAATCTCATGATTACATGATGTTACATGATCATTTTGTCCATTTACAATGAGGTTTATTTAACTTAGAATCAATAGGGATTCCCAATACTATGGATCAAGTTTGTCACTGGCCGATATATTCTTATCTATAACCCAGGGGAAATACACCTAAAATGTGGTTCAAGGTAAAAAATTAGGTGTAATTTTTATTATTATCTTGATTGGTATATAAAATTACATGGTGATGGTGAAAAAAATCTACCTTTATTTAATTTTATACCCTCTTATTAAAATGGGGGATATAAAATGTATTTTGGTAAAATAATAATTGTTTCTAAAAGAAAAGTTTATGTTCTATTATGTTTAATCAACATGTAACAAGGAAGTTTATTATACATATACTATTTTTGGGGATAACTCTCACTCTCATTTTTAGTAAATGTAAATAATGGATATTTACATTTACTAAAAATAACTTGTTTTGTTGAATAATTCATTGGTGTTAGATATCATGTTACACATCTCAGTGTATTGTATTATACACATTCATATGCATACAGTTTTGTTTCTCATTTGCCAATAAACTTATACATACTGTGTTTCAAATCAACCTCGCATTTTATGCACACTAATACCACCACAAATACTTTAGAATATTAAATAAATTCCGTATTTTGGGCATAACAATATTATATAGCCAATCAGATAATGTTAATTCAATAAAAATTGTAATTTCAGACTACATAAAGGTGGTGGGATTGTGTTATCGGAATTTAAATGTAATTGTGATCACAATAGTATTGATGCCATTAACATTACTTCTGATGTTTTCCAAATTACTAACTTTGGATAGTTCTGTTGGTAATAACAAAAAGAGAGACGCTGATGCCATTGAGGATGATTATGATCCCTATAAAAGATCCAATAAGAAAGGTAATTTTAAAGATTTGTTATAACAGTCATTATGTATATTAATAATAATGACTGTTTTAATATTTAGTGATATTTGTAGTTTTATACTATAACATAACAGATTCAAAAATATAACCAATTATACAGTTTCATCATCATTTCACTTTCACATACTTCTTAAGATTTAGTTTTGTATCATTAACATAAGTTGAAATTTCAGCTAATCCTTTGATAATTGCTCCTGACCATCTGAGGGTAGTGAGTAGGACAGACTGGCTAGCACAACCAGTAGAGAATGAACTTGATAAAATAAGGCAGCCTGTCCCATGGGTCATCATATCTCATACTGCTACAGAGAGTTGCAATATCCAGGTTGGTACTTATATATTATATGATACAATTTATTATATTCTTAAAATCTTCTTGAGGCTTTTTAGTGTAAAAAATGAAATTTGAACAACTACTTAATTGTATTCATATAGATCTATTCCAGTCTGACCCTGTAACCATTTTGAGGTCATCAGACCATCTGGCTTATTAATAACGTATAGGGATTTAACTTTCTAAGTACTTATTTCCTTAAACACCTATTAACTTCTATATCATGTACAGCTATCTTATAAAAATGTACTTTAAAAATCTGCAGCACTACCCCACAGTACTGTTTATGGTCTGACGCGCTGTGAAAATGACTAAAGTAAACAAACCTAGCTATGTCTACACGATTTTGTAACATATTGAACTTACCTTGTAGAAAAATAATACATTGCAATAATCGCGGTAATCAAAATTTACTCGGTCAGTGGCGCTGGTAAAATCTGGTATCTTACGTTTGTTCCAATTGTAAAATAAGACTAGGTTAGGGTCTGATAAAATGGTATTATGAGAAATATCATGAAGTCATCGTGATTGCGACAAATACAGTATTGATATTTCAGATTAATCAAGAATTCCCTACTATCATTTTGTTTACACATTTCGATGAATGACGATTAAAAATTGTGTTATTAGATTTCTATAGATAAGATCATACTTATCGGTGCATTTCTTTTTTATTACAAAGTCACGTTGTCAGTAAGGCATGTGAAGTTTATTTATAATTGTCTGTTCAGTAGTTAAAAAGCGACAAGCTTATCGGCTCATGCACACCTTATACATTTGTAGACCTAAGAAGATACTTTTGCTATACCTTATTGCAAGACATATATGTCCAATATGTATCTTGTTAAAATAGATAAAGAATGATAATGATATTTATAAATACAATAAACAATATTTATTTTATACATATAGTCTATCCTATTAAAACGACACATTGTTATTAATGTGCGTAAATAATAATTAAATAAAGTACTGTCAGTAACCGCCACACTTTTGATTTCAGAGCGAATGCGTTCTACGAGTTCGTCTTATACAAATGTTTCACATAGAGTCAAGAAAGTGGGACGACATTGGCTATAACTTTCTAGTGGCAGGCGACGGCTCTGCCTACTTTGGTCGAGGCTGGGACTACATTGGTGCTCACACATTAGGCTACAATAAATATAGCATTGGTATCAGTTTTATTGGTACTTTCAATAACGACCCGCCGCCTAAGAAACAATTAGATGCATGTATAAAACTTCTCAAAAGAGGAGTAGCGCTCGGTAAACTAGACAAAGACTATAAATTATTTGCTCATCGTCAACTAGCTTCTACGCTTAGTCCTGGTGATAAATTATACGATATTATTAAGGAATGGCCTCATTTTGTTAAAAATTTTACAGATGTATCTGAATTAATTCCTAATTATTAAGTGCTTTTTAGATAAATCTTTTTGTATATATAGGGAACGCCTCCTTACATATATGAAGGTGTTTACTAAATGAGCGAGATCGATGTTTCGTCCAGATGCTGATTTTAGGTATACAGGGTGGCTCATTCAAAAGGGTCAGTATGGGAAAGTCTTAAACTATAAGTCATACGAAGATTTGTTATTAGGAACCATGCCACCGATTTTGATAAAAAGAAAAACTGCATTCATACATTTGAAAAAGATACTGTACCCAGCTGGGGAATCGAACCCGGTTGTTTTGCAAAAATAAACTTATACTTTTTCTATTTAAATATCGATTCTGTAGGTCTTAAGCAGTAAGTATCTCTATGAAACATTATGTCTTAAATGAATAAAATGCATTTTTTTCACATACTTAAATTTATTATAGTAGGTTTTCGAAATGGCCACCGTTTTGTTCAATACAATATTTAACACGTTTAGGTAATGTTCTTCTTATTGCATTTTGTATCTTCATGCAGCCAGTCATACTGAAACGTTCCATTTTCAAATGAGGCTTAACTTAACCTATCTACAATATCTACATACTTACTTTATGTGGGCTTTTCAATTGATTGTTAGTGTTTGATTAATAGAAGTAAGTAGTTGCATGATAATAATATTACTGTAGATAACAAAACTTCCTTAAAAGTTTAATGCAATGCCACATGATTATGTAACACGGTACATGTAACTAGTAGAGGGGTACAAACAACCGCAGGGACAATTTTACATGCCTGAACTTGTTGAATATTGTAATGGTGGTCACTTCGAACACTTACTATGATAAATTAAACTATGTGAAAACAATGCATTTTATACATTTAAGACATAATGTTTCATAGAGATATTGACTGCTTAAGACTTACAGAATCGATATTTAAATAAAAAAAGTATAAGTTCATTTTTGCAAAACAACCGGGTTCGATTCCCCAGCTGGGTACAGTATCTTTTTCAAATGTATGAATGCAGTTTTTCTTTTTATCAAAATCGGTGACATGGTTCCTAAGAACAAATCTTCGTATGACTTATAGTTTAGGACTTTCCCATACTGACTCTTTTGAATGAGCCACCCTGTATATTAGAAGCTAACACCGGGCGCAATTTCGGAACCGTTAGAAGTGATAACGCCTTGCGTGTGATTTAATGAATCTAACATCACAAGCTTTTATTTGATTTCAGTTGCCTATTCACCATTTAAAATAAGCACAATATTGTTACGTTGTTGGCAATTTCTTTTATTTTTTATGTTAAGTATCTAAAAGCGGTCTGTTCTTTTAAATTTAGGTTTTCCTTTTCATATTATTACTGGCACTTGAGTTCTGCGACTAAAAGACCTACTTAGAAGTATAATTAAGCTTATTTTTGACTATTTTATGTAAGATGACATATTATTATATGTTTGTAGTAGCCGCAATTATTGGAGTGTGTTTATTAATTATTATTTATTAATAATATGTTCATAATTGTCATGCAAACTTGTTTCTTTATTTAGATCTTACAAAACAACTTCAAAAATTATTTTATACTTGTTGCCTTAGCCTTAGCGAATGTGATGTAATTAAGCTCCACTGTGATTATGTGCGAAAGAAAAAAAATGATAGTCATTTGTTTGAGATTTTTATTCAAATATATATTTTTTTTTTGTATATTAAACTGTTTAAAGTTGTGTATGAAAGACCTATAATAATAAGAAAAAAATTGAACAAAAATATTTATTTAATGAAAATTATTTACAAATATATACTCTTATTACGTCACTGAATAACTAAGTAAAAACTACTAGCTGTGTATAATATAATGTTTAAACTAGAATAATGATTTGACCTTATTAGTTTTTAATAAAATTGTATAAGAAAAAGTTGAGAATTCATTTAGGAATGTATAGTTATGTATTACTAAATCAATTACATATAAAACAATTTATACAGATAGCGCGCGAGTTGAATGCAGTCGGGGTCTGAGGTAAAGGGCGGGAGCATCTCCCCCCGCTATCCGCACGCCCCACCTCACGCGCCTGCAGTGTAGTGCTGTGCCATCCTTGTCAACTATCGTACGTTTGCCGTGTTATTGTGTTAATAGTAATACTGAAGTTCCCGTGTTATTTTTTTATTCCGTTTTGTGAAATGATTATTAAAACATGTGGTAATTATGATATTGTTTCTTTTTCACCATGTTAACCTAGTGTACTAAATAAAATTAAACTTAGAACATTGTTTAAATTTATCGATATGAATGTCAATTAATAATTTATAATTAGGTCACAGCACTACCGCATTCCTAAGCTCTGCATTCAACTCGCGCGCTATCTGTAGATTCTATTTGTTATTCATTTACAGAAATTAATTATACGAAAGAGTAGAACATAATGAAATGTTTTCCATTATAGACAACTAGAACATTTAAAATATTGTAACCAAACAGTTTGTTTAACTTTTAAGTAATTGATGATAAATAAAACATCTACATACCATAGAGTGCTTGTTATTTTGGACTTTGCCTAAATTAGTTTTTGTGGCCTAGTAGTTTATATCTTAAATATCATTTAATTTCAAAATATTTTAGTAACAAACTGTGTTGTATGGTAATAATTCCTAATTCACAAATAGTTTATCATAATTTTACTCTCTTGAACTTAATAATGTAAATTCGTCCTTACTAACAAACCATACCATTCTAACATGGTGTATAGTAGTCGGTGGCCCTTGATAGTGGCGTTATGTATTGTTAGTCCCTCATTACACAAATAATCATGACTAAAAAAGTAAGGGAAATCACTCCCAAAACTTAATGACCAAATACAATTCAAAATGTGTAAACAATGTGTAGCTAAATACATATTAAGTAATTGTTCAAATGAGTGTATACTCATTTTTTTTTTAATTGACTTAACAGTCAATTAGTTGTATGTTAATAAAATAAGAATCTCCTTAAGTTAACATTTACAATGAGTTTTACTTCAGGCTTTAGTCACAGAATGTTGAAATGTTAGTAAGATGCAGGGGAACTCCTGTGGTAATGTTATATTAAAATCATTAATATAATCAAAATATGTTTAGGAAAAGATACATTTAATCATTAACTAAGTAATTGGAACACACAACAAAGCAAAAATATAATTAAGAGTTGCTTCTAAAGAAATTGATGTTTCCTTTAACTGGAACAAAATTGCACTCCTTCCACTCACCATCTATAAATTGCTCCCAACTATTTGTTACAACTTTGAGGAGCTTGTCAGAATCTTTGTCATCTACCAATGCAGCTTTGACTTGCCTTAGAGCACGCAGGAGTTGCATTGGATCGGAACTGTAATGTATGGCTCTCTTTCCAGCTGATAAATAAGAGAGAATCTCCTGAGTAAAGTGTCTTCTCCGAAATCCTGCGAAAGAAGGCCTGCCTATTGACATGGAGTTACCAAAACTTTTTGTTAAGTGTGGTTGAGTCATCTTTGACACATATATAAATGAAATTGGTGTCAGAAGTATCTGCGGCTTCTCAGACCTTTTTATAAAGATGCTGTTCATGTCTGTCCTATGGTGCCACTTTTGATGTGTAGTAATTTGCGAAAGGATTGAAAGATCCTGAAGGTAAGTGCCAAACATGGCATGAAATATTGCCTCTGAAGTTAATAATCCAGACGCTCCTGACCTGATTTTGAATAGGATTTTATTATTAACAGCAGTATTGTAAAGCTTAATCATTTGTGAACCTGAAAAGCTCCATTGAGATAAATTTCCCTTATTCATCCACTGGTACAGTGAAAACAGCAATGGCATACAGATTTTCTCGGTGCCTCTGGGTGATGTAATTAATAAAATATCTCGAAGTTCTTTTAATATTCCACAAACACTTCCTGGATTACTTGCTTCCTTTAAACAAGATATTATTTCAGAGGACATTGGAAGCATTTGGAGGCTTGCACTAAGTGCCCTTGACAGCTCTGTGGAGTGTTTGTCTTCTGTTAGCATCAAAATAGATTGAGTAAGAGGGCCTAAACTTTTTAAGACACCTGTACGCCTTTCTGGTGCCAACGTAATGCCTTGCAATAAAGGGATATGATGGAGGCCTAGACCATATTGACTAATGTTTTGTGTCATCCCTTTCTGAGATAAATATCTCTCCACAGGTATACCGTTTGAGTCACGCTTGATAGACTTCTTAAGGACTGATTGGTATCCAAATCTTGTAACCCCTGTTCTTACTTCATTGAACATTCCAGTGAATAGGGTCATCTGCTCAGCAATAGGAGTGGCTACTAAGAAATTAATCTGAATTTGAGCAGCCCTTATCTTTTCTATTATTGTCTGGATACTTACTGCCACTTCACCAATTGTGGCAGTGTACCTAAGATATTTCTGGTGTGCTGTCGGATCATTTTCTTCTTTCATGAGACAAGTAAAGACTATCATAAGTACCCTCGATACTTGATCGGATAGATCTAAATCGATAATTTTTTTATCAAAATCATTCTTAAAGGTTACTCCTGCTGAACCGGATTCTGCTATAACCATCTCTGTTATACGAAATAGCTTCTGAATTTCTTCATTCTCTTTGCTTTGCTCCCCTTCCATATCCATACTATTACTTGTGGAAGCCACTTTGTGAGATGATTATGGAGCCTTTTAGTTTAATGTTGTCTCAAAAGGATATTATTTATATAATTAAAATTATTTATTCTTACTATAGGTTTTTTTTACTAGCTAAATCAAGGACTTGTAGCACAGAACATTTATACTCAAAGGAGACTGTAGCACAGAACATTTATACTCAAAGGAGAAGAATGTAAACTTCATATAAAATAAAATTCGTGAGGAAACTTTTCCTAAGCCTGTGGCGCCATCTATTGGCAACCCCCCTAAAACTACGGTTAATGTCAGCAGCGTGGGATATTCAAATTGATGGTTATTTTAATTACTATAAACAAAAAAATAAATCTTAACGCCCTACGTAGGGCGTTAGATATATATCTTTGTTTATTTTGTTGAAGGTTTAAATAAGGGTGACTGTATTTTCCGAGTTAATGTATATTTATGTGGAGTTAGATTTGATAATAAAAAACTTCATTTCTTTTACAATTTATTTATGTAAATAATATTCATAATAAATAATGTTCACATTCTTCATTGAAACATTCTTCTCTACATTAAAACTCATTTTATCATAACAAAAACCCTATAGGAGTCACTTTCTCAGAACTGGAGTCAATAACGTTCAATTTCACAAAAACACTTCAACTAAGGAATAGAATGCTCGTGCAACGTTTTTAATGCAGGATAAACTTGTTATTTAGCGAGATTTTTTATTTATTTACAAGATATTTAGGAATTTACAAAATAAACGGTTTCTTTTCTTGAAGTGTTGACTGTTGACAGCTCCATATAAACAAGTATTAGGTGGTTGCTAGGAAATGACATGACATTTTCTATTGCATCTTTTCTCTCTGTCGTACATAACAGCCCTAATAGAAACATTGTGTAGAACAGACTTGACTCCCCCTGGACTGTAGTCATCAAGAAAGACGACCACAATTTTTTATCTTCTACAATCGTTTTAAACACAGACATAAACTCAATGGAGGTTTAAAACATTTACCGCCGGTTACTAAAAGGTCTTCTGCTCATTAAATAATTATGGCTTAATCACTAACTGATGATGATTAATGATTATGCCAACATTAAGGTGGAGAGGTGAATAAAAGGTTAAATAGGTCTTTACTGAAAGTGCCGTTTATTTTTGCGCAGTTTTTAGACTATATATTCTTTTAAAACATAAGGTTTAAATTATTTTTGTTATTTAGGAAATATAGGATTTTACCAACATCTAATAACAAATAATAAATAAAAATAATTATTATTTGTATTATTAATAAGCCTGTGAACATGGGTCCAATTTAAAACATTTTCCATTTGTTTAATTGTAACTTCTTCCCTGATACTTTTTTTACTTTGTTTTAAACACAATAGTTAATTAGGTACATTCTTAGAAAAATCTAAGAAAACGTTAGTATGAAAAATCTAACTTCTGATAAAATCTTCATACAAAACGGCAATTTCATAGGTAAAGACCTAATATTATTCAGAACGGCTCGTTCACGACCAGGCCACTTTGTGGACACTCGCTGTGTGAAGCGAGGTCGCAGCGTGCACGCACGGCTACCTTAATCTTTCGACCACTATCCACGCTGCCTGCTTTTATTTCGGTCAGTGACAGTATAAAAAGACTTGACTGAAAGCTAATAGGGTTCGATACTGAATCTCAACAATCATAATACAGTAGAACCTCGATAACTCAAACCTCGGTAACTTAAAAACCTCTATAACTAAAAAAAATAATATGTTCCCTTCCCTACATTTATATATTAACCTATAACCTTGATAACTAAAAATCTCTATAACTCAAAATAGTTTGTGTTTCCCTTGGACTTTGACTTATCGAGGTTCTACTGTATCTACAATTAAAACATTAACACCGTAAGACCAACGGTTCAAAATCTCAACACTTCAAAATGTCAACAGCTTAGTAGGTCAATAGTTTACAAGATCAAACTTTAAAATCTCAACATGGAAAAATTTTGGTTTCTGCTTATTGAAAGTAATCATCATAACAGCCCATTAATGTCTAGACTATGTTTTATTATATGCAAACTGTTTTAGTATAAAAACTTTATTACTATTTTGCTGACTAATATTTGAGGTAACTAAGGTTAAGGCCAGGTGCAAACGGGCCTCCGACCACAGCCACTGATGAACAGCGACAGCCACTTAACACACTTTTTTATACATTTGTATAGACGCACCGCAGACGTGTAGCCGGTGGCGGCCACTCGCTACAAATACAAAATACCTAAATGAAAAAGTGTGTCGCTGGCCACCAGTGGCTGTGGTTACCCACCACAGCCACTGGTGGCCAGCGACACACTTTGCGCCTGACCGTGAAGTAGTTTAATTAATCTTTTTCATAAGATATTTCTATAGCATATAAATTAGTTAGGTATGTTTGGAATTATGATCATAATTGCTCAAGTATATTTAATGTGTATATAATAATTATAAATATAATAAATTGTATGATATAAACAAATTTTGTAAATCTCCACATCCAAATGTGTTTTAAATTTTTTAATGAATGAAAGTTTCTTTATTTATTGCTGCTGTTTTATTTACCCTATGTACTTTTGCAGGAAAGAACCTCCGCCCGTGAAAATACAAAAAATTCCGTGTCTGATCACTGTCTGATTAAACACGTACCTAATCTTTCAATCTTTTAGAGTTGGGTGGTCAATGTTTAATAGATTGATCATGCCATTTAAATCTCAAAGTAAGTCTGTATTTAAATATATTTCTTGTACCTACCTACTTATATAGTTTTGAAAAGGTCACCTTTTTAAAAACATTACCAAAAGGCAAGCATTCTTAAAGTCTCCAAAGTGAAATATGCAAGAAGCTTCATATCAAATTTTTTTTCCTTTATTCGCATAAGGACAGATTCTCAAAAAGACAGATTCTCAGAAGGACAGATTCTCATATGGACAGATTCTCAAAAAGACAAAAGTAATAGCAAGAAGAAAAGGAAAACCAAGTATTTAGAAATGAAATTTGAAAAATTATGAAAAACAAATGAGCATCATTAAAAAACAAAAGAATAGTTATATTATACTTAGTAAATAATATTATTTATTATCCTATACCTACATAATGAAATTATTTTCAATCAAATAAATAAATATATTTTTTTTTTAATTTTTGTTATGTCGACGTTAATTTTTAGGGATCAGTAAAAAAAACGGAACCCTTATAGGACCCCAACAAACATTTTTGTATGACTACAAAAATGTTTGTTGGGGTGGAATGGAGACGTTGTAGTGACCTACAACGTCTCCATTAGAACTTTTGGTTGTAAAAGCTGGTTGCAAGAACGTTGTAGTAACTTTGAGGCGACCGAAAATAGGCCCATTTTATACGAGTCAGAGTTGTAATATAGTCGCGTAAACGTTGTATAAATGAAATTTTAGTTCTGTAGTCGTCGTGTAGATGTTGCAAAATCTATTTATATCGCTGTTTCACGGCATTTTGCGATATAACAGTTTTAATTACGATTTTCATGTAACATTTTTGTTGCAAAGTGAATTGAAGTGTCAAAACTAAGACTTAAAATAAAACGAGCAAACTTTTTCTTGTGTCATCGATTGAGTCTTTGAAGTTTATAAAGTAAGTAGCCATTTTTAATTATAAACTAAATATGTGTAACATCTTTAGCTCGTGTTAAAGTGGTTGTAGTGCATTTATCTGATGGGAAATTAATTTTATCGTGTAATATGCGTTAGTTTTGGCAATATAACAAACGCGCCCTACTAATTCTTATAAATAAACATAAATTTTCCTTACATTTTTAGCGAACGTACAAATATTTACCTTTACACAACATATGGTTCTGATTACAACAGTAAGGCAACATCAAAACGACTTTTCATTTTGTGCATTTATTTTTTATCAGTTTAGTATCAGCCATATTAATAAAATTAGGGTTGTTTGAATAAATTAGAGTACATAAGTAGTCGGATATAATAAGATGATAATTTTTTTTGTATATTTTCAATGTTAAGGCATGAAAGTTGTTTAATGCTTGTGATTGCTAAAAAAAATTATTTTATTTTATTGGAATGTTAGTAATAAATAAAACCAATTTGATTAATTTATTTTTATTTACACCTTTCACACTAGTGTACGGTGCAGTACCGTACAAATGCACAATCAGCAATTAATACATCGCGCCGTCGTGCCGTGTAATATTAAAATAAAATCAATTAGTTCGCGATCAGTCTTTATTGAGTAATCACGGGCTCAACCATACGTGCTCCGCGGCCTTATAGCACTATCTTAGACCAATATAGCCCTTTTTAACTGAAATCGAATCTTTTATTTGTTGACCTCATCGCACGGTTAACAAATTGGTCCTTCGAACCTTGGACCTCGCGCGTCGGGGACTAGCATAAAAACTGTCGGAAACAGTTTACGGTAGAAACACGTGGTACTGACGTAGCAAAAGTACAAGTGCCGTCGTCACCAAGCAAGCAAGCAGCAGAGAAGGCAAGGAGAGCATCTAGCAGGAGTCAGCAGCAGAGCATTGCCGAGTATCAGCGGTTTCAAGTAAGATCTTTCCATATTTATTTTACTTACCAATACGAAATGGACATGGAAAATTTTTATGTCAATCAGCAGGAAATAACTGACGCTATTCAGAAATTTATAAAAAATTTACAAAAAGCAGGGTTAGAACGTCGAACAGGCGATTACTTTAAAAGGCGTCTTGATATTTTGGAAAATTATTGGTCAGAATATGAAAATAATCACAGGAGCATATCTGGGTTAGGTATTGTGGAGCATGTATATTTCAGCCGACGAGAGTATGAGCAGACAAAGGAGCTGTACTTAACGGGTAAGCAGTTAATTTATCAACAAAGTCAGGAACTAACACTGGCACTACCTCTATCTACGATTTCTGAACCCGCCGGGCAGAAGATCGAGCAGCGGGAGGAGATGTCAAGACCCGAACCAGTACATCCATCAGCACCAGAAGCAGGAACATCATCTCAACGCATGGTATCCAAGGGTTCCATGAGCAGGTTAGATGAATTGATACGTAAGCAGGCCGTTAATTTTAAGGCATTCATGCGCACCGCAAACAATGTCAAACTAGAGACAATAAACGAAAAATGGGAGTTTGAGGACGTGCTAAAGGAATTGCAGGCCCGGTGGACCACAATAGATACTCTTCATTGGGAAATTTATATGGAATCAGACGGAGACGACCCCGAGTATGAAGAGAAGTTTACTAGACACGAAGTTATATTTAACAACTTAAAGAAAGCAGTCAACAAAAAACTGTGGTCCGTTTCACACAGAGAGAAGTCGGTGCCAAAGATCGAGATACCAGTATTTACGGGTAACTATCAGCAGTGGACGTCCTTTAAAGATCTTTTTAATGAAACAGTACATAATAATCCTTCTTTATCGTTAGCTCAAAAAATGCAGTTTTTAAAAGGTAAATTACGTGGCGAACCAGAACGGCTTATTCAGCACTTACACATAAGTTCCGATAATTATAGCGCGTGTTGGGAAATCCTTATCAATCGTTATAATAATAAGAAATTAATTTTTACTGCACATATGAATACGTTATTAGGGCTTCCTAGTTTGAATCAACAGTCAGCAGGTCAAATTAAAAGGATGCATGATGTTACGTTAGAGACGCTTCATGCCATAGAAAACTTAGACGTAGACGTGTCCACGTGGGACCCATTTTTAATTCATATTTTGTCACAGAAACTTGATAGCGATACTTATAGCGATTATTTGGAATCGGTAAGCTCGCCACGAGAGTTACCGGTGTTAAAGGAATTTTTATCTTATCTCGAAAGTAAATTTACTAGCCTTGAGTCTGCGCGAAGAAAGCAAGACCAGATTTCGGTAAAACCATCTCAATCTCATAGCAATAGTAATAAATCCCACGAATTTGTAAAAAAGCCTTATAATTTATCATACAATAAATCTTTTAACAAATCATTTCCTGTCACAGCAAGCCAATGCCCTTTATGTAATGCAGATCATAGCCTTTTCCATTGTAAAGATTTCAACTCTATGTCTAGCGATTTAAAGTTGAAAAAAGTACAGGAATTAAAAATATGTATTAATTGTTTGTTCGACCATAATGGCAAACAATGCATTTCTACAAAACGGTGTCGAAAATGCAACGGAAAGCATAATTCGCTTTTACATGACGCGTGCGTCAGAGCGAAATTATCATTTAATAGGCACGAGCCAGTTGCAAAATCGCCTGGTCACGTTGGAAATAATTTGCACGTGTCCCCCGCCCAATCAGCAGAAATACTTTTAGCAACGGCGTTGATTAAAGTAATATGCGATGATGGCTCATCTCATATTTTGCGAGCGTTAATCGATCAGGGATCTCAGGTCTCATTGATATCAGAAAATGCCGCGCAGAGGTTAGGCGTGAAAAGAACATTCTGTAGAGGTATAGTGTACGGAATAGGCGAAAACGCGAGCAACTCTAAAGGCATGATTAGCATACGATGTATGTCAACATACAATGACTTTACGTTCAGTACAGATGTACTTATTATGAACAGTTTAATGAAGCGATTACCGAATGTAACGTTTGAAAAACCTTCGTGGTCCTTTATACAAAACATTGACTTGGCAGACCCGGAGTTTTATATAAGTCGACCCGTAGACTTACTATTAGGTTCAGATATTTACGCGTTAATTAAAATGGGGGGCATAAGCAGAGGCGATGAACCGACTCAACCATTAGCAGAACAAACCCAACTAGGCTGGATTTTGTTTGGTAGAATGCAGTCTTATTATTGCAATGTAGTCTTAAATAACATAGACAATATACAGCAGTTTTGGGAAGTAGAGGACATTGAACTTCCGCCTACTTTTTCCTCAGAAGATCAAACATGTATTGATTTTTATCATGCAAATACCGTACGTCGACATGACGGTCGATACGTGGTTAAATTACCTATTAAACAGCACATACGTCACAAATTAGGGTCGTCTAAAGGGATAGCCGTAGCGCAATTTAGGAATTTAGAAAGAAAATTTGACAGACAGTTAGACTTAGCGACTCAGTATAAAGATTTTATTAACGAATATATAGCATTACAACATATGATTCCTGTTACAATAAAAAATAATACGGGTAAGGAGACACCGGTACAATGTTTCCTACCTCATCACGCTGTTCAGCGGGCGGAGTCATTGACTACAAAGCTAAGGGTAGTTTTTAACGCCTCCGCTAAAACATCGAGCGGTTATAGCCTTAATGACATAATGTATAAAGGGCCTAATCTGCAAAAAGATTTACAATCATTAATAATAAAATGGCGATTATATCGTTATGGTTTTACATCCGACGTTGAAAAAATGTATCGACAAATTATGGTACACAAGGAAGATCAACATTATCAGCAGATTGTATGGAGAGAAAAACAAGAACACCCTATACAATCCTATCAATTAAGTACGGTAACTTATGGCACGAAGGCCGCCCCCTTCCTTGCTATGATGACTTTAAAAAAGCTAGCATCTGACGAAAGCGGGAGATACCCTCAAGCAGCTCAAGTGCTAGAGGAAGCTCTGTATATGGACGATCTCGTTCATGGGAGTCATGGGATCGAGACGGGTAGGCAGTTAATAGCAGATCTTAACCATCTAGTACAATCAGGCGGATTTACGTTGCGAAAATGGTTATCAAATGAGCCAAATTTATTAACGAATTTAGAGAATGACATTAGCAAGCAAAAACAAATATTTAATTTTAAATTAGATGGCTCATCTAAAACATTAGGTTTACGATGGGACTCACAGCAGGACAAGTTTACCTTCCAGTATAATATTAGTGGTACACCATTAAACCAAACAAAACGTACGATCTTATCAGAAATATCCAAATTACACACATCAAAAAAGTCTAAGCAACATGCATGATATTACAAATTTACCATTTATATTAATTTATTTTACCATTTATTTTAATTATAACGTTGTATTTTATTTTTAAAATAATATTTTTAGGGTTCTATGATGTAAAAATAACAGCTGTTTTCTTTATAAGTTCTTTTAATAACAGAAATTAACAATATTAGAATATACAGGTACATAAGAAACTAAACTTTTTTTTTACAAATTGAAATTTCTTAAGAAAATGAATTTATTGTGAAAGAATAGGACAATTTAATACAAAGTATGGCCTCCTCTGCTATTCAGAACTTGTCGGCAACGATTATTCATTGAATTAATGAGACTGTTTATGTCATCTTGCGGTATTCGCTCCCAATGGAATTGTAGCAAATCCTTCAGCTGTTGGGTTGTTGTCACTCCGTCCAAGTCCTTCAAAACACGTCTCTGGAGCATGTCCCATGCGTGGTCGATGGGGTTGAGGTCTGGCGATTGTGCAGGCCAGGGCAATACCTGGATGTTCTCCGTTGCCAAGTATTCACTGGTTCGCCGAGCTGTATGTGAACGCGCATTGTCATGCATTAACGTAAAATCGGAGCCAAAGGTTTGTGCAAATGGATGGACATAAGGTCTGAGAATATCCTCAACGTAATTTTCAGCGTTCATGTTTCCATTTACAAAAACGAGCTCAGTTCGCCTGTTCTTCATAATACCCGCCCATACCATAACTGTTGAGCCGCTGTATGGATGAACTTCCTGAACGCACCTGAGTCTTTCAGTATTTCCGGGTCGACGGTACACTCGCACCCTTCTTGTATCAGGCCTAAACCCGAATCGCGACTCATCGGAAAACATAATTTTATCCCATTGTTCCTGGGTCCATGTTATGCGTTCTCTACACCATTCATTTCGACGAGCGCGATTCCCGTGACGTATCGGTGGGCACCTGATAGGGCGTCGAGCTCGTAGGCCGTACTCATGCAGTCGATTTAGCACAGTTTGGGGACTTACATCAACACCACTTGAATTTTGTAGCCTCAAACTTATCTCTCGAGCGGTTAACATCGGCTGGCGTCTTGCAGTCAGTTGTATGTACCGGTCTTGCCGAGTGGTTGTACTCCTTTTACGGCCTGGATGCTGTTCAGCGGGTTCCCCTGTATTATTGTAGCGCTGCCAAAGACGACAAATAACACTTCTATGAATACCAAAATGTCGAGATACCTGAGATTGATTACTTCCCGCTTGCAACATCCCTACAGCTCTTTGCATTTCATCTGCCGTCAAATGACGTCGCTCCATGACGTAAAGAATATCTAACAATTCAATTTTGTCGCCAACTGTATTTAAATGGTTGGTAAAATTATAAAATCAAGACTAAAACGTAGCAATTAACATGCACTCAAATTCAAACAAATTCGCAGTCATTTGAATTTTATGAAAAAAAACAAAACATAATCGAAATTTTTTTTTTACAACCAGCCAGTATGTCATCAATAACAAAAAAGTTTACTTACCTATACACTTTGAGTGAGTAAATACTTAGAAATTAATTAATATAAATGGTAAAGGACAATGGGAAAAAACGTCCCCACCATTCAACAGATTTGAAATAGGTGTCATTTGAAAGGTCTAGTAGAATAGATATTTTTTTACTATGACGACTTTCTTCAAATATGTGGGGGTTAGGTTTTATTTTATTTTTTTCCTTTTTACTAATACATTTACTTAGTGTACAATAAAAAAAAGATAAGAATAGCGACGTTTATGAAGGTGCTCAGTTGACAACAGACCAGGCAAACAAGTCTCGATTGGTTACGATTTGTAGATGGGTTGTCGAGGAGGTCAACGGCAAGTTTAAAAACAGATTTAGGTTGTTGCGACATACGTATTTTAACCGTGCATTAAGTCATATGTTCTGTGACTTCAAAATAGCAGCGGCCATAATAAACGCCTATTATCTGTTCGCTTTTGATAACAGACTCGTCAACGAGATCATAAATATAATTCATGCTAGAATGAACATGGCCAATCTTTTGCATGATTATGTCCATATGAAAAACCTTAACAGACAGAGAGTCCCTTTTCAAGCCATGCAAGCAAATATTCCTAACTTCGAAGACTTCCCACGTTTATTCGAAGATGAAGTGTTTCTTTTCGCGCTAGGGAGCTATCATATTAAGCTTGCCCAGTCTTACTGCGCCGAGCACCTTCGCGATGGCCTTTATAATATAGAAGTATATCGTGATAACCAGTTAAACGATTTACCACGATGCAATATCCTGCAAACTAACGTTTGGCTAGTCAGAGTACGAATTCAGTCGCGCCATGTCCGTTCACGTATTTATTATAGTTATATTTTAATAGATCGGGATTTGGCTGGCAGACATGCTATTGCTTATTGGTACTGCACTTGTCTTACAGGCAATCGCACCGTGGGAAGTTGTGCGCACATAATATCCATTGTATGGTATATGGGGTTAGGGCGTCATATTGACTTTAATGCACCAGCACACATGCTTGATAATATTGTCATAGATATATAACGTAATAATTGTTAGTACTATCAAGAGCACGTCAAGCTTGACACTTTGGCCAAGCCCCGTGTTTTTATGGCACGCAGGATAAGCGAGGCGAGTACGTTATATGTGCTATGACCCTAAATCAGAGCTTAACTGCTATATCTGTGTATCGTTTGACATGCTTTAGGCTGTACTAATGAGTTAATAGGTATATTAATTGACCTTAACACTGTCATTATTACTCAATGATTTTCAGTTACAGAACCGAGTATTTTTTATATTATATGTAGAATGGTCATTTGTTTACGTAAAAGATGCTTTTCTTTGTGAAAAAATGATTTTTGTTAACAAATAAATACATTTACATCGAAAAGTTTTTTTATTATCATAAATAATCCCCATAATTTTTGCTACTAACACAGGTACATTAGGCCTCTTGGGTGCCCAATGAACAAATTGACATGTATCCCATGTCTGTTGTAGGGTGGGGACGGGGTTCATACAAAATCCCCCATCATCCTTTGTAATATCATGCATGTTGCTTAGACTTTTTTGATGTGTGTATTTGATCCATTAGGATGGCTGGCCCCTTTATCAACCACACTTAAATTACTATTTCAAAAAGTGTGGGTTGCGAATTTACAGTGGGATGACGTTATACCGAAAGAGATAGATGTAGAGTGGAGTAAAATTAAATCGGATATTTGTAATTTAGAGCAGTGTTGTATTCCTAGATGGATAGGCTATGAGCAGAGGGACGCCATAGAATTACACGGATTTTGTGATGCGTCTATAAAAGCCTACGCAGGCGTTATTTATGCCCGTATTGTAAAAAACGGACAAGTATCAGTAGTGTTAGTCGGATCTAAAACTAGATTAGTTCCGTGTAATAAAACCATATCTTTACCTCGGTTAGAGATATGTGGGGCACACCTGTTAGCACAATGGATGGATAAGGTCGTACATTGCTTAAATGAACATAAGCTAGAAGTATACGGTTGGACAGATTCTATGGTCGCCCTGGGATGGCTACAAGGCGACCCGGGTCGATGGAAAACGTTTGTAGCTAATCGTGTCCAAAGTATAACAAAGATAATAGCACCAGCACGCTGGCGATATGTCAAGTCGGGCGAGAACCCCGCGGACGCAGCCAGTAGAGGACTTTTAGCATCACAGTTAGCAAGTTCTGAGTTATGGTGGCAGGGCCCCGCTTGGTTAAAATCATTAGAGTTAGATAATACTAAACAAAATACAGTAGATTATGTCACTAAAGAAGAATGTAAAACTAAACAAGTTCATGTGGTCCAAGAAAGCATAAAAAGTGAATGTATTATTATAGAACTATTACAGAAACATAGTTCATTTTGCAAAATAATCAGAATACTTGCATGGATTTTACGCGCGTTAAAGTCCATTAAATTTAATAACAATAAATGTAAACAAAGGCAATTATATCTAACATTAAGCGAAATTAAGTATGCAAAGCTGTTTATTATAAAATATGTGCAACGATGCGAATTTCAGAACGATATTGAGTACTTTAGAAAAAACAATAATTGGAGTAGTAAGAGCAAGTTACTTAAATTAAACCCGTTTTTAGATTTAGAAGGTATTATAAGAGTCGGTGGACGTTTGAGAAACGCTCAAATTCATAGCGATATGAAATACCCTATTTTAATTCCCTATAATAGCATTTTAACAACATTGCTTATCGAGCAAGCACATCACTTAACTTACCACGGCGGTCCTCGTCTTACATTAGCTAATTTGAGACAAAAATATTGGATCATAGCAGGCGGTAGAGCAGTTAAACATTCACTTACAAAGTGTGTTACGTGCCGAAAACATGATCCTAAACCGCATTATCAATTAATGGGGAACTTACCAGCAGAAAGAGTTAACCCGGCCCCTCCGTTCTATCATACAGGGGTTGACTACACTGGTTATGTGGAGGTCAAGGCCAGCAAAGGAAGGGGTATAAAAACTACGAAAGGCTACGTCGCGCTATTCATATGTATGGTCACGAAGGCGATACATCTAGAGCTTGTCTCGGATTTAAGTAGCACCGCATTTCTTGCAGCTCTTCGTAGAATGGCTGCAAGAAGAGGTGCGCCACGCCATCTTTATAGCGATAACGGGACGAACTTCGTAGGAGCAAATCGTGTTTTGCAGCAGGAATTTTATGATTTAAAGAATAGGCTCGACGAAACCTTCTTTCGTGAAATAACCGAATTAAATATAGAGTGGCACTTCAACGCGCCATCTTGGCCCAGTGCAGGGGGCTTATGGGAGAGAGCTATACGTAGTCTTAAGCATCATCTTAAAAGGGTAGTCGGCGAGCAAAAGCTTACATTTGAAGAATTTAGTACTTTATTAGCTCAGCTTGAGGGATGTTTAAATTCACGACCCTTATGTCCGTTATCAGACAATGTGGACGATATAGATTTTTTAACGCCAGCACATTTCTTAACAGGTAGAGTAGGATCCACCGTCATAGAAGTAGAACAAGACGCTAGAACTAGGTGGAGTTTAGCAGATAAGATAGCCTTAGATGTATGGAAGCGATTTAAAGCTGAATATCTTGCTCAGCTATCTCTTCGGAGCAAATGGCTCAAACAGCAGGATAACTTAAAGATAGGCGAGTTAGTCACTATCCAAGATGACAATTTACCTGCCGGAAAATGGATGCTAGGAAGGGTAATCGAATTACATCCGGGTCCTGACGGCCTAGTTAGGGTAGTGTCTCTAAAAACTAAAAACGGTGTCTTAAAAAGACCTGTTGTCAAATTATCAGTACTGCCTATAACGTGTAAACACAAAGTAACGAACGCTAACGCTATAACAGTACAAAAAACAAATCATAAGCATAAGTTAAGTAATCGTTTTTTATCAATGGCAATCTCTTTAATTTTATTTATATCATTAATAGGTAATTCGCTTGCCTCTTATAATATTACAACACTTAAGGATTACCGTGGCTTGTATTTCGATAAAATAGGAAACATGAAACTGACACGCGACGAATGGAAGCTCGTAGTTTATTATGATATGAAACCTTACTGGGAAGGTATGATCGCATTACAAAAGTATCAGGCATATCTTAGTACTTTGTGTTCCCCTATTAGCAACACGTCACATTGTGACGTCCTTTTAGCTCAACTACGACACAGTTTCTTAGAAGTTGAGTTCACAAACCGTATACTACTAGGCCAGCAAAATAGTTCTCGTAGCAAGCGTGGTCTTATCAATGGGATCGGGTACCTTGCGAATACTTTATTCGGGGTATTAGATGATCATTTTGCGGAACAGTATGAAAAAGATATTTCTCTATTGCGTCGCAATCAACAACATTTAGCTCAATTATGGAAAAATCAAACCTCTGTAGTCGAAGGTGAATATAATGTTCTTAAAAGAATTGAAGACACAATTAATAAACAACACAAAACCATAAATCAGCGCATAAATGCTTTGAATAAGGCTGTGGACACATTGAATACGGAAATTCACACGATAGAAATTATGAATGACTTTATTTTTACCGTCATGATAGCTAACAATTTAGTTCTAAATATTCAAAATATTCAAGATCATTTGGTAGAGATGCTTACGGACATTAATCATAACAAGTTTAATCCTCATATTTTATCTCCAAAACAATTTCAAACAGAACTTAACGTCATTGCCGGGCAGTTGACTAAAGATTTGTCCCTCCCTGTAGAACATATACATAGTGAGATGTTAAAAATATATCAATTACTCAAAGTAAAGGCTCGTTTAACTAACACATATTTTATTTTCGAGATTAGGATACCTTTAATAACTAGGGATAATTATGAACTTTATAAGATTCTGCCTATTCCTTTTAAACGATGGAACTCCACGCTGATAGTGGCCCCTATATCTGAGTATATTGCCATCAATCTGAAGCAAGATAAGCACCTACCTCTTAAAGAAAATGAGGTACAGCAGTGTGTGGAGACCGGGTCCTCTCAATATGTATGTGACATGCGAGCCACTATTTACAACCTGAAACTTGAGAACGGCTTCTGCATCATAGATCCATCCATCAAGAAATGTCAAACAAACATCATCACTTGTAGCACCCAATGGATAGCATTACATAAAATAAATCAATATTTATTTACCTGTTGTGGACAATGTACACTCCGCTTTATGTGTGGGGATCATGTTACTTTAGAACAAGTGAATGATACTTGTATCATTGACCTAGTGCCCGGCTGTATTGTGAAAGATAAGCATTTTACAGCGTATGCTCACAACAATCAGCTGTTTAATAATATACGCGTAGATGCCGATGTTTATAGCCCACAGATAGCTCCTATCAATCATATTATCAATATTTCGTCAAATATCTATGGAAATGAAACCGCTGACTCGGACTCGGCTGTACGTTTACAGCTAGAAGAACTTGGTGACAGAATCCAACGTATGAAAAATGACTCCCTGGCAGGAGAGGACTATGGTTTCTATCATCATGTCCACCACTATGCCATTAGCTATGGCCTGGTGTTAGCAGCAATAGCAGTAGCAGCAGTATTGTTATGGAAGCGACGACGCGTGTCGAGGAGGCGCGCGCGGGGGAGCGCAGCGCCTCCCGGCTCTCCCATCAGCAGCATTAGTGTAGTGAGTGAGCGTAAGCAAAGAAAGGCACGTCGCCTATCGAAAGTGCAGTGTTTAAGTGTTAACGTCATAAAGGACAACAACAAGTCGGACCGAATTGACTCTTCTACATCTCCGATACCTCGTAGGGTGTTTACAATCTCGGATGACAGTATTTAATTCTTAATTCATTTATTTATTCATGTTAACGCGGTTAAGTACCAATCACATTAACAGATAATTATATTATGGTGATAAATAATTATTGTAATCTATCATGTATCAACTTACTTTTAACTTGTTTGTTATCATTTCGGCCCGGGAGCATGTACGGTGCAGTACCGTACAAATGCACAATCAGCAATTAATACATCGCGCCGTCGTGCCGTGTAATATTAAAATAAAATCAATTAGTTCGCGATCAGTCTTTATTGAGTAATCACGGGCTCAACCATACGTGCTCCGCGGCCTTATAGCACTATCTTAGACCAATATAGCCCTTTTTAACTGAAATCGAATCTTTTATTTGTTGACCTCATCGCACGGTTAACACTAGAGTATGAATGAGTGGAGTAAAATAAATATTTGAGCCATGTTCTATGGACACTAGCTTATACTTTAGGTCAGTAATATTAAATGTAGCTTCTAATCTTCTCATACTGATAAAAGAACAATGCTCAAAAATGTATGGACACCGTCCCCACTTTGTAGCACTTTAAGATATATGTTAATCGAAAGGTATTAGTCATCTCTCTATTTTATTGTATGACAGCAAAGCTCAAATGTGTATCCGAAAAAAGTTATATCGCTTTAAAGAAACCGAAATCAGTCACAATTATGTTGCTGTTTATTGTACTTTTTCGAAATTATAGCCATTAAAATACATAATTAACAGTGTAGAATATAAGAAAAATATAAAAGATTATTTATTTATTTATTATTACGCGCCGTATATGCCCAATGACCCGATTTTTTTCTTTTTTTGTGGGCACGAGTAAGTAGTTTGTCTCTTGGGACATTTACTACTTTACACTGGGTGTGGGGTGGATGGCCCTCAACCTAAGACATTTAAGTGTCATGCCTCAGGGGCACCCCCTGTGGGGCACGAACCTCGGCCTGGACCGTCACTAACAGGATGTGCGGAAGGCACGCTCTCTAGGAGCGAATGCGGCGCGTATTCCTGCCTTGGCGGCGACGGAACCGCGGACGTGTTGTTGTGGCTTCGCGAGCCGTATGAGCTCTACGTTAAGGGATCGCGATCCTATCACCCGGCTCTTTGAGAGCATGTGTAGGTCTGAAATTGTCTAAATGCCTTCCAATACCAAAGTACCATACGATACTGACGACATGCGCGCAGGCACCAACTGTTCTCATAGCAGTTAAGCATGAACAATATATGCCTGAATGGCGTTTATATCCTGTGCGTTATTTAAAACCAAATACCTGTAATAGGTCGCATTTGACCTATGTTTGGATAAAATTCGACCCCTCAAAAGAGTGCAGTCTGCCGTGTTTATACCGTATTGGTTCATAATTGGGCTTGGAGTTGCACCAACTTCTATGTTGCAGACGCCGCCACGTAAATGTTCGCTAACATAGGAAGCTGCTAGTTTTAAGTGTGATATGTCCCCAAACTAAACAAAATAGTATCCTTGTTTGACAATTCAGGGAACGGTATATTTATGGACTCATCAGTTAATGTTCTGAACGTATCCCGCTGCCTGTAACGTAGTTACCCAAGTCATTGTTGATGTGAATTCTGCGATAAATTCGTTCAACGAAATCTGTGGTATAGACAATGTCATGAAAAAGCTCCCTGGATGTATTGAGAAGCGCACCAGCAATTCGGTAGTCTGTGATAAGGAAGTGTTAATACACTTCCTCATCTCTTCATTTAATAATTTGAATACTACATTCCTGAACATTTTAAAATCACGTTTAAATCTCCCGTTTATGGCCTCAATGACCCAACGGACAAATTGTTGCTAGGTGGGATTTATTTGGTTCTTCATTCGTGAATCTGCGTCCAACGCCCTCAGCGAGTGGTTCTAGAAATTGAGGATAACAGTCAACCCCGAAAAAAGCCAAGCGTTGAATTTTCACAAGAAAAGGAGCCTCTCGGCAAAGGCACCAAAAGTCAAGAAGTTCGGCTTCCCGATCCCTTGGGCGAGGGAAGCCAAAAACCTTGGAGTTATACTCGACGATAAAATCTCACTCCGTCCCCCTAAACATGGTTCGCAAGCGGGGCTCGTTTGTGATGGGACAGCTGCACTTACTCCTTCCAAGTTAGGATACATGAGACTTGTATTAGGCCAATCATGACGTACGCGTGCGTAGTTTTTGCACACCTTAGGCCACATATCAGGATCCATAAGTTACAAACAATTCAGAAAAGGTTCATGCGCCAAGCGACGGGAGCACCGCGGTTCACGCGTAACGAGGATCTACACATCGACTTCGAGTTGCCGACCATCCAGCAACACATGAAACTCTGTTCCCGTGGTCCCGTCGCTACTTTGAAATGGCTGCCACTCACCCCAATCAACTAGTGGCTGAGGCATCCGGGTACATCCCCTCTAGAATAACCAAAATTAGAAGACCGTTAGTCGGTGACGGTCCAGGCCGAGGTTCGTGCCCCACAGGGGGTGCCCCTGAGGCATGACACTTAAATGTGTTGTGTTGAGGGCCATCCACCCCACACCCAGCGTAAAGTAGTAAATGTCCCAAGAGACAAACTACTTACTCGTGCCCACAAAAAAGAAAAAACCGGGTCATTGGGCATATACGGCGCGTAATAATAAATAAATAAATAATCTTTTATATTTTTCTTATATTCTACACTGTTATTTATGTATTTTATTGGCTATAATTTCGAAAAAGTACAATAAACAGCCTGCAACATAATTGTGACTGATTTCGGTTTCTATAAGGCGATATAACTTTTTTCGGATACACATTTGAGATTTGCTGTCATACAATAAAATGATCAAAATAATAAGGCCTTTCAATTAACATAGGTTTGAAAGTGCTACAAGCTGGGGACGTTTTGAGCATTGTTCTTTATCATAAATATATTTTAAAATGATGACTAGGCTTTTCAAAAACATTCGGTGACATTTTCTATAATATTCCCTAACAAATTTATATAAGTGTCGTTAAGTATTATTATATAAATGTTTTTTCGAAACCCTCATGCTTGTCAGTCAAAAACCACTTATTATTTTTCATTTTCTTCGTCTTCCTTTTCCTCTACTAATGCAAAAGCACTAGGACCACTTTCCACACTTTGCGCCAGTGTTGGCAAAAAGTTAATCCGATTAACAATTAAAAGTTACGATTAAAAACTTAATCGCGACTTTTCGATTAAAGTTAATTTAATTTTAATCGAAATTTTGTCGATTACGATTATAATCGTAATCGTTAATTTCTTTATTGCGATTAACAATTACATTGTTTTGCACAAATTAGGCTCTATAAGGTTACGGGGAGGTAACTGATGGTATAAGGAGTAACTTAGGATGGATGACGTAAAATGATGGAGGGTGTCGTAAAACTGCAAGGATGACGTAAAATGATGGAGGGTGTCGTAAAATTCACGGAGGGTGTCGTAAAACTGCAAGGTTGTCCTCAAACTGCAAGGGTGTCGTAAAATGATGTAGGGTTTCGTAAAACAGCTAGGGTGTCGTAAAATGATGGAGGTTGTTGTAAAATGATGGTGGGTGTCGTAAAAGATGGAAGGGTGTCGTAAAACTGCAAGAATGTCGTAAAATTATGGAGCATGTCGTAAAACTGCTAGGGTGTCGTAAAATGATGGAGGGTGTCGTAAAACTGCAATGTTGACGTAAAATTATGGTGGGTGTCGTAAAACTGCAAGGGTGACGTAAAACTGCAAGGATGTCGTAAAATGCCTGGAGGGTGTCGTAAAATGATGGAGCATGTCGTATAACTGCAAGGGTGTCGTAAAACTGCAAGGTTGTCGTCAAACTGCAAGGGTGTCGTAAAATGATGGAGGGGTGTCGTAAAGAGAGACTTAATGTTCTGCACTTAGTAGATATTGTTTTCTGCCCAGACTTAAGATTAAGTATATTCGAAAATTTAAAATGGTTGCACAGTGCCATCTGCTGAATTTGTTACAAACCACATTTTAGCGTCTACTTTTGTTTAAAATATATCGGAAAAGCATATTTTTTGCTTAAATATCCTTGTGCGTAAAATATTTTAATTTGATTAATTCAATTACCAATTAACAATTAACGATTTATCATTTTAATCGCGATTACGATTAATATTTTAATTGCAATTAATTTAATCGTGATTAAGTTTAATTCGATTAAATTTAATCTAATTAACTAATCAAAAAAAAATTAATCGATTAATGCCAACACTGACTTTGCGCAATATGATACATACTCTGCGCTAATCTAAATTTCATTGCATTTAAAATTAATTTTTGTACGGAACCAACTCTAGTTTGGTTAATATTAACTTGCCCTGTACAAGTATTCGTTTCAACAAACATAGAAAAACATTTCTTATTTACAATGTCACTTATACTGCACTTATAAAACATTTAGTTGTATAATTGTTGCATAATAGTATGTATAAGAATTTGACTGAGAGTCGTGTAAGAGTGCAATTGGTAACTCTTATGCTATTGTCACGTAAGAGTTCTCATCTCACGGCTTCTTTACAATTAACGTTTGTGTAAAAGTCGTAAAGACGTTCCTAGTACGACTTCATTGGCTATACCAGTGAAAGTTGTATAATGGTAATTTCAAATAGTTGTATAAACGTCAATGCACGTTTATACAACGACTTTATACAACTCTGAGTTCTATTCAGATAAGGGGGCATTAAGTTGTATTATACGCTGAAATTACTTCAATACGATGTTAAAAGTACTTTGAGCCGTATACGTTCCAATTAACAGACTAAAATGTTTGTTGGGACCTCACTTTGTTATCCGTCTGTCTGTCAAGATCATATTTCTCAGGATCACATAGTGGTACCGAGCTGAAATTTTTACCAAATACTTAGGTCTGTTGCGTTTTAGAGCTGTTAAAAAAACCAACTTCTAGTTCAACTCAATCAAGAGATACAGCTGTTTATGTCGCAAATTATCGACAAGCAAGGGTATCAAAACCTACAGGGTACTTTGAAATTTGGCCTGATGCAAGATCTTACAGTACCTACATATTAAGGAAAAAACTTGAAAACCTTTAACTTTCAGTTCCATCATATTATATTTTTGATTTTTTAAGACATGACATCATAGAGTTTTGGCGGGAAAATTTTTGATTGCTTAGTCGTGACTTTATTAAACTTTTGACAGATGAGTTGTGACTTCATAGAATTTTGACAGATGAGTCGTGACGTCATCACATAAAAATTTTGTACAGAACCCTCGGTGCGCGAGTCAGACACGCACTAGACCGGTTTTATTTTTGACAGCGTTTTATTTATAGCGATGCTGACGATTTCATGTCGTAATGACTTGCATGAAAGTGTGTACAACTGTACCATTTCTGTCTTTTTGAGAATCTGTCCATATGAGAATCTGTCCCTTTGCGAATCTGTCTTTATGAGAATCTGTCCTTATGAGATAAAAGGTTTTTTTTAAAGGTTATTT
Source organism: Schrankia costaestrigalis (assembly GCA_905475405.1). Lineage (NCBI taxonomy): Eukaryota > Metazoa > Arthropoda > Insecta > Lepidoptera > Erebidae > Schrankia > Schrankia costaestrigalis. Next base: position 15,660,478 of record FR997825.1, on the reverse strand, counting down.
ATTTTGAAGTACTTTGGTCATCATTTTCTGCATTTAGTTGTTTTTCTAAAATATTATTTTTTCTTAAAATTATGGAACAACTAAAAAACGTAAAAATACCAAGAAAGGCGTTTGAAATATTCCCTTACGGAATGCCAAAGCCTTAAAATAGACTTAAAAAGTGTTAATTGTAACAAACCTACTATATCTACGGGTATAGGTAAATAGTAGATTAACGAGCAGTTAAAATTGTCATTGTGAACAAAACACGTTCGATGGTACTTAAATATTTATAAACATGGGTACACTATCTCTGTTAGATCTCACTTTATAATTACAAGCTCGTGGGTTTGCTGGTCGTGACTAATCACATCCGTTTTTTATTCTGAAAGGCCATTTATTACAGTTGGTTTGTTATATGAACTTTAAAATGGTTAAACATATTGCGGAAAAGTCTTCAAAAATAATTCCCGTGAATAGTGTTTTTTACGATGGTTATTGGAACAAGAAAGAGACGGCAAAACACTTTTGGTTGAGCAAATTTTCCGATTTTTGTAAGCGTACGGATTTGCACGGGTATAAATACATTGTTAAGGAAGATTTCAATTGTATTGAAAGGTTTGTATGGTTTTGTTGACTAAGTAGGATGGTATTGCTAACAATATCAAGGACATTTATTTAATGTTATGAAAAATTGAGTTGCCAAGTAAATTTGGATAAAAAATAAGTAAGCAGGTAATAAGGATTATTAGTTTATTTTCTTAGAAATGTGTTAATAGAATTATAATAATTGGGTTCAAAGTATCCCTTCCTTTTCATGATTATTGGATATATTGGTTTGACAAATCATTTTGTTCGGACCAGTTTGACTGCCTAAAAACTAATCTCTAATGTACTTACCTAGGTAATGTTTGTTCTGTAAGAAAAACTCCAACAGATAAATCCCTAATTACTTTAACAATATTCTTTTTTATTATTTTTGTCGTTTCTGCCTACCCCAGCCGGGATATGAGGCGTGAGTTTATGTATGTATGTACTATTCTTTTCCATCATATTTTCTTCTTATCCATAAAGAGATGAATATTGTAACTAAAAGTTATGACAATGATTACAAACTAATAAAGTTCAAAAGAAACACTTCATAATTTTTACCCTTAGTTGAATAAAATAGGAGTGATATTAGTTACATACTGATGAGATGAGCCTTTATTAAAATAATTACTAAAGCAAATAAAATAATGCTATCGACTACTATGCTAATTCTTTCTCGGTGGCGCTGAGAATACGAGTTGGAAGCAAAATTAGATAAAGACGAATATAAAAACAGTCTTTTGGGCTTCTTCTCGTGCTGTAGGAAAACGTGCACATGTATTTTTTTTAATTTTTGTTTTTAAAAAACAAAAACTTTCAGAACTCACTTTTTAAAGAGATACTTAATACCTATATAATGTAGATATTCTGTATTTTTACTCCGTCATCAGTCAGAGGTGATAAAAACAATTATTGCCATATTTGTTCTTTGATACAGGAGTTGCTGGGCATTTGCTGTTTTGATAAGCATCGGCATTGCAGCTTATTTCTTGGTTACTGCTTACAATTGGTATGCAAGAAATCCAATTGTGACGGTAAGTTTCACTTCGTCTGTTAAAATTTTTATCAAGCAGTTATTATAAACACAGTACAAAGTATTTAAGATAGCTAGGTAAGTATATTAAATTCATTCGTTTTAGCCCTAAGACGTTTACTAATTTAGCAATTTTCAAATATTTAAACCGTTTAAAATGAGACTGGAACCAGGATAAATTACTTATATTGCGTATTATATCTTGGTCTAGCCTTTGCTTTGATGAAACAAGTTGAAGCTTCTTAACACGCTAGTAAATGTAGTAGAGCCTTATTCACACTGTATCGTCATTAAATCATAAATGTCATCATCATCATCATAACAGCCAATCGACGTCCACTGCTGGACATAGGCCTCCTCCAAGTATTGCCACCTTGCGCGGTCCTTTGCCTCCCTCATCCATTGGCTACCCGCCGTCCTAACTAGGTCGTCAGTCCATCGTGTGAGGGGTCTCCCCACCCTGCGCTTTCCGGTACGAGGTCGCCATTCCAGAACCTTTCTGCCCCAACGGCTGTCGGTTCTCCGCGCTATGTGCCCTGCCCACCGCCACTTTAAGCGGGCAATTCTGAGCGCTATGTCGGTTACTTTGGTTCTCCTGCGGATCTCCTCATTTCTGATTCGATCACGCAGAGAAACTCCCAACATAGCTCTCTCCATTGCCCTCTGAGTGACCATGAGCCTTCTGAGAAGGCCCATAGTTAGCGACCACGTCTCTGTGCCATACGTCATCACTGGCAACACGCACTGGTCGAAGACCTTTGTCTTCAGACACTGCGGTAATGTGGACGAGAAGATACGTTTTAGCTTCCCGAACGCTGCCCAACCGAGTTGGATTCGACGAGTGACCTCCTTCTCAAAGTTGGACTTACCTAGCTGGACTAACTGTCCCAGGTAAATATACTCGTCGACAACTTCGAGTGTAGAGCCTCCAACCATGATTGGAGTGGGTGCAACATGGACATTTGCCATGATCTTGGTCTTGTCCATGTTCATTTTAAGACCCACTTGTTGAGAGACTCTACTGAGGCCATCGAGCATTGTGTTGAGGTCGTCCATGGTCTCAGCCATGACCACGATATCGTCAGCAAATCGAAGGTGCGTGATATACTCGCCATTTATGTTGATGCCGAGTCCGTCCCAGTCCAAAAGCCTAAAAGCATCTTCCAGTGCAGCGGTAAACAATTTCGGGGATATGACATCACCTTGTCTTACTCCTCGCTGCAACTGGATAGGGCCAGATAATCCACCCTGGAGACGAACCGACATGGTGGCGTTTTCGTATAAGCACCGCAGCACTTCGATGTACCGTTGGTCAATTTGGCACCGTTGGAGAGACTGCAACACTGCCCATGTCTCGATCGAATCAAAGGCTTTCTCATAGTCCACAAACGCTAAGCATAGGGGCCGGTTATACTCGTTGGATTTTTGTATAACCTGGCGCAGCGTATGAATGTGGTCTATGGTACTATAACCTTTTCGGAAACCGGCTTGTTCGGGAGGCTGGAAGTCGTCCAGTCTGCGTTCGAGACGATTCGTGATGACTCTCGAGAACAGTTTGTAGACGTGGCTCAGAAGAGTGATGGGTCAGTAATTTTGAAGAAGCGTTCTATCGCCTTTCTTGAAGAACAGTACCACCACACCTCTGTGCCATGCCTGTGGCGTTTTTCCCTTGAGTATAACGGAATTGAATAGCCTGTATCTAATCATAATGTAATCATAAATGTAGTAGAGCCTTATTCACATTGTTTCGTCATTAAATCATAAATGTAGTAGAGCGTTATTCACATTGTTTCGTCATTAAATCATAAATGTAGTAGAGCGTTATTCACATTGTTTCGTCATTAAATCATAAATGTAGTAGAGCCTTATTCACATTGTTTCGTCATTAAATCATAAATGTAGTAGAGCGTTATTCACATTGTTTCGTCATTAAATCATAAATGTAGTAGAGCGTTATTCACATTGTTTCGTCATTAAATCATAAATGTAGTAGAGCCTTATTCACATTGTTTCGTCATTAAATCATAAATGTAGTAGAGCGTTATTCACATTGTTTCGTCATTAAATCATAAATGTAGTAGAGCGTTATTCACATTGTTTCGTCATTAAATCATAAATGTAGTAGAGCGTTATTCACATTGTTTCGTCATTAAATCATAAATGTAGTAGAGCATTATTCACATTGTTTCGTCATTAAATCATAAATGTAGTAGAGCGTTATTCACATTGTTTCGTCATTAAATCATAAATGTAGTAGAGCGTTATTCACATTGTTTCGTCATTAAATCATAAATGTAGTAGAGCGTTATTCACATTGTTTCGTCATTAAATCATAAATGTAGTAGAGCCTTATTTAGTTGTTTCGTCATTAATAACCTTTATCAAAGTTATAAAAATGTACTGTTACAGGTTATAGAGAGTACCCAGGGTGCAATATGGGATGTACCATTCCCAGCGATTACTATTTGTGACCTTAACGTGATATCTAAGAAAGCGGCATACAAATTAGCTCACAATTTGTAAGTACATTTCTATATTCAAACTACATGCGATTAATATGCGAATAATATTAATCTTTATATTACATCACGTGATTGGTATGCTCATTACCAATTATTCTAGAGAGCAAACAATTTTTATAGGCCTTTTCTTAGCTAATAATTAGAGGAATACACCTATGCTAATAAGACACAGACTAAGCTTAATTTTTTTTTAAATTTTGAATACGTCATAGTATAATACTATCGCGCTCTATGTGTCTAATGGATTTTTTTCTAAAATATGATCTGTTATTGTTTATTTACTGTATGTTATTGTGTGCAACAAATTACATTATTTTTCTTTCTTTCTTTGATGGTTCGTGACAATGTGAACAAGCCAATGATAATATAGAGAGTAAAAGGTATAAATAAGTATAACGTATAAATAAAATTAACTGTCACAAAAAAGATCCAGACTTAAGACAATAATTTGTGGATCACACAAATAACTCTCTTGCGTGGGATTTGAAGCCCTGTGAAAAAACTTATAATGTTAAATTTTCTTGGGTTTTGTAATTTCTCCCGTTTTACTAACATTTTCCTTCACTGCTCTGCTCCTTTTGATCGTAGCGTGATAAAAAGTATACAATAACTAACACTTAGTACTTAAAATTGTTCTCCATACTCCTGGTCAGGAGTATGGAGAACAATTTTAAGTACTAAGTTTCATCAATATCCGTCAAGTAGTTTTTGTTTCTATAACGAACATACCGACAGACAGACAGACAGACAAAAATTTTACTGATTGCATTTTTGGCATCAGTATCGATCACTAAACATAATCACACCCTGATAGTTATATTGAAAATATATTTCATGTACAGAATTACATCATCGCTTTGCCACCGAGGCAGTTTAATTTTCATCATCAGGTGTCATTGAAGGTTGTTAAAGAGCGCCTTAAAGAATAATTTTATGGTCTGAAATTACTAACTTTAGGTATAAGGAAACTTAATGATTTATTTTTATGAATTATTTTCCTTATTGTCTAACCCAGTATCCTATCTTTGTAACAAAATTCAATAAGTATGTAAGTAGGACATTATAAGATATTGGTTTTGTTTACTTACTTAATGCGTCTAAAATAATTAGTAATGTGATTATCATTCAGTCTATTGCTTTAACTGCCTACAGAACTTGGTTATTGGTAAAATATGTAATTGTTTTGTATAGTATGTCTTTGTTCAATATTAATATACATGATATAATAACATGATTATGCTTATTGACGTCAATTTAAAGCTACTTAATCTAAGTTTACACATTTAAAATTTATTAATATTTACCACCCCCCTTCCAAGGCACTAGTAGAGAAGAAACGGCGTAACAAATTCTACAGCAGCATTTTCTAGACAACATTGTTACTGTAATAAGGTGCTGCAACCTTTGTTTACCATAAAGAAACTAAGGATTGTAACTAAAGGAGTACTAAAGGATTAATATACATTTTTAATCTAAAACTAAAAAGAAGCGTCCTGTAGGTAGTACATAAAAGTGGGAGCACCTAATCGCAACTTGAGATATATTAGGACTTGCCGCACACTGGCCACACGCCAAAGCCTTTGTGGCTTTAGCATGTGGCCAGTTTAGCCGCCACAAGATGCAAGAACGGGTCACATTAGCTGAAGCGCGCGACAGCCACTTTTATTCATACATAGTGGTCAGTGCGGGACACAAGAAGCGAGCAGCGACGATTGTTGCTTGTGGAAGCCACCGGCGGCGTCAACCGTGTGCGACGAGTCCATATAAAATGTACGAAAACTACAGGAAATATGCCAGTGACGGCGTTTTGTGGTTGTGGCCGGTGCCCCGTGTAGTAATTTCTATTATGTGTAGGTATTATTATATAGCAATATAGTTAATCACTTCGCTTCTCCGTTAGTAGTAGAACTAGGTAGAACGATATTGATCCTTCTTCTTACAAGCTCTTTGATGTTCTATAGCACAGGATTGTTCACTATGTGATAGATGGAACATGGCTTACTGATAGAAGTTGGGTCAGAATGAGACGTATAAACGTATTAAGCGAGGAGTTATGAGGATAAACAGTGTTATTTTTTCGATTAGTTCATCCTTTACAAAAAATTACCACGTAAAACAGCTGATTTTGTCTGCCATTCTCGTGTACACTCTGTGTGTAGATGTGTATATGCATTGTTTTAGATCTCTATCGGGGAATGTGACCGCTGACTATGTTTTCAAGAGTTTACGCCTAGTTCCATTGCTATACTCAACATTTCCAGCAAGTAATGAAGAAAGAGAACAGCTGTACGAATTACAAACAATATTGAACCATAACAACATTAGTATTGAAAATCTATTTATGCAGGTTGGTTTTAAATTTCAGATTGTTTTTTTTATTAAGTATATGGTTGTATAATATAATATACTCGTAGTTAGCTTTAGTGTCAGCCTCTATCATGACACATTTATTTCTACTATACAAATTACATGTTTTTTTACAGTTGTCCCCAGCATCCGATTGCACAAATATGATAAAAAGCTGTATGTGGAAGAATTCTGTTTTAAGTAACTGTAAAGAGATCTTTGAACAAATTTTTACTTTGCTCGGCGTCTGTTGCAGCTTTAACTATTTTGCAATCAATGAAGTTAAAAAGTAAGTTGTTTTGTGTTCAAATGATTTTTTTAATATTTATTATATTATTGCAGGTATAATAGGATGTTATTATTATTAAAAAATCGTATAAACACTGTATTTAGACTTGCGACAAGCAATTTAGGAGCATATATTACAAGTATATGCAAGTTAGTTGTAGTAAAATAATTCCAATAGCAAACAAAGTCTCTTGTCTTTATGTCGTTTAAGTCTCCTGCTACCGGCACTGCAGGTGATTAAATGGCGGCTCTTGAAAATTAAGACGAAGGTTTTTGATTTGTGTGTTTCTGATGATCACTTATGGGACAGAGAGTCATGATACTTATTGACCATGGACCCGCAAATAATCTGCATTACGAAATAGATAGAGACTTCAGAATGACGTAGTTATATGCCTCAGCAGTGCGGTGACCGGTGGTACGTTTGCTGGACGTTCCGAAAAAATACCAAGAAAAAATAAATAATACTCTATAGGTATTAAATTAGCAAAGAAAAATTCAAGTATGATTGGGATTCTTTCTATCTGGTGTTGTATGTGTGGTAAAGGAATGGTAATCTTATTTTAATTTTTGTAGTCTCTGACATTTAGCTTTGTACATACGTCTTTGTAATAAAAGTGGAAAGTCGAGCAATGCTCATAAATTACTTTGATGGCAATAGCTTCCGAGCCGTTTCAGCTTCCACTGACTTTTACTTTTAATATATTGCGACAATTTACTTTACGACCGAGGATTTTTGAAGTTGTTTCAACTTTTTAGGACATTTTTTCATTCGTTTTGCAATCAAGATGAAGAACAATTAACAGGATCTGGGAATATATCCTTATCATATCCTTTTAAATCATTGTGTTTACTTTAAAAATACTTTTAAACTGTCGAGATGTTTAATTGAATAACTTAAATAAACATCAAACATAGATTCTTAATTAAACACAATTGAAGAATACTATCCAGAATACCAATTTTCAAATGATGGCTGACTAAGAATACAAAATGCCACTGTATGATACACAAAATCGGAAGATAAAGTGTAGGCTACTGTCTAATTTCTAAAAACGTGAAATGTAAAACAAACATTGTTTAAATCAGCTTGGTTTAAATAAGTTATTGAAGAAGCATATTTATGCATGTTTCATTATGCTATGCAGAGATACATACATACGGTCTATTTAAGCATACAACATGAAGTACCTACTATAATGGAAAGAAAAAAGCCAGATGAAATAAGCAGAGAAAGAAAAAGTAAGAAATGTTTATAATTGTAACGACTTACTCGAAGCTTCGTAAAATAGTCACATTTCATACAATCAAAAGATAAGAAAGTGTTCGTGGTAAAAATATAGCGGCAATGTTTTTACTTGGGACATACTCGTATCTTAATGTGTGCATGAACATGATTGTTTGCATGGGTCTGAGTGTTTTCTATGTATAATATGTAAGTATGTATTTACAAAAAAAGTTTTTAAGTATGTTTATCCGTTGTCTAGTACCCATAGTACAAGCTTTTCTTAGTTAAGGACTAGGTGGCGATGTGTGAGGATTATTGATTAATATTGGTAAAGGTAGTACGAGTCCTTCTGTTTTCAATTACGGTATTCATAACACTGACAGTGAATGTTTAATAAGGTTGCAAAGGTCTTTATCATCATCATCATATCAGCCAATTGACGTCCACTGGTGGACATAGGTCTCCTCCAAATATTGCCGCCTTGTGCAGTCCTGCGCCTAAGGTCTTTATATCGGGTATTAATGTAAGGAAGTGAGGTAATACAATAGTTATGTTGATAAAACATTATCTATAATATGATAGAGTTGTACGTCATTCTAAAAGATTCAGAATTGATTATTGTCTTTTGTTTACTACTTGAAAATACCGTAATAATACAGATTTTATTAATATAAACTAATTAAAATGTAATTATTATCATTAAATCTATCGACAAAGTTGACATGTATTACGCGAAATAAAATCAAATGTTGATATAATTATAATAATTTATAAATAAATAATTAATTAGATAATTCTAATACATACCTCCCATAAACGATCTAAAGGAGAAACGGATCATTTGAAATAAAGGAGGCTTACTCATTTTGCGTATGTACAATACAATACAATAATTATTTAAGTATGTACAATACTGTACATACTTAAATAATTAAAATATAGTTAATAATTTAGATACAGTTAAAGTTTGATAGAGATCATAATTGATAAAGAATTTTATCAGTTGATTACCTACCTACATGTTTATTTTCTTTCTAAAGTGTTCTTAAAATCTATGTTGTTGAAGCTTAAACCAGCCTTCTTGTCAATAATCGATTGTACTTAAGGTTCGTTCACTAACAATTATCTAATGAATTTAAAATGCAAAGCGAATTTTTTTTTAAACAGGCCTTTGTACCTTTAAGTATGTTATTTTGCTTTCATACCTTTTTATTAGTAGGTAAGTATACTTATTTATATATTTACGATGCTTAATTTGCATTGTAAAAGGAATACCTGGAAAGCGCCTGTTAGTATGCGTAATGTGACTTAAGCGGTATAAACTAGACACGCGGCAGCGTGTCAAGCCAAGTTCAAGAAACAGAACTGGCAAGCCGCACCGAGTGTAATATTACACGAATAATTAAGAGCCTCTTTTGACCCTCTCATAAATCAAAAACTATTTGACAGAAACGTATTAAATTAAGCTCTATATTGAGACTTTCGAGATACATGTGTTCTAAATTTCATAAGCTTATCTTAAACGGTTATTTAGATATTAATGTCCAAAAATCCTTGTTTTTATCATTGACTGACTGACCTATTATGTATCATAATATTGAACTTGGCTCTCATTTTACATTTATGTTTTTGATTGGTTCCTCCTTTCCTGAAACATTGATAGCTTAGCTCAAGCAATTAAATAGGCTTAAATAGGTTTGAAGCTAGGACGAACTAAAAACATCGAAAAAGCTTAGCCCTTAACAGCTTTGCCATTTGTCATAGAATGCTAAAACAATTATTTTATCATAATACATATTATCAGTGATTAAATATTTATTCGACCGCGAGGTAAAGATTTAAAAATGATTTGACTCATCAATAATTTAGGTAACAACAATATTAGAAATTATACATTATACTATTTTTATTTATTAACTTATATTCGTGTGTATTTTAAACTTCTAAAAACGTAAACGTTTCTTTATTACTTAGTTATTCTTTTTATAAAAACAAGACTATCGTGCGTTGACATTTGTTACATTTGTCAAACATAACATTATTCATAATACAGAACGTCTAACAAATAAAGTAATTAAAATCATTTTAATCTACATACACACATCAAAAAAGTCTAAGCAACATGCATGATATTACAAATTTACCATTTATATTAATTAATTTCTAAGTATTTACTCACTCAAAGTGTATAGGTAAGTAAACTTTTTTGTTATTGATGACATACTGGCTGGTTGTAAAAAAAAAATTTCGATTATGTTTTGTTTTTTTTCATAAAATTCAAATGACTGCGAATTTGTTTGAATTTGAGTGCATGTTAATTGCTACGTTTTAGTCTTGATTTTATAATTTTACCAACCATTTAAATACAGTTGGCGACAAAATTGAATTGTTAGATATTCTTTACGTCATGGAGCGACGTCATTTGACGGCAGATGAAATGCAAAGAGCTGTAGGGATGTTGCAAGCGGGAAGTAATCAATCTCAGGTATCTCGACATTTTGGTATTCATAGAAGTGTTATTTGTCGTCTTTGGCAGCGCTACAATAATACAGGGGAACCCGCTGAACAGCATCCAGGCCGTAAAAGGAGTACAACCACTCGGCAAGACCGGTACATACAACTGACTGCAAGACGCCAGCCGATGTTAACCGCTCGAGAGATAAGTTTGAGGCTACAAAATTCAAGTGGTGTTGATGTAAGTCCCCAAACTGTGCGAAATCGACTGCATGAGTACGGCCTACGAGCTCGACGCCCTATCAGGTGCCCACCGATACGTCACGGGAATCGCGCTCGTCGAAATGAATGGTGTAGAGAACGCATAACATGGACCCAGGAACAATGGGATAAAATTATGTTTTCCGATGAGTCGCGATTCGGGTTTAGGCCTGATACAAGAAGGGTGCGAGTGTACCGTCGACCCGGAAATACTGAAAGACTCAGGTGCGTTCAGGAAGTTCATCCATACAGCGGCTCAACAGTTATGGTATGGGCGGGTATTATGAAGAACAGGCGAACTGAGCTCGTTTTTGTAAATGGAAACATGAACGCTGAAAATTACGTTGAGGATATTCTCAGACCTTATGTCCATCCATTTGCACAAACCTTTGGCTCCGATTTTACGTTAATGCATGACAATGCGCGTTCACATACAGCTCGGCGAACCAGGGAATACTTGGCAACGGAGAACATCCAGGTATTGCCCTGGCCTGCACAATCGCCAGACCTCAACCCCATCGAGCACGCATGGGACATGCTCCAGAGACGTGTTTTGAAGGACTTGGACGGAGTGACAACAACCCAACAGCTGAAGGATTTGCTACAATTCCATTGGGAGCGAATACCGCAAGATGACATAAACAGTCTCATTAATTCAATGAATAATCGTTGCCGACAAGTTCTGAATAGCAGAGGAGGCCATACTTTGTATTAAATTGTCCTATTCTTTCACAATAAATTCATTTTCTTAAGAAATTTCAATTTGTAAAAAAAAAGTTTAGTTTCTTATGTACCTGTATATTCTAATATTGTTAATTTCTGTTATTAAAAGAACTTATAAAGAAAACAGCTGTTATTTTTACATCATAGAACCCTAAAAATATTATTTTAAAAATAAAATACAACGTTATAATTAAAATAAATGGTAAAATAAATTAATATAAATGGTAAATTTGTAATATCATGCATGTTGCTTAGACTTTTTTGATGTGTGTAGTTTATTATGAATCATTTTCATAAACGATTTAGATAAGCTCAGAGCTAGAATGTTCAAATTTTACTTGATTGTGTAGTAAATTCCTTTAAAATATCTACCAAGATTAGGTTAAATACCAGTTTGCCCACACGGTAGTACCTACTTGTCCTGAATTAAATAGTTACATGCTAGCAGATCCAAAAGTACAAATATTTAAAAATGGCTAATTGTTTTGTAACCTTGTAGCCTACACGATTCGGTTCATTTAAGGTAACAGGGCGAATCTGACCCACTTTAATTTTTTTCGCGTACAAACACCAAACTAGTTTCAAATTATAGACTTTAATACTACTTTTCTAATTATATAAAAAAAAATAATGTATCTACCGGGAGAAAAAAGTTATTTGGCTTTATTTGAGTAGGTATAACCAAGAACTGAACATTATTATGTTTGTAGAAAATGAAATTAAAGCAACAGTTTTGAATTATAACGGTTCAATAACACGCATACACCAGACAAAAAGGTGACCGGCTTGAAGTTGTTGCAAATCTGCTGCGCAGATGTCATATTTGGAACTAAATGACCGGGAACATGGGGAGTGGGTGGTATTTTTGTTTCTGTACATGCGCAAACTTCTCTGAAAGCTAACTTCAGCCCGGCAAGTTAGGTTGCGCGAAATGTAGGTATCCAGTAGAACAAAAAAAACATTTATGTAGAACGTGATTTTATTTCTGTGCTATTTGGGTACAAACGTAATAATGTGAACAGTGTTGTTTTAAACAGACTACTGTTCCAAGTATTATCGAAATAGGCCCAATAGGTTACTGAAATATATTCAAAAATGCTTAATAACGCTATAAAAACAATAAACAAAATTTTCATTTTTGTCCTTTCTCCCATACCCCACAACAGTGCGACCTACACCAGTTAGTAATAGGTATATTTAATTACATATCCCGCCATATTTCGTTTGTGTACGCCATGGGTCATATGTCCAAACAAAACGCCCGTTTACCTTTATGAAGTGATTAAATAAAGTTTTATTAATTTTGAAAAGTTTTAAAACTTACATTGTTGCTAAATAACTCTTCGTCATCGCAAAAGTTAAAAATTTGTAAAATATGTATAAATATAACATACTAGCTTTTATCCGCGACTTCGTACGCATCCGTTTTAAATTAAGTTAATTTAGTTTTACTACTGCCTACCCTCTAAGAACGATGGCGTGATTATTTATAGCCTATGACCATTTCTAGGTTATCATCTATCACCATACCCATCAAAATCCGTTCAGCCGTTTAGGCGTCAAAGAGTAACAAACAGACAGACAGAGTTACTTTCGCATTTATAATATTAGTATAGATAACACAATATTCACTACAGCAAGCAAATTATTGTCATAATTACGAATTCATTTTCGCAGACAAAAAGCACTTCAAACACCGCGTCGTGTGGCATCATGTGGATACCAAACAGCGTTAACTGTTCTTCTTTATACCAACCCTGATGATTACTACAGTGCAGCGGTCGCTTCTCAAGGCATTTTGGTAAGATATTATCATTGTAATACTAATAAGTTTATAATTAAATAACCGACTCTAACTATAAACTTGATTATAATACATACTTACGTAATTTCGTTTACAGTTTAGAGAAGTTTCTTATTTCTAAATTACTGAACCTATTTTGATGAATTCTTTTTAAACCATGTATAAAACACTTGTGTCATTCAGTCCTAAGAACAATGACGTCGATCATATAAAAATCTTAAAAAATAAGAGAGATAGAGATAGAAAAAGAAGATTTTCTGCTAACGCCGCTTGTAGACTTTTGTACTTAGGTACTAAACTCCCACAAAGTATAAGTGATGTAAATCTGGGCTCTCTTTTCAAGATCTTTTAAGTCATCATCATCATAAGAGTCCCATTTGCATCATAACAATGTCCCACTGCAGGGACGGGCCTCCTCCCATGGCGTAGGGATACTTGGCCTACTAATACCACGCTGGCCAGACGGATTGGTATAGGGTTTAATTTCGAGTTTTCCTTCTTTTTATTTCGTAAAGGTAATTTCACGGATAGTGAGCCCTTAGTCGGTTTTTACGACACCCATGAGATGAGATGAGGTGGTGACATATTGTATTCTTAAGGTCATGGCACATTATACCGGCACCGCAACAGCACCGCTCCACACCAGCATTTAACTTGTCATTCAATTTAGAGCATTAAATCGTGTGTAGTATAATATATTTCATAATGTCAATATGAAAAAGCCAACGGCGGGCAGTCAGCGCGCTTGCCGCTACCACACAACTCGACCCGCAGCCCGCGTGCTGCAAGCGAGCGGACCTTATGCGTACAGCGCGCCGACGGCATGCTCATTACGCGCCGACTCCGAGTCGGTAGCGAAACAACGTCATTGCGTCGTGCAAGTCCTAAGCGTGTTCAATCATAAATGTCTTAAAACAATATTGAGTTCGCGGTGACAGCAAGCTTACACCTCGCAGCCACCGCGCGGACTGTGAGATTACACGTCGCGGCCGGCGCGCGGACTGCGAGCTTGCACCTTGCGGACAACGCGTAGTTAGCGCGTTGGCAGCTAGCCGTAGTCTAAATTCGAGGAGACGCCGTGCAGCAGCTGTGCTGTTGCGGTGCTGGTATAATGTGCCATGACCTTTACTCCGTCATCACACGTCACATAATCCTTTATTTATTATTTACTTCAGCTAGGAAAAAAAAGAGATACTGTTAGGTACTACAGATTAGATACGGACTCTATAGCATTATTTGAGTTTGATAAAAGGGCATATTGCGGGGGCTTATAACTTACCTTTTAAGAAAACTAAGCTTCTTTTAACTTAATAAAATTTAAAAATTGTGTTTCGGAGGTCATTTTCAGTTTAGCACAGCATTTCCTACTTAGTTTTCTTATTATTAGCGTAAGATATACTCACCGCATCTTGCTCAGGTAGTAATTTCTAACTTGTTATCTCTAAATACATTCTTAATAGGTATACGAACTCCGTAGTCCACTGTAAAGGAATCTATTACGTAGGTATCCATTCTAGTGATGTTGACCTTTTTCGATTCCCTTTAGAATTAAATAAAAGAGTTCATAAAGTGTAATATTTACAACCAGCTGTACGATGAACGGGATCAATATCGTACCTTTTTGTTCTAAATTATCAATTTGGGATCTTTTATCATGTATTACTGAAGGTATTTTAGTAAACAGAATAATATTATTGAAAGTAAATAATTCATAATATAAAGGGTAAGCTTCTTGCATTACTAAAGGTATTAAATCACGTTACCGCCTGTAGAAAGCGAAAAGGCAACTGCGGTAAGCTTTGTTACTATAAACTATACTACTATTACTATAACTATACTATTTGTGAGAACCTATAATTGGCTCTATGTTTCTTAGTTCTTCTAATCATATTGTCAAACTGCTGTTGGTCTTCCAAATAAATAAATAAATAAAAACATACCCAATTTTCAAATAATCTCGTTGTCGAAACAATGATACAGTTTTATCTGATTGCCTCAACTGAAAAAAAACATGTTCTTAGATTTAAAGAATCTCTAAGGCGCGGGACACACAGAACAGACGTAAGACACGGACCCGTCGCAGTCGCGACGCCCGTTTAATCTACTTTCATACAAAATGTATGCAGCCGTCGCGACGTAAAACATACTGAAAAGACGGGACGTGCCGACGACACGTTACACGTCCGCTCTCGCGACGCGTCCTTGTCTTACGTCTGTTCTGTGTGTCCGTGACGGTAGCGTACACAAGAGTTGTATCGAGTTGGTTACTATGCCAAAAAACTCGGTGTAAATACTGCCTAATTAGTGTAAAAATAAAAAAAACTCTTCCTCTTTAGTTTAGGAAATAAACACCATTTTCAATGGGTACGCCAGCGTCACGATCAAGCTAGCGTACCCATGGCCGTACTCGAAAACGGCTAATTGTAAAGCAACAGAAGTTACACACAAAAACTCGGTACTAACTCTGCCCCCGCTATGCAAAATTTCATAACAATTGCTCTAGTAGAAACAGAGATATTGAACAAGACTTTTAAATGACAGCGTTATGGTAGCGTACACATAATAGTTCTGATTACTTCTGATAGATAGGGAACTTTTCTTTTGATAAATGCTATATGAATAAATTCGGCGTGAAATTCTGACTCTATTAGTGTAAATACTTTATGCGAATTCGCAGTGGAATATGTCAAAAAATCTATGTAAAGTTCTAGGAACAAATGTATTGACGTACAGTAGCGAACAAAATGTATTCGTGAAATTATAAACAGAGATATAGCGTTATTTGCTAATATAAGCTAGCTTGATTTGTTCTGACATAAATATTAAAATGATTAACTACCTATTTATGTACTTGACTGTAAAAAGTTGGTTTGTCTGGAATGGAACATTTTCAAATGCTAATGTGAAATTCATAATTTCTTTATTTGTAAAAACATGGTATTACAAGGTGTAGTACAAAAGTGGTTGATCTACATGTTTTGTCCAACTTGGGCATGCAAATACTTAAGATCTAGCGAATACATAATATCAATTAACTATAATTTTTTACATCTACACACATACATTACATATTATTATTTATTTATAAAATAGAATTGTGTGTCAGAATTAAAAATAATTAAATGTGATGGCAGATTACAAAGGTAAGTCAATGTCAATAATAATTACTAATTGTTATACAAAAAAGGAAGAAAGGTCAAGCTTTTTAACAATTTAAAAATTCTGTTACGGAGTAAAATGTCTTCTCGATTAACCATTCTTTTAACGATTTAACAAATTTAGAAATAGACTATACTTAATACTTTCTCCTTCGCGCTTGCACGTCTTATGGCAGCTAACATGATCGGGGGGTGAGGATAAGGGGTGAGCGGGGTAAGGATGCGCGAAAAAACCATGCGCCAACAATACCAAATGTGATTATACTGTGATTTTTAATATATAATTAATAAATGTACAATTGTTATTATTTGTAAATATTTTCTAAGACTGATTCTTACTAATAAATATGTTTAAATCATAACCTGTTTTAATGTAAATTGTCATTAATATAACAAAACAGAACCTAATATAATTATACTGTGACAAAAATTGTTGTTTTTGGCAAAACAAACGTTATTTTTCTGATAAAGCTACTTATTTGAAATTTTCCAATTATTTCATATTCTATCAGGGCTATATCTAGAAATTAATAAAGTGAATATACTCCTAGTTCAGTATTTCATCAGTTTTAATTCTGTATTTTAAAAAAACTTGTCAAATCACTTGTGAGCATATCTGTACCAGTACTATGAACATAAAGTAACATGGATTTTTGACATATTCCACTGCGAATTCGCATAAAGTATTTACACTAATAGAGTCAGAATTTCACGCCGAATTTTTTATATAGCATTTATCAAAAGAAAAGTTCCCTATCTATCAGAAGTAATCAGAACTATTATGTGTACGCTACCATAACGCTGTCATTTGAAAGTCTTGTTCAATATCTCTGTTTCTACAAGAGCAATTGTTATGAAATTTTGCATAGCGGGGGCAGAGTTAGTACCGAGTTTTTGTGTGTAACTTCTGTTGCTTTACAATTAGCCGTTTTCGAGTACGGCCATGGGTACGCTAGCCTGATCGTGACGCTGGCGTACCCATTGAAAATGGTGTTTATTTCCTAAACTAAAGAGGAAGAGTTTTTTTTATTTTTACACTAATTAGGCAGTATTTACACCGAGTTTTTTGGCATAGTAACCAACTCGATACAGCTCTTGTGTACGCTACCGTCACGGACACCTGTTCTGTGTGTCCCGCGCCTAAATGTTTTAAGTATGTATTTAAATATAACAACAATATTTATATTTACATTTATACTTTACTACAGGTACATAGAGACAAACATATACGTTAATATATAGAGCATTAACTGATAGGTCCAATAACATCAATAGATAGATAGGCTATCATTTATGGGACGTAGTAAGCAAAACAGTATGTACTAGGTTAAATGATTTTATCATTATAACCGAAACCATTGAAACTATGTACTGCTTTCGTATTTATTACTAGCAGTAGGATTATATTTATCGTAGTTATCGTTAAAAGTTATCCGAATATCTATACGAATAACAAGCTTGCATTAAAGTGTTAAGTGCAATGTAAAATGAACTTTAGTAAATAAATGTTGTAGTTGCATTTAATTAGTTTATAGTGTTATGAAATGTATCGCGAATGATGTGATTTGTGCTTTTTACCCGGACGAATGGTTGTCAATATTAATGAGTGTTTGTAAAAAAATATAATTAGATTAAAATTATTCAAAGAATAGATCTTTTTGGGGTGAGTAAAATATTTTTTTATGGACTTTCTTTCTATTGTTCGACATTATCTTAATTAATGCCTAGGCTATCCTTTTAATTAATTTAATATGTATTGTTGGTTAACAGAAAAAACGGGAAGTTAGATATTATAAAAAACTTTGTAATTTTATACCAGTTATAAAGCCAAAGGTTTATCTTTAAATATTAAACAAAAAAATAATTTAATCACTTCAAAAATTTAATTAATAAAATCGTAGGCTACAAGTTACAAAACGATTTGCCATTTTCAACAGATACCAAAAATTATATAATTCAGCACAAGATGATTTTTAAATAATCATTAGTCATATCAAACGAAATAAAATATTAAGGGTTAACCTTAACTTGCTGATAACTAGTACGCATTACATTTAAATTAAGTAGATTAATAAGTGATTGAATATTTGCGATATCTTATTAAAAAATCAATAAAAAAAATCATTTTATTTTCCACCACAAGAATTTTTACATGGATATTGTTTAACAAAATCTATGAGGGGTGGACTGGAACCTAAACTAAGGAAACTGTGTATTTCAGGACTCCAGGGCTTTCGCTCGCGAATACAAGAACATGGTAATAATATAGTGTCTGGTTGACGGTTATGATTGTACAAATAAGATTCAACATACTTAATATATTATTATGAAGCATCAAAATAAACTGGGGCGTCCTAAATAGAGCGAAGTGATACTTCCCTACCAGTATCAGATGCTGCAGAAAGAATACTAATACGTGGACGATATAAGGATATCTTTGGGCGGGCGACCCCAAACACCATTTTGAGTTTTGACTTACTTGACACTGTACAAGGACACCCCTTCGCATCGTCAATACTCCTATTTATTTTTAATGATTTCACTGCCGTTATTGCATTTTTTTTTTAAATTTGTAGCTACTGTTATCTATGTAGAGTTTCTTTTGGAAGAAAAATTAATTGTTGTATTTTTAAAGATCGCAGATCAGAACGTATTCATTTTATCTTTGTCCAAATTCTCAATAAAATCGTCTGTCATATTCTGAGGATTTTGCTTAACTGTCTAAAGAAATTATTATTAGACATTAGTCTATAGTGTATATAGATTTTCACGGAGAAATTAACCTTCACTCAACTTTATTTTCCACTAGCTTTTACCCGCGGCTTCGCTCGCCTTAAATTCGGGGTATCACTGTTCCCCTTTCCTGGACACAGAAGAAAAAAAAATAGCCTATGTTACTCTCCATCCCTTCAACTATCTCCACTTAAAAAATCACGTCAATTCGTCGCTATGTATTGCCGTGAAAGAAAGACAAACAGTCAGACACACTTTCCCATTTATAATATTAGTATGTATTACTTAAGACGTATTCTCCGAAAACGCAGGTTCGAAATCTGATCCGAGTTTCAAATTTTACCATTGCCTTGCGTTCTTTTGGAAATATACAGTCATATTAATAAAGAGAAAGAAGTCAGATGATATCTAATCGTATTTAGCCTAATACTTGAATAGTATTTGATGTAGATAAAAATCCTAATGTGTGTTTTAATCTTAAGTCGTTTAATAGTCATTCTTTGAAATATATTAAGATAAAGTTTAGGTAATACCTATTACAAAGATTACTTGTACTTTATAATTTTGAATAATTATTATTGATGTTTTCATTTTTGTCAACTGTTATATCGTATGGCATGATGGCTTTATTGGCGTTTAAAGTGAATACAATATCACTTTCAAGTACAAAAAAAACTCCTAGTTAATTCGATCTGCAAACTTTCTGATAGAACAAATACTGTTAAGTCCAAGTTGGTAAAGGTGGTCCATGTGGTGAAGTTAGAATAAGTTAATAAAACTTATTCTAACTTCACCACATGGAAATAAATAATAAGGATTATTAATAATAACATCTATTCTACAATCAAATGAAATGTTTAGACTTGGCTCACGAGATTGCCAACATGTGTGGTTGATTCAGCGATCATAATACCGATAGTAGTTTCCGTTAATAAACGAATTCCATATTGAATCATTATCAACACCTAAGGTGACTCGCATTAGGTAGTTAGACAATAGGTTTGATTATCTCTATCCCTTCAACTATCTACACTTAAAAAACCACGTCAATTCGTCGCTCCGTTTTGCCGTGAAAGAAAGACAAACAGACACACTTTCCCATTAATATTAATATTTTAAAATGTAAAATTGTGATTTAATGGTGAATCGCCTCCATTATAATATTTTGTTATCTCTTATTTAATATTTTCTAGAGCCGCTGATGTATGCGACCTTGATTTCCCTATGGAGTTTTGTCCTTGTCCTATACAGCTGTTATTAGAAACTCGATTTGTTTTTTTTTGTACTATTAAGTTAAGCTACAATTTTATTTTAATGAATAAGACAATCATGGTCCTTTCGTCAAAAAGATACTAGAAATGCCGTGCGTTTTCGGTGGGTTTTTTTAAACGGCAAAAGCAACGTTAGTTTGTTTTCATACAAATCTTGCCGTACGGCACGAAAAGGCTAAATCGAAAGAGCCCGCTCTTTTAAGCCTTAAAGTAATAAAATATGTAGGAACCCTCAATGTCTAGATGCATTGAGGCATATAACAATTGTTTTAAAACAGACTAATTTCCATAAACAGGTAATTATAGACAACGCATACAACCTGCCTGATATAGACTCTCCAGTGCGCATGGTGAACCCTTCCACTGAAGTGTTAATAGCGCTGTCTCCTGAAAGAACGTACACTACATCGGGAATCAAGGCATTCAACCCAGAAGCCAGGCAATGCTATTATAGTGATGAGGTAAGCAAAGTAAATTACCAAATTATTTTAAACTAAGATAGAGAAAGTTTAAAATTTGATACCTATGATTTTTTTCATGTTCATGTTATAAGAATTTTATTTGTTTCACCCAGGATTTTTTTTAAATTTTATTTCTAGAAAACTCCTGCACGATGGAGTTGAATTACGTGAACTTAACAAATAAATAAGCATATTAAACTATTGGAATTATTTGGAGTTCGGACTGAATTTCGACATACTATACTTCGACATTTAATGAACTTTTGTATCTCCTCATCTCCATATTTCTTTATTTTTAATTCGATCGTTCAGTGTATCATGGTTTCCCCTATTGATCTATGTAGCTATGACTTACACTTGTGTGTGACTTTTAGTGAAATCTATACTATTATATAAAGCTGAAGAGCTTTTCAAAAACATTCGGTGACATTTTCTATAATATTCCCTAACAAATTTATATAAGTGTCGTTAAGTATTTTATATAAATGTTATTTCGAAACCCTCATGCTTGTCAGTCAAAACCACTTATTATTTTTATTTATTTTTCATTTTCTTCGTCTTCCTTTTCCTCTACTAATGCAAAAGCACTAGGACCACTTTCCACACTTTGCGCAATATGATACATACTCTGCGCTAATCTAAATTTCATTGCATTTAAAATTAATTTTTGTACGGAACCAACTCTAGTTTGGTTAATATTAACTTGCCCTGTACAAGTATTCGTTTCAACAAACATAGAAAAACATTTCTTAGTTACAATGTCACTTATACTGCACTTATAAAACATTTAGTTGTATAATTGTTGCATAATCTCAACACAACAAGCAACTCTTTTGCTATTGTCACGTAAGAGTAGTTCTCACGGCTTCTTTACAAATAACGTTAGTGTAAAAGTCGTAAAGACGTTCCTAGAACCAAAGTAACTGACATAACCGGTTAAAGTACGACAAGCAGGGCACATAGCGCGGAGAACCGACAGCTGTTTGGGCAGAAAGATTCTGGAATGGCGACCGGCGACAACGCTGTTGTGGACGGCTGAAAGCAGATGGATGAGGGAGGCACAGGACCCTATAAGGTGCAATACTTGGAGAAGTCCTATGTCCAGCAGTTGACGTCGATTGGCTGATATGGTAATGATGATAACTTTGTATGGATTAAACAAGTTATTTTATCATTTTATTTATTTTCATTAAGAATATGTGTACAAAGAATTTTTGTAGGCCCCTTATTTTTACACACGCTAAACAAAAAATAAGCCTAATTAATCATAATACTTCTGAACGCGAGCGAAGCCGCGGGCTACAGCTAGTCTATACTATTATATAAAGCTGAAGAGTTTGTTTGTTTGTTTGAACGCGCTAATCTCAGGAACTACTTCTTCGAATTGAATTTAGTTTTCAGTTTTGGATAGACCATTGATCGAGGAAGGCTATAGGCTATATAACATCAAGCTATGACAAAAAATTTTTTTTTCAAATTTAGGTTGCCTTAGGACCTACTCAGAAGGCTCATGGTCACTCAGAGGGCAATGGAGAGAGCTATGTTGTAGCTTGACCTATGGGCTTATGGTCACTCAGACGGCAATGTAGAGAGCTATGTTGTAGCTTGACCTATATGGGCCTACTCAGAAGGCTCATGGTCACTCAGAGGGCAATGGAGAGAGCTATGTTGTAGCTTGACCTATGGGCCTACTCAGAAGGCTCATGGTCACACAGCTAGTATCCTATAACCAGAGACCACGTCTTTGATCCACTGGTTTTTATTCATTAACATGTTTCGTTCATACAATACAATATATTTCGACCTTTCCTGCATACACTGAAAGAAGATACCCATCCGCAGTATACCCTACGAAAAATACTTAGTCATATATTTTCTACTAGCTGTAAAACGCGACTTTGTCCGCGATTAAATTTGAAATGAAATATAAAAAACCTTGTATAATTCATACAAAGTTTATTCATCATCATCATATCAGCCAATCGACGTTAACTGCTGTACCCTTCTCCAAGTATTGTCAGCTTGTGCGGTCCTGTGCCTCCCTCATCCATCGGCTTCCAGTCGTCCACATCAGCGCTTTTCGGTACGCGGTCGCCATTCCAGAATCTTTCTGCCCAAACAGCTGTCGGTTCTCCGCGCTATGTGCCCTGCTTGTCGCTTCTTTAACCGGTTATGTCGGTTACTTTGGTTCTCTTGCGAATCTCCTCATTTTTGATTCGATCACGCTGGGAAACTCCCAACATAGCTCTCTCCAATGCTCCTGAATGACCATGAGCCTTCTGAGTAGGCCCATAGGTCAGGCTACAACATAGCTCTCTCCATTGCCCTCTGGAGTGACCATGAGCCTTCTGAGTAGGCCCATAGGTCAGGCTACAACATAGCTCTCTCCATTGCCCTCTGGAGTGACCATGAGCCTTTTGAGTAGGTCCATAGGTCAGGCTACAACATAGCTCTCTCCATTGCCCTCTGAGAGACCATAAGCCTTCTGAGTAGGCCCATATAGGTCAGGCTACAACATAGCTCTCTCCAATGCCCTCTGAGTGATCATGACTCTTCTGAGTAGGCCCATAGGTCAGGCTACAACATAGCTCTCCCCATTGCCCTCTGAGTGACCATGAGCCTTCTGAGTAGGCCCATAGGTCAAGCTACAACACAGCTCTCTCCATTGCCCTCTGAGTGACCATGAGCCTTCTGGGTAGGCCCATATAGGTCAAGCTACAACATAGCTCTCTCCATTGCCGTCTGAGTGACCATAAGCCCATAGGTCAAGCTACAACATAGCTCTCTCCATTGCCCTCTGAGTGACCATGAGCCTTCTGAGTAGGTCCTAAGGCAACCTAAATAGGAAAAAAAAATTTTTTGTCATAGCTTGATGTTATATAGCCTATAGCCTTCCTCGATCAATGGTCTATCCAAAACTGAAAACTAAATTCAATTCGAAGAAGTAGTTTCTGAGATTAGCGCGTTCAAACAAACAAACAAACTCTTCAGCTTTATATAATAGTATAGATGTATAATATGTATTTGCAGAAAAAAAAGTATTTAAGTATGTTTATCCGTTGTCTAGCTTATCCGAACAGCGAATTTCTGATCAAAGAAGAGCTATAATTAATAATAAAATGATCTCAGAAACTAGAATTAACGAAATTAAAAATAACGTTCGAACTCGGTTACCAACTTTTGATACAGTAAGATCCTTAAACACACATCAATTTGAGAACAGCTCACAACCAGACACCACAACTCTTTCAGAATTAAATGCTGAAGAAATAGATTTTTCCATAACCCAAGACACGATCAATAATACTCAACAAAACCCCAACAACACCAATTCTGCGCACACACCACACCATAACGATATTGATGAACAATTTAACTTATCCTTAGACACATTTATTAACACAAATCCTACAACAAGACCGTACCTCCCTAAACAAAAGCCATCAAGAAAATTTGCGACTATAGTAGAATACATAAACCAAACCATCTTACCTAGAATTTTAAATACAGACCAAGACTTCGAAACATTTCAAACAATTTTATACTCAGCCGCATATACGGCAGTAGTGTGTAATGGCGCCAAAATAAATTTAAGCACAAGAACCACTACGCCCTTTAAACCATCGTGGCAGAAAAGATTAGAAACTAAGATACAAAAATATCGATCTGAAATAGCTCGTTTAACACAATACAAACATGGCAATAGAAGTTATCGCATTATTACAGCAGTTGAGGCAATAAAAAGTAAATACCAAACCCACGCACAGTACGAAAACGCAAATTCAGAAGTAGAACATTTTTTAGACACACTTAAACAAAAATTAAATACAGCAACTAGTAGATTAAAACGATACCTAACTTGTACAATTCGAAAAAAGCAAAATATACAGTTCACAAATAATGAAAAAGTATTTTATAGAGGGTTAACGTCATCTAATAGACAGAATACAAATACTCAAGGGCAGGCATTTCCTACATTAGACAATCTACGCCAATACTGGGCTAATATCTGGGAAAACCCTTTACAGCATAACGAGAATGCTGAGTGGTCAGAAGTTGTCAGAGAAGCAACTCATGACATACCCCAAATGGACTTTCAATTCATTACAATAGATACACTTTCAGATGTAATCAAGCGAACACATAACTGGAAATCCCCTGGAAGTGATAACATACATAACTACTGGTATAAAAAATTTAGCTTCATCTACCCATATTTACATAATCACATTAACACTTTCATTCAAACACCTAACCTAATGCCCCAATACATTACTCACGGAGTAACATATATGTTACCAAAAGAAAATAACACAATAGACCCCTCAAAATATCGACCTATTACTTGCCTTCAAACCATATATAAACTTGTAACATCTTGTATAAGTAAAACAATAAATAAACATTTGTCACAGAATAACATTATCGCAGAACAACAAAAAGGTTGTACTAAATATAGTCAGGGCTGCAAAGAACAACTCACAATAGATGCAATAACTATCAACGAAGCATGTAACAAAAAACTTGACATTCATACCATGTTTATAGACTTTCGAAAAGCTTTCGATTCCGTACCCCACAGCTGGTTATTACACATACTCGAAATTTACAAAATTAATCCAACTATCATCACATTTTTAAAACACTCCATGAAACATTGGAAAACTGTTCTTAAATTGAAAGAAAACTCTTTAACGCTAACTTCTGAACCGATTTCTATATTACGTGGTATATTTCAAGGAGATGCGCTTAGCCCGCTATGGTTCTGTTTAGCACTTAACCCACTCTCCACTCTTCTAAACAATAATAATCTCGGTTATCAATTAAAATTACCAGACAGTCAATTCTCACTTACACATTTATTTTATATGGATGACATAAAGCTATATGCTACTAATGAAATTGATCTTTTTCGCCTTGCAGATTTAACTCAACAGTTTTCAGATGACATTTGTATGCAATTTGGGGTCGATAAATGCAATATTTTGTCTATTAGTAACGGGGACATTGTTAGCAATAGGTATGTTCTAGGGACCGGTGAAACTATTGAACCGATGGATGACATGACTACTTATAAATACCTTGGGTTCAGACAGTCTCGAAAAATTCTTCAAAAGGAAACAAAGATAGAGCTAACTAAAAAATTTAGGGTCCGATTAAACCTAATTTTAAAATCACACCTTAACTCAAAAAACTTAATTAAAGCTATCAATACATTTGCTATTCCTATACTCATATACTCATTTGGAATAATTAACTGGACTCAAACAGAACTTAAAAATCTACAACGAATTATTAACACGCATTTGACTAAACACCGTAAGCACCATCCAAAATCTTCAATAGAACGCCTTATTCTACCTAGAAAAGAAGGAGGGAGGGGACTTATTCATATACAAAATTTACACAACAAACTAATAACCACACTTAGAAACTATTTTCACTCTAAATCACAACATTCAGATCTACATAAACACATCGCTGAGATAGATAATAAGCTCACACCTCTAAATTTAAAAAACAAGCAATCACAGCCTAATGAAATAGTTATTAATGCAGAGCATAATATCACAAAATGGTCAGCAAAAAGTCTCCATGGTAGACATCGTAGCGACCTAGGCCAAATCTACGTCGACAAGGAAAAGTCGAACGAATGGCTAACTAGAGGAGAACTCTTCCCAGAAACCGAAGGCTTTATGATTGCTATTCAGGACCAAATTATAACAACCCGCAATTTTAAAAAATTCATTATCAGAGATCCTAATCAAACTTCTGACTTATGCAGACACTGCCACGCAGCCTCAGAAACAATACAACATATAACTGGAGCATGCAAATTCCTTGTTCAGTCTGATTATAAGCATCGACATGATCAAGTAGCCGCAATAGTCCATCAACATCTAGCACACCAAAATAATTTCATTGATAAAAAAACGCCTTACTATAAATATAAACCGGATACTGTACTTGATAATAGAACCTGCAAAATATATTGGGATCGCACCATAATTACAGATAAGACAATACACTACAATAGACCTGACATAACTGTACATGATAAAACTAACAATATTGTTTATATTATTGACATAGCGATTCCTAACACACATAATATCCAGTCAACAATAGCCGAAAAACTTACTAAATATCAAGATCTAGCCATCGAATTAAAAACACAATGGAGAACTCGTACTGTCCATATTGTACCCATAGTCCTGTCTTCAACTGGCGTAATACCCAAAACGCTCAGTCACAGTTTGAACATCTTACACATGCCCCCACACTCATTA
Source organism: Schrankia costaestrigalis (assembly GCA_905475405.1). Taxonomy (NCBI): domain Eukaryota; kingdom Metazoa; phylum Arthropoda; class Insecta; order Lepidoptera; family Erebidae; genus Schrankia; species Schrankia costaestrigalis. Next base: position 15,633,336 of record FR997825.1, on the reverse strand, counting down.
AACTTACTACAAAAAGCCACTATACTCAACACATGCCGCATCACTCGCAAATTTTTGACATCATCATCAGTCTCATCTGCTTACACTATTTAACGTGTCACGCTTGGCTTCGGCCCGCATGACATGAATTTACCCCTCAAAAAGGGAGTTGAATATATACAATCTTACATAATAATAATAATGTTGTTGTCGTTGTTCTCGTCTTGCGAATGGTGAATACTTGCATAGACACAACCAAGTAGCCAGAATTGTCCACCAACAACTTGCTCTTAAATATCATCTTGTCGATGCAGAAGTACCGTATTATAAGTATGTACCCGACCCGGTTCTCGAAAATAGTAGTGTTACATTATATTGGGACCGATCTATCATCACTGACCGGACTATTGTTGCCAATAAGCCAGATATTGTGGTGATAGATCGGTCAGAACGCCGTGCAATGATAATCGATATCACCATTCCTCATGACGAGAACCTTGTTAAAGCAGAAAAAGACAAACAAACTAAATATTTGGACTTGGCTCACGAGGTTGTCGACATGTGGCATGTTGATTCGGCGATCATTGTTCCGATAGTACTTTCGGTCAATGGACTTATTCCAAAGAGTCTCTATCAACATCTACGGAGACTCTCGCTTGACAGTTGGATCATAGGTCTGATGCAGAAGGCAGTACTGCTTGACACGGCACGTATTGTGAGGAGGTTCCTCTCTCTGGAGCCCTAACCACCGGTAGCTTGGTCCCTGTACCCGATGCCGGTGGGTCTACCTTTTTTTTATATTTTTAAATGTTTTTATTTTTTATATCTATATTTAAAAATGTAATTAAATGTGATTAATGTAAATAAAGAAGAATAATAATAATAAGCCCGCAGGGGCAGCTTGTGGCGAGCTGTTGGTGAGTGGCGACACCACGGACCCTGATTCCTTGATGGCCTGGCTTACCTTCATTGGTCGGCCAGGACTGGAATACGCAAGAGCGGATCCTATGCTCCAAGCTGGAAGTGTAAAATGTCATAACGCCGGGGGCCCTTGAACGGTTGACCGGAATTTGGCGCCCCGCAGACTCACCTCTCCGCAGCTTCTAGCCTCTCTACGAGATGTTGCTCCATTGTCGCACTGTACGTGCGGCCGTTTTGTGGGGCCCACTCAACGAGGTGGCAAGTCACTACCTGTCTTTTTATAATATAGAGACTGATTATCACGACAGGTATCCGGTAGTCTCCTTCCATAGCCCAATAACCGGTCCATTAAACATACTCATCCATAGACTATTATTTAAATTTCTATTGCATCCTTACAGATGCACTACAATAGTTTTTGCACTCGGCAGGGACCATCTCTGGGTGTATCATATTGTGCGTTCAGAGATGGTATCTGCCCTGTGTATCCATTACCAGATTAAAAATCTCTTAAAGGGCCTCTTCGTCTTGGCTTCGGCCCGATGTATGCCTTCCAAAGAACCGGGTCTCCAATAGACCAGAGTATTATGGAAAAGAGAAACATAATAATAATAATATAATGTCATGTAGAGGGTGATTGGATAGGGGATGTTGAAAAAGCGTGTGAACGTATTCACCAAATGGAGCCAGTAACTATATCAACTTTAGATGTTAGTAGTGCAGTCCGTCGACTACCAAATTGGAAATCGGCAGGACCAGACGGATTGCACAATTTTTGGTTAAAATGGCTCCATAGTTCGCACGCTTGTTTAGCATCTCATTTCCAATCATCTTTAGAAACAGGTACGCTACCAGATTTTATTACTACTGGTGAAACCCACTTGCTTTATAAGTCCGGTAGTTCCACGGATCCTAAAAATTATAGACCTATAACTTGCCTCCCAACGATATACAAACTTCTTACATCTACACACATCAAAAAAGTCTAAGCAACATGCATGATATTACAAATTTACCATTTATATTAATTAATTTCTAAGTATTTACTCACTCAAAGTGTATAGGTAAGTAAACTTTTTTGTTATTGATGACATACTGGCTGGTTGTAAAAAAAAAATTTCGATTATGTTTTGTTTTTTTTCATAAAATTCAAATGACTGCGAATTTGTTTGAATTTGAGTGCATGTTAATTGCTACGTTTTAGTCTTGATTTTATAATTTTACCAACCATTTAAATACAGTTGGCGACAAAATTGAATTGTTAGATATTCTTTACGTCATGGAGCGACGTCATTTGACGGCAGATGAAATGCAAAGAGCTGTAGGGATGTTGCAAGCGGGAAGTAATCAATCTCAGGTATCTCGACATTTTGGTATTCATAGAAGTGTTATTTGTCGTCTTTGGCAGCGCTACAATAATACAGGGGAACCCGCTGAACAGCATCCAGGCCGTAAAAGGAGTACAACCACTCGGCAAGACAGGTACATACAACTGACTGCAAGACGCCAGCCGATGTTAACCGCTCGAGAGATAAGTTTGAGGCTACAAAATTCAAGTGGTGTTGATGTAAGTCCCCAAACTGTGCGAAATCGACTGCATGAGTACGGCCTACGAGCTCGACGCCCTATCAGGTGCCCACCGATACGTCACGGGAATCGCGCTCGTCGAAATGAATGGTGTAGAGAACGCATAACATGGACCCAGGAACAATGGGATAAAATTATGTTTTCCGATGAGTCGCGATTCGGGTTTAGGCCTGATACAAGAAGGGTGCGAGTGTACCGTCGACCCGGAAATACTGAAAGACTCAGGTGCGTTCAGGAAGTTCATCCATACAGCGGCTCAACAGTTATGGTATGGGCGGGTATTATGAAGAACAGGCGAACTGAGCTCGTTTTTGTAAATGGAAACATGAACGCTGAAAATTACGTTGAGGATATTCTCAGACCTTATGTCCATCCATTTGCACAAACCTTTGGCTCCGATTTTACGTTAATGCATGACAATGCGCGTTCACATACAGCTCGGCGAACCAGTGAATACTTGGCAACGGAGAACATCCAGGTATTGCCCTGGCCTGCACAATCGCCAGACCTCAACCCCATCGAGCACGCATGGGACATGCTCCAGAGACGTGTTTTGAAGGACTTGGACGGAGTGACAACAACCCAACAGCTGAAGGATTTGCTACAATTCCATTGGGAGCGAATACCGCAAGATGACATAAACAGTCTCATTAATTCAATGAATAATCGTTGCCGACAAGTTCTGAATAGCAGAGGAGGCCATACTTTGTATTAAATTGTCCTATTCTTTCACAATAAATTCATTTTCTTAAGAAATTTCAATTTGTAAAAAAAAAGTTTAGTTTCTTATGTACCTGTATATTCTAATATTGTTAATTTCTGTTATTAAAAGAACTTATAAAGAAAACAGCTGTTATTTTTACATCATAGAACCCTAAAAATATTATTTTAAAAATAAAATACAACGTTATAATTAAAATAAATGGTAAAATAAATTAATATAAATGGTAAATTTGTAATATCATGCATGTTGCTTAGACTTCGATCATGTACATTTCTCAGAATGGATGTAGGAATGAGGCACGTGGAACTAAAGAACAACTCCTTATTGACACTACTATTAGCGAACAGGTACGTCGTAACCGAAAAGACTTGTCTACATGTTGGATAGATTATAAGAAGGCGTATGATTCTGTTCCTCATACATGGCTTCTGAGAGTGCTGGAGTTGTATAAGATTGATGCAACTCTATGCACTTTTTTAAGGACATGTATGACGAAATGGAATACGGTTCTTTTTTATTCGGGATGTAGACAGGGTTTAGGAAACAACGTACCTATTCAAATTAAGCGAGGTATATTCCAGGGTGATAGTTTCAGTCCGTTGTGGTTTTGCTTAGCACTGAACCCTCTTAGCACTCTGTTAGAGTGTTCAGGGTTAGGCTATCGGTTAAAGAGACATGGTCAAGTTATATCCCACCTCCTGTACATGGATGACTTGAAATTATTTGCTCCAACTAAATCCCAATTATTAGTTTTACTAAAGGAAACAGAAACCTTTAGTAATTCTATTAAAATGGAGTTTGGTGTGGATAAATGTGCTGTCATGCATGTAAAGCGAGGTAAGGTTGTGGAATCTGATGAGTTACAACTCTCAGATACCATAAAGCTTAGATGTCTCTCTCCATCCGACACATACAAATACCTTGGTATGTCACAGGCTTTATGTATAGCGGAAACGGACATGAAACAACAGTTACGGGATCGCTTTTTTGCCCGCTTGAAAAAGGTTTTAAATAGCCTTTTGACAGGGGGTAATAAAGTTCGTGCCTATAACGGTTGGGTCATGCCGGTTCTGATGTACTCCTTTGGCATACTAAGGTGGACACAGACTGAACTAGAAACTTTGGATAGAAAAGTTCGAACTCTACTGACTGCACATCGAATGCATCATCCGCGTTCTTCGGTAATGAGATTGTAAATTCCACGAAAGAGTGGGGGTCGTGGTTTTTTAAGTGCTAAGACCCTCCACAATCGTGAGGTGTACAATCTCAGAGAATATTTTCTCTCTGTGGACGCGGATATACATAGAGATGTTGTGTCAGTGGATGTCAGGCTTACTCCGCTTTGTTTGGGCAAAGAGAATTGGCGCAAACCTATAATACATACTATCGATGATCGTAAAGAAGTATGGAAAAGCAAGGAGTTGCATGGGCGTTTTTACCGGACCTTGAATGGGCCTGATGTTGACACATTAGCATCTGTGTCCTGGCTGCGATTCGGTGATCTCTTTGGAGAAACTGAAGGTTTTGTATTTGCAATTATGGACGAAGTCGTAATGACTAAGAATTATCGGAAATATATCCTGAAGGATGGTACAGTTGACATATGTCGGGCATGTCACTGTCCCGGAGAATCACTCAGACATATTGTTTCTGGTTGTTCTCGTCTTGCGAATGGTGAATACTTGCATAGACACAACCAAGTAGCCAGAATTGTCCACCAACAACTTGCTCTTAAATATTATCTTGTCGATGCAGAAGTACCGTATTATAAGTATGTACCCGACCCGGTTCTCGAAAATAGTAGTGTTACATTATATTGGGACCGATCTATCATCACTGACCGGACTATTGTTGCCAATAAGCCAGATATTGTGGTGATAGATCGGTCAGAACGCCGTGCAATGATAATCGATATCACCATTCCTCATGACGAGAACCTTGTTAAAGCAGAAAAAGACAAACAAACTAAATATTTGGACTTGGCTCACGAGGTTGTCGACATGTGGCATGTTGATTCGGCGATCATTGTTCCGATAGTACTTTCGGTCAATGGACTTATTCCAAAGAGTCTCTATCAACATCTACGGAGACTCTCGCTTGACAGTTGGATCATAGGTCTGATGCAGAAGGCAGTACTGCTTGACACGGCACGTATTGTGAGGAGGTTCCTCTCTCTGGAGCCCTAACCACCGGTAGCTTGGTCCCTGTACCCGATGCCGGTGGGTCTACCTTTTTTTTATATTTTTAAATGTTTTTATTTTTTATATCTATATTTAAAAATGTAATTAAATGTGATTAATGTAAATAAAGAAAAATAATAATAATAAGTTTATTTCCACAATAGGTTACAATTTAACATTATTCGTTACACTACATTCATATAACTTAGTTGTAAACATGTTATGCAGAACCCTGTCTTCCAAGGTAGGCAAAGCCTGAAGTCCTAGAAGACAGTGATCGGTCAAGAATTAGATACACAATCGTTACATTGTTATTTAGTTATGATTAAGTACATAATAAGCGCCAGATTGGTTTGAAACATTTATGTCCCAACAATGAGTAGTGAACAGTATTTTAGGTTCAGCGGTAGTGTGCTAAGTTAACAATAGAAATAATTAATAAAATAAAGCAAAATAGAGTAAAACAAGATAGATCGAATTACAAATTCTGGTAGCATGATGAAGATATACTTAATATCATCAATATGGTCATTGAACATTAGTGTGTATGTGTGTGTGTGTGTGTGTGTGTGCGTGTGAGTGTGTGTGTGTGTGTGTAGTGTGTACCTATGTGTTTGTACTACTACATTTACGTTATCTGTGTAAATAGTGTTTCTGTCTTACTATAGTCTTGTTGTAATAGCCAATTAGTGATTTTAAATTTTAAAGTGAATCTGTTTAATTTGAGTAAGTTCAGCTCCTTATGAATTTTTCTGTAGATATCGGTACTTAGTACATAATATTGGCGTTTGGCAAAAGAGGTGTTGTGTTTGACAGCAGGTGGAGTGTTTCTTCTTTTATTTGGATTTGGCAGAGAAAATGAGGAATGTATACGGAGCGTGGCTCTTAGCACATATAACTGTCGCACTGTTAGAACTTTGCAGTCAGAATATATTTCAGAGGTTGGGTGTCTGAAGGGTCGCCTCATCATAACCTTGAGAACAGCTCTTTGAGCACGTTCCACTTTTATAAGCCTCGTCTTGGCGGCTCCTCCCCATGATGTAATGCAGTATCCGATTATCGATTGACATAAAGATAGGTAAACCATTTTTAAGGTTTCATAATCAGCTGATTGTCTTAGAGTTTTGAACATATGAATAAGGCGCATGGCCCTATTAGCCACCACGTCGATGTGTTTACCCCATCTTAAGCCACTGTCTATGTATGTTCCTAGGTATTTGACGTTTTCGGTCCTCGAGAGTATTGGACAGGTGCACGGTGGAAATAGTGTCGAGCAGGTATGCGCCGTTATTATGAACGTCTGAGGAGGTTTTGCTGGGTTTCGGATGGCAAAGGGGATGAAACAGGACTTGTCCAGATTTAGTGTAAGCAGATTCTGAGTGAACCATTGCATGATAATGCGTAACGCGGATTCAGCAGTTGTTCTGACGTCTTCCCATGTTGAGCCCTTGGCAAGAATAGCAGTATCATCCGCGTAAGCGTAGATCTCGCAGTTAGGTAATTTCAGCTTGCAAAGATCGTTTACGTAGATCTGGAAAAGTGTAGGTGAGATGCAGCTGCCCTGGGGCAATCCGTATGAGTTTACTTGCTCCTTACTTAAGTGAGGTCCTATTTTTACTTGTAAGGTACGATTTGTTAGGTAATCCTTGAAGAGCTCCAGAATCACTCCACGCACTCCTGCACATTCCAATCTCGCAATAAGCTTGGGAACAACGACTGTGTCGAAAGCTTTTGAAAGGTCTAGAAATATCCCAAGACATTTTGTTTTATTGTCTAGATTCCGGGATATTGACTGAGTTAGATCTAGCACTGCGTCTTCCGTTGACTTTCCGGTGCGGAAGCCGTACTGATTGTTGGCAATTAAATTGTGTTTTTCCAGAAAACTTACAAGGCCTTTATTTATTATCTTTTCGAGGATTTTTGAAAGAGTAGTTAATACTGATATTGGCCTGTAATTGTTGACACAGTCTTTGCTCCCGCCCTTGTGAATTGGATAGACTATTGCTTTTTTTAGCACGTTTGGGAATACTCCAGATTGGAGGCACAGATTACAGATGTAAGTTATTGGCCCCACAAGAAATTGGCGACATTGTTTTAGTAGCATGGCGGATATGCCATCCCAGCCCACAGTACTGTCATTTCGCAGGTTTAGGATTATTCTCTCCACTTCATACTCGTCGACATCTGGGATTGCCAGAGAATCCAATGGGGCGGATGACGTTATGTCTTCTTGCGACTTTGGGTTTGGGATGTGTTGTACGGGGGTTAAAATAAGATTGCTCTGGTTTTGTGTTATATTTGCTGCCAAGTTTTTACCGATGTCATTAAAGAAAGAGCATACGTTATTTATTGAGGTGGTGGGATTATTCATTGTATTTAGTAATTCAAAAGGGCTGTTGTGCGTTTTTCGAGTGTTAGTTAGGGTTTTGATTGTTTGCCATAAGCTCTTAGGGTTATTTTTGGCCTTATCTAACTCATGTTTCTCATATGATCTTTTTAGTTTCCTGAGTAGCATATTGCAAAAATTACGGTAGCGTTTGTAGGTTGTCTCTATTATTAGGTTGTTTGGGGACTTTTTGTGTTTTGTGTGTAATTTATCGCGATTTTTAATACATTTTAATAAGCCTGGAGTTATCCATGGTTTTTTTATGCGTTTTTTATTAGAGGTTTTAATTATTTTACTATTTTTAGAAATTATATTAGTAATTGTTTTTATAAATTCTGTTGCGGCGGTATTGGCATCTTGTATTGTATAGATGTAAGAGAAGTCAGTGTGTTCTATAGGCCGACCGTTTAACTCAGACCCCGCCTGCGGTAATAGGGGTGCGCGGGGGGCGAGGACTAAGGAGAGAGCTATCTCTTGATTTTTTGGCAATTCGGCGCCATCTAGATACTGTGACCCGAACTACATCACATCACAACACAGCTCTAATTTTTAGCAATCTTATTTTTATGAAATAAAAAGAAAGAAATGTTGAAATTATACCCTAAGCCAATCGAAATACCTGGAGAGGTTTTTTTATTTTTCTGGTCAGGCTTTAAATTGTGTAATAATTTAGATTGCATATTTTCTCTAAGAAAGTACGAGTTTAAATGGCAAGATGACGCCACCATCTTTGAAATTTGTAAATTGTATAGAAATTGGACTAGCTTACTGCACTAGTGTCATACTGACATACTGACTAGGTGTCCGTTATGGTAGTGTGTAAAAATAAAAAAGCTCTTATTATTGTTCTTATTATCTGTAAATATTTTCTAAGATTGATTCTTACAAATTAATATGTTTAAATCATACCTGTTTTAATGTTTATATGAGTCATATAATTTCATAAAGTGCTTTTTCTTAAATGTCTACAATTCATGAAAGACGTCTTAAACTTACTATACCCTTTCCACTATATTTAACGACATTTGACAGATTGACGTTAGTGACGTTCAGCAGTATCTCGAATGTAATGCCATTCGATTGTAAGCGATTTCGCGATTTTTCAAATTACTTTATTTTACACATTTGGATCCTTACATCAACTTTCATTATCATTTTATTAGTGTTTCTTTCTTCTATGTTAAGAGAATTAGCCTATAGCTCAAAATGATAAAATAAATTAGCTTAGGTATTATTTTAAATACATAATTTATGGTGACACTTTCGCGGGTTATAGCTAATCTAAAATATCATATTACATTTTATAAACGTATTATGAAGAGTTCAGGTTTATTCATAGCATTTATTTCTACCGATTATTTGTAATTTGTTTCATAATGGTGGTAATCGTTATGAGTGTCCATCACTAAGTAACCATGGTAACTGAAAAAACATGGGTACGTCCATGAAATACAATATAATTTGTTCGAAAAATAAGCGGAAGTATTACGAGACTTCATGGACGTGAACTGTCAAAAAGCTAAACTTACGCTGGAAGGGGTATAACAACCTTAATTCTGTACGATTTTTAACATTATATTATTATTGTAATCTAGTAATCCCAACAAACATCTTTCTTTAATAAAAACAATTTGAAAAACGAGGTTATTTGCAAAAATAGATTCGTTTTAACTAAAACCTCAAGTTAACTTAGAAGTTAACTTGAGGTTTTAGTGAAATTTAAAAGTAACCGATACCGTTTTAGAGGGTTTTGAAGCAATCACTATTTTCAACTAAGAAGGTGTTATGCAATAAAATTGTAAATAAGACACAAAATAAAAAAGGCAATTATTTTTAAAATTATTTTATTTCAAAAGAAATGGTTAAATGGTCTGTCAGATATCGGCTCGCACCAAAAGGTTCGGAAATTCCTTCCTATGCCGAACCATTAAGTTGTGGAACCAGCTTCCGGCTCACGTATTTTCTCCATCATATGACATTGGGTCCTTCAAACGCAGTGTGAAGAAGCATTTGGCCAAACCGGCAAGATGATGACGACGGATTGAAGTTGTTTTTGGACTTCTATCCGTTGGCTTCATTTGTGGACTGTACTCGCGCTTTCCATCAGGTTCAATATATTCATATTGCCGTGTTTAGTATAAAAAAAAATGTTTTTTCATTTTTATGTAATAATGAAATAATAATTATGTAATATTATTGTTATTACTTCGACATTATGACATAAAGTTGTTGATTGTTTATGGATTGGTTTAAAAATTAAACAAATATTAAATAACTATTTTTATCATATTTAAATAAATATATTTTAAAATACCTGTGTCACGTTCAAACGTTTTAATATACCTATTTAGTAACTGATTAAAGCTTTCCATAACTTTGGGCGTTTATATAGGTTTAACCAGCACCGTCAATTGATAAAAATCGTAATTCGCAAATAAGATCAATAATGCAAAATGTTGTCTACAAAGTCGTTAGAAAAGGCAATAAAGTTCCGTATAACACATTCTGATCACTTTAAATGGTTTTTAATTTTAAGTAATTGTCTTTGATTCGTAGTACTTTCTCATCTTAGTTTTAGTCTGTGTATAACACGACGCCATATTTCTTTAAATTTTAAGTCAGGAATATAAAATAGAATATAATTATCGTGGCTGACACCGACTCCAAAAATAACAATAATATTACATTATTTGTAATAATTTGATTATATTTTAAAGAATCTAAAAATAAATATATTTGTAGACTCTTCAAGAAATATCCTTAACAATACTTTTTACAATAATTAAAAGAACCTATTCTTTAGATTATAATTAAGTAAAAATAATGTCTGATTTAATGTTGCAAAACCAAAATACAACTAATTAATTTTTACATTTTTGTCTTTGAAGTCGGTTTTTTTTGTAAAAACTTATTTTATTTAGCATAGGAACCAACTCGATATAGCTCTTGTGTACGCTACCATAACGGACACTGCTACCCCGCCCCCTCGCCCCTTTCATACCGCAGGCGGGGACTGAGATAAACGGTCGGCCTATAGTTTTTGTTTTATAGCCTTATAGTTTGGTTGTGATATAGTACTTTGTGTATTTTTGTTGGGAGATAATTTTGAGAGTGCTAATAACACAGGTTTGTGATCTGTTATGTGTGATTCGAGTATAAGCGTTGTTGTGTTGTAATTCGTTTTTGTAAGGCAGTGGTCGAGGCAGTTCCCAAGCCTTGTTGGAAGAAGGTGAGTTGGTGATAAACCATGAGATGCGTTCAACATGAGATATTCTAAATTGCGGTCGTTCCTGTTTTGGAGTTGAATGTCTATGTTAAGATCCCCTATGACAACAATGTTATTAAATAAACGTTGGCTACCTAAGGTATTGTCTAAGTCGTTAAAGAACATATCAAAATGCTCACTATTACTGTATGATGGCGACCTGTATACCGCTATAATTGACAGGTTATTGTCTAGTTGACATATAAGACAGTTGGCGTAGTGTGAGAGTGGTTCATGAACTTTTATATTTAAACCCGTTTTGGTATACATAATGACGCCGTCGTTTTGTCTTAAATTGTTTTTAGTATAGTATGATTCATAGCCCTCTAGTAAGGGTATATTTTTCACTTTGCTTAGCCAGCATTCTGTTAGGATGATGAAGTGGAAATCAAGTTTGGTTTGCTGTAGTAACACTTGAAGGCCGTCAAAGTTTTTATTCACGCTACGTATGTTAATATGTAATAGTTTTATTGAATTACTTTCTGCAGTAATATGTTTGACACATTCTTCAGGGCGACATGTAAGCGATATTCCTGTGTTCAGGTTGTCAAGCTCCTCAGATATGTTGTTTAGATTAGCCATTTGTGTGTTAGGGTATTGCAATGTCGGGCCCTATAAATGTGTAAGATGTAAATAATGTAGATAGTATGAGTGTTGGTTTCTTTGAATATGTAGACAGGTAGTTGTATGAGTTGGGTAGGCATTATCATAATGTGTGTTTTATTGTGTTTTGAGTGGTGAAATGATATTAGGTTGGTTGTAATGTATAATGTGATATTGTAATAATGATGGTTGTGATCAGACTGGTTAAGCATGCAGTAATAATAAAAATAATAGTTACAGTAGAGGGGTAACGACTCTGCCATGTGGAAACTTAGTCAGATTGTCTTGTCACTGAGTTCCTGGAAATCCCTTTCAGAGTTGATAATGATGTGTTTCTCACCCTCTCGCTTTCGCATGAATATGTTGCCATTACTAACCCAGCAGAAGGTATAGTCATTATTCCTAGCGAAGTTCCTTGCTTGGTAAAAGAGTTTCTTTGTGCTAGGAGGTAGCTGTTCGGCAACATATATGGGTTGCTTTTTTCCATGTATGCCAAGTTGTTCGGTGTTCAATTTTTCTTCTTTGGCTTTTTTCCCCTTATTATAATTTTGAATTGCAGACAGTATCTTTTTCTGGGTTGGAACTGTAGTGAATTCGGCAATAATTGGCCGAGAGTTCGTCGTGGAGCTGGGTTTTCCAGGTAGGCGGTATATATCTCTTAGTTCAGAACTAGAGATTGTAAGTCCCGTGAGCATTCCTATATCCTGGATAGTTTTAGTTAGACTAGCGATATTTTCTGTGTCGTTGTGAGGGATATTGCGAATTTCTATGCATGAAGATCGCGTACGCAGTTGGAGGTCCACTATTTTATTTTCAAGGTGTTCAATGTGACGAAGGTGTAGCTGGCGTTCACGTTTGAGTTCTTCCACTTCTTTCTTTAAGTCTTCAAAAGTTTGGTTCATAAAATTCATTGATCGCTCAATTTCAGCGTTAGACTCTTGTATCTTAACATTCTGAGTTTTGATTTCACTTATGTCGGCTGCGAGTTTAGCTATGAGAGAGGTTTGTGCGGCTATCATGTTTGATATTTCCGTATTCTGTTCTATACCTACTGAATGCATGTCGACTTCTGGATTTAGTTGATTTATCCTTGTTTCCAGTTTTGGTGAATTTTCTGGTCTAGGCCGTTTGCTTCTGTTTCCGATATAAGTGGGTGGTTTTGTGGCCGAGTTGATATCGGGTTCTGATTGTGTTTCAGATAGCGTGGATTCAGATCTTGGTGGAGTTCTTTGGGTTTTGGGCATGTTAATTAATTTCTGTTAATTAAGATTATTTATTTGTGATGTGAAAACAATACCAAGAAGCACAACGAGACAATAAAATAGTTCTGTTTACCATTAGCCGAGCGTAAACCGTAGCACATCGATATTATTCGTAACGTCGGTTCAGTCTCGTAGCGGAGTTTCACCCACTCTGCAATGTAGCACGGAGCGTAGGCCGGCTTGTATCCGCTACGCGCTCGCTGAATATAATAAACTGATTTTTTTTTTTTTTTTAATGGCGTAATAAACTGATTCTGAACCTCTGCAGAATCTTGACTTTAAATTTTTTATTTTTTTTATTTTTTTTATTTTAGTTCACTAATGACTCAGGTCTCAAAAGCCCGTGTTTCAGTCTTACAGTTCAATATTTGTCTTTGTGTAGTCTATGGTTCGACTGACAGCTACCAGGTTAGTCTGTGGTTAATATTTACCATTAATTATGAATGATACGCTTTGACCAATGGATATTGCTTCCGCTTACCAAGTTTATTGCAATCACCCGCAAAAATAAAAACATAAAATCCTCTTTCAAGTGATAAATAGTGTTTTTTAGAGTCTAGTTGATATATTAACGTGATAGTTATGTTGGGACTTGCCAATTTGAGGTTAGCCTCTTGACGGCTGATCTTCTGTGAAGAGTTTCAAGCACTTTGCACTATGTATACCCCTTCCAGCGTAAGTTTAGCTTTTTGACAGTTCACGTCCATGAAGTTTCGTAATACTTCCGCTAATTTTTCGAACAAATTATATTGTATTTCATGGACGTACCCATGTTTTTTTCAGTTACCATGGTTACTTAGTGATGGACACTCAAAACGATTACCACCATTATGAAACAAATTACAAATAATCGGTAGAAATAAATGCTATGATTAAACCTGAACTCTTCATCATACGTTTATAAAATGTAATACGATATTTTAGATTAGTTATAACCCGCGAATGTGTCACGATAAATTACGTATTTTAAATAATACCTAAGCTAACTATAATTTTATCATTTTAAGGTATAGTCTAATTCTCTTAACATAGAAGAAAGAAACAATAATAAAATGATAATGTAAGTTGATGTACCTAAGGATCCAAATGTGTAAAATAAAGTAATTTGAAAAATCTCGAAATCGCTTACAATCGAATGGGATTACATTTGAGATACTGCTGAACGTCACTAACGTCAATCTGTCAAATGTTGTTAAATACAGTGGAAGGGGTATAATAACTATTTTATTTGCAGCTGACACATATGTACGTATACTGTGTTTAGTGTTCAAACGGAAGTAATATATTTATACTTAGTGTGGCAAGTGTAGCTGGATGTATATAAAGACTTTAACTGTTAACCAAATGTTAGGAATCTCTTATATTATATACTTTTAGTTACAAAGAAAATTGCAAAAATAACACACCCCCTTACTTGCTTGGTTTTAGTTGTTATTCTTCACTAATGAGGAGTAGATTCGAGATCCTTAGGGATTATAATGCTGATTATATTTACAAACAGTCATTATTACACACATAAAGGAATAATCCAATTTGTATTCAAGTACCTTAATTTGAGTTTTAGTTTAAGGGTCAGTACGGTTTATCTAATTTAGTTTTGTTTATATAATCTTAGCCAACTTATTACCTGGCTCTAAGTCGGAATTGATAATTATCTATTTACTTCCTTCGTCTTTATATTATTTCTTCTTGTACTTTATAATATATAACATTTAATTTGTAGTCTTTCAAAGTCTGACTTAAATCATTTTTGTTGCTATTTTATTAATAGTTTTTTTAAAAAGACCACTTCCGCACTAAGAAGCCCAGTCTCAAGATAATAATATAATGGATTAGAGAAATAATAACTATCTTGAGTGGGATTCGAAAGTTGACCTCGTGCACGCCAGCCCACCATGGGTTTCGTTTATTGCAATTTGACAACAGGACCCTAGACACGGAGTAACCTAGTGTCCTACGTGGGCGATGAACTCAACACGACAACACGCGACGACCGCGACGTACGCTATCAAATCAACGGCGGCGTACCCTACTTGTGTCCTATGTGACCGTCTGCGACGAGACGCGACGTACTCATATAGAACACTAAAATTGTTGCGTGTAGCATCGCGTCGCTTTCGTCGCCCACGTAGGACAACCGCGTAAGGGTAGCATCAAGTCGAGTCATCTCAGCGAGTGCTGTTTAAAGTCATGCCTGGAACATGTAGGCGTTTTCTCTGCCAGTGATTTATCGTCAACTACTCATGAAAAACAGAGCCAACCTACACAATCGTGGCGCGTCTATTAAATAATTTGTGTAACATTTATCATCAGTTATTATAAAAATACCTTTATCTTAAGCCAATTTCTAAGTATAGTTCATAAATCTATTTTAAACCTATGTTTATACTCTTTTATGATAGATTTTAGACTAATTTATCATTGTAATACTGAATAATTATTACATTTCTTAATAAACAGTTATCTTTTTAAATCCATATTTGATTGATATATCGCTATCCGGCTCTGTTATAAATTTTAGTCTGAATATCTGAGAATAGATAAAAAAAAGTGTATTTCGTGGTAACTCTTATTTTATTTACATTATTTAAGCCGATCTTATAATTCTATGAGCGATATCAGATAATTATATTTTTATTTGTTATTATTTAACCACATTAACATCTGACGTAGGTACGAGTATGTAAAAGTATTTCATTGTAAGTAGTAATTTTTATAATACGACACAGTAGGATATTTTAATGTAAATATGGGTATCGTTTATATGGCTACTTTGTTACTAAAGGTCATGGCACATTATACCGGCACCGCAACAGCACCGCTCCACACCAGCATTTAACTTGTCATTCAATTTAGAGCATTAAATCGTGTGTAGTATAATATATTTCATAATGTTAATATGAAAAAGCCAACGGCGGGCAGTCAGCGCGCTTGCCGCTACCACACAACTCGACCCGCAGCCCGCGTGCTGCAAGCGAGCGGACCTTATGCGTAGGGAATGCAAATCCGTTCTGTTTTAAAATCCGGATTTTTAAGAACGGATTTTTGGTCTGATCCGGATTATCCGGATTTTACGGATTTTTTATAAAATTAAACAAATCCACTTAAATCACAGTAAAATTAAACAAATTCATTTAAATCACTTTAATCACAGTTTATAAATGTGATGAAAATGTGTATGAAAACACTAGAAAATCAAAACATATTAATATAATCGATTTTTATTTTGTTTTTGTTATTTGTAATTATTTAATTTCAAATCAAAATTATAAGTACAAATTAAAATAAAACTTTGGAGATCAAAAATAAGACTATTAGGTAAAACTTCTCCTCAAATTAATAAAGATTACACACGGAAATAATCCGCATTATTATAATAATCTGTGTATAACTCGTGAACTGCCAGCTGAACAACGTTACTAAAACAATTAAAAGTTAAAATAAATAGAAATTCAGGTAGGTAAACATAAATAATTGGCTTCTTGAAAAATTAATAACATAACAAAAGTAACAAAATAATTAAACCTCTTTTTATTTAACTTAATTTTAAAAAGACTGCTATTTTATAAGACATAAAATCGAAGGCGGCCAAGTTAATGCGGACAACTACATTTCTGTAAATTTCTTTGTTTTACGAAAATGAGATTTATATAACCTTACCTGAAGTTCTGCATTAAATTTATTTTAGTTAAAGTTATATTTAATTTATAAAAAAAAAGAAATTACTTTGGAGCATCCACAGATGATTGTTACCTAATTGTCTTGCTTTTGCGCGTACCGTTTTGTTGTTGTTTAGATGAATTTATTTTGTTTATAGTTCTTACTTACCTAAGTACCTACTTTACATAAATATAAATGTTATATGCAATGTAAATGAAGACATCTACAATATTTTTGTTGACAAATTTAATATTGTTTTGTTTTAGAACATCAATGGAATGTTTATGTTGCTTTTATAACATTAAATATCCATAAAAGAAAGTCTCAGAACTTATTACTCAGTTTATATTATAATATTTTATATCGAAATGACCTCTTTTGTGGCGACTAATGACGTATGCACGATTATTAGGTAAATGTCTTCTTCCACGTAAGATATCTTTCTATGTATAAAAAGACATATATCCTATTCTATTAGAATGCAGTGACAGCCCCGCCGTCTAACCAATAAAATCTTTTAAAATTAAATTAATTTGAATTTTAAAAGATTTGATTGGTTAGACGGCGAGGCTAGGTCGGTGGACAGTGACAACTCACTGCATTCTAAACGCGAATAGAATATAGGTACATTATTTCAGTAAAATAACAACATAGGGATAAAACTCTTTATACAATAGCCTACCTATATAAAAAAGATTATTTTAATTCATTCTGCCAACTTTAATTTTAAACTAAAAGTGCTCTCCTGTAAAGTTGCTATGTTGTAGATGTCTGTATTAACTTTGCTGCCATCAAAATGTGACCTCAAAAATAATAAATCATCTAAAGTTGTGTAACCTGCTGCGAATTCGGTTACACATAATTCCTGCTGTAGAAAAAGCACGCTTTGTTTCAACGCTTGTAGGGGGAATGCATTGAAGATGCTTGTAAGCGGCCTCCTAATAACGTCCTGGGAAACCATTATCCTCGAATAACGCCATATCCAATTTAACATTACAATTTCTTATTATTCAGAAAATCCGCGGATTTAATTTTCGAATCCGGATTTACAATCCGAGTAAAAATGGGCGGATATCCGGATTTTTCGGATTACGGATAGTCCGGATTGCATTCGCTACTTATGCGTACAGCGCGCCGACGGCATGCTCATTACGCGCCGACTCCGAGTCGTGCAAGTCCTAAGCGTGTTCAATCATAAATGTCTTAAAACAATATTGAGTTGAGCGGCCACCGCGCGGACTGCGAGCTTGCACCTTGCGGACAACGCGTAGTTAGCGCGCTGGCAGCTAGCCGTAGTCTAAATTCGAGGCGACGCCGTGCACCAGCTGTGCTGTTGCGGTGCCGGTATAATGTGCCATGACCTTAATTCGTGGTTATTTTTTAAAGTTTAATGTAGCATTTTTGTAACTGTTTTTTTGATTTTAATTTAAAAATGTAAGTATTCCTAGTAAAAATATATTGGTAGTTGACTCGAGAAATATTACTAGAAAAACAGGTCTAGCCCTTTTAAAACTTAAACATACTTAAATACAATTACAATATAACAACTACCTCATTGGCACGTGGTAGCGACTCCAGCCTGTCTAGATGGTCGCGGGGTCAAATCCCACACAGAATAATTCAAACACCATAATTGGATGTTCTTTGTATTAGTAATTTACCTTAGTTAAACCTTAGTCAGACGCCTCTTAAATTTTAGTCAATTGATTAGCTTAAATTCTTACGTTTTTGTTTGGTATATGGTTGGTTTTTCTATTAAAAATCTAGCTAGACAGTGATTAAATTTAAGAGGCGTTTATGAGTAAGGGGGCTCGTTTGTAAAATACCTGCAACGTAGAGCATGATCGAGATGCGTAAGTTATATTTTTAAAAACAAAACAAATTATTATCAATATTCATATTTCCATTTTAAAGAAGCTAGAATTCTTGTAGTAAAAGTTGTTGACAATTTTGTTCCCCTGAAACCTAATAGTTTTGTAGATATCCGTTTCTACTTTTGCATTCGAATTTTATTTTGTGGTGTCAACTATAATATAACATAACTATAATATACAACTATAATATAACTATGTCAACTATAATTATACAGATATCTTAACTTAGCGTTTCGCGTGGAGATTTAAGTTTAAGATAATTGTTCTGCGGCGGCCTTAAATTTTGGTCAAAAATGCCATCTACTCCCAAACAATTCAGAGCTTGTACTATTTGCAAAGGATAAACATACATTTATATTTTATACGTACATGCTTATAGAAAAAAACACCAAGGCAAACGTTTATGTTGCCCACAAAGATTTCCAATGAGCGACAATCAAGACCTGTGCGCACCACATAATCTAGTGTTACCATATTAGTCTATGGTTACTACGCAGAGGTCTTGGATCTACTAAGCCAAAGAGGTTTTCGTTGTAGGGTTTATATGTAAATTTCCCAATTTTTTTAACATTAACAAGTATGTTTTTGTAATCCGTCATCCTACGGATAAGAGAGTCTTTACAATTTTCCTAATTCGTTTTAAGCACAATTTTTTTAATCATACGGACGAACTATCTGAATTAATTGTACCGATTTAATGATAATTAATAAAAGATATAATCTTTTATTATTTTGTTAATGACGCACGAGCTATACGATATTAAACACTTGATATTGAACAATACGGTAGTCCTACCTCACAAGAATCAATGAAATAATAAAAAAATTCAATCACCTCATTGTACTTAATTAATTTGTTGACGCACTATAAACCGTGTGTTGTAGTGATAGTCATCTAAATGATCATTATTGTTGGTAGTAGTGTTTGCCATCATATATGCCATACTTTGGGCCTCATATAAAACCTCATTTAGGGGGCAATGGAGAGACAAAGAGAGAGAAAGAGAGCAATAGATTGGCGTATCGGAATCCGCGGCATACGCAGATCCTGACAAGGAGGACTGACAATCCAGGAAAGGTTGCGGGCAACTGATGGATGATGATAGTCATGGTTCTATATAAAAAAATAAACAGTTATAGGTCTCTGTCCTAGTTATGGAAACAGTATCGGTACATTAAGGAAACACTCACATATTGTGTGTTAATCATTTAAGTTTTGTTTTTCTTTGGACAGGTTCAAATAGGAAATTTTCGTCATTATTCCTATCATAACTGCATGGCCTTCCAGAAGGTTGAATTATTGAGGAGAGGCTGTCATTGTGTACCACTCTTTTTTCCAATGAAAGGTATTTATAGTTTCTACTTGAGTAGTATACTTACTTTTTAAAATAAAGTACGAATGCTATTTGGTTGTTACTGCGTATCCTGTTTAATAACAAGAACTGACTCAATCAAAACCTGTTTAGCCTTTACATACATAACTAGGAATGATTTACAGACAGACAAACCAATTACATTTAGTTTGTGCCATTGGTGTTAGGTATACATTCATCCGTCTTAAAAAACGGTAAGTTGGATGTTACGAATGTACATTTCAATTTTATTAACAAAAATGTTTATCTATATTTTATGCAATAATTAAAGTAGCCTATGATACTCGCTGTAACATGAGCAATCCATCCGATCAGGCGGATTCTGCGGAGATTATGAGATATTTCGGAGATTATGCGGAACAAACAGCGCACAGATAGACAAAAATATGATATGATTTACAAAAATGCGAAGTATGTGCTACAATGAGATTGCTGTTAATGGTAGAGTAAATAGTGATCAAAAGACTAACTACATGAGCATAGGTTCACTTACTTATACTCTATTAAAAATTTAGTATAAATTTGTATGTTTTCAGAAAGCCATAGGTTTTGTGATTTCTCAGATATGGAGTGCATAGAAAATATTTACCGTGAGTATTTGAATAATTTATATAATGAAACCTGAAAATGTTTTGAATCTTTATAATACTTAACTATTTAAATATTACGAATAAAAGCAAGGCAGAAAATATTTACATTTCAGAGCCCCGCATTTATTGTTGGCAAGGGTTCAAACGGTCCACTTGTATTGATCCTTTGAAATTTGACAAACATAATTTCCTTTTTCAAATATTGGAGTTTATGTGGTCAAAGTGTTGCATGCATTTCAGTTACGGAAGAGAGCAAGAGTAGCAATGGAAGTGAGAATAAGGATCTGTTCAAATGTTTACCGGAATGTGAGCATTACGACTATCCTTTGGAAGTAGCGCTGGGTAAACTGGCTGACAACGTATATGTGAGCGGCTTGCCTTTATTGTGAGTTATCCTACCAATACCTATTATAAACGCGAAAGTTTGTGAGTATGTATGTTTGTTACCCTATCATGTAAAAACTACTGAATGGATTTTGTTGAAACTTTACAATAATATAACTATAGATAGCCTGTGTTTTATTCTGATGCATACAGAACAAAACTCAGGCTATCTGTACTAATATTATAAAGAGGTAAAGTGTGTGTCTGTGAGTTTGTGACGTTGTAGGGGGTATATCTCTGGATCTACTGAACCGATTCTTAAAATTATTTCTGTGTTGAATAAACCATTTAAATATGACTAATACGAGTGGAGCAGTAATAAAATATAACTAAAAAAGGGAGCTTCGACAACGTTTTATTCGCCGCCCATCAAAGTGGCCACGGGTCAGCTAGTAATTTATAAAGATATTGAATTAAATGTTCAAAATACGGAGACGACGTCACGGGCACTAGGTAGTATTTAATAAATGCTACAATGATTTTGTTAATTCTTAGACCGAAAAATTTACAAAACAACACAATACCCATTCTGTTTTATAAGACGCCGTTTCTGGTACCGGAACTGGCTATGAACATTCTTCGGACTAAAACATATCATCGTGCCAAGTCTTCATCTTTGCTCTATATTTTTATAATCTATATTTTTTCATGTTTCAATCTTTGCATCTACACCGTGGTAACAAAGAATCCGCACTTTCACATATACACAAGCACGTATACGTATACTACCTATGAGAAAGATATGGTATCAATAAATACTATGTAGAAAACTGTATAAATGTACATTTAAAACATTTTCAGCACAGTTTGGTTCAATGTACAAGTACCCTTCTAATCATTCGCGAACAAATAAAATACACATGAGCAAAGACGAGGTTATTTTGAACAGCTGTAGTTTATACTAACTGATGCCCGCGACTTCACCAGCGTTGTATAGATAGCTTAAATACTATTTTATTGGACTCTCTATTTCATACAGCGTGTCTTTCTCATTATTCCATAAACACAGCCGTAATAGCTTCAGGTCGTAATATAATAGTGTCAGTAATATATTATAGGAAGAACACGTAAGAAGAGTTTGATTGTTTGTTTATTATAGAGGGACGTTTTAATCAAACTGTAGATTTAATGTTCTGCCAACGAACTTTAAATGTTATTCTATATTCTAACTAACCGTTCATTTGTTTTATTACAGTGAAAATGTCAGTTTGGTAAACAGTTCTCTATTGAATGTGTTCTTCAACGATTTGGTATCTACCAGGTATAGACGTGATGTTTATTTGAACTGGCAAAATGTTTTAGGTGAGTATTCAGATGGTGGTGACGTATTTATTAAACTACGTCGACTCACGAGCATTAAAACGCAATAAAATATTTCATTAGCGAATTTGGTTAGCTCGTTGTTTGTATGTATCATAACCCTTATATTAAATGTAATTTTTTTATGACTGTTTTACTAATTAGTATATTGTTAATGCCGTAAAGAGCATTGATGTGTGACTACTAGACTTGACTTGAGAATGACTACTAGACTCTTTCAATCTAGCCGCTTCGGCAAATTGCCGTACGGCACGAAACGGCTAAATTGAAAGAGCGCTAAATGTATAAGTAAAAAATCTATACCAGCGTATAAAAGGAAAGAGAGGAGTTTAATTAAAGTAGTTTACAGGCTATAAAATAGGTCCCATTAACATTTATGGTTCCGCCTATTCAGTATTTGCAAAGCCTGGCTAACCTTAATTTATTTAAGCTAATTTTTATTGTACTCTGTACTTGCCCGTAACTTGTCTAGTACATTAAAAAACATTTTCTGTTAAAATTAATACTTGTATGATAAAATATTCCACAAGATTTGTGGTAACAGGAGTGAAAAGACTGTCACAGGGTGTGAATTTTTGCGTTTTTTTTAAATGCCTATAACTTTACGACCATGGAACTTAGATTTTATTTTTATTTTTCTGATAACCAGCGTGACTTGGCTTATCACTCGGTTTCGGGTTGACGTCGGGTATGGGGACACCCTGTATACCTGTATACTATTGTTTTGTAATTACTTCCTCATAGAATACACTCAGAACAATATATTAAAGCGCATATTGTCATATATTTCCATTGAGCGGAATAAAAATAATTACTGCGTTTGTGAGTAATATATTTATTTAATAAGAGAAACAAACGGTCTTTTGTATTACATATATAAAATTAAACCAGTACCTAGTTTCCTACTTAACAATATTTAAATACAAAACGGAGCTCGTAATTGCAAGAACTATTAATTATGTTGTCGTGACATACCTGATTTGACGACCTCCTGGCATTGTGGTCATATAACATGACTGCTACGCAGAGGTCTCGGGTTCGATTCCCGCTCAATTCAAACCTTTGTGTGCATGAACATGATTGTTTGCATTGGTCTGAGTTATATGTATAAAATGTATGTATTTACAAAAAAAAAAGTATTTAAGTATGTTTATCCGTTATCTAGTACCCATAGTAAGCTCTGCTTAGTTTGGGACTAGATGACGTTGTGTGAATGTGTGAGGATTATTTATTTATTTATACCTAAGTAGTTTAACTCTCAAAATATCCAGAAGGACCGAATTCTTGTTCGTGATACTTTAATAAAGTATTTATTTTTCAGCTGCTTTTGGTGGTCTTCTAAGTCTTATGCTCGGATTTACTTTGATATCAGGCTTTGACCTAATTTTATTTTTCACTATAAACTTAGTTTCCAATTCCTATACCTCGTTGTTTAAAGGAGAGAGACGTAAGAATAAAATAGATGATCAAGGCTACCAAGCTAAGAAAGATGCCTGGATGGATGCAGTGTACAATCAAAAAGCATTTACTATGTACAAAAACAACTACTTAGATAATAATAGATATTAGTGAATGGTGCACAATTTCGTGAAGTGTCATCGTAAAAAATGCATTTGAAAGGTTCAATATTTTAAAGATAATACTATCATTTACCGGAAAGCGCAGGGTGGGGAGACCCCTCACACGGTGGACTGACGACCTAGTTAGGACGGCGGGTAGCCGATGGATGAGGGAGGCACAGGACCGCGTAAGGTGGCAATACTTGGAGGAGGCCTATGTCCAGTAGTGGACGTCGATTGGCTGATATGATGATGATGATGACTATCATTTACATAGATGATTCTCAGAAATTCCATATTTTTCAAGTGGGTGACCATATTATTACGCTAATTTTAATGATATTTTTTTTAGATGTTTGATTGATGATGATTTTTTTAATGTATAGAATAAAGTGAGCTGTCCAAATTCTTAATCTTCTGGCCTGTTATTAAAATAAATGAAACACTAAACATATTAAATTAAATACTAATAATAAATTAAAACACATTAATAGAATTAGTTATTGAAATGACTAGTTATTTCATAAATATAATGGTTTTGATGACAACAATATTATAAAATGATGATAGAGAAAGAATAAAAATAACATAAAATATTTTATTAGATATAGGTACATATAAGTTATAATATAAATTTTAATCTTTCTAGTAAAAATTGTGGTCGAAGTAATGTGTGGTTTCATTTGTTTAATAATTTTTGCTCTAAATAGCAAGAGCGATTGCGTACCTGAGGAATATGATTCATTTAATGTTTTATATAATAAAAATACCTTAAAACTATTGTACTTGTTTTATTTCGTGCTGTCCTTCACCACCAGTACATAACTATAATATTTTAATTACTATTTTTGATCTAAATTTTCATAACTTCCTGTAAACTGAACGGCTTCCTTACATGTTTTTCATTCATAATCATAAAATATCATAATATCAGCTAATGGACGTTCTATGTTATAATTGTATTTTTTTTTCAATATTAAAAATATATAATTATAACACAATAGTAATATTTCAAAAGTCAGTGGCGTTTTCTAGACATGCAGTAGCGTGTCAAGCCAAGTGCAAGAAAGAAAACTGGCGAGCCGTACCGTGTGTAATATTACACGAACCATTTGAAGCCACTTTTGACCCCCTCATAAATCAAAAACTATTTCACATAAACGTATCAAATTATTATATACATGCAAGATACTGTGTTCTTCATAAGCTTATCTCAAACGGTTATTTAGATATTAATGGCCATTATTCCTCTTTTTTGTCATTGACTGACTGTCTGACCTTTAGATCAAAACTTTAACCCAGCTCCAGATGACCTAGAGAGTTAAAATTTGGTATGCAGATAGGTAATTAGATGAATACAAAGGAATAAATATAAAACTGGAATTTTTTAATTAATTAGATTCTATTATGAACGCTTAACATAAATACCTAATTAGTGCCTGTACCTAACTACAGATGTAAGAATCAGTAAGTAATCAAAACTTATGACTGCCGCTCTTTATGTGGTAGGTATGTGGATTGACTTAAAATATAACATATTATGATACAATCACGCCTATATGAAAACTTGTCTATGCCTATTTTATAAGAAGATATGATATGTTAGACTGTTACTTATAAGTAAATTTCAGGACTGAACAATGAACTTGGTACCAAGGCATTTACGTTTTTAATTGGACTTAAATTCAACGGACGGACTTATTTTATTATTGGTTATTTATTTTCGCACGACTTCAATTTATAGATAAAAGTATAAGTTTGTAAACAACGATTCCTTTTCTGTGATTCAAACAATGACAATAATAAACCTATTTCAGTTTTGTATCATCTAATTTACAATATATTTACATTATGATAAGATTAATTACAGTGCAACAATCGCAATCAGACCAATGCATGTTTACAAAACTATGAGTTTGAATCATCAACACACAAAAGACTGTGTTATCCTTTGATATCTTATGTATGAGTTATTTTATTATTAGTACTAAACACAATTACACAATAATGAAGTTAGATACAAATGAAGTATAAACAATTGTCAGACATTGTTTGTACAGTTTTCTAATGCAAGACGCATACCGGAATATAACTCGTCAAAATTGTTTGAGTACAAGAATATTATTATAGTTACATATTGACACAACAGCGGCTATTGTATACTTGTAGACCATGGCTATTGTATTACTTATAAAAGATCTTTCTTTCTTCTATTTTAACCATGGCGTTAAGTCAGACAGCTGTTGGTCAGAAGGGTTATGGAATAACAACCGCATACAAGAAGACGCATGGTGGGTAGGCCCTTCGCTCAGTAGACCGACGATCATGTTAGGACGCCGCGCCGAGAAACCGATGAAGGAGAACATGAGCACAGGATCGCGTAAGAAAATATTTGGAGGACACTTATGTTCAGCAGAGCAACAATATTTATTGGTTTTTTGGTTTAGCTAAAACTAACCAAAATAATTTTAAAAGATTTTATCTACGGTAGAATTTGAATAGTTCAATTTACTCAAAATTGAATCACAGCCAGGCTGCAACTGCACAGTTTCGGTGTAGCTCTGATTCAAATTTCATTGTTTCTTCACATAAAGTAAAGAACCTACATATGACGCTGTTGTACCAATCTTATTTTCTAACAAATACCTACTATATTCTTAATGTTTACAGAAACATGTAAATCTTTAAATACAAAAATTCGAGTACGTTACCCCACTTTGAACCTCTCTCTCATGAATTAATCTATGCTATCCCTGAAAATATAACTTTGAGCACACATAAATATAACATGATCCGAGTGGTTACTGATTATGAATACATGATAAAAAATAACATGCGTTTTCCGGGTCATCAAAGTACCCGTCACGGGAGGAGGCCCGTCCCTGCAGTGGGACATTAATGGGCTGTTATGATGATGAAATAATCATTTATTTCAGGATAACCCATACATTACATTTTATAAAATAATACACTACCAATAACAACATTAGATTACATTATTGATTAAAATTACATTAGATAATATTTATTTAATCATTAAAATTATATTAGGTACATTAAATCATTATAAATTATATTATATTAAATCATTAAAATTATATTATGATTATATAATAGAATTACATTAAACAATATAATAATAATAGTTTATTTCAGAAATATTATCCATAGTATTTAAATTAAAATTGAAAATTTACACACATTATTAATACAATGAAAAAATGAAAATCATCATCATCATATCAGCCTATAGACGCCCACTGCTGGACATAGGCCTCCTCCAAACGTTTCTACCTTGCGCGGTCTTGTGCCTCCCTCATCCATCGGCTTCCCGCCGTCCTAACCTGGTCGTCGGTCCATCGTGTGAGGGGTCTACCCACCCTATGCTTCCAGGAGCGCAGTCGCCATTCTAAAAAATGAAAATAATTATTATACAAAATTATTTATCATCGCAGTGGCAGCTGGGTATGCTTGCAGAATATGCTTCGAATATGTTTGCAGAAGCGAATACCGATGGCGGCATGAAAGCCATCGGTATTCGCTTCTGCAAACATATTCGAGGCGCTGCAAAATCGAGGCAGCCCCAACAGCACTCTAAACGCGTTATTGTATTGGACACGTAAGGCGCTTATATGCCGCTAGTGTATAGTTGACCCACAGGCTACACGTGTATAGTTTGGCAAAATGACTTAAAAAGTGTAATTTTTACAGTATTATTGTAAAAATTACACTTTTTAAACATACATACACTTCTCATCAAAAAAATCGAAACAGTTGCAAGTTTGTGTTTTATAAGGATTATCTGAAAAATGTGTATATTTAGGAATATGTGTTATATATCATTTAATAGGGAGTTTAATGAGGTTTTCAAATAATCATGTTAATGTTCTAAATTCAAATTAAATTTTCATAGATTTCGTATTTTGTTTAACATGTCGTTTTTACCCTGTACGTAGTTTGACGGAAATTGATAAAATTAGGCACGTAAATGAAAAAAAAAGCTAGGAAACGTTTATTTAATAACTTGGATACCATTCCCAAACTCTCATTACTGCTTCTGTACGCTTTTTCATCGATCGGATGAGAGTCACGATCAAAAATAGTGGCGCTCTATTCCATTCCTCTTGGATTGCATTTTAAAGCTGGCTAAGTGTTTTTCAGGGATGATCTTTTACACTAATTCGTCTTTTTTATTTATCCCATAGATGTTTAATCGGATTCATGTCCGGGCTTCTTGCTGGCCAATCAATAATAGAGATATCGACTTCAGTAACATAATCTCATACGACGCTCGCGGTGTTTGTCCAAGCATCCTCGTACATAAATGTTAAACCGGGGTCAAATAAATGTGCATAGGGCATCACAAGAGGTTCAAGATATTGTTCGATGTACCTATGACTGTTAAAAAAGGGCAGACGGGACCCAAACACAAAGACAAACTCGGTATTGTCCTTGCCACTAATTTCTCCTCAAACAGTCCACGAACCGCCACCATGGATGGCCTTTTCTTTTAATCCTGCATGGTGCAAAGCGTTCTCCATCACTTCTGTAGACCTTAATCCTTCCATCGTTACCATACAATACAATTTTGCACTCATCAGAAAGGAGGAACTTGCTCCACTAGATGTATGACCAATTTAGGTAATTACGTGAAAGTTAAGGCGCGCTTTTCGATGATCTGCAGGTAGTTCCTCCCTATTTGCTGGCTTGTACGGTACAAGTCCACGTAATTTCAACCTTTTTCTAATTGTAGAGTCACTTACAGCCACCATAGGTTCATCATGAAGCTGCTGCTGCGGTTCAAAGACATTAAGGCGTAGAGTTTGTAAGAAAGGTGTTACTATAAATCGATCTACTCGGTCAGAAATTACCTGTTTTCTGCCAGATCTCTAACGGCGCGTGAACAAACCAGTCTCTTGATAGCGTTTGCATATTCTATGAAGAGACGAGAGGCTAAGATGCAATATTTCAGCCGTAATAACCTGACTAAGTCCAGAATTCAGCAATGCCACCACTTGGCGGTTTTTGCGGGTAAACATCGCATGGACGCAGTAATAAGAGAAGCGAAGAACTTTGGGTGTGCGATACGGGTTATTAAATAAACGTTTTCTCGCTTTTTTTCCATTTACGTGCCTAATTTTATCATTTTCCGTCAAACTACATACAGGGCAATACGACTTGTTAAACAAAATACGAAATCTATGAAAATTTAATTTGAATTTAGAACATTAACATGACTATTTGAAAACCTCATTAAATTCCCTATTAAATGATATATAACACATATTCCTAAATATACACATTTTTCAGATAATTCTTATAAAACACAAACTTGCAACTGTTTCGATTTTTTTGATGAGAAGTGTATTATACATAGAAACACTCAGACCAATGCAAACAATCATGTTCATGCACACAAAGATTTGCATTGAGCGGTAATCGAATCCGAGACCTCTGCGTAGCAGTCATGTTATATAACCACTACGCCACAGAGGTCGTCAAGATATGAAGAGTGTAGTTGGTCCCGCGGTACTTTACCCAACAAGTGAAACAAAGCTGTAAACTAAACTGTTGCTTTACGTCATATTCATAGTTTTAAACTTTTTTTTTATTGATGAGGCCATATTGCTGGTAAGCATTGTTTGTCGATTAGATAATTCATATTTAAATTGCGTATGTAATGATATCTTAATATTTTAAACTAGCTTTTGCCCGCGGCTTCGCTCTTGGGTGTTCTTTGTGTCCGTTAGTTGATGTTTGTAAAAAGGTCCCCGCGACACAGGGCATGATCCCAAGTGCGGGAGTTGTCTTTTAAAAAGAAAAAAAAATATAAAATAGTCTTTATAACTAACGCAATCATAATATTAGTTCAATAAAATTTATATTACAGATATGTTGTAGTAAATTCTCATTATCAGGTTTTTCTGTAATTTTGAGTCATTTTGTAGCGTCTAGACTAAATTATCGTAAGATTAGTCTATGCTACTACTTATACGAAGTTATTTGCTAAAAATAACTAACAAGCCAGCCGTTTACCTTACTTATTTAATGTTCTCTAAACAACAGCTATTATAGTGTAAAATCTCAACACTGCGTAGGTCACAGATATCTGAATATTTCTGTGGCGTAGGTATACTGATTTCACACTATTTGGTTTCTTAAACGGCAATCAACTATCTTATCACGTGATTAGATTCATATCTTGCAGTTAAGTAGGTATTGATTAAATGTATTTTTATTATTATTTTAGATCTCTCCTAGTGAAAACGAAGTAGCCTTAAAATTTTACAATTTTTCCCTCAGAACTTGTTACCTAAATGCATTTTTGAGCTGTAGTCTCCTATAACGCGAAAAGAGGTTAATAATCTAATACCTAACGATTTTTAATTTATTTGAGGCCTTCAATTATTTCCACTTGATAAGACCTGCCGTCCTGTACGGGTCAGAGAGTTGGGCCACAAAAGGCATGAAAGAATAAAAGACAATTGCATGTAGCAGATATGAGAATGTAAAGAGGAATGTGTGGTGTTACGAGAGCGGATAGAATAAGAAATGTATAAAGTATACGGATAGAATAAAGTATGTAAGAGGAAGTTTGAAAGTGGCACCGGTGGCAGAAAAACTACGTGGCAACCGGCTGTCATGGTATGGGCATGTTATGCGTAGGTATGAGAATCATGTGGTGAGGAAGGTGTTGAACATGTATGTTGATGGATTTAAGGGAAGTGGACGACCAAAGAAACGATGGATGCATTGTGTGAAAGACGATATGGCTGCGAAGAGAGTGAATTGTAATATGACGTCCGATAGGAAAGAATGGAAGAAGAAGACATGCTGCGCCGACCCCAAATAAAATTGGGATAAGGACAGGGGAATGATATGAATTATTTCCACTTTACACGGTCCTGTGCTTCCTTCCTCAGCTATTGGTTTTCCGACGCCCTAACTAGGTCGTGTGCCCAACGCGTAAGGGGTCTCCCCTCCTTGAGATTTCCTGTACAGTGTCGCCATTCCAAAACCCTTCTGCTCTAACTGCTGTCAATACCACGCACCATGTGTCCTGCTCACCACTTAAATTTATTTAAAATTATTTAGATTAATTATTTTTTTATATTATTTATAGAATTTATAAAACTAAACAGTAAGATTACAATTATTCTTTTTATTTGTTAGATAGGAGTTTTATCAATGCAAATAAAGTACAGTATGGGGACATTGATAATATGATTGGCTTTTAAAGAAAGACAGACAACAATGAGGAAGCGAGAAAGTGAGATTATAATTTATTGATGATTTTGAAATTATATTTTATAAGGTTAACAATAAGTGCTATATTTTGTTGCACTGCAACGACTTTTTATCGAAGTGCAATGACAGCTCTAATATTTCAAGATCTAGGAAGTGCCAGACATCACTTATTTTCTAATGAACCAAATATACACGAAAGGGTAGTGGTGGGGAGAACTATCATCGTATGAATAATAGCTAACTTGCCCAGACGGCCACTTTTCTGGTATCCGTTGATGAAAGTACAAAAAAACAGAGGTAACTTCACTCATTTTCTAATGGCTGGTTTTAACATATATTATAAACAAGATCGTTAAGAATCCATAATCGAAACTGCCAGACACTTTGCGTCGGCCGTTTTGCGTAACAGACACTTCAAAGTTCTGAACGAAATTCATGAAACTTATTTTCTAATGGCTGGTTTTGAAATGAGTGACATTAATGATTTTTTTTCGGAACTTTGAAGTGTCTGTTACGCAAAACGGCCGACGCAAAGTGTCTGGCAGTTTCGATTATGGATTCTTAACGATCTTGTTTATAATATATGTTAAAACCAGCCATTAGAAAATGAGTGAAGTTACCTCTGTTTTTTTGTACTTTCATCAACGGATACCAGAAAAGAGGCCGTCTAGGCAAGTCAGCTATTAGTCATACGATGATAGTACACCCCACCACTACCCATTCGTGTATATTTGGTTCATTAGAAAATAAGTGATGTTTGGCACTTCCTAGATCTTAGAATATAATTAAATCCTTAGTAAGACATGATGAAACATACAATGTCAAATAGAAGTAAGTAGGGATTCAATCTTTTATAATTTCAACCTTATGCCGAACGCCATAAGATACATTTTAATGTGATAATTTTCAAAACGTATGCTATAAATTATTCTGCTATTTTCGGTAATCGGATATACTCTTCTTACTCATTGATTTGCTGTCTTTCTTTAAAAACCCATCATATTATTAATGTCTCCATACTGTAAGTATTGAAAGAAAGAAAGAAAGAAAGAAAAGTTATTTATTGACCAATAGTATACACAGACAATAAATATAAAAGAAAACAAAAGTTACAATAAAAAAAAAAAAGGAAGAGAAAAAAAAAAGAAATTACAAAAAACATATTGGCCAAAAGGACCTTGCCTCAGCATAATGCTACTGCGACATATTAGTCGTAATAGCGCTGGTATTCTGGCAAGGCCCCTATATTCTTCTTCCTTTCTTTTTTTCTTATGAAAGCAGCGGGTACAACTAGTTGTAAACGAGGCACTATAAACTTCTATCTTTTTAATTATCATATTGAGTCTAATACCAATCGTAAAATAGTGATAGGTTTTATATGAGAATTGCTATCAACTGATTGACTAAGTATTTAAGGGTATTACTTACTGTCTTTTAAAGAAAGGCTAAGATTAAGGAAAAATTCTATGGAAGGCTAAGTTTAAGGAAAATCCTTAGATATTTAGCCTGTTTATCAACATTCCGCTGCAGGAACCTTCTCCAAATGAGGAAGGAAAACTTTAACTAGAAAGGCAATGCTGGTCAAACGGGTTTGTATTTTGACTCGTTTTCTATGACCGATAAAAGAGTCGTCCTTTAGTCGCTTTTCACGACATTCGGTTTAAGATGGGAAGGTGACTGAGCTGTATTTTAAGTTAGTGAAGGGGCAATTACGAAAGTTCGCTATGACGCGGGGACTTGTACTACGATACATTTAACGGGTACAAAGTACATTCAAACTACTTATTATATATTGTTTTAAAAATAACTCACGTAAAACAAATCTAGAATACTCGTTAATACAACAATGAGTATCAATGCTCTAATGATATCATCATAACAGCCCATTAATGTCCCACTGCAGGGACGGGCCTCCTCCCGTAATGGTGGGAAATTTGGCCTACTAATACCACGCTGGCCAAAAGAATTGGTATAGGGTTTAATATCAAGTTGTCCTTTTTTCATTTCGTAAAGATAATATTCACGGATAGTCCCTTAGTCGGTTCCTACGACACCCATGGGATGAGATGGAGTGGTGACACATTGTATTCTTACTCCGTCACCACACGGAGACATACACTTTTGAAACCTATTACCATTTGATTTTGAGCTCCTTTCATATTAAAAACTTCCCAATATTCTCTCTCTTTCCTACTTTTTTACCAGTTTTTCTTCCTGTTGGAAACGCATGGGCAATATCACAACTGCGATTATCTGCCTTAAACAGACTCGTATTGTTAATTGTCATTACAAAGAAAAAAAAAGATCTTTGCTAACAATAATCGTAATAATGTACATTCTCAAGATAGTAACGGTAATAACTACTTTTCAATATCACACTACAATGAGTACCAATCACGATATCTCAAAGCCATAAACTACTTCGATCACTTTCTAGTTTTTATTCCAGTACAAATCGCACTATAGGAATAATGTGTCTCTTACACAATTCTGAATGTTCATTACATTTTATACTTAATTAATACGAGTATAATGAGTGTTGATCAGTTTCAATTAGTTAAAGTGGACGACTTAGGTACATTCTTAATTTAAAGTAATGCTAAATTATCGTTACTTAGTAGTTTTTTCAGTATTCTTTTAATAGGTTATCCTTAGTTTTTTCTTCTATTCAACTAATATAAGGCTTTTAATACCTATCAGTTCCCGGTTCATCGAGCACTACTGCCTGGTCTTATCATTCCGGCGCGTTACCTCAGCATTCATCTCTTCATTAAACTGAGCATCTCGGAAGCTAAGAGCTATACGTTCGTATTAACAGTTTATGATTACTTTAATAAAGTAGACGCTGAATTTATTGTGCAATTGATAATAAGGTAATATAAAATTTGCAAAGAGTGATTTCATATCAGTAAATTATATACTTACAATCGTGCAATTTCAATAAATGATTGTAAAATAACTCAAAATTGTCATACCTAATACTTAGAGACACTGAAATGATTGTCGTAAAATAATTTAACTGAATATACTTTTAAAAATAATACTACCGTGTTCTAGGTGTGTAGTCTCGTACAAGTTACGAATAAGACTATTGTATTATCGCTCCAGTATTAGATACGTATTCGTTTATAATTAGAAAAGTGATTGCAGTAGTATACTTTAGCAAATTCCCATTCAATGATTGTATTGATAATTGTAGTATTTTTAAGGATTTTCCTCAAAGATACAATCCCATGCACTGTATACATACAGAAAAGAGATTGCGCTCAAACACAAATAATACATGTCTATCACTGACGTGCAATAAAATAATTGAATTCTACTAATCGCTACGAAGTTGTCCCTTATCAAATTAGATTATCTACTTAAAAACCCCTGCTATTGATATCTTTCTTTCAGTGTCTTGAGATCCAGGAATATAAACAATCGTATCATTGTTAAAAATTATGTTGTTCATATATTAATTACATAAATAAAATAGCTTACTGTGTAGACGGTTCATTTAAAGTGAGTACATAATATGAAGTTATTTTGTATTTTTATCTTTGAATTATAATTATTGTGAAGCAATTTCTTTATTACTGTCTAAGATAGAAGCGAAGTTTTAAGTAGGCTATCGATGGCGTGTTTAAAATGTGATCATTTTGTGTTTCCTAAATTTTGTAAAACAGTGTTTTATCCTAGATGAGTGTACCTATTATCTTAATGGTCTCGTTTCTTTAAAATTTAAGGTACAGTACAATTTTAAAAGCCGATTCGCGTAGTTTAAATTTACAAAACGTTCACATTAGAAGTAAGTCAGTATTGTAACAAGATTACAATATAAACATCACAAAAGATCATAAAACGTTGATACGCGTCTTTCAATTCTTACTAAACATCTTATGGATCATAAGTCGCTGATAGTCATTCATTTCAAAATTAGGTTAATAAAATGATGATGTGTTTTTAATGTTCTTGAGTGTGATTGTACTTTAGTAGATTTCGTTCTTGTAACCTACCACCATTTATTATTTTGCGATTTTAATCAACCAGTTTTGTGTTTACCTATGTGAAAACAATACTTTAAAAGTAAACAAATCTTTTGTACATTTTGTGATGTTGAGTTTTTTGACAAATCATTGCAGTGGTGTCTCGTGGCAAGTTTAATGATTAGAATGTTATGTATATTTAAATGTACAATCTATAGAGACTGACTGTTCACAAAGGCATATAAACACATGGGTATGTATTGCCTTAGATTATGTCCTTGTTCCTACAGGAGTAAGCAGAGCGTTCAAAATAGTTAAATATAGTATATTGAGTGCGTATTTGCTTTTCCTGTGTTTAAATGAAAAGC
The DNA here is from genome assembly GCA_905475405.1 of Schrankia costaestrigalis. NCBI lineage: Eukaryota > Metazoa > Arthropoda > Insecta > Lepidoptera > Erebidae > Schrankia > Schrankia costaestrigalis. Next base: position 15,598,082 of record FR997825.1, on the reverse strand, counting down.
CGTATCTAAAACGGTTTCTTATCTAAATTGATGTACCTAGTAAATCAAATTTGATGATTAAGCAATGTTCGGGTTTTTATCGTAAACGTTAAAAGATAGCTACCTAATTATTAAAAACAAGTGGATATTTTTAAGTTTTGTGATATAATGTAATATAATTTAAATATATATATTTTTTTAAATTAAAGTTTGTTTCACGTTAAACATTTACAAAAAAAGCAATTTTAAATAATATATAAATATTGCATTATAAACAAAATCGGCCGTTTTTCTTCGAATGCGAAATTTAACTAATTGAAAAACATTTAAAGTGTTGAGAGTGTGTTATACAAATACTTTATTGCCTTTTCTCGAGACTTCGTTTCCAACATTTTGCATTATTGATCCTATTTGCGAATTATATATTTGTTTCAATTGGCGGCGCTAGTGAGTGCTAAAAACGCTCTTAAACAATAAATACAATTCGCTAACCTGTAAACAACTAATTAATAAAAATATTCATTAAAGCGGCACTTACACGAAAATATTTATTACTGCAGAATAGAGGTCACAGGAAAGGTCTAGATTAAACTAGGTACATCTAAAATAACGACGCGTTTTGCTATATTATTAGCTTGTCGTCTGTAACTTGCGTTCGACACATAAAAACCGTTACTGCATTACAAAATACTATGCAGATGACGTTTCGTAACTACAAGTGGGTTTTTTGATGAATTTAATAAATCAACAAAGACAATACACATTAATTTGAGGCAATTAACAACACGTACGCGGAACGAACTCTGATAAAGAAATCTACAGATTACTTACACCATATACCTAATAATGTTTTTCTACCTAGATATGTGACATTAGCTTGCTGTTTAACACCATAAAACTCTCTCTATAAACAATGTATATGTTATCTATAAAGATAATTATTTGTTCCCAGTTCCATAAGTTCGGACGCGTGTAGAAGAGTCGTCACCATGGCACGCTCTGTCGTGATTGGGACGCTGATGGTGATACTATGTTTCTCCTGTACTACAGCTTACGAGCACTTCAGTAAGTAAATACTTTTTGAATCATACCTTTTTAATTTATTTTTTCTTTTCTATCTAGTATTGTGGTCAGCAATTTTTTTTAGCCTGCAACAGTGTAAACGAGATTTATAACGCTTAGTCTTACGGCTTAGTGAATTTCAATAGGAAATTTTATGTAAAATCATAGTATTGTTTGACTGAGAACAGAATAATAATAAACAGGTCGATGGCAACAGTGATTTTACTGTTGCTGTGTTCAGTTTTAGTAGTGTAAGAGAGAGTAAATGATGCGGAATAAAAACTGTACAATAAAACTAATTCATGATAGAGTTAAAATCTGTAACTAATTATAATTGTTGCCTGTTAATCTAGCAATTGTTTTATGTTAACCTTATAATGTGGTATTTGAATTTGAATTTTAATGTAGTAAGATATGTATATCTCCGTGTGGTGACGGAGTAAGAATACACTGTGTCACCACCCCATCCCAAGGGTGGCGTAAAAACCGACTAAGGGACTATCCGTGAATATTATCTTTACATAATAAAAAGAAGGAAAACTTGAAATTAAACCCTATACCAATCCGTTTGGCCAGCGTGGTATTAGTAGGCAAAGTTTTCCTCCGTCACTGAAGGGGGCCCGTCCCTGCAATGGGACATTAATGGGCTGTTATGATGAAGATATGTATAAAGTGTTTTGACAGCAGAATTTACATGTAATCCTAAAATTGAGTATGTACTTTGAGTTAATTTTATGCTCTCAGATTAAACGATCTTAATTAATTGTGATTCAAATCCTAATCCAGAAGTAACATTATTTGAATTTGACAAAAGAGACAATGTTATTAGAAATATTAAATGTTCAATAATACCTATATAAATAAAGAGTCATAATAACATTCCTACCACAACCATACATCGCCATTTAGTCCTAATCTATGAAGAGCTTGGATATTAAACATTGATAAACATATAAATAAATTGTAAAATAATTTAAAAAGCAAGCTAATTTCGAGGCTATTTGGGAAGGATTATGGGTCGTTTACCTAAAAAAATGCAGGCCCAGACATGATTCCATTATCTTGCTTGTTTTTATTTAGCTAATATTTAAGTTAATCTAAATAAGACTCTTAACTTTTGATTCAGATGAAACTTATCCAGTACGTCCGGTGATGAGAAATGGCGAGATAGTGTTAGCGCATGATCACCTTATAAAGAAATTAGGGGAAGAACTAGAGACATGGCATTGGACACCTTGGTTGAGGACGAGGGTCGAGGTCATCGATGGCATACTACGTGAACTTGAATGTTTTGCCCGAGATTCTATAGAGAGTTTTCCTCCTTCAGTGTTCGATGGTAAGTGTTTACAAAAAGATATCCATCGTGTTTTTCTGTTTGAAACTAAATTAATATAGAAAGTATTGTTTTTAGTAATAAAATCAGTTCAGTGTTTTTGTAGTTATATTCTAAAATTTTTATTGCCTAACCTTAGGTAGGTTAGGCAATAAAAAGTATGGATGAAATATATTTAAACGGTTGGTATTTTATAATTTAAGTGTAGATAATTCATTTATACACTGATTACTTTATTTTAGATTTAGATTTGTAATAGCACTATTAATGTGAATATTGTTCATATGTGTAAAAATGCATTACCCTAGTCTCATACACTCATATGCAAAAGGTAGGTCATTTGTGATTTTTTACATTATCTTTTGAATTTCAACTTCACATTCCGTTTGTTTTCTGATTACAGATGATCAGCTGAGGCAAGGAGCATTCCTATTATACGTATTGTTTGGTATTTACGCGTTTACGCTTCTGGCTATTGTCTGTAATGACTATTTTATTCCTTGTGTCGAATTTATTTGTGAAGATTTGAAAATACCACAGGTATGAATTACTTTCACCGTATTCACAAAACATTGACCCAAATCAATTAATTAATTAATTCCCTTCTATCAATTGTAGTATATTATCCTAGCGTGATAAAATATGATAATTGATAAAGCCAATCCATTACTAAATAAAGTGATTAATGGTTTTATACAATGCGGATTATGACCTTAAAGATACATTTTAGAATATAATGCATAAAAACTTTTCACTACCGACATAACCCACTGCATGGAGGAAATCTAGACCTTATTAGATTCCCCACTAGCCACACGGGTTGGTATTGGTTTATAAGCCAATACCTATTAAAATTTTGACCGTACCTAAATAATAACTTAGTGACCTTTTAAGAAAATCTCGGGATGAAAATTTCGGTATCATAAATCGACCGCGGAATTAAGTTCCACACAGAACAAATATGAGCATCCACAAATGATCGTTGAGTCTCGATGAATTTCATGACCGGTAAATTGATATTTGTAATAGATACAAGGCAATTCAGAGAGTGTCGTCATGACGACCTCGGTGGCGCGCCGGTAAAGCCAGCGGCTACCGCGCATGAGGTTGTGGGTTCGATCCCCACGCAGGACAATAATTTGTGAGATCCACAAATTATTGTCCTGAGTCTGGGTGTTATATGTGTCCGTTAATTGATGTTTGTAAAAGTCCCCGCGACACAGGGCATGATCCCTAGTGCGGGAGTTGTCTTTTTAAAAAAAAAAAAAAAAAAAAATTAAAAAAAAAATTAAAAAAAACATGTTATATTATTTACAGAATGTCGCAGCTGCCACATTCATGGCCGTCGCAACATCATGTCCAGAGTTTTTCGTTAACGTCATATCAACTTTTCTCACAGAATCTGACATGGGAATTGGAACTATAGTTGGTTCTGCCTTATTCAATGCTCTGGGTGTTGCCGCTCTTGGAGGCTTAGCTGCTATTACGGTACTTAATAATACCTATTTTATTTATTACTACTTGTCCCCCGTGACGAGTAGCTTAAATTATAAATACAATATCTTTATGAATTGTATAGCTTAAGTGTTATTCTGATATATAAGCTGTATCATTGTAAAGTTTCATTTAAATCCATTCAGTAGTTTTAACGTGATAGAGTTACAAACATCCTTGCCAACTTTCGCGGTTATACTGAGATCATCATCATCATAACAGCCCATTAATGTCCCACTGCAGGGACGGGCCTCCTCCAGCGACGGAGGGATACTTGACCTACTAATACCACGCTGGCCAAACGGATTGGTATAGGGTTTAATTTCAAGTTTTCCTTCTTTTTATTACGTAAAAATAATATACTGAGATAAATTGTTTGAATTATGATGAAACTGAATAATTTATTTTTATTTCAGCCTATAAAAATAGATAGCCGGCCAGTAACGAGAGACGTTTTAATATACATGTTCAACGTCTGCATCCTAGTAATATTTGTATGGGATGGACAAATTGATTGGTACGAAGCTCTGGTACTAGGAATCCTGTATATTTTGTACTTCGTTGTTATGTTCAACAGTATGAGATTATTCGATCTCTATGACTTCATAGTGGAGAAATTATGCTGCTGTAAAACCAAATCAGGCAGTATGTATAATACATATTTTTTAGTTATGTATACTTTTAAAAGTATTTATTCTTCTATATGATTATGTATTTTAGTTACAGAAGTTATGGAGACTACCCCAGCTAAAGCTATCGAGGATGGTTTTGACAATAAAGCGTTTAGTGCCGACACTATTTCCAATCCGGATAAAATAACGGTTGTAGATGGAGGTGAGATATTAAAATTTGTAAAACATTATTTATACTGCAGAAACAATCCTTTTGTAATGTAACTATGGAGCAACTAAGTAAGTCTCCTACCCGTAATATCTTGGTTTTCAAGTTTATAGTCTGTGACACAAACTGAGATGCGATTGTACCATTTTGTATTCTAACACCAGTTTAATTGGTTATTCATTTTTATTTTTAAACTAACATTAATTTGCTGCGCTTTTTATGTAGTATACAACTTATTCTATATTACTTATAAATTTTAATATCTATCTTACAGAAGATGCTCCAGTTAAACCCAAGAAGAGTCTATTTAGATTTCCTTCAGAGAAGTCAATATTGTACAGAATATGGTGGTTGTATGTGTGGCCTTTGAAATTTGTACTAGGCATGACCATACCTTCACCAATTACATGTAGAAGATTTTATCCATTTGCTTTCTTCATGTGTATCGTTTGGATTGGAGTTAACTCATATTGTGTTTCATGGAGTATGACAGTTATAGGTTCGTATTATAAATTACTTACGGTTTTTGTTAGTCTATATCATACCACTGCTGGGCAGAAGCGTCCCCTTGACTGCCACGTGCACGTATAAATACATAGAGTAAATTATTGTTATGTAATTTTAAATGTTTAATGTTAACACTGTTTTTTTTAAATGCACTCGTGCCTTAAAAGTAAACATTAAGCTCTGATTACAAGATATTGTTAACAGCAATAGATATTTAGGGTTAAGATATTAATTTATGTATATAACAGATAAAAGACTTAAACCTACGACCTTTTGCATAGTATCCTTATACATATATGCATATCAATTGAGTTAAATTCTTTTAGATTCGGAATCATGAATATTTACTTTAAATCTAACTTTAATAGAACTAAAAATACGTTCGTCCAAGATCCTCTAACAAATATAGTTGGCTGACACAGTAAGTAATGGATAATATCTTTGATATTTACCTTTTTAGGTCACACTTTCTTCATTCCGGAATCAGTTATGGGAATGACATTTTTGGCATTCGGTGGATGTCTCCCAGAGGCTTGCTCCATATTCATTATGTCAAGGCGAGGTATGTACATATTATATACAACAAATATTATTTATCTAAATAGTTACAAAAATATGTAAGAGCTTTTTTTTCTTTCGTTTTGGCTTTGTGTATGGTTGTGTGTTTGCATTGCGAGTTATAGTACTACTCTTCTGTACGATTTGCATAGCTGAGCGTATAGCGTGTGTATTCTAAAAATAAAGAAGTCTTTGGCTAATAATTTTTTTTTTTTGATATTATGTCATGACATCAAATTATTTGCACAGACCGGATAAATAAGTCATACAAAGAGTTACTTAGTTGCGATATTGCTGTCTGTTTTCTTTTCCTTCCTAGACTTTACTTCGTGTTTTCTGTCAAGTTAGGTACAGTTTTCATTCAATGAAGTTTAAAAAAACATAGTCTTTTTGAGTTTTCTTTAAAAGTTCTTATATTAATTGGAATAGGATTTTAAGTGAAGTCTATCTTACATAATATACATAATAATGTAATCTGCTTAAGTTGTATTTTAGTTACGAATCAAACATAATCATAAATGTTACAATAAATCTCACTATACAAAAAATAACTCAGTATAATAAGCATGAATGACAAAATGTATCAGTAGTCGATTAAATTTACAATATTAATAAAAGAACGCTGGTAATTCCCCAACATCAAAGAGGCTCCTAATATCTTTTAATTCTGTCAGATTATCACTTGTAACGTTTTGATAATAGCTAAAAAGAATCTATTAATTAATAAATCAAAGTAAGCATCGTATCACCAAATAAACGTCCTCTGCTTGTCATAAATGTCCTTGAAATGGTTTCATGTTGGTTTATCTTTTAATTATGTACCGCTAGTTTTTTAAACAACTAGTCAGTTGCGCTCTGAAGCCCAATTTACACATCGACAAGTACAGTAGCGAGTTAAGTAGTAAGTTGTTGAATATGTTGATTTGAGTATCTACTCAATAGGATGGAGATCTCTCCATCCTATTTTTTGGCGAGTTAAGTACGAAGTAACCCCTCTCTCGCGTCTCGCCAACTAAACTTGCCAAAAAATAGGATGGAGATCTATTTAAATCAACTTAATCAACAACTCGCTGCTGTACTTGTCGATGTGTAAATTGGGCTTAAGGGCCTGTTGATCTTACGGTCTGCAGTACGCACTTGTTATTACCAAATTCTGTCTGCGTTATTAACTCTACCCCTTGTTATTTTTCTCTACATCGAAATCCCGTAAAATTTGACGCAAGATAATTGTGTAATACTTATAAAAATAAAATTAAATAAATAAAAAGCATTTATTTACAATAAAGTTGTACATAATTTAACCATTACCTTTGGCCCCATATTAGGCAAGCAAGCCTGTCCTGTGGGTACCTGTTACTACATTTTAGATTTTACAGTCTACACATGTGTTAAGTTCGACATAATAAATGATATATTAATCTATAAATTATTGTCTGGACGTTCTTTGTTTTTGTTAATTTTATGTCTTAAAATTTTCCGTGTCACAGGACTGTAATCCCTATTGCGAGAAAAGCCTTTAATAAAAGCGAATCAACTGCTAACGAAATACTCGTAGATCGATGACGCGTGAAGTGGCATGCGTTTAGCCTTCAGCTGCTTTGCGCCATTGTAGATATAATTAAGAAAAAAATACTATAAAATGAAGGATGGTATAACAAAACTGTACCTTAATTAAAGTTTAAATTTGTGATTGGCCGTTTCTTCTCTTATAAATACGACAATATACCTACAATTGATTATTTTACGAGTGTGTACTGTTAGCTAATTGAGACGACAAAGAGCAAATCTTTCAAACAATTATTTGTCAAAAAAAAACAATTAGTATTACCTATGATATACCTAAGTTATTTTTTTATAATTTAACTAGATGTCAAGTTGTGATTATTGATATAAATGATTAATGATTGGTAAAGCGAAGCCTTATTGTGATAATCAATCAAATAAGTACGCATGTTGATAATGTGCTCACGTGTCCCACAGTTGCATTATAAATTTCGTCTGATATCAATCACCTACAAGATAAATATTGAGCATAATCTATATTAATCCGTTTCGCGTAATCATTTAATAGCTATAGGATGTTATTGCATATATTTTTACTTTGTTAATAAGTTTTCTACACGTTGTGCAATCCATAGAGGCTTTAAAATCTTTTTATAAAATACATTGCAGTTTACCTTAATTTAAGGTTTTTATAATTTTAAATTATATATGTAGTAGGTAGGTAGGCTGTTCGTTCAACTTATTTCTTGTTATTCTGTAGATATGTTGAACATATTGCGATAATATAAAAGGAAATGATACCTCCAATTCAATTCAAAAACGCATTATCTCTCTTTTTCTCATAAAAATAAACATACAAATACATTTTTTGTCAAATCTCACGAGTTCTACTTTATTACATTACATCATATCTTTTCAGGTTAGACCTATTTGTATTATTACTTTGTATGATACAAGCACCGATTACACTAGACTACATGTAGTCAACTACATCTTGTAGCAGACTACATGTAGGACGTTCTGTTTACACTGTTCAACAGTCCTAACACTAAAAAATTAGGACGTCCTTATGTAGGAGACTACATGTAGTCTCTTACAAGATGTAGTCTCCTACAAGATGTAGCTGACTACATGTAGTCTAGTGTAATCGGCGCTTTAGTGAACAAAAACAAAATCTCGTTCATGCCTTACCCATAGATAAGTGGAAAGAATAAGCAAGCAGGTTGCCAAGTTGGCATTGCTTTTTCTTTAGATTTAAATTTTCAGATGAGGTGACGAATTTGTTACTTTACAGGTAACTTTGTCATAGTCATTGTATAAATATTTCACTATATTTTTATTTTGTGATATTATGAACCTATTTTCTTATCTAAATACTAATGACAATCACAATTTTATGAAATTAATTATTTAATTTTTCTAATTATATAATTCTGGGCGAACTGCGAATGTATTATTTGCTAAACATCTTTCCAAGGCCTTGCGAATTAATTGCTTTTTAAGTATACCTTTAATCATTTCTAAATATAGTGTAAATGTTTATCGCGATAATAATTTATTACTGTCTACCTATTTGTTGTAACAGATAATAATTATGATAAAAAAATATGACAATCACAATCTGAATAGATAGGTAAATCTGTTTTAAATCGTCTTATTTAAACTATGTATTGTGTTTATCAATTACAAAGTACATTATTTTAGAGACGCTCATATTGAATAGCAGTAATTTAGAAAATTTGGGTGTATACATGATTAATATAATGATAATGGTAATAAATGATAATCTTTCCTTCGTTTTTTTTAAAGATTGTTCTTGGAGTTGATTCAAATAGTAGTAGTCATGCTACAAAAATTTTGATATACAATAATAAAATAAAAAAAATAAATAAAAATATGTTTATTTTCCACAATATAGTTAACAATATGTTTATGTTGTTGACAATTTAAGGGTGGACTGGAGCCTAAGCTAGGGAAACCCTGTATTTCAGGACTCCAATAAAATGTCGGCAAGTTATTTTAAGGATTAACGTTAGGGTATAAAATTTGTTCGTTTAACTCTCAGTAGAGGTCTTTTAAAAACAGTTCCAAATTGTCTATGCGCAGAGCGAATAACTAAGAATAAAATATTGCGAAATCAATTGTTTGCTGTATTTGTTGTTAAATTTTAATTTAAATATAATACACCCTACAATAAGTAAACTTTAAGTAAGATTTTTATTTACAAAATGTCATTATTTTCCAGGTGAAGGAGGTATAGGTGTATCAAATGCACTTGGAGCCAACTCATTAGCTATATTGTTCGCCCTTGGTCTGCCATGGCTTATAAAAACTCTAACAATGTTGGCGCAGGGAGAGGATGAGCCTGTAGTGCGTATCAACTCCGCAGGAATTGACTTCGTAGTCGGATCATTATTTGTAGCTGTCACTTGTTTATGGATCGTGTTATTCATCGGCAAATTCACACTACGTAAAAGTGTCGGTACCATTCTCTTGGTACTTTACTTTATTTTCATTACATTCGCAATCCTTGTTGAAATGGGCGTTATTTTGGACAGAGGTGTTGAAGACTGTTGAAACTACTTTATAAAATCATGGTGATATGCAATAATAATGCTCTTTCAATATAAATTTAGTTCGTATTGTTCGAGAAAATGACAATTGATTATTTACAGAGAGTTTTTCTGTAGAGTTAGGTCAATAATTTAGGAGTGTTTATATCAAACTGTGTTAGTTTATGATTTTATATTGACTAATATCCAGACACTCCAAGTAGAGTTTTAGTCTCGTCCATAATCTAGTGATTAACAAGGTTGTTATTTGTAACTGAGATAGGAGATAAAAAAACAATGTTGATAGACTGCGCCGAGCGAGAGTGAGCCAAATATGTAAAAAATACCAGGTAAATATATTTTCAAAGTGCGATGTAATTATAAATAATAATCTTCGACGTGAAATATTAGAACTTAAAAAAGTGCGCAGTTATTTTACAACACACGAGAATTAAAGCTATTAGTCGTTCAAAAATAATAATATGTACATACTTAATACTTTAGAAAATGAAGGACCTATTTTTGATAATGATATTGATTTATTTTACTTTTTCTATATTTCGTGTGTTATACGTAAACATGAAATGTTGACTGACAGCTCTGCACAGACAAAAACAGGAGCACATCTAAATACCTAAAATTAAAACACCTAACATTAAAATACCTCCGTTCAAAATACCTAAATAGTAGGATTCTCTTGTAGCTAATATCAGGTCGGTCTAGTTATTTGGCGAGTAGTGTATATCTTGTGAAATATACTGTAGATATTATTTAAGTAGAAAAACATAATGACATATACATATCATTCAAATATATTTATAATTTGAATGTAGTTCTACTTTTATTACAAGAACGAATTTTAGAGTTCTGGCATATACGTTCTATTATAACGTAACGTAAACGGATCGGCACTGCCTCGCCTTTTTGCTCGGTGTCAAACGTCAAAAATCCGATTACCTTACGATTCCGATTAGTGTGCGTTGCAGTAAGGATTCATACAAATACATAATACTGAACGGGTAGAGTTGATACGGTGCCGAGCCGTTTACGTTACGTTATTTGTGCTACGACGCATAATCGTTAGGAAACGTTCTCGATAACTTACTACAATAGAATGTTGAAATACTTTGGTATCTTTGCAATGCGCAATATTTACTTTTATGATAAAGTATAATAGTGTCTTACCTCGACAGAAATATAGAAGTACTTAGGTACCTATTTAAGGACTGGAATAAAATGTGTCAGTAGGTACCTACTGTTTTCTTGTAATGTCATTATTATCATTTGCCGGAATTTTTTTTTTTTTATCTTTATGTAAATAGAAAAAGAGTAAGTAGCCATTGCTGTGAGTATGCCGTGGTCTTTTCTGAACCTCTTTCTTTATATTATTATTTATTTCTCTTGCAAAAAGCCACTAAAAGAACTGTGTTTCCTGTTGATTCCAAGTATCAACCTTTTGTGACTGACCAGGGCTAATCGTAGGGGGGTGTTTATAGGTAAAGAAAAAATTATCTCTATTAGAAGATGTAACTAAAGTTTACTTTGAAACTGGAACAACTGTCTAAAAAGGTAAAGGTCTCGAAGTTTGCACAATTATTTTTAAAAGATATATTATTGACCGGCCCCCTTACTCATAAACGTCTCTTAAATTTTAGTCAGTAAATTAGCTTAAATTCATACGATTTTACTAAGAAAAATCTCGCTAAACAGTGATTAAATTTAAGAGGCGTTTATGCGTAAGGGGGTAATTAATACTTCATGGAACTGCTAAGAATGTAAATTAATTAGTTAACTTGTAATTAAGTTTGTAATATAAATTGAATTCATCAAAACATTATTTGTAAATAAAACACATCATATCATTTTACCATTTATACATTTGAGTATAATTTAATTAAAGTAGATCACATTGTTTAATATTTCATTATTTACCTAAAACATTTATTTAATATCATACAACATGGTCTCTAGTGTTCACTAAACTTTCACCCCCGGTTACACCTGAAAAACGCGAAGTATATTTTAATTATAAAACGTTAATGTGTTAATTATTATGTTAGTATGTATTAGAAGAAGGCGGCGGCGTAGGAGCTGAAATAAATTTTGACAAAATTTTGAATATATTTGGTTTTTGAATATTTTTGCAAATATTTTGTTCCAAAAACTAAAATGAGGTTTTTGTACGCTCAATTTTGAACGTTCAAAGAGTAAAAACGTTACACAAATATGCATTTCTAACTACAAGCAATTTTATATATATAAATATATACTTTTAGTGCACGCGTAATTATAATTAATTAATTGGCGTCATTTCTTCTGACTTATTTTGTGACACAATTAAAATCACATGAATACTGCCAATTAAAACTAATTGGTTTTCGAAAAAGGAAAAGGTTCCAATTATGAAATGGCGTTTATTTGACAATCCAATACCGGGCTCCAATCGAAGTCCAAGGATATCATGCGTGATCCCCGAAAGTTAGTAATGTTAAGAAGATAGGAATAGGACGCGGAAGTACAAAGAATAATAATAGAATATTAAACCGACCCAGTCAAGGGGAAAGTGTTACCAGTCATAGCTATAGCTTCATTTGCTCTCCGAAATCGCGATATGTACGTCTTGGTTGCTATCATCACATCGTGGTTGGTGAAGCAGAATAGTATGGCTACACATAAACCCTGAAAAAAAAACAAATAAACATTACGTCTTTTTGGACAACCTTTTTTTTAAGATGTATAGTAATAATAATAAGAGGTGCAATACATGTTATGCTTGCTACACGATGTTGTGTAGTTGAAATAAAAATCGTTTGGAAATTGTAATCAGCTCCGTGGCAGAATGGTGTTTTAACATTCATGTTTATAAACAATAACACTTACTCGTAAGTCTATTTCTATAAGGAATTTAGAGCAATTGTGGTAACAGTGGAAAGGGTAGAAAATTAAAATGTATCCTAGTAATGTCTGTTTTATGGTTCATTTGGCTTCCATTACATTGATTGCATTCCGTTCTTTATAATAAATTTACATTTAAATAGATTTAATAGAAGACGTTGGCATAGTTTGAATGGTAGTTAACTTGTGCCTTGGGTCTAGATCAGCATCATGAGCCAATGGATGTCAGCTGCTGGACTGTATGTTTTCACTAAATACTTCTGCCTTGCGGATGGATGGATGAGGGAGGGGTGGTTTGTCGCCGTTTTAACTAGGTTGTCGGTGCTCCTTTTTTATGCATAGGTAATCCTACAACTTGTTGAGCTTTAGTCAGCAGTTTCAACATTACTACTAAATCACAAAGATCAGTAAATCTTAATTGTTTTGAATAATGCTTTAGAATTTTTCAACTCTTAATGGCAAAAGTACGAAATGCCAGGTGATAATAACTCATTTCGAACTTTTATTATATAGCACTCGGTAAATTTAAAGTTGTACGAAGGAAATACTTGAGGTTAATGTCGAAAGCAGGTATTCGAAGGAGAACGGAGACTTTCTGCTGAACATAAGTTTCCTCTCATCATGCCCAAGGCTGAATCAGACTTTTTATCATAGTCTTTAAGGTTGAAGGAAAGAAAAAACCACGAGATATAGCTCTCTAGAAAACCGAGACGATAACGTTTGATTTTCTTCTTTACCAATTTTTCTCCAAGATAACGAAGGTAAAAAGACTCAAAAGAGTCTCGACCACGAAATTGAATTTTTATCTTGGACTTGGTTTCTCATAAGCTATTTAAAAACGTCACTAACTCTATTTAGAACTCTACAGAGCTGATTCTCTTAAGTACAAAAACAAATAATTAAAACCTAAGAAATGCTCCTATAGTAATTCTATTTCTTTTCTTTTATTTTTTTTTCACATTTTTATGATAGGTACAAATAGGTCATTAAATAAAAGCATATTCAATAAATCTATCGCATAATTAAAAAAGTATCAAGTTGTTATCATAATTAAATAGTATTACAATGATAAATAAAATTTTAGTGCAATAATACAAGTAATTACAAAAAAATTCACAATGATAATTAAAAATATATTACAAGTACTTAAACCATATCACAGCGATAAGTTGCTGATAAGTAAACAAACTGATTAAAGTAATAAATAATTATGACTTAGCAATATCTGTAATAATTAATCTAGCTGAAACCTAAAAACGATCTTAATTCTTGACATGCTAAGTATGCATTCATATCAATAAAATCAATCAATAGCTTATTGCAGTCTACTGCTAAGTATGCATTAATGCAACAACAATTTTAAAAGGACCAACTTGAATAAAAGGATTAAAGAAATCTGAATATTTAAAGGAGCCCTCAAATAATTAACTTTTGGCGTAACAAACTTTAAAAAAATAATAAGCTAATAATTGTGAACGTTATCCTCTGCGCGCAGTCGTTTCAAAATACACACATCAAAAAAGTCTAAGCAACATGCATGATATTACAAATTTACCATTTATATTAATTAATTTCTAAGTATTTACTCACTCAAAGTGTATAGGTAAGTAAACTTTTTTGTTATTGATGACATACTGGCTGGTTGTAAAAAAAAATTTCGATTATGTTTTGTTTTTTTTCATAAAATTCAAATGACTGCGAATTTGTTTGAATTTGAGTGCATGTTAATTGCTACGTTTTAGTCTTGATTTTATAATTTTACCAACCATTTAAATACAGTTGGCGACAAAATTGAATTGTTAGATATTCTTTACGTCATGGAGCGACGTCATTTGACGGCAGATGAAATGCAAAGAGCTGTAGGGATGTTGCAAGCGGGAAGTAATCAATCTCAGGTATCTCGACATTTTGGTATTCATAGAAGTGTTATTTGTCGTCTTTGGCAGCGCTACAATAATACAGGGGAACCCGCTGAACAGCATCCAGGCCGTAAAAGGAGTACAACCACTCGGCAAGACCGGTACATACAACTGACTGCAAGACGCCAGCCGATGTTAACCGCTCGAGAGATAAGTTTGAGGCTACAAAATTCAAGTGGTGTTGATGTAAGTCCCCAAACTGTGCGAAATCGACTGCATGAGTACGGCCTACGAGCTCGACGCCCTATCAGGTGCCCACCGATACGTCACGGGAATCGCGCTCGTCGAAATGAATGGTGTAGAGAACGCATAACATGGACCCAGGAACAATGGGATAAAATTATGTTTTCCGATGAGTCGCGATTCGGGTTTAGGCCTGATACAAGAAGGGTGCGAGTGTACCGTCGACCCGGAAATACTGAAAGACTCAGGTGCGTTCAGGAAGTTCATCCATACAGCGGCTCAACAGTTATGGTATGGGCGGGTATTATGAAGAACAGGCGAACTGAGCTCGTTTTTGTAAATGGAAACATGAACGCTGAAAATTACGTTGAGGATATTCTCAGACCTTATGTCCATCCATTTGCACAAACCTTTGGCTCCGATTTTACGTTAATGCATGACAATGCGCGTTCACATACAGCTCGGCGAACCAGTGAATACTTGGCAACGGAGAACATCCAGGTATTGCCCTGGCCTGCACAATCGCCAGACCTCAACCCCATCGAGCACGCATGGGACATGCTCCAGAGACGTGTTTTGAAGGACTTGGACGGAGTGACAACAACCCAACAGCTGAAGGATTTGCTACAATTCCATTGGGAGCGAATACCGCAAGATGACATAAACAGTCTCATTAATTCAATGAATAATCGTTGCCGACAAGTTCTGAATAGCAGAGGAGGCCATACTTTGTATTAAATTGTCCTATTCTTTCACAATAAATTCATTTTCTTAAGAAATTTCAATTTGTAAAAAAAAAGTTTAGTTTCTTATGTACCTGTATATTCTAATATTGTTAATTTCTGTTATTAAAAGAACTTATAAAGAAAACAGCTGTTATTTTTACATCATAGAACCCTAAAAATATTATTTTAAAAATAAAATACAACGTTATAATTAAAATAAATGGTAAAATAAATTAATATAAATGGTAAATTTGTAATATCATGCATGTTGCTTAGACTTTTTTGATGTGTGTAGTAATATCTACTACGTGCACTTCTGTAAAATTATGTAATATTATAAATCATACGCTCACAACTTGATACTTTAGACAGTGATGTAGTATGCTCGGATGTCAGTGCAACAATGCCAAGAGCCATATTATATTAATAAAGAGAACAAAATAATTAAATAAAGTATATAATGTGATATGCCATTCTCCGAAGCATCTAATGGTGACCTATGTCACCCTTAAATTGAAAAAAATGTTTTGGCAAGTATTTATAGTATTATAAATATATAGTATTATTAGTAGTATAACATAGTATATTAGTAATATTTTTTTGTATTTTCTTATCTAACAAAAAGCGGGGACGGAACATTGAGGCTACTAACTATTGAGGCTAGAATTTCGCCGCTTAGCAAGAGGATCGTCGAGCACCTAATATTCAAATCGTGGCAATAGGTATCTATGGGTGGATAAGCAATATTTCCCCTCAATGTGCAACAAACGGATACTGCTGAGCGTGATCGGGTTAATTCTAGATTGCTTGGACTAGATCGAAAGGTGATTCCTTCCGTGATGAAGAAAGATGTGAACTGTCCCTTTAACGTACTTAATTCTGAAATATGTTACTTAAAGGAGTTTTGAAATATATCATAAGACTTTTAACAACAACCCAAAGTACGGCAATCGTAGAGATTTTAGTCGCTGCAGCGTACAAATGGCATGCCTGTCCTCGCATCCCAGTTTGTTTTTATCGAGAGAACCTCAATTACATTTTGATATGTATTATACACCTAAGAATAGTATATACCTATAATAATTATATGTACCTAACTGTATACCCCTTTGGCTGCATTTTCATACATACCTATTTGGATTGAACCCTAAAAGCAATAAGAACTGGAGCCTTTTGATGCGGCGTTTTAAAAATACGAGTAGAAACACTTGAAACATTATGAGTTGTAGTTTATACGTTATTTCTATTACAATTTATACATAGATGATATTATAACATCGTTCAGCGTAGCTGGATAACAACTTAATGAGAAAAGAGAGAAGGGACGTAAACATTTTTACGACATTATTCAGTTCAATCCCAACGAGAATGTTAATAAGCAAAGAATCTACAAGGCAATTGACAATTTGCTACTTAGAATATTTTTACGAATTAATTAATTATTAAGGAGTTTTCAACTAATATCATATCAGCCTATATAGTCGCCCACTGCTGGACATAGGCCTCCTCCAAACGTTTCCACCCTGCGCGGTCTTGTGCCTCCCTAATCCATCGGCTAAAAAAGATAGATACCCTTTTTTTTCTTTCAACTAATAACCAATATAAATACAATTCATTTCAATAATAACAGCAAAAAGCGTATCTATCTTTTATAACACTAATTGTTAAAAAGGAGGACCGATGAAATCCGCCGTTGCAAATCAGATTTCAAGAGGTTGTTGGATTGAACTCTTGGCATAAAACGAATATGAACAGGATATGTCATATTAAAAGGTAGTGGAATTTAGGTACGTAGATCTTATAGGCATGCCTACTACCTACACTTAATCAGTTTTACAGTTCGTGTGGTTTACGAACGGTCTATTAAGAATATCAACTGTCACCACCCATACATTTCTCGTAGGTGTCATATAATTTGCACAACGCTATCCAATTTCAAAATAAGGATAGCTTGTAGTAGTTAGGAACTGATAAGGAGCCTCTTTTTCAGTCAATAAAACGTGTATTGATATATTTATGTAACAAGACATAATAGAGATTATGTTGAAGAATAAATTAATAAAGTCAGAAAATTCAGCTTGATCTGTCCAGTGGTTTGGGCTGTGCGTTGATAGATCACTATGTGGTAGGAGTATTCCTACTTGAGAAACCACGTTAATAAAAACCGCCGAGCAGCCCAAACCACTGGACAGATCTAGCTGAATTTTGGCATGCAGGTAGATGATATAACGTAGGCACCCGCTAAGAAAGGATTTTGATAAATTCTACCCCTAAAGGGATAAGATAGGGGATGGAAGTTTGTATGTAACCTTGTCAATTTCAAACCGATTAGGCTGAGACCAAGCATGCATATGCTACTATATATTGAAATAAGCCTTATTTTTCATAATATTTATAAACGCGAGCGAAATCACGGGAAAAAGCTAGTGTGTGCATATAGTCGAAAATACGACTTTCCTGCGCTCTAAAGTCACGATATCTCGAAAGCGATGCTTTTTAGGAGAAAAGTGTTCAGATATTTTTTGTAGACAATTTTATGATCTACAATATTTATAATGACGTTAAATGCGTATTTCCCATAGAAAACGAGATAATGGGAAAAAACTGATTTTCGTGACCTTTGACCTTGAATAACTTGTGACGCAGACACGTGATCATATGAGACTTTTCTACCAGTCATTAGTACACCAAAACAAAGGTTTATGCAAATTTACAGCTTATTCGCTTCCATTCCGAGGTTGAATGCTTATTTTACTGGAGTATACGTGCACTTCTGT
Source organism: Schrankia costaestrigalis (assembly GCA_905475405.1). Lineage (NCBI taxonomy): Eukaryota > Metazoa > Arthropoda > Insecta > Lepidoptera > Erebidae > Schrankia > Schrankia costaestrigalis. The sequence goes on along the minus strand of FR997825.1, from coordinate 15,579,755 downwards.
AAAATTATGTAATATTATAAATCATACGCTCACAACTTGATACTTTAGACAGTGATGTAGTATGCTCGGATGTCAGTGCAACAATGCCAAGAGCCATATTATATTAATAAAGAGAACAAAATAATTAAATAAAGTATATAATGTGATATGCCATTCTCCGAAGCATCTAATGGTGACCGATGTCACCCTTAAATTGAAAAAAATGTTTTGGCAAGTATTTATAGTATTATAAATATATAGTATTATTAGTAGTATAACATAGTATATTAGTAATATTTTTTTGGATTTTCTTATCTAACAAAAAGCGGGGACGGAACATTGAGGCTACTAACTATTGAGGCTAGAATTTCGCCGCTTAGCAAGAGGATCGTCGAGCACCTAATATTCAAATCGTGGCAATAGGTATCTATGGGTGGATAAGCAATATTTCCCCTCAATGTGCAACAAACGGATACTGCTGAGCGTGATCGGGTTAATTCTAGATTGCTTGGACTAGATCGAAAGGTGATTCCTTCCGTGATGAAGAAAGATGTGAACTGTCCCTTTAACGTACTTAATTCTGAAATATGTTACTTAAAGGAGTTTTGAAATATATCATAAGACTTTTAACAACAACCCAAAGTACGGCAATCGTAGAGATTTTAGTCGCTGCAGCGTACAAATGGCATGCCTGTCCTCGCATCCCAGTTTGTTTTTATCGAGAGAACCTCAATTACATTTTGATATGTATTATACACCTAAGAATAGTATATACCTATAATAATTATATGTACCTAACTGTATACCCCTTTGGCTGCATTTTCATACATACCTATTTGGATTGAACCCTAAAAACAATAAGAACTGGAGCCTTTTGATGCGGCGTTTTAAAAATACGAGTAGAAACACTTGAAACATTATGAGTTGTAGTTTATACGTTATTTCTATTACAATTTATACATAGATGATATTATAACATCGTTCAGCGTAGCTGGATAACAACTTAATGAGAAAAGAGAGAAGGGACGTAAACATTTTTACGACATTATTCAGTTCAATCCCAACGAGAATGTTAATAAGCAAAGAATCTACAAGGCAATTGACAATTTGCTACTTAGAATATTTTTACGAATTAATTAATTATTAAGGAGTTTTCAACTAATATCATATCAGCCTATATAGTCGCCCACTGCTGGACATAGGCCTCCTCCAAACGTTTCCACCCTGCGCGGTCTTGTGCCTCCCTAATCCATCGGCTAAAAAAGATAGATACCCTTTTTTTTCTTTCAACTAATAACCAATATAAATACAATTCATTTCAATAATAACAGCAAAAAGCGTATCTATCTTTTATAACACTAATTGTTAAAAAGGAGGACCGATGAAATCCGCCGTTGCAAATCAGATTTCAAGAGGTTGTTGGATTGAACTCTTGGCATAAAACGAATATGAACAGGATATGTCATATTAAAAGGTAGTGGAATTTAGGTACTACACTAAATCAGTTTTACAGTTCGTGTGGTTTACGAACGGTCTATTAAGAATATCAACTGTCACCACCCATACATTTCACGTAGGTGTCATATAATTTGCATAACGCTATCCAATTTCAAACTAAGGATAGCTTGTAGTAGTTAGGAACTGATAAGGAGCCTCTTTTTCAGTAAATAAAACGTGTATTGATATATGTAACAAGACATAATAGAGATTATGTTGAAGAATAAATTAATAAAGTCTTTCCAAAACTATATTTTTTTCTTCGTTAAGCCGGAAAAACAGTATCAAGGATTTCTAAGTGTTCAATGGCAGCTAAACTACATTGGCTGTTTTCACTTCCCACAGTCACATAACCCTATTTTACAGCTATGCGTAAGGTGTATTAAAAACATTTTGTTAAATAAAACGACATGAAACAAAAAAAATACAACCGAATTGAGAACCTTCTCCGTTTTTTGAAGTCGGTTGAAAAGTGCGACATAACGCCCTGTTCAGGCGATGGTTAAATTCTCTCTGTTATAAGGACTGACAAACCTTTTTATAAAATGCGTTACCTATTGAAAATTTGATTGGCATTTTGTGACTGATGAAATTACCACTTGAATAAGGCGAGAATGTAAGGTCTTTATACGAGTATATTACAACCATTTATGAATCGCTTACATTGACGTAAATCGGAGATGCATTATTCAAATCTGGTTGACTTGATTGCACATTTAATTAATGAGTATATGACAGCAGCGTGTATTGCATATGACAAGTAAGCACAACATCTATACTTATAATAAAACTGTAGAGAGATCAATTCTGTACATTGAATATATATGTTAAAAATTAATATTGGAGGATGAATGGTGATCGATACTAATGCCAAAAATGCAATCAATAAATTTTTTGTCTGTCTGTCTGTCTGTCTGTCTGTCTGTCTGTCTGTCTGTATGTGCACGCATGGGTCAAAAACTACTGAAGGCATTTTAACCAAACTTAGTACAATTGTAGTCCATACTCCCGGGCAGGTTATAGGCTGTATAACATAACGCTAAGACACATAGGAGCTGAGCAATGACGAAAAATTTGAAGCAAGTCGGTTGAAAAAAAGCGCGTTCGAGCTCTTATCATCGCATACGTTGATCATACGCCAAAAAGATGTATTACAAAAATAATGGTCTTCAAACGATGAACAAAAAAGTCCTGAATAGTATATATCTATCTTTTATATATTAGCCACAATAACCTGTTTAATCGTTAGGGTTTTCTTCAAAGTGTATTAAATACATAAATATATTGTAATTTGCATAGACATATCTTTTTCAAACTCCCATATTTCAAAAGTACACTTTAATACCTTATTCATAAAAAAAAAATTATAGAAATCGGTTTATAAACACACAAGATTTAGATGAAAGAAAATTTCCAAATGTCGCCGCGCCAGTATGAGTACGGCTGTACGGTTGATTTTTGTTTAACGTCTGAAACGGCCAACCGGTGCATCTATATAATTTCATTCACATTGACTCTTAATGCGAACGGACGTGGATCTTATTGACTCTTCTCGGAATAAGCGCGCTTTAGATATTAAAATACATAGATACGTAGTTTTTAGGTATTAAGTTTAAAGTAGGTATCTATCTATCTATACTTATAATAAAACTGTAGAGAGATCAATTCTGTACATTGAATATATGTTAAAAATTAATATTGGAGGATGAATGGTGATCGATACTAATGCCAAAAATGCAATCAATAAATTTTTTGTCTGTCTGTCTGTCTGTCTGTCTGTCTGTATGTGCACGCATGGGTCAAAAACTACTGAAGGCATTTTAACCAAACTTGGTACAATTGTAGTCCATACTCCCGGGCAGGTTATAGGCTGTATAACATAACGCTAAGACACATAGGAGCTGAGCAGTGACGATAAATTTGAAGCAAGTCGGTTGAAAAAAAGCGCGTTCGAGCTCTTATCATCGCGTACGTTGATCATACGCCAAAAATATGTATTACAAAAATAATGGTCTTCAAAAGATGTACAAAAAAGTCTTGAATAGTATATATCTATCTTTTATATATTAGCCACAATAACCTGTTTAATCGTTAGGGTTTTCTTCAAAGTGTATTAAATACATAAATATATTGTAATTTGCATAGACATATCTTTTTCAAACTCCCATATTTCAAAAGTACACTTTAAAACCTTATTCATAAAAAATTTTTTATAGAAATCGGTTTATAAACACACAAGATTTAGATGAAAGAAAATTTCCAAATGTCGCCGCGCCAGTATGAGTACGGCTGTACGGTTGATTTTTGTTTAACGTCCGAAACGGCCAACCGATGCATCTATATAATTTCATTCACATTGACTCTTAATGCGAACGGACGTGGTTCTTATTGACTCTTCTCGGAATAAGCGCGCTTTAGATATTAAAATACATAGATACGTAGTTTTTAGGTATTAAGTTTAAAGTAGGTATCTATCTATATACTACAATAAAACAATCGGAATCGGATAAGTAATACTCGAGATATCGCTAGATCTCTTTATTAGAACAGTCCAATACAAATCAGGGGTCATGAAAAATGGATTTGGTTCAATGTTGAATGAATTTAAATTTCGTTTCTTTTGTTCACGAGATGGCGTTACCAGTAGTAATCATAAAATAAAAGAGGTTTTAAATAATATATAACTATTTTATTATTAAGTGCTATTAATAAGTTATTCCTTTTAAATGTTAATAAAATTAACCATGAATCGTATGTGTAATATCAATTATAAGTCTTCACACTAGCCTTTAAAAATATCAATTTAACGGACACAAAGAACATCCAGACTAAGGACAATAGTTTGTGTATCACAATTGTCCTCCATGGGAATCGAACCCCCGACCTCATGCACGCCAGCCATGTAATGCGACCGCCGCGCCACCGAGGCAGGTAATTCTGCCGCACCATAACGTGGCGTGCAAATGTATTCATTCATAATTAATTAGCGATCATCCGTGTGGTGACGGAGCAAGAATACAATATGTCACCTCCCCATCTCATCCCATGGGTGGCGTAAAACCGACTAAGGGACTATCGGTGAATATTATCTTTACGAAATAAAAATGAAGGAAAACTTGAAATTAAACCCTATACCAATCCGACTGGCCAACGTGGTATTAGTAGGCCAAGTATCCCTCCGTCACGGGAGGAGGCGCGTCCTTGCAGTGGGACATTAATGGGCTGTTATGATGAAAAAAGCGATGTCATTTATTTTAACTTACAAATTTGACAACAGATGGCATTGTGCCTGTGACGTCATTTTCAGTATCGCGGTATTAAGATTTTACTTGAAAGAATGACGTTCGCTCATGTCTTTCAGTGTAAGTTTAGACACAGTCTTCATAGATCTGTCTTTGTAAAGATCTGTTTTTGAAAAGGTTTTGATTCGTTCGTTAATTTTACAATTCGTGTGTAGGTATATCTGTTTGTTATAAGGTTTAAAAAACGATTTTTCAGTATTAAATCGAATTGCGAAGTAAGTAACATCCGCCACGCGAACGAAGTCGCGGGCACAGCAGCTAGTGTAAAATATAAAAGCTTGATTAGTTTATGAACTCTTATAGACTTCAAAATACAAAGCGAGAAATTGGTTTTCTTCTTAATTGTATTGACAGACTTATCAATCAAATCCAAAAATCAAGAAACATTGGTATTGGAACTGCCTGCAAATTTGGCATGATTTATGTCACGTACGTGGTATGTGGCGTTGACGTAAATATGTAACCATTTGCAGTTTGTTTATATTTAATTTTTCCATTCGTAAAAAGTACCCGTTTATTTGTAGTGGTTCTCTTTATTTGAGCCCCATTTGTATATAAAAATGTCTTTAGTATATAATGTGTGATTAACGAACGAAGCGAATTTAATGATGATTTATCTCTAAGGTAAATTAAAATCAATCCCATGCCAATTCACATGGCCAACACCGACAAGAGGAATAAAGACGAATGGGCAAAACGTCCCCACCCTTGAAACACTTACTTCGCCCAATATTCTTTATCTTGATCACAGGAGAACACTTAAGAGCTGGTAAAATAATTTTCTAATTAAAAACCGATACCAAAACCAAAGCGTTGATACCGCAATTTCGTTTACACAAACAAACTTGGGAATTTTATGGCACAAACAAATCGTTATAGTTATCGATTATTTGGTTTAGCCTGCCAATGTTGCAGGCGAGTAGGAATCTCGATCAGTTACTTGTTTTGATATAGATATAAGTAGGATAAGCTGTCGTCATATTATTTAAATTCAAGTGAGTTCGGCATTGCAATAAGAATAAATTAAATTACTGGCATTGTGTTGCGAACTATATAAGAGCCTATAAACTTATTACCCAACCAAATCCCTGACATTAACATTATCGGAACCTTATAAAGATACCGATACCGAATTGCTGCAATAAAAAAAGTAAATGTTTTAAAATAGTTTGTCTTGAATCACCTTGCATACTTACCTTAATAGACCTTTGTCCAGCTGTGGGAATAAATAGTTAATATAAAAAAAATAATCACCTGTAAACTAGTGAGTATCGCTGAAGCAACTTGGTATAACTTTTCTCCTGGTGAATCCGGCAACGGCCGCAATGGTATTAAAACGAAGTGTAGTCCGAATAGAGGGATCTGTGTACAAATATATAAATCACAAAACGCCATGCTTTTACATTTATATTACGATAACAGCCCAATAATGCCCCTCTGCAGGGACGGGCCTCCTCCACATTTATATTAAAAAACATAAATTATCAAAAAATTAAAGTTCAAGATATTTATTAAGTTTTTCACTATCAAGAACTGTTTATTTCTGCATACAGCACTTGATTCAAATTGAGATGTTGCCATTATTGTCAGGGTGTCTGCTTCACTCTGACATATCAAGTACAACGAGTTACCCAAAGACAAAACCTTTTTGCCAAGCGAACATTAAAAGTAATTTTGGTTTGGCTAAAAGGCTTCGTTTAAAGTACACATATTCATGTAAATTATAAGACTCTAATTCTGCTTACGATCTTCATGACTAAATTTTAAGTATAACCTCTATGGTTTTTCAGAGGCACATCTTTCGATGATGAATTGATGTTCAACTACTTTTAAGGATGTTATCTTTCAATACTCATAAGCACAGAAATGATGTGACTTTATCTGTTAATAAACATTTGTTGAATATATCTTATAATTTCGCGATGTCAAACTAGTTTCGCATTTCGTGTAATGTTGAGTCAAACAATCGCAATCAGCATTTCAATATACATGTGTAATTTGCACGTCACTATTTCACGAGAGAATAATCAGTAAAAGCTTTGAAATGTTTCAATTCTTGACTCGCGAAACTTGACAAACAATATTAAAGTATAACCATGATCAAAATGATAAATAAAATGAAAAGAATAACACATTAAACTTAAACTAAACACAGCTAGTAGCTTATCGCTTCTCGACAAGCGCTAAACATACTTCTTACTAACATACGCATTAGTATATTCATAAACATTGTTATAAATAGTAATTAACTCATGTTTTTTCATATCGGGTAATTCGCAAAACCTTTACGTACGTACTGCATATAATTACCACCTAAAGGGCGTAGAACATGTTAAAAACTGACTTCAGAATGACTCATAAGGTTGACTTTTTTATGAACTAAAACCTTGCCTTAATTATAAGAAATAAACCTTAATCCCCCTTACTCATAAACGCCTCTTAAATTTAATCACTGTTTAGCGAGATTTTTGTTACGAAAACCAACCTTATACCAAACAACGTAAGAGTCTATGCTAATTAATCAATTGACTAAAATTTAAGAGGCGTTTATGAGTAAGGGGGAATATCAACAAAGAAATAAAACAATAAGTTATGTTTACCGCAAGCAAGATTTGGTGCTTAATCGTATAAAGGTAATTGCTAAAATGTAAAGCTGTAAATACAGAGCGAGCGTCGCTTAGCAAAATATTTAATTAGACGAACTCACTGAGTACTAATATAAGTTGCTGAACCGACATTAGCTTTCCTGAAATCAAATTAGTGAATTTAATTCTAACATGTTACGTATCGCAAAGCAGTATAGCATTTTATCGATAACTTAAATAATTATAACCATAAACTTTCAAGAGATCTGTAAAAGTATCGTAATGTTGTGTCGCGATATCTTAATGTGAAATAATTTTAAAAACATTACGAAGATCACTTACCAAGATAAGAGCAGCACGTGCCGCTTTCTTTGCTGCAACAGAAGCGTGTTGATTTGGTGCGGGGTGCAGTTTAGTAAGAAGGACTCGTACTACGTTAATCAGGAACACTGCAGGTATAAAAAATATTTCTCAGAGAGTATTTGGGGTTAGCATAGCGACAGAGGATATGATAGCTTTAACTGAGGGTAATTTTTTTTTCATTAAAATGTTAAGGCTTTTTGGGTAGGCTAATATAACTAGTCTGGCTTTTTTATGAGATATCTTTCCGTTGCAGCGATGCATGCGAAAACTTTCCCTTGATAGGTCTCTAGAATCATTGGATAACATAATACTATGTTTAAGTCTCTCTAAGGAGTGGGTCCTACTTTATTAATTTAGCATTGTTTAATAAGGCTTTTTAAGGGAATTATATTGTGTCAAAGATATTTCAAGCACTCCCCTTGAAATATCTTTGACACAATATGTTTTTTAAAAGTTGACGATAAATAAAATTTTCTCATCATCGATTCTTGTGACTCATAATAATAGTTGTTTCTGCTTTACTTGGCTATGTGTTCCTTTTTTAATAATATCAGATTATAAAAATACGTCAGTAAGCTATAATTCTTTTTGCAATATTTGTATCAGGCCCAGTATTCCTCCGTCACCGGGGCAGGGCCATCCCAGCTGTGAGATTAATGGGATGTTACGATGATGATACCTTAAGATTTGATTTGTTTAATTGCATTGAATAAGGTTACAAGTACCTTTAACCATTATTCAGAAAAGTATTACCATAGTTCTAAGAACTGATTTACTTAATTGTAATAAGATTACAATTACTTAAGAAAAGGTTGAAAATTGCCTTCTTATATTTCACGAGTAACATTAGTAATACATTGTCTTGTCCTTTCTACTGATTGTGGGTGTGAAGTTTCCTAATTGGTGTTAAAGTAAAAATAAAATAGAAAACCAAAGAAGAAAAATAGTAATTCTACATCATTTGTTAATGACATAGTTAAATAATGAGATCACGTTGCGTATTTAGAAAAAATAGCAAGTCTCCGTTTTTGACCTCTTTTTATAAACTTGTTCTGCAAGCTCTTTAAACAAGAGACAAAATATTATTATGATATTAACATCATCATCATGATGAAAATGTTATATTAATGATGAACATGAAATTATAATATACTAGCTGACCCGTGCCGGCGGCGAAAAAAACGTTATTGAACCTCCATTTTTCAAATATATTTCAATACTAGTGCTCTGCAAGGTGATGGAGCGGATTCTTAATACCCAGATAATCCGGCACCTAGAGCGTCAATCAATTCTCGACGATCGGCAATACGGGTTTCGATCAAACCGGTCAACGGGCGACGTTCTAGCTTATCTAATGCACCTCTGGGGTGACGCTAACGACAAACAGGGCGAGGCTTTGGCGATAAGTCTGGATATCGCCAAGGCTTTCGATCGGGTCTGGCACCGTGGCCTCCTTTGCAAGCTTGCGGCTTATGGTCTTCCCAACCATCTCTGTGAGTGGATCTCCGGCTTTCTGCACGAGCGAAAAATACGTGTTTTAGTCGACGGAGGCATGTCAAGGCTCGTGTCAGTCAATGCCGGTGTGCCACAAGGCTCCGTGCTGTCACCCACTAATTTCCTTCTGCATATCAATGACTTGCATTCTTCTGGCCGCATTCATTGCTATGCAGATGACAGCACGTTACATGGATGCTATCATATGCAGACCTCGAGCAACCGGGAAGACCTCAAGAGGAACAGGGAACATCTTGTCGATGAGCTCAATAGGGCGCTTGAGCAAGTCTCAGTGTGGGGTTCCCGAAATTTAGTTGAGTTCAACGCCGAAAAGACCCAGGTTTGCGCGTTTAGCACTAAAAAGTCCCCCTTTCTACCACTACCCTCTCTTCAGGGCATCATAGTTGATGACATCCAGGTCACGGAGCACGCGGAGTCGCTACAGCTTCGCAGAGATATCGCGTCTCTTAGTGTGTTCTATTTATTTATTTATTTACTTATTTATTTATTTATTTATTTATTTATTTATTTATTTATTTATTTATTTATTTATTTATTTATTTATTTATTTATTTATTTATTTATTTATTTATTTATTTATTTATTTATTTATTTATTTATTTATTTATTTATTTATTTATTTATTTATTTATTTATTTATTTATTTATGGCACACCAACGGCGCATTCACCAATACATGCATAATAAATTGTTAATTTCTTAAAAACTAGAGTGAAATTGCCACTTATAGGTGTGCACAGCACTTACAAATTTGAATGGTCATTGGTCATACACGCATACATAACAGGGAAATATTAATAAATGAATTCAAGTTACTTGTGAATTAATTTACGTATTTACAAATAAAAAATTGGAAATCTGATTATTATTTTACATAAATTATCTTAAATATTAAGAATTATATAAAAAAAAATTATTTAATAATTAATACAAAATTGAATACTTAGTTGATTTTATTAATATTCATTAATAAAATCGAATAAAATTGAATAAAACTGGGGCAAGTGCTATGTTTAATACAATTTACTATGTATAACGTTGATAAATATAGTTGTGGTAGATTTATTTGCGCAAAATCCGTGCTGTTTGGGGGATATCTGTATTTTAGTATAAGAAGCTAAGATTGGACATATGAGAGACTCGAAAACCTTAGAAAAAACTGATAAAATTGAGATAGGTCGATAGTTTGCGACATTATCAGTGTCACCCTTTTTCAAAATAGGAACAACAACATTCTATCGCATGTACTATGGAGAGTGCTCTGAAGAGTTATTCGATCTTGTTCCTCCGTCCCCTTTTCATAACAGGACCACTCGTGCCGGTTTGCGGAGTCATACTCAGACGGTCTGTCAGATATCGGCTCGCACCAAAAGGTTCGGGAATTCCTTCCTATGCCGAACCATTAAGTTGTGGAACCAGCTTCCGGCTCACGTATTTCCTCCATCATATGACATTAGGTCCTTCAAACGCAGTGTGAAGACAGATTGGCCCAACCGGCAAGATGGTGACGACGGATTGAAGTTGTTTTTGGACTTCTATCCGTTGGCTTCATTTGTGGACTGTACTCGCGCTTTCCATCAGGTTCGATATAGTCATATTGCCGTGTTTAGTATAAAAAAAAAAAAAATACTGCTCTACTCCTATTAGTCGTAGCGTAGCGTGATATTATATAGCCTATGACAGTCACCGATTAATAGTCTATTCAACACAGAAACTAAAAAATAATTTTAAAAATCGTTTCTGTAGATCCAGAGATTACTCCCTACAACATCACAAACACACAAACTTTACCTCTTTATAATATTAAGTATGGGTAATATATCTATAATAATAATACCGCTTATCAATTTAGCATGAACAGTTTAGTGTAAATAATTCAATTTACTTACCAAATGAAGCAAGTAAAGAGATCACAACTGGAACGACTATAATCCAAAACGTATCGCTTTGATCCATCCAACATCTGGAAATATATCATATTATACAACTATTGAGTACTTCCTCTTTAATAATGTAAATATTATTTGTTATTGAACAACACGTAAGTATTTCTTTAGAATTCGAATATTAGCTTATTTTATACTTAATCTATTTATACTTAATCGCATACAGGGTCTCGGTACGAGCATAAGGACATATTGGTCTTCGGGTTCCTTCCAGCAGAAGAACTGAGGGAGTAAGAGACGGTGAATACTTTCATCATCATCATCATAACAGCCCATTAATGTCCCACTGCAGGGACGGGCCTCCACCTGTGACGGAGGGATACTTGGCCTACTAATACCACGCTGGCCAAACGGATTGGTATATGGTTTAATTTCAAGTTTTCCTTCTTTTTACTTTGATATTCACGGATATTTCCTTAGTCGGTTTTTACGACACCCATGGGATGAGATTGGGTGGTGTCATATTGTATTTTTACTCCGTCACCACACGGATATACATATAACATATAACTTACTCAATTTGACGGGCCGCTTGTCTTGGAAACTAATGTTGTTTCAATAATATCCTGTCGATCCTCATCGCGATCGTAATTGGATTGTGGTAGTTCGCAATTATAGAAAGTATATTGGCAAGCTTTCTCTTTTCGTGCCAGTTTGACGACTAGATTAAGTCTTATTTATTTTGTGCCGACTACTTAAACGACCTCTTTTAAATAAATAAGTATTTACGGACATTTCTACACAGCGCCATCTATTCCCAAAGTAAGCTAGGCTTAAGCTGACATATCTTTTTATTTCGTTAAGATATTATTCACGAATAGTCCCTTAGTCGGTTCTTACGACACCCATGGGATGAGATGGGGTGGTGACATATTGTATTCTTACTCCGTCACTACACGGATATCGTCACCACACGGATACCGTCACCACACAAATACACTTGAATACTTTCGTACCTATCAATAAAATGTTATATCAGAAAATTCGCCTTTCTACTTCTTGACATGGACCTCCTTCGAACGTTTGCACTGTGTTTCGTTCAATGCCTTTAAAAACCATCGCCTGCCTGCTGTCTTTACAAGGACATTGTGATTGTGGTTTAAGTCGGTAGGAATCTGATAGGCCCATGATCCAGAAAGGCCTTAGTATCATGAAGTTCGTACCGAAACTTCCTCACGTTTAAAAGAAAAGTAGCATAAGCAAGTTTTTCATTATACTCGATTAAGCTTTAAAAATAAGTGCTTATCGACCTTCGTACGAAGTACTTTATTCAATTAGAAAGCAAAATGTACTTAGATTAAAGACAATTATTATATTTAATTAATTTATAATTTTTGTCATAACGAATTTCCTTACTACACGGGAATTAAATTTCTTATTTTTTACCTATAAAGCTTTATTATTTCTGTTATTTTTTCTATTGTCTTTCTTTCTTCTTTTCTACATGGGAATTTTTGTATGCTCACAATAAATAATGGCGTGGTCTTTTTATTCTCCAAATATACATGAATAGAGTATGGAATATTTTATTAAAGGGCTCCTTAGAGTCTCCAAAAATGCGGCATAACACGGTACCCTTGGGAACTTGGCTGGAATATCTTTTAAAGATTTTTTCCCTTGTCAAAAGCAGGGCAACATAAAATACGATGGTTCAAAGTCGACTTGTAATGATTGTGGAAATAAAGAAAGTACTGCAAAGTAGGTAATTACGTATTTGTAATAATTTCAACAGCCTTATCATGATGTAGGTGTAATTGACTTTGTAGCGTTTTCCGTACATAGTCGGAATTAATTCCCCTCTTTTTCAAATAGGGCAAAGTATAAGATGAAGTGATGCAATTAAGTCAACTGGATTCTTGGGATAAATTGACCTTTGTTTCGTTAAATATTTAAATAAAAAAAATAATTAAATACATATTCTTCACACATTCACACAATTTGTTAGTATAAAACTTTGTATGAATGATTTTATTAATTTTTTAAAATACTCCTGTGCTAGGGATCATGCATGTCTTGAGCCAATGGGAATTATTCAAACATCTAAGGGACATAAACAACATTCTAAGGTAGGGCCATTACTTTTGTAATGTATATTCGATCTCATTTAAGATAAATCACGAAAAGATGTATCTCCTACTTTCTATGTTCGTGGATCAAAGAGACTAATATATATTTAATCAAAGGATATACGTTAATGAAATACAGATTATCCTCTAATTTCAGACTAAAATATGCCATCTAAATACATACACATCTTTACAAAATACGATGGACTTTTTGGAACAGTTTCATTTGCTTTACGGCCACTTATCCATCCCCTAGAAGACCCGACTACCGGATAGTCGGAGTCCCTATTCAACGTAAGTCAAACCAGTGTTTAAACATAAACCCACGTAATCACCCAATACTAGAAATATCGGGTCGTATTCCCGACAAAACCTTGAAACTCTTCGACCTAACCCAGCATAACAGATACCTTATTCAACTAAACCCTAAATTTATTCCATAATAACGGTACAAGGGATATCATAACGTATTTATTTCACATCATGTTGACTTTGTTAAGTTTGTTACTACACAAACAACGAAGTCCCTAAGCCCTTTTCGTTTACCTAAAATCTTATCTGAAGAGAGGCTGGCATTTAAGTGGTAAACATATAGGTGACTTACTGACGCTTCCCAGGCATATTGTACGAAGTAGTATAATATTATGCACCGAATGAAAATATATATAATACACAAAGAGCTTAGAAATACTTCTAATGATAAATAAATATAAATATTCCTCACACATTCACACAACGCCATCTAGTCCCAAACTAACCTGAGCTTTTACTATGGGTACTAGACAACTGATAAACATACATAAATACTGTTTGTTTTTTTGTAAATACATACATATTATACAAAGAACACACTCAGACCAATGCAAACAATCATGTTCATCACACAAAGATTTGCATTGAGCGGGAATCGAACCAATAAATAATTAATAAAATGTAGATCCAGGGATTTTTTGTCATGTTTCATGTTACTCTTAAAAGGTTTAATGCCAAAATTTTAAATATTATTAGTTATGTTTTACGTGTACTCAAATAAATATGACATTTTAATGCAGGGTAAAGAGCGATCCATAAAATTGTTATGTGTCCGTTACTTGATGTCTTTAAAACTAGTGCATAGTTATACAATCCTAGTCCAGGACTTTTTTTATTCATGGTAACCTAGTTTCTCCGTGTGGTGACGGAGTAAGAATACAATATGTCTCCACCCCATCTCATCCCAGGGGTGTCGTGAAAACCGACTAAGGGACTATCCGTAAATATTATCTTTACAAAATAAAAAGAAAGGAAAACTTGAAATTAAACCCTATACCAATCCGTTTGGCCAGCGTGGTATTAGTAGACTAAGTATCTCTTCATCACGGGAGGAGGCCCGTCCCTGCAGTGGGACATTTTTGGGCTGTTATGATGAACCTAGTGTTCCAATCTATTTAATACTCAATACTTTTGATGCACCATAATGTAGTTACAGTTCTTATTTTAATATACACAGAACCAATTTATCAACCTTCTTTCAGCCTGTATGTCAAGTGCATTAAAATATCATATCTGGTATTAAATCAAAAGGGTTTTTAAGCAATCCAGGTGCCAAAATGATGGATGATATTATTTAACTAATTTAAGAGGTTGACTTTTCATTACACGGGCTTACCTATACCTAATAATGTTCAACCGAAACTGTCACTACTTGATAAAGTGTTTCGAAAGAGTTGGAGCAAAGTGAATGACGCTGTTCAATCATAAGACTTGACTTAAATAGTATTGGGTGAGCATACTGTAAGAATACTATCAAAGTATGATATTCTATAAGGTCATTTTGTATACATGTCTGTATGTTTGTCACGCTAAAATATGTTGTAAGGATACAAAAGTAGCTAAATCTTACTTATTTGGAAATGTTATAGTTCGATGTTTTTTGTGAATAAATCTTTAAAAAAAAATTCAATTGAGTATTTATATAAATTAAACTACTACTATTTTTCTAGAAATTTAAGTTATTGAAAATATATGATTAATGTATTTAAGTTAGTGACCTAAATACATTAAAAAAAATACTAGATCGAGTCAAGAACTGTTAATAATATGAAATAGATAATCTGATTTTAAATCTATAATATTGTTATGATTAGACGTCGATACTAAAAAATCATGTATGTGTGGACTGAGGGCCATTTTTTTTTTGCGGTTTTTTGCAGATTAATCAACAAAAGTGCATAGTTAAAGTTGTTAAAGAGTTTGTTAAACGAATATCAGAGTTTGTTAAGACTTCATTCAAAAGATATATCGCTTTAAGTGGGTCCCTCAGTTCAAACACAAAATCTCCCATAATTAGATAGGTAATGAATTAAACAACAATTTTTTGGTAAAAATCCTTAGTTAAACATGTATAAAAGTATAAAAAGCATTGAAAAGCCTAATATGAGTAGATAATAAAAAATAACAAACGTTTTAAAAGGTCCCTGAGGGCCCACTTGAATTTATCTCATAATTAATAAATTATAGCATGAACATTAAATATTCCTAAGCCAACCATTTGTTAAAAGGGCAAGGATAAATTTAAAATTAAAGAAAGATCACAAACAGTGATAATTATTGTTATTTTTAAGTTTTGTTAAGTTTTGTAAGTGGTCCCTCAGTCCACACACTATGCAAATGCTAATTGTTAAATATATAATTAAATACAACAATTACGAAAATGGGGAGCCTTTCAGTGCATAGTAAATTTTGTATTTTATCGATCTGTATTTATCTAATGTCTGGTTTATTTATATTTTTTGTCATTTTAACTGTTTTATTAATTTTCATACAAAGTCTGGTGTGGGGTGTCCACATTTTAAGAAAACGACTGTATATTTGTTATTAATGTCATTTATTATTAATTAAGGTACTTATTTATTTATAATTAGGACAACCCACGAAACATACACAAAGACAATCAGAAATAATACAATATTTAAGTGGCTCAAGCAACAGTGCTGATTCCATTACAAGTTGCCACGGCAAGCAAGACATTACACAATATTAATATTAACCAATTAAATCTAAATTGCAATTATATTTACTATAAATGTAAAAAATAATGCAATACTATTAAGTAATTGTGAAACTTAATCATTATTTAAGTTCATAAAACAATAAAATTTGCAATACAGTAAAATTAAAATTTAATAAAATTTTAAGGTATACAAGTGACAGGTTACATTATTAATAAGCTACAATCCTAATACATATCTGTATGTCTATACATATAAATAATATTGGAATGTCTGTTTGTAACACGAAATCCACTGTTTTTAGGGTTCCGTACTCAAAGGGTAATTAGTTATGTATTAGTATTATGTATTTTAGTTGCCGCTAGAACAACAAAAACTAAAAACAAAATAAAATAAATATTTAAGGGTTATTTATTTTATATTGGGAAAATAATTCGAAGGAGTCGTGACGTCATAGAATTTTTAAAAGATGAGTCGTGACGTCATCGCAATCTGGCGCGAAAATAAATATATAAATATTGGTTTGTATGGAACCCTCGGTGCGCGAGTCAGACTCGCACTTGCACGGTTTATTTACTTATTGAAAGAAAGACAGACAAACTATTTATTTGTCAGACACATAAAATAGAACAAAGTTTGTAAATCCGAAAAAAAAAGCTAATGGAAAAAATTGTTACTCGAGGCGGGACTCGAACCCGCGTCTCTGGACTATACGCGTCCAGTGTCAGGGCCAACTAGGCCACCCGAGCATCCATCTCGACCACCAAACGCGAACTCAACTGTACAACGCCATCGTGCCTAGATGGCGTTGTACAGTACAACTACAACTATTTACTTTTATCTCACACTTTATGACTATGCAGGAACTTTAAAACGTAATGTAGCATACATTAATGTATGTAATGGTTCTTGATTATCTCTTGACTGCATGGACACTCTACTTGTACGAAAAACATAATTTGTACATTTTTCGTAAAAGAATTATAAAACCAGTGATAAGATAAATACAGATCGACAAAATACAAAATTTACTATGCACTGAAAGGCTCCCCATTTTCGTAATTGTTGTATTTAATTATATATTTAACAATTAGCATTTGCATAGTGTGTGGACTGAGGGACCACTTACAAAACTTAACAAAACTTAAAAATAACAATAATTATCACTGTTTGTGATCTTTCTTTAATTTTAAATTTATCCTTGCCCTTTTAACAAATGGTTGGCTTAGGAATATTTAATGTTCATGCTATAATTTATTAATTATGAGATAAATTCAAGTGGGCCCTCAGGGACCTTTTAAAACGTTTGTTATTTTTTATTATCTACTCATATTAGGCTTTTCAATGCTTTTTATACTTTTATACATGTTTAACTAAGGATTTTTACCAAAAAATTGTTGTTTAATTCATTACCTATCTAATTATGGGAGATTTTGTGTTTGAACTGAGGGACCCACTTAAAGCGATATATCTTTTGAATGAAGTCTTAACAAACTCTGATATTCGTTTAACAAACTCTTTAACAACTTTAACTATGCACTTTTGTTGATTAATCTGCAAAAAACCGCAAAAAAAAAAAATGGGCCCTCAGTTCACACATACATAAAAAATCGATTACGTAACTTTTAAATTTAAAACTTAAAATATTTATCGGAATTGGATAGTTAAAATGTTTAAATTGAATTTCATGGAACATGATTAATTGTTAAAATTTCGTTGGTAAGTAGCTTAAATACAAGCTATTATGTATTTTGAATATAAAATATTATATTCCTCTTGTAATCACAAGATCCTTTTTGTAATCAAGAGGGATATAAGACGAAATATGTTTAGTTTATAAGTAAATTTAATTTGTATACCATGAAAAGTTATTCATTCCGAATTACAGATAAATTCATAAGTCACTAACAAGTAAAGTTATTTGAATGTGAGAATCATAGAACTAACAAAAGAAAAAAGTTTCGGACCGTGGAGTATTTACGTAAATTCAAAATAGAAATAATTCAAGATTTTACTTTATTTTTATCACATTTTTATAGTATATTTAGCGCTTACACGTGGAATGACGAAAAAATAAAGACTATTGGGTAAATAGACGTAGAGGGTACAAGGAGTTAAGTTTAAAGGAGATCCTTGCTGAGAATCTACTGTCAGACGTCTTTTGGCTGATATGGTGAACATTAATTTTAAAATTGCATACGATTTTAATACAGCGAACGGTTAACAGAATCATTTAACACTACGCTGTCCAGTTAGAGTGTATAGGTGATTCCTTTACTAAATGGTTTTTCTATCTCATATAAAACTTTACTGCTTTGAAAATAAAGCGTTAGGCGAAAATCTGCTTTCTCTAAGTCTGAACACATGTATAAACATAGAATGCAGTGAGGACAAACAAACAGTGGCACATTGTCCTACTACATTTGTTCTAGATGCCAACAAAGCTGCACAGAGAAAGACCTTATAGACGCCACTGATAATACAATCACCGTAGCCGAGTTCTGGGCTGGACCATCGATAGCACTGCAGTGTACTCTTACGACTCGAAAGAAGAAAAATATAAATTTCAAAATACCTTTCTGTAGCTCCTGGCGTGTAGAATCTGACAGTCGCGTAAATAACAATGATGAGAAACGAAACTCCCCATCCAAGCGCCATGAACCAACGCATGGCCACCTCATCTTTGACGAACACCTGCACACACATACAAACATTAGATAAGCATTGTTGAATAATAGACGGAAGAATGGTTATTAAGTAAAAAGTTAGATATTTAATCTAAGCTACAAGGGGATTATACACACACTGACACTATTGTACGATTTACATCGGAGTGGAGCGCGTCGGAGAGCATTTCATATTAATGAAAGGAAATTGAGCCTTGTGTACATCCTTTATATTACATTATTGCATGGCAAGTGTTAGCCGTCCGTCGGCCGCGGCATACGCGCATTTTATCCTTCATGTAAAAATGAAATTTAAGAACAGAAAACAAGGCTTTTTTTTTGATAAACGTAAAATGCTCTCCGATGCGCTCTGTTTAGTGGTAATACTTAAAGCGCTACAAATGTTACGCAGCGGGCTAGCCACTGGTAAGTCGAGGCGAAGCGCGACGTTTGTGTGGAGTCGGGGCACGGGTGCCTATACTTTGTTCATACGTTCTAGTTTATTTCATATGTCGTCGTCAGATGATGTACTTGCACGCATATAAGTTATTAATTAATTTAAATAGTAGAAGATTTTAAATAATACAAAATGATAAAATGGGGTGAAAACACGGCGCCTCGACTCAATTTGGCCTGGGCCTTGACTCCACGTAGCCTGCGACGCGACTATAGTGAAAAGAAACGCCTCTCATAGAGCGTCGCGCTGGGAAACCGATGGATAGGTAGACACAGAATACGTCCCTCATCCATCGGTTTCCCGCCGTGCTAAGCATGTTAATACAATATATATATATATATATAAATATATAATAATACATATCAGATATAAATACCTACTATTATAAATATGAGATATACTCGTATTTCCCACATTTTTATTAATCTTGCCGGCGAAAATTAAATTGGCTGTGGTAGGTATGGGGGCTCATACAATAGGTAAGATCAATCCCCTCGATTCTATATTAAATTTCATACGTTGGAATTCCAACGATAATAAAAAGTAGAGTAATGGGTTTTCATGGCACATTTGAGCATGATAGTAAAGAATATGGGGAAATAGAAATCATAAAACTTATGTGCTTATATAAAAGTTTTGAATTTGGGAATTTCGTTTTTTTTTCTTCATTTATCGCAGTACTTTTCAGCACAACACAGCAGTGACAAGTGACAAGTGACGTTCTGTCGTCTCTGCCTACCCCGGACGGGATAAGGCGTGAGTTTATGTATGTACTTTAGAGCAGTTGATTGCAATACGCTCAATAACTTTGTTTTTTATTCTGTTTAACTTTATTTATTGGACATACTAAATAGATTACGTATTAGGATATCTGTGTCTAGTTTGTTTTTATTTTGCCATCCCTGAGATAGGGTGTGTTAACAAAGACGTACAACTCTCTTAGTTTCACGATTCAATGTCATCAGAAAGTTATTTAAAATAACAAAGTTCATTGCAGATATACGATATATCTGCAAGGACAATGGAATTCCTGACTAATCAAATAGTACTGATAATTTGTTCTCTTTGCCAGAAAATCTTTTATTTGTGCAAGGAACATGATAGCGAAACTAGTGAATACTAATTTATTTAGAAAGTAGCTGACCCGTGCCCACTTAGTTGGGCGGCGAAAAAAACGCGTCCCTTTTATAAACATATTTCATTACTGCTCCACTCTTATCAGTCATAGCGTGATACTATATAGCCTATGACACTCCCCGATAAAAGGAGTATTTAACACAGAAAGAATTTTTAAAATCGGTTCAGTAGATCCAGAGATTACCCCCTACAACGTCACAAACACACAAACTTTACCTCTTTATAATATTAGTATAGATTACAAAATAGCTCTCAAAAAGAAACGAGTGTATAGTGTGTGATGAGTAATACGATATACATACAAATGGGAAAAAACAAACCTATTTCTAAGTTCCAAAAATATATTCGAACTTGGTCTGGTTTCGCTACTGTCGTAGTTTATTTCTTACTTTTTAAATACTTTAAGGACGACTAAAAGACAGAAGCCACGGGCCGAACAAGATGGAAGTCTGAAAGGAAATAGTTTGCGCTGCAGTGGGACAATAGACGATTTAAATGAAGATAATAAACACATAACAATAGGACGACCAAAAAAAAAGAGATAAGCCATTCAAAAAGTTTTTCCAACAATTGATCTTATACATCAAGTCATAATTGAATCAATAGCCTTCTGGTGTAATGCAGTCTGCAGCACTTTTGGGGCGGGCTTTGTTTATACTTACAAAAAAAATAAAAAGGCATACTTTGGTTTATATTTATTGCGGTCGACTTGTCTTTAGGCGAATAGGAGAAGCAAAGGGCGGCGGACTCTTTTGTAAACGTTTTGTCATTATGTTTATAGTTTTTTTATTAGAATTTACTCTGACAACAGATAAGTTCGTTAAAAAATCGGCTTAGTTAACTTTTAGTTGTCGAATTGTCTTACCTTTTGTGTGACAATTTGACAACTATAAGTTAACCTGCTTAATTGATTTTTTTTCGGCAAACTGATTTATTAAATCATTTGAATTAATAAATCAGTTTGCCGAAAAAAAGGTAAGGCGAGTGAATATTTAAATTTTTTACGGGGCCCCGACAAGGCATGCTACGGCGCTGGCTATTAGCTAGTATTAACGTAAGCCTCTATCTTCTATCATCCCACTACTAGGCCTGTCCCGCTAACTTCTACATATTTCAGTCTATGACCAATGGAGGCCAGTATTTTTGTGCCCTATCCAGGACATCTCCCCATCTCCTACGTGGCTTGCCGCGCACTCTGTGCTAGTATGATTGCTATGTTTAATTCATCTTCCAACATTTTCAAGTAAAATAGAGCATTGAGTTCATTAATTTTCTAGAATAATGTTTGCTATGTTTGTAGCAATTCCAAGATAATTTACTAGAACGTGACAACTTCAAGAAGAAAGTTTTGAACTATGTTGTGTTACTTAATGACTTCTCAACGTGTTGTAGGGAAATTGCAACAATATGAATTATGAATCTCATCAATCTCTCTCTGAATGTCTTTGCAGTTAAATTGCAACGTAATTGGTGTACCTACGTCATAATAATTACTAACGCATCGTAAGAGACAGGCGTTCCTTTGCATGATTTTATGTACATACAATTACAAAAGTTAATTAAGACAACAATTAAAAAGCTTTCATAAGTGAGTGTTGTGACTAGCAGAGGAAATAGTCCTATAATTAGCAATGTCAAATAAACACTGAACACAAATTTTCCATTAATCGCTGAACACCAAAAGGGTCTTTGGTAATATTGAATTTGTTAATCAAATTTTATAATTGACTGTACATAAAAGCAGCAACTCTTAGGGACCCACGTAGAACAATGTAACTTATCATAAAAAATCAGCTGCGTGACATTTAAAACTAGGGAAAACATGGGGAAACAACTATGGGAAACACAACAACACACATGAATACTCACGCATTTGGCAAATATAGAACACAATAAAATTGTAACAGCTCTTAAATTTAATAACCGCATACATCTATACATATAAAAGTTAGGTAGGGCTAAGAGGTTAAGCAAGCATATTCTTACTTGGCCGGCCAGAAGTTAAATTTCAGTAACATTTGCGCAAACAGAAGCTAAAAAACACCCGTTACGTTCCCGTTATTGAGTTTCAAAAACTACATCTGTAGAACCATTTGCACCAACTTCAAGCCCCAATCTTAGATTGCGCACACTATAGTTTTACGTAAAAGGTGGATACTTACAACTACCAGAGCTATATGAAGATGAAGACCTTCACAGAACATCCAAATGTAGCTGGTGACCATGAAATAGTTTGTGACAATATGAAGCAATTGACACCATTCCTGTGGGAAAACATATAAAAGTTGATATCCTATCATTAAACTTTTATGCTAATATTTTGATCGAATAAGGAAATAAGTTTAATATGTAAATAATTTGTTATTAACCTTCAAAAACCTAAAGCGCCGTAGCGAAACGCCTGCCAATTATTATAAACAAAATTAAAGTTTAAGCTCTTTTAAGTAATTTTTTTTTCACTAGGCGTTCTGTGTCGTGACGACTTATACGTATCTAAGTAGATTATTATTAAACTCATTGCTGGTCAAAACCACTTTTGACTGTGTAAAACTGTCACAAAGGACGTCGGTCAAAAGCACTATTTACCTATTACACAAAGCACTAATTACCTATTAGTTGATTTAATGTACTTACCTCATTATCTTGAACCACGGTGACCTTGTTAACAACAGTGCGGTACCAAATGATCCATAGAATATTGTTTAGAGCAAACGATGTGAAGAGATGCATGTGTATTCGTATACGCGTGCATTGTAAGGACCTGGTGATAAAAAGGCTTTATCAACCTACTTCAAAAAGGAGGAGGTTCTCAATTCGGTTGTATTTCTTTTTTTTTTTGTGTTTGTTACCTGATTTCTCGAAAACGGCTAGACCGAATTGAAAAATTTTTTTTTTGTTCTTATGGGTATGCTTCCCATTTGGTCCCATTGTCACCAGATCTGGATCTGGATGACGGGATCCCAGAGAAATCGAGGGCATCTCTTGAAAATTGTAGGACGCATTGTGTAAAATGTTGTCATACACGTGCATCTCTGACGTCTGATGCTGGAGACCACAGAGAGTCGAGGGAACAACTCAACGCCATATAGCAGCTACCTTGTGTTTGGGTTTATTTTAATTGTATTGATGAAAACTTTACAAAACTTGACACAAACATCATCTGATGATGAAGAAGACTGAGGGTCGAGGGAACTTCTCAACGGTATATAGCAGCTACCTAGTGTTTGGGCTTATTTTATTCGTAATGATGAAAGCTTTACACAACTTTACACAAACATGATCTGATGATGAGGAAGACTGAGGGTCGAGGGAATTCCTCAACGGTATATAGCAGCTACCTTGTGTTTGGGCTTATTTTATTCGTATTGATGAAAACTTTGCAACAACATTATGACTGTAATTGAAGGTATGGTTCAAGACTTAATAATGAAGTTCTTATTTGAAATTAAAATAGGAATTAATACCGGATTATAAATAGACTATAAACAAATTTTTGAATTGCATTTCATTTTTTTAAACTTATTCTTTAGGTATAACAAATTGATAATAATAACTATTATATTTATTTGATTTATTTTTGTCAATTTATTTAAATTGTAGGTTTTAGGTAACCTACTAGCTATGTACAGGTGGTAAATAAAACGTAAAGACTCACGATTAAAAGTTATAATGTCCAGAGTAGCGCAGTATATACACAAGTACACAGAAAGTTTAGAAGGCGCGATAGGTTTATAGAAAGCACAGTCACAGATATAAGAGTAGCACAAGAAGTAAGTACAGTTCAGGAAGAATAGATAAGAAGCATACAAATTAACACTTAGTAATTAGCGGCGCGTAATTCGGCAGGCTAGGGCTGAGCGACATGCACTCCGCGTCAAAGATCAATTACGACTAACTTGACCTCTGCGCAAGCGATGCGTCCTTCAACATCAATGCTAACGGTAGTTAGGGATGGGACATCACCTTTAACTAATTACGATAAAAATTTGCATCGACAAGCTGGTATGTCATAATGTTAAATAAAGTTAAAGTAAATAATGTATATTATATAAAATAGTCAGTAGGTAGTGTAAATAGGTATAAAGTGTATATAGTCAAAATTAGTTAGGGTAAAATAAGATGTATATTTAAAGTTGTTTAGGTATGTTTAATCTATTGTTGTTATTTTATGTTGTTATTGATATTCAATGTGTTGTGGGCAGTGTAAAGATGCCTACACCACCCCCCACCAGAGACCGTCAAGGGCGATAAAAATCTGGAAATTTCACTCTTCGACCGGAACGAGTTTGATAACCTTGTGGCTCTGGCTCTGGACTCTCATCGGGAATAGACAAAATAAAAGCCGGTTTCAGTCTATCTATAGAAACGGTAACTTCGCTATTGTTTTTTAAAATTTTAAATACCTTATCTCCTCTGGTGAGAACCTTGTATGGACCTGAGTAAGCTGGCTGAAGGGCTCCTCGTGACGCGTCTTCGCGGAGAAAGACGTAGTCACAGGATTCAAGTTCCTTAAAAACAAATACTTTTGGTCTTCTATGGCGTGAGGCTGGTACAGGTCGTAGTTTATCAACGAAGTCTCTGAGTCTAGCAGAGAAATCGGATAAATCGGTGCTACCGCCTGTGGTTGGTTCAAAGAACTCACCAGGAAGTCTTAAGGGCTCCCCATATACAAGTTCAGCCGATGAGGCTTGAATGTCTGCCTTATACGCGGTTCTAACGCCTAACAGGACCCACGGCAAGGACTCTGTCCACCTGTCTCCTGCATGGCAGACAATCGCAGCCTTAAGTTGGCGGTGAAACCTCTCAACTAAGCCATTGCAGGCAGGGTGGTAGGCCGTAGTCCTTTTATGTTCGAAACCAGCGAGCTTAGCTAGATTTTCGAACAGGGCTGACTCGAACTGCCGTCCACGGTCTGTAACAATTTCTATGGGACAGCCAAACCGAGATATCCAAGAAGATAATAAGGCTTTTGCCACCGTTTCAGCCGTTATGTCTTGAATGGGTACTGCCTCAGGCCATCGTGTAAATCGATCTATAGCTGTGAGACAGTATCGGTATCCATTTGACAGTGGCAGGGGACCAACTAGGTCAATATGAACCTGCTTGAAACGAGCACGTGGTAAACGAAAGGTGCCAATTGGAGCTGTGACGTGCCGGTGAACCTTCGCACGTTGACACTGCAAGCAGACGCGCGCCCACTCTCTGCAGTCTTTCCTGATGCTAGGCCAAACAAACCTTTCCGCTACTAACCTAGCCGAGGCATTGGCACCAGGATGGCTAAGGGAATGTAGGCTGTCAAATGCCTGTTTTCTTAAAGGCTGGGGAATATAAGGCCTGGAAATTGGTGTACTTATATCGCAGTACACGGGCAATAAACTACCAGGCGTATTACACTTCTCTAAACGGAGGGAAGAACCCTCACGCAAAAGCTTTACCAGTTCCGGGTCAGCTTCTTGACTTTGAGCTAAAGTATCAAGCGCAATAGGCACTGCCAGTTCCTCAATTCGCGACAGAGTGTCAGCTACGACGTTATCTTTGCCAGATATATGTCTGATATCTGTCGTGAATTGGGAAATGAAATCAAGGTGTCTATACTGCCTAGGCGAACAGTTATGTTTTCTTTCGTGAAAAGCAAAACATATTGGCTTGTGGTCAGTATAGACAGTAAAATGCCTTGCTTCCAGCATGTGCCTGAAGTGTTTAATCGCCTCATATATAGCTAGTAGCTCCCTATCATAAGGCGAGTACTTGGTTTGTGAGGCACTTAATTTACGGGAGAAAAAGGCTAAAGGTTCCCAAGAACCATTCTTAAGCTGCTGTAGCACTGCGCCTAAACCTTTATCGGACGCGTCTGTAACTACGGCGAGCTTGGAAGAACAGTCAGGATGTGCTAGCATAGTAGCATTAGCTAGGCTATCCTTGCACGCTTGAAATGCCGTTAACGCTTCGCCGGATAGCTTAATGGGCTGTGTTCCTTTGGCCGCACCTACCAACAACGCATGCAATGGGGCCTGAACTTGGGCTGCCTCCGGAAGAAATCTCCTATAAAAATTGAGCATGCCCAAAAAGGCTCTCAGTTGCCGTACGTTAGAAGGAAGGGGAAAATCTTGTACCGACTGAACCTTCGTGTCCAAGGGTCTGCAACCGTGCTCGGAGATGCGGTATCCTAAAAATCTTACCTCATCGACGCCGAAGACGCACTTGGAAGTGTTTAACAGCATACCGTATTGCTTCAGCCGCTTAAAAACCTCGCGCAAATGTTGCTCGTGTTCCTGCTGGGTCCGAGAAAATATTAAATAATCGTCTAAATAACAGTAGACGTTGTCAAGGCCCCTGGTCATTTCGTCAACGAAGCGTTGAAATGTTTGGCCTGCATTACGTAGACCAAACGTCATAAAAGGAAACTCATAAAGCCCGAATGGCGTCGTGATGGCGGTTTTTGGTATGTCCTCAGGGCTGACAGGAATCTGGTTATAGGCTGTCTCTAAGTCAAGAGTTGAAAATACTTTACAGCCTGAAATACTATGACTAAAGTCATGAATGTGTTTGATTGGATACCTGTCGGGCACTGTACGGGCATTTAATTTGCGGTAATCCCTGCAGGGTCGCCATCCATTGTTTTTCTTCGGAGCTAGGTGAAGTGGAGATGACCAAGGACTTTGAGAAGGCCTAGCTGTTCCATTGGCCAGCATAGCTTGAAACTCCCGTTGTGCTATTTTAAGCTTGTCTGGGGCCAAGCGACGAGGAGGGGAAGCAACTGGAGGTCCTGGTGTCGTGTGGATATAGTGTAGTGTGTTATGTGGTGTAGTGTGGTGGGTACCAGCTGGACGAGTGATCTCGGGAAACTCATCGAGAATTTTGTGAAACCGTGTCTCGCCTGTTACCACTTTCACAGATGCTACGTCGTAACACTTTGCAGCGGTAGCAGTAGCTGCAACAGAGGTTAAGCTATCTATGAGTTTTTTGTTACGACAATCAACAATTAAGCTATAAAAGTTTAAAAAATCTACTCCTATAATTGGCTTAGTAACATCTGCTACAACAAAACGCCACTTAAAGGTCCTACGTAAGCCTAGATCTAATTCTAAATACAAATAACCATAAGTACTAATATTGGAACCGTTTGCTGCACTTAAATTAAAGTCTGTACGGTTACGACGATCGCGCACTAAACACCTTGGGAAGACACACAAGTCGCTACCAGTGTCGACCAGGAATTGTGTCTTCGATGCTTGATCCACGACGAATAGACGACCAGTTGTGGAAGAAGGGCAATCGTCAGTCGCCATTACCGACCGCCCTTGAAGTTTTCCGACTTGTAGTCGCAGGGATGCATACATCGTGCAGCTTTATCGCCAAACTTCCCGTGATACCAACACAACGGGAATTTGCGGTAATTAGAGTCGGAACGACGTCTTGATGCGCTTGTGTTGGTGACGTGAAGAACGAGATGGAGCTCTGCTGTTCATGCCAGATGACAGCTTCTGGAACTCTTTACGAAGCTCTGCCACTTGGCTTACCAGGTCGGTAAGTACGGATCCAGGTACATCACTCACTGCAGCTACCTTCGGAGTTGATGAGGCGAGATCGTTCACTCTATCCGCTAAGCCAGCCAAATCTTCGAGTGAAGTGGTAGTTGGCTGGCCAGCAAGGACAGTCTGGATGCCATGTGGAAGACGACTTATACGACCATATAGACCATATAGTCTTCAAGAAGTCGTCTGGAACATTAATATCGCCTAGACTCTGTAAGTGGCGGAGGAACTGTGAAGGCTTGCGGTCGCCGAGCTCTTCATGCATCAATAATTGCTTGATCTTGTTGTCTCTGGATGCGCTTAGTCTACGGATAAGCTCGGTTTTTAGCTTCTCGTATTTATTAGTCGCTGGCGGGCTAATAATAATGTCCTTGACCTCTCTTGAGTGTTGGTTGTCAAGGTGACCGATCACATAGTTGAATTTTGTGTGATCACTTGTAATGCCCGCAATAGTGAATTGCCCCTCCACTTGGGCAAACCAGATGTCAGGCTCTTCCGCCCAAAATTGTGGAATTCTCACGCCGACTCGAAATACGTCGCTGTTTATCGACCTTTTCCCATCACTAGTGCCGGGGCGTTGCCCACTTGTTTCTTCCGGAATTTTTTCTTGTGACATTGTTCAAGTTACAGGGGTCACCAGTGTAGGTTTTAGGTAACCTACTAGCTATGTACAGGTGGTAAATAAAACGTAAAGACTCACGATTAAAAGTTATAATGTCCAGAGTAGCACAGTATATACACAAGTACACAGAAAGTTTAGAAGGCGCGATAGGTTTATAGAAAGCACAGTCACAGATATATGAGTAGCACAAGAAGTAAGTACAGTTCAGGAAGAATAGATAAGAAGCATACAAATTAACACTTAGTAATTAGCGGCGCGTAATTCGGCGGGCTAGGGCTGAGCGACATGCACTCCGCGTCAAAGATCAATTACGACTAACTTGACCTCTGCGCAAGCGATGCGTCCTTCAACATCAATGCTAACGGTAATTAGGGATGGGACATCACCTTTAACTAATTACGATAAAAATTTGCATCGACAAGCTGGTATGTCATAATCTATACATATAATAAATCTGTAGAGAAGTCAATTCTGTACATGAAATATTTTCTCAAAATAACTATCAGGGTGTGATAAGTGATCGATACTGATGCCAAAAATGCAATCAGTAAAATTTTTGTCTGTCTGTCTGTCTGTCTGTCTGTCTGTCTGTATGTTCGTTATAGAAACAAAAACTACTTGACGGATATTAATGAAACTTGGTACAATTATTCTCCATACTCCTGGTCAGGTTATAGTATACTTTTCATCACGCTACGATCAATAGGAGCAGAGCAGTGAAGGAAAATGATGGTAAAACGGTAGAAATTAAGTCGTGACGTCATAGTATTTTGACAGCTGAGGCGTGACGTCATAGAATTTTTGACAGATAAGTTGTGACGTCATATAGTTTTTTCAGATGATTCGTGACGTCATAGAACTTTTGACAGATGAGTCGTGACGTCATAGAATTTCGACAGCTGAGTCGTGATGTTATAGAATTTTTGACAGATGAGTCGTTAGTTCGTAGATATATGGCGGGAAAAGGTTTTTTGAGAGCTGAGACTTTAAAGGATTTTTGACTTAGGAGTCGTGACGTCATCGCATTTCGGAGGGGAAATAAATAGGTTTGTACTAAACCCTCGGTGCGCGAGTCAGACTCGCACTTGACCGGTTTTTTTTTGGTTTTAAGGTCATTCTATATATGGGTGACCACTCAGTGTATTTCATCTAAGCATCTCCGTGCTTTGGATGCGTCGATCCCGGCTATCGTTGTTGCGACAAAGTAGTTAAGCTACGGCATAAGCTTTTATAGGGTTCTCCAAAAAAAAAAAAAACATTTGTACTACGTAATTTTTTTTTGCGTGAACGAAGTCGCGGGCTACAGCTAGTGTTAAATAAAGTTAAAGTAAATATGTATATTATATAAAATAGTCAGTAGGTAGTGTAAATAGGTATAAAGTGTATATAGTTAAAATTAGTTAGGGTAAAATAAGATGTATATTTAAAGTTGTGTAGGTATGTTTAATCTATTGTTGTTATTTTATGTTGTTATTGATATTCAATGTGTTGTGGGCAGTGTAAAGATGCCTACAAAATTATCAATTTAGTGTGCATGTCGCACAATAAATTAATTCTTTCTTTTTCTTTTTAAAAAAGACAACTCCCGCACTAGGGATCATGCCCTGTGTCGCGGGGACCTTTTTACAAACATCAATTAACGGACACAAAGAACACCCAGACCAGGACAATAATTTGTGGATCTCACAAATTATTGTCCTGCGTGGGGATCGAACCCACAACCTCTTGCACGGCAGCCGCTTGCGCTACCGTCGCGCCACCGAGGTCGTCAAATAATCATAATAAAAAAAAAAATATTACTAATTAACCACGCCGAGACGGTGTGGCTACGCTTTTTGATGTTCTCCCTATTTAAAACTTTTTTCATGTAGGTCCTTTTTTGTGAAAGCTGATTCTTACATTGTTCACTAGTCTCTTTTGAAATGGCATTGGAGGGAGATTTCCTACTTCGAGAATGGCGTTTCTTCCTTTCTTCGATTGTCATCGAATCGAACCCGAGGCGGGCGCGTCAAGTCTTGTGACCTGTGACGCGCACCAACGAACATACCGCGGCGGCGCCCGCGCTGCACTCCCCGCGCGCCTCGCGATCCGACGGTGACCGGTCCGCCCGCTACCGCTCAGTCTCGCAAGCGACAGTGCGAGACGTAGACCGACGGCGAATGCAAGTTCGCCCGCGCTTCATGCGTACGCAATTAACTTGATCTCTAAATTCTACTCTCTAATCTACATCTTGTTTTCTACTCCTATATACTCGTAGTCTAAGCTACGTCTAGCTAATCTACATCTTGTTTTTTATTCTTGTATAACTTAACTTAACTTCAGTGCTGTGAACTTAACTAAGTTAATAACTCTGTACCTACTTATTCTCTTTCATTCTGTGTCATTAAGTAAATAGTCTTGTAAATAACCGTCACGTTTTCTTCACCTCTACAGTCTCATACAATCGGCGCTGTCTCATATGAGCAGCGCGTTTCGTAGGTCTACCCATATTCAGACAAAATAATGTCCCACTGCAGGGACGGGCCTTCTCCACTGACGGAGGGATATTTAGCCTACTAATACCACGCTGGCCAGACGGATTGGTATAGAGTTTAATTTCAAGTTTTCCTTCTTTTTATTTATTACTCAAAGATAATATTCACGGATAGTCCATAAGTTGTTTTTACGACACCCATGGGTTGAGATGAGGTGGTGACATGTATTCTCACTCCGTCACCACACGGATTTATAGAATTGGTTTTCACTAAAAATTAGGAAATAAAATTGATTTTTACAAAAAAAAAACCGACTTCAAAAACACATATAGCACTAAAAAGTAAAAAATAATTAGTTGTATTTTGGTTTTACAACATTAACTCAGCCATTCTTTCTACTTAATTTTAATCTAAAGAAAGGTTCTTTTAATTATTGTAAAAAGTATTGTTTAAGATATTTCTTGAAGAGTCTGTAAATATATTGATTTGTAGATTCTTTAAAAGATAATCAAATTATTACAAATAATGTAATATTATTGTTTTTTTTGGAGTCGGTGTCAGCCAACGCAATAAGTACGATAATATCTAAGCAAACGGAATGGCGGCCATGAATTACAGATTATAGGTATATAACTTCGATATTATGACTGACAGTTGTTGATTGTTTAGGGATTAGTTTAAAAATTAAAGAAATATTTAATAACTATTTTTATCATATTTAAATAAATTAATATAATTTAAAATACCCATATCACTTTCAAACATTTTAATATATTTATTAATTAACTAAATATAGCATTCCAGAACTTAAGATTACGTTTAAGGGGCTTACCAGCACCGTCAATTGAAAAAAATCATAATTCGCGAATAGGATTAAAAATGCAAAATGTTGGCTACAAAGTCGTTAGAAAAGGCAATAAAGTTATACAAAACTTTATTGCCTTTTCTAACACACTCGAATCACTTTAAATGGTTTTTAATTAGATAAATATTGCATTTAAAACAAAAACGGCCGTTTCATTTTCGAATGCGAATTTTAATTAATTGTTAGTCTTTAGCCTGTGTGTAACACACGCCATAATGTTTGTTTAAATTTTAAGTCAGAAATAAAAAATGGTAGGTATCTAAACTATCGTGGCTGACACCGACTCCAAAAATAACAATAATATTACATTATTTGTAATAATTTGATTATCTTTTAAAGAATCTACAAATCAATATATTAACAGACTCTTAAAGAAATATCTTAAACAATACTTTTTACAATAATTAAAAGAACCTATTCTTTAGATTAAAATTAAGTAGAAAGAATGGCTGATTTAATGTTGTAAAACCAAAATACAACTAATTATTTTTTACTTTTTAGTGCAATTTGTGTTTTTGAAGTCGGTTTTTTTTATGTAAAAATCAATTTTTTTTATTGTAATAATTACATCTTAGTTAATACTTTTTAGATATGAGACTGTTATAGTTTTTATAAAGTTTTGAGCGTTGTAATGTAATACTAAATACTTAATGATAAAATTCCTGTATTTATAGAACTAGGAAATAATCTATTTAAATCAGGGTTTTAAAATGAAAAGTTTTTGTTAAATCAGCTTTTATAACTAAAGTCCAAACCGGCAAATTCAGCTTAAGTATCTATTATGTAGCTGCGGAGGTGAAAAAGTATCTATACATATAATAAATCTGTAGAGAAGTCAATTCTGTACATGAAATATTTTCTCAAAATAACTATCAGGGTGTGATAAGTGATCGATACTGATGCCAAAAATGCAATCAGTAAAATTTTTGTCTGTCTGTCTGTCTGTCTGTCTGTATGTTCGTTATAGAAACAAAAACTACTTGACGGATATTAATGAAACTTGGTACAATTATTTTCCATACTCCTGGTCAGGTTATAGTATACTTTTCATCACGCTACGATCAATAGGAGCAGAGCAGTGAAGGAAAATGATGGTAAAACGGTAGAAATTAAGTCGTGACGTCATAGTATTTTGACAGCTGAGGCGTGACGTCATAGAATTTTTGACAGATAAGTTGTGACGTCATATTATAGTTTTTTCAGATGATTCGTGACGTCATAGAACTTTTGACAGATGAGTCGTGACGTCATAGAATTTCGACAGCTGAGTCGTGATGTTATAGAATTTTTGACAGATGAGTCGTTAGTTCGTAGATATATGGCGGGAAAATGTTTTTTGAGAGCTGAGACTTTAAAGGATTTTTGACTTAGGAGTCGTGACGTCATCGCATTTCGGAGGGGAAATAAATAGGTTTGTACTAAACCCTCGGTGCGCGAGTCAGACTCGCACTTGACCGGTTTTTTTTGGTTTTAAGGTAATTCTATATATGGGTGACCACTCAGTGTATTTCATCTAAGCATCTCCGTGCTTTGGATGCGTCGATCCCGGCTATCGTTGTTGCGACAAAGTAGTTAAGCTACGGCATAAGCTTTTATATGGTTCTCCAAAAAAAAAAAAAACATTTGTACTACGAAATTTTTTTTTGCGTGAACGAAGTCGGAAATATTAATAAAATATTATACAATCTAAATACACACATCAAAAAAGTCTAAGCAACATGCATGATATTACAAATTTACCATTTATATTAATTAATTTCTAAGTATTTACTCACTCAAAGTGTATAGGTAAAAGTAGGTAGGTAGATAGGTAGGTATAGGTAGTGTGTGTGTAAAAAAAATTTCGATTATGTTTTGTTTTTTTTTCATAAAATTCAAATGACTGCGAATTTGTTTGAATTTGAGTGCATGTTAATTGCTACGTTTTAGTCTTGATTTTATAATTTTACCA
This sequence comes from Schrankia costaestrigalis, assembly GCA_905475405.1. NCBI lineage: Eukaryota > Metazoa > Arthropoda > Insecta > Lepidoptera > Erebidae > Schrankia > Schrankia costaestrigalis. The sequence continues at coordinate 15,545,805 of FR997825.1, read as the reverse complement.
ACCATTTAAATACAGTTGGCGACAAAATTGAATTGTTAGATATTCTTTACGTCATGGAGCGACGTCATTTGACGGCAGATGAAATGCAAAGAGCTGTAGGGATGTTGCAAGCGGGAAGTAATCAATCTCAGGTATCTCGACATTTTGGTATTCATAGAAGTGTTATTTGTCGTCTTTGGCAGCGCTACAATAATACAGGGGAACCCGCTGAACAGCATCCAGGCCGTAAAAGGAGTACAACCACTCGGCAAGACCGGTACATACAACTGACTGCAAGACGCCAGCCGATGTTAACCGCTCGAGAGATAAGTTTGAGGCTACAAAATTCAAGTGGTGTTGATGTAAGTCCCCAAACTGTGCGAAATCGACTGCATGAGTACGGCATACGAGCTCGACGCCCTATCAGGTACCCACCGATACGTCACGGGAATCGCGCTCGTCGAAATGAATGGTGTAGAGAACGCATAACATGGACCCAGGAACAATGGGATAAAATTATGTTTTCCGATGAGTCGCGATTCGGGTTTAGGCCTGATACAAGAAGGGTGCGAGTGTACCGTCGACCCGGAAATACTGAAAGACTCAGGTGCGTTCAGGAAGTTCATCCATACAGCGGCTCAACAGTTATGGTATGGGCGGGTATTATGAAGAACAGGCGAACTGAGCTCGTTTTTGTAAATGGAAACATGAACGCTGAAAATTACGTTGAGGATATTCTCAGACCTTATGTCCATCCATTTGCACAAACCTTTGGCTCCGATTTTACGTTAATGCATGACAATGCGCGTTCACATACAGCTCGGCGAACCAGTGAATACTTGGCAACGGAGAACATCCAGGTATTGCCCTGGCCTGCACAATCGCCAGACCTCAACCCCATCGAGCACGCATGGGACATGTTCCAGAGACGTGTTTTGAAGGACTTGGACGGAGTGACAACAACCCAACAGCTGAAGGATTTGCTACAATTCCATTGGGAGCGAATACCGCAAGATGACATAAACAGTCTCATTAATTCAATGAATAATCGTTGCCGACAAGTTCTGAATAGCAGAGGAGGCCATACTTTGTATTAAATTGTCCTATTCTTTCACAATAAATTCATTTTCTTAAGAAATTTCAATTTGTAAAAAAAAAGTTTAGTTTCTTATGTACCTGTATATTCTAATATTGTTAATTTCTGTTATTAAAAGAACTTATAAAGAAAACAGCTGTTATTTTTACATCATAGAACCCTAAAAATATTATTTTAAAAATAAAATACAACGTTATAATTAAAATAAATGGTAAAATAAATTAATATAAATGGTAAATTTGTAATATCATGCATGTTGCTTAGACTTTTTTGATGTGTGTATTTTCACGTGAACTATTTAATGTTGGTACTTATGCCGCGTATTTGTTTGCAAAGACTTTTCTGTCCTTCAAGAAGCCTTTAAACCCCCTTAATCCGATATTTTAAATTAATGCTTTTTTGATTGAATCTTTGTATTTTTAATAACATTTTAAGGTTTAGGAATATTAAAAATAAACAAAATATAATTATTATAAACCGGAATCAAAAAATGGTATGCGCATGTAGTACTTTGTTAAGGCAATTGTTAGAAAGGGGAAAAGCTGCGTCACATTTGTGTTAAGAGAACATGGGCTCATGGACATAAGTCTATAACGTAGCTAAGCATACGCTCAGATACAGTTTGGCGTTATATGACCCCTTCGAGTATCCAAATAGTCTGAGCTCTCCACGCGAATAATTTGTTTAAAACGTACGTTCTAGTATCACTGGTTATTATTGCATCCAAGAGCTTATTATGAAAACAAAGTTACTGGAATAACATGATACATATACTGTTATGTCTTGCTCATTTGATTATAAAGAGATGTATGAGTAGCATGGATTATACTCGTAACTATGTAAAGTTAAAATACTAACAATGTGATGACTTTATGTGGCGTATTGGTTGGCTGCCACGCAACGGTTTTTGGTCCTACCAACCATTTTGTACCTATTATGAAGTTTTTCTATTCTTTCCTTATACTCGTAACTTAATATTAAGACGACGCTTTGAAAATTTTCGAGTTGAATTCGGCCGTGGCCAGAGGGGCGCGCCCCTCGGCGCGCGAATGAGACGGATATACTCGCTCACGCGCCGCCGCGCCGTGTGCGCCGTCGTCGTCCCGCCGGCCCTCAAGGACACGTTATCGCTCTGTGCCATAGTACAAATATATACAGTATTTCAATTTCATAGAAACGGACGAAACGTGAGTTTATACCTACACGCTCACGATCGCGGAGGGAACAGTCGCTACTGTGCCGCAGTAACGAGCGGACTGTGTGTTATAATTTGAAACTAAAAATATTATTCATATGTCAATTTCAAACAAACATGGCTGATATAAATACCTACCTTACTAAATGACTTAGGTATTTATTTAATACTATAATATAGTATTTTGTGTATATTACGAAAACGGTTTGTTGTACTTAGGTCAATAATAATGAAAATTTAGCCCCCCTTTATGAAATCCCCCATGCGTGTCTTTCACTTTGATCTAGGTAAATTTAAGCAATGACATCGATGTCATTTTTTGATTGGATTGGTCTTGAACTGATTTTGTATTAACAAATACAAAATCATAAATTTGTTAATCCAAAATCAGTTTTAACACTTTAGCGTTAAGACTGATTTTGCAATAACAAATTTCAAAAACAGTGGTTTTGTGACGTAATAAATCTTGGTTTATAGTTAGACCGTATTTTGTAATAAGGCCGTAGGTGATTTTCCACCAGAGGGGCGAGACAAGGCAAAAATTGAAATCTTTATGTAAAAATGAACCGTATTGCTTAGGAAATAGAGTATATATTAACTTTGTAACAAAAACACTCGCTTCTCGCGATAGGCCTATTGTTGTTTGTTGCTACGTTTTGTTTGTGTAAAAATGAACCGTATTATTTCTCGTTTAGAGTTCAAAATACATTAACATGAAACACGCATGTCGCGATATCAATTTTTGGTGGAAAGAGTTCTGGGCTGAGTCTGGACTTTCATTGTGTACGTTTGTTTCATGTCTGTAAACGTTCCCGCGGTGGAGTGCATGAGAGTTCAAATCTCACTTATGACATTTTTTTTGTGTAATCCACAAATAACTGTTCTGAGTCTGGATGTTCTTTGTGCCTGCTAAATTGATGTTATGTTCGTTTATTTCATGTCTGTAAAAGTTCCCGCGAAAGTAAAAGTATTATTTAGATCTTATTAGTAAGTACCTAAGGTAGGTACTTATTTTTTTGAGTTTCACAAAACTCCTAGGTATTGTCGCGGAGACTTTTACAAAAAACATCCGAACTTAGGACAGTAATTTGTGGATCGCTCAAACAACTTTGTTGGATTCGAGCCCGCAACCTCGTGCACGCAAGCCACTACCGCGACCGCGTCACACTGCCCGCGCCACTGAGGCGTTTCAATTACGTGATCTTGACGAAAACGGTAATAAAACTTATTACACTTGAGCATATAGTCTAAAATCGCTTATAAACAAACGCTTGCATTATCAAAAGGGTCAACAGTAACTAGGTAGTTGAGTTAGGCGAACTTTACCTAAGTTTTGTAAATGACATAACTACGAAAATATTTTACCAAACAATGTTATAAAATAATACTATTATTTATTTATAAAAGAGAACAAAGTATTAATAAAAACTTAGGTATAAATATTTTAAATCTAACCTATAATATTATATACCTACGATTAAAAAATACGCGATAATATTTAGTACGAACGTTGAGTCGACATGCACAGGTCCGACGTCGAAGAGGGCCATCGCCCGACTGATTCGTCGACCGTATTCATTCTGTATCGATCGTTAACTAATCGGTATAAGGTCTAAAATTACGATGCGCCCGCAACGATCCAGAGCGCTTTGATATTGCTAAGATCTTATTTTCTTAATTAAAAGTTAAAGGTTGTAGTTATGTAAATGATATTCTACAGTAAGACTAATATTGATGTTACGAATGTATTTGAGTAATTCCTAAGCATAATGATAGTGTACTTTCCGTGTTATATGTAAAAAGCTGTTTTTTTAGAGGTGTTTTCAAAATTAAATATGATCGAGCCAAAATCAAGCTATCGCGTTTTCGTAACTACAAAAGGCTAGTTAAAGGTATCAATTTACCTATATCAAAATTCTAGATTAATAGGTCTTTTCATATTCCTGTAGTAGTTAATGAAAGATAGTGCATTTTGTCAATGAGTCCTCTTAATGTGTCATAATTATTAAGACGATACCTAAATAATTATATTTAAATGTTATAAAGATTTCACAAGGAAGAAAAATATCGTTCCAAAAAAATATAAGGTGCATTAGTTCCAAAGATCATTAACTAACTGATAAATTGTTAAGAAAGAACTGGTGACTCGAATTAATTAGAAGTAATAAGCGAAGAAGCGCTCTGCAATGTTCACGTAAATGGGTAAATCAGTCAATTTATATAATAACTTTAGAAAATTATCCGTCTATGAGATTATATTAATTTTATTTTATTTCTTCCTCTTTGTTGTTTTCTCATGTTTAACGATCTTCACCAAATTATCGTTCTACAATATCAAAATGATTTGTTGCCTTAATTTTTTGTTAATATGTATTGTGCCAAATTATAAATTATCTATTTGGAAATAGAGTTTATCCTGGTTTTACAAATGTACAGTCAGCCCTAAAAGTCGCTGAACACATTTTAAATTCCAAAACTGCTGAACACTAAAAATGTCATAAGTCAGTGTCGCAACAAGAGCACAGAATAAGCTTTACATACGAAACGACCACACGCTGAACACGGTTATTACAAAAGTAGCTGAACCCTAGTATTTTTAAAAGTAACTATAGGATCGCATTTTCATAGAATTTTGATGAAGTTTATTGTTTTAATTTTTTGAAGTTTAATTGTGAATGTTGTACTTTCGTTGTGTTAATTTCGTGTTGGTGGCTTTATTATTACTTCGTTTTATGTTTTTAGCTAATTTTATAATTTTTAGATTATTGGTTTTTATTTCAATATTTTATCCTTCCTCTTTATTTTAATATGTTTTATATTTATGAATGAAATCAAAAAATAATGAAAACAATCTTTATGTAGACTTACCTGAAGTATAGAAAAACCATTAAGGAGAACAGTAGAGCAGCAACAGACACGGAGTACCCAGCCACGTAAATAGTATTTATGATCGTCCGGAACTGAAAAAGATTTATTTATATAAAATACGAATTATAAAATTAGTTTAAGGTATTTTGTTAAAGTTAAATAATTTGCATGTGCTATATTTATGTTAAGTGAATCATGTATGAATCCTGTGTATGTCTTGTTGGTTGTCCTTAAATAAATAAATAAATAATATAATCTATCTACTATCGTCCATAGGTAACGCCGACTTAAGATTAGAAATTTTGCCAATTCTTCACCTTTCATGGTAAAGAGAAACTAAAGGAAATTTGGTAAGGATAACATTATTTCTAAAGGCATGGCTCACACTACGTCAATTGTTCCACAGTCGATGCGGAGTGCCGGTTTGTATAAAATGATAGTACTTGGCGCTTTGTAGTCCCAGTCTACCCATAAGCATAAGTCTTCAACCCAACAGAAACAGAAATAAAGGCTATTCCATTACAGAATTAATAGCTTATTAATAGCTAATAAGGGAGGAGGCACATCTCTGTAGTGGGACATTAATGCTTTTATTATAATTATGATGATGAATAGCTAATGCCAAGTACTGAATGAATGGCCATATTTTAGAGAGTTTTGAGTGTCAAAATAGGTACCCATTTGTAAAAGTGTTACTGAATCTTTCTCATGCTAATAACGTAGGGTAGGCACAACTGCAGCTTGAGCTGAGTATTTCGAACAAAACGTGAAAAATTCGAGGTTAGGAACTCTTCTAAAGATGGATTTATGTAAAATATATTCTGACGTGGAATAGGTAGATATTCTAGGTTTCAAAGTCTCTTTGGGGATATTCTTTATGGAATCCTCAGGCGTATAAATCCATTCATCCATATTTGCCAATTGATAGACTATTGCTGGACACAGGCCAAGTCAAAATATTTCATCGGTTTCCCCCCGATTCATAATAGAAAACAGAAAAATATTGGGTAGTTAATCAATAGGTACTTGATATTACATTTTAGGCATCGAAATATTGCTGATATAAGCTTTAAGGGTCCTTTTAAAAAATCAAACGTTGAATTATTAAATTAATGCGCATACTGAACTCAGGTTTTTAGAGTAGTACTTTAGTATTCAAGTAACTGAATAAAGCTTTGTCCTTAGGCTATTTTGAAATACTTTTAACTATGAATATATTTTGTCAGATTAAGGGTTAAGCTAGAAATCATTACTCTTACAATTTCGTTCTATATATAAATAAATATCACGGACATCCCTACACAGCGCCATCTGTTCCCAAAGTAAGCTAGGCTTAACCTGCTTGTGTTATGGGTAACAAAACAACGGATATTAATACTTATGTAATATGTACTTTTTTTTAAATACACACATTTATACATAGAAACACTCAGACCAATGCAAATGTAATGTATGTTCATGCACACAAATATTTGCATTGAACGGGAATCGAACCCGAGACCTCGGCGTAGCAGTCATGTTGTATAACCACTACGTCAAGGAGGCCGTTCTATCATCTAAGATAGGTCTTCTGGGGACTTAGACTTACTTACTTATCTTAGCCGGACTATGTTAGTTTATAAACTGGTAAACTAGCAAAGCGGGTATTTCTGTTTTTCAGTCTATATAATAATTTTCCGCTTCAGTCTGCCTGCAGAGAGATATAAGATAACTTTATGCCGCGTTAATAAGAAGCAAAGCGATAGTTTAAAAGTTACGAAAGTGATGTTGCCTCACTTTTAAATAGGAATCTAAAGTAATGACAGAGGCATATTTATAGGCAGACCGCTTAACTCAGACCCCGCCTGCGGTAATAGGGGTGCGCGGGGGGCGAGGACAAAGGAGAGAGCTATCTCTTGATTTTTTGGCAAAACGGCGCCATCTAGATATTGTGACCCGAACTACATCACATCACAACACAGCTCTAATTTTTAGCTAGCTTATTTTTATGAAATAAAAAGAAGGAAAATCGAAATTATACCCTAAACCAATCTAAATACCTGGAGAGGTTTTTTTTATTTTTCTGATCAGGCTTTAAATTGTGTAATAATTTAGATTGCATAAATTTTCTCTAAGAAAGTACGATTTTTAGTGGGAAGATGACGCCACCATCTTTGAAATTTGTAAATTGTATAGAAGACGGACTAGCATACTGCACTAGTGTCAAACTGACATACTGACTAGGTGTCCGTTATGGTAGCGTGTAAAAATAAAAAAGCTCTTATTATTGTTCTTATTATCTGTAATTATTTTCTAAGATTGATTCTTACAAATTAATATGTTTAAATCATACCTGTTTTAATGTATGTTACAGCCAAAGTAATAAATATGAATATTGTACATAATAACTAGCCATTATGTATAAGGGCTACTCAATTTAGATAAAGTGATAAATGTCGCAGAATTAATCACATTAACTAGCCATTATATTATATGTTATAGTACTGGCAAAAATACAATATTAAGGCAAAAGTCAGAAACAGTTGGTTAGGTTAGGTGAGTACAGTGACCAAAGGAAGGCAAGAAACATTTTTTTTTATGTAAAACTAGAATAATATAGTATTACTATATTCTAGCGTCCTTTGGTCACCATACTAACCTAACCTAACCAACTGTTTCTGACTTTTGCCTTAATATTGTATTTTTGCCATATATAATGGCTAGTTAATGTGATTAATTCTTCGACATTTATCACTTTATCTAAATTGAGTAGCCCTTATACATAATGGCTAGTTATTATGTATAATATTCATATTTATTACTTTGGCTGTAACATATATAATATATAAAAAATAATTAGTTGTATATTGGTTTTACAACCTTAAATCAGACATTCTTTTTACTTTTTAATTATAATCTAAAGAATAGGTTCTTTTAATTATTGTAAAAAGTAGTGTTAAGGATATTTCTTGAAGAGTCTACAAATAAATATATTTGTATTCTTTAAAATATAATCAAATTATTACAAATTATGTAATATTATTGTTATTTTTGGAGTCGGTGTCAGCCAACGAAATACGATAATACCTAAGCAAATAGAATGGCGGCCGCGAATTACAGATTATATTATTATATAATTTCGACATTATGACATAAAGTTGTTGATTGTTTATCATTATACCAGCCAATCGACGTCCACTGCAGGACATAGGCCTCTTCCAAGTATTGCCACCTTGCGCGGTCCTGTGCCTCCCTCATTCATAGGGTACCAGCCGTCCTAACTAGGTCGTTAGTCCACCGTGTGAGGGGTCTCCCCACCTTGCGCTTTCCGGTAGGCGGTTGCCATTCCAGAACCTTTCTGCCCCAACGGCTGTCGGTTCTCCGCGATATGTGCCCTGCCCCCCCCACTTTAACCGGGCAATTCTGAGCGCTATGTCGGTTACTTTGGTTCTCTTGCGGATCTCCTCATTTCTGATTCGATCACGCAGGGAAACTCCCAACATAGCTCTCTCCATTGTGAGAGTGACCATGGGCCTTCTTAAAAGGCCCATAGTTACATTGATTATGATTGTTTATGGATTGGTTTAAAAATTAAACAAATATTAAATAACTATTTTTATCAGATTTAAATAAATATATTTCAAAATACCTGTGTCACGTTCAAACGTTTTAATATACCTAAAAGCTCTAATATACCTACTTAGTAACTGATTTAATATACCGTTAATAAGTTTTAATATACCTATTTAGTAACTGATTAAAGCTTTCCATAACTTATGAGCGTTTATGGGGCTAACCAGCACCGTCAATTGAAAAAAATCGTAATTCGCGAATAGAATCAGTAATGCAAAATGTTGTCTACAAAGTCGTTAGAAAAGGCAATAAAGTTTTGTATTCCATTCTATTCCTTTCTGATCACTTTAAATGGTTTTTAATTAGATAAAAATTGCATTTAAAACAAAAACGGCCGTTTCATTTTAGCATGCGAGTTTTAAGTAATTGTCTTTGATTTGTAGTACTTATTTCTCATTTTAGTCTTTAGTCTATGTATAACAGGACGCCATATTTCTTCAAATTTTAAGTCAGGAATAAAAAATAGAATATAACTATCGTGGCTGACACCGACTCCAAAATAACAATAATATTACATTATTTGTAATAATTTGATTATATTTTAAAGAATCTACAAATAAATATATTTGTAGACTCTTCAAGAAATATCCTTAACACTACTTTTTACAATAATTAAAAGAACCTATTCTTTAGATTATAATTAAGTAAAAAGAATGTCTGATTAATGTTGCAAAACCAAAATACAACTAATTATTTTTTACTTTTTAGTGCAATTTTTGTCTTTGAAGTCGTTTTTTTTTTGTAAAAACTTATTTTATTTGGCATAGTAATCAACTCGATATAGCTCTTGTGTACGCTACCATAACGGACACAGCTACCCCGCCCCCTCGTCCCTTTCATACCGCAGGCGGGGACTGAGATAAACGGTCGGCCTATATAGTAATGAACTTGAATGTATTTTCAAATTTTTGTAAAAATAGCTACAATATTATGAAGACATGAGTTATGGTAATATTGTATAACATGTAAACAACACGGTAAGATGAAAAGCGTGATGATAGCTCATGACCGTGCTTGGGCTCGTCATTCATCACGATCGACCAATAACCAGCATCAATATATACAAACATTGTTCTTAAAAACCATTAATAAAGAATAATAACAATATCTTTGTCTTTTAAAAGACAACTCTTGCACTAAGGACTTTACAAAAATATCAATTTGAAGGACACAAAGAACATACAAACTCTGAGACAATCCTACTAATATTATAAATGCGAAAGTTTGTGAGGATGGATAAATGGATTTTGATGAAATTTGGAATATAGGTAGTTTAGGGTGTAGAGTAACATTTAAGCTTCTTATTTTTTATATGTATAAATCGTAAAAACAAATTATTTACCATGAAATAATAATATTTTCAATGCTGCTTAGAGATATTAAAAACATAAAACATAATGAGAAGTCATTAAAATTAAACTCCAACTCCAGACAAAGCTAACAATTGAAATTGAAACATACTTGAGTAATTTAATAACCAAAATACCTAATATTTTTCAAAGCTATCTTGAAATATAAGTTATTTATATTTAAATAGATTTTAGAAGGACATACAGTAAATAGAAGCGGCATTAGCTTGAAACGTTATTAGTCTAGGAAACTGAATCTTCCATAATACATTGAAATACCACATGACTATTTTGTACTTTAATATATTACTGTGCGAGCAAGATTGGTGAACTCATTAATGTAGGCAAACCTCAGAGTAAAATATACGTCCCGAATATTTGTGTAGTAGGCCTCCCTGCATTGGTTTAATACAAAGTTCGGCGGATTCAGGTCCTTTATTTGTAACGTTATATAGAGGTAAAACTTTGTTGCCCTTTGAACCTTTGCTTTCGTCAACAGAAAGTAATAGCATATGCAATTTTTGAACGTAGTACAACTACATATACTTTAAAGGCACATTTTTGGTAAAATTGATCCCTACGAGTAGTTTTAGTGTAAAACAAAGAGAAACTAATCAATATAGTGACTGTAGAAAGTTGAAAAGTTAGAATTTGTTTGAATAAATTGTGGTCATTCGGTACCGGTACTTATGTGTATGTAGGTTAAGGGCATATTTGCATATAAAAATCGTTGCCTTAGAACTAAAAGAACCTGAAAGATATTATGTATTCTACTCACAGTCATAATATTAGATAAAATACGATATCTGATGGACAATGAGTTCCTAAAAATGATTTTAAGCTGCTTTCAGAAAGAGCGGGCAGATTGCCAACACGCAAAGAGGGGAGTTGAACCTAAATGAGACATCAATCTGGAGACGTGACCAGACATTATCCTTTTGATGTAACGTTTATTTTCTTGAAAATAATTTGCTAATATAATAACGAGAATCAGTCAAACTAACCGTCTAAGTTTGATCACTTAATCCAAATATTTCCTATTCGTATAATTAATTCGAAATGCCAAATACATTTCTGTGTAAGAGAGACCAAATAGATTGCGCTATGCTAATTTTAGTCGGGCACATTCTCATATTAATCGATTGAGATTAAACTAAAATTGAGGTAAGTGAGAACGAATCATGAATAGAAATGAGATGGAAAACTATATGTTATGTTATGTTATTATGTATTAAATTGTGCTTCGGGAAATAAATGAGTAGTTATTAAACATCCTCGAAGTTCATGGGACTCATAACTGGTAAATCTTATTTAATGGTTTAAATGTCACTGCTTCACCCGTTGTATTTTATCAATGTTTTGCAAATACATAAATGGGTTTGCCCAGTGTCACACACGTAAAGCGCTGATTACACTAGACTACATGTAGACAACTACATCATGTAGGAGACTACATGTAGTCTAGTGTAATCGGCGCTAAAGTGTCAATGATGAAGGTCAACAGTTTTCGTATATTCTATGCAAGGTGTAATCAAACATAAACAGAGTTGCTAAGATTATTAGGCGGCTAAAAATAGTCATGTTTCAAAATCAATGAAAGAATACGCTGAATGAAATACGTCTGAAAATATAACCAATTTTTTGATATCCCAAGGTTGGATATCCTAAAATATTTGAATTTTCGTAGATCTCCAGATTATAAGAAGTATAAATATTTAGAAAAATACTATGTATATATCCTTATATTCATTGGCTTCTTAATATCATCATCAACTAGCCTATTGCAGTCCACAGCTGGACATAAGCCTCTCCCAACACGCCCATCGAACTCGGTCCTGCGCCTTCCGCATCCAGTCCGACCCAGAGACCTTTATGAGGTCGTCGGTCCACCTAGCTGGGGGATATAAATGACAATAATGACAGTAAAAGAAACACTTGCACATATTCCTAAAATAACAAAAGCAAAGCTACTTACATCTAAATCTTCAACATCTACACAGGTGGTGTAATTTGTCCAAGGCTTGTTATTGTGCGGATTCACGAACCATGTTCCGTTTTCAGTACATCTGTGAAAGAAGATACAATACAATGAATGCATAAAAATACAAAGACTTTTGACGTGTCCGTTTCCGTTTGGAAATATCGCAAAGCAAATGTCTTAGAAACATATTGTTTCAGGGTAATTTAACAAGTTTTCACTACTTCTCACATCTCCGTTACATTGGAAAAATTGTTCAATGAAAACGTTTCTGTAAGCTTTACTGTTTTGGAAATATTTTAATTGACGATTTGTTCTTTTTGATCTGATGTTATACGAGTATAACTTCAAGCCATGCTTGTTAAAAGGCCCTCCCCTTTCCCTTATTTCCCTCTTCGGCTAATAATGTCTAATTATTAAAATACACACTTCCCATAATGAATACTTTGTCATCTTAACTGTATTTCACAATATCTCACTTAACGAAAAGTAAGTAACAGTAAAGATTTGTTTTCCGAGGCTTTGACTTAACTAACAAACTTCTTCTGTTTTCCACTGTGATAGAAGGTATAACTATCTTCGTCTACTAATATCAGGTTATTAAAATTAGTTGAAATAAGATTTATGTCCCCTGTCCCCTCTTGCAACGATATTAAGCTTGTTTATTCTTCCAATTACTATTTAAAAAAAAACTAAGATTCTAAATTTAAAATATTCTACATAATAATGTTATGTTTTTGTTGTCAAAATTAAGTTTGTTATAGGAGATATAAATTTTCTTTTCAGAATCCCCGCTTGTGTTGTAGGAAACAAATTTTAAGCTTGTTAAACATAAGCAAACATTTTGAATATAATTTGATGTGAACTTATTTTAGGATAATAAGAACAGGCTTTCATTGAAGCTAAATTCACAATGTTTTTTGTGTGTTATAAAGTAATAGCGTTTAAGATTTCTTGATAAATAAGGTAATGGGCAGAATTCACAAAAGAACTGACGGCTCTTGAGTTCCACTAGCAGGAAGATGCTATGTTGGCAGGACAATATCACATGATAATAGCATCTCATTAATGTCCCACTGTCAGGACGGATAGGTATCGTATAGGGGAAGAGGTCTTCCCCTCGTATTTGACTACTCATGAAAAAAGAAACAGTTAGGTTATGAAGCCTTAAATATTTTGTATTTTTGTTCCTATTTAAACGAAAGAGAAATTAAAATACAGACCGAACATTAGTTTATTATCAACGAGATACCCATCAAATATGTTGTTTGATGAAACAATTTAATATTAAGTAGGGGCACACGTCCTAATGTTGGCACTGCACCAGATTATCAGCACCCCCAACTAAAACTCAAATTATAAGCTTTCTATTAATTAATTTCGGCTACCATTTAACAAACATTAAAATAAGATCCTTTTGGAATTATAAACTGATCCAAACACGACATTTTTTGAAAAAAAAAAAGCAATATTTTTAAAAACGCGGGAACATGTCCTTCACATTACTTTGTTTTGACAGTTTCTTATGATCGTAGGTAAGTTCAGGCTTTTTTATTTTACTTTATTTTAGATCTTTTAGATATTTTTTACTGAACCTTTAGGTTTTATTCATGTATAAAATGTTTTATAAGGCTTATCTGACAATGGAAATGAACGTTATCTTGATTTTATGTTCATAAATGAGGTGCTGACATCTGGGTTCAATTTTTTTGCGAATTGCTAATTATCGGCACTGGTACTGTTACATGACAAAGTGGTATGTAAAATTGTTAATCCATATTTTTAGGGTTCCGTACCAGTTTTGAAAAAACGGAACCCTTATAGGATCACTTTGTTGTCCGTCTGTCCGTCTGTCCGTCTGTCTGTCAAGACCATTTATCTCAGAAACTCGTGAAGGTATCTAGCTGAAATTTTCACCAAATACTAAGGCTTGTTGCCTCTTAGTGCTGTAAAAAATTCAAAGTGCTAATCCAACGCAATCAAGAGATATAGCCGTTTTTGTTGCAAAATTTAGAGGGGTAAGGGCAAAAACCTACAGGGTACTTCCAGTCTACCTACAAACTTGAAATTTGGCATGGAGCAAGGTCTTGTAGTACATGTAATGGGAAAATTCCGAAAACCTTAAATTTTTACTACAATCACATTATATTTTGATTTCATAGAATTTTGGCGGGAAAGCTGAGTCACGTGACCTGTGACGTCATAGAATTTTGACAGCTGTCAAAGTGACAGCTGTCACTTTTGACAGATGGGACGTGACGTCATAGAATTTTTGACAGATGGGTCGTGACGTCACAGAATTTTGGCGGGAAAACATTTTGTGACAGTTGAGTCATGACGTCATTGAATTTTTGACAGATGAGTCGTGACGACACAGAATTTTTGACAGATGAGTTGTGACGTCATATTATTTTGGCGGGAAAATATTTTAGACACTAGTCACTTTGACAGCTATCACTTTTGACAGATGTGCGTGACGTCATAGAATTTTTGACAGATGAGTCGTGACGTCACAGAATTTTGGCGGGAAAATATATTTTGACAGATGAGTCGTGACGTCACAGAATTTTTGACAGATGAGTTGTGACGTCATATTATTTTGGCGGGAAAATATTTTAGACAACCGTCACTATGACAGCTGTCACTTTTGACAGATGTGCGTGACGTCATATAATTTTTGACAGATGAGTCGTGAAGTTACAGAATTTTGGCGGAAAAATATATTATGACAGCTGAGTCGTGACGTCATTGAATTTTTGACACATGAGTCGTGACGTCACATAATTTTTGACAGATGAGTTGTGACGTCATAGTAATTTGGCGGGAAAATATTTTTTAACAGAGCTGAGTCGTGCCGTCATTGAATTTTGGCTACAAAATATCCTTAAATAACTTTTAAGTACAGCTTCATTAGAAATCTCTAAATTTATATGGGTTTCTCCACTATATTATGGCATGTGATTTACATAATAAACCTTCCTCGTAAATCACTCTATCTATTAAAAATAAAACCGGTCAAGTGCGAGTCTGACTCGCGCACCGAGGGTTCCGTACAAACCTATTTGCCAATTGGGATAACGTCAGGACTCGGCTGTTTAAATATTAATATTAATAAAATACTTATTTAAACAGCCGAGTCCTGACGTTATTCCAATTGGCAAATAGGTTTGTACGGAACCCTCGGTGCGCGAGTCAGACTCGCACTTGACCGGTTTTATTTATTGTAAAGCGTGATTATTTTATGCCTAGAATTAAATATTCTTGGAAAAAGTACTCTATGATTTCGGATTTCATATCCTGGCATGGTGCTGAAACTAACATTGCTAGTTATTTTCATAGTGTTGATATTATGATCAAAAGAATGTCTATTATTTTTTGGAATTTTTTTATATTTATGTAATTATTTTTCTGAAACTTCGGTTGTTAGGCTAGGTATAAATAAAAGAGATTTTACTATAAACATTGGATTATTTCATTTGTCTACCTAATTTTATATCTAATTTTAAGGTGCTGATAATTGGCTCAGTCAATGCCAATAAATGGCGATGATGGTGCCAATAATTGGCGCCAGGGTCATTATTTAGTCAGACTCATCTAAATAAAATGTGTATGAATAATAACTATTTTTTATAACAAAAATCAATTATTTATTAAATAATGAACCAAGAAAGCATATTGTTATAGTTGTTATCATTATCATCACTGTGATAAACGATGTTAAAGTAGGACTAACTCTTAAAGTGCTGATAATTGGTAGCATCACCCTACTTTATAATGAGTTTGATGAAACAATTTATTATTAAGTACCATGGAATATTTAAAAGGTCAGTTAATTTTGCAGTGGGTGCATTACCGCGAATATTTCTTACGACGACGTGAAGCGTGGGTTTACTAATAACCCACGCTTCACGTCGTAATAATTTATTATGCAAAAAATATTATAACTGCAATACAGTATCAAAGGCTAAGCAATATCCTTTACTTTGTTGTCATGAAGTAGCGGTGCTGGACATTGGGAAACAGCTTTTCTTAGAATACTTAAAGGTGTTCTTACAGATTTTATAATTTATTCTTCTTCTAAATGCGTTCTCTTTTGCTAAAGAATTCCTGTTACCTATTACCACGCTATTTGTTCTTTATCTTGTAAAGGTTAATTACGTTGCAAGTCCCACGGTCTATCTTACACAGCACTCATCAAGTGTCATGCTCTGTGTTTGTGTGTAGGTCTTGGTTTACAGGCACAATTGTAGCTAAGTGGGTAAAAATAAAGGGCATACTATGCAGAGGTAATACTTAGAATATTATGTATTTTTTTTTGTTGGAAAAGTCTTTTAGATACAGAAATCAGATTTCAAATTACGTCCTATCAATTCCAGTTCACAATACTATTCACTAAAAATTTTCAAAAAATAGTACAAAAGGAGTCTTTCATTATTTTTTAAACATTTTTAAACATAGAAACACTATCTTTTGGACAATGATTTATATGTAGCAGATCCTTGATGTAATGCAAACTTTCTGAGATATCTTAGGTAAAGATGATTTGAATGAACATGAGTATTGTATTGTAAATTTATATTAGTCTATTCAAAGACTATTGTATCGGGTAAAATTATAATATCAATTTATCTCCAAGACTAGCTTGATATAAAATAATATCATATCTTTTTAAGTTCATCTTGGCAGCTCGCCGTTGAAAAATATTGTACAGCCCGCTTATTATCCACCTTATTGCCACCCTTATAAGCGCTTGATTGTATCTAGTTCTAGAGGAAATGAAGATGATATTTTTCTCGTTTTATTTTATTTGAAGACAATGTCATCAGTTTATCTCAACTCTTGGGTATCGTAAAAGACCACAAAGTATTTGAAAGTACACATAATAAGTGTCTCGAGTATACTCACTTTAAAAACTACATTAATATGCAAGTAATGTGAATGAACTTCAAAGAAGACAAACTTAAATTAATTTACAATTAAGAGCGACAATGCCAACACAGCATCACAGTAAAACACGAAAAAAAAACATGAACACAATTTCATAAACAATGTTTTCGGAAATTCCCTATAGACTTATAAAAAATTCAATACAAAAAGGGTAGTTTATATAACTGGTTGTTCAATTTAATAAGTTTCATATATTTATTTGTTTCCATCTACAGCAATAGTAACAATGATATTTCTCCCTTATTCACACTCAATAAATAGTCCCAAATTAAGCAGTGCGTAAATTATATTTGTACTATGGCGTAAGTTATGATAGATGAGTCAACAGTAACCTATATATACGAGTACGAGTATAAATCATCTATCATAACTTAAGCATATATATACGATATAGAAAACACGAATTCCAATGTCATATATTTAATTTTAGGGTAATCGAGACATCTGCATCGCCATCAACATATCAGTCAATAGACGTCCACTACTTGACATAGGTCTTCTCCGCCTTGCGCGCTACTGTGCTACCTTCATAGGTAACTGTTTACCTGTCTTTACTCTGCATTTCAGCTATGAACAACATATTCGTAACGTTGTAGCGAGTTCGTTTAAGTAGTCGGCACAAAATAAATAAGACTTAATCTAGTCGACAAACTGGCACAAGAAGAGTAAGCTTGCCAATATACTTTCTATAATTGCGAACAACCACAATCCAATTACGATCGTGATGAGGATCTACAGGATATTATCGAAACAACATTATACCCCTTCCAGCGTAAGTTTGGCTTTTTGACAGTTCGCGTCCATGAAGTTTCGTAATACTTCCGCCTATTTTTCGAATTGTATTGTATTTCATGGACGTACCCATGTCTTTTTCAGTTATCATGGTTACTTAGTGATGGACACTCATAACGATTACCACCATTATGAAACAAATTATAAATAATCGGTAGAACTAAATGCTATGAATAAACCTGTACTCTTCATAATATGTTAATAAAATGTAATAATATGATATTTTAGATTAGCTATAACTCGCGAATGTGTCACGATAAATTATGTATTCTTAAATAATACCTAAGCTTACTATAATTTTATCATTTTAAGCTATAGTTTTTATATATTCTCTTAACATATATATAAAGAAAGAAACAATAATAAAATGATAATGTAAGTTGATTTAAGGATCCAAATGTGTAAAATAATGAAAAATCGAAAAATCGCTTTACATTCGAGATACTGCTGAAGCTGTCAAATGTTGTTAAATATAGTGGAAAGGGTATAGTTTCCAAAACAAGCGGCCTGTCAAATTGAGTAAGTTATATGTTATATGTATATCCGTGTGGTGACGGAGTGAAAATACAATATGTCACCACCCCATCTCATCCCATGGGTGTCGTAAAAACCCGACTAAGAGACCGTGAATATCATCTTTACGAAGTAAAAAAAGGGAAACTTGAAATTAAACCTTAAACCAATCTGTCTGGCTAGCGTGGTATTAGAAGGCCAAGTATCCCTCCGTCACAGAAGGAGTCCCGTCCCTGCAGTGGGAGATTAATGGGCTGTTATGATGATTTTGATGAATTGCATTCATTAACCCTGCTGTTTCATAGTGTGAAGAAATTATAAAACTTGGTATAAAAAACATGATTCATTGTTTTATGTGAGCGCACTATATTTCTGTGCCTTTTGTTAGTTTGGTCCGTACTGAATGGCATGGCGCGTTTTGTTTTAATTAAGCATTCATTCATAATTATCTATTTATAATTATTAGGAGGTTTATTATTAATAGTTAACTGACTGTACTTTCTTTGCAATATAAAGATTTCAACACTGATTCTCACAAAAATAACAAATAAATTTAAATTAATAAATAGTGCTATTAATAGTTGGTTGCCTTTAACTTGGTTTTTGAGTGGTAGAGCTAATATTTCGTTGAACGTTTATACAGAAAATAAAAATATTTCTAACCTTTACGTAATAGAATTAGTTCCATAGCGTTGAAAAAGTAGGCTAACTGCCATGCCGCAAATAAATATGTAACAAGGAATATTCGTATAAATTTACACCTAGAGGCATTTCAGGGATCGATCATCATCGACTTTTAGTCACAGTTACTACACAAATGATGTAAAGCTTTTGTTATGTAGGTAGTTAACGAAAAATACATACATACTTATGTACTTTTATTCCTTTTTCAAATCAAATTTTAAAGCAAAATACAAATAGTCCTAAGAATTTTTGGTCGAAATCAGCGTCTTGCCGTATGTACGATTTCCAACGAACGGATCGTTAGAAACGGTCGCGTTGGAGAGCAATTCACATTGTCTTAAGGGAATTTGACTCCTCTATACAATAGCTGAATTTCAATTTTGCATGAAATTTAAAATTATTGTGACTTTCGCGTATGTTGTGCCTGGCTAGTCGGCCATCTGCGCGGTTGCCAGTGTAAAAATGATATTTATGTATTGTAGATAAGGCTTAATTTCATTAACCGCGATATGAAATGCTCTATGAATAAATACGCTCGCTTCGGCGCGGTCCGTTTAGTGTAAATCGTACATTATTGAACTTTAAACATGCTGTTTTTATTCAGCATAATATTTATATTTACCTATATACAGCTCCTTCAAGCAAAAGTTAGTTCAAAATAGGAGTTGACTATTTCGTTCCAAATCCTTCCCTATTTAAATTTAAAGTTATGTTTCTACGAGAACCAATACTCTAATCGATAGAAACATTTACGGCCTCCTCCCGGAAATAAATACATCTTTATATAGTTTCCTTTATAGGTGAGTCGTAACTCTATTCATAAAATTAATTGATTATTACAATTATAGCCATTCTGTTTGCCGCTTTATTAAATTTATCTGCTCACATATAACGGTTTGTTTATGTATAAGTATAAATATATAGCTCCTTATTTATATACTTTCAGTAAGTACAAGTGTATGGAAGACTACCAGAAACGATTTTGGAATCAGGTAGTATTAAAAATACAGCACGTCCCTTTAGTACCTATATCTCTTATTTACTTTTCCATCCAGTAATGTTAATATTACACAACATTTTATTTGTAATTTCCATTTGTTTTTGAAAAGGGGTTTAATTTTCAACATAATATTTTACAATAGTACTTCAGAGAAGTTTCTTCGTCAAAGAAGGATCAAAGGCTTGAAAGTTAACAGCATTGAGAAATTTAATGTATTAAATAGTCTGCCCACTACACCGTACCATACCATGACCATGAATATCTTTGACGTAAGTACAGTCCTAAGTCACTTGAACAATTATGAATAGGATTATTGTTAGGAAACGTTCTTACAAAAACCTTTTTATTAAGAACCTGTTAAGAAGAATGTTTGTATCGTTCGTTTTAATGTTTTGCTTCCCGTGCTTTGCAACAAACCTCTTTTCAAACAGTATAATTTATGTTATTCCCTTATCATAACGGTTCTTTTAATGCTTTTAATAACATTTAATACACTGCTGTATATAAGGATGAAAAATGAGACGTTTTAATTAAACTTAACTTTATGGCAATTACATTAATAATAAAAACTAATTTTAAAATAAATTCTGAACTTTATACAGACATGTTCAATTAGTATGGTGCAAGCGGTACCGTTTGTGTCACAAGTTTATCCGAATACAGCCATAGAGAAATACAGTAATAACGTTACACATTTATTATACGTGAGAATCATATTTATTTTTAATTAAAGATTATTAGCTATGTTTTTTTAGTATCTTATTGTGTAATAAGTTAAAATATATTTGTAAAAGGGAGATCAATATTACGAAGAGGTCCCGGGTTCCTATAACTTTTAATACAAATTTTTGAGCATTATGCATTTAAAAAAATATTTTTGTTTTTAAATCTAATTAATTGTAATTGTGTCATTGCGAATTAAAAAGCGCATTATAAATGGCTGATGGGAATTTCAAAATAATATGTAATTCCTTCAAAAGTACAAAAATTGTATGTAAAAAGTACGTAGCACACGATTTTCTCGTGTGAAGAAGAATTTGACCAGACAAGCAACGTGATGGCATTTAATGACCATCCATTGTCTTATATCTTTGGCTGTACCTATTCGCGCTTTTGATCAGATTTGAAAAATACATAATGTTGCCATCTCCTGTAAATAAAAAGACATTTTAATCATTATAAATATTATGTAAACGGGATATTAACACGCATATTATTTACCTTTATTTTACTTGACGTTTCGGCACAGGTTGCCCGACTGACTAGCCAGTATACTATAGTAGTCTTTGTGACTGGCTCATAAAGGTAATTAAAAACATAAAGGTAAAAAAAATGCGCGTTAATATCCCGTTTAAATAATATTTATAATAATAAAACGCGATAGTTTAAAAGTCTAAATTTTCATATCCAGCAATTTATTTTAAAAAAGAAACATAGTAATCCACATGTATAATTTAACTAGTAACTTTATCCATTCATACATATACATGGAATAACGCAACACGTGTACCAAGGTTGGCTAAGTCTCTACTTATTTATACTTATTTATTGAAATGCGGTTTCAGTAATAAGAAGGCTCGTCTTAATTGGCTATGCATTTGTTATCTAGACTTAGAATATTGCGTAATTAAAATGTTCTGTTGCGATGCAAGCTGTATTAGATCTCAATTCAGGTAAATATTTTCTTGAACACAGTTTTTATCTTCCGAATAATGTTTAAGATGTCCTTAAGAATTTATTTACCATAAAGTTTATTTCAAAACGTAAAATATTTACAGGAACATGAAAGAGATTGTTGAACAAGCAGTTTGAGCTTAAATCAATTTTGTAGAACATTATATATCTATGTATGTATAATAATATGATCTCGGGGTGTTAAACTTGAACTCTTTTATTAACCGTATGTTATTATACAATAAATAAAACAATCACATAGTACGCCAAGCTGATGGCATTGGAGGTAGAATGAACTGAACACGGTAAACTGATACTTAAGAGCTTATGATTAAGTGATGCTTAATTCCGCAGACCGAAAATATAGGTTGGAGTGCTTCAGCTTACATTTTTTGATGATTTTCTAAGGCTCTTGCACCTACCCAAGCATACTTTCTTTTTACATTTACATATTATAAATACATAGAAAATACGTATCTAAAATGAAATGGGCAGTTTATATAGCTATAAGAACATTTTAAGTAAATAAACCGTTCATTCAAATAAGCATCTATATGTAGATACACTAAAGTTTAACTTGGGCCAGAATCGAAAAGCTCTACGCCAAGATTTCCGTTTTATACATAAATAGCAGTTGTGAACTGACTGATTTTTTTTGTAGATTTTTGATGTTACCTTAAAAGTTTCAAATAAAATATGATAATGATCATTTTGAGTTTTATTATTCGATTTATTTATTACTAGTTTAATTATTCAAGTTCGGGTGTTTTGTGATATTTCCTGTTGTTAAAAATAAAAATACTTGAACAGTGTATTTCGTGTATTGTAGGTGTTCTTTGTACAAGTTGATGCTAAACACCCACGTTGTCATGTAGGATGCCGATATTCCAAAAGTTTTATTTTTACTCTTATTAAATGTATAAAATTACAGGTATCGAAAGTTTTCAACAATAAATTGATTCGAGAATTATTTTTCATATCTCGAATATATGAATACTTAATACTAGATATATATCGTATTTCTTATTCACGTACCTACCCAATAATTATTAAATTAATACGTAGCCGCGACTTATCTGCGCTGGATTAGTATTTCTAGTAGCTTATACTCATATTGTTCTTATGTATAAGCTAATATAGTAAAGTTTCCTTAAAATCCACTCTGTAATTAGGTACGTGAAACAAACTTTTACGTTTATAATTTTAATAGGATAAATGAAAGGAAAACTAGTGAAATATTGTAGGCGGAAGTTAGCGGACTCATTTTCTATTCGACCGGTCACAGACTGCTTGTGACACGACCTCCATGGCCCGTAGCTCATTATTTTGTATACGTGATAAATCGACAACATGCTTGTCCTCAGTTGTACAAGTATATCTGACGACCTCTGTGGCGTAGTGGTTATATTACATGGCAGCTACGCAGATGTCTCAGGTTCGATCCTCGCAAATATTTGTGTGCATGAACATGATTGTTTGCATTGGTATGGGTGTTTCTATGCATAATATGTATGTATTTATAAAAAAAAGTATGTCAGTATTTAAATTCGTTACTCTGTTACCCATAACACAAGCAGGTTAAGCCTAGCTAACTTTGGGAACAGATGGCGCTGTTTAGAGATGTCTGTGAATATTTATTTATTAACACATAAATAGCACTACAAGAGTATAGCTTCTAATAGTGTGGGCATCATGTAAAAATAATCTTCAAATTGGAAGTAATCGATCATTGTCATAGAGATCATAAAATTGAATTCATTCATCAACTACGAATGAAGGATTTGTGTCCTTGAGTGGAGACCACGCGTTGGAAAATGTAGCACAGGGTTCCAATGGTCTGATGGACCAGAGAAGGGAAATGCTGGATAAGACGGGCAGACTAGCGGAAAGTGTGGCGCGAATTTGGGGACATATTATGTTCAGCAGTGGGCTAAGAGAGGTAAGGACGCTCCACTTCCACGTATAAATGAAATTTCAGACATTACAATACAAAGCGCGTTCAGCATGACGTATACGATTAAGGCAAGACTGAGATGGGAAACACGGTACGATAAATATGCAGTTATCATTCAAAAATGCGTGTTTCCTTGTAAATTAATATTACCTTTGATCAGGCGTTTGAATTTTTCACATAATGTTTCACAATTGTTTTTTATTGCACAAGGTGGCAATATTTGGAGGAGGCCTATGTCCAGTAGTGGACGTGATTGGCTGATATGATGATGAATGGATGTACATTACATATCTGTATCAGACTTTCTAAGATTACAAGGAAAATTTTCTAAGTAAACTTCGTTTCAACGACATTCTTTAATATTTTTTTACTTGTGCCTGTCTGCCGAGGACCCCGATGAATATATGATTTACCGACGAAAATCTAGGGTCTTCCTGTCTCACCCATAAAATGCAAGGATGGCAAGAATACCTCATACATTATCATGGTAACACCCTGTAGTTTTAGCGTTATACTGCAGTTCATTCATTATTCATAACAGCCCATTCATGTCCCATTGCAGGGACGGGCCTCCTTCCGTAACGGAGGGATACTTAGCCTACTAATACCACGCTGGCCAGACGGATTAATTTCTAGTTTTCCTTCTATTTACTTCGTACAGTTAATATTCACGGATAGTACCTTACTCGGTTTTTACGACACCCATGGATGGATGGGGTGGTGACATATTGTATTCTTACTCCGTCACCACATGGATATACTGCACTTAAATGGTCTTAAATTAACTAATACTTACTTTTTGTAGGCGAATCTCCTTGGATCAAAGCCAACGATGAACTCGGGACATGACTGGAAGGCTACGGTAGAAGCAGGAGCCTCGTCCCAGCATGCGAACCCGTCAAATGTTTTAGGACACCACACGTCGTCTTCTGGTAACAAAATCATTATAAGAATTTTATTATAATCATTATCTATACTTCTATACTTCTATACTAATATTATAAAGAGGTAAAGTTTGTGTGTTTGTTTGTTTGTGTGTTTGTGACGTTGTAGGGGGTAATCTCTGGATCTACTGAACCGATTCTAAAAATTATTTCTGTGTTTGATAGTCCATTTATCGGGAAGTGTCATAGGCTACATAGTATCACGCTATGCCTAATAGGAGTAGAGCAGTAATGAAATATGTTTATAAAAGGGACGCTTAAAAACGTTTATTTTGCTTCTACTGCTTAAACGTCTGGAGATATACTGAAATAATGTATTAGAGAATTGTACCTTTAAAAAAGTTTTACAATTAAGAGACTTAAGATTGTCGTAAAAATGCGAAGGGTGTCGTAAAACTGCAAGGATGTTCTTAAAATGATGGAGGGCGTCGTAAAATGCATGGAGGGTGTGGAAAAATGATGGAGGGTGTCGTAAAACTGCTAGGGTGTCGTAAAATGCATGGAGTGTGTTGTCAAACTGCAAGGGTGTCGTAAAATGGTGGAGGGTGTCGTAAAACTGAAAGGGTGTGGTAAAACTGCAAGGGTGTCGTAAAACTGAGAGGGTTTCGTAAAACTGCAAGGGTGTCGTAAAATGTTGGAGTGTTTCGTAAAACAGCTAGGGTGTCGTAAAATGATGAAGGCTGTCGGAAAAGATGGAAGGGTGTCGTAAAACTGCAAGAATGTCGTAAAATGATGGTGGGTGTCGTAAAATGCATGGAGGGTGTCGTAAAATGCATTGAGGGTGTCGTAAAGAGAGACTAAATGTTCTGCACTTAGTAGACATTGTTTTCTGCCCAGACTTAAGATTATATTCTTATAAAACATATATCTATACTTCTATACTTAATATTATAAAGAGGTAAAGTTTGTGTGTTTGTGACGTTGTAGGGGGTAATCTCTGGATCTACTGAACCGATTTTAAAAATTATTTTAGTGTTGAATAGTCTATTTATCGTGGAGTGTCATAGGCTATATAGTATCACGCTATGGCTAACAGAAATAGAGCAGTAATGAAATTTTTAAAAAAAAGTGACACGTTTTTTTTGGCCGCCCTACGAAGTGGGCACGGGTCAGCTAGTATTATATAAGCGGTTATATTTTATATAAACTAGAGAACTTAAATACTTTTTTTTGTTGTAAACAAACACATATTATTTACTATCTGGTCCGTCAAGTCAGTCTGGGAAGGATTCGTATTTGGTGTACCTAACTAAAATTACAAATACACAAAATATCTTTATAAAAATAACCTATGTATTATTCTAATGTATAAGTTATATAATTATAAAGTTTCATTAAAATTCATTTAGTAGTTTCAACGTGAAAGTGTAACAAACATCCATCCATACCAACAAACGTTTGCGACCTGCCCAAACCAATGCATATAAAGATTTTTATTCAGCGGAAATCGAATCCGAGAACTCTGCGCAGCATAATCACTAAGAGACAAAGATCGTCTTAGTTATACATCATAACAAGATACTAATTGATAATAAACATTTACTTAGTCGTATACAAAGCGACACGTTTGAACACGAGGTCGAGGTTTCCAGTTTCCCACAATAATTATTTGTATGGGACACACAATTGATTATTCTGGGTCAACATGTAGTTTATCAGAATTAATTGGATGATGCAAAATTTCCCACAATGCAGGGCTTCGATCTTCTCTATCTAAAATAATAACGCACATTTATCATATTAGCATTTACAGCCTTATTACAAAATACGGTCTAACTATAAACCACGGTTTAACACGTCACAAAACCACTGTTATGCCAAAATCAGTTTTAACACTACAGTGTTAAAACTTAAAATTTGTTACACAGTGGTTCTTAGGCAGTGGTCCAAGTATGAACTATACTACCATTCCTTGTCTTAGTTTCTGGACTATATCTCTCTTTCCATTATGTTCGAGGTGGTTATATTTCTGTGTCTTTATAAAAAAACTTGATGATAAAATTGTAAAGGATTGGTACCAACAACCTCTGACGAGGCGGCTGAAAGGCCAACCACAATACAATCTAATTGTTAAATAATCAATCATAAGAGACCACTTTAATTTTTTTTCTGGTTACATTCTGGTACATTAAGTGTCTAAACACACTATACCGAATATACGCGGCTGATATTACGTTCCGATGTGTTCGGCTGATTTGACACACTATAAGTGCCGAACTTACGCGGCGAAAATTCCGTTGCGTCTTTATGCGTGTGTAGTGTGTACTAAATGTTCGCAGGCAATCGAAACGAACTTCGGTCGAGTGTAATGTGTCCACTATAGCTGAACGCTACACTGAACTTACGCCCGACCGAAATTACGTTGGGGTTTAAACGCAACGTAACTTCGGCGTAATTTGCCGTTAGAAAAAAAGAACTTCGGTCGCGTAACTTCGGCATAGTGTGTTTATTGTCCGGCCGTTCAGAGAATGCGTTCCTGACACTTATCAGTTAGTCACGACTAGTGATGGACACAACATTATACCGAGTTCGTTACCGTTACTCCAAAATGAACCGCCGCGTTATTTTTATGATTAGATTTAGACCGTTTTAAATTGGCGGAATCATTTAAAATTTATATTTTAGTTCTTTACGTGGAAACAATAAAAGGGAATATTAATATAATAAAATTGTTTTATTTATTATTTTTTACAAAGTTACAATCTGTATTTCTATGGAATAAAGTACATTGAACTAAATGTGCGTACAGAATATTAATCAGACTCCGATTCGCTTGAGGAGGTGGTGTCTTCATCATCATCTTCGCCTACATGTATAATTATATTATTATCAATTACAGAATCAATCCTGATATCTCGGTCAAAATGTTCCATAATCAGGTTTTTAGTCTTTTCGACAACCTTTGCCCAGTCATCTCTTGTGACTTTCCCGCAGGCTTCTTTTAACAGGGTCATCATCTTTTTCGTGCTGAATGGCGGGGAAGTATTGTGGCGGGCGGCGTAACCTTTTATTTGAGCCCAGATTAGCTCAATCGCGTTATATTGGCAATGATACGGTGGAATTCTTAGAACGCGATGACCGTACTCCAAAGCCATTTCATCGATTTCGTATCGCACATTTGCCGCTTTATTTTCTTTCACTAACTTAATTAGCTCTGCTTTTAGCATCTGCATATTTGCGTCAATGCCTTTTGCTTGTAACCAAGCAACCATTTCTTCTTTTTTATTAGCTTGGGTAGGTGGTTTCTGTATTTGAAACGAGTGATAGGAGGCATTATCCATCAATATTACAGAAGGCTCTGGTAGGCTGGGCAAAAGCACGTTCTGGAACCACTCTTTAAATGTACTGGCATTCATTTCCTCGTGGTAGTCATTTGTGGTTTTTGATTGAAATGCCAGTAAAGCGTTCTCCACAAAGCCGTATTTTGCAGTACCTGCGTGGCATATTATCAGACGAGCCCCCTTACCCATTGGTACTTTCGACGTCGACGCTTGTGTATCATCCGTCCAAGAACGGGAAACCGTGTGATTGGCGTTTAGCCATGTCTCGTCAATGAACACGACATTATCCCAGTTATCAATTTTTTTTGCTTCTCTCAAGAAACTTATCCGTTTCAAAATGATGTCGTATCGTTCTAATAAAATTTTTCTTTTGTCTGTTTTTTTATACGAAAAACCAATATCTTTTAAGATTTTCGTTAAAGCAGTTTTACCCCCGCTAAACAGTCCAGCTTCTCTTAACGACGCCAAAAGCTTCATCCTGTTGAGATATTCATTTCTGGAATAGTAACCGTATATATGATTTCTGATTGCATCGGCGTCAAAGGTATCAATATCTGTCACGGGTTTAGTTCTACGTTTCTTCTTCGGAGTACGTAAAATATTATCTTCCATGCCAGTAGAGCCGAACTTTTCTTTATTAATATTTGTAATCGTTCGTTTGCTAACTCCAAGCGCCTGAGAGACGCGTTCTTGTACTTTTTCGACAGGAACCAGGGGTCCGCCATTTTGCCGCTCCCGCTCAAAGTAATCTTGCAGCTTGATAATTAACTCACGGGCTCCAGTTTTCAATGTTTGTCCACGTTTAGGCATTATTATGCACCAAAAGTAAAAAGAACGCAATATAAGACACAATCAAAGTCAAATAACAACAGATCGCAAACACTTGAAGAACGTGGTCTATGCGCACGAAACGACAACAGACGACTGTTTCAGCGTCACAAAATGGCGGCCCATAACGCCATTTGGGGTTACCATTTTCAACCTAAATATAAAAATGCTACTTTGTATTTAATGTACTTTTATTTTTATATTTAATAAAAGTTATTCTAAAGTCCATTATTTTCAAATTCTTGAAAAGAAAAACAAAACGTATTATTTTATAAAGTATAACTGTATCGATAAGAACAGATTACGATACTATTATTCACTGTTATTGTTGGCACAGCACTACAAATATAAAGCGCTGACATAACCTTGTAATAGCGCAGTGTAGATTTAGAAAAATATTGTTTACCAAGTTATTTGACACTCAGTTTGACACAACATTATAACATTCATTAATTATTGATATAATAATGTTGTTTTAATGCTCATCAATAGTTAAAACGATAAACAACCAGCAAAAATATTTTTATCGTAACTGCAACGCCATTACAAAGTTACTGCGTCAGTTCAATCGCGACGTGTCAGGAACGCATTCTCTGAACGGCCGAAGATTAGTTATAAAATGTATAAAGTGGGAGATACGTCTACCAACAAACTGCTGTGCAGTTTGGTAGAAGTAATTTAATGTAAATACCTGTAAAAAAAACCACGAATAAATACATTTTCATTTTCATTTTTTTTCATAGACACTAAGACTGACCAGCCGTATGTGTGCACAACATTCTTATTCGTAAGTAGACACAGACGTAATAACTTCCCGATAATACTGTTGTGTGCAAACGTGCTTCATAATCTCATACAGAAAATTGTGTTTTTGGCCCTACTAGAAATAGGAGGTGCATTATACAATTGGAATAAAGTAATAATTACATTGGAAACATAACTGATGTTGATTTTAGTTATAAATAATATTATTAACATATTTTTATAATAGTTGTTTTACGACTTATTAGCGTGGTGGTTATATTAGGCTGCTACGGGGAGGTTCGGACTCGATATTTGATATTGCAAATCTTTGTAAAATTTCAGTTTTATTCATTTGGTTAGCGAGGCATTAGCCAGTCAAGTTGATTTTCAAAGCTTAAGGGGAAACAATTCAATCGCAATTCCATACAAACAAAGAAAGTTTATTCCTCCTTCATTAGATAATAAATACTCAAAACTATAGATGATATCGTTTTGTCTTGTTATTATCTAGTCTTATTGATTAATAAAACAGTAAAAAAAATATTCATTTACAAGTTATGAGGCTTCAAAGTTCATAATTCTATGCACATTTTATGACAACTTTTAGCGTTATAAAATAGGATTAAACGTTTATAAAGGTAAATATATTTTGGGAATAGGAATAGATAATTTATTCGAAAATTCAAATAATTTTGTACTGACTAGATACATTCTAAAGTTTGTACGCAATTACCTTTTTCCCAAACCATTTTAGGAAATTTTACCGTGCTCGTTTCCGCCATCGACATTTTGCATCTCGCCTCCACTTTCTGCACCCCTCGGGTCGGAGGAGGGGAGGTACGACAGCGAGCCGACCGTCGTCGAATGTTACCGAATATTTTTTTTTAAACTTCAATAAACTTTAATTTATGTCATTTATGACAATTACGTATCGCTTGCCAGTAAGAAGTTTCGTAATTTCTTTTATCAAAGAGATCCAATTATTATCAGATACATAACCAGTTAGATAAAATACCTACATCAGTGACATTCTTGACTAAAATCAACTGTCAAAATTCATTAAAAAAAAAAAAATACAATAGTCAATAGAGCATAGCTAAGGCTGTCACATTGCACAAACTGTATTTTTTTTGTAATTCATTTTGTATTTTTTTTTAATATTTACGTGACTCACCCCCGCCCCGGTATCTGAATGACTGATCAAATGATCAAGTATCATTTCTTGTCAACTATCATTTCCAGATTTTATGATTATTATTTATTTTATGATTTTTCTTCCTTTTTTTAAATCCAGCTAAAATTAACTTCATGTACTGTATGTGAAGTAAGATATTATTGTGTACTGTATGGAACCCCTATTAACGATGCACGGTCTAAAAAACTGCCTCAAGAATAAACAGCTTAACTTAAAAAAAAAATTAAAAATTATAATGTTTTACGGTGCACATACCTACACCACATACAAGATAAATTGATGTCTGGCTTGGTGTGTCTTCCGCAACAAAACTTACAATAAAATATTTTTTAAAAACCCATTTTAGTTATCTTTATTTACTCCTGATTTATTACTTTTTAGGTAACTACCTACAGCTAGTATTAGTGTCAACCCTAACAATCAAGAAGAACAATATTTATATTTTGAATGACATTTTGATTTGTAATAAATACAATCGAGTGCGTGTGCGTGTGCATGTTTCTGACTGCTTTTCTATGAGTTTTTCTCTTTCTCACGCAACGTTTGGTGAAACAACAATCTTTTAGGCTCCGGTGACAGCTGAGTTGGTTTTGACTTTATTTAAAAAAAAATATTCGGTAACATTCGACGACGGTCGGCTCGCTGTCGTACCTCCCCCTCCTCCGACCCGAGGGGTGCAGAAAGTGGAGGCGAGATGCAAGATGTCGATGGCGGAAACGAGCACGGTAAAATTTCCTAAAATGGTTTTGGGAAAAAGGTAATTGCGTACAAACTTTTGAATGTATCTAGTCAATATAAAATTATTTGAATTTTCGAATAAATAATCTATTCCTAGTCCCAAAATATATTTACCTTTATAAACGTTTAATCCTATTTTATTATGCTAAAAGTTGTCATAAAATGTGCATAGAATTATGAACTTTGAAGCCTCATAACTTGTAAATGAATATTTTTTTTACTGTTTTATTAATCAATAAGACTAGATAATAACGAGACAAAACGATATCATCTATAGTTTTGAGTATTTATTATCTAATGAAGGAGGAATTAACTTTCTTTGTTTGTATGGAATTGCGATTGAATTGTTTCCCCTTAAAGAGACTCGTGCTTGCGAAGCAGAAGTGAAATCTATAGAACGGTTGTATAATAATGTTCTGAGCTCTAAGTTTAAATAATTTATAACAACGGTTTTTCTTTTGTTTTGGTTCCTAATATCATAAATTTCCACATATTCTATTATACGAAGGTTCTTTTAATACCTACTAAGTCACTGATATACGTTACAAGCATATTTTAATATTCCATACTTAATGGGGTTTAAAAGGGTAGAACATTTACCTATCACTAGTATTTCTTATCGCAACAGTATAATAGCTAATATATTATCTAGACTGATTATATCAAGTTACCCTTCTTTTATTTTTATAGAGTTAAAATCTAGAAACTGTGTGTGTTGTAACTAGTGACTTGTCCATTGGTCGAATATTAAGACACCTAAAAGATGCGACGCGCGGTGAAAACAGCAGTACGACATAATACTCAGAAGTAAAGTAATTCGATTTTATTTCTAACATTAGTTTATTAAGAAGGCTCATTCTGTCAAAACCAACTCAGCTGTCGGCGAAGCCTAAAACATTGTTGTTTCACCAAACGTCGCGTGAGAAAGAGAACAACTCATAGAAAAGCAGTAAGAAACATGCACACGCGCGTGTGCGTGTGCATGTTTCTTACACTCGATTGTATTTATTACAAATCAAAATGTCGTTCAAAATATAAATATTGTTCTTCTTGATTGTTAGGGTTGACACTAATACTAGCTGTAGGTAGTTACTCAAAAAGTAATAAATCAGGAGTAAATAAAGATAACTAAAATGGGTTTTAAAAAAATATTTTATTGTAAGTTTTGTTGCGGAAGACACACCAAGCGAGACATCAATTTATCTTGTAAGTGGTGTAGGTATGACACCGTAAAACATTATAATTTTTTTTTTTTCAGTTTAACTGTTTATTCTTGAGGCAGTTTTTTAGACCGTGCATCGTTAATAGGGGTTCCATACAGTACACAATAATATCTTACTTCACATACACTACATGAAGTTAATTTTAGCTGGATTTAAAAAAAAAGAAGAAAAATCATATAATTTTCTAATTAAAAAACCGACTTCAACAGGAGTCGGTTAAAAACCATGCTGATTACAATTTCTAAGATTAGTATTAAATAAATTTCTGCAGTTGTCTTCATCATAAGATCATGTTTGTGTAAAGTTTTCATTAATACGAATAAAATAAGCCCAAACTCTAGGTAGCTGCTATATACCGTTGAAAAGTTTCCTCGACCCTCAGTCGTCTTCATCATCAGATCATGTTTGTGTAAAGTTGTGTAAAGTTTTCATCAATACAATTAAAATAAGCCCAAACACAAGGTAGCTGCTATATGCCGTTGAGGTGTTCCCTCGAATCTCGGTGGTCTCCAGGATCTGACCAGTTCTAACTCTTGATTATTTTTATTAAAAACAAATAATAATCATAAAATCTGGAAATGATAGTTGACAAGAAATGATACTTGATCAGTCATTCAGATACCGGGGCGGGGGTGAGTCACGTAAATATTTAAAAAAAAATACAAAATGAATTACAAAAAAAAATACAGTTTGTGCAATGTGACAGCCTTAGCTATGCTCTATTGACTATTGTAATAATAGGTGAATTTTGACTGTTGATTTTAGTCAAGAATGTCACTGATGTAGGTATTTTATTTAACTGGTTATGCATCTGATAATAATTGGATCTCTTTGATAAAAGAAATTACGAAACTTCTTACTGGCAAGCGATACGTAATTGTCATAAATGACATAAATTAAAGTTTATTGAAGTTTAAAAAAAAATATTCGGTAACATTCGACGACGGTCGGCTCGCTGTCGTACCTCCCCTCCGCCGACCCGAGGGGTGCAGAAAGTGGAGGCGAGATGCAAGATGTCGATGGCGGAAACGAGCACGGTAAAATTTCCTAAAATGGTTTTGGGAAAAAGGTAATTGCGTACAAACTTTAGAATGTATCTAGTCAATATAAAATTATTTGAATTTTCGAATAAATAATCTATTCCTAGTCCCAAAATATATTTACCTTTATAAACGTTTAATCCTATTTTATTACGCTAAAAGTTGTCATAAAATGTGCATAGAATTATGAACTTTGAAGCCTCATAACTTGTAAATGAATATTTTTTTAAATGTTTTATTAATCAATAAGACTAGATAATAACGAGACCAAACGATATCATCTATAGTTTTGAGTATTTATTATCTAATCAAGGAGGAATTAACTTTCTTTGTTTGTATGGAATTGCGATTGAATTGTTTCCCCTTAATATGAAAGCTTGCAAAGATATGAAAAAATGGAGGATACTATTCGATAAAGAAAGCAAAAAATTACAATGTAGAGTTTAATAAATTAAGGTTAAGGAATATGAACAGTGTAATCTTTTAGAGCGTGTTTGTGCATAACATTAGATAGGGTCTGTGGAGATGATATAAGGTTAATTATCAAATGGATATCTTCAAGCAGAACGAAATATTTTGAATCTCATAACTGGTCGACATGTGAGTCGGACGCTAATTGATTCAAACATTGTTACGAGGGGCAAAAATAGATTGTTGGTAAGCATTATGTCATTACTTCATTAGTTTCTACACGTACTTGAATGTCATGAGGCCACGCCTTGTACAGAGACTGAACAAGCATCGTTAAACTGCTTTTCTTATTTAATTATATGCTCGTGGTGAACAAATGCTTAGCAAGTGAGCAGTCTCTAACAATAAAACAGGCGTTCAATGAAAGTTTTAACACGCAAACAAGCAAATTGTTCGAATAAACACCTTATTAAACTTTATGTATAATTTCAACAGACTGTTTCTACCGATTTTAACGAGTGATAGTTTGCGTGGCCTCCTCATTTAGGCTTTTGTTAAGATATGTCAAAACTTTGACCTATTTTGAAAGGTCTATTTTTGCAGCTGATGTTAAGAAGGATTATTAGGGACGAAAGGTTAATGAAGTTTTAACCGTTGCCATCGTCATGCCAGTCTCATCATTTTACGCTTGGTAAGATAAACCATTCATAAAATATATTACCAAATTTTTATTGTAGGTACAACTTCAATCAAGGTGTTATTACTTAAATGTTTTTTGGACGCTATAAAATTTGTTTACCTCAGGCATTAAAAATTACGCCACATTACAATAGAAATACATGTTTATGTTAAATAACTTACCATCGTAATTATTATTGAGTATGCTGCTGTGAGTAACATTTTCTTTGTAGCATTTTCTTCGCAAATTCGCGAACAATTGGTACTTAGGATCATTCTTGTAATCATAGATGCGGGTCTGGTTACGCGTTGAATTTTGCATTTCTTATAGATATTTATTCAAGTACTCATTGTGACTACACTTCACTTTTGACTACTCTTCAGTGATGTGGTACATTTCGATGCAGTAGACTTACATCAGTATCTGAAACAAGAGATTTAGATAAATTCAATTATCTTTGTTCATCGCTGTCTCACATCATCATCGATGCTTGTATTTGATAAAACAATAATTTTATCTTTATAAAGAGATGTAAATAGTGTCTTTCATATAATGCCGCACTTTTATATTAGTTACATCTAATATAGTCCTTGAAACGTGTTGCAATAATTTTGGAATATTTTGATGCCTGTTTAGTTTTTGAACCAGGTAATAAGTTATGATAAATCTGAACTAAACAATTCGAATACATATTTATATAAAGGCAACGTAAACATTCCATGGTTTTAAATGTAAGATTATGGATAAAATGTTTGTTATGGGTTTGAATATTTAAAACCGTCGTGAATTGAACCGGGTTTGTGAAAGTTACAGTATAGGCAGCATACAAATTATAAATTGGTCTGACCAAGGCAAGGCTGTAAATATTCGTATGTTTTAAAAGCTTTATTCATTAAAATTAAGTTACTTTTTATTAGTAGAAAGTAACAATATTGAATATTATAGTGTCTTAAATAAAAAAATTGTATAGAGACATTTTGTCTATTATAGAGTTACTAGTAAAAATAGGTTCATAATTGCTATTTAGTTATTAATTTATGACTCTTCAACATGTTTTATAAAAGTATTTAATTAGTATAAGAATTAAAACACATTCCTAAATAATTTTACAGTCACCGTCAAGGTGGTTCAAAAGTTTTACTTCTCTGTATGTATAGTATAAAAACACACGCGGAAATTAAACATTAAGGTACTGGAATTACTCAATTGAGTGATTTACAACAGAGTTTACTGCCGCAAACATAAGGTAATATTAATACACCAAGTTTTGTAATGATAGCTTTATTACTCAGGTATATTCGTATCCAAAAATATTTTTATAGTATCCTCAATTCCCCACCTCATAGAACGTAGCTATATAATAATGCGTAATCATAACGATTATCCATGTGGTGACGGAGTAAGAATACAATATGTCAACACCCCATCTCATAACATGGGAGTCGTAAAAACCGACTAAGGGACTATCCGTGAATATTATCTTTACGAAATAAAAAGAAGGAAAACTTAAAATTAAACTCTATACCAATCCGTCTGGCCAGCGTGGTATTAGTAGGCCAAGTATCCCTCCGTCACGGGAGGAGGTCCGTCCTTGTAGTGGGACATTAATGGGCTGTTATTATGATGATGATAACGATTATTTAAAGAGTTGTTAGTTTGAGAGCTAGTTTTGTTTAGTAATTTAGCAAAAAAAGAAAAATTGAGTCTAAAATGCCAACAACTTTTTATATCTGCCTGTCAAATTATAATGCTTACTTTTCAGATAAAAATGATCGAGCAATTGTTTACCAAATCATTGAAAAGAAGTACACAAATAATCGTATAACTCTTGAAGCGCAATGTTTGATTTCGATGTACTATAAAAATAGACTAAAATATTTGCAAACTTGTTATCGGTATTTGGCAGCAGTAAGTTGTTTACAATCACTACGTGTTTAGAGCCTACTTATCGTACAAACCATATTGACAAAAAATTGAGTCGTGTTCGTATTGTTACTGCGGACTAACGATGTTTCAAAAAGATATTTCATCAATTTATCATCGGAATAACTTTAAATTTAAAATTATCGTTTTTGTGCTTAATCACCAAATACTATAAGAGCGGTTACGCATAACATTCATCGCAAATCCAATCCGAACCGGTCAGGAAATCTCGGACTAATTTTGGGCGTCGGCGTCGTCCGTCTAGCAACGATCAGGAATTGATGTTCACTCATGATGGCCTAATATGAGGGTAGTAGTAATTGTTTTACGACTGCTTCAGAGATTATTTCTATGGACTCGGATCGGTAGTGAGTAAATACTCCAAAGTGTCAATTAAGTGTATCTTAATTAGTTGGTTAACCAGAAATAATTTAAAATTTATAGATAGGTATATAATGCAGCGGACATCAATTGGCTGAGATGATGATAAAATATTTAGCAAATTAAAAAAGAAACCTTGTAACGACAATGTTATCAAACAAGCAAAACTCGTCAACTTTACTATTATGAGTACAATTAAATCGTTATTGCTTATATTTTAAACTATATATCAATAATATTTTGCATCCTATTTTTTAAATAGCATAGCGTGTTTTAAGTTGTGAAACAGATTAATTTATGTTAGAAAAATTAAATGTATGTGCACATTAAATGACGTATAGTTAAATATAGGTACATCTGGATAATTCTTTGCAATAAATCAATGTTTAACAGCTTAGCAACAACGTGGTACATTTTAGCATCTCGTTCTTTATAATGTTATTTTTAGTGTAATTAGCAAGCTGAACTAAATTGATTTATTTTAAGATCTTACTCTCGCAAATTATAAGTAACTAGCTGACCCGTGCCCACTTCGTTGGGCGGTGAAAAAAACGCGTCCCTTTTTTAAACATATTTCATTACTGCTCCACTCCTATTAGTCATAGCATGATATTATATAGCCTATGACACTCCCCGATAAATGGACTATTCAACACAGAAAGAATTTTTAAATCGGTTCTTTAGATCCAGAGATTACCTCCTACAACGTCACAAACTCACAAACACAAAAACAAACTAACATACAAACTTTACCTCTTTATAATATTAGTGTAGATCACAGAAATCTAAATAAAAGGAGAAGTGGTATGACGGGGTTTTCGTCAAAACGCAATATGATTAGAACGATTATATAGCTAAAAATGTCTGTCACCTAGGTTTAGCTGTGTTTTGACAACGAACGGGATAACATATAAAATGCCGAGTTGTTCAGTGGTTGCCTGTAAAAATAAGAGCAATAAAAATAACTTTAATAATAATGGAATCACTTACCATATGTTAGTACATGTATTTTATTGTATTTACCTCTAAAATCATGAAAAAATAATCTTCGATGTCCTCACTATGTTATTTTCATGTTCGGACAATTAGGTACTATAATATTTTTGTAACAAATACATTGATTCTCTAATGTTGTCTAAACTGATCATTCAATTAATATATGAAGCAATGAACTATGCGCTCAACGATATTACGTATGACAAGTGGTTGCTAACCGTGATCGCTCTAACAACCAAACGATAGTGACGACCCGTTCATGACTACGACTATCTATCGTTTTCGATAAAAAGTCGTGTATTGTAGGAATTTTAAATTGTAAAAGATTTATAAAGTTTAGTAAAAAAAGTTTTTTTTAATGTTAAATTATGTAATTTCAATATAACTATTACAATGTAATGACAATAAAATATAATGTAATGAAATAAAATACAATGTAATGTAATGACGACCTCGGTGGCGCGCCGGTAAAGCCAGCGGCTGCCGCGCATGAGGTTGTGGGTTCGATCCCCACGCAGGACAATAATTTGTGAGATCCACAAATTATTGTCCTGAGTCTGGGTGTTATATGTGTCCGTTAATTGATGTTTGTAAAAGTCCCCGCGACACAGGGCATGATCCCTAGTGCGGGAGTTGTCTTTTTAAAAAATAAATAATAAAATAAAAAATGTTGAAATAATATCCTAAATCAAAGGTGGAGTAAGTACTCTAGAACATAAAGGTTTAAATATATTGATTACAGTGGTTTTGAAAGTTTTTTTTAAACGCTCATCCATTTATTAGCACACACATGGTTCTAACTGGTTTTATCAGATTTGCTTTAAATCAGTCTAAATGTTCATCTATCAATCCCTATATCCATGCTATTGTTTTAATTTTATCTAGGCGCAATATTGCTCGTGCATTTTTGTATAATGCTCATGCTTGAATAAATGAACTGTACACGCTAAATTATAAATTATCGCTAGCTCTCCCTCACAGAGCATTAATTTTGTATGACAACAGTCAAAATGTTACAAACTGCTGCGACAATAAGGACGAAAAAGAAGTATGACGCTTGAGTTCCTTCAATCTGCGATATTACGACATCAGTTCTCGGATTAATTTGTTTCACGACATGTACGATCTTACACACAATATTATTTTACAAAAGTATTGTACAGTTATATTTTATTATATTATACATATTTATATAAAAGTAATTACTATGCGTTTCAAATAAGAATAGGACTGTCAGAGCGCCATCTTGTTTCGCATTTCTAACGAACTTCATGAATGTCATGTACGGTAGGAAAAAAATAAACACAAGATTTTATTAATTTTTACTTCAATTATGTTATATAAATTTTTAAATAAATTTAAATTTAATTGGAATTCAATTCTTCCACACCACTTATCATAGCTACGTTCTTCATCCGAATCAGATTCTATGTGAAACAAACTGCAAAATTTTCAATAAAACCGTTTTTTTTCGTAAGGTTTTTTATGTTATTGTTTCAATGTAACAAACAAATAAAACGGTAAAAAAAGAAGAAACATTTTTTTTGTTGAATTAAACAATCTGTTTCTATCGGAATTTTCAACGCTAAATATTTTTATTTATATTATTTTACGAATTTTTTTGTTGGTCGTACTAAAATGACAGTTGCCACATGAAGTTGGCAGCAAGTGCGATCTTATTCTTATTTGAAACGCATAGTATTATTTATATGATAAGTATTTAATTTTTAATAAAATATAAGTCTTGTCTATCGATAAATTTTATTAATTATTTATCGATAAGGTCAACGCCTAGCATAAATGTAATTTTTTTGAATGTAGTAGTTTTAAATTGTAGTAGTTCTTCTATCTAAACTTTTTGAAGTTTGTTTTATTTGTTTAAATATAGTAGCGCTGATTGGTTCGCTGTGACACCGTGTAAGGGAGATATTTCAAGAAAAAACGAGACAGAGTATTGCGTTCATTGATAATCTAGATGTAACTGAGAACAGTAGTCTATTCGTATATTCTATACCTGTGTGTGTTAATAAAACTGGCGACATTAGGTTTCCATACAAAATGACATTCAGGGCACATCTCCTTTATTCAGATATCTGTGGTGTAGATAGTATAGATTAAATTTTGAATACCTACAAGTAGGGCCGTTAATAACTCTTTTGCTTTCTTTTTCTATTAATATTTTTGGATTTGTTTTTCCATTCTATTCTTTCGCCTTGCCAGGACGAAAGTTTAGCGAGCTCTTTCATTTCCTGATGATTTAATACTTTGCCAGTCTCATGAATCATTCTTAAAACTTCCAGAGTACCGCGCGTATTTGGTGTGTACCACCAGCGTAAATCTTTTGATTCACAATGTAGAAAAATGTGGAGTTATGAGATAAAAGACCATCTACTTTGTTTACGTCGTAATTCTTTAAAAAAGTTATTAAAACAGGACATAATGTAAACTATATATAAGGACTTGACTCACAAATAAAACAATAAATAAAATGAGAGGTTTAATAAGTTCATATCAAAACATTTGCTGTTTCTTTTAATCTTACTCATATATCACGTTTCTTTAGAAGATAACATCGCTGCAGATATTTGTTATCTTGTTCGTGTACTTACTTTTATTTATAAAGTTTAACTACTATTTATCAAATACATTTGCTTGTTAACAGCCGTATTTACAAAAAAAAGTATATTACTGTAATATTTCTTTATTAGTATAATTTCCTATAAAAGTAGAGCTTTCACGAGTCGAGAAGATATTTAAAGGTATGTTTGCGGAGGGGTTTTATAAGGCTCAGGTAGTTTCTGAAAACAAAAAAAGTATTTAATTGATTTAGCCATCGACAAAAAGGTATGTTTTTCTCAGACAGGTAGAATAAATGTTGACGTTGAACGCAGAAAATCTGTTTGTTTACTCGACATTCTGCTCACTCTATTAATGAAACGGAGCCGTTGTTATGGATGGATATATAAAAGTTGGTGATCATTATCTACTACGAGTATATGTACATAATCATGATTGTAGGAATATGTATGAGAGAGGCACAAAGGGAAAATATTTACGACATGTGGCATAATTATTTCATGGCTGCTAAGTAGAGGTCACTGCTTTAATTCCCGCTTTATGCATATATTTGTGTGCTCTCATGTACACGAAAGTTTGGATCGGCCTGGGTGTTTATAAAAACACATTATATATAAGTAAGGCTCGTGACCCCTAAACTAAGAAGTCAGTTTATTTTAAACTTTTTAGCCTCAATCTATACTTCTATACTAATATAATATTATAAAGAGGTAAAGTTTGTGTGTTTGTTTGTTTGTGTGATTGTGTGTTTGTGTGTTTGTGACGTTGTAGGGGGTAATCTCTGGATCTACTGAACCGATTTTAAAAATTATTTCTG
The DNA here is from genome assembly GCA_905475405.1 of Schrankia costaestrigalis. Lineage (NCBI taxonomy): Eukaryota > Metazoa > Arthropoda > Insecta > Lepidoptera > Erebidae > Schrankia > Schrankia costaestrigalis. The sequence goes on along the minus strand of FR997825.1, from coordinate 15,504,387 downwards.
TGTTTGATAGTCCATTTATCGGGGAGTGTCATAGGCTATATAGTATCACGCTATGCTTAATAGGAGTAGAGCAGTAATGAAATATGTTTATAAAAGAGACGCTTAAAAACGTTTATTTTGCTTCTGCTGCTTAAACGTCTGGAGATACACTGAAATGATGTATTAGAGAATTGTACCTTTAAAAAAGTTTTACAATTAAGTCAACGACAGCATGTATCTATCTTCTAAGGTTGACTCACTACGACCTTTTTCATAATAATTAAATTTGATTTAAAGAAATGCATTGTTTGTAAAGGTATTTTGTGTATATGGTATTGACCCTTATCAAAATAAATACGTTAATCATTATATTTATTTAATTATAAACAAAATTGACCTTTACAGCAATGAGATCCGATTATTAGTTTAAAAGATATCATAGTTTTAAAATAATGCGCGAATAACGTAAAATATCTGTCTAACGCGATGTTAGTAGGTATAGATGAATTTTCTTAGTATCAACATTTTGGTTGGAGTAAGATTTTTATTTTAATTTTAAATACCTATCATCATAACAGCCCATTAATGTCCCACTGCAGGGACGGGCCTCCTCCGATGACGGAGGGATAATTGGCCTACTAATACCACGCTGGCCAGACGGATTGGTATAGGGTTTTATTTCAAGTTTTCCTTCTTTATATTTCGTAAAGCTAAAATTCACGGATAGTCCCTTAGTCGGTTTTTACGACACCCATGAGATGAGATGAGGTGGTGACATATTGTATTCTTACAATTGTATTCTTTAAATACATGTACCTACTATAAATTAATTCTACCTCAAAAAGATCGCTTGGTCGGACTAAATTCGGAGGGCGGAGGACCCTGTTCTGTGGCGTTTGTTGGGAGAGGCATGATTTATTGATTAATATGTACCAGGTATTCTTAATCCACCGTACATGGATAATACTCTATACTATACCCTTTCCACTATATCTAACAACATTTGACAGATTGACGTTAGTGACGTTCAGTAGTATCTCGAATGTAATGCCAATCGATTGTAAGCGATTTCGCGATTTTTCAAATTACTTTATTTTACACATTTGGATCCTTACATCAACTTACATTATCATTTTATGATTGTTTCTTTCTTCTATGTTAAGAAAATTAGCCTATAGCTTAAAATGATAAAATTATAGTTAGCTTAGGTATTATTTAAAATACATAATTTATCGTGACACATTCGCGGATTATAGCTAATCTAAAATATCATATTACATTTTATAAACGTATTATGAAGAGTTCAGGTTTATTCATAGCATTTATTTCTACCGATTATTTGTAATTTGTTTTATAATGGTGGTAATCGTTATGAGTGTCCATCACTAAGTAACCATGGTAACTGAAAAAAACATGGGTACGTCCATTAAATACAATATAATTTGTTCGAAAAATAAGCAGAAGTATTACGAAACCTTATGGACGTGAACTGTCAAAAAGCTAAACTTACGCTGGAAGGGGTATAATATTATAAAGAGGTAAAGTTTGTGTGTTTGTGACGTTGTAGGGGGTAATCTCTGGATCTACTAAACCGATTTTTAAAAGTATTTTTGTGTTAAATAGGCCATTTATCGGGGAGTGCCATAGGCTATATAGTATCACGCTATGACTAATAAGAGTGGAGCAGTAATGAAATATGTTTAAAAAAGTGACGCTTTTTTTCGCGGCCTAACGAAGTGGGCACGGGTCAGCTAGTAAAATATATAACACAAATTCATCATAATTAAAAGTTGAAAAAAAAGATTTGTTCTGACTGTAACTAACATTTTTATAACAAATAATTTTAATTTGATTAGAATACGTATTACCACCGAAATGGTTAGTTGGGCGTTTCTAATAAATTGAAATTTAGCGTGTCAAGGAACCATGACATTAAAGAGCAGCGAAGTTGTAAGCAATTTGCAATAAGTAGATTTGTATTGAGATTAGAAAATTGTATGTTATTGATAAAACATTATGATTTAATGACATTAAAATGTATTATAATAGAATTGAATTAAAAATATTTTACATAATATTAAATTAAGTTTATAATTTAAGATATTTATTTAACAATTATTGAGTCATTTCAGCTAAATAAATTTGTATGTCCTAAGTCGTAAGAGTCTCAAAAAATAAAACTTATTATAAACCTATGAAAAGAGCTATTCTTGACGATTTTATTATCTTTCAACGATTCCAACAATAAGGTAAGTCAGCTATGCTTAAAACAGCGGTGTAAGTATTATGAAATGATTACATTATTATATCTACCTTCCCACATGTACATCTCAATTCATCCCACGGTTAAATTACGGCACAATGGTAACAAAGCAATGTTACCAAAAATGAAAAGTAATTAATTTCTAAAAAAGACAATTTCTATCTGGTTCTCAACAATTGAAGGAGGGAAAAAGGAGGACTTTTATAATAAACACAGTGGAAAAAGCCCAATAAAACCTTACTTTGTTCATAAAATTCACTCATAAATACGATGGTCCGTTTATTTGTCTCGGAGATGAAAAAACGGTAATCTAATATAAAAAGTGTTGTCGTGTCCTTTGAAAGCACCTGCAGTCACTCAAATTTGTACTACCTACAAATTTTTCAAGCTGTGTTTTCAATCATTTTATTTTATGGTTTAGCTATCTTTGATACAATGTGGAAGACAAAAATATCCAATAAGGTTATGACTCATTGTACGTAAAAGTAATGTATGATGGCAACTGGGAGCAGTAACTATAAATTTATGGACGTTTTTATTAACGTTCGTTCAGTCATCGCCGTTTCCGTGGTCTCCGCGGTTCTTACTAAAAGCACACTAAACATTTTTCAGCGATACCGAGAGTGTGTCCTCTATCTCAGTTTGTATATTGACTCTACACTAAAGTAAGTGACGTACGGCGAATGGAACAACACACTGACTTGTTTACATGTTGTGTGCGAATAGTATAATCACTATAGCAATCCCACAAATTAAACGAGTGGTACATTACATGCGTCAGAAGCTAAAGCTAAATGTAATATTGATTTGTTATAATTTATCTTGACTAATATTGTTAATCTATTATGTTATGTTAGTACTCTTCGCTAAAGATAATCCAGGTTGGTACGAAATTAGAATGACTTTCAACAAGGCCGTGTTGTTAAACTGTATATATCGCTGACAATAAAGTTAATAGTATGTAATAGTGCTAATTTATTCATTTTTATAAAGTCCCGCCATAGGGTTCATGACCTGTGTCGCGAAGACTTTTCAAACATAGAACACAAAGAACATCAATCCATCTCATCGTATTTTTTTTTAATTTCAATTTCTATGTTGTCGATGATATTTAAATGAAATAACTGACCTACGGACAAAAACAGGTTTCAACTTTACCAACTAGACGAACAAGTCTAGTAACTTCTACACTCATACGAGTCTTGTAAAGTTAGAGACAAGTCCTCAATAACATTATGTCATTCTAGTGATTGAGTGATTCTTGTCCGAGAAAAACTATAAGGGAATAACAAACTTAATATGTTAAGGGAACTTTCATAATTCAACGACGATAAATAATGTTGTATGAAAAACTTTTTACGACATAAGCCCCTACTAAAAGAAATTAATTCTATTAAGTAATGTAAATTGTGTGTTAATGAAAAATTATTTTCTTGCAAGAAAAATAAAAGTTCTTAAGCTTTATGCTGCATCTGACGCCTGAAGGCAAATGGGGCTCAAATTCCATAAAAGATTTAGAACACTATATATATTATAAATATGGCATGTTGTGAGCTGAATATAGTTATAGGTACATAATTTTATTGTAATACAATATTTATAAGAGCAGTAAGATTATTAATTGTTCTTAACTCTTGTTACAATTTCCTAGCAAAAGTCATACAAATAAAAACGTAATTTTTGTGAATATGTGAGGGTTATATTATATTTATTTATTATCGTTGGTGCTACGGCAAACGAAAAGTCTGAAAAGTCGCTAGTCGACAACGATTTTGTCGCTGTGTGTCAGTGTCCTATTTTAAAATAGTGCACATACGTGTTTACGTACGTCTTTTGTGACAGTCGAATAAAAGTTATGTCAAAATTACAATTACATTGTACACGGTATGCATGTTTGTTACGAAAGAATTACTGAAACAGCTTTACAATGTAACAGTTTATAGTTAGCAAGACGCTGTCGATTGAAGTGACTGTTGTAAAGGTTTACATCCTTCAAACACACCTTTTTTGTTTGAAACCTCTTTTTATTGTCGGTTTATAACGTTTCAAAACAAGTAAAAGTCGGAAATCTTTCGACAAAGCAAAATATTAACAATTTAAGTGGATTTTTTTTCCAAACGGTAACCCTTTGAATTAATTTGAATATTTTTTGCGTATTTGTATAGGGTTTTGCTCACATAAAAGAGGTTTCGCAATTGAGCTGTTCAATTTATTTATTGTCACGATAAGAATTTATTCACAGTAAGTTACTTTAAATCGTTCCTCTCAGGAATCGAATGAGGTTTGTCAGCAATGTTGTAGTTGGCACTGACTCTGTTTACCCTCCACGTTTGAATGTACAAGTACAGTAAGTGTTAACTAACAGCGGCTTCCTGAAGTTAGTCAGGAACAAATAAAACACCCGCTCTCCGCGCCCCCGTCATTTAGTTCGAAAGCTATCATCTGCGCAGCTAATTGCCACAACTTCACGCGGTCATGTTATTTTGCGAGTACTGTTGTACTATTCGTAAAACGGGCGATAGAGTTATCGTACAAGCTCGGAGCATGTCCCAGCAGACGGTCATTAATGAACTGTTACGTAACAGACGAAAAAAATCCGAAGTCAAGTTATGTTTATGAAACTTATTTGAGCAAGTCGAGTCTAAACTAATAAGCTTCAATGTTGGCCCAATATTGCCAATCATAAACAGTTAAGAGGCGATCAAAAGCACGCATTCATGGATTTGGGTAACATTAGGGATATAATAAGAGCAAACTTTGACGATTTGCTTAAGTTATAAGTACGAGCATCTCCTTTAGTTAGGCGATTGTCTTATATTATTAGGTCTTAACCTATGAAATTGCCCTTTTGTATGAAGATTTTATCGGAAGTTAGATTTTTCATACTAACGTTTTCTTAGTTTTTTTTAATAATTATTAAACATAAGAAAATGAAAGGAGAATGGGCAAAAATATATGGAGCTTGGTCCAAATTTCCACCATCAATAAGAACTATGACATATGATGGAACACTGCCTTCTGAATCATTATAAGAAGACCGCAACCAAAAATATTCACTCAGTAAAAAGTTATGACCCCATGAAAACTTGCAATTTATAAACCTTTTTACGCTTCATTATTTCATTATATCTTTTAAACTACTCGATTGATTTAGGTGTATGACATTTTGTTGTAAATCATCCATATTCTGGTTGATATAAGCTATAAGAGCCAAAACATAAACAACATGGCGGCAGCGGTAGGAACATCGCTACGTCAAAAAAATCAAACCCTATCATGTGGGGTATCATATCAAATGAAAGGACTTATATCTTTACAATGATTATATTTATTTTAAATTATTTGTAATACTGGGAAGAATCATAACAGCCCATTAATATCCCACTGCAGGGACGGGCCTCCTCCCGCGATGGAGGGATACTTGGTCTACTAATACCACGCTGGTCAGACGGAACTGGGAAGAATGTAAACACAAAAATATTTCACATAAGTTTTATTTATTCCTGTCTCATAGTGTGGAGTCTGTCCTTAAAAGAATACATCTCATATGTCTTCATCCACAATAACATTGCCCAGATACGCAGCTGGAAGTAGAATTGTGGGTCTCGCCTATCCAAAATATCAAACAACAAAAAAAACGACCTCGATGGCGAGACAGTAGCGCAAGCGGCTGCCGTGCAAGAGGTTGTGGGTTCAATCCCCATGCAGGACAATAATTTGTGAGATCTACAAATTATTGTCCTGGTCTGGGTATTCTTTGTGTCCGTTAATTGATGTTTGTAAAAAGGTCCCCCCGACACAGGGCATGACCCTAGTGCGGGAGTTGTCTTTAAAAAAAAAAAAAAAAACATACCATGACGTGGGCACAGCAACCCACCGTTCGCATTCCAGAAAGACAAGAACAGTAGTAGTTCGAAATGGTTTCTCGATACGTGTAGTATTGTTTTGCACGTGCGTGTGAAAATACGTATTTTTAAGACAGTCATAACTTTTTTCTGAGTGAATATATTTTTTTCACCTAGTAATCAAAATTGTATTGTATTTAGTCGACTTTAAGCTTACATAGCCCTCAATAGTGGTGGAAATTTGGACCACTTCTGCTCATTGTCCTTTGGTAAAAGTAATAACGCACATGTAAGCTAACTATTGTGTTTAAAACAAGGAAAAACAAGTAACAGGGAAGAAGTTACAATAAAGAAATGGAATAATCCCCTGTTTTAAATTGGACCCATGTTCACAGGCTTTTTTTTTTTTTTTTTCGTGGAGGAAATACTTTTCGTATATCTGTCGCCTTGGGGTTAGTCGAGCAGGTGATGTCGGACTCCCAGACCGGTCTACCGACTAAAACCTCCACGATGGCCTTTCTCAGGTGTTCCAGAGAGGTTTTGGGAACGCGAATGCTTCATCCGAAACCTATCTCACCTCACCTTAAAAAGGCTCGTCAAACGGTGAAACCGCTAGCGAACCCTGGTTGAGGTGCCGGAGCTGTTGCCGCGGCGTCGCCTTGTTCGAGAGGGATCGGCTCTCTCTCGCTCTCGCTCAGCAGTCTTCTTCCGGAACATGACTGTTTCGCAGAAGGAGAGCACACACATCCACCCATCTTCATCCGCGAGCATAGCAGCTATTATTATGGTCTAAGGTGAGACCGAGATATTTTAATTTTCGGCTCATTGGGACTGCAGTATCACCGACTCGGATGCAATGTTCACAGGCTTATTAATAATATGTACAAATAATAATTATTTTTATTCTTTTTTCTGTTAGATGTTGGTAATATCCTATATTTCCATAATAACAAAAAAAAAAATTAAACAATATATGTTTTAAAAGAATATAGAGGTCAAAAGCTACGTAGAACAAAAACAGCAATTTCATAGTTAAGGACCTAATATAAAACAAAGCTATCTCATATCGCAACTTTCTAAAAGTTTAAACTGTTATTCATTCTATCTTTTTTATTATGAAAACGTAATATAATTATCACAAATACACCCAGACTAATGCGGTGTCCTACGTGGGCGACGAATGCGACGCGACGCGATGCTACACGCGACAGTGTCCTACATGATTACGTTGTGTCTCGTCGCAGACTGCCTCATAGGACAGAAGTAGGGTACGCCGTTGATTTGATCGCGTACGTCGTATTTGTCGCGTCGTGTTCGTTTCCTAAACTGGAGATCGCGACTCGGCAAACGTAGTGTAGGACGCGACCCAGCTAGGTGGATCTACGACCTCAAAAAGGCCTCTGGGTTGGACTGGATGCGGAAGGCGCATGACCGAGTTCTGTGAGTTGGGAGAGGCCTATGTCTAGCAGTGGACTGCAATAGGCTAGTTGATTGATTGAACATTACGCCCTAAAATTTCCCCTAAGGAAATGTATAAGCTCTAAAAGATAAGACTACAATAACAAAAAAAAACGAAAATAATTATCCCAGCAAGACTGGGTCACATCTCTGTTAGATTAACCGTTTACTTTATATCCTACTTCAGCAAAGTATATCGTAAACGACAACTATGTGTAATACTGGATAGTTTATGGCTTCACTGCTACTCTACTGTGTCTGTGCATTCATAAAGAAAAAGCCGAGATATCGTATAAATATTCACAGAGTGTTTTTATTTTGTTAGACTTTCTTAGTTATTTATTTTTAAAGGAAGATCGGAGAAAAAATAATTGGACTGCGTAGGAGAAGGGAGTGAATGACACTCTGACGGCTGACAGTAGAGTATGGAAAGGTAAACCATTTGCGTCAATCTCAAGAAAATGGGATAAGGGCAAGCGAAGAAGAAGAGTTATATTTAAGCACTTTTTGTCTATGTTGTGTTTCTTTTAACGTTTGGTACGTGGGAAAACTGGTGTCATAGGTTTTATAAATGGTTCTTAGCGTTCCAAGGCAGGCTGTGGCTTTGGTCTGTGGTATTGCTGGTGGCTATGTTTACCACTTATTATTAAGTAGGCCACTTATTCGTTTGCTGTATTATGGCAATAATAATAAAAGTGACTCAAGGACTGCTACAGCTGGGACCGAATTTTAAATGTCTACTGAGGCACACAAACGCTCGGATGAAGTACCACTGATTCATCTATAGAATTACCTTGACTACGTTTTTAAACTAGGGTCTTAATATATTAACAAAACCTGATGCATAGTAGTCGTAGTACGAGTATAAGTTATGCCTAGTTTGGAACTACTTTCTACGAATGCTTTCTCCTATTTCAGGTAAAGTACTCCTATTAAAACATACCTATTTCAGGATAAACACAAACATGTGAGCTATAGTTATTCAGAGTGTCAACAAAACATCTCTAAACATGTTTATATATATACATACATAAACACACGCCTTATCCCGTCCGGGGTAGGCAGAGACGACAGAACGCCACTTGTCACGATCCTGGCAAACAGATTGGGCAAACGTGTTTCTATAGAAATACCCAAGTTTTAACATTGTAAAAAGTCACAGTATCTTAATATAACTTCCAGTAAAATTCCTTGAAGCTCACCCTGTATAACCATTGTTTGTTCCATTCAAGTAACATTTTCTTATGTATAAACTCAGTGACACAAAAATATTATTTCTTTTATTTCACTAGACTATGATACGATCCTTTCATAAAACGTGATATAATCACTGTAGTTGCTACAATAAACCTTATTTACTGCATATGTACCTACTATGAAGGCGTAAGGTTTGTAAGGCGTTTAGAGGCCTCTGCCTACCCCACATGAGAAAAAAACTTTATGAATGTAAATCTATAAATAAATAAATATCTCTCACTCATTCACACAACGCCATCTATTCCCAAACTAAGCAAAGCTTGTACAGTCACGAGCAATAATATGTACACATTTTCAAATTTTCTAAACTATCTGCACGTTTATCTAGACATTACAATATCAAAATGAATTCGTAATTTAGAAGAGGTTCCGTACAGTTTTGAATTAATCTTCGAATTTTCAATTTTGGATTGGCAGAACTTTAGATAACTGGTTTACAAAATGCGAAAATGTGTACATATTATTGCTCGTGACTGTACTATGGGTGCTGACGACGCTTAAAAATACAGAATTATTTTTTTTGGATAATTATACATTCATATTATACAGAGAAAACAGCCAGACCAATGGAAACAATCATGTTCATGCACACAAAGATTTGAATGAGGAATGGATTCACTATTATCATAGACAAATCACGGGCGTAGAGTTGAGTGAGCGGTTTCGCAGTGACAGTCATTCAATGAGATGTGACGTCGTATTCTTTAGTCATCCGCAACCTTAAAGGTTTTACCGCACATTACCGACTTTGCGAGCGAAATACGTCACTGTCTGCAGGGAAATAGGACGAAAATAAAACTGGGAAAAGACATATATCACAGGTGAAAATAGGTTACATTTCTTAAAGAGGAAGGTGTTCTTTAAACCATGTAGTTGTAATTTGTTTATTTAAAACATAATTAATAACAATGCTTGAGATAAATCTCTAATTACGTGCATATGGAGTATGCTGACTAAGGTGAATTACGATAATTGACGTATTACGCGTATGTCTTGTTTAAATACAGGAAACAACTAAGTAAATAAGTACATTTATTCATTGTCAAGTACCCGTATCTCACGGATATATACGGATAAACATAAATCACATTAAAGCCCACGCTGGAACTTAAACCGTACACTTCTCAAACACAATGCGAAAAAAACGTCACTATAAAAAGTACAGCAAATATTGCACGTATTTTGATAAAGAAAAATAAGCCTAATATATTACCTATTAAGTTATTTAATACAAAAACTATAAATGATAGAGTAACAAATAAATAAGTCAGTTCTGTTTCTGTACAACACTTTTGGGTTTAAATTAATTATTATATTTTGTTTGATCGGTTTTTGTTTGTTCATTTTATTGATGTTTATTCTGAAAGGTAGAACAGGCGATATGTCATTTGTAGAGAAATAATTGAGTGTGTTTTAATTGCATTTGTTTTATTCAATTAATATTATATTTTATATAAGTCTACCGACTCTCCTATAAGTCTATAGGAACTGATCTGTTACTGTTTAAGATTTTGTTGGTAGGGTGGTGTACTAACAATGCATTAACACATAAATAGTGTTGAAAAAGTAAGCCACAAAACTCGCTAGTAACCCGTCTTATTAGCGTTGTACTTATACCAGTCAACATACATGTCCTTTCTTTGTAGAATATATTCCTCACACTTTCACACAACGCCATCTAGTCCCAAACTAAGCAGAGCTTGTACTTTGGGTACTAGACAACGGATAAACAAACTTAAATACTTTTTTTGTGAATACATGCATAATATATACATAGAAAACACCCAGACCAATGCAATCAATTATGTTGAAGCACACAAAGATTTGCATTGAGCGGGAATCGGACCCGAGACTTCTGCGTAGCAGTCATGTTAAATAACCACAACGCCACAGAGGTCGTCAAAAGGTTCGTCTCAGCAATGTGCTTATCACATGCTGTTTTGACAAAAAAAAAACCCAAGGAGATCATGTTTAAATTTCAGTGTGGGATTTAAGGTGATTTATGTTTTTTTCGGATACTTTTGTAATGTATTCGATACGTGATAGGTGTCACGGAAGAAGCTCAATATATTCCATAGATTTATTCGAAGTTTTCTATTAATTCAATGGAACATTCAATGCTCGGAATAAAAAAAAAACAGTTTAAATTTAGTAAGTTACAGGTCAGTTCAGAAGCTTTTATAGTGGGAACTTATCTATGTGAGGTTTTTCAAACATAAGTGTTCGAAATTAAATTTTAAACATTACTGTTATATAGGTCAATAATTTATATATAGGACATGTTACTTTGAAATAATAGAAATTCAAAGAATTACGTTGTAAGTAAAGTAAGATCTAAAACATGTAATTTTCGTTGTTCTATTTATGTAAAAGCAATGAATAAACACATTATATCTTAATATATTTATGGCTATAAAGTACAAAAAGAAGATTTTCGCTAACGGAAAATCGCAATAAACATCGCGATTTAACATCGATTGCAGTCAACTCACGTTGCCACGTTTGATTTGATTCAAGTAAAACATCTCTACCCCAATTGTAATACGAATTTATTAGGGACGTGAGCGACGAATCGTACGACAATAGATTAAAATATGTGTTATTTAATGCGAAATCAGGAACAATATGTAAATATGCTTCTTGTGCGTTGAAGTTTGAGAAACGCGACGAATCAAACATCCCTTCACAGTCACCTTATTCCGTTCTAATACGTTTCATTTTTCAACCACAATGTATAGTTTGATCCACATCTATGCGTATAACAGATTCACGTTTCACCAGTATATTTCTTTTATTAGAATTTATGAGGATACGAATAAGCTACTTTTATTATAAGGGCACGGCATTTGTGCCTACCCCGGGTAACAATCCAAAGATAGTAAAAGTAAATTTTATCGTCGTAAAATTCTGAATTAAGTTATTTCTGTATTTCTTTTCTCATCTTATTTCATCCAAAGTAACGTAACAAGTATTAAAATGAAGCTTTCAAGTTAAGGCTTAAGTGATTCTATATTATTGATAGCTAAATTATTAGTTTTTGACAAAATACTAACAGATACTTTAGAATATAATACTAATATTTAATATTGTTTGTACGAGAAAGAAGGATGCACATAATTATAGTTACGTTAGGTAACTAAGTCTAGAATTCTGAGCTTTTCTAACAAGGAAAGCAAGGTGTTAGATATAATTCGACCCGTCTGTCTACCCTAACCGGAAAGAAGCCTTCTTTGCTTTTTATATTTGTTTCAACGCTTTTGTTTAAGATAATGTTGTATAATATTTCTTATATTACAAGCTGCTTTGACCAAGGACAGGACCAACATTTGTGGAAATCAAATGGAGAATCCTTTGACCAGCAGTAGGATGCTAAGGGCTGAAAATAACTAACTAATGTTGATGTCATGTTTGTTGGTTGACTGTTTGTCAACATTTATGAAAACCAAGACGAGAAAGGATGAACTCTTGTAAATATTCCTCACACTTTCACACAATGCCACCGAGTCCCAAACTAAGCAGAACTTGTACTATGGATACTAGACAACGGATAAACATACATAAATACTTTCTTTTTTTAAATACATACATATTAGGTATCCATAGAAAACACCCAGACCAATGCAAACAATCATGTTCATGCACATAACGATTTGCATTGAGCGGGAATCGAACCCGAGATCTCAGCGTAGCAGTCATGTTAAATAACCACTAAGCCACAGAGGTCGTCAATGTTATATTCTGAGTTTGTTAAAGTTACATGGCAGTATTTTAAAGTAAGCAAGAATATTTACCCTAAACAGATGGCTTACGGTTCATAGTTAAATCTCAAGTGAAAAGAGTTTAAATCGATTAGCAAACGGCCGCTTTCCTCAAACATTAACTCGTGCTTCTGAATGTATAATACGATAATTAAGCTTCAAATAGCGTGAATATTTTTTTACTGAATTTTAACTTGAATAAAAATGAACAACGCCAAATTTTTTTGTTGAAAAACTTACCTACATTATGTATTGCAACAACATTTTGTTTTCATAAAATTTTATGTTTTTATTCAAATTTCCTTAATCTTGTTTAGTCTGTTTTTAATTTGACTTTTATACATAAAAGCTCGAGGAAAGATTTTGTAATAATATTAAAGTCATATCTTTTTGCCACAATAGAAGCTTAAACTACCATGATTCATCATAACAGCGCATTAATGTCCCACTGCAGGGACGGGCCTTCTTCCGTGACGGAGGTACACTTGGCCTACTAATACCACGCTGGCCAGACGGATTGGTATAGGGTTAAATTTCAAGTTTTCCTTCTTTTTACTTCGTAAATATAATATTCAAGGATGGTCCCTCAGTCGGTTTTTACGACATCCGTGGGATGAGATGGGGTAATGACACACTGTATTCTTACTTCGTCACCACACAGGCAACAACCATGTTTGTTTGAAGTATATAAATTATCCTACAGAGAAATTACTGATCTTATCTGTGGTAAATTGACCAACTTCTCTATCTCAGTTCCTTTACTGGAGGTGTGCAAGCAATTCCTTAGTATTTAAATTGCATGTATCGTATGTTTATAAATTGAGCAATAACAAATGTTACAATTTCCCTGTCCCCTGTATCATATACATTAGCATTGTTTTACTATTTAGTCCATTGGCGGAACAGTCAACCTGTTAAGTAATAATTTGATAAACGTCACACCAACATTTTGTTATCAAGTACTTTTACTTTTTATTGATAGGTACGATAATTATTCTCAAGTAGATAAGTCTTTAGATGCTAAGATACTAAGTAGGTACTTAAGTGACGTTGTCTATCGACTCCGCGATAAATTTAGCGTTCGATTCTCAAAAATTATCTACTAAAAATATTTGTGAAAACTTTGCTTCGACAAAGCCGTTAAAGATATAATTCCAAAATGTAGCGTGCCCCTTCTTAGAACAAACCTTCCCGACACCCAAGTTAGTGCTAGTATACGATTCCAGAAAGTGGCAGGTCATAAAATTCATAATATCATTAAACCCCTAAAATCTAATAAATCCCCCGGCCTTGACAATATCAAAATATCTGACATTAAAGAAATAAGTAAAGAAATATCGACTTCTATTGCTAATTTGATAAATTGTAGTGTTTCAAACGGTATATATCCGGATGATCTGAAGGTAGGCTGTGTGCGACCAATTCATAAGAAAGGAACTAAAGACAATTACCTAAACTATCGTCCGATAACTTTACTTTCTTCTATAGATAAAATAGTCGAAAAAGTTGTTTGTGAACAAATACACCGGTTCTATAAAAAACACAATGTCCTACATCATAATTAATATGGGTTTGAGGCTGGGGAGAGCACTAGCCAACTTTTATCTAAGTTTACAGACAATGTTAATTCTTCTCTCAATGATAGGCAACATGTACTGGTTCTTTTCATAGATTTTTCACGTGCGTTCGACACTTTGGATCACAGATGATTAATAAAAACACTTCACGAATGTGAAATAAGAGGACCGCTCCTGCAGTGGTGGTGCGAAAATTACCTCCATAATCGTAAGTTCACGGTAAAGGTCGAAAATACGTTTAGTGACCTGAAAACTGTGACTGAAGGCACAGCACAAGGCTCGGTACTTGGCCCCCTCCACTTTCTGACTTATGTAAATGACCTAATAAAATATACAACCCACTGTGCTTGTTACCAATTCGCTGATGACACGTGTCTCGTTGCGGCAAATAAAAACCCACAAGTCGCTTCCGAGAAAATTCAAAAAGTTTTTGATATGCTCACAAAATGGTGTCATGACGCGGGTTTGGTGTTAAACCCTGATAAGACCAAACTACTCCATATAAAATCACCATATCTAAAATATTCCCCATTTAATACAATTATTGCGCACGACCATAATTGTCTCCATTTATCACATGGAAACAATTGTGATTGTGCCAAAATTGAAATTGTTAAGTCTCAAAAATATCTTGGTCTAATTATTGACAGCGAGTTGAACTAGAGTAAACATATTGAGCATGTTTGTAATAAACTTAGGCAGTTCCTTGCTAATATAATTATACTCAAAGACAGGATTCCTTTTAAAGTAAGAATGATGCTGTACAATTCTCTGGCTGAATCCCATGTCCAGTATGGGTTAACTAGTTATGGACGTACTTATGCTACCTATATAAACCAAATTTTTCATCTGCAACGCAACATTTTAAGAACTATTGTATCTTCCAACATTAAAAATCAATTTTATTATGACGATAATGGACTATTTCGACATTTGATTTCGACTATTTGACACTTCCCGTACAAACACAGTTAAAATATTCAATGCTTAAAGAAAACCTTTTAAATAATAACTATCGACAAAAAGAGCACGTTGTATGCACTAGAGCCGCTTCTCGGAATTGGTTATGTACAACCAGTCGGGCCAGCACGAACAATATCTACGGCGAGCGCACCACTGACTACCTAGTTCCTCGACTTATTAACGAACTACCTGAAGAATTAAAAAATAAAATTAATCCTAACAATGTTAAAGTGAAACTTAAATCACACTTTTTGTTACCTTAAATGTACCTACACATATTGTTATTTCTGTCGTATATTTTGTTTCTCTTTTCTTGTGTTTATTTGTAGATTATAATTACTTATGTACTTACCTAAAATCAAAATTGATGTAGATCTAGCATTCTTTACAAACCTTAGTGGTTTCTTGTAATGCTTTTATTGAATTACCTAATTGTACCTATCATAAAAATGTGAAATAAATATTAAAAAAAAAAAAGTAAGTATTCAATAGCTAGTTCCAACGAAATATCATAAAACTAAATAAACTATAAAAAGTAACGAGGGGCTTATGAATATTGCTTAGGTAGTGTTACGGACTAGAATATGACTAGTACCTATAAAGTGAGGTCTTTTGTTAACTTTGTAAGGATGGGAGTTGTGGGGAGAGACAAGTGATAGACGCGAGTGCAGTTATAAGACTCTTTTATTAATAACAGTGCATGTACTATATTGTACATGCACACATACACCACTACACCTCCGGGGGTGCACGAAAAAAAAACAAATTACTTACATGAGTTTTTTTTTAAATGTAGCATACAAAATAATAAGATTTTTATAAAATAACTATAAGGATTTGATTAAACTAAAATATATGTAAGCATAATTTCAGTTTATAATAGTATGACATTACAAAACATTTTTATATTCATAACATATATTTAGCACAGATATAAACATGCTAGATCTAAATTATCACAATATTAAGTAGTCATAGTTCGTGACATCACTCTCTGATACCAATTTATAGTATTGGGAAGAGGTGGAACTCATTATTAAATAATCAGTTAGTACCTCAAAGTACTCTTGAACGTCATAGTTATTTATTACTTATAATATTCATTTTCAATTATTTATTATAAGTATATTTATTTTTATCATTTCATAGTAATAATTCTTGTAACTCTTTCACAAATTCGGCTCGCGAGATTTGCGATGAAGAAGATACATAAATATATTTAACATCGATCTATTCATTTCATTTAAGTAGTGGCCGGTCCACTAATTCTATCTACTTTATTTTTGGTTAACCATTATAATATTTTTTATAATTTTTATTCATTATCATTTTATCATTATTTTTATTCATTTTACATTTCAAAATGCACAAGTTCACTCAAATATTCGGCTCGCGATATATTCGATCGTAAAACATGGCATGTAATTCCCTTAAAATCCTTTTGTTTTTACATTATTTATTTCACTTCTTCTATCTAACACAACAAGTCTCTTAATTATACTCGTAGCTAGATAACGATTTCCACAGGCAGCGGGTGATCAGTCCGATTGTCCTAGGAAATGGTTATTTAACTTACAGTTACATTTTTTGTTTATTATCACAATAAAACATCATCACACATTTTCGTAATAGGTGCGTAATATTTTAATCTCATTTCATTGGATTCGAACCAACGCACGTCGCTTGGCATCCTAATCTTTATCTACTAAAACCATCTACCAAAAACATCTCGAAAATATTCATCACTTTGCAATATTTTGTGTATAAATTCTCCATATTATTAAAAAACGCAACAACGCACAAAACTCATAATTATTTTATGTCAATGTTTTACTTTTTCTCACTACATTGAGAACAAAATTTTAAAATTATTTCGATCTTTAAATTATTAAGTTCACAATAAAGTCACATTACAAGTGTGCAATCAACTGTGTGTACAAATTCTTTACCTTATATGGTTGGCAAATCTAAACAATATCATCACCCGTTCAAAGGTATGTATTGTTGCTAAGTACCTATACCAATATGGAATGGAATGCTATCACATTTCAATTAGGTACACAAAAATATCGTCCAAGCCATAATATGAGTTTATTAGGTATTTATGTCATAATTAATCCATAAAATTATATTTTATAGTCACTCAAATCTTTAATTAATTACTTGATAACTAACCACCAAAATAATCCAATTTTGAAATAGAATAAAAAAAACTTAAAATAAAATAATATTCACGTTCTAAAACATACTAAGTATAACACTAAAATAACACAGAATTTCCTTCTGATATCTATGACTTATAATAATTTTTAATAAAACAAAATACGTGACCTAAACATTATGATGATATAAAATAATCTATTAATTTTATTATTTTAAACTATGGCTATACCTTAAAAATGACACTATTTTACTACGCACTTTCACATTAATCACTAATTTGGATACGACATCGACGACCTTCGCGACACGGCATGCACCTGACAGAGGGGCGCCATGCCGACTCCAATTCAGCCCTTCTCGAAGCTGTGGGTCTCATGACCTCTATCCTCCGTCCGTAATCTTCATCCAATAGCTCAACAACACCTGGACCCATGGTGGTCACATGGTAACAATGCAGACGTAATAAAACACACGTAATCACTGCGTTTATTCCAAATTTTTCCATTTATGCAATTATGCATAAATACTTTTTTAAATAACTTTCTTGTTTTACGTAGTTAGATAAAAGGCCCAAGTTCGTATTTAAAAAAATGTTCAAAATTGATAATAGTAACACTTCAATTTACACTAGCTATCCGATACCTCGCGGATCCATGTCCTGTCACGGTCGCCATGTAAGGATGGGAGTTGTGGGGAGAGACAAGTGATAGACGCGAGTGCAGTTATAAGACTCTTTTATTAATAACAGTGCATGTACTATATTGTATACCCGAAAACGAAATGGCTTTATCAGTTTTGACAAAAAATTCTATTATAATTCATATTCATTAAGATCGTTATTTAATGTTTATGCGTGAGCTTGACGTCATTGGTTGACCGTAATCAAAACTATGCTTAGATTAAAAGTGCAATCTATTTTAAACTTTTACTTCAACGCAATAAATAATAATATCTACTAACACAATACAAATGTCACTATATTAAACTGAAGAGTTTGTATGTGAAAAACTATGAAAAACCATTAAATAATTTAAAACTAAAGTCAACTTGTTACTTGTGACATTACAAGCTTGTCATTTCAGAAAAACTGAAAATGTAGAATTTAAATATTGGCTGGTAAGCCACCCAATTGTTGGCACCTTAAGTGTGGACTTCGTGTCAGACTAAAATATAAAATATCATAAAATTATAAAATACTTTAATCTTTGCTTATACTTAATCATTATTATGTGATTGAATAGTATTAAATAAATATTATTGGCACTAACACCAATAAAAGGATTCTGATAAATTTATTGTTGCTATGTTGTCACATGAAATAAATAAAATATGATAAAAATATAGAGTCACTAAAATGCAAGTCTTATCAACATCTAAAGACGAAATTGTAAAATCCATCCCAACTGATAAAAATTCATCTGCGCTCGAGTCACGGTTACAATTCCACAAAAAGTTCATGATAGGCGCTAAAACTAGTAGAGTAGGTCTAGGAAACACGGAAAGTCAATCGGACAAAGAAATTATAAAATCTTTCTTAAACCAAGATGAGAATAACAGCTACAGAGTGCACGCAATGAACCTAGAAATGCAAAATGAATGGGTTACTCTAGGGGACTACTGTATACCTTTAGCCTTGAAGTGGCGCACTTTGCTTTACGACTGGTCACCAGCATTACTTAAATTCTACCTCAACGCCTTTCAATTGACTCTCCCCGATCAAAGCAATCTTGTAAGATGGGGAAAAGCCACGGACAAAAAATGCACAGAATGTGGCAAAGAAATTGGTACGGCAAGACACTTATTGGTAGGCTGCAAAGTGCTTTTGGATAGGGGTCATTACTCGCAACGTCACGACATAGTATTAGGGATTATACGCGAGGCAGCGAGTCTGTCGATTGCCAGAGCTAGAAAAGGACTGACTACGAATGAAAGACAAAACATCCAATTTGTTAAGGAAGGCACTACTAAAAAGACCACCTACAAGCCTTTTTCGGTCCTGAGTCCGGCAGACGATTGGACTCTACTGGTTGACACGTATGAAACACACTACAAAACCCCGGAGTATATCTGCGTGTCGCCGTTGAGACCAGACATATTCCTCTACTCAAAATTGAAAAAGCGTGTAGTACTTATTGAGCTCACGGTACCGTGGGAAACTAACATCCCTAAAGACCACGCAATTAAGACAAATAAATACTTTGACTTGACAAATGAGATAACCAGAAATGACTATAGGGTTACTCTGTATGCCGTGGAAATAGGTGCGAGGGGTACACCAGCTAAATCCCTCTACAATCTATTAAAAGAACTAGGACTGCCGAGAACTTCAGTAAGCTCTCTACTATCACGAATGTCCAAAACGGCATTGTTAGGTTCCTACCAAATTTGGATAGGTAGAGGACGGAACATGGCAGACAGTGAAGGTGACCGCTAACGCGTTGTAAGGGGGCCTCCTTAAACCTTCATCTGGGTCGTAAGTCCCAGACGCTGTTACGCCAGTGTTCCGCCCTCTATCACGCGATGGACCCGGCACCCGCACGGAGAATCCATGGAATGCTAAGATTAGGTCTTATTAAATAATATTTGAACTTGAATAATCATACTGAACTTGGATAATCTATAGTGTTTTCTTTCTTTTTACTCACTTTTAACTCTTAAGTGCCAATAATTGTAGGACTTATAACGATTAGGTGGTTTACCCTAATTTGTTTTATATTATAAAATTACGAAAACTTTAAATTGAAATATGCACCAATGACGTCATGCAAGAAATGATAGGGATGGACATAGAAGGAAAAAAGAGAGAAATTCATTAGAATAAAACATTTTACCGAAAATATACTCTAGTAACTGTCAATAACGTTGACTTTATTATTTGTTTTTATAAATATCTAACGACTATTTGCTAATACAAAAGAACTGATATGTCAAAGTAGCGTCATGATTTAGCTGATGTTTTGTTGTGCGATATTGAACCTAATAGTTTTATGACATGCAACTAACATTAACTCTAGAGGTGATAAAGCCATTTAGTTTTTGACTATACATGCACACATACACCACTACGTTCACACCACATACACCACCACGCACTACTAAAGTTGTACTTTTTTATTTAATACCTATAAATTATGAATAATAGGTTTAAAGTTTTAAAATCGTTTGCATTATATTTTTTCTACTTAGTATTCAAAGCATATAATATATATCAGATTCATAGTGACTGTTTGAACGTACAATTAATAAATTATATATTATTTTACGTTTTGTTGACATAATGAAAACGAATCTTTGTAGACCACGTATGACCACGAACTATATTATAATTAAGCAATGGGTTGTAACTTCAAGCTATATGTTTTTTTTTAAATTGTGGACTTTGAAAAACATAATTTAAGCAAATAGTTGCGGAAAGTGCTAAAACGTTTTATAGATTTCCATGCCTATTAGGTAATTAATAACTATCCCCCAGCCATATCACTGAAACGCGCATGAAGATTCACAAATACTATGTTGTTTTCGTTTTCGCTAGTAAACTTTGTCCTCTGTACTCTTCATAGGAAAGTGGCAAAAGAAAGATGCATCGAGTCATCTAGGTCTATTAGTTATAAATACACTAGCAAACCAGGCGAACTCCGTTTCGCCACCAGATGGCTTTGTTTTATGTAATGTGAAAAAATATTTTCCTGTTGATATTTTCATTAATTTTCTTTGCTATAAACCTTATGCAGCCTGATTACCTTTCCAACGAATGCAAAACTATGGAAATCGGTTCGTCCGTTCTGGAGTTATAGCGTCAGGAAGGAAAACCCGACTTATTTTTATATAGTAGAATATTATATAAACGGGATAGTAACGCGCATTTTATTTGGCCAGTGCAAGCTGTGCCGTCTGTCAAGTAAAATAAAGGTACCTAAAATGCACGTTAATATCCCGTTTATATAATAAATAAAAAAAAAAAATACAAAAAAAAAAAAAAAAAAAAAAAAAAAAAACAAAATACTTATTTGTAGCCATGATGACGCTTTTAGGAAAAATTTCTGTGTCCTGCTATTAGAACTTTAGATACGTTAAATTAATGAAGTAAAAGTGCTCGCGAGAAGTACTACGTATATTACATAAGCACTCGATCCCATAAGGGCTATTATAGTTGACGAGTATTTTCCGGACATTAGCCTCAAAGAGTTTAGTAAGTGAAACGAAAACAAAGGTTTAAAGAGATAAAATGACACAATTAAAATTTGTCCTCTAACTTATGTCATAAAATAGGTTATTCGGTATAAGTATATCATTGGGATAAAGCTTTTAAGAACAGATAGTGTTGTTAATGGTCTCATTTTCTATGTAGAATAGTATTGCTGGTATAACCCTAGAGTCCAATTTAAAAAAGCCTGATCAAATATTTGAGAAACCTACTAAAAGAGGCAGCACTAGTATTATTAAGATCTTATCATAATTGCTAGTACTCAACGTTCGAGCTCTGTTTAGTTTAAAACTAGTTAGCGTGGATAATATTCAAACAGGGCTATTTGATGCGACTAAAAACATGGAAATAACTAAAACTAAAGTGCGAGTTATATGAGAATAGTTTAATTGCTTTAATGTTCACCTTAACTCAAAATACTAGAAGAAAGAGGGTTGCGTTTGGTACAATATTGTACATTTTAAGATAGTAGTGGTAGTAGTGTGTAGTCAGCTTAATAAGCTTTTGTAAGAATATTATGCTACTAATATGGATGTTCTTATACCCAAATAATAAAACAAATAGAGAAAAACACATTTTTAACCAACGTTTGAGTTGAATTGCATTACCCGTACTTACAGATAGACTGATGCGTAAGCTAAGCTTCGATTTTGTTTCACCCAGACTGTAAAAAATACCCCCCGTTAGTAGGTTAAAAGTTTTATTTATAATTAAACTGTCGGATTTTTTCCGTACTACCATCACTACTGAATAAATTAAGCAATGTACGTAATGTAAGCACAAAAACACGTAAATTTTCAAAAATATTGTTTAATTACCCAAAAAAAAATTATTATGCTACGACATTGCCACGTAGTTAATTAAACAAATTAAAATATGCATTTAATTATATTCGACAACATAGCAAATTTAATGACTTGTATTTTTAAATTCCTGTGATGTTGAAATAAAAATCAATGTGGTATCACACAAAACAAGCCTCCTCTAGCATGGATGGAGGTCGAGCGATGCAATCTCCTTTGAGTATAAATGTTCTGTGGATGCAATGGAAGTGTTGGCTGACTTTTTAGACAAAATATTTAAATTTTGAATGTTGTCATTATTAATGTGACATTGTTAGGAAGTGCATATTTTTTTTTATGTAATGGGAGGCAAACGAGCCAGCATCTCACCTGATGGTAAATGATCACCGCCGCCCATGGACACCCGCAACACCAGAGGAATCACAGATGCGTTGTCGACATTTAAAAAGGGAGTATGCTCGTTTCTTGAAGCTCCCCAAGTCGTAACGGTCCGGAAATATCGCCAAAACAGTTGTTCGCGGAAGGAAGTTTCGCGAAAATTGCACAGTGAAAAAACTAAATATTTATTGTAGCAACGGAAGTAAGCTAACATGGTAACTAGATAACATTATAAAGGGTAAATGAATAAAGATGTCCTTTTTTGTCGAAGCCTTACTTTATTCACATTCTACGTAGTATGTAATTAAATTCATGGTGTAATAACCATACAAAGTATGGTATGACAACCATTCAAAATAAGGTGTAAGAACCACAATATTGTAAATGGTGTTATAAATACCCTTTAATTATTGTGTGATAACCACAAAAACCATGGGGTTATAACCTTATTTACATCTTGCGCAATAGCTTCTTAGAAAATAAAAGAGAAATCTGTAAAATACTTCGTTCAACTAAAAAATTGTTTAAGATTACGATAAAACCATGATAAGTTTTTTTTCCAACAGTATTTTTCTGCCTTCACTGGCAAAAAAAAGGTTTTCCTTTGTGTTCATTACAAATAACTTCGATTTAAGTTATTACACGGTCTTGGGTCTAAGTTTAAGTTAAATTGTATAAAAGTACCTTTTCCGTTAAGGTGTTGATTGCTGTAACTCTTTAAGTTGTGCTTTTCTTTCATAGCTTATTTTCATTTTTGATAGACATAGCAAATGTAGAAACTTGTTCTGTTATTGAGACAAAGTTGTTATGAATGTTAAATTTAAATAATTTTACTGTACTTATCATACAGTCCGTGGGGTGACGGAGTAAGAATACAATACGTCACCACCCCATCTCATCCCACGGGTGTCGTGAAAACCGACTAAGGGACTACCCTTGAGTATTATCTTTACGAAATAAAGAGAAGCAAAACTTGAAATTAATCCTAATCCTATCAATTTGAAAGGAGTTTTTCTATTATATTATTATAGTAATTTAAAACTGTAAATATAGAAAAGGGTTATCGTTATAAGATTTTAACTGGTAACTGGTTATAAGATTTTATACATTTACCTTATTAAAAATAAATACAACTTTTTTCAAAAATCAATCTCCCATGTCTTTATAAATTCTGCAACAGATTGGCATCATCCCGATCGCCATGACGTGCTTACACATATTATTATACCTTACCTATCTATTGTTTTCTATGCTTCGAAATAAACAATGGAGGTTTTAACAATGCATGTCATTAACTAGACTCATGTTAGAGTAAATGTATCCAGCAGGCCAATTCTCGAAACATACTATTTAATTTAACTTAATTTTTAATTTTTTTAAATTTAATTTTTAATTAATCCAAAGTGGTATTCTTGTCCGGTAAAGAAAAAGTTAAATGGCAATAAAATATTATGTATATATATATAATAAAATATTATAAGTTCCGTAAACTTCTATTTTAAGAAAAAAATATATGAAAATCAGGGTCTTTGAATGTAATAATGCGATATCCCTAACTTGTTTTTCCCGCTCGTTTCGCTTCCCTCGCGCATGCGCACTGCCCGCTCATAAAATAAACGCAAAGGTTTTGACGTTTCTTACCGAAAGTTAGTTACAGTACGATTACAAAATTTTAAAAAGATTTTAAATTCTAAATACAAGAATACCTATTGTGTCACAATTTGACAACTAAAAGTTAAATTAACTTTATTTTTAACGTTTTTATGGAACGAGAATTGACATGCAGTTTTATAAATAGAAGTACATTTGGATGGGAATGATTCAAGAATCGAGAAAATCAAGAACTGAAAATATTAAATATCAGTTATAGAATGGACGGCTCGTGGCTATTGTGAACAAGATAATAAGATTTATTCAACTATATTTTGGTTAGATAAATTTTCAAAATTTTTGTTAGCTTGTTATGTAGTACAATGTTTTGATTTTTCAGAGATTAGCTTGTTTATTTATATTTCTATAATCAAACGAAAATAGATTTTTACGTTCTTTTGTCTTGAAGCTTACTTTCTTGTTTCTTTCTCAAACAATGGTACCTGTTAAGAAAACACAGTTTTAGTGTAGGGTTTTAAATAATTAATCTATCTATACTTATAATAAATCTGTAGAGAAGTCAATTCTGTATATGAAATATTTTTTCAAAATAACTATCATGGTGTGATTAGTGGTCGATACTGATGCCAAAAATGCAATCAGTAAAATTTTTGTCTGTCTGTCTGTCTGGATGTTCGTTATAGAAACAAAAACTACTCGACGGATATTGATGAAATTTGGTACAATTATTCTCCATACTCCTGGTCAGGTTATTGTATACTTTTCATCACGATACGATCAATAGGAGCAGAGCAGTAAAGGAAAATGTTGGTAAAACGGGAGAAATTAGAGTTTTTAAGTTTAACGTAGCTATTTAACTATGACGTTTAACGTAGGTTATTTTGTTAGGTAGTTTAAAAAGAAAGCAAGAAAGAAAAATCATCGCTTAAAGGCCCTGAAAAAAATTATTGACAAAAAAATGTTTTACCCCTTATGAATTTTATATACATAAGTATATAAACATTGCAATGAATATTGATATTAAAATTGCATCAGGCGTTAGAAATTTAAAAAATGTAAACGATTTTTTTAGAGCTTTGAAGCGTCTGTTAGGTAAATCAACACACGTGTTTGAGAGTATCGATTACTGATTTTTAACGGTCTTTATGTTATCTATCGATTCTATAATACATCTGTAGAGAAGTCAATTCTGTACATGAAATATTTTTTCAAAATAACTATCAGGGTGTGATAAGTGATCGATACTGATGCCAAAAATGCAATCAGTAAATTTTTTCTCTGTCTGTATGTTCGTTATAGACACAAAAACTACTCGACGTATGTTGATGTAACTTAGTACATTTATTTTCCATACTCCTTAGTCAAGTTATTGTATACTTTTCATCACGCTACGATCAATTGGAGCAGAACTGTTAAAGAAAAAATTTTGTAAAACGGGAGAAATTAAGTCGTGACGTCATAGCTTTTTGACAGATGATTCATGACGTCGTAGAATTTTTGACAGATTAGTCGTGACGTCATAGGAGTTTTGACAGATGAGTCGTGACGTCATAGAACTTTGACGGATAAGTTGTGACGTCATAGGAGTTTTGAAAAATGAGTCGTGACGTCATAGAATTTTGACAGCTGAGTTGTGATGTCATAGAACTATGGCGGAAAAAATATTTTTTGATAGCTGAGTTGTGACGTTATAAAATTATTGACAGACGAGCTGTGACTTCAAAGGATTTTTGACAGACGAGTCGTGACTTCATCGCATTTTGGCGGGTAAATAAATAGGTTTGTACGGAGCCCCCGGTACTCGAGTCAGACTCGCACTTGACTGGTTTTTGACTCTCAGCCAGTTGCAATCACTGATTCAGAAACAATAACAGTGGTTAAGCAATGTCGGCGAGGTCATTCTATATATGGGTGACCACACAGTGTATTTCATCTAAGCATCTCCGTGCTTTGGATGGCACGTAAAATGTTGATCCCGGCTATCGTTGTTGTGACAAAGTCGTTAAGTTACTACTTTTTACAGGGTTCTGCAAAAAAAAAATTAAACGTTTGTATATACTACGAAAATATTTTTTGCGTGAACGAAGTCGCGGGCTACAGCTAGTGAAAAAAATATTTATACAAAATCTCAATAATTTAGACAGTATTTTGTTTAAATGTCTTTGTTTGTTATTGCTAAATACTTATCTTCTAAAACGTTATCTCCAAAGTTGAAGAAGCCTAAATAAAAGTCGTGCCAAGTTTGCTAAATATCTAATTACAAGGAGTTAAACTTTTGGTGTAGACGATTGTTCTAATTGTATTACATCCTTAACATTACATTGCAAGATCTACCAACTACAATCTTAAGTTAATTAATACAAAAGCCATTATGATATAATAATATAGTGATTATTTAATCACTAATTATCATAAAGGCTTTTGATTGGGGTAATTCGATGATAAAAAAAACTACATTCAAGCTTCAAGAATATTACTAACTCTTTAAGCTTAAAGTCGTATCTTTCACAGATTACAAACAATATAAGACAGAAGTATCTAAGAATTTAACGAAGTTTACAGCTATTTTAAAAATAAACCACAGGATTTTTTATTCTTTTGTTTTATGTTTACGATGGAATTAAACACGTCTTTCTTTTTAACTGTCGCCGTGTACGTGGCATTGTTCGTGAAACATCATTTTAGATGACTCAAGATGAACGTAGATACGCACCATAGAAAAAGTTTATTATAACCAGTTAAGCAGAAATAGGTTTATTGGTTGAGAAGTGCGTAGTAAGGGAAAATTGGTGTTGTTTAGTTTATTAAAATATGTATGAATATATACAAAATTAAAGGTTATTTACCCAAACAACCTTTGTGTTTTTTAAGTTGGTGCCTTGACAATAAACTATGCATCGCTGAAATAATCACCTTGCCTGGGATTCGAACCAGTGACTGAGGGACATGCACGTTTCCCCATACACGACTGCTGGCGCCGCGCCGTCATTAAATCACTCAGTCAATAGTACAGTCAAAGCAACACAATCGATCTACCAATTTGATTCGTGTATTTATTTATGTTTACACAATATCCCATGACTCTTGAGATCAAATTTATATGGGGCTCATTCAATACGGTTTCGCTAGAACTAATTTGTAATATTTATGAGGCTGTGTCTATTTATGTACAAATGCAATTATTTTTTTACATCGTAAGGAAATATTTTCTTAGTAATTGAAACAGTGTAATCTGAGACGATCGTGATCTTTTTTATTAAGTTGTTGTTAAAAAAGTGATAGATTTTTTTTTATAAAGGAACTGCCATAATGGTTATATTGAACCTGATAAAAAGCACTAATATCTACATTAATTAATTTATTTAGCACAACCACATTGTAGGAATCAATTCACTGCATAGAAATAAAAAACTAAGGTAAATTTAAGTAAGCCTAATTGATGATTAAAACATATCTGCAATAAGTGGCGTTTTTATCTACGAAAGCTTAACTCATCCGAGTAAGTGGACAGATAGCCAGAAGCTAAAAGCGAGGGCCTTTTACTAAGACCAAGCGCTACATTACTAGAAAAGCTTATGCAACATGTTTTATTTATAAGCTCAGGCATTACACTGTAGGTATGTATATTTAGAAAATACACGTTGTATTTGTAACATTTTTTTTTAGTTTCATTGTTATTTAAAGGTCAGTTGTAATATACCTAGTCTAGCCATAAATATTGTTACGAAGAAAAAACATTTTTTTTTATTGCAAATAATATTTATTACTTTTACAGTGTGTTAGTTTAATACATAAATATAAAACAATTCAAAATATAAAAAGCTTATTCGAAGTGGTCTCCATTGGCTGCAACACAGTCCTTTAAACGTTGAGGCCAGTTATCAATAGAAGCACGCACTCTTTCCATGGGAAAATTCTTCACTGCCAATCGTATGGATTGTTTTAGGGACTCCAAATTATCATGGCGTTTAGAGCAAGCCATACTCTCTAAAACTGACCATAAATCATAATCCAGCGGATTAAGATCGGGACTAGACGACGGCCAGTCTTCAGCTCTGATGAAGTCCGAAACGTTCATTTCCAACCAAGACTGCGTGGACCGAGCTTTATGACCCGGCGCTGAGTCTTGTTGGAAGGACCATACTTGGTTATTGAACATGGTGTTGTTAAGGGGTTTAACTACCTTCTCAAGAATGGTATCTTGATACACTTGTGCCGATGTTTTGATACCTTTTTCACAAAAATATGGCTCAGTCACTCCTTCATAGCTAACACCCCACCAAACCATCACTGAAGTCGGATAATGCCCACGTTGCACTCTGTCGACTAATTGGGAAGCTTCCTTAGAGCTTTGAGCATAAATACGGTCATTTTGTTTGTTAAAATGTTGCTCAACTGTAAAGATTTTCTCATCCGTAAACAAAATTTTTCTGTGACCTCCCTTTGCGTACCGCTTCAGTAGTTGCTTCGATTTTACCACCCTATTCTTTTTTAAATTATCAGTTAAAAAATTACCAGTGCGTCTCTTATAGGCTGCAAGTCCTAAGTCATCTTTTAAAATGCGTGACATGGTTCTGGGTGCTATCTTCATCTCCCGAGATAAAATCTTTTGCTTTCGGACAGGATTTCTTCGAATTCTTTCCCTTACTGCTTTGACCACCATTTTCGTACGAACACTACGTGGACGGCCAGATCTTTTTCTGTCACAAACAGAGAAGGTCTCATTGTACCTATTAATAGCCCGGTACACAAACATTTGACTAATACCAAGCGTATGGAGAGTTTTAAAAATTACATTCGGCTCCATATTAACTTTGTGTAATGCAATCACAGCGATTCGGTTTTCTTTATCACCCCACTCCATTTTAATATAGCAAAATATTGTACAATGTATTGGCGCCAAAATTAGAAAATACAATGAACAATCGTATAAAAATGACAGATTCCAAATTCAAATGTAATATCTTTCTTATTTTTAATTGTAACAGTATTTATGGCCAGACTATGTAATATTTTTCTTATTAATTGCAAAACAGCGAAATATAGAAAACATTTTTAATACATAATATTACTGATCCTATAAACTACAAAATTTAATTCACATCATATTGTATTAATAAATGAAATTTACATTTGGAGAAACTTTATATTGTTAAAATTGATTAACTAAAATAACATAATTTGAGATTACCGTTGTATCAGTCTATTATGGTTCTCTTCTATTATGAATAACTGTTTGAATGCAATGAAAACATTAATTATGTAGCCAATGCTAATTCAAATTAAAATAAAGCAGGTAAACTTATTAAAAATTAATGTACTTATACTCGTAAATGGGAGATATTAGAAGATATTAGAATACAGAGATATTACTTTTCATCCATTTCAACATAGAACTAATGTATTGTTTTAGTTTATATCTCGATGCTATTGTTTGAAGCATATTCTCCCACATCTAAAGACAGCAAAATGTTCGTTAGCAAATGACAGCCATGTCACTCTTATACTCATTGACAGGTATTGTAAACTTACAATACCTGCATTAGCAACTGCTAATGCACATCCCACATAAGATAGAATAAACAACAAAGCATTAAATAACTTATAGAATGAAGAATATAAAGTTACAGTATTGTTACAGTATTAGCTTATTTAACACAATACTAATAGAAAGTAAGAAAATACATTGATTTTTGTTGAACAAAAGATGTACAAAAAGGACTTTAGCCACAGCTACAAATAATAGCATCAATATGTCGTAGAAAATTGTCATCTACTTTTGTCAGAGCTTTATAGAAGTTGAAAAAAAAGTAGCGACTATACCCTTTAAAGTTTGGTTTTTTGACAGTTCACGTCCATAAAGTTTCGTAATACTTCCGCTTATTTTTCGAACAAATAATATTGTATTTCATGGACTACCCATGTTTTTTTTAGTTACCATGGTTACTTAGTGATGGACACTCATAACGATTACCACCATTATGAAACAAATTACAAATAATCGGTAGCTATAAATGCTATGAATAAACCTGAACTCTTCACAATACGTTTTTAAAATGTAATAATATGATATTTTAGATTAGCTTTAACCCGCGAATGTGTCACGATAAATTATGTACATAATTATATTATTTTAAATAATACTTAATCTTACTATAATTTTATCATTTTAAGCTGTAGGCTAATTCTCTTAACATAGATAAAGAAAAAAAAACAATAATAAAATGATGATGTAAGTTGAAGTAAGGATCCAAATTTGTAAAATAAAGTAATTTGAAAAATCGTGAAATCGCTTAAAATCGAATGAACGAATTGATTATGGCTTTTACTGGACGCTTTAGGCTGGCAGAATAGAGAACTGGTCTATTAAAGTTTCACTACAAGGACGGGCTCTTAGTACTGATAACATAAAACTTGGGCTGATAACATTATGATGGACATTTTCTTTTTTACTTATCAAAGGAGACAGACAGACAAGCAGACTACCTGATGCTCTTAAGAACGGCAGTGTTGATGCATCAGGCTGAATTACTTAACACCGGCTCGTCGCGTTGAAGGGTCCGGTTATCGCACAATATGCTGCATAGATATATTATGCGCATGTGCTCTGAGGGCCACTTTCTCAAAATCCTTTGCACAATGTTTTCTACAGAACGAGGTACTTCTGAGATTTTCCTAGCTATCATACTTTAGCGACAAAAAACGAAAACAAAAAAGTGGAGGATTGAGGGTCCGAATTTTTGCAAGGTGATATTTTTTACCAACATGATTTTGTGATCTGTTATTACTTTCACGAATTTATACAATTTATTTCCTATAATACAAGATTATAAAATATAGCAAAAAGTAAATGGTTTTGTTACAATTAGCGTATAAACTTTCCGCCTGAGGGCCAATTTTGAACGGAGATATAGAAAATAATACGATATATATTCTTATATTTTCTTGTTTTCATAGTTTTTGTTTGGGCTTACGTTAAACTTTGGCGTAAACACTTTTTCTTTAGTGCCCTTAGTTTAGCCGGTACACGCGGATCCTCAATCCTCTATGTGTGGACTGAGGGTCCAACTTTAAAGCCTATAACTCGCGTATTTGAGCTTCACAAAATCTGAT
Organism: Schrankia costaestrigalis; assembly: GCA_905475405.1. Taxonomy (NCBI): domain Eukaryota; kingdom Metazoa; phylum Arthropoda; class Insecta; order Lepidoptera; family Erebidae; genus Schrankia; species Schrankia costaestrigalis. Next base: position 15,473,015 of record FR997825.1, on the reverse strand, counting down.
TCCAACTTTCAAAATATTTTTGGGATGTTTACTAAATGTTAAGCATGTTTTCAAAGGATTTTGAGAAAGTGGCCCTCAGAGCACATGCACATGATATATTTACTAGTATTCGTTAGAACAACATTTTGAATATTGTGATGACAATGTTATTCTAATAAAATAACGCACGACTGAATAAATATGCAATGAATCTCAATATCTGTGGGACCCTTCAGATATAAAGGAAATGTGAAACTTTGTCTTCAATCTAAAATTGTAACAATACAATATGAAAAACATAAAAGGCCTTTACCCAATTGTCAGTCTATTATTACAGTGCGATTATGACGAGTTAGCTAGCTAGCAGTCATTGAATTAATAAGCGTAACAGACGTTTAGGAAAGGGGTAAAGTATAGCCTGAACCCTGCATGGGAAGGATCATTTGTATAATTCTTAGTATTATCTAGTTAATTACATAAGCCATAAAATTCAAAGCTTGTTTATGTCTTAAATCGCAATAACTATGAGGGCACTACACACGAGCGGCATGTTCCCAACGGCAGAGGTATGTAACTGCAACCGTCGTCGACGCGCGTTCAGCGGCAACCGCCGACGCGACGCTTTGACGGCTGCCGTTGACGCTTCGATGGCAGCAGTCGGCCTATAGCGACACTTGCCGTTGTAGTTTGACGCGAAGTTGAAATATCGACGGCTGCCGCTAAAATATTCTCGTATTTGTCTGTACCGTAATATTCGCAAGAATGCTCATTACAAGTGAATGCTCAGATAAATCTTATTAGAACAAAATGTAAATTAAATATGATTGAATTACAACTCATTTACTTAATTGTTTTCAATTTATTTAGTTATTTCGTGTATCTATTTTTAGGTACATATTTTATGTTGGAATGTCACATTAGCGTCATCCTAGAAACTTCACTTACTTTCGTTTAAATCCTTGTCGAATACGTAGAAGTCCTCTTGACACATGTCAAGTATCCTCATCTTTAGTTTGGAGTTTGTTTTCTAAAATTCATTGGCAGTTTCTACGTAATGTAGAAAGAATAAATAAAGAAGCTACGTTTTATTACAAGCTTTATATTACTTTCACCCGTGTCCTTTCAGTTTTTCGTAATAACTTATAAGTGTGTAATTAAAGTAAAATTTGTAAAAAATAAACTTTGCAGATTAAGTAATTGGAAAGAAAAACTCGCAACAAGCTTTTATGGTATGAAAAATGTGTATGAAGCTTTACCCTTGTTTTTACTATTTATAACATAATTTCTATTACAATTTCTCTTAGCACTATTTATACATTTCTTGAAAAGCTTATTGTAATTTAAATATATTGTGTATTTATCATGTATTGATCTGGTAATATAATACTTGTACCTCAGTTCTCTTTTTCTTTTACAGCTTTGTTTTAGTCCTTTTGACATCCAATTACTTTTTTTTGTTTGATTAGAACTTATTTTTGTAATAGGAAAGCATAAATAATACAATAGGCAAAAGTAATCATAAAATTCATTAAATGCATCATTAAAATCTGGTAGTATAGACCAATTCAAGTAGTATAGACTAGGTAGATAGTTTATGAAATTAGTAATGTTTTCAGTTGAATAGGACCTTTGAAAACTGTTTAAATAACTGGGAATTTTTTCTTTGTGCAGAACATCCCAGGTGAATATTTGAGCTGTGTCATGGTCAGACAAATGTACCATTACATTTGTCTGATGACTAATAATTTAATAATGAGATTATAAAATAATAGTTAAAATTTTAAAGGATTCTCATACATACATTTAATTATTCTTTACTTTTTAGGTACTTCTTTTCTTCCCTTAAGCTTGTTTTTGAAAAAGTATTTACATTTAATTTTATTTATTAGTAATTTTATTGTTATGTTACTTAAGGCTGACCCCACATTTGGCGTCGTTCCTTGGGCGTTTGAGCGACACTCACCACAACACAAACATTTAACACACAAATAGCTAAAGCACATATACTCGTACATTCACATACACTACACACGCACACACAAAATAAAACACCTTATTATTAGTATTAGTTCTAATTAATAATTTTATAATTTGTAATACCTAACTCTGTATCAAATAGCAGAGCACATTATTGCAATAAACTACTCTTTGTGGCGGTTTTACCCTCAACGAGACAATTTAAAAAAAAAAAGCCGCGTTGACGACGCGATCGCGCTGCGTTAGTATCGCGATCTTACCCCTTCGAACCCTATCCACACTGCCCGCTTTTGTTACGGTCAGGCATAGCAAAATTTTCAAAAAGACTTGACTGAAGGGGGTTAACACGCGACGTTTACGCAGCGCGCTCTCGGTGTAGACGCGGGCGTCGCGTCGTGAGCGTCGCTCACACGCCCGAGGAACGCTAACGCCTTATGTCGGACAGGCCTTAAGGTTTTGTGTAATAACTTGTTGCAGTTTAAGATATAAATAACTACAAACAGATGCCCCTTGTGATTGTGATGATATGGTATGTAAATAATGGTTGTATTTAAATAGTTGTGACTTGTTTAAATAGTAGTTTGTACAGTGGCCTTGAGCATATGAATTGTGTCTTGTTTATTATCATGCTAGTTCATACCCATGGTACCTACCACTTACTTCGTCACGAAAAATATATCAACATAAGAAAATGTACACTATTCTTTATTTAATCTGTTCAGTTCTATTTACTTCAAGAAGTCTCAGTTACTTCTTATAACATAAGCTATCTGGATCTCAAACCCTGCCAAAATAACCACATTATAGCTATTTTCATAATGCGTATTCCTAAATATTTTTCGAGGTGTTTCGGTGATTATCCGGAACTACAGACGATAAAAACTTCTACATTATTAATTTTAGTACTACTGTCATATTATATACATTCACACGCAGTTGTAAAGCCGACACTTTATATAGTTTTTTTTTTCATATGTTTAAATCCGTCATTTTAAATAGCTCAAGTAAAGAAATCACTAGGCGTTAAATCGCCGTTAAATTTTCATGATGGCTTGTCGACATCAGAATTACGTAAGTCGTTTTTATAATTTTATTCTAATGGACTATCGTTAAACTCTCAAGGGAAATATCTATCTAATCGGAGCTGTGTCTACAAAGAACGAGAAATATTTCCAGAAACACAAAAACTGTTACAAAAGTAATTGCACTTTTAATGACGTGTGCTTTATAATTTTTAATATTTTAGTCCCAATGATATTCTATTGTTAGCTCCTAAATTAGTTACTAAGTCATCACTGAGTACTTTCCCAGACTTACATCGAAAGTTATTTTTTACTAAAATTACTAGCACTATCATCTGAGTCGTCAAATCATAAAAGTCAAAGAGATAGAAGATATATATACGAATAGAAGACCTGTAAGTGCAAGCGAGATAGATGTAGAGAAATGATATGACTCTGAGCTTCATTTTTCTTCAGTGGCCCTAAGACTCAGAAGATAAAGCAATTCTATTCTCATCAGTATTGCAGTTCTATTATTAAACTAAGTACAACTCCCAAAACTGAAATAGGCCCGTGACCTTAATGAGAAGTAATGTGCTAAAAAACCTTGATCAAAATAAAAACACGTATAAAAAGGCAGTGTAAATAAACAAACCACGATTAAAGTGGGCACGGCACGCAGTACGCTGAACCGATGCCCTCTGAGCGGTATCTAAGATTCTAGAATGAATGGCATGTACTGAATAATAGTAGTGGGCAGAGATTCCTCTTACGGTAGACTCAAGATCTGGTCACGAAACGGAAATACATAGATGTATGAAGGAGAAACAGGACCTCGTTATGTAGAAACATTTATGTGTAATGGCGACCTCTGTGGCGCAGTCGGAATATAACATGGCTGCTACGCCAGAAGTCTCGGGTTCGATTCCCGCTCTATGCAAATCGTTGTGTGCATGAACATGATTGTTTGCATTGGTCTGAGTGTTTTCTATGTATAAGATGTATGTATTTTCAAAAAAAGTATTTAAGTATGTTTATCCGTTGTCTAGTACCCATAGTACAAGCTCTGCTTAGTTTGGGACTAGGTGGCGATGTGAACGTGTGAGGATTATTTATTATTATTTATAGAAGACCCATGTCTACAGTGGACCTTCCTTGTTGTGTACAATGAATCAATGATCCTATCGCAGTCCAGTAGTGGACATAGGCCTCTCCCAACACGCGCTACATAACACGGCCCTTCTTTTTTGTTTTTATGGACAACGCGTAATGTAAATAAAATAGTTAATGTATGAACAAGTATAATATGCGCATTCAACGTGAGTTAAACCAACCCTTCAACTGTTTGAATGAATAATAGGCTTAATTATTAACGTGTTACATGCTATTTTTGGTTGTAGTCAACTACTCATTCATTACGCTCGACATTCTGTCTATTGTTATTTATTTATTAACCCCCTTACTCACAAACGCCTCTTAAATTTTAGTCGATTGATCAATTAGCTTACACTCTTACATAGTTGGTATAAGGTTGGTTTTCGTAATTTAAATCTCGCTAAGCAGTGATTAAATTTAAGAGGCGTTTATGAGTAAGGGGCTTAGTTCCGTTGTTTACTTTGTAGCAAAATAGCTAGTGCCCGCAACTTTGTCTGCACGTTTTGGACAGCACACACAATAATTATCTTTATAAATTGTAAAATAATTCACAATAACATAGCCTAAACATCAAAATAACAATTCTAATGTTTAGGTTATATTATTGTAAGGTTTCATTAAAGTCCATTCAGTAATTTTTACGTGAAAAAGTAACGACCATCCATACTTACAAACTTTCGCGTTTATACTATTTATATTGTTGTAGCCCGTACACAGATATTTCAGAATATCTTTTCTTATATAAAATAATTTACTATAATGTAAAATTACCTACAGTCAAACTTTTTTCTAATGGGTATAACTAACTACACAACTAGGTGATGTGGTCGCGAAGCGATAAAGCCTATAAAATAATAACTTTGTTTGAGATTTATTATCTCATTTTAGTGATATACTCGTAAATGTGCTTCATCATCACAATTACCAAGTGACCTTTACCGCAGAGATACATAAACTAAAGCTTTGATCCCATGAGCGTTGGCAAAGACAACGCTTTGTTAAGTCGACAAAGACAAATTTTAATATTTCCACATTGATTTCCCTATTGAAAATCAGCAATAAACTACTCCAGATAAAACTTATTCTTCTTATTTTTATAGATGAAACTTCAATGCGTTTAATAGGATTGTTACCTATGCTATTTTATTACCATAATATTTTCTAAAGATGCCGTAAACTCTTTTATCACTGTCTGTTTATATTCAATCTTTATTCAACCACACTCGGTATAAATTACATTAGCTCTCTGTTTTAAAATGGTTACCGTACACAGTTTGAGAAAACTGTTATTATAATAAGCTAACATAACGACAAAAGTGTCTGGAAATTTTTGCATTAAGTATATTTTGTAAGTCTTTTGAAAGATCGTAGGAAATAAATGCAAATAGACAATTTATAATATACCTAAACAGTTTAAAATAACGACATTATTTTCAATCATCATCCTCCTATCAGCCAATTGTCGTCTACTGCTTGACATAGGTAGGCCTTCTCCTTTTTTAAATAGTAATATTACATTTGTAATAAAGATACATTTATGATAAACAAACCTTGTGTTTCAAATCCAATAGAAAACACTTCACAAAACACTATTATCATAAACAAACTAAATTATATATTCAGTAGGCAAATAGTTTCCGAGTCACCACACTAATTGCATATATTTTTTTATTGTTCACGAAATATTTGTACCAACGTTAGTATGAGAAAGTTTTACGGGTAACGGTTAAGATACGCAATGGGCGGTCGACCGCTCTTCGCTAGGGCGGCCACGAGAGAACTGAGAGCCTCGAGATCTTAACACCTACTGATAGCAACTTTTGACTCGCGCACTTCATTTATCTATAACCTTTTTTTTAACAAGAATTAGTGATTTTTTTTTACATACAATACAATTTAATATTAATCATTGTTTAAATTAATACTTTTGACAAAAACTAAACAAAATTTTACATACGAAACTTTTTAAGTTTCATTATTATAAAATTATTATGCAATTATTTCATTTAGAGTGCCTACGTAAGTCTCTGAATCGCAGTGGACTAACAAGATATAAACCAGAAGCAGATAAGGAGGCGTGTTTGAGTCGTGCAAATATTTAAACTTAGGTTTTCTCTATCAAATAATATTCTGCGCTATCATAATATTTACTGAGAGACATTTTAAAGGCCGTTCAGAAGTCGGTTAAAATATTTAACTATTGAAATTTTTCCAGTTCTTTAATGTGTCAGGACGATGAAAATAAACTTATATACTGCGTGTACGGCATACTTTATACTACTATAACCAAATGATTTATTTTGTTTTTCCTCAAGCAAACAATATAATACTCGTACAATATAATATATAAGCGAAAACTAAAGGATAAAAAAAAATAAAGTGTAAATAAAACAAAGCGTTACATTACATTTTGGCGCACAAGTACAAGGTTTTGATTTAACATTTTTTTTACTTTGAAAAAAGAACATACAAAAACTGAAAGTATATAAAAAGTAGGAAAATGTAATAATATGAACTAAGTATGAAGTTAAACTCGTCACTTAAGCACACAAGTTCTTGTGTCGTACAATACTCGCGCTAGATCTAACTTTACAACTTCATTTACGTTCAACCATTGAGAGTACGACATGAGATCATCATATATTAATAGAAAAAGCTTCTATGGGCTACCGATTAAGAGAATAAAAAAAGTTAACGGGGTGTAACGTGGCTTGCTATTTTTATTTTTGCTTGACGTTTCGGTACATGTTATATTAACCGTGGTTTCAACCATTTAAGTCATAAGTTTTACATTATTTATAATCATTCAACGTGATAGTTATTATATAACAAATTAAACAAGTTAACAATGAACATGCCGTTTGAATTTAATGGTCGATACTGTTATTCATGCTGGTTGACCAGTACGCTGTTATTAAATTCGTTCAGTACACTTTTCCTTGATTATAATAATAAAATGAGACCAGGCGGCCTATTTACCCAAAAGCAGAAAAAGAAAATTTATGTTTTTCTGGCCTGGCCTTATTGTGGTCGAAGAGAAAACTTTTTATTCTATTATAAATATTTCTTACGTATTCATTTGTCGCACAAGGAAAACTATGTGGGTGGACTTTATTTAGTATCAATCGGTAATAATAGATACTTACTTTTATTTTCTAAGACACCCCCGCTCTGCTTAAACATAAATTATTCTAAAAGTTTACGGAACTGGCCGCCAATATTTTACAATATAAGTTACATAAATAAACAAGAACACATAGTACCAAGCCTTGTTAGAGTATTTGAATGTAACTCAAACGGTTCGTAAACTCAGCTGACTGACTACATAAAAAAATGTAACTATCTCGCGTCATAATCTATATATACTTATAATAAAACTGTAGAGAGATTAATTCTGTACATTGAATATATGTTAAAAAATAATATTGGAGGATGAATGGTGATCGATACTAATGCCAAAAATGCAATCAATAAATTTTTTGTCTGTCTGTCTGTCTGTCTGTATGTGCACGCATGGGTCAAAAACTACTGAAGGCATTTTAACCAAACTTGGTACGATTGTAGTCCATACTCCTGGGCAAATTATAGGCTGTATAACATAACGCTAAGACACATAGGAGCTGAGCAGTGACGAAAAATTTGAAGCAAGTCGGTTGAAAAAACGCGCGTTCGAGCTCTTATCATCGCATACGTTGATCATACGCCAAAAATATGTATTACAAAAATAATGGTCTTCAAAAGATGTACAAAAAAGTCATGAATAGTATATATCTATCTTTTATATATTAGCCACAATAACCTGTTTAATCGTTAGGGTTTTCTTCAAAGTACACACATCAAAAAAGTCTAAGCAACATGCATGATATTACAAATTTACCATTTATATTAATTTATTTTACCATTTATTTTAATTATAACGTTGTATTTTATTTTTAAAATAATATTTTTAGGGTTCTATGATGTAAAAATAACAGCTGTTTTCTTTATAAGTTCTTTTAATAACAGAAATTAACAATATTAGAATATACAGGTACATAAGAAACTAAACTTTTTTTTTACAAATTGAAATTTCTTAAGAAAATGAATTTATTGTGAAAGAATAGGACAATTTAATACAAAGTATGGCCTCCTCTGCTATTCAGAACTTGTCGGCAACGATTATTCATTGAATTAATGAGACTGTTTATGTCATCTTGCGGTATTCGCTCCCAATGGAATTGTAGCAAATCCTTCAGCTGTTGGGTTGTTGTCACTCCGTCCAAGTCCTTCAAAACACGTCTCTGGAGCATGTCCCTTGCGTGCTCGATGGGGTTGAGGTCTGGCGATTGTGCAGGCCAGGGCAATACCTGGATGTTCTCCGTTGCCAAGTATTCACTGGTTCGCCGAGCTGTATGTGAACGCGCATTGTCATGCATTAACGTAAAATCGGAGCCAAAGGTTTATGCAAATGGATGGACATAAGGTCTGAGAATATCCTCAACGTAATTTTCAGCGTTCATGTTTCCATTTACAAAAACGAGCTCAGTTCGCCTGTTCTTCATAATACCCGCCCATACCATAACTGTTGAGCCGCTGTATGGATGAACTTCCTGAACGCACCTGAGTCTTTCAGTATTTCCGGGTCGACGGTACACTCGCACCCTTCTTGTATCAGGCCTAAACCCGAATCGCGACTCATCGGAAAACATAATTTTATCCCATTGTTCCTGGGTCCATGTTATGCGTTCTCTACACCATTCATTTCGACGAGCGCGATTCCCGTGACGTATCGGTGGGCACCTGATAGGGCGTCGAGCTCGTAGGCCGTACTCATGCAGTCGATTTCGCACAGTTTGGGGACTTACATCAACACCACTTGAATTTTGTAGCCTCAAACTTATCTCTCGAGCGGTTAACATCGGCTGGCGTCTTGCAGTCAGTTGTATGTACCGGTCTTGCCGAGTGGTTGTACTCCTTTTACGGCCTGGATGCTGTTCAGCGGGTTCCCCTGTATTATTGTAGCGCTGCCAAAGACGACAAATAACACTTCTATGAATACCAAAATGTCGAGATACCTGAGATTGATTACTTCCCGCTTGCAACATCCCTACAGCTCTTTGCATTTCATCTGCCGTCAAATGACGTCGCTCCATGACGTAAAGAATATCTAACAATTCAATTTTGTCGCCAACTGTATTTAAATGGTTGGTAAAATTATAAAATCAAGACTAAAACGTAGCAATTAACATGCACTCAAATTCAAACAAATTCGCAGTCATTTGAATTTTATGAAAAAAAACAAAACATAATCGAAATTTTTTTTTTACAACCAGCCAGTATGTCATCAATAACAAAAAAGTTTACTTACCTATACACTTTGAGTGAGTAAATACTTAGAAATTAATTAATATAAATGGTAAATTTGTAATATCATGCATGTTGCTTAGACTTTTTTGATGTGTGTATATTAAATACATAAATATATTGTAATTTGCATAGACATATCTTTTTCAAACTCCCATATTTCAAAAGTACACTTTAATACCTTATTCATAAAAAAAAAATATAGAAATCGGTTTATAAACACACAAGATATAGATGAAAGAAAATTTCCAAATGTCGCCGCGCCAGTATGAGTGCGGCTGTACGGTTGATTTTTGTTTAACGTCGGAAACGGCCAACCGGTGCATCTATATAATTTCATTCACATTGACTCCGAATGGACGTGGTTCTTATTGACTCTTCTCGGAATAAGCGCGCTTAGATATTAAAATACATAGATACGTAGTTTTTAGGTATTAAGTTTAAAGTAGGTAATCTATCTATACTATAATAAAACAATCGGAATCGGATAATTAATACTCGAGATATCGATCTCTTTATTAGAACAGTCCAATACAAATCAGGGGTCATGAAAAATGGATTTGGTTCAATGTTGAATTAATTTAAATTTCGTTTCCTTTGTTCACGAGATGGCGTTACCAGTAGTAATCATGAAATAAATGAGTTTTTAAATAATCTATAACTATTTTATTATTAAGTGCTATTAATAAGTTATTCCTTTTGAATGTTAATAAAATTAACCATGACTCGTATGTGTAATATCAATTATAAGTCTTCATGCCTTTAAAAATATCAATTTAACGGACACATAGAACACCCAGACTCATGACAATAATTTGTGGATCTCACAAATTATTTGTTGTTTTTGTTAACAGCTCTCTTATGTTTTGATTTATAAACAAGCCCATTTAACGATTAATACCATACTGGCAAACAGTAAAGAGTTTGCTAACAAAATTTAATTAATTTTATAAATGTATGTATACACTGATCGTGGTATCTAGTTGTCAACTTCAGACCACGGCTACAACGAGTAACTTGTTCCGAAACGTCAAGCAAAATATAGATAAATAGCAATCCGCTTAGTAATATTTATAACTAGCTGGGTCCCCGCGACACAGGGCATGATCCCTAGTGCGGGAGTTGTCTTTTGTTATAAAAAAAAAATAATAAAAAAAATAAAATAAAATGATAGATACTATGACTGTTGTTGTTACAAAATAGATTGTGTTTTTAAAAGGATTTAAAAATGATATTGTAATGCAAAAGTTTCTTATCACTATATAAAGGGTCAGAAATAGTTAGACGTACCTCAAACGTTTGTATTGGTATATTAAAATGAACAAAAGGGTTAGAACTCACAAACATAATCTAAATGTTAACTACTTTACAGTTTACCTACCATTTTATACAAACAAATAATGTATACTAGGTAGGTATACATTTATTAATAGGACTATTTTTATTCCTTCTACTAAACTTAATCTTTTTATTATAAACTAGCTGCTGTGCCCGCGACTTCGTTCGCGTGGCGGATGTTACTTACTTCGCAATTCGATTTAATACTGAAAAATCGTTTTTAAAACCTTATAACGAACAGATATACCTACATTCATTACAAACGAATTGTAAAATTAACGAACGAACCAAAACCTTTTCAAAGTAAATAAATAGTAAATAAAATATCTATGAAGACTGCGTCTAAACTTATACTGAAAGACATGAGCGAACGTCATTCTTTCAAGGAAAATCTTAACACCGCGATACTGAAAATGACGTCACAGGCACAATGCCATCTGTTGTCAAATTTGTAAGTTAAAATAAATGACATCGCTTATTTCATCATAACTGCAAGGACGCGCCTCCTCCCGTGACGGAGGAATACTTGGCCTACTAATACCACGCTGGCCAGTCGGATTGGTTGATAATATACGGATAGATTGGAAGATAATATTCACCGATAGTCCCTTAGTCGGTTTTACGCCACCCATGGGGTGAGATGGGGAGGTGACATATTGTATTCTTACTCCGTCACCACACGGATAATCGCTAATTAATTATGAATGAATACATTTGCACGCCACGTTATGGTGCGGCAGAATTACCTGCCTCGGTGGCGCGGCGGTCGCATTACATGGCTGGCGTGCATGAGGTCGCGGGTTCGATTCCCATGGAGGACAATTGTGATACACAAACTATTGTCCTTAGTCTGGATGTTCTTTGTGTCCGTTAAATTTAACGGACACAAAGAACATCAAGAACATCAAGAAAATATCAATTGATATTTTTAAAGGCTAGTGTGGGATTTGTCTTTTGTAAAAAAAATGCTGAGATAAATTATTGTACCTCACACCTTTTTACCATCTAGCAAAAAATATTTGACTAAACTTAGACTCGACTATATTATTATTATTATCTATAGATAAACTGCGTGCAGTATTTTTGAATTACTTAATAAAATAAACACAAACACTTTGAATAAAAATTTAATGTTTTGTGATTGTATTTCTATATTTTATTGTCAGTTTTGTATTTTTTTATTGTTGACAAATAGCAATAATGTGTAAAATGATTTTATAAAGAAAAAACGTGTTACTTATTATGTTGTCTGTTATATTATACCAATATATTATTAATTATTAAATAGTTATATAAGTGTGTTATAATTGCAGTTATAATAAGATTGTGAGAAAAGGAATGTTATTTTAATTCAATTTAATATTTATGATTAAGTATAGGTATAGTTTAACTTTAAAAAATGAAGTTTGTACGCCAATATTAGCAATACAGGAAAAGACTATTTATTTTTGTCAGATGTTTTGTATCTGTGATTAACTAATAAAGGTTATTTGTATTTGTATTTATTTACATTAATAAAAACAGGTGGAGTCTGTTGCATACTTTTACGCTGACCAGTAACTACTACAGTTTAAACTAAATGAATACTTACCAAAAGAATAATTTTACTTTAGATTAATAGCTTACTAATACAATTTATATTTAATTAAATTGTTTCAATTACGAAAAACACAAAAATATAACAATCAAGTAAACTTATAATTGATTCAATTTAATAAGACTTATAATTGATATTACACATACGATTCATGGTTAATTTTATTAACATTTAAAAGGAATAACTTATTAATAGCACTTAATAATAAAATAGTTATAGATTATTTAAAAACTCATTTATTTTACGATTACTACTGGTAACGCCATCTCGTGAACAAAAGAAACGAAATTTAAATTCATTCAACATTGAACAAAATCCATTTTTCATGAACCCTGATTTGTATTGGACTGTTCTAATAAAGAGATCTAGCGATATCTCGAGTAATACTTATCCGATTTTGATAAAACATACCTCAGTTTAAGCCTAATAAGAAAGGCTACAATACAATGTATTGGTCTTAAGATTATATTTTAATTCGTTTTAAAGATGTGCGGTAACAATCAGACAGACAGACAGATAGACATTAATTCTAAAAATTGTAAGTGTGTAGTGTTGTTGCTTTTTGACTTTTTTCTAGATTTTATAGATAATTTTTATCTGAATTTTCGAAAAGAACAGACATTTCGACCTCTACAGTTTTATTATAGTATAGAAGATAGATAGATTACCTACTTTAAACTTAATACCTAAAAACTACGTATCTATGTATTTTAATATCTAAAGCGCGCTTATTCCAAAAAGAGTCAATAAGAACCACGTCCGTTCGCATTAAGAGTCAATGTGAATGAAATTATATAGATGCACCGGTTGGCCGTTTCGGACGTTAAACAAAAATCAACCGTACAGCCGTACTCATACCGGCGCGGCGACATTTGGAAATTTTCTTTCATCTATATCTTGTGTGTTTATCAACCGATTTCTATAATTTTTTTTTTTATGAATAAGATATTAAAGTGTACTTTTGAAATATGGGAGTTTGAAAAAGATATGTCTATGCATATTACAATATATTTATGTATTTAATACACTTTGAAGAAAACCCTAACGATTAAACACGTTATTGTGGCTAATATATAAAATATAGATATATACTATTTATGACTTTTTTGTACATCTTTTGAAGACCATTATTTTTGTAATACATATTTTTGGCGTATGATCAACGTATGCGATGATAAGAGCTAGAACGCGCTTTTTGTCAACTGACTTGCTTCAAATTTTTCGTCACTGCTCAGCTCCTATGTGTCTTAGCGTTATGTTATACAGCCTATAACCTGCCCGGGAGTATGGACTACAATCGTACCAAGTTTGGTTAAAATGCCTTCAGTAGTTTTTGACCCATGCGTGCACATACAGACAGACAGACAGACAGACAGACAGACAAAAAAATTATTGATTGCATTTTTGGCATTAGTATCGATCACCATTCATCCTCCAATATTAATTTTGAACATATATTCAATGTACAGAATTGATCTCTCTACAGTTTTATTATAAGTAAATAGATATAGATAAATAGATATTAAATATTCATCATACAATCACACAACGCCATCTAGTCCCAAACTAAGCAAAGCTTGTGCTACAACGGATAAACATACATAAATATCTTTTTTTTTGTAAATACATACATATTATACATATCAAAAACACACAGACCAATGCAAACAATCATGTTCATGCACACAAAGATTTGCATTGAGCGGGAATCGAGCCCGAGGCCTCTGCGTAGCAGTCATGTTAAATAACCACTACGCCACAGAGGTCGTCTAAATTATAATAGACAACTGCCGCACTACGGATCTGACTTGTGTCATTGGGTCTTTTAAGAACATCATCATAAAGTACACAAATGAAATACTGGCTCAAGACATTTATTTCCAAAACACGAATGTACGACTACTGCGGCACTGAAGGTGATTTTCCACCAGAGACGAGGAGAGATGAGTAGAGAATTGAAATGTCACCGACCCATTTCCACCAAAAATTTACATCAGCTTGAGACAGTCCCTTTGTGAAAAGATTCTCTAATATCAATTTATCTTAGTCGATCTTTACCGTACTTATAAATGCTGCTATTTACAACAATCGGAAATAGCTGAAAAAAATGTACCAAGAATTTCACAGTTACTTGAGTTTTTCCTAAAACAAGCTTATAGAATAAAGGCTTTCCTAGAAAGGCGTATTGAGCTCACACGTCCCTTTGAAGTTGCCAATATAATTTGCTCTTACATTACTTCTCATTACAGTACTTAGTATTAGCCACAAAAATGCTCTTCGGATATCGGATCTTCTACCTTTTTGGAGATTTATTTAGATATATTTGAATGATTAGGCTTTCAAAATACTACCTACTTGATTTTGACAAAACCTTTTAAAATATCAAAATCTATTTTCAAGGAAATAATTTACGTCATAGATGTTACGAACCCTTAAAGCTAGCTAACCTACCACGTTGGTGGAAACATGTATACTCGTACAGTCCACTTGATGGTAAGTGATTAGCGTAGCCAATGGACGCCTGCAACACCAGAGGACTCACACTGCTTAACCTTCATAAACCTATCTTTACTTTCTTATCTTTCTTTTCTGTCTTTCTTTTTTTTTTTTCTTCTTTTTTTTTTTCTTTCCCCATACTGTAGTCCCTAGAAAACTCGACAGAGATATTATTTTACAATCAGATTGACCGTGACCATTTAGGGTCGTAGCAGATATATCGTAACGTAAAAGGATCGGGAGCGCCTCGCCTTTTTACTCTGTGTCAAACGTCAAAAATCCGATTACGTTACGATTCCGATTAGTGTGCGTTGCTGTAAGAAGTTCCATACAAATAATACTGAACAGCTCGAGTTGATACAGTGCTGATCCGTTTACGTTTCGTTATAATGTGCTACGACCCTTAGGCTCCTGTGCCTGTGTATGAGAATAAACTCCCTGCCGATGGCAAGCAGTGCAATGATAGAAAGTAGCCGTGGGCGTTATGTCGAATAATTGCTCAGAACACAACTCAGGCAAGCGGTAATACACATATATGGAGGCTAAATCTCGAATAAAGGATCGATACTGCTCGTGAGTTCAAGATCGTCGACGAGTCTCACAGCGCTGCTTTATAATACCTACTACTTGATTTAGACAAAATCTTTTGAAATGTCAAGTTCTATTTTCAAAGAAATAGATGTTAAAAAGCCCATAAAGCTAATTTAAATTGCTAGACACTATTTGTTGTACATATAGAATGCGTACATAATTACTTAGCTCTTAATATCATAAGCGCTAGACTTGATTTTAGATATCTTATTATTAAGGAGGCTACAAACAACGTAGCCAGGGCATCAATTAATAAAAGGAAACTTTATAAATGGAAATGTGTACCATTTCACAAAGGAGTTGACGCGGGGAAAGTATTTATAGAAAAGTATCGAAGTTGAATTGAGATTAATATAATAATAATAATCAGTGCCTAGGCACACCATTTTTTAGTAATTTATAGCGTTACATAGGCCAATCTTTTAATATTTTGTACAAAAATATTGTCATTTTATCATCATCATTTTTATATTTTAAAATATACAATAAAAACATATATCCTAAATCTAAGTACTCGTAGAATTAAACTGTTAAAAGTTATTCCAAAAATTTACTTGCAAGGCTTTTGTTGATGTAGCTTTTCAAGAAAAGTGTTTGTTTTGAAGGGAAAGCATTTAAATGAAGTAACTGAAATGAGACACAGTTTGTTTGCTTTTAGTAAAGCAAACGCTCGCTTGGCTCTAATAAAAGTAATCCCTTTGCAAAATTCCGAGGATAATTGCCTATACGTATGAGGGCATTGTGAAAGGCACTTGGCATACTAATTACCTTCATAATAGGTCGGGGAAAAAGTCTTTTCGCATAACGTAGGTATAAACTTATTATAAAATTTCTTTGACTGTACTACTTGTGTCTGGCTGGTTTTGGTAACATTAAAAAGGTTACATTATAAAGAAAAGAAAAAAATAAAAAAAAGTTGTTTCCCGCTATTTTTCATTTGTTTTTCTCTCCGTAAAAAAGAGTGAATCTAATGAAGAAATTCGATACATTTTAAAATTTTATTATAAAAAAGGCAAAAATGCAACTCAAGCAGTGAAAAAAATTTGTGATGTTTATGGACCTGATGCAGTGTCAGTAAGAGTAGCACAAATTTGGTTCAAACGTTTTCAGTCCGGAAATTTTAATGTTAAAGATGCACCTCGCTCTGGTCGCCCTGTTACGAATAAAATGGACGCCATTTTTGAAAGAGTAGAGCAAGATCGGCATATTAGTAGTTACGATGTAGCTGAAGAACTGGGAATTGACCACAAAACAGTTTTGACCCATTTGAAGAAAGCTGGTTATACAAAAAAGCTCGATATTTGGGTGCCACACGAGCTCACTCAAAGAAACTTAATGAACCGTGTACTCATTTGCGATTCATTATTGAGACGTAATGAAACCGAGCCGTTTTTGAAGAGATTGATAACTGGCGATGAAAAGTGGATCACGTACGACAAGAACGTGCGAAAAAGGTCGTGGTCGAAAGTTGGCCAGGCTTCACAGACTGTGGCCAAACCTGGCCTAACACGAAATATGGTGATGCTGTGTGTATGGTGGGATTGGAAGGGCATTGTTCATTATGAGCTTTTACCGCCCGGCAAAACCATCGATTCTGATCTTTACTGCCAGCAACTGATGAGATTAAAGGAAGCAGTCGAGAGAAAACGGCCAGAATTGATCAACAGGAAGGGTATGGTCTTTCATCACGATAACGCTAGACCACACACATCTTTAGCCACTCAGCAAAAATTAAGAGAGTTCGACTGGGAGGTCCTAGTGCATCCACCTTATATCCCTGACCTTGCGCCTTCAGATTTTCACCTGTTTCGGTCTCTTCAGAATTCTTTAGGTTCTGTAAGGTTGACCTCAAGAGAGGACTGCCAAAACTATTTGTCCCGTTTTTTTGATCAGAAGTCCCAAAGTTTCTACAGTAACGGGATAATGTCTCTGCCCACAAAATGGCAGAAAGTTGTTCAACAAAACGATTGTAAATAAATGTAAATAAACTTTGAAAAAAATGTCTTGACTTTTCATACAAAAATACGAAAAGACTTTTTCCCCAACCTAATATTAACTTCGATATCTCTGTATTTAATTAATTTAAACCGGCAGGTGCTTCTTCTACAAAATTGGACCAACTTGGAACCCACTTATGCTATTACATATGCGTTATTACTATTAATATCTTGTTAACTATTATATCCATTTAGGTAGTGAGGCAAACTCAGTATCTAACAACATGACTTATATTAGCAACAAATTAAAAACAAACACAAGCCTTTTTCCTTTTCAAAATAGATAATTATACCATACTACAGAACTTCTATCCTTTAAACCCTATAAACCTACGTGCAACAATGATCAGTACAAGTGCCAGTGACAGAGGATACAAACAGATACATTTGCCTATATAATAAGTTCTTCTTTTTAACGTGTGGTAATCCGGAAGCGACTTTATTATACTGAGGGCTGCTTATTACCAATAGGTACATATGTGCCAGTTCATGCCTGTTCATTCAATGCCTGTACACAGTTCATGTTTCGTTTAGGTGTGCTCTAAATGTGAACTGAATCTTAGGTATCATCAAAATATAGGAGCAAAGTAAACCTGAATCCCAAGTCACATAAAATACCAAAAATATTTACAAAGTTGCAATCCAATATTTTTGCAAAATTATTAAATTGTCAATTGCATAAGGAAATGTTCAAATACGAGTCTGAATAGATGTAATAACATCTATTTGTGAAAGAAAACCGAGATAAGGGAAAGATATATGTAATTTTCTCCTAGCTTCGTTTCTTTGAATTTTAGAATGGAATATAGTGTGCATAGTTTTGTGTAGAGATTACAAAATCAGTACTGTAATAAGAATGAATAATATTTATTACATATCAATTTTCGATAAGAACGAAACGCCAATAAAAGCTATACACGGGATACGGACATGTGTCTTATGAGTTCCTCAGAAGCCTTTGACCAATAAATAGACCAACTGAGTCCTTGTCTGGTGATTGTTTTATAAGCTTTGATATCTGTTGAAACATGAACACACAACAAGTATCGGACATTTAAATAGTTGCACTTTCTATACTTATAATAAAACTGTAGAGAGATCAATTCTGTACATTGAATATATGTTAAAAATTAATATTGGAGGATGAATGGTGATCGATACTAATGCCAAAAATGCAATCAATAAATTTTTTGTCTGTCTGTCTGTCTGTCTGTCTGTCTGTCTGTCTGTATGTGCACGCATGGGTCAAAAACTACTGAAGGCATTTTAACCAAACTTGGTACAATTGTAGTCTATACTCCCGGGCAGGTTATAGGCTGTATAACATAACGCTAAGACACATAGGAGCTGAGCAGTGACGAAAAATTTGAAGCAAGTCGGTTGAAAAAAAGCGCGTTCGAGCTCTTATCATCGCATACGTTGATCATACGCCAAAAATATGTATTACAAAAATAATGGTCTTCAAAAGATGAACAAAAAAGTCCTGAATAGTATATATCTATCTTTTATATATTAGCCACAATAACCTGTTTAATCGTTAGGGTTTTCTTCAAAGTGTATTAAATACATAAATATATTGTAATTTGCATAGACATATCTTTTTTAAACTCCCATATTTCAAAAGTACACTTTAATACCTTATTCATAAAAAAAATTTATAGAAATCGGTTTATAAACACACAAGATTTAGATGAAAGAAAATTTCCAAATGTCGCCGCGCCAGTATGAGTACGGCTGTACGGTTGATTTTTGTTAACGTCCGAAGCGGCCAACCGGTGCATCTATATAATTTCATTCACATTGACTCTTAATGCGAACGGACGTGGTTCTTATTGACTCTTCTCGGAATAAGCGCGCTTTAGATATTAAAATACATAGATACGTACTTTTTAGGTATTAAGTTTAAAGTATTACGTTTTCTCCGTGTGGTGACGGAGTAAGAATACAATAGGTACCATCCTATTGTATTCTTCCAACCACCCCATCTCTTCCCATGGGTGTCGTAAAAACCGACTAAGAGACTATCCGTAAATATTATCTTTACGAAATAAAAAGAAGGAAAACTTGAAATTAAACCCTGTACCAATCCGTCTGGCCAGCGTGGAATTAAAAGGCCAAGTATCCCTCCGTCACGGGAGGAGGCCCGTCCCTGCAGTGGGACATTAAAGGGCTGTTATGATGATGAAATTTAAAGTAGGTAATCTATCTATCTTCTATACTATAATAAAACTGTAGAAGTCAAAATGTCTGTTCTTTTCGAAAATTCAGATAAAAATTATCTATAAAATCTAGAAAAAAGTCAAAAAGCAACACTTACAATTTTTAGAATTAATGTCTATCTGTCTGTCTGTCTGTTTGTTACCGCACATCTTTAAAACGAATTAAAATATAATCTTAAGACCAATACATTGTATTTTAGCCTTTCTTATTAGGCTTAAACTGAGGTATGTTTCATCAAAATCGGATAAGTATTACTCGAGATATCGCTAGATCTCTTTATTAGAACAGCCCAATACAAATCAGGGGTCACATGAAAAATGGATTTGGTTCAATGTTGAATGAATTTAAATTTCGATTCTTTTGTTCACGAGATGGCGTTACCAGTATTAATCATAAAATAAATGAGTTTTTAAATAATCTATTACTATTTTATTATTAAGTGCTATTAATAAGTTATTCCTTTTAAATGTTAATAAAATTAACCAATTATAAGTCTTATTAAATTAAATCAATTATAAGTTTACTTGATTGTTATATTTTTGTGTTTTTCGTAATTGAAACGCAATTTAATTAAATATACATTGTATTAGTAAGCTATTAATCTAAAGTATCAATTATTCTTTTGGTATTAATTTAGGTAAAACTGTAGTAGTTACTGGTCAACGTAAAAGTATGCAACAGACTCCACCTGTTTCTATTAATGTAAATAAATACAAATACAAATAACCCTTATTAGTTAATCACAGGTACAAAACATCTGATAAAAATAAATAGTCTTTCCCTGTATTGCTAATATTGGCGTACAAACTTCATTTTTTAAAGTTAAACTATACCTATACTTAATCATAAATATTAAATTGAATTAAAATAACATTCCTTTTCTCACAATCTTATTATAACTGCAATTATAACACACTTATATAACTATTTAATAATTAATAATATATGGGTATAATATAACAGACAACATAATAAGTAACACGTTTTTTCTCTAGAAAATCATTTTACACAATGTTGCTATTTGTCAACATTAAAAAAATACAAAACTAACAATAAAAAATAAAAATACAATCACAAATCATTAAATTATTATTGAAAGTGTTTCTGTTTATTTTATTAAAGAATTCAAAAATACTGCACGCAGTTTATTTTTTGCTAGATGGTAAAAGGTGTTAGGTACAATAATTTATTTCAGCATTTTTTTTACAAAAGACAAATCACACACTAGCCAATTTAACGGACACAAAGAACATCCAGACTAAGGACAATAGTCTGTGTATCACAATTGTCCTCCATGGGAATCGAACCCGCGACCTCATGCACGCCAGCCATGTAATGCGACCGCCCGCCGCGCCACCGAGGCAGGTAATTCTGCCGCACCATAACGTGGCGTGCAAATGTATTCATTCATAATTAATTAGCGATTATCCGTGTGGTGACGGAGTAAGAATACAATATGTCACCTCCCCATCTCATCCCATGGGTGGCGTAAAACCGCCTAAGGGACTATCGGTGAATATTATCTTTACGAAATAAAAATGAAGGAAAACTTGAAATTAAACCCTATGCCAATCCGACTGGCCAGCGTGGTATTAGTAGGCCAAGTATCCCTCCGTCACGGGAGGAGGCGCGTCCTTGCAGTGGGACATTAATGGGCTGTTATGATGAAAAGCCATGTCATTTATTTTAACTTACAAATTTGACAACAGATGGCATTGTGCCTGTGACGTCATTTTCAGTATCGCGGTGTTAAGATTTTCCTTGAAAGAATGACGTTCGCTCATGTCTTTCAGTATAAGTTTAGACACAGTCTTCATAGATATATGTATATTATTATGATAAATAAATAGATCTGTCTTTGTAAAGGTCTGTTTTTGAAAAGGTTTTGGTTCGTTCGTTAATTTTACAATTCGTTTGTAGGTATATCTGTTTGTTATAAGGTTTACAAAACGATTTTTCAGTATTAAATCGAATTGCGAAGTAAGTAACATCCGCCACGCGAACGAAGTCGCGGGCACAACAGCTAGTTAATGAATAAAATACTGTGTTCTTCAATTCTTAAAAAACCTAATTTTTACTTTAACTTCTCTCTTTTGTATTACATGAATCCGCGTTCCCTTTTTCAAACATATTTCATTACTCCTCCACTCCTATTAGTCATAGCGTGATACTACCTATATAGCCTATGACACTCTCCGATAAATGGACTATTCAACACAGAAAGAATTTTTAACATCGGCTTCACGAATCCCATTACCACCCGTCATGTATTATAACATTATTTCAATATGAATGTGCATTATAACAATGATCAGTTCCTCATAGTTTGTTACCCAATGAAAGTTTTCAATCATAATTAGTAAATTAAAGTTTTATGAACATTTTCTCATTTACTTCAGCTATTTGAAACTACTTGTCGCAATATAATTAATGATCCCATTTGCAAATTAAAAGACTCAGATTGTTTTTAAACATGATAGAATTATGTTATCTATGAAATAGTAGCTGGTTCCCGCGATTAGGTACGTCTTCTGCGAATTTTGGACAGTTGACTCAATATCTTATTAAATTTTAGCGCTATATTGTTGTAAAGTTTCAATTTAAATCCATTCAGTAGTTTTTACGATTAACAAACATCCATGTTAAGAAACTTTTAAATTTATAATATTAAAAGGATTTTGCTTTTAAAGAAATTAATATAAGCTCATCTTGTACTTACAAATATTCTGGCATTTCGCCATGACATGTGATACCTAACTTACGTAGTTTTGGCAAAAGGATTGTTTCTATAGGAATAAATCTCGGTAAAGTAAAACATAACAAGTTTTGCAAAACATTTCCTTTTACATATCATTTGGTATATTCATCTTTGCAAACTTACTGGCTGTCGGCACACTGGAATTGCTTTTCCGATATGAACAAACCGACAAAATGCTTTTTTATTACTACGAAACATTTATTTCTAGATGAATGGAGCTGTGGAAGTTATCTTGGTCACCTAAGTTAATTTAAATTCCATCAAAGCAAGATAAAGTAAACATTTAAACTTCATTAGTGCAAGCGAGAGGAAAATACTTTTGTAATAAGTGGCCATTTCAAAGGAGCGACGACTGTCTTATCTCCGTTAGTGACATGCAGGTTGCCGTATGTGACAGCCTTGCAGACGATCCAGATTTCGAACCCCATGTAAGACAATTCGTAAAAGCCTTTGATTGACAAGAAAATGTTGATGAAAATAAAATACTGATATTAGAAAGAAAGAAGTAAGAAAAGTTATTTAGTTAAAGTAATTGCGACATACAAACCTCATCAATCAATCAATTGGCCTATCGCAGTCCACTGCTGGACATAGGCCTCTCCAATACGCGCCACAGAACACGGTCACAAAACAAAAAATATTGTGACTTTTACTTACTATCAATTCCACAATATAATAAGCACTTTTTCTAACCAAATGCTACATAAATAAAAAAGCTACATATAAGGTGATAATTTGGCAGAGCTTGCTCGTTCGGTATTTCTTTTGGAATTAATGCAAAATTTTCACGTATTCTAGTTTCGTACCATCTCGATTTAGATCTATTGTATTGAAAGTCGCACTTTAGTCATTCTAATCGTTAGCTATCACAGGAAAATGGGGAAGTGTCAGTGTTCGCCGAACCAATAAATAATATACTTCCCATTTCTTTAAATAAGTATGAAAAGGATAAACCCCAAAAAAGAAAAGGATGCTAAAATGTAATCCGGTTCTTTGATTTTGTCACTTTACAAAATAACATGAAACACATCGCCTATACACACGATGCAGATACAGGATAAAACAGCAATACATACCTAATATAACATGCAATTTTTTTATAATAAAGGTTTCTATACATACATTTATCTACCATAGAAAAATAAGTCGGGTTTTCCTTCCTGACGATATAACTCCAGATCGCACGAACCGATTTCCACGGTTTTGTATTCATTGGAAAGGTCTCGGGCTCCGTTAGGTTTATAGCCAAGAAAATTAAAAAAAAAATCAAAATAACGCGGGAAAATCTTTTTTCACATTACATAAAACGAAGCCATCTGGTGGCGAAACGGAGTTTGCCGGATTTGCTAGTTTAATATAAAATTTAGTGTTTGTTTATACTCTTTGTCAGAGACAACAGCACAAAGCATCACCTGTCATACTTCAAAATTCCCATTATGTCAAACACTCAAAACTAAACATCAATCGGTTACTTAAAAATATTTTGATAATTTTATTACATTTACGAAGTATACAATAAAATCCGTAACCATGTCGGCTTCACTGGACTCAGCATTGGACCCTATGGAAGAGATCCGATTCAGGAAAAAACATGGTCAAATGTGGGCTGAAATACAAAAGGAAACACATTTTACATTTGATGAAATTGAACGTAAATATTTTATCATTTTTCCTGGTTCCCGTAGTATAATTAACGTATAACTTTAGTATTAAAGATACAACTCAGGGTGAAGCCACAATAGCCACATATTCAGTTATTTAATACTGTATTAAATAGCTGAATATGTGGCTTTTTAGAACACTTATGTTGTAGTAAGCATATTATGATGTCTTACTCTCATTAAATAATTGTGTGTAAATCACATTAGAATATACAAGGGCCGACTTTTTTGCTCGTAGTTACCCTGAGTTGTATCTAGATAGTGAAGAGCCCACTAGATAAAAATAAGAAGGCAAAACGGGGTAACCACGAGTCCGACCTCGAATATACGTAGTTAAATCTAAACAACTGTTGTCTTACAATACATGACCAAGGATAATACATATTATCACACCGACTTTTCTAATAAATAGCACAGAATAACACGTTATTATTATTTTATTTTCAATATTGTAACAAAATTAAATTTACCTTGTTCGCTTACTGAAAGTATTTTACCGGTTATTGGTGGAATCTAAGAATCGCCATCTCAAGGGAAAAAATTATCAAGTCAGCAATGTTGGACATCAATCGGACGCCGCCAAATATTGCCACCTTATCAGCAGCAGTCCTGTGCCTCCCTCATATGTTGGTTTCCTGCCGTCCTAAATAGGTCGTTGGTTCGCCGTGTGAGGGCGTTCCCCTAGGTACACTAGTAATCGCCTTTTGATCCTGGTTACTGGCGCGGAATTACCTATACATTAATAAATAAATAAAATAATTTTAAAACAATGGTAGCTTTGTATAATAATGAGAGTTGCATCTATAGATAAACTTCGTGCCATTCTACTGATTAAGCCAAGCCTTCCTTCCGAATTCAACACTGTTTGTTGCTTAAATGAGACAAGTTTTAATTGTAAAATACCTCGTGGTAATTAAAATTCCTGTGATTTCAGAAATCATGGTGATCTTTTTCAAAATACAAAAACGAGATGAGAAACCTGCTGCGTCGGACCTAATCTCAAGGTTTACTTTAGTATTATTATTATCTTGTTGTTATCAATCTATAATGTAATATAGTAAAATGATATCTATAATATAATATAAATAACATATTAAATGCTGAAACTGTCATCCATGTCATCAAAGATAAAATTATTTAAGTATAAACCAACTTGCCAAATAAGATGGTTTTGAGTTGTATTTTCTTGCTTAAGTAGGTACTCGTAGTTATATTACATCGCAGTAATACCCAAATAGGACGGGGACGGGAAAAGGGCGTAACAAACATATTATATTAAAGAACAATTTAAAAAGGTACTCTTAAAATTTTAATTAATTCTAAGACTAATTTAAGTTTGCATTTATTACCAAGCAATTATACGTTTGGTCAAAAAGAACGTAAATAAACAAAAATATTTTAGTTATACGGTTCGCGGTTCATCATTAACTTGGTTTTTCTTTAGGTTGCTTTAGCTTTTATTGAAAAAAAATTATTTAAAATGAATGTTATTGTCTATTGCCATTTATCTAAGTATGAAGATAAAAAAGATAGCTTTTTAAAAGCTTTGCTCATGCTCACATTTCATGTTCATTGTAACTTCCTAACACTTTGTAGTCGTTTTAAACTCATTAAACACGCTAAGAAAACAAACCACCTGTTTACCGTTATTACCATCCCAATTTATCATAAGAGCAATCTTTTAATACACGACGTCCTTGAGTTCCTAGAGTACACGCCAGATAATTTACTCCAAAAATAAAATTTTAAATAATCTATTGCATAATTTTGTTTGTAACTATAAATTTTTACGTGTAAAAGGGTTCTCGATGATATGTATACGGTACTTACACAAGACAGGTGTTAACTTACAAAATGTTTATACATAAATAAATTGTAACAACTTTTTACACTTGCGGTAATTTTTTTGTGAGGTGTTTATTAATATTCTGTTATCTTTACTTTAGTTGAGAGGGATATCTAAATGTTTCACAACAAATATGGATTTTAATGTTAAATGAATACTGGAGAATAGCGCGGCACGTTGTTTATCTTTGTCTTGCTTGACGTTTCGGCATAGTTTGCAATGACCGTAGTCTTAAAATGACCCTCAAACATCTTAGATAGATACCGCACCTAATAAATACGCCGGTTTAGTTATGAACCATGGAATGTAATGGTTAATAAAAATGTTTTTTTTCGATGATGGGGGGGAAGTAAGCCTAGGTACTATTCAGACTGGTTATACCTATAAATAAGTTTAATAATAAGTTTCGATGTCGCATCTACTGGTGTGCCCTTTGTGCCCTGAGTGGTGTACGATGGCCGATCTTTACGCGGCCACTCCAAATGCCATATTGAAGTGGTCGCTCACTATTCTAAAACTGTTTGAGTTTAGACCATTTATTGACACGAGAGAAGAAGAAGAAGTAGCATTTTCTACCCTTTGCTGCTAATTATATTATTATA
Organism: Schrankia costaestrigalis; assembly: GCA_905475405.1. Lineage (NCBI taxonomy): Eukaryota > Metazoa > Arthropoda > Insecta > Lepidoptera > Erebidae > Schrankia > Schrankia costaestrigalis. The sequence goes on along the minus strand of FR997825.1, from coordinate 15,446,454 downwards.
GGAATAACATTTTATTACAATTTGTATCTAATATCGTATTGTTTTACTTGGTAACACATTTTAGTTATTTTTTTTAAGTAATATTTTTTTATTTAGATATGTTTAATAATAATTGTATATTACTAGAGTTCATTAAACTTTCGAATTTCAATAAACGCAAAATAAGGTGAAAATCTATGTGGTTTGAAACAAGAGTTGTTTTCTAACTTTGAATCCGAAGCCAGAAAAACAATCAAAGTTTATTTCTATGTTTGATATTCGTACTTGAATTTCGACGCTCGTAAATATGTGTAATGTATTCTGTAAGTACAAGTACGCTAAATTCTCTTGAAGATGAATTTAGTTTATACTTGTAAAGTCACGACCCCATCTCATCCCACCGGCGGTGTCGTAAAAACCCACTGTACTATCCGTAAATATTATCTTTACGAAATAAAAAGATGGAAAACTTGTAATTAAATCCTATACCAATCCGTCTGGCCAGCGTGGTATCAGTAGGCCAAGTCCCCCGTTAAGAGAAGAATTCATGTAGTGGGACAATAATGGGCGGTTAGGATGATGATATACCAAAGTATTTAGTAGTTACAGCTTGACAACTCCGTAGTCCCACTAAGGGTCAAATCATACTACAGCAGAGTCGAAGCGCATCGAGGCGTCATTCCAAAAACTAAACATATTATTATCAAATTCAACCTTAACTCCACGGTATACCGCACACATTACTTCTAAGATTGTGCGCGAAACCAATCAGCGTTTGTCAAGCGCAGACGCGCGCATTCGGGCGCATTCGGAAGAATGCGCGCATATTTTTAAAATCTCCGAAGTAATGTGTACGTTACACTGTGGAGTTAAGGTTGAATTTAATATGTTCAGTTTTGGATCGACGCTTCGATGCGCTTCGACTCTGCTGTAGTATGATTTGACCCTTATGTACAAACCTTTATTCATTTAACACTCTCAATGAGGATAGCAACGCTCATATTAAGCTAGAGATATTCTAAGATTTAATTAATTTTAAGATTTCATTTCTTCAGGAATACAAGAAGGACCATGAACTTCACAAGGCAATCGTGACGTAAATTAACTGTGAAAAAGAGCAATAACTTGCAAATTGCAAAAAGTGTTTTTTTAATACTACGTAAGCGAACGTAGCATATTTGGTAAACTATATTAGCCGGTCGTGTGAACTTGACACTCGCCCACGCTTGTTTGCTAGTCGCGTTAGCAGGTAAATATGACTCTGGTGACGCCGGCGAGTTTACAAAATTGGTTTGTGCATGAACCGAGCTCTAAGGCTAATCAGTTTGGTTGTGTCGTTTTATTTTTATGTTTTCCTAACATCTAAATATTGCTTGTTTAATGAATAACGTCGTTTCGCATTAAACATAGGTTTTTTAAATCTAATTAATACATTATATTTTGTACAAAAACGAATAAATCCAGATTTCACACTTGAATTATTATAGAACCTAAAATATTGTGATATCGAAATATCCCTAGAGTATAAAATGTATACCAAAATAGATATAAAAATAATACAAAGCATGTATTTTCTCATACATTCATGTAACTCATAAATTAAACAAGTCTTGTACTACGTACATATACCTACAAGACAACACATAAACAAACATAATTTCATTAACATTTTATTTATACGTTTTTATAAACATATACATTTATAAATAGAAAAATTAATATTGTTGTAGTTTCCTTCACAAGTATTTGAATCAAATCAAATACTTTAATCAGTATTTAGATAATTATAATGTACTCATTGAATCAAATCAAAATTTATTTTGCATACTGTACTGCAAACAAATATCAAAGTGCCCGAAGCCCGAGCTTGTTGCATCTTTTTTCGTGTCTTAATAACCGAAGATTAACGGAAAATGATAATATTTACCTTTATTTTGTTTGACGTTTCAGCACGTGTTACACAAGCTGTGGTCTCAAGCTCTCTCTATTAATTTCATATATCACGCTTTGGTAAACCAAGATATTTATCTCTTTGGCCTACACCACATTGATAATGTGACGGTAAGAGGTCACCGGTCTTGTCACTTTCCATCGCATGGGGCTCTACATCACGAGTAATTTTAGTGTCAATTTATCCTTTTTTATACTTAGTGGTAATATTCTTTGTGAAGGTTGCACTGTTAAACATTTTTTTCCTTCAAATATTTTTCATTTTAATTGGTTTAAATGAAAATCTTAAGCAAATAACATAACCATCACAGCAACCTTAACCATACTGTGCCTAAACCCTATATTATTATTTTAAATTAATTAAATGGGAAATGTTTCAGTCTCTAAAACAAGTGAACGTTTGTTTTAAAATACCGAAAGAAAATTCGTGCTCTTTATGTGTATGTTGAAAACGATTTCATTTTCATTACGTCGGCGTTGTATTTTTTTACTGAAAAGGATCTTTTATAAAAAGTAAAAAGAACTGAAAATACTTCATCCTATTGTATCAAAATAGAAATGGGCCAAGCAAGTAATAAATAAGTTCAATTTATCGATGTGTTAAGTAAAATTAGATAATAATATTATGGCTGATATTTTTAAACTTGACGTGGGTCTTATAATACATAATAGCACCATTTTCAATTTGGTCTGTGGGGGTAGATTCTAGCAAAGAATATCCTTGTGTATTGCTTAAGAAGAAGGGGTATTTGAAGTTAATAACTTCTGGGAGAATTTTCTGGGTTTAATTACTCATTCGAGTTGGCACAATATTAATATACAATGTACAAATCTGCAATTTATATCCATGAACCTATAATGAAAAATGAATAAAATTATGTATTCATATAAGACACGTTAGTGACATTTAACGAACGCCTGCGTTTTTAAAGTGATGACATTATATGCACGTCTAACTTAACGGCTAAGTTTACTGAGGGTTCGTAACACTACCATATTAGAGAAGCCGTTGGAAGAAGATGCCGTTTTGGACATTCGTAGTAGAGAGCTTGCTAAAGTTCTCGGCAGTCCTAGTTCTTTTAATAGATTGTAGAGGGATTTAGCTGATGTGGTATACTATAAATACATTTCATATTATAATAACTGTATTTGTCTACAGAAGTCATTTTCGAGACGTGCTACACAACGGTCTTGGCATGACAGATGCCTACATGATGGAGCGTGTAATGGTCGCGTTAGACAGAGGAACATCTCCCTATGTAACTATGGCGACGTTTGCTAAAGCTTTGTCACTGTATTTGAGAGGAGATCTTGAAGAACGCATCAGTTACGCATTTACAGTAAGTAAAAATAGCCTAATTAGTACAAATAAAGTGATCTGCATTTCTTGGCCACGTATTCTCAGAGTTTTCCTCTAAATCAAAGTCCGTGCGATATAACGACAACCCTGTTATTTTATCAGTTGAATCTTTCAATGCGGCTCCTTTTTCTGATAGGAATTTGACCTTCTAATGCAAAGTTATACAAAAAAAGCCAAGCCCAATGCAGAAATTACCAATGCTTATGCATTTGAAGAACAAATTATATTTACATTAAGCTGAGGTCGAACTCGAGACATTAGAAATGCAGCTATTGTTTATACACTATGCCACAAAAGTGAACGGTGACAGTAACCTACAAGCAAGCGAAGATATGTCAACACGTTTCCTTTAAGTAGGCTGTTATAGTTTCTTTTACATAATATGTATCTAGGCGCTCAGTGGTCTCTGCCTACCCCAGCCATATTAAAAAAGCGTGAGTTTCTGGTCTATGTAGGCTATAAACAAACTGTACGTAATAATCCAGTTGGTATAATAAATTTGCACTCGTATCTAGTATTTACTATTACTAAAAAGACAAGACAAAGCGTAGAGATTTCTTACGGGTTTTCTAAATCGCATTTCCTTATTGCTAGGTCATGTGGACTTTTTTATCCTATTAGCTACCGAGATATTTATGACTCGCCCAACGAAAGAATTGAGATTTGATATTGCATATAGTTTTTTATTCATTGTAACAATACTTGGGACAACCCAAGAGCTGAGGGATATTTTACGAGTCTGGCTTTTTATTCGGTAATCAGTTTGTAAATGTAGAGCAGATGCCATTTTTGGATATGGTGAAGTGTCCGCTCTTGGAATTAACCACGGACATACAGTGTAGAAATAGTATTTGCGGTTCAATACGGCGCTAACAAAGGAGTTTAATCATATTATTTCATGTTACCTAATAGATGTAAAAATTATTGCTTATTAACTATTTAATAAAGAAACTATCTTGACAATATTTTTTTTGATACTCGTAATTAGCTGAAATAACATTATACTTATATTAAAATAAACCTTTAAATTGAAATATTTATGTTCATGAAATGTTTTGAATACTTATCAAAGGCTTGCAATAAATAAAATTTTATTTATATTACAGTGTTACGATCTGCTGAGTGAGGGCTCTCTTAGACGAGAGACTATGTATCAGCTTATGAAGAAGAGCTTAGCCAAGGCTTCCAGAGATGACGATGTCGAGGAGGCTGTCAAGGTAAGGTTAATTTTATTTTTAAAAAACATTCTTATCGGTCGTGTCGTTCGTTTAACTCAAACACTTTACTCTTATCTGTTAAAAATGAACGTAGGAATGAAAGTTTTACTTTTATTTATAACTAGCAGACCCGTGCCCACTTCGTTGGGCGGCGAAAAAAAACGCGTCCCCTTTTTAAACATATTTCATTACTGATCCACTCCTATTAGTCATAGCGTGATACTATATAGCCTATGACACTCCCCGATAAATGGACTATTCAACACAGAAAGAATTTTCTTTTGTATTTTACATCAAACCTATTAAAAACAAGGAAAAATATTATACGAAAACTTCAGCAACCAAAACAAACTAATTTTCGAATATACACCCTTATAATTGGCTTTCGTTAATTGCTCATAAATTTAGTATTAACACAGTTTTCTTCTAATTCCTTTGATTTATTTATTTACGTAAGTAGATACTAACAGGGATTCACTCTTGAAGCTTAATAATATTAATTAGAGACAAAGGTTATAGAAAACTAAATTTTTCATAAATGAGTGTAAATGTACGTCTTTAAGTTGTAAATGCTGCCTCTAGCATTGGACTAGCAGGAAAAGTAAAGGGAAAATTATTTATTTTTTTATTTAATGTATCAAGGGTAACTTGACCTTATACAATCCCATATGTTATTCATACATGTTAAAATCTAAAAATTTAATCTTTTGTTTTTGTGATTAATGTCACACAAATGACATTGTAATTGTTAGAACAATAATTTTAAAGATCTTATTATGTAAGTTTTTCCCCACAACAACACATAGTACGTTTCTTAAATAATTATTTCCTCATAACGCTGAAAGTTGCGTGCTGCACTGTATGAAATTAGACGTATTACATCAATCCTCGGCAGTACCTAGTAGGTAAATGAATTATCGTGGAACTGAATAAAATATAAGCGTCTACATTCATCGACTAATTGAAGAAAATCGAGGCATAATAAGTTACGAGTTTGTTACCCTTTCATAATCTCTCAGTGGAATGACCTGCCTGCTGTAACATGACAACACTTTTTTGTCCACCCCTTACATTTTGTGATCATTACACTCAAATAAATAAATTAAAAGAGAAGGAGGGATTTTAGCTCTCACTACATTTACGATTTAACAATCTCTGTGGCGTAGTCGGTATATTACATGGCTGCTACGCAGAGGTCTCGGGTTCGATTCCCGGTCAATGCAAATCTTTGTGTGCATGGACATGATTGATTGCATTGGTCTGAGTGTTTTCTATGTATGTATAATATGTTTGTATTTACAAAAAAAGTATTTAAGTATGTTTATTCGTTGTCTAGTACCCATAGTACAAGCTTTGCTTAGTTTCAGACTAGGTGGCGATGTGTGAATGTGTATGGATTTTTTTTAAATTAATTTATTATATTTATGAGTGTCATTAGTCCATATGTATATATGAGGAAGATAATATATTTGCAACTACGGGAGCGCCACCTACTTACATGTAAATAAGACGACGCTGAGGCCCCATCATTTTTAAAAATAATTTTGAGTCTTGTGTATTTTAATTTTTCACATTTTATTCGAGTAAATATAAATTACCTTACTCGCACTTACATTTTTAGACATTATACGCCATGATCGTCTGTAAAATCTAAGTAAAATATGCCCGATCTAAAATGCTTCGATAATAAAGAACATAGTTAAAACGTTTAAAAATGCAATAAGTTACATTTACCGACAATCAGGGTAATGATACGTTCATTTGATCACTTAATGTGAGACCGGGTTCGTTAATGTAGCAACAATTTTATGTAGGAAAAGGGTTGTTCAATGACATTTAAAAGATTTACGTTTTGTATTTAATATTCTTTTATTTAAATATGCATGTAAAGTTTAGGTACAATTAGAGGTTTTATAATTCTGGGAGTTGTTGTTACTGCTAGCAACAAGAATATTATTAATTTTAAAATTGCACTATTTAATCAATACATGAACAGGAAAAGAGCGGACAGGGTGGACATATTGGCGAAATTTAAGGCTTTTATTTAACATTAGGTATAATATATTAAGGAATTCATGAAACTATAATTACTAATTTATAGACTATGTATTGTAGCGCCTGTCAAATAACTACATAGCAAAGAATATTACTAAGTATGTTTTAGAAACGTCGTCGTCGTCTGTAAGTCGTAGAACAAAATTCTCCAGGAAAATTGATACGTAGCTCACCCCATGGTGTATACCATAAGGGTCGTAGGACATATATCAAAACGTAAAGGAATCGGCACCGTATCAACTCGAACCGTTTAGTATTATTTGTATGAAACTCCTTACTGCAACGCCCACTAATTGGAATCGTAACGTAATCGAATTTTTGGCGTTTAACACCGAGGAAAAAGGTGTGGAGGGGCGTCGATCCCTTTACGTTTTTATGTGTCTTAAGACCTTATGCGTAAGTGTTCAGACAAAATTAATGCAATCACTGCTAACGTCTTACTCCTTGCAACGCCATCTAGCACTATTCGCTGAACTTCAAACTGTAGGACCAAAGGCGAATGATTTAATCGAAATAGAATAGATGACTCTGATTATTATAATGTGAAAAGTTTTTGTACCGGATCATTTTACCATAGATTTGCTAATTTGAATTACACCTAACAAAACCAGCATTGGTTTGCTCTAAATGGTGCTCCTGTATTGTCAAACAGCAAGGATTCACTTATTTCAGTAATCGGGAAGCGTGACTGTTAACATTACAATAATATTTTGGCAAAATAGGTAAGAAGAGAGGGGTCTCTTTCGAGTCTTTCTACTATTACAATAGTAATGCTCGTGGTTCCTCATCAAGCTTTACTACATCCATGGTATAAAAAGTTGTAGTGACGAAGGACCCATACGAATATAAAAAGACATGTTGTGTAAACATGTCTCTTTTTAAAATAATTTCAAAACGTTATGCTACGGTGTTGTAAAAGAAATATGATAATTCAAAAACCATACCTTATTTTTATATATTATGTAGGTAAGTACTGAATTATTAAACATTTCAAAGTTTTTAGGAATAGTATTGTTTGTGTTTTTCTTTTCTTGATTTATGTTTAACTTTTTTTAGTAATAATTGTTAAAATTCTCCTAATAAAATATACTAATAAATTTTATTACACGGGACGAGATAGGGTATTGACTTTTTGCATTTCTCCCTTCTTTGCACTTATCCTTCATAACACGTAGAATAAAAATCTGGTATTCTTTTATTAAATAAAGTAAACTGCTGCTGGCATCTATAGGAAAATAGGCAAACCTTTAACTGTAATGATTCGGCAACAAATGGGTTTTAATCTTGTTCGTAATTTTATTTAAGCTTAATATTGCTACTGAATACTAGATGGCAGTATAAGCGTTTAATGCAATGAAAAAGTTTTGATATTGTAATGGTTAGACATAGGTAACAGACCAGGATCCCTAGTACATTTTTGCAAAGTGATTACTATTAAGCCAATTTATCGATAAGTAAGTCTAACCATTTCCTGTTAGAAACTTTAGATTGTACTAGCAAACAAAGATAGCAAGAATACAATTTATTTGATTTGATGAAAACCCTCGAATAAAAAGAGTTATAATATAATTTAAGAACAGAGTGGACAGATAAGGCTAAACCTTTGAAATGTTAATAAACTTAGATTAAGTAGTGTTAGATGACGTCAAAAGGATACAATATTATTGTGCTACTTTAAATAAATGATATTTGATTTGATTTGAGGTACTCATACTGCCTCCGAGCTTCGGCAAGAGGACATTTTTCCAGTTGTTCATTGCGCAAACGTGACGACGACGTTTGCTACCTACCTACCCCAGAGTAAGAGCCTTGGTTTTATTGTCTGTAGCTCCAGGAAGAATCATCATCATTATATTAAATAAATAAATTATCCTCACACATTTACACAACGCCATCTAGTCCCAAACTAAGCAAAGCTTGTACTATGGGTACTAGACACCGGATAAACATAATAAATTACTTTGGAATACATACATATTATTATAATAGAAACATTCAGACCAATGCAAACAATCATGTTCATGCACACAAAGATTTGCATTGAGCGGGAATCGAACCCGAGACGAATATGAGGCGTAGCAGTCATGTTATATAACTACTACGCCACAGAGGTCGTCAAATATTAGCCACAGGTGTTGTTCTGTGCCTCCCTCATCTATCGTTACCAGGAAGAATATCTGTATAAATATTCCCTGAATATCAGGATCGTGCCGCACGGTGAGAGGACGAAATATTTGAAATTTTTCAGAAAATGCTTAGAATTTTTAGATCTTTTTTTGTTAATCAACTTTCAAATGAATGGGTTGCTACTGGGATTAGGCATTAGGAATTGAAAGTAATGGAAAACAATATACATATTAACAATATATAAGAAGACAAATTAATTAATTAGATAGTTATGCGTAAATAATGTTATAATTAAAAGTTATACGCATAATTTTTGTTATAACTACTACGAGTACAACGTGATACGAGTTATGGTTGCAGGTTGTTCAATTAAAGTGACTATTTATCCTAGTCATGTATAATATAAAAAATGCTACAAAAGCTCTGAAGTGATCCTAAAACACCGTAGATCTCCTTGATAGGTACAGTCACGAGCAATAATATGTACACATTGTCAAATTTTCTAAACCATCTGCACGTTTATCTAGACATTAGAATAATAAAATTATTTCATAATTTCGAAGAGGTTTCGTACAGTTTTGAACTAATCTTCGAATATTCAATTTTGGATTAGCAGAACTTTAGATAAATGTTTTACAAAATGTGAAAATGTGTACATATTATTGCTCGTGACTGTACGTAAAAAGCGAAATAGATGTTACGATTATTTTTATGCTTCAATCAATCAACTAGCCTATTGCAGTCCACTGCTGGACATAGGCCTCTCCCAACACGCGCCACAGAACTCGGTCCTGCGCTTTCCGCATCCAGTCCGACGTTTTATGCTTACTTATTACGAAATTTATCCTGCATTTTAGTTGTCAAATTGTTAACTTAGCCGAATTTTTAACGATTCTAAAGTACGAGAATTGACATGCTGTTTAAAAACGTGAAGTCAGGAAGTGTAGTAAACTTGGTAGTAAACCGGTCGAGTACGAATCTTACACATGACATTTCTTTGCGCGATCCTTAAATTATTGTCCTGAATATAGATTTTTTTTGTGAAAATTAAATTGATGTTAAGGACGCGCACCACGACACAGGGCTGGTACCTAACTGTTTTTTTTAATAAAAGTAGTCATTTTTAAAATAAAAAAGGGACAAGCCGCTCTTTAAACTACTGGGCCCCTTCCGACAGCGTAGGCTCTGACTGAACAGTCACTCTGTAAAGTAACAAGCGGCTAGCCGCCGGGGTTATTCCCCAATGTTCATAGTTATCCTCACTTAGATTTTTATAACTAGAAATATGAGGAAACCACTTTCCAACACACTCACCAACTGGATAGGCTTCAAAAATTCCCACTCCGCGGGCAAAATGAAACACGTTTTGTAAAATAAGATTTATTAAGTGACAATGTAAAGGAAGTAATAAGTAAAGAAGAATGGGCGAAACGTCCCCACCCTTGTAACACTTTCATCTATACATCAAATGAAAGCCCTTGAAAAGTTAAGCATTTTATTGTATGACAGCAAATCTGTCAGTCATGGGAGAACAAAGTTATTGAGGAGAAGAGAATAAAAATAATAAACTATAATATTACATACTTTAAGCTAATGTTTACTATATAAGCACGATAGAGTCAACGGCTATGTAACAAGTAGACGGACCATACATCAAGAACATCCTACATCATCCAGATAACTATGAATTTCGCTTTTCAAATAAAAAACATACAGCTTTCATAAATATAAAAACTCGAACGTCATATCAGCCAATTGATGTCCACTACTGAACATAGGCCTCCTCCAAACATGCCGAAGGTGGCACCCTCATCCATCGGTTTCCCGCCGTCCTAACTAGGTCGTGGTGGGGGGTCTCTCCACCCTGCGCTTTCTGATAGGCGGTCGCCATTCCAAAACCTTTCGACCCCAACGGCTGTCGGTTCTCCGTGCTATGTCCCCTGCCCACTTTAACCGGGCAATTCTGAGCGCTATGTTCGTATGCATAGTTGGGTATATTATAAAGATAACTGGACCTAACGCGGCAACTACTTCCAATATAATGTTTCGCTGAGGCTCTCAAAGCGGTTCTGTAATATGAGTTGGAAGTTCTCGGGGATGTGGACTGGTGTAGGTCCGAGCGTAGACTTCATCAGCCGACTTCTTTCCAGCCTAGGATTGATTACGAGACAACATCTCGTACGACGCGGACGTGTTTTTTAGTTATACCCCTTCCAGCGTAAGTTTAGCTTTTTGACAGTTCACGTCCATGAAGTTTCGTAATACTTCTGCTTATTTTTCAAACAAATAATATTGTATTTCATGGACGTACCCATATTTTTTTCAGTTACCATGGTTACTTAGTGATGGACACTCATAACGATTACCACCATTATGAAACAAATTACAAATAATCGGTAGAAATAAATTCTATGAATAAACCTGAACTCTTCATAATACGTTTATAAAATGTAATGATATTTTAGATTAGTTATAACCCGCGAATGTGTTACGATAAATTATGTCTTTTAAATAATACCTAAGCTAACTATAATTTTATCATTTTAAGCTATAGGCTACTTTTCTTAACATAGATAAAGAAAGAAACAGTAATAAAATGATAATGTAAGTTGATGTAAGGATCCAAATGTGTAAAATAAAGTAATTTGAAAAATCGAAAAATCGCGAAATCGCTTACAATCGAATGGCATTACATTCGAGATACTGCTGAACGTCACTAACGTCAACCTGTCAAATGTCGTTAAATATAGTGGAAAGGGTATAGTTATAGCGCATTTATTTTTAGCACAAATTAATGCATTAGTGTGTAGTTTATTACGTGTGTCGCAAGTGAATGACAATTGTTGCATATATTGCAAAAATGAACTATAGATTTTAATTTTAATTTTAGTTAAGCATCGAACTGTACACGATGTCTAACCCGAACTTTAGCCCTTTCGAAAGAAGTCAACTTGTGCGAAGAAGTCCACCGCCCCTGCATTCAACTGCTGATTCGTGCGTTCATAGTGAGCCTGATGAGTCCCATGAAATGCCAGCGGAGGTGATCTCTACTCCGGAGATTCAAGGATGGATGTCATCAATAGAATCTCTGCTTAGTGAGGTATGTCAACTAGCTGCCGAGAGCAAAATGAATACTGAAAGTAAACTACGCGTATCGACCTTATGCCGCAAGGTATCCAGTGGTACTTCTCAAATGGCAGTTTTATACCAATCGTTAAAGCAAAAAACGATTGTTGCCCATAACAATATACAGCACCTACAAGAACAGAAAAACGTCGCCGAATCCCTAAATAGTTTAAAGAAAGTGGTGAAAGACTGCACAGCTCCCGCTCCCGAAATAAAATCATTTGCCGATATGGTAAAAAGAGGAGGAAATACCTTTGTTCGCCCTAAAAATTTAAGCTCCGTCACCATATACCCCAACGATAGAAACAAGACAAGTGAAGACACTAAAACCTTATTGCAGACAGTTATATCACCTGAAGAACTGAAACTCAACGTACGTGGACTAAGAAAGGTAAAGAATGGAGGCATAATAGTTAGCACTGAAACCAAAGATGACATTGAGAAGATAAAAAGCTCAAGCAAGCTCATATCATCAGGCCTAACTGTGGAAGACTTCGAAAAACGTCGACCAAAAATTATAGTAATAGGAATACCAACAGCACTATCTGAGAAGGTAGCATTGGAATCAATCTTTGAACAAAATCTAGCCTCCAAATTTCCTGACCAAACACGAGAAACATTCTTAGCCTCGATCAAACTAAGTCATAAATCAGGCAAAAAGGATAGCTCCAGCTGCAACTACATCTTAGAAGTTCCTCCTGCAGTTAGAAGAGTCCTAATTAACCAGGAGAGAGTATTTATAAACTGGTCATCTTGCCCAGTGAGGGACTTTACTCTGGTCACGAGGTGCTATAACTGTCAGCAATACGGACATGTTGCAAAGTTCTGTCGTGAAAATAAACCAACTTGTGGACACTGCGGTGAGATAGGGCATGCGATGAAAGAATGTATGAAGTCGAATGCCCCTCCATGCTGTGGAACATGTACAAAGTTCCAGAAGCCAAATACCCACCAAACGGGTGACATATCCTGTCCAGCTCGCAAATACGCCGAAGATAGGTACATCCATTCCATTGACTATGAAGGCGCCTAAGAGCGCCGAATATTTATTAAATAAGCCCAATAGGTAGATATTTTTATTACATAAATTTATGATTAACTCAATTAATAGCGACTTAGATTTTTACACTGTATCAGAAGCCAACCTTTGTAAGGTCAAAGATTGTAAGAGCCTAATTCCTTCCTCTTATAAAACAACCACTATTCTCACGCAAAATATACGTAGTATACATAAGAATTTTAGCGCATTAGAATTATTGTTGCATTCTATTAATGTAAGTTGTGACATAATAGTATTAACCGAATGCTGGTTATCAAGCCGCTTAGGATGTATACCATCTATGAGCGGATATAGCGTGTATTATAGCAAAATTACACATAATCAAAATGATGGTGTGGTTTTGTACGTCAAAAATAGTCTTCAAGTTAAAGTAGAAGAACCAAAGTTACTCGAGTGCAACTCTTTGTTAATACACATAAATGCACATTTACACACATAGCTATTTTAGCTATTTATAGACCTCCGTCACTAAATGTTGATAGGTTTTTACGATCACTCGACTTAATATTAGGTTCGCTAGGTTCATATAAAAATATTATAATCACCGGAGACATAAATATAAATATATGTCCTGGACAGGTAAATACACAAGGACTAGATTATCTTAATATTTGATCATACCATGGTCTTTTACCAGCGCATACTTTTCCTACTCATCAGAGTGGCTCGTGTTTGGATCATTTTATTATAAAAAACAAAAAATGCATCACGTACATTAATTACTAATTCAACTATAACAGATCATCATGCTATTCTACTAACATTAAAACAATCACGTCCTATTACAAACTGCACGCCTTGCTATACTAAAATAAACATGCACAACCTTGAAAAAGACATACGTGACATCGACTTTGCCCCAGTTTACCTCAGTAAAGACGCTAATGTTTCATTAAATTGTTTTATATAATCAGTACAAAGTGCAATAAATAAGAATAGTGTAGATATCAAGATAAAAAACAAATACAAAACGCTTAAACCATGGATGACACCTGGCCTTTTGCGATGTATTAGAGACGTATATTTATCAAACTTGTATGTCTGAAGGACTTTTTCCAAGCGCTTTAAAAAGAACTATTGTCGTACCAGTCTATAAGGCAGGAGAAAAAAGCTGTATAAATAACTACCGACCTATCTCTATCCTATCAACAATCTCTAAAATACTAGAGAAAATAATCAACAATCAGTTAATTAAATATCTTGAAAATAATAATATTCTTTCAGACAGACAATTTGGTTTTAGGCCTAATAAATCAACAAATCATGCCGTCCATCAACTAACAGAGCACATAGCTTACAGCTTGGATAATGGAATGCACACAATTGCAATATTCCTGGACCTTGCGAAGGCTTTTGATTCTGTTTCTGTAAACACACTTATAAAGAAGATGGAATTAGTCGGTATAAGAGGAAAACAATTACGACTCTTAAAGGACTATCTTTGCGGTCGAGACCAATGTGTAAAAATTGGAGAAATTTTTAGTTCTTTTCTTAACAACAAAGAGTTTGGTGTCCCATAAGGAAGTACCCTTGGAAGTACTCTATTCCTTATTTACATTAATGACCTTTGTAGCTTACAGCTTGAAAATGGCTTAGTGACGTCACACGCAGATGATACAGCGCTTGTGTTTACCGCAGAATCCGAATCAGAAGCATATCGAAAAGCCAAAACGGTTTCAATATAACTAGCGCTTGGCTCTTATCTAACTCTCTTTCCCTAAATACGGAAAAAAACTAAATTTATACACTTCTCAATGCGTAACAATAACAAACCGAGTCTTTATATAAACAATATAATTGCACACCGTAGTAATTGTTACACATTTGCTGACAATGCAGTTGATTGTACTTGTCCTACTTTAGAATTAGTGAATCATATAAAATATCTCGGCATCATACTCGACAATAATATGAATTACCGTAAACATATTGAGGTGTTATGTAATAGGGTTCGAAAATTAATGTACATTTTTAAAAATATACGTAATTTTGCTAATTATAATTTAATAAAACAAGTTTATTTGACACTGTGTCAATCAATAGTATCCTATTGCATAATATCTTGGGGTGGCGCATCAAAAACCATACTGTTGCCTCTGGAAAGGGCACAGCGTGCCATTCTAAAAGTAGCAACATATCGCCCTTTCCTATTTCCCACTTATGAACTTTACCAAACCACAAACGTCCTAACTGTTCGACAACTATTTATACTACATGCTATATTATTCCAACACAGCCGGCTTCCTTTAACATCCTCACAAAAAAGACGGAAAGACCTGGTATGTGCAAATACTGAGACAAAACACGCCTATGTAAAACGTTTTATTTTATTTTTAGGACCTTACTTATACAATGTACTAAATAAGATATTAAATATATATATTTTAAATTATAACCAATGTAAAATTAAATTTACACAATACCTAAAACTACTTAACTATTCAGATACAGAATCTTTACTTACAGTTATAGCTTAAGTCTTTTAATTTAAATTTTTTACCATTTAATATTAGCTTTAACTGGTGCAATGTTTATGCGACATTTGACATTTACATACAAATAAATAGATAATACCGCTGTTAATATATATTATAAGATAAGTATTTTACTTCAAAGCCCTATCTAAACCCTGAAACACAGGTTTCTAACCTAGTTCAGGAATTATAATAAAACAAATACCATAATACCAATATAATAGCTTAAAAATATATGTAATTAATTGTTATAATATAAGATTTTTTATTTTTATTTATGATTAGAAATCAATGTATAACATTAGCCATAAGTGAGCCGTAATTGTACAGTAGGTTAAATTTTATTGAATAAATTTTATTTATTTTTTTATTATATTTTCTTTTATTTAATGTGCCTCTCACCATCCGGTGATCGCTTCCGGTTTTCACCATATTTATCACTGAGACATCTTTAAATATATGGCGTTTTGTCGACATGATGAAGTAAATCTCATTTTTAGTGACACCATCAGGACTAATCCAAGTCTACTTGCGACAGTTACGCTTCTTGAAAAAGGAGTTCATCATAAAAAGTCCCTGCTTCTCCATGAAGTCCGCAAGCATTTGGCCCCGTGGATTTCTTTGTCCATATCCAAAGAACCTTATTCTTCACTCATTTCCACTTCTAGGGCCCAACTTCGCAGAGGCTTCTAGGGCACTCTCGATCTTCACCACGTTGTTCATGAAAGACTAAACTTGTGGATGTAAAAACCCGACACCTCTCTGGGACTGTTAGTCGCCCTCCCGGAAATTGAGCAGGTTACCAGACTTAAGGGTTATCGAGTCCTCCCCCTGTCTTCGGACTTCAGATAAGCCGATAATGTCCCACCGTAACCTGCTCAATTCTTCCTCCAGTTCTACGACCTTCTCTCGTCGGTCCGCAGTGTGCGCGCGTTGTATGTTGCCAGGGCCAAAGTTAGGTTGTGTTTAGCCTGACCTCCCCCGGAGATTCTTCGCACCCACATACTCCGCCGTTACCATGACTGCTACCTTGACCAGGAATAGCGGAGCGACTGGGGGCCGTTTATATTGGCGTGTTGTTATCAGTCGCTCACGCATATCGAATCCGTGCGGTCGCTTGCTTATTAGTCTATATCTCGAGTGTTTGAATACCCTACAAACGGGCAAAAAAAAAAATGGTGAAATGCGCAAAGTGTAAAAAATCAATATCTAAAAGGGCTCCTGGGTTACAGTGTAGTAAATGTAGCAAATGGATACATGCTAACTGTGCGTCAATAACAACTGATCGACTTACTGCTGTGCTAAACTCAACCGCATCCATTGATTGGATGTGTTTGACATGTACAGGTGAGAACGGCACTCCTAGGCGCTTATCGTTCATTATACCGGATAACGACGGTGACGAAATTACGGATTCTGAAACTATCATCAACACCACGGCATTTAGTCATAATACCTCAATGCAACAAATGCTGCGAGAGATACGTCGCGAGGTAAAGGATATCATCAAAGATGAACTCCAACGTACCTTGGAATACTACTCAGACAAAATCGACGAGTACGAAATGAAAATGCAGAAACAGGAAAAGACTATGAAGGAATTGGAAAACCGTTGCGTTGACCTTCAAAACAATGCAAAGAATATGAATATGAAGTACCAAGTATTAGAATGCAAGTTAAACCAGATCGAGCAAGGACAATTATGTAAACAACTTGAAATATGCGGTATCAAAAACGGAAACAGAAAATGCAGAGGATACTGCAAAGAAAATTGGTGTAACCTTAATGCAAAACCCTGATGACGTCGTCAAGGCCTACAGAAAATCCAGAAACCCGTCGAGGACTTCTAAGACTAATGACCAACATGTTATCACCGTGATCTTGCGAGAAGGAAACCGCGATCAATGGATAAATGCTGCAAGGAATACTTCGATAACAGTTAATGATGTAGGTCTTCACGGCACTGATAAAATTTACCTACGGGAGAGCTTGACCTCGGCGGCTGCCTTTCTGCTATGGAAAACTAAAGATGAACTTAAGGGACTATTTAAATACATATGGTGTAAGCATGGGAACGTCCTTGTGCGTAAAAGCGAGAACGAAAAGATTATGACAATCCGTACACTCGCTGACATTGAGAAGGTAAAATCAGCACTTGTAAGCAAGTAAGTATTTTTGTTAATTTCTCAATAGCTTTATTAAGTATATACCTTCATAAAAATAAATTATGACTTGTACGTTAAGCCATAACATATTTGAAAATACTTGTGATACATGGGATGATTTTACCTTTATTACTCCGTTGCCCAAACATAACCTGTATATCTTGCATGTTAACTTAAGATCTATTAAGAAGAACTTTTCGCATATTGAATATATTGTACTAAATAGCGAACATACTATTCAACTTTTAATAATAACTGAAGCCAATATAAATAGTGAATTATTACGTTTATTTGCGTTACCAGAATACAATATTTACTCGGAATTGAGAACAAATAGGAAGTGTGGTGGCGTGCTGGTGTATGTACACAAATCAGTATCTTTCATGAGATCGTCTAACATAAATACACAGGAGTTTGAATGTGTGGCTGGTGAAGTGAGCATAAATAGTCTTAGGTTTGGTTTGTGTGCTATATACAGGCCGCCGGACACGTCCAAACATCACTTTATAACGGAATTGTCTTCGCTATTGTCACAATATCCATTACAGATGGATTGTATGTTTATAGGTGATATAAATCTAGACCTTAAGTCGTCTACGCCTATTATAAGGCAGTATTTGGATTCCATGTGCGGCATGGGGTTTGTTAGTAGCATAAATTCATACACAAGAGTAGAAAAGTACGGTAATAAATTAAGCAAGTCGTGCATTGATCATATATTTCGCTACCTCCCACGTAAGTTATTGTATCTGACAAAAATGGCATTTTGCTTTTTTTAGCTATAACGCCTTTTTATACCTATATTTACCTGCTAAAAATTAAAAAAGGTCAAAAATAGCCATATTTAAGGTACTTATAAGACGTATGAAGTTGTATCGTTATTATGACCACAGCGTGTAACATTGTATCTATCCTTTGCAACTGTTTACACGGGGCACCGTCGAGCGTTCGCGCATTGTATGTATAACATATAATAGTCTTGACCGGGCGCTAGAATGGTTTTGTAATTCAAGTCTCCAAAATGTAACAAGTATCATTTTACTATCTGTAATTTTTATTTAAATTAGTTATTTTATTCTGACAAAGTCAGCCTAAACTGGTGTATGTTATTGTAAGTAACCCTTACTTACAATAACATACGTCGATATGCATAACTAAAACAATGTTGTAAGTATGTTGTACATACAACAATTTACGTTGCGGAATTATAATAAAATGAAGTGTTATGTAATACATACAATATTTTACGTAGGGATTGATTACTAAATATTGTATTGTATCTTAACATGCCATATTTTACGTTGCTATAAATTTTATTTTTCATTGACATACAATAGAGTGTGCCTAAAATTCCTAGATTTTTGTCTACTGGTATCATAATTTTGCATTAGCTATTTCCATAATTGAGTTCATGGGGTTCTACCACTTCCACATCAATAGAAATTGATGAAATAACTCCACCATTGACAATAGCAGATGATGAAAGTAGGCTAGTGGTCCACCTAATGATTGTCAAGCTGTTCAGATTATCTCCACCTAGATGAAAGATCTTTCCTATTATGTATTAAACGAAATATTTACAACAACTACTTTACAAATATTTGTATATTTAATACCTTGTCGAACAAGTTAAACTATGTTGCCAGACAAGGCTAAAATCGGAGAGACGGCAAGAAACAAATGAATAGTAAGCAAGCCCTCGGTACTCAAATCTTATCTTTTCAAATTCTCATTTAAGAATCTGGTAATGAGACTGATCACAAAACAAGGCATCAAAAATCCTCATAGTATGACCAATCGAACAATGTTGATTTATAATTCTTATAGTAATATTATATTAATTATAATCAATCAAACTATCTTGCCAGAAGAGTAAAGCCACATAATTTCGGATTAAAAGCTAACAGTATACTAAATGCAAAAAAGCTGAATGTAAAATATAGTCTAAACTAAATCAAAAGATTTAGCAATACCTTGAGGAGGTGTTATAACTCGAGCTGAGTTGACTGATAGATTTAAAGAAAAATTGGTAATACGTACATGAATTAAGTCTACTGTTACAAAGACTCATTAAGACTAATAAAACTACATGTAAACGTCAATACGTATGTGTTACATAGGCTAAATGTTACTTGGCAAAAATGGCTAACACTTACTGTAGTACTTTGGGACCCGCACACGCCCACGCGCTAATGGAAAAGTGTGTGTGTGAAAAAGTGTGGACAGCAGTAAGACCAGCGATGCTCTACGGTGCTAAATGCTACAGAGTAAAAGAAAACATGCTCAGAAGCTATACGTAGGCGAAATGAAGTCACCTAGTCTAGTGGTCCGGAGGAGTTATTTCAGTAGACAAAATTCGAAACAAATATGTCCGAGGTAGTTTTAAAACCACTCCAGCCCCGAAAATGCTCATCGAAACACGCCGCAGACAGTACGGATACGTCTTGCTTTATATCTGGGCATAATATGTCCGTGAAAGCATTAAGTTAAGAAGGCATTGGCAATTTCAGAGCGCATAAAGGGAAGGGGACAGCCATCCTTGACTTGGTGGACTAGCATAGCTAATTATGCAATGCAGTCCCGACTCCTCAGGTCAAATTGTTCTGGCGCCGAAAAATAAGAATAGTTGACCTCACGTAACGTGAAATAAGGCAAAGAAGAAATTACAAATATTCATCAAGTCATCACATTTACCTTTAACATGTTGAGGAAGAGAGAAGAAATTTCTACCTCAATGTGTCTTGAACACCTCCGAGAACTAATATTGACAGCAATTTTCATGGCATTTGTGTCTGCTAAATCATAACGATAATCAGTTTTAATGGATCTGGAGAATCAAGAAGAAGTTTTTTTTCCATGCATTGTACAGTAGGAGCATTAATATTTTAATACAGTTACGTACGTCCATTCCATAGTTCTTTAAAATCAAAGAAATCCCTGTGCTTCATTTCTACGACATTATATAGTTTTCATTCCTGTTTTTCCCAAGTAACCAAACTGAACAATTTCAGAGAACAAGTATTTTTTTGTTCCCATTTAAAATATTTCGAAAGTATATTTCAATTAAATTAAAATCGAATAAATTAAATTGGAAAATGCAGGGTGGGAGACCAGGTCGTCGGTCCACCATGTGAGACATTGTGGACCGACGACCTGGTCAGGATGACGCGGGAAACCGATGAATGAGAGAGGCACAGAACCGCACAAGGTGGCAATATTTGGAAGAGGCCTATGCCCAGCAGAGGACTTCAATGGACTGATATAATGATGGTGATGATATTTTAATTAAACTTAACATGAATAAAAGTATATTTTTTACATTATTTAGATTTTCTTAACATACAGTACTGTATTTTATTAGTTTCACCCAGCGTACACTATAGTATCTAGCACATACAATAAAATAAAACCATTATTTTCCAGTGTAAAAGATTGTAAGTATCACATACAATATTTTTTTAAGATGCATAACGCTGTATACTGTTGTATGAGCAATATCTCAGAAAGTATTAATATTTTTTTAAATTAATTATTCTTTATTTATTCTTTCCTTCACAAATACAATACAGTTAAATGCATAAACAGTTTCAAAACAGTGTATCTTTATGATTTGTGAAGGACTGGCGCCCGTAATGGGTTTAATAAAACCTGTGTCACGGGTCACCAGGCCCCCTCAATGACGACAAAGTTGCGGACGAAATAACTAGCACTTAAATTAAGAAAATAAGAAAAAAATATTAAAAAAACTAAAATATATGATTAGTATCTAGCTTAATTTCTATATTAGTTGCAACAGTATTTCTCATAAATAAAAATAATGTTTCGTATTTTAATAGTTACTTATGCTAGAGGTGCAAGAGATGGTTATGTGTGTGGTGAGAGTGTTTAAGTAGGTGAGTAGTGTGTATGTGTGAAGATGTATGTGATCAGCATTAGATTTGGGTGAAAAGTGTATGAGAGCCGGTATTAGTGCATATTTACTCTAATTGAGCTTACTTAACTATATTTAGTTTGGACTTTATTAAATTTTATGTAGTTATATGTTTAGTTAAAAAATTAGGGGACGGAGAAGTTTTTCAGTATCATCGTAGGTTAAAGTTTTTAGGTATTGTGAAACGACTTTTTTACATTTAAAGGAAGAAAGAGTATATATGTTTAATAAGCAATTGATTTTGTTATAGAGGTAAGTACCCAGAAAGCAGAAGAAGTGATGAGAGAAGGCAGTCCTAAGCTGGAGAGAAGTGCACACAATGCCCATACGTCGTTTGCCCTTGTTTTTATTTGGGTCATAGACAGTATGAGTATGCTTGGCTAGGACAACTCTTAGAATAAAGGATTTTCTTACTGATAGCAAGTTCCACTCCCTATATAGGTCATCGGTTGGAAAGCAGAAAGGGAGGCCAGCAGCAACCTTTAGGACTGCCCGTTGTGCTCTTTCCACAACAAGAAGGTGTGTCTTGGCGGAGTATTGTAGCGTGGGGGGGCCACGCTACAATACAGTAATCTATAAGAGATTGACAGAGCGCAATGTATACCATACGAATAGTAGAACGGTCAGCTACATTTTTAAGCCTTCTAAACAAATAGATTAGCTTACGCAGGCGAGACGCCAAGTTGTCCAGGTGGAGTTGAAATGTGAGAGTATGGTCGATGATTACACCAAGATAATTCACACTGCCTGATCTTACAAGTGGGGGGCATTTGCACATTGGTATTGCGCGGGGCAAGCTGCAGCAGTGAGCAGTGATTTTGTAGTCATTCGCGGGCAGTTGACTGGATCTGATTGCGAAAGGCACAATCTTAGTTTTAGTTACATTCAGTGTTAGCAGATTCCTGGTCAGCCACCTTCTAACCAGGTCAAAGCCAGTCTGCGCGCGACTGAATGCTTCAGCCCAGGTGTCACCCCGGAAAAGGAGAGCAGTGTCATCTGCAAAAGTGAACGCTTGTCCTCCGTCTATCTGTAATTGGCAAAGATCGTTGATATAGATGAGGAAAAGAGTTGGGCCCAGGACACTGCCCTGGGGGACACCGTGGGTGACCAGCTTCTCCGTGCTTGTCCAGCCACCAATCTTTACCATTTGAGTCCTACATGAGAGGTAGTCCTCAAAGAGTTTGAGCTGGAGACCCCTGATACCTATATTTTCCAGTTTTGATAGGAGTAGTGGGACTGAGACCGTGTCAAACGCTTTAGCGATGTCCAAGAAGATCCCAACGCACTTATTCTTGGAGTCTAGAGCAGTACTAACGTAATTGGTAAGGCCCAGAACAGCATCAGAAGTGGACTTACCTCTTCTAAAGCCGAACTGTGAGGACGAGAGTATCCCTTTACTCTCTAGATAGTTCACTAATCTATGGTTGATAATACGCTCAAGAATTTTGGAAATGGAAGGTAGGATAGAGATTGGTCTATAGTTTGAGACAAGGTCCCAGTCGCCACTTTTTAATATAGGTTTCACCAGCGCACGTTTAAATACAGAGGGGAAGACACCATGTTCTATTGCAAGGTTACAGATGTGTGTGAGTGGTCCAACCAACATGGAGGAGTACCTCTTAAGGATTCCTGTTGAGATGGTGTCCACTCCTACGGCACATCTGTCTCTCAAGCCATTGATGATGCGAGCCACCTCATTCTCATCTGTGGGCGTCATAACAAAGGAGTGTAAGGGTGAAAGAGGCACATGACTACAACTCGACGGGGTAGGCGTAGCTGGATGTTCGTTATGCACAATATTCTCAACAAGATCCCTACCTATACTGACAAAATACTCATTCACTTCATTTACACAATGCTGGGGGGAGTGGGGCGACAAAAGAGATGGAGAATAGTCAATAGAGCGTTTAGTACCACTAACATTTTTAATCACTTCCCATAACTGCTTCTTGTTACTGTGACTACGTTCAATCTCCTGCTTTTCATACAATCTCTTAGCTTTATGAATGACAGATGAACAGAAGCCTCTGTATCGCTTGTGTGTGACTCTTAATTCTTCATTCAGTGGCGCTTTTTTTAACTTTTTGTGGATATTGTCTCTGTTACGTAGACAACGAAGGAGACCTTTGGTTATCCACGGCTTGCTAATAACTTTCCTTCTGGGCGGAGGCAATGACTTAGAGCTGAGAGCAATGGCCGTGGATAAACAAGTGACTAGTAAGTTAGAGGCATGATTCGCATCAATAGATGAGAGAATGGGGTCAAGATTTATGTTACACAATGCTGAGTCAAGTAGGTTATAGTTAACTTTAGTGATAGGGGAAGAGTTTATCCGTAGGTTATTATTTAGGCTAAGGCTTAAAGCCACGCAGTCGTGGTCTGTGATTGTGGCATTCATGACTAGACAAGTAGCATCTAACTTAGTTTTCACAATAAGGTGGTCGAGGCACGTACCGCCGTGAGTGATTTCAGTATGTCCGGGAATCATACAATGGCTAGCTACGAGATTTAAATACTCGTGCGCTCGCTTATCTTTCCCGCCTGGGTGAATATCGATGTTTATGTCACCACATAAAATTATGTTTTTGTAAGAAGAAAGGCTAGAAAGAAGCGAGTCCAGGGAGTACAGGAAGTTGTTTGTGTCCCGGCAGCTGGGTGGGCGATAAATACCAATGACGCAAGTGTCACTATTTATTTTGAAGACAAGGCAATTAGCATCCACAAGTGTTGGTTCGTAGATAGTACCTATTAAGTGACTTTTGTAATAAATCACTAGTCCCTCATTTTGCGTTTTATTGTTAGTAGTTAATGCGTATTTATAATCACTTAACTCCGTAATACGGCTATTAGATTTTAGCCAGCACTCCGACAAAACAATAACATCCCAGTCTATTTCAGTTCTGTGGAGGAGAGTAATAAAATTATCAAAATTGCAGTTAATACTACGTATGTTTTGGGAAATAATTTTAAGGTTGGTGTCTGTATTATGTATGTAGCTTTTTGAGTTATCCACTTCACAGCTTATCACCCGAGCGAGAGAGAGGGAGTCCAGTTCGAGACCTATTGAATCCATTACGTTCATAGTAAAGTTGTACTAAGTAAATAGGTAAATTTGTAGAATTTTACCGTGCGTCGCTGCATATCGCGACGAACAGGGAATAGAAATAACTTAGTTAATTTTGGAACCAACAGGTAACGAACCGAGTCCTCCCTCCTCCTATAGTAGCAATGCTGAGTGCCAATGAATAGTTGTCGTAAATATGTGTTAGTGTGAGTGTATAAGAGTAGGAGAGTGTTGTTGTTGTGGTATGTGAGTTTAGTGGTGAGATTGGGTGAGTTATTGTATAGTGTATAAACATCTCTGCAGCCAAGAGTACATAATCAAATTATCTTGCTTTATAATTAAAAGCACTCAAAATTATATACACATACCAAATTTTACAAAAAAATTACAAGAAATGACGATTATATTTCAAATCATAACTTCAAGACGCTCTCCTGTAAAATTTAGTTTTTGCAGATACAATAACTTACGTGGGAGGTATCGATTTATTCGCAACGTAAATATGTATGACATATACACATCTGTTGTAAACATTGCTCCAGCTGATCACTGTATAACCAGTTGTGCCATAGCGGGCTCGCTTGGCGCGAGCGTCGCTTGCCCGCAATCGCCGTCATATTATTAAAAAGATAAACAATCGCAGAGTGCACAGTGCTTTATGTGAGGTTGATTGGACCGTACCCCTACGGTATTCAGACTCAAATGATATTGTAAAATAGATATTTAATAATTTTAATAGTATATATGAAAGTAATACATACTCCGTGTTGTTGAATAGTACAAGCAAAAGAAAAAAAAGTGAATGGTCGAACGAAAGATTAAAAAGTATGTGCAAAAAGCGTGATGAATTATATCACATATGGCGTAATGACGAACATAACGTCAATAAAAGATTATTATATAATAGGTATAGAAATAGGACAAACCGTTATACGCAATATATTATAAATGAGCAAATAAAGAATGAAATATCACAAAATTGTAATAATACAAGGAAAATCTGGTCTATTGTAAATAGCTTAACTGGTAGAATTATGCAATGTATTGAGAACACACTACTTGAATCTTTTCGAATGGATCCATTGATCTTAGCCAACAAGTTTGTAAAATCTTTCAATAATAATATCAGCACGTCAAACAGTACGTGTTAGTAAACCGACACCAACAATTTATACTACGCTAACCCATAAAAGTGAACTTTACAGTAGACGCGTTTAAAGGGAAAAACGCGATAACTTTTATATTAATAAGGATATTGATTTGAAATTTTGTATGATTAATATTTTATTTATTTATTTATAGTTATTTCATATTTATATTTTTCCTTAATTGTGTATATTTTTTAATTTAGTGCAAGTTAGCCGTATATACCCCTAATTCCACAATATGATTTTACGCACTACACACGTCTAACTAGTAGTCAGCGTAGTGTATTACGAGCGGTCACAGTACTAAACAAGTGTGATTTTTATTGCATTGCATTGCTTACTCTAAAATATATTATGCATTCATTTATACTTAAGCCTACATTTAAGAATGTCAAATATGCTGTCTATAAAGAAGTATTTAACATAGTTTTATACGAGAAATAATATAAAACATACAGTCGCTAACTAGTGCATGGCCAATCG
Source organism: Schrankia costaestrigalis (assembly GCA_905475405.1). Taxonomy (NCBI): domain Eukaryota; kingdom Metazoa; phylum Arthropoda; class Insecta; order Lepidoptera; family Erebidae; genus Schrankia; species Schrankia costaestrigalis. The sequence continues at coordinate 15,420,315 of FR997825.1, read as the reverse complement.
AAGAACGAAATCCGATCGGGCTACATTACGCTAAGTAACAGTTAGCGTAGTGTTACACGAACTTTAAGCAAAGCGGCTAAAACTTACAAAATAATGTAATAATTATATAAACCATATTTTATATACTTCAACATACAATATAATATTTAATAGCATATTAAACTTACCCCTTAAAGCAGTATAAAGCGGAATCCACCTTTTTATCAACACTCCTTAATGAATATTTTACCTTTTTGGTAAATTTCACTAAATATTTAGCTCGTTTTTGTTTCATTTTTGTAAAAATACACTAACACTATTCATATTTAGACTAACTTGTAACAATAGCTCTATTAATTAGCATTATACTAATAAAGTGTTTCAAACTGCGCACTTCCATCTTTTAATGCGACAAGTGAAGTTAGCGTAAAGTAAATCGAGCGATTCTAAAAATTACCTGTACTTAGCGTTGTATAAAATTTGTAACTTCGTTATTTTTGTATATTACTTCATGATTTTTTTATTACAAATAAAATAGCACATTTTAAGCACTTTAGCGTAAAAAACGTATTTTCCTAAAATTCGAGTTAGTGTAGTATAAATTGTTGGTGTCGAAACGTCTATTGGACAGCGCGACGTATGAAATAACTCCCGATAGATCATTGAGAATGCCGCGCGCTTGTCAGGATAGGGTAGCTCGCATTATAAAACAAATAAACGATAGGAAAAGTCCGGGGTATGATGGTATTCGGGCCTCAGATGTTAAGTACGTTCGCTTAAAATTAGTACCTATTATGACTCATCTAATTAACTGTTGTTTTCAAACGGGTATATATCCAGACCTTTTAAAAACAGGAGTGATTCGCCCTATTTACAAAAAAGGAGAACGAACGGATCTTAATCATTATCGTCTTATTACGATACTGTCGTGTATAGATAAGATTATTGAAAGATAGGTGATGAAATCAGTAACTATTCAGACAAAAATAATATAAAATATATATAGTTTTTTTTTTTTGTATGATAAAAAACAGTTTGGCTTTCAGAAAAATAAAAGTACCACTAAATTATTGAGTGAGTTTACTAATGAGGTTAATGGATATTTAAATAAAAAAATGAATGTCTTAGCTTTATTTGTTGATTTTAGCAGTGCTTTTGATGTGCTCAAATATGATACACTTTATAGGAAGTTGTGGCAAAATGGTATACAGGGACCCACCCTAGAATTATTAAAAAACTACCATAAAGATAGGTACACATCTGTTAAAATAAAAAATGAATACAGTACTAAGATAAACACCACCATAGGCACGGCTCAAGGATCCATTGTTGGGCCTACTGAGTATATGTAAATGACATGTGTAATGCCATAGATTCAGGATCTGTATACCAGTTAGCCGACGACACCTGCATAGTGGCTGCGCATGAATCTGTAAGTGAAGCACAACGATCTCTGCAATATTGTTTTGATAGACTATGTAAATGGGCTCATGACGTAGGCTTGGTAATTAACACATCAAAAACAAAAGTTGTTCATATACATTCATCTCATATCAAATCATCTATCGAGCCTATAATTATTGCCCATGAGCATTCTTGTCTTCACCAACCGTGTAATCCCTGCAGTTGTCCGACATTGGAGGTAGTAGATAAACATATGTACATCGGCCTAGTGATTGACAGCCGGTTCTGTTGGGGCCCGCATAAAGAATATGTATGTAACAAGTTAAGATCTGTAATTGGTAGACTAAGTGTATTAAAATATAAACTGCCATACAAAACGTTAATAATGCTGTATGTGGCCCTGGCTGATTTGGTTCTCGGTTATGGTCTGAGTAGTTACGGAAGGACATACAAGACTTACCTTGCAGATATTTATAAGTTACAACTATTGAAAATTATAGTTCCCAATCACATAAGAAAAAAATATAAGAATATGGAGGCAGACCTTTTTAATTATTGTAATGTTATGAATGTGTATGATAAAATAAAAATAAATATTGTATCCTTACCGAATGCAATGAGCCTGATTTTATAATAGAAAGGTCAAGACCTGTAAACTTGAGAAGGATTGAGATCAAAAATAAATTCTTTTTACCAAAGACATTAAATTTGTATGGCACAAGAATAACAAATTATCTTATTCCTTATTACTTGAATGATCTTCCAGAAAAACTACAAAAGGTATATAGAAGTGGTTCGAAGACTTGCAAGTCCAGGGCCCTGTTTCCCGAAAATTACAAGTTACAATTCTACATGCTTACTTTTAAGACTAAAATTTTACAAGTGTATTTATTTTTGTTTCTCAAAGGCAATAATATTACAAGTCAAAAATATAGCTTTGTTCAGAATACTGAAAGGAAATGTAAGCTTGTAGAATTGTAACTTGTAATTTTAAGGCATTTGAGTGATAGTATGTCATTAGTACTCCATCCATGAGACTTCAATAAAATGGCTGACTTGTATTTTGAAATCTACAAGTGTTCAAAATAAAAAAAATAAAAAAATATAAAACGATGCGACTAAACCAATATATTCGTGGTAATTTATTGGTTTTTACTAATGATAATAATTCCCTAGCAATAAGTTGGCTGCCTTTTTCATAAAATCATGAGATCATATATGTACATACATATTTACTGTTTTTAATGCAGTTCCTACAAGAATATAAAGTTTAAGATGTTATTAATGTATTTACAATATAAATGTTTCATCGCTTTTTAGGAAAAAAACATTTTAGCAGTCTATAGAGACTCTTAGTTAATTAGTGACAAGTCACAAGCTACAAGTCTAACTTGTAGTTTTTGAGAAACGAAACTACTACGTCATTATATAATAGCTACTTATAATTGTCACCTACTCGACTTGTAAAATACTTTTACCACCCCGCTCTTGTAACCATTAGATGTACGTAAAACATAAACTTGTAAAAAATATTGTTATATAAGCGTTACCATAGATACACACTTGTATTACAAGGCTTGTGATTTTCGAGAAACAAAGCCCTGGTTGAAGGGGCATTTTTTGCGGAATGAGTCTATTATATAGACTCATTTTGCAGGGTGTGTTTTTTTTAATATGTGTGTGTAATTTCAGGTAATAATCGAATCAAATCATTTAATCATTTACATAGATATAACATTACAAATTAGTCATTTAATAATTAAGTGTACAAAATAAAGTTTGCCTGCACTAGGGTAAACCTGTGCCGCAGGCTGTAAGGGCACAAAAATATTGATATAGTTCATTAAAATATTAGTATTTAAGTTATATATAAGTTATTCAATATATGTTTTATATAAAATTAAATTGTTCTTATTAAAAGGTACAATAAAATATGATGAGCAATAGTGACGTACTTAGGTACAATCAGTATAGCATAGTAAGCAATTACTTAGTTACGATGTTTACATTTAGAAATTGTTAATTACGAGTATTCTTATATAATTATGTACTTGTTTTAATGTAGGTCAAATATAATAATATAATAAATTGGTTCCTAATGGTTTGGTAACTATCTATACTAAGATAAAGATGGATAATCAAATACAAAAAGGAGATGTTCCATTTGCCCATACATTCTGGGCCCAGGCAAGAACTTACATGAAACCATGTGTGTTTTGAAGTTATATTACCACCGTATAGGCCTGTGTATTTTTTTTTACAGTTAAACTCCGAGGATGTGAGATATGTGGTATTTAAAGTGGAATTATATCATACTCCAAATAGCTCAAAATACAATTTTCACATAACAAGTTACCTAATTATTAATATTTGAATGTCTAAAATAAAACCTACATATAATCCTACCAAAAGCGAATTAATATTCAATAATAATCTGCAAATCACATCAAAACATTCACAATACGTAGTAGTAACACAAATAACAAACAAAGCACATTGACAGTTTGACAGAAAATGGGGTGACAGATGTTAAATGTGTTGCAATGATTTAAAAAAAAAATTACATCCGATTTTTCATTAAAATAAAGACAAAATGATTGTTTTACAATAGTAGGTATTGCGTACAAGTCCTATTTTTTTAACGATTAAAATAATATAATGTATTAAAGATTCAAATACATTGTTTGTGATTATTATACTTTTATATGAATAAAATATATTTTATCCCAGACATTATTTTATACCCACATAATATTATTTTATTTTCAAGTGTGGCAACATAAAAGATATCCGCCATTAATTCAACCAATGATTGAGGGAATTAAATACTGTTCACAACCATTTAAAACTAAAATCTTTCCCCCAAGTTCTACGGAGAAATGGAAAACACTAATTGATTTTAAAAATTATTAGTTTAATTTTAATTATTTACAACATTCTGTTCGCTCTGGGCCCCAAATGGAACGTCTCCTTTACAACAACACAAAATAAACTAAAGAAAAGGAGACTTATAGAAATTACAGTTAATACAAAGAACGGCATAATTTGTGTAGGAACGTAGTGCATTTAAGTAGATTCACTGTAGCCTATGGAGTCAATGTATCTGGTCTCTGCCATCTTCCTTGCTGGACAATCGAAGGCTCCCGTCTTATGGTCGCTTGGTTTTTTAAACCGCAAACAGGTTGAGCATTTCGGCTGTTCCGCTGTTTTAGTACATTCATGTACTTGGTGCCCTGTCTCTCCGCAGTGTCCGCATGTGTACGTGGTCTCACGGCAGGTCTTGGCAGCGTGTCCATATTGGTGACATTTGTAACACCTCGACACAAGAGTGTAGTCTTTAACGGGGCAAGAAGACCAATTTATGAAGGCGCGTTCTTGGTTTATTAGGGCAGTTCTGATGTTGGCGGTTACTTCTAAGACAAAATTACAAGTAGATGCCTCCTTTTTACCTGTCTTATGGCTAAGTCTTATGGAAGTCATAAATGTCTCGCGTGGTAATAGGTCAACAATATTCTGCACGTAAATACTTTCGAATACGACTTGGTCAGTAAGTGCACATGGTACTCCGATAACAATAATCCTAGGTCTCCTTTTTAAAGTGTCTTGTACATTGAGGCCACAGCTGCTTAGTTGTGATGATTGATTTTCTCAGCTTGTCAATGTCATCTTTTGTCTCTGTGCTTATTATTACACCTCCGTTTTTGGTCTTACGTAGACTTCTTACATGCAGTTTCATCTGTTCAGGGCAAATAATTTTTTGTACGAGCGATTTGGTGTCTTCGCTGGTCTTTAATACGTCGCTAGGATAAATTGTTATAGAGCTCAGGTTTTTAGGGCGAACAATGTCATTGCTGTTAGTCTTAACAACATCAGAAAATGACACTTTTTCATTGACCGATTTAATTAAGCTCACTTCAATGCTTTCCTTGATGGATTTATTAAAGTCGTTAAGGCATTCAACAAGTTCCTGATTTTCTCGTAACGAATCAATGGTCGCGTTCATTACGATGGCTTTTTGTTTTAAAGTTTGGTAGTGCACGGCCATTTGACCAACTCCATTTTCGATGTTCCTTGCTAGACTGCTGATTTTCAATTTATTTTCGGCGTTCAGCTTTGACTCTGCAGCATTATTGCAAACTTCATTTAAGCAGCGCTCGATTGAAGACATCCAATATTTAATGTCGCTAGTAGATAATGTGGTCACGGTTTCATCAGCAGCATGTTGTTCTGGTTGTGTCGTACTGCGACCAAAAGGGCTGTTTTCCATTTTTGTAAATAAAAATTCTACAAATTTTACAAAGTATTTGAATGAATCATATTAAAACACTACTTTGTCACTGATTTGTAATATCTAGGTCACAATAAATTGCTTCTAATTAAAACATGTGTAATAAAAATAACTAATAAATAACACGTCTTCTCTGTTCAATGATCGAAAGATATTGTAATAATAATTGTAATATACTCGTTAATAATAATATAATGTAAATTGAATTGTGTAATATTTAATATCAATATTAGCGGCTCGCCTGTACTCAGATAAACCCTGAGTGGTTTCCGTGGTACGGCTTTTAATATTATTTTAAGTGTATTGTAAGTGTTTTAGAAATAAATAAATAAATATTTTCATTTTGGAGGGTTATTTGGCCTACTTTACTACGCAGGCCAGACGGGTTGGTAAAAGGTTTATTTCGAGTTTTCCTTCTCTAGCATCGATAACATAAGCGTAAGGATTCCCTTAGTCGGCTTTTACGACACCCGCGGGACGAAAGGGGATGGTGACATCATGTATTCTTAGTCCATCACCATACGGACATTAAAGTTCTCGCCCCTAAAAAGGCACCGGCTCAGAAAGAATAACAAATATAGTCATCAATTTATTCCCCGAACGTCTCTTGATCCTTAACATGCATCTTCAATGTCGCAATATCAAATTGTGTCTTCCCACAACAGTGGAAAGATACCGTGGTTATCGGAATACCGAAACCCGACAAAAGAAGTCCAAGCCGGCTGGTTATCTACCTATTAGTCTGAGTCGAGCCGTTGCCGAGCCTAAGGAACATAAATTCTGTCATTTACTATTTCTGCAATGGTTGCTGCATAAAGAACATTTCTTAAATGGTTCTCTAAATGTTTAGCTTAGCAAGGCTAGCTATCCGAAAGTCAGGAAAATGCTGTGGATGATTTTCTAGATGATGTAGGATGATCTAGATGTATGGGTCCGTCTACTAGTAATATAGCCTTTGACTTTATCGTGCTTATTATAGTAAATATTTACATGAAGTATGTAATATTATCGTTTATTATTTTTATTCTCTTTTCCTAAATAACTCTGTTCTCCCATGACTGACAGATTAGTTTCATACAATAAAATACTTCACTTTTCAAATACTTTCATTTGATGTATGATGATAAGTGTTACAAGGGTGGGGACGGCTTCCATACAAAAATGCCCATTCTTCTTTCAACACAAATGTAAAATTTTGTTTATGAAATAAAATGTCTTATGTCTTATGTAAATTTGCAACTAGAGAAATAAATGATTTGATTTGATTTAAAATAAAAAAAGCAATAAGAGCTTACCACAACTGACACGTTTACCGCCTACGAAACTAGTTGAAGATAAACTAGTTGAAGAGTCGCCTACAAGTTTCCTTCACCTATGATTCAACCTCACCTTCACCTGACTTAGCTCTGTTTTATCAACCGACTTCAAAAAAGGAGGAGGTTCTCAATTCGGTTGTATTTTTTAATTTATTTTTTTGTGTTTGTTACCTGATTTCTCGAAAACGGCTAGACCGATTTGAAAATTTTTTTTTTTGTTCGTATCAGTATGCTTTCCATTTGGTCCAATTGTCACCAGATCTGGATCTGGATGACGGGATCCCAGAGAAATCGAGGGCATCTCTTGAAAATTGTAGGGACGCATTGTGTAAAATCGTGTCATACATGTGCATCTTTGACGTCACTACCAAATAGTCAAGAATTAGAACTGGTCAGATCCTGGAGACCAGAGAGAGAGTCGAGGGAACACCTCAACGGCATATAGCAGCTACCTTGTGTTTAGGCTTATTTTAATTGTATTGATGAATACTTTACAAAACTTTACACAAACATGATCTGATGATGAAGAAGATTGAGGGTCGAGGCAACTCCTCAACGGTATATAGCAGCTACCTAGTGTTTGGGCTTATTTTATTCGTATTGATGAAAACTTTACAAAACTTGACACAAACATCATCTGATGATGAAGAAGACTGAGGGTCGAGGGAACTTTTCAACGGTATATAGCAGCTACCTAGTGTTTGGGCTTATTTTATTCGCATTGATAAAAGCTTTACACAACTTTACACAAACATGATCTAATGATGAAGAAGATTGAGGGTCAAGGGAACTTTTTAACAGTATATAGCAGCTACCTAGTGTTTGGGCTTATTTTAGTCGTATTGATGAAAACTTTACACTAACATTATGACTGTAATTGAAGGTATGGTTTAAGACTTAATAATGAAGTTCTTATTTGAATTTAAAATAGGAATTAATACCGGATTATAAATTTTTGAATTGCATTTCATTTATTTTAAACTTATTCTTTAGGTACAGTCATGGTATTTAAAGGTCCGCCACCTTAAGGCCTATTTTCGTGTGCTTATGCAGTATGAGCGATACTCTGCTTTACCGATTGAATATGACATAATATTGCAGTCAATGGTCGGCTGTCACTAGTAGGAATGACAATACAATATCGGTTACCTAGGATACAAAATTAGTCCTTCGTGAATGATCGTGAATCGGAAATAATATTTATTATTATTTAATATTACTTATTTAATATTCAAGTTTTATATTCTGTGGCTATAGGTATACTTAATAAATTATTATTTAAACAGTAATAAGTAAACAGTAATAGACATTGACAATGAAACAGAGGATATCACAGCATATTAAAAGCTTGTAATGACTAAACAGGCCTGTTGGCAGAATTATCGATTAACTTAGGAGCCATTATAAAAAAATAGAACAGAACAGACTAAATAGTTCATTAAAAAGGTTTGATGTTGACATGTAACTAGACGTAGACCAAAGGTGAAAATGAATTTGACCCTTATTATCATACTGTGTGAGTATAGTTTTATGTGTTTTGTCTATACAATGCTTTAGTTTCAAAAGGTACTAAGAGTTTTAGGCTTCACAAACGAATGAAAAAGAAAACTGGCGGACGTTTTCGGTAACCCACTGTACAACAAATTGATAATAATAACTATTATATACATTTGATTTATTTTTATGTCAATTTATTTAAATTATCAATTTAGTGTGCATGTCGCACAATAAATTAATAATTTTTATTTCTAATTAACCACGCCGAGACGGTGTGGCTACGCTTTTCGATGTTCTCCCTATTTAAAACTTTTTTCATGTATACCGTATTCATCCTTACTTGATTTATTTAGTAAACAAACACCACATATTGCAAATTCACTAGTTTTTACATCAATTGCACACTTTGATATGGATGAAAATTTCTGGAAAGTAGCATTATATGTTTATGCAATAGAAAACACGTAAATTACTTTGATTTCACCACTATCTTTCTTATATTTTAAATAAATGTATTTTTTTCCAACGGCAAATTTCACAGATAAAAATTAATTTCATTATTTGACATTTGTAGATTCTAGAAATTTCATAGATTCGTAGGAATGTGTAACAAAAGTGAATGAACGATTGGCATACGAATAAAAGGAGGATGTTTAAATAAATCCTACTAATATTATAAATGCGAAATTTTTGTTACTTGTTGTTTGTTGTTACTCTTTCAGGCAAAAACTACTGAATGAATTATCCACTGCGAATTAAATCCCATTGAACTAATATGGGGACAATTAAAATCGCATGTGGGAAAAAATAATACAACATTTAAAATGGCTGAAATAAAAGAATTACTTATAGAAGGATTAAGTAAAATTGTCCGTACGGTGTCCAGCATGTCAATTCTTGTACCTTATAATCGTTAAAAATTCAGTTAAGTTAATTTTTGGTTGTCAAATTGTCTTGTTTTTGCTATTGCAATTGTAATCTTTTGCGGTCGTGTTAAAGTTTTATTTAGAATGTGACAATTTGACAAATAAAAGTTAACTTAACCGAATTTTGGTACGAGACATGCTGGTCAAAATTCATTGAACATGGTCATAAAAGAAGAAGATAAAATGTTAAGACTAGATGGCATATTAGATACAGTCTCAGACGCACCGACCCAGAATTTTGTAATACATGTTCCGTTTCCTGCACAGATGTGGCTTTATCATGATTTTTGTTTATATTCTTTATTTTTGTTTTATTTTTGTAATTGTCTATATTCTTACTGTACCCTTAAACCAAGAATAAATATATTTTCTTTCTTTCTTTTTCTTTCTCTTTTACAGCTGCTTACCTAAAATAATTTGTAAAAATAATAAATAAAAAAATTGTTTAATACTTTTAGTATTATTTACGACTTCACATTCCTATTGCGTAATTAGAATATTATGTAATTATATACCTACACTGTATAATGTATGTAGCTAAAAAAATTGCCATAAACCGTTCAGTACTAAAAGAACTTTAAGTGAAGATTTCATTCATTCACATCAGTTACACATCTCTAGCTATCAGTACTCTTTAGTCTGCGGTTGACACGACGCCATATATGTTTACCATTTAGAGCAAGTCTGTTTAAATAGACAGTAGGTCCTTTTTTGTGAAAGCTGATTCTTACGTTGTTCACCAGTCTCTTTTGAAATGGCATTGGAGGTAGATTTCCTACTTCGAGAATGGCGTTTCTTCCTTTCTTCGGTTGTCATCGAATCAAACCCAAGGCGGGCGCGTCAAGTTTTGTGACCTGTGACGCGCACCAATGAACATACCGCGGCGGCGGCGCCCGCGCTGCACTCCCCGCGACCCGACGGTGACCGGTCCGCCCGCTACCGCTCAGTCGCAAGCGACAGTGCGAGACGTAGACCGACGGCAAATGCACGTTCTCTAAATTTTAATCTACATCTTGTTTTCTACTCCTATATACTCGTAGTCTAAGCTACGTCTAGCTAATCTACATCTTGTTTTTTATTCTTGTATAACTTAACTTAACTTCAGTGCTGTGAACTTAACTAACTTAATAACTCTGTATTCTCTTTCATTCTGTGTCACCTGTGAGGAATCACGAGATTACTCAATCCTAAATGAGCTCAGAATATACACCGACGGCTCCAAGACAAACTCAGGCACCGGAGCAGGGGTATTCTCAAGCGAACTCAATATAAACCTATCCCAACCGCTTGGCAAATTCAACACCGTATTCCAAGCGGAATGCGTAGGGATTATCCTGGCAGCCCACACCATAGAGTCAAAAAGGATTTCGAACTCTCGAATCCGCATAATAACCGATAGCGCTTCGGCACTCAAAGCTCTGAATAAAACCCATGTCACTTCGAAACTGATATTGGAATGCCGCAAGGCGCTAGAGCGGATTGCGACTTCCAATGGAAACTCAGTGACTTTGCAATGGATAAAAGGACATAGTGGATCACCGGGAAACGATGCGGCTGACGCACTAGCAAGAAGGGGATCTGATATGACGGTCTTCGGACCTGAGCCTATCACACCCATCCCCTTCAGCCAAGTTCGCAGCTGGCTACAAGAGTATACCCGCAAACAAACACAAGAGCACTGGTCAGCAGCACCAGGATGCAGGCAGTCGAAGGAAGCCATGCCATTCCTAAACGACAAACTGACCAGGCGCATACTGCGTCTGGACAGAAATAGCCTGCGGCTGGTGACTGGAACCATCACCGGTCATTGCTCGCTAAATAAACACTTTCACACCATAGGTATAACAGATAGCCCCCTGTGCAGAGCATGCATGGAGGCAGAGGAAACAGTGTCACACGTGCTCATTGAGTGCACGGGTGTCGCAGATATACGAAAAGACACACTAGGAGCCCCGAAATCAATCACAGAATGCCTAAACAAGATAAGACACCTTATACTATATCACACGTCGATAGGTAACATTCCGAGTCGGACGTGTGCGTTCATAATTAATAATACAATTAGTGTTTAGCGCGGCGTAAGCCGACGCTCGCTATTTTACGTCATGAGTGACATACTTGTGCCGAACGAGCTGCTGTCGTTCTTGCAGCAGAAACTGGATGTGATGGATGAAGTATCCGCCATTCAAATCTGCGCGACCAACTTCAGCGAAGAAGATATTGCTGCATCCAAGCTGCAGTTGTTTACGGTTTTAAATAAACGTGACCAGATGGTGTCCCGCCGGCGTGACGGGACAAAGAAAAGTCTTCAAGACATAATCACGCTACTAAAAGAAACGGATCCTGACGACGTGCCGACGTTTGTGGCGAAGGACCTAAGCAAGTTGCCTCCCGTCACCTTTGACCACGTCGACGTTACAAGCCTTCTGAAGGACATCATCTTTCTGAAGGCAAGCTTAGCTGATGTGCAACGGAAGCTGGAGACATCCGAAGCAACCGTGGCAATTATGCGAAAAGAGTTCGACGAGTTGCGCAACAATACAACTATAGCAACTAGGTCACCGACCTGTGTTAACATAAACACACGCCGAGGTGCATGTCGCCTCGACACATCGACTGCAAGCTACGCGTCAGCAGTTTTGTCGCCAACGCCGACGATCGCTGAAACTGCAAAATGTGCAGACGACACGGCGCACAACCTTGCCCCTGCCCCCGCGGTGTCTCCTCGTACCGTGGCACGTGTAAGCAAGTCATCGGGTCAGCTGATTTCAGCGAGCACGCCTAAGACTCCCGTAGAGAAGCCTGTGCTTGAAAAGGCACCTACTGATGGTTTTACTACGGTGAGAAACAAGAAGCGCTGCCGCCCGAAGACTAATAAGAACAGTTGCGGAACGGCACCGACGGTGACGCTGAGAGCCGCCCATCCGAATACTCCGGTGTATATATCTCGCCTCCATTACACCACGGAGGTAGATGACATCGTGGAGTACGTCTACAAGAAGTTGAAGTACAGGCCGAGGGTGCAGTTATTGGAGTCTCACCGTAACGTGAACTTCAAAGCGTTCGTGTTGCGAATAGCGAACTGCTACCTGCATGACGTCATGGACTCTAACTTCTGGCCGCAGAACGTGGTGTTCCGTCGCTTCCGCGGACAAATTCCACAAGAAGCAAAGAAGTAACCGGAAGTTATTTTATTTTATTTATATTAGTCATTAAGGTATATATTATATTGTTTTATGTATGTTAGTCTATAAGGTATATTTCTATGGGCCTATGCAGCCTGAAATAAACGTTATATTATTATTATTATTATTATACGCTTTTGGAGGGAGGTGGGCTGGCTGGAATGACAAGTGCCCTCACGTACAATGGTCCACCTCAAGGACTAAGTGCGGAAACCAACCCCAAATAACTTAGACTTCATTCTGTGTCATTAAGTAAATAGTCTTGTAAATAACCGTCACGTTTCTTTATCACCTCTACAGTCTCATACAATCAGCGCTGTCTCATGAGCAGCGCGTTTCGTAGGTCTACCCATATTCAGACAAAATAATGTCCCACTGCAGGGACGGGCCTCCTCCACTGACGGAGGGATATTTAGCCTACTAATACCACGCTGGCCAGACGGATTGGTATAGGGTTTAATTTCAAGTTTTCCTTCTTTTTATTTTTCAAAGATAATATTCACGGATAGTCCCTAAGTTGGTTTTTACGACACCCATGGGTTGAGATGAGGTGGTGACATGCATTCTTACTCCGTCACCACACGGATTTATAGAATTGGTATTCACTAAAAATTTGAAAATAAAATTGATTTTTACAAAAAAAAAAAACCGACTTCAAAAACACAAATTGCACTAAAAAGTAAAAAATAATTAGTTGTATTTTGGTTTTACAACATTATCAGCCATTCCTTCTACTTAATTTTATTCTAAAGAATAGGTTCTTTTAATTATTGTAAAAAGTATTGTAACAATAATATTACATTATTTGTAATAATTTGATTATCTTTTAAAGAATCTGCAAATCAATATATTTACAGACTCTTCAAGAAATATCTTAAACAATACTTTTTACAATAATTAAAAGAACCTATTCTTTAGAATAAAATTAAGTAGAAGGAATGGCTGATAATGTTGTAAAACCAAAATACAACTAATTATTTTTTACTTTTTAGTGCAATTTGTGTTTTTGAAGTCGGTTTTTTTTTTTGTAAAAATCAATTTTATTCCCGTACAGGTTGTCCTTCTATAAAAATGTCTCAAAGAGATAATTTTTCTTCTTCTTTTAATTAATTATTTCCCCTTTATTGAAGAAACTTCTCTGTAAATAAAATTAATATTGTGTCCGTAGCAAATTAAATAAAGTTCTTATTAGAATTTTAATAGAAACAGTATATTGATGACGTTACAAGAAATATTTAATTTCAATAAACAGTAACTAGGAAAATATAAGTAATGCGAGTATTATCTTAGAGATAGAACAATAGTTATAAGAACTTTTACATTAAAAAAAACATTTTACGACAAGATTGCAAGTGAGCAGAATTTTTTTTAAAAATATATTTAGGAGGAAATAGTAGGCAGCGGCGTGTCGGTCAACAGATGTAGGATGGAAATATTTGGAGCAGGTTTATGTCTATAACGACGGCGCGGCGATCTAGCGGACGACTATTGGCTTGTTATTTAGTAAGCTTTGCTTAGCTTGGGACTAGATGGCGTTGTGTGAATGTGTGAGGAGTATTTATATCATGTTTTGTAGATTTGAGTTTTACATACATACATACATAAACTCACGCCTCAACCCGTCCGTGATAGGCAGCCACTTGTTTGCAAACATGTTGAGTTTTGGATACCCAGATTGTACCCTCCATGCACAATTTATGGGTCTCATAAATGGCAACAAAGGAGAAGTCGCCAGATAATTATCTCTACGGAAACTGTTGGTTCAACAAGTTTCTCTTCGTCATTTAAAGAATATAATATTGAGCTATTACTTATAATAACTTTAAATTAACGCTATATAAAATTATTGTAACGTGAACCGGTTGCATTCCTATTACAAAATAGATCATTAAAAACTTAGATAGCTTCCTATAAAATAGAGTAGAAAGTTATTAAGAAAAATTCTTTTTCATACTCGTGGTAGCACATAGCGAGCGTGCCTCCACGTTATTGCACGTGCCAATAAAACACATTTATTTATCGTTTAAATTGTTAAGCGAAGCATCTATGCTTTTAGTACATTAACTATATTAGGTACGATTTCCGAGAAAATGCTCTTTAGTTATTATACTAATCTAATAAAGGTATCTTTTTAAATTCAACGTTAATGTTCTCCTCTGTCATACTAATATTATAAATGGAAAAGTGAGTAATTTCACGGCAAAACGGGGCGACGAATTGACGTGATTTTGTAAGTGGATTTAGTTTAAGGGATAGAGATAACATAACATGACAGATAACAGATAACAAAGGCTAGTTTTTTTTTCTTTTGTGTCCAGGAAAGGGGAACAGTGCTACCCCGAATTTATCGCGATTGAAGCCGCGGGCAAAATCTAAGTCTACGACGGATATTATAACGTATTCCATTTTTTTATTAATAAACGCATCGATGAGAGTCCACCCACATGGTGGAGGAAAATGATGGATGAGGAGACAATAGAACGCACATGGCGAAATATTTGGGGGAGGCCTTTATTCAGCAGTAGATTTCCATTGGTCAACATGATGTTGGTTCATATTATATAACAAATAATAGGACCTATGAAGTTGCTGTTTTTTTTACGCAGTTTTTGACCTCTATATAATTTTAAAACATTATTTTTGTTATTTAGGAAAAATAGGATATTACCAACATTTAACAAAAGATAATAAATGAAAATTATTGTTATTTGTATTAATAAGAAGCCTGTGAACATGGGTCAAATTTAAAACAGCGGGTTTTCCCATTTGTTTAATTGTACTCGTAACTTCATCCCCGATTCTTATTTTGTTTGTTTTAAACACAATAATTAGTGTAAATGTGCGCCCTTACTTACCTATACCCAATTTTATTCTATTATGTTTCATAATTATTGAAAAAACTAAGAAAACGTTAGAGTGAAAAAACAAACTTCTGATAAAATGTTTATGCAAAACAGCAATATCATAGGTAAAGACCTACTATAATAATTTCTCTTTCAATATAAACTAGCTTACAGGCTTTAATAACAATAGATAGGTTGAATTTGGCAAGAACTGTGACCACACAATAAGTACACTTACCGTTTTAACAGACAGTTACCATCTTTGGTTTTATTTTTAAGCTTGATGCAGTCTAAGAAGCCTTTAAGTTTAATCCCCAGACGCCTTGCTAATAACGCTACCCGAGCCTCTAACCTTAGTATCAGAATCTTTTTAGCGCTTTGTGGACCTTTTGATCTCTAATGAGTCTGTAGGGACTTTACTATAAGATTTCATGGACTCATTAGCTCATTAGTAGTACTTCAAGGTTTTAATTTTCTATTGTATGATTTAATTTTATATTTATTTGACTCAGTATGTTATTAGTATAATTTTGGATTTTCAGTTAACGATATAGCAAGACTAATGGGCTAAGCAATTTGTAAAGTGATTTAGGTTAAATTACATTCCTAAACTTCAAAATAGGTTCACCAATCTAACATAGCAGTTAATAAAAGAAAATGCGTTGCAATTACGCACTATCACGCGTTAATACTAACCCATATCATTGGTTCAGTTTAAATCCTGTACTTATGCCAATTTAATCCAATTTCACAACCTATCGATTTTGGACTACAATTATGGAATTATGTTAGGTTAGGTTTAGACTTTTTCCGTATCTAGAAATGATAATGAAACTGTAATTAATAGAACGGTTATTATTGGTACCGACCATATTAATAACGTTTACCTAATCTTATAAATGTAGTCAAGAGTACCTACACGATTGACCTTTGAGCTATTTCATCGGATACATTACCCTGTGGCTAGTTCGTACACGCAAGGTGATCAATTTGCCCTCTGCAAGAATATCAATATTACTGGGATAATTTGTTTGTATGTAGGATTACTAAGAAATACACGAGATAGTTTATAGATTGAAGAACCCACTCTCTTTAATTTATTTCTGTATATGGGCCCCGGTGTAGGTTTTCTATTACGATTTATGAAATTGATAAGATAATTTTCACATTTTGTTACTTTTTAATGATTTATTGAGCTTACACTTTGCACGTATACTATGTTATACTTGTTAATTTCTTAGATTATTTGTATAATTTTTATTTTAAAATATTATTAAATTTTATTAAATTATAGACAGGAACAAAGATTATTTCTTTTTTGATAGCGTTGTCTGATCTTTGTTTGCTTAGACAAAAAGTAAAGTTACATTTATTAACTTTTACATTTATTTTTACGTGGGGAATTTAATGACGCGTCGGACCCAAACCTACTTCCGTGTTGTTATGTCTTTTGCGAGAATAATTCGAGAAACGTCTAATGGACATTGGTCGCTAATGTCTCAGCAATCTCGTCAATTGAGACAACTTTTTTATTTTATGTTTGTATATAAATTAACATTTAATTTAGATATTTCCTACAGAATTCTCTTCTCCAGATTTTTAGTTATCACAGGATAATATCATTATGTACTCGTATTCTTGTTATGTTGTTTAATATAATATCATCATTGTCTTTATACATAAAAAACTCATTTTTAAAATAAATATACAAACAAACAAAGTAGACAATGAGAACAACCGGAAACAATATGCCTGAGTTATAATAATGTCGACTTATAACTACCGGCTGCGGTGTTCCTGGAACGCTATGACTTGTCCTTCTTTAAACGAAGTTTAGGGGTAACATTTCTCTCTCTCTTAAAAAGACAACTCCCGCACTAGGGATCATGCCCTGTGTCGCGGGGACTTTTACAAACATCAATTAACGGACACATATAACACCCAGACTCAGGACAATAATTTGTGGATCTCACAAATTATTGTCCTGCGTGGGGATCGAACCCACAACCTCATGCGCGGTAGCCGCTGGCTTTACCGGCACGCCACCGAGGTCGTCAAGTTATCTTTTATTAATCAACATTAATTCAGTATTATATATCAATCAACATTAATTCAGTATTTGGAGGAGGCCTACGTCCAGCAGTAAACGTCAATTGGCTGATATGATGATGATGATGATGAATAGTTCAAAGGAAGCAAGCGACTTGACGATGCTTTGGCAGTAATGACGTCCTTGAGTAATGAATACCCTTAGGTCATCTGACTATTCAAGCCAATAAAAAATATTTTAAGAATATTCTTAATGATCATCAACCCTGCTCTTCTTGCCCTGCATTTCTCTTTAGCCAAACGAACCAGTAATCCCGTTTGGTTTGGCTACATAGTTGACGACCTCTGTGGCGTAGTACTCTCGGGTTCGATTCCCGCTCAAAGCAAATCTTTGTGTGCATGAACATGATTGTTTGCATTGGTCTGGGTGTTTTTTATGTATAATATGTATGTATTTACAAAAAAAAAGGAATTTAAGTATGTTTATCCGTTGTCTAGCACCCATAGTACAAGCTCTGCTTAGTTTGGGACTAGATGGCGTTGTGTGAAAGTGTAAAGATTATTATTTATTTATAGAAGTCCCAAATCTACAGCTACAACATCTTTAAGCACATTATACGTTTACATAAAGAAAATGTTCTTAAGGATGGAACACCTGTTGCTATGGACACGATTTTGTACTTAAAAAGCCACTCCCGAAGAATAACAACCTCATAACCGAAGAACGCGGGTCGTGAATTCGATGTGTCGTTAGCATAGTTTGGTCTTTCCTTTTGGCGGCTTCAAGTTCAGTCTGTATACGTTTGAGTTTTATTATTTTATTTTTAAGTCGGTATGTGTATTAATATATAGCGCGTATTTAAAAAAAAAGAGAATATAAGTATGTTTATCCGTCGTCTAGTACTTAAATATTTGGAATGACGATTGACGACGTTGAGATGACGTTATGTGAACGTGTATTAAAATATACCTACTTATGTTGTTCACTCATGATGCAATTACAAATTGATGACTATAATACATCTAATTCATTAATTTCACATGATATTTTTCTAACAATATGGATGTAATTTATAAAGAAAAAAAAACGCTATCAAATAACAGTTTGTGTCCGTTAATTTCATATTTATGAAAGTCCCCGCGACACAAACACGAGGCTCGATCTTTAGTGCGGGAGTTGTCTTTTGGACAAGAAAAAAATAATAATTGCGCCACGTTGTGTGAAAAAGAGAATACATTAAGTACATAGTTATAAATATATTTTGGTCTTACCACGACCACGGCAGTATCATAAAAATGTATGAAATGTCCCAGTTTTGATAACTAAGATGCCTCAGCGTCACACACATTGGAATGTAACGCTATCTATATTGGATCTGTAATTGATTGTATAAGTTTACACTCCGTCGAGTATATTGAGTGTTTAATAAAAGCTTCGTAGCTTCTTGAACGCCCCCCCCCTCTCCCTGCGAGCGTCTCGCATACGTCGCTTTTCTATTGTCTTCATATTAACTCCACGTTCGGTTCGTTAATGGTATGAATTTGTAGATTACCTACGGGATCAGATGAATAATAAGTAATTAACTGATCTCGCAAGGTTATCTATGAAATTATTATTTACAGTTTATATGTTGACTTATATTGTTTTTTTTTATTCTTCATGTTTAATAATAATAATACAAAAAACAACATAGAAGATAATTATACCCATATTTGTAGCAAAACCTTTGACTGGAAAGTTAAGTAAACATAGAAAAGGAGACGGTTTTTTTTCGCACCACCCTAAACAGTAATGTTTATTATTCATATTACTCACAAAAATAGTTATCATCTTAATATAGTTAACCGAGCACCAATTATACTTAAACGAAGAGAGAATAATGAAATAATGGTAAAAAAGGATTACACCTAAAACTGCTTGTTTTGAAACGTTCTTAGGTTTATTTTAATGGTTAAAATAAATTATCAAGTAACGTACTTTAAAAATAATCGTAGAACGATACGTAAATAACAGCCAATAGCAGATCCTCTGTAGACTCCATTTCACGAAAGAAGTCCCTTTGGTGCGGCGCTGTATTTGCGAGATACAATGTTGCCAAGTTTATCAAAAAACCCCCCAATTATTTCAATACGTAATAAAAGTTCTATACTCATGAAAAAAATGCACTAATTTTAGGTAATGCTATGGCGACCTCCATGGCTTAATGGCTAGTGTGTTTGAGATAGAGAGAGGTAGAGGTCTCGGGTTCGATTCTTGATCAAATCTAACAAAAATCAATCAATCTATCAATTTATTTTTTAAATAATCACTTAGCCCACAAATATTATGAATAAATTAGCAGTATAATATTTTATGTCTTGTGTAATTATACGGTAACCTGGGGACACTTGATCCCCCCTTTTGTTTTTCATCCCTAATTTTCTTAGTGACTATCCATTTTAAAAGATATTGGTACCGAAATACGTAAAATTCATTTGCCTATAATTGATGTAAGACCCAAAGATATAAGTGCCTAAATTTAACAGTTATTTGACTAAAAGTAAAAATAGGGAATGGTATCAAGTGTCCCGTATATACGGGAGACTTGATCCTGGGCATCAAGTCTCCTATATCTAGGTTCTCATGATACTATTACTAAGGAAATAAATAAAAAATGTTTTTAGAATATAATAATCTTTTTTATATTGTTTTCAAAATCACATAACATAGGCATATCACACCGTCTCCATACATAAATCAATTGCTAAACGTGAAACTTCCGTTTCGTATTAAAAAAACAAAAACAAACTCAAAACAAAATTATATCTTGCTCTCTCTTACTTTTCATCGATTGGTACTCTTTTTTCTGGCACCTTCTTTTGTTTTGTATACTCTGGGCATAAAAATAAAAGTAATTATAGCTAAGCGTACCAAGTGTACCCTGAGCAGTTTGAGGTTATAAACAAGAATATTTTCAAACGTCTATTAGATTACCACTTTTCTACGCTACAAATCGCTACTTACTTATAGATAACGCCTCGAATTAAATTCATGCACACCTAAAAGCCATATTTACATTAATGTTTAATCAAAATGTAAACTCTTGGCAACAACAAACACTCGGTCGTCCGCCATTTACAAACGCGTCAAATTTGACAGGTGTACCAACTTTAGAAAGTTAGCGGGTACCTTAGACAACCGATATTGCCATTATAAAATTTAATATTACCCATACAAGTTCTGAAAATCTCGTGTACCTAGTCTCCCTTAAGGATCAAGTGTCCCCAGGTTCCCCTACTATTCTTATATTTAAGTTTGATAAAATATTAATAATTTTGAAAATATTTTCCTATTAATAAAACAACAAATTCCCATCCCAACGGCAAAAATTCCTCGTATAGCAACCCTAAAAAGTATTTACCACAAATAACACCCTTGATAACATCGACAATCGACAACATGGCCGTGCTGTCAAATTTAGTTCCACAAAATGCCGTGGGACTTCTTTCATGAAATGGAGTTTAATACAGTTTCAATCTGTTTGACACTGACAGACAACATTGTTATTGTTTCAGATTTTATTAGATAAATGCATGATTTTTATGTACTTTTATATTTTATAAAAATAGCATCTTTAGATAGAGTGCATAATACACACTAAAGCTGCTCTTGCTGGATACTGTTGTTATTGCTTATTGAGCACTGTTGGCTGCTGTGCACATGTGATTTGTAAAGTGTGGTTTTTATCTTGGGCTCTGCTTTTAGGTGAGCTTGAGCCACCTGCGTCTATTTAAGATGAAATACTGCTTTAAGAGATGACTGTGTTAATTATAATTGTAAACAGTAATAAATATTTCGTGTGTCATATATATAGTGTATTGTTTCTCTTTAACTACCTCATTATTTTAGATCTACAAGCAATTGCCAGCAATAACTGCGTTATTTCGAGAGGTCTTGGTTGTCTTATTAGTGTATATTCATTAGACAATCGATGTTGTGAGATTTTACGTTATCACTAGAGTCATGTTTTGATTGTCCTATTTCAGAGTATTCCCTCTAGAGGGAGTTTTGATATGTGCAGACTGTCTATCGAGAGATTATAAGGAATAAACCAGTATGCATTTCATTCCTAAACTCGCACAATTTGTGACTGGGCCTATTCGCCGAACAAAAAAACCGTCTCCTTTATGTGCAAAAATACTAATAGCTTTTTAAATAGAATACTGTGCTTTTTAATAAGAGTAATACCACAGACCACTACCCCCTCTTTTCAGAAGCTTTACACCTTTAAAGTGTTTATATTTTGTTCCAAGAATCGTATTTGACTCACACCGTCTTAGTGTGATATTATGTTTGTTAAATCTATCTTAAGATTACACCTTATTTAAATATAGATGGTTTATATTTAATACCAGGGCGGGTCATTATGTCCGTGACTTTTTGGATTTCCCGCCTCTTAATTGAAATAGCAACACTGCTCCTGTCAAGAGTCATCTGTCAGTAGACTCTTGTCAAAAATTGAACCAGTTTTGACATTTAGTTTGTTTTTGACAGCCGTTTATATCAGACTACCACGTTGACTAAGAAGAAAATGGAAAAAAGTGAATTTCTTGTGCTCATAAGGCATCATTTTTTGCGAAAAAAATCTATTAGGTAAACCAAAGCTAAGCTTGATAAATATTATGGGGACTGTGCACCATCCATTTACATGGTAAAAAGTGGTTTACTGAATTTTGATGTAGCTGTACAAGCACAGAAGATGCCGAACGTTCTGGACGCCCAGTTGAGGTCTCCACATCCGAAACAGTTAAAAAAATTCAAGATACGGTTTTAGTCGATCGGCGATTGAAAGTAAAAGAGATTGCGGAAGCCACAGGCATCTCATATGGCTTAGTGGTTTCTATTTTGAATAATAATTTGGGTATGAGAAAGCTTTTAGCAAGATGGGTACCGCATTTGCTCACAATCGACGACAAACGCAAACGTGTGAAAATTTCGCAGGAATGTTTGGCTTTGTTCAATCGCAATATGAACGAGTTTTGTAACCGTGGATGAAACGTGGATTCACCACAACATACCGGATATCAAACAACAGTCAAAACAGTGGGTTTCTCGGGGTGAATCAGCGCCAAAGAAAGCAAAGGTCAATTTGTCAGCCAATAAAGTCATGGCAACTGTTTTTTGGGATGCACGCGGTTTTATTCACATTGACTACCTTCAAAAAGGAAAAAACAATCAATGGTGAATATTACAGCAACTTATTGGGTCGATTCGATGAGGCATTGAAAGAAAAGCGACCGCACTTGGCCAAGAAAAAAGTCCTTTTCCACCGGGGCAATGCTCGGGTGCACACATGTGCAGTTTCCATGGTAAACCTCCATAAATTTGGTTACGAGTTGCTCCCTCATCCGGCCTATTCACCAGATCTAGTTCCGTTTGATTATTTTTTGTTTCCAAATTTGAAGAAATGGCTCGGCGGAAAGAGATTTGCCACCAATGACGAAGTCACCTCACAGACAAATGGCTATTTTGAAGACCTCGACAAAATAAAATTTTCGGAAGGGATGAAAAAATTGGAGAAACGTTGGGCTGAGTATATAATGGGTGTCCCAACAAGAACGCACTTTTTAAATCTGGCATCATTCGAAGTGTGATTGTTAGACATTTGAACAATTGTTATTATTTGCTAGTAGAAGGTACGAGGTTAGTAAAAATGGAGCGCTACACGAATGAACAACGCATTCTCATTGTGAAATTGTTTTACCAAAATAGTGAAAGTTTTGCAGCTACAGTTCGCAAATTGCGATCAATTTGGGATCACAAAAATGCTCCAAAAAAATCAACTGTAAGGAGATTAATGGATAAATTTGCCGAAACTGGGTCTGTTAGTGATGTAAAGACAACAACGCGCCCTCGACCTTGTCGATCGACCGAAAATGTCGCAGCTGTACGTAATGTGGTCGCTCAAACTCCATCCACCTTAATTCGACACCGAGCTCAGCAAATTGGTGTCTCCAAATCCACTTTGCAGTGTTTGGGGTTTTTTGAAGTCGATGGTTTACGCGAATAAGCCGACGACGACTCAAGCCTTAAAAGAGGAAATTGGACGCTGCATTAACGAAATACCGCAGCATTTATGCAAAAAGGTGATTGAAAATTTCATAAAAAGATCATGTGCATGCCAGCAAAGCCGCGGCGGCCATCTGCACGATATATTGTTCAAAACATAATCTCATCTTGTCTACTTTAAGATACAATAAAGTTTCACGATTTTTTTTATAATATCCGTGTTTTATTTCAAATTTAAAAAGTGCGTTCTTGTTGGGACACCCTTTAGATCTCGAAGGAGACTACGTTGATAAATAAAATAAGTTTTTATCTAAAAAGCTGTGTTTTATGCTAAAAGTCACGGACTTATTGACCCGCCCTCGTAACATTTAACAACACTCTCACATTAAGAACTATAAATAAATAGAAATGGCTAGGTTATCTTATAACGTTTTTTAATATTCTTGATGCGTGTTTATAAAGTTCTTTCAATACGGATGTACTACCATTCGGATTAATTCAATAAGTCAAATTCCGATATTGTTATCGTCTTAGATTTACCTTAGCCGAAAAATGGTCTACGTGTTTCAAATTGTGTTTATAACAAAAGGGCAACAAGTAAAGTTTAGACTACAAGCTATTAATCATCATAACAGCCCATTAATGTCCCACTAAAGGGACGGGCCTCCTCCCGCGACGGAGGGATACTTGACCTACTAATACCACGCTGGCCAGACGGATTGGTATAGGGCTTAATTTCAAGTTTTCCTTGGCTACAAGCTATTAATACAAACTTGAAATTATTAATAACAGATAAACCTAATTCAGTACCAAATGCGATCCTAGATTTCAGCTCCAAATTAGGTTAAATGTTTTGTGTTTGGCATATACACGATTGCATACAAGAGCGTTGTTATCCGTTTAGACGCAAGACAGTATAAGGGTCGTAGCACACATATCAAAACGGTAAGAGATCGTCATCGCTACGCCTTCTTCGTTGGCTTTTTTCGTTGGCGATGCGATTACGTTACGATTCCGGTTAGTGTGCGTTGCCGTACGGAGTTTCAAACAAATAATGCTGAACGGCTGGAGTTGATACGGTGACGATCCTTTTTCGTTTTGATATGTGTGCTACGACCCTTATACACAGCCGCGCTTAATTAACATGCAATTGCGTCTGATAGGTTAAACTCGAAGTAATTCCCTATATTATTATTGAGTTATTATTGAGTTTTTATATTAAAAAGTAAATAAAGAAATAGAGAAAAAAGTTAATAATCTTCCGTAGAACAGGCTTCTTACTAAACTTAAAGGGAGTAGGTATCTAATCATTTTGAGCACAAAGACGTTTCGAAAAATAGCGTATAAAAACAGTATTGGCTTCAGAATAAATTACAGTTTTGTAATGATCCAGGAAAATGGCATGGAGTGTAGAGATCATAGATTAACAGCACCATAATTTAAACAAACTTGAAATTAAACCCTATACCAATACGTCTGGCCAGCGTGGTATTAGTAGGCCAAGTATCCCTGCGCATGAGGCCCGTCCCTGCAGTGGGACAATTTTGAGCTGATATTAATTTAGACTTAATCATAATTACGTTTATGTCATTTGCACACTTTAAGATATAAAGACATATCAAAGTCTTATGTGGCGTCTTATTCCTGACAGCTGTGTTAATTTAAGGTTGGATATTCATTGATGCAGATGACACGCTACAATCAATACAATGGTATTGATTGACAGAAATACTTCTACAAATACATATAATATTAGTTTATAAGTGAACTTTGTTTGCCACAATATGAACAAATTACTAAGGAAATAAACAGTTATTATTGTTAAATAATCAAAAAAAAAAAAATAATATTCAGCAACAATTTTAAAAATTTTCGTGTTAAAAAAGTATTCTGTGCATAAGTTCAGCACTCAATTTAAAACCCAAATTGTTAGTATTCATTCTAAGCCTAAGTTAACAAAAAGAGTAATAAAGTCATGATATTGTAATGTGACGTTATTAAACTTTTGTGAGTACAATTTGGCCTTTTTGTTAAGTACGAGCCGGCGAATAATAATGAGTGTCCCTTCGTAAGAGACAATGGTCTTGGACCACTTCTCTAATCCTTTGTTTCATATTATATTATTAATATAAGCAGGCGTGTTTAGGCTTATATTGTTGGAAAATATTTTATTTGCCGTGAACCGAAATGTACTAATGCCACAGTGGCGCGAAGGTAGCGCAAGCGGCTAGGCTGCCGTGCACGAGGTCTCTGGTTCGATTCCTACGCAGAAAATTATATGTGCCATCTACAAATAATTTTCTTCGTGTCCGTTAAATTGATGTTTGTAAAAAAAAGGGCATCCCTAGTGCGGAAGTAGGCTTTTTTAAGAAAGAAACCAAGAAAGTACTGAAATATTTTATTTACAAGGAATGTTTGTTTGGGCGAGTTAGTAAATCGAAAGAGAAACTACAATACAGTGCAAGCACACACTACAAGATTTTTTAAGGTCCGCTATATTACCAATTGATAAATAAATAGTACCTATGTTTAGCTTCTTTAGACAGTAGAAATGATATATTGATTTGTTATCTTTCTATTTTGTACAGTCAGCCCCAAAAGTCGCTGAACACATTTTAAATTCCAAAACTGCTGAACATTAAAAGTGCCATAAGTCAGTGTCGCGGTTATTTCAGAAGTATCTGAACACTAGTATTTCAAAAGTAGCTGAACACTAGTGTTCCAAAAGTAGCTGAACACTAGTGTCTATTATGTTTACTCGTTGGAATAGATACATAATTTCAAAACAATTCACTGAGATTCGATAGCCTAGGGTATAGAACACTCGACTTTGATGAAGTAGACGTGCGTTCGAAACCAGGTTGTGCCAAGTATTTTTTTTTGGTTTTTTATTTTTTATTTATTGTATTTTATCTCAAAAAAAACAAGTAACTTAAATTCACCGTCACTGTTCACAGGTATTTTAATAAAGTTAAAATATTATTTTTAATTTTTAATTGAAAATTAAATAGTATTTTTATTTAATTTTTAATATAATGAAGAATGATCATTATGACTTTAAATTGTATGAGAAACATTTTCGGAGATTCGATGATATGAGTTGAAATGTTATGTAAGAAGAAGCGCTCCCTGTTGTGCGACATTGAACTTAATAGTTTTATGACATGCAACTAAAATTAAGTCTAGAGGTGATAAAGCCATTTAATTAATTAAATTATTTAATTTAATTGTCGAATATACATTTTTTTCGTAAACGAAGTCGCGGGTTACAGCTTGTATTGAATAATAATAGTAGAAAACAAAATAAGAAAAAATAAAAAAACACAAAAAGTAATCCGTTCCTCAGGATGGAACCAGAGCTGTTTTCTTTTCACCCAAGCTCTATACAAGCAAAGCTATCGTGTTGACAACTGTTTTGATGAAATTGTTAATGTAGTATTCCGCTTTGAAATTGACTTGACTTTTGTCTACTGTCAAAATCACTCACTACAACTACACTGAAACTCGACCGCAGATGAGCGACGCAGCGGGCGACGTTGCCGTTCAGTCATGCGCGGCTCCCGTATACTGCACGAGTTGGCAACATCGATACTTCTGAAATACCCGCGACACTGACTTATGGCACTTTTAGTGTTCAGCAGTTTTGGAATTTAAATGTGTTCAGCGACTTTTGGGGCTGACTGTACCTACATCTTAATTTTAATTATAACTTTAGTAAGTTTTTAACACGAGACAGGATACGAAGTTAATTCGAATCCACGTCCTTTGCTATTTTTTTTCTTCAATTTCTAAGCTTCTCGCAAGCCTGTAAACCACATGAGCTACGTCGCTTATTGATTCTAAGAATCTGTTAATCAGGTTAATCAATTAGTAATATTATGTGAAACTAATTAAGCGGTCAGATATTGTTGCGCTTGTATGACTCGCTTAATGAATGTGGGCGAGGCTCAATCTGTTTGCCAGGATCGTGACAAGCGGCGTTCTGTAGTCTTTGCCTACCCCGGACGGGATAAGGCGTGAGTTTATGTATTTTATTTCAAGTGCAACAATTAGTAGTGAAGCATGTAGGAACAATTTTCAATATCAGGAGCTTGACCTTCATAAAGTCTGTAAGTATGATTATCGTGGTTGTTGCATCGATAATTAAACATGATTGCATACGTAACATCCCAATTAGTATCAAAGTAATAGTTCCTCTCGAACATACGTAGTTGTACGCAATTATAATATCAGGTATGGGTATTCGGGATGTCGATAGTTTGCTACCTATAACATTTTATGTACACAAATAATGTTTGGTTGGAAACTTGTTTGCGTTACACTCGGCTTGGGAGTGTCACTCTGTGCATAGCTTTATGATTGAAACCACAGGAGTAATGTAATGCTCTGCTCGTGTTTGTGTATAAATGGATTGAAATAATTAATTTAGTCCGCTTTAATGTATATTATAAATATATAATATAAATAAATTCTATGTATGGATCCTCAGTTCGTCTATTAATAAATTCTAAATATCAGAGTCTCCGTGTGGTGACGGAGTATGAATACAATATGTCACCACCCCATCTCATCCCATGGGTGTCGTAAAAACCGACCAAGGGACTATCATCTTAAGGAAATAAAAAGAAGGAAAACTTGAAATTAAACCCTGTACCAATCCGTCTGGCCAGCGTGGTATTACCTAGTAGGCTAAATATTCCTTCGTCACGGGAGGAGGCCCGTCCCTGCAGTGGAACATTGATGGGCAGTTATGATAAATATCAGTTGCATATATCAATCGTACTTTGAAATGTTACATTTTAATTATGATCTTAAATTTTAAAATAAGTTTGTAGTTATTTTAATACCTAAAGTAACAATGGGAAAAGTATGAAGCTTGAGACAGTCGACACAAGGTTTCGCGAGTACCTACTACTTATTTTGTCATTTGTTTGCGTAGAATCGTTAGGCGCTAACTCTCTCTTTACATTAACTACTTGGGAACGCCATGTAGGCTGCATAACAGTAAACTGAAAATTTTTGTATGTAGTTATATTCACATAAAAGAATAAAATATAAATAATAATTATTATCAAAATGGAACAAAGTAAAGAGTAAACTACATTGGAACCTTGAAAGCTTATTGCTTTCGGATTAACGGAGAAGATTATAGCGAATTGTTTATTTATTCAATTTACGTTTAATTTGGATAACGAGACAAGACTCACGTGGTGTATCAGAGCTTTTTATTTTTAATTTCTTGCATAGATATAAAAAATTACACCTTCTCGAAGTCTCTCAATCTCATTTTCAGTATCACACAATACTACACAACAAAGCAAAAAAAAAAGCTAAATTTATAAATTATTCCGTTTACATTGCTTTAAAATCCAGCAATAAGCAAGTCCACTTCGCTTTTGTACTCGAATTCTGTTTCATTTTTAATCTCAGAATCAAAAACTTAACAATTTGTAGATGAAAAGTTCATAATGAATTAAGGTAAAGGCACCTAATTCCGTGGTGTTTTTGACAAAACACGAAAGAACATTAAAAATTAAGTAATTATCGTACCTTTGTATACAATTTTATATTTTTATCAGAAGCGTTAACTATCTAATTTTTGAAAAATATATGCAGTTTGTCAGTAAAAAGTTATTAAAAATGATAAAATAAATAAAAATATGAATAAGAACGATGCGCCTAATTCCGATGTAAAAATCGTAATTCCGATGCATTTGGTTCCTAATTCCGAGTATAAAAATAGAAAGGGAACTACCTATGTAGGGTTCTCATACATGATGTTCAAAACTAAAAGGAGTTTATTTTTTATGTTAAATCAGTTCTTTTTTTAATAATAATCCTTAATCTTATAAAAATCAACGTAAAAATCAACATAAAAATCTACTTGTATCATGATTACAAAAATAATCTAAACATGTACTTAAATAAAAAAAATAAAAAGTAATAAATAAGTGAAACTAAAATGCAAGTTTAAGACTTTTGAAATAATTTATTAGGCGCGGTTATGCTAAACTTTGAAGCACTATAAATCATGAATGATTATTATGCAATAAAAAAAAATGACTTAGGAAACCTAATAATGATGTATGTACAACTATCCAGGTCCAGTCACTAAGTGTGTAGGAGGATACAAAGAAAATTACATAAACACACACGCTGAAAATAGTCTTCAAATAGGCAGACTGACAGACAAAAAATAATTTAATTGCTGTAGTTTCATAATTGGGTTAAAGAAATATGAATATACGCACACTCCAATTTTATGTGATTGTACTATAGATGATTAGTATTCTTTCAGTTACTACGTACTAAGCACATAAAAAAAGACCACTCTGTATTTAAACAGGGTCAATACTCTCTATGACCGGGTCAAAACATCGGAATTAGGAACTCATGTAAGCTTATTCCGATGTAAATACATCGCAATTAGGTGCTCATATAACCTTATTCCGACGTATATACATCGGAATAGCGTTTTATGATGCTAAATCAAAGTTTCTAATTCCGAGAAATAAAAATTAAAAGATTTTTTGATATTATGCAAATTAAATAGTGGATAGTTGCAATATGAAAGGGAAACAAATATAAAACACATACATATAATAACAGAACAGATCAAAAACCGAACGTCTTCATAAATTTTTTCCCGTACAACGTATTAAGAAAGTACCTATAATAGTCATTTTTAACCTGCTATAATTAGTGAATCCGACGCCAAGGTGTACATCGGAATTACATTATTAAATGCATGAGTTATTCAATAAGTCAGAACTAACACATTAAACTTTGTAATCATAAAACACACACCGAAAATTTAAAAAAAGTAAATGTCTTAAAATTTGTTTTTCCGTGGTATACATCGCTTTTAGGAACACACTAAAATATTTTGCACCTAATGCCGTGGTGTTTTCAAAACGTATTTTCTTGCTAATTTGCAAATAAAATACTCAAATCTTAAGTGTTTTCGATAAAATATATTGTCCTTTCAATAATTCAACCTAAACGAAAACTCGCATTGTATAAAATTATCACGTAAAACACTATTTGGCAAATCGTAATACTCACATGCATGAGGTCCTAAACGTATGAAGTGTGCTTTAAAGGCGGCTTCCCGTGGGAAAATGACCGATTATTCTACAGTGTAAGCACACTTAACTCTCTTTTGTTTTTATAAATATGAACAGATAAATTATTAATTGATTATTTTATCATGCAGACCAAAATAACTAGTGAATTACTTTAAAAACCCGTTTTACTAAATACCTCGGATTTTACTGCCATTTTTAGAACCCCTCGTAGTTAGGTGCTTTTACCTTAATCATAGTAACAGTATCAAAGTCGAAATTGCGCTAGTGGCTCTCAAATATGCCTTTGAGTTACTAAGAGCTAGCGAACCAGTATAAAACGTTGGTGCGCCCTCTTTAGTGTAAATATCAGACATTAGAGTAGCAAACAGATGTCCAATTTTAATTTTAGGGACCGCATTTATTTATTAATGTTTCTACAGTTAAATACTGTTTGAAAGTGTCAAGGGCTCTGCTACGTAGTTTGCCTTGTTTACATTGACTTGGAAAATACTCAGATCAAATTAAATATTGTCTGATAATAATGAAACGTTCAAGGTTTAGTGTTGAACAAAGGTTAAATACCGGCGCAACTCGAGAATGTTTAATCGTAAACAATTAAAATTGAACTTGAAAATGAATATTATTTTATGCAGAATATTGATTAACTCGGTAGAACGATATTTAAGAGTTGTGAAGAGGCGCTCTCAGCTAGTTCCATTCGATGATTCATAACGCAGGTTAAGCAACATCGGCGAGCTCATTCCGTAGATGGGTCACCGTTGAAAGGGGTTTCATCAGAGCATCATCGGGCTTCGAAAGCAACGTAAAAAGTCGGTCCCGGCTGTCCTCGTAGTGACACAGTCGTTAAGCAATGTCAGAGCTCTATGGGTGGTTTGAACAGTCTTAACACCAGGTTGGCCACTATCTAAACGAAACGCAGAAGAAGTCTAGCGAGAATAAATCGCAAGAACTCGTTTGCCGATTTTATATAAGAATAGAAGACCCGTAAGTGGAAGCGAGATAGATATAGAGAAATGATATTTATGGAGAAATGATATTTATGGCTTTCCCCTTCGAACCTGAATTTATTATACATGTCGGAAAATAAGTTTGCCTTGATTTTCTTATTATTTGGGTAATAATAATTGAATAATAGTAAAAAAAGTATTGAGAATTTTTTATAGTTTTTTGGAAAATTACATGTCCCACACATGGACACTAAGTTTTCAGTGTATCATTTCAAGAGATTTTCAGTCCCCACTTGTCCCTGCTTGAAGAATTAATTTCTAATATTATAAATTAATTTTTCAAGCCTAAAATGTAAGTATTAACTATTAATTGAAAAACAGATATTTGTATCGTATATTTATTGTCATCTTATGTATGTATATCTCTTTACAGTAATGAAATTTTGATTTTGATTTTGATGGAATTCACGAAAACAATTCTGCTCACTTGTAAAACACAAATGGATTTCGCATTTCAAATAATACACATGTGCTTTTCCTTTACAAGTCGGTTTCTTGCATCGTGTCGCTTCCTTCTTTTTATCATAATTAGGCAAATGATCTATACTATCATATTGGATTTCACTTGGAGGTCTAATTTCAGTCTCACTACGAGGACGTTGCTTTGTAGGGCGTATTCACTGGACTACTGGAGCTAGAGAAAGGGCATCCTCTTTTCCTACTAATCAATGGCTGTCCCATTTTTATAACAGATTCAGCGACTCGCTGTCTGAAGTGCAACAAGTCTAGAATGTCGTTACAATCCTCCTGATATTCCAGCCAACTATTGGTTAGTGCCAAGTCGATGGCGTGGAATATCATCCGTAAAGTCAATTTTTTGGATCTGATAAATATGCGGTATAAACTAATAATATGATCCGTTTTATCCACACCACCCATTCCAATATTGTACAAGCACACAAGTTCAGGGTGTGGAATTGATATATTTATATTGTTTTGATAGGTTGTTCCATCTTGTTGTCCATCCATTTTAAGACAACTACATCTTGGGTACTGCTTTTTACCTGATCAGTGTATCCGGCCTATCTACTTCAAAGAGTGACGGAGTGGACCAGACAAACTGGGGTATATCAAGTAGCAAATGTTTTCTCCATATTCCGTCATGTTGAGGCTTATTTGGTTTTTTATTAGTTGATTCAGTTTTTTGTTCTTCTTCTTGATCTACTTCTTCTTCATCAAAATATTCGACTACCATTTGAGTTTCGTTCGGACGCACAATGTAACCAACTAACCCAACCGGACTGTGTTTTACGGGTGTGTCCTGTAGTATTTCATCGCCACTTTCCTCATCAAGGTCCGATATTGTTCCGTTTTCCAATAAGTCAAAATCTTGACTTATAATAATACGAAAACAAAACGAAAAAAGCTATTGCAATACCCACATACTATAATTCAGTCATTATTTTGTCTACTATTGGGCCCTGATGTCCATTGCAATGGACACATCTTTAATTGTATTTTTTATTACATTATGGCATTCTTTTCCGTGTACAATATAAGACCAGCTCACAACTATGATCTAATCTATGAGAAAATAAATAATTAGGAAAAAAATGTGTAACTATTCAAGAAATATAAAATAAAACTAAAGACATACCTTACTTTACGCTCACTCATGGCTGACATCGATATTTGACTGTATATTATGAATTACCAACACAAAAGACTGATTGTATTTTGTTTGAAACAATATTCCTAGATAAGAGCCGGGTACATTTGAATGTTTATATCAAGTTTGTATTAACACAGGTGCATGTTATATGGAATAAAAAAGTATGTCCATTGAGATGGACACCAGGTTCGAAGGGGTTAAGACTTAGATGAAAACGTGTCAGCTATAGTACGTGTAAGACCACTACTCCAGTAAAATAAGCATTCAACCTCGGAATGGAAGCGAATAAGCTGTAAATTTGCATAAACCTTTGTTTTGGTGTACTAATGACTGGTAGAAAAGTCTCATATGATCACGTGTCTGCGTCACAAGTTATTCAAGGTCAAAGGTCACGAAAATCAGTTTTTTCCAATTATCTCGTTTTCTATGGGAAATACGCCATTTACGTCATTATAAATATTGTAGATCATAAAATTGTCTACAATTATTATCTCAAGCATTATTTTGTATCATGAACCGTTTTCGAGATATAGCTCAAAGAGTAGAGTGCACGCACCTGTACATAAAGAAAGCATGTGAAATGCGGTGCTCGTTTGTATAGTTGAGATAATAGTTAACTATGAAAAATTGATATTTGGATAAAGATACAATTATTATTATTAATTTATATTATTAATTTTTTATTTTTGTACGAATGAGCGCCCACCACTCGTTGCGCTATATCTCGAAAACGGTAGGTATAACGGAAAAATGTTTTGAACAAAAATTGTAGACCATTTTGTGATCTACAATATTTATAATGACGTAAATGGCGTATTTCCCATAGAAAACGAGATAATTGGAAAAAACTGATTTTCGTGACCTTTGACCTTGAATAACTTATGACGCAGACACGTGATCATATGAGACTTTTCTACCAGTCATTAGTACACCAAAACGAAGGTTTATGCAAATTTACAGCTTATTCGCTTCCATTCCGAGGTTTGCCCCTATTTTAGCCTTATTTGACTGTACTACACCATGTATTTTAATTTTTAAGATTTGGATTGATTTATTAAGTCAAGGCCAATTTTTATTATGTCTTTTTAGTAGATTGTGTACTTTTTTTTTGTAGAGGACGAGTAGTTTGTCTTGGACGATAGTTACTACTTTACACAAGCTGGGGTGGAGCGGATGGCCCTCAACCAAAAGTAGATTGTGTAACAAACATTAATTTAGAATTTTTTCAATGAGTACATTATTAGTCTTGACACTGACACATCTATTATTGACCATATCTCTCTATTCTCTCAGATACTGATTATACTGGATGCAATTACACCTGTGGCTATATGCAGCCGATCTATTGAATCAAATACAGAGACAGTAATCAATACCTACATATATTCACAAAGTCAGTACAGGAAACAGCGTGTAGGTCAATGTCGACTTTCACTCGTGAATCTATTAGTATACATGTCCATCACATGTGTAAACCCATGTTTGTTTATACATTGTTCTCTATTTTGAATCTACTCGTAAAGTTTTCTATATATTTATTACACTGACAATTTTACAAGGAATGCGTGGTTAACACTTATGCCTTAATTAATTATACTTATGTATTTATGGTATTACCTTTTTAATGGCAATTTTTTTTTTACCGGATTTTGTTGATAAATACATTCTTAATGTGGCGTCTATTTTAAAATGATCGGCACTATCAGAGTGTAATAAAAAAATAATTATGAGCTGATGTTCGAAAAATATTTAACTATAAAAACATACTCCTTAAAATAAGTGATGAAGAATAAAACATTACTTCACTACCTAGAGTTCCCAAAGTGTAATACAATCTGGGCTTATCTTATTTTCGTATAAACTGCTGTGTTTTTAGTTACGAATAAAGTCAAGAGTTGTTGCCTTTCGGGACATATGTTGCTCGACAGACGACGAAGGGGATAAGTCCTAAACATAATATTATGAATAGACTAGCGGTCCGTCCCAGCTTCGCACGGGCATTATTTTCCCTCTTTTCTGTTCAAATTTTTCTTAAATTTTCTTTGCTATAAACCTCACGGAGCCCAAGACCTTTCCAACGAATGCAAAATCGTGGAAATCGGTTTGTGCGTTCTGGAGTTATAGCGTCAGGAAGGAAAACCCGACTTATTTTTATATGAATAGATATACAAAATAATTTCATTTACATGGGTTTTACCGCTCCAAAAAATAGTTTTTCAATCTTCGAGTTTTTATTCTTTATTTTTCGTGATACTTTTAGTAGTGCTAGCAGAAAAATATTAGTGTAGTCAGTATGATGGGAAGAAAAGAAACCATTGGGACTACTAAGATTGAGAAACAAAATATTTGTACGTTTTATGCCTTTTTTGCTCCTCTTTTTCTATACACGAGTACCTACATCGCTACATATATTATACCGATGGCAAGAAATATTAAAGATTAATTTAATAACTTTAATATTAACTCTTCTGAATAGTTAAAGTTGGAACATTATCAATTAACTATTACGTTTTAAGTCTAGTTTCCTGGAATCGTATAGAAAGCCGTCTGGTGTGGCCGCCGACGGCTGTAGTGGTGTCTAGTGGCTGGAACTATATCTGAAACGACTTCTGGAGCGTCGTCTGGCACTCCAGACTCGCCAGGTACCACTGTACCTGGCGAGTGTCTGTAGAAGTGTCTGTAAAGGCGTCTGAAGTGGCGTTTAGAGCGGCGTTTGGAGCGGCGTGCAAAGTAGCATTTTGAAGTGGCTTTCGGAATAGTCTTTGGAGTAGCGTCCGTATTGATGAATGTGTACAACGGTGAACTTGTGACTAGAGTGGTGACGTCAGGACCCTTGACAATCTTTTATAAATGAACATGGTATTTAAACAAACTACTGCTTTGAAAATACGCCGCCGTGTTTAAGCAATAGGTTATCTTCTCTTCTTTGAGTACTTGTTACCTTTAAAGCAAAATAAATAGTTTTTAAAGCTAATGCCTATTTACCAGAACACCAAAAAGCTGTAAAAAAATGTTGTTAACCAATTATACCTTTCAAATAATTAAATTCCTTTTTATTTTTCCTCTAACTTGTTAAATGTTGCTGTTTTCTACAATTGACTCAACAGACGTGTCGTTCACGGCTACATATCACATGGTTACTACAATTGAGCCGAACTGTGATGACATCTCGTCTATTATAGACGGGATGTCATCACAGTTCGGCTCTTTCGTAAATGCAAACTTGGTAGCCTTTAGCATTAGCCTTTTGTGAAAGGCTAATTTGGTTTCCTCTAAATTCGTATTTTTCCAATTAACTTGATATTTGATGTGCATAAGCCTTTTGACCTAGAAATCTAATTTGTATTGATCTAAATTTGTTTAATTCCGTACTGCCTACTAACCCAACGGTATGCCAAAAATACTGTAAAATCAGACCCAAAACGTTCTGTTAATGAAGTGAATTTGTACTTTGCCAACATAGGTAGATCACTAGCCGAGAACACTTCTCTCCTAACCAGTAATTCTTCTGTGACTGAGGTTCTTCCTCAATCGCGAATTCCCTTTCACCACAGTACTTTTGCTCTTTTGGATACTGATAATCTAGAGCTGGAAACACTTATTATGAATTTAAAAACTGATTGTGCAGCAGGTTGTGACGGCATTTCTGGAAAGTTTATAAAAACCTTTAAGCATTATTTGATTCCCCCTATAAAATATATTTGTAATCTTGCCTTTGAGACGGGTGTTTTTCCAGACGCATTCAAACTCGCATTGATTCACCCTATACACAAGGGAGGAGATAAAGATACCCCAAACAATTACAGGCCTATTGCCATATTGCCTACTCTTTCTAAGCTACTTGAGAAGTTATTAAATAATAGACTAGTAAAGTTTCTCGACCAAACACAACTGTTATCCCCAAATCAATATGGTTTTCGTTCTGGTATATCTACGTCTGATGCGGTTCTGAATCTCACTACTACAGTTGTCAGTAAACTGGATAGTAGGCAGAAGGTTGTTGGTATTTTTTTGGATATTGCAAAGGCGTTTGATACAGTCTCAGTCCCTCTCCTGTGTTCAAAATTAGAAAGAATTGGTATCAGAGGTATTCAACTATCTTTGTTTAAAAGCTATCTTACCAACAGAAAGCAGCGCGTAAAGATAGCCGATCTCTTGAGTGATGAGCTTTCTGTCACCCATGGAGTTCCTCAAGGCAGCATATTAGGACCAACTCTGTTTTTGCTGTACATCAACGATCTTTGCCAGCTACAGCTACAAGATACCTCCATTTTTACCTATGCTGATGATACCGCTATAATTGCTTATGGTGACAGCTGGGGTTCCGCATTTAAATGTGCTCAACACAGTTTTAATGCTGTTACAGCTTGGTTAACTGGAAACCAACTTACCCTTAATGTTAGGAAAACCAATTTTCTCACCTTCTCACTTACTACGACAAGAGACCAATCCTTCGCATCGTATTCTCTATTCGCCCACTCTTGTCAAACAACTCCAGCTTCTTCTTGTAATTGCCCAGTCTTATCTCGAACAAACAGTGTGAAATATCTGGGAGTTACTATTGACGACAGAATGTCTTTTCATCAACATATCGATGGACTGACATCGAGAATTAGGAAGCTGATATATGTTTTTAAAACGCTCAGTCAAGTAAATGATGCACAAGTTCTCAGGATCACCTATCTTGCTCTTTGTCAGTCTCTTATTCAATACTGTATTGCTGCCTGGGGCGGTGCAAATAAGACTTATGTTTTACAATTAGAGCGTGCTCAGAGAGCGGTATTGAAAGTGGGGTGGAGACTCCCTTACAGATTTCCTACCACTGACCTTTTTAATATTTGTAACGTCCTCACTGTCCGCAAACTATTTATCCTCAGGGTTATCCTTACATCTCACTCTCAGGTCCCATATAACCCCTCTATTCTAGCTTCCGAACGACGAAAACACCACGTATGTCTCTCAGTCACTACCAGAACCAGTTTGGCTCAACGCTGCTATTACTTCCTCGGCAGTTACGTATACAACAAAATTAACAAACTCTTAAATTTGTATTCATTGACGAAATCTCAATGTAAGAAGTCAGTTACCAACTGGCTATTCAAGTTGGACTATGAGGAAACAGAAAAGATTATTTGTATACCCAAATGAAACAGTCTATGGTTTGATACTCACCAAGTCAACGATATTACTATGCATACACTCGCACACACACACATACCCACGTACACCTCACACACACACACACACACACACACACCTCACACACTAAGTACTCACGCACATTAATTAACTCACACTCTTTAGTATTTGGATTAGATTAATTATTTTTATCTTTTATATATAAAACAATTGTTCATAGATGTTAAGTACATTTGTATTTACGTTTTTTGTACTACTCAACTATCAGTGTAATATCACGAAAGAGAGAGCCTGGAGAATTGTCAC
Source organism: Schrankia costaestrigalis (assembly GCA_905475405.1). Taxonomy (NCBI): domain Eukaryota; kingdom Metazoa; phylum Arthropoda; class Insecta; order Lepidoptera; family Erebidae; genus Schrankia; species Schrankia costaestrigalis. The sequence continues at coordinate 15,381,627 of FR997825.1, read as the reverse complement.
ACAGGTTTCGAACCTACTACAATCTCCAGCTCTCAATAAGGTTTATTTTTAAGCACTACTCATTGTAAGACCTAATATGTACTTACCTTTTTGAGAGAATAAAATATATTTGTATTGTATATTGTATTGTATTGTAGCTACAAAATTTAATAAATCAACTAATTGATTAAAAGAATAGAATGACTAATTGAGAAATAGTTGTAAATGGAAAATAAACTTATGATCGATAAATTAATAAACAAAAGCACGTTACTTTAGTGCGAATACCTTATGTGTTATTTAATAAACTATTCGAATCGCTTATCTCCGAGCGATACTCGTTTAATTATTAAATTCTTTCGCAATCACTAAATTCTCCTTTCTATTTGCGTTTCGTATCTAATAGAAATACGATCAGTATATTTTGTTGCAGTCCTACTACGAGTAATGTATAAATGCGAAAGTTTGTAATGATGGATAGATGACATGTGTTTGTTACTCTTTTACGCAAAAAGTACTAAATGGATTTTGATGAAATTTGGAATATAGGTAGTTTAGGGTGTAGAATAAGATTTAAACTACCTATACAACGCGGATGAAGCCGCGGGCATCAGATAGTGTTTCAATAATACATCAGCGTCATACTTTTTTAAAATATATATTGATCATATGAAAAAAATTTATTGATCTATTTTTATCTTTATTTCAAGCGTTATAAGGTTGTATTTCTAAGTACCACAGTCGTGACTTAAAACTTATGACTTAAGTTAGGTAAATAATAAGGACCCCTTTAATTTGTAACCAGATTTTACAAATAATTTTTTCTTACGAATTAAGTAACAATTAATTATTATAATATTTATATTATATATTTGTCACAGTGACAGTATGTCAAAATTATATTTGACAATCAGTGATAGATAGATTGAAAACAGTGCAACTGGTGTGGATGACTACAAATGTATTCTGCGTTGACAATTAGCAAAAATTACATAAAATGTTTTAGTAACAATCAAAATTATCATAAACTATGTTGCAAAGAAGGTAAGGTAAAGTTTGGTGCAAAGATTAAAACTCTTTTAAATATTTAAAAAGACCCGTGCTTATAGAATATAAGATAAACTAAAACATACTTACCTAAGGTCCTGAATTATAATCTGGTCTTGATTTAAAAATACCTTAACAAATTGCAACATTGCTAGTTTAAACTCTTGGGGATGTCAAAGCATGGCTACATGTTTCCAACATAAAACCTGCATTCGGAGACGTTTTAAGATTTCCTGTGGGAAAATTTGCTTTGCTAAAGCATTTCATTGTATCGCTGTAATCCTAAGCAGGTTTTGTAAGGAGGGTTTTAAGTACATAAGCTCGTAATACTGGAAAATTAGTATTGAAACAGACGCTGAACGCTGGGCATTTATTGAAAGCGCCTGCAGTTAAATGATTGGCTAGAGATTAAGTGTATCAAAATGTTAGGAGTTAGTTCAAGATTGATCAACTGCCTATTCGAGTGTTCTAACAGTTCTGTAACTGTTAAAGGACCGATAGCTGTTGGAGCAAACGTGTCCTAGAGTGGAGACCGCGATTCGCCAAACTTAGTGTGGGACGCCCTCCAGCTAGGTGGCCCCACGACCGGGTCAAATGCGGAAGGTGCAAGACAGTGTTCTGTGGCGCGTGTTGGGAGAGGCATATGTCCAGCAGTGTACTGTAATAGGCTAGTTGATTGATTGAAACATTAAAAAAAAATACAACTCAATTAAGAACTTACTCCTCATTTTCGAGCGCATTAAAATGTACCTAAATCATTTCTATTTGTTTCAGGAATTAGTTGATATAATGTTAAAGCGTATGGACTGTGATCTAGACGGCTTAATAAACTTCAACGATTTCCATGAAACTGTTGTGAGGACCCCATCACTTCTCGAAAGTCTGGGCTACTGCTTACCCGAGAGACCAGCAGTCTATTCATTTATAGCAACTTGGTGTCCAAGATGGGGTAAAATGTAACATAGCTTAGACAGAAAGTAATAACTTTTTATATTTTTGCATATAAAATAATAAGGTAACTGACTCGATTTGTTCCTTAAACAAAACATTTTATAATATCTAACGTACCTACATGGAAACTATTATTATACCTATACTTTATTGAGAATTAAATAGATAACAAAAACAGATCTAAGATATTTCATTAGTAACTCTAATACCACATTTATTTTTTATATATCGAAGAACTAATGCACAGATGGAATAATAAAACCATAATATGTGCGAGGATAGAATATTATCATGGTAGGAGCGAAGCGGAGATACCGAGAAATATTAACCTGTTGAATGGATAGCATATCTGCGCTAAAGTCTTGTGGATATTATGGAATTTCATTGTCAATACTTCTTCGCTTCAATGGACAAGACGCCTATCGTACTGCTAATAAAATACAGAATTTGTTAAGAAAAAGAGTTAAAAATAAATATAGGTACTGTAACTTGCCTGTGCCACTGCCAATCTGTCTCAATCAACTAAACCAATTACCTATTTTTGTAGATATTTAGATCAAAATGCGTAGGTTTGAAACTATTACAAATATTAGGTGCACGGAAAATGTCAAGATGCTTCTGACTAACAAGGTCTAAATAACCTAAAGCGCTTCACGAAAAATGTCAGTACCTAATGCAGTTACGATTTATTTTACTCAATTACGATTTTATTTCAAAAACATTTTACATTTTAAGCCTGTGCTGTAATATTAATGTCATGAACTGATATTTTAAAGTCCTTTTTGTGCTACCGAGTGTCTTTGTTGATTAATATTGATTCTATGTGAAAGCTTTAGATATATGCCCAGACATCTATTTTTTTGATAAATGTGTCGTTTGTTTTAATGGATAATGTCGTAGGTTGCTCATATAAATTTTTTAAAGAAAGTTAATTGTGTAAACTCGAGTAGTGTAGTCTTAAGTACTTTTTTTGAAAACCTTACTACTTTCCATATTACCACTTAAAATTTGGACAAAACAATTTGAATATTGAATATAGTTTTATTTATATGTAAGAAATACCACGTGTTCTGTTACACAGAATAAATACAAACTCATTCGTGTTTGGCATAATATGATGCGAATCCCATATAATTAAACACTGTATGACTTCCTTAATGAATGTGGACGAGGCCCAATCTGTTTTCCAGGATCGTGACAAGTGGCGTTCTGTTGTCTCTGCCTACCCCGAACGGGATAGGGCGTGAGTTTATGTTTGTTTGTATAATTAGACACTTGACAATCCTTGCCTAAAACACATGAAGTTATTTTATCATAACGTTACAAACGAAGTACCCAACGACACGTGTGCTCCGACGTTACCTTTCTATCACAATTACTAGACCGCTGTATGATGGATAGCGGCTTGGTTACGTGACTGCGGTGAGCGACCACGGCTTGTGCAGACGATAGTTTTATCTTTATTTCCATTGCAATGTTGTTTTTAATTAATGGAATTAATTCTCCTATCACATGTTCGCAGTGTTCTGAATAATTATTTAATTATGTTTTCCTTCTTACAACAGGACCACACGTGTTGACCTTCGATTTCATACTCAGAGGGTCTGCCAGTTATCGTCTCGTATTAAAAAGTGCGGTAATGCTTTCCTATGCGGAATCTTCACCTTATGACATAGGGTCCTTCAAGCGTAGTCTGGAAAATCAATTGGCTAGAACTGCTATGTAACGGAGTATACTTATTCCCAGTTTTTTATAGAAAAACAAGTTTGACAAACACTACTAAGTATTTCAGGTTTTTTATTATGTCGATTAGGGAGTATGTAATATTTAAAAAGGAAAAAAATAATTAATTGAATACTTGATGATCAAATTAAAATATAATGAAAATAATGTACTAATTATACAAATATACTGATAAAATTTCCATTTTTTTATTGTACATATTATTTTATTTTCAAAATGGTGTCTTCATCGTGACCATAGATTATTATAATTATGAATGAGTAATATTTCATCATTATAAAAGACCCATTTTCTGGTTTGTTTACCTAATTTCTCAGAGCCCAGATGAATAGAGTATTGTTTGGTCCATCGACCACAACTTGTCCTAATTATCAACATCACCTATTTCAGATGAATTTCCATATTTAATATTATTTGTTTATTAATAATGAACTCAGATTGGACTGCATTAATTACTCGTTAAATTGAATACATTATACTTAATTAATATTTGAAATACCTACCTCAAAATGAATTTCGTTAATTGCCTTATTTGTTTGTTCTTGATAATTATTTGCGCAAAATATTAAAGGTTAAATTATTGCGTTTGTATGTCAAGGTCGAAAATAATGATAACGATTGAGGATACCTACATTGTGACGCCATTTTTTTTTTTGAAAACAGATTTTACAAACTTCAAATTGCTTTATTTCATAAAATTTATCACAAATTGTTTGAAATCGTCTGACTTTACTTGAAATTGAAACTACAGATAAAATTATAGATCGATCACAGACACACGATCACAGACAAACGCACTAAAAAAAACCGCGTTGTATTTTCCAATGTAAATTAGAGGAGAAAAATAAAACCAATCTACTATTTAAATCTATTTGTTTGTCTGTGTTGATCCATAAATTCCAGTTTCCAAATGCATAGAGCCAATGAGAAGAAATCTGGCAAATAAACTCATGGCAAATCTTTTAAAATTCAGTTGTGTTTACAATATTTCTTTTTACATAAATCATATAACCAATCAAAATGACAGTACCAGACAGGATAATACACCATTTATACATCATAAAAAATAATAATCAAAGAAAAGAAAAATAGAAGACAAGCATGAGAACAAGGAAGAAAGAAGAAGAAAAAAGAAAAGAAAGATGGAAAGGACAGTAAGCTCACATAATTAAAAAAAGTGCATAAACTTGCATTATTTGAAACAGCCTGAGAATAGAAGCAGTTAATCTCAAGCCTTTTTGTCATTCGTGTAATCTACTATAGTATTATATCCCTTTAGGATAAGTTTTTGTTTTACTATATTCTTAAATTTAATAAGACTTAGATCTTGAATATGTTTCGGGATTTTATTATAGAATCGCACACATTGACCCTGAAATGAATTGTGTATTTTTGTACAGAGAGCAATAAGTATGTTCGTAGTCTTAGCGTTACGGTGGGCGGTCTTTTAAAAGTTAAACGGGGCCACTGTATGAAGTGATTGTAGTGATAGACTGCTGTAAACATTAGAGGGCGAGGGTATGATTAAGTAAATATTAAATATTCACTTCAAGTGCAGATAATCTCTAGGGGCGCAAACAGTCGTGAGAGTTACATAGTCTGAGTACACTTCTATATCGAGTATTACAGTCTAATTAAGAGAATAATTTGTTTCGACCCCTTAGGTTGAAAATGTTCACTTTCTTAAAATGAGTACTTTCCCGAGATGACCACCTTTGATTCCGAAAATGCAACCATATGCTTGTTTGCCACTTTTGCTGGATCGGGAAGAGCTTCCCGATGTATAGGCGGGAACATGTTCCCTAGGGAAGAAGTTCTTCAGGTAAAAGTAAAAAGACGTCTCCGAGGGAAGACGTGGAAGAGCGTCCCACGTTAAGGACAGGAACATGTTCCCGAAGAATGAGCGGGAATAGTTTTTCGAGGAAAGAGTAAAAAGAAGTTCCTGAGGAATGAGTGAGAAGAGGTTCCCGAGGGAAGACGTGGAAGAGCGTCCCATGGAAAGAACGGGAACATGTTCCCAAAGGAAGAGCAAGAAGAGGTTCCTGATGGATGAGTGAGAAGAGGTTTCCGTGGGATGACAGAAAAAGTTCCCGATAGATTACTCTGACGGTGGGAGGGGTGGGTCCACAGTTAGTATATTAGGTACCAGCGTTATAAAAAATGTACCTTTAAAATGTACCTTTCATCGCTGCTAAATTAAGTTTTACATTTCTTTTAAAATGAGTAAGAGTCGGAGAAACACATCCGATGCGGATAAAGTAGAGTCAAAAACTGCCACTTCAGTAGCATCAATGTAAGTCTATTATCAGTTTTAAATGCAAGTCAATCAAAACGAAATAGTTCCATGGTTTCTCCTCTCGTGGTTATGGAGAGTACGATGTGAACATAGTATCATACTCTCCGCGTACCGGAAGACACCTGGTTAGGGCGGCGAGAAACCGATGCATGGGGACGGGAAAGTGTAAAGTGGAAATATTCGGTCGACCTCTATGTCCAGAAGAGGACGTCGTTAGGCTGATGTGATGATGATGATAAACAAATTTATATAAATAAATCTTCCTCACACATTCACACAACGCCATCTAGTCCCAAACTAAGCAAAACAGTCATGTTCATGCACACAAAGGTTTGCATTGAGCGGGAATCGAACCCGAGACCTCTGCGTAGTAGTCATGTAATATAACCTAAACCAAATATAGTGACTAGCTGACCCGCGCCCACTTCATTGGGCGACGAAAAAAACGCGTCCGTTTTTTAAACATATTTCTTTACTGCTCCACTCCTTTTAGTCATAGCGTGATACTATATAGCCTATGATACTCCCCGATAAATGGACTATTCAACACAGAAAGAATTTTTAAAATCGGTTTATTAGATCCAGAGATTACGCTCTACAACGTCACACACACACAAACTTTACCTCTTTATAATATTAGTTTAGATATAGATATTAATATCACCATTGATAATTTTGTACTAACATGTCAAGGTCATTACAGTAGTATTTTATAAATTGATGAATGTTGTACTTTAGCATTTTATCGCGTCCTCCCCTACCAGCCTGGCGTCTGGAAGGTAGACAGCGTTTCAGGTAAAAATGAGGCAGAAATGAGTGACAAACGACATCAATATTTGTCATAACGATTATTTTTTATTTCGGTTCTGTTAATGCATTCAATATTCTTCCAACATGTTGTTTATCAACCATAAATACCTTAAAACCAACATAGCAAGTTGTAAAATAAAATGAATAGTGCAAAAAGAAATAGGTACTGATAGATATTATATATTATAAACTTTAATTATATTATTTAGTAAGCCAAAGTTTCCTACGATGACAAGGAGTCTCATGAGATTTCTCTATTTTTGACTGTTATGAAACCAAGGTATTGAGGAATGTTTCCAAATATTATATAGGTATAAACCTTAACTGTAAAAGCCTTTATTACCTAATATATTTATACAAAATAATGTTATAGCTAAATTATTCCCTTTAATTTTGCTATTAAGTCTAGTGCTCGTGATAACACCTTTGCGTTAATGTGAGACCTTTATGCGTCCCTAAAGACATTTCAGCTTAGAATATTCAGAAGTAGTTTCTATACGTAGTACTTAACATACCGTCGCCTGAATGCTTATTTGCTCAACCAACCATTTTCACGAATTTCACTTTTTAATGCAATTTTATTAAGGATCAAATTGCGGTTCGCGTGGTATATCGACGGGTCCTACGTATACTGGTGTAACCCGCAAATTGACGAAAACGACTTTTTTGCTTGAATGGCCCTATAATAACCTATTCTTCTTAAATCAGTAAGAAAAAAATTAAAATTTCTTTTAGTTTCGGCGATACAAACTCGTAAACTGATGTAAGTAACACAATTTAATGCAAGGAGACGGTCAAAACTGATATAAGTTACTTGCATTAGTTTATGTAGTTACGATATACGTGACGCGTAGGTGTAAGTGACCGTTGCACTAGTATACGCGCGGCGACGATACAGCGCGTACGTACGATACGGGTGTAACTGCAACGAATTTTACTTTATGTATTGAATTTCTAAAAATCATTCATATTTTTACGACGTTTTGAGTGTTTAAGATCAGTGAAAATAAAAAAAATAATAAGTATGTAGCGTTCTCGGAGTCAATTAACCCAGATACTCCTGAAACTATTAAGGGTCTCAGATCTTTAAAAAAAATTGATATGTTGGTATATGAGTCACTAACGTTTTAGAAAAACTACATAAAAAGTAATCCTGGTCCTCTGGGTAATCTGGAAAATGATCGGTGTTATAACACCTGGTAGGAGAATGGGTAGCATATTGCTAGTAGAGAACTATGGGGAATATTTTGAATAAAATTTTACGTTATTGATTTTTAAATCTTTGCTGGTTTTTTATATATTTTAATAAATTGTGGGTAAATGAATAAATAAGCAGCTAAAATTTACGTTAGTTGTGCAATGAAAGAACTCTTAGGGAGCAAATAAACTTAACATTTCTAACATAAAAAAGTTAGTTTTTGCATTATTTACAGGTTATCTCTTAAATTGCTTGCAGCTATAGCTATCACAATAAGGCAACGTTACTTTATAGATAATATAATTCTACAGAGCCATATAGCTAAGACATTTTTGTTCAATACATTAAAAAAATCTCACTTTCATAAATTTGTCATCACTTGTTTGTAACCACCTGTGTATTAGCACAGCCGTGAATAATAAGTGACATTATGCAATTCAATCGATATTGTGAAAGAGTGAGAAGTTATCACGGTAGAATTAGTATCTGACAACATTTCCTAGTACATCCACTTGGAGGGACAACAATGTTTCCACTAAACAAAAAGATGGCCATCCTGCACGCCTTCTTGTAATAAAATAAAACGTTAGAACGTTTTATATATACGTAAACAAATCTGACTAGGTTTTTATTTTAATAGAAGTCTTATTTTTTAAGTTATTTTTACCACTTAGTAGATTGTTGTTGTGGTACAAATTTAATTGTGCAATGTATATTTTATTTTTATGAGTCTGTAAGACAACTATTTAATTAGTCTTAGTAGTCGTACAGTTCTTACCTAAAAAGAATCGAACATTTTGTTATAGATACATATTATTTTATTAACATGGTAAAGAAAGCACTGATTACTTCAACTAATTATTATTACTAAAATGACGAAGCCAAGTATATATTTTATTAAAGTTTATAGCTTGTTAAAGACTGATTTAATAATATAATATCTCCTTAACCTATTAAAGATGATATTTACTATCTGAGCGAGAATCATGTTAAATTTTTAACATTTTAAAATTAAATGGAAAAGACTTCAAAATTTGAAGTCATTATAAAAATAGTAAATACGTTTATTTTTACACATTTAATGTTACACAATAAACGTGTTTTACTATTTTGTACGTTTGTTTGTTTCATTTTTCCACAAAAAAATCAGGTTCATGACCACAAAACTACATAAATTACTGGTACAACTAGTTTCTTAGTAGCTTGTAAAGTAGTGCAAGTGCTAAAAGTAGATAAATGAAATTATTTTCCCATATTTCGAGGTTTCATGATTTACAAATTACACTCATATGTATGACTAATAAGGTGTATTTCTTTTATTTTCATTATTTAAAAACTTAGTCAGAACTTTATAAACTAGTACAAGTGGTTACTTGTAACAGTTTACTTGTTTGGATACTTTGATCAAAACAAGCTAAACAAATGCAAGTACAGCTATTTTCTAAAATACAAAGAAATATAAAAATATATTTAGTCCGGTTTTTTTCTTTCATTTCCAGGTATAACCTATCAAAATTTCAGTAATTTCTGTAGAACTTTGACAAAGTTATAAGCTTTTGAACCTTTGAATTGCTCTCCTGTAAACTTGTGTTTTTGCACTTATACTAGTCTACGTAGGACCCGTCGATATAATACTTGCTGTTTGGACTTTAAATACATTATTTACAAGGAATTTAAGTTTTTTCTATTTATCTATCTTCTTTAAGTTTATCTAACACAAGTGAATTTAAACTTCATGCTTAATTGCTCAAAGTCCGTAGAGAAACACCAAACGTGCATCCAAGCATCGATTGCGTGCTTAAGGGTCCATCCTCCCCACAGGTAACCAATCACGACATCGCATTTTGATGACGCAATACGCCGCCATCATTAATTTATTTTGTGAAGAAGTTGGTGCTCACACGCATTTTAGTAAAAACTGACGTGAAATATATAAAAGGAGTAAAAATATTTATAGAAAACAGTAGCCAAAATGTCCGTCACTAAATACAAATCGGAAAATATAGTCACAAATATAGAAATGGTTCGGTAAGTTGTATTTTTGTTATCATTTCTTTGTAGATTACCACTGCGTATCGTTAATTTATAGTACAGGATGTTTAAATTTAATTCTTATAATTTCTAAATGAACAGATGACTGTTTTAAAAATTTTGTAAGGTTGTAAACTATAACTAAATTATAATAAAAAATATTGCTTTTGTGCGGTGACTGGGCTTGTTTAATATGCCTTATTGTATGATTTTTTGTCAAAATATACCTGCTACTTGCATGTTTACTAATTGTGAAATGGGTTAATATCTTAGCATTATGAGTTTTGTGTTCCACGTAATACCCTTTGTGTTCGCAATGATGTTAGATGTAAAAAATAAATTTGATTCACATAGCGACCGCCGGAATCGAACCCGAGGCCGGCGCGTCAAGTCTAGCGACGCGCACCAACGTACTTACCGCGGCGCCCGCGCGGCATACCCCGCGTTGCCCGCGCTGTACTCCCCGCGCGCCCTGAGACCCGACGGTGACCGGACCGGCGAACGGCCCGCTACCGCTCGGTATAAAACTCCTAAAGTCTAAGCTACGTCTAGCTAATCTATATCATGTTTTCTTCTCCTATAAAGTCTAAGCTACGTCTAGCTAATCTATATCTTGTTTTCTACTCCTATAAAGTCTAAGCTAAGTCTAGCTAATCTACATCTTGTTTTCTACTCTTATAAAGTCTAAGCTACGTCTAGCTAATCTACATCTTGTTTTCGACTGTTATTTAACTTCAGTGCTGTGAACTTAGCTAACTTAAAAACAGCTCTGTATTATCTTTCATTCTGTTTTATTAAATAGTCTTGTAAATAACCACTTCGTTTTCTTTATCACTCCTACACATATTACATTTCACTTAAACGCGTAAGCTATGTAATAACTAAACACTACATAAAGGACTACTACACTACTTTGTTTTTCTACTACTACTACACTTAGACAATTTTCGTATTTTCTGTAAATGTGTTTTTTTAATAATGTCTTGTGTTCCTTTTTATTAATAAAATAGTAAGTTTACTTCTTATCTTTTTTTTACCACAATACCCAAACACACTGTATATGGTTATAGGGCACTTAAGTACTAAATATATTCGAATGAAAAATGCTCAACCTCCACTGCAGTAGTGGTCTATCTCCACTTACGTAATTATTTATTGTTTATTTGCTCAACCTCCATAAAAAATTGTGAAAATAAACATAACTGTTTGACTTTTTAATTATTTTTTGTCATTATATCGTTTCATAAACACATTAACTATATTTTTATTATATTACTTTCATAAAATCATATTATTTGATTAAACTAATCAATTAAACGTCTCTGGTGTAAAATGTTGCAAATGGAGCTTGGCCACTTAAGTATTCGTGCTACGATACATTGAACCTTTCATAAACACATTCATGCGTCTTACTCGTCGGACCCTTGAACTAAAGCATTTGTATTATTTTGAAATCAAACTGCTTCGATATTGCATCGTTCTATTGTGAATATAGTGCAATTATACTTCATTCTATACGGGTCTTACTCGCGGTATATACTACTTAGCCTAGATATTATTATAATAGAATATAGTATTATGTAAACAAATCGCAATAGTTTAAAATCTATTACGGTGCAATGAAATCATAAGAATACCAAATGTGACATTAAGCCATTAAATTGCTTGTGGCTACAGCCAGAAGACTGGAATTACTCGAACCATCCCGGCTAGTGCTGGTCCGTAGATGCGGGCCATGAAAGCGATGACTCGTACTATGTACTTCTTCTGTAAAGAAGCGCACTGGACTCTTCACTGACAATTGTGACAATTGGTCGTCTCTTCTGGTCGATTCGGCAGCAAATTTGCTGAAGCAACTGGGACGGTACATCGATTGCATCTACCGGTTGCAAGAGGTGGACATGACGCCTCTCTGGACATTTGTGGACAGCGGCACTTGCTGTCACAATATTAACATCCCCAATACCTAACCTATACTGCTAAGTTTGCTTTTTTGTTCATCAAAATAAACCTTATAACAACGAAAAGGTTTTTAAGCCCCAAGGCTTTTAAAAATTGAACGTACCTTTTTCCTGATTTAGCGCGGTAGAAAACTAGCAGGTTCGAATGAGCTCGAGCTTCAAAATTATTTTTATTACTTTTCTGTTTGCTTCGAAAAAACCTTGTTCCTAGAGCGGGATTTGTCTTTCATTATAAAGAGGTACTTTTAAGAATAGTGGTAGTAAGATTCGGGATCACAGTCCATGAATGTCCTACTGCAGGAACGGGCCTTCTCCCGTGACGGAGGTATACTTGGCCTACTAATGCCCTGCTGGTAGTAAGATTAATAGTGGTCAAATACGGTTGAAATGTGTGTCGAATGTGACACTTGTAATTTTTCCACTGAATAGTGATGTAGTCAATATAAAAATGTATATAAAACCTATACACTTTTTACAATTCGATTTAAGTTGAATATATCTTTTTGTCACAACTCAATTAAAATAAGCAGACAATGTTTTTCAAAAGATAAATTCAGATCGACCATCCTGCATGGTACTACTTGGCTAAGTTTTTAGTTCGTCTTTGGCAGAGGCCAGTTTTTGCAATGGGACATTAAGTTCATTAATGTCTCATTGCAAAAACTGGCCTCTGTTAAGTTGATAATACTGATGTAGAATATTCTTCTATCACAATGTCTGTATATTCTATAGAAACTTCAATTATTTATTTCTTATATTATTCTATTTTTATTAACTTCACCAAGTTCTTTCAATCGAATCACTGACAAAATTTAGTTAAAGATCCCATCCTTTATTATTGGATTGTTAAGAATGCGGAAAGACGCGTTATTATTATACGATATTATTAGTTTTCTATATTGTCAGTAGCTGAAAAGAAAAACTTAATCATATTTTTTTATTCTTAGAATAGACATGATATTTACGAAAAGGCGATTCAAAAGGCATATTCAAAATCAAAACCAAGTAAAAATTTTCATTATGGTTAATGCGGATCTGAATTGTAATTATTATCTGTGTAGTTTACAGGGAAGTTTCTTTTAGTTTTATTATATGTTTTTATTTTTAATACTTGATTTCTTGATGTCGACCGAGTGTGCATTTTGTAATCGTTTTGTTAATCATACTTGGCACCCACAGGACAGGCTTGCCTAGTGTGGGACCATGGATTTAATTAATATGTATGCTAATTTGGAAATAAAGTATTTTTATTTATTTTATTTTATTCTTGTATTTTCACTAGTTTTCACATAAAATAAAAAGCAATTAGTAAATAGCAAGCAACAACAAATTCACAGAACGGGTAATCCAAATCTACGATAGCCTTTGACAATTTTTCGTAGAAATGCATCAAAATTTTTGTCATACATAAAATACTCACATACATTTTTATGATTTTAAAGTTCATTGGGTAACACGTGTAGATATTGCCTTTGACGTCAACAGGTAAGTACAGTATCCTTCTCATAGACTAGACTGCAAATCCGCATTAAGCAGGAACCGTACGTTATTCTTACGTTATTGTTAACGTTCCCGTATTTATGTCAAGGTTAGAGTCTAAAAGCCCGTGTCGGGTTCTTCCGACGCGTTTAAGCTTTTTATGGCTTTTGTTAAAGGATTTAATTTAACTACTATTGTCTTTGTCGTAGTGGTTATATAACACGACTGCTACGCAGAGGTCCCGGGTTCGATTCCCGCTCAATGCAAATCTTTGTGTGCATGAACATGATTGTTTGCATTGGTCTGGGTGTTTTCTATGTATAATACGAATATGTATGTATTTACAAAAAAAAAGTATTTAAATATGTTTATCCGTTGTCTAGTACCCATAGTACAAGCTTTGCTTAGTTTGGGACTAAATGGCTTTAAGTGAATGTGTGAGGAATATTTATTTATTTATTTATTGTTGTGTAAGTACCGATGTGTATTGCCGGCACGTGGCTACCGTGAAAGTTGACTCAAACTAAAACATCTTTATTCAAAGATGTATATTGTTGACGGCATCTAACACTACTTAACCTAAGTTTATAAACATTTTAAAGTTTAGAAAACTTTACCACCGCATCCAAAGCGCTATTAGAGAAGAACCAGCGTAACAAACTCTACTGCTGCATTTTCTTGACGTAACGACTAAGAGTATTTTTCTACTTTAGAATCATCTGCGTGAAGAGACGGAGTAAGGGTACACAGTGACCAACAGTCTAACTCATTCTGTGGCTGGCATACAAGCTGTCTAAGAAAAATTATAATATCCGTGTGGTAACGGAGTAAGAATACAATATGTCACCACCCCATCTCATCCCAAAGGTTACGTAAAATCCGACTAAGAGACAAACTGTAAATATTATCTTATCGAAATAAAAAGAACGAAACCTTGAAATAAACCCCTATACCAATCCGTTTGGCCAGCGTGGTATTAGTAGGCCAAGTATCCCTCCATTACAGGAGGAGGCCCGTCCCTGCAGTGGGACATTAATGGGCTGTTACGACGAAGAAAAATGTAGCTGAAATAGTCTGTACTATTAATATATAATTATAGAATAATTCAAACCGTCTAGCCAACTTGGAAGTATACTGATAATAAACTGTTAGATTGATGGAAGAACGAAACTTTATAAACATGAAGTTTCGCACTGGTCTGGGTGTTCTATTTTATAAAAGATATTTGAAATAGGTTTATTTATTTATTTATTTAAATTAAATTTCACGGCATGACAGAGCCGAGGCGCCAATGCGCCGTGAAACAACATAGTTTATTGTACGCGCAGGTACAGTCAGCCCCAAAAGTCACTGAACACATTTTAAATTCCAAAACTGCTGAACACTAAAAATGTCATAAGTCAGTGTCGCAACAAGAGCACAGAATAAGCTTTACATACGAAACGACCATAACACGATGAACACGGTTATTACAAAAGTAGCTGAACCCTAATATTTTTAAAAGTAACTGAACGCCTAAGATTTCAAAAATAGCTGTACATACGCGTCAATTCGTATTAAAACCTACTTTTTGGGTATTATACTATAAGCATCTTAAAAAAAATAAAAACTTTTAGAACAGATAAGTTTTGTTCAAAGTTTTTTTTTTTTTTTTTTTTTGGTTTAATTCCAACGTTTTTTTATCTTGGTTATGGCCTAGGTATACATTTGTCAAATTATTTTACATGTCAATGGACCAAAATTCGCTTTACATCAAACACCAAAAGTAGATTGACAGGCAATAACATTGAAAATATGATTTGTTAACCTACTTTTGTATTAATTGATGTTCAGCTACTTTTGGAATACTAGTGTTCAAATACTTTTGGGAATACTAGTGTTCAGTTACTTTTAAAAATACTAGGGTTCAGTTACTTTTGTAATAACCGTGTTCAGCGTGTTATGGTCGTTTCTTATGTAAAGCTTATTCTGTACTCTTGTTGCGACACTGACTTATGACATTTTTAGCGTTCAGCAGTTTTGGAATTTAAAATGTGTTCAGCGACTTTTGGGGCTGACTGTACAAACGTGTACTGTTTATATGTTGTGTAGTACCTATTTAAAGTTTTAGTTCTGCTTGGGCCTTGGGTTAGTTTATGACTAAGTGGCTTTGTTTGAATGTGTAAGCAATAAGTAAGATGCAAGTAAATCTCTAATTTATTTTAGAAAATAAACAAAGAACAATGCTCAAAACGTCCCCAGCTTGTAGCACTTTAAAACCTATGTTAATCGAAGGGCCTTAGTATTTTCATCATTTTATTGTATGACAGCAAATCTCAAATGTATATCCGAAAAAAGTTATATCGACTTGAAGATACCGAAATCAGTCACAATAATGTTGCTGTTTTTTGTACTTTTTCGACATGATAACCAATAAAATACATAGTTAACAGTGAAGAATATAAGAAAAATCTAAATGATTATTTATTTATTTATTATTAGGCGCCCTATATGCCCGATGACCCAAGGGTCTCGTTGGCAAGTTGACTAGGGGGAAGGGGTTGATGCGCAGGCGGCGGGTATGCCTAGGGAAGAGTGTGTATGAAAGAACCAGTTTTAAAAGATAAGAAAAAAAAACTTTTTTTTTTTATAAATGAAACTACTTTTTTTACATTATGACTTTTATTACGTATTGTATCCAATCAAAGTAAAATAGATATCTGGTTCTATAACCATTTTAAAAAAAGAGCCGCTAATATATTAATCATCAAATATTATAGACTAAACCTTATTCGTGTATCAAAAGAGCCTGGTTCTTTCATGGTACGAACAACTGGCTGACTTTTTGGTGTCTTAATTTTCAAAGCGTTCCTACTACGTCATTTGTTTTTGTAGAACTGTCAAATGTTTGTGGGTGACAGCTGTCTAGTGTTGCCATTTATATAATGAGTAAAATTAGATTTGGATAAAATATCGATAAGTTATTAGAAACGACAAGGCTCTTTCAAACTCCTGTACTGTACGATACTATTATTTTTTACCTACGTTTTGAGATCTTAGCGCACGTGTATTTGTCTCCTACTTATCTCTGGACTTGTTACTGGATTTGATTTTGTAAACGATTGGATTAAGTTGAGTTAGTTGGTTTAGTATAAGAGCCTCTTGTTTAGATTTGTTTCACTGTCTTGATAAAATGGAACAGGAAAGAAATCATCGATGTGTTACGTGTTTACGGTCTGTATTACGAGATCGAAATCGACGTATTTTAACACGTGAGTACATGGAAAACCATCCAGGATTCTCCGAGTATGTACTGGACCGAATGAATCTGCAAGAGGTTAGTAAACAATTAGATTACAGATAGTTGGTTTTACGTTTAATTTTGTTCAGTCTGTACAGCAAGTGTGTGCAATGGTTCTTACTACAATAATAATGTTACTTTTCAGATGGCCAATAACGACGTTCAGTACATGTGTTACCGTTGCTGGATAGCAGCAAATCGACATCAAAATGAGGAACAACTTGATGAACAAGCAGTTGGCGAACAGTCAACTACAGTGCCAACGTATAAAAGGTTAGGAAATAGTTCTCGTCACTGTGCGTTTCCTGGATGTGCAAATCAAGATCTGCATAGAATACCACTATTCTTGAAAATACAGTCATTGATTGAGTACAGGTTGTATGTCCCAACCAGTGCAAGGATTTGTACAGATCTATGCGGACGAATGAATGGAACTTGTTATCTGATAATGCCAATACAACATTTTTACCAGAACATTTAAAAGATATGATGGATGTTTTAAGAAATGCGTATGATAACAAACAAAGGTTGGATTTTGAAAATACAGACAGCATTTCTCCTGAAGAACTTTATTTTAGAACAGGGCTAAATCACGAGCAGTTTTCTATTGTTTTAAACGAGACACCATCATTAAACCAGCACACAAGACAACCTAAAACTGTGCTGGCGTGTTACCTAATGAAATTAAGATCAGGTGCACCAGATGTCAGAATAGCATGCTACTTAAATGTCAGCAGGGCAACAGTGGGGCGGTTCCTCAATACAGCCCGACAGTGCTTAACGAGATACTTTCTGGCACTTCATCTAGGATATGACCACATCAGCCGAGATGAAATAATAAGTCACAGCATAACCGTTGCGAGCTCATTATATGGAGATACGAAAGCCATTTTATTAATCGACGGGACATACATTTACATACAAAAAAGTAAGAATTTCCTGTTCCAAAAAATTACTTACAGCCTGCACAAGTTCAAAAACTTGTTAAAGCCATTTATTTTAGTTTGTCTGGATGGTTATATAATAGACATACTAGGTCCCTATTCTGCCAGGACATCAGATGCTCAGATCATGAAAGATAGTATAATGGGTGTTTATTCTCCGATTCACTACTTGCTCCACGAAAGTGATACTTTTATTTTAGACCGAGGCTTTAGAGACTCAATTTCTGCAATTCAAGAGTGTGGCTATGAGCCTCACATGCCACCTACAAAAGCAAGAAACGCATCTCAGCTCACGAATGAAGAAGCAAATAAATCACGTCTAGTTACAATTGTCCGTTGGGTCATTGAGGCGATAAACGGGAGATTTAAACGTGATTTTAAAATGTTCAGGAACGTAGTATTCAATAATACTCTTCCTCATCTCTTCACAGACTTCCGAATTACTGGAGCGCTTCTAAATGCATTCAGGGAGCCTTTTCATGACAGTTTCTACGCCACAGACTTCGTTGAACGAATTCATCGCAGAATTCATATCAACAATGACTTGAGTATCTACGTTGTTGCAGAAAATGTTAACAGGCAGCGGGCTGCGTTCAGAACATTGACTGATGAGTCCATAAATATACCGTTCCCTGAATTTTAAAACGAGGATATTATTTTGTTTAGTTTGGGGACATATCACACTTAAAACTAGCAGCTTCCTATGTTAGCGAACATTTACGTGGCGGCGTCAGCAACATAGAAGTTTGTGCAACTCCAAGCCCAATAATGAACCAATACGGTATAAACACGGCAGATTGCACTCTCTTGAGGAGTCGAATTTTATCCAGACATGGGTCAAATGCGACCTATTACACGTATTTGGTTTTAAATAACGCACCGGATATAAACGCCATTCAGGCATATTATTGTTCATGCTTAACTGGTCTGAGAACAGTTGGTGCCTGCGCTCATGTCGTCAGTATCGTGTGGTACTTCAGTATTGGAAGGCATTTAGAGAATTTTACTGGGCCAGCCAGTGCCTGGGACAATATTGTAATAGACACTGAAAATACTAATTAATGTTGTACCTAAAAGTTGCAATTAAGAAAGTGTAGCGTCATCTAGCGACTTACTTAAGCGAACACCTACACTATCTCAGTCCCCCCCACCATCAACAGATGTCGCCACTACGTCCTGAATCGCGATATCAAGATTCGCACAGGGATTGCGCATATATAGAACGTCCAACGAAGCTTAAAACTTCTAAAAGCCGTCCATGGCCACTTTACAAAAAGCGGGAGTCATTTAAAAATTCAGAATGAGTTCATCCCGCAGTATTAATTAAAATAAAAAAAACATCATGAACAATAATTGTGACTGATTTTGGTTTCTTAAACTCGTTATAACTTTTTTCGGATACACATTTGAGCTTTGGTGTCATACAATAAAATGGAGAGATGACTAATACCTTTCGTTTAACATATATCTTAAAGTGCTACAACGTGGGGACGGTGTCCATACATTTTTGAGCATTGTTCTTTGTTTACTTTCTAATAACAAATTTTGAAAAAAAATCATTTTAGGCAGTATTATGAATGTGAATTTCTAAAATGACTAAAGGAGAATGAAACCTTCACTAAGAGTTTCGGGCCAAGATTGTACAGAAATGGGAGTATTAGCAATTTATAGCTTCACACTTATTAGTCTCGTGCTAAATCTTTTGTTAGTTTTGGCAATCTGAAATCCAAGATAATATAATTTTGTAAAAGTAAGGTTAGGTTACAAACTGCCAAAGTGTTAACTTTTTGAACGGCTGTGTGCGTGTTAAAAATAGTATTGCGCTGTTTATTTGGTCATCGATGACAGCGGTGCCGCTGCTGTGGACGACAAGTATGAAAAAATAATTATATTAAAGATCCCCCTTAAAAAAATTTTTTTTCATACTTATTTATTTTAAACTACTTATTTGTTATTTTGTACAATATATTTAACACAGCAAAATGACTATTGAACCTGTGTGCCTATGTCCAGGAATGAAGCAAATGCAATATAATTATGATAAGCAGTCTAAAAACATGGAATTTGTTGTTGATTTGTTGGTGCGGAACGGGTTAAAAATGCCTTAACACCAATGTTATACCAAAATGTTGTATGTGATGTAAAATCACTGCTGTAGTCTGACGTTTTGCCTTGAGCCTACCCTGAACATGTTTTACTGTCTCATACCTTTGACACTAGAGATTACTTTACCTGGTCGGAGCGGGTGAACTTCTAATATCTAAATAACTTAAAATGTACCTTTTACCAATAAACCTTATTTACCTTTTCTTTTACTTACCTTTACCTTTGACAGTGCAAAAGCATACTCATGGCTGGATGTAAGGTACCTACCTAACAGGTTATGGACAAAATGGACAGGATATAACAATTAGGAATGACACAATAAATAAATAAAAACATTTTTCATCTTTAATTATAATTAGCACATAGTTTATGAAGGGTTATGGACAGAATATAACAATTAGGAATGACACAATAAATAAATAAAAATATTTTTCATCTTTAATTATAATTAACACATAGTTTATGAAGTGTGTAGGTGGAGGGTGTAGGTGACCTTATTTCATAAGTGACCAAATATTGATCATAGTCTGGTGTTTTAGAGATGAAATTTTTATATTGGTTGAGCCACAATTTTCTAGGAGAAATTAGGACTCTATAGCGGTTTGTTCTTGATTTATTCGCACTTAATTTAAGTTACTGTAGCTCTCATGTAATCTGACAAAACAATACTAAGTATAAGTTTATTTGTCCAAAAGAAAGTTATTTTAATTTTATTTTTTATTTTATTTATTTAGCACACCAACAGTATAATTGTCAAGAAATATAACATAAAATTACATAGGTACATATTAACAACAATCATACAGATTACAGGCATGCATGGCTTTTAGATTATACTATTTGCTAAAATATATTGGTACACAATGAACAATAAAAAGAAAGAGAGATTAATTAACAAATCAAACAAAATAGCTTAAAGCAAGACAAGGATCTTTGTATTTATGCAGTCGGGATTGCATGTATGCTGTCAGCCAAGAAACGTTTATATGACCAAAATGTCATCGAAAAAATATCAATCTGGTTACCTGATGCAACCGATACCATGTTATACAACCTTGCCATCCGCGTTACTGGACTATTGTGTGAAATGTTTAAGGTTGATGTCGGGATGTCAAATATACGATGATGTCTTAAAGAGCGGTTAGCAATCCTAAAACCAAAGTAGCTTATCAGTTCTGAGTCCATGACACCATTGACAATTTTGTACAAAATTAGTAAATCTGCTCGGTTTCTTCGTTCAGCTAAGCTTAACATCCCAAAATGCCTCAAACGTTCAGAATAATCTGGAATTGCTTTACGAATTTCCTGTTTTGCACATAAATACCTAACGAATCTCATCTGAACTGATTCAATTCTCCGAACATGTGTAGAATAATGCGGTGACCATACGCTAGAACAATATTCCACAGAACTTCGCACCAGTGCATTGTATAGTAGCATTACACTACTTGTGTTGCGAAACGGCTTAGACATACGAATAATAAAACCAAGCATCTTATTTGCTTTCGCCACTACATTTTCATAATGCTCACGAAATGAAAGTGCCGTATCAAAGAGTACACCTATATCGCGCACAGTAGATACTCTACTGAGGGGGGTCTCATTAATGTGATAATTAAACTTAATATAATTAAATCTATTAGTGAAGGTTATGTACTGACATTTTTTAACGTTTAATTGCATTTTATTATACATGCACCATTGTTGGAGGATATTTATATCAGTTTGAAGTTTCAAACAGTCACCTATATCTGTGATCTTACAGTATATTTTAATATCATCAGCATAAACTAAACTAGCACACTCAAAACTGTCTAACAGGTCATTAATAAACAACAAAAACAGCAATGGACCCAATTTTGACCCCTGCGGAATCCCGGAACCTGGAACAATTGGTACAGATTCGTAACCCGCCAGTGTAACTATCTGGGATCGGTTCATTATATACGAGGGGTGCCTGATAAGTTATCTACTTTGTTAAATAAAGTTACAAAAATGATATTGGTCAGTATGTCATTTTATTACTTATGTATTCATTATATAAAATTAATAGCATTCATTTGTATTAATTGTTTTCGTTACGAATAGTACACCAACACAGTAAACAGGTCGGATGAACATATTGAAATCTAAAAACTTGAGCACCGTGTTGTTTTTAAATGCCTAACTAAAGAGGGTAAATACGCCGTTTCAAATCAAACAGCAGAGGTTTAATGTGTTTGATAATTTATGCCCTTCCTATTTTATAAGAAAGTTTTGGTCTATATGTTATAGTCAAAACTCATAACCGGTCAAAACCACTTTTGACCGAAAAAATCAGTCAATAGTGGTTTTGACCGACGTGCTTAGTCAAAACCCTTATTGACTGTTTTTTGCAGTCAAAAGTGGTTTTGACCGGTTATGACCTGTTATGTTTTCAATGAGTTTTGACTAACATCGATGGTCAAAACCACTTTTGACTGCAAAAAACAGTCAATAAGGGTTTTGACTAAGCACGTCGGTCAAAACCACTATTGACTGTTTTATGCAGTAAAAAAGGGTTTTGACCGGCAATGAGTTTTGACTGTAACATATACAATTTAAACATGGCTGTATGAGCATCGAAGGCAACCTCTGTAGCGGACGGCCGGTTTCTGGAGTCACAGACGACAGGTTTGATTTAATGAAAAAAATAATACTCGAAGATTGGAGTCTAAAGCAGTTGGCGATCACTAGAGATGGTAGAATAAGTAAGGAACGTGTTCACGTAATAATTTTATATTTTGGAGGACGTATTACCATTATTTAGGGATGTCAAAGGTGAGCGCCCAATCTGTACCCAGAATTCTGACGTCCTTTGTCAAACAACGACGAGTCGAATGTTGTGAGGCATTTTTGGACCCGGTAAAAGACAAAAAAAAACTATCTCCCGATTAGTAACCAGTAATGTAACCTGAATTTGCCAATGGGACCCGGAAAACAAACAGGAGTTAGTGCATTGGAAATATAAAGGGGAGAAGCCACCGCGCAAGTTTTAAGTTTGGACGTCACTAGGCACCTTATGGAACCATTTTTTTGGGATGTGGAAGGGATTATTTTAATAAATTACCTACCAAAAAATTTAACGATTTAATTAAATGCCGCTTATTAAGCCAGTTTACTTAACCAACTTCAAGAAGTAATAAAAGAAAAATGAAGGGGCAAACTTGGTAAAGGAGTTTTAATTTTGTACGAAAATGCTGCGGTCCACAGAGCTTTCTTTGCGAGGTCGGTTTTCAGCAAAAACGTCTTCACAGAACTAAACCATCTACGTTATAGTCCAGATTTAGCACTCTGTGACTATTTCCTATTAAAAAAATTAAAGCAAAGCCTAAAGGGGAGAAATTTTTGACCAATGAGGAAATGAAGGGCGCTGTGGATGACCATTTTTGACGACCAATCCAAGAAATATTTTTTTGACGGTTTAATGTCTGTTATTGACAAATGTAATAAGTGTATTACAGTTGCAGAGAACTATATTAAATACTGAAAAAATATTAGCTTCCTATGTCTTTTCGTTCTATGTTAGGTAGATAACTTATCAGCCGGCCCATGTAACTTTCGAACCATCGCAACAGAAAACCATGGACACCTAGTCTATTTAACTTTGCACAAAGAATTGAGTGATCCACACGATCAAACGCTTTCGCAAAATCTGTGTAAACTGCATCAACTTGGCTTCTAGCCTTAAAAGCATCCGCTATAAAAGTTGTGTAAATAAGTAAATTAGATGTAGTAGACCTGTAAGCAACAAAACCGTGTTGTCTCTCATTTATTATAGTGAAAATGAGTAAGAACTAACAAAAATACAACATGGAGAATAGCCCTTTTAATAGGAGTGGAATGACGGCACGTACTCCGCCGCCTTCTTCCCCTGCCGAGGTATCCAAACCGACATCAGCACCAGCACCCGTACCTCATGAATGTCAGATGGAAGTAATCTCAACACCTGAGATTCATTGCTGGATGACAACAGTAGAGCAATACCTAAATGAAGTATGCACTATAGTGTCGGAAGGCAAAATGAACTCCGAACAGAAGTAGCGCGTCAGTAACTTGTGCAGGAAAGTGGGGTCTGGTACCTCTCACCTAATAGTGCAGTACCAATCTCTTAAAGCTAAAGCCATGCTAGCCCATTCCAAAATTCAAGCATTACAAGATCAAATTGATGTCTCGCAACGCCTACAGGACTTAAAAGTGTCTATCCAGGAGAATACAAAACCAGCCGCAGCTCCAGCTCCTTCTTTTTCGTTTGCTGATATGGTCAAGAAAGGAACCAATAAATATATCCAGCCCAGTAATGTTAGCACTTTGGCAATTTATCCGAATGATAAACTTAAGTCCAGCGAGGAAACCAAAAGTCTTGTGCAAACGATAATTAATCCTGAGCAAATGAAGCTACAATTGAGGGGCCTTCGCAAAACAAGGAACGGAGGTGTCATTATCAGCACTAACTCCAATGATGATATAGAAATGCTGAAGAGCTCAGTACAGCTTACGAGATCTGGCCTTATAGTAGGAGAACCTCAGAAAAAGAAGCCAATGGTTGTCATTATTGGTGTGCCCTCTAGTATGAAGGAAACCGACGTACTTACCTGCCTGTACCATCAAAACTTAGCCAAAAAAATACAAGACTCCAGCCTTGAACTATATCTGGAAACATCCAAGCTTAGCCATAAGACAGGGAAACGGGATGCCGGAACAGGTCTCCACCTGTAATTATGTCATCGGCCAACATACGTAAAGCTCTTATTAAATCAGAGAGAGTCTTTGTGAACTGGACATCATGCTACGTAAGAGACTTTACGCTAGTAACCCGGTGCTATAAATGCCAGCAATACGGTCATCCGGCTAAGTCATGTAGGGAGGAAACCAACACTTGCGGTCACTGTGGAGATATGGGGCATGCTATACAAGAATGTACAAAGAAAAAGCAGGAGCCAAAGTGTGCAACATGTTTTAAATTTAAGAAACCCCACAATCACGCCACTGGAGTCTCGGAATGCCCTGCAAAATTAATGGCAGAACAACGCTACATAAACACAATTGATTATGGAGGCGCCTAAGAGCGTCGTTAATTAAGTTTTTTTCCTTTGGACTTTTACATAACCTTACTTTTTACTTTTATTTGTCTAGTAATTATAAATAAGTATGATTTCCAATTTTATTAACGAATTGGATAACTTTTCTGTGTCTGAATCAAAAAATTGTGAGGTCGAGGTAAGTCACCAACTTATAGCTTCAATTACTAATCCATTAACCATAGTAACACAAAATATACGAAGTATAAATAGGAATTATGATAGCTTTTGTGTTTTCCTGCAGAGACTTAACATTGAATGAGACATCATTGTACAAACAGAATGCTGGCTAGACAAAAATTATAATATACCTATAATGCACGGGTATGACATGTATAGAACTATGGGACATTTGAACCAAAACGACGGTGTAGTGGTTTTTGCAAAGCAGACACTAAATGTAACGGTAGAAGAACCAAAGATGCTAGAATGTAACAGTTTGGTAATAAAAATTGGGAAAGATCTTGCTGTAGTAGCGCTGTATAGACCGCCATCTTTTAGGAATATAAGTAATTTTAATCTTTCCTTAAATGAGACTTTGCAGAACCTATCATTGTTTAAAAACTTAATTGTTGTTGGTGATTTAACAACATTATGCCTAAAGCATTAGGCACAACAGCCCAAGACTACTTAAATCTACTGTCCTTTCATGGCTTACTCCCCGCACATTCACTACCTACACACCAGAGCGGTTCCTGTCTGGAACACATAATGATAAAAACATATTTTCCTTCGCTTACACTTGTTATTAACTCAACAATAACAGATCACAAAGCTGTCCTACTAACCTTAAATTGTAAATTACCTAGAAAAACTAACACACAAATAATTTCTACATTAAATACAAATAACCTTGAAGAAGACTTACGCAATATCGATTTAGATGTAATATATAATTCCGCTGACCCAGAGTTTTGTATGTTATATTTGATAAACAATATACAAAGTGCAATTCAGAAAAATACTTCACACAAACGATTATGTATAAAAACCACAATATAAAACCTTGGATTACACCGGGTCTCATACGTTGTATGAGACATCGGGATAAACTTCACATGAAAGCTAAATTAAACGTTGATAATTATAATATACAGTTAACATACAAGAGATATCGTAACTTTTGTAACGATTTATTAATAAAAGTTAAGATTAATTACGATAAATCTTCTCTCGAGAAGGCCAGCTCAAATAATAAACAGCTATGGAATTGTATTAAAAAAGTTACATTTAAGAAGGCTCAATATGTCAAAACCAACTCAGCTGTCGGCGAAGCCTAAAACATTGTTGTTTCACCAAACATCGCGTGAGAAAGAGAACAACTTATAGAAAAGCAGTAAGAAACATGCACACGCACACGCGCTCGATTGTATTTATTACAAATCAAAATGTCGTTCAAAATATAAATATTGTTCTTCTTGATTGTTAGGGTTGACACTAATACTAGCTGTAGGTAGTTACTCAAAAAGTAATAAATCAGGAGTAAATAAAGATAACTAAAATGGGTTTTTTAAAAATATTTTATTGTAAGTTTTGTTGCGGAAGACACACCAAGGGAGACATCAATTTATCTTGTAAGTGGTGTAGGTATGACACCGTAAAACATTATAATTTTTTTATTTTTTTTAAGTTAAACTGTTTATTCTTGAGGCAGTTTTTTAGACCGTGCATCGTTAATAGGAGTTCCATACAGTACACAATAATATCTTACTTCACATACAGTACATGAAGTTAATTTTAGCTAGATTTAAAAAAAAAGAAGAAAAATCATACAATTTTCTAATTAAAAAACCGACTTCAACAGGAGTCGGTTAAAAACCATGCTGATTACAATTTCTAAGATTAGTATTAAATAAATTTCTGCAGTTGTCTTCATCATAAGATCATGTTTGTGTAAAGTTTTCATTAATACGAATAAAATAAGCCCAAACACTAGGTAGCTGCTATATACCGTTGAAAAGTTTCCTCGACCCTCAGTCGTCTTCATCATCAGATCATGTTTGTGTAAAGTTGTGTAAAGTTTTCATCAATACAATTAAAATAAGCCCAAACACAAGGTAGCTGCTATATGCCGTTGATGTGTTCCCTCGACTCTCGGTGGTCTCCAGGATCTGACCAGTTCTAACTCTTGATTATTTTTATTAAAAATAAATAATAATCATAAAATCTGGAAATGATAGTTGACAAGAAATGATACTTGATCAGTCATTCAGATACCGGGGCGGGGGTGAGTCACGTAAATGTTTAAAAAAAAATACAAAATAAATTACAAAAAAAATACAGTTTGTGCAATGTGACAGCCTTAGCTATGCTCTATTGACTATTGTAATAATAGGTGAATTTTGACAGTTGATTTTAGTCAAGAATGTCACTGATGTAGGTATTTTATTTAACTGGTTATGCATCTGATAATAATTGGATCTCTTTGATAAAAGAAATTACGAAACTTCTTACTGGCAAGCGATACGTAATTGTCATAAATGACATAAATTAAAGTTTATTGAAGTTTAAAAAAAAATATTCGGTAACATTCGACGACGGTCGGCTCGCTGTCGTACCTCCCCTCCGCCGACCCGAGGGGTGCAGAAAGTGGAGGCGAGATGCAAGATGTCGATGGCGGAAACGAGCACGGTAAAATTTCCTAAAATGGTTTTGGGAAAAAGGTAATTGCGTACAAACTTTAGAATGTATCTAGTCAATATAAAATTATTTGAATTTTCGAATAAATAATCTATTCCTAGTCCCAAAATATATTTACCTTTATAAACGTTTAATCCTATTTTATTACGCTAAAAGT
Source organism: Schrankia costaestrigalis (assembly GCA_905475405.1). Taxonomy (NCBI): domain Eukaryota; kingdom Metazoa; phylum Arthropoda; class Insecta; order Lepidoptera; family Erebidae; genus Schrankia; species Schrankia costaestrigalis. The sequence goes on along the minus strand of FR997825.1, from coordinate 15,353,906 downwards.
TGTCATAAAATGTGCATAGAATTATGAACTTTGAAGCCTCATAACTTGTAAATGAATATTTTTTTTACTGTTTTATTAATCAATAAGACTAGATAATAACGAGACAAAACGATATCATCTATAGTTTTGAGTATTTATTATCTAATGAAGGAGGAAATAACTTTCTTTGTTTGTATGGAATTGCGATTGAATTGTTTCCCCTTAATAGTAAGCAGCGTGAGTCCTCTTTAAGTTTAATCCAACCACGCTCAACCCCGATTGAAGCGGCTAATATGGCGAATCAATTTTTCGTTAACGTTGGTAAGAACCTAGCAGAAAAATTACAGAGCCAAGCAAACCAATTACAAGAGTCTTCTAGACCTAGTTCTACCTTATCCTCTTTTGTCCTACTGGATGTCGACGAAAAAGATGTGGAAAGGGTAATTATGTCATTAAGAGATGATTGTGCAGTCGGATGGGACGATATATCAAATAAAATCATTAAGCAACATAGACATATTTTTATATCACCGTTAACCTACATTTTCCGTATTTGTTTAAATAATGGATACTTTCCTAAGTGTTTAAAAAAAGCTATTGTAATTCCCGTGTATAAATCTGGAAGCAAAGAACACATAACGAACTATCGCCCTATTTCCCTACTACCGGCTATGGCAAAAATCTTTGAAAAAATTATTAATAGTTGTTTGATTAGATATTCAGAAACAAAACGTATTTTGTCTAGCAATCAGTATGGTTACCGATCAAAATTATCTACGGATGACGCCGTACATGATCTTACAAACTACCGAGTACAGGAACTAGATAAAGGTAGGCACACATTAGGCATTTTTCTAGATCTCGCCAAGGCATATGACACAGTATCCATTTCACTCCTGTTGCGTAAGCTTGAAGACATAGGTATAAGAGGCACTCAGCTAAAGTTATTTAAAAGTTACTTAGAAGATCGTACGCAGTGCGTAAAGATCAGTAATTTTATAAGTAATGAACAGAAAAATTCGAATTTTGGTATACCACAAGGCAGTGTTCTAGGAAGTACCCTCTTCATAATATACGTCAATGACCTGTGCAACTTGAAATTGGACCATGGTACAATTAAAGCATACGTAGACGACACTGCGCTATTGTTTTCTGCTGACACAGAACAACAATTGTTCAAGCATGCGCAACACGGATTGAATATTGTAAATAACTGGCTTCAGCAAAATTTACTAACCCTAAATGTCGAAAAAACTAACTATATCAAATTTAGTATGCGGAAATCATTGTCAACCCCTTGCAATTCAATTTTGCTGGCACACTACTGCCAAACTGCATCAAATGACCATAATTGTGACTGTCTTAAAATTCAGTCTGTTAACAAAACTAAATATTTGGGAATAACAATAGATGAAACACTATCCTTTAAATATCATATAAGTAATTTAACTAGTAGGGTACGTAAATTAATCTTTATATTTAAGAGACTTCGACATATGTCAGCTGTGGACAGCGGTCCGTACGCACGTATACACATTAACTGATATTGTATTTATCGAGGCAGTCAGCGTTTCTTATTCTTTTGGTATCCAATCGCGACCACTGAATCGTCAATCATGTTCGTATGTAAAAGATGTGATGGTCAAGTCAATGATGGGGCCACATGTGCTGCTTGTGGGGGGAGGTTTGACTTTCCATGTGCCGGTATTTCGGAGAACGGATGGAGGAAATTGGGTGATCGGAAGTTAACCTGGAGGTGCAGTTCCTGCAAAAACTTGGCAGTTAGTCCTCGAATGAGTCCTTCCAGGACCACGCCGCCTGAATTTGAGGATATGGTGTCTGAGCTTAAAAGACTGTCGTTGCAAATGGATTCATTGCCGGCTTTAATGGATGGTCTTAAAGCTATCAAGGATGAGTTAGCGCAGCTAAAGTCGATTAGATCGGAATTCTCAGATGTTAAATCTTCAATTACGGACATGAAGAGTTCTATTGAGTTTATACATGGAACGATCAAGGATTTGACTGATAAGGTTTCTGGCTTCGAAAGGGAAATGGAGGCTCTCAAGAGGACCAAGGAGGACGTATCAGCATTACATCAGCGCTGTGCTCAACTTGAACAGCAATATCGTGACAGTGAACAAAGATCAAGAATGAATAACATAGAGATTAACGGGGTACCGGTGTCTAACTCCGAAAATCTCTTTGATGTCATGTCGAAAATTCGCGATTTAATTAATTGTCCCATACGGAAGGAACAGATAAATTATATAGTTTGGATTCCTATGCGTAGTGATGGTAGCAATAAAACCATCATATGTTCGGTGCATAATAGCTTTTTAAAAAATGATTTTGTCGCTGCTGCTAGATTGCATAAGAAGTTAATTGCTAGCGATCTGGGTCTCAAAGGCGACAACAAGATTTTTATTAACGACCACTTGACGTTGGACAATAAAACCTTACTAAACAAGACGAAAATATTAGCTAAGGAACGTGGTTTTGAATATGTCTGGGTAAGAGGTTGTAAAATATTTATTCGTAAGTCGAATCAAGCTCTGAAACTACAAGTCAGGACTGAGCTTGATTTGAAAAAGTATTTTTAGTTTTAATGAGTCGGGCCAGCTGGATGTCACTAGTTTATTTAGAGGTAACTCGAAAGTTTCAGTTTCTGTTTCTTTATTTTTCAACATAATGTTACAAAATAACAGCTTATTGACGTCGGTTTAAAACTACTTAGTCTAAGTTTACATATTAAAAGTTTTCCAAACTTTACCACCGCTTCCAAGGCGCTAGTAGAGAAGAAGCGGCGTAACAAACTCTAAAGCAGCATTTTTTAGACGTCTCTATAATTTTACAACAATTTTGTAACTGTAACAAAGTGCTGCAACCATTGTATACCATAAAAAAACTAAGGATTGCGCTAAAGGATCAATATACATTTTTAAATATCTTAAACTAGAAGATTCGTCCTGTAGGTAGTACACAAAAGTGGGAGCACCAAATCACGTTTATAAAGTTTTCTAGTAATAAAAACGTCGCTCAACTAAATTATCCCCTAGATAAATAAGTGGTGTACCAAAAATTAAAATTACTTAATGTCAGGGTCGACCAGTCACCCCAAGTAGCACCCGTTCACGAGTATAACGCAAAGGCCAGCCATCAACCCCCTCGCCATATCGTAGGGAAGGGATTGACCCGGCCTCCACGCCACCACAAACAATGACATTATAGTGAGCATGACAAGTCCTGACAATAGTAATGGAAGAAAAATAAATACAATTTGGGGAAACACAAATAGCAGAGGGACGCCCTTACCTAACATCGACCAAAGTAAATTTTTGCGAGTCCTAACTCTTAAATCAAATGTGGACGAGTGTACATTTGTTTGTGTAAAATTAAAATAAGTATATAAACAAAACATTAAGTTAAAATATCATACGAAAAAAAAACGTATTGTAATGTACCTAATACAACTTATGCCATTATTATTAATGGCACATTATCGGAGACCTGCACCAAGCCAAACACTCTTATCTTTAAGGTAATCGTCTGTCCTGTAGTATGCTTTTTTACATAAAGTGGTCTTAACATAGGTTTTAAATTTATTGTCAGGCATACCAAGGACCGACTCAGGCAGCCTATTATAAAAGCGTATACAGTCGCCTTTAAAAGAATCACTAACCTTACTAAGTCGATAGCTCGGAAGGAGCAGTTTATTTTTATTACGCAAATTTCTGTCTGTGATATCACTTACTTTTGTGAATTTATTTATATTCTTTCTGACATACAGTATGTTTTCTAATATATATTGAGACGCTACGGTTAAAATATTTATGTCTTTAAAACGTTCCCTGAGAGAGTCTTTCCTGCCTAAACAATAAATAGCACGTATTGCCCTTTTCTGTAATATAAAAATTGTTTCTAAATCTGCTGCATTACCCCAAAGTAGTATACCATAGGACATCAAACTATGGAAGTAACTAAAGTATACCAACCTTGCTGTTCCTACATCTGTCAACTGCCTAATCCGTCTAACAGCAAAAGCAGCAGAGCTAAGCTTATTGGCTAAACCAGTGATATGATCACCCCATTGCAATTTACAATCTATTGTAATTCCTAGAAAATTAGTACTTTGTACAAATTCCAACCTTTGCCCCTCCAGCATGACATCAACATGTGCTTGCCTTACATTAGGCAGTGTAAACCTTATACATTTGGTCTTTCCAGCATTCAACAATAGATTGTTTGCAGAAAACCAATTTGAAATGGCATTCAGAATATTGTTAACTTTATCTGCATTTGCAGTACGCCTAGCCACTTTGAAAATTATCGATGTATCATCGGCAAACAAAACGATGCCAGTTTGTGCTTCTATCATATAAGGTAAGTCATTGACATAAACTAAGAAGAGAAAAGGCCCTAGAATTGATCCTTGCGGTACGCCTATTTTTACGTTTGACCCATTTGATTTAATGCCTTTTACATCTACCGTTTGAAGCCTATCTGTTAAGTATGATTTTAACAATTCTATTGATTTTTGGTCAAAACCATAACGACGTAGCTTGAGCAAAAGTGTTTGATGGTCAACACAATCAAATGCCTTAGAAAGATCACAGAATACTCCAATAGCATCCTGCGAACCCTCCCAAGCGTCGTCAACCAGGCTAACTAGAGCCACTCCCGCATCGGTGGTAGATTTCCCGCCAGTAAAGCCATATTGTTGGCTATGGAAAAGATTATTGATCTTAAAGTGCAGTAGCATTTGATTGAGCATCACTCTTTCAAACACCTTACTCAAAGCTGGCAAAATAGAGATGGGGTGGTAATTTCCAAGTTCTGCCTTAGATCTCTTCTTAAATAATGGTATAAGTCTACTATGTTTCATTAAGTCAGGAAAAGTACCATTGTCTATACATTCGTTAAATATGAGTGCCAAATCAGGTGCAATGATATCAATAACATGACTAAGTAAGCTAACTGACATGCCCCAGTAATCCTCAGACTTCTTCATTTTAAGATGTTTGTATGCTCCTAGGATGTCACCAAAATCTATATGTTTAAAGTTAAATTTAGAAGCAGAACTAATATTATTCTCGAGAAGGGCTACAGCACTGTGAGCGCAAGAATTGATTGAAGAAGTCAGTTTAAAAGGAATATTGGCAAAATAACCTTCAAAAGCATTTACAATTTCTTTAGGAGAGGTAATATTCTTATTTTCTAATTTAATTCGAGTAACACTATCCCTCATTTTACATTTACCAGACTCTTTATTAATAACTTTCCAAGTCTCCTTCATTTTATTAGGGGCTCTAATTATTTTCCTTTTGATGTGAATGGCCTTTGCCTGCTCACACACTTTCCTGAATATCCTAGAGTAATTCCTAACGTATTCACTAAAACCACTATCAAATCTGTACTGTTTCTGTGCATATAAGTCAAACAGCTTTCGCCTACTTTTATAAATACCTACAGTAGCCCATTCACTGAATCTAGATTTAGTGTTATGCTTTTGATATTGTTGTTTGAATGTATTTGAAAAAGCATTTGATATTGTACTAAACAAACAATTATAGTGGACTTCAGGATCATTACCTGTATAATCTATAACTTTAAGTTTATCCTCTAATTGGTATTTGAATTTTTTTATTTTATTAGAGGTTATGGGTCTACACATTATTTTCTCCTCAGGTTTATATTTATTACCATTTGAAAAAGACACTATTTGTCCACAGTGATCTGAGGGCAAGCAACTAATTAAGGACTTGCTTAAGTATCCACTATCGGTAAAAACATTATCCAGGCAATTAGCAGCCGTAGCAGTAGTTCTAGTTGGTTCACAAAATATATTCTTAAGATTATAACTTTTAAATATGTTAAGAAATTGAGTGGTTTTCCTGCACTGTTCTAAGATATTTACATTAAAGTCCCCGCATACTATTAAACTTTTCCTATTACATGATAAAACTCCAAGAACTTGGTCCATGACCTGAATAAAAGACTCAAAGTCACTATTAGGTGGTCTGTATACGCAAACTATCACACAATTGTCAAGCTCAGCACAGGTCACCTCAGCACATCGCTCAACAGAAAGTCTAACAATGTCAACCCGCTCTTTGCTGCGGAGACCATTTTTAATTAAGACCATGGAGCCACCTCTAATAGCAGACTTTCTGTTAAAGCAACTTACAATATTGTAGTTGTTTAAACTGAACATCATCTCACTCTCTTTGAGCCAATGCTCAGTCAAACACAAAATATCCACATTTGAATCTTCAAGGAATAATTCAATAACTAATTCCTTGCCAGGAAGCCCTTGTATGTTCTGATGAGCTATCTTTAGCTCTGGCATTCCTGTTGTCTGAACATTTAGTTTAAATTAGTATTACTATTAATACTATTACTTAAATCTAAATAACTATTATTACAAGTACCTAGCAAAACTGTAGGTAATGAGTTAATATTCATTTGTTTACAATGTAAACTCGTCCAAAACTTAATATTATTTGCTAACAATGTAGCAATTGTATATCTGTCTGACTTAGTAAGATAGCAATAACTATCCTTGGTCTTAAAACAATATTTACTAATAAAATTATTAGTGTCGAAAGAAGTAAAAGTGTCACTATGACGACATGTCAAGGTATGAATGAAATTATTCAAATAGTGAATGTTTTTATTGTATGATGTAGACTGGCAACACACATATGGGAATGCACATAATATTATTTTAAAAACTTTCAGTCTGCTTAGGCAGTCTATACAGTACATTAATTCTTTTTTTCCTATATTATTACTCTCACCCACCAGTAATACAATAGTAGAATTACTAGTATACTTAGAAGACACAATTTTGTCAATAATTTGGGTGTATGTTGCATTGGGCAGGGAATAGTGAATACAGTTCTGCAAATAATTACAGAACATGTATCCCATATTGCGCCCCACACTGTCAGAAAAGACCATTGTATTACTGGTCAGCTCTATGTTGTTGGAAGGTTCACATGCTGTAGTCTCAAGAATACTGCCACAAGTAGAGAGAAGTGGAATGGAGTCGTTGATAGGGGCTTGGTTGATATGCCCAGAGCCGCACTGTTGAGTTAATGAATCAAGTAATTCTTGGTTGTGCCTGCTGTCATCTATCAACTTATCCAAAGCCAACATGTTTTCAGTATTCTGTTTTCTTTGGAGGTCATATTTAGTAAATAAAGTTGAATAATCCTCCTGCAATTGCTTAATATGTATTTCAAGCCTGACCCTACCAACATCATGAGCCACCTGACTTTCCGCCAACTGATTGGTACATACTACTAATTGTTTACTATACATTTCAACATCTGTCTTAAGTTTTAAGTTTAAGTTACATGTGTTTTTCAAACAAGACTTCATTTTTAAATTGATTTTGTTAATTTTTTTGTTAATTTTTAAATGTCTTTTAATTTTGTTATGGCTAATCTGTGGTTGAAAAGTTTGAGAACCACTTGTTGTTATTCATATATTTTTTTCATTTCTTGCAAGTCTTTTGTTTGCTTATTGTACCGTCTCGTCTATTTATTAGCTTCTGTATATTTTAATATTAAGTTTTATTTGTACACATATAGGGATGCAATTTGCCTGCACTGTGTTAAGTTGTTTACGTATTATCGTTACCTGTTTTCTTGGAACTCAATCGGTCACAATAGTAATATGAACGATATTTTTTCTATTTTTAATCATAGTTTATTCGATCATAACTATTTATTTCTTTATAATGTAATTTGTGAACGTTTTACTTTATATTGTTTTAATCATAATTCTGTTATAGATTATAACTTTAAATGACGCCTATCAATATCTATTATCAAAATGTTCGGGGGCTACGAACAAAAACATCTGTTTTTTATAGGAACTTATGTATATGTAATTATGATGTTATTTGTTTGACGGAGACGTGGCTTATTGATGGTATATCTAATAGTGAATTGTTTGATGATAGGTACTTGGTGTTTAGACGCGATAGGTATTACTCCCAGACAAACCAGAGCATGGGTGGGGGGGTCCTGATAGCTGTGCGCCGTGAGTTTTCAGTTAACCATCGTGAGGAGTGGCGTTCTTCTGCCGAAGACATTTGGGTAACCCTTACATTAAGTCAATCAAAGCCTAAAGTGTCATATAGAATACATCTTTGTGTTACTTATATTTGTAAGCAACCATCAGGCAATTCGCTTATGTTGCAATTAAATAATTTTAATAATAAATTAACTGACATCGTTCTTAGGAATCCTGCGGATGAGTTCATTATAATGGGTGACTTTAATCAGCCTAATATCGAATGGTGTGCAACTGACGGTATGTGTTTGCGGCCACGCAACATTCAAGGTACTATTCAAACTAGCTTTTGTGATAGTCTCTTAGCTTGTAATTTACATCAATATAATATATACCATAATAGCAACGGTAGGATTCTGGACCTAGTACTATCGAATAATGTTGTAAGTGTGACATGCTCCCGAGATCCTTTGGTACCGGAGGACCAGCACCACAAGTCACTTTGCATCTCTGCGGAATATGTTCAACTTCATCAACTTCATACTAAGCCACGTGTTAAATTCGTTTACTCTGGTGCCAACTATGATGCAATTGCAGTAGATATGAATAAAATTGACTGGTTATCAGAGCTAAATAGTAGACCACTGGAGGATGCCGTTAGGTTCTTTTATGATACTTTAACTACGCTTCAAAACCTTTATATACCAACCAAGACTGTAGTACAGTGCCATAAATATCCTCCATGGTTCAAGAGCCCACTGATAAGAATATTAAGAGAGAAAGCGAAATATCATTCCAAGTTTAAAAAGTATGGAAATCTTTCTGATCACCAGTCGTACCTTATTTTACGGCAGCGGGCCAAGGATCTGGAAAAAGATATGTTTGATTCTTATATTTTGAATATCGAGTCAGCTATAGCAAAGAATCCCCGATCTTTCTGGCAATACGTAAAATCTAAAAAACAAACGAATGCCTACCCTGCTACGCTTAAGCTTGGTGATAATTCTTTAAATGGCGCAGAGGATATTTGTAACATGTTCAGCGTTTTCTTTTACTCTAATTTTCAGGAACAAAGTAATTCTAATAATATAACAACATCATTATCAGTAGACTTATCTTGTGAGGAGATTTTAGCTTGCACAAATTCTGACATTCATTCCGTTACTGTAAGTGAGGAGAACGTGTATAGGCTACTTATAAAAGTAGACTTAAATAAGTCTGCAGGACCGGATAATATCTCGCCAATATTTATAGCTAATTGCGCGAGGTGTATCTCTGTTCCCTTAACAATATTATTCCAACGTTCTTTCATGTTGGGAGAGGTACCATTAATTTTGAAGTCCGCCTTCATAACGCCCATTCACAAGAAAGGAGCCAAGGACCGCGTGGAAAATTATAGGCCAGTCTCAAAACTGAGCATATTTGCTAAGATTATGGAGAGAATTGTTTATGATCAACTTTCGTCATGTTTTAAATTAAGCTTTTCAGAAAACCAGCACGGATTCTTGAAAGGTCGGTCTACTGTCTCCAATCTGGTAATATGTAGTGACTATCTGTCGGAACATATGTCTACGCGATCACAGGTTGATGTTATATACACGGATTACTCTAAATGTTTCGACCGTATAGATCATGTCATCCTATTGCGGAAACTATTGTCAATGGGTATAAGGGGTAACTTGTATAGATGGTTTTCTTCATATATGCGGAACAGGTGCCAGACGGTTGTACTCAACGGGTTCACATCTCGCACTGTCTGGGTCCCTTCTGGAGTTCCACAAGGATCTCTATTAGGACCTATTTTGTTTAATATATTCTTAAATGATATTAGTTCATGTTTTCAAAATTCCAAAATAGTAATGTTTGCAGATGATTTGAAGATTCTAAAACAGATAAAGACAAATGAGGACGCAATTAGCTTACAAGACGAATTAAATAAATTTATTAATTACTGTACACTTAATAAGTTGCAATTAAATGTATCCAAGTGTTTCATTTGCACATTTACACGTAAACCTAAACCCGTTGAGTTCAATTATAAGTTGTTAGGTACTTGTATAACCAGAGTTAACACAATCCGGGACTTGGGGGTAACCTTCGATTCTAAGTTAATCTATGACGTTCACATAGATAATGTCATCGATAGGGCATACAAGGCATTGGGTTTTGTCTTTCGTATATCAACTGACTTTAAAAATTTAAAAACATTAAAAATACTCTACTGTGCTTTTGTTCGTAGCCACCTCGAATATTGTTCACAAATTTGGAATCCTAATTACGTTGTGTATATTGATCGACTTGAAGGCGTTCAGAAGAAGTTTCTTAGGTGTGTACAATATCGTTCTAATACATACTTGCCGGACTATTATACTCGATGTAGGAAATTTCATATTCTACCATTACTTGAAAGGAGAAAAATGGCAGATCTTACATTTCTATTCAAGATAATGAGTGGGTCGATTGATGTTCCTGAATTGGTTAGCAGGATGGGCTTACGAGTGCCGTCGGCATTTTTACGTAACTCTGATTTACTAAATGTATACCCGAAAACGAAATGGCTTTATCAGTTTTGACAAAAAATTCTATCATAATTCAAATTCATTAAGATCGTTATTTAATGTTTATGCGTGAGCTTGACGTCATTGGTTGACCGTAATCAAAACTATGCTTAGATTAAAAGTGCAATCTATTTTAAACTTTCACTTCAACGCAATAAATAATAATCTATACTAATATTATAAAGAGGTAAAGATGGTGTGTTTGTGTGTTTGTGACGTTGTAGGGGGTAATCTCTGGATCTACTAAACCGATTTCAAAAAAAAATTCTGTGTTTGATAGTCCATTTATCGGGGAGTGTCATAGGCTATATAGTATCACGCTATGACTAATAGGAGAGGAGCAGTAATGAAATATGTTTATAAAAGAGACGCTTATAAATGTTTATTTTGCTTCTGCTGCTTAAACGTCTGGAGATATACTGAAATGATGTATTAGAGAATTGTACCTTTAAAAAAGTTTTACAATTAAGGCCAGGCGCGCACTACGAGTTTTTCGCCGCGCGGCAGAAAAGCGCAGCGGTATAATGTCGCACAGTAATACTGGTGGGCTGCGGTGGCTCTGCCGTCAAGTGCGCGCAATACAATGTAAGGCCAAGCGGGCACTACGAGTTTTTCGCCGCGCGGCAGAAAAGCGCAGCGGTATAATGTCGCACTGTAATACTGTACCAAACAGTTTTACATTGTATTGCGCGCACTTGACGGCAGAGCCACCGCAGCCCACCAGTATTACTGTGCGACATTATACCGCTGCGCTTTTCTGCCGCGCGGCGAAAAACTCGTAGTGCGCGCCTGGCCTAAAACTGTTTGGTACAGTATTACAGTGCGACATTATACCGCTGCGCTTTTTTGCCGAGCGGCGAAAAACTCGGAGTGCGCGCCTGGCCTAAGTCAGCGATAGCATATATCTATCTTCTAAGGTTGACTCACTACGACCTTTTTTATAATAATCAAATTTGATTTAAAGAAATGCATTGTTTGTAAAGGTATTTTGTGTATATGGTATCGACCCTTATCAAAATAAATACGTTAATCATTATATTTATTTAATTTTAAACATAATTGACCTTTACAGCGATGAGATCCGATTATTAGTTTGAAAGATATCTCAGTTTTAAAATAATGCGCGAATCTGTCTAACGCGATGTTAGTATAGATGAATTTTCTTAGTATCAACATTTTGGTTGGAGTAAGATTTTTGTTTTAATTTTAAATACATGTCATCATCATAACAGCCCATTAATGTCCCACTGCAGGGAAATGCCTCCTCCCGTAACGGAGTGATACTTGGCCTACTAATACCACGCTGGCCAGACGGATTGGTAAAGGGTTTAATTTCAAGTTTTCCTTCTTTTTATTTCGTAAAGATAATATTCACGGATAGTCCCTTAGTCGGTTTTTACGACACCCATGGGATGAGAAGGGGTGGTGACATATTGTATTCTTACTCCGTCACCACACGCAGTTAAATACCTGTAAGTACTATAAATTAATTCTACCTCAAAAAGATCGCTTGGTCGGACTAAATTCGGAGGGCGGAGGACCCTGTTCTGTGGCGTTTGTTGAGAGAGGCATTTTGTCCAGCAGTGGACTGCGATAGGCTAATTGGTTTATTGATTAATACCATGTATTCTTAATCCATTTTTACATGAATAATACTCTATACCAATATTATAAAGAGGTAAAGTTTGTGTGTTTGTAAGTTTGTGACGTTGTAAAAGGGTAATCACTGGATCTACAGAACCGATTTTTAAAATTATTTTTGTCTTAAATAGACCATTTATCGGGGAGTGCCATAGGCTATATAGTATCACGCTATGACTAATAAGAGAGGAGCAGTAATAAAATATGTTTAAAAAAGGGAAGCGTTTTTTTCGCTGCCCAACGAAGTGGGCACGGGTCAGCTAGTATCTACTAAAACAATACAAATGTCGCTATATTAAACTGTAGAGTTTGTATGTGAAAAACCATGAAAAACCATTAAATAATTTAAAACTAAAGTCAACTTGTTACTTGTGACATTACAAGCTTGTCATTTCAGAAAAACTGAAAATGTAGAATTTAAATATTGGCTGGTAAGGCACCCAATTGTTGGCACTTTAAGAGTGGACTTCGTGTCAGACTAAAATATAAAATATCATAAAATTATAAAATACTTTAATCTTTGCTTATACTTACTCATTATTATGTGATTGAATAGTATTAAATGAATATTATTGGCACTAATGCCAATAAAAGGATTCTGATAAATTTATTGTTGCTATGTTGTCACATGAAATAAATAAAATATGATAAAAATATTAAATAAATAATATTTGAACTTGAATCGTCATGCAAGAAATGATAGGGATGGACATAGAAGGAAAAAAGAGAGAAATTCATTAGAATAAAACATTTTACCGAAAATATACTCTAGTAACAGTCAATAACGTTGACTTTATTATTTGTTTTTATAAATATCTAACGACTATTTGCTAATACAAGAGAACTGATATGTCAAAGTAGCGTCATGATTTAGCTGATGTTTTGTTGTGCGATATTGAACCTAATAGTTTTATGACATGCAACTAACATTAACTCTAGAGGTGATAAGGCCATTTAGTTTTTGACTATACCTACTTACAGGCAGAACTCGTATCTTATAAGAGCTTGCCGTACATTCAACGCGGAGTGTCGGAAGCTTGACCTCGACTTATTTGAAACTAGTATAAGCACTGTAAAAACTAAACTTAACAACAACTTTTTTCTAATTTAAGGACATAAGTGTACTGTACTTTAAAGTCTTTTTTATTAAGTATTTTGAATTTTCGATTTATTTGTTTTCTTGGTCTCTTTGTGTAATTCTGTAGCTATCAGTTGTAAACAGTTGTAAACATTGCTAAAGTTTATATTATATGTAAAAACTTGTAAATGGCCTTCAACTACATAATTCTTTAAATGTTTTTGTAAAAGTAGCTGTAAGTTTTTTTAAAGAATAAAATAAAATAAATAAAATAAAATAAAATATAGCAGACATAAATATCATTAAAAAAGTATATTTTGCACTATGCCAATCGGTTATAACCTATTGCATATCTTCATGGGGTGGAGTGGGGAAAACAATAATATTGCCGTTGGAAAGAGCTCAAAGAGCTATACTCAAAATTTCTACTTTTCGACCATACCTTTTTCCTACTAACCTCCTATATAGATCATGTAAAGTACTAACTGTAAGACAGCTATTTATAATGAACACTAGCGGCCAATCCCGGCTTCGCACGGGCATTATTTTCCCACTTTTCTGTTAAAATTTTTCCCGAATTTTCTTTGCTATAAACCCAACGGAGCCCGAGACCTATCCAACGAATGCAAAACTGTGGAAATCGGTTCGTGCGTTCTGGAGTTATAGCGTCAGGAAGAAAAATCGGACTTATTTTTATATAGTAGATAATATTAAAACGACACGCTACCCTGCCCTACAGCACGGACTTTATTAACAAAAGACGCAATGATATTGTTTGCACGCACACAACTACAGCACAGGCTTTTACTGCCAAATTTTATGTTTTCTTGGGTACGCTACTTTACAACAGGATGAATGCTGTTGCAAATATATTTCCGCTTAATATTAATAAATGTAAAACGGTAATTAAAAATTATCTACAAGATACAACTTACGAAGACACAGAAAAGTTATTGATTGTAGTAAAATAATAATAGTAATTTTAATGTCCAGCTAGCTATAGCTTGGATTTTTCTTTTGTAGTAGGAATTATATTGTTATCTATTGATAATAATATGATTTTGTATGATAAGGGTTTTAGTACCTAAGTTAGTTACACGAATTATTATTAGTTAACTATTGTTTATTTGTTTTTTTACTGTAATTAATACTTACCTAAGCTATTTTACACATTCTCTAGTTTTTTAATTGTTATTGTTAAATATTTGAAAATCAATGTAAGTATTACTAGATCAGTCAGCCTGAAACACAGGATTACCTAGTTCAGGCTAGATTATAAGATACTAATGTACATTACAAAATTGTATAGATAAGGTTTTAATTGTAACGATTAAATGAATTATGAATTATGAAATGTTAGGTAAAAATGTTTTTGTATCTAATAATCGAGTAATTCTGTTACTCGATTGTCGATTGAAAACTTACATCCTAAGTTTTCATATAAATTCGCTTTTAAATCGAAGATTACGCTATTTTTTTAAGATTCGAACTTGAAAAAACTAAAGTCTATTTTTTTATCTCGGACACTAAAATGACAACTACTAATGTCAAACGTAAAACTAATATAGCCAGCTTTTAAGAAACAGTGCTGTCCCTGTGTTTCGATTCGTTTTGTAATTATTGTAAAATATTTACGGTTGTTAGTATAGTCGAGAACTAAATGCCTTTATCACCTCTAGAGTTAATGTTAGTTGCATTTCATAAAACTATTAGGGTCAATATCGCACAACAAAACATCAGCTAAATCATGACGATACTTTGACATAATATCAGTTCTCATGTATTAGCAAATAGTTGTTAGATATTTATAAAAACAAATAGTAGAAGTTGCTGATAGAAGAGGTAGGTACTTTATACTCTTTCCATTGGTATACAACATCCTATAAAATAGTAAATAGTTTTTCTACAAAACATGTGTAATACATAAACATACATACTGTTGGTGTGCTTAACAAATAAATAAATAATTCGAAGTAATTATTGACGCTATAGTAAATGATGACTTTTTTTTTTCTTTTATTATATTAAAATTAACTCTAATGTGATAAGGTAGACCCACTGCAGTGACAAAAAAAGCTAAAGTAACTAGGTAAGTACGCTAGAATGAATCAATTATAACAATTATAGCTAGTAAATTTACCTGTGCTTATTCATCAAACGTGTTTTCTTTACTTTGAATTATGTATTACACATGTTTTGTAGAAAAACTATTTACTATTTTATAGGATGTTGTATACCAATGGAAAGAGGATAAAGTAAGGCATTTATTCAGAAAATGGAAGAACTTTCTCTCTTTTATTTATTTTTTTATTGTACTGTGAAGTTGATCATATCTTTAAATTTTACCTGTCTCTATAGTTATAATTAGTCAATAAACAAAAAGTTGACGTTTTTGGTGAGCTATTATGAATTTATTTGATGCTCCTAGTATTAAACTTTAAAACAAAACATAATTATGAGGACTCACGGAAGAATTTTTTTTTTAAATTTAAGTGTTCATGGTAAATATTGGGTTTAATTAAATTTGGATTAATTCACATTTCAACATTGTTTCGTCATATTGAATATTTTTTTATTGTAGCCAATTTTGTATTTGCTCTTTACGCCAATTTGAAGTAGGTAACGCCTCCAGTTTCCTGGTGTGGTACGGTGCATTATCTATAACAAGAACTGCATTCTCTTTTAATTTTGGAAGAATATTTTTTAACCACTTTTCGTATTGTTCGGAATTCATTTCTTTGTGGTAATCCTCTAAGCCTTTTTTCGCTTCAAATATTAAAGCACCGTCATCCAGAAAACCCTCCTCACTTCCAATATGGGAGACCACCAGTCGCCTTCCTTTTCCTGTAGGCCCTTTCAATCCGGTAGTTAGGCCTTCTAGGAACGCCTGACGCGATGACTGAATAGTGTTATCCACCCAGTGTTTATTCTCAGTATGACCTAAAATGATTATAGGAATTTAATTTTATTATGAAATTATTGGGTAATTATTAGGTATGTAAATTAAATAATTACAAACATGGTTGACCAGACAATAACTAAACATACCTTCATTAATCCACGTTTCATCTTGATAGTATATGATGCGTCCTTCTCTTCTAAATTCTTTAATTTTTCGAAGATATTCGTGACGCCATAAAATGATATCTTTTCGGTCGATTAACGCGCTACGTCGTTTTCTGGTCATATATTTAAATTGCAGGTGTTTTAATATTTTATATAATGTGCTTCTAGAAAAGGATGGAAGTTCGGGGTCTTTGTTTACAACTTGCAGTATCTAAAAACAAAGAGTTGGTTAAAGTAATTATGTCTTCAAGTAATAGTTTCATTTTATTCTAGTTTTAACGAATAAAGAATAAAAACCATATAAATATCAGTACAAGAATAACCTTGTCCAGGGATGGTGATTCGTTTCTATAAAAGAATTGATGTTTAATTAAGAATTATATATTAATTTCATTATGAAACAAGATTATTATTATTTTATTATGCAGACTCAAAGATTAATTGTACTTACAGCCAAATAAAAATAAATTATGTACCAAAAATAAATTTTGTTTCATTTACTTACCTGAGTTTAAAATTAGAATTTGCACATTTTATATTATTACTTCCAAAAAACTGTATAAAATTTAAATTTATCGTTAACTGTTGATAGTGGTGGTACATCACCATACATAAATTGCACAAAAAAAGGTAACAGTAATGATATTTTAGTATTCGAGATTAAAAAACAGCCTATAGTCTCTATTTACCGTAATCGGCGGTACTAACCTATATTTTTATCGGTAAGTACCGGCTGTACCGCATCACTATTTATTAGTTGTAAAAAACAGGCAACACATGAAATGTCATTTTAGTATCTGAGATAAAAAAATAGACTATAGAAAAGATTTTTAGGGCATATCCTTACTCTGTACATTATTGTACAGGCTAAAAAGTTTTTAGCCCAGAAGTATCCATCTCCTTTATCAATTATATTATATGATTTCATTTGCTTATGTATGTTTAGTTAAATTTTGTAAGTTAAGCGCCTATTACACTAGACTACATGTAGTCTTCTTACATCATGTAGGAGACTACATGTAGTCTAGTGTAATCACATTTAGGCTGGTAGGACACTAGATCAGAGATTGGCGAGTCCCGACTGTCCTAGATGTAGGCTCCTACAAGATGTAGTACATGTAGTCTAGTGTAATCGGCGCTATAGTTGCATTAAGTAAGTGGTTTTAACACTGCTTGTTCACACAAAGGAATATCTAAACGTTATTCTTCCATTTTATTTGGTACATGTGTATTTTTAACATGATATTCGATAGAAAATGAATATTGACGGTTGGTTACTGACAGTCGTTGGACTATTGTTGCATTGTAATCCAGCATAGATAAATGTCCGAATGGAGATGACATTTTACCTTCATAAATATAAATGTTATTAGGTTTCCATTGTTTTGAAAGTATTTTTATTAGATTTTATTTCGAGTTATTGATGCCACATTGGGTCCGATTGCGTTTCTTTTCGCTCTTAAATAAGGATGCACTAAAATTTATAAAATAAGACCACGTCCTTATATGAAAGCTATTGCGGATGTCACAAAATAAGAACGTGACCTAAAAAACTACCAATTCCTTTTGTCTATGAAAACAACCTTAATTCAGGAGGTAACTTTCAAAAGTGGTCATCTCCAAATTCATAAATTTTGTAAAAACTTTACTAGATGTCTCTACTGAAGATTACCAACGATTCAGTAACGATCATTAATTCAGTTTCATTCATTTATTCAAAGTAGTACAATAATATTGTATCTTTTTGACGTCATTTAACACTACTTAATCTAAATTTAAAACATTTCAAAGTTTAGAAAACTTTACCACCGCCTCCAAAGCGCTAGTAGAGAAGAAGCGGCGCAACAAACTCTACTGCTGCATTTTCTTGACGTCATAATTTTTACATAGGAGATAACTGTAATTAGGCGCTGCAACCATTGTATACCATACATAACCATAACCAAGGATTATTCAATGATATAGGTAGCGTCGTGATGTAGGTAGTACATAAAAGTGGGAGCACCAAATCACATTCATAAATAACTATCCAGTAGTAAAGACGTCGCTCAGCCAAATGACCCCTTGAATAAAAACTCAGAAGTGTATTAAAATGTAAATTTATTAATGTCAGGGTCGACCAGTCACCCCAAGTAGCACCCGTTCACGAGTATAACGCAAAGGTCAGCCATCAACCCCCTCGCCATATTGTAGGGAAGGGATTGACCCGGCCTCCACGCCACCACAAGCAATGACATTATAGTGAGCATGACGAGTCCTGACAATAAGAGCAACAAAAAAAAAACTACAATCAGGGGAGATACAAATGGCAGAGGGACGCGCTTACTTCACATCAACCAAAGTAAATTTTTCTGCGAGTCCTAATTCATAGACCTATTTTAAATCCAGGCATCCCGGTCACTAACATAATTCTCAAGAGTGTAATATCCTTTGGCTACTAAACAACTTTTAATTTTTTCTTTAAATGAAGTAATCGGTAATTCTAATATCTCTTCAGGTACTTTGTTATAAAGGCGTATACTTAGTGCCATAAACGATTGATGTACTTTGTGTAAACGGTAATGAGGGACACACAGTTTATGTTTATTTCTAGTATTTACCGTATGAATATCGCTTCTTTTGGTATATAAATGTATATTCTGTCTTACATGCAATATACTGTTATAAATAAATTGGGAAGCGACGGTTAAGATACCTATTTCCTTAAATAATTCTCTAAGCGATTCTCGTGCTCCAAGCCGATAAATGGCACGGATAGCTCTTTTCTGTAAAATAAAATAATAATGGTCAAATACAAAGAAAACACGTTAAAAATTCATTTTATTTTCACTTTATTTTCAAAAGTAGTCTATTACATACAAGTTTACTTTCAAACGTAGTCAAATCCAAATTGACCAATCACAGCGCATTTAATTTCGTCCGCCATATTGCTATCGTCATACATTCACCGAGTCGCAGGAGTGTACATTACGTCTGGATTGTCTAACGAAAATAAGTGAAATTCAAGGGATAAAACCAAGTAAAAGTATATAAAACATGGAAAAAAACGTAGAAGAGGTACCAAGCAACCAGG
This sequence comes from Schrankia costaestrigalis, assembly GCA_905475405.1. Classification (NCBI taxonomy): domain Eukaryota; kingdom Metazoa; phylum Arthropoda; class Insecta; order Lepidoptera; family Erebidae; genus Schrankia; species Schrankia costaestrigalis. Next base: position 15,334,489 of record FR997825.1, on the reverse strand, counting down.
CACGTAAAAGAAATCTTTCGGGTCGGCCGACCGATCGCCGAGAATTGAAGAAGAAAAATTGATTTTTACAAAAAAAAAAAAACCGACTTCAAAAACACAAATTGCACTAAAAAGTAAAAAATAATTAGTTGTATTTCGGTTTTACAACATTAAATCAGCCATTCCTTCTACTGAATTTTAATCTAAAGAATAGGTTATTTTAATTATTGTAAAAAGTATTGTTTAAGATATTTCTTGAAGAGTCTGTAAATATATTGATTTGTAGATTCTTTAAAAGATAATCAAATTATTACAAATAATGTAATATTATTGTTATTTTTGGAGTCGGTGTCAGCCACGATAGTTTATATACCTACCATTTTTTATTTCTGACTTAATATTTAAACAAACATTATGGCGTCATGTTACACACAGGCTAAAGACTAACAATTACTTAAAATTCGCATTAGTAAATGAAACGGCCGTTTTTGTTTTAAATGCAATATTTATCTAATTAAAAACCATTTAAAGTGATTCGAGTGTGTTAGAAAAGGCCATAAAGTTTTGTATACTTAACTATATCATACTTATTGCGTTGGCTGACACCGACTCCAAAAATAACAATAATATTACATTATTTGTAATAATTTGATTATCTTTTAAAGAATCTACAAATCAATATATTTACAGACTCTTCAAGAAATATCTTAAACAATACTTTTTACAATAATTAAAATAACCTATTCTTTAGATTAAAATTCAGTAGAAGGAATGGCTGATTTAATGTTGTAAAACCGAAATACAACTAATTATTTTTTACTTTTTAGTGCAATTTGTGTTTTTGAAGTCGGTTTTTTTTTTTTTGTAAAAATCAATTTTATTTTCAAATTTTTAGTGAATACCAATTCTATAAATCCGTGTGGTGACGGAGTGAGAATGCATGTCACCACCTTATCTCAACCCATGGGTGTCGTAAAAACCAACTTAGGGACTATCCGTGAATATTATCTTTGAGAAATAAAAAGAAGGAAAACTTGAAATTAAACCCTATACCAATCCGTCTGGCCAGTGTGGTATTAGTAGGCTAAATATCCCTCCGTCAGTGGAGGAGGCCCGTCCCTGCAGTGGGACATTATTTTGTCTAAATATGGGTAGACCTACGAAACGCGCTGCTCATGAGACAGCGCTGATTGTATGAGACTGTAGAGGTGATAAAGAAAACGTGACGGTTATTTACAAGACTATTTACTTAATGACACAGAATGAAAGAGAATACAGAGTTATTAAGTTAGTTAAGTTCACAGCACTGAAGTTAAGTTAAGTTATACAAGAATAAAAAACAAGATGTAGATTAGCTAGACGTAGCTTAGACTACGAGTATATAGGAGTAGAAAACAAGATGTAAATTAGAATCTAGAGATCGAGTTAATTGCGTACGCATGAAGTGCGGGCGAACGTGCATTCGCCGTCGGTCTACGTCTCGCACTGTCGCTAGCTCGCGACTGAGCGGTAGCGGGCGGACCGGTCACCGTCGGGTCGCGGGGAGTGCAGCGCGGGCGCCGCGCCGCCGCGGTATGTTCATTGGTGCGCGTCACAGGTCACAAGACTTGACGCGCCCGCCACGGGTTCGATTCGATGACAACCGAAGAAAGGAAGAAACGCCATTCTCGAAGTAGGAAATCTACCTCCAATGCCATTTCAAAAGAGACTAGTGAACAACGTAAGAATCAGCTTTCACAAAAAAGGACCTACATGAAAAACGTTTTAAATAGGGAGAACATCGAAAAGCGTAGCCACACCGTCTCGGCGTGGTTAATTAGTAATAAAAATTATTAATTTATTGTGCGACATGCACACTAAATTGATAATTTAAATAAATTGACATAAAAATAAATCAAATAAATACTTATAATAGTTATTATTATCAATTTGTTGTACCTAAAGAATAAGTTTAAAATAAATGAAATGCAATTCAAAAATTTGTTTATAGTCTATTTATAATCCGGTATTAATTCCTATTTTAAATTCAAATAAGAACTTCATTATTAAGTCTTAAACCATACCTTCAATTACAGTCATAATGTTAGTGTAAAGTTTTCATCAATACGAATAAAATAAGCCCAAACACTAGGTAGCTGCTATTTACTATTAAAAAGTTCCCTTGACCCTCAATCTTCTTCATCATTAGATTATGTTTGTGTACAGTTGTGTAAAGCTTTTATCAATGCGAATAAAATAAGCCCAAACACTAGGTAGCTGCTATATACCGTTAAAAAGTTTCCTCGACCCTCAGTCTTCTTCATCATCAGATCATGTTTGTGTAAAGTTTTGTAAAGTATTCATCAATACAATTAAAATAAGCCCAAACACAAGGTAGCTGCTATATGCCGTTAAGGTGTTCCCTCGACTCTCTCTGGTCTCCAGGATCTGACCAGTTCAAATTCTTGACTATTTGGTAGTGACGTCAAAGATGCACATGTATGACAAGATTTTACACAATGCGTCTCTACAATTTTCAAGAGATGCCCTCTATTTCTCTGGGATCCCCTCATCCAGATCCAGATCTGGTGACAATGGGACCAAATGGGAAGCATACCAATACGAACAAAAAAAAAATTTTTCAAATCGGTCTAGCCGTTTTCGAGAAATCAGGTAACAAACACAAAAAAAAAAAAAAAAAATAAAAAAAAAAAAAAAAATACAACCGAATTGAGAACCTCCTCCTTTTTGAAGTCGGTTGAAAAGGTCGGTATTTTTAGCACGTGTTGCTTACAAAACAAAGCTTAGGGATGTGCAATTCGAATGTTTGATTTTTATATAATTAATAATAACAATTACTGATGCTTGCTCCTTGTGCCCAGTCCTGTCTCCCAATTTATATTAAAATGTACCTACCTGTTTCATACAATAAAATTACTTATTGTATATTTTTATTAATAATACTTACTAAAGCTTGGATTTTGCACCCGGTGATGAAGGGTCTCCCAATTTTAATATTTTAAAATGTATTTCATATAATAAAATTAATGTATATTTTTATAGTAGGTACCTACTAATAATAATAGTTACCGGTATCAATGGGTCTCCTAATTTTAATTATGATTGTTATTGAATTTTATACTGCCGTCTTACTGTTATTATCACTTATTCCTGTCGATAAATTCTTTCAGAGAAAAGTAACAGGGAAGGTATTAGTCCGGTGGTAGGGTTTCTTGTGGTGCTTATTTCGCTACTATGCTTATTTTTTTTTCGATTTAAGGTACTCATCAAATGCTTTGCCTCATCGATATCCTTGCAGACATAATAGCAAGGCATATCAATGCGCTAATATATGCATGCAAGATTTGAAGCAATTCAATGAACAGTTTTATGCACAAGCTGATAAACAATACCAAGATGACTTTATCATCAAATATTGTAACGTCTCGAATCCCTCTCGGAAAAGGCCACAAAATCGTACAGGAAATCCTAAAACAATGAGTATTGTTTACAAAATTAAAAAATGTTGTGACAATGTTCTACCTGTGTGTAGAAATTTCTTTTTGAGAGCTTTGTCAATTAATAAAGGTAGAGTGAGGGGTGTACTAAAGAGGCACAAAATATCTGGTTTCATGGCTATTGAAAGACGTGGTGGTGATAGGAAATCCACCAAAAATGTTGGATTAAGAAATGCCATTATAGAATTCATTAAAAAATTTAAAGGTGTTGAATCACATTATTGTAGATCTAAGAGTCGACGCATCTATTTACCATCTGAACTATCCATTGCGTCAATGTTTAAAATGTTTCTCACTGAATATACAGAGTTTTCTCATTGTAAGGAATCATACTTTAGAAGGATTTTCAATACAAAATTCAATATTAGTCATCCTAGGAGCGACATGTGTTCAACGTGTCTTGAATTCAAAGAAAAAATTAAGGTTGAAAAAGAAGATTCAGAAAACACTCGACTTAAAACAGAGTTAAAAGTACATGAAACTAGAAGTAAACAATTTTTTAATTATTTGCAAGAGACTGATTCTAAAATAAAGATTCTATCATTTGACTGTGGTAAAAACCAGCCTTTGCCCAAAGTGCCTGATCAAAGCACGTACTATTCCCGTCAACTATATTTATATAATTTTACTATAGTTGGGGGACATTCTCATTCAGAACTTACAAAGGATAATGTTTTTTCTTATGTTTGGACGGAGGATACTCATGCTAAGGGCTCCAATGAACTGTCAAGTGCATTATATCACTGCTTATTGAATAATATTAATTTTAGTGACATCGAAGTATTAAGACTTATGGCTGACGGATGTTCAGGCCAGAACAAAAACTCCACTACTATTGGCATGATTAGTAAGTGGTTAAGCAGCCATGCTCCTCCTTCGGTAAAAAAAAGTCGAACTAATTTTTCCAGTGACAGGTCACTCATTTATTCCCCCTGATCGAGTATTTGGCGTAATTGAAAAGGAAATAAAGAAGAAAAATAATTTAATACAACCAAATGAGTACGTCGACATAATAAAAAAACACGCCAGTGTGTTTTATTTAAATGACATTGAGGTTAGTGATTGGAAAACTGCTATCCAAGAAACTCAAAAAGGCACACAGGCTCTACACTTTAAGATCATGAACTGTAAAAGATTTATTTTCACGAGAATGAAAGGAGATTGCCGAGGAGTAATTGTAAGGGGTGAACCATATTACAACAGCGATGTCAGTTCTCGTCGCTCCATTACAAAAGCAGGTAAATATGCGTCAGACGTTAACCCAGTACCTATAACACCATCATTTATAAAAATAAAAAAAGCTAAAATTGATGACGTTGACAAACTATTAAAAAAACACTATGGCTCTGAGTGGATGGAGCGAGATGACTTAATATTTTACAAATCGGTGATAGAACGCAATAGAAACTTAGATAACGATGAAGAACTTAATAATGAAGATGATACAGCCAGGAATGAGTTATGTGAAGAATTTATTGAAGAACCCCTAGTTGACGATTTATTGTAAGTGTTTAACGTATAAAGGCTGATTGTTGATTAGTGAATTTTTACTATTACTAAATATTTTATAACACGAAGTATGTTTTTTGTTACGAAGACACCATCTAAGTTAATCGTCTTCTCAGTAAGATTGAAATATTACAAAACGTGTACGTTAATTTTTTTTTTTATTATTAGCAAAAATAGTCAAATCCCAACAGCTCTTTAACAAAATTAGCCAAATCCATTCCCTTAATATTCATATCTAGCCATATCCGTACTTTAGAAACAAAAATGAGCAAATCCGCAAAAAGCAAATCTTTAACTTTGTTTTTTCAATTGAATATCAATTAAACATTACATTTTTATCAGAAATTTGTAATTTTGATTATTACATCTATCTGCTTAAACTATTTAATGCCACGCATCTATAAATAAAAACTCTATATACAAAATGCATGATTTCTCCGTTTGGCCAAAAGTGGAGATGACCGCTATTGAAAGTTACCTCATTATGAGTGTTGTTATATCAAGTTTGACATCTGTACGTCAAAGTTTTTTTTATATTTATTTATATAGGCTTTGTCGCTTAGCGACCACATCGCCGCCTGTATTACGTCAAAGTTAGTCTTACTTTCGTTCGTACTTATTTTGCGTTTTTACTTGTGATATCTTTTAATTTGTTTTTATAACATGGAAACAGATAAAAAGAGAAGGATGAAGAAAGAGCAACACAGTTTTATGAACACTGTAGTTGTCACATCGAACGGATCAGAATTATCTCTGATATGCCGATATGTACCTAAGCCTTCTTTTTGTCTGTAAACTAATAAGAAAAGACGCACTTTTTTATAAGGAACAAAGGCATTCAGTTAGGTAATTTAACACATTTAAACACTCTTACCGTTGATGTTCTTCATTTAACCTTCTTTGAATTTTTTTCTATTATTAAATTTTTAGTACACATGGGTATTACACCCAATTGTGTACTAAAAATTTAAGTTTACATTTAAGCTCATTTTGTTGTTCTTAATTAAAGCCAATTGAGAAACGCAATCGGACCCATTGTTTACTAAAAATAGGTATATCTCATATCATGGGAAGGATAATAATAGAAGTCCGTTATTTTCGCCATATTTTTAAATAAATAAAAATACTTTATTGATTCATTCAGGTTTCCACTAAAGCGGAGAGGAGAGGAGATGTTTTGAAACAAACCAATCAGATTTCGTTATTTTTACATCTCTTCTCCGCTTAGCTCGGTAGAAATGGATTAAGCAGAGAAGAGAGCCTGACTTTTTCTTAGATTTTTGAGCAAGTCAGCGCAGCGGCGCGGCGCGGCGCGGCGCGGGCGTGGCGAACCGGTTAGATACAATACATTTTTATGATGACGACACCGTCACGGTAAACCACTACGGGAGCCTTTTTTAGAAAGGCTATAGAGTTAAAATTATGTATGTAGGGTTTTACTCCTCCAGTTAGTTAGCTAATTACTCGTGGCTAGTTTTTTGATACTACATTGTAGGCAAACAGGGTATAAATGCCTGTTTGCCTAAAATACCTGATGATAAATGGTTACCGAAGCGAACGGAGACGCCAGGGACACCAGGAGAATCATAAAGAACGTTGCTGACCCTTCAAAAACCTTTTCGCCCCTCTCTTGAAGGACCTTATGATGTATGTCATGATGACTGTAGTTCCAGGGGAAAACCTCGATAGGGATATCATTACACAAACGGATTGTCCGCGAGGGGAAATTCTTCTAGAACTCATGGTTCCCCGGAACCATCTATTTAGATAATTTAAAAAGCAGTAATACTTTTAGCAAATATTAATATTTATTTCAATCCACAAAAAAATGTACAAAATTTTGTACCTGCGTATGCACCCGTATGTGATAATGCTATCACATCCCCATTTTACTATTCCATAATATTTTCCCCGTTGTACTATTCCATAATAGTAAAATAATAATATAACATTTTCTTTAAACGTGTAATGAGGTGTTATAATTTGCTCGACCTACATAAGGGACGTAGGTAGTCGGAGTAAATGAGTATATTTTTACTTCACTTCGTCTTACTTATCAAGCCCTATTTTAACATGAGTGCACCGAGGCGTTGGGGAATCGATTGAGATTGGAATCTAGTTACGAGCATTTTTACGTCAGCTACTGAATTACTAAGTTTAACTGTAACAATAAACAAAGCTGACACGAGTTTTTCTTTTAGAAGTAATTAAGTTGTCATTGGTGTTATTTCATTATTTTTAACCGATTTCAAAGAGGTTACTTAATTCAACCGTTTATTTATTTTTAATTTTTGTGTTTACCATAGTTTAACAAAAAAGTTTACGGTATTTTATTATGCCTTTTGTATAAAGTACTATGAATAGAATTAACATTCTACGGAATAAAATAAATAAATCTCGAGGAACAACTATTTTATATAATTTACTAAATTTTATTGCTTTTATTTTATTTATTGGTAGAACAACTCATTCTAACATTTTTTTCATCTTTATTAGCCAGAGATTCTCATTCTAACATTAGAACACAAAAATAAGCTAAAATAACATTTAATAACAACATTCTACAACATTAGAATGCAGATGAAGATAATGCAACTTATCATTAGTGACGTTTAGTACGAAATGGCTCTGCCTGTATGCATTTAATGCATCAAGGTCGAATACACGTGTTCTGTGGGTACGTACTTATTAGTACAGTTTATTATGACTTAAATTTAAAGGTAGACAAATTCTAAAATCTATATGTTAAAATGGTAAAGTTTATTTCTATCTGTGAAATTTGACGTTGGAAAAAATTACATTTATTTAAAATTTAAGAAAGATAGTGGTTAAATCAAAGTAATTTATGTGTTTTCCATAGCAAACATGTCTAATGCTACTTTACAGAAATTTTCATCCACATCAAAGTGTGCGATTGATGTCAAAACTAGTGATTACAAAGATAATCAAGTATAGATGGACAGTAGTTTATCGAACACTAGATTACGTTACGTGTGAAACTCAAAGCTCTTACGTACTCTTATTATAAAGATATTTACCTGTTTTTTTTTCTCGAGATGGCGATTCATAGATTTCGTATTTAACTCTTTGTGTTATGTTTACTTGTACCTACTTATTACACGCGTTACATTTCTGTTTGCAATATTTTATGCTGTAACATACAACGCGGTGTCCTGCGTAGACGACGAACGCAACGCGATTATACACGCGACAAGTGTCCTACGTGATTTTGGTCGTTGCCTCTCGAATTATGAAGAAATACAGTACAATTTTGCTGTCGCATCAGATCGCCCTCAAAACAAGTACGCGTTATGTCGCGTCTTATCGCATACGTTTACAGGACACAATTAGAGTACGCCGTTGATTTGATCGCGTACGTCGCGTTCGTCGCGTCACGTTTGTCGCCCACATAGGACACTGCGTAACTCGCGTAAAAGAAACACTTTTTAATTTTTGTTTAACTTTATATGGTTTCTTAAAGCGATGAAGTTTTCCTTTGCGAGGTAAGAATTCTAAGAAATATATTTCTGAACACAGTGCTGTAAATATGGAATTAATAAAAAATATGATTCATACAATGACACCAACTTTCGTGTTTGTAATAAAAATGAAGCCATTGTAAATAATTGATGGCATTTAAAGTTTACGTTAACTCACCCGTACATGCTACGAAACGCTTTTTAAAATAGATTGGCATTATTAAAACTTTCCTGCTGTAACTTTTGTATGGATTCTGTTCTCTACTTCAAAGGTAATTAATTTTTTGGTGTTTTGGCATTGTTGCCATAAATTACTTTTACCAACTTTTTCATAACACTTCTTATGAACGTAATTCGGTCTATTGTTTTACTTTCAAACATTTGTAAATGTTATTTACTTATTTGTTATAAATTCAGACGAAATTGCAAATAATTTACCCTACGTAATAGTTTAACATAAATGATATGTATATCATAAGAATTAAAGAAGTGAAGAAGCTTTTGAATCAACAAAGGAAACCCCCGGCATTTAGCTGTCAAAAAATACATTAGCGAAGCCATAAATGGCAATGCAAATTTGCAACAGTTTCAAGCCGGGCCCACATACTTCTTTACTACTTAGTGTACTAGAACAATGAATTTTTCAAAAGTAAACATGGCTGATTCAGAACAGTAAGTCAATTGTAAAAATAAAAATAAATAAAATTTGACACAAGACATTGTGACTCGCCTGGTCTTAGTTTAGATGGACTGTCTACTAATAGAATGAGAGCACGTTTTCTCAGTGAGACCAATATCCGCTGATACAAAGAAATATTTTTAGCATGACATCGTAAAGAAAATAGAATAAGGAGAATTTTAAACAATACTGTACCTATACCAATCCGTCTGGCATACGTGGTAATTGATTTAATTGATGCCAATCTGACCAAACGGCTTCGTATCGCGATTTGTATCAAGTTTATTTTCTTTCTCCGAGAAGTTGACAATACGCCTTCGACGACGCCAGTTATACCTAAGCTGTATAGGTTAATTTAAATGTAATTGCCATTTCCTTCATATTTATACTTTGTTATTACATCAATCAACCAACTAGCCTATCGTAGTCCACTGCTGGACATAGACCTCTCCCAACACGCGCCACAAAACAAGGCCCTGCGCCTTCCGCATCCAGTCCGATCCACCTAGCTGAGCGGCGTCCTATGCTACGTTTGCCGAGTCGCGGTATCCACTCTAGGACACGTTTGCTCCAACGGCCATCGGTCTTTCGACAGATATGAGCATCCCATGACCGCTACAGCTGGCTAATACTACGAGCTATGTCGGTAACTTTGGTTCTTTGTCGGATAACCTCGTTCCGAATTTTATCCTTCAAAGAGACGCCGAGCATTGCCCGTTCCATAACTCGCTGCACGTTTTTAGGCTTGTGCACTAGTCCCCTCCCCTATAAGTGTCCACGTCTCGACACCAAATGTCTTTACTGGTAGGACGCATTTGTTCTTCAGGCATAACCAACGCTGTTATCACACGACTAACATGTATAAATACCAGACAAATATACATAAATGAATATTATAAAACAATTCTGGTATATTACAAACCACTGGAAAAAACGGTATGCAAAGCAATTGAATGAGAAATATAATGTTAGTCAAGCGTAGAGCAATATAACTCATATATAAATTCATATTACGAAACATAAAAGGAGTGAAGCACGTACGCGTACTTCTATCAATTTAAATACTTGTTATGTTAAGGTGTACACGTATGTCGAGCGTAGATTGAAATCGTTAAAATGGTTCCACACAATTTCCCACATTTATTCGCGAGGTGTATTAGCTACTCTATATTAAGGACTTTTACTGCTTTGGTGGGAAAGCGGTTTTTGTACACGAGTGCAGTGCAAGAGTTCTCGGGTTTGATTCCCACGCAAGACAATGTGATCCTTAAATAACTGTCTTGAGCCTGGAAGTACATAAATATAAATTTAAAATGGGAACCATTTTATATATACAGTTTCCGACATATTATATACCTACGCGAGCTGTATCTAATTAACCCTAGATGGATAACCTTAATACATACTACGGTAAAGATAACCATGCGTCATTTTGACTCCCGTACTTTTGCGTAGGCTTAGTTTGTATAATATATAGTATTTTATGTTTTATATTAGTTGTATTTTATTACAGGTTATATTAGCATATAAATAAAACAAAATACACAAATATTTTTCATTTATTATTTATAAAATAAAAAAATAAAAAATTTAACCAAAATCTTTTTTTTTCTTTAACAAAAACTAACTTATCCTAAGATCTATTCTTCAGTCTTTTAATTACTCTTAGAAACTTTATAAAATCAATTTTTAGTAATCTTAATAATATTATGACTAATAAAAAAATATAAAAATATGACTCAGAGGCACTTAGGGCATGAGTTGGACTTATGTTCTCCACAAATGAAAATTTTGCACTTGTCGCATGCAGTAATCGTCTTCCTTTTTATTTTAGACATTCACACAACGCCATCTAGTCCCAAACTAAGCGGAGCTTGTACTATAGGTACTAGACAACGGACAAACATCATCACTTCTTTGAATTTTCAATTGAATTTCAGCGTTAGTCCATTTTGTAATCTCGTCCACAATCTTCTTAGTTCTAAATATACTAAAGCATTCCAATGGTTCATATAAGCTCCTGTTGATTCGAGATGGACCCCTACATGTTCGTATGATATGAGAAGCTAATGTCCTACCACTCGATCTTCGTTTTGTGGCCATCCAACGATGATCATCTTTACCCCGAAGTGTTTCATGCTGTGGCATAATAATTGAAGTCGCTAGAAAAGCTGTCGAGTTTCCTGGGCTCTCAGAGACAATTCTAAGGTTTAAAGGGCTCTCTGAAACTGGCGTAGACTCCTCTATATACTCATAATCACTTTGAGCATCATTCTCCAGTATATTGTCCTCGACTTCACTGTCTGATCCCTCGACCTCTTCATCACTAGTTGACAAGAACCGGGCTATTTGGTTGTCTTCAAAATGTCTTTGTGACGTCATTATTGAATTAGGTAGGATGTTAAACCAGATCTGTAAAGAAATAAAAATAATAGTATAATGTGTATATTGAAAATTGTGAAAAAATGTAAAAAAGGGATATACACTTCACTATAAAAAGTTACGGTAAAGATAACCATGCGTCATTTTGACTCACGGTTGGTTCATATTTACGAAAATAAAAGACTTACCTGAGCGATACCTGTGTCACCTGCAAGCTCTGAGGGCCGACTGAGTTGGCAGGAGCGAAGAGCGTAGTATTGTGAAATAAGCGCGAGTTCTAACAGTTTTTCTAAACGGAGGGAGTCGATTTGACGTAGGTTATCTTTCTAGGGTTAATAATTGCTATATGATGCACTCTCTATGGCAATGGAGATATTATCTAGATAATTACTATTAAGAACCATAATGGATTAGTATATCTATAACAGTAATAGTTACCTACATCAAGATTATAACAATATCTCCATCATCTATTATTATTTTATCTATTTGAGGGCGCTGCCAGAATACCAGCGCTGGTTCGACATAAAACTATGCCGTACGAGCATTACAGCTGAGGCAGAGCCCTATTGGCCATTTAGACTTTGTTTTATTGTTTTGTATTTTTTTTTGTATTTGTTGTGTGTCTTTTTTATGGCCAATTAATGTTTTTTCTTTCTTACTGATGAATTTGAACCATGACTGTAATATTTGTAAAAGTATTTGCGACACAGGGCTTGATCCCTTTTGCAGGAGAAATCTTACATAAATATTGAAGTCTTTTCTCTCTTAGAAGACACAGGTCTCGTTTTGTGATGAAGGCGCTCTTAGTCATGGAGTAGGGTTTGTCGTCTTGGAAGCCATACTACCTTAATTCGTCATAGTAGATTTCTTAGTCAACTAGTTGCCGTGCGGTTCCTGGTTAAAATAGGACTGCCTAATATCCTCCCGTGGGTATCGTAAGAGTCGACTAAGAGATACTACGACCTGGTGCATTCCACCTACAACCTCGGGTCAACCTCCTGGTGAGGAGTAAACCACCGACAACAGCATACCCAAGGAGGGTTGCCATCAGGCAGGCGTAAAAAATAGCCAAAACTTTTAGCAGCATGTGGAAGAAGAAGACGTAGCGCCGAACCCAAAATAAATAAAGGGATAAGGTCAGGGGAATGATGATGATGAAAGAAAAAAAGAAAGAAAATCCATTTATTCTGGCATATAAGTAGTTTTCAATCACATTTGATTTTCCATGAGTGGAAAGCGGTGATGAAGTTTTATAGGCTGTTACCAAAAGCACAGGAATTGTCTGTTGTATAGGTTAGATTTTTAAGCTACCGTTTTCTGGGTACTGTCTATAAATTAGCTCTCAGCTTGATATCTAAAATTATCTACTACTTACTTTCTATAAAGTAGTGTAGTTGAGATCTTAATTTACTAGTGCTATCTAAAACGTCGAGGATGAAATTTATGAAATAAAACCTAAAGGTGGCTAGTTTTTAGGCACCACCGGGCCGCTTATCTAGAAAATAAGGATCGAGGTATTAACAATAAATTATCCGGCGATCCAATTTTGTTACATTGTTTTTTGGCATTTTTAGATTAAGCTCGTTTACAAAAAACATCAAGTTTTAATTAAAGATAACAATAACTCCCTTTTTAAAGGTCGGCAACGCATCTGTGATTCCTCTGGTGTTGCGGGTGTCCAAGGGCGGCGGTGATCATTACCATCAAGTGATCTGCCGGCTCGTTTGCCTCCCATTACATAAAAAAACTATCATCAAATCGTGGACAAAAACTATTTTAGTTGACGCTAAACTAATAAAACCATGACAAAACTTATTAGCATGAAATTTGAACTGACAGTTTACTGTTTGCTGACCGTTCTGCATATTCAATTTAAAGCTTTAGATAAAAATAACTATTAAAACTGGCAAAGGTCGTCTGGCGGAAAGGTATTCGTAAATTCATTTAAGTTATTAACAATTTCCTTAGACAAAAAGGGAGGAAATCGGTGACCTAATTTGCAAACAGAATTCTATCCCAACTACCGACGTGCGGCTTTGCTTCCTTACCACAAACCGCTCTGATAAGCTATACAACGCCGTACTGGAAATCAAACCCGCTTCGTACCAACAATTACTCCACTCCGAGAGAGTTGCTATCAACTATCAGCAGGTACACATCGAGCCCTTCTCACACTACGTGCAGTGCCGGAAGTGTCTTCAATTTGGACATACACACAACAGGTGCACTGCTGTAGTCCAACCTTGTTTTAACTGCGCAGAAACATCACACGTAAGTGACGATTGTCCTCACAAACTTACTAGCAGAATCACATGATATAACTGCACCAGGCACAACATCAAGTTTGGAACAAAATTAGACACCAACCACGCCGCCAACAACCAGAATATCTGTACAAGAATTCATAACGCTAAACAGATAATAGAAAAGAATACTGATTACGGACATTTTTGCTAACTTGTGCTGTGTATTGCATTTAATTGTTATATTGTTTTGCTTTCTGTATTTGAAACACTTCACTCATGAATAACACACGTAATGTCTCATACATCACGAAACCCATTACTATCATACATGCAAACCTAGGTCGCGGATGTATAGCCACACACGAACTGAACCAACATATAAACACTCATAAAACAGACATTGTATTAATTAATTAACCATACACAAGCAACCAATACAATGTGAAAAACATTCAAAACTACACTATATATCAATTTCCACAGCCAGACACAAACAGACACACTAAGGCTTGCATACTCATCAGAAATGGTACGGACAGCTCAATGGGACTCACACAATACTCTACACCAAATCTCTGCACAGTACAACTCACCACAACAGCCGGCAAAAGAATGTATATAACAAGTGTATATGTTGAACCCAACACAGACCCACAGAACACTCTCCACAGCCTACACCACATGTTATACGACACACGCGATCATACTCATGTCATATGCGGGGACTTTAACGGCTAGCATAGGCTGTGGGGCTCTCGAGCCAACAACACCCGCGGGGACGAAGTCGCTGATCTAATCCTCTCACACCACACAGTCATTCTGAATAAAGGCACTCACAATACTTACCACACCATGGCTGTTGGACAGGTTCGAGGTTCAATTGTTGACCTTGCAATCGCATCAGATAATATTGCCAACCATGTAACCGATTGGAAGGTTGACACGTCTATCTGCCCGTCATCTGACCACCACGCCATTTCTTTTACATTACATTCCACTTACCTACTCAAACGAAACATCTTAAGTTCCACATTTAAATACACAACAAGTTGTTTTAATAATTGGTCTGAGCTCCGCGATATATCTGCTGCAGAGATACACAACACTGACATACCTAACATCAACATAAATACATTAAACACACAGCAAGACATCGACCTCTACACACACAAATTTACTAAATTCATACAGAACATACAACACGCATCTACCAAAACCTGGACGGCGCCCCAGCCGTGCCGTGCCCTGGTGGACGGACGAATTGAGTTTCTTAAAGAGGAAAGTTATAGACAATCATCACGAATTAATAAGGCTAAAAAGGAACAACCTTCCATTAGAAAGTGCCCTAACAACAAGGGATACACTTAGAAATGAATATGCGTCTAAAATTAAGGAGGCCTCTGTAACGCATTTTAGAGAATTCTGTTCCGCCCAGGGGAAAGACGACGTCTGGTCAATCACCAAACGACTAATTGGCCCTCCTGTACAACCACCCTCTACCATCGAAATGTCAGTCGGTATATTCTCCACATACCAAACAGCTACTACATTTCTCGACAATTTTTTTCCCAATGACACACCTGACACACCTTTATTTATTTATTTATTTATTTATTTATTTTCACCTTTACAACATTCCATACGTAATCGCGTACTGAACTCACCGGAAACTACTGATGAACCTTTATTTACACAAGAGGAAATACTAAATGTATTAAAATCAATGAACCCTAACAAATCCCCTGGCGCAGACCACCTAACTTCAGATATAATTTACCACTTTACCCTCTCTCTCCCTCATATTATAACGAACTTAATGAACCGTTGCTTATCCCTATCCGTATTTCCCAAATCCTGGAAACATGCTATTGTGAAAATTATACCTAAATCTAACAAATCCGATCATTCCAAGCTATCCTCATTCCGACCCATTGGACTACTTCCAATATTGGGCAAGAGTCTTGAAAAACTAGTTACACAACGACTCACACACCATCTCAATATCACACATGCATCCAGCACCAGACAGTACGGTTTTAAACAACAAACATCAACTATACATGCACTTCATAATATCATTGACACCATCACCGAACACAAAAACATAGGTTTCCACGTTGCCATGATATCACTCGACATCAGGTCAGCATTTGACAACGCTTGGTGGCCTTCTATTCTTGCACGCTTACACTACACCCACTGCTCAAGAAATATTTATAAGCTCATACAAAATTACCTCACACACCGTACAGCAACCATACAATACTCTGACACAAGCATTACTAAAACGCTCACTAACACTTATTTTGGACGAGTTATTGGATATGTCCAGCGACTCTTCCTCTGGAGGATGCTTACCGGAGGGCTGCCTGCTGCGGGCTTTCGCTGATGATATTACTTTGGTGGCGTCACATCGTAAACTCACTACACTACAAAGGAACATAAACACCAGTCTACAGTCTATATTTGAATGGGGCAAATCGGTAAAGCTTGAGCTTGCCCCAGAGAAAACTGTAGCTCTGGCATTTACAAATAAAACAAAACTAGTCGATATTAAAATGAACAAGACACACATCCCGTTCAGTCGCAGTGCTAAAGTACTTGGTGTCATCATTGATGACAAATTACACTACACAACACACGTTGATTACATAATCACAAAAGCACGCGCATTATTTAACAGACTCACTTCATTTGTCCGCCCAACTTGGGGAATTCACTCAGAAAACATAATTACACTTTACAGAGGGGTAATCGAGCCTATTATCTGTTATGCAGCAAGCATATGGCAAGGCGCACTACAATATGCTACTAACACGAAAAAGCTACAATAACTTCAAAGAAGCTTCGCCCTTAAAATCATCAAGGGATTCTGCACCATCAACACTGTAAACGCTATAGCCATCTCCACACTTACACCCCTAGACACAAAAGTAAAAGAGTGTGCTACAGTAGAATTGACTCGGATTATTGGCATCTTAAATTACCTACACCAAGACATCACCCTCGACAAACCAGCACACCCATCATTCTCTTACATCCTGCACACAGAATACCACACAACTTTCACATTATAGATACACAGGACGAACTTGATAACTTACTTATAACACAATTACATGCACATCACATTTACACCGATGGCAGCAAGCACGATGGACTGGTGGGTGCTGCCTTCGTCATACATACTCCACATAATACACGATAATAGAACACCATAAATTACAGTCAGCATGCTCTGTCTTCCAAGCTGAGCTGGTTGCGATTGACCAGGCATGCAAATGGCTCGCCATGCAGGATCCTCCTATTGCGGCAGCTGTCATCATGTCCGACTCCAGGTCAGCTCTGGAAGACATTCAGAATACAAACAGTAAAAACGCACTAACTACCAATATTCAAAATTTTCTTCACTTCACCCACACACACACCACATTAATTTGGGTTAAAGCACACGCAGGCATATCAGGTAATGAAATAGCAGATATTGCCGCCAAAGACGCAGCGACAAAAGAAGTCACCCCTACTTTTGCACACTTCCCTTTGAGTTACGTGAAACAACGAGCTAAAAAGGATAGCCTAAAACAAGCCACTGACGCGTATAGGAATAACCTAAAAGGTCCTGTTATCAAAACCTGGTGTCCTACACTCACTCAACTACACAAACTCATTAAGCTTACAGGACACACATTTGCACTCACACAATTACTAACTGGACACGGGTATCACAAACAATATCTTCACCGCTTTCATATCACAAACAATGATACATGTCCCTGCGACAATATAACAACACAAACATTCGTTCACCTCCTCACTCAATGTCCCAAATACACACAATCTAGACTGCACCACGAACAACACTGCCATTTCATACAACTCGATCCATACGACCTTGATTCCATACTCTCCAGCAACACAGCCACCGACACCTTCATGAAGCACCTAACACACATAGTCAATACACTCAAAAAATTTAATAATACTTAACTCACTATACCATACCACAACACAAACATTTAACACACAAATAGCTAAAGCACAAATACATTCACATACACTACACTCGCACACACAAAATAAAACACCTTATTATTAGTATTAGTTCTAATTAATAATTTTATAATTTGTAATACCTAACTCTGTATCAAATAGCAGAGCACATTATTGCAATAAACTACTCTTTGAGGCGGTTTTACCCTCAAGGAGACAATTTAAAAAACAAAATTCCTGAAAAGTTTCAGTTCACACGAACCATTTAGATTCACAGTTTTGGCCTTGAATTCTTTTGTGATGCAAAAATACATCTCAACAAATAAAAAATTCGGGTCCTGGCTATGGTTTGAAACCGCTAGTTACACTGTTACAAGCATGACCAGTTCATTTGTGTAAGAAGGAAATTATGTGATTTCGTATTGTCTATTTTTTTCTGTAGGTGAAAGTGGAGCAACAATAATACCTCTTTATAATCCATACTAATATTATAAATGGGAAAGTGTGTCTGTTTGTGGAAGAAAGTTCACGGCAAAACGGAGCGACAAAGTGAAGTGATTTTTTAAGTGGAGATAATTGAAGGGATGGTAAGTAACATAGGCTCCTTTTTTTTTCTTCTGTGTCCATTAAAGGGGAACAGTGCTACCCCAAATTTAACGCGAGCAAAGCCGCAGGCAAAAGCTAGTATGTTATAAAAACCATTTTAAAGAATATTGTATAACTTTATTTGTTTAAGATAATTTAGGTCTTTATTCGACTTAGCACCGAATGTTACAAGTACCTAGGTATCAAACTATGGTAGTCATGCATATCTGTCCTAAAAGAGTTTCTCAACAAGTTTAAAATAGAAAATATTAATTGGCCACAACTCACGTACCTATTCATTTTGGCATTACAGTAATTTGTTTCCAAAATAGTTATGTTATAGTATTTAACCAGTTATTCCAAATTACATCGGCATTGTTGACCTTTAAAACTTTAATCACCACTTAACTTTGTGTGGGATGTACTTTAAATCAACAAATAATCATAATTTCATAACAACACATAACAAAGGAAGAATCTCCTAACATACCTATTAAACTCCCTCGCTCACTTATTTATACCACGCTGACCACACTTATTCGTATAGGTTTTCATCATCATCATCATAACAGCCCATTAATGTCCCACTGTAAGGACGGGCCTCCTCCAGTGACGGAGGGATACTTGGCCACTAATACCACACTGGCCAGACGGATTGGTATAGGGTTTAATTTCAAGTTTTCCTTCTTTTTATTACGTAAAGATAATATTCACAAATAGTCACTAAGTCGGTTTTTACGACACATTGTATTCTTACTCCGTCACCACACGGAGAATCTGTCACTATATGTATCACTAACCTAAGTCAAGTCAAGTCAAGTGTCAAGTCCAACGTGGTGTTAGAAGACCAAACTGTTTCTCATAATTAAAGGATGCACGCTTTAAATTTCTTGTAGTAGGTACCTACTTAATTTTTTTCTTCGAAACGAGTACGTACATGATAATGTATTTTCAATATCTTTTAAATAATAATTTGAGTAAGTATACGGAATAAAGAATTTATGAATACATTGAGAAATGATTGATGTTTATTTACCGACGAACTAATTACTTCAATGCACTTTAATGTCTTTTAAAACGTAATAGCCTTTTTACCTAAATAGTTTTTAATCAGTATCAGAGATTTGATATTTCAAAATCGTTCACCTTTACTGTCTCAAACTTGTCAAAGTGCCTAAAACTAATGCTGGCAATATAATAAAATAAGTGGGAGTAGATTAAGTAAATTATTTTTTTGGTATTAAAACTAATTCATTGGTATTCTGAAAGGTTTTTTAAATTGACATACTCGAAATACGCGCACTGCAAAGGCTCTAAGCCTTAATAATTATAGCCGCCTCCATTGCTCACTATTACTTGAACTCGAGACTCTATGTCAAAGTCAAAGTAAAACGCTTTAATCAAAATTATTATGTACAATTTTCATTATATATTTTTTGCCGTCCTTTAAACTATGCTATGAACAAGTCATGCCGCTCATAGCGTTCTATGATTATTATCATCATTTCCCTACCTTGTTACTACCTACCCTAATTTTCTTTGGGGTCGGCGCACCTTGTCTTCTTTTTCCATAAGCTGCTAAAAGTTTTGGCTATATTTTATGGCCGGCCACCTGCTTGACGCCAACCCTCCTTGGAATTGCTGTTGTTGGTGCTTTACTCCCCACCAGGAGGTTGACCCGAGGTGCTAGGTGGTATGCACCGGCTCGTGGTATCCCTTAGTCGCCTCTTACGACACCTACGGACCGAACCGCACGGCATTCACATCATTGTATGTTTTATAAATGACTTTTTTATCATAACGGGCTTAATTGCAGCAATGTAAGCCACGTACTTATGCAGTAAAAGAAACCTATTACCATAAATATTATTTCAAATTAGTTAAGTATTCTAATTGTATGATTTAAATCTTACTTAGTTAGTTTTTTCAAATAAGTAATTCAAATATTTAAAATTTATTTAAAGTACCTACCTAATTTGTTCATATTCGTGATTAAATAATTCGTATTTAATAGAACATAGAATTTACGCGCGAGTTTTTATATATAAAAGTCAATGTATCTTTTTTTTAACAATTAAAGTCAAAGGCAAGCGTATGAAATAATGTACGTAAATACTTTTTTTGCTTCGCAGTTTCGAATTTATCGCGAAATGCTTTTATGTATTTGCTACAATAGAGGTTTTGACACGTACCTGTTGAATGAAGTTAAAATGCGTTATTATATTTGCCAGAAATTACCTTTGCCTCTTTGAATGACTAGCAGAAACTGATATCATAAACGATTTAGTGCCACAATCGGTACTATATCTATCTATATCTCTATATCATTTTCTTGCAGTACCTACTTATTATTTACTCGGAAGATTCTTTTCGACGGGTCCTACGTATACTGGTGTAACCCGCAAATTGACGAAAATGACTTTTTTGCTTGAATGGCCTTAAAATAACCTATTCTTCTCAAATCAGTAAGAAAAAAATTAAATTTTCTTTTAGTTTCGGCGATACAAACTCGTAAACTGATGTAAGTAACACAATTTATTGCAAGGAGACGGTCAAAACTGATATAAGTTACTTGCATTAGTTTACGTAGTTACGATCTACGTGACGCGTGAGTGTAAGTGACCGTTGCACCAGTATACGCGCGGCGAAGATACAACGCGTACGTACGATACGGGTGTAACTGCAACGAACTTTACTTTGTGTATTGAATTTCTAAAAATTATTCATATTTTTACGACGTTTTGAGTGTTTAAGATCAGTGAAAATAAAAATAATAATAAGTATGAAGCGTTCTCGGAGTCAATTAAACCCAGATACTCCTGAAACTATTAAGGGTCTCAGATCTTTAAAAAAAATTGATATGTTGCTATTTATGTCACTAACGTTTTAGAAAAACTACATAAAAAGTAATCCTGGTCCTCTGGGAAATCTGGAAAATGATCGGTGTTATAACACCTGGTAGGAGAATGGGTAGCATATTGCTAGTAGAGAACTATGGGGAATATTTTAAATAAAATTTTACACTTTATTGATTTTTAAATGTTTGCTGGTTTTTTATATATTTTAATAAATTGTGGGTAAATGAATAAATAAGCAGCTAAAATTTACGTTAGTTGTGCAATGAAAGAACTCTTAGGGAACAAATAAACTTAACATTTCTAACATAAAAAAGTTAGTTTTTGCATTATTTACAAGTTAGGGCTTAAATTGCTTGCGGCTATAGCTACCACAATAAGGCAACGTTACTTTATAGATAATATAATTCTACAGAGCCATATAGCTAAGACATTTTTGTTCAAAACATTAAAACAATCTCATTTTCATAAATTTATCATCACTTGTAACCACTTGTGTATTACAGCCGTGAATAATACGTGACATTATGCAATTCAATCGATCTTGTGAAAGAGTGAGAAGTTATCACGGGAGAATTAGTATCTGACAACTTTTCCCAGTACATCCACTTGCAGGGACAACAATGTTTCCACCAAACAAAAAATGGCCACCCTGCACGCCTTCTTGTGAATAAATAAAACGTTAGAAAGTTTTATATATACTTAAACGTATCTAACTAGGTTTTTATTTTAATAGAAGTCTTATTTTTTAAGTTATTTTTACCACTCAGTAGATTGTTGTTGTGGTACAAAATTAATTGTGCAATGTATATTTTATTTTGATGAGTCTGTAAGACAACTATTTAATTAGTCTTAATAGTCGTACAGTTCTTACCTAAAAAGAATCGAACATTTTGGTATAGATACATATTATTTTATTAACATGGTAAAGAAAGCACTGCTTACTTTAACTAATTATTATTACTAAAAAGACGAAGCCAAGTATATATTTTATTAAAGTTTATAGCTTGTTAAAGAATAATTTAATAATTTAATATCTCCTTAACCTATTAAAGATGATATTTACTATCAGAACGAGAATCATGTTAAATTTTTAAAATTTTGGAATTAAATGGAAAAGACTTCAAAATTTGAAGACATTATAAAAATAATAAATACGTTTTTTTTACACATTTACCCCCTTACTTACAAATGCCTTTTAAAGTTTAGTCAATTGATTAGCTTAAATTCCTACGGTTTTGTTTGGCATAAGGTTGATTTTGCTAATAAAAATCTCGCTAAACAGTGTTTAAATTTAAGAGGCCTTTATGAGTAAGGGGGTTAATGTTACACAATAAACATGTTTTACTATTTTGTACTTTTGTTTGTTTCATTTTTTCATAAAAAAATCAATTTCATGACCACAAAACTACATAAATTACTGGTACAACTAGTTTCTTAGTAGCTTGTAAAGTAGTGCAAGTGCTAAAAGTAGGATAAATGAAATTATTTTTCCATATTTCGAGGTTTCACGATTTACAAATTACACTCATTATGTATGACTAATAATGTGTATTTCTTTTATTTTCATTATTTAAAAACTAAGCCAGAACTTTGTAAACTAGTACAAGTGGCTACTTGTAACAGTTTACTTGTTTGGATACTTTGATCAAAACTAGCTAAACAAATGCAAGTACAGCTATTTTCTAAAATACAAAGAAATATAAAAATATATTTAGTCCGGTTTTTTCCTTTCATTTTCAGGTATAACCTATCAAAATTTCAGTAATTTCTGTAGAACTTTGACAAAGTTATAAGCTTTTGAACCTTTGAATTGCTCTCCTGTAAACTTGTGTTTTTGCACTTATACTAGTCTACGTAGGACCCGTCGTTTTAATCATCAACATTCTATTTTATCAGCGTGATGAAACACCTAAAAAGTCTCCTGAAAATACGTCACCATACGGTACGGTCATTAAATTTGATAGTTTGAGTGTTAATTTTATCTATTTCTACATATATTTATCTGTCTTCTGAATAGCCATAACTAATGTTACATGGTTGCAGAGCCTATGCAAATGGAAGTCATAATGCCCGACCCTGCGGTAATGGAACACTTTAGTCATATTATGAAAGGTATTTACATGATTTACATATCAATGGTAATGGATTGAAATTAAAATATTATTTAACTTTAATGCTTATTTGAGTTAGAACAATTCAATTTTTTGCGACAGACAGTTGCCGAAACACGAACACTGCACTCTTAGCCACTGGTTTACTGACGTTTTTTACAAAATCGGAAAACTAAAGTTAGTCTGGGGTGGTCAAATATTTGTCGTATGCTTGAAGCTGCTGACCTAAATTAGCACAGTGCCCGGAGCGAGTAAACTGCCGTCGTGGCTGGCTACGTAAGATGTGACGAGTCGAGTTAGACAGCGCAGAAAACAGTGGCCTTAGTTGGCCACATGTTGAAGAGATAAAATAAGCTAATATATTTTAATTGTTTTTTATGCTTATGCCACCTTTCTCTCCTAGTCTCACATCCTGTCTAGGTACAAAAAAATTGCCTATACTTACATCTAAAATAAATCATCATCATAACGTCGCCGTCGTAGGCATAAATAAATTGATTTAAGCGACAAGCACGGATCGAGTTGCGGTGTTAACTCAGTTGTCCTTTAGCATACAGTTAAGGTACATAATGAAAACGAAATATTTACCTAATCTTACAACAAAAATAATTCACCATCACAACGTCATTGGCATAAAAATATATTGTCTTACATCGTAACCACGATCAAAGAGGTTTAAATATATTATGTACGCAAATTATGTCGTCACTTATCAGCTCAGTAGGTAGTAAGTTGATGTTACTTAATATGTAGCGACAAATATCTTCCATGAAGTAAACTTGCGTCACTCCCTTTAAATTTTATATTCGACATTAACACGTAAGGTCTTTACAGTATATAATGGAAATTGTTGTTTGTTTTCCGTTACAGGTATTGACTTTTAGAGTTCCTTGTTAAAATGGTCAAAACCACTTTAACAAGGAACTCTAAAAGTCAATACCTTTTTAATAATGTAGACAATACATATTAGTTACTAATATACATCATCATATCAGCCAATCGACTTCCACTGCTGAACATAGGCCTCCTTTAAGCATTGCCACCTTGTGCGGTCCTGTGCCTCCCTCATCCATCGGCTTCCGGCCGTCCTAACTAGGTCCTAACTAACAAAAAAAAAATTAAACATATTAGTTTGGGCTAGAAACAGAAAATAGTTGCAGAAAAAATATAACTACGTTATTTATAAAGTCGGCTTTGTCAGAACAAAATATGAGACAAATAGGATATCTACATGATTATACTCCACAAACTTGTCATAAACAAAATGTCAAATCGTCTGGCTAGTTTGGTATTAGTAGAGCAAGTATTTCCATTTCACCTTATTTTTCTAATGTTAAACATTCGAGGGCACATAGGTTAAGCTTTATCCGGATACTAAAAAAAAAAGCTTCGAGATTACTTAGATTATCTGACTATAACTGTGGGAAATAAAGCCGTATTGTTAGATACAACTTATTAGTTATTAAGACTTAATAGAAATAGGGCGTTTTATACTCTTTAAAATACTGATTGAAAATGTACAATTAGTATTTTAAACAGTATAAAACAAAATAGGAGGCCTAAATCCAGCAGTAATACAATACAAATAATTTTATTTCTTTAAATAGGTTTACTTACATTATTATGTAGTGATTGAAACCGCCTTTTAAGCAAACAATGCCTGTGACAAGCGGTCTCGCTCTTCCTTAACAGTATTACATATTGAAACAGTAGATAGAAAACTTATTACTAATGAAAGTTAATTAAAGATTTTATACATTAAAATCAAATTGTCTTAGTGTGTGTGTGGTTTGTATGTGTGCGCGCGTGTGAGTGTGCTTGTGTGTGGTGCATGTGCGAGCACGTGTTAGTGTGTTTGTATGTGTGTGTGTCTATGTAATTGTAATTATGTAATTTATTGCATGTGTTGTAATAAAGCCTCCGTATCCTCATAACTAAAAGGTATAAGAAAATTAGTAATTAGTTTTTTACTTTCTCTGTGAGTTTTTCCGTAGATATTTAGCTTTTTATTTACTTTATTGTATATATGATGCAAATGCAGTTCTTACTTTGGTACGTGTAATTGTGTGATTTCTTCTTTTTGGTGCTGAGTTTGGGATATATGTAGTAGAATTGTGTTTTTTTTTATATTGCGAGTAGAATATATAGTTTTCTTACCGATAATACCTTGCTAATACTATACAACGTATATGTTGAGAATCTACGAGGTTTGAAATGCATGATCTTTAACAAAGCGCGTTGTGCACGTTCAACCTCTAACATTTTTGTAATCCCAGCACCGCCCCAAACTGGAAGGCAGTAAGATAGGATCGACTGCGCCAGCGCTATATAGATTTCTCTCAACATATTCCTAGAGGTAGTACCCCCAGCACTACATGTCTTAAGGTTTTGTCAGTTTCCTTATTTTGCCGGATACTTGGTCAATTTGAGGATGCCATGACAATCGCTGATCCAGCATCACTCCTAAATATTTAGTTTTATCTATTTTACATACAATCGGACAGTCACAAGTCAAAGACCTTGCAGATTCGTTACAGGAGTGAACAATGAGTCGGAAGTCATTATAAGGCTGCATGTGGTTTTGAATGCTATAACAGATGTAATTTGTTTTTGTGGTATTTAAAGTTAATAAGTTATTATTCAACCATGAGCAGTGGGCGTCGGTTGGCTAATATGATACTTCACCTTTGATTTGCGACTATGGCAATTAATCTTTTTAAAATCTTAATAAAAAATAGTAACAATAAAATCAATCTAATTGCGCGTATGAATAAGTTACATGATATCCTAGTCAAACGTACGTGATTACAGGGCCTCATTGTACCCGCTAATTAAAAACTAAAGTAAAAATGAGTAAAAAGTGCTATACCAAAGTAAGAATCAGAATTATTTCATGTACAAATATTAATATTTTTAGATATTTAGGAATGTAGATGAAGCAAAGCTGGTTTTAAACAATCGTAGTAGATAGCAATCTGTAACTGCATAATTCCATGGCCGCCTCCAAAAGGAGGCCTATGTGCAGCAGCGGACGTTTAGAGGCTGATAATGATGATTACTAAAATAACAATTACTGCATTGGTGACCCCTGAGACTTTTACATAAGCACAAAGAATCATTTGATTCAAAACCACGACCTCGTGCACGATACTAACCCCCGATTGAATGACTGATCAAGTAAAAATGAACTAATCAATTGTCAAAACTATCATTTTCAAGAACTAAAATTACAGTTTTGTTACTACTTCATTAGTTGATTTTTACTTCAATAGTCATTCGGAAACCGGGGGTTAGTCACAAAGACGACACTTTAATTAAATGGCACCAATGCAATTTTACGGAGTCAAATCAAAATATTTTGTGTCATAAATTTATCAATCATAATAATAGAATATGATTTTCTTTGGATGTATTTTATGTCCATGTTTTTTATTACTCTAAAAGTCCCCGTAACACAGAGCTTATAATATAAAGCTAGTGTTAGTCTTTTGAAAATAAATACAAAGAGTGCATTTCATCAAAATAATTTTTTTTCATGCCTTTGATAATGAAATTGAACATAATAATATTATAGTTTATTAAAGCACCTCACCGCTGCATGGGGCTTATAACACTGTGTTATTTTTGTTTTTAATTCCTTTGTGGCTGTAGTTTTTTCTTTTAAGTCTGTGTCACATACTTACTCCTTTGTATTTTTTTGATAACCTGTGTATACTGAAAAATGAAAAAATATTTTATTTCATCTAGGTCACATTAATGACATTTATGAACGTCGGAGTTTTTATAGTGATCACAGCACGTCTAACTTAACGGTTAAGTTTACTGAGGGTTCGGAACACTACCATGACAGAAAAGACACCCACAAGAAACTCTGCTGGGTTCCTATCGCTCTTTTAGGTGATCACTTCACAAATATTTTATTAAGAAAACAGGACAATTCAGATGCACTATGAATATTGCAATGGTATTTTAAAATTGTAAATGTTAAGCAAAATTTAATGGTCCGTAATAAAATGAAAGAGACTGATCTTTATCACCTTTAAGCACCTTTATGTGGGTCACTTGCTCTTAATTATTGTACTAGACTACCAAGGGGCTCAAGTTCGATTCCCGCTCATTCAATATCTTTGTATGTATGAACATGATTGTGTGTAATTGTGATTCGTTTCGGTTTAGTGTGTTTGTATTTATTATGTACTGTTAAATAAAATATAATATTTTCACAGCTCTGAAGATTATTGTATTCCTGAAAAGTGGCCAAGTTTATTAGTCATACAATCATAGTACACCCCACCGCTACTCATTTTGTCCATCAGAAAATAAGTGATGTCTGGCTCTTTAAGGATCTTGGAATATCAAACGTCAACGAAATTAAATAAAATGAAGTTGGTTGATAAGTAGAGTCAACAATATCGTACCTTATTATGGTTAATTAATTTTTTTATTAATTTTACCAATTTAATTAACAATGGACAAAATTTTAAGCCTGATGTCGGGCTTTCACACGCATTTTCTATAATAATACATTATTAATTTTGCAATATTAAATGTTTTAAATTAATTAATATATTAATTATAATATACCTAAAATAGTAATTCAAAGTCATTAGACTAAGACTAATTATTGTCATGAGCGTACTTCGTGTTTGTTAATTTCACGTCTGTAAAAGTATCTATAGACCAATGACTTAGTTAGAAAAGCAGAAAACCAATGGTTAAGCAAAATACAATATCACGCATAGTGGAAATATTCATCCTAACAGCTCATTAATGTCCTACTGCAGGGACGGACCTCTTCCCGTGATGGAGGGATACTTGGCCTAATAATACCACGCTGGCCAGACGGATTGGTATAGGGTTTAATTTCAAGTTTTCCTTCTTTCTATGTAAAATATTCACAGATAGTCAGTCCCTTAGCCGGTTTCTACGACATCCATGGGATGAGATGGGGTGGTGACATATTGTATTTTTACTCCGTCAACACACGGATCATTAGAAATGTTGGAAATATTAGAAGGAGTTCAATGTCCAGCTGATTATCTGCTGATACAACAGAAATATTATATCTTACTATCCTAGTAATATTATAAATGCGAAAGTTTGTGAAGATGTATGGATGGATGGATTAATGTTTGTTACTCTTTCACGCAAAAACTACTGAATGGATTTTGATGAAATTTGGAATTGAAATTGTAGAATAACATTTAAGCTACCTATACAACGCGGTAGAAGCCGGGGGCATCAGTTAGTATATACTATATCTGCTAACTACAAACATCCACGTTCTATACATAGAAATCTTCTAGACCAATGCAAACATTTATGTTAACACACGTGTGCGCACAAAGATTTGCATTGAGCGAGAATATGTAACTCTGGATACATGCTCCCGATAACTAACCAATTAAGCCACCCGAGCGTTTGCGGTTTTGAATACCGCCTTGCAGAAATATAACTGACACAAGCGGGTTATTCTATTGGTAACGCATTTAGGACGTATAGTATACGTGACCTTAACCCCTGCGTCAGATTTAAATTGTTTAATATTTTGCAAATATGTATAGAATTTTCGTCTTTCTACCTCACTAGCTCTCGGTTTTGCTTATTATGGGTTCGTCTTCTTTGCCATTGTAACAGCCTATTAATGCCCAACTGCAAGGACGGGCTTTCTCCCATGACAGAGGGATACATGGCCTAATAATACCTCGCTGGCCAGACGGATTGGTATAGGGTTTAATTTCAAGTTTTCCTTTTTTTTATTTCGTAAAGATAATTCACGGATAGTCCCTTAGTCGGATTTACGACACCCATTGAATGAGATGGGGTGGTAGTAATAAGAGAAATATACCTGTTGATTGTTTAAAATTTAACACTCACGGAAGAATGTTATCTTTACGAAATGAGACGGTAGTGACATATTGTATTCTTACTCCGTCAACACACGGAGAAATCCTTTGCCAATTGATGGGCAATCCCAAATGTTATGGCCAAATTGTTTTTTCTGCAGAACTTCCTCCTTTCTAAGTTTAAAACAAAAAGTTCAAAACAAACTGTTCTGATTGGCAAATTTCTTCTCAGAAGTTCCATATTCAGAAGCCGCGTCAGACACAAACATCTATGTATACCCGAAAACGAAATGGCTTTATCAGTTTTGACAAAAAATTCTATCATAATTCAAATTCATTAAGATCGTTATTTAATGTTTATGCGTGAGCTTGACGTCATTGGTTGACCGTAATCAAAACTATGCTTAGATTAAAAGTGCAATCTATTTTAAACTTTCACTTCAACGCAATAAATAATAATATCTACTAAAACAATACAAATGTCACTATATTAAACTGTAGAGTTTGTATGTGAAAAACCATGAAAAACCATTAAATAATTTAAAACTAAAGTCAACTTGTTACTTGTGACATTACAAGCTTGTCATTTCAGAAAAACTGAAAATGTAGAATTTAAATACTGGCTGGTAAGCCACCCAATTGTTGGCACCTTAAGAGTGGACTTCGTGTCAGACTAAAATATAAAATAACATAAAATGATAAAATACTATAATCTTTGCTTATACTTACTCATTATTATGTGATTGAATAGTATTAAATAAATATTATTGGCACTAATGCCAATAAAATGATTCTGATAAATTTATTGTTGCTATGTTGTCACATGAAATAAATAAAATATGATAAAAATATTAAATAAATAATATTTGAACTTGAATAATCATACTGAACTAGGATAATCTATAGTGTTTTCTTTCTTTTTACTCACTTTTAACTCTTAAGTGCCAGTAATTGTAGGACTTCTAACGATTAGGTGGTTTACCCTAATTTGTTTTATATTATAAAATTACGAAATCTTTAAATTGAAATATGCACCAATGACGTCATGCAAGAAATGATAGGGATGGACATAGAAGGAAAAAAGAGAGAAATTCATTAGAATAAAACATTTTACCGAAAATATACTCTAGTAACAGTCAATAACGTTGACTTTATTATTTGTTTTTATAAATATCTAACGACTATTTGCTAATACAAAAGAACTGATATGTCAAAGTAGCGTCATGATTTAGCTGATGTTTTGTTGTGCGATATTGAACCTAATAGTTTTATGACATGCAACTAACATTAACTCTAGAGGTGATAAGGCCATTTAGTTTTCGACTATATACATATTTTAAATTGTACCGTGCATTGTAACGAAAGACGTGTATTTCGTTATAGCAAAGGTCCTATAGGATTTGATTTAACAAATTAAATAATAAAGTAAATCAACCATGTTAAAAACATTTACTCCTACTCGTATTTAAAAACTTCATTACAAAATAATGTAATTAAAGAAGGCGTTATTGTTGCGCAACTTGCTTGAGTTTAATTTTCTTATAATCATTATCAGTTCATTGCCTTTTCCTTTGAATAAGTTCGCTGTTCCAGTAGTTTTACCTTTGTATAGAAAATGCACTGGGAAAGTTGCTTATTTAACCGATTTAACAGCTGAGTGAAAAAGATTACGTAATAGATTAACTTGTGGTTACAAGATTTCAATTGAGGCTATGTTATATTGAATTATTTTTAAATTATTCATGTACTTCACTTGAGTAATGGACATAATAAAATAATAAGCTTACGATATTAGGATGACAATATTACGAGTATATATAGTTCTAAGTCTATAAAAGTTCCCGTTATATAGGATTCGATTTCGAGGAAGCGAATTGTTTGAAAAAAAAAACAATAACAAAACACTTAGTGCACGTTTACGGAGAAGCGGTGCGTCGGGCGTGGCGTGTGGAGTGTCGTTAAGCGGGGCGTCGGACGTTTTATCTGTGTACGCTGGGGCGGGGCGTGAAGCGGCACGCATCATCGCACGCGTAAACACAAACTTATAGCAATATATGACGTTGTTTATAGAGAAGCGTGGCGGTGCCCGCCGCGTTGCCCGCCGCGGAACCCGCCGCGGAGCCCGCGGCGATACGTCAAGTGTATGGCGAAGCACGCTCGTCTCGATCAAATCAACTAGTTTTATATATAGCCTCATTGAGAATTGACGCTGCGTGCGCCGGCGCGTGCACCGCTGCGTGCGCCGCCGCGTGCGATGCAGCGTGCAACGCTTTATTTCAAACAAATGTGTCAAAAAACGCTTTAGCGTAAACACACCCATACAACGCCATATATTTGAATTCAGTGCGGGCCGCCCCGCTCACCGCCACGCCCGACGCCCCGCTTCTCCGTAAACAAGGCCTTAGATCAGACAGCGATGTATATACAATTCTTTTACTTTAAAAAACAGCTATTAACATTTGTTTTAATTTAAAACCTCATTCTAAAAATATCAAAGACAAAATGACTGTCTATATAAAACTTGATACGATACTTAATTAAAGTACCCCTATCGGATACGTAGCAACCTTTCAAGGGAACCTTTCAGCGGTCGAAAGAGTACAAAATGAAAGAGAAAATCGGTTAACCGATTAAAAGACATTTGAACAGATTATCGAAATTATCGGTAATCTCATCGGGAGTGGAAATTTTAAACAATCAACAGATATATTTCTCTTATTACTACCACCCCATCTCATCCAATGGGTGTCGTAAATCCGACTAAGGGACTATCCGTGAATATTATCTATACGAAATAAAAAGAAGGAAAACTTGAAATTAAACCATATACCAATCCGTCTGGCCAGCGAGGTATTATTAGGCCATGTATCCCTCTATCATGGGAGGAAGCCCGTCCTTGCAGTTGGGCATTAATAGGCTGTTACAATGGCAAAGAAGACGAACCCATAATAAGCAAAACCGAGAGCTAGTGAGGTAGAAAGACGAAAATTCCATACATATTTGCAAAATATTAAACAATTTAAATCTGACGCAGGGGTTAAGGTCACGTATACTATACGTCCTAAATGCGTTACCAATAGAATAATCCGTGATATAACGTCAGATAGAAAATTTTTACATAAATATCTGTATTCTACAAAGGGCCCGCAGGCCCTCAACCGTGGCGGGCTCGGTTGAAAACCGCTTCGTGAGTTCCTAGTCTAACCCTTCATTCAAATAATTTCATTGATTGATTACGTGTATGGCACATCTCGTGTACTCCTATGGGATATTAACGTCTCTAACTAAATTAGGCAGCTCGGACACTGTTAACTACATTGCGTTATATCATTTACGTTCATTTGTGTTAAGGTTGATAATCCCGTAGAAAAGTTGAGGCCGTTGTCGTATGAAGTGAGGTGAATAGCCTTAGAATATTGTATAAACGCGTCTTCGTCCCTACAAACTAGTCAAGTGGTTCGAGTTAGTGCTTAGAAGCGTCTGTCTATTAGGTGTGAGCAGTACTCCAAACGCGAGCTTGAGACTCGACCGAACATGAATTTGTGTTTTATAGAGCTGCGACTGTAGCATCAGTTACATTTTCTGCTCTACCACAGCAAAGCCGCTTCCTAAACTGCCGCCTTCCCGTATGTGGTCGTCATTCAAGAACAATTTTCTCCCAAATATCCGTCGGTTCTTTGTACTACGTGCCCTGCCCACTGCCACTTAAAAAAAGCAACTCTTAAAGAGAAGATTCGCAAGAGAAGGAAAGCAACAGGCATAGCATTAGCGACGCTAAATAAGTAGATTAAATATAAAATTAAGAGACAGCCGTTTACCTCCGTGAATTATACGCCTATAAAAGTACGAGAATGGTCTTTAAAAAAACATTCTAATAATTTCAACATAATGTGCTTCTACGTTGCATGCAAATTCGTAGAGGTATCTACGAAATAGCTACGAACTATACTCGTAGATGTTCTACGAACATTTAAGTTTTGACGGCTACGTATCGTAGAACTGTCACGCAACTGTGTTCTTGAATTGTTCAACTAATTTATGATTGTGTAACCTACATTAATATGGTAATAATTATTATATTTTTAATTCTAATACATAATTAAAGTAAATTATTAATTATTATTAGCCTTTATGCGGCGGATTCAAGAAACAACTCGCTTCTTTTTCCTAACCCATGGAAATCATAAGAGGTGACAGTTCTAGACACTAATAGGGAAGTAATAGCCGCCTGGGTAATGGCTATGGAACACTCGGGCAAAAAGCTTACCAAATAGTCTACATTTTAAAAACATTAGATCTTAAAAAAAAACCGGCGCACCTTCAACGGTGATTTATATTGTAGGAAAATCAAACTTGAAACGTCCTCAAAACAAGCATCACATAAATACTAATCATAAAAAAGTTTCATTTTTTGAGAAATAAAGGGGAAAACCCAAATTATTTAACATTCATTCTTAAATACCGATTTATTATAAACTTGTTCGTAATCCATCAAAAATATTCTTTTAAAGGTATTTTATCTTCGTCATCATCATCATCATATCAGCCAATCGACGTCCACTGCTGGACATAGGCCTCCTCCAAGTATTGCCACCTTGCGCGGTCCTGTGCCTCCCTCATCCATCGGCTTCCCGCCGTAATAGTCTTGCCCTATTAATTTTGAAAACTTTTGCTACTTATACTGAACACAAAAACATCTAGGCTCAGGTCAATGGTTTGTAGATCGCAAAATGTATTGTCCTGCGTGATATTACAAACCGCGATCTCGCTACCGCGACAGTTAAATAAAATGCAGTGTCGTTTACCTATCTTATAAAAGTTTTTTTCGGTCGAAAATAAAATTTAGATAATAGAAATGATTGAATTATAAAATATAAATACACAACCAGCGTTAGTCATTTACGCAGGCATAATTATCTCGATTTTTATTTAATTTTATGCAAATAAATAGTTTTATTTATTCCTAGCAAATAAATATATAACACGGTGATAGATTAAAATATAATTTGCCGCCTTAACTAACGCGAGCGATGTTATTTCGATAATAATGGTAGTATCATTGAGATAAGTTTGAAACAAGACACGTATGAGTTGACAAGTGAGTTTTTATTTACAGCAAGTTGCCCGTCATCACTGAGGATGACCGTCCTGGGATTTCTAAAAGCTGTTAAAAACATAGACAACACAGCCATTTATTATTTTATACGAATTTTTTTACTCCCTACTTTTTTTTTGAAAGCGTCAATAATTTTAAATGCTGTTCAAGTATTTAGAAAATAAATTTTGAACAGTATTATTTGGAAGAAAAATATTATGAGAAATTTCCCATTGAATTCTTTTTATATCTTAAAAAAATACATTAATTTAGGTAAGTGATTTGGGGTTAAAAAATCGCACCTAAAAGGTGGTATTAGAGACTCCGAAGAGAAGGCGAGGAGGAGAGGGGTCGCGGGGAGCGGACGACGGAGCTTGGCCCGCTTGGCTCACTATCGTACGGTACGGCTTCGTGTCTACACGCTCCGAACCTTACTTAGTACTCGCGAACTGGCGCGCTCTACGCGCCATGTAGTTTTGGTTAAACAGTCAAAGAAAAGCTTCAAACTGTTTTCAACTATCACAAAAGTTGTTAAAAAATACACCGGTGCCGGTACAGAAGGCCCGCAGCCAGAAACTTCGGGTGAGTACTTTTGGATACTTGGATCTAGGAGCAGTCCCCGTCGGAGCGTGAACGTAGGGCGCGTAAAAGTTTGAACGCGGCTCGGCGTGTAAGTCGGGCGCGGCGCCGCAACAGGTAGGGCGATATCGAGCGAGAGATACGCTCACTTTTACTTTTCATTTAAGCACTCGTAATCCCGGGCCCGTCCTACACCCGCCATTTTATTTCAGACGGTGTCACCCTGCACTGCAAGATTTCCAAGCCACCACACCAGAATACCTTTCACACCTCACAATGCCGCCGTCTTAGCTGAATAACATAAATTATTACAGGTCATCCACGCCACTTTCATTACTACAAAGTGAAACTTATTCATGAAATCTTTTATGTATTCTCTTAGGTTTTCTGTGATACAGTTTACATATTAAATATTTTAGGGTATCCAGTCTTAAGACGTCTTTTAACAACTTTTTTTTTTAATTGGCTTTTTTATTATTTATTTAATTATTCTAATGGTATATTTTTAAAATTACTAAATTGTGTTTTTATTACATTATATTTAATTTTATACAAAATTGAGCATGTTTTTATTGATTAGCAACGTTTTATCGATATAAATATTTTAGTTTAAATTTAATTAACATAAAACTTTATTATATTTATTGAATAAAAACTATGCCGCTTAAAGTGGGGCCTTATAATTTGTAACGGATGCAACTTGCACAGAGTATAAAAATAGTGCAGTTGGGCTTCGGTTACTATCATTTATATCGAAAATTTACTTATCAAATAGAACTTTGAAAAAAAAAGCAACTTAAGGCTTTTTAAACAAATTAGTATAGTTGTTTTAAAATCTTTGTAAATCTTATTTCTGGCAATAAAATAAGATTTTCCTTTTTACGAGTAACTTTTTTAATTGTGAGGTTTCCGACGGAGCTCTTTTATTTGAATAGGAACGTTTATATTTGTAACATAGGTATTAAAATATGCTATTATTTAAAATAAAAGGAACAAAGACTTGAAGTAAAAATAAACTATTTGCAGATTTTCTCATTTTGAATGAGTAAATTGTAATCAAATAATAACTGCTGAAATATTAACACATATCCGCTTTGTGAAAAGTTAAAGTAGATGGTTTTTGATTCCATATTATGTATATTAGAATGATTTTCCAGTTTTAAATAAAGAATTGAAGTAAAATAAGCTATTTGAAAATCTTCTCAACTTCAATGAGCATATTTAAAACAACTGCAAAATATTAAGTATCTCCTCTTAGGATTAATGATAAAAAAAATTGGTTTTATAAGAAGAATATTAAAATTCTTTTACAATTTTAAAAATTCGTTAGCTCAATAACGGTCAATGAGAAAAATAGGGTACTTTCATATATGAGAAGATATTTGTATGGATTAGCTAATATTAGATCAGCTTTCTACGCATCAGACTTAAAATAGATGACCCTATCATTTTCGGCGGTTACCAGAAATAGGTGCCTGCGTATAATAATATTTTATATATATACGTATAGCGTATTAGTATTTTAATAAAAGGCAAAAAATATGTTTTTTACATCTTTATAAAAAAATTATGACTTAACCCTTAAATTGTCACATACTGATCCTTTAGATTTATTTACATTTAAGTTTACGTTTTGGGTGGTAATAGGGATAGAAAAGAACAATTTTTCATTTTTTTTGAAAACATATGTATTTTTATATATTTTTTCGTATGTCACTTAAAACGGACATTGCCCATTTCCTGCTTCTGAGTGGTAACCTCATATATGTCACATTAAACGGACATTGCCAGAACAAAGCAAAGAATTATTTTCTAAAAAAACTAGAAGCACACTTCTGAATCAACGTTACTTGATATAAAATAAACACGAAATAACAATGAGATCAATTTTCAGTTAAGAAATGTATAAAATCATACATCAAATTTTACAAACAAAACATAAAACCAACTTTTGACCGTTTTGGTAAAACATAAAACCAACTTCTAACCGTTTTGGTAAATAAAAAATTAAAATAAATTTATTTTTATTATATTCGATCGAGACATGGGCAGTGTTGCAGTCTCTTCAACGGTACCAAGTTGACCAACGATATATAGAAGTGCTGTGGTGCTTATACGAAAACTTCAGGGTAAATCAACAAGCCCTATCCAGTTGCAGCGACGAGTAAGACAGGGTGATGTCATATCCCCAAAACTGTTTACCGCTGCACTGACGGACTCGGCATCAACATAAATAGCGAGAATATCACGCACCTTCGATTTGCCGACGATATCGTGGTCATAGCTGAGACATGGAGAACCTCAACACAATGCTCGATGGCCTCAGTAGTCTCTCAACAAGCGGGTCTTAAAATGAACTTGGACAAGACCAAGATCATGGCAAATGTCCATGTTGCACCTACTGCAATCACGATTGGAAGCTCTACACTCGAAGTTGTCGAAAAATATATTTAACTGCTAGTTAAATCCAATTTTGAGAAGGAGATCATTCATCGAATCCAACTCGGTTGGGCATCGTTCGAGAAGCTAAAACGTATCTTCTCGTCTACATTGCCTCAGTGTCTGAAGACAAAGCTCTTCGACCAGTGCGTGTTGCCAGTGATGCCATATGGAACAGAAACGTGGTCGCTAACTATGGGCCTTCTCGGAAGGCTTACGGTTACTCAAAGGGTAATGCAGAGAGCCATGTTGGGAGTTTTTCTGCGTGATCGAATCAGAAATGAGGAGATCAGCAGGAGAACCAAAGTGCTCCGGATAGCGCGGTTAATGTGGCGGTGGTTTTTTTTAAATAAATAAAGTGATTTAAGAGGATGGTTTATATGTATAACACATGTATAATATAGTAGAGAAACCCGTATAAATTTATGGTTTTCTAATGTAATCGTCTATTGAAGCTGTATTTAAACGTGGTTTAAGGACATTTTGTAGTAGATTGCACAAATAATAGACCTGCGTGGGATTCGAACCCACGGCACCGCAGTAGCTTACGCTACCGCCACGCCATTGAGGTCCTTTAATAGAAAAACATATTAAGGTCTTATTGGCAAGGTCCGTTGCATGGGACAAACAAAAAACACACTAGTTCATAGAGCAAATTGGCAAGGTCCGTTTTAAATGACATACTTTTAATTGACGAAATTAGAAATGAAAAATAGTAATATTGTTAAAATAAATTATGTAATCTAATACGTTATACTGTATTTCAATTATATACAACAAAAAAATGCACAATTTAAAGGAAAAAATCACCTTTTCATAAACTTTTATCTGAAGTGTAACGCCACCCGCCTGTTGCACTTGTTCAAATCGGTGAAATAAATGACTATTTAGCTTTTTTGCACGCACTAAATGCGTGAGTGCAGAAGATATAGTCTACAAAACATAATATGACTCGCGCGTGAGGTGGGATCACGTAATACTATCATCTATATGCGTTTAAACACTGTGTCCTTTAAAACGGACCAAATCAATTTAAGGGTTAAAAATGAAAAATGTTTTTTATATTTTCGCTACTGTTGATTAGAGCAGTTCTTTGTAATCCCACTCAAGCCGAAGATGCACGTTGACTTGCTATTAACACAATTACCTTATATTAGATTCTACTTAATATAAAATCTATAACTTCCCACGTGCAGGGACCATCTTAGATAAATGCAAACTTTATCATCTATTACTTACGAGACATCAACTTTTTCTTCTTATGAGTCATATTATAATAATACGAAAAAAAGGATGCCTATTTAAAAGAATTATATTTCGGTTTCAATGACTATTTATTAGACAAAAATTACTATAAATTATAAAATAATATTGAGCATTTTAAAACAAATTACCTGCCTTGGTGACAAAGCAGTTGTGTGTATGCGGCGGGCGTACACGAAGTTGCGGGTTTAAATTCCATGCAAAATAATTATTCCTAAGATTCACAGATTATTGTCTTGAGTCTGCTTATTCTTTGTGTCCGTTAATTTGATTTCAAAGATTTCGAGACTCATGGCTCGATTCTGGGAGTTCTCATTTTTTTAATTATTTAGACCGGTCTTGGAAGTTGTCTATTTTTTCAAATTATTCTAAACGGTTTGTCATTTTAAAATTATTCTGTTAGGTCCTGGGAGTTGTCTTTTATTTATTATTTTGATTTGCCCTAGAATTTGTCTTTTGTTTTAAAGTAGTAGGACCAGCCCTGGCAGTTGTCTTCTTCTTTTAATTTTCATATTGTTCCTAAAAATTTTTTAGTCCCAGGAGTTGTCTTTTTTGTTTATTTTAATAATTCTGTAGATTTGTATTTTTTTCTGAATAGTTCAGGGATGTGTCTTTATGTTTTTAATTTTCTGGTTGGTCCCGGGAGTTGTCCTTTTTCTTAATTTTTTTGATTAGTCCCAGGAGTTGTCTTTTTATTTATTTTTATTAGCACCGGGAGTTGTCTTTATTTTTTTCTGATTAGTCCCGGGAGTTATCTTTATTTTTTCAAATTTATTGATTAGTTCCGGGAGATGTCTTAGTTTAAAATTTTCCTATCAGCCCCGAAAGTCGTCTTTTTTTAAATATTCTGATTGGTCCCTGTAAGTGGAGTCTTGATGTTTTTATTTTTTTCTGATTTCTTTTTAAATTGTCTCCTTGAGGGTAAAACCGCCTCAAAGAGATGTTTACTTTTTTTTTCTGATTGGCCCCGGGAGTTTTCATTATTTTTTCAAATTTGCTGATAAGTTCCGAGAAAGTTTCTTATTTTTAATTTTCTGATTGATCCCGGGAGTTGTCCTTTTACATAATTTTTCTGATTAATCCCGGGAATTGTTTTTTTTTTTTTCAATTATTCTGAGTAGTCCCGGGATAAGTTTACTTGTTTAAATAACCCAATTTTGTAACAATTATTTCGATCTAGGGCTATAAAAGACCTGTGAGAATCAGGAAGATTCAGCACTTTGAGCTTATTATTTAGATTTGTAAAAACATTTATGTCTATATCGTGTCCTTTTTTTCTCAGTCTCTATCCTTTTTTTGGTTTTTATAAGTGCTAAGTCTCTGAGTTCCAGGTGATAAGTCTCCATTTTTATAAGTTATGCTCTATAACTATCTCTACAGTACAGGTACAGCATGCGGCTACCATAGTTAAGTCCAAAGCTTTAAACGAGTTAAAAGCGCGATACAAAGAATTATGTCAGTCTTGAAACGAATAACTTTTTTGCTCGGAATATCATATCTGTAAAAAAACAGTTAAATTCACGTTAAATAAAAGTGACGTACACGAGCAGTAAACGGCACCAATAAAACGTAGTAAACGTTAACTAAAAACATTTTCGAAATAATGAAGAACGTATTTCAATAAAATGATTAATTCATTTTGAATTTCAATCCTTGTATTATTGCACGAGTCGTAGGTATATGACATTGACTTTCAGAACTACCCGTTGAATTTCGAATGTCCAATAATCGTATAGGCATTTCCTGGAACATCAATAATCCGACACAATGCATAACCTTGATATAGTAACCTTGAAATATTATCAGAGGTATTGTGATATTGATGAAATTTGATCCTGGTATTATGTTAATTATCATATTACGAATTAATGCGCATTGTATTCGAATTAAAGCACAAAACAGTATCAGATTATAATAGATTTTAAACTATCGCGATTTGTATACATAATACTATTATAAACGGGTCTTACTCGCGGTATAATATACTATAGCCTAGATACTGGTAAGATAAATACCTAGGTTTTTCTCCGACGTTTCGGCCGACTTGCAAGGGCCGTGTATAGTATATTATACCGCGAGTAAGACCCGTTTATAATAGTATTATCAGATTATAAGTTCAGTTTAATTGTTATATTGATAGGTACAAATGATAGGTAAAAGTTAGGCTACGTCAGTGCGGTAAATATAAATGAGATGGGTGGCAGCTTATGGTTTTCCATCTGAACGTTCAGCGTCGTTGGTCTTGATTGTTGTCGTAGTAACAGCAGTTGGCTTGAGCTCATGAGTATTCTAATGCACTAATGGGCCTACAGCCTATCAGCCATCAGCAGTCCACCGCTGGACATAATGTCTCCCTGGTCTCTAATCCATCATCAAACTATTTCTGATACTCTTCCTCAGTTTGTATTTATATCGTACACTCGAGAACGCATCACAAAAAAAACCTACGTGTCTAATCTTAAACTCAGTTTTCTAATTTTAAAATTTGAATAGAATCTGGCCAGTTTCATTACCATCAAGACTTGAAAGAAAGGAAAGAAAGAAAAATTAGTTTATTCACGTAAGATATAAAAATACCGCGTGTGAAGGTCGTTTTATAGTGATCACATAATATGCTCGTCTAACTTAACGGCTAAGTTTACTGAGGGTTCGGAACACGACCATGTCAGAGAAGACACCCACAAGAAACTCTGCTGGGTTCCTATCGCTCTTTTGGTGATCACTTCACAAATATTATTTTATTTAGTAAACAGGACAATTCAGATCCAAGCATTTTTATCGTATAAGTAATCCTTTACACTATAATACGATTTCAATATTAACTTATGTTTAATAAAAGATTTAAATTTATTTACTGAAAATTCTTTAACTTCCCTAGGGAGCTTATTATAAAAACGAATACCATTACCAGCGAAAGAATTACTTATTTTATGAAGCCTAGTGTGGAGAACAGCAAGTTTATTTTTATTTCTAGTGTTAACATTATGTATATCACTCATTTTTTTATATTGAAAGAACGAAAAGTGCTATGATTATCATAACATCAGATTTTGCTGTCGATAGGACTCCTATATTCCCTGCCCATTTCTACTTTAAGACTGTAGAATTCGAAAGTACGTCAAATTAAATTTCAAGATTTGCTTTCTTTACAGATGTTTTGAAGTGAAGTTTAAAAAAAAATTCTTGACTAAGGGAGCTTGTAAACAAACAATGTTGGCTAGGAATTAAAAAGCGATATAATTAAACTAAGTAAAGAGATGTAGTTAAAACTACGTAAGCGTTTGGTGCTACTTTGCTGACATCATAGCCTTTCCTGAGTTTTCCGCTTTAATCCTCATGAGTTTGTAAATATATCACGTATGAAACTCGTTCTCTGTAAATCTAAATTTGTAGCAAGCTTACAGCTGTCTGACAGACTATAAATAGCACTAATTTAAAGAAATTGCATTTGAGACAGGCTTATTTATAGCCTGGTCTGGTCAAATCTAGTCTATCAGCAATATAATTTTTTTTCCTAATCCTAACGGGTATTTTGCGATTATTTTCTATGTCTTTAATCCTTGAGTTAAAATACTACTACTTGAATTACCTACATTAATTCTTTATTATTTTAAGTATAAAAATATGTTTGTGACAATTCATGATTATTTAGAAAGAGTGTTAAACCCCGATATTTCTACTTATTTCTATTTAAAATAATAAAGAATTCATAACACCCATTTAGTAAGTCAGCGGCACTTACTCGTAGCTGTTCCTGTCATTCTTATAAACGTCTCTCTTCCTAATCATACAGTGTACTCTAACGTTATGTTTTATGAAATGTCATTCTGACAAGGTATTTAAGTGTATTCGCACTTACCTAGTATCTTCACATATAAAGAAAGAATAAGAATATTTTATTTGCCAGAAACATGGTTATAAATGTTAAAATATTGTAACCTATTTTATTAAATAAACTTTAAAAAAAAAAAAAAAAGATCAGTACTGCATGTTTCGCCAGTCTCGGCGTGCAAATTGCATTTTATAATTTCAAACAAAATAATTAATAAAACAAATTAAATTAAATTAAAAAAATCAATTAAGTAAGTACATTAAAAATATAAGTCACGAATACAACAATGTCGTTATAAATAATAATATAATAAAAACAAAGAAAGATACACATACATTAATTCATTAATTACAAGTACAATATTAATATAAATTGAATTAGAATTTATTTATTTAATACAGGTTAATCGATAATTAAAAAAATAAAATTTACAAATAATAATACAATAATAACATCTAGGCACAACTTACAAGATTTGAAAATACACTTTACATAATTATAAACAATCATACTAAGGTAAATGCACCAGTGGATGACTCTATAAGGAAGAATTTTACACATTTTTGCACATATCTCCTTAATTATCAATTTTATCGACTTCTAACAAACGCGAATGCATGAACTGGTTCTTCATCCATGATATACGAATAAAACATTGTATAATAATATTTCTATTATTGAGCTATTTCAGTTTTTCACAATCTCTGATATTGTACTAGTGGATGACAGACAAAATCTCGAATGCCCCAATGTATGACTATGAAAAAACAAAATCGGTGACCCAGTATATGACAGGATGTTTTAGGGATTTCCATAGGTATCTAACCAGTTATAGAGCAATGTATGAATAGGCCAACTATTGGAGATCGTCGTGGGTGGCAACCTACAGTCATGTGGGTGAGAAGTATGAGGAATTTTGATCCATCATCAAGTAGCTTGTAGGTCTCATGCGCCGTTCAATTGGGTGTTTGCCTTTTACTTTGTACAACAAAGTAATATGCGGGATATCATACTTCTTTGCTACCGCAGCCACAGACATGCCCTTCGATACCTCGACTAATGCCCCTAACACGTCGTCCTGAGTATATTTATACGTCCTTGGAGGCATATTTGTAAAGCAAAATATCTGAAACCAATGTATGACACTGTAGTCTTGACCCAATGAATGACACCTGTCATACATTGGTACTCCATAGAAAACCAGTCGATGACACCCCCTGTCAGGCACTACTCAATCATCAAATAAAAGTTTTTTGTTTACAGGGCAATTAAAATATAATGTTCTACTTCATTATAATTCAATAATAATGATGTTTTAAAAAATATTAATTTGTACTAGAGAATGACATAGGTGTCATCCACTACTAAACACATATAAGATTACCCAGTGAATGACACCCCTCTAAAATACTAAATTATTGAATAAAATCAATTTAAAACCGTTTATATTTGTCATTTGTTTAATTATGTAACAATTTCAATAATCACTTACCTATATAACATACAATCCTGGCTATAACATGCACTTTCACTAAACAGTTCCTTAACAAATCAGATAAGTATCGCGATGCACGTCTTACTTAAAGCACTCGCACTCTAAAACTAATTCATAATTACAAAAATAATGATCCCATCGATGCCAAATTTTGCAAAAATATCTTAGATAGTACTGGTAGTCTATTTAACTATTTTTTTTAGTAATATTATTATTTGTTGCCTTATTATTTTATGTTAACTGCAAAAAAGTCATTCATTGGGTACCTGTCAGCCACTGCCCAAGTAACACAGAAAGCATTTTAACAAACAACAAGTGAACTTATATAGAGCTTAAAACCCGTATAAACACTTATATAAGTTCACCGAGCGTCTTGAAGCTGAACACTGGCATTTGAAAATCATTGTAATGCTTTACGCGGTATAACAGTTGGATAATGGCAAATCAG
Organism: Schrankia costaestrigalis; assembly: GCA_905475405.1. NCBI lineage: Eukaryota > Metazoa > Arthropoda > Insecta > Lepidoptera > Erebidae > Schrankia > Schrankia costaestrigalis. The sequence continues at coordinate 15,290,174 of FR997825.1, read as the reverse complement.
AATGCTTTTGTAAAGCCTTTAGTTTTAGTGCAGTAAACCACAATGCAGTTGTACAGCGTTCAGCTGTTTTAGTGCATTTGGTTCCATAACGACATTTTAAAGGAGTTAATAAGTGTTTGAAGCTGTTTTACAGCACAAACGTGAACCACTATAATGCCATGTAAATCCGCTATCCAGCTTTAAGCTGTTTTTTGTGCCTTTTGCTGTGTAAAAGCACTTGTAAGGGGTAAGTAAAAGCTTAATGCTGCTGAACAGCATAAATGTGAATCAATATAATGCTTGCATTTTAAAGGAAGAACTGAGTGCTGTTGTGTAGCTTATAGCTCTTTAAACAATCACACGTGAATAGTTGTAATGCTGGCGGCATTACTTGGGCTCACCGGGCTGCTTAAGGCTGACCACCATTTTGTAAATATTTTATAACCAAAAAATATTTTCTTTCGGACCTATTTATAAAATGAATTGTCATTTAAAATAATTATATAACTTAATTTAATACAGTACAAGCAATTCTATTATTGTATTCATTCAAAACTTGTTCTGTACTAGGAATACACATTTGTTTTGGTTTTACGCACACTATTTTATAACACATTTTGTATGAAAACCACAAAATATCGAAGGCGCGTGAAAATTTTCAATGAAACTTATATAAACAAGTACAGTAAACTACACTGCGCATTAATATTTGAAGGCAAGAAATAACAAAAGAGTGTAAAACTTATCCGATGAATTTGTTTTGATGCAAAAAATAATATGGCGTCACTCACTGTTTTATTTTGACTGTCTTTACTTATTCTTTTTTTGATTGTAATAATTTGGAGTGTTTAGTTTACTTTAGTTCTAACTGTGAACACTTAAAGTGCTCCAATAATTCTTTTAGAACATTTAAATGCTAGTCTAATACTTTTGTAATGCCGTTGGCATCTTCACTATCAATAACATTGCTATTATAATGCTTCTGTAATGCAATAGGCTATCTTATTGACCATTATAATTCTTTCTTAATGCGATTGGCAATATTATTGACCAAAATGATGTTTCTTTAATGCGATTGACATCTTTCTTGACCACAATAATGCTGATATAATGCGCCAGAAATGCTATTAACCAGCTACTGTGAACCCATATAGGGCGTAAAGCTGAATAACTTGTGCCCAAATAAGCATTACAGTAGCCATATAAACGTTTATAATGCTACTATAAAACTAACTCACAATGCTAAAAGGATACATGAATACTCTTATTCGGCCCTTATAATGCTTTGATGTGTTACTTGGGTGGTGCTTTTACCTTACTTACATTTTAAATTTACTATTTATTTTCCAGTTTGTGTATTCTTGCATTGTGTAAAAACATTTGTTAATAAGCCTCTTTTTAAGTGCTACTGAATATTTTGAGAGCGGTAGTTCTCTTATGTCTCTAGGAATGTTATTAAATACTTGTATACACATACAATGGCAATTTTTCTTATAAAGAGCGCAACTTGCTTTCATATTTGACAATTTCGTTTCGTCTCTAGGTTTATAGTTTGATTGAGTATTTTCACTGACTCTTAGAAAAAATTAGGGGTGTCTTTTAACAAATAATCCTATTTCGAGTATGTAAAGCGATGTGACAGTAAGTAAACCTAGCCTCCTAAACAAAGGTCTACATGAATCGAGCGGCTCAGCACCACAGATTACTCTCACACATTTCTTTTGTGCCACAAACACCTTGTTTATGTCTGTCGAATTGCCCTATAAAATAATCCCATACCTCAGTAGTGAGCCCACATATCCATGATATGCTGTGCCTGTGAGGGCGGTATGTTCATTTCTTATTTTTTTTATTCTCCTAAGTGCAAACACAAATCTATTTACGCGACCACACACGCTATGCACTGTGCTTTCCAATTACAGTACTTATCAAGTGTGATACCTAAAAATGTTATACTGTTGGTTTCAGGAATAATCTCACCATTATGACTCAAATCCAGCAACGGGGGCACACTTACGTAGTTGTGGAATTGCATAACATTTGTTTTACTCTAGTTTACCATAAGATTATTTGACTTGAGCCATGTGGTAATATCTTCCAAGACGTTTCATAAGGACTGCTTATGGTTGTCATAGTCTAAACGATCATGTAAAACTGTTACGGAAATATCGTCAGCGAACAATGTACATGGATAGTCTGTAGCTTTTGGTATGTCGTTTACATACAGCAGGAAGAGCAAAGGCGATAGAGACCCCCCTTGGGGCATCCCGTATCTGTTGGTCTCAAACGAGGATCTATAAGAGGAATTTGTGTGGCCTGAGTCAATGCGATTTATTTCCACACATTGCTTACGATTGCTCAGATAGCTCTCCATCCATTCCCTTGCCCTCCCTCTCATGCCGTATAGCTCGCATTTATGTAAGAGTATCCGGTGGTCAACAAAATTGAATGCGCTACTCATATCAAAGAACACCGTTGAGACTAATTTTTGTCTGTCTATTGATTCTGTCACCCTTTTTACCAATGAAAACGCAGCTAATGTAGTCGATTTGTTCTTCTGGAACCCATTTTGTTCACTTGTGATTACATTAAATTTATTTAAGAAAACAATAACACGGGCACATTTTAACTTTTCAAAATTTTTTGAAAAAACTGGAACAAATGTGATTGATCAGTAGTTGTTTAAGTCATCCCTATTACCCTTTTTAAACAACGGTTTAACAACAGAGCTCTTCAGCCTTTCTGGAAAAACTCCTTGTTCGAATGACAGATTTATGATGTAGCTAAGTATGGCTGATACTTCATTACTACACAGTTTCACTATTTTTGTTGAGATTTGATCATATCCTACTGCATTTGTGTTTTTTAATGAAAGAATTGCCTTCTAGTAAACTTATTCAGCGAGTACAGAACGCTTGTGCTCGATTCTGTTATGATATTCCACCAAGAGGGCATGTAACTCCATATTTAAATGGCCATAATGTACTAAAAATGGTCTGGAGAAGACATATTCACCTAGCAGTATTACTTTTTGGTGTAATAGACAGGGAAACGCCGCAATACCTGTACGATAAGCTCAAATGGGTAAATGACGGTAGTCGGTACCCAAAGCGCACATGTTTCCCTCCTTTAAGAATACCACCACATAATACTGCAGCGTTTCGGGGGTGTTTTAAATATAGCGCCACAAAGTGTTGGAATAATATTCCACCGCCGCTACGTTGTTCCCAGACTGTTTATAGCCTCAAGAATAAATTAAAATTGATCTTTTTAGAAAGTCAAAAATCCGACACCTTAAACTGCTAAAATCCTTGCTAAAATGATTTAATTATTATTATGCCTTTACTGCCCCATTCTAATTATTACTCAGATTGAAATTTATATTATTATTAATTATTGTGATTTTTAAATTATTATTAATTATTGTGATTTCATTTTTGCTTTTTGTAAATAATTCCTTGACATGTTCATTTTTGTTTGTATTTTGCATTATGTTCATAACGTATTAAGTACATTTTTATAATATTTAAATATTTTATAATCTTACGTCAGACATTGCAATAAGTATATATATATTTTTTCCTGTAACAGACTTCTTATCTCAGAAGTAGTTGGTAACTTTTTTTTTTTTTTTTTTTAATACTAGTATACTTTTTTGCGTCGTCTTATTTATTTCCGCTTTATTTATTTTTTTTCCTTTTACACTGACCTTCCTTTTATTCTGACACTAAATTAATGTTTGCTAAGATAATAGGTACTTTTAAATAGGTACCTACATATATTATATCACCAGCCTCCAAGGCCCCAGCTGAAAATCAGCGCGGCAAATACTTTTGCAGCATATGCTGAGCTGTGGCCTTTATTTTTCACACAATGCTATGCCTGGAGGTAGTATGTTACAACTTTTTTGTACTTAATTTCATGACCTTTGCTAATGTTCCATATTTTATGTATGACTTTGAATTATTTATTGTTATTCCTTTTTTTTTTTTTAATTTTTTTATTATGGTTTTAAAATCTATAAATATTTATAATCCAAGGGGACATTAGCAATTGGCCTCAATATTTATACTGTATTACAATATATTAAAATTGAAATTTAATTTGTGTATTGTGTGTAAAATAAAAACATTTTTCTTTCTTTCTTTCTTTCTTTCTTTCTTGACTTCGTTTTCCGTGCAAGGTGTTAAGAAAATGGTTGAATCGACACTTTTAACTAGATTATAAGTGGGGATATACCTTGAGGATAGCCTTAATAAAGCCAATTAAGTCAAATCATGTTAACTCACTTACAGTACCGTCACTTGTAGTTGTAAAACTATGTCTGTGTGTATCAATTTGGTCGATATTTAATTATTTTGAGTGTGTACTAAGCTGTTATTATTCAACGCTGACCGGTCAATCTTTGTGACACTTTTTGAATATGTTTTTAATTTGTATATATATTTATGTCCCGTAAAGTAATGTGAAATTTAATAACATTTTTGTTAAAAAAAAAAAAATTCAAAAAAGGAACAGCTATTTGCTTTTGTTTATGTACACGCTAATGTATATTTAACTTAAATGTACTTCGGCATAAATATATGCCCATGAATATGCACTGATTGATTCAAGCTCATGAGGCAATTTCCTTCCCTATCTCGTCCTTACATGGTCAGAACACAGATAAATTCTTTATGGTTTTATAATAGAACTCTCTCCGTGTGGTGACGGAGTAAGAATACAATATGTCACCACCCTATCTCATCCCACGGGTGTCGTAAAAACCGATTAAGGGACTATCCGTGAATATTATCTTTACAAAATAAAAAGAAGGAAAACTTGAAATTAAACCCTATACCAATCCGTCTGGCCAGCGTGGTATTAGTAGGCCAAGTATCCTTCCGTCACGGGAGGAGGCCCGTCCCTGCAATGGGACATAAATAGGCTGATAAGATGATTATAATAGAATATATATTTAAAAAAATTAAAAAGCAGTAAGTCATAATCCTCAGTATTTCACTTTCTGTTAATTGCGGTTATTGATTAAAATTTATACACACATCAAAAAAGTCTAAGCAACATGCATGATATTACAAATTTACCATTTATATTAATTAATTTCTAAGTATTTACTCACTCAAAGTGTATAGGTAAGTAAACTTTTTTGTTATTGATGACATACTGGCTGGTTGTAAAAAAAAAATTTCGATTATGTTTTGTTTTTTTTCATAAAATTCAAATGACTGCGAATTTGTTTGAATTTGAGTGCATGTTAATTGCTACGTTTTAGTCTTGATTTTATAATTTTACCAACCATTTAAATACAGTTGGCGACAAAATTGAATTGTTAGATATTCTTTACGTCATGGAGCGACGTCATTTGACGGCAGATGAAATGCAAAGAGCTGTAGGGATGTTGCAAGCGGGAAGTAATCAATCTCAGGTATCTCGACATTTTGGTATTCATAGAAGTGTTATTTGTCGTCTTTAGCAGCGCTACAATAATACAGGGGAACCCGCTGAACAGTATCCAGGCCGTAAAAGGAGTACAACCACTCGGCAAGACCGGTACATACAACTGACTGCAAGACGTCAGCCGATGTTAACCGCTCGAGAGATAAGTTTGAGGCTACAAAATTCAAGTGGTGTTGATGTAAGTCCCCAAACTGTGCGAAATCGACTGCATGAGTACGGCCTACGAGCTCGACGCCCTATCAGGTGCCCACCGATACGTCACGGGAATCGCGCTCGTCGAAATGAATGGTGTAGAGAACGCATAACATGGACCCAGGAACAATGGGATAAAATTATGTTTTCCGATGAGTCGCGATTCGGGTTTAGGCCTGATACAAGAAGGGTGCGAGTGTACCGTCGACCCGGAAATACTGAAAGACTCAGGTGCGTTCAGGAAGTTCATCCATACAGCGGCTCAACAGTTATGGTATGGGCGGGTATTATGAAGAACAGGCGAACTGAGCTCGTTTTTGTAAATGGAAACATGAACGCTGAAAATTACGTTGAGGATATTCTCAGACCTTATGTCCATCCATTTGCACAAACCTTTGGCTCCGATTTTACGTTAATGCATGACAATGCGCGTTCACATACAGCTCGGCGAACCAGTGAATACTTGGCAACGGAGAACATCCAGGTATTGCCCTGGCCTGCACAATCGCCAGACCTCAACCCCATCGAGCACGCATGGGACATGCTCCAGAGACGTGTTTTGAAGGACTTGGACGGAGTGACAACAACCCAACAGCTGAAGGATTTGCTACAATTCCATTGGGAGCGAATACCGCAAGATGACATAAACAGTCTCATTAATTCAATGAATAATCGTTGCCGACAAGTTCTGAATAGCAGAGGAGGCCATACTTTGTATTAAATTGTCCTATTCTTTCACAATAAATTCATTTTCTTAAGAAATTTCAATTTGTAAAAAAAAAGTTTAGTTTCTTATGTACCTGTATATTCTAATATTGTTAATTTCTGTTATTAAAAGAACTTATAAAGAAAACAGCTGTTATTTTTACATCATAGAACCCTAAAAATATTATTTTAAAAATAAAATACAACGTTATAATTAAAATAAATGGTAAAATAAATTAATATAAATGGTAAATTTGTAATATCATGCATGTTGCTTAGACTTTTTTGATGTGTGTATTATAATGCGTTTAATTTTTGCGTTGTTAGACCGCAATGATTTCTATAATTTTAATAAGTTTGAATTAATTAATGCAACGTACTTACTTTAGTGCAGTGACGTATGACGTGAAACCTTTTTGCGTAAACTAAAGAATATAATAACCTACTATACTAAACAAATAAACTGGCTAATTAATGATACTTAAGCACTAGGTGCCAGTTCATATATATATATTTTTTTTTTTTTTTTTTTTTTTTTTTTTTTTTTTAAAAAGATCTTGCTATCAGTCTCAAGGACTATGAGCAGATGTGATGTAGGAATGGGCGTGGCAGGGGAAGGCATTCCTCATCAGGAAATTTTTGCCTTCTTAAATAACAGTGGCTTAGTTGGTGTTGCCGAGTTTAAGGATTCTGCGTCGTTTCAACCGGTTAATGCAATCAGGTTGGACTGCCAACTGGTTAGGATGATTTTCCAATCTGGTTTTGTATTTTACAAGGCATCCCTTGATTTCTTCTTTTACTGTCCGCATATTCAGGTGTTCATGAATCTCCGTGTTTCTTATAAACCAGGGTGTATTGCCAATTCATTAACTATAAAAGTTCGAAGTAGTTAGACACATTGCTATTTAATTTTATAATAAAATCAACGTTATTGAAAATGAGCTTAGTCACCTCATACATAAAGGTCTTGGGAAAAGGTAAAATTAATCCCTCAATTGTTAGGATTAGGGTTCCAAACTAAAAACGATATGGGCAACAATAATATTAATAAATACTTTGTTTCTAAACATACAAACACAAATGCCACAATATGTTTAGAAACCCTTCCGCTATTAAAAAAAATCTATAATAAGTATATAAAATTCGTCAAATATATAACTTTATGGGATAGTTATCTATGACAGCGGTTTGGTAGATGCAGAGCAATTATTTGCATGAATCGCGATGTCCGTAGTCTCCTTGAAGTAGTCTCTGAGCACTTTTGAACAGATAATGCATTGTAAGTACTGAAATCTAAATCTTCTAATATTTAATAGCGAGCTGCCCCGGCTCATGGGCACGGCCCCCTTCAGAATGTCCTTAAACAACGTTGAAGTACAGCTTCATTAGACGATTACATAAGAAATCTCTAAATTTAGGGTTTCTCTACTATATTACGCATGTGTTATACATATAAATCCGTTGCGTAGTTTTAAAGATTTAAGCATCCAAAGGGAAATAGGGACAGAGAAAGCGACTTCATTTTTTACTATGTATAGTCTAAGTCTAAAAAGAATGAACTCTCTTGGAAGCATTAAAAAGTAAGACTTACTTTTCTAACAGATTTCCTAAAAAAAAACTCTACTGTGCGTAAGTATTTTAATTTTAAGTTAAGTAAACTATTCTAAAATCAAGTTAAAAGCTTTTTATAATTCTGTAGACTTAGTTTAGACCACACCGTTACCCCTCTGAGGTAAAGGACATAATTAAACTGAATTTATAGTCAGGTACGTGTGGTCTCTCGCTCAGTGGAAGAAGCCACAGAATAGATTTACATAAACGCTACAAATTCAATGTCACCTTTCATAATTACCTACTATTTATCTCGACCAAAATTTAATAAAACAGAAAGTATCCTATTTATAATCTAAAGGCGAAAGTTAGTATGTATGTTTGTTACTCTTTCACGTTAAAACTACGTAACGGATTCTATTGAAGCTTAACAATAATATAGCGTATACGTCAGAATTAAACATAGGCTACAATCCATTAAAATATTGTTTCAATCAACTAGCATATTTCAGTCCACTGACATAGGCCTCTCCCAACACGAGCCACAGAACACGGTCCTTCCGCATCCAGTCCGACCCAAAGACCTTTTTGCGATCGTCGATCCACCTAGCTAAGGGGAAAAAAAATTGTTTAAATTGTCGAAATTAAGTACACGAAGCCTCGCGCATTAACTAGTAGTAATATAATAATATGTTTCATTTATTCCTTTTCCCTTTGAGATTATCTCAGTTGCATTACATGCATATAATTCCTTTTTGGTTTTAATTATCTTAATTACTTTTTAAACATGTCGTGTATTTTAATTAAGCTTTTACATTTCGTAAAGCTTTCTGAGTATTGGAGAAGAGCTTGTATTTTATTTTGTTTATTTAAAATATAATATTTCAAGCTTGTTTTTGCAAGTAATAATAATGTTCGGAAAAGTCGCCTGAGAGTAATTAAAAAAGTATAAAATTATTGTCAAAATGGAATAAAAAGGGTTTATTTTAGTAGGCCTATTTAGCCTTCCATACTTTAATATTAGTAGACCTATTTTCCCTACCATACTTTCATATTAGTAGACCGATTTTCCCTACCATACTGTCATATTAGTTTAGCCATTCCGTTGCTAAAACTACACAAATACTGACACGTTTCGTTTACGAATATCATACAAGTGTCGTGTCATACGTAGGTATACATTTTTACGTGTTTGATATGTGCAACAAGTTGGTTTGGTCTCAGTTAAAAGAAACAGAGTATTTTAATATTTTGCTTTTTTTCGTTAGGAGACGACCTGCGGGAACTAATTACAACCTATGGTTCGCGAAAAGGTTTCGGGCTCGATTCCGATTTAATGCCATCTTTGTATACATAAACTGAGATGTTTGCATTGGTCTGGCTGTTTTAATTGTATTATTTGTATGTACCTAAAAATATATATAAGTTAAACAAAAAAAAAGTAGTTAACAACAAAAAAAATAGACATATTTTTCGTTGTCTTGTATTTCATACTACAAGCTTTGCTCAGTTTGTAACTGAATAGCCTTGTGTGGGGAGCATTATGTTATGTTATACTAGCTTTTGCCAGCGGCTTTGCTCGCGTTAAATTCGGGATAGCACTGTGAACACGAATAAAAACCTAGCCTATGTTACTCTCCATCCCTTCAACTATCACCACTTAAAAAATCACGTCAATTCGTCGCTTCGTTTTGCCGTAAAGAAAGACAAACAAACACACTTTCCTATTTATAATATTAATATGGATATTTGACTAATACTAAGTATATCGCATATCATTACTTAACATTATCTTTGATTTAACCGAGATAACATAGCTGCAGTTTAGTTAACGAGCGGATATAATTAGGTTTAATAATTATGTTTAGATAGGGTGTTTAATCATATTTTGTTCGGTGTCCGTTGATCGTTAATCTTTTGATAAAATATTTAATCAGTTAGAGAGAGAGTAATTAAATGAGCTTATTAGGGCGACCATAGTGACGTAGTGGTTATTTAACATGATTGCTACGCAGAGGTCTCAGGTTGGATTCCCGCTCAATGCAAATCATTGTGTGGATAAACATGATTAACTTTATTTTAAGTACACGTTTGTACCTGCGCGTACAATAAACTATTTTGTTTCACGGCGCATTGGCGCCTCGGCTCTGTCATGCCTTGAAATTTAATTTAAATAAATAAAGATAAATATGATTGTTTGCATTGGTCTGGGTGTTTTCTATGTATAATATGTATGTATTTACAAAAAAATAATTGATAAAAAGTATGTTTATCTGTTGTCTAGTACCCATAGTACAAGCTCTGCTTAGTTTGGGATAGGTGGCGTTGTGTGAAAGTGTGAGGAATATATTATTAAGCATAGACAACCTGGCAAGGGCGGCAGGAAACCGATAGATGAGGAAAGCAGAGGACTACCTAAATTCAAAGTACTTACAGGAGGCCTACAGGGCAGGCATTCATACCTTTGGTAAATTCATAACGTTAAAGAGTATTTTCCCGAAAATCAACTTAACAAAAAATAACATTTTAGCTCAGGAAAATTATTTATTCTTTGTAATTTATCTGCATGTTATCTGTATTTTTTATGAACAACTGCTGTTAGGAGTCGTCAATGAGGCATTGCTGAAAATCAGTGCTGCCTTGCTTAATGTAAGGTGGTTTTAAACTGAGCAGTGCCTTTTTTGGTATGTCGTGCGATGTTCATCTCATGGAAATAGTATGTTGTTATGTGTGCATCTAAACACGCCAGTCCGCTGCGCCTGACTGTGTAGCTGTAGCTCTCTTCCGTCTCACCTCACCATGGTACCACATTCTATGTGTGGCCTGGAATTAGAGAAGTAGATTTTCCTTGTTGTTTTTTGGTTTATATAAATAAATACTTAATAAATACGACTTATATGTAATAAGTAAAAAATATAAGCACTTACTTATATTGTACGACCAATTAACAATTTATATTAGATGAGTTTGCCACAACAAGACTGGCGGAGTTACTTATTATCATAAGTACTATTGAACCTATCGTGCAGAAGTGCGAGACATGCCACTTTTGACTGACTACAGTGTTGTCATAGCTCGCACTGAACCCAGGTCCACACTTGCACACACGCTTATGTCTCACTTAACCTACATTACATTCTAAGTATTTACATTTAGCATAACTGGAGACTGACCGAGACGACCGGTCCTACCTATTACATTAGGTATAATATCGCGTGAACCGTCGCGCGGCATGGGGCGCTGGTCGGGAGTTTCACTCGTACTGAGCTGCGTCTCATATTCTCTCTTCTCGAACTTTCGAGCATCATGTCGTGCTGTGCGTTGTGTATACCTACTGTAGGATCTGTGGGATCTATGTGTGCGGGTGTATTGTGACTGTGTCGATGATGTTTACTACCAATAAGTATGATTGTTTATGTAAATTTTTATATTTCTGTGAATGTACCGCATGTTTATTGCCAAAATAAACGCTTTCTTTCTTATTAATATTGCACTTCGTGCAAGATAGCTGGACGCCGCAACCGTCGATGCAGTAAACACAATTGTAATAAATTTAATTAAATTACATCTAGTAATTAAAGATTAATTATTTTTTTACATCGAAACAACAACGCAGATATTGTAAAGTCTAGCAATTGTTCATTTCATTGTATTCCGTAAAACAAATTGCAAGGCAAACGTCAATTCAAATATCTAAAACATTTTTCTACTTCAATAAATAAATATTTATCCATTCCTGAGAGATAGGTTCGGATAAAAATTTATATGTATTCGCCATAAAGTCTTTAGCACAAAAGGCAGGTTGATTTGCGTGGCCCATTTATCTTAAAGGATTTCTATTGCATTATAAATATTATATAAACGGAATATTAACGCGCATTTTATTTACCTTTATTTTACTTGACGTTTCGACACAGGATACACTGGCCGTGGTCGCAAGTTGACTGTTAAAAGTTATGATTTTTATTGCTTTCTTATCTCTTCTCTCTATCAAAATTTGATGGCATCGTGAGCTATGTAATTTATTAACATTATAATTTTTTAAAACATCTCCATACCTACTAGGATTTTACAAACGTAATAGGCTCATGATTGAAGTTATAGGTTTCCGACCATCTCATGCAGAGGACTAATAATTATTATGCATAGGATTCGTCAAATATGCCTTGTGCGTTGTATTAGGTATTAAGTCTTTTTTATCAAAAATCTTTTCATCGTTGATGGTACTACATTCATATTGCTCTTAAGGGCCTTTACATGGCTCACTAGCGCCGCCAATAGAAAAAAAATCATAATTCCCAAATAGGATAAATAATGTTTAATGTTGATAACAAAGTCTTGAGAAAAGGCAATAAAGTATTTAAATAACACACTCTCAACACTTTAAATGTTTTTCAATCAAATAAATATTGCATTATAAACAAAAACGGCGGTTTTTTTTTCGAATGCGAAATTAGTTAATTGAAAAACATTTAAAGTGTTGAGAGTGTGTTGTACAAATACTTTATTGCCTTTTCTCAAGACTTTGTTATCACCATTAAACATTATTTATCCTATTTGGGAATTATGATTTTTTTTCTATTGGCGGCGCTAGTGAGCCCTATAAACGCTCTTAATATGCAAATTGAAAATATCTCTCAAGTCCCCCATTCAATGAAATGTAATAAACAAACAATTAAGCAATAAAGCCTGTAAATGAAATCTTCTTTTAAAAATAAATGATTCTATGGAACACGTAACGATTGCGAGAATCAACAACCGCATCGATATAAAGCCAATCATATTTTCAAAGGAAAACCATTTAACAATTTTATGATAAGCTTAACAAAAAAACAATATACTCAATTACTCGTATATCGTATAATAATTCCTGAACATTTATCTGCCTTAGGCAACGGCGCAACTTTATTCATATTGTTCGTGGAAGTTCGTTTTCCTACCTAGGACGAACAGGTTGTTATAGTTTTAATACCATACCAGTATGAATTTCTGGGAAGCTCTGATAAACTTTCAATAGCAAACAGTCAAGGTCACTTTTATCAACAATTTTCACATTTATGCTATTGAAAACTTCAAGCATGCATGACATCCGATTTCTGTAATCCTTTGACAATAGACTATTTTATTAAGTAGATTATATTGTTTTCATGGAAATTTTACTTACTTTATCACTTATCGTTTTAAACAGAAATGGGACATTATTGTTACGCAGTATTGCTTTTATATTTTGTATTGAAAAATTCAATTTGTTTTTAGTGCATAGGGTTGAGTGTTCAAAATATTAACCGAGATATAACGCTACAATGGATACGTTAGAATTGAAAGTAGCTATTTTATTCACGTTACAAAGCTGTATTGGTATTTTAAAATATTGTATGAATGTAACCTTTAAACTTTGCATATCCCTTAACTTGGGGAGGATAGGCAGCTGTATCGGAACCCTTTAGGTAACCTATGTCACGAAAAACTTACATCTAAGTTATTGACAGCATCTTTTCGTTTCATCGATTAATGTGCGTGGAATTTAACTCAAACCTAAACGCTCTGTCGGTCGGTCACTTTAGCTTCTTTAATATCAAGAGATTGAGGAAAAAAGTTAAACCTAAAAATTATGACAGTATTTTTCATAAAAAGAAATATACTCTCTTTCAAAAGCTTATCAATAAAGGCTATAACAAATTTATGATTTTGTATTTGTTAATACAAAATCAGTTTTAACACTTTAGCGTTAAGACTGATTTTGTAATAACAAATTTCAAAAACAGTGGTTTTGTGACGTAATAAATCGTGGTTTATAGTTAGACCGTATTTTGTAATAAGGCCGTCTGGGTTTGATTGAATAAACCCATTTCCTTAAATAAATGAGATTTGAAATAAGCTGAGAATTTAAGATTCTTTTATGGCTTGAATTTAGATCGATATCATATTGATAACTGAGGACTTCTTAACACTTATTTTTTTATCGATGGAAAATCTTTTATGGGCCGTCCATCTGCTGTTGGAGGTAGGCAGGTTGTCCATAGACCCGGATAGATGATTATGAAAGCTGTTTTCAGGGATGGGTTAATAAGCAGGATCATTACCATGCCTTTTTACGCTTTAATTTGGCTCAGTGAAAAGTGTTACAGGGGTCGTATATTGTTTGTAGTTTACTCTTCAGTTCATGCTTTATTATTTAACTACCATATAGTTTAGTCACTTATCCGTACTTCCGCTTTTAGGAACTCACTCAAAAAAGTTCGGATCGCAGCAGTTACTAAGGAAAATGCTTCGCGAAATTTCTTGTTTAAAGGCATTCCCCACATCATTATTCCATACTTAGAATACACAACATCAAATACCATATCCTTTTAATTAGTTAAAAAGTAAACAACATTATGAACACAACAAAAGCAGATCATATACGAAACAACGAGTCTAAATTAAGTTCATTTAGTGATACGCCGTTTACATTTGAATCAAGCGGAACGTTTACTCAGTGGTCAATAAGCGTGTGCTTTGTGTACCTCATTTTAGACTTGATTGATACAAAAAGATTTAAGCGGGCTTAGGTAAAGACATTCAAGTAGACTAGAGAAGGTTTGGAAAGCGACAAACGGATTCTTTTCCCATGTTTTTATTGAACACGAAAGGAAATGTAAATATTACTATATTACAGTTGATATTATTATCATTTACTACGAGCCCCATTATCTGTGCATAGGACAAAATCATAAACATTTTGAATAGAGGTACACAATTACATTATTGTAAATTAAATTAAACTATCAAACACTTCCAACTAAACCATTTATGGCTAACAACACGCTTTACAAATAAATTAATAACTGCTCTTTAGTACTCCACAATTCTGCGATTCTGATTTTAACCGGATAAATAGAATTAGGAATGAGCTTTGAGGGCTATCAATCAGCTTTGCTGGATGGCATTTGAATGACTAGTCGAGATGGCCGTCCACTAGATTCGTCGGTAATTTTCCCTCTTGTTTATTGTTTGAAATACAAAGGTCCTAAGCAATATTCTTTTGCATTACGAGCTCACAAATTTCGCTGAATATATTTTCCAATTGTTAAGTTCCCTTTTATTGTGATGTTGAAAAAAAGTCGTACGTAAATATATTATGTGGGAAGGATGAAAGAGTTCGCGTCTTCGAAACGTGTTCCCGAAATGACGTGACGCCTTTCTTCATTGTCAACATTGTTCCAAGCATGAGTTTCTTCCCGGTACATTACGCTATAACATTTTACATCACACTTTGACTAAACATACGTTGGCTGCCTTTTAAATTATTCAGTCACTGACTTGCCTGTAAATGAACTGTTTCGTACACGTGACACCTATTATTGTTCATTTGAAAATGTTATAAACACATTAGGTTGATGTTGTTTGGAAATATTTAAAAGTAACCATTGAAGCATTGTTGCGAGGTTTCTGTAACGTTGGTAAATTTGCTGAGCAGATAAACTTACTACTTTGCTTAAGTGGGACTTTCGGTACCAAAGTCGCGAAAACAACCTTGCCAATATAGTTTTATTTTTAAGTAAGTAATAACTTGTGACTTATTCTGTCGATTTTCTTGTTTTTCGTGTTGGCTGCATTGGTTTCTTTATAAAGCTTCTACGATACTTTTACGGTAGCAGAACGATATTTAATATTCTTATTGTGTTGCTTCAGGACACTCACAAATAATTAGTTTTGCATTTTGCTTCAGAATAACGGCAACCAATATTTTTATATTTAGGCTACAAATAAATAAAGCAAACTATCTTTATTATAAAGGTTTTTTATGGACATACATTAAATATACTTAGTTAAGAAAATAAAATTAGGTGGCCTTAGCTATTTTTAATAATTTAACTCAATCAAAACAAAGTAATATAGCTGTGTACAATGCCGTTGTTC
Source organism: Schrankia costaestrigalis (assembly GCA_905475405.1). NCBI lineage: Eukaryota > Metazoa > Arthropoda > Insecta > Lepidoptera > Erebidae > Schrankia > Schrankia costaestrigalis. Next base: position 15,274,388 of record FR997825.1, on the reverse strand, counting down.
AAAGCCCAACCATAACATTTATTGCATTACATAAATTATTGGTGTTTGCATCATTGTCAGCTACACAATTAAAAAAAATTATGGTTTACCAAGGTAGTGTTAGAAGTGAACAACGCTTCTTCTCTTTTTAAATAAAACTTCAACGTTTTAAAACCGTAAAGTCATTCTTTAGTGGTAATATAAAATAACGATGCTCATAAATAAATAATATTAACTGTACCCATCTACCCAAGTACGATATTCTTCGTACCGCAGTTAGATTGACAAATACTTAGTGCAGATAAATAAGAGCACGCACGCACAAAAGTAAATAGGCCAGACGAAATTACTTTATATCAATAATACCCTACTCAGAGTTGTTGTAATTACCTCTATCTGTGGGAGATTCATTATTAAACTTAGCAATGTATAACACTTAAAGAAAATTTACTTCAGGAGTTCTAATTTAGGATTTTATTTTATGTTCAAAATTACGGCACAGTCAGAATATTATTAAAAAAAACATTAATGACATACAACTTTTACTTATATTTACCATAGCCATAAATGTCCAAATGTAGGGACGGATTTGCACCAGTGGTGTAGAGAAACTTTGCCTCCCGCACTTTGCTAGCCAAACGGATTATTTTATAGGATTATACATCGTGTATTTTTACTCTGTCAACACAAGGAATAGCTGTTATTGTTACAAGGAAATTATCAACAACTTAAACTACACGTCAGAACATAATATAAACACGGCCTAAGAGTCCTTTAGCTAAGTGTGGTCTAGAAATATAGTTGTCGGACGTGCCAAGCGCTGGCCGCAAAGATTGAATTCCTAGGCAACAAAAAAACAGTTTTGTCCTGATTGCATTAAAGCAAACTATCACCCAATCAAAGCTTGTTACTTATAATTGAAAGAAAAAAACCTTTTCTTACTTTGTATAGATAAAATTTGTTAAGTAGAATAGTTAAAAACCCTCAGAACAAGAAACCAGGACGGAATAGTAATAATACCTTGAACTGAATGGTTTGTGCTAAATTTGCATTCAACAGCGAAGCTTTCGTTTATTAACCACTCTTGGTACGCTGATTATTAGAAGCAAGCTTGTTACTACTGAGAGCGATCGCTGACACTGTTAAAGCAGGCCGTGACCACAGATTCACGTTTTTTTAAATAGAAGTTTAACTCAACCTCCTTGGCTCTTCTTGGGATTAATGTAATGTTCATAATTTTCTTTTTAAGATATCAGCTGTATGACACGAAGTACATGATTGTTGTTAGGAATACTGTGTCGATTCCGTTGTTACAAGTTCAACTTGTTCTGGTGCTCTATCAACCCTGATCATCGTAAACTTCATTAGAGGTTTCCTCGTGTATACAAAATTTGAAAGTAAATGATACTATAGAAAATAAACACACAAATCGTCTAACAATGAATGAATACAAAATATTTCTATACAAAGTTCCAAACTTTGGGTAAATACTCCTCAATGAAAATAATAAAACATTATTTAATGTTTCCAAATGTTTTATAATGGGGCTGATATTATGTGTTGAAGTTTAAACGCGCAAATTTAATGTTTTGTATTTATAAAAGCGTAATTTTGTTAAACATAACTAGTCTTTTGCCATAATGGCGTCTCTTTACAGCGATTAATTTGTATGATCTCTTCTGTCAACTGCCCATTGGTTGACGACATGAATGATGCCCACTCTCATTTTACTAATTCAAAGTTGTCATTATATAATACTACTGATTGTCTTACTTTTCTAGGCAGCAAATAGGCCATATATTTACTATGCGCTCTTCAATCAGGATAATATTAAGTATTCGTGTTCTTCCTTCCATAGATCTTCCATGATAATGATTAACAGGATCTTGCAATAAAGTGGTAAAATCTTGTGCAACAATATCACAGTGACAATCTCATAATGAAAATAAATAGTAAATATAAAATTCAGTTACCTGGTCCACATATCAAGTGATAAATTAAAATTTATTTATTTTAATTAAATTAAAAACGTGAACAACTACAGCCTTGCATTTCGATAATTCTCGAATGTGAGTTGATTGACTGCGTATTCAATTATCAACTTTACCGATTGATTTCGATCATTCGTTCAAGCGAGTTACAAAATTTGTGTGTATAACAATTGAGAGTTGTGTTTGTATGCTTCACGATTTAATTATAAGCCGACAATCTCATGAACGCGTGTGATTGTGTGACAAATAACAGGTTAAAACGATTCTGTTTTCTTTCATGCAATTGTTACTTTTTTATACGGCTTGTTCATTCAAGCGCGCTATAAAATGCACATTAATGGACACCTCTTTTCCCGTGTGTGCTGAGAAAAGGAAATTTGTATTTCACGGAGATGGGAAACTAAGAACAACAACTGGCGTAGTATTAGTAAGCCTTTCTCCATTATAAGAGGAGTTCCTTATATATTATAGTCGCACAACTAAAATTTATCTTTTTTCTTTGATAGTAAGGTTTTGGTTTTTTTTATGTACCTAACTACTTATATGTGATAATTTTATAGACTTACAATCACGTAACGCAGAACATTTGTATCTATATTTGATTTATAAATAATGACACGACTAGGAAAGCGCAGTTACGGTCAGAAAGGAGGAAATTAGATGGTAGTCATGTAATAACTTTGCTCCGTGGTTCTCGCTTTGCCGTTATGTTTAGCCAAATGCTTCTTCACACAACGTTCTAAGATGCGGATGTCATAACACAGATAACACCCGTTCCGAAAGATTGCTTCACAAATACTTAGTGACAAATTAATTAGATTTTTTTTATAAACTTTAAAGCTTATTTATTTTAATGTTTATTGTCATTACAAACCAAATTTGTTAAATTTGTTTCCTCCCTTTTCATACTATAATTTCGTAATATATTGACAACTAAAATGGTTTCAAATTTACCGTGAATATTGTTTAACTATTTCTAATATGTTTCTATTAAATAATATTATGTCACCCCACGTGAACTTAACCGCGCATTAACCTTGATCCTATATTTTGACACCTGCCAAATTCAGCAGTTTCGTGGTGTTTTAGCAAAATATTTGTGAAAAAGGTATTCGTTCTTACGTATAAAAGTACGTTAAAGTTATTTATTGTGATTTCTTTATAAGAATAATGTTATTGTTTAAAAACTTAAAAATGATCAGTATTACTGTTAAATATAAACTTAGTTCAAAACTTAACTTATAACTGTATCCTTCAATCAATTAATCAACTAGCCTATTGCAGTCCACTGCTGGACATAGGCCTCTCCCAACACGCCACAAAACGCAGATAACTGTATCCTTGCAGCGTATAGAAAGACATGTCTCGAGCCATCGCCATCACGGTGAGTGTTAATAGTTAGTTTGCGGGCTAAAAGCGGAAAGTTATTGGGCTAGCCTAGGCCAATGCCCTTCCTGCTAGCCTGGCAAAATCTTTTAGTGTATTTACGAGAATTTTCAACCTGCACTCACACTGTGACTTAATTTAGATTTGCGAGCTTAGAAGGAGGATCGTGTACTCCGCCTTTTTCTTCCCGCCGCTTTTAAACAACTTGTAATAAATTTTATGAAATAAAGTATTTTAAAATTTGAAATTTGAAAAATTTCTTGGCCGTTTCATGCTAACGAAAGCGCAGCATTTAAAGTACACTTGTTACCATATCTTTTTTTGTTTAATTTAGTTCTTCATTTTTTGTGTGTTTTTAAAACAAAACTTACCAGTGTTACTTTTAGGTGCATGCTGTGACAACTTAAAATGTTATGCATTTAACTTTGTTATAAGTGTTAGATGTTAAAATGTAAAATGTAATAACTACTGATTGTCCTTAATAAATAAAATAAAATACCTACTATGAAAATAACCAGCTTTGGGACGGTCGTCTACTCCTACTATCCTCTGGTTCGCCCTTTATTAAGTGCATTAGCCATTTTTTCATAAGCAGCCATTCCTTAAGTGACCGATACAGATTGCCTGATTGAAGCGTCTTAGTCGAAATTCATTCACATCAGTTCGCGAAAAAACCGAACTAACAACCCTTTTTATAAAATATGCTATAGGTACTTGTCAAACAAAACGATTTGGTAAAGGTGACAGGAAGAAGATAGAAGAAGAAATAATGTTGAGAACCTTTGGATAATATAACAAAAAATAAACATAGTAAAATTTAAAAATAAACACTTATTTATGTAAAAACTTGTCAATCATTGGCACAGGAATAACCCCTATTTGTTTGTCATACGTGTCAACAATTTATTAACCTCATTCTGAAATTGATAAATGCGTGTCGATCGTATAAGAGGATTTAAATATCAATCAGCCTTTTATAGCAGGCTACTGGGTTTATATCAACAACACGGTCTTATTCAGTTCTACCAAGCTACCTTTTTGAGGTCATAGGTCCACCTAGTAAGAGGCCGTCCTACAGCATGTTCTACTCGCGGTCTCCACTCTAAGACGCGTTTGCTCACACGACCATCGGTTCTTCGACAGACATTACCATCCAGCTCGCCATTGCCACTTCAGCTCATGAATTCTACAACATCTATCAAATTTAAATATAATTGAATTAAAACAGTCTATACATTTAATTACAATACGTTCTAAAACATTTTTTCAAATGGATAATTGACCTTTTTGTTTTGTCGAAGCAAACACCTCTAATGAAGACGTTAAAAAAGGGTCTTTGTACAAACACCATTCAAACTGTTTATTCAAACAATCGTTTATATCGTCAACGCTTTTAGTTCAACATCGTATAATTTTCGTACCATGTTGTCACATAAAAAAGTATACACTGTAAAAATGAAATCATGGAAAACGAAACGCGAAGGCATCGCTGTCCAAGGTCGCTATGTTCCCTATGACATACTTCAAACATACTTATTTGGTTCAACGCATCGAAAACGTAGCTTTGTCTTCTATCGAAATATTCTTCACAATACATAGACGAAATATTAAAAATATGAAACATTTTCTACTATTTTTAAGTGCTATAGTTAGATTATTATTAACTTGAAATTAAACACTATACCAATTTGTCTGGCCAGCGTGGTAGTAGTAGGCCAAGTATCCCTCCGTCACGGGAAGAGTCCCGTCCCTGCAGTGGGACATTAATGGGCTGTTATGGTAGTTAGATTATTTTCTTTTAGTTTATTTAAGGCAGTGAATCCTTATAAAATATCAACAACTTGTTTGAAGAAAAGTTGTGTTACTAGTTGTAACAATATTTTATTAAAACTTTATCTACGCATTATATAAGACATCTGTAACTTACTGAAAGAACATGATGCAGCGCAGTTGCCTTACATTGCTTGCTTCTATTTGTATTTCACTCTATGCAAATATTTGTAAGCTTGATTAATGTTTACTTTACATTAGTCTGAATGTTTTTTATGTATACCCATCTATACTAATATTATACTCTCCGTGTGGTGACGGAGTAAGAATACAATATGTCACTACCCCATCTCATCCCATGGGTGTCGTAGGAACCGACTAAGGGACTATCTGTTAATATTATCTTTACGAAAGAAAAAAAAGGAAAACTTGAAATTATAGCCTATACCAATCCGTCTGGCCAGCGTGGTATTAGTAGGCCAAGTATCCCTCCATTACGGGAGGAGGTCCGTCCCTGCAGTGGGACATTATTGGGCTGGTATAATGACTAATTATAGAGGTAAAGTTTTTGTGTTTGTTACGTTGCATCGATGATCTAGTAATTTTTTTAAATTCATTCTGTGTTGAATAGTTCATTTATCGGAGAGTGTCATAGGCTATAATATCACGCTATGACTAATAGGAGTTGAGCAGTAATGGAATATGTTTAAAAAAGGGATGCTTGAAAACGTTTTTTTCCCGCCCAACGAAGTGTGGGCACGGATCAGCTAGTATAATATTTTTACAACAAAAATGTCTTTAAATTGTCTAGTATCAATAGTACAAGCACTGTTTACTTTGGAAGCAGATGTCATGAATGGTATCGTGTGAATGAGCGAGGCTTAATAAATTTACGTTCAAGCCATTCATAATCATTTGCTATATTTCATAAATGAAAATGTTTTCCTTTTTAATAATTTTGTCGCTAATGACGAAAAAAACATCCGAAAATATCTACCAAATAAAATACTTCAATCATTCTTTATTTTGTATACATACATTATGTTTACCGCCATTATAAAGTCTCGTACAGATTTTATAACTTCGTTATTGTATTCGTGAAAAAACGAGCAGGTATATTTTATTTCCTTGTATAATACATAACTTGAAAATGGCTCCTTATGGAATAAGTTCAGTCATTTATGTTGTTCACTTAAGTAAATATAATTTATTTCAGAGCAAACACTACCTGCTACTGTACGATACTTGTATGAGATTTATTTACAAAGTTTTGATAATATAAGCTGAAAATATGATATAACCTTTATGTAGGCTGCTTAATATTAAAAGCGATAAATAATATTTATTTACCTTTTGAGACCTATTGAATTTTATTGACACGAATATGTAAATACTAGGTTACGATTACACCGCAATTTTTGTACTTTATTTTTATAGCTATTTAATTTTAATCTTTACGTTATTATTGCTACTTTAATAGTTTGCCTGTCTCGCTATTAGACACAATAGTAAAACAATGCGTAAGTATAATTTTGTAAATAAAACACGAGAAATGAAAACGGTTAAGCTATGGTTATTGCTGAATTGATCATTTAACCAACCCAACCAACCATTCAAACGTTATCCTTCTGACTACTTCAATCAATCGGCCGCATTCAGTTCAAGAAACTTTTTAGTTCGCACACCTCGTTCAAATTTCAACGTCTGATTTCTAAGAACTTTGTATTCAGAATAGAGCCAAATCTGCGAGTTACCTTCCTTGTATCAATTTAACAACACAAAAATTAAAATCTGTTTTAAGTACATTAATTGGTATTTAATTTACTAATAATTTACATGGTTTTCATAAAAATAAAATATGTAAATTTCGCAAGCCTAGCCTAATTAACAGTAAAACATGTCTTGTCTCTGCATAAATCAAGACTGTAACCTACATGCACTATAAAGCAAGTCAAAACTTTCATAAATTTGCACATATTGTACGATCTCGAGACGTAAGTTCAGAATACAATAGATGTATTTAACTAAGTTACATTGACAAAGAGCATCAACGCTTTCTGTGGGTAGCGAGGGTTCATAAGCTGGTTGAGTGACAATGTACCGCGCATGCGGGATACACATCGTATGAAATATATACACATGAGGGCACACCACCCTTTACTCGTACTGCCTTAACCTGTTGCTAAACAGAAGATTCAAGGGGCTGAAATAAATGAGGAATGAGCCCGTTGTGTTTCAACGAGGTGATAAATAGAAATATTAATTTTATCCAATTGGTATTAAAAATGATGTATGTTACGCTCAAAAATGTACCTTTTTCATTAACGTTTATTTTACGATTTTTTGCGATCTTGATTTGTTTGTCTTATCACCATGAAAGTTTAATAAAAAACTAACGAGCTATCAATTTTTTCAAGAAGTTGATAACTTTTTATAATAGCATAAAAATTTGTGTAAGTTCAGAAATATATTTTTATTTCCACACTTTGTCTTTTCAGTTAAAACAGTTAATGGTCAATGGTGTAAATAAAACTACCTATTTATTTGCTTCTCAATGTAAACTGTTATTAAAAAAGCAGCGGCTTTATTCAAAAGGGTGCCAAAGCAATTACTTTTATTTCTAAAGTAAAAGAGTCCTTTGCTTGTAACGGGTCCGGGTATTTCAATAAAACAATTTGGTTGCCCTAGAAACGTTTTGGGTGCCCGCAGCAAATTATCCATTTCTGGGGAGTGTCTCTTTTGTTCCTATTTAACAAATCATTACGATACAAGTGAAAACGTGCTATTGGATAAAACATAATTAATAAAATTAAGTATATAATTGCATCAAGTCTTATAAAAATATTATTAGGTACACAAATTAAACATCATTAGAAGCTAAGTACTTACCTAAGTTAAAACTCAGACATGAGCGGGAATCATTGCGTCTTTGGTAACATCATTGCACCCGTATTATTGTCATCCCTGCAAGCCCAAACATTCTTGAAGAACTATTAGAGCTAAATCTATTGTCGAGTGATCGGGATTATTGAAAAGGTTCTGTAATGTAATTGCTTTCTGATGATTTCGTCGTATTTCAGAATCAAGTAGTATTCATAGAATCAGTTACTTTTAGTAGCATTAGTAAGCCCATTGTAGCCCTTTAATCGATGGTTGAGGCTTAAAAGCTAATGCTTATGCCAATAGTTTCAAATTGGAACGGTGTTACGTTATGTATAGGGATTTATGGTTGTAATCCAAATGAGTATGAAATCAATTCTATTGTGTGGTACATCCAACGTTCAAGCGTACTGGCTGAATAGTAAGTATGTTAGACTTAAGCCTGTCATTGTTGGGCTGTTAGAATCTTTTGACTGGACGCCATGACAAGAGGTTGAGCTGTCATTTATATATTTTTTACAAATTGATTTTTCGAAGATTTTGTGATGCAGAAGAGATGCAGTTTTGTTTTGCAAGTTCGTCGTCAGTAAATTAATATGAATAAATATGCAAGTGATTGGTGAATAGCTGGTGGCATTGTGGTCCTGCTGTTCCTGTCTCCATTTTACACGTTCCCGTCAAGTTCTCAAGAAAGACAATGAAAAGTGAAGCATCGACTTTTTAATGTTATTTTTTATGTTACTTTTATACTTACTTTTACTTATACTGAATGTAATATCTCTCACTTGACACTGGCAAAATATGTAAAACTATGTTCATGAGGCCATTAATAAATAAATACAATCTTCTATGTAAACATTAAATGCATTGTAGTTTGTTATTTTTCATTATTCAGGTAATTAAGCAGGATGGTATAAAGAAAGAAACAAAAGAAAAACGGGAAACTAAGGATTTTGGGAATGCTTTAAGTAGTGTTAAGCGCCGTATTTATTGAAAACTATATCTACCATTCTGTACATAAAGCTCATATAACTAAATATTAATCGATATGTCGTACAACTGTGTAATTACTATTTACATTATGGGTTAAAGTTATTCAAATGGACTACCATTATAAACAATTTTGTGAAACATTGCAGTCGTGAATATCCTAGGGCTGCGCCAGTATCCTAGGAATAATATATACAAATGTAATCGATAACTAGTTTAGAACTAGGCCACTGTCCCTAAGCGAGTTGACATAAAGTGTATAGAACTTAATGTGAACTGAGTGACTTAGCAAAACTCAATTTTCGTGACGACATTGCTTCACTTGTTGATTGCTGTCATAGAGGGTGGGTACAGGGTTGAAATTGGGCGTTGTACGCACGCACTAAATCTATACTAATATTATAAAGAGGTAAAGTTTGTGTGTTTGTGTGTTTGTGACGTTGTAGGGGGTAATCTCTGGATCTACTGAACCAATTTTAAAAATTCTTTCTGTGTTTGATAGTCCATTTATCGGGGAGTGTCATAGGCTATATAGTATCACGCTATGCCTAATAGGAGTAGAGCAGTAATGAAATATGTTTATATAAGGGACGCTTAAAAACGTTTATTTTGCTTCTGCTGCTTAAACGTCTGGAGCTATACTGAAATGATGTATTAGAGAATTGTACCTTTAAAAAAGTTTTACAATTAAATCAACGGTAGCATATATCTATCTTCTAAGGTTGACTCACTACGACCTTTTTTATAATAATCAAATTTGATTTAAAGAAATGCATTGTTTGTAAAGGTATTTTGTGTATATGGTATTGACCCTTATCAAAATAAATACGTTAATCATGATATTTATTTAATTTTGAACAAAATTGACCTTTACAGCGATGAGATCCGATTATTAGTTTGAAAGATATCTCAGTTTTAAAATAATGCGCAACTAACGTAAAATCTGTCTAACGCGATGTTAGTAGGTATTGATGAATTTTCTTAGTATCAACATTTTGGTTGGAGTATGATCTTTATTTTAATTTTAAATACCTGTCATCATAAGAGCCCAATAATGTCCCACTGCAGGGACGGGCCTCCTCCCGTGACGGAGGGTTACTTGGCCTACTAATACCACGCTGGTCAGACGGATCGGTATAGGGTTTAATTTCAAGTTTTCCTTCTTTTAATTTCGTAAAGATAGTAGGGTAAGGTTGCGATCATTGGACTAGCGCTTTGTTTGGACCACATCAATATTTTGCGATCTATTCATATTTGAACCCGATATTTGCATCGAAACGATAGCTTTACAACCCCCCACACCGCCCTCCAACCGCCAGTACCACAGCAGGCAGCATGAGGAATGGACGGACGTACTTCGCTTTGTTTCTTGGACCTCGAATATAATTTTTACGCGGCAAATAATAGCATGTAACGACCGCACAAGGTGGCAATACTTGGAGGAGGCCTATGTCTAGCAGCGGACGGCGATTGGTTGATATGATGATGATGATACTAATATTATAAAGAGGTAAAGTTTGTGTGTTTGTGACGTTGTAGGGGGTAATCTCTGGATCTAATGAACCGATTTTAAAATTCTTTCTGTGTTGAATACTCCATTTATCGGGGAGTGTCATAGGCTATATAGTATTACGCTATGACTAATAGGAGTGGAGCAGTAATGAAATATGTTTAAAAAAGGGACGCGTTTTTTTTTGCCGCCCAACGAAGTGGGCACGGGTCAGCTAGTATTTTATATTATTGTAGTATCTGATGATGTTTACTGTGGCAATCAATGCGTACAACCAGTTTCAACCATTAATTGATAAACGATAATGCGGCATAGCTTTTTAAATGTTTTGATCAGATAGTCCTTTATTTCATTGCATTATGGGGCCGCCCGGTTGAAACATAATTGCTTACGCTATTTATAGAATTTATTTAAATTTATATAAAACGCTTCCTATTCCTACAATACATGAACAATTATTCTCTACGTGAAGACGAAGATTATTATTATTTATTTTATTCTCTTTATTTTATTTATTATTAAATAAACGTTACATGAAAAATCTAAAACTGTGTCCCACAAAACTATGTGATATACAGTTTGACTACAAATATATTTATTATAACAATTGCTTATGCATTAACATTTTTTTATCTTGCCACAAAAGTCCAAAATCAAATTTTATTCAATCCATTTCTGGGGAGTGTCTTTTTTGTGCTATATATAAAAATGGTTGTCAAGTAAAAATTAAAAAAATACATGACATACATATAAATAAAAGGAATTATTTTTAGGAAACCAGAATAACTGACAGCCTTTGTCCTAAAGGTAAAAACGAGTACTTTAATTACCTACCTTTGTTTGTAATCCATGAATAGAATATTATATTCCATTCGTTATTAATAAACTGTCAATAATAGTATAACTTCATATTATATACCTATGTATATTATTGGATTACAATGTTATGTATTTTGTTATATTTTTTGATAACTATTGACTAACAAATAAGATTTTCCGTGTGGTGACGGATTAAGAATACAGTATGTCACCACCCCATCTCATACCATGGTGGCGTAAAAACCGATTAAGGGACTAACCGTAAATATTATCTCTACGAAGTACCTTGTAATTAAACCCTATACCAATCCGTCTGGCCAGCGTGGTATTAGTAGGCCAAATATCCCTCTGTTACGGGAGGAGGCCCGTCCCTGCAGTGGGCCAATAATGGGCTGTTATGATGAAAAAAGATAAGAAATAGTTAACTAATTCTTATTTCCCCTAAAGTATACTATAGCATTGTTTACCTTATACAAGCGATTTCGCTTTCAGTAATTTTGAGCCTCCACTATCCAGTAGTTAACTGTCGCTTTATTTAAAACTTATATTGGCTTACCTTGTGCCCCAGTTCCCTCTCTCTCTATTATTTGGTATAGAGCTATTTAATTAATAGGCTAATATTAAGACAAAGCAGTTTGATCTTTAAAATGGATATTAAAAAAAGTCATATTATTAGAATCTTTAAAATTTTAAATATTTATAATTTAATTAATAAAACTGTGATAAACACACAAAAATCATCAAAATCCTTATTAACACATAACATAAAACCCAAACCGTTCGTTTTTATATGAAGGTAATGAGTACAATTTAGCTAGCATTACTTGCTCACCAGAAGGTAAGATGTTGAGGGCGGGTAGCTCCGGGCAAAGGAAAATGAAATGTTTATTGATTTTGGGCCATGGTTCTGTTATACGGCCCGGTACAAGCGTTCGTACGCTTTTAAGACCCGTTGACGATACTCAGCCCGTCCCTATCTTTGCTATTTAAATAAATTGATCATATTAATTTGTTTTAACAATGAAGAAATCAGTTTTTTAGGTAATCAATAGCGTTTTGGTTTCTTAGCATAATTTGTTATTTTTATTATTTTATTAGTGTTTCTAAAAACTATTGTTATTATTTTATGTTTTATTTTTATAAATCCTGGCAATTCACTATAATAAATCTGATGGTAAGCGTGAACTCAACCCAGAAATATAGGCAATTTAAGTAGGTTATTATTATTTAAAATAATATGTATTATAAAAAATGTACTGTTTTAAATATTTTTACTATTGTCGAACAATGCCATGAAATTATAAAATAAAATTTATATGAACTAGGCATAATACCCACATTTCGATGCCAATCACTTTTATCAACTTGTAGCTAGGATAGGAGTTGATTACGAATGAATGAGCGAATAATGAGAGCGAATAAGTACAACTTTATGTACTTATGTTTAAGGTTTAGTAGGTTTTCCCAAAATTAAATGACCCTTCATCAAAGAAGCCCGTCATTGTAGTAGGACAGTAAATAGTTGATGACATTTTTCAATTTCTTTTTCTATTCATTACAAGAAGATTAATAAATCAAAGTTAAAAATCAAAAAAAAATTACAAAAGTAAAAACTAAATACTTTCCAACAAACCTTAATCAAATTACAATCAGTTTCAAAAGGCGGAACACAAAAAGTTTTTATTCATCAAGTTATAAAGTTTGTGATAGTTACCGACGAGTATTCTGTGAATGTTCTTAATGAAGGAACAACAAAATATCATTTTGTTTTACTCTACAATTAGTTACCATTTGTTTAACTATAAAAAATTTGTAAGTGATAACTATAATTGGGTAGATCTCCAGAGGCATTTTTTATAGTGTCGGACTGGAGAAACCCATTTTAAAATCGATAAACGTTTTCATTACATTTTTTTATGTACAGTTTGGTGTCTAATCTATGTGGTGCAGGGCTGAAATTATGAATAAGTTTGTCATAAATATTAAACAAAAAATCATAAACCCTAAAATCCTGATTGCTCTGGGTTGACCTAACTCCCGATTGAATGAGAAAACATTGTGTAACTTTTTATTGAGAAGGTTCATATGTCCGATGTTATTTTATATTACATGCCAAATAGTTAATCTTCATTGTAATTTTTTTTTTAATTATATTAACAATAGTTTAGGCACAATTTAAATTTATCGTCATGACCTGGCATTTTATCTCATCGCTCTGCGCTGGAGTAAAACATCGCGCTCATCCCTCGTTTTACGAAATAGAAACTCTATTCCCCTCCCCCGGGGTAGTGGTAGTAGTGGTCTAACCTCAGAGGATGATACGTGTGTGCCACGTTCCCGCGCTCCCACATAGCGAACGTAAGTTTATGATTTATCTGGGTTTGGTTCTCGAATTTGATGATCGATATGGCATGTTTTTTAAATTAAGTAGTAAGGCTGTAAATGTGCTTATTAAGTGAATTAAGTGATAGTAATGATGTTCTTTATGAGACGTAAACACAACTTTCTACTGTTTTTATTTTGGGCTATATTAATGCTTTTATGACTTTTTTTTATCGCTATGGCTATGATTGCTCTGTCTTAAAAACCAGAGCGATGATATTTTGCAATAATTGTACGTTATAAAACTACTTTAAGTAATAATACCAGATTGTTACAACGACAAATGTCACGACTCAGCTGTCAAAAATTCTGTGACGTCACGCTCACGACTCATCTGTCAAAAATTCTATGACGTCACGTGTCACGTGACCAAAATTCTATGGCGTCACTAGTCACGTGACTCAGTTGTCAAAATTATTATGACTATGATGAAATTTTCAAAATATAATATGATGGAAGTCAAAATTTCAAGTTTTCGGAAGTTTTCCTTTACATGCACTGTAAGACCTTGCTTCATGGCTTTCAAGTTTGTATGTAGACTGGAAGTACCCTGTAGCTTTTTACCCTTTGCTCATCGAAAATTTGCGACATAAACGCCTATATGTCTTGATTTCGTTAGATTAGAAGTTTGATTTTTTTACAGCACTAAAAGGCAACAGACCTTAGTATTTGGTAAAAGTTTCAGCTTGATACCTCTACGCGTTCCTGAGATAAATGGTCTTGACAGAGAGACGGAAAACAAAGTAACAATAACAATAACAACACCAAATTGTGATGACGTCAGGACTCAGCTGTCTAAATATTATTTTTCCTGCCAAAATTCTATGACGTCACGACTCATCTGTCAAAAATTCTGTGATGTCACGACACATCTGTCAAAAATTCTATGACATCACGTCTCATCACTAATAATATTTGTTGAATATTTTTGATACCTCCACGCGTTCCTGAGATAAATGGTCTTGACAGACAGACGCACAGACGGACAACGACGGACGGTTTTTTCAAAATCGGTACGCTGCCCTAAAAATGAACAAGTTTCCAACTGATGAGCTCTCAAAAAGCTCTAGATATATCCCCTAAACATAAAATCATATAATCTTGTAACATGCAAGACTAAAAATGACTAAATAAATAATACATATATTAACAATTTTAATATTTTTGTTTCACCATTTATGATCGCTATATCGCCTATCATGATTGCTCTGGACGCGAAAATGTTTGAACTTAAATATTTCCATAACTGTTTGTCAAAAATGAAGGCCAATAGTAAAAATGTAGTATTTTAATATCATTATTTTCAATGAGATACATAATTACCAAAAAATATCAAGATCTGAAAAGTACCAGAGCGATCACACGAATACGCCCGATTTGGAGATCGACCCAATTATGGTATTTTATTATAGCTGCCTACCACGTTGGAAGTCTCGGGTTTATTTACTCGCATCCTAGGTATGTCTGACTTTTGATAAAATGAATATAAAATGCTAGGTCGCCGAACGTAACAGTCATCATCATCATGATCTTTACATAATTTTAATTTTTTACCTACCTATAAAGCTTAGGTATAACTAGAAAAATTTGAAAAGAAGAAAGACAATCAAAACAATTGGTACGCGAGGCGGGACTCGAACCCGCGTCTCTGGACTACGAGTATACGTGACGAGACGGATGCTCGGGTGGCATAGTTGGTCATGGCGCTAGACACTATGTCAAAAGAAGTCTAGAGCTGGAGATAATACTCCTTCAAATAGCTTCAGCCATTTAGCCAATCTGCCACTATACCTACCATAACAACAGCAAAAATTTCACTCGAAATAACTAAATGAAATTGGCGAATAACATTCCTAAGGTCCCAAGCATATACGTAGACCCTAAGAGTCAATACAAAAGCAAAGTGAGAATAAATATATTACGTTTTCTCGGTCTGGTCACGTAGAGTACACGCGTTTGGTCAGCCAACCAATATATAACCAACACTTGGATGGTATTAATATAACTTAATTGAAAACATAAAGAACCGTGCTAACGAGTAGTGTAACAAGTTTGTTTTACTTATTGCACGCAACTTTTTTGTTTATTTCTTTAATTAGTTACATGGCATAATCTCTCGTTTTACATCCAGTTTTAAATACTACATGGTGGTGTTTTCAGCCATCTTAGTTTTTTACCTTAAATTCGTTTTGGATGGAAAGTTTAAAATAGAAAAAAATTAACTATGTATTTAACTAAAACTTCATGATGATCTTTTTAAAAGCACAGCTGTTTCACTATGTCGTACCTTAATGTAAAAGATTGGTTGTACTTTCTTGTACTACTTCCTTTCGTACCTGTCGGGAGCTTCAAGAAAATTCCCTTCTTAAAAGTCAGCAACGCATCTGTGATACCTCGGGTGTCCATGGGCAGCGGTGATCACTTATCATCAGGTGACATTCTCGTTTGCCTCCCATCATATAAAAAAAATGTCGTACCTGATGGAAAGTGCGAATACAGTCAAATACTTAAGTCGTAGTCTAAAACAACTTTAGTCCGCTGTCATCACTTTGCCAGGCTCGGAAAACGCTTCTTTACACTACGCTTGAAGGACCCAACTTAATACAAATATTATGAAAGAAAATAAAAGAATTACGACTCAAACAAAATCATTACAGGATTATCTACTTTTTTTATAAATATCTGATGTTAAGCTGTATTCTTACTCTAACGCTAATCATAAAAAGTATCTTGCAAATGAACTTTCCATGTTTCGTTCAACGAACATACCATAATGATAAACTTTTTCGCACAAAGAAATATACAAAGTTGAGCCCTTAAAGTTTGCAACTTTTTTCTCTGTTACGTGTTACGTACTTAAAAACATTATGCAGCATGATTATTCTGTTATGCTTACATTCGCTTATGTCACTATAAAGTTATCAAAACAAATATAACAGTTCATTGAATCTGGTAATTCAATCATTCAAATATTAATCATAACTGCAATCATGTACTTAATTTGTAGCTGTAAATACCTAGAATTTTGTAGAATTCACACAACATATTATTTGTAATTTGTAGCCTATGATAAATGTGTTATTCTGATTAAGGTATGTATAAACAAGATTATTATACAATTTCAGTATACCAAATCCGTTCAGTAGTTTTTACGCGACAGAGTAACAAACAAACTTACAAAACTTTCGCATTTCTAACGAATTAAGTTATCACAATAATTAATTTTAGGTGTGCGTAATGGATTAGATAATTTATTAATATAATCATTTATTATAATTGGAATCTGCTCTGAATCTATAAATAATTTAGTTACTATTAATAAACGACCATTAAGACATGGGCGTTACCAATTTCGGTCTCATATCCGATGTCTAGAAAAACGTAAATTGTTCGAAAACACTAGAATAGTATGCAATCAATTAACAATATCAAATTATTGTGCGTATTATTACATTCTACGGGTCGTAGCAGATATATCAAAACGTAGACTCGATGTCAAACGTCAAAAATTCGATTCCGATTAGTGTGCGTTGCAGTAAGGAGTTTCATACAAATACTGAACGGCTCGAGTTGATACGGTGCCGATCCGTTTACGTTATGATATATATATATATATATATATATATATATATATATATACTATTGTTTCAGATTTTATTAGATAAATGCATGATTATTCTGTACTTTCATATTTTATAAAAAATAATGGCATTGGATAGAATGCATAATACACACTAAAGCTGCTCTTGCTGGATATTATTGTAATTGCTTACTGAGCAGAGGCACAGTCACTGTTGGCTGCTGTGCACATGTGATGTGTAAAGTGTGGTTTTTATCTTGGGCTCTGCTTTTAGGTGAGCTTGAGCCACCTGCATCTATTTAAGATGAACTACTGCTTTAAGAGGTGACTGTGTTAATTATAATTGTGAACAGTAATAAATATTTCTTGTGTCATTTAAATAGTGTATTGTTTCTCTTTTCATAAACCAACTTATAATATAACACATTACTTAAGTACCTTATTATTTTAGATCTACAAGCAATAGCCAGCAAAAATTGCGTTATTTCGAGAGGTCTTGGTTGCTTTATGAGTATATTCATTAGATAATCGCTGTTGTGAGATTTTAGGCTATCACGAGAGTCATGTTTTGATTGTCGTATTTAAAAGTATTCCCACTAGATACAGTTATGATATGTGCAGACTGTCTATCTAGACATTATAAGGAATAAACTGATATGCATTTTATTGCTTAATGCCACAATTTGTGGTGTGGGCCTATTCGCCGAACAAAAAAACCGTCTCCTTTAATATTTGTATATGTATGTCTTCAGAAAAACAGTACAACCAGCTTTAGACAGATCGTAAAGTATTGTACTCTATATCGCGTAGGTTAACTGCAACCGTACTTCAATAAAGCTTTACTTCTAATAATTTACAAAAATAACAAATGTAGGTGTTTCTATAAAAATAATTCAGAAATCTTAACAGCTGTACTATAACTTCTTGGGCTTAGTAATGATATAAAACGTGCCGTGAAAGTATTTTACAGAGCGGGCTAATAGGTCCAAAAGAAAACTATATTATTGAAACTGTCTCTAGAAAAAGATTCTACTAATGATCTAGAATGTTCTATTTATAGTAGTCTTTTTTTATTATTATTTACGGTCAGTGAACGCTGCAGGTCAAGTTACAGCTGACGAGTCAAGGGTAATTTCGTCACATGGTGTTTATATTTGCTTATTATTCGTAATGTAAACTTTTTTCTTACTTTATTAACCATCATATTTTATCATTACCATTAACTGCCGCAATATTTCGCAAGATGTTATAGATTTTAATTCTTATACTTCTCAGCTAATAAACTATTAGGTTGACGTAGTTTTTTTTTTTTCGCTACCTTATGCTGTGTCAAAATACATAGCGTAGTAAGGTGTAATAAAATACGAAACAAATCAAGATAAATACCTATTTGTTTTTAATTTGTTTAATAAAGGCACACTGCCTTAGAAAAATATCTAATTTTGTAATTTTGATAATACGTAAAAAAGGGAAAGGATCGTGCAGGTGACAAATATTTTGAGAAGGGATAAAGGCCGTTTTACACACATCAGTGAAGTAACAGTTCCGACACAGTACCGGTACATTGCGAAATATTCTTTCATACAGTTTCTATGAACACATCCCCACTTGTCAGTGTCAGTGACGACATAGTGCTCTCAGTCTCAGTGCCGGCGAACACGTTTTTTGTACTGCACCCTGTAGCACTGATACTGAACGGAGCGAACACGTAACGGACGGAGTAACGGAACTGTGACTTCACTGATGTGTGTGAATCGGCCTTAATTATGTCCAGCAGTGGCTGATATGATTATTATGATAACTCGATTTTTTATACCTTAGGTAAGCCTTGCATTAGAAAAGTGTGTACCTACTACAAACTACGGCTAAAGCATAAATAAGCAAATATAAATAACTAGACTTGCCCGCGGCTTCGCTCGCGTCTTTCCCATTTTTGGGAAGTGGGGGGTTAGAAAGGGGCAAAAAGCCTATGTTACTCACTATCCCTTCAACTATATCTATACCGTATTCATCCTTACCTGATTTATTTAGTAAACAAACACCACATATTGCAAATTCACTAGTTTTTACATCAATCACACACTTTGATATGGATGAAAATTTCTGGAAAGTAGCATTAAACGTTTACGCGATAGGAAACACGTAAATCACTTGGATTTATCCACTGTCTTTCTTAAATTTTAAATAAATATATTTTTTTCCAACGGCAAAATTCACAGATAAAATTAATTTTACCATTTGACATTTGTAGATTATAGAATTGTGTCCTTGATTCCTATACATTTCTCAAAGATCAAAGACTAAAGTCTTTAGTCTGTGGTTGACACGACGCCACATATGTTTACGTTTTAAAGCAAGTCCGTTTAAATAGACTATACTTAAAAATCACGTCAATTCGTCGCTCCGTTTTGCCGTGAAAGAAAGACAGACAGACAGACACACTTTCCCATTTAAAATATCAGTATGGATATTCTTCGCAATTGTTTTTTGTTTTTTTGTTTTGTTGTTTTAAATAGACAACTCCCGCACTAGGGATCATGCCCTGTGTCGCGGGGACCTTTTACAAACATCAATTAACGGACACAAAGAACACCCAGACCAGGACAATAATTTGTGGATCTCACAAATTATTGTCCTGCGTGGGGATCGAACCCACAACCTCTTGCACGGCAGCCGCTTGCGCTACCGTCGCGCCACCGAGGTCGTCAATTATAATTACATTATAACATTACGAATCATGATGAATACAATAAATAAGTGTATAAGTTCTACGTTTGCCTTACCCGACAGGGTCCATAAATGTGCTTTTTACCTATGTACTACATCTTTGTAAAACTTATGGTGTGCAATAAACGAATTGAGTATTGATTGTAACGTATTAAACTTTGATAAGTACATTAGGCGTTAAAATATGATAAAACTTTTCTTATACATTCTTTTTTAATATAACTTTTCTTTAAGAATGTCAAAGTTGAAGACTTTTTACTAATGATTTGTTATTGTGTTAGATTTTCATTCATTATTCTTATTTATTATAATTAGTAAGTAAGTTTTTTATGGAAATTATGTTTTACATGAGTGTTTATAGTTGTCTTTGTATGCTTTGCTTTACTTTACTAACTAAGCTATTTTATTTTTATAACTATTTTTCTAAGTAATCACAATTATTTATTAGACTTGGATCTTTGGAACGGATAGGAAAGACTGATAATGGAGTAAGAAGTAGTAGACAATTACATTAAAAAAAGAAACAACAATATTATTTTTAGGCCTGCAAAGTAACATAATTGTGCATTTATTTATCGAGAAAACATTACAGAGTGACTCTTTGTAAAATAATAATCCAACATTTATGGTACCGATTAGAATCAATTGATCAATGTAATAGCCTTGAACTATGGCTTACGAATATCTAGTAGTTCTTAGTTCAAGGTCGTCAATACGTTAGCTTTAGTAGCCTCTCATGCTTATCTCTAAAGCTGCTTTGTTAGAATCTTACCAAAACTGGGATAGGAAGAATACAGTGAAGAGTGTAAGTAATTACTATCGTATTCAAAATGGGTATTATTACGTTTAAACAGTGACAGAGTCAAAATACAATATGTTACCACCCCATCTCATCCCAAGGGTGTCGTAAAAACCGACTAAGGGACTATCCGTAAATATTATCTTTACGAAATAAAAAGAAGGAAAACTTGAAATTAAACCCTATACCAATCCGTCTGGCCAGCGTGGTATTAGTAGGCCAAGTATCCCTCCGTCACGGAAGGAGGCCCGTCCCTGTAGTGGGACATTAATGGGCTGTTAAGAATTGCAAGCCAGTTATAAATTTGATAAGCATCAGCTTATTACATTTATAACTGGCTTGCAATTCTTAGATAAATCAGTTTCGCAATTTTCTTAATTCAAAACAAAACGCTAATAAAAGAATAAAGTTGATTGCATTTTTATTTACCTCAGAAGTTGCGATAAGCCTATCCGTCTGATTGAAACAGTTTACTTCTTTCTGAAGTTATTATCCTGACAACATAATTATAATAATATTCTATTTATAGTTATTATAAACGAGATAGGTTGTTATTCTTTTACGTACGCTACCTTTATAATTGAATAATCCTTGGTTATGGTTATGTATGGTATACAATCATAATGGTTGCAGCGCCTAATTACAGTTATCTCCTATGTCAAAAAAATGACGTCAAGAAAATGCTGCAGTAGAGTTTGTTGCGCCGCTTTTTCTCTACTAGCGCTTTGGAGGCGGTGGTAAAGTTTTCAAAACTTTGAAATGTTAATAAACTTAGATTAAGTAGTGTTAGATGACGTCAAAAAGATACAATATTATTGTACTACTTTGAATAAATAAATGAATACTGAATACTGTGAAAACTACTGAATGTCTCAGACTTAGTCACGTGCATTAGCTAGATGGAAATTTTTTACTAATATACTTGTACTAAGGGATCACGTAAAATGGGACTTTTGTTATCCCGCTTTGTCTGTCCTTCTGAGTTGTATCAACATAACAGGTCATTAATGTCCCACTGCAGAGACGGGCCTCCTCCAGTGCCGGAGGGATACTTGGCCTACTAATACCTCGCTGGCCAAACGGATTTGTATAGGGTTTAATGGGATGAGATGGGGTGGTGACACATTGTATTCTTACTCCGTCACCACACGGAGAGTCTGAGCTGTTTCCTAAACACATTCAAATGCTCTTGGACACGAGAACAGTCTGACAATAAAAACTTTACAGATACTCGTAACAGTACAGTATTGCTATCCAGTTTCCTAAGTATTTAAGGAAGTAGGCCACACACACACTGCATTCCTCAAGTTCTAACCACTCAAAGTTCATTAAGATTGGACACGAAGCAGAAAGGAAAACAATTCAACTAACAATGAAGGGGCCGAGGCTAAACTAATATAAGTTTTAAGGATAAGATAACTTTACCTACTTATATTATTTTTAGATTTCTCTTTTCATATTACAGAAGATTAATAATAATTAAACAATTCCCTTGTATTACAATAGTGGTGACACTTTGTAGTATCATTTTGACACGTGGGCCTTATTAGGATATAATCTGAGCGATATCGGCCCATATTTCTAAGAATCCGAAGCTTTGCTATTATAAAGGCATGAACAGATTATTTCCATAGCAATTTTACACGAACTATCTTGCCATAATTATTGCTTTTAGTTGGGAAAAACAAAGTATTTTTTAAAATTAAATAAATAATCCTCTCATATTCACACAACGTCATCTAGTCCCAAACTAAGCAGAGCTTGTACTATGGGTACTAGACAACGGATAAACATACTTAACTACTTTTTTTGTAAATATGTACATACATATTATACATAGAAACACTCAGACCACTGCAAACAATCATGTTCATGCACACAAAGATTTGTATTGAGCGGGAATTGAACCCGAGACCTTTGCGTAGCAGTCATGTTATAAATAACCACTACGCTACAGAGGATAGGATAGAGTATAGAGGCTTAGCCGAGTAAAAAATGGCTATGGTTTGGTTTGTTCTGAATTTCCATAAGTTAAAAAAGGTTTTAATGATGGAACGCTGTCACCTTGCATTGTATTATTTCAGCAATGCAATAATTAATTCTTTGATCTCTGTGACGTAGTTACTACTATTTACAACTTTCTGGTTTAGTTACCGCACAAAGGAAATTTTTGTGTCCACTAACATGTTGTATGCTTACATTGGTCAATGCGTTGCTATTTATGTATGTTCTAAATAACCTTGCATAATATGAAAGTAAGTTTATTAATGTGGTGTCGGAGTAAGAATACGATATGTCACTACCCGTGGCCAGCCCATGGGTGTCGCAAAAACCGACTAAGGGAATATCCGCGAATATTATCTTTACGAAATAGAAAGAAGGAAAACTTGAAATTAAACCATATACCAATCCGTCTGGCCAGCGTAGTAATAATAGGCCAAGTATCCCTCCGTAATGGGAGGAGGCCCGTCCTTGCAGTGGGACATTAATGGGCTCTGATGATAATGAAGTTTATTAACCCACTATTAATACATACTTATTATAAAAACAGGAGATTAACGCGCATGCTATTTTGCAATTTTTTTATGCTTGACGTTTCGGCAAACGCTTGACGTTTTGGCCGTGGTCGCAAGCTGACTCAAAAGTTAAGATTTTATAAGTTATGATCTTTTATCCAAGCTCTGCTTAGCTTAGTACTAGGCATCGTTGTAAGTAAGAGTAAAAGAAAAAATACATGAAAAAATATTCGTAAAATTTGAGACAAAACCAAGGCTCTTGATATACATACGAGTAAGTCAAGAATCTTTTCATCTCCGGAGAATATGTGTCTTTTTCTTGCGATGTTTAATAAGCGTGTAAGATTAATGAAATAGTAGTACTATGAGATGTAATTGTCGTAGACAACCCTACTAGGTATTATATTTTATTATAATGTGTAAAATATGATTGTATTTAATGGATTTAAGTATGTTTGTCTAGTACCCATATTACGAGCTCTGCTTAGTTTGGGACTTGGTGGCGTTGTGTGAATGTGTAAAATATTTTATGTATTGATATTTTTACAATAACTTTGTCCAAGGTCACAAACTCATACAAAACATATTGTTTTATAAAGCCACTACAATATTCGTATGGTTTGACAAAGAATTGCGACGTAGTAAAGTTCACTTTGTTATATAGAAAGTGCACTTTGTTTCCGCATTGTGAATGCAACAGAATATTCTGAATGTGAAAAGTTTTTAGTCTATACATATTGGAAAGTATTGATGTTATTTTAGCAATTTTCAATGTCACTCCAAATTTTAATACCACTATGGGTTATGTATCAAATCCTGCGTGGGATCTTTATCAAATCGACATTTTTTTTTACAAAAAAATTGATTTAATACCTTTTTGTTTAGTTGCCTTTTATAACTTTCAAGGGTATGTTTTGGGTTGATATTCAGAAATGGATATCGAAATTATAAGTTACACAAAATTAACTCTAACTAGGTTTTATCTTAGTACTGCTGTGTGAATATCACGAATTAAAGGCAAACATACATAATTTTTTAGTTATATACCTATGTATGTATGTAATTTTCAAAGTTTGTAGTTTCTCTAATATAAGTCAAAGGTGAACTCATCAACATAGTACAGATTACGCATGTTCAAAGTAAATTCTTGCTTTAATACGAGTTTAGTATTGATTTGCTCAGACCTAAGTCTCGAGATATTTATTTTTGATTTCGGGGACCTTTTGCAATGTAACTTAGGTACTACGTTAGGCACTATTTTCTTCAAACAGTACTTGAACAGTACTATCACGTTTCGTTACTTAGATTTATGTGTTTTCCTCTCCGGTGAAAAAATGTATAAACCAAAAAGATCTTCAAAATGTCCCGTACTGAATATTAAAGAGTTTATATCTCTAGCTGAATTTATAGTTTTACGAGTAACTAGGTGGTGAGTCAGGGTTTTCCTCATAACATTCTAATCATTTATCAACTTATAAAATTTCTACTGTAAGACATAATATGGATAAGGAATTTAATTGATCTGAGATTTCAATTACCGTTCTAGTAATACGTGTATAGTAGATATAAGATCATTATGCATACTAATATTATAAATGGGAAACTGTGTCTGTCTGTTTGCCTTTCTTTCACGGCAAAACAGAGCAACGAATTGACGTGCAGATAGTTGAAGGGATGGAGAGTAACATAGGCTACTTTTTTCCACTTTTATCCCCCCATTTTTAGGAAGTGAATTTAACCCGAGTGAAGCCGCGGGCAAATGCTAGTATGACATATATTCCTTTAAGCTATAACTTGTATCTGCTGTCGTACTATCAGGATAATTATAGTGGTGTCCAAAAACTTAATGAATAATCTTAATAGAGCCCCATAATTATATTAAATCCTACGCAAAAGTACAATTTAATTAAAATCTATTAAATAGTTTTAAAGTAGAACTAAATCTACAGACTTTTATTTACATATTTTCATCAATTTAACTAAGTAACAATAAAATGAACTGAGCAGGCTCTTAAAGTCAGTGTTAAACAACTATGAAAGGATTATAAAATTAAATTAAACTTTACACAAGTTATTATTCTAGCAACTACATTTTTCCAGGAATTCAATGAACTATTACCTCGTAATAAAATATTAATATTTTCTCAAGTGGTAAGGTAAGATTTACTACAATTTGTTTACTTAGCTACCTGGTGCCCGTGACTTCGTCTGCTAATGATTAGTATTTTGAGAAACTTAAAGGAGATGTTCCATTTGCCCATACATTCTGGGCCCAGGCAAGAACTTACACGAAACCATGTGTGTTTTGAAGTTATATTACCACCGTATAGGCCTGTGTATTTTTTTTACAGTTAAACTCCGAGGATGTGAGATATGTGGTATTTAAAGTGGAATTATATCATACTCCAAATAGCTCAAAATACAATTTTCACATAACAAGTTACCTAATTATTAATATTTGAATGTCTAAAATAAAACCTACATATAATCCATAATCAAAAGCGAATTAATATTCAATAATAATCTGCAAATCACATCAAAACATTCACAACAACACAAATAACAAACAAAGTACATTGACACAAATGGGGTGACAGATGTTAAATGTATTGCAATGATTTAAAAAAAATTACATCCGATTTTTCATTAAAATAAAGACAAAATAATTGTTTTACAATAGTCGGTAGTTAAGTTCGTCGGTAAGTTCCATTTTTTTAACGATTAAAATAATATAATGTATTAAAGATTCAAATACATTGTTTGTGATTATTATACTTTTATATGAATAAAATATATTTTATCCCAGACATTATTTTGTACCCACATAATATTATTTTATTTTCAAGGGTGGCAAGATAAAAGATATCCGCCATTAATTCAACCAATGATTGAGGGAATTAAATACTGTTCACAACCATTTAAAACTAAAATCTTTTTCCCAAGTTCTTCGGAGAAATGGAAAACACTAATTCATTTTAAAAATTATTTGTTTAATTTTAATTATTTACAACATTCTGTTCGCTCTGGGCCCCAAATGTAACGTCTCCTTTCTTCGCTTCGCTCGCTTTAAATTCGGGTTCGATTCCGGGCTCAATGCAAATCTTTGTGTGCATGAACATGATTGTTTGCATTGGTCGGGGTGTTTTCTATATATAATATATAGGTATGTATACCCGAAAACGAAATGGCTTTATCAGTTTTGACAAAAAATTCTATCATAATTCAAATTCATTAAGATCGTTATTTAATGTTTATGCGTGACCTTAACGTCATTGGTTGATCATCAAAACTATGCTTAGATTAAAAGTGCAATCTATTTTAAACTTTCACTTCAACGCAATAAATAATAATATCTACTAACACAATACAAATGTCATTATATTAAACTGTAGAGTTTGTATGTGAAAAACCATGAAAAACCATTAAATAATTTAAAACTAAAGTCAACTTGTTACTTGTGACATTACAAGCTTGTCATTTCAGAAAAACTGAAAATGTAGAATTTAAATATTGGCTGGTAAGGCACCCAATTGTTGGCACCTTAAGAGTGGACTTCGTGTCAGACTAAAATATCATAAAATTATAAAATACTTTAATCTTTGCTTATATACTAAATAATTATTATGTAATTGAATAGTTTTAAATAAATATTATTGGCACTAATGCCAATAAAAGGATTCTGCTAAATTTATTGTTGCTAAGTTGACACATGAAATAAATAAAATATGATAAAAATATTAAATAAATAATATTTGAACTTGAATAATCATACTGAACTTGAATAATCTATAGTGTTTTCTTTCTTTTAACTCTTAAGTGCCAATAATTGTAGGACTTCTAACGATTAGGTGGTTTACCCTAATTTGTTTAATATTATAAAATTACGAAAACTTTAAATTGAAATATGGTCCAATGACGTCATGCAAGAAATGATAGGGATGGACATAGATGGAAAAAAGAGACAAATTCATTAGAATAAAACGTTTTACCGAAAATATGCTCTAGTAACAGTTAATAACGTTGACTTTACTATTTGTTTTTATAAATACCTAACGACTATTTGCTAATACAGGAGAACTGATAATATGTCAAAGTAGCGTCATGATTTAGCTGATGTTTTGTTTTGCGATATTGAACCTAATAGTTTTATGACATGCAACTAACATTAACTCTAGAGGTGATAAAGCCATTTAGTTTTCAAAAAAAAGTATCTAAGTATGTTTATCCGTTGTCTAGTACCCATAGTACAAGCTTTGCTTAGTTTGGGACTAGATGGCGTTGTGTGAATGTGGTAAGAATATTTATTTATCTTAATATGCCTTAAAAGTTCTACTAAAATAACAGGGCCCCTCTAAGAAATGGCGAAACCTTAGCCTACTAATAATACATTGGCCAACCGTATTGATATAGGATTTGGTTCGAGTTTACGTCCCTGACATAGATGAGATTACCTTAATAGAATTTTATGACTCCCACGGGACGAGAAAAGGTGGAGACGTTTAGGTATATTGTTTATACGTTACTGACCGATATCCAGTTATTATGATTTATCTAAATTCACTCACACTTACCGTGAATATTATCTTTTCGTAATAAAAAGAAGGAAAACTTCAAACAAAATCACGTCTGGCCAGCGTGGTATTAGTAACCTAAGTATCCCTCCGTTACAGGAGGAGGTCCGTCCCTGCAGTGGGATATTAATGAGCTGTTGTGATGACTCACACTCAGTTCCAATCACTGATTTATAAAAGAAAATGCTGGTTAAGCAACAACAGCGAGGTTATTTCATAGATGAGTGACCACCCATTCATACTTCAGCCAATGGACTTCCACTGCTGGACATAGACCTCCAAATATCTAACTTGCGCGATCCTTTGCTTCCCTTATCCATCGGTATCCCGTTATATGTGATATTATCATCCATAGGTGACCACTATGTGGTAATTCATAAGACCATCTCCAGAGGGTACGCAAAATGTGGATCGTTTCCTGTTGTCGTCATAGTGATACAGCCATTAAACCACGTCACTGGCCTTAGGCTTCAACAAACCCAAACCCAAACTCAAATATTTATTGCTCTTCATGTGTTAACAATACATACATAGATCAAATAAGGATCCTGTCGGGCAACGGCAAAGTACAATATAGTAAAAGAAAGAGGGAAGCTGGGAGTGTCACTATTATTACCTACTATCATAAACCCATTACAACTCTCGATACCACTAAGTAATCGAACAAGAAAGAAGAAGAAAAGTTAAATTTGCCTCTACAGTGATTAGTCTAAAAACAACAATACAATTCACAATTCCCAGTTCATGATTCTAAAATGATGTTTTGTTCTCTAACAATGCATGACTAGGGATGTTCTTGTGTAATTCAGATGCATGTTGGACAGAATATAGACTTGATTAGTACTACTATGTATGATTTAATAGTAGATCACCCACATTTTTTTTAAAAATAGTTTTCATGTGTTTCGAAGCTTTTCGCCAGACCTGTCAAATGCTGGGAGTTATTTCATGACTATTATACCTTTCTAAACTGTACTGAACACATCTATTCCTGAACTGTATGCATATTATTATCTTCATTAGGTTCAATTGCCGTAATTACGTTCATTATAAAAAGAGCTTAAATATTAAGAAGTGTAAGGCGGTTATTAAATATTATACTTTATTTAATTCAATTCATTTACTTTTAGCAAACTATAACATTGACATAAATTTATTCTACTTATCCTGATTTTTAAAGATATAGTGTAAAGTCTGCAAAACTGTTACTACAAAGTTAATAATATTATTTCTATTTGAACAGGCGCATCTGGATCCGGATCGGAAAGTCCAACCACCAGTCTCGGTAAGAAAATAACTGCCGGGATGGCTGGCATCATATCGAAGCTCAAGAGCGGGGTGACCAACCAGACCCCGCCCCCTCTTGAGGCGAACCCGATCATGGCGTTCTTTGAGGTCGGGAAGGAGACCAGTAGCGCTGGGCCGGGGCTCGTGTGGCGTGTTCATGACGCCTACAGGAAGAGCGACGGCAAGGTTAGTCAACTTTTTAGTCTCTATTCTTTTCTACTTTGACTTTAGGTATAACGTTTTCATATTTGCAAAACAAAATGTTGCGAACTGAACATAGTTTTTACATACATACATAAACTCACGATTTTTTGCCATAAAGAGAAGGCAGAGACAACTAAGCCATCCCTACAAACTAGCACTCTGAAAACTGTTTTTCGCCCTGCGGTACCTTAGGAGTGGATTCTGACAGTTCCCACTTGTTGTACTTTATAAATGACGGCACATTGAAAAAAATATATTAACACTTTGAGGGTAGTTGAGTTTTATTCTTTACGATATATCAGTGTGTAAGTCTTGTAGAGTCGCTGGAAGAAAATCGTTTTTCGTGTTATTTTATTATTTTTGGAATTATAACTAAATAATTTGTATCTAGTTTCATCATGAGTTTTTTAAGGTACGTTCATGAATCATATTATTTGTTTTGAATGGTTTTTTGGGACGAATTACTAGATACTTTTGTGTATACCTACCTAGTAAGAAAATTAAATAAACTTTTAGATATTCTCTACAATTAAGTTGGTTAGAAAATTGGTCTAATTTATAAATGACGATAGTAATATAGACTACTTTGGCACGGTGTTATATAACGTTTTAGATTGAACTTCAAACACCTCTCCTTGAATGATATAGTATCTGAGTTACAACAAATTGACGATGAATCATCAATACCGGATCGTAAATCACATTCTATCTCCAGATTATAGTAATGCGTAGCTCACCGATCAGGATTCTGGTGATGAAAATTTTGTTTCTTTGCATAATCTACCTGGTGGACAACTACGAGCTGAGGCTGAAATTGCCTACACGTATCATTCATCAGATGATGATAGCAGTGACAAATAACTGTTATCTAATTTGGCAAAACCTCAAACACTAAAAGAGAACCGGTCTTCTTCTGAACCACAGCAACAATCTTCTCCAATTCCGTCTACTTCTCAAGTATTATTACATCTTGCTATTACTGCTATAGTTCCAAAGCCTCTTGTCCCAAATGACAAAGCGTATAATAGGATAAGACGAGATACTCAACATTCATATCAGATGAGGTTTGGTGTCCTGAGCAAAATGTTAAAGAAAATGCCATATTATTTTATTTTGACTTGATGTTTAGTGAACATGGGCGGAGTCGAAACCTACCCGTACCTTTCAGAGGCTGCATGACAATTCTCGATATGATAACATTGGCCACATAGTTAGATATCGGCAAAATCAATTACGGTGTGCCTGATGTCATAAACCTGCAAAGTTTTTGTGCGTAAAATGTATAGTGACCAAAGGAATGTTTCAAGTTGTATCACAAATTGTCTTAAAACAATCATTTTTTTGTAATAATATTGAAGTAACTCATTGATTGCTTTATTATATAGTTTTATTTATACCTAGAAAAAGATATAACGTAATATCTACTATAAAACCTTATTAATAAGCTGTGTACAAAATTAAACATTTTTCGACTTTATAGTAGTGTATATTACTAGCGTAATTTATAAATGACACCATTTTCCGGCTTTTCCATGGGTCTGGGAATTTTTCGAATATTTTTTTCATTGTAAGGAGGATATAATTAAGGGATCATATAAATTTCAAAGCGATCTGAGTAATTCATGGTTGTCAGTAACATCTGGGTTAACAGGGTTAATTAAATGCATAACCGCCATTAAGCAGGTATCAAAACCGATGCCTTATGCATAATAGTTTATCCACACCGCTACAAAATAATAAAATAAATAATAGTAAAAATACAATCGTGCATAAACAAAAATCATAATCAGCATCGCGCATCATAAAGCACGCTTCATATATTCACAAAATAGAATATAAAACGTAGCTTATTTTATTCAAGACGATGCTCTACGCGCTCTTCATAAATTCTAACATTAAATTAAATAAAAATCTCTGCACCTTTTACAACAGTACAAGCATTACTACGAACTTGAAAATCTAGTCTAGGCGATTGTATACTTTTTTTATAGTGGGAATCATTTTATGAGCTGTTCACCAGCCATTTGACCCAGGTTTATCGGATATCCAAAAAGATAATACGATCATCATCATCATAATCATATCAGTAAAGAGACGTCAGCAGAAGCCTCCTGTAAATATTTTCACATTGCATTTGCCTCTCTTGTCCATCGGTCTTACACCTTCCTAACTAAGTCATCAGTCCACCTCGTGAGGTGTCTCCTCACCCTGCGTCTTTTAAACTGTGGTCGCCATTCCAGACCATTTCTGCGCCAATAGCTGTAAGTTCTTCGCGCTGGATAGTTATTTATTAATGTGATTTGGTGCTCCCACTTTTATGTACTAAAATCGCTGCATCACGACGATACCTTTATCATTGAATAATCCTTGGTTATGGTTATGTATGGTATACAATGGTTGCAGCGCCTAATTACAGTTATCTCCTATGTAAAAATTATGACGTCAAGAAAATGCAGCAGTAGAGTTTGTTGCGCCGCTTCTACTCTACTAGCGCTTTGGAGGCGGTGGTAAAGTTTTCTAAACTTTGAAATGTTTTTAAATTTAGATTAAGTTGTGTTAGATGATGTCAAAAAGAGACAATATTATTGTACTACTTTGAATAAATGAATGAAACTGAAACTGAAACTGTGTGTCCTACCCACCGTCACTTTAGTCAGGCAATCCATAGCGCTATGTCAGAAATATATCACTGATACAGCGTACATACATACATACATAAACTCACGCCTTATCCCGTCCGGGGTAGGCAGAGACGACAGACGTCACTTGTCACGATCCTGGCAAACAGATTGGGCCTCGTCCACATTCATTAAGCGAGTCATACATGCGCGTCATGATATAGTGGTATTGCCTACACCCACGGTGTATCTCTCTCATAAGACATATTTATATTACTGCCAATACTTGAGCCGTTTATCTTACAAAACGCAATTTATCCAACGTTGAGATATTTATTATTATATCTGGTATTCAATTTACTGTAAGGTACGCAGAATTGAATATTTCAAGGTCATATGTGAAGGTTACATTACATTATACTAAATATTCTGATATGTTGACAATTATGTGGAATTTCTGAGCAGGCTTCAATAGTTATGTGAGTAAAACTTTCTTTAAGAAATTTCTTGGAAAGGAAACTTTAGGTCTTCATACGTGGTTTATGCTTTGATATTTAAAGGTAATCTTTATTGTTTGCTGTTTAACTAAAAATTTTTGCAGTAGTTTTTAAAGCTGTTTTGTTTTTTGCAACATTGTTTTATTAGAGGGTTAATGGAGCATTGAAAGGTTAATGCAGCAGTATAATCCACAAGCAAGACACAAAAACGCTTTTCCGTGTGGTGACGTAGTAAGAATACAATATGTCATCATCTCATCTAATCCCATGGGTGTCGTAAAAACCGACTAAAGGCCTATCCGTAATTATTATTTTTACGAAATAAAAAGAAGGAAATATACCAATCCGTCTGGCCAACGTGGTATTAGTAGGCCAAGTATCCCTCTGTCATGGGAGGAGGCCCGTCCCTGCAGTGGGACATTAATAGGCTGTTATGAAGACACAAAAACTCGGTCTGAAGTGTCCCAATAAAAAGCAGGCAGTAAACCCTGACAGAAATTTAAAAAAGAACTAAGATTTACTCTCCACATATTTTGATAACCGACTCCATTATAAAAGAAAATATACGTCTTCTAACAATTAAGTTTTGACATAAAATATTCTTTTTTATTGTACAAATCTGCAGAAGAAAATTAACTCAAACGTTCTTAAGATAAATTAATACAGTGAGAGGAAAAGCAATGGCTATTTAATCACCGGTTCCAAGAAGATCGATAAGAGCCGTTCACTCGTTACTGTGTAATCGGATATGGTCGATTACCAGTATTTGCTCCTCCCAGCATCCGGAGCAAATAATCTTTGACGTACGATTGTCTGATGGTTTAAGTGTTTACGATAGAAAACGTTACTTGAAATTGTCGTAGACGTTTCGTAGTAGACTCGTAGAACGTTTGTTTTATTCGTAGAGGTTCGTAGATGTTTTTACGTATTTTGTAGGTAACTGGGTTGTTGTGTTAATACTTTTAGAGTGAAAAGTAATCATTGGTTTTAATAACTTTCGAGTTCCTAATTAACGTGTTTTTTTAAAAATAAAAATATTACTTATTCAGAAGGGGTCAAAGCCTGTGTCCTGGAGAGTTACAAAAACATTAAATAAATACATTAATTCAATTGTATTTCGGCGTATTTCCTAGTCTTATTATTATATAAAAATAAATATAGATAACGTTACAGTAAAAAAATATTATTGCTTTTCGTTATTTATTACTTTTGCATTATACATAATTTCGATATTATTGTAAAAAGAAAACGCTTTAAAGCGGTATCTTTATTACGACCTGTCGTTTAAATCAAGCGGTAGCTATGACATAAAACGTGTTTTGTATTAATTATAATACATTTGTTTGTACAAGACCTATAACACTATACATTTATACTTTTAAATAAATTACGCTCCATTCGTAGAATTTGCGGTAGAACAAAGAAAGAAAGTAGGAAGGAGAAGACAAACAATCATGTTCATGTACACAAAGATTTGCATTGAGCGGGAATCGAACCCGCAGACCTCTGCGTAGCAGGCATGTAATATACCGACTGCGCCACAAGGTCTGAATATAGACAAAGCAAAGCAAGTTTGTAAGCAGGCGCTCAGTAGTCTGCCCACCCCGGTGAGAACAAAGCGTGAGCTTATGTATGTATGTAGTAAATAATATGTACTCGCAGATAGTATAATCATATGACAGACACAGACAGACAATAATGTGACGCCACATGAAGAATTAAATCTAAACTGATTAATGGATTATGAATCCTATGTCAATAAATAATAAACAAGAGTTGATTCAGTTTTGTATAAAACTACTTGACAATGCAACAATATCATCTTTAACCAAAGCTTAACAAAACGTGTAAAGTGATATAATTTATTTTGTATATTATACACGATCCTTCATTTGGTGTGTTTTGATACAACAAACAGTTTATTATACATTTCTCTTCCTGTTTTCAACACTTTTAAGCAGAAACTTAATATGTTATAAACATAACTAAACAGAAACGAACTGTGTCACAATTTTTGAAAATAGTCTTTTCTTACAAGTTTTATGAATTTTTAAACACATAAACTGCTCTCCTGAAAAGTTGACATTTTCGAGATGTATCAGTTTTCACAGGACACACAGAATTAACACAAATATCACAACTTGGACTCGGCCGCTGCTTGTGTGTAGTCACAAACATTACTTGACAACTTATGTAGCGTTAAGGCTATAAAGCAATAAAGGACATTATTTTGTGTACAAAACCGTGTCTGTTTGGTCTTAGTTTTTCCAAAGTTTGTTCGTTCGTTCGTTTCAGCCCTTATCATCCCACTACTGGGCACTGCAGAGGTCTCTCCCTTTGATTAAGGATTTAGATTGTTTTTTTTAATTCAAAGTATTTATAAGGAAGGACCTATTTATAAGGTTCAGTAAGCTACGAGTTGTTACAGCGGCTCATACATAAAAAGTGCTAATATATTTATAGTCTAACGCCGAGGTTATCAACCATTCTGTTTTTAACATGGATTAACAAAATATGACACTTTCATATAAATATTTTTTTAGCTGTTGCAACACTCAAAAGCTTTGAAAACACAAAATATATATAAATTGTATAGTTAAGTCGGTAGAATTACGGAACACATGTTCTAACTTTAAATATTCAAGGTAATTAAACTTTCAAACTTAATATAATATTTATGTGGGCTGAATATCTAATAATAATGTGTCTTATTATAGTTTTATCTCTATATAATATTTTATGTTTATTCATAGAACGTAATACGTAGTCACCTTGAAACTTTTACTTGTCGGAATATTCCAGTTAAACATTAAGTTTAACGCCAAAATAAACGTCCAATTAAAATTCCATGATTTGTGCTCACAGGAACACGTAAAACTATTAAAGTATTTCAAATAGCCTAAATTATAAATGCAAAATTTGTATTAATAGTAGTTTTGTGTTTAATAGTATAAGCTATATTATTGTAAAGTTTCATTAAAAACTATTCAGTAGTTTTCATTTATTGGCAACGACACTACCAGCCGCACTACCAGTAGTGTCGTTGCCAAATGAACGACACTACTGCCATTTTTTTGGATCAATTGTACAGTCGAGTCGAATCACAAATGAAAATAAGAAATATAACTCATTATTTTAAACTCTTTATTTTAAAACATAAATCATAATTCGATAAAAAAAATTGTACTACAGTACACAGCAGCAATATTTAGTGGACCTTCCCAATCATCAATTGATATAGCAGTAGCTTGTATATGTTTGCTTAAAGTGAGGAAGCATGTGATGTTTTATATTATGTTGCCTTATTATAATTGCAGTACCGGCATGGGACGTTCCATCAGGGTGGTTGGTGTAGAATATGTTACATCCTTTTATACTCGTAGCTGTCGTTTTTTCATCAGTCATGTGTGTCTCGGAAATTAGTAGGATGTCAATATTATTATGATAGATGAATAATTCTATTTCAAAATAATATTTGAAAATTAATTCTTCAATATTATTTATACCACAAAAAATAAACTTATTATGTCGGTGTACCTCGTTCGTAACTCTCCTAAACAACTTACCTACAATAATTCTCGAGATATATTTTATCAGATTGTACCTAAAAGTCAAAGACAGAGGAAGCTATATTCATGGAATCATTCAAAATCGACCCTGATCTGGCTTCTACCCAGATATCAGTTAAAAATAATGAGCTACATTCCATAATTTCATTTGTGATTCGACTCGACTGTACAATTGATCCAAAATAATGGCAGTAGTGTCGTTCATTTGGCAACGACACTACTGGTAGTGCGGCTGGTAGTGTCGTTGCCAAAAAAGGGTAGTTTTAACGTGAGAGAGTAACAAACCGACTCATCCTTAGAACAAAGTTCGATCTGCAGATAGCTAGTTTTCATTAGAAGCTAGATTCTAGAACTATGTGACCTAAAATTTCTTTACATGGTTTGACATAACAACATACCAAAAAATCAAAATGTTAGGTCTAATAGTTTTAGAATAACACAAGTCAGCAACTTCTCTTGTTTTGTCTGTCAACTTTGTTCTACGGATGAGTCGAAACATTAATACTTACAAACTTTCACAATTATAAAATTAGTCGGAGTGTAAACAATCTAAATATCGTTTTCCCATTTAAAGATATTTCTTATAGTTATGACAGCCTGTCAATATGCCAATCCAGATTAACAAACTAAAATAAACACAATTAAATTATTCACCAGCATCGGCCACAAAGCCTCGACTGGACTCTCAGTAATTAGGACTCCAGACTAAATTCCTAAATATATTAATACAAATACTAAAATAACCAATACCAATTAATTGTTGATGAATCTTAAACTGGAATGGCAGCGGTGGTGGCTACTAAAATAACTTAAATTATAAATCGAATCTATTATTTCCCTGTGTTTAGGCTAACAAGAAGAGGTGTCACGAGATTTCAGCTTTGAATGTTGTCAATGATTAAATAACCAATCTGTCTGACCTTAATTGTCACAAAATAGATTTTGTAGACTCTGTTCTTTTGAAAGGGCATTAAGTTTATTTGTAGAAGATTGTCTATGAATTATCGGACTAACAATAGGTACTGTGATATAGACAAGACATTTTACATTCGCTTGTCATCCGTAGTAGTCGTAAGGACTATAAATAAAATAAATAAATAATCCTCACACATTCACACAACGTCATCTAGTCCCAAACTAAGCAGAGCTTGTACTATGGGTACTAGAAATCGGATAAACATACTTAAATAATTTTTTTGTGTAAATACTATCTCTCTATCTATCTCTGTCTTACCCATGAGCGGCTCACCAATGGACATAGGCCTTCCCAAGTTCACGCCATTGCTTTCGGTGAAAGTAAAAGACTAAAGAGATTTAAATAAACCGTTCAAGTGCGAGTCTGACTCGCGCACCGAGAGATCCGTACAAACCTATTTATTTTCCCGCCAAATTGTGATGACGTCAGGACTCAGCTGTCTAAATATTATTTTTCCCGCCAAAATTATTCAAAAAAATCAAAAGACAAAAACGGCTATATCTCTTGATTGCATTTGATTAGCAGTTTGTAAATTGAGTAGCCCTTATACATAATGGCTAGTTATTATGTACAATATTCATATTTATTACTTTGGCTGTAACATATATATTATCATCATAATATCATTTACGTCCACAGCTGGGTATATATCATAACATTAATGTCCCACTGCACGGACGGGCCTCCTCCTATCGTCGCACGAATGCTTAAGTATCCAACCTCCATTTGCAACATTATACACCAGAGACGTTTAATTGATTAGATTAAGCAAATAATATGATTTTATAAAAGTATTATATTAGAAAAATAATTAATGTCTTGTCATTAACTTAAGCATT
Organism: Schrankia costaestrigalis; assembly: GCA_905475405.1. Lineage (NCBI taxonomy): Eukaryota > Metazoa > Arthropoda > Insecta > Lepidoptera > Erebidae > Schrankia > Schrankia costaestrigalis. The sequence continues at coordinate 15,236,498 of FR997825.1, read as the reverse complement.
CGTGCGACGCTATGACGGACTGATATTTGGCCTACTAATACCACGCTGGCCAGACGGATTGGTATAGGGTTTAACTTCAAGTTTTCCTTCTTTTTATTTCGTAAAGACAATATTCACGGATAGTCCCTTAGTCGGTTTTTACGACACCCATGGGATGAGATGGGGTAGTGACATATTGTATTCTTATTCCGTCACCACACGAAGATATATATATAGGCCTTCCCAAATATAACCTTGTGCGGTCCTGTATCCTAAGTATATATTTATAATACTAGCTGACCCGTGCCCACTTCATTTGGCGGCGAAAAAAAACTTTATTAACGTCCCTTTTTTAAACATCTTTCATTACTGCCCCACTCCTATTGAACATAGCGTGATATTATATAGCCTATGACACTTCCCGATAAATGGACTATTCAACACAGAAAGAATTTTAAAAATCGGTTCATTAGATCTAGAGATTTCCCCCTACAACGTCACAAACTCGCAAATACACAAACTTTACCTCTTTATAATATTTATAAGTATATTTGTGATTACCTTAAAAACACATTAAGAGAACTGATAAAAATCATGTGTGAAAATCTTTCTTGAAAACACATGCTGTAGATAGGCTGAAGTACACAAGAACAATATAATATGGGAACAAAGGAATACACGTTTATAAAGAGTCGTGTTACTTCAATGTTAAGAACTTTCGAGAAACTTGATGTCACATTGTTTTACCATGTATGCATTTGTATTTGAAAAAGTTATTCAGTTCAAACTATAACAGAAGGTTTCGATTCCCGCCTCGAGTATCAATTTTTTCCATTGTCTTTCTTCTTTTCGGATATTTCTAGTTATACCTAAGCTTTATAGGTATAAAATTATTAGTAATTTATTAAGACAAACAACGAGCCTATTGATTGATTTAAAGTAAACTACTATGATTCACTAGCCTAAGATTTTTTAAATTCATATTCTTGTACCTTTTTATTTATGATATTTTTTACTCTTAGTTTATCTCTTTAAAGGAAAATCGAAGCGTGCTCGTACTCTTATACATATGGGTTCGTTAATAGTCAGCGAGTGGAAATTGATTTGATTGTAGGTAATAAATAGCTTCAGAATATTTTTTTATGTTTTTATGATAACTTACCCACTAAGTAGTTAACTACGAGTGTACATAGCTATAGACAGTTTGGATAACTAAAGCTCTGAATAGTCATTTTCTTACTAGCAAACACTAATAAACTCCTGGCTGTGAAAATATTAGTGAAAAAAACAATCAATATCTTGTGTCGTATTCAAATTGATGACCTCATGCACGGCATCCTCATACAGCGACTTCCACATCAAGATTCCAAATTGCTCTCACAAAAAAGTCAAATCTATATAAATCTTATTCCTAAAATACAAAACAAAATTTACAAATCAGCCTCAGGGCAAATAGAACCTTCGAACGTGAAACATAATACTTATATTTTACAGGCAAAGCCAACAACAAGCTACACGCCACACAAAAGAAGGTTTTATCAAAGCAACTGATAAGTAGCTAAGCAGATATTTTGTAACGAAATTGAAAGCTCCTTACTTGGGATGGAGAGAATACTATATTACCCAAGGGATACAATCTGAGATAAACATTGTTAAAATGCAATGTACAATGGACTTAATAAAATTTGTCTTGTGCCAAACAATTGTCTATTTATATTATAGTACTTGGAACAAAGTATAAACTTGGTGATAATATGCTTTGCTACTATTCATAGTGCGGCAGTTATGTTTACCAATACGCTAAAGGTTCCCTAGTGTGAAAAGCTGGTTGCGCTGCCGTTTTGAAAAAATCGTCGTAGTATTTAGTCTCTGCTTAACCTCTTAACCGACCCCGTACCGGAAAGCGCAGGGTGGGGAGGCCCCTCACACGGTGGACCGACGATCTACTTAGGACGGCGGGAAGCCGATGGATGAGGGAGGCACAGGACCACACAAGGTGGCAATACTTGGAGAAGACTTATGTCTACCAGTGGACGTTGATTGGCTGATAATATGATGATGATGATGATAACCCCTTAAGAAAAAGGCGTGACTTTATGTGCCTGCTTAGAATGCTGTAACTAGCAATAATTAACAAAATAAAGCAGTTGTTTGCATTAAATTGACCTACAACCATCAAATATAATAAATTACAAATTGAAATTGGGATCTTGAAATAAGTACTCTGGTCCTCCGTTCCCTTTGAAACAGTTATAATATTAATGTTAATAAAAGTCTTTGCGACACAGATCTTGATTAGTAGTGAGAAAAATATCTTTATTTAACAAAAAATATGCTGTGAAGTAACTCTGAAGTAAGAATATTTAATTTATGATTTCTATAGGTAACGTCTGTTCTCCGTGTGGTGACGGAACAAGAATACAGTATGTCACCATCTCATCTCAGACCATGGGTGTCGTAAAAACCGATTAAGGGACTATCCGTGAATATTATCTTTACGAATAAAAAGAAGGAAAACTTGAAATAAAACTGGCCAGCGTGGTACTAGTAGGCCAAGTATCCCTCCATTACGAGAGGAGGCCTGTACCTGTTGTGGGACATTAATGGGCTGTTATGATGCATATTAAAATTTATGCATTGCTTATAAAACTTTATAACATTGATATTATTCAAATAAATTTGAATAAATAAAAACTATGTCAATTGCAAGTACGACTAAATCGCCAAGGAATAGATGTAATTTTAACTACCAACTTTTTATTTGAATAGCCTGTGCGTTGGATTCAGTCAAACCATATATACCTGTAGGACACAGTTGTTATAGCTGACTAACAGCAACCTGCCCAAATACTAAGACTTGACAAAGCTGAAAACAGATCAACACTCAACAATATTCTTACAAATTCAAAATACTCACATATTCCTCACACTTTCACACAACGCCATCTAGTCCCAAACTACTACTGCTATGGGTACTAGACAACGGATATACAAACATAAATACTTTTTTTATAAATAAATACATTACATACATTGAAAACACCCAGACCAATGCAAACAATCATGTTCATACACAAAGATTTGCATTGAGCGGGAATCGAACCCGAGACATCTGCGTAGCAGTCATGTTATATAACCACTACGCCACAGACACAGTATAAACAGTAGTTCATCTTCATACATTTGGGCCGTTTGCGGTTTGAATGTGTGCATGCGCTCCGAACTCCGCTCGGCGCCCTGTACGCATGCATCGACACGCACACTAATACACAAGCTAAGGCAGCCGTAGGACTCGGACGGATAGGTTGTACGGCCCGCGCTCTCAACTACACCGCACGTGATCGCACGCTTGCACACACGTTTTGTTTTATTATTTGAGTTGTTGTTATATTAGTCCAGTCAAAATAGATATCCAGTTTGCATTAATTCCCAACAAGCTGGATTTTTGTGCAGGCCTTGAATACGTCATTACAAATGATATGTCAAAAGTCCCCATCGATCCCGCTTGTGCGTTGTTTTTTATTCGAGGTCAAAGGTCACAAATTTGCGTTTTTTGCGTATATCTCTGAAACAACGAGAGCTATCGAAAAATGGTTCAGACAAAGTTTGTAGACCATAAAATTATCTACAAAAAATATTTCAACACTTTTCTCCTACAAGGCATCGCTTTCGAGATATCGTGACTTTAGAGCGCAGGAAAGTCGTATTTTCGACTATATGCACACACTTGCTTTTTCCCGCGATTTCGCTCACGTTTATAAGTATTATTAAAAATAAGGCTTATTTCAATATATAGTAGCAATATGCATGCTTGGTCTCAGCCTAATCGGTTTGAAATTGATAAAGTGACATACAAACTTTCATCCCGTATCTTATCCCTTTAGAGGTAAAATTTATCAAAATCTTTTCTTAGCGGATGCTTACGTTATATCATCTACCTGCATGCCAAAATTCAGCCAGATCCCACCAGTGGTTTAGGCTGTGCGTTGATAGATAACTATATCAGTCACCTTTGAGTTTTATAAATATAGAAGATTTCCGCACCACCTCTGAGGTAGGTAAGGCCAATCTTGCACCAACATTGAATCAAATACAACAGTACATTGAATCAAGTACACGGCGCTTTTTTTTAACGTGTTTTCTCCAGTAGGAATACTCCTACCACATAGTGATCTATCAACGCACAGCCCAAACCACTGGTGGGATCTGGCTGAATTTTGGCATGCAGGTAGATGATATAACGTAAGCATCCGCTAAGAAAGGATTTTGATAAATTTTAATCAATTTGTGACCTTTGACCTCGAATAAAAAACAACGCACAAGCGGGATCGATGGGGGACTTTTGACAAATCATTTGTAATGACGTATTCAAGGCCTACACAAAAATCCAGCTTATTGGGAATTAATGCAAACTTTAATCATAATTTAGTCTAATTTGACTGTGCTATATTGTCAATCATTATGAAGTATTGTGGTGTTTTTCAACAACAATTTTTCAAACACTGAATTATCTTTCTTGACACTGAACGAGAAAAATAAGTACTTAACTACTATTTACTTAAAATGCCTACCTACCTCTCGATATAATAAGAATACATTACCTACTAACAGAAATATCTCGTTAGTCCCAAATTGCAATTGGTAATGGGATGATCTATTGACAATTGAAATTGCATGATGTGACCTTGACGTCGTTCACTGTCATACAATACAAGTAAAGTACATTACCAATTTGCGGGAGTTAAAGGCAATAACTAACTGTAAGTTTATTAGTTGTCTAGTACCCAAAGTACAAGCTCTGCTTAGCTTGGTGTTGTGTAAATGTGGTATAAAATTATAACAAAATTATTATAAATTAATATACCTACCTATGCTATACATTAAAGCTGAAGAGTTTGATCATTTTTTTGTTTGGTTGAATGCGCTAACATCAGAAAAACAACTTATTTTGTATACTATACAACTACGATTAGTACAGTGGGTTACCGAAAACGTCCGCCAGTTTTCTTTTTCATTCGTTTGTGAAGCCTAAAACTCTTAGTACCTTTTGAAACTAAAGCATTGTATAGACAAAACACATAAAACTATACTCACACAGTATGATAATAAGGGTCAAATCCATTTTCACCTTTGGTCTACGTCTAGTTACATGTCAACATCAAACCTTTTTAATGAACTATTTAGTCTGTTCTGTTCTATTTTTTTATAATGGCTCCTAAGTTAATCGATAATTCTGCCAACAGGCCTGTTTAGTCATTACAAGCTTTTAATATGCTGTGATATCCTCTGTTTCATTGTCAATGTCTATTACTGTTTATTTATTACTGTTTAAATAATAATTTATTAAGTATACCTATAGCCACAGAATATAAAACTTGAATATTAAATAAGTAATATTAAATAATAATAAATATTATTTTCGATTCACGATCATTCACGAAGGACTTATTTTGTATCCTAGGTAACCGATATTGTATTGTCATTCCTACTAGTGACAGCCGATCATTGACTGCAATATTATGTCATATTCAATTGGTAAAGCAGAGTATCGCTCATACTGCTGATGCACACGAAAATAGGCCTTAAGGTGGCGGACCTTTAAATACCATGACTGTACATTAAATCTATTTATTTTATTGCTTTTTGGTATTATATTTAAATAAAAATCTAGCGCTGCTATAATATTCAACTAAAACTAAAAGTGACAACCGTACGCATCAACGCAAGAGTAGGCTAATAACTCGCCAGACGGCCGAAGATAAACTACTGTTCTTAATAATATACTGTGCCACAGAGGTCGTCAATACTGTTCGAAAGTAGTACATTGGCAAAATAATACAATGCGGTATAAACGTACAAACTTAGTACCAAAAGTTTCACTTGTTTCAATTTACCAAAGAGCTTTTATTTTGTTTTTACAATACCGAACCTAAACTGAAACCGAACAAGATAGTTTCGGTACAAGCATCCGAAAAGGATCGTCATTCAAAGTTATTTTCAAAGCAATCAATGAACTTCTAAGGTTACGAGGACGTAATAGAATCTTATTTCCGAATTTACGAAATGATATGTTGGATATCTCAACATATTTCGTATATTTATTACGGTGCGTTTAAATTACTTCGTGTTTTATTTATTTAATATACTTATTGTTAGCTATCGTTTTGACGTATCTGGTTATAATTGTTTTTTTTTATTTGACCGTGTAGTATAATGCTATCTGACCTTCTTCTGTCGGCGTGTGATAATTGTTTAAAATATACAACACAACTCTGTTTTCTGTTTGTTTAATTAAAACAAATTTAATAAGTAAATAATAATGGAAGAATAATCCCACAAACGAACAGTGAGTTTGTGAGGTCTTAAAGGTTACAATAGTATTATATTATGGTATAATGTAAAATAATAATTCATTAACAAAACCAACTATAATTTATGAAAAGTATTTATAAGTACTTACCATCACGCAGAAACCCAATTAATTAGAATTTAATGAAAAGAAAATTAAAGTCAGTACAATCATGTTTCATAAGGATATTCTCAACGGCGCGCCGCGCCGCGCCGTATTAAAATAATAATATACCTAACAGTATTTGTGTTGCCACGAATAAAACAAAACACATCTCATTGGAAAAGCTTTGGTACGCTAAGCCAATAATAAATAAATACATTACTTAAAGGCTTCTAGCTTTTTTTAATTCACATCTACCCACTCAAACTTGGACCGAAATAAACCGATACTAAGGCTGAGCGCAGACTTGGAACACGACAGTCTTAAGACAGACTATTGCTTTACAATATGTATGAATATGCGCACACTTGGAACAAAACGTCGTAGAGACAATATTGTCTCAGATAGACTAATACCGCACGGCGACTAGTCTGACTAACGATTGTCGGCTTCCCTTTTGTATCAATGCGGGCGCGCACATTAAAGTCAAAACTGTCTACCGTCACACCCCGCACGCACCCCACTCTCGTCCGAGCGTTCAGAAAGTAAACACGTCACGTGGTCTTGTATGCCGAGTATAATCCCATCACTGATTAAGGCCTACGCAGACCGGGACGGCATGGCAAGGGATTTTAATTTTTACTAATGGAAATTCAACCGTAATGTTACAGAAATACGACATAAATTGCTATGCTTTAAAATGATGCCGTGGCATTGAAAGGGATTTTATCGCACGGCATCAAAAGACGCGCCACAGGCTCCCGTGGCGGGATGCCGCGGCATACTGCGGTAGGCAACGGCATCCCGTTGCCTACCGCGACCGAGTGCCACGGACTCCGGCGCTAAAAGACGCGCCACAGGCTGCCGTGGCGGGACGCCGCAGCATACCGCGGTAGGCAACGGCATCCCGTTGCCTACCACGACCGAGCGCTGACTCACAGCAAAATCCCTTGCCATGCCGTCCCGGTGTGCCCAGGCCTTTATGAGACAAAACAGTTTTGTTTTAAGTGTGCTACGTATCGTAGTCAAAACTGTTTCGTTTTAGTTTTAAGACAGACTTGTCTATATGAGGCAAGTCAGTCTTGAAACAGTCTAGTCTCCAATGTGCGGTCAGCCTAAGTAAAGCGGACTTTTCATTCGACATAATAATATTATACATAATGTCGCGTGTGGTTATTTATTATGTATAAGTATGAAACCGGCTTTTATCGGCTATCTGTGGTTCGTTCTATGACATTCTTCCGAGGGACTTTTCTTGTTGATATTATATTTCTTTTTCATATAAGCGTACCCTTTTAATAATGGAAAAAATAATTTCAATAGTTGCTTAAGATTATAAGATACTAGCTTTTGCCCGCGGCTTCGCTCGCATTAAATTCGGGGCAGCAAAAAGTAGCCTATGTTCTCTCCATCCTTTCAACTATCTCCACTTAATAAATCACGTCAATTCGTTGCTCCGTTTTGCTGTGAAAGAAAGACAAACAGACAGACACACTTTCCAATTTATAATACACACATCAAAAAAGTCTAAGCAACATGCATGATATTACAAATTTACCATTTATATTAATTTATTTTACCATTTATTTTAATTATAACGTTGTATTTTATTTTTAAAATAATATTTTTAGGGTTCTATGATGTAAAAATAACAGCTGTTTTCTTTATAAGTTCTTTTAATAACAGAAATTAACAATATTAGAATATACAGGTACATAAGAAACTAAACTTTTTTTTTACAAATTGAAATTTCTTAAGAAAATGAATTTATTGTGAAAGAATAGGACAATTTAATACAAAGTATGGCCTCCTCTGCTATTCAGAACTTGTCGGCAACGATTATTCATTGAATTAATGAGACTGTTTATGTCATCTTGCGGTATTCGCTCCCAATGGAATTGTAGCAAATCCTTCAGCTGTTGGGTTGTTGTCACTCCGTCCAAGTCCTTCAAAACACGTCTCTGGAGCATGTCCCATGCGTGCTCGATGGGGTTGAGGTCTGGCGATTGTGCAGGCCAGGGCAATACCTGGATGTTCTCCGTTGCCAAGTATTCACTGGTTCGCCGAGCTGTATGTGAACGCGCATTGTCATGCATTAACGTAAAATCGGAGCCAAAGGTTTGTGCAAATGGATGGACATAAGGTCTGAGAATATCCTCAACGTAATTTTCAGCGTTCATGTTTCCATTTACAAAAACGAGCTCAGTTCACCTGTTCTTCATAATACCCGCCCATACCATAACTGTTGAGCCGCTGTATGGATGAACTTCCTGAACGCACCTGAGTCTTTCAGTATTTCCGGGTCGACGGTACACTCGCACCCTTCTTGTATCAGGCCTAAACCCGAATCGCGACTCATCGGAAAACATAATTTTATCCCATTGTTCCTGGGTCCATGTTATGCGTTCTCTACACCATTCATTTCGACGAGCGCGATTCCCGTGACGTATCGGTGGGCACCTGATAGGGCGTCGAGCTCGTAGGCCGTACTCATGCAGTCGATTTCGCACAGTTTGGGGACTTACATCAACACCACTTGAATTTTGTAGCCTCAAACTTATCTCTCGAGCGGTTAACATCGGCTGGCGTCTTGCAGTCAGTTGTATGTACCGGTCTTGCCGAGTGGTTGTACTCCTTTTACGGCCTGGATGCTGTTCAGCGGGTTCCCCTGTATTATTGTAGCGCTGCCAAAGACGACAAATAACACTTCTATGAATACCAAAATGTCGAGATACCTGAGATTGATTACTTCCCGCTTGCAACATCCCTACAGCTCTTTGCATTTCATCTGCCGTCAAATGACGTCGCTCCATGACGTAAAGAATATCTAACAATTCAATTTTGTCGCCAACTGTATTTAAATGGTTGGTAAAATTATAAAATCAAGACTAAAACGTAGCAATTAACATGCACTCAAATTCAAACAAATTCGCAGTCATTTGAATTTTATGAAAAAAATCAAAACATAATCGAAATTTTTTTTTACAATCAGCCAGTATGTCATCAATAACAAAAAAGTTTACTTACCTATACACTTTGAGTGAGTAAATACTTACAAATTAATTAATATAAATGGTAAATTTGTAATATCATGCATGTTGCTTAGACTTTTTTGATGTGTGTATTAGTATGGATTTTAACTCTTTACCAGTATATGGCTATATTAAAAGGATGGAAATATATTCAGTATTTTAGTTGTAACAACTTCGTCTATTTAAGGCTTGTACGAGTAGATAAAAGAGACTAACTGACCGTATTCCAACGCTTGCTAAATTGTGGAGTTGCAAAGGACGTTTGTCATTTGTTGATGGAATGCTTTTTGAATCCAAAAGAGCAAAATTGTTTTAGAATTTAAATTTTAATAAAACAGACATGGATTTGTGAGCATTCAAGCCTTATGGTTGTTTGAGTGCAAAATAGGTCAAGATTTTATGACAGACGAAAGGTTACAAAAGCATTTTGTACGTAAAAATAATTGTCAAAAATACCTAGACTTAATAAGCTAAGCATCATCAAATCTTTTAATAAACCTCTAGAATATATAAATTTACATGAAAATTTATACTTTTCATATTCATATTGTAACAGAAAATTCATTTATTTTTAGAAAAAATAGTTTGTAGTTTACAAAAACAGTTTCAGTTAGTTTCGCTCACTACAACAGAACTAACTAGTTATTAATAGATTACGAAGTTGAGAACCATTCATGGTTCGCGTATTTCTAAACAATCTTTTCTACCAACATTTTTCATAGAAGCACATTTCGTTATTTGAAGAGTAACGGATGGATGACTCTTAAGTTTAACTGCAGATGACAACAACATCAATAGTCTTTTAACAATTGAGGCTCGTTGCCGCAAAATGTGGAGGTATTTGAAGTAGGTGCTTACGTGGGTAATTTTATAGGGAAGAATAATATTGAATGGATGGTTGTCTCACAATTCCCAAACTAATTAAAACTTACAGGATAACGTCGGTGGTTGACGCTGTGGGCTTTGATCTTTAGTTATGTCACTAGTGAGTTCGATTAATTAACGCAGTTGCTCCAAGATACTGAACCCAAATAATCAGTTAGAGCTTAAATTGAAATGTTTAATCAGAGAATTATTCGAGTACATCTCCTTTTACTAATTAATTATTCCACGTAAGGTATTTACGACCTCGTTGACAAACTACAATACAATTTATAAAATTAAATTTTGAGCCAACATTTTAATTTACACGACAGAATTAGCATAGGTAGACAGACTCATATTAACCCTTGTGAGCGCCGTATTCGTTGTGCTTCGAGATTTAATTTAATCTCTCTGGTCTGAGCTTTCGTACTCGAAACTCAGTTTGATATTTTTTTCTTAATAAAATTTAATAGAACAACAACTTCCTCTATAAAGACAAAATATGTGACTTATAAATTGAAAGTTAACAGATAAGTCACTAAGTACCAAAGCGCGCTTAACCACTTACAAGATGCTGGTTCCAGTTTAATCCACAACCATCATTATTTTCCATTATGTTCATAATGTTACTGCAAAATCTAAAATATTAACTACAAACTTTTCATTACTCCTGAAAATTTCGAATAAAGTTTGCTACATTAAAGTCTGTCAGTTTTATTGGCACGTCGGACTGTCTGGCTAAAATTACATGGTGTTGTTCTCAACAGTCATTTTGCGAGAAAACTGAGTGGATGACCCGAAATTACTCTGATGGACATTGATTACCACAAGTCACTGTAGATCACTGGGAAGAGAATGGCTAAGTTGCGCTTTTATGTAAAGACATGCTTTCAGTCCTTTTTCTAGGTTTTCCATCCTTGCTCCTCTTTAATTCATAAGTCTTTGTTTTCCTGTTGAATAGAAATGGTTAACCTGTTCTAAAACCAAGTTATTATCAATTGCTTAATACCTACGCAATGTTTAGCTGGAATATGCGCTTTAACGGATCTTTGTTTAGAGTAATTGATTGCCTAAATTGATTGAAGCTTTGCTTGGTTTAGTGGGAGTAGTAATTGTTAACTCGGAACCTGTAATTACAGTTTTGCTATGGAAAACAATGTTTTCTATTTCGATGTAGTTAAATTGTAGAATAGATTTCTGACCCATTCATCCCCCTCTATCTCTAATAATATATTATTATAGTGCTTCAAAAAGCTTCTGGGTCATCCCAGAAACGTTGGTCAACCCAAGTAATAGCAACGTTTCTCGAATTTAGAGAGATAGATAGTGAGTGTCAATAGATTGCTTCTTCCATTTAAACATAGTCGCGGTCTACTTCTGTACAATGAATCAATCAACTAGTCTATCGCAGTCCACTGCTGGACATAGGCCTCTCCCAACACGCGCCACAGAACTCGGTCCTGCGCCTTCCGCCTCCAGTCTGACCCAGAGACCTGTCCAATAAAACTTTCACAATCAAATTATATATTTTTATCATAGTTACATCCATCTATCATGATTATTAACTTTACAGGTGACCTATTTCAAAGTAAATAACACCATGTTCAACTGGGCATGTGTACTTATCGAGTTATAAGTTAGACGACGAAGGACGGATTTAACACCGCAAACTCTAACAAACTGTCCCATTCTATAAATATATTTATGTTAACAACTTACTATAGATTTTCTCCTTTTCAAATACAAGTTGATTCATAAGTTAGCCAATAAGCTTCTTTTTTTTAAATGATGGAAGGCAAATGAGCCAACCGGCCACTTGATTTGTAAGTGATTACCGCCGCCCATGGACACCTGCAACACCAGAAGAATCACCTGAACCTACCCTCGTTTCTTAAAGCTTTCCAAGTCGTAACGGTCCGGAAATATCGCCGCAGCGAGCTTGTTCCACAAAACAGATTTTAGCGATAGAAAGTTTCGCAAACATTGTACAGTGAATGACCGCCAACCATCAAGGTGATGACGATGGTAGGACGGTCGATTGCGAGTGGTTCTGAGGAGAAATTCATCTGCGGGCTATTCCCAGAACAGCTCCTCAGAGAGTGCTCTCGGATTTATGACAGGGCACTACCTATAGGTAGATAATGCAAAGAGACCCTACATCTCTCCGCAAAGCCAAAGGATAGAGCCGACCATACAGCACCTGATCGTCAACGATTCGAGACGCTCTTCTTTGTATGCGGTCAAATGGAAGAAGTTGAGTTGCTGGGGTGCTCCAGCCCAGATATGGAAACAGTAAATTTGTAATCCTTCCTAGTTACTAGTTTATGTCATCAGTACAAGGAAGATGCTGGCTCTTGGCTAAGTATCATTAAAAACGTGTTAGTTAGAAGTTTTCGAAGTAGCATGTATAAGAGAGTGTAGAATAAAACAGTACCTTTACAATATTCCTGTGGCAGTGTTGTTGGCGTAATCATATAATGAAGTGCTCGTGATGAAGGTACGGACAATAATAAGTTATCGCCGTCCCTTGGCATACCGTAAAATTTATAAAGGAAAAATTAACACATGTAATTACCAAAGATTAGAAACCTATTCTAATTGCTTGTGGTAATCCCGGACGGACTTCTAGGTGTCATGTCCATGTTAAGCGCAAGCAGACTAACGGCGCTTGTACACGCTAAGAAAATTTGCCGTGTCTACGCCAGACAAGACAAATCTTCGTGTAGACGTCAAGAATTTTGTCTTTTTCGTACACGAAAACTTTTCTTGTCTTCCGCAGACAAGACAATTTGGAACGTGTACACGCCAGGATTTTTTTCGTACAGTCGTCTGACGGGCGTAGGGCGCTCAAGTAATAACAAGTGTGATAATCAGTGTGAGTTTCCTTTAGTAAAAATGTTAACTAGAAAGCAAACAAGTATGATACCCTACTACACCGCTCCCCGCCCCTCCGCAACAACGTTCGCCGTGTCTTTTCTTGCGCAGACAAGAAAATTTTCTTATGCATCGCCGGCGCTGTCCTGTGTACACAGCGGCTGTGTACACAGGTCGGGCTTAGAAACGACACGAATTCTTGCGTAGGCCCGGCGATTTTTCTTACCGTGTACAAGAGCGCCGTAAAACGACATTACCATTCTACAGCATTACTTTCGCGCAGAAGGATGCGATAGCGTCCTATTTGCTGTACTAGCCTAGGCCTAGACTAGTAGGTCAATTTTATCTTTGTATGATTCTACTTGTTGCATCGGTATTCTGTAAGTAAGAGATCGTTTCATAGATCATTCCCACGGAGCCCTTCTTTACAGTTGTCACTTTGATCACGTTCCTCTTTTTCTTGATCTTTCAAACCATTTGTAAATGATTACATAAGCTACTTTAATAGTTATACTATTAAAGTAAGGACAGAAAATACAAAACAAGTGTACCTGATTTTATTTTACGTTATTTCCCGTACTTTTATAAAATTTAATAATTTTATTAAAGTACGAAAATATAAAATTATTAAATTTTATTAAAGTACGGAATAGTAATAAAAGAGGAAACTCAAATTGAATTCTCAATGACATTGTAAAAGTAACTATTATTATAATTATTGAGATATATAAGACCTTAATAATAATGTATCAACAACTAGTTATATAGTAGAGCTTCCACGTGCCTTATCTCTTTTAAGTGTGAAGGCGTTTGCGACCGATAACTAAGAAAGAAAGAAAATACATTTATTCCTGTATAAAATTAAATTATTTAAATATAAAAATACAGATAGGTACCTACTAAAACATACAATAAGTTAAAATAACTAGAAAGCCACATCTACGCACTAATCGGATCCCACTCAGCATAATGCACGTGCATACCGAACAATGCAGCTTAGTCGTGCACAGCGCTGATATTCAGTTAGTTACGAGTATGTATAATAATAATGTAAAAACGCCACAATGTAAAATGTATAATATCAATTTCACCATCATATTACTAAACGATTTTGAGAAAACCTATAAGTTCTGAAATCATATTTTGATGAAAACCTTTCACAACCAAATTCGATATACATCGTGTAATTGAAATAATATTAATGGAAACTTATATTTTATTTTGTTAGCAACATAATATAGGTACATAGGTAGGCGTATTAATTTTAATTACCCGGAGTATTATTTAATTTAACAATAAATGTTTGCCATAGTTCGTTTAATATTTTTTTAGCTTTAAAGAATTAAATAATATATTAGCCTAGATAATAATAAAAATAAATAACTCTTAACACATAAGCCCACGGAAGGATTATCCGAGACTACCTACTCCGATATCAAACCAGCATTCTAAATTTCAGAACAAACATAATACGGTCACACACGCAACAATCACATTGAACATTTAACAAGTAACGTAAACGTTGCATTTGTAATATTACGTACGTAAAGTTCGGATTGCAAGCAAAGCTAACCCTCAAGTCAACGTTGGGTCGTGAAAGCCGTATTGTTGATCGACATGAAATGCCACGTAAAAAATAAACTTTGACTTAGAATGTTCTAGAATATGTTAACAAATAAAGTAAAATATAGTTAAATGCCTCCGTGTCGCGACAGTCGCGAAAACGAGGTCGCGGGTTTTATTCGCACTCAGGACAAACATGGTGCTCGCCATTCTTGGACTCTATTGGATGCTTAACATTAGGCAACATAGAGTCACTCTGGTAGACCAATTAAAAAAAAATTGTGTGATTCACAAATTATTGCCGAGAGTCTGGATGTTCTTTGTGTCCGTTATATTGATGTTTTTAAGGTTACCCACGTGACACAGGCTATGATCTTTAGTGCCAGAGTTGTATTACTTATATAAAAATAAAAAAAGAATAAGATTTACCATCAAGAATATAGCCTTCAAATATTTAATGAACCTTTACATATAATATTACATTGTGTTCCTAAGAATATTTTGGAGAGTTTATTAAATTTCATACTTGTTTATTCAAATTTGGGTGGGTACTCTTAGTAAACCTTTTTCTTATAAAGTACAATAATCAATCTGTTTTTATTATTAACTGAGGCGTATGTATTTTATTATCGTTATTAAAATACGTCGTTATTAAAATTCCAGTATAAAATGTAAAAAAATTACGCGAATAAAACCTATTTCAATAGATTTTTTCTATGGGTTCCATGTGATTTTTCACTTTTTTTTATTGTAACTATTCTTATTTTACAAGTAGGTAAGTCAGCCACAAACATAGACGTACCACATGTAACAGAAGTAATGGTTGTAAGTAAATATCACTTATCTATGTACATACTTTTGTTAGCCATATTCATATAGAATGAATGACCAACAAAGCAAACTACAAATAAAAAGGCCGAGTTAGTTTACTTTAGTGATTTTCACATTTTATGTTTACACTACTACAGGAGAGAGCAGTGTGTAATGTTTTTTTGCATGAAGCTCGTGAATTGCTCTAAGAGCGCTTCCATGAAATAGGTTTTTTGACAGTCGCATTCCAATACATTTATAGTAATAAACTGCATGCTAGAAGAATACTGATCTGATACTAAGAGATGGGCTGTTCGTGCTATAAATACTAGAAAAAAAAACATTAACTTTGAATGTGTTATTACATTTTATATAAAGAACATCAATCTCTTGGAATTACCACTACATATAAAGCAATAATTAAATAAGGTAAATTAAGAAGTTAGTGAAAATGAAGAATATCTCTTTCGATCAAGTCTTTGTCTTTGTAGGCTATATACCTTGTAAGAAACTTGAATGTAAGTAGGCTGTAGTTATGATTGAAAAGATCTATTGTGTGTGCTATTTCATAATTTAAAGGATTAAAATGTAAACTATATTCAATTTTAGTAATATTTATTACACTACGTCTGCATAGCCATCACTGAGAATAGATATTAGCCGTCAGTTTTGTTACAGTATATTAACAATATATACTATATACGTTCATTTGGCCGGTAGAAGGCTTCTTTCATTTCACTTCCTGAGAATATGATGAGCAGAGAGCTTATGTTTACCAAGCATAGTACATTTATAACAAAATGTGAAACAATTTCTCTATTCTATTATTATACCATCGTGCTACAAAACAAAATTTTCTGTTTTCAAAAATTTTTGGCTATTTTTGTTTGCATTAGTTTTCTGTCGATTTTAAAACACATAGTAACTAGAAATTGAAAAATTTTACAACTCAATTTAGCTGGTGTCAAACAAGCAACGAGGGAAACAAAGTTTGATAACGGGTTCATAAAGTCAATTTAACAGTTCGTTATTAAATAAGAACACGAGTAAATGTTCAAGCGTGTTAATTAATATAATAATACAGTAAGCTCTTTGCATCCTAATGAGTTGGTATTATACTAAAACGTAAAGGAACTTTGTGAGCCAAGTGATGAGAATTTCTACTAAATTAAAGTTTAGTTTGAAAGTTTTATGTATGTATGTTATCCTTTTACATTAACCTTGGCAAATATTTAAAACTATCTAACCACCACAATTTCAAGATTTTAGCCTTCCTTGATTAATTGTCTATCCCTAAGTAAATTCCGTGTTGTGACGGAGTACTCCGTGTGGTGACGGAGTAAGAATACAATATATCACCACCCCATTCCATCCCATGGGTGTCGTAAAAAACGACTAAGGGACTAACCGTAAATATTATCTTTACGAAGTAAAAAGAAGGAAAACTTGAAATTAAACCCTATACCAATCCGTCTGGCCAGCGTGGTATTAGTAGGCCAAGTATCCCTCCGTCACGGGAGGAGGCCTGTCCCTGCAGTGGGACATTAATGGGCTGTTATCATTTAGTAATTTCTTGTTCTGACCTGTTTTTACGGCTTCCCCTGGCTGACATAAGGTATTGTTTTTCGGTGAAGTTTTTTGAAAAAGATCACATAAATCAAAATAGTATTCGTTTCGGACCAGTAAACTTGTGGATTCAAAAACTAGTACAAATATTTTCTCTGCAACATGCACTAGCTATTTGTAAGGCAAACATTTGTACATATTCTACGAAGTTTAAGGTTTGCATAAATATCTTTTACTATGCTCCTTACACTATTGGCTATAAGCGTTTTGATGCAAGCTTTGATAAATAAGTATAATTTTTACACGTAGGTTTTAATGTGTCGGTCTTGGTTTTGTTACGTACCTTCTTACAAAGATATTACTCGTAATTTCATTGGTTTAAACTAAGTTGCCACAAACATATTTACATCATTCTTGAAGTGAGACATCTTAATAAAAGATTCATTATTAATAGCAAAACATTACGTAAAATATTGATGAATAAAAAGAGGAAATATTTCAAGGGTAGAAACCTCTATTTCTGGAATATCTTCCCAAGACTTTCGTTTTTGATTAAGGAATAATCGAAAACTGTCTTTATTCTTATCGAGAAGTGATTAATACGGCACTCAATCACCTTGTATCATATATTAAGACAGAATATGAATATTTCATGAATAATAGCCTATTTTCTTTCTCTTTTTATGAAAGCATACTCGTAGTTACTTAATAAGTAATTCTTTATTATCAAGATGTATTATTTAAAGTAACACACACATAAATCGATGCCTTATTGACGACCTCTGTGGCGTAGTGGTTATTTAAAATGACTGTTACGCAGAAGTCTCGGGTTCGTTAGCCGCTCAATTTAAATCTTTGTGTGCATGAACATGATTGTTTGCATTGGTCTGGGTGTTTTCTATGTATAAAATGTATGTATTTACAAAAAAAATATACAATAGTACAAGCTCTGCTTAATTTGGGACTAGATGGCGTTGTGTGAAAGTGTGAGGAATTATTTCCATGGGAATAGGCAGAGACGACTGCGAGCGCCTAACTACGATCCTTACAAATAGGCACTCCGCAAGCCGCTTAACGCTTTGTAGTAGTGCGTGACGTGTGGCGAACAAAGGTGCCGACATTGAGATTATTTTTAATTCTCATATTAGTCCCATTAGCTAAGGATTCCCTTATTTTTTATTCACGAAAGTTTTTCACACATACGATTAAAGAATTAATACATGCCTTTATGAGTTAGTAATTTCGGCACAACTGCTTTTTAAATGTTCTATATAGTATGCCCACTCTCCGTTTTCCATTCATAAAGTATAAAAATAATACGAAAGTAGCTATATTCCTAAAATAAGTTCTAGTCCACGAGACGCAATTGTGATAAAGGCATGTTTTACTTAAGTTTATTGTTGTTTTCAAACGTGGGTAGTAATACTTTATAAATATCTTCCAGTCTCTTAAATAAATTCAAAACTTTTACTGAAATAAAATTGAGTTTAGGAAACGTAAATAAAATAAACATATTTATATTAAAAGTATTTTATCATTATTTATTTGGTGTTTCTAAATGATTATTACATATCTTTTCCTGGAAAGCAAATCATAGACACAAAGGGGAATCAGACTATTTTTAGAAAGAATTTCTGTGTTCGTAAGCCTCTTAATGTTATTTACTTTTCGGTACTGTTTGAATATTCCGGATTCTTGAAACACAAGAATTATTGTGAACATAAACAATGTTAAGGTGCTTCTCTACCTTGAATTATCGCTTATGATATCAGATTTTATATTCGTTTTACTTTTACCTCTTTAATGTGAATAACATTAGCTGTGAAGTATTTTAATTTACTTATTGCAATTTTAATGAGCTATATAAGGTAAAAGCTCCTAATACGGCGGTAGTCAAAATCGCGTCCTATTACGGAGGTATTTCTATTTTCGTGTTTTATTCAGGTTTTATTCAGTTAACGTACAACAAAACGAAATCAGTTTATTCTACATCTATTACTTCATGATTTACCTGACGTTTGCAAGTATAGAACATAGATAACTAATCAAAATCAATCAATCTGTGTAACGGCATCGACGTGAAAGGGATTTCCATACAAACGCTAAACAACAAAATTAGGTACACTAATATTTAGAAACTAAGTTTTTCGTATTAATAAGCCGTTTAAGATGGTTTATTTCTTATTCATAGCATTTTCTTACTATTACACTTACTATTTCAATAGCTTGTTTTATATTTGTAACTCGTTTTATATCCAAAAAATAAGAAATAAAATAGCGCCGTAATACGACACGAATTTTATAGATTCGTCCTAATACGGTGGTATAACTCCGTAATAGGAAAAATACTGGGCATGTTTAATTGCTTGTAACTTTTAATTTATTAACTTATTGAACTTGTTTCAAGGTTTTTTGCAATAGTTATTAATCTCATAAACTAAAAACCATATTCTGCGGTATGTGTTCGCAGTTAGAAATCGAATTAAATACGAAAATTGTTGAGTACAAAATGTGGATTTCTTAGAAAGGGTAAAAATAGGAAGGTGTATTTTAACTTATCATAAATCATTTATTTTGTATAACTGTTGACTACTGTTTACACATATGAACCAAAAAACTGTTATAGTTTCATTAAACATTTACATTGTTCCATTTATCGAAGTTTTGATAGGTCCGAATTAGGATTATTAAAAACAGGAGTAGTTTTCCTATTGCGGTGGTAATTATTTCCAAGTAAGTCTGTGTTAGGATCTATGATTTCCTATTACGGCCCTATTCATAGAACATAAAATTACAAGTTTTAGGGTACCGTGATTATTGATTTTGAGAATAGAATTGTTATGTGATACGTAAGTTTTTTTGTTTTGTATAAAACCAAAAGTGATAAAAATTTTTAAATATACATATTCTTTTTATGTAAAGTTATGCAATCTATGTAATTCTATATTTCTGTTTTTATTTTACTAAGCATAAAAAGAAAAGTTAACCTTATTTTAATAACACAAAACTCTTTTAGAACGTGTATTTCTATCTATACTTATTACTTATATATAATATTATAAAGAGGTAAAGTTTGTGACATTGTAGGAGGTAATCTCTGGATCTAATAAACCGATTTTAAAAATTATTTCTGTGTTGAATAGTACATTTATCAGGGAGTGTCATATGCTATATAGTATCACGCTATGACGAATAAGAGAAGAGCAATAATGAATCATGTTTAAAAAAGTGACGCGTTATTTTCCCCACCTAACGAAGTGGGCACGGGTCAGCTAGTAAAAAATAATTTCATTAAAAAAGATACAAATCAATGGTCAATGAATACCAAAAATACAACTTACTTTACTAATACATTTAAATTATTTGATAAATAATATTTGTACGGAACTTGGATGAATATAATTTCTGACCCTCCGTATTAGGAATCGTCTACCGCAGTAATAGGCTCTGACGAAAAAAATACCTCCGAATTAGGGAAAATCGACCCGACTATTTAAATGTTTTTTTAAAAATAACTAATATCATTAAAAGAAACAAACTCGACAGTAATACAAAATATAAATTCCACTTTTAACGATGATATTTTTTTGAACAGTTAAAAATATTTACAAATGCTTATTTTTGTTTCTTACTTTGAAATGTTGCGAAATACCTCCGTAATAGGAGCTTTTACCTTAAGCCTTTTAGCAAACAGAATCTTATCTCACTCGTTGATTTATTCAAGACTTTGGGGTTTCAGTTCAGAATTAGAGTTCTTAGTCCAGTCAAAATAGATATCCAGTTTGCATGAATTCCCAACAAGCTGGATTTTTGTGCAGGCCTTGAATACGTCATTACAAATGATATGTCAAAAGTCCGCATCGATCCCGCTTGTGCGTTGTTTTTTATTCGAGGTCAAATGTCACAAATTTGCGTTTTTTGCGTATATCTCTGAAACAACGAAAGCTGTCAAAAAATGGTTCAGACAAAGTTTGTCGACCATAAAATTATCTACAAAAAATATTTCAACACTTTTCTCCTACGCTTTCGAGATATCGTGACTTTAGAGCGCAGGGAAGTCGTATTTTCGACTATATGCACACACTAGCTTTTTTCCGCGATTTCGCTCGCGTTTATAAGTATTATTAAAAATAAGGCTTATTTCAAAATATAGTAGCAATATGCATGCTTACAGTTGTATTTGATTTAATGTTGGTGCAAGATTGGCCTTACCTACCTCAGAGGTGGTGCGGAAATCTTCTGGGTGATTCTTCGAGCCCAACATTTTCGATGTCTGGAGGTTTTTCTTTGTAACTAACAGACCAACCAAACTGCAATTATTTTTTAAACATAGTATAGACAGTTACCTATCTTGCACACGTTATTGTTTTTTAATAATAGTTTTTTATATATTTAAAAAAAAATATTAAAAAGCGTTCTTCTGATTAATATGGTGTGTCCGTACCCCAGTTTCTTGAACGTTAGTAACAGTAACATTTTTTCTTATTAACGAATCGATGTGCGTTATCAATATCACGATAGAATATTAGTTGTTTCTTTACACAAAAAAAAATGGTACTAATATTTGCGATAGTTTTTTAATAAAAAAATAAATTGTGAGTGTCCGGCACAAAAGTCTGATTCATATTCACGCGCTTTACTCGAACGTACCTAGCTAAGTACGAAACATCAGGAGATCCCTTCTAGTGCTGGTGGTAGCCAGGGACTCTGCTGACGTGGTCACGACGTTACATGCGGCTGGTTCGTGTTGTTGCGGAGTTATAAATGTAAATATCTGATTCATATTACTTTGGTTTACCTGTGTTTCTGATTACTATGTTGGCTGTTATAATTAACTTAAATGGTTTTCAAACTTGAATCTGTTGGAAATATAATTCAATTGGGGACTAAAAGCCTATGTATAAATAGCAATCCTTAATTGTATACGTGTAGTGATTAACCGATGTTAAAAGGCAAAATTTTGATTCATATGTATCTGATTCATACGGTAAAAATACTATAATAATCAGAATTTCACACATATTGTTAATATGGCGGCACGGATAAGGATTGATATTGTCAAGTTGTCAATGCTTTTAATAACTAGATTTAGGTGTGGTGATAATCATTGTGATTATCAACTGTGATTTTAATACATAAATGACTGATTTTTATCACTTGAATTTCATTTTTGTTCCTAATTCTGATTTATATGACCTCAAAAAATTTTAAGTTAATTATCTCGAAAACCATTTCATAAAAAAGTGTGCCTTTTTCAGACATTGTATATTAGGTTATCATGTTTGACAAAAACATGTTTTATAAGCCAAAATGTGAAAAAAAAATTGCCCATATGAATCAGACAAAGAATCGAATTTCGAAGAAACACCCTTCTATACTAAACACCCTTTATAAAACACTTCTCTCACTATAAAACACACTCTTTTTCTAAACACTCTTTATAAAACGCAAAGGTGACTGACATAGTAATCTATCAACGCACAGCCCAAACCACTGGACTGATCTGGCTGAATTTTGGCATGCAGGTAGATGATATAACGTAGGCATCCGCTAAGAAAAGATTTTGATAAATTTGACCTCTAAAGGGATAAGATAGGGGATGAAAGTTTGTATGTCACTTTATCAATTTCAAACCGATTAGGCTGAGACCAAGCATGCATATTGCTACTATATATTGAAATAAGCCTTATTTTTAATAATACTTATAAACGTGAGCGAAATCGCGGAAAAAAGCTAGTGTGTGCATATAGTCGAAAATACGACTTTCCTGCGCTCTAAAGTCACGATATCTCGAAAGCGATGCCTTGTAGGAGAAAAGTGTTGAAATATTTTTTGTAGATAATTTTATGGTCTACAAACTTTGTCTGAACCATTTTTCGATAGCTCTCGTTGTTTCAGAGATATACGCAAAAAACGCAAATTTGTGACCTTTGACCTCGAATAAAAAACAACGCACAAGCGGGATCGATGGGGACTTTTGACATATCATTTGTAATGACGTATTCAAGGCCTGCACAAAAATCCAGCTTGTTGGGAATTAATGCAAACTTTAATTATAATTTAGTCTATTTTGACTGGGCTATCTGTTCTAATACTACATTCATAATAATTAAAGAACGTTCAATTCTGACGCGCACTTTAAAATATTTACGATTCTCCCTTGGTTCTTCTATCCTCATCCGTCAGTTGCCTATTCTCTTTACGAGATTGCCAACCCAAAGGAATAGGTTTCCATCTATCCATCCATCAGCCAATGGACATCCACTGCAGGACATAGGCCTCCTCGGCATATCTCCACCTTGCACGATCCCGTGCCTTCCTAATTAAAATTAAAATAATTTATATGGTCTTATTACACATAACTAGCTGACCTGTGCCGACTTCGTTGGGCAGCGAAAAAAACGCGCCCCTTTTTTAAACATATTTCATAACTGCGCTACTCCTTTTATTCATAGCGTGATACTATATAGCCTATGACACTACCCGATAAATTGACTATTCTACACAGAAAGAATTTTAAAAATCGGTTCATTAGATCCAGAGATTTCCCCCTACAACGTTACAAACTTTACCTCTTTAAAATATTAGTATAGATTATGGTACTTTAAGTTAAAAATAATAAAATTAATATTACAAATAAGTACAGAAATAAATATAAATAACTTTGCTTGAAGAAAATATAGCTAAAGAAAGAAAAAGCACTTTTTTTAAAAGAGACTCAAAGAACGAGTTTTCAATTATGCCAACTATGAAGTTGAAGTCTGTGTTTGTAGTTTTGCACAAGACATACTTAACTCGCAGTTACAAAACTTTAAAAAAGTTTCTATAATTATTCTTCCACCATCAGATGCCACGAGTTATAAAGTATAATATTTCTAAATTCAGGGTTTATAAATACAAATGTATACAAAAAAAAATATCAATCAAACAAAAAATTCTCCGTGTGGTGACGTGTGATACTAAAAACACTGTTGAAACTTACATTCTTGTTAATAACTTTAATAATATCATAAAGGCGAAAGTATGCTATTAAAGATGGATGTTTGTTACGCGGTCCTGCGAGGGCGACGAAAGCTATACGACGACGCGACGCGATCCTACACGCGACAAGTGTTCTACATGATTACGTCGCGTCTTGTCACATAAGACACAAGTAGGGTACGCCCGCCGTTGATTTGGTCGCGTACGTCGCGTTCGTCGCGTCGCGTGGCATCGCGTCTCTTTTGTCGCCCACGTAGGACACCGTGTTGTTACTCTTTTACGAAAAAACTAATGAATGGGTTTTAATTAAACTTTACAATAATATTGTAGCTTATACAAGAGAATAATAATTTACATATTTATGTGACAATTTATAGAAATATTATATTTACTCAAAATATCTACTAATCCTGCGCAGACAAAGTCGCGATCATCAACTATTACTCAAAACAATTTTTGAAAGCTGCTTTGCCACTAAAAATATGAAGTAAACCTACTGTACTATAGTGTGACCAGAGGAGCTGTGCACCCCCTGAGGTATGCGCGGCGAGGTGGGGGGCGAATAAAAAATAGGTGTCCTTTATGGTAGCGTTCACGTGATAGTTCTGATAGAAAGGGAACTTTTCTTTTGATAAATTCTTTATGTAAAAATAATGCGTGAAATTCTGACTCAATTAGTGTAGGTAAATGCTTTATGCGAATTCACAGTGGAATATGTCAAAAATCCATGTTAATTTATGTTCATAGTACTGGTACCGATAATATGCTCACAGTGATTTGAAATACTGAACTTGGAGTAAGTATATTTACTTTATTAATTTCTAGATAATATCTGGACTATATTATAATCCTGAGAGAAAATGAAATAATTGGAAAAATTTAAATAAATAAGTGATAAAGGCACATTAAGCATCGTCAACAATATTATGGCCACTATAGCCTATCTGCTTCCATCTCTATTGTATTGTGCCCGCCGCGGCGCCGGACGGTAGACACGTCGTGTGTATAGAGAAGCACGCGGCGGGCACCGCGGCACACTGGGGCCTTGCCATAGAACGCAGTGCTCAAAAACTCAAAACTCAATTTTCAAAATGAAGGTATTTCGAAAAAAAATCTATGTCAGCGTAGATTTAAGAATGTATCACATCATTTTGTACAACTACTGTATTAGTAAGTCTTATCTGCTGTCCAGTACATAAGCTCAAAGTTAGGTCTAAACACAAATTATTAATTATCTGTTAACGTACGCGAGTTGGTTGTTAATATTACAACATTTTTTTCCATTTTATTTACCATATTTGAATTGAAGTGCATCATGGCTGCATTTAGGCAAGGTATGGTCTATATAATTGTGTTTTTTTTATTTATAACTTTAGTACTTTTAGAGTATTGGCTATTTAAATGTAATAGTATGATTTTTTTTGTATCGAATCAAACATTTTTATTTTTTTTCCATTTTGCGCAAAAGTTTATTTTTATTTCTTGTATTACATTATGTATGTCACTCATGTTTTTATATTTATTTATATTTTATGGATGTAGATGTAGATTAGAAATCGTTAACACTACAGTATTCCTAGGGATTACTTTAGACAGTAAATTACAATGTGGCACTCATATTGAAAGATTGTCAGGTAGGCTTTCTTCAGCAGCATACGCAGTGAAAAAATGATTAAAATTATGACTGCATTGCCAGTATTTATTTGAAAATTTGATGTACATCCATAAAATATAAATAAATATAAAAACATGAGTGACATACAAAATGTAATACAAGAAATAAAAATAAACTTGCTGTTCTCCACATTGGCTCCATAAAATAAGTGATTCTTTCGCTGGTAGTGGTACATATTCGTTTTTATAATATGCTCCCTGTGGAAGCTAAAGAATTGTCAATTATTAAATTTAAATATTTCATTAAACATAAGTTAATATCGAAATCATACTTGGGTGTCTTCTCTGACATGGTAGTGTTCCGAACCCTCAGTAAACTTAGCTAATTATGTTATTGTAAACAGTACATAATTGAAGTGATAATTGTTTTGGTAAACGCATCTAATAGCGTAACTTATCAATTGAAATTCATGCATAGATATAATATTATTATATCTACGTTACGCATGTAAATATATCTTTAGGCACTAAATATTTAATGAACTTGAAGTTTTCAAGCTTTTGAACAAATTTCAAAAAGAACCCGTTGGAGTACCAGACAGGACAGGATAAAAGTGTATCACAAAGGAATTATAATACGACATGAAAAATGAAATAAGTTTATAACTAGCTGATATCATAGACTAAATTAATTCACCAAAGTATTGAAAGAGTATCGATAAACTAATAATTAAAACTACAATGTTTTCTCCCCCCCTAAAATATTTCTCAAGTAATTTAAAAATTGAAGACCTAGGGTATGTAGTTATAAAAAAAAGTTAATGAATAAATGGCCTACAAAACAATCTAAGTAATATAGTGTTATTTAGCAGAAAATATTTCACTTTTCAAAACTGATAAAGTTATAAAGATTTGATTGCTTAACTCACAATGTTAATTCTTAGAGACAAATTAAGAAAAAAATACAAATCTAAATTACTACGAAAACTTAAAAGAAAAGTGGACTCCATTTAAGAATCCAGATAATGGATGAGGAAAACGTATAAGATATTTGTCAAGTGACAATTAATTTTATAAGTTGTATATATGTGTCTACACTCAGCGGGATCCCCTGTCTGAGAGACTAATGAATGATGCAGAAAATTAGATCTGGATATGTTCTACTGAATTATGCTGAAAACAGAATTTGTTCCGTATAATAAACGGAAATATAAACTTTTCTAACCGACCTCCAGCCAGCGGAATATTTACCAAAATTAAGTCTGGGGAACTAAATATTGGTATCAACTTTTAGTTCTGTATTTTTTCTGTTTAACACAATAAAAAACATACTTCTAATGCCCATACTTCAGCCACAAATAAGCTGAAATGAAACCTCCAGTCAGCGAACTTTTTCTTCTAAGGACATTTTTCATATAATCATCCTTATAATTGTGACGGTTTTATTTATAACATTATACTTTAAATAATTAGTTAAAAAAATGGATAAAATCAGAATGTTGGTGATTTTAAAATGTGTATATTCATCACCATAACAGCCCATTAATGTCCCACTGCAGGGACGGGGTCCTCCCATGACGGAGGGATAATTGACCTACTAACACCACGCTGGCCAGACGGATTGTTAAAGAGTTTAATTTCAAGTTTTCCTTCTTTTTATTTCATAAAGATAATATTCACGGATAGTCCTTTAGTCGGTTTTTACGACACCCATGGTATGAGATGGGGTGGTGACATATTGTATTCTTATTCCGCCACCACACGGAGAAAATGTAAAGTAAGTAATGTAACGTAAAGTTATATTTTTGTGACCACTGTAAAACCACTGATGTGCGCATGGATTACATTTATTTATTTGTATAAATTGGATATGGCTTAGCAGAAAATTCAAATCATAAAAAGTAAATTACAATTTTTATTATAAAAGGATTAGTAGTGAACTTATTGTGTAATAACTACTGCTATTGCACGCTAAGTATGGTTTGAATGATTTAAATATAAATCGCAAAGCCATTTCCAATAGCGCTTTGTGACAACAATTTATTGGATTAGTTATTGAAAAATATTTTTACTGCCTTTGAGATCAACTATTTTAATCCTTTTACTATTATTACTATTTATTTAAACAAAACAATACAATTTACAGTTAACTTAAAACATGTACAGTGATACAAAAACCTGTTTCGGTTTGTCCGAACACTGCCATTCGCCATAACATTTTTTACTTTCATGAATATTTTTACAGTATTTACCTATTACTACATTAATGTAGGTACACTTATTGTTTCATTTACCTACATTACTACACTAACACAGACAATACACTTATTACACTAATAACTATGCATTAAAATTAATTATATAATATTATAAACCTAAAAGCGCCAACAAAAGCAAACATTCCGGGTCTGAAGATGAAGTTCGATGAAGGCAGCAAATAAAAACTTTTCAATACGTCCTTTGGTATTTAAAGTGTGACCATAGGAGCTGTGCACCCCCTGAGGTATGCGCGCGGCGAGAGGGGGTTGGACATATAAAGTTCATGTTATATACGGGTATAGAATAAACAGTCTATGATGTAGGTACTAGCGACATCTGACGCAATATACTTAAGTTATTTGGCTGGTTCTGGTCGCTACACGAGCGGCTGTAGCAGTTTTCTATTAAAATAAAGTCATTTTTAAAAACTCCAAGAAAGTATTTACATTATTGTATAGTTTTAAGCGTAAATAGGAACATTATTTGTGTTTTTATAATGTAACTTTGAGAAAAATGACATCTAGCGGAATGTATCAAATACTCTAAGAACATGAAATTCTTAAAGAAAAGTATAATGGTAGCATACACAAGAGCTATATGTCGAGTTGATTACTATGCCAAAAAATTCTGCATAAATAAAAAAAAAATCCAATTGTTAAGATTAGTGTGTTAAGATTTCTAATTCCTCATCATTAATCTTAACAATTGGATTTTTTTTTTATTTATGCAGAATTTTTTGGCATAGTAATCAACTCGACATATAGCTCTTGTGTATGCTACCATAACGGACACCTACCTGCCGTCACAAGTTTTGACGGCAGTGTCATAACAATTCGAACATTATATTTTTCTTTAAGAATTTCATGTTCTTAGAGTATTTGATACATTCCGCTAGATGTCATTTTTCTCAAAGTTACATTATAAAAACACAAATAATGTTCCTATTTACGCTTAAAACTATACAATAATGTAAATACTTTCTTGGAGTTTTTAAAAATGACTGTCTTTTAATAGAAAACTGCTACAGCCGCTCGTGTAGCGACCAGAACCAGCCAAATAACTTAAGTATATTGCGTCAGATGTCGCTAGTACCTACATCATAGACTGTTTATTCTATACCCGTATATAACATGAACTTTATATGTCCAACCCCCTCTCGCCGCGCGCATACCTCAGGGGGTGCACAGCTCCTATGGTCACACTTTAAATACCAAAGGACGTATTGAAAAGTTTTTATTTGCTGCCTTCATCGAACTTCATCTTCAGACCCGGAATGTTTGCTTTTGTTGGCGCTTTTAGGTTTATAATATTATATAATTAATTTTAATGCATAGTTATTAGTGTAATAAGTGTATTGTCTGTGTTAGTGTAGTAATGTAGGTAAATGAAACAATAAGTGTACCTACATTAATGTAGTAATAGGTAAATACCTACTGTAAAAATATTCATGAAAGTAAAAAATGTTATGGCGAATGGCAGTGTTCGGACAA
This sequence comes from Schrankia costaestrigalis, assembly GCA_905475405.1. NCBI lineage: Eukaryota > Metazoa > Arthropoda > Insecta > Lepidoptera > Erebidae > Schrankia > Schrankia costaestrigalis. The sequence goes on along the minus strand of FR997825.1, from coordinate 15,207,015 downwards.
ACCGAAACAGGTTTTTGTATCACTGTACATGTTTTAAGTTAACTGTAAATTGTATTGTTTTGTTTAAATAAATAGTAATAATAGTAAAAGGATTAAAATAGTTGATCTCAAAGGCAGTAAAAATATTTTTCAATAACTAATCCAATAAATTGTTGTCACAAAGCGCTATTGGAAATGGCATACTTAGCGTGCAATAGCAGTAGTTATTACACAATAAGTTCACTACTAATCCTTTTATAATAAAAATTGTAATTTACTTTTTATGATTTGAATTTTCTGCTAAGCCATATCCAATTTATACAAATAAATAAATGTAATCCATGCGCACATCAGTGGTTTTACAGTGGTCACAAAAATATAACTTTACGTTACATTACTTACTTTACATTTTCTCCGTGGGGTGGCGGAATAAGAATACAATATGTCACCACCCCATCTCATACCATGGGTGTCGTAAAAACCGACTAAGGGACTATCCGTGAATATTATCTTTATGAAATAAAAAGAAGGAAAACTTGAAATTAAACTCTTTAACAATCCGTCTGGCCAGCGTGGTGTTAGTAGGTCAATTATCCCTCCGTCATGGGAGGACCCCGTCCCTGCAGTGGGACATTAATGGGCTGTTATGGTGATGAATAAACACATTTTAAAATCACCATCATTCTGATTTTATCCATTTTTTTAACTAATTATTTAAAGTATAATGTTATAAATAAAACCGTCACAATGCTTTAGGATGATTTTTTCTTACTCGTAAGTAGCAAAATATTTAGAATATTTTTTAATGTTTTCGAATGACATAAGTTTTTATTAATGTTATGAGGGTATTGTTTTTTGTTTAGTAGCCAAAAAGCTACTAATTATGGTGTGGCTATGGGAAGACAGTTCAATGTTTTAAACTATCAAAAGAACAATCGAGAGTCTTTTCTTATACTCGTAATACCATCATAATATGATATAGGTACATGGTGAGGCTCTCTAAACAAATTAATGTAGACTTTTTTAAGTTTTCGTATTTTGTCTTTTTAATTTTTTCAACAATGTACTTAATATACAACTTATAAAATTAATTGTCACTTGACAAATATCTTATACGTTTTCCTCATCCATTATCTGGATTCTTAAATGGAGTCCACTTTTCTTTTAAGTTTTCGAAGTAATTTAGATTTGTATTTTTTTCTTAATTTGTCTCTAAGAATTAACATTGTGAGTTATGCGATCAAATCTTTATAACTTTATCAGTTTTGAAAAGTGAAATATTTTCTGCTAAATAACACTATATTACTTAGATTGTTTTGTAGGCCATTTATTCATTAACTTTTTTTTATAACTACATACCCTAGGTCTTCAATTTTTAAATTACTTGAGAAATATTTTAGGGGGGGAGAAACCTAGTAGTTTTAATTATTAGTTTATCGATACTCTTTCAATACTTTGGTGAATTAATTTAGTCTATGATATCAGTTAGTTATAAACTTATTACATTTTTCATGTCGTATTATAATTCCTTTGTGATACACTTTTATCCTGTCCTGTCTGGTACTCCAACGGGTCATTTTTGAGATTTGTTCAAAAGCTTGAAAACTTCAAGTTCATTAAATATTTAGTGCCTAAAGATATTTTTACATGCGTAACGTAGATATAATAATATTATATCTATGCATGAATTTCAATTGATAAGTTACGCTATTAGATGCGTTTACCAAAACAATTATCACTTCAATTAGGTACTGTTTACAATAACATAATTATTTGATTATAATGAATGAAGAAGCGTTAATTTATTAATTATATAAATTGAAACTAAACGCTTGTTATAAATGTTTGATGTGTTTTAAATTAATTATGACTGTCTAACGTTTTATTCTGACAAAAATTTAGTATTTCTGACATTATTACATTATTAAAATTACTTTATAACTATGTGAAAGTTATAACTAACTGCCTCTTAGTTGCTAAGAGGCAGTTAGTAGTGTATGCGCCTGCCGTGCATGATATCGATAACTTTGAGTCCAATTATCATCATCATAACAGCCTATTAATGTCCCACTGCAGGAACGGGCCTCCTCCCGTGACGAAGGGATACTTGGCCTACTAATACGCTGGCCAGACGGATTGGTATAGGGTTTAATTTCAAGTTTTCCTTCTTTTTACTTCGTAAAGTAAAATTATGTATTGGATCCATAGGTATACAAGATAAATTAAGCTATGGTGTAGGTACTTTTTGTACGTTAATGTTATGTAAGTATGTAAAAGTCCTCGGGAATAGGTATTATAGTTTCTCCTAGTTGTCTTTTTGAATCCATCCATCCATATTAGCCTGTGGACGTCCCCTGCTGGACATAGGCCTCCTCCAAAAGTTTCCACTCTGCGCGGAGTCTTTTTTAATATTATTTCTAAAATAAAGCCATTTTGTTACAAAAAGAAAATGACATCGTTTGAGTGAAATCTTCTAAGTTCTTACTATTTTTAAACGGAAAATTTCGAGCTTGGTTGAGTAAATAACCCGTTGTTTTTAGATTTTCTTAATCGTTTTGACGCTGGATGAAACAAAAATTTCAGTATATTTAAAAGCCTAACAAAGCTGCTAAGTACTTATTCTTTAAAATTAAGAAGTAAGAAGTAAAGTAAAAAAATAAAATTTGCATACTTTATTTCAATGTAAACCTTTTTTATATGGTGGCAATACTTGAAGGAGGCTTTAGGTAATAATGGGAAATGTATCGCACCTAAATCAAAAGGGGTTTAGTGTGAACTGAAATAATAAACGTGTATATTATGTTAACTCCATATGTTTATTGACTGATATGATGATGATGATGAAACCTTTTTTAACGCAAGGAATTTCCTTATGTACCCTTACCATTATTGTAATATCTTGTTAATTGATAATTAGTTACTGTATATTGTTTGCAACAAAATAAATTATTTTCTTTCTTTCTTTCTTTACCACTTTCTCGATCCGACTAAATCTATTGGAGTAGTTAGTAGTAGCAGCATTTCTCTCAATCCTTACAACGCGCATGTTTTCCTTACTACCCATAAGAAATGTCACTGCAATTATATTTTAACTTGTAAAAGCGAACAAAAAAGCACAAATTGAGACATCTAGAATTCTTCAAAATGCAATTTTCTCTTTGGAAGAAGCCCTGCATTAAAGTATCTAAGATTTAAATTTTACGAGACGAGCATTAGATAATTTTAATGAATTAAAACATAGACTAACAAAAAAATAATTAAGGAAGCTAATATAGAAAAATGCAAAGTTATACGGCCAATAATGCCAGCGCTGTCCCGCTTCGGGCTCTTGCACGGTAGAATAAGGTTCCTTGTAGTTTCGGTAGTAGTAGCCTTCAAAGTAACTTCTGACACGTCAGTGACATCAAAGTAGTTTCTCATTTTACAACTTCTTGTATTCCCCTACTCACACTTTCAGAGTAAAAATTGACTAAAGCCCCGTCCCAATTTACCAAAATGATGTAAAAGAACCCATAAGCAGACAACTTTCTACGGCTTTTACTATGGGATGTTCTTTTTTATTTTTATTTAATTAATTTTAAAACATAAATCATACATAAAATGTTTACTAAGGTGCAGCATAAACCTGTTAAGGTTATGTTATGTTACGCGCTTTACTTTAGGCGGCATACATCAGGGTTTGAATTATTGAAAAAAAGAGAAAAGATAGAGAAATAGAGAGAGCGAAGAGCTAGCAATATGTCTGGTCTGTCCAGTAAAGTCATCCGTAGAAAGCCACCAGCAAATATGTCTCGCGTTGGGACTATATATGTTACAGTCAAAACTCATTGCCGGTCAAAACCCTTTTTAACTGCTTAAAACAGTCAGTAGTGGTTTTGACCGACGTGCTTAGTCAAAACCCTTATTGACTGTTTTTGCCTAACCTAACCAACTGTTTCGGACTTTTACCTTAATATGTATTAAAGATCAATTTTCAATGAGTTTTGACTAACATCGATGGTCAAAACCACTTTTGACTGCAAAAAACAGTCAATAAGGGTTTTGACTAAGCACGTCGGTCAAAACCACTATTGACTGGTTTTTTCGGTCAAAAGTGTTTTTGACCGGCTATGAGTTTTGACTATAACATATACATGTATGTTTATTACGCGGATTATGGTTACTGTGTGTGCAAATGCGTTTTGTTTGTTCTACCACGTACAGAAGTGCATGCAAACTTTGCGCATGTTTGAGTTCACGTGTTAATGACTTTAAACGTTATGCTTGAGTGAAAGTTATAATGTTTCAGAGTATAATGTACTTATTACAAAGAGAGTAATCATGTTCACAACTTCGTTAGCACCGTACTGTGTTAAAATTTATAATAGTTTCTTGTGTAAAGGTAAAACAAAATTATGTAATCAATTAAAAGTGATTCTAAGCTAAATTGTTGACACTGGTATAATTTTCTACTAAGTACTATTATAAACGCGAAATTTAAAGATTTGTGTACACAGTAACACGTAAAACTATTAAAAGCGCAGTTATTTTTAAATGGTCACGCTTTTAGAATTACGTTTTACGGTTCCATGCTTGCTAAGAGCCTAGTTCGATTTCATTCAGTTTTCTATTTCGAAAATACTTTTTCAAGCTCAAAGTAAACTAAAAGTTTCATACTCATTTTAATGAGTTCAATAATATCTTTCTGCACGAACGCAGCATAAACATCTGATCACTCATTGGCAACATATAATTCTGACAGGCTACAAATCAAAAATATGTGTCGCGCCACTTTTCTCAAAAATATCTGACATTATCGTCTCGTGCTATTACAATTATTACCACTACATACATTCAAATCAATAAAAAATATTTATTTAAAGTAAATAAATAGGAATAATATTCATTCTAATTATTTAAATAAATAAATATAATATAAACCAACTATTTTTATGTAAATACTCAAATTATATCGAATAAATTTAAATTAGAGAAAGATAATTGATATGTATGCGCCATTCTACAACTTATTCAAATATTTAAAAAAAGCGTTTAAAAACTATTACGTACGTACATTTTCCGCTAGGTTAAGTTAATCTCATTAGAGACAGTAATTATGCTTGTTGAGCTCACATGTATCCAGTACAACAGCGCTGAAGCGAAAACCGATTTGATTAGAAAATGCTTAGCTAGAAAGGCTTTTTATGTGTAATAACACTCAGCGGTTTTCTCTCTATGCTATTAGCCTTACCTTAGCCTGTTAATGCATTATAGAATACTATAGCTACCGCCTGAGGCATCGCTCGCCTGAAGTTTCCGCGTTGATAAATATTTACATCCGCTCGTGTAGTTTTTACAAAAAATTAATACTTAAACATTTTGTGTTTTTTATCATTTTTTTACATTATTTTAACAACCCTTCTCACTTCTCGCTTACTGAAAAAAACAGATAAATGCGTAATCGTGGTTTTTTTAATTCTTTCTTGTGTCTTTCTTTCTTTGTTTTTCTTTTTTTTATAGGCTTTGTCGCTTAGCGACCACATCGCCATTTCTTTCTTGATTTTCTAATTGAGTATACAAATCGTATAAAATCCTAATAAATCGTTATAGAAGATACAAAATAATTGAGCTGTATAATAGCCATCATCTCATTTGGAAGACGTCCTCTTTGCGTTCCTGATTTATCCGTTACCACATTATGCTTCGTCGATTCACCTTTAGAGTGGCCTGCTTATCCTGCATAGCTGTTAAAAGCATTATAAGTATTACATAATTATTTCCTATCTTACATTACTTGTAGAAGTCTATAGCCTGGGAGTATCCACTGTTGTGACAATGATTAAAGTTTATAAAAACTAGTTTTTGTAATAAAAGAAAATAATAAAATTATTAAAACAACAAACACCGTTATTGAACAGTTGATAAAATAATTACTGGTTATATCGAAAGCTAATACGTTAAACTTTAAACAGTGAGGATACTCGTAAAATTCTATTAGATTGGGCTATTATACTTGATAGCCTTAAGTGATTGACTTTTATACTGTCACCACTAAGTTCATGTAACTTTTACGTCTTGTACTTTTAAAACATGTTGCGAGGATTGAAAATGTCTATTTGTTTTTGTTAATCAATTTCATATACATACACATATAAGATAGCGCCTCATTCTCCTATAGGTAGACAGAGATTGAAGTCTAAGTTCTACGATTCTTACAAACCAGTATTGTTCATAAATTTAATATAAATTTTGTTACATAGGACTTTAATTGTAGTCACCAAAAGATAATCGGTCTACTCTAAAATTTTAATTTGTCTAAAATATTTTACAAATTCGTTAAAATTTTATCCCCTTACCACTCGGATAAGGTTTGGTTTAGAAGTATTTTTAAAAGGTTATATTTAATTTTTGTTTTATAAAAGTAAAGAGGATTTAGTTTCTAAACCTTAGATATTGTAAATTCTAAGGTTTAGAAACTAAACTGTTTTGCCATATTTTAATAAAGTAACAACAATATATCTAATTGAAATATCTTTAGGAAGTAATAAAGTGCTAGAAAAATAAATCAAATTAGTTTTAGAGAGTAGTACTAGAGCCATAATAAATATCAAGGCTGGAAAGGCTTTGAGTTTTTAAGGTCTGCGCTTTGGCCTACATCAGTGTTAATCCTAAGCCCCGAGAGCTTTAAATTTAATTTGGAAAACCGCACTGAAAACCTCATTAAGTGTTTTTATGTAGGCGATTGCATTCACGTATTCGATATAACCAGTAATTATTTTATCAACTGTTCAATAACAGTGTTTGTTGTTTTAATAATTTTATTATTTTCTTTTATTACAAAAAATAGTTTTTATGGTCAGGTTGATAGATGTTTGTACGTGAAAATCTCGTTAAGACAAGTGCTGCTAAAAGCTTGACTTGGTTTTTTACTTTGCCATTGCTGATCTGTGATTGATATAGTCTCAAAAACTTAAAAGTTGTTTTAGAAGGAAGGGTCTTTAAAAAAATCTGATGAATAAATCCTTTAAAGATTTTTAGGAGTCCATTTTGATCCTCTAATGAGTGTTCACGGCTCAAAGTATCCTTACTTTTGAGTTACCTTACTCCTGAGATATTGCTAAGATTTATGATTAACTTGATAATATCCTTGACTAAAGTCCGTCACCGTGACTTATGGCTGAAGGCTGTCAAAAGTTCTTATTTGGCTAGATTTGCAGCTAGAAAGAGATACAGTATTCTGTGACATTTACCTCCACTTTTCTAGAAAATATATAAGTATAAATTATTTTAGTAAACTTTCAATAAATCGTTATTGTTAAATAATATTTTTTTCTTTAAAGGTTTATCATTGTGTTCGATATAATAGACTAACAAAACTATTAGGGAACTCATAAATGTCGATAAGGAAAAGTAATAAAAAAGCCCGGTAAGTGATATTATACGACAAAAAGGTTTCTTGACAAATAACTATGCCAACGAAATTGAAGAAGCAAATATTGGGTTCATAAGTAATATTAATATAGTCAAAGTCAAAGTCAAAATCGCTTTAATCAAGATAAATACAATTCTCATTATATATTTCTTGATGTCCTTTAAACTACTTAATCTAAGTTTAATTACATTTAAAAGTTTAGAAAATTTTACCACCGCCTTAGAATAGGTATACCTTAAAAAGGTGTACCTACCTATTCTAAAGATACAACTTGTTTATCAAGAATTGGTACTAACTTGTATTCTATAGGTCTCCATATGTATAGGTACATAGATTTCAAAATTATAAGCTATCACGTGATAATTATATTCCCTTTAAAACTCCTTTAATTTTCAAAGAATCCTTCTATAATATTGTCATCGAAATTAGGTGTTCGACTAAATAAACTAATTTAGTTTTTAACTGAAGTGATTGGAGCTGAATTATAATAGTGTAATATACGTAACTATGGTTACAAATTCCAATCCAAGTATTCTAATACTCTTAATCGCAAATAAAGTTACCCTTTTTAGCTCGCAATCCGTCTAGACTGCCCCACAGGAATTCAGTATGAACGCAATTTCCGTTGAAGGGATTATGGAACGCTAACGGAGGCCAATAGAAAGCTTTAGTTATTGAAATCGACAGTTAATGCTCTGTCTTTACCTTCCATAACTTATGTGGAACATGACAGGTTGGAACATGCTACAGCAGAACATTAGATTTATCAGCTCATGGTCGAGTCGGAAACCGTAGCTACAAGTGACTATCAATCAAGTGGTGATCATTTTATAGTTCCATATGGGTTAACACCTACAAAGCTCGTTACGGTAAGGGCACAAACTTTACTCGAGCGTGAAGACAAATTCTTTTGAACACTATGTGTGGAAAATGTTACGCTAAGGTATATGATAAAAGGATTTGCTACATTTGCGCTGAACGGTAAATTTCAATTTTAATTTCTTTATAACATTCTGTTTATTTAATTACCCACTTTTACTCATATTTAAAGTACACCTCACACTACGCCACAATACATCTCACCAAATCCATCCAAAGGTTGCCTGGAAGAGATCGCCGAGTACGATAAGGCCGCCACTTGTACTACCTACTAAGTATTTTTTTTCCTTTTTGTATGGTTTCATTTGTAATTGTTTTTATATGTTACTTTTATAATTGTTTTTCTGTTTATGGTGTACAATAAAGATTAACAATAATTTCAAAATCAATATGTACAACATTTTTACAATCTAAATTATTACGCGAATTTAGTCCCATAATATTCCAGCTCAAATTTACGTAACAAATTTTATACTACCGTTGTAATGTACACATACCTTTATAGTATATACCATACCATTAAGTAAATGCCTTAGAATTAATTCGTGAACTAAGAGCTTACTAACTACAACTATGCTGAATACAGATTCCGTATTCAGATTAAAGGTAATTATGATATTAGGCTTTGAATACATCGTATTTGAATGGTCGTACGTTAATCACTAAGCCGGTTTCCAAGTGCTTGGTAATTCAGCCTTACTATATTGTATATATTGTATATCTATAGATTAACCTATTGTACGCGTGTTATCATCTGTTTACTCCAAAAAGAGGTAGACGATTTTGTATAAGAATAAAAGAACCGTAAGTGCAAGCGAGATAGATATAGAGAAATAATATGGCCCTATGACTCAGATGATAGAGCGATATCTATACTAACGCACAGGGCGCAAGATATCTCTCTCGGCTGTTAAAATTTGGCCGAGATCGATGGAGTAAATTCATAAGAGGGGTGCAGTAATGCCAAGGGTTAGCGGGGTGTCGGGGCCCGGGGACCCGATTCACCTACCATGAAACACAAATTTACACAAACTGTACAAAGTTACGCTGTATGGACAACTACCTCTCTTAATCCGTATATAAGTATGTTTTAATTTCGTTATTAAACAATATTTGTAATATAAAAAGTAATATATTAATAAAATGCTTAGTCTCGTAGTAACATTTTATACCAAAGTATTCTTCACACGAATCTCCAGACCCCAGTGATTATGTTCGTACTGTTTTTATTAAAATCGTAATTATCTCGGTTTCTCCGTGCTTTTGTTTCCAAAGCCCTGCGGTATTTTTTTTATTTCACGGCTGAATACCTACGCCCCGGTAAAATAATTTATTAAAGTAAAGCTTCTGTCTGACTCAATATTTGAGTTTATAATTCTCAAGTTATTGTAAATTCTTTGTAATACTTATTTGTTCCGCAGCAATCTCATAGTATTAGCTCACTCAACATAGTACAACACATAGTAAAAAAAATGTGTAGCTCTTTCCCTAGGAGTGCAGAAGCATATAATACTACATACTATTCAATTCACACACAGTTTATTCTAAGTTTTTTTCATTAAATATTAGTATTTAATAAAGTGCATTGTCTTAAAAATTACCAGACGGCCATAAACTTGACGCTAGAGCGCGTTGTAAAACATAAAGAATCAACAACAGTCTACGAGGTTGTAACACATAGTGACTAGATGTTGCGTGCTGGTGTATGGTCCATTTTGTAAGCGATTGAAGGGTTTAAGAAGCATAATTGCTCCACATTTAATAAAATTATTTATAACCAGTAACGCTCCTTATTTTTTATATTTTACAAATAATCAAATTTTACAATAATCCGATTTCCAACACTTTTTACATTTTTTATTTTATTAATAGATAAATTGTACCTTGAATATTAAACTGACACTTTACAAAACAATCCATAGCTGTTCAAGTTTACATACTTTATTTACTAATTTTAACTTTAGTTACTTTTAAATAACTAAATAATTAGGAATTATTTTTCATCTTCCCTCACACGGTGTAATGACGACCTCGTTAATATAGCGGGACACCGATGGATGAGGGAGGGACAGGACCACACAAGCTGGACGAGGACTATGTCCAGCAGTGGACGTCTATTGGCTGACATGATGATGATTATATTTATATATAATTTTGACATTATTACATTTATAACTACTTATAACTTGTACCACACTACAAACACTAGCTAAACTAATGTAATTTACTATGTGACTTTATTTGCGTCGCGCGTCGTTGTCATTATAATCCGTAGTACTACTTTTCAGTGTTGTAAACTATCCACTTAAATATAGAGTTATTTAAAAAAATACACTTAAATTTACAACAAAGTTTACATCTAGTGAATATTTGTAACAGAAACTATAATAATTATGTTTAAGCTAAGAACAGGCTGTGACAATTAAAACAGTTACAACAAATGTTCGTATTGTAGTTAGGAATTAAGCCATTATTACAAAAAAAAATGGAAGTCCGTAAAAACATTTCGTATTCAAGATCGTATAATAAAGGCAAACGTATTAGCCGGGCGAGGCTTTCGGGGCGCGCGGCAGTGGGCGGCAATCGGCTTCGACACTTGTAGAGCCAACCACAAAGTGTACAGTTCTCAGATCCAATACGTCGTATAAGTCACCCTTCAGTTTTTCGGCCGCACTCTAAATTCAAAGAGATGTATATGTTACGGTAAACGTGATTAATCAAAAACTATTAATAATTACCGATTATTATTAATAATAACCACATGTTTTGGTAAATGTGAATAATCGATCGAAATTTATTACTTTTAGTAGTAATTATTAATAATTCACGACACATATTGGTAAAAGTGATAAAATAAATAAAAACCCAACGTTTTTTGACCAGCAGGTTTTTTTTTTCACAAATTAAGAATGGCGCTCTGCGGCCGCTTCCGCGGCCCGCTCGCTTCGCTCGCTCGCCTTACCGCGTTGGTTGTCACAGTTCTAACATAACCTAACCAAATGATCTTTTGATCGAAAACTTCAAAAACGGTCAAGTGTTTTGCGGCCCATCGGTTTGCTACACTAGGTACAGTGAAATGCAACCGAACCGCCCCGCACACACCGCCCCACCCCGCAACTGTTTGGCCACTTATTACATTTACCACTATTAAGGTTAAATTATTAATAAAAACCGACAAATGTGATTAATTTATCACTTTAACCTCGACTTTCGGTAATTATTAATAATCTTCAATTATTCACATTTACCGTAACATATACACACATCAAAAAAGTCTAAGCAACATGCATGATATTACAAATTTACCATTTATATTAATTAATTTCTAAGTATTTACTCACTCAAAGTGTATAGGTAAGTAAACTTTTTTGTTATTGATGACATACTGGCTGGTTGTAAAAAAAAAATTTCGATTATGTTTTGTTTTTTTTCATAAAATTCAAATGACTGCGAATTTGTTTGAATTTGAGTGCATGTTAATTGCTACGTTTTAGTCTTGATTTTATAATTTTACCAACCATTTAAATACAGTTGGCGACAAAATTGAATTGTTAGATATTCTTTACGTCATGGAGCGACGTCATTTGACGGCAGATGAAATGCAAAGAGCTGTAGGGATGTTGCAAGCGGGAAGTAATCAATCTCAGGTATCTCGACATTTTGGTATTCATAGAAGTGTTATTTGTCGTCTTTGGCAGCGCTACAATAATACAGGGGAACCCGCTGAACAGCATCCAGGCCGTAAAAGGAGTACAACCACTCGGCAAGACCGGTACATACAACTGACTGCAAGACGCCAGCCGATGTTAACCGCTCGAGAGATAAGTTTGAGTCTACAAAATTCAAGTGGTGTTGATGTAAGTCCCCAAACTGTGCGAAATCGACTGCATGAGTACGGCCTACGAGCTCGACGCCCTATCAGGTGCCCACCGATACGTCACGGGAATCGCGCTCGTCGAAATGAATGGTGTAGAGAACGCATAACATGGACCCAGGAACAATGGGATAAAATTATGTTTTCCGATGAGTCGCGATTCGGGTTTAGGCCTGATGATACAAGAAGGGTGCGAGTGTACCGTCGACCCGGAAATACTGAAAGACTCAGGTGCGTTCAGGAAGTTCATCCATACAGCGGCTCAACAGTTATGGTATGGGCGGGTATTATGAAGAACAGGCGAACTGAGCTCGTTTTTGTAAATGGAAACATGAACGCTGAAAATTACGTTGAGGATATTCTCAGACCTTATGTCCATCCATTTGCACAAACCTTTGGCTCCGATTTTACGTTAATGCATGACAATGCGCGTTCACATACAGCTCGGCGAACCAGTGAATACTTGGCAACGGAGAACATCCAGGTATTGGCCTGGCCTGCACAATCGCCAGACCTCAACCCCATCGAGCACGCATGGGACATGCTCCAGAGACGTGTTTTGAAGGACTTGGACGGAGTGACAACAACCCAACAGCTGAAGGATTTGCTACAATTCCATTGGGAGCGAATACCGCAAGATGACATAAACAGTCTCATTAATTCAATGAATAATCGTTGCCGACAAGTTCTGAATAGCAGAGGAGGCCATACTTTGTATTAAATTGTCCTATTCTTTCACAATAAATTCATTTTCTTAAGAAATTTCAATTTGTAAAAAAAAAGTTTAGTTTCTTATGTACCTGTATATTCTAATATTGTTAATTTCTGTTATTAAAAGAACTTATAAAGAAAACAGCTGTTATTTTTACATCATAGAACCCTAAAAATATTATTTTAAAAATAAAATACAACGTTATAATTAAAATAAATGGTAAAATAAATTAATATGAATGGTAAATTTGTAATATCATGCATGTTGCTTAGACTTTTTTGATGTGTGTACATTATTAAGTACGTCGTTACCAAAATTCAGTGCCATTAAGCGTTTAGTAACGATACTCTAAATCTTTTGATGGCTTATAAATTTTGTAATAACAGTAGCTCTTTAACTCAAAGGAGGTTTGTAAAAATAAATTTTACTTATTGTACAATGACGTAATTAGGATTAGAAAATTTAATCTACATTTTTTTTGCATTTAATCTTGTTTCTAAAAGACAAATTAATTTTCTAGTTCGTAAGTTTCTTTCACAAATAAACTGCATTTGTTAACTGTTAAGATAGTCCGTAGAATGGTTACATGGTCTGTTCACTATGAATTTGCTCTCGTTTTCTATGGTTTATTATCAACTATCAACATCCTTTGAAAAGAGATATTTAATAAGTATCTTTGAACTTCTAAATTTCTAATAACGGGTTTAATTAAAATAGTTTCTAATAAATTCAAACTCATTGATTCCTTTACCTTTACATGATAAATTAACTCTTTAGGTATAATCCTCTCCATTGCGTCATACATTACATTGGAATTAGAAAATAATTTTAATTAATAATCCTTCTAAATTAAATTTATCCCATTCCCCTACATAATAGGCCTAAAGAGTTTTGTGTAAGATAAAGTAATTTTTATGAAGTAAAATTAAGAAGAGATGTATGTTCCTGACAGAGACTCGACAGTTGTGTACTTTCAAACTTTTCTCTTTATACGTGTAATACGTACCAACGACAAGTTCACAACTCAAGCCAGGAAATTCAAGCAACCGTGAAAGTGTTCTTACTACACGTAATTTACACTTATTTAACATATCTATTTAGTCCCAATTTAAAACTACAGATATTTATACGAAAAAGATTTTAAAAAATATTTATGCTACCATAATTATCTATTGTTATGCGCTGCCGTAGGTAGAAAGCAGCGTTATTTATTAAGCAATCGACGTAATGAAGCAGTTAATTAACTAAAAATAGTCATTCTGTGTCAAGTAATGCCATAAAGGTTAAATTAAAATGACTTTCCAAAACATATTTTGGACTTTATTCGCCAGCAATTAATTTTGTACACAAACGTAACATAATAACATTTTGTTGTGTTTAATATTCAAGCCGCCAATCTTGTTACTTTCAATAGGGTGACGAGATTGAACTGTAAAGCATGTTAACTTGATCAATACCCAGGATCTATCCATACATAAATTTATTTCGTAGATTTACAGTTTCAAACAATGTCTGAAATATATTTATTATTCTGACTTTATTAATTTCGTGAGTGGAGTCTGTGCATTCATATTTTCATTTATTAAATTAAAGAGCTGTGATCACAGAAATCCAAATAAAATCATGAGTGTTTTATTTTGCGTTTCGTTATCATAATGGAACTGATGAGTATTCATTCACACAAAATAATGACTATTTTTGTACTTCTTTTTTAAAAAAAACTACCGCCGCGCCGCGCCGTAGAGATGACGTTCTGCTCTGTGTCATGGGGCATTACAAACATCAATTGAATAAATAGGTATAAAGAATATTCAAACTCACGACTAATCAAAATACTCTTTCACATTACGTTTAAAGGACATATTGTAATACGATGTCATAAACATTCTGGAAGTTTGTTCAACAATTTCATCTAAATAGAAAAATTTAGATAAGTACAAAAAACTTATCTTGCACCATCAATTAATATTAAGCAGTTTTATTAATCCAAGCCCCGGCTCCGCACGGGCACCTACTACAGAATGCCCTTAAACAACGTTTTAGTACAGCTTCATTAGAAATCTCTAAATTGATATGGATAACGGTTAGGGCTACTTTTATGCATGTTGTTTCTCCGTGTGGTGACGGAGTAAGAATATAAGATGTCACCACCCCATCTCATCCCACGGGTGTCGTAAAAACCGACTAAGGGACTATCCGTGAATATTATCTTTACGAAATAAAAAGAAGGAAAACTTGAAATTAAACCCTATACCATTCCGTCTGGCCAGCGTGGTATTAGTAGGCCAAGTATCCTTCCGTCATGGGAGGAGGCCCGTCCCTGCAGAGGGACATTATTGGGCTGTTATGATGATGGTGATGAGTTATTAATATTAGCGCTTAGCTTTTAAATAAAAAAAACTTACACAAAATGTTAGATGTTACAGGAAATTGTAAGACAGTACAAGTTGCTCTAAACCATGTTTATTCTGTTTATAAAGACCGCTCATATCCTGTAGCAAGAGGCGTTCACTTCATTTCCCGTGTCTGCCTTCTATTTGTCACTTGCTTTCATTGTTATATGGTTACACCGCTCAGTTTTATTACACAACACTTAGTTTTATTTACAATTTCAAATGAAACTTTGTCATGAAATTACTACTTAGAAACACATTTAACAAACACTTAGGTATTTGAAAACGATATAGTTTGTTTTTTTACTATAAAGATAGCTCTCCTCTTGTTATTATGCAAAATGACAAGGCATCTTAGTTCTACTTTCTTAGTGTTAAATATTTCATAATTGCTACCTATAAAATCTAGAAAGTCTGGTAAAATTTGAGCTGCTGTATCCAGCTATGAAATAGTTTAGTAATGATTTACTATCACTGATGATTTTTATCATAACTTTAGGAAAGTATCTTCTATACATAGTATAAAATAAAGTCGCTTTTTCTGTCCTTATGTCCCTTTGCATACTTAAATCTTTAAAACTACGCAACGTACTTTTTAGGGTTTTTTTTAATAGATAGAGTGATTCAAGAGGAAGGTTTTTTATGTATCATCATAACAGCCCATTAATGTCCCACTGCAGGGACGGGCCTCCTTCCGTGACGGAGGGATACTTGGTCTACTAATACCACGCTGGCCAGACGGATTGGTATAGGGTTTAATGTCCAGTTTGCCTTCTTTTTATTTCGTAAAGTTAATATTCACGGATAGTCCCTTAGTCGGTTTTTACGACACCCACGGGATGAGATGGGGTGGTGACATATTGTATTCTTATTCCGTCACCACACGGAGAAACAACATGCATAAAAGTAGCCCTAACCGTTATCCATATCAATTTAGAGATTTCTAATGAAGCTGTACTTAAACGTTGTTTAAGGGCATTCTGTAGTAGGTGCCCGTGCGGAGCCGGGGCTGCTCGCTAGTTATTTATATTGCTTTTGTTAAATAAATAGAAAATAACTAACCTTTCTCGATTCAATTTCTATTACCTTTTGTAAAAAAATTACATGCAAAGTATCCTAAGATAGATGACAGATCTGTTAGTAAGGAATCCTGACGCTTTAAATAAGTGATATTACTTGAAAGCGTTTTTGTATAGTTTAAAGCATAAAGCAACGTCAAGATCCAGATGAAACGTTGCTGTTAATGACAGTATATGTGCGAGATAGACTTTTACAGTGAATTTGTGTACAAGACAGTTTTAAAATAATAAGTGAATATATCTGTTTTAATTAGTTTTTTGTAAATAATGTCTTTATATAGCAATTGAGCGGGACAGTTGTTAATTAGTGGATTTTTGTTAAATAGTCTTTAAAGTAGTGTTTTTATAGTTATTTTATAGTTTTTATAGTAATTAAATAATTAATTACAATTATATAGCAATAATACTGTGTAAATACTACTTTAACATAAGTTTTTAGTGGTTTATTAGCATTTAAATAAAGATTTCTCACAGTTTACGCCCGACGGCACTTTTAGAATATTTTAAAATGTTAGACTAAGTTATAAAGTTGTTAAATATTCAAATTATATCATGTTTTTATATTAATAAAGAAAAATAATAGGTTTTTAAATAAAAATGTATAAACTTGCAGTAGGATTTCAACAAGCAAAAAATAAGGTCCCACGTTCCGGTAATACTGCGCGCTACCTAAGCTACAGTAAACGGATTGCTTGCTGAATTCCTATTGGTTAAAAAGTAGTTACCTTAATTGGCCGACTAATGAGACAGCGCCAAAATAATGTAAGAAATTTGTATAAAAGGGGTAGCCGTTTGTTCACGGTACCTCAGTCGGCAAGCAACAGTCAAGGGAACAACAAGTGTAATAGTAATAAGGAACAAGGAAGAATAAATAGTCCAGTTATATTCAGGAAGAATCAACAGTTCGTTTTATTTCTATTTCCCACCAATCCAGTGATAGTCAACATTTATGGTCCTTCGAGCCGGATACTACGTGGGAAATAGTGAAGATTGTTCCTGAATATTGAAGAATTGTTCCTGAATATTGAAGAATTGTTCCTGATATATATAGAAGCTTGACCTACGATGCCGGTCACCCGTTCAGAGGGTAAAGGGCGCAAGCGACCGACGGAACCGACGCCGACGTCCTCCGAAGCCACAGCCACGACGTCGGCAACTGGCACAACCTCGGCAACTGGTACGAGTGAAGAGACGGGAACCACCGCCACGGAGTGTACCGAAACTACAGCCACCTCCGCGACGACAGAGCCTTCACCCGTCGTCTCCACCGTCATCACGCCGTCCGAGGGCCAGGCCGCCGCACCTACGCTACCCATGAAGCCGCCAACACAGGGGGGCAAGGGGGGAAACGCCGCCGTCAAATATCAAGAAACAGAAACTTCGACAATAAAGAAGAAAACCCCACCAGTGCCACCCGGACCGACGCTCTCCCGTCCCCACAGCAAGAAGGGGGGAAGGGGGGGGTCAACACATAGCAAGTCTAAGGCCTACAAGTTAGCGAAGGCTAAAGAAGAATTATTGAAGTTACAAGTCGAGTTAGCAGCTGCGCGCCTCGCCTCGCTGGAAGTCGAAGATGAAGACGAAGAAAATGATGAAGTTTCAATAGTATCGAAGACAGAAGTCAATGAACGTGTTGTCAACTGGTTGGAAGAGCAAGCCGATGGACCTACAACAGAGGTAGTCACCGCGCCGCTACGACGTACAGAACAACCAGCTGCCAATACAACAGAAGAGCTTCATCAACAGCCACAGCGCCTTCATTCATCACCGGCGGGAGTGAAAAATGACATTACAGAACTGGCCGCAGCTATCACACAAGCCATCAAAGCCGCTCAGCGACCGAAGTTTATAGAGCTGCCTATCTTCAATGGATCTCATCAAGAGTGGCTGCCTTTCCGTGCCGCATACTTCGAAACAGAAAAAACGTTCTCTTCAGTAGAAAACATCAACAGACTTAGAAGAAATCTCAAAGGAAAAGCAAAGGAGGCAGTCGAAGGTCTACTCATCACAAGTGCACAGCCCGCAGAAATCATGAAGACGTTGGAATCAAGATTTGGAAGACCAGAATCCATTGCTATGATGGAAATGGAAACGCTTCGTGGACTACCTCGCCTCACAGAATCTCCACGGGACATCTGTATATTCTCAACGAAGATCTCCAATGTCGTCGCAACTCTGAAGACACTAAGCTGCATCAACTATATGTACAATCCAGAAATTTCAAAGGCGCTGGTAGACAAGCTCACACCAACCCTGCGCTACAGATACTACGACTTCGCTGCAGTACAACCCAGAGAAGATGCTGACCTACTGAAGCTCGAAAAATTCCTCAGAAGAGAAGCTGAATTATGCGGACCTTATGCTCTACCAGAACAAATGGCGTCACATACGAGTACAGCACAAAGAAGACCACAGAAGATACACAACGTAACAGAGAAAACTTACGTCGCCAAGTGTCCTGTATGTGAAGAGACAGGACATACCACAACAGCCTGTGAACAATTCAAGAACATGGAAGTGAATGCAAGATGGGACATGGCCAAGTCAAAACGTCTCTGCTTCCGGTGTCTCCGCTATAGAAACAAGACACACACATGTAAAGCGAGGACATGCGGCATGGACAACTGCAAATACTTCCACAACAGAATGCTGCACCACAATAAGGCAACAGAGAAGACACAGGCGAAAGAAGAAACGATGGCAACAGAAGCAATTAACTCTGCCTGGACCCTGAAGAAGAAACAGTCATATTTGAAGATCATTCCAATTCAAATAAAGGGGCCAGCAGGAAAAGCCAACACTTTCGCACTACTGGATGATGGGTCAACAGTCACACTTATAGACAACGACATGGCCAAGCGTGTCGGAGCCACAGGACCTATCGATCCACTGAAGATAGAAAGCATCAACGCCATGAAGACGTCAGAGTTAACATCAAGAAGAGTCACCATTGAAATTAAAGGAGTGAACAATCAAGAGAAACGGATACAAGCGCGCACAGTGAAGAACTTGCAAGTCTCATCGCAACAAGTGCCAAAAGAAGTGATTGAAGGCTGCAAACACTTAGAAGATATTCAGCATCATCTCACATACGCCAGCGTGAAACCACAAGTGCTGATAGGACAAGACAACTGGCATCTTCTGCTGACAACTGAAGTAAGAAAAGGAGACAAGAACCAACCAGTAGCTTCCCTTACGCCTCTCGGTTGGGTACTACATGGCAGTCAAACAAGGACCATCGGACACACCGTCGACTATGTGTCACACGTCACAGAAGAAACCACAGATGACTTAGAAACCCTCGTGAAGCAGTACTTCGAAATGGATTCGCTATGCTTGAATAACAGAAGACCGAAGTCAGATCCAGAAGAACAAGCACTACGCATATTGGAAAAGACAACTAAGAAGACAGAAGAAGGAAGATATGAGACAGGACTTCTCTGGCGCAAAGAAGACATTAGCTTCCCAGATAACTACGGGAATACGCTGAACAGACTCCTGAACATAGAAAAGAAGATAGATCGTGACTCTGAATTGAAGAAAAAATATACAGAACAGATGGAAGCTCTTATAACAAAGGGATACAGCGAACCTGCACCTAAACAGAAGACACCAGAAAGGATTTGGTATCTACCACACTTCGCTGTAATCAACCCAATGAAGCCTGACAAAATCAGAGTAGTCCATGACGCTGCAGCCAAGACAAGAGGAATCGCACTCAACGACATGTTGCTGAAAGGACCCGATCTTCTTCAATCATTACCCGGAGTGATCATGCGCTTCCGGCAACATGAGATAGCAGTGACTGCAGACATAAAGGAAATGTTTATGCAAGTCAAATTACGAGAAGAAGACCGAGACTCCCTTCGATATCTCTGGCGAGGAAACCGACGAGATGACCAACCTCCAGAAGAATACAGAATGACCTCGTTGATATTTGGTGCATCGAGTTCCCCGTCTACAGCAATATACGTCAAGAACCTGAACGCCAAGCAGCATGAAGATACTCATCCTGAAGCCGTGGCAGCGATCATACAGAAACACTATGTTGACGACTACTTAGACAGCTTTGAAAACATTGAAGACGCCATACGCATCACGAAGAGTGTGCGTGAAGTGCACGCTAAGGCCAAATTTGAATTGAAGCAATGGAAATCCAACTCTTCGCTACTATTAGAAGCTCTTGGGGAAGATGTTCAAAATGACTACGTGGATCTATACAAGCCAGAAGAGAAGACAGAACGAGTCCTTGGTGTTGTCTGGAGTATCAACAGTGACGAGCTTACCTTCAACCTGAATTTGGCTCGTATCCCGCAGACACTTAAAGAAGGAAAGACACCAACGAAGAGGGAAGCGCTGCGCATCGTGATGTCATTATTTGACCCACTTGGCTTGGCATCACCAGTCACCATAAAGGCGAAACAACTTTTACAAGAAGTATGGCGCAGAGGCACTCCATGGGACGACATGATCGACGAAGACCTGGCAGAACAGTGGAAGATCTGGATGAATCATCTGGAAAATCTCCGCAACACGACGATCCCACGAAGATATATCAACTACAGCAATGCCGACAATATACAACTACATATTTTCACCGACGCAAGCGAATCAGCCTATTCTGCAGTGTTGTATTGGAGAACAGTGACACCAAGCGGCGAGATCAATTTATCACTCATTATGGCGAAAGCGAAAGTTGCACCATTGAAGTTGACCTCCATACCAAGACTGGAGCTTCAAGCCGCAGTTATGGGGACCAGACTTGCAGAAACAATAGTTGAAGAACACGAAAGGAAACCTGACAGCAAAGTGTTTTGGACTGACAGTAAGACAGTTCTCACATGGATACGTACTGGTTCACGCTCATATAAACCATATGTAGCGCATCGTCTAGCAGCCATAGAAGACAGCACAAAAGTGAACGAGTGGAGATGGATTCCCACAAAAATGAACATAGCAGATGACGCAACACGAGATGTCCCATTGAACTTCAACAAGGATCACCGTTGGTATAAAGGACCTGACTTCTTATGTCAAGTAGAAGAGCTCTGGCCTACAGAAACATCAACAATAGTTACAGAAGAACCTTCTGGTGAAGAAAGAATAAATAACGTGACAAACAGATCGGGACCAAATCTGTCAGAAGGATTACCGGACGCGTCACGATTTTCCAATTGGACAAGACTACGACATACGACAGCAAGGGTTCTACAGTTTATAGAGTTGTGCAGAACACTAAAACAAAGTGTCAACTATAGAAAAACCAAGAAGAATACAGAAAAGGATCCTAGCTGGAACAGAGTGGCTAAACCAACAGAGAAGAAGCCACAATCAGCTGTCAAGAAAACCTCACCGTCACAGGGGAAGAAGTTCATCCCAGTATCCGCGGAGCAGCTCAAACAGGCAGAAAGGCTTCTGATGCAATCTACTCAAGAAGACTCCTTTACAGAAGAAATAGAATTACTGAAAAGACAGAAGCCAATTAACAAAGAGAGTCGACTACGTCAGCTGAGCATCGAGCACATCAACGGAGTCATCAGACTTAGAAGTAGAATCCAAGCAGTACAAGAAGTGACAAATAGCATTAAAAGCCCTATGATACTTGACGGTGAACATAAAGTGGTGAAAATGTGGATTCAAGCAATACATCGCGAACTACATCACGCTGGTGTCGAGGCTACAGTCAACGAGTGCAGACAACAGTATTGGGTATTACGCCTACGACCCATCACGCGTACATTACTTCGTGCATGTCTTTTCTGCCGAATGAAGACACAGACACCGCCGCTTCCCAGGACAGGGGACTTACCTGCATGCCGTCTAGCTCACCATAGACGACCCTTCACCTATACAGGGGTCGACTACTTCGGACCTTTGACTGTGACAGTGGGACGCGCTCGACAGAAGAGATATGTTGCAATATTCACATGTCTCACCACTCGAGCCATACACCTCGAGATCGCCGGTTCACTCACCGCGGACTCTGCAGTGATGGCACTAAGAAGAATGATAGCACGACGCGGGTGCCCAACTGAAATCTGGTCTGACAACGGCACCAACCTGAAGGCAGCGGACAAAGAACTTCGACAAGCCATCGACGAGGCGACAACAGAAGAAGCAGTTAAGAGAACAATCTCTTGGCGCTACATTCCACCTGGAGCACCATTTATGGGAGGTGCATGGGAACGTATGGTTCGCTCAGTTAAGACAGCATTATCAGCGACTCTACACGAACGATATCCGACAGAAGAAGTACTCTCAACGCTGTTAGCAGAAGTGGAGTACACAGTGAACAGCCGACCACTAACACATGTCTCTGTCAGTGCGGAAGACCCTGAAGCCTTAACTCCTAATCACTTCTTATTGGGAGGAAATGGAAGAGTACCACAACCGGGAACATTCGATGAAAAGGACACTATTTCCCGAGGTAGCTGGCGATCTGCGCAACGCCTAGCGGACATCTTTTGGAACCGCTGGGTAAAGGAGTATCTCCCGGAGCTTCAATACCGGCGGGAGCCTCATGGAAAAGGACCAGCTGTGAAGATCAACGACCTCGTGCAAGTAGTCGATGCCAACCTACCCCGCAATGTCTGGATCAGAGGTCGAGTGATAGCGACGTATCCAGGCCCAGATGACATCGTGCGAACAGTGGACATCCAGACCAAAGGAGGAGTGCTGCGGAGACCTGTGAGGAAGCTGGTGATCATGCCCGTGACTACAGACGTCGAGCTCGCACCGAGAGAAGATGCAACATAGTCTGCACGGCGGGAGAAATGTGCGAGATAGACTTTTACAGTGAATTTGTGTACAAGACAGTTTTAAAATAATAAGTGAATATATCTGTTTTAATTAGTTTTTTGTAAATAATGTCTTTATATAGCAATTGAGCGGGACAGTTGTTAATTAGTGGATTTTTGTTAAATAGTCTTTAAAGTAGTGTTTTTATAGTTATTTTATAGTTTTTATAGTAATTAAATAATTAATTACAATTATATAGCAATAATACTGTGTAAATACTACTTTAACATAAGTTTTTAGTGGTTTATTAGCATTTAAATAAAGATTTCTCACAGTTTACGCCCGACGGCACTTTTAGAATATTTTAAAATGTTAGACTAAGTTATAAAGTTGTTAAATATTCAAATTATATCATGTTTTTATATTAATAAAGAAAAATAATAGGTTTTTAAATAAAAATGTATAAACTTGCAGTAGGATTTCAACAAGCAAAAAATAAGGTCCCACGTTCCGGTAATACTGCGCGCTACCTAAGCTACAGTAAACGGATTGCTTGCTGAATTCCTATTGGTTAAAAAGTAGTTACCTTAATTGGCCGACTAATGAGACAGCGCCAAAATAATGTAAGAAATTTGTATAAAAGGGGTAGCCGTTTGTTCACGGTACCTCAGTCGGCAAGCAACAGTCAAGGGAACAACAAGTGTAATAGTAATAAGGAACAAGGAAGAATAAATAGTCCAGTTATATTCAGGAAGAATCAACAGTTCGTTTTATTTCTATTTCCCACCAATCCAGTGATAGTCAACAGTATAGTTGATACTAATGGCAGTGCTAGACATCATATTTCTAACAAGACATCGTTCTAGGACCCCTTCATCTTATTTTTCTACTTCGAAGCATAATTAAATACAAAAGGAGTTTAACACATCCTATATTACAAAACACCTCTTGACGACCTCTGTGGTGTAGTGATTATATAACATGACTGCTACACAGATGTTTTGGGTTCGATTCTTGCTCAATGCAAATCTTTGTGACCATGAAGATGATTGTTTGCATTGTTCTGTGTGTTTTCTATGTATAATATGTATGTATTTACAAAAAAAAGTATTTATGTATGCTATCCGTTGTCTAGTACCCATACTAGGTGCAATATCTTTTCTTAGTTTGGGACTAGATGGCGTTGTGTGAATGTATTATGAAGAATATAAAAAAAGACATCTCACCTTCTATAAGTGAGTGTCGTGACGAGAAGACAAAATAGTCTTATCCTAAGTAATGTCGTATAAACACTAAACACCAATTTTCCGAAAATCTCTGAACACTAAAATTAGCCTTGTATTAATGGATGTGTTCATCTTTTGAAAGAAGAGGCTAACCATTAAAATATGTAGCAAATTTCGTTTTTAATCTTTCTCACAATTATTTAAATCTTTGAGCACTTTCAGTCAATTCAGACTTCATAATGAATTCAGAAACTCTTTTTTTTTTCATTTTCATTGTTTCCATTTTGCTTGTATTTAATTGAATATTTCTTTAATATTTTATTTTAATTATTTTTTCTGATTTACACATCGACAAGTACAGTAGCGAGTTAAGTAGTAAGTTGTTAATTAAGTTGATTTAAATAGATCTCCATCCTATTTTTGGCGATTTAAGTACGAAGTAGCCCCATCTGTCTCGATAAATCAACTTAATCAACAACTAACTACTTAACTCGCTACTGTACTTGTCGATGTGTAAATCGGGCTTTACGTCCTTAGCGCTGTTGTTTTGCACCCTTTTCACCGAGTATGCAACTTGTGGGCGGACAGTTAAAATAAGAAAATGGATATTAATATTTGTTCTTTGAAGAATATGTTTTCACTTTGCTTATACCAATATTCGAGATCGTAAATACGACATTGATAACCGTCTTATAATAAAAAAGGTTTAAAAAAAGGTTGCTTGTGCCGATTCTAAGAAATGCATGTCCCGATCCTTAATTCTTGTTTCGCTTTTACGAGGTTAAACTGTTGAGAATTCTGATAAAAAAGTCACTGTTTTCGAAAAGAGCAAACTATTTTACTTGATGACTACCAAACAATCTACTCTATGCTAAGATTAGGTGTTAATTTAAATAACAAACTTAAGAAATCATTATTCAGAAATCAAGTAAAGAAAATTATCTTTTCCCTCACTCATTTTTTTACATCAGGATTTTATTTTCTATCGCTATTTTAATTTCTTTTTTTTTTGTTTTTTTTTTTCGTTTATTGATCAAAATATTACAATAATTTTTACTACAAACTATGAAAAACCCGCTTAAACCACAAAGTAATAGTAATAGTAAGTTCAATTGTAGCATTTCAAATCGAAAAGGCTTAAGCTATACTGTGCAGCCAATCTTCGACCAAGATGATCGCTTTTACAATATTAAGAGGCTTCCGAATCGTAGGGAACATTTAAAAGCCGATAATCATCCAAGTGGATAGTAAAGAGCTTAAGCTTTTGTATTATTTGAGTATAACTTCAAATTAGTTTTTAATTACTATACCTACTACTTAACCTTCTTGACCAAATCAATAACGTTTTTCTGATAATTCTATTTTACACTGAATCTATACTAAGTATATCTATATTAATATTATAAAGACGTAAAGTTTGTGTGATTGTGTGTTTGTGACGTTATAGGGGGTAATCTCTGGATCTACTGAACCGATTTTAAAAATTATTTTTGTGTTAAATAGTTCATTTATCGGGGAGTGTCATATGCTATATAGTATCACACTATGACTAATAGAAGTGGATCAGTAATGAAATATGTTTAAAAAAGGGACGCGTTTTTTTCGCCGCCCAACTAAGTAGGCACGGGTCAGCTAGTATCTTATAAGTACATAGATAGCTAGGTATAGTTCGAGAATAAACTACGCTGGTTTTTTTTTCCAAGATATTTATTGTATTGTATTGTATTTCTTTATTAATGGCCTCATGAACATAGT
Organism: Schrankia costaestrigalis; assembly: GCA_905475405.1. NCBI lineage: Eukaryota > Metazoa > Arthropoda > Insecta > Lepidoptera > Erebidae > Schrankia > Schrankia costaestrigalis. Next base: position 15,180,969 of record FR997825.1, on the reverse strand, counting down.
TACATATTTTGCCAGTGTCAAGTGAGAGATATTACATTCAGTATAAGTAAAAGTAAGTATAAAAGTAACATAAAAAATAACATTAAAAAGTCGATGCTTCACTTTTCATTGTCTTTCTTGAGAACTTGACGGAACGCGTAAAATGGAGACAGGAACAGCAGGACCACAATGCATGCCACCAGCTATTCACCAATCACTTGCATATTTATTCATATTAATTTACTGACGACGAACTTGCAAAACAAAACTGCATCTCTTCTGCATCACAAAATCTTCGAATAATCAATTTGTAAAAAATATATAAATGACAGCTCAACCTCTCGTCATGGCGTCCAGTCAAATTCCCCAAGATATTTATAATGATAAACTTTGATGTTGACAGTTTTTTGGCTATCACATTTGACAACAATCTGATTGATTTACGATGATATTGATATTTTTTTAAACCCTTGTTTCTGTAACTTTTTAAATACACTTGTAAAACACGAGAAAAAACTAACTCTAAAATCCTTTTTTTTTATTTTTTATACTAAACACGGCAATATGACTATATCGAACCTGATGGAAAGCGCGAGTACAGTCCACAAATGAAGCCAACGGATAAAAGTCCAAAAACAACTTCAATCCGTCGTCACCATCTTGCCGGTTTGGCCAAATGCTTCTTCACACTGCGTTTGAAGGACCCAATGTCATAATATGATGATATCCACAACTTAATGGTTCGGCATAGGAAGGGATTCCCGAACCTTTTGGTGCGAGCCGATATCTGACAGACCGTCTGAGTATGACTCCGCAAACCGGCAAGAGTGATCCTGTTATGAAAAGAGACGGAGGAACAAGATCGAATAACTCTTCAGAGCACTCTCCATAGTACATGGGATAGAACACACTAAGAGACGCGATATCTCTGCGAAGCTGTAGCGACTCCGCGTGCTCCGTGACCTGGGTGTCATCAACTATGCAGAACGCATGCGACTGCAGTCGGTCCAGGGCTTCCACGAGATACTTGGCAGAGCCATCCCAAAGATGCGAACAGTACTCCATGCTGCTCCGAACCTGCGTTTTGTAGAGCAGATACCGTTGCTCCGGTGTGAAGTATCGCCGCACTCTGTTCAGGATGCCAAGTTTACGTGAAACTGTGGTGATTACTCCTTCGACATAGTCACGATTGTTTAGATCATGTCGAAGGGCCCTAAGATGTTTAAGTTAGTCTGCAGCGACAGCGTAGTGCCCTGAAGAGAGGGTAGTGGTAGAAAGGGGGACTTTTTAGTGCTAAACGCGCAAACCTGTGTCTTTTCGGCGTTGAACTCAACTAAATTTTGGGAACCCCACACTGAGACTTGCTCAAGGGCCCTATTGAGCTCATCGACAAGATGTTCCCTGTTCCTCTTGAGGTCTTCCCAGTTGCTCGAGGTCTGCATATGATAGCATCCATGTAACGTGCTGTCATCTGCATAGCAATGAATGCGGCCAGAAAAAAGCAAATCATTGATATGCAGATTTAAATAAACATTCGTTTAACTTTTTAAATAAATGTATATTTTATGGTCTTTTATATCTATTCGTGTGTCAACTAAGTGTTGTAAGTTGCGCTGTTTTGTTACTACAAAAACCAACATTACTCGGAGTGTGAAGCTTTTTGTACAGAGTTTGTTTGAGTTTGTGTCATTATCTATTTTGTTTGTGGTACCTGTAAGGAGCAACAGGGAATACATTTTAAAATACTGTAGTGTTTGGTGGACTGTGCTGAATAAACTTAACAAACCATGATACGATTTGTGTTACCAATGCTTCTACGGTCTCGGACTGATTGTTTTCATTGCTTAATGTATCTTTACAAAAATAAGCATATTATGTGTAACCGTTGTTTTGTACCCGCTAAAAAGTTACGCACGTAGGGCCAGTTATAATATCAGCAGGTAAATAAATAGGTATTTTGTTAATCTAAATTTGGCTAATGAGTTAAGTAGGTAATTATTACAGGTATAATTACCTATTGTAGCTACGAGTATCATAAGAATAATAAATACATAAAAAATAGTGAAATCTTCTCATTTCAAAAGGGGTTATGGGGCAAATCGTCCGATCTAAGACTGATCCTCGGACGAGTTGCCTCATTCGTAAAACGTAGGAGGCTTTTCGTCTGAACAAGAAGTGGTCCTCGGGCGAGTAGCCTGATTTTTTAAAAGAACGATTTTATGGATTAATCAAATTATTAAAACGTGAGAGTTTAAAAAAAAAACAAAACAGCGAATTAATAAACTTTAAAAAAAATAAATAGTTTCAAAACAATAATATATTTATATATATTATATATACTTATATACAAAAAAAATAAAAATAGTGCAGGCAGTCTCATCGTCGGATCTGACTCATGCAGAGCCACCCAAATTCATTTACAAAGTGTATCGGCTTACTAGCAACAATACAGCTATGTAGAATATACAGCGTAGCTGCACCGGGTAAACCGACAGTTTTGTCGGGAGCATATATAAATATATAATTGTTTTGAAACTATTTTTTTTTTTAAAGTTTATGAATTCGCTGTTTTGTTTTTTTTTTAAACTCTCACGTTTTAATAATTTGATTAATCCATAAAATCGTTCTTTTAAAAAATCAGGCTACTCGCCCGAGGACCACTTCTTGTTCACACGAAAAGCCTCCTACGTTTTACGAATGAGGCAACTCGTCCGAGGATCAGTCTTAGATCGGACGATTTGCCCCATAACCCTTCAAAAGACTGCCTTACAAGTATCTTCCTTCATTGGAATGGATACAATACAAATAGTTTACTCATTTGTGCTTGTGGCGCTGTGTGCGTGCGCTAGTAATTAAACAAGCTATGTATGGCTGTGTTGCGGCCCTATATCATTGCAAGAGCGCTAGCAGTATCAGTCTATAAAATATTGCTGTAGCTACGAAATGGATTAACTAATATAACAAACATCACATTAATTTTGTTGTTGTCCTGTAGATGGCGCACACTGAACCTCATTTAAAAGTAGTAATTTATTAATCTGTGACTTAGACAAAGAATGCATATTAATGAGGATATAGTTAAATCGCATTATTACGATTATGATGTGATGATGTTTGTTATTGTATTTTTAATAAACAGTTATTTTGGTTTATATTTATTTGACTGGTGATGTTCGATGAATCAATAGATCTTACCTAGTGTTGTAAAAATGAGCGCTGAGCGTGGAGCGTTGAGCGCTGAGTCGACGCTTTGGAGCATTTTAGACTCGAGCGTTAAACGCTTGAGCGTTTAAGGCTTGCGAGCGTTGAGGGCTCAGACTTTAACGCTTGAGTCTCGCGCTCAAGCGTCCGAGCGTTATAATTTTTAAATAATATAAAAAAGTAGTAGAAATGATGGTAAATAAAAATCTTAGACGTTGTGGCGGTGCAGTAAGTATTATTTATATGTTGACTTTGGTCGTATAAAAACAATAAACAATCTACATTGCCTAAGTTAACTAAAATGGCGTTCGAAATTTTATCTGTTCCGAGTACGAGTGTGCCAAGCGTAGTGGCATTTTCAAAAGCTGGCCTCGTCATGACTAAAATAAGGAACAGATTTAGCAACGAAAACATACAGGCCAGTATGTGTCTTTCTTCATAGTTAAAAAAAATATACTGAATTTATGAAAATAATATGTATCTTTCTATTAATATATTGATTTTATTTAGTTTAGGCACTCATTTTTGTATTATCATTTAAAATAACCTTAACTAAAACCATTTTATTTTCCTCATAATACTCTCGATCTCGGTAGCAATACATACTCGTAGATAGATTGTAGTCTAGACGCTCACGCTCAAGCTCAAGCCGAGCGCTGAGTTCGGCGCTCGGAACAGACTTTTTTACTAAAACGCTTGAGCCCCTGTTCGAGCGTTAAGCGTCCTACTCGAGGCCCTGCTTGAGCGTTCAGATAGTGCTCGAGCGTCGACTCAAGCGTTTAAGCGCTGACTCGAGCTTTTTTACAACACTAAGCTGCTCTCCGCTAGTTCCAATTATTTTACAGAGATGGCAGAACCAGTTTCCTATGGAGCTGTATGTTACAAGTTATGTTTAGTTTGTGTAATGTGAGTACCTTACCTTGACATTTACTAATTTAACGTTCATTCAACATTTACTAAAATATATTTTACTGTTCATGACAACCCAAGAAACAAAACTCTAATAAGTATAGAATAAACTATGTAACCAAGAACCCCAAAAAAAAGTTTTTATTATTTTCGCAGTCTTAATATAATGTAGACATCTTTGTTTACTGTAGATAAAGATGTGATGCAAGAATTCATTTTATCGTTCCTTCTACAAACGATTCAGCCCATTCGCCTTGAGCAATCTAGTCGTTGTATTCTTTTATACTTTCTTACTATCTTTTTCGTATTCTTTATTCTCAGGAAATTGCGACGTTTGAACGCGTCTAAATTTATCTAGAATATACAGTTATTATTTATTCATAATAATAATAGTAGGTAGTATTTTCCTCCGGAGAATGCTGTTGTGACAGGTTTTATGAACTATTTACGGTTAGTATTTTTATTATAAGAGAGCACACCTGCATTAGGGGTCGAGTGAACGTCGCGGAGAATTTTGACATGAAAATAACGGACATAAAATATATAAAATAACGGCAACAAAGTTCGAAGCAATAACTTGTAAATCGCTCAAATAGATCTTGTGGGGGAATCAAGCCCCATACAAATCGAGTGCCACGGAGGCGGTCAAAATAGGTACATGTTATTTTGTAATATCTAAGCTGGTAAATCAATGTGGTTCAAAATATGTATTGTGTCCAATCTATCAGCTTAATTTTTAATTATTGAAACATGCCCAAATTTTCTTTTTGTTGTTTCTTCTAGACTTGTAATCCGACCAAATTCATGTGTAGTCTGAGCCACACATAAAGAAACCTCACTACTACTTTACCAATACTTAACGAATTTATACTTCTATACATTCAGAATTAAGTATTCAAAGTAAAATTCAGTGAACAAACTAGGTCTTGTATTTCAATAAGAAGGTCAATGAAATAACGAAGAATTAATTCAAGTTTCAGCAATTAAAGTACTTACTCGTTAATGTTCAAGAAATTTCATTAAAAGCTATTTAATAAAAACTAAATGAAAGAGAGTTTAAACAGTTCCACGAACTTTTGTTCATTAACTCAAGTTGAGAAAATCTCTAATCAAGAATATAGGCATGTAAGTATAGATGAAACTTTTAATAATATCCAATCATTAATAGATTTTATAATTCGAACCCGTTTCAAGGATAGCTTTTTAATTAGTTTGTAGCTTTGAAGATTCTCCGTGTGGTGACGGATTAAGAATACAGTGTGTTACCAACCCATCTCGTCCCATGGGTGTCCAACAACCGACTAAACGACTGTCCGTGAATATTTTTTTTTTTTAAATTGGCCTACCAGAATGACTCTAAGGTGCCTGATGTTAAGCATCCATTAGGGTCCAAAAATGGCGAGCACCATGCCAGCTACAATAATTGTAGAGGCATGAATGTCGCCACTATGGCGGCTACAGAAGATGCTTTTTCACGCCTCGCTTGAAGGAACCTGGATCGTAGTTTGAAGGAACGTTTTTACGTGAGCTGGCAAAGAGTTCCACTGTTTGGTGGTTTTGCACATGTACGAAGTGCTGAACCGCTTTGTTCGGACTTGTATGGTTTCTACAGTGTAGCGGTGGCACTTAAGACCGGCACGTGTTGTTCTTATCCTTACGTAATAAAAAGAAGGAAAACTTGAAACAAAACCCTGTACCAATCTGTTTGGGCAGCGTGGTATTAGTAAGCCAAGTATCCTTCTGTCACGGGAGGAGGCCTGTCCCTGCAGGACATTAATGGGCTGTTATGATTATTTAAAGAAAAATTTAAGCTGCTAATACATTTAATAATAATTCGGTATGCTACCAGCTTCATCCTTTTATTAAAAAAGGTATAAAATTCTACGGCGTGTGGAGGGGTCTGTCAGACTCCTACTGACTCAAACCCCCGGTGTATCATCTTTCACGCAGGCCAGGGGCCGTGAGAACCATAAATATAAATAAATATTCCTCACACGAATGTGATGACACAACGCCATCTAGTCCCAAACTAAGCAAAGCTTGTACTATGGGTACTAGACAACGGATAAACCAATGCGTTTTTTTGTAAACACGTACATAATAATTATACATAGAAAATACCCAGTGCAATGCAAACAATCACGTTCATGCACACAAAGATTTGCATTGAACGGGAATCGAACCCGAGACCTCTGCGCAGCAGTCATGTTATATAACCACTACGCCACAGAGGTTGTCATTTTACTAATCTTAGTACTAGCCATGTCAGGTGTCTGAATCACTTGTCCAGAAAAATTGCAGTTTCGAATCAAGCTCCGGGCATCAAACAATTTTTATAGTTTTTACTTTTTAAAAGCTTTTTCATGTCAACAAAGAAAGGAGAAAATAAATGAATATTGTATGAAATGATCAAGTGGGTAGTACTTAGTGATTGCAACATGCAAGGATCAAATAATAATAATCAAAACTTGTATTTTTATGAATATCATATAAATTCAAAAGGTCAAAAATATTTATTTCTGACACATTTTATTGTTCACACTTATTATGCATTTAGGCGCAGGACCGAGTTCTGTGGCGTGTATTGGGAGAGGCCTATTTCCAGCAGAGGACTGCATTAGGCTAGTTGATTGATTGATTGATTGATTATGCATTTGCGACGTATTCACTTTTGATGTACAAAGTAAAAGTATTGAATAACAAAATGTTAAATATATAACTGTGATGGCAATATGACTGTGGTGAAAACGCATATATAGGTACTGAATATATTATATTATTCAACAAAAATAATTTTCAATTCGTTTTGCGTATAACGAAACAGATATTCTAATAAAAAACATATTATATAAACGGGATTTTAACGCGCATACTATTTATCTTTACTTTACTTGACGTTTCGGCACAGGTTGCAAAGGCCGTAGTTGCAAGCTCACCTGTGATACGGTGTCACAAATTGTCTTCCTGATAGATAAATAAATTATTATCATCTACCCTCGTATCTTGAGATGAGGAATCTATAAGGGTTCAGTTTTTTTGCCATTTGGCTAAGGAGCCCTGAAACACATTGTAGTGAACAAAGAAAATATAAAAATCAAAGTTAAGTATATTTAACAACTAACAATGTGCCTATTTATAAAAGCTATATCTATATAAGTAGCTGGGTTGTCAAATTACTATAAGGTTTTAATCTATATCTATACTCTATACTTATTATATATGTATAAAGCTAAATAGTTTGTTTGTTTGTTTGAACGCTCTAATCTCAGGAACTACTTCTTCGAATTGAATTTAGTTTTCAGTTTTGGATCGACTATTTATCAAGGAAGGCTATATAACATCACGCTATGACAAAAAAATGTTTTTTCAAATTTATAGAGCCTATGAGCCTACTTAGAAGGTTCATGGTTACTCACTGGAAGGCAATGGAGAGAGCTATGTTGTAGCCTGACCTATAAGCCTACACAGAAGAATCATGGATTCTCAGAGGGAAATGGAGAGAGCTTTGTTTTTTCCTGACCTATGGGCCTACTCAGAAAGCTCTTGGTCTCTCAGGGGGCAATGGAGAGAGCTATGTTGTAGCCTGACCTATGGGCCACTCAGAGGGCAATGGCGAGAGCTTTGTTGTAGCCTGACCTATGGGCCTACTCAGAAGGCTCATGGTCTCTCAGAGGGATTGCCATCTTAGCTCTCTCTATTGGAAAGAGCTATGTTGTAGCCTGATCTATGGACCTACTCAGAAGGCTCATGGTGTCTCAGAGGGCAATGGAGAGAGTTATGTTGTAGCCTGACCTATGGGCCTACTCAGAAGGCTGATGGTCTCTCAGAGGGCAATGGAGAGAGCTATGTTGTAGCCTGACCTATGGGCCTACTCAGAAGAATCATGGTCCCTCAGAGGGCAATGGAGAGAGCTATGTTGGGAGTTTCCCTGCTTGATCGAAAAAAAATGAGAAGATCCGCAAGAGAACCAAAGTAACCGACATAGCCGGTTAAAGTGGCGGCAAGCAGGGCAAATACGGAATTTGCCCTACTTGCTGATGACGGAGAACTGACAGCAAAGGTCGTCAAGGTTTAAATTTTGAAGTTGGATATCGGCGGGCTGTAACACTCTCAGACTTTTATCGAAACAACCAAAGACTGGAATTACAAAACAAACTTATTACAATACTTATTAAAATATTTAATTAAAAGTTTACCTTCCTTTGCTAAACAATAACAATATTCAATTATGTACTCTTATTGCTTTCTTGTAATAGGAATTAAGATTTCTGGTGGATTTTATTTCGTAGCTCCCTGTTAAATTCTTCAGCAAGGACGGGCCTCCTCTATTAACATAGGGAAACAACTAGACGATTTGATACTTTAATTGAATAAGACTTCTTTCTATTCCCCTGTGAATAACAAATAAGTGACAAATGACTTGGGGAGCTTCAAGAAACGACCGTACTCCCTTTTTAAAGGTCGGCAACGCATCTGTGATTCTCTGGTGTTGCGGGTGTCCATGGGCGGCGGTGATCACTTACCATCAGGTGACCTGCGGGCTCGTTTGCCTCCCATTACATAAAAAAAATGGTGACAAAATTATTGTACAAGTCGTCATCGCAAAACAGGTTGAAAATAAAAATGCACGACTTGTTAAACAAAAAGCCTTATCCACAGAAATCTAGTTCAGATATCTGTGGCCTTATCAATGTTAAAGCGCTTTTATTACGAGTAGCCTCACCTGCAACTAACGAACTAAGTAATAATGTCATCCAATCTAGGAATTCAATTAAACCTCCGTGTAATTGTCGTATCAAAACGAAACTTTGTATTTTAGACCACTTTGTATTTTTATAGTTAAGGTGCGGTTTACATAGACTGCAGAACATCTTTTAAATTCAATCGTGGTACGATTTTATGTTTCATTTTGTTTTTTCGCTTATTATCAGTTAGTATCATTTTATGTTAGTAGAAACAGAGTAGCCTGACCCAATAATTCCCTTGGGATGTAAAATTAAACAGATTTCATAATATTTACTACTTACGTATCAAGACTTTTTGACCAAAGTAAAGAATTTTGGTATTCCTTGATTCTTCGTGTAATTTTGTATTTGTGTGATTTTGTTGAAATATGAGCTTAGAAATACAGCTTCATTGATGTTATCCTATTCCGTATGCTTCAGTTCTACAGCATCTCCTACTTTATTTTCCTTTGAATGACAATTTTTTTACTTTAAAACAAGACGCGACGTAAACTATTCAGTTCTTTGCTTTGGTGACGGATGAGTTTTATTGAGATTCGTATACCTAGACGTTGCTTGGCATCGTGCATTAAAAATATGTATTAATTTTAAAGAAAATGGTAGTCTTAAAATGCCTTATAAAACAATAATGTTTCATGGTCAACGTATAAAATTTCTTTTCAAGTTCACCCCAATTATTTTAATTCCCTCCACTTTATTGTGTTTATATTTTATTATTGATTTTAATATTTACGTGTTGCTGCACTTTGGTCAATTAATTATCATTGTCATGGACTCCGTAATTGTCGTCTCGTCAACAACCGACCTTTATAATTGCATTGACCGTGGCGGTCTTATTGTGTGCTGTACCAATTATAATTAAATACTGGCATCTAAAATCTTTCACTTTGTTTTCATTGTAACAGGCAAATATTACGTAGTGTTATCTATGCTTATAAATGCACTGCACATACTAGCTTTTGCATGCGGCTTCGCTCGCGTTAAATTCGAGTCCATTTTTGGGAAGTGTGGATCTAGAATGGGGCAAAAAGTAGCCTATGTCACTCTCCATCCCTTGACCTATCTCCACTTAAAAAATCACGTCAATGCGTCGCTCCGTTTTGCCGTGAAAGAAAGACAAACATACAGACACACTTTCTTATTTATAATATTAGAATGGATTATTCAAAAATAAGGCGGGCAGCCGATGCATAAGGCAGACATAGGATCGCGCAAGGTGGTAATGCTTGGAGGCATAATGTGTAGCAGTGGACGTCTATTGTTGAAGGACAAGTGTTTAGTACTACTAGCATCTGTTAAATGTATAATATGACGATATTCAATAATGAAAGTAAGAGACTGGAGCGAGTGTATGCGATTGCAGTTAAGCAATAGAATGATCGGTGACATTGTATACCTTTTTTTTCTGTGCGGTGACAAACCATAATTACGTCACCGCTCGTACTTGTTCTGTGAATGTAGTAAAAGGTGAAAAGAAGTCGTTCTTATGAAATGTTTATACCCAATAAAAATTTAGTAAAAAAGACTTCCAATAAGATCCTCAGTACCACCCACCGGTAACAGTTAGGCCAAATTTGCCACCGTTACGGGAACAGCTAAGTTTAAATGCTAAATAAGCTTTAATTGGGTCAGGTTCAGCTAAAATGTGACAACTATAAACTTACTATCTTCAAAAAGCAACATTATTATACCACTATTCGGAGTACAAACGTTCCCTTTCAACGCCATTTAACATATTATTCACATTCAGCGTAAAGGTCACTAACCTCACATTAATCACATTTATGTAATTGGTTTTAACAATTATACGATTTCATCCAAGCTTAGTTCGCTTTTGTTAGACATCGTTAGGTCAAAACATTGACTAATAGTCAATTCAAAATAATATAATTTATTTGAATAATATCTTTCTTAATGAAGAAAAAAGTAGTCTTAGGAAAAAAAGTAGTAAGTACCTGGAATAGCGGCAGCTTTTCGGAAAACGCGTGGTAGGGAGACCCCTCACACGGTAGATCAACGACCTAGTTAGGACGCCGGGAAACAGATGGATGAAGGACAGAACCGCACAGTGAGGAAACATTCGACGATCTCTGTGGCGCAGTCTAGACGGTATATTACATGGCTGCTACGCAGAGGTCTCGGGTTCGATTCCCGCTAAATGCAAACCTTTGTGTGCATGAACATGATTTTTTGCATTGGTCTAAGTGTTTTCTTAGTATAATATGTATGTATTTACAAAAATAATTATCCGTTGTACCCATAATACAAGCTTTGCTTAGTTTGGGATTATGTGGCGATGTGTGAATGTGTGAGGATTATTTATTTATTTGTATAGACATAGGAATGTCCATGATGAATCTTATCCTACTAATACTTTATAGATAAAGTTTGTGTATATTTTTGTTTATGTTGCAAATTCTTTCTTCTACTGATTGGATAAAAAAGGATGTAGTTATTTTATCCAAATTAAAAGGGTTATCATAAGTTGTTTCACGTAGGCTACTTGTATCCTGAAAAATCTATTCTTTTGATGAATAAATTGTAATATAATGTTAATAAGTCGTAAACATTTGTATGGAAACTTTCGTATAATACAATAAAACAGAGTATTACTGGTGACTTATAAGCGTGTAACTATTTACTAACACTCCGATTCCTTTAATCCTGTTTAAACTAACACGTTTATACGTTCAAAGCATTACGGAAACTGCATTAAGAATAATAATACATCAGCTGTTATGATTCCTTGAAATTCGAATGCGTTTCCAATATTATAGAACTAGATAACGAATCACTGATCATTGAACACGATAACGAGCACCTGAGCTTTAAGATCACGACGCAAGGCGTATAAGAAAACTAATAGGGAAGTAAAGGAACTCGGAACATTGCCCTTGCCCTAGTTTTGTTGACCTTTCTTACGGCTAATGGATAGAAAAGTTTTGGGTTAATAGTTTTCATATAAACTTATACGAGCGCCGCACGTCGTGATAAGTTTTTTTTTAATGGCAAAGACTGCACTGAGAATCTATAATGGTTTAAAGGGAATGAATATTTAAGAAGAAGATCATTATTATTCACACCTAGACAAAATGTTTTCTCATTTTAATGTCCTGTATGGTTTAGTAATCGGTTGCTGGCTATCTTTTGCCTGAGTTTCTGAGAGTTGCGTTGAACGCGGTTGCCTTTTTAGAACTTTTACCTATACTATAATGACAGAATTATTTTACGTGTATACAAAAGCAAGCATAGCATAAGTATATAACTACGAGTACGTAAATTATATATTATTTCTGCCACTTAATGTGACTATTTTATTACATTACCTTCTACGTGAATAGATAAAATAATACACTAAATTATCACCAAAAATACATAAAAAATCTGATGCCAAGAACTCACAATGGTTTAACGCAATCGCAATGATTCACTTGCTTTACAAAGTAACGAGACATTCCATTTCTATGTTTTGCTGCATCTATATTGAGGTACGCCTGGAGATGTTGATCAAATTTGTTACTGTCTCTGTTTCCGTTGTTAGCATATTTTACGTAAGCTTTTCGCAATCTTTTACTGAGAATGCCGGCAACATATCAACTTAGATATCCGTAGACCTTAACCTTTACGAGTAAGACACAATTTCGAATTGAATTGCATTGCTTAAAGTATTTGTCAGCGTAGAACATTACTGGAAAATTTTCCACGGCGTCTTCTGGCCCCATTCTGACGGCCTATGTTTTGAGGGTAGTGGTAGTTTTTCTTCAACCTTAATCACTTCTGGCCATCCAAAGCGCTATGAGCATTAACTAACATTTAAAATAATGGTAGTCTTCGTAAGAACAGTAAATATAACGTTTTTATATTTAACAAGATCCATATTCATATTTCAATAATGTATTCGATTCATATCTCAGCCCAGAGCGATTTATACTTATTTTACATATAAAATATGTAATTATTCGATGCACGGAAATTTTAATTTTCATTCGGGAATATCGAGATATTTCATCGATAGTACATTGCGGTCACGAAATGATTTAGTTACGATATAATGGATTCTTATTGGCCTTTTATTTATTTAATAACATTTTTTTTTACTAGACTTTGTATAGGGTTTTGTTTACTCAAAAAAGGTTTTAAGGATATCATAATTTCCCCTTGACGCGATCCTGTAGCTCGCGCATCATGACAAATATCAGTAAAAACTGTAGATGCAATTCAACAATGTTGGTGGCAACCATAATATTCTCACCCCAAAAGTCGCTTTAGAACTGTTTATTTTAAGCTAGGACACCTTTTAGAGGCAGTCAACCCGCCTTTTTCGCAGGCAGGCAAGTGTGTCAGAATCCCTAATAGATAAAAAAAAGTACGGTGTACCGCCTAAAACCTACCGTGCCGTCCAGGCTGATTGCCATAGGCCCAACTTTTGATATGTAAAAAATATTTCTGCACCTCGCTACGTAAACATTACAATGTGTTCCAACAATTCATCATCATAACAGCCAAAAAATGTCCAACTGCAGAGACAGGGCTCCTACCGTGACGGAGAGATACTTGGCTTATAGGGTTTAATTCCATTTTTTCTTTCTTTTCATTTTGTAAAGATAATACTTACGGATAGTCCCTTAGTCGGTTTTTAATACACCCGGATGAGATGGGGTGCTGACATATTCGTTCCAATAATTAAAAATGTATAATATTATCAATCCTACATTTAATTTTTGTATCGTTCAGTAGCATAAACTTTTCGTTATTTAGTTGACTCGAACCAGCTGAAACATAATATTAACCGCATGTTTGCGGTAATACCTACGCTGTAAACTCTGTAATAATGAAATGATTATATCAGTAAAATATTCAAAGTTCATAACATTCTGTAGTTATTAAATTATTTATTGAATGAGAACGTACAAAGGTTTTATTAAATCATTAAAAAGTAAAAGCGAGCAGAATGTAATAAAATTAAAAGTTACCAATTACAGTAGAACAGAATGTCCGTGACCTTGAACATAACTAGTAAAAGGTAATTCAAAGGAAAAACTTTAACACAGAAGGCTCTTGAAAGGAAAACGATATTAATAACGCCTGTTTATAATGTTATCTAAGAGAAAATATTTTTAAAATAACATGTAGTATTTTTCTTTGGAGTAAGTATAACATTTTCAATGCATTCTATAAACGGCCATTTATTCTCCACAGTTACATCGTATTATCATTCAAAGGATTTAACTGTAAAATATTACTAATAAGATAGGTGGTTTACAATATAATGTGGCTAATAATTTAAGTGGTACGTAAGTATAGATTTGTTTGATAAATTGCGAATTTTTCAACATTTTATTTATAAAAAGTAATAAGTATTTAAGGGCTCAGTAACATTAAGATTCTTATTTCAAATAAAACTTTTAAAATGATAATGAAACAACTTTTTACTCAAAGCACTAGCGATATTAAAATTATTATTTTGAAATGAATATTTAAGTATCTAAAATCAAATGTAAGACAAAGTTCTATAACATCACATCAGCAAAGTCATATTTAATAGGTACCTACTCTTTTAGTTTTTTCTGGCAGTCGTAATCATAATTATATATTGACCTTTTATAATAATAATTAAGGTCTGTTGGTCGACGTATGTATACTTTGTACGTCCTTGGTTTACACGTGGACACTGTACATGCACGGAAATTTTAATTTTCATTCGGGAATATCGAGATATTTCATCGATAGTACATTGCGGTCACGAAATGATTTAGTTACGATATAATGGATTCTTATTGGCCTTTTATTTATTTAATAACATTTTTTTTTACTAGACTTTGTATAGGGTTTTGTTTACTCAAAAAAGGTTTTAAGGATATCATAATTTCCCCTTGACGCGATCCTGTAGCTCGCGCATCATGACAAATATCAGTAAAAACTGTAGATGCAATTCAACAATGTTGGTGGCAACCATAATATTCTCACCCCAAAAGTCGCTTTAGAACTGTTTATTTTAAGCTAGGACACCTTTTAGAGGCAGTCAACCCGCCTTTTTCGCAGGCAGGCAAGTGTGTCAGAATCCCTAATAGATAAAAAAAAGTACGGTGTACCGCCTAAAACCTACCGTGCCGTCCAGGCTGATTGCCATAGGCCCAACTTTTGATATGTAAAAAATATTTCTGCACCTCGCTACGTAAACATTACAATGTGTTCCAACAATTCATCATCATAACAGCCAAAAAATGTCCAACTGCAGAGACAGGGCTCCTACCGTGACGGAGAGATACTTGGCTTATAGGGTTTAATTCCATTTTTTCTTTCTTTTCATTTTGTAAAGATAATACTTACGGATAGTCCCTTAGTCGGTTTTTAATACACCCGGATGAGATGGGGTGCTGACATATTCGTTCCAATAATTAAAAATGTATAATATTATCAATCCTACACTTAATTTTTGTATCGTTCAGTAGCATAAACTTTTCGTTATTTAGTTGACTCGAACCAGCTGAAACATAATATTAACCGCATGTTTGCGGTAATACCTACGCTGTAAACTCTGTAATAATGAAATGATTATATCAGTAAAATATTCAAAGTTCATAACATTCTGTAGTTATTAAATTATTTATTGAATGAGAACGTACAAAGGTTTTATTAAATCATTAAAAAGTAAAAGCGAGCAGAATGTAATAAAATTAAAAGTTACCAATTACAGTAGAACAGAATGTCCGTGACCTTGAACATAACTAGTAAAAGGTAATTCAAAGGAAAAACTTTAACACAGAAGGCTCTTGAAAGGAAAACGATATTAATAACGCCTGTTTATAATGTTATCTAAGAGAAAATATTTTTAAAATAACATGTAGTATTTTTCTTTGGAGTAAGTATAACATTTTCAATGGATTCTATAAACGGCCATTTATTCTCCACAGTTACATCGTATTATCATTCAAAGGATTTAACTGTAAAATATTACTAATAAGATAGGTGGTTTACAATATAATGTGGCTAATAATTTAAGTGGTACGTAAGTATAGATTTGTTTGATAAATTGCGAATTTTTCAACATTTTATTTATAAAAAGTAATAAGTATTTAAGGGCTCAGTAACATTAAGATTCTTATTTCAAATAAAACTTTTAAAATGATAATGAAACAACTTTTTACTCAAAGCACTAGCGATATTAAAATTATTATTTTGAAATGAATATTTAAGTATCTAAAATCAAATGTAAGACAAAGTTCTATAACATCACATCAGCAAAGTCATATTTAATAGGTACCTACTCTTTTAGTTTTTTCTGGCAGTCGTAATCATAATTATATATTGACCTTTTATAATAATAATTAAGGTCTGTTGGTCGACGTATGTATACTTTGTACGTCCTTGGTTTACACGTGGACACTGTACAGCTACTCCTGTAATTCTTTTCTTTACATATCGCTATTAAAATATTCTATAATAATATATTAATCAAAGTCCATGTCACATTAATAAATTAGTTACTTATATTATACTTTTTTGTATTTCCGGAATATTGTTATAAGATGTAGTAAATTTAACAAATGCGTTGTATTGTGAAGTCCTAAACAAAAATATTGACTAAGTATTTATGAAACACTAGCGGCCCGTCCCGGCTTCGCACGGGCATTAAAGTAGCGGATGTCGGGCTTACTCCGCTTTGTTTAGCCAAAGGGAATTGGCCCACCTATAATCCATAAAATCGATGATCGTAAAGAAATTTGGAAATGTCCTTGCATTTCCGTCTCTGCAAAGAGTTTCTCTCAACATCTAAGGAGACTCTCGCTTGGCAGTTGGATCACAGGTCTGATGCAGAAGGCAGTACTGGTTGACACGGCACGTATTGTGAGGAGGTTCCAATTTCTGGAGCCCAAACAACCAGTAGCTTATTAGTAGTATAATTTTTAAAATCGGTTTTAGTAGATCCAGAGATTACCCCCTACAACGTCACAAGCTCAAAAACACACACACACACACAAACTTTACCTCTTTATAATATTAGTATAGAAGTTAAGCAAACTCTTATCTTCTTTGAAGATCACAGACTAAAAGCAAAGCATAAAGGTTGTGAAGCGTTTTTATAAAACTTTCTTTTATTTGTTTATTGACAACTAGCTGATGCTTGCGACAATATCGGCGCAGGATAAGTGTTTCGAGTACGATCGATACATCACGTCTGAACGAATAATTAAGTTCTAATTAACATCAGTTGCATTGTGTTCGGTAAACGATAGGCAACGACTTTAGGCAATGTGTTTCTTAGCCAGCTTCACATTCAGACATGCAGCTTCATCGGCATTTTTAACTTAAGGCAAACATCTTTTTAGGCAAATCTTATTTTTAGGCAATAACACTTCATTGGCATCTCGCATTTAAGGTAACTCGATCAAAAAGGAACAAAGAATTTACGTGAAATTAGAAATGAATGCTAACAATTCGTTATTGTTTTACTTTAATGGACTTCGGTAAGGTTTTATTTAGAAGTTTTAATACCCATTATGTAATTCTAAAACTAGAAAAGCGATATAAATTGTTCTGATAGAAATATTTAGAGAATAGCTTAATAACTTGAGAGCTATAGTCAAAATATAATGGATGAATGGTAAAAATAAACATATTTACGAAATACTCCTTTTTCTGACCCATATAAATAAAATAAAATAAAAATAAATAAATCAATAGTCCTCACACATTCACACAACCTCATCGAGTCCCAAACTAAGCAGAGCTTGTACCTACTATGGGGGTACTAGACAACGGATAAACATACTTAAATACTTTTTTTTTGTAAATACATACATATTAGAAATATAGAAACATTCAGACCAATGCAAACAATCATGTTCATGCACACAAAGATTCGCATTGAGCGGGAATCGAACCTGAGACCTCTGCGTAGCAGTCATGTTTTATAACCAGTACGCCACAGAGGTCGTCATATAAAACATTAAAAGACTGGAGGGACGATGACGTCCTGAATAGTACTGTAAAATGTCATAAACGCCTCTCTGCTGGGGTGGGCCTCCTCTACTAACGGACGGAGGCTTCCTTATACCACGCTAGCGACAGGTATTGTTACACGTTATTTTGGTTATTAGTTCTTTAGTTTACGTTTAGATAATAGCTTAGTTTGGGACTAGATGGCGTTGTGTGAATGTGTGAGGACAAAGACAAAGACAATCCAATAACATAATTATTAAGATAATATTTAAAACATTGCATCATACCTCAATAAACTTAGCGTAATTATTCAAATATAATCATTAATAAAGTACCCCGCCCATGCCCTAAATACGTGTTAGGGAACAAATTCAAAAGTTAGAAATTGAAATTGGCGTTAGATAAATTGGGATTTTATTAAATCTTGTAGGGGATGTAAAGAACGCAGAGAAGAGGCTTGGGAATTTCTTGAAATGACTTTCAACCTTATTTCAACGTAATAGAGTTTAAAAGCATATAAATTTGTTGAGAATTTCGTCACTTCTTGTAAATAAAATAGATACTTGCTAAAACAAGGTTCGAAATCAATGAAACACGATTATGATTAAAATTCTTCGTGTTATTTATGTTTTATTTTAGGGAAGAAGGTAGTATTGTAAATATTTATATTTCATTCATAGCTAACACAGAGTTGCCGTGTTTATAGCTAAGTTGCTTTATTCACTTTTATAGAACAACACCCTTTTATTGATCACATATAACGGTAACTCATTCACCACTCACTCAGACACACACAAATCTAAGGATTTTAAATATCATCTCTATTAGTGATAATACTATTGTTTTGAAATAACGTTTCATATTTAACTTTGTTATGTTTAAAAGTGTAGAATGCAAATCTGTTTTCGACATTGTGCGGGACTTTCCTTTAAAATAAAAGATAAAAAAGAGAAATAAGTAATGTATAATCATATAAAACACTAATTAACTATCTATGTTATATGTAACACAAATATAAAATGAATAACTATGTTATTCTCGTATTCATATTCACGTTTATTGGTCGACGATGTCGCCAGCACGCCTATTAGGAGCCTCCAGAACTAACAATGATCGTATTGTGCATTCACGCGAACGCTCCGTCAGATCGACATCTCTTGAAACGTGTTATTCTACATAGATGGCTCGCAAA
The DNA here is from genome assembly GCA_905475405.1 of Schrankia costaestrigalis. NCBI lineage: Eukaryota > Metazoa > Arthropoda > Insecta > Lepidoptera > Erebidae > Schrankia > Schrankia costaestrigalis. The sequence goes on along the minus strand of FR997825.1, from coordinate 15,162,000 downwards.
GTCTATAGCGCCGATTACACTAGACTACATGTAGTGCACTACAAGACCTAGTGTCCTACAAGATGTAGTGCACTACATGTGGTCTAGTGTAATCGGCGCTTAAATCTACTCTCTGGTTATCGGAACTCTGGTGACGCGTCTTTACTTTAAATACATGGTAATTTTACATTTATCTATTTTTTTTCACAATCTTTTACATGTTTAAATATAAATATTTAAAAAAAACATTTAAAAATAGAAAAAAAGGTAGACCCACCAACATTGGGTACAGGGACCAATCTACTGGTGGTTAGGGCTCCAGAGATAGGAACCTCCTCACAATACATGCCGTGTCAAGCAGTACTGCCTTCTGCATCAGACCTATGATCCAACTGCCAAGCGCGAGTATCGCGAAAAATAAATATTACATAAATTATTATTAGATTGCATACATTAAAACTGCAAAACCTATTTGTATCATTTAATGTTTTTCACGTTATTGTCAAAATTTGCATTTAATTATAATACACAATTATTAAAAAACCGAGGATTACTTCTTACAAACAGACACTTCAATTTTATTTACATGTATAAATGAGCAGTTATAAATTAAACTATAAATAACTAATAACAATGTTCATACAATTATAACTAGTAAGTATACAAACCAAAAACCGTGTTTCCTGCTATACCTAATAGTATCTACTGTAACTTGTTCTAATTAGCTCGCAAAGGTAACTTTGACCGACTCTGAACTGCAACATAAATATCATTGTATTAGTAGTAGCATAAAGTTTCTAATAACTAATATAATCATTTTAATGATTACATACATTATCTCTGTAAAACGTTAAGTGATTTATTATTTACTAAAACAATTTTCGTTCGATTAAAAAAAACATTTTCTTTTTAATTTTTTATACTCATTTTAAAATAAAAACAGAACACGTTCGTTACGTCGACGTTCACATGTTTAACCATACACCAAAGAACTAATCACATACCCTTATCGAAGCTTAGAGACTTAACAAGCAACTAGTCAACGTAATAATTTATGTCCTTACATAGTCCTTTATTAACCTTAACCTTAGAAGCGGGTACAACATAACTCACGTTAAATTAACATTGTTCGAGTAACGGTAGTTTGCTCAAACAAATAAGGAAGATGATAGTTGAAGATTAGTTCTATCCGAAAGTAATCAAGCCTCTTGGGATATACAAGAGTAATATTGTAATATTATTTGAGACCCCTCACATTGTGGCTTGACAACCTTGTTAGGAAGGCGGGAAACCGATGGATGAGGGAGGCACTGGACCACGCCGCGCTGGGTGCAAATATTTGGCTTAATCAGCAGTGTACGTCAATTGGCTGATAGTATGAAATAGTGACAAATTATTCATAGACATCATTTAATTATAATATTTATATTATTTAATTAATTATATTATTTAGTTCAAAAAATCATTTAAATGATTTTTTTTATATTATATGGTCATGTAGGTAAGTCATCAATAGTACCTAATTTAAGTAAATGAAAGTTTAAATCTGTTATCATGCCGCATGAAGTTTACCGTGATGCTAATCAAAGTAGCTGAAGTGATCGAGAACCGTCCGGAAGGCACGTTCGTTACCCCCAGTGTCCATTCAATCACCGCTATTATTCACTCGAGGCGCACTCCATTGACATGAATAACAATAACGACTACCTTCAATTGTTACAAAATCGGTTAAACTTTCAAATACCTCCTTTGTTCTATATATTAGTTGACTACTACTGTAGTTTACTTTTACTATTACAGTTACTATTATTTTTAGTTATTTTTATTTTTTATTACAGTTTATTTTTATATAGTTACTAGCAGATCTGACAGACGTTGTCCTGCATATGATATTCAGCGCCATCTGCCGGGCCATCCAGGGCGCCACTCAAAACTCAAACGCATACAGAAAAATTCATTTAATTCGGTCAAGCTGTTTAGAAGGAGTTTACTGACATACACACGTACAGCAGAATTATATAAGACTAGCTGTAAAACGCGACTTTGTCCGCGATTAAATTTGAAATGAAATAAAAAAAAACTTGTATAATTCATACAAAGTTTATTCATCACCATCATATCAGCCAATCGACGTCAACTGCTGTACATATGCCCTTGCTACCTTGTGCGGTCCTGTGCCTCCCTCATCCATCGGCTTCCAGCCGTCCACACCAGCGCTTTTCGGTACGCGGTCGCCATTCCAGAATCTTTTTGCCCAAACAGCTGTCGGTTCTCCGCGCTATGTGCCCTGCTTGGTTCTCTTGCGAATCTCCTCATTTTTGATTCGATCACGCAGGGAAACTCCCAACATAGCTCTCTCCAATGCCCCTGAATGACCGTGAGCCTTCTGAGTAGGCCCATAGGTCAGGCTACAACATAGCTCTCTCCATTGCCCTCTGGAGTGACCATGAGCCTTCTGAGTAGGTCCATAGGTCAGGCTACAACAGAGCTCTCTCCAATGCCCCTGAATGACCATGAGCCTTCTGAGTAGGCCCATAGGTCAGGCTACAACATAGCTCTCTCCATTGCCCTCTGAGTGACCATGAGCCTTCTGAGTAGGCCCATAGGTCAAGCTATAACATAGCTCTCTCCATTGCCCTCTGAGACACCATGAGCCTTTTGAGTAGGTCCATAGGTCTGTCTACAACATAGGTCTCTCCATTGCTCTCTGAGTGACCATGAGCCTTCTGAGTAGGCCTTAAGGCCCCCTAAATTTGAAAAAAAATTTTTTGTCCTAGCTTGATGTTATATAGCCTATAGCCTTCCTCGATCAATGGTCTATCCAAAACTGAAAACTAAATTCAATTCGAAGAAGTAGTTTCTGAGATTAGCGCGTTCAAACAAACAAACAAACTCTTCAGCTTTATATAATAGTATAGAAGTATAGATATAGATCCGCATCCGATCGCGCAAAAACCTTAATAGTCCCTATTAAGGTTTTTATTAGCAAGCACTTAACAGTAAAGCAAGGGTAGTAATAGGGCAGGTTTTTTTTTACGTGAGTGCAGATGCCCAGCCCGATGACTAAGCCGGTCTGAGGTAACCGCTGCCCAGTGACGTCAGCAATGCCAGAGCACAGTAACCTACCTTTTACTATATAGAGAAACCTTTTAGAGGCCAACCACCTATAGATCCAAGCAGGCAGGCGTATATAAGTACCCAAAAAATAGACCAAATACGGTATTCCTTTCTCACCCTTAAAGGGGTAGGACAGCGTGATCACTGGCATTATAAAGTCGTCCAAGCCGCTGCCTACCCTACCTTAGAAATAATAGACCTTTCCAATAATAACCATTCCATTCGAAACATTGATTCTAGGAATGCATTTGCCCTTTTTACCACAAAAAAACTCAAAGCATGTCATGACAATCACATATACAAGCGACTGTAAATATAATCTGATTGCAGATAGCACTATTACAACCCATACAGGTACCTAAATATAACTGTTTTCCCTTTCCTATGTACGAGTTTTTTATTCACAATAATAAACATTTTAAACAAATGTTATTCTATTCAAAAATACCTTGTTTTCCTGACAAATTGCACCGAAATGGTGTGCCAGATTTAATTAAATAAAAGCGATTTATTTTTCTTTCCATAACCAAACATGATGAAAAACGTAATGAAAAACTGCTCTGTGTGAATATAGAATTGGACTTGTTATTTTATAAATCGAATCAAAAAGCAATTTTGGTTTGTAAATGGCAGATAACGAAAGAATAAGTACCTGTAATACCTATAAAAGTCCGTCAATGTCAATCAGAAGTTAGCTATCGGAGAAGTTTGCTTATGTACAGGAACAAATAAAACATCCCGCTCCCTACGCTCCCGGCCGTTTTGTTCCTAAACTGACATCTGTGCAGTCATTTGTTACAGCTTCTAGTTAGTTGCCGCGTACTGTATTTTAGGCACTACTAATCTCTTTGAAAGGATAAAACGTCACAATAAACTTTGCTTTTTAATCCCTTTTGTATGCTTTGCACTTAAGGGCCTTTACGTGGCTCACTAGCGCCGCCAATAGAAAAAAAAAACAAAATTCGCAAATAGGATAAACAACATAAAATGCTGTTAACAAAGTCTTGAGAAAAGACAATAAAGTATTTGTATAGCACACTCTCAACACTTTAAATGTTTTTCAATTAGTTAAATTTCGCAAAAAAAACGGACGTTTTTATTTATAATGCAATGTTTATTTCGATTTATCGTTAGTATAGTATAATTCAGTAATCATCCGTTCATTGTGTGAATGTGTAGGGAACTTACGTACTTATACAATGAATGAATAAAAGTATATTCTTTACCTCACAAAAAATTAATAAAGAAGTACGTACTTACGATCTTTACCATGATAATATAAGTATACAAAATATTGTCCTGGGTTGGGTGTTGTTTGTGTTTGTCATATTTGTAAATAATTTGAGACATCTTGACTATAAACATTCAATTTAAATAAAACATGGAAAACACAATAAATACAATATACTAAGTATCAATAAAAAAAAAATTTGTTATTTGATATTATTTTGTTTTAAATTTCTTACATTCGGAATGTTTTCGTTTAGACATGCTAGACTAAGAAGAGGATGTCTACTACTTAAGTCGTTACAAAAGGCATTAAAGTATTTGTATAACACACTCTTACCATAATATATGTTTTTCAATTTGATAAATACTTATTGCATTAAAAACAAAAACGGCCGTATTATATTAGTCACTATTTAGTCATTACAAACTTTTTATTTGTTGTGACATCTTCTGTTTCATTATCAATGTCTATTATTGTCACATACCTATCTTTTTTTTAAATAATAATTGATTATACACATTGCCACAGAATATAAAAACTGAATATGAAATAAATAATTATAAATATTATTTACGATTTACGAGCAATTATGGACTAATTTTGTGGCTTAGGTAACCGATATTGTACTGTCATCCCGTCTAGTGACAGCCGACCACAGAACATTAAAAATGTATTTTAATGTTCTGTGCAGCCGACCATTGACTGCACTATTATATCATACTGAATCGGTAAAGCAGAGTATCGTTCATACTGCATAATCACTCGAAAATAGGCCTTAAGGTGACGACGTACCTACTACATAATTACTACCTACAACCTGGATCGCGCAAGTAACATTTTTACAATAATTCCTATACATACCAACTCAGTCGTAAGTAAATCGGTAGTGTACGCGGGGCGCCCCCCCGCGTACACTACTGGTTTTGCTTATATTATTATACTTCGGTCTATAATTTATTTTTTAATAATACAATATGTCACCACCACTTTTATACTATGTGTCTAGTGAAGACAAAACATAATAAAAAGAAGAAAATCACAAACAAAACCCTATACTATACATTTAGTTAACGAAAAATTAGCTTACAAAGATTTGTACAAACGCTTGAAATGTGCAGGAGACATTTATAATAACTCATAAACACATACAGTAGATAAAATTAAATTTACCAAGGAAAGCATTTAGTAAATAGAACAAGTCACTCACATTTAGTTCGAGGTCTTCTCAAATCCCGCGGCACTAGTGATCTGTCGCAACGATTTACACAATATTGTAACAGAAATTCTCTTGAGCAATTCAAGTACAGACTGGCAAAGCGACAGGTATCCGTCTTTCCCCTATCAGTCTTTCCCCACACCACCATCACCACCAGGTATCAGTCTTTCCCCGCCGACAAACCGCTCTGCAGTTTGGTGGGATTATTTAAAATGTCTCACGTGTATTCCTTAAATTAACTTCTTTTATCTTAAAAAAATAAAAAAATCCACGATTACAAGCTAGTTAACCTGACTTCGATTTATGATTTGCTTATTGATTTGTTTATTATTAACGTTTTGAGTATTTTTATGAAATCTTCTCTTTTTGAATCTCCGATATCAGTTGACATTGTTATTCAGCCAGCATTAGAGACTAACCACGCAGTTGTAAATAGGGTAGAATCAGCTTTATGCGACGTAAAATTACAATATCATCATCATATCAAGTCAATGGACATCTACTGCAAGACATAGGCCTCCTCCAAATATCTCCTTGCGCTGTCCTCTGCCTCCCTATCGTATAGCACAACTATAATATAGAAGAGAAACTCATATAAATTTAGAGATTTTTAATGTACTTAATCGTCTAATGAAACTGTATACGTGTTAACGTTGTATGTCACTCTGTAGTAGGTGCCCGTGCGGAGCCGGGGCGGATCGCTAGTATAATAAGTATAGTATAATAATATTCCACACAAATTCACACAAAGAAAACTAGACCTAATATACTCAACGGATATTTTTTTTCTTGTAAATACGGTAGGTACAACAGAACAATGCAAACTTTCATGATTATGCATGATCATGATGAGCGGAAATTAAACCCTTAACTATAAGTAAATAAATAAAAACTAATGTGTAACTAATAACCACAAACCCACCTCTCAGCAGTAGTAATATACCACAATCACTAGGTCACAGATGTACTCAACGATAGTGCCAGCAGAGGCAGGAAATTAAGCGGCGATAAAGTCAGTAGCAGTTACATTTCAAAACTAAAAATTATTTGCAGTTTTAACTTGAAGTGTTAAACTCTGTAAGAACCTAGTGCGAGATTCTATTTATAACATTTTTTATTATAAAATGAAGAATAAAATACCTAGTATGTTTAGTAATTTTAAAAACGGAAATGAATATTTTAATTACATACGCTTTAAAAAGTTTTTATGCACTATTATAGAATTTATTTAATCTCTGTGTTGAATCTTATACAAAACACGAGCCACTACAGTGGGGTGGAAAAAAAATTGAAAGTTAGTTATAAATGTGCTGTTTTTCGTAAAAATCTATATTAATACTTTTAATTTTAGGATATCTTAGTAATTTTGCCTAAATCTTATTTGTCTCACAAAGTACCTGCAGACCATCTAAAGGTGTTATTACAATCCATCGTCGATCGATGGCATCGATCAATAGCAGAATGATTTAGTAGACGTCGTTGGTGTGATAGAAATTATCGATCGACGTCGACTAAACCATATCTTCTACCCTCTATCGATAGACTGGCCTCATTAAACCCTTTACCGTATGTATAATCAGGTATAATATTAATCGCATTGCAACATTGCAAATCAACAATGTCGTTCTCTCATTACTTAATAATGGGTTCGGAACGTGTTCTATTGTTCAATATATCTAAACTACAAGATCAAGGGCAAGGCACATACATAATGTAATCAATGGATCCTATTGTATCTATTGTTTTAATTAAGGATATTGAAAGTGGATTCTAAGCTTTGAAATGTTCCTAGATAATTAATGGAGGATTCCTGAGCTAATTGTTTGTTGATTGCGTTTTGCTTTATGCACTATGAGAGCGCGCATATGTAAATGGCAACGACCGCCATATCTTACCTACTAACGACAAAAAAAAAATCTTACATTATTCATAAGCATTTATTTACAACTTTTTTTGTTATTTATCTCGCTCTGTTATTATTTTATATAGGACTAGCTTTTGAATGTGTGTCTACATCTCTGCGGTGTTGAGTTGAAATATAATCGGTATACCTACCTACCACTATAGCCAAAGTGCTTGCCAGTCTCTTGAATCAACTCTCAGAGGATGACAATGTCCATGACGCACAGTTTAGGTTCGGACAGGGTGCATCCATGGAAAGTGCTATTTTATCCTTGAAACAAACGGTCAAGTACTACTACTAATACTATACCACGCGGAGGACTTCAGTATATACGTGCTCTTTAGACTTATCGAAAGCTTTTGATCTATTGGTTTTAAGAGTATCTGTAAAATAATGATATTTTTATTGATTTATTGTATCTCTGTTGTTACAGGAATGCTCTGTGTTTATCTTTGATAAACGCATTGCTGAGAAGCTGTATAAGCCTAAGCGCAAGGAGAGCATGCTCGACAAGATGAGGTGGTGTATAACTTCAATGGAGAAAATGCGTCATCCGAAGATGCTTCAGATCATTCATTCACTTGAAGAAGGGAATAACACCATCGCGTTTGCATCCGAACCTATACTTGGGAGTTTGTACAACATATTGTCTTGGCATGTAAGTATTTTTTTTATTTAACCTACTAGATAAAAGATTAGTTAATAGGCATTTCAAAAATTATCTCCCAGGAAGTAAATTTATGAACCTCTTTTCTTCCTGGCTGGCTTTAAAAAATTGTTATCATGATACCTTCGATCAACAATACAGTAGACTCCCAGTCACGAACTAAAAACAGCCGATAAAATATATTGACAACCAATACTTCTTTTCTATGATATTTGTACTACTTTGTCTATTTTTTTGTTACATCGATAAATTACCAATATTTACTAACACGATTAGGCTTTAATTTTTTTTATTATGAAATAAAGAAACCTTCCTGAAGTTGTATAAAATAAAGTAAGCTACGTTGCCCTTCATGACTAAAAACATCTCCTTTTTCGTCGAACATTAATGGGCTGTAATCATATTATTATAATTAATTAATTCGTCGTCGAACAGGCATTAACGCAATCATCCTATTTATTGGCTGCAGTTATAGTCTTTAAAGCCTCCAAACATTGGTCATGCACGAGGCCGCGCGTATCAATCCTATTCAGACCATGCTATATTTTGTGTCCGTAAAATTAACTTATTTAAAAATCCAATTGAATTTTAAAATGATCTTTTAGTACTGTTCGTCAAATACTTATCAGTTTTATCTTCCGATATTGAATATTAGATGTAAGAATAAACGGGCGAGGCGAGGATGTTAAAAAGACGAGGTCGTGGGTTATAATCCCATGCAAGTAATGGAAATAGATGTTCTTTGTGTCCTTTAGAATTCTTAGGTTTAATAAGTTCAACGAGTTGTAATACTATGCTATTTATATTTGTGCATCACTTATTGAAGCTTTCCAATATTGTCAAAGCATTTTAGCGTAGGTATAAGTCACCTAAGGGAGAATTTACTCGGTAAACATAGTAATGTTGCCTCAGAAACTTCCTACGAGATCTTCAGTAGCGCGGGCTGCGATGTAAAAGTCAACAAAAGCTATACGGAGAAAATAAACGTTTGAATGAGGTTTTAAAATCCCTGTATCAAAACTCTTTATAAAAACTTATAGAATTCGTTTCTGAACATTGTTTTTATTGAAACAATATAGCAATATTGAAACAATATTGTTTCAATATTATTATCAGCTTGTTTTAAGCACTTCGTTGTACGAAAAGGCTAAGTAAGATTACAATAATATTGCTATAAGGGCTTGTGGTTGGCTCCCAGGTCTCACAGGTGAACCACTCTGATATTACATAAAGGAAACTATGTCATTTGAGCCACAGAACACTTATACTCAATAGATTTTAACTATGCTTCCAACTACTCTACTAAGTATACTATGTTGTTAATACAAATTGGTCAAACAGACAAGTTATTTATTAATTAAGGGCACTTTGCAAACAATTCGATTGTTTCTAAAACTAGTGCAATAGAAACTATTTAACTACATCAGTTGAGTATTTACAAAGATACGAAATTACATAAAGTAAAACATAAAGTAAATTGTACTAATAAGGTATGGACAGGAAATACAAATACTTAGGTAAAAAAATATTAGTTTCGTAATTATTTGTCAACTTAATGTTCAATTAGACAGTTGTAGAAGGTTTAAACTGTTCTTATTCAATTTGGTATGTAAAGTAAAAGTTTACCTATGTCGAATCCAAAACCATTTAGAGATTTTAGATCGATAAGTAATAAAATCATATTTTTAGCGCAAAAAAACGCAAGATTGTGTTTATTTTTACAATTATTACATAAATTACTTTGTCTTTCATTTGAAGTCTAAATGACATCATGTCGCCCGGCTCAACAAAAGTTTGTTTCTGCTTTCATTGCTCAATAATTAAAACAACTAATTTGATTATTTTTGCTGTGACGCCATATATGCGGTCGAATTACTTACTTTAACTGTTTACTACAAATAAACTATAAGTAGGAAAGCAAGAATACTCAAATTAGTTGTTTATAATTAATAAACCTTTAAAAAAATAACAAAAAAAATCTTTACATACCGAATTATACTACGTATTAATTAGTACTACGAATTTACCTTTTTGAATACGAAAATAAAAATCTCTTGTTAAAGGGACAAAAAACTTTGCTGTGAAGCATACTGCTAGAAAGACTAACCTATAAGTAACTATGATCCTTACGTCAATAGTAATAATATGATACACCCAGACACCATCACTAGGTGAATCAAATTTAATTGAAGTTCTAAGGCTCAGAAAATTTCATATAACATACCCACCATAATATTATTACATGAAACAATCCAATTTATATATAAAACCATCGTAATTAGTTACATAGTGTAGCAATAATATCCTTTTCAAACATAATAAATATTGTCTATTGTGACTCAGAGTTATAATAATGTAGTACACGCAAATATATATAATCCGTACGCCCGTAGCTATACAACAATACAACTTGATGTATTGTTTAAGCAATAGTGTCCGATAGAATAGAAATATGAAATAGAATTGCATAGTAAATTAGCTGTATTCTGTATCGAGTGTATAGCCTGGTAGGTCCCCAACTGCTTTCCATTGTAACAATAAGTATTAAGTACCCACTTTCAATTAATTTACTCTTTCAATATTTTTACTACTTTGCAACCACTTCTCTCAATTAATAGTGGTAAATAAAACAAATGCAAGTATGTACACGGAAAAACACTTAAATCATCTTTGCTTCTTCTTCATACTCAAACGTTTATTTTGATGCTAAGTGTTACAATAACCTATATATTATATATCTATACTAATATTATAAAGACGTAAAGTTTGTTTGCTTGTGTGTTTGTGCCGTTGTAGGGGGTAATCTCTGGATCTAATGAACCGATTTTAAAAATTCTTTCTGTGTTGAATAGTCCATATAACAGGGAGTGTCATAGGCTATAAAGTATCAGGCTATGGCTAATAGGAGTGGAGCAGTAGTGAAATATGTTTAAAAAAACTATTTTCAGTCTATCTAAGTTTAAGATGGCAGGCATTGGTGACATTATGCCTATTACTAGGCTAATTAAACATTGTAATTCTGAGTCGTACAGTCGTGGTGGCGTTAGTCGGTAAACCAAGTGAACTCATGAAAACCGATATCACTCGTTTACCAATCCCCTAGAAAACTATAATATTATGGTATACACAATGCATTTCCACCACGTAAAATATTTATTATGAAAATTATGGAAATACCTATATGGAAATTTTGAAATATATGGAAAGTGTTAAATCAGTAATTGGATCTTTTCATCGCTGTTACATATTCATCAGAATTTTTATTGTGTCGCTTATGTCACACAATGTGATTGTAACTCTCGCATGCCTCCCACGTGCGTCGCTGCATACAGTTAGCTCGCTTTAGATGCATTGAATAGGACAAACATATTCACATGTAGATTTTGTACAAAAGTTATATATAGTTAAAATTGTATTTTTATTTTATTCCCTTTGATCTAATAAAACTAGTTGAAACTATTTTACTTTTTAGCGGTGAGATATAATAAAACTTTCTCCGGATTGCAAGAGATTGCTTGTCCTTGAACGTGAACTTTTAAAGACTGCTATCACTATTGGATTAGAAATACGTTATTCAGTCAAGAAAAATATTATAAAATGTAAATACAGCGTTTCTTTCGCTTTCTATAAAGTTCAAGCGCATAGTATCGTCTGAAGAAACATTTTTTAACTTATCTATTAATCTTTTTTATTAATTTTTTTCCTTTTTTAATAAGTTTTATTTTTGACTGGCCACCTATTTTACCACCTTTTCTAAGTTGTCTGCAGATTTAGGTTAAAAGGATTTACAATTTTGGTAATTGGACAGAACTTCAGAACGAGTCCTAGACTCAAGGATTGAGACTCATCCCATTAACAGCCTTTCGCACCCTTTTGCCGCTAATATCTTACTGTCCGAAAAACCAAATAATAAAATATATAAATATTCCTCACACTTTCACACAACGCTATCTAGTCCCAAACTAAGCAGAGCTTGTATTATGGGTACTAGACAACGGATAAACATACTTAAATACTTTTTGTGTAAATACGTACCTACACATATTATACATAGAAAACACCCAGACCAATGCAAACAATCATGTTCATGCACACAAAGATTTGCATTGAGCGGGAATTGAACCTGAGACCTATACGAAGCAGTCATGTTAAATCTCCACTTTTTCCACAGAGGTCGTTTTGTTTTGAGTTTTATCTCTGGTAATCATTCAGATTGCTGTTCAGTCTGTGCCAAAGTGATCAATTACTTAAACCTATATCTATTCACCAAATATCTACAGTGATTGACGTAAATTGTACCTACACAATAAAGATAGGTAAAGAAACGTTATTTAATAATCTCCTAATTATTTCTATTTACTTTATGAAGCGTATTATAATGTTCTATTCATACGTTCCCCGAAAAGATTCTTCGATGACTGTCTTGTTATTAGAATTCCGTGAACATATCGTTACTATCTCAGAAAAAAATATAAAAGATATTTACTCTTAATTAGAAACATATTTTCTCATCGCTATATATCATTTCTTAATTAATAATTAATTATTTGTAGGTATACAAGCAAAACTTTGTCAACAATAATGTTATTACATTTATATTAATTAACAAAGGATTTCTTTGCGAGGTTTTTTGTTTTTATTTGCTAAGTGTTGTAGTAATACAAAGGTTCTTTTATTTCTGAGAAACCACTAAAAGTCTCTCCGCGAGCTTGACCTTGCCGTAACACTTAACAATAGTCTTTTTACAGTTTTCCCCCAGAAAATTAACAGTAGAACAGTTTTTAAACTTGTAAGAATTGAAATTGTAAGAAAAGAATTTGTATAAGCCTGTTATGAACAAGTTCCTGTACCTGAATTTTATTACTTTTGGTATGCATCCATCCAAAAAAAAGTGCTATTTTGCCTTTATACATTGACAAATACAGAATTAAGAACGACACTCGTTCACAAACAAGAACATTGTCACTTAGTTAATGTTTAAGAATAGGTATATATTATTTATGTACTTATGTTAAATTACAACCATTTTATTATTGGTCACACATTTATGTATCGCCATCTAGCTCAGTATAGAAAATACAAAGAGAATGAAAAATAACGCAACATAATTTGACACAACCACAATCCTCAACCCAACTTTCAAATCAAAAAAGTCAAACAACATATTTTTTCCGTAAAGTAAACTATGTTTTTGACACGTTTATGTCACTCAACGTGACAATATTGGTACCTTAAGGGTCGTAGCACATACATTACAACGTAAACGGATCGGCACCGCCTCGCCTTTTTCTTCGGTGTTAAACGTCAAAATTCCGATTACGTTACGATTCCGATTAGTGTGCGTATTATTTGTATGAAACTCCTTACTGGAGTAAGGAGTTTCATACAAATAATACTGAACGGCTTACTTAATTGACACGGTGTGAATCCGTTTACGTTTTGATGTATGTGCTTGTACCCCTTTGACCCTTAGCATGTATTGCAATTTGATATTATGTTTCTAAAAGTTTGTGCAAACCGCTGCAAGTATACCGTCTTAGTGGCCAATTGGTATAAGCCGTTAAGTAATATTACCGCGACATTTCAAAAGACTAAGTTCAGAACTTACTCTTCCATTTTGAACTTTTGTCTTTTAATTATATAATGAGAGTTTCTTGTTTAATTTTTGTTTATAACGGTGTTGTGTGGTAACGTTTTAATCACTTTAAACGAACCTGAATTATTATTATGTTTATCTATCCTACTTAAATTATTTACGCGTTGTAACTATAGATGTATGCTTGTTACTTTTCCACCTAAAAACTACTGATTGGATTTTAATTAAACTTTACAATAATATGATTATCTATATAGTCTATCTATATAGTTTGCCCGATAAAATATATTCCATAATATTCATATGGCCGAATTGCCCTAATATTTTGTTTACCATAAAAAAAACATTTATTTAAACCATATTTAGTAATCTAGCAGTGTACATCTATACTATAACTTATTATAAGTAATATGATTATATTGTAAGGCGAGCTACATGACCTGCCCATTTCCACTTTAGTTTTTGTTGATGGCATGCATCCATTGTTTTTCGACTAAATAGTAAACAATGAATACGATATTATAAAATTATAAGATACAATAATATGTCAGTTGAGTATTATAGCAAATGAAATTCGGGCAAGTGGAGGTACACTCAATAATATTACTTATAGTATTTGTAACCGTGCATTTTAAAAAACTAATATAAGTAACCATTGAAACATCAACATTAACTACCGACTGTGATAACACAATACATTCATTACCTCGCTAACTATCAGAGGAAACATTTCAACTAAAAGCTCCTACATAATTATAATGTAAGTACCTATGTAACCAAGTATGAAACCTCATCGAAGCCTTATTTACGCACGCTACAGCAAACAGTCCCACGACTATAAAATGAACTCAACTCGATCTTTCTGTAATCAATTGTTTTTTTTTATGAAAACTTTATTTTCTAAAGGTAAAGGCATCTAGGGAATTACTTTTTTTTATCTATGACCTTATAAAATACGTTAAACATGATGTGTTTTTTACATCGTACATTATACATTAGGGCAATAAACACTGACATAAAAAGGTTTCGGGTGAAAACTAAATTCCTTTGCTTTATTAACATTACATTAGGAAAATCGATCGATGAATCACATAATTAATTAACCATTGGACAGAAACCATTATTGTGTATTCGTATGATAATTACAATAAAAGTATATATTTTAACTTAACATTTTCATACTTAATAATTTCTTGTATTATTTATGTTTGTAATTGCGCAATATTTTAGTATTAAATTTTACATATCTCAAAACAGCTTTTTGCGTCCCTAGCACGGGACTATTCTAGATTCCTAAACTTAAGGAATATTTGGATGAGGGCATGTCCAGCAGTGAATGTCTATTGGCTGATATAATGCTTGGTTATATTTATTGCTAATAAATAATACGATGTCCGTGTGGTGACGGAGTAAGAATACAATATGTCACCACCCCATCTCATCCCATGGGTGTCGTAAAAACCGACTAAGGAACTAACCGTAAATATTATCTTTACGAAGTAAAAAGAAGGAAAACTTGAAATTAAACCCTTTACCAATCCGTCTGGCCAGCGTGGTATTAGTAGGCCAAGTATCCCTCCGTCACGGGACGAGGCCCGCCCCTGCAGTGGGACATTTATGGGCTGTTATGAAATAATACGATATTTGTGCAACTTAAATCTCCATGATTATATTCATTAGTGTATTGTTCGTTTCAATATAATTCCACGTAAAGCTTCGTAAAATCGTGAACACAAAGTGGGTACATTGTATATCACGCAATTGTTACGAGTGTTCAATAAATATTGAAGTGATCATCTAATATTAAATGATTACGAAAAAACATACAATACGGTAAAGATTACATAATTATGTCCCTAGACGCTGGGCTTTATTCTTAGTAAGTTAAACTTATCAACCCTTAACACAATGTTGGTCTGATTTTGTTTAATGTTTTAGGTACTAATCATGAAAATAATATTTTACTTTAGATTTAAAGAGGGAGTTTAAGTAATTTCACTTATATAAGGCAAAGCCGGTCCAGTAGCGTTGGCAACCCCGATTAACTTGTTTTTAATTTCTTAATGGTTCTTACTTCTGGGAAACGATATTGTAATAATATAAATGAAAGTTTCCACTGGTCTTTATGTTTTCTATTAAAAACAAACAATTATGTAAGTAAAACAGTAGAATTTCGGTTAGTTTGAGACTATGACGATAAGTAGTTTAGTGGGAATCTATATCTATATCTATACTATTATCTATATATATAAAAGAAAGTCGTGTTAGTTACACCACTTATAACTCAAGAACGGCTGAACCGATTTAGCTGAAAATTGGTAGGGAGGTAGCTTAGAGCCAGGAGAAGGACATAGGATACTTTTTAGGGTTCCGTAACGATTTTGAAAAAAACGGATTTGAGTCGTGACGTCATAGAATTTTTGACAGATGAGTCGTGGCGTCACATAATTTTTAACAAATGAGTTGTGACGTAATAGTAATTTTGGCGGGAAAATATTTTTTGACAGCGGAGTCGTGCCGTCATTGGCGCTATCTGAAGAAACTGCAACTGACAACAAACATGAAAGTTACATTGCATAATGATACATCTGTTGAATATTTCTCAGAGCAATTGCTGACTATCGGTAATGGTCAAGTACCTGTCGATAAATCGAGCGTCTTAATATCATTTCCAAATAATTTCTGTAATTTTGTCTCATCAAAAGACGAACTTATCAACAATGTATTTCCAGAAATTATTTCAAACTACAAAAACAATGAATGGTTTAGTGAGCGAGCAATTTTAGCAGCCAAGAATAAAGATGTAGATGACCTAAACTACATAATTCAAAATAAGATCATTGGAACAATGCATTCATTCAAATCTATTGACTGCGTCACAAATGAAGATGAAGCCACCAACTATCCAATTGAATTCTTAAACTCTTTGGACGTGCCTGGCTTACCACCGCACAATTTACGCCTAAAGGTCGGCTCCATAGTAATAATGCTTCGAAACATAAACCAACCAAAACTGTGCAACGGTACGCGTTCGGTGATTAGAAAATTTATGAACAATGTAATTTACGCTATGATAATGATAGGAAAATTCAAAGTGATTTGTTGATAGTCATGGCAAATGCAAGACGTATCGGAAATTGAAGTCTTTTAAATTCAAACGGCATATCGGCTGGGATCATCGGGATCCTCGGAATGAGAACTTCCTCACCTTTGAATTTTCCTATCATTATCATAGCGTAAATTACATTGTTCATCAATTTTCTAATCACCAAACGCGTACCGTTGCACAGTTTTGGTTGGTTTATGTTTCGAAGCATTATTACTATGGAGCCGACCTTTAGGCGTAAATTGTGCGGTGGTAAGCCAGGCACGTCCAAAGAGTTTAAGAATTCAATTGGATAGTTGGTGGCTTCATCTTCATTTGTGACGCAGTCAATAGATTTGAATGAATGCATTGTTCCAATGATCTTATTTTGAATTATGTAGTTTAGGTCATCTACATCTTTATTCTGCAACTGACAACAAACATGAAAGTTACATTGCTTAATGATACATCTGCTGAAGATTTCTCGGAGAAATTGCTGACTATCGGTAATGGTCAAGTACCTGTCGATGAATCGAGCGGATTAATATCATTTCCAAATAATTTCTGTAATTTTGTCTCATCAAAAGACGAACTTATCAACAATGTATTTCCAAACATTATTTCTAACTACAAAAATAATGAATGGTTGAGTGAGCGAGCAATTTTAGCGGCTAAAAATAAAGATGTAGATGACCTGAACTACATAATTCAAAATAAGATCATTGGAACAATGCATTCATTCAAATCTATTGACTGCGTCACAAATGAAGATGAAGCCACCAACTATCCCATTGAATTTTTAAACTCTTTGGACGTGCCTGGCTTACCACCGCACAATTTACGCCTAAAGGTTGGCTCCGTAGTAATCATGCTTCGAAACATAAACCAACCAAAACTGTGCAACGGTACGCGTTTGGTGGTTAGAAAATTGATGAACAATGTCATTTACGCTACGATAAAGATAGGAAAATTCAAAGGTGAGGAAGTTCTCATTCCGAGGATCCCGATGATCCCAACCGATATGCCGTTTGAATTTAAAAGACTTCAATTTCCGATACGTCTTGCATTTGCCATGACCATCAACAAATCACAAGGCCAGTCCTTAAAAGTTTGTGGTTTAAATCTAGAACATTCATGTTTTTCCCATGTTCAATTATACATGGCATGTTCACGGGTCGGAAGACCATCTGCGTTGTTTGTTTTTGCGCCTGATAATAAAACAAAAAATGTCGTGTATCACAAGGTACTTCAGTGAAGAGCAACCTATGTACTAAAATACAGATGAATGATTAATGTAGGAATTTCATATATTTTGTATTTTTTTTCAAATAAAAATAAACAAAAAAACAGCTTATTTATTGCCATTAAGGCGGAACAAAGTTCGCCGGGTCAGCTAGTATTATTATAAAGCTGAAGAGTTTGTTTGTTTGTTTGAACGCGCTAATCTCAGGAACTACTTCTTCGAATTAAATTTAGTTTTCAGTTTTGGATAGACCATTGATCGAGGAAGGCTATATAACATCAAGCTAGGACAAAAAAATTTTTTTTCAAATTTAGGGGTCCTAAGGGCCTACTCAGAAGGCTCATGGTCGCTCAGAGGGCAATGGGGAGATCTATGTTGTAGCTTGACCTATGGACCTACTCAGAAGGCTCATGGTGTCTCAGAGGGCAATGAAGAGAGCTATGTTGTAGCTTGACCTATGGGCCTACTCAGAAGGCTCATGGTGTCTCAGAGGGCAATGAAGAGAGCTATGTTGTAGCTTGACCTATGGGCCTACTCAGAAGGCTTATGGTCTTTCAGATGGCAATGGAGAGAGCTATGTTGTAGCCTGATCTATGAACCTACTCAAAAGGCTCATGGTGTCTCAGAGGGCAATGAAGAGAGCTATGTTGTAGCCTGACCTGTGGGCCTACTCAGAATAATCATGATCACTCAAAGGGCAATGGAGAGCGCTATGTTGCAGCCTGCCTGACCTATGGGCCTACTCAGAAGGCTCATTGTCTTTTAGAGGGCAATGGAGAGAGCTATGTTGTAGCCTGACCTATGGGCCTACTCAGAAGGCTCATGGTCATTCAGGGGCATTGGAGAGAGCTCTGTTGTAGCCTGACCTATGGACCTACTCAAAAGGCTCACGGTCACTCCAGAGGGCAATGGAGAGAGCTATGTTGTAGCCTGACCTATGGGCCTACTCAGAAGGCTCATGGTCATTCAGGGTCATTGGAGAGAGCTATGTTGGGAGATTCCCTGCGTGATCGAATCAAAAATGAGGAGATTCGCAAGAGAACCAAAGTAACCGACATAACCGGTTAAAGTAGCGACAAGCAGGGCACATATCGCCATGGGGGAGGCACAGGACCGCACAAGGTGGCAATACTTGGAGAAGGTATATGTACAGCAGTTGACGTCGTTTGACTGATATGATGATGATGAATAAACTTTGTACGAATTATACAAATTTTTAATTTCATTTCAAATTTAATCGCGGACAAAGTCGCGTTTTACAGCTAGTAATATAATAAAGCAGCTATTGCTGACCCACCTGTGGTTTTCCAAAAAAGTGACCTATTAAGTTCTGGATTGCCCGACTAAGGGTCCGTTCACATAGACCGGCTCGGAGAGCATCAGCACGCATATTTCATTTCACACAGTACGGACCGTAGACGCTTGGAGCGAAGCCGACAACTATTTCACATAAACCAACTGCTGCTCTTTTAGGCGATAAAGAGCAGCCAATCGGAGCCGATTGGCTGCGCGAACGAAAAAAAGTAAGCTCGGAGCTGATCAACTCCTTTTATTATTTCACACCAAGCACGTTCAAGGAATTTTAATTAAAAAAAAACAGTGGCTAACAAACTTAATAAAACGTAATAAACTTTACTACAAATGTTTAAAACTCTGTTTTTAACGTGATAAAAATATACTCTTCTCTCCGCGCCGATCTGTGTGAACGGACCCTAAAGCGATAGGCAGGATACATAACGCGAAGAAGCAACAGTCGTAGCAGAAAGGTTGTAGAGTGGCGACCGCGTAGCAGAAGACTTAGTTAAGACGGCAAGAAACAGATAAATAAATAAATAATCCTCACATCGTCATTCACACAACGTCATCTAGTCCCAAACTAAGCAG
The DNA here is from genome assembly GCA_905475405.1 of Schrankia costaestrigalis. Classification (NCBI taxonomy): domain Eukaryota; kingdom Metazoa; phylum Arthropoda; class Insecta; order Lepidoptera; family Erebidae; genus Schrankia; species Schrankia costaestrigalis. The sequence continues at coordinate 15,142,079 of FR997825.1, read as the reverse complement.
AGCTTGTGCTATGGGTACTAGACAACGGATAAACACACTTAAATACTTTTTTTCTAAATACATATTATTATGTACATATTATACATAGAAACACTCAGACCAATGCAAACAATTATGTTCATGCACACAAAGATTTGCATTGAGCGGGAATCGAACCAGAGACCTCTGCGTAGCAGTCATGTTATATAACCACTACGCCACAGCGGTCGTCAGATGAATGCAGGAAGCACAGGACCGCGCAAGGTGGACACATTTGGAGGAGACTTATGCCCAACAGTGGACGTCCATTGCCTGACATGAAAGCCTCCACCTTACCTGTTAAAGAAAACTTTAAGAATGATTTAAATCATATCTAATGGTAAAATCCTTGGCATTTACTTATGCACCTTTTCCGGCAACGAAGTTATTTTTAGCAACGCTGCACTTCGCTATTCTCGGCTTACTTTAGTCTTAATTTTACAAAAGTCAGCAAATATAAACGCGTACTTTAAGTTCAGTAAATTACCGGTTCGCAAACTGCACTAAAATTAGCAGCTCAGAACTAGTTATCTGCTAACTATACTCGGGGAAAGAAAATAAAGTTAAATGGCAGTAGTTTTAATTGGATAATAGTTATATTGCACGAAAATACCTGTGATGGTCAAGGATTTAATTATTACAGAAGGCTTTTTCACTTAACGCTATCTAGTATTACAAACGTACATAAATACTTTTTTTTTTAAACCCCAAGATCAAAGAACCCTCTTGTTTGCAAAAGATGCAAACAATCATGTTTATGGAAACAAAAATATGCATTGAGCGAGAATCAAATCCCGAGACTTGTGTGCAGCAGCCGTACAGTACCTATAACTGTACGCCATAAAGGTCGTCAGTTAGTTTAATTTGAAGACAAGTTTCAAATTACAACATTTTTAATAAGCGACCTCGTATTTTCGTGTATCAGACTGACTGATCAAAGTTAAAATCGAGTTCACTCATTGTCACATTTTTAACATACACAGCTACAGTCACATAGATTGCCAATCCCATCTCGAACCTTAAGCCTGCGTTCAGACATGCGGGAATCGTGCGTTTACGCATCGCGCGGTTTGAAACCGCAAAATTGTGACGCTATTCAGACTTGCGCGGTTAGTATGCGATTTCGTGCGGGTTAGCGTCAGTTTCAAAATGGAGGTCGACGAAGAAGTGTGTTTACTGTGGTTGCTCCTTAAAAAAAAGAAAAGAAAAAGGCGGTATTGGGTGCATCTCATCAATAAATAGCTCAGTGTCGAAACGATCCATGGCGAACTCACGAGCAGTGACGTGCTCACCGCGCGGTATCCGCAACGCAACTGAACGCAAAGTAAAGACTCCATAGTAATAGAAACGCGCGGGAGCAGCGCGATTCTATTTTCTGGCGGTTAGGTTGCGGTAACCGCGCGTCTTGATTAACCGCGCGGTTATGTCTGAACGATTACTTTATAACTCATACAAATAAGACCCGCGCGATTTCCATGCGATTCTGAAATCGCGCGGTTCCCGCCGTGTCTGAACTAGCGCTAATACTCTAAGCCTGCGTTCAGACATGCGGGAATCGTGCGTTTACGAATCGCGCGGTTTGAAACCTCAAAATTGTGATGCTATTCAGACACGCGCGGTTAGTATGAGATTTCGTGCGGTTTAGCGTCAGTTTCAAAATGGAGATCGACGAAGAAGTGTGTTTACTGTGGTTGCTCCTTAAAAAAAAGAAAGGAAAAAGGCGGTATTGGGTGCATCCAATATTACATTACTATTATTTATATTATTTCTAAATATCTCCACCAACTCTTGCCAAGCTCGGTTCTTGATAATTTTATTTGAGTAATCATCACATTGAATGTCCCATATTGCAGGTCTCTTCTCCACCTTATCAATAAATAGTTCAGTGTCGAAACGATCCATGGAAAACTCACGAGCAGTGACGTGCTCACCGCGCGGTATCCGCAACGCAACTGAACGCGAAGTAAAGACTCCATAGTAATAGAAACGCGCGGGAGCAGCGCGATTCTATTTTCTGGCGGTTAGGTTGCGGTAACCGCGCGGCTTGATTAACCGCGCGGTTATGTCTGAACGATTACTTTATAACTCATACAAATAAGACCCGCGCGATTTCCATGCGATTCTGAAATCGCGCGGTTCCCGCCGTGTCTGAACTAGCGCTTAAAGCACCGCCTCTTAACAAAAAGGGGTGTATCTGTTTTTTTTTAAATTCATTTCCTTGTTACGTTCGCTGTGACTGTTGACTAATGGTTGCTTTGACAACGAATAATTTACTTAAGGTAAGTAACTAGCATTGCTGTTGCTTTAAACATTAGTTCTGCATGATTCCAGATACATACTGATTTATAGTACAATAACTCAGCAATATTATGACCATATTGAAACTGATAGAAAACGCGAATGCATAACTTTCCACCGTCGTCATAACCTTGCTGGTCTGCTTCTTCACATTGCGTTTAAAGGATCCGGTATTAGCTCCTGACTCCTCTAAATACTTCCACTTTGTTCGGTCCTGACAACCCTGTAATGGGAAAATATGTTTCATTAATTAACTGTACCAGGGTCGTGACAATAATTACCAAATAAACATTTATTAGTTAGGTACATACCATTGTAATCAACCGCAAAATTTGTTTATAAATGAAATCGTTATTATAATTTTCGGGCTAGTTTCAGGTATCTGGATTAATTATCTATTGTTCAATTAATATGTAGTGGTCAGTACCGAAAATACACAGTTAGTAACTGATTCAAATGTTTATTTGTTTTGTCAACCTAAATAGAATATGACAATTTAGTTCAAATTTAAATCTAATTATAAGGTATCTATTTGAAAGTCAATTAATGTTTGCATAGCCAATTGTAGTTAGGTATTATCAATAAATGTGGTGACGGAGTTCTAATACAATATCCCCATCTCATCCCACAGGTCTCGTAAAATCCGACTATAGACCTATCGGTGAATATTATCTTTACGAAGTAAAAAGAAGGAAAACTTGAAAGTAAGCCCTATACCAATCCGTCTGGCCAGCGTGGTATTAGTAGGCCAAGTATCCCTCCGTCACGGGAGGAGGCCCGTCCCTGTGATTATCAATATGAGTTTAATAGTGAATATATGAAGAAAAATAAATAAGAAACGGCCTTAATTTTCTCATGTTAAGGCTGCACTCTCACGCTCACGTAGTTCTCGTAATAAATCTTTAGTTTCATTGATATCTCAGAATGATATCCCAAGGGGCAGCCTCCCGATCTGAACTGAAAATAATTCTACTTATGCTAGTCTTTAATCAGAAAGTCTATAGAATACATTACACATAATAAGTTATTAAAACTGTAATTAAGGGCTTAGATTAAAATTGGCAAAAATAGATGTCCAATTTGCAGTTATACTTTTATAAATACGATAGCGAAATCTATACCTTAAATTGTTGCTTATATACATATAACTAGGTTTTTTAGTAATACCTACTTACTTAGATATACCAGTGACGTGCTTTTGGATATTAAAGCTACGAATATTAAAGATCAATAATATTAAACGGTTCTTAAGGTTCTTTAAATTAAATTTTAAAATCCAACTAAGAAGAAATAAGTATCTTTCTACGACGAACTCAAATATCGACAACATACAAACAACCTCGACAAATGACGACCTCTGTGGCGTAGTGGTTATATAACATGACTGCTACGCAGAGGTCTCGGGTTCGATTCCTGCTCAATGCAAATCTTTTTGTGCATGAACATGATTGTTTGCATTATATGTATAATGTGTATGAATTTACAAAAAAAAAGTATGTTTATCCGTTGGCTAGTACCCATAGTACAAGTTCTGCTTAGTTTGGGACTAGATGACGTTGTGTGAATGTGTGAGGATTATTTATTTATTATTTATTTAACCATATGAGTTAAACATTGGCTTATTTTCAGAGATGATGACACAAAAGTAATCGAATAGTCCTAAATCAAGATAACTATGTGTAATATTAAACTATTCAAGGTGCGCCTTGACCCTAAAGATTAAACGTCGCGCAACGGTACATCTAATCTAAAAATGAACGCCCTTCTTCTAACTTTGTCTAGACATTAAAAAGAATATAATATTTACTTATTAGAAAATTTCGCTTGTGTGTTTTATAAATTTGGAATACTTACTACACCTTTTGAGTACTTACAACATTTTGAACTAAACGATAAAAGTATTATAGGCATCTCCCGCACTAAAGATGACTTGATCGCGGCGACTTTGACATACATTAAAGAACCATCAGGCTCATTTCTATGTATAATATGTATGATTTACAAAAAAAAAATATGTATGTTTATCCGTTGTCTAGTACCCATAGTACAAGCTCAGCCTAGTTTGGTACTAGAGGGCGTTGTGTGAATGTGTGGTGATTATTTATTTATTATGAATCGTTCAAATAATTGTGTTGGGTGGCATAATATGTATCGAGATAGACTGCCTTAAGCACGGTAACGCATACGCACGCAATCTCTCTACCGTCGAGGCAGTCATCATATTTTATCAAAACCTACCTACAAATTATACTTATGTAAGTTTGTTTGTGTTAAATTAATTATAAGAGTAAATTATTTCCAATTTCGTCTGAGTCTATTACAATGTTATAACATTTCCAAATGTCTGAAAGTTAAACATTAGACCGATAACGTTCATAAGAAGTGTTAGGTAAAAGTTTGTAAAGAAATTTTTTAGCAACAATGCCAACGAACACAAATAAAATTAATTAAGCACCTTTGAAATAGCGAATCCATACAAAAGTTACAGCAGGAAAGTTTCAATATGCCATTTAAAAAAAAGCGTTTTTAGTGTGTACTACGGGTGAGTTAACGAAAACTTTAAATGCCATCAATTATTTACAATGGCTTCATTTTTATTAGAAACACGAAAGTTGGTGTCATTGTGTGAAATCACAATCATTATTCCATATTTACAGCATTGTGTTATGAAATAAATTTCTTAGAACATTTACCTGGCAAAGAAAAACTACATCGCTGTAAGGATGCCATATGAAGTTTAACTAAAATTAAATATTGTGTCATTTACGCTAGTTAAATGTTATACAGGGTGTTTGGTACATCGTTTGCCAAATTAAAATAGCTGATAGAAGAGGTCATTACCCGTCTTTCCTCACTCACCTAGCCAGTTTTAACCTTAACATATTTTAGATATCGATGTAAAGCTATTTTTAAATGAAATACCCAATATTTACCATGAACACTTAAATTAAAAAAAAAAAATCTTCTGTGAGTCCTCATAATTATATTTTGTTGTAAAGTTTAATACTAGGAGCATCAAATAAATTCATAATAGTCCACCATAAACGTCAACTTTTTGTTTATTGACTTATTATAACTATAGAGACAGGTAAAATTTAAAGGTATGATCAGCTTTACAGTACAATAAAAAAATAACTAAAAGAGAGAAAGTTCTTCCATTTTCTGAATAAATGCCTTACTTTATCCTCTTTCCATTGGTATACAACATGTTATAAAATAGTAAATAGTTTTTCTACAAAACATGTGTAATACATAATTCGAAGTAAAGAAAACACGTTTGATGCATAACATTTATCGTAATTATTAATTGACGCTATAGTAAATGATGATTTTTTTTTTATTTTATTATATTAAAATTAACTCTAATGTGATAAGGTAGACCCACTGCAGTGATAAAAAAAGCTAAAGTAATTAAGTAAGTACGCTAGAATGAATCAATTATAGCAATTATAGCTAGTAAATTTACCTTTGCTTATTCATAAAACGTGTTTTCTTTACTTCAAATTATGTATTACACATGTTTTGTACAAAAACTATTTACTATTTTATAACATGTTGTATACCAATGGAAAGAGGGTAAAGTAAGGCATTTATTCAGAAAATGGAAGAACTTTCTCTCTTTTATTTATTTTTTTATTGTACTGTGAAGTTGATCATACCTTTAAATTTTACCTGTCTCTATAGTTATAATAAGTCAATAAACAAAAAGTTGACGTTTTTGGTGAGCTATTAGGAATTTATTTGATGCTCCTAGTATTAAACTTTAAAACAAAACATAATTATGAGGATTCACGGAAGATATTTTTTTTTAAATTTAAGTGTTCATGGTAAATATTGGGTTTTTTTTTTTAAATAGCTTTACATCGATATCTAAAATATGTTGAGGTTAAAACCGGCTAGGTGAGTGAGGAAAGACGGGTAATGACCTCTTGTATCAGCTATTTCAATTTGGCAAACGATGTACCAAACACCCTGTATAACTAAATATTGCTACGAGTATTTGTTGTAATACATATGTATTTTAACCATTTCACAGTCATCACAGTGATACACAGGTATCATAAAATAATACATACATTGTTTAAATAAATAAGTATTCCTCTTTCTAGATAATATTTACGGATAGTCGGTTTTTACGACATCCATGGGCTGAGATGGGGTGGTGACATATTGTATTCTTACTCCGTCACCACGCGGATACCATGTGAATACAGCGTGACTATTGTATGTTTGTAATTATTTGTTTCAAGAATTAAAAAAAAACCTTTTTGTTATCAGGAGTGTAACGTGGTGCCGGGTGCTGCGCCGCCTATAATGCCGCTTCCGGTAACGTTGGGCCCACCAAGTACTATCACTCCGCCGCTGACCGTGCCTACTACACGGCCGCCGTTTTCCAGAGAATATTACTTCTTGGACATCGAACTGCGGTATGGATTGCTTCAGGTAAGTGTATCATGTTTTATAAATATGATATTATTTTTCTTCGTTCTACTGAAAAACTAACAAAATAACATAAATTAATAATACCTAACTTTTTGTTATTTAATAAAATTATTAATTTTTTAAACCTGACTAAAGTAAACACGTTATTTTTTATCAAGTAAAAAATATATTTTGTTTCGGTGGTTTAACAAAGGTTGATATCTCGCGAAACAAACCCTTTAAACTTTTAAAAGCTTTCTCCGCTATAATTGAACTTTATATAGACCCAGACCCGTCAATTTTGATGAACACACTTTTTATATTGCCCATCGTGACTCCTTCGACTTTATTTAACTTTTCCTAACTTCTTAACGCTGATTATTTTCTTTTTTCTTTGAAATTTATTTCTTATTTAAAACTCAAAACTGTTTTATTTTTGCTATCGCAAAATTTGTTTATGTTGTAAAATGAAAATATGGAAATTATGAATTTCAAAAAGTAATTCATCACTCGGTAAGAAACGTAGGGCATTAATTTATATTTTTTTATTAAAATACGATAAGGATAATCATGTATCTGTAAAATACGAAGGGAAAATAACACCATAAGCTACGCCATGACGCCAAAAAGTTTTGATTAGTGTGGAAGAATAAATCGAAATCAAATCGATGCTGACTACACTCGGCTATGACTTATCCCTTTGTACTACTATGTCCATTACATACTTCAACCCCTTTATTTTGCTTAATTATTATAACGCATAAACATACGTTGGCACATCTTTATTTTTACAAACACATGTAAAAGCATGAAATAAATAAAAATAACCGTTTTGCTAACATCGTATAACGCTTACCCACGTGAAATGTGTTTCTAAGTAATACCACGTTGCAGCATTGTTTTAATTAAATAACTAATGTAATACGCTTTCGTACAATGTTGTAAGCAATTCCAATTTAATGTTAACATATTATGACTCCTCGTTACGTCAAGTAAAATTGAGAGAAAAACTTCATTTCCAATGTAATGCCCATGTTTTACTACGAAGAATCATCATCATCTCAGCCAATTGACGTCCACTGCTGGACATGGGCCTCCTATATTGCTCCTATATTGAATATTGCCACCTTGTGCGGTCCTGCGCCTCCCTCATCCATCGGCTTCCCGCCGTCCTAACAAGGTCGTCGGTCCACTACGAAGAATGCATGAAAATAAATCTTACTGAATTTGTTAGAGTTACCAACACGTTTCCGTTAGTAGTTTAAAATTCAACTCCCACACTAGGGGCCATACCCAGTGTACACAAGCTAAACTCAAGACACAAAAATTGTGGATCGCACAAAGCATAAATTAAGTAGTCTTGCATAATTCAGATCCAAGTATTAATGCGCGAATATTACTGTGCAGAAAGGTACAACTTAATCAACCCTACGTACAAATAATTGGGGGCCGACTCGTGGCTACCCCGTTTTGTCACCCCAGGGTGACCACGAAGAATTTCAATACAACCATAGGACTCGTGGTCACTCTGTAGTGAAGGGAATAATGATTTTAAAAAACAAAATATAAAAATGTACAAAAACTTAATCAATCAATCAATCAACTAGCCTATTGCAGTCCACTGCAATAGGCCTCTCCCAACACGCGCTAAAGAAATCGGTCATGTGCCTTCCGCATAAAAAAACAAAAATACAAAAAATAATAATGCAAAAAATCATTACTCTTTAAATTGTACATTAAAGGATTAGGAAAGACCTGAATAGAACGGCCCGTACAACAATACCTGAATGGATCATAATCTCAACATTAGTTACCTTTATTGCAAACTTGTTCCCAGGCTACTTATCCAGCTTTTTTGAAAAGTCTAGAGAACTTAATCTTTACCCATAATTCTTATGAGAGGCTGACCTATATTAAATCGCATCTCATTTGGAATTCCGTGTATGTATGCCATTTAATTCGCTTCAAGTTTATTATTAAAATCAATCGACCCTTCATTGGGATGTATGTGCCTTGGAGTATCCTGTCGAAATTAGATAGATAGAACCGGGATAATCTCTTAGTAATCTGAACCATTTGTACTAAGCTTAATTGAAACGTTACAAATCCCTCATGTAGTAAAACATTACTCGATATTATTAAATTAAAGATTTTCTTTACCATTTTGTTCTTTGATGTGTTATAGTCGAGTAGGTACTCTTATTTTGATCTCTAAACTAATACCGGTGATGCCAAATATTGTTGTTTCGTGTATACATATAAGCACTAGAGAGTTAGGCGGCTGTTACACGTTATGTATTTACTGTGTTCCGCCAATAAATACTGATGTATCGTGGTATTTATAGAACGTGTAACTAGTTTACTGATAAAATATGTCAATATATTCATGATTTGCTAGATTTCATGATTCCATACTGACGACTTAATAGGTAATGCTAATCTTTCTCTCGGGATAATAGCATTTCTCATCACTGTATCTTATTTTCTAAAAATGGTGTTATGTTCGAAGTTCTTCAAAGCAGCTATCGGGCATTCTAAAAAATTTTTTCTTGTAATCATCCATTTTGCCATGTTGTTTAATTTCGGCCATTAAGTTTAAATGGGTGTACCTTCCTCTTTGTAGGTACCAGTTTTGTGGCCATGCATCGTGATTTTTTCACTATTTTTTATTCCCATTTTTTTATACGTTTATAGAAAGTACAGTAATACCTTAATAAATAATTCATTCTATTTACTTACTTCTTATTATTTAACTTACTATTTTACACACATGTATTTTAACGAAATGAAAACCAAAATCTTACGTCCCTTTTATCAAAGAGGAGTCACCCGATTCTCCATTTTAATTGTAAACTATAAATAAAAAAATACTATACACCACTAATTGCCATCATTTTTTGATCTATGCCACTAAGACGCCAGATGCGGTGGAGTCCTAAAAAAGTTATATTAGGTACTAAAACGTACAATGTTTCTCTTTAACACGTGAAGGTCCAGAACGGCAATAAACAAAGCTTTACTGTAGATGTACCTTGTCACGAACTAAGACCTTAGACATAATATTCTAGATACCTATAACTTTGTCCAAAACAACTAATAAGGACACTTTATAAACTATTTTATAAACATAACAGAAACATCTAAACTAAATAAAACCTTCATGTTCATTAAAGGTTTCAATATCAATCAATCAACTAGCCTATTGCAGTCCACTGCAAAAAAAATGCATTAAAGGTTTGCGGCAAACTAATCCACTAACTCCGTAGCGAGCAGATACACCAGCCAATGGGGGTTTAAAGTGTTTTATTGTATCAGAACAAATGCAGAAATCTATTCTTCAATCCTTAAAGTTTGTGAAAACGTTTAAAACATAACAACAGTAGTAAAATAGTTAACTTATTGTTTAATGCCTAGTTAGAACAAGTAACATCTAGTTTGAATAACTGCAGCATTGAATTCCATTTCAATTGAATTATCTGTTTCTACATAGACAAAGAATTCTTTGTCCGATACGAAACGAGAAGCGGGACTAGTTTTTACATAATCTACTTTAGAACGACACTGAGGAACATTGTGACTGTACAATAAATCTTAGGGATAACGTTGTAAAAATTGGAAAGGAAAATACAATCTGTATCATTTATTATTTATTGTACATCAAAAACGGGAAATGAATATTATGTACATCATTTTTTCAAAAACATTCTAAACCTCTTTTATTGTTTGAGTTTAAAAAATCATTTACATACAATGTTAATGCCGTTTTTTAAAATTTGTAAATATTGACAAAGTGAATATTTTCTTAAAAACTGATAAACTTTGTAGTTAGAGTTCAAACGGCGTCTAGCCTATGCTATTAGCTGGCCCAAAAATTTATACAGGGACACGTAGTAGGTACAAAATTACGTTAAGAGATATTTTTATTGCAGATTACATATATTTTTTTAAAACCTTTAAAAGAATTACTGGTTCGAATAAGATGGTATGATGATTTTACAAACGTATTAAACATAGAATTATTATCATATTTCTTACTAACAGAAAATTACAATATTCCAGGGTACCTTAAAATAGTACTCTACTAACTGATCAAATAATGCCCATTGAAGCCAGTTTGTACGGTACGTATATTCAGTTGTAGGAAGCCACCGCATCTTGACCTTGTAGACCGATTACATAGAATCCAACACTTTGATACTGCTGAATACATTGCGGCTTTCTAACATGATTGTTTTGTTACTTAGTAAAAGCTTTACAGATACATAACCCTTTCTTTATTATTTACTTGCATGAATTTGGGAGAACTTTGTCTTACGAAATGTTTCTCATACCATTTAAAGTCATAACAATTTTATGTAAAAAAAATATAAAACCTACATTATTGCAATTCAAAGTATCACTTCCATGCTATTCTGAACAATGTCGTTATGAGTTGAAGTATGTAACTGGTAAAAAAAAAAATATTTAAAGCCTTATTTATGATCATTGAATATTATGAAAAAGTAGATTATGATTTCAAATGACTCTGAGTACAAACAATATTAGTTTAAAAAATATGATCACTAACGATTATGAGCTCCATTGATAGTAATTAAAATGTTTGAATAAAATAATTATGAATAACAAAATTATGAAGAATGATTATTATGAACAAAAAACGGTTGTAAGACAAAAAATAGAATTTTTAATCTTATGTAAGCCATTAAGGGCCCATGAATTTAGTTTTAAACCGGGTTCTCGCTTATTAAATATTTGGTTAATGTATTTATTTTCTTATAAGATTACAACAATCATTATACGAGAAAATGTAGTATAAAAAAATACTAATTTACAACTAGCGTAGTTAGTAGGGTATTTTTAGGGTTAAAGATATTTATTTAAAAATGATGAAATCTACTTAATTGTATCCTTGCCACCTCTGTTTGCTACCACAGTCAGTAAAGTTTCTTATCAAGCGTTTCTTGACAAAATGAAGCTACCTACGAAAAATAAGTACCTTAATATTTGCAAATATGTAATACTAGGGCTCCTAGACGATATTATTGAATAGTAAAGTACATTTTAACAATCTTACGGTACATGTGCTATAACTATTTGCTTTTTCACGACTACTTGCGCATTCTGGGATCTTTAAACTTTGTGAATAGGTACGAGTCGCGTATGCAACTCCCAAGTTCGATGCTCCGACTTTGAATTCCACGCAAGAAAATTATATTTGTACGTTCCTTTAAGATCGTTGTGCTGAACAAGTAGTTCTTAGGAATCGTTATATTTATAATTTTAAAATTAGCTTCACTTAATTTCAAACTAATTTACTCGTAGTTAAATTAGTAGCTAACCTTAACCTTTGATCTAAAATGTTTTTAAATTTTTGTAGATAATGAAGTAACGAAGTTATTTCGTATCGTAGGATGTTATCCCACGTAGTTCACCAATAAAACGCAATCACTAAGCAATTTGTCTATTGATTACATTACTTTAGTAATCCGTACAGTACCTTCCATCTACATTATTTTGTTATGAGACACTAATCAATTTGGCGAAGTTATATTAGATTCTGATATAATATTTAATTATTACGTAGTTGCCGCAACTTGAAGTTGTTATGATAATTATCTAATTTCCAATAACAGTTTGCTGGAATTATAAACAAATACTTGTTGAACATTGAATGTTCATGAGGTGTTTCGCTATTTGTATCATTAGTACTCGACTGTAATACTGAATTGCGAAGTTTAGAATTACGATGTTTTAGACCCCAAGTGTACAGAAACGCGAATCACGTTAGTGCGAAAGTGCGGCACATCGATACACGTAATTTCGAATGTTTTCCATTGCGATGGAAGTTAGGATGACAGATTTCCACATCTATTACTGATGCCTAGCCTAACTGATGAGATTTTTTTTTGTATGATCTATGAGTTTTTTCAGCCATTAGTTGTTTATGGTAAGTGATTCTCTAGATGCGGTGCTGCAGTTAAGTTTCTGCAACATTGGTAACTAATGTCGTAACTGTAGGTATGTATGCAGTTGGTGCAGAATTGGCAGAGTAGAACAGATCATCATTTCTTTAAACATTTATTAATTATTTCTTTTACATAAAAACGACACCAACAATCTATACTTATAATAAAACTGTAGAGAGATCAATTCTGTACATTGAATATATGTTCAAAATTAATATTGGAGGATGAATGGTGATCGATACTAATGCCAAAAATGCAATCAATAAATTTTTTGTCTGTCTGTCTGTCTGTCTGTCTGTCTGTCTGTCTGTCTGTCTGTATGTGCACGCATGGGTCAAAAACTACTGAAGGCATTTTAACCAAACTTGGTACGATTGTAGTCCATACTCCCGGGCAGGTTATAGGCTGTATAACATAACGCTAAGACACATAGGAGCTGAGCAGTGACGAAAAATTTGAAGCAAGTCAGTTGACAAAAAGCGCGTTCTAGCTCTTATCATCGCATACGTTGATCATACGCCAAAAATATGTATTACAAAAATAATGGTCTTCAAAAGATGTACAAAAAAGTCATAAATAGTATATATCTATATTTTATATATTAGCCACAATAACGTGTTTAATCGTTAGGGTTTTCTTCAAAGTGTATTAAATACATAAATATATTGTAATTTGCATAGACATATCTTTTTCAAACTCCCATATTTCAAAAGTACACTTTAATATCTTATTCATAAAAAAAAAAATTATAGAAATCGGTTGATAAACACACAAGATATAGATGAAAGAAAATTTCCAAATGTCGCCGCGCCGCCGGTATGAGTACGGCTGTACGGTTGATTTTTGTTTAACGTCCGAAACGGCCAACCGGTGCATCTATATAATTTCATTCACATTGACTCTTAATGCGAACGGACGTGGTTCTTATTGACTCTTTTTGGAATAAGCGCGCTTTAGATATTAAAATACATAGATACGTAGTTTTTAGGTATTAAGTTTAAAGTAGGTAATCTATCTATCTTCTATACTATAATAAAACTGTAGAGGTCGAAATGTCTGTTCTTTTCGAAAATTCAGATAAAAATTATCTATAAAATCTAGAAAAAAGTCAAAAAGCAACAACACTACACACTTACAATTTTTAGAATTAATGTCTATCTGTCTGTCTGTCTGATTGTTACCGCACATCTTTAAAACGAATTAAAATATAATCTTAAGACCAATACATTGTATTGTAGCCTTTCTTATTAGGCTTAAACTGAGGTATGTTTTATCAAAATCGGATAAGTATTACTCGAGATATCGCTAGATCTCTTTATTAGAACAGTCCAATACAAATCAGGGTTCATGAAAAATGGATTTTGTTCAATGTTGAATGAATTTAAATTTCGTTTCTTTTGTTCACGAGATGGCGTTACCAGTAGTAATCGTAAAATAAATGAGTTTTTAAATAATCTATAACTATTTTATTATTAAGTGCTATTAATAAGTTATTCCTTTTAAATGTTAATAAAATTAACCATGAATCGTATGTGTAATATCAATTATAAGTCTTATTAAATTGAATCAATTATAAGTTTACTTGATTGTTATATTTTTGTGTTTTTCGTAATTGAAACAATTTAATTAAATATAAATTGTATTAGTAAGCTATTAATCTAAAGTAAAATTATTCTTTTGGTAAGTATTCATTTAGTTTAAACTGTAGTAGTTACTGGTCAGCGTAAAAGTATGCAACAGACTCCACCTGTTTTTATTAATGTAAATAAATACAAATACAAATAACCTTTATTAGTTAATCACAGATACAAAACATCTGACAAAAATAAATAGTCTTTTCCTGTATTGCTAATATTGGCGTACAAACTTCATTTTTTAAAGTTAAACTATACCTATACTTAATCATAAATATTAAATTGAATTAAAATAACATTCCTTTTCTCACAATCTTATTATAACTGCAATTATAACACACTTATATAACTATTTAATAATTAATAATATATTGGTATAATATAACAGACAACATAATAAGTAACACGTTTTTTCTTTATAAAATCATTTTACACATTATTGCTTATGTCAACAATAAAAAAATACAAAACTGACAATAAAATATAGAAATACAATCACAAAACATTAAATTTTTATTCAAAGTGTTTGTGTTTATTTTATTAAGTAATTCAAAAATACTGCACGCAGTTTATCTATAGATAATAATAATAATATAGTCGAGTCTAAGTTTAGTCAAATATTTTTTGCTAGATGGTAAAAAGGTGTGAGGTACAATAATTTATCTCAGCATTTTTTTTACAAAAGACAAATCCCACACTAGCCTTTAAAAATATCAATTGATATTTTCTTGATGTTCTTGATGTTCTTTGTGTCCGTTAAATTTAACGGACACAAAGAACATCCAGACTAAGGACAATAGTTTGTGTATCACAATTGTCCTCCATGGGAATCGAACCCGCGACCTCATGCACGCCAGCCATGTAATGCGACCGCCGCGCCACCGAGGCAGGTAATTCTGCCGCACCATAACGTGGCGTGCAAATGTATTCATTCATAATTAATTAGCGATTATCCGTGTGGTGACGGAGTAAGAATACAATATGTCACCTCCCCATCTCACCCCATGGGTGGCGTAAAACCGACTAAGGGACTATCGGTGAATATTATCTTCCAATCTATCCGTATATTATCAACCAATCCGACTGGCCAGCGTGGTATTAGTAGGCCAAGTATGCCTCCGTCACGGGAGGAGGCGCGTCCTTGCAGTTATGATGAAATAAGCGATGTCATTTATTTTAACTTACAAATTTGACAACAGATGGCATTGTGCCTGTGACGTCATTTTCAGTATCGCGGTGTTAAGATTTTCCTTGAAAGAATGACGTTCGCTCATGTCTTTCAGTATAAGTTTAGACGCAGTCTTCATAGATATTTTATTTACTATTTATTTACTTTGAAAAGGTTTTGGTTCGTTCGTTAATTTTACAATTCGTTTGTAATGAATGTAGGTATATCTGTTCGTTATAAGGTTTTAAAAACGATTTTTCAGTATTAAATCGAATTGCGAAGTAAGTAACATCCGCCACGCGAACGAAGTCGCGGGCACAGCAGCTAGTTTATACTAAGTTAACTTATAAAAGTGAACTTTACAGTAGACGCGTTTAAAGGGAAAAACGCGATAACTTTTATATTAATAAGGATATTGATTTGAAAATTTTTATAATTAATATTTGATTTATTAATAGTTATTTCATATTTATATTTTTTCTAAGTACTCTTAATTGTGCATATTTTTTAATTTAGTGCAAGTTAGCCGTCTATACCCCTAATTCCACAATATTATTTTACGCACTACACACGTCTAACTAGTAGTCAGCGTAGTGTATTACGGGCGGTCACAATACTAAACAAGTGTGATTTTTATTGCTTTACATTGCTTACTCTAAAATATATTATGCATTCATTTAAACTATGGCCAACATTTAAAAATGTCAAATATGATGTCTATAAAGTATTTAACATAGGTTTATACGAGAAATAATATAAAACATACAGTCGCTAACTAGTGCATGGCCAATCATAGAACGAAATCCGATCGGGCTACATTATGCTAAGTAACAGTTAGCGTAGAGTTACACGAACTTTAAGCAAAGCAAATCCTGCAAAATAATATATGTAGTAAATTCTATAAACCATATTTTATATTAATTTAACATACAAATATAATATTTAATATCACATTAAACTTACCTCTTATAACAGTATAAAGCGGAATCTTATCCTTTTTATCAACACGACCTCGGTGGCGCGACGGTAGCGCAAGCGGCTGCCGTGCAAGAGGTTGTGGGTTCGATCCCCACGCAGGACAATAATTTAATTTTGTGAGATCCACAAATTATTGTCTTGGTCTGGGTGTTCTTTGTATCCATTAATTGATGTTTGTAAAAGGACCCCGCGACACAGGACATGATCCCTAGTGCGGGAGTTGTCTCTATATTAAATAATAATAAAAAAAATAAATAAGAATTCTAGAGCGTTCACACTCCTCAATGAATATTTTACCTTTTTGGTAAATTTCACTAAATATTTAGCTCGTTTTCGTGTCATTTTTGTAAAAATACACTAACACTATTAATATTTAGACTAACTTGTAACAATAGCTCTAATAATTAGCATTATACTAATAGTCTTTCAAACCGCGCACTTCCATCTTATAATGCGACAAGTGAAGTTAGCGTAAACTAAATCGAGCGATTCTAAAAATTACCCGTACTTAGCGTTGTATAAAATTTGTAACTTCGTTATTTTTGTATATTACTTCATGATTTTTTTATTACAAAATAAAATAGCACATTTTAAGCACTTTAGCGTGAAAAACGTATTTTCCTAACATTCGAGTTAGCGTAGTATAAATTGTTGGTGTCGAAAAGATAATAGACCAGCCTTAATCAATTTGGGGTTTTCAGGTTCTTAAATGTTATTTACGTAAAATACAAAATAAATGACAACCCAGGTACATTATAAGATACTTATGTTTGTTTAATTAATTACTTTACTTATGCAATATTTATTTTTATACAGGTAAGTTATAAGTTTTGACAGATGATTCGTGACGTCATACAATTTTTGACAACGGAGTCCGAGTCCTGACGTCATCACATTTAGGCAGAAAAATAAATAGTTTTGCTCGGAACCCTCAGTGTGCGAGTCAGACTCGCACTTGACCAGTTTCATTAAACGTTATGCTGCTTGATAGGGCTGATATCATTAAACAGACTCATAGCTGTATTTCAAGAGCAAAAACATGGGTACGTTTAGCTGGCGGGAGCATAGTTACATAACATACATGTTAATTTTATAAATTCTTACATAAGTAACTCTTATAGTTTTAGCCTTTATTGTCCCACTGCTGTGCAAAGGCCCTTTGATTTCCAATAATGTCAACTTTTTACTCTTATGATTATGATTAAATGAATTTATTTTAACGATTTTACATATTGAGGCAAAAAAGACATAATATACTTATTAAAAATTAAAGCTTTAATGTTGTGGATCGATAATATGCTAAGGTGGTTTGAATAATTGGGGAGAATGGATGTTAGGAGGAAGCGCGAATGTATCTTTTAGGTAAATTCAGTAGGTTACATTCCAGATAAACTTACAGGTCAAGTGCGTAGCTCTAGGAACCGAGACGCGACGGGTATGTACAAAGATATTAATGTTAACGAAGCAATGGAGGTCTGTAAGGATAGTAGTACTTAGCGCACTGTAGTCTAAGCCTACCCCAATAGGAAAAGGGCGTGAATTTGTGCATGTATTTATTTTACATAATAATAACTAATAGATATCAAAAGTCTTAAGAAAATCCCAGTTTGTTCTCACATTATTCGGCAAGTCCAATAATACTCGCCATTTTCTCTAAAGCATTTTTTCCTTTGATGTTTTCGAATTATTAGAGTTAGACGAAAATGTGAAAGGCACGGCACGGAGGAGTGATGAAATGACATCGCCTCGTATTCAAGCCACTCGTGCCCGATTTCATTTTAAATACGAACACAGTGATCTTGAAATATCTCAACGGTTCTTTTGTTTGTATTTTTATTCTCATTATTTACATTTTTCACATTAATTTACATTTTTATTATTATTACTCTATCGTGAGCAGATGAAAATCATATCTCAATGTCAATTTAAATACTCGGTGATAACCATCGGGCTTTGATTGTAACTTTGCCGCAAAAACCAGTAAAACAAAACATCAAGTGCCACTTTAATTAGGAAAATCATACAACTTCGAGGTAAGTCGATAATTCAAGTGAAGTTAAGTACTGATATAAAAGACATGATGATCTTAATGGTGATAATTATCGTCATTATCACTACCGTAAGGTTCAACACTGAACATAGTCTTCTTTAAAGAGCACTACCACCCCATAGCTTTTCTCGATTAAATATAACCTATGTGTTAATCTAGCCATGTCCACGTTAAATTTTCCTCAAATTGTTCTAACTGTTTGAGAATGAAAGCAAACAAAAACAGCAGGATAATCTTAGAATTAAACAAGAAAGCTAATTTTAATACTAACATTACGAGTACTAACTCAGAGGTATTTGAAAGTAGCAGTAGTTATAATTTATTTATGTAACTTATACATTCTACCTTTAAAACAAACGTCATAACAAGTTACTGAGACATTGTAAGCTGTATGCATTATGAGCTTACACTTTGTTATTAAATAAACATAGTCGTTTGCGTACACAAACAATAACTTTATAAAATGGATTCATTGTTTCGTTGGAAAGTGAAAAGTTTATTCAGTGGTCGTGTCGTTTTGATATTCACCATTTAAGGTAGCTACGTAATTTTAGGTTTAGGAGTTTTAACTTTTTCTTAAAAATTATTGTAAGGCTAGTATTAATCGCGTTACTGAGTTTTCTGAAATTCTTGAACACGGAAACTAAAGATATTGTGATGAAAAATTGTGGTAGTTACACTACAAGTTTATAATTACAAAGTAGCGTCCGCGACTTTCTCTGGCCAGATTTTTTCGAGCAGCTTAAATACAATAATCCTTTTAAATTGTAGACTATGTGCTATCCCGGCATTCATTAAAATCAATTTAGTAGTTTTGGTTAAACCCTTTAAGTATTGCGTGTGTCCGCTCTATCTATGCATGTATGAATATTCTTTTAATTAATAGAGACCTAATCTAGACGTCTTTTGTCTGACATAATTTTGGCATACATAACAAAATCGAATTTCCATTATAATAACTTTAAAATGTCCTTGACGTTGTCCTCATGTACCCGTGACACCACCGTCTTGCACCACTGGTGGTGTAAAGGGTATTGTTTAATACCCATACCCCCTAAACAATACTTTCATGTGAACATAAACCAAATAAAACATTTTAAGGTTCTATACACACCTCCATACACTGGTTCCGTTGTTATATATATTATGTCTATGATATTTATATTTGTCATGAAGTAATGAGTTTCCTCCATGAATGTTAATAAAATTTAACTTTTCCTGGTTTTCAGTCATTTTAGATAAGTATAAAATATTCTTCAGTCACTGTCAAATTACTTTTTAAAAGACTTTAATTTTACATTAAAAACCAGAAGTTTCAATGCATTTATTGCACTACGTAGTTCAGTGTCATTAAATTGCAGGCAAAGTAATGATTCATACAATGATAAATAATTTAATAGGTACATAAATGTAATGTATGTAAAATGTACATGTACATAAACCAAAGAATAAATGTAACGTAGGTACAGCTCTTTGGTAGTGTAATGGGTATTGAAAAATACCATTTACACCACCAGTGGTGCAAGACGGTGGTGTCACGGGTACAAAAGGAACGTTGTAACCTTAGCACATTATATTGGCATACTTACAAATTTTGCAAAATGAATAGGCAACTTCTTTGTAATTACAATATTTTCGAAGTTAAACTTTCCGCAAATTTCTTCTTAAGTTTTAAAACTCATTTTATTTTGGATTAACGATAGAAATTTACTTAAAACAACTTATCGTAATATTTTGTATAAAAACATTGTATGCTTCAACAACTTTGACAAAGACTTAGCTGATACAAAAAAGATAAATTAAAAGAAAAATGCATGTAGCATACCCACAGTGTTCCTCAACAGTGTTACGAAAGACAGATGCATTATTCTTTGACCTAAAATAAAAAGAAAACTAACCACAATTAGAGTTTAAAAGAACCTGTGTCATAAAACATTGCATGATCTTTAGAAAACTACAGATGCTGTAACAAAGCTGAAATTAATGATATTATAATATTTAAAAAGGTAGATAATGGGATAAGCGTAAGCCTCGTGGAAATCCAAAGAGGAGAATTCTAATTTTTGGTCTCTAGTCGACCTGCAACTGTCTTGCCTTCAAAACGTAGAGTAAAACAACGTAAAACGCAGAGAAAAACGTATAAACAAGCCGTTTTGTGTTTATAGACAATGTTAAACCAACTATCACCCTAAGGTTAATAAATCACAAGGGATCTCATATCACAATTAATTATTATATATATCTAATGTATACATAATTAATTTAAAATGTTAGGTCGGTCCCTAACATTTTCATAGAATAAAGTGCAGAGTAGAATGTCGTAGGCAGTGAACTCACTATTATTACTTACTGTACCCTACGAAGCCGGGGTCGGTCGCTAGTTAATGTATAATATTACTTGTATCGATGATAAGACAAGTCGCAATGAAGCCTAGAGAATGCGTTGTCATTGGCCTTCACTACAAGGACGAAACAACTGACTAAACCAATAGCTCAAGCTTACAGCCTATCAATGTTACGTGGTCGCATAATATTACAGCCTTCAGTCATCAATCATCAGTATGCAAGGTCGACGATGCGACGTTTCTCGGACACATAGATCATCATGATACCTACAAAGCTGTTCTCACATTACACAATGACAGCCTGCCACGTGCATCCTTTACAAAACGGTTCCACGAAGTTGAATGTATCAAATTTGTTGAGGGTCAGTTGATATTTAGGTGTGAAGTGTTAAAGCTAATACGAAACTTAAGTACGAAATGGCAAGAAAGAGTGGAAAAATAGCGTATTGTATCAACAACAGCTTATTACCATTTATTTGGGAACTGAGAACTTGAACTAACATAACATTTCTTATTATTGATAAAATCTTTCTTTACAACTAACAAATTCAAAACTTACTACGAAGTTTCTGAAATAGCGCTGTCTGGTGAATGAAATGTTAGGAATCAACGCCCAGAAAAGTCCTTTAGAGCTTAAAATTGTGTCGTTATTTTTTGCCTTCGTTCGTTGTTTTTATTCATAAGTTCGGTTATTATACGGCAACGAAGTGGTTTTCTAGAAAGAAACCAAACAAGCCTATAGGTCGTGTTTGAAAGTTAGTTTTTTTGACTCAGAGTATAATGTGTTAAATTCTTTGTGCCGTATATAAGTTCCAAAACTTGTCAATTCTCGGAGTTATAGGAACTAGAGATGTATATTTTCTTTGTTAAACTATTCATTAACCCTAGATAGCTAACGTTCGTCAAAATGACGAACATGCCATAATTATCTTTATTTATCTTTCTAACGTTTTTACATACACGTTTGCCAATTTAAACCAACTAAGTGAACGCCGAGGTGCATCTAAAGCTGCAGATTGTGTTCCTATAAGATGAGGCGTATGGCAAAGAATAATTTTAACAGTTGCAAAACTCCCATTTGTGGTGAACATACAGTTGATTTAGTCCAACTTGTGCCAAAAATATCTAAATATTTTATATTTATTTAATGTTTATAAACCTTAAACTTAATTATTTAAGAAGAAAAAAAAAATTCTCATAATTTAGTCATTATAATATTTAGAGTGCCTTTTTGATTTAAAAAAATATGGTTCGTAAGGCTCTTGACCGCAAACATTGATCTAGATACAGAGATGTTAGGTTTCGATATTATAATTATTTCATTGAGATTAATTAGGTACTAATTAAGACACAAAACAAAAACATTTGTAGCAGAAAATTACATTTTCTTATTTCTAAAAAAAGTTATTAATAAGTCTTTTTCTAATTAAGAATATAAAGCATATTTTAACAGATTTACTAAATTTATTATCCAAATAATAATTGACCTAAATGTAGCTTTTTCTATCTTAATTATTATATTACGTACTAGACTGTGCCATCTGAATAAGCTACACAGTCAGTTAAGTTAGTAACGTTTATCTACCGACATATCTAAAGATATTTATGCACAGTATGAAATACTCATTTCCGTATAAGCTGGGAGCTTTGATTTGTAGGCGAAGTTGATCTAAACTTAAGCGACGTAAAATACTTATAGAATATTTTTAAACACACACGTATTACTAGGATTATCTTGTTAAAGTGGCTTTAGCTACATTCCCAACAATGGGTCTGAGAGACCTTTAAAGATACATGTCCATCTATTACGAATACTACACTTAGTCTTTTTTTTCTCCGTGTGGTAACGGAGTAAGCATACAATATGCTACACCCCATCTCATCCCATGGGTGTCGTAAAAACTGAGTAAGGGACTATCCGTGAATATTATCTTTACGAAATAAAAAAAAAGAAAACTTTAAATTAAACCCTATACCAATCCGTCTGGCCTGCGTTGTATTAGTAGGCCAAGTATCCTTCCGTCACGCATGGGAGGAGGCCCGTCCCTGCAGTGGGACATTAATGGGCTGTAATGATAAGTCATAATGCCTTTTGTAATGAATTAATTTGAAATTTTTAAAAATCCGTAAATACCATCTATTCTCCCAATTTGTCAAAACCACCTTATTTGTCTCAAAATAACATTTGCCAATATAAGAATAAGATTCCACATGCTTGTATTTTTCAAAATGTTCAAAAAATTTCATACAGTACATAACTTTATAAAAAGAATCTGATTTCACATCACAATATTGAGGATAAAACTGATGTAATGCTCTTCCCGGGACATGCAGATGCAATAAATGTGACCTGTTGTGCATTTCATCGAAAGTGCGAACAAAAATTTCAAGAATGAATGTTATTGAAACACAAACTTAAACTAAAAAACATTTTAGTATTTGAAACTTCGTGAATAAGGTTTTGTATAAAATCATAAAACGATGATATAGTATAAAACAATTTTCTCGTCATCTTTTTATAGCTTAGGGTCATAGCACATATAACGTAACGTAAACGGATCGGAACTGCCTCGCCTTTTTTCTCGTTGTCAGACAGTCGTCCACTACGTAACGTAAGCGGATCGGAAGCTCCTCGCCGTCAACTCGGCGACGCCGCGCTTACGGCTCGCCGAACGTCGCCGAACATTACCGAATTATTTTGTTTGAAACTTCAATAATCTAATATTTATGTCATTTATGACAATTAAGTATCGCTTGCCAGTACGATGTTTCGTAATTTCTCTCATCAAAGAGATCCTACTTCGTATTATTATCAGATGCACAACCACTTAGATAACATACCTATATAAGCGTTTACCGATTTATATATTCTAATCTATAGTCAAGATGATTACCCTGAATATTTTTCAAAATGTAAAGTAGCCTAGTTTACCCGCCGTATAATTTACAATCCAATAGTGTAAGTTCCAAGGTCCATTCCAAACAAACAGACAGACAAGATTTTTAATTGTGATTGAGTGTGAAAGCGTGGATTTCGTGTTGCAAACAGACACTTCACTTTATTTATATGTATAGATTAATGGGATCATTGACGTTTTTAGATAAAAACTTTGAAAACCCATAAACTTTTGTAGTTTGATATAATGTACCTATACCACGGACGTATACGTTCGTGACCTATACATTCTTTTGCAGGCCATCTTGAATAGACTATAGAAGCTGTCTAGTGAATGACAGCCAATGAAAGCGCAGTACGATTCAGCGCATATCGCACACTGCGCAGGCGGAGAGTGGACGAAGATACGTAAGCTAGCGTACGGATAGCCGTAAGCGAGTAAACGGATAGCCGACGGCGAGTTGACCACTGACTGTAACGCTGTGCCCGAGGCGATACGCTTACGTTACGTATCCGATTAGTGTGCGGTGCAGTAAGGAGTTTCATACAAAGAATACTGAACGACTCGAGTTGATACGGTGACGTTCCGCTTACGTTACGTTATATGTGCTATGACCCTTAACATACACCGTAATAGCATTTAACAAAAAACACAATCCAAAAATTTTAGTTCATTTTATTTTGCAGAAACGAATTGCAAAACTAAAAGGTCGCGGTTGTATTGAAAAAAACGCCGATAGAAATAACCTAACAGCTTTGGTGCACACAATAAATTGATTAAAAGCTTGTTTCACTTAACTTTTAACAGATAAATTTAGGGTCGGCAGACTAAAGAACATAATATTCATTCGTTTCGTTTTCACAATAAACCTAGCAGCTCGTAAATGTCCCACTGCTGGTACGACCCTGCTCTAATAATATAGAGACTCTTGTCCTACTAATATCTCGCTATCCAGGCTAATCAAAATAGGGTTTCTTTTGAGATTTCATTCTGGTGATCATGTTATACTTACCAAAAAGACAGAGTTTTACCACCAATTTTCCCGTAACTAAATTATACGACACCCACTAGACAAGAAGGTAAGCTTCGTCACGATAGAAACTTTTGAGAACCAGAAACATTATTTAAAAATCAAAGTCACAATTAAAAGCTATCCCTTTTAAAATTATCATAATCTCAATAGTCTGTTTAAAATTATTAGTTTGGCGAAACTATCCTAGATATTATTATCACGCTAAAATATATTTAGGGAACTAGTGTGTGGAAATTTCTGTGACAGGCGGAAAGTATTATATTTATGTGCCAACCCTAATCCTATCTTAATTGAACAACTTTACGTAAATAAGCTAGAATCTAAGTGTAACAGACGTGAACTGTCTTGCTGTGAAACGTCCACCGATCGTAATATAGAGGACGGTCAACGATCTTTGCCTAACCCCGAACTGGAACTTAAGAGCCTCAGTCAAAGACTAAAATTAAATCTAAGTTTAAACGGACATTTGAACGCCAACATTCCCGTACACAGACTAAGAATACACATTTCATCCTGATTATGGCGTGGATAGAGACGAAGGGACTTCTATTTCACTGATAAGTAGTAACAATTTCTAGTTTAGAAGGAAAACTTGATACAAAACTGGATACCAAACTGTCCGGTCAACGTGGCATCTAAAGGTAATATTATGCCTGCAGCGGGCTGTTCACAAGTATGAAAATAGATAAGATTTTATTGAACAGTTATGTAAAATGTATTATTAGGTGTATATCAAAATAGCGCGGCGCATTTGCAGTGTTAATAAAGAGTCAATTTAAATAATAGAAACTTAAAATAAAACCAATGTAGGTATTATAATTTTCCCAGTGATGGAGGTTGCTTAATTAATGCTATCTAGGAATAAGTATTATACATTTCCAAGAGTAAATCACTCATTATTAATATTAATAGCTATGCCAAATTATTTTCGATACCTGCAACTGCCACAAGATAATGCCTTGATGCAGACTTATTTGTATATACGACTACGAAAAACGAAATCAACTTTTAGAACCATTTGGAAAAGCAAACAAATATTTCGTTTGCGAATATAAAATTAGTTTGTTTACGTAGAAATACTAGTTTTGTTATTATTTAAATAAAGAATACTCTGCACTTTAAAAATATTTCGCGAAGGCCACTTAAATAAGAGGCTTTACTCGTGTAACATTTTAAAAGTTTTCTATATTGAAAGGTTGTCCATTTTTCACTCAAGCTTCCAATTTACCACCAAATAAAAACAAAATCTTATTTCAACTTGGCGCCCTTATTTACAGCTCTTCGGCAACATCTGTTGTTTAAAATCATAGTCAAGTTTTGTCTTTTTAGTTATCGCTATTGTTAAGGTTTACGTTTCGATAAATTCGTAGGGAATTTCTCATTTATACCTACTTTATTATATCATACCTTCAACTCAAGAAACTTTTAAACGAATTTGTGTTAGGCAAAGGGATCTGAAATGATTTTAATTCCTATATTGCTTCTGCTTCTTATAATATTTATTACCTATTCTACATTCGAGTCCTTAAGTGTTTAAAAAACTAGGGCTACGTTGGCTCCCAAGAGTTTGTATAGACCTAAACTAATTCAATTAAAAAACATTAATTTACTTCATATTGCTTAATTTTTATTTTTTTTTTTTATTTAAATATTTATTTCGTTTATAGGAAAACATATTATTACATTTAAAGGTCTTATTTATATGGTGACGATACATGCAGCTGGCTTTTGGACATTTAGCCAGTGTCTCCATATACTGCTGCTGACATCATCAGCTATAACAGCCAGAAGACTATTGGAACTGTCCCACACCCGCCGCATCAGAGATGCGGTTCTTTTGCGCATAACTGCATAAAAGTCATAAATGTGTGCATCTGCAAACATCCCTGAGGCACTGCAGAAGCGAGGCAGCCCCAACAGTCCCCTGAATCCGTTATTATACTGGATTCGTAGGGCATTGTAGGCCTTTTGCGTATGGTTAACC
Organism: Schrankia costaestrigalis; assembly: GCA_905475405.1. NCBI lineage: Eukaryota > Metazoa > Arthropoda > Insecta > Lepidoptera > Erebidae > Schrankia > Schrankia costaestrigalis. The sequence continues at coordinate 15,115,286 of FR997825.1, read as the reverse complement.
CACAAGCTACTCGTGTAAAAGGTCTGGCAGTATGACCGAAACAAAGTTAATTTTACTGGAGCAGTACAGCGCGCAAACCTACGGGCCACCATATTGCATCTCACCGACAATGCCCTACGTTCCCTTTCCATATCTATGTCATCACATAGGTTATCTGCAACCCAGTGACCCAGGTATTTAAATTTATTAACCCAGGCAAGTGGAGTTCCATCCATTTTGACAGGCGTTACTGAGTAGCTTTTATTACCCGCCTTAAAAAGCATTAAGACACTTTTCTTAGTATTATACCTGAGTCCATGAGCCGCAGCGTATGTCTCACACATTGTAATCAATTTATTTAGACCAGCAATCGATGGACCAAGCAAAACCATGTCATCAGCATAACTAATGTTATTAAACATTTGTCCATGAATGGAGCAACCAACGTTAGTCTTGCTGAGTCCAACGATCAACTGGTTCATGTAAAGATTAAACAATTTTGGTGATGTAATACCTCCCTGCCTGACACCACACTCTAACTTATATTCATCGGAGTACGAACCTGCCCATCTAACAATATTTACCTGATGACTATACCAATATTTAAATAAACATATAAGCTCCACCGGCACAGTCGTTTCCTCCTTTAACTTATTCCATAAGATATCATATGACACAAGTTCAAACGCCCTTGACAGGTCCATAAAACAGGCATATACGGGAGTATTTCTGCTTGTATAATACTGAACAGCATGCTTGAGACACAATATGGCAGACTCCGTTGAGAGTTTGGGCTGAAAGCCAAACTGTGCGTCATGTAGTTTTATAAGGCGACATATGTGCTTATCAAGCAAGCAATCCAGCACCTTCGCTATGATAGTAGCTAGTGAGATAGGCCTGTAATTGGACCCGTCAGAGGCGTCACCAGTTTTATTTTTTACAATAGGAACCACTAAAGTTCTCATGAGGTCATCAGGAATGTATGAATGTCCAATACATAAACTTAAAAGCATCGCCAATACACGGGGCAAGTGTCTGCCCGCATACTTCAAATGCTCTATGCCGAGCCCGTCATGCCCAGGAGATTTTCCTCTTTTCATACCCTGAATAGCAGAAGCTACATCCTTTGCCAAAAAGTATATATGATCCGCACCGGAACTAACAGGCTCAACACCGGGCACCTGTCGCATGCCTGCTGAGGGAGGCTTAACCATAAACATATTTTTAAACAAGTTGGCTATCTCACCCTTGTCACTAATACCATTCACGCTCACAGGCAGACAGTTTTTAGGGCATTGTTTGCCTGTAAGTTTCCAAAAACCATGGAAATCCTTGTCATTATGACATGAAGCTAACGAGTCCATTTCCAATTGCACTTTATTGTTTTGACACCACTTTAGTTTTGATTTAAATATTCTTCTAGCCTCACACATGTTATCATAAAGTGTCCCACTACTGGGCTTGCCTGAGTGAATCCATTCAAGATACGCGGAACGTGCCCGCCCATGAGCGTGTCTGACATATCTATTCCATCCTATTACAGTACGTTTCTTTTTATACATATTAAAAGAATACACTGCCCCTCGTTGCAATATGCTTACAATATTTTTGTATAAATTATCTATTATTATCTTATGCTTGACATTACTACAAATTTTACCCGCACAAAGTCGAAATTCGGACGGAAATTCAATATGCTTTAACAAATTGTTACAGTAAAAACGATATTTTTCTATATGGTCACTATTTCTTACACCCCACTGCACTTTATTATATGTAATGGGCGCTACTGTAATTTTAGGACAAATTAAATTAATGTTACAACAAACAAAGAGGGGAAAATGATCTGACCAGGAAACATTATAATCTACGTACACATTATTTACTGTTTTTCTAGCTTCTTCAGTTACTACACAATGGTCCAGCCACCTCCGAGACCCATGCACTTCACTCAAATATGTATATGTGTCTGAGTACATACCTAGATATTCGGTGTCTATACATATCCACTGTTGTTCACTACAAAAATCCAAAAGTTCCTTACCGAAAGCTTCCCCAGGATGCGCATTAAAATCTCCCAGTATGTAGACCGATTCCGTATTTGCGCTCTCAATTAAAGCATATATCTCACTAAGACACTGTGTGAACTCGATTAAGTTTTCCGCAATGTCCACAGGCATGTACACTGACACTATTAGAAACGATTTATTTGACGCGAGTGATACTTTAATAGCCGCTATTCGTACACTTTTACACTTTACCACTGAGACGTCCCAAAACAAATGTACATAATTACTAACTGTATAAATATTTAAACGAATCGTAGAGCAAATTGTGAGTTATAAAATAAACGAGTGTAATGCAACGCGAAAACTCTTTTGAAATGAATAAAATATTTATGCAACAGAAGAAATGCGCCACGGAGAAAGTATTGATTAACACAATACTCAAAGGTATTTCCTATCTATTAGTATCAGTTTTATTTAATAGAAGAATATTTTATTTCCATTATGTGTAATGTTTTTATTTGAGTAAGAAAATTATTAATTATGTACACTTTTCGTGAACACTAATTATACGCTTGTTGTGTGACATTGAATACGTTTGTTTTTATTTATAAGGAATTCTTGAAAGTTTTCCTAACAGCCCATTATTGGCCCACTGCAGGGACAGGCCTCCTCCCGTGACGGAGGGATACTTGCCCTACTAATACCACGCTGGCAAGACGGATTGGTATAGGGTTTAATGTTAAGTTTTCCTTCTTTTAACTTGAAAGTTTTATATTTATATAAATACTAGCGGCTCGTCCCGGCTTGGCACGGGCACCTTTATCCCGCTTTTCTGTTGGAATTTTTTCTAAATTTTATTTGCTATAAACCTCACGGAGCCCGAGACCTTTTCAACTGATGCAAAACCGTGTAAATCGGTTTGTGCGTTCTGGATTTATAGCGTCAGGAAGGAAAACCCGACTTATTTTTATATAGTAGAAGATAGGAACATTGTGAAAGTCCCTACATATAAAGATATCTAGGAAAATTGTATTAGTTTAACCTAATAAATTACCATTACGGAAGACGCAGAGTGTAGTGCTGACAGTCAAATAAATTAGCGCGGAGCTGATATCAACAATTAACGTTCCTTATATTTTAATATATTCTGTTTATTCAAAAGATTGAATAATAGACATCAAAATTGATGTATATTTAACCCTCCGTGTACGAGATGACTAATACTCCTCTCCCGTACTAGGTGGGGTTTGACATACCCCAAGTACAAACTGTGATAAATCGTCCCATTAGTAGAACAATGTTGTATCTACAAAATGTCTACTTTTCAGTAGAGCGATTTGAAGTTTTGCGCTAGCATTTTTTGCTTATAACTTTTTTACGGAAGACTTTAGCCATGTAATATTTTTACAGTGTACATAGATATAAATACAGCTGTTATTGATATAATTATTTAGTCTAAAAACTATTCCTGTGCGTAGATAGTGTGTCGCATGTGCATACATAACATTGTACTGCCAACGAAAACAGTTCAGGAGCTGTCTCTTGAACACATGCAACGTTATTTGACCAAATTAATCACGTTGTATGTGCAGGTGAAACAATATTTTACGAAATCCTAAAATTATCTCAATGTTTTTCGAGAAGATGTTTTATATAATACTAGTTTGTCGGTCGGCTCCGCCCGTCTTAAGAATTAACGTAAGTAATGATGTGAATTTCCAAGTATTGAATGCACTTGCACACACACTGCAGGGACGGGCCTCCTCCCGTGACGGAGGGTTACTTGGCCTACTAATACCACGCTGACCAGACGGATTGCTATAGGGTTTAATTTCAAGTTTTCCTTCTTTTATTTCGTAAATATAATATTCACGGATAGTCCCTTCGATTTTTAGGACACCCATGGGATGAGATGGGGTGGTGACATATTGTATTCCTACTCCGTTACCACACAGATAACTAAAAGTTAACTAAGCCGAATTTTTATGATTACGACTATAAAGAAGGTACACGTAATTATAATAATTATTGATCACATGAATATGTGCTGGTTAAATTTGAGATCCGGCTTTTATAGACTAAATACACACATCAACTTTGTCTAGGGATATTTGGTATTTACTCAATTAACTCAAAAATTATTGAAGATAACATTCAATACGTTAATATTTTTATACACTAAAATTTTATTTAATTCTAGATTGTAGCCATATAAATGGCATATAGCTACAATCTAGATATTATTTTAGCGTAAATAATGTTTTATTCAAATAAATTAAAAACTTAACTGAACAAAAAGCGATTATTAATCTGTTTTTAACTTAGTACTAGTCAGTACATCCAAAAAACGTAAATAACGGTTTTTCATGCTTGGATTAAGTTATCCAGGTCTTGGTGCGGTATATTGTTCCATGTCCGACTAGGATGCAAAAAAGTTGCTCTTCAATCGCAATTTTTGCAGGAAAATTCATCAAAGCACTTCTTTGGAACATTTCCTACGTGTGTTTTATGGTTTTTAGTCCAGGTGATTGAGTGATTCAGGATAAGACCGATATGTCGTGCTCCTGCAACTATCTGGATAACACTTTCATTTTAAACGGATGGGTGTTATCGTCCATGAGCTTAAACATTTGGTCAAAATGTAGTATACGGGGGTAGATTATTGGAACTAGAAGCTCAAACAACCTCGTTAAGCTATTTTTCAGCCGTCATGGTGCTTCTGATCAAAACGTACTTAAGTCTGTTTTAAGACCCACACGAATTCCCGTCCAAACCATAATTTTTCCATCGTCGTATGAATAGATTTCCTGAGGATATTGTAGACAGCTATCACATCTAGGAACTGGCCAAACACGTCACGTACGCACAACATGACCTCTTAGTTGTGTACTTTAACACATACTCTCATTGCTTTTTTCAGTCACAAAACTCCTAAAACTATTTAAATATATCTAAGCTTTGTACGTAACTAATATCAAAGCACTTGATAGATTTGTTTTGTATTAAATACGTTCCCAGCTTTAGTAGAATGCTCCTGTCCAAGGTTGTCGTTTCCTTCCTAGATCAGTCCAATTATCGCGATATATTGGCGTGGTATCGCAAGTTCAGAAACAGAGCTATTTGTACCATAAAATGATTGACTTTGAGCTGAGGGAGCGGGAGATGCCATCACAGTACTTTCAGTGTTTGACCGAGTTGGGCAAGATTGAGCAATTTGGGAGCTAGTGTTGCTTCATAGAATTAGACTAATTAGGACCTTCTGAAGAACGTTCTTCGATAGCTTGCACTTTAGATTAAAGTGATATGACAGTATTAGAAACAGAGCGATCCATAAAGCGATTGACTTTGATCAGAAAGTGCACGTAATGCCATCACGTTACTCTCAGTGTTGAACTGACTTGAGTAAGATTTAGCTATGGGTGCATTCGGTTGCTTCACTGAATTGAATGGATCATGATGTTCTTCTGAAAAATATTCTTCAATACCTTGCAGTTTTATACAGTACTTTTTACGAATACTATTTAAATACGTTTTTTGTCTTGAATGTTTGACTGGCAAGTGGCGCTTTTTTAGTCGACTGCTGGGAAATGTAATTTTATCATAACTCAAGTCAGATTCAATTGACTGATCTGAATATATCAGACAAAAATCACTATAACACTTTGTCTGATACGGAGGTGGTGATAGCATAGGCGTAGGTATACAAATCTTCGATACTATACTTAAAATCGCTGCTATACTGATAACAATGATGCTTCATAACTGGATGCAGATTGAATTTGGAACGGAGTTACAGGACGCAGTTCAGTAAGAGTCGATGGATCCGCTGGTCCATCACGACAAGTAGAACGACGTTTACAATTGTACACACTGCTACCGTTCAACCTATACAGAATCAGTGTAAGCTGATCTCGCATTTGGTTGTACATATTATGAAACCATCGCTCGGCCAGCTTAGACTGTTTATATGTAGTACACACGGATGTGTGTACTATGAAGTTAGACCTAGATTTTTTTTGAAACACCAATATAATTGTAAAATTTGTTGGTTTTTATGTAGAGTTAGCCGAAAATTAGATATTAAGAATAGCTGTGTACAATTAATACTGTATTTAATAGTTTTATAACACTTTTAGATTTCGAATAATGTTTTACAAGAAACTAATTAACAGAAAAAAGTAGCATAAGTGCTTACGACGCACACTTTAAAATATAATTTGGTCGAATAATGTTTCATGTTTACGTACCGACGAAAAGAAGATACAATTATGCGTAGTAAAATATAATATGTGCATAAGTAACTACAAAATTAGAAAAACAAATAAGACAAGCTTCATTGTATATTAACATGTTAAGAAACTTATCAGTAAAGTATTTTAGTGGATTACACTTAATTTTAAAAAGATGCGGCAACTTGGTAGAAAAATGTTTTATGTGATTTTAAATACTGTCTTTGTGGTAATGTCAATAATTTTGTGTAATACACCTAAAACAATGTAATTAACATACTAAAATTGTTTATTTTCCATTAAATATAATTTAAATTTATGGATGTTGTATAAATTTTATAAAAATCCATGAAATATGTATTTTACGTATATTCTATTTTGTAAATAATTTTCTTATTACTAATTTAAACGTTTAATTCTCGATAGTAATGAACAACGTTGTGTATGTAAACAAAATAACAATAATTTAATTGATTTCTGACCGATTTCTGACCATTTTGATCGCCACTGTCGGTTTCCATTGTTACAACACCTCACTCTTGCCGACTCCGTCGAACAATGTGCGTTGTAATGAAGAAACGCGACGCACGGAGCCGGGAGCGCGCGTTAAGTGGTCGTGAGACGTTATTCTACGTATGCCGCGCGGCAAAAACTTTATTCGAACTTCATAACTTTTAAAATATAGAACAAAAGTTATAAAAAAAATATATCATTAGATAGCTTACGTCATTATGATAACGAATTTACAATAAAATCATTTTTGTTACTTGTGATGATACAACAATATTCTACTAATGGGACGAAATATTTGATTTCCTATGTAATTTGTTATTTTTGTGTACATAATAGTAATATACATTATAATAAATGGTATAAATAAAAGACTAATGTAATTGAACATTTATATTTGTTTTAATATAATAATGAAAAACAACGCAATTTTTGCTACTAACGAAAATAAATTTTCATAGGTACTCATTTTAAATGGCACTGGTAATCATCACAGACGTTTTAATTATAAGAAATATGCAACATTTTCTGGTCTGCAGCCAAAATTGATTCGCATTGGCTCCTTTTGCAATTTTGTTGTTGTAAGTATCTTTACTAGTAGGTAGGTATAATATGCCACTCCAGATGACCATAGCTCTGAAAACGGTACATCTTCATCACTCTCTGACCCGGAACGAGTTGATTCAGCATGGCATACGCTACCGGTATCACTTTGGCAGCTTAAATAATCAGTTTCAGTCAGCTTCCTGTTCGCTACATTCATATTGCAGCTCAAGGCTCTTTCTTCAGCTAAAAGTCTGCTTATTATCTTAGAATTAGTTAATTAAGATATATTTTTGAAAATAACATCTGTAACCTATAATTAAAACCTTTTAATTTCCAATATACTAAGACGAAAGCAACATAAACCCGAAAATACTTTATTATATAATCATGCCATTTTGACTACGCACCGTACTAGGTGGGGTGTGTGACACCCAAACGAACTTATAAAGCGCGTAACTTGCTTGGCGGTCGCTGCCGGAGTAACTTAGACACACGAATCAGAGCAGAAATGTCACATATCCAGCTACCCAGAATATAAACTTTCGCGCCTTTATCGTTTTTAAATATTTGCAATATTTTGACGAGTGGGGTTCGTCACACCCCAACTTGTACACGGAGTTAATCTGATATAATTTAGTCAAAAAATATTTTCGAATTCGGTCTTATCAATCGTAACTTGCTATAAAAAATCTTCAATTTAAACAGATTACATTAGCCACCAAATTAAACGTTTAATATTAAGTCTAGAAAATTTGTTTAATAATATCTGCAGTCCCCGTAAATCTTTTTTTCTAAAATTAAATAAGCATTAAAGTACACACATCAAAAAAGTCTAAGCAACATGCATGATATTACAAATTTACCATTTATATTAATTAATTTCTAAGTATTTACTCACTCAAAGTGTATAGGTAAGTAAACTTCAAGTGTATAGGTAAAAAAATTTCGATTATGTTTTGTTTTTTTTCATAAAATTCAAATGACTGCGAATTTGTTTGAATTTGAGTGCATGTTAATTGCTACGTTTTAGTCTTGATTTTATAATTTTACCAACCATTTAAATACAGTTGGCGACAAAATTGAATTGCTAGATATTCTTTACGTCATGGAGCGACGTCATTTGACGGCAGATGAAATGCAAAGAGCTGTAGGGATGTTGCAAGCGGGAAGTAATCAATCTCAGGTATCTCGACATTTTGGTATTCATAGAAGTGTTATTTGTCGTCTTTGGCAGCGCTACAATAATACAGGGGAACCCGCTGAACAGCATCCAGGCCGTAAAAGGAGTACAACCACTCGGCAAGACCGGTACATACAACTGACTGCAAGACGCCAGCCGATGTTAACCGCTCGAGAGATAAGTTTGAGGCTACAAAATTCAAGTGGTGTTGATGTAAGTCCCCAAACTGTGCGAAATCGACTGCATGAGTACGGCCTACGAGCTCGACGCCCTATCAGGTGCCCACCGATACGTCACGGGAATCGCGCTCGTCGAAATGAATGGTGTAGAGAACGCATAACATGGACCCAGGAACAATGGGATAAAATTATGTTTTCCGATGAGTCGCGATTCGGGTTTAGGCCTGATACAAGAAGGGTGCGAGTGTACCGTCGACCCGGAAATACTGAAAGACTCAGGTGCGTTCAGGAAGTTCATCCATACAGCGGCTCAACAGTTATGGTATGGGCGGGTATTATGAAGAACAGGCGAACTGAGCTCGTTTTTGTAAATGGAAACATGAACGCTGAAAATTACGTTGAGGATATTCTCAGACCTTATGTCCATCCATTTGCACAAACCTTTGGCTCCGATTTTACGTTAATGCATGACAATGCGCGTTCACATACAGCTCGGCGAACCAGTGAATACTTGGCAACGGAGAACATCCAGGTATTGCCCTGGCCTGCACAATCGCCAGACCTCAACCCCATCGAGCACGCATGGGACATGCTCCAGAGACGTGTTTTGAAGGACTTGGACGGAGTGACAACAACCCAACAACTGAAGGATTTGCTACAATTCCATTGGGAGCGAATACCGCAAGATGACATAAACAGTCTCATTAATTCAATGAATAATCGTTGCCGACAAGTTCTGAATAGCAGAGGAGGCCATACTTTGTATTAAATTGTCCTATTCTTTCACAATAAATTCATTTTCTTAAGAAATTTCAATTTGTAAAAAAAAAGTTTAGTTTCTTATGTACCTGTATATTCTAATATTGTTAATTTCTGTTATTAAAAGAACTTATAAAGAAAACAGCTGTTATTTTTACATCATAGAACCCTAAAAATATTATTTTAAAAATAAAATACAACGTTATAATTAAAATAAATGGTAAAATAAATTAATATAAATGGTAAATTTGTAATATCATGCATGTTGCTTAGACTTTTTTGATGTGTGTATTACCACTAACGTAGAGAACCGATCCCCCGAACGTGATGTTTGCGCCACGCGTTGTTGCTGGTCGTCAACAACGCGTTTAGTCACTCGACTTTTTACTTTCCGCACGTTCGCACCTTATGATTGTGAATTTGAAAAACGAATACGTAGTAAAAATGTCTTCCTGCGTACTAAAAACGTGTAAAAATCAATGTCTACAAAGAAAAAAGAAAGAGGCGTGACTTATAATCAGTTATTTAAACAAAACAATTAATAGTAAATTACTTACGTACTTAATTTATTATTAAGTAAACCAAAACTATCGGTTCCCATTTTTGTTCCCGCCATTTTTACACAAATATCATAGATTATAAATGAATAGTATAGCGCTGTATAGCGCTCTGCGTTTGTATTTTTGGTGGTTACACTATTAAATATGGACGAAGCACTGTAGCGCAGCAACAACTGCCTGTCACTTTTATAACTAAAAGCACTGTAGCGCTTTGCGTAATTACTGTGATTAGACTACCAAAATATGGTTGAATTTTTAATTGATTCAGCGCGTCATCGAACTCTATAGTTATTATCAGACAGGAACGGTACGGTGACATTTCATCTTTTCCGTGTTACTTAGTTTACTTTTGTAGAAATTCAAAATAAAAGCTATCAACTTATGAACCCGAACTGATAGAAAAATAAAAATATTATTTATACGTGATTATTTAATAAAATTATATGAAATATTTGGTTTATATCCCATCTTCATCCTTATTATGTAAAATATAAACATATAAATTTTAAAATCGTATGCGCGACTCGGAACGAATCTCAATAGAGATTGACACAATAAAATTGTTAAAATCGTTTTTTTTTTTATTAAATTGATTAATCGATTAATTTTTTTTTAAATATTCCTTAATTACATTTCAAAATTCTTATAAATATAAGTTTTTGTGAAATTATATGGAATGGTATCTTGGTTTGGTATCGTGTTGGTGGATAAGACACATTGGTGTATTGGATTTGTAGCGAAAGTATTTTGTTCGTCTTTTTAGACGGCTAAAACATAATAGTACAGGTTTTCCGAATTATACCTTGCATGTTTGGAGGCTGTACAGGTGGAGGAGACTGGAATCCTTTCATTATTAATATTAATTCAGACGATTTTAAGTTAATTATTCATGTCAGTGACGAATCAAGTAATTCATCAGATGAATCACTTGATTCGTCATAATTAATTTATTTTTGAAAAAATAAAGTTTTTTTATTTTGTACCCATAATCGATTTATTCTTGTTTGTAAATTATATCGGTTAGATATATAATCGGTATTTTTAAAAACGATTTTAGTGTTACTACATCTCTAGTAATGACAAATACTAAACGTCACCGTACCCATAAGATCTGAAAAATGGTATAGTAAATTAGACTGGAGCATAACTTGGGATCAGAATAGCTCCTCTATCTAATCATCTCAATGTAAATAGTGGTGTATTAAAAGAAAATACTTATATATACCTACCTAATATGAAATCTTAAAAGATATTATCTAAAAACCAATTAAAGATTTTTAACAAATTATGGTTTTTACTAGGAATCACTGTTTTAATTTATTAAAAGTATTTTTTTCTTTTGTTTAGATAATCGAGGCGCTTCACTACCTGCATTACACCTCGCACCAGATGCACCGCAATGTGTGTCCGCAAGTGATTATCGTCACGAAGAAGGGAACGTGGAAGCTCTTCGGTCTTGAGTTTGCCGGTAAGTATCTATTTGTGAATGATCTTTACCTTATTACGCGTTTGCTAAAAAACAGGAAAACATTTAAAATGTTGTGGTAATGAACTAAAAATCAACTAACATCTGTAGAAGTGCCGTCTTTAAATTCAAGTGAGAAATGTCATTGTGGTGTTATGTTAACAGTAACAACTTGTTAAGATTGGAATTTAGAGCATGAATAATTTACTTTCATTTTCCCGAAATATAAATTTTCTCACACTCTCATATCATCTCGTTCTAAGCAAAGCTAAAACCAAAGATAGACTGGTAATTATCGTAAAATAAATCTAAAGTTAGTACTTGTTTTACACTCATTTACGGTTTAAGAAACTAGAAAATAATTTTGCTAGGGTTTACAAATACCCTACATGACTTGTGTCTAGTCTAAATTTACACGATAAAAGCTAATTATCAAATAATGTTCGCTTTGATCGCTAACATATTGCGATTTATAGTTTTGATAATTAAATATCGTTGACTGCACTTTGAGCATCAAACCGTTTTAGAGTAGGTACCACTTGAATTTGAATTTGTAAAATGGAAAAAGAACATGTAAAAAGATACAAAGGTCTCAAAATCGGACTGGCTGCGGAAAGTAGACAACCGAGTTTTAATGCCGCATGGAATCCTAAATATATGTCTTGCTTAGAACATGCTGCAACCCATGTTGTTGCAACCGGTTGGAGTCGAGTAATTTATTGATAAAACTAATTCCAATATCATGTCTGAATATAGTCCGGAATAAGGACATAATAATATCATATCATAGCCACTCCAACGATGCCCATTCGAGTATAAATCAACGAATGACCTTGTACCCTTAATATCGATACATTCAAAGACTCTCTAAAGGAATAAATCTCGTATTTATAATATATTATTTCTCGAATAGAAATCTAACGTTAATATTCGTATAAGCCCGTATATTTACCAAACTCAATGACGATTCATGAGCTCTTTCTTATTTACTCATATTTACATACGTCTTCATACAATATATTTTTTTTTATTTTCTAGTTCACTTAGATCACAATCATTGTAATAAATGTGCGTTCAATCAGAAAAACAGTATTGTGAGGGTAAATACCAAATACAATATTATAAAATATTGTTTATTCTTATAACATTAGTAAGTAGTAAGGTTTTTATATTTTATCTTATTCTTTTTGTTGTTTGGCAGGACTTTTATAGCAAATTCAAAGTAAGTTCGTAAAAGCTGTTGTCACAGTTTATTTTAAGGTATTAAAGACTTGAGCGAGAGAAAACTCATGAATATTTCTGTCGGAGTAAAAACTTTATTTCTTTGTATACTATCCTGCAATTGTCCCTTTCATTCTACTTGCTAATAGATGTTTATTATCATCTATATTCTACTGCTATATACGGGTCTTAACACTTGGTACTGATAGATTAATTTAACAGTCGTTATAAGCCTATGGATTGCTTATAATATTTCTACTTATTCTCGTCACAGAGTTCAAGCTACCAAACCCTAACAAAAATGTTTTTGCTCTTATTTAAAACGCTGAGATCTACTTTTCATGACCGTGGTTTGACGACCACATAACTACTTCTATATGGAAGTCACTTATAGGGTGGCATAGTCACTGAGTGATCTACTAAACCCTTTTCAATAAAGATAAAAAAAAACACTTATGCGTACGCAATTCAAAAACGGTTTTGATGGAAAAGTAACTTGTTTAATTACAATATTTGACCTACAAAGGCATATTAAATTTATCGAAATAAAACTAAAGAAATGAATATCTAAACTTAATTTTCATTATGAGAACAGTTTCAATTACACCATTCAAACTTTGCTACTAGAAGCCCCAAATGGCAAAATCAAATAAAACATTGAGAATAACTGCCTCATAGTTTCTGCACAGTTATAGATAAATTTGACTATCGAGGCATAAGCTCGGGTGGTCAAAGCCTACAAAAGCCGCAGATTGGATTGCTAACTTTATTTATAATTACGTTAGGTTTATTTTTCAACAGACTTTTCTTTTTAGGCTACACTAGCTAAACGCACCTTAGCAACCTAATTTAGCAAAACGCTAAGGTAAATGTTATTTTAATAAAACCAAGTACAGGTAATCTTAAATGAAATCTAGACAAAATACATTACTGGCGACGAAGTAAATCGAGCTTTAACCCTTAAAGGTTTCTTTAGAACATAATGTTTTTTAAATTTCTTTACACTTATTAAAAAGGTAACCATTATTTTTACTACAACAGTTCTCCTTTTAAGAACTGTGACCGTGTGTTAGACAAAACAAAGTTACAGAATTTAATAATTCTCTTACAAGAAATTAACTGTAATTTGAGACTGCTTTTGGTTGGCAAGTTATAAGAGTACCTCCTTTCATTAGCTTGCTCCAAAACTTAGCTGAGATCCCTTTGCAAGTTTAACGTGATGTCGAATATTGAGTTAGCAAAAGGCATAACAGTAAACTATACAATTAGTATACCAATAGAATATACTGATGTGGGCTGAGTCCACGTGTAAAACATAAATCCTATGCAATACCTATGAACGACGACGCTTCCTATTGAATTAGATATCTCACCATATTACTCTTGCTTTGCACGTAAGTTGCCAAACCGAGACATTAAGCTCTACTAGCCAATACTGATGTACTGAATGCGTGGAGGTACATTAAAGTTGCTTAAAGAGTCGTATAAAACATAAGATAGTTTATGACTAAAAATTGAAATTACACATTAAAAAAGTATTTAAGTATGTTTATCCATTGTCTCTTACCCACAGTACAAGCTCTGCTTAGCTTGGGACTAGATGACGTTGTGTAAATGTGTGAGGATTATTTATTAAAATTAATTATATTAAAAACAGTTTTGAACTTTTCATGTTTTACTTTTACTTACAAACATCAAGGGAAAATATACTAAACAAAACAAATCATCTTCGTAGTTCGTTGTTCCAGTGTATCGAGAACCTCCTAATTTTTCCTTAGATTACCGATCTAATAAAATAAATGTATAAAAATAACTACCACAACAATAATTAATTTTAGATATTCTCGTTAAACTATAATTGTCTTGACATTTAGCTGAGGAATATAAACAAGATATTATCGGTTACTCTATTTCTAAACAACTCAGATTCAACACAGGGTTATAATTTTCGCGCAATAAATCAGTAATTGATAGCGACATAACGAAAACAACTATCAGATAACAGCTGTGTGGGTCGCCTTAGTGTAAATATAGTTCTTTATACTTTGACGTTAATAACAGCTGCGGGAAAATTGTTGTAAGAAGGTGGTAACACAAGTATATAAACTCGGGAATTCAGCCCTCGTGTGTATTGCCCACGCTGTCAAAACTTTAATCTGAGGGGAAAATTATGATTTTCAAACTTAACATAAAGTAAATATAAATTTCATATAATTATTACTCTATTTGATCTTTATAGTTGTTATTAGTCATTAAAACTTTGTCTCCTGCAAATAAATAGATGTTATTTAATTATTTCTTATATGTAAAAGTAACCTAGAAATCCTTGATCGAGGTCTTCGTGCAAACTTACAACAAAACAAAAAGCGTACGAAAATACGACTTTAGGAATACAATAAAATTGAACTGTCATTTTTTCTTAGAAAAGGAAAAACTTAATTGACCCGATATCAATTATGACTAATGACTTCTTTAACCACCCAAGTTCGGAGACATATATTAAGCTGGCCAGGAGGATAATGTTACATTGTATTTTTACTTTTTTTCCAAAGACAATGTCTAACATAATGTCTATTACGAGTACAATATTTTCTACAGCAATATAAAGTACAAATCATTCAGTAAATCTAACTTTTCAATAATAAAATACGAATTTAAATCTAGATTAAAACCAATCCGTGGATCCAGAAAGTTAAAAAGTAAGAATTCCAATGTTGTAGTAGTTTAACAAGCAGATTCTCTCCACTGAACAAGTGAACACTGTTGCATGTGGAATCGCATTACCGCTTGATCCAACTAGCTTTGCTCAATTTACTAAAGCACCTCGACGACGAAGTGACAAGAACTCCTAACTGACATTTTGACGATTTTAACTTTTTTCGATAGATACGTCCTAAATAATGAACTTTATAATCTGGCAAGAACCGATTTTTTTTATTATTGATTGAGATTTTAATAACTGACAATTACTGTTAATTAATTATGCGTCAAATTTGCTGACAATTGCACCTAATTAATAATAGCATTATCAAGTAGGTAAATATGTTTCCTTTTTACACGGTCAATGTGGTATGTGCCCTAAAACCTCTTTGATAAATTATTTTTTGCCAGTACTTATCACTTTTATTAAAAAAAAATTAAACGTTTTTTTCGTTTCCTGTAAAATCGGGTTTTCGTAGATGGGAGTTCTTGTCACTTCGTCGTACCTGTTACGTTTGCATTCAGTTGTGAATTTAAGCTCTAAATTTAAAGCAACTGATCACACAATTGTGTGCTATTGATCTCGATGTCTAATTACAAAGTGCTGGAGCGCTGTTTTAGTTTAAAGTTGATGTTTTGATAGGAATGTTTCATCATAGGCATTATGAGCACTAATGTTCTGTCTTATTATTATGTATCTTCAAAATATTTTCTTTAATTAAGTACAATAGTTAATTTTCACTCATTCATTCATCAATACTTCCATATCAGCCTATGGACGTCCACTGCTGGACATAGACCTCCTAACTACAGAATAACTACTAAATACTTAATTCTAGATTTTGCATAAATACAAATAGGTACTAAAAGTGAAATAGAAAATAAACTTATAACTTAACTAGTACTTCGTTACCACGCCGATGTTCTATTACATAAATAAACTTATTTTTTAATCAATTTAGTTTAATCAACTACATTTTCCGATAATCCTACCCAATGTTTTGTCATTGTTACCTACTTTTTTATATATGTTACGGCTAAAACCCGAAGCGCGGCTGCACCTAGTTTTAGCCGGTTAGAACTAGGTGTAGCCACATACTCTTGGTTAAAACTAGTATTAGCCGATTGTTTTCGGGTATAACTAGGTCTAGCCTTCATCATGCCGGCTACAACTAGTTCCAGCCATTTACTTTTGGATAAAACTAGGGCTATCCGATATCATTCCGGCTAGAACTAGTTCCAGACTATCCCTGTTGGATAAAACTAGATGCAAACAAGACGCCTGGCTCACGCGAGTCGCACCCCCCTGCCTTGCTTTATAAAAGTGTGATTTATAATTCGAATAATATTTTTTTAAATTTTAATGTGCGACTATTGTCTGTGGTTAAAAAAATGTCTCTGATTGTCCCTATTATACTAAAACTTGTACTCCTACCAATTTGTGTTAATTACTTATTACAATTTGATTTAAAAGAATACAAAACTATCTACGTTTCTAAAGATTGGATATTTTTTTTTAAATCTAAAAAAGCTCTGCTGATAGCATGCCGGCTACAACTATGTACAGACGCTATGAGTCATACTCGCTAGTAGACCTGCAGTAGATCAGCAGCACTTGGCGCTCACAACCTGCAGAGGCACGTATCTCGCTACGCCCTCCACCCGCTGCTGCAGATGCTGTGAGTCATGAGTGTGACGCGGGGCGGAAGACGTGGCGGGACAAGCATCTTAGTTTTATCCAACAGGGATTGTCTGAACCTAATTCTAGCTAATTCTAGTATCGGATAGACCTAGTTTTATCTAACAGGGAAAGTCTGAAACTAGTTCTAGCCGGAATAATATTGGATAGCCCTAGTTTTATCCAACAGTGAAAGGCTGGAACTAGTTGTAGCCGGCACAATCGGTAACAATCGGCTAATACTAGTTTTAACTAAGAGTATGTGGCTACACCTAGTTCTAACCGGCTAAAACTAGATGCAGTCGCACTTCGGGTATTAGCCGTAACATATTATATATTGTTATCGGCTTAATTTTTTAAGTAACTATTAATATTTCTAAGAAAAATAAAAATATTACTTATATCGGTAAGGTTTTTAGTGGAATAGCTACAGAGCATAGATTTGTGTTTAGAAACATCCTTCATGGTTCGTTTACGATGTAAGTCTAACGTACGCATAAGTTTGTTTGAGTTTCTCTTTGTTCGCAAGAATTGCGATGTGTTTACAAACTTCTAACAAGTTTGCAACCCTTTATTACGATTTACTGTATTGTTATACGTAAAAGTACTTATTTAAGTTAAAATTTATATTCCATTAAGACGTACGTGTTAATGCGGTCACCCCGACAATCAATAGTTAGATCGGAACGCCTTAGATTACTTCACCTGGCGTTGTGCAAATATTTATGTACACGTAGTTGCTACGGAGATGAGATAAACTGTGTGAAAACAATATAACGCTTGCAGCATACAGTTCCGAGTATAAGCTTGTACAGAATTCGACGAATTTCAAGGTACGAAACTTAAACATGCATGGAAGCACATTTAAGCATGACCTTTAAAATTGTTTTATATTTATTTAGAATTGATGTAGATTCACCAGTTGGGGTCTTTATTCTTGTAGTATACAGGAATAAGACGGTATCAGACCTGATATAAATAATCCGCCAGTCTCCTTCTATAACCGCCCAATCTCCGATCGACCTAAAATTCGCAATCATAACCTTGCCTCTATCTTGTCTATCCCTAACCAGATTATTTATCTCATGAGGCCTCTTCGTATTGGCTTCGCTGATGCACGCCATCAAAATAGGAGGCATAAATAGCACAAATATTTACACAATAGTAACCAAGGCAGCAAGATCATGGCCTGTATGTACTTACTTAATAAATAAAATAAATGTATTATTAAGTTGATCCATTACGCAAAATTAATAACAATTTATAATATTATTCGAAAGATAATACTTAATATAAATTTATACAAAACAGTAATGATTCCAAACGGTAAACAATTTGAAAAACATTTTCCAAATGTATAAGTTAAAAGCTAAATATTTTATCTAAACATCTTTCCAGACCTTAATTAAACGAACGTATTCTCCGAATTTTCTAATCAAAGATTTTTCATCATGAGATAAATGGCTTAATTACGTAATTTTGTGATGAAAAATGTTCATTGTAGTGTTATACAATGGCCATTGACAAAGTTTTACGAATAGGTATCCAATCAATGTATTTTCTATACTAATATTATAAAGAGGTAAAGTTGGTGTGTTTGTGAGTTTGTGTGTTAGTGACGTTGTAGGGGATAATCTCTGGATCTAATGTAGCGATTTTAAAAATTATTTCTGTGTTGAATAGTCTATTTATCGGGGAGTGTCATAGGCTATGTAGTATCATGCTATGGTTGTTTGTTTAACTTTTGTTGGACTGTTGGTTGAGGGCCATTCGCCCCACCACAGCCCGCGTAAAGTAACAACTGTCGTCAGAGACAAACTACTCGTCCTCAACAACAACAAAAAATAGGAGTGGAGCAATAATGAAATTATGTTTATAAAAGGGACGCTTTTTTTTGTCAGTAGTTAGTTATAAATTGACAACAGGCATTAAGACCATAATGACATGATTATGTCATTTTTGCGATAGGTATCTTTACTACACATAAATAATTGTTTTAAATCATAAGCCTAAGAGACAACATTATCCTAAATTTAAGATTTATATGGATTCAAAAGACATCACTACTATTAGTTATATCTTTTTCTTTTTCAAATAAATGACTAGATCATCTCGTATTGATTGTTATTAAATTAGTCTAGAAACGAAATAATCTCCCATAACTGTAGCATCCTACACCAATTAAGAAAACATAAAGCTACTACCAGACATAATTTTATGAAAGTGTTTTCTTAGTCGTCTTAAGATATTAACTCGTACAAGGAGCTTTTAGAATGTCCATATTGGTATCTTAAATATATTATGCTCTAGCAGGTTTTCCATTCCATGCTATCTTCATGCAAATTGACGTATTAGGGTCGTAGCACACATATCAAAACGTAAAGAAATCGGCACCGCCTCACCTTTCATCGGTGTCAAACGTCAAAAATTCGATTACGTTACGATTCCGATTAGTGTGCGTTGCAGTAAGTAGTTCCGTACAAATAATACTGAACGGCTCGAGTTGATACGGTGCCGATGCCATCCCATTTGATATGTTTGCTATGACCCTAACTTGACATTACCTAAAGTAAAGCTTTCCGAATGTCAGAACGTTCGAAATACGTTTTCAACACTCTTAGAAGCTAAGTTTGAAAGTAAGTTCCTAAAGCCCATTAATTTTCTTAGTATATCGTTATCATTTTTTACTCATTATCTTAGTATATTGCCGTAGTAGCTACAATGACCGTATTATAAGGATTAACAGTTACTGTTATATACTCTCTCTATTAGCTAGAGAGGCTAATGTTCCGCGGCATTTTATGAACAAATATTTTAAGTGACAGTCGTCTTGGTACAAAATTTACAAACACACTTTGCAAGTAAAAACACCTTCGCAAGGTCTTAACCGAACAGTGTTTAGCTAAAAATTACTAAAATCCAAGGGACCTTTCTTGCTATTGACGTAATCTTTTGAAGCACTTACGGTCACGTGAACACATTAACAAAACTCGTGGATACAACAAAAATGCAAAGGGTTTAATGTTAAAGGTTAAATTGACTTCGGTAAACGGCAGCAACAAGCTTTAGCTGGAGTGTAATTTGTCCTGTGATTAAAATAAATACTTCTTTCGTAACTTTCCAATGCAAGGATATACCTTCTTCAGTAAAGCAATGAATGTTTCCTTTTTAGTACCACGTGTATTACAATAACAAATAGGTATACGGTATGTTCCCGTTCTCATCATATCCATCTTTCTCCAAGAACAACGGTATTATATGTTTGATAATACTTAGGTACTTTATTCACTTACTGGTTACATGGTTGCGCAGGGTGGGGAGACCCCTCACACTGTGGACCGACGACCTAGTTAGGACGCCGGGAAGCCCATGGATGAGGAAGGTACAGGACCGCACAAGGTTGCAATACTTGGAGGAGACCTATGTCCAGCAGTGGACGTCGATTGGCTGATATGATGATGAATATGGTTACTACAGTGAAGGTGACCGCTAACGCGGTGTAAGGGGGCCTCCTTAAACCCACATCTAGATCGTAAATTCTAGACGCTATTATGCAAGCGTTCCGTCTTCTATCACGCGATGACAAGGCACCCAAGGCACGGAGAATCCCTGGAATGCTAAGATTATGTCTTATATTATACAATATGTATTGATAGTATTGAGACTTCATATTTCAATAACAAGTGACTGCCATCACTTATTTAGGTATTTCTACCACGAGATTTAATTCTGAAATTCTTCGAAGGATTAGCCGAAATGTCAAAATACTAAATGATTATTTTATTACAGAACTGACCAATACAACGGATCCTACTGAGATGATCGGTGTTCCACCGTGGTCCATCAAGGTGGCTAGGTTGGCCCAACCCAATTTAGACTTTATGGGTAAGTACAAATCTACATTTTTCTAACCTTAAGAAGGGAATTATGATTTATTTATAGCAGAGAAGAGGCCGAATCCACTCTTTGACAAGGTTTCGAAGTCATTACCGAACAAAAACCTTTTTTCACTTATTCTCTCATTTTATTTTTATAAGTAGGTGCTTGTTATTTATATTAATGGTTGATTTTTATTTTAATTAGACGTTGAACGTTTTACTTTATTGTCGTAGGTAAGGGACTATTAGAACGTGGCTTAATTCATGATGAAAATTATTGACCGTCATTTTTTAATTTACCTACTCATTAGAACAGTGCTGTGCTAGGGATTTTACAGATATTAAATTACCGGATACAAATTACATTATAACACAAGACAATCATTTGCGGTTAACACAAAATAAAGGGGAACATAATGATAATAACATGTTAAACAAAACTAAATGCAGTAGTGAGTAACGTCTGTTTAGCCACCGAAGGTTGAGGGGAACGTCAAAGAACGTCTCAGGAACCGATTCTGAGACGTTCTTTGTAGCAACCAGGGTCAATGAACTACTACATCAAATAGATCGTCTAAAAAAATTAATTAAAACTTTTATTAATTGCTTTGTGCCTTACTTATTATAATAATATTATTTTCCGAATAAAAAGAGGTCAGCGACAATACCAGATAAAAACATAGCAAAACAGATGTCTAACACGAAGAAAAAACGCGCCTTTGAAAAAATATCACCACTAATATTCGAGTTAGAATTAATTCCTAGTAAATTGTTCGTTTAATTTACCACCATCTTTTAATTGCGTCTGACAAAAATATTTTTCTATTTGATTTTCATAAAACGTGTTATTTACCAGCTTCTATTTTTAAAATTTTGCTTTAAAAGGTTTTATAACATACACTAGCTATTGCCCGCGGCTTCGCCCGCAAAGGCTTATATTAATGATTAAAGGATTTAAGTAGCCGGTTTACATCTAGACACTCCTTGCACTGGCAATATTTTTATAGGTATACGCAGTATGCAGTATGTCCCCTAATGTTATTTACGGAGACGTAGTGAAAAGTGCTCCTTTAAAATTCAATATTTGACATGACCATCAACGACGTCTGCCCTCACGCGTCTGCCGCGTTCCGGTTGCTCATTTGGGTATCTTAGGTACCTGCATGCCTAATTTCAAACGTCTAACTTAAGCGGTTTAGATTTTTTCATAAAAATGTTTTTCCCCGCTAACTCCCGTTCCCGAAGGAATTTGCAATATCCTGCTGCGACTAAGCTTTAAATTTACTAAGGTACCTGCATGCCTAATTTTAAGCGTCTAACTTAAGCGGTTTAGATTTTTTCATACAAATGTTTTTTCCCACTAACTCTCGTTCCCGAAGGAATTTTGCAATATCCTGTTGCAATTAAGCTTGAAATTCTACGTTTTAAATTTAGTAAGGTACCTGCATGCCTAATTTCAGATTTAGATTTTTTATACAAATTTTTTTTTTGCTAACTCCCGTTCGTGTAGGAATTTTGCAATATCCTGTTGCAACTAAGCTTTAAACTTACTAAGAAGGTACCTGCATGCCTAATTTCAAGCGTCTAACTTAAGTGGTTTAGATTTTTTCATTAAAATGTTTTTCCCGCTAACTCCCGTTCCCGAGGGAATTTTGCAATATCCTGTTACATCTAAGCTTTAAATTTAGTAAGGTACCTGCATGCCTAATTTCAGATTTAGATTTTTTTATACAAATATTTTTTTGCTAACTCTCGTTCCCGAAGGAACTTTGCAATATCCTGTTGCAACTAAGCTTTAAATTTACTAAGGTACCTGCATGCCTAATTTCAAGCGTCTAACTTAAGTGGTTTAGATTTTTTCATTCAAATGTTTTTCCCGCTAACTCCCGTTCCCGAGGGAATTTTGCAATATCCTGTTGCATCTAAGCTTTAAATTTACTAAGGTACCTGCATGCCTAATTTCAAGCGTCTAACTTAAGCGGTTTAGATTTTTTCATACAAATGTTTTTCCCGCTAACTCCCGTTCCCGAAGGAATTTTGCAATATCCTGTTGCAACTAAGCTTTAAATTCTACGTTTTAAATTTAGTAAGGTACCTGCATGCCTAATTTCAGATTTAGATTTTTTTATATGTACAAAATTTTTTTGTGCTAACTCCCGTTCCCGTAGGGATTTTGCAATATCCTGTTGCAACTAAGCTTTAAACTTACTAAGGTACCTGCATGCTAATTTCAAGCGTCTAACTTAAGTGGTTTAGATTTTTTCATTCAAATGTTTTTCCCGCTAACTCCCGTTCCCGAGGGAATTTTGCAATATCCTGTTACAACTACGTTTTAAATTTACTAAGGTGCCTGCATGCCTAATTTCAAGCGTCTAACTTAAGCGGTTTAGATTTTCTCTTATACAAATGTTTTTTCCGCCAACTCCCGTTCCCGAGGGAATTTTGCAATATCCTGTTTAAACTAAGCTTTAAATTTACTAAGGAACCTGCATGCCTAATTTTAAGCGTCTAACTTAAGCGGTTTAGATTTTTTCATACAAATGTTTTTTCCCGCTAACCCCCGTTCCCGTGGGAATTTTCCAATATCCTACTGCAACTTAGCTTTAAATCTATTAAGGTACAGTCACGAGCAATAATATGTACACATTTTCACATTTTGTAAAACATTTATCTAAAGTTCTGCTAATCCAAAATTGAATATTCGAAGATTAGTTCAAAACTGTACGAAACCTCTTCGAAATTATGAAATAATTTTATTATTCTAATGTCTAGATAAATGTGCAGATGGTTTAGAAAATTTGACAATGTGTACATATTATTGCTCGTGACTGTACCTGCATTCCAAATTTCAAGCGTCTAACTTAAGTGGTTTAGATTTTTCATACAAAAGGATTTGCCCTCTTATTCCCGTTCCCGTGGGAATTTCGAGAATTCCTTTCTTAGTGCACCTCTACGATGCCTAAGCTATGTTCCTTCCAAATTTCAAGTGCCTCCGTTTAGCCGTTTAGGCTGTGCGTTGATATGTCAGTCAGTCAGTCAGTTTCTCCTTATATATATATAATATAATAAACTTACGCCTTATCCCGTCCGGGGTAGACAGAGACGACAGAACGCCACTTGTCACGATCCTGGCAAACAGACATTCATTAAGCCAGTCATACATGCGCGTCGGTTACGAGTGCTCTATATTTGCCCCTCTCCAATATGCAACCTATCTGGTCAACATTATGTTACCGGGGCCTACCCGCACCGACTAACCCTTTCACACTAGCCTAGGTTTTATAAATATAATCAAAGTAATTTTAGGAATTCCTCTGTAGAATCATGGCAATAGATACAATGAATTTGGATCAATGAAGTATTTATTTTTTAGTTTGTTTATCAATTCGTTTCCTAAAACTTGGTCTTCCTCTTTATGATAATCGCCTTTTCTTCGGACCATTTTGTTTTGATAGCCGGTTTTCTAATCTCTTAGACTAAACTAATACTTCAGTTTGTTGATAACTGTTTTTACCAATGAATTAATTGCTTTTCGGGAAAAATCATCTTTGCTAAATGCTTCTAATATGAAATATTACGTTTGTCTCATACTTCATAGATTATAAATCATACTATGAAGATAAGCATTTATAAAACGCTATTGCAAATAACAAATACTGGCAATTGCGTGATGAAACTTTCTGAGATATAGCTAATCTATAAAAACATTGATGTTAATATCTCCAATTACAAAATAAAAGTAGACTAGAAATGGTTCGTACTCTTGTAGAGTAGTCATAGGATTGTTCACTAATTTTCAATAATTGGGCTTATATTCTTCGGTTGACATATTTTTGACCACAGTCACTATTAAAAATAGTACAAAATGATGAATTTGTGGCGTCATGAAGTCTAAACTTTTTAGTGTAAACGTACTACTTATACAAAACTTTTGCATTGTAGTTCTTCAAATGTTTTGCAATGATAGTAAAACACAAATTGATTCTGGGTTAAGTAGATACCTAATATTACTTTTAAAAAGCAATATTAATAAGCATATCCGATGAAATTATTCTATTTTAAGTAGCTGTTTTGTTAAAGCTTTGCTCGGCTTACGCTAGGATTATTTATTTCTTTTTCTGGTGTCAATTGGATAAACTGAGATCTCGATAAAATAAATATTTAATATTCTATCCTGTTGAATTGAAATGAAAGACTGAGATTTTCTTTCACTTGAAAAAATAATTATTAAGTTGCTATTGAAAAATACTGAGATATTTCAACGTTTATTTAAGACCCTTGCTAAGGTTTCTGGGATTGTGAAACATGAGTTATATAAAAAAAGGTTTTTTGTGAGTTTAGACTAACTACTTAAACACCTACTGCTTGCACTACGACTACTTAAACTAAATACAATATCGCAGTAGATACCGTAAGGGCGCTTGTACGCGCTAAGAAAATTTGCCGTGTCTGAGCCAGACAAGACAAATCTTCGTGTAGACGTCAAGAATTTTGTCTTTTTCGCACACGAAAACTTTTCGTGTCTTCCGCAGACAAGACCAATCGAAACGTGGACACGATAGGATTTTTTTCGTGCAGTCGTCAGACGGGCTTAGGGTGCGCAAGTAATAACAAGTGTGATAATCAGTGTGAGTTTCCTTTAGTAAAAATGTTAACTAGAAAGCAAAAAAGTATGATACCCTACTACACCGCTCCCCGCCCCCCGCAACAACGTTTGCCGTGTCTTGTCTTGCGCAGACAAGAATATTTTCTTATTCATCGCCGGCGCTGTGTACACAGGTCGTGCTTAGAAACGACACGAATTCTTGCGTAGGCCCGGCGATTTTTCTTAGCGTGTACAAGCGCCGTAAGTTTATCAAATGAACAGTAGACCAAAACTAAAAGTCATTTACTACTTACATAATGATAAATGACCCTGCTATCAGATGTCAGCTGACCTTCGCCTGTAATTATACTAGAACACAATCGTATTCAAATGGCGTTGATATGGCTTTTAATAAACAATGTGAAAGTGGTATTATTATTTTAGATAAATTTGTAAGTTTTTAAAAAATGCCCAAACACAGCCAAAACATAACAGTTTTAATAAAATAAATGCTTGGGTCTAGACTGCAACGCAAATAAATTGCTTACAACTATAAAAAAAGTTACAGCTCGACGTTACTAAAACGTTTATACTGTTTATGTATAACGTAACATTATTCTAACTATTTTTGAGTTTGAGTTAGACATCTTACTAATGTTATGTGCGTATGTTTGTGAGGATGGATGGATTTATGTTTGTTACTCTTTCGTGCAAAAACTACTAAACGGATTTTGATTATATTTTGAATATAGGTAGTTTAGTTATTTAAACTGTCATGGTCACATTCACTTTTATTAAAAGAATTATCGGTATAAGCGCCATGGACACGGAGGAGTTTGTAACAGCGCAGCGTCAAATAGCGGAAAATATCCCGATAATTCGTTTAATAATAGGTAGTTTAGGGTGTATAATAATATTTAGGCTACCTATACACGCGGGTGAAACCGCGGGCATCAGATAGTATCTTAATAATTTTGAATATTACTCTAAGGTACATTACGCTCATTCGTTCAACAGACTTAAGTAAATTATGTAAAACAAAATGACAACTCAGGGTCCATACGGAACAAATGTACTCTATACCTGAAATTAACATAATATGTACCTACCTATGGAATCATAACAGCCCATTAATGTCCTACTGCAGGGACGGGCCTCCTCCTGTTACGGAGGGATACTTGGCCTACTAATACCACGCTGGCCAGACGGATTGGTATAGGGTTTAATTTCAAGTTTTCCTTCTTTTTATTTCATTAAGATAATATTCACGAATAGTTCGTTAGTCTGTTTTTACGACACCCATGGGATGAGATGGGGTGATATATTGTATTTATAATCCGTCACCACACGGAGTACTGTAACCTATGGAATGCAATAAACAATTTGAGTTTGAACTACAATTCCTTGTATGCGTAGATTAAAAGAACAAGCACATGAGTGCAAGATGCTTTACTTAATTAAGCAGTTTTAGTATTAACAAATTCTTTTAAATAGTAAGTACGTAGGTGAAAATAGAAGTAATTATTTATCAACCGACTTCAAAAAGGAGGAGGTTCTCAATTCGGTTGTTATTTCTTTCGAGACATGTTTTACAATATTATTTCTAAGCTAGCGGCAAATGTTGGATTTTATTGGAAGCCTGCTTATCAAAGAACTAAAATAAATTTCTACAAGCAAAGCACGTTTATTTATTTGACGGACAATTGCAAGGCAGGAAAAGCAATATAATATTCTTCTTATCTAAAGTTTCTACTCAAATATAAGAAAAATCGGAAGAATAGTCTACATTTTATTGTAAAGAATCTGTCCGTATCCGTACTTTGCTATGCATGACTAAATAAATGTAATTGAAATTCAATCGTTTGTTACAGCTCCGGAGGTTCAGACTAATGGACAATGCAGCATACTCTCCGATATGTTCTCCTTGGGCCTTGTGATCTGTGCTGTATTCAACAACGGTAAACCTCTGATCCAAGCTAACAACAATCCGATGCTGTACTTGAAACAAATTGAGTATGTAAGTACCTCTACACATATTATTATACCTTCCTTTGTGAATATTTCAGCAAGGATAATGTTCTACTAAAATATATTCAGCAGCTGCGTGAAGTCGCGGCTTAGCTTGCATGGAATTTGAGTGAAATAAAATATTTATTGGTCTCGCTTTCGGGGAAGCACTATTTGATTAAAATATATTTGAAGAATGTATCCAATAAATCATTAAGATTAATATTTAGTTAATATCTTAAATGACGTAGGTGTATTGTTCATGCACGTCTGATTGATTATTATGAAGACAAGCGACATAAATGCCAGCAATTTTCCTCCTCATTCATGTCCTTAAAACTATATTACACCGTCCTGTGAGTGACATATTATGACAACACGACAGCGTTAAATTTGGTGTTATTGGAGAAAAATGAGTTATGGAGCTGTCTATCGGTTAAGCGGTTTTACAGGCCATTACTTTTTATTACGTTTAAATACATACACAAAATAAATTATAGCTTACTTCTTTACAAAGAATACAGTACTTTTTATATTGAAGGATGACTAATGGATTTTTTTTTAATTATGAATTGGATACTTGAAAGTTCTCAATTCTACTGTTTTACTATAAAATATCTAAATAAAATCGGATGATTTCCGTAAACTATGAATACGCAAAACTTGAGTTAAAGCGTAGGTACATAATTAGTTCAAATTCGGTGAAGCAAAGATACGTAAGTTCTGTAACAAGGTACCAATCGAAATCCATTTGAACCTTAGAAGCACATAACATCAGCTCGAAGTGAAATTCAGGGATATTTTACTCGATAAAGTTGCATACAGTAATACAGTTGTATCTCGTAGATATTTTGCAGTTGCAGCAACTATATTTATAAAGTTTTTGTTAAAATTAGTCGTTTGCCGCAACCGTATGGCAAATTGTAAACACTTTCTATTGCTCGGTTTCTTAATCAATATGTAGAGTGTAGATCATGACGGATATCGAAAAACCAACACTTACTTGTTCTATAAACGGCTTCAACAACGCGATTTATTTTGAAGAAAAAACATTTATATTACAACTTTTTGTTTGATATTTTAATCCCGACACATACATAGTGTATGTTCGTGTGGTGACGGAGTAAGAATATAATATGTCACCACCCCATCTCATCCCATGGGTGTCGTAAAAGACGGCTAAGGGACTAACCGTAAATATTATCTTTACGAAGTAAAAAGAAGGAAAACTTGAAATTAAACCCTATACCAATCCGTCTGGCGGTATTAGTAGGCCAAGTATCCCTCCGTCACGGAAGGAGGCCCGTCCCTGCAGTGGGACATTAATGGACTGTTATGATGACATAGTGTATTGTGATAGTCAGGCGTTATGATTAACATGGTTCTTAGCAATGAATGCACAAATTTATGCCTTCTTGAGGTTGAACTGAACTAAGTTTTGTACATTCCGTTTGCAGCCGTGCCCTAATTAGTGCTCGACTTTAGGCAAAAGTTGCGACTTTTATGTTATCGCTCCTAGATACATTACCGACAAGACATCTACAGCATAAGTCATTCACGCCTTTCTTGATGCTCAAAGGGACATTTCCTTTCTTATAATATATTGTAAGGAAAGGTATAATAGTTACAAAACAAAGGCTATGTTAAAGAGCACGGTGCAACTTTCTAACATAAATGCATCCTATATTTAAACGAATACGCCATATCATCGAACAATAGATAAACTCTAAGACATTATTAAAGGAAACTATAATGCTAGTATAAATTGTCTTTGTAATATAAAAGCAGGTTGAAAAGAATCATTATTCCTATAGAAAAGTTATTATTGGAACTTGACATTCACCTTCAATGTTTAGACTAAGAAGAAAAGTTATTGTTTTTTCCTTTAAAAGGTAAACAATGTACCTAATTCTATTTAGAAATTTTCCATTGACGAAATAAAAACATTAAACAGCTTATTTGAATAGTGGAATTAATAAATAACAAAGAAAGTAAATAATTGTTTATTTTTCTTTTCCTTAGAACAACTTTTAAAAGGATTCTTGTATTGTATTGTTAAGAGAATGAGTTGGTTTTTTAAGAGTGTGTGTTTGGTACAATTTGAACTTGTCATAGTAACTACGTTGCAAAGTTCATATTTAATTATGACTGTAGATGGTTCTTGGTTTATTTACCCGTTTCACTCCTTCGCGAGGGTGCTGCCCACAAGCGGCATAAATATATGTATTTCTTCTATCTACATATATTTGTACTAAACCTGTATGTTCACTATATACATGAGTAAAACTTCAGGTACATCAACAAAACTAATCATTAACAGTTTTAAGAGATGTAAGTAAAAAAGTTACGAACAGTGGGATAAATTTCTTCTATCGGTCAACTTTACTTACAAGATATTTAAACCCTCTTTTTCTCTACAGCTGGAGCAGCAGGTGAATGCGGTACTGCCGCGTGTACCATCAGCTTTGCAAGAAGCCGTGCAGCGTCTCCTGACCCGAGACCCGCACCCTCGCCCTACCACTCAACTCTTGCCGCTCATCAAGTACTTCAAGTAAGATCTAAAATATGCACTATATTTAAATATTCCATCCAACTTAAGCGCTTAAAAAGTTAACTTTTATAAAGCACTGAAGTTATCTTCTAGCTCGTAAAAACGTATTTCATCATTAAAGAACTTTACTTCAACAAAGTTTAATTGTTTAGAAACAACAAAATTAAACGTCACCATAAACACGAAGTTATATAAACAGGTGTTCGGCCGAGCCGGCTATTGTGGCGATGCAATTCCTGGACGTCGTCACTATGAAGGATCCGAACCAGAAGGCCAACTTCTATCGCGGCCAACTTCTTGATGCGCTGCCATACATTCCCAAGGTAAGATATAAAGATATATAAACTCTTTATGAGATTACTAGTAAAAGTTTTCTGCTCTGCTGTTGGCGTAAGTTAATATGAAAATTTCAAACTTGATATCGATTAATTTTATTTACTGTCAATAAAAATATTTATTCCGATCTTATCATAAATTTTATAATAGCTTGCTAAGTTTGACATTAAAAAGACACAGATAATACTAGAACGAACTATAATTACGATTATTAATTATGATTTAATTATAACATAACATTACCACGGAAGTTTTATAATAGGAGTTAAATTAACTGCAAACCCGTGCTGTGCGATATTTATAAGAATACTTCAATAATAGTCACGTGAATGTACACAGACTCACATCTATCAACCAATTAACAGTGTGAAAATGTGATATATACTTTTTGGTGGTGTTAGATTTTATCACGAAGCGACTTTAAAGAGGTGTTGGTTCAGTACCCTTTTTCTGAGCTTTTCGATTATAAAAAGTTTTGGCGAAGTGTGTTTTAAAAGTACGTTTTTTTTAATTAAAACAATAATGTTAATAGTAAACTAAAATTTTGATAAGAAAATAAAATTAAAGACGTATTTAAAGTTATAGTTGATAGCTTCAAGACAGTATTCAAAATCTTGTTTACATATTGACAAACTCGGGCTAAGGTGTATCTACGTCTCATAAGCCCGATTTACACATCGACAAGTAGAGTAGGCGAGACGCGAGAGAGGGGGCTACTTCGTACTTAACGCGCCAAAAAATAGGTTGGAGATCTATTTAAATCAATTTAATCAACAACTTACTACTTAACTTGCTACTGTACTTGTCGATGTGTAAATCGGGCATTACCGTCAGACATTTTTGTAAGGAGCAAATTAGTGCTAGCGGCATTTCAATACGTAAATGGATACATACAACGGGCATAAGTATGTGCTACTCTAATGCAGGTACTTAATCACAAACAGAAGGTTCCAATGCTTGATACTTTAAGGTAAAGTTCTCTCTTTATTTATATTAAGTTGCAGTTAAGAATTTCTATAACTAATTTCTAATATTTACACTACACATCGCATTTTAATCTATTTAAAAAAAATAGAATTTATCCGATTATGATTTGGTAAATTACGCATTTAAACGCTTTATTAGTAAATAAAAAAATACTATTTTGTTTTAATTTATTTTTATAGGCTTCGTCGCCTAGCGACTATTACTATTGGCTTAGGGCGCAAAACACGCCTGTAACAATGTACAAAAAAAAACTGAAACAAACCCCTTTATTGTAATATGTTCAATAATGAATCACTTTGATATAACAAAATTTCAAATACTTATCGGTATTGTTTCCAAACTCAATATTTTGTTTAATAATTGATAAGGCGAAGTGTTCCAAAATTAACTGCACGATGTTAGAGACAGAAATATTTATTATACTTATACCTAGTGAATTGCTGAGCGTTCCGAAATGAACAAAGTTTAGCAAAACAGCTAAAAATCAATGTTTGTACTCAATCAATGTTTTTAAATACATTTTTAAAAAAGAGTTTCATTAGGAAAAAAAACTAAATTCTATACTAGCTAGTGCCCACCACTTTGTCTGCGCAGGATTATGATTCCGAGTAGATTATATTATAAATATGATTTCTTTACAAAAGAGATTGGGCAAAATTAACCCAGAACCAACAGGAACAAAATATATGCCGGGTTAATAGTCTTGCTATGAGAAACATTTTAATAAAAAAAAAATCACCCCTAGGTGCTGTCCAACTGTAATTACACACAATTAAAAAATAGCTTTTTTCTATTTCATAACTCTAATAAAAACAAAGAAATACATGTACCGTTACCTAATTGATATTAACAGACCGACCCAACCATTCTATCGTCATTACTCGCTACAAAAAAATACATAAGCCTGCGTTATGCGCAGATTCAGGTATTATTTTACTTTTTCACTCTTACACCACATGTATTACGGGGTGTCCTACGTGACACAAGTAGGGTACACCGTTGATTTGATGGCGTACGTCGCGTTCGTCGACCACGTCCTACGTACCGCGTTAGACAGAGATGACACTTTGTTAAATTAAATCATTTAGGAGAATATGTCGTACAGAATCGTGTATCCACAGTATGCGTACGTTAGGGAGCTGTTCTCATTGTAATATATTATTTAGGTCACGCTAGACATGTAGTCATAGAACAGCCTGAAAGTCCAATGGATTTCTTTTTTTTTCTTATTAAAAAAGACAACTCCCGCACTAGGGCTCATACCCTGTGTCGCAGGGACTGTTTACAAACATACAATTACGGGCACAAAGAACGCCAGACTCAGGACAAAAAAAAAAAAAATCCTGCGTGGGGATCGAACCCACAACCTCGTGTACGGCAGCCGCTTGCGCTACCGTCGCGCCACGGAGGTCGTTCGATTTCGTGATTGTTGACTTATAGATGGTTATCTGCGTGGTGATGGAGTAAGAATACGATATGGGGTGGTGACCCCATCTCATTCCATGGGTGTCGTAAAACCCGACAAAGGGACTATCCGTGAATATTATATTTACGAAATAAAAAGAAGGAAAACTTGAAATTACACCCTATACCAATCCGTCAGGCCAGCGTGGAATTAGTAGGCCAAGTATCCCTTCGTCACGGAAGGAGGCCCGTCCCTGCAGCGTGACGAAAATGATGTATTATTAAACATTAAAACCCATAACGTAGTTTTCATTCATAGCTGTTATGAGCCTTATATCTCTCATACCCCATACATATTCAATAAACAAATAATGAAAATGATATCAGTTTAACATGTGTAATAATTAGGGATATATATTAGTTCTGTTGGTCCTGGGTTTTTTTTGTATGAAATTTGCCCAATGTCCTTTTAGCTTATGTATTACTCTGATATATTATTGTAAAGCTTCATTAAAATCCCTGCAGGAGATTTTACGTGAAAGAGTCAAATATCCATCCATACTTATAAAATTTGGTGTTTATATGGTTAAGTTTCCTTAGTAAATAATAATGAAATCAAACTAAAATGATTTATTAATTTACCTAAACGAATAAAGGCATTAATTTGTTGTAAAGTAATTTACAAAATAAATTATTATTGGTGAGTATCAAATATTTACGTAGTTAAAGCTTATAATTTAAATCGGAATGATTATGTTTGGTAAATCTCCACCTTAAGTCAAGTACCATGTTACTGGTATCATAACAGTCAACCCGCCGGAATTACATTTTTCATCCTTCCCTGTAACTTTCAATTAAGCTTTACTTTACGTTGATTAAAATTTGGTTTTGTAGAAACAAATTTTGCAAACCTTTCCCTCGAGTAAATTTTATGAATCATTTTCAAAATTTATATATTTCAAGTTAAGTATATTAATTTAATGGAAAACTTACTTATAGTGTTAAGTGTCGATGGCAAAACGATCATGTAAACGACAGTCGTGTTTTTGTGTTATTCATTTTTATCAAATTCCCCGCCTATAAAATAGAAAAAACAGTGTTAGTTGTGACCATAGTCAGAGACTAACAAATGCTAAAAATATCATAATCATACGGGTATAAGTAAGATAGGATAACACAAAAGTAACTTTTGTATTATGTGTTTGTACTGAAGGCACAAGTTGTCCAATTTTCCTGTAGGTGTCTTATTTCTGCAGAGCGACGCTTATGCCCGATTTACACATCGACAAGTACAGTAGCGAGTTAAGTAGTATTTTAAGATTAAGTTGATTTAAATAGATCTCCATCCTATTTTTTGGCGAGTTAGGTACGAAGTACCTCTCTCGCGTCTCGCCAACTTAAATCGGCAAAAAATAGGATGGAGATCTATTTAAATCAACTTAATCAACAACTTACTACTTAACTCGCTACTGTACTTGTCGATGTGTAAATCGGGCTTTAGAGGCTAATACAGAATAATCTCACACGTATTCTACGTTTCATGCCGAAGGTCGTGGTTTCAGGCTTTGTAAACATGGCTGTTTGTTTATTTATTTATTTATTTATTGCTTTATTGTACACCAAAATAAAATACAACAGGTAAGTACACAAATTATCTTAAAAACTAGGTGACACAAATGGCGGTCTTATCACTCGAAGTGATTTCTTCCAGACCTTTTATATATTCATGTGCAAGATAACGTTTTATTATACCTATCTATACATAAGTTACGATATCAACTTAACCTGAAGGATTAATAATAAAAGTTAAATGAAAAAGCTACGCAGATTACATGTCAGATAACTGTAGAAAAATAGGCATAAAAAAGTTAATTTAGAAAGAAAGTCATACATAACACTTTGTTAATACTGTAATTCAAGATATTTTGTAGAAAGTCGGCCTACATTTGTATCCCCCACGCAAGGCACCTTGGCGACTTAAAAACTAAAGTTTTCTATATATATATTTAATTTCAATACACATTCTAAACTTTCCATTGTGGAAGTTTTCTTTCCTCGAAATATTTTATTTAAATACCTATATTAATTTATTACCGATCAAGCCTTTAAAAATATTCTCTAAATGCTGAATTCCGGAAAGAACCTAAATCTCTTGGACCTCGAAACAAAATTAATCTGAAGCAAATCGAAGTAAGCCCTGCGTAGATATTGTAAATTAATATTAATATTTGTGTATCCATTTCCAATGTTATGAAGTTCTCACAATATGAGATAATTTTAATATAACCCAATTTTGTTTCATTATAAAAGGTCAGTACCTAGTGGAATATCCCCAGGACGGGTTTCGGTCAAATGTATAAGCCCTTGATACTTACATTTTTAATTAAATAATTTCTTTGAGCTGTATCCTACTAGAAGCAAGGGCTTCATGAGGATACAGAACAATATTTTCTTCGTTATCAGACCATTAGAATCACTTGTGTCGTGGAAATGGTAGGTACAATACTTGATTTTTTACGGGACATTTTCTGGCTAAAACTTAATAAAGGCAAGAGCTAATTTTATACAAATAATTTAGGCTACACTTCTATGCCTATAATAAAACTTTAAATCCAGCACATACGAGTATACTAAGTTTTAGAGGTACAATAGTTTAAGAGGTACATACAATTAACTCTAATTTCGTAATTGTGTGTCTATTTTAAGCGGAATGATATAATAACATCTTGTTAAGAGATTATGTTTTAGAAAAATATGTTGATGTTTATTTAGGTGTTTCAACACATAATATTCAAATTAAACAATATTAAAGTAATTAGTTAGATGTTTCAAGTTTTACTTACAAGTATTTTAGCTAGCTTAAATTATAAATACAATTTCTTCATCAATTGTACTTTATGTGTTATTCTAATGTACAAGCTATAATATGGACTTTTTTATTAAAATCCATTCAGAAGTTTTTATATGAAGAGTAACAAACATACTTACAAACTTTCGCGTTTATAATATTACAAAACGAAATTTAAAAAAAAACCACAACACATTAATACTGTTAGTTAGTATCGATTAGTATGCTAAGTATAACATTGATTATGCACGGCTACATAAACACCACAGCGTTGTTGAATTATTATAGCATACTTATTATTATAAAGCAGGTGGCCGCGGTTTGCATCGGCGCACAGGTAAAACATTTTGTTGATATTTTATTGTGAATATAATAACTACAATCAGACTGAATATTTTATAGGTTATAGATAACACACAGTTTTAAAATTTTATAGTAGCTAAATGAATGAAAGAAGAAGAAGATAAGAAACAAGGAATTCTTATTTCTGTTATGATGATGATAATAATACAAACTATTTTAAAAATAATAGTTGGTCATTTATTTTCATACCTTGGTTTCCTGTAACGATACAATGTACTATCTGAACATAACTCGTTTTCAAACATAAGTAATTAGTCCCTTTTTTTAAATAACTCAAAAAAGGGAATAAACATTTAGGTTTAAATCTGGATTTGAATCCGCCTTGTTTAATCGCCTACTTTAAACACCAACGCAATTTATTTGCCGTAATGAATTAACTTTAAATACATTCATAAAATTTTCAATCCTCGCCTTAACATAATACAAATGAATACCTATAAATACCATATTCGCAGCTGATGAAAATATGAAATACCAATAGTACAAAATTAACTACATGCTTTACATTGCATACTCATTTTAATTACTAAGCCTTGAATAACCTCTGCCGAACGAATGTATTCAAAATCAACAAATCAACGGAATGCTGAAAGAGTTTCATACTGTAAAATCCGTACGAAAGTATGTACTGTTCTGTACGAAGCATACGGTAAAGAAAAGCCAATTTAGCAAACAGCATTCCAAATTAGTAGGACTGAATGAGTGTGGGTGAATTTCATTGATGCAATTTATCTGATACGTATCCGAGTTTACCCTAAATTCAGAAATCTTTTACTAGAGAATATTTAACATCATGTTTCTGACTTGATACTTCTTTGTATAAGAAACTTAAAACGTATCCGTATCTTTATAAATCCGATAAATAGTAGTTTTTGTAAGGACAGTAGTAATATTTTTTGTTAATTTCTATTTCATTTGTTTCTTATAATAATACGGTTAGTTTACTATCGAACTTTAAAATATGATCGAGACAATTTGAAATGACTTCGCTTCATTTCACTTTACCTAAGTACTAAAAAAAGAGGTTAATTTAAAGAATACACATAACACATTTTAAATAATCCCACCAAACTGCAGAGCGGTTTGTCGGCGGGGACTGTACAGTCACGAGCAATAATATGTACACATTTTCGCATTTTGTAAACCAGCTATCTAAAGTTCTGCCAATCCAAAATTGAAAATTCGAAGATTAATTCAAAACTGTACGGAACCTCTTCTAAATTACGAATTCATTTTGATATTGTAATGTCTAGATAAACGTGCAGATAGTTTAGAAAATTTGAAAATGTGTACATATTATTGCTCGTGACTGTACTTACCAGTTGCATTTGTGGAAAAGGGCATACGTGCCAGAAGACTTAATAGTTCAGTATAGAAAGAAATCCCATAACCCAACTGATACAGTTCAATAACAAAATTAACATAGAGGAAAGAAAAGAAGGCAAAAAGAAAGATAGCACGAATCTAAGATTTTCATAGATTTGTAAGAATAAACCTACGTTCTCCTTGACCTATTTCAATCCGCATGCAGAGGTGATTGCCTACATAATTTCTCATTCCTGAATGTTTCCGCCTCTCCGAACACGACGGAGATATACTTACGCATTTAAAGCTTTCTAATTTGTACCAACTTTATAATTCATTACAGATTAATATTTATACATTTTACAATCTTGGGCCACAAAACCTACTTACGAATTTTCGGCAACAATTACTTTGAACTTATGAATCAAAGTACTTGTTAAAAGTTTGTTAAGTTTCATACCAATTTATAAGAAGGAGTTTACACGAGCGACGTGAATGGATATTCTTTTATCGTAATAATGTGTTCTTTTATTGAAGAAATAAATACAATATTACGTAAATAAAAGTTACAAAGTTTAAAAACTGTAAGTAAGTTAAGTAGAACAAATAAGGAGTATAACAATCACTTAAAGAATCAAAGTTACGATAATAATGTATTTGAACTTAAAGAAAAATATAAGAATTCAAGTAAGTAGATAAGTTTGATTCAACTATATTTTTTTTTATCCTACAGTGTATTTATATTAACTTTCAAAACTTTCACGGTTCAATATATTTTTGTTATTGGTTATTATATTTACGGGTATTAACACGAAAAGGTTTTGGTAAATACTTTTATTATTACACCTAACCTGGCCAAAATATTGAGTGGCCAGAAGTTGATGAACCATGGTCACGAGCTGACTGGTCATTTGTGACCATGGCTGAGCAAAATATTTCTGTTATCAAAACAAAATAAACAATGATACAAAATTTAAGATTCTGACCAGAGGATAACTTCTGAATAAAACCTCAAACGCCTCAGATAATGGGTCGGTTGGTCTAGCTTCCGACCAACCGAGCCATTATCTCGTTATCCAAATAAGTCCATTGCTTTCCGTTAAAGCTAAATTTCGTGATTCTCACAATTTACTAAGACTGGACAGCACCATCTAGGATGTCCAACAGTAAACATTTAATCTCTGGTAAATTTAAGTTGCGTTCCTAATTAAATGAAGATTCTTACCCCCTTACTCATAAACACCTCTTAAATTTAATCATTGTTTAGCGAGATTTTTATTAGTAAAATCAACATTATACCAAACAAAAACGTAAGAATTTAAGCTAATCAATTGACTAAAATTAAAGAGGCGTTTATGAGTAAGGGGGTTAAAAAATAATCTTAACGTATTCTTCTTTTCAAATTTAATATAAAAAACAAATTAGTAAACAAATGAAATAATTATCTGGCTTGTATTTTGAGTGTAATAAAACTTTACTTCATGTAGGTAAGTACTCGAGACGGATAGTAACAAATATGTTATTATAACATATTGCTCCACCCTAAATATTCCCTGGAGCGCCTTAAAAGTCATCTAACGGAGAAGTTATAGCTACAATATGAAAACCTTATTGCTATATTTTGAACCTTTTGACAAGTTAAGCATTAATTGATCAGGTTTCATTCTATCATTGAAAGAGACACATCCCTACATTAGTTTTTAAAAGATATTGTAACGTTAGACATACATACATGCATAAACTCACGCTTTTTTCCCCTAAAGAGTATCACTGAGCGCCTAGATCCTTCCTAACAGCCATTAATGTCCTATTAAAAGGACCGACCTCTTTCCGTAACGGAAGGATACTTAGCCTACTAATACCACGCTGGCCAGACGGATTGGTATAGGGTTTAATTTCAAGTTTTCCTTCTTTTTATTTCGTATGGTTAATATTCACGGATAGTCCCTTAGTCGGTTTTTACGACACCCATGGGATGAGATGGGGTGATGACATATTGTACTCTTACTCCGTCACCACACGGAGATCCTTACAAAACGGTATTTCGCAACCTACTTTTCGCGCTTTTTTTTTTGTTTTGGACAAGTAGTTGGTCTCTGACGACCGCTACTACTTTACACGGGCTGTGGTGGGGCGGATGGCCCTCAAGTTACGATCGTTACTAATAAATAAAAATACCATTCATCAAAAATAAATATCTAGATGCAAAATATAAATAAGTAAAAATCTAAAAAATACTTTGAAAGCAAATTAAATCTAAGTTTGACCGAGAAAATATGAATTCATAGAAAAGTTTATGAGTACCTGCTTCATAGCTGCAATGAGAAACTTTACATTTCTTTTGACGTAACTGGACGTCGTAAAATAACATTTTTTTACTAGTTTTTGTAGGGTAAAATTTCCTCAATTTTTATTTGACGTAAAAAAAAACTTAACAAGTATAATTAGATTCTATTTATAACTTAATTTCATCATAACAGCGCATTAATGTCCCACTGCAGGGGGGAGACTTCTCTCGTGACGGAGGGATACTTGGCCTACAACTTAATTTATTAATTGTTTAACTATTAATAATAATATATAAGGTTATATTATATTTCTGGCGCAATGGTCGCGCAAGGTGTTTGTGCTCTGCATGAGGTCCAAGTTTAATTCCTACTTCGGATGTTTCTGTGCCCGTTAAATTAATCTCTGTAAAGTCGCCGAGACGCAGGGCATGAACCATACTGTGGGAGTTGTCTTTTAAAAAAGAAAAAAAAACGAATGAAATAGGTACGTACTTATATAATGCTATAACATAAATCATAACAATATTCTTGAACAACTTTGTCTAGACATTTCAAGTGTATGTATAGGGTCTTTCAATAAGCGTGTCCGAACTTTGACTGTTCATAGGGGCCCTCTTGTTAAAGCTACATCTGTCAAAATGGTTCTCATTTATTAAATACTAGCTGCTGTGCCCGCGACTTCGTTCGCGTGGTGGATGTTACTTACTTCGCATTTCGATTTAATACTGAAAAATCGTTTTTTAAACCTTATAACAAACAGATATACCTACAAACGAATTGTAAAATTAACGAACGAACCAAAACATTTTCAAAAACAGACCTTTACAAAGACAGATCTATGAAGACTGCGTCTAAACTTATGCTGAAAGACATGAGCGAACGTCATTCTTTCAAGGAAAATCTTAACACCGCGATACTGAAAATGACGTCACAGGCACAATGCCATCTGTTGTCAAATTTGTAAGTTAAAATAAATGACATCGCTTATTTCATCATAACAGCCCATTAATGTCCCACTGC
This sequence comes from Schrankia costaestrigalis, assembly GCA_905475405.1. Classification (NCBI taxonomy): domain Eukaryota; kingdom Metazoa; phylum Arthropoda; class Insecta; order Lepidoptera; family Erebidae; genus Schrankia; species Schrankia costaestrigalis. The sequence goes on along the minus strand of FR997825.1, from coordinate 15,074,699 downwards.
AAGGACGCGCCTCCTCCCGTGACGGAGAGATACTTGGCCTACTAATACCACGCAGGTCAGTCGGATTGGTATAGGGTTTAATTTCAAGTTTTCCTTTATTTTTATTTCGTAAAGATAATATTCACCGATAGTCCCTTAGTCGGTTTTACGCCACCCATGGGATGAAATGGGTAGGTGACATATTGTATTCTTACTCCGTCACCACACGGATAATCGTTAATTAATTATGAATGAATACATTTGCACGCTACGTTATGGTGCGGCAGAATTACCTGCCTCGGTGGCGCGGCGGTCGCATTACATGGCTGGCGTGCATGAGGTCGCGGGTTCGATTCCCATGGAGGACAATTGTGATACACAAACTATTGTCCTTAGTCTGGATGTTCTTTGTGTCCGTTAAATTGATATTTTTGAAGGCTAGTGTGGGATTTGTCTTTTGTAAAAAAAATACTGAAATAACTTATTGTACCTAACACCTTTTTACCATCTAGCAAAAAATATTTGACTAAACTTAGACTCGACTATATTATTATTATTATCTATAGATAAACTGCGTGCAGTATTTTTGAATTACTTAATAAAATAAACACAAACACTTTGAATAATAATTTAATGTTTTGTGATTGTATTTCTATATTTTATTGTCAGTTTTGTATTTTTTAATGTTGACAAATGGCAATAATGTGTAAAATGATTTTATAAAGAAAAACGTGTTACTTATTATGTTGTCTGTTATATTATACCCATATATTATTAATTATTAAATAGTTATTTAGGTGTGTTATAATTGCAGTTATAATAAGATTTTGAGATAAGGAATGTTATTTTAATTCAATTTAATATTTATGATTAAGTATAGATATAGTTTAACTTTAAAAAATGAAGTTGGTACGCCAATATTAGCAATACAGGAAAAGACTATTTATTTTTGTCTAGTCTACGTAGGACCCGTCGATAGGGTAATTAGTGGTTTCTTGTTCATCGACCATTCTATTTATTGAAAAATAAAGTTTACTTTCCACTTGTATATTAGACAGTATTTTTTTATTAATCTCATATGCCTGACTATTGCGAGGAGTTAAAATGGTTAATATTTTTTTTCTGGGCTTTCTAGCGATAATTTTTCTTTCATTTTAACCAACCTAACAAAATAACCTACGTTAGATTTCATAACTAAATCACTACCTTAAACTTAAAAATTCTAATTTCTCCCGTTTTACCAATATTTTCATTCACTGCTGTAGCGTGATGAAAAGTATAGGCCGTTTTACCTAACAGACGCTTCCGACGGGTCCTACGTAGACTAGTATAAGTGCAAAAACACAAGTTTACAGGAGAGCAATTCAAAGGTTCAAAAGCTTATAACTTTGACAAAGTTCTACAGAAATTACTGAAATTTTGATAGGTTATACCTGGAAATGAAAGGAAAAAACCGGACTAAATATATTTTTATATTTCTTTGTATTTTAGAAAATAGCTGTACTTGCATTTGTTTAGCTTGTTTTGATCAAAGTATCCAAACAAGTAAACTGTTACAAGTAACCACTTGTACTAGTTTACAAAGTTCTGACTTAGTTTTTAAATAATGAAAATAAAAGAAATACACATTATTAGTCATACATATGAGTGTAATTTGTAAATCATGAAACCTCGAAATATGGAAAAATAATTTCATTTATCTACTTTTAGCACTTGCACTACTTTACAAGCTACTAAGAAACTAGTTGTACCAGTAATTTATGTAGTTTTGTGGTCATGAACCTGATTTTTTTATGTAAAAATGAAACAAACAAACGTACAAAATGTAGCATTAAATGTGTAAAAAGTCTTTTCCATTTAATTTTAATAATGTTAAAAATTTCACATGTTCTCGCTCAGATAGTAAATATCATCTTTAATAGGTTAAGGAGATATTAAATTATTAAATCAGTCCTTAACAAGCTATAAACTTTAATAAAAGATATACTTGGCTTCGTCTTTTTAGTAATAATAATTAGTTAAAGTAATCAGTGCTTTCTTTACCATGTTAATAAAATAATATGTATCTATAACAAAATGTTCGATTATTTTTAGGTAAGAACTGTACGACTACTAAGACTAATTAAATAGTTGTCTTACAGACTCATCAAAACAAAATATACATTGCACAATCACAACAACAATCTACTAAGTGGTAATTAAGAAAATAAGACTTTTATTAAAATAAAAACCTAGTCAGATACGTTTACCTATATATAAAACGTTCTAACGTTTTATTTTATTACAAGAAAGCGTTCAGGATGGCCATCTTTTTGTTTAGTGGAAACATTGTTGTCCCTCCAAGTGGGTGTACTGGGAAAAGTTGTCAGATACTAATTCTCCCGTGATAACTTCTCACTCTTTCACAAGATCGATTGAATTGCATAATATCACGTATTATTCACGGCTGTGATAATACACAAGTGGTTACAAGTGATGACAAATTTATGAAAGTGTGATTTTTTTTTAATGTTTTGAACAAAAATGTCTTAGCTATATGGCTCTGTAGAATTATATTATCTATAAAGTAACGTTGCCTTATTGTGGTAGCTATAGCTATAGCTTAAATTGCTTGCAGCTGCAAGCAATTTAAGTCCTTACTTGTAAATAATGCAAAAACTAACTTTTTTATGTTAGAAATGTTAAGTTTATTTGCTCCCTAAGAGTCTTTCATTGCACAACTAACGTAAATTTTAGCTGCTTATTTATTCATTTACCCACAATTTATTAAAATATGTAAAAAACCAGCAAAGATTAAAAAATCAATAAAGTGTAAAATTTTATTCAAAATATTCCCCATAGTTCTCTACTAGCAATATGCTACTCATTTTCCTACTAGGTGTTATAACACCGATCATTTTCCAGATTTCCCAGAGGGCCACGATTACTTTATAATTAGTTTTTCTAAAACGTTAGTGACACAAATACCAACATATCAATTTTTTTTAAAGATCTGAGACCCTTAATAGTTTCAGGAGTATTTGGGTTAATTGACTCCGAGAATGCTACATACTTATTATTATTTTTATTTTCAATCAACTAGCCTATTGCAGTCCACTGCTGGACATAGGCCTCTCCCAATACACGCCACAGAACTCGGTCCTGCGCCTTCCGCATCCAGTCCGACCCAGAGACCTTTATGAGGTCGTCGGTCCACCTAGCTGGGGGGCGTCCTACACTACGTTTGCCGAGTCGCGGTCTCCACTCTAGGACACGTTTGCTCCAACGGCCATCGGTCCTTCGACAGATATGACCAGCCCATTGCCACTTCAGCCTGCTAATACTACGAGCTATGTCGGTAACTTTGGTTCTTTGTCGGATAACCTCGTTCCGGATTCTATCCTTCAAGGAGACGCCGAGCATAGCCCGTTCCATAGCTCGCTGCGCGACTTTAAGTTTGTGGACTAGCCCTACTGTGAGTGTCCACGTCTCGGCACCGTATGTCATTACTGGTAGGACGCATTGGTTGAAGACTTTGGTCTTCAGGCATTGCGGTAAAGGCGAAGAGAAGACCCGACGTAACTTGCTGAATGCTGCCCAACCCAACTGGATCCTGCGATCGATTTCTTTCTCGAAGTTGTTTCTACCAAGTTGGACAACCTGTCCCAGGTAAACATACTCTTGAACAACTTCGAGCATCAATCCGTCGACATAGATCGGCCTCGGCGTTACATGTTTGTTAAACATGATCTTCGTTTTGTTTAGGTTCATGCCGAGTCCGACCCGTCGAGAGGCTCCATTTAGGCCCTGCAGCATCCCGTCAAGCTGTTCCAGTGACTCTGCCACGATGACGATGTCGTCAGCAAACCGGAGGTGTGAGATATACTCGCCGTTGATGTTGATGCCCCGTCCAGTCCAGTCCAACGTCTTAAAGACGTCTTCGAGTGCGTTGGTAAAGAGCTTAGGGGAAATAACATCCCCTTGCCTCACCCCTCTACGCAACTCAATAGGTGGGGTCTTTTTGTCCTGGAGCTGGACGGTCATGGTGGCAGTTTCATATAGAGATCTCAACACCTCGATGTACCGCCAATCGATGTGACATCGCTGCAGAGCATCCAGAACCGTCCAGGTTTCGATTGAGTCGAAGGCTTTTTCGTAGTCCACGAAAGCCATGCACAGCGGCTGATTGTACTCCTCAGTCTTCTGTACAATTTGCCGAACAACATGGATGTGGTCCACGGTGCTGTAGCCTTTTCGAAACCCGGCTTGTTCCGGTGGTTGGAAGTCGTCGAGTCTTCTGGCGAGGCGGTTTGTGAGTACTCTCGAGAACAACTTGTAGATGTGGCTCAGGAGTGATATGGGCCTATAGTTCTTTAGTAAGGATTTATCACCTTTTTTGAAGAACAGGACCACCGCACTCCCGCTCCACGCCTGAGGTGTTAGGCCCTGGTGAATGACGGAGTTAAAAAGCGTTGTGAGCTCTTTAAGGACAGGTGTTCCGCCAGCTTTTAGTAGTTCTGTAGTGATTCCGTCATCACCTGGACACTTATTGTTCTTAAGTTGCTCGAGAGCAGCTCTGACCTCGCCCCGGTTGACATCGGGGATGTCCTCCGTATAATGGCGCGTGAGTGGGGCTCTGTGGTCATCCTCGCTAGGTCCCAAGGGTTTAGTCATCCGTGATGCGTACAGGTCCTTGTAGAAGCTCTCTATTTCCTCGAGTATCTCGAACTTGGAGGTCACGGTTCTGCCGTCCGCAGTGTGTAGTTTCGCTAGATGGGATCTACCAAGCTGGCGCGCAAATACTTTGGTGCCTCTATTCTGTTCGATCGCAGCCACAACGGCGCGGGTGTTGGAACATCGGAGGTCACGTCGCACCAGCTTCCGGATCTTCCGGTTGAGGTTTCTCCCATCCGACGAAGAGGACCGCGCGGGTGACATCTCGCGCCTTTGCCTCATAAGTTCGAGAGTCTCGGGGGAGAGCTTAGGCTGCCTGACTTTGCTTTTTCCGGGGAAAACCCTTCGAGACACATCCTGTAGCGTTTTGACCACTGCGTCGGTTTTCTGGTCAACGTTGCCATCGGTTTCTAACAGGTCGAAACGATTTTGAAGCTCTAGTTGGAACTTGTCGAATCCCAGAGCTATTTGGGGCGCGGTAGGTCTGAGAGTAGACTTCACCATGCGACGCCTCTCGGCTCTGAAATTCATATTTAGAGTGCCTCGAACAAGTCGGTGATCACTCCCAGTATTAAACCTGTTAATCACAGAGACATCTCTAAATATGTATTTCCTGTCGGTCATGATGAAGTCTATCTCATTCTTCGTCACAGTATCGGGGCTTTGCCATGTCCACTTCCTATGTGGCTTTTTCTTAAAGAAGGAGTTCATCAAGAAGAGCCCCTGCGACTCCAGGAAGTTGACTAGCATCTGCCCTCTGTGGTTTCGGCGCCCCACACCGTAGGATTCGATTTTCGTTTCGCCGTATCTTTGTACTCCCACTTTGGCATTGAAGTCCCCCATAACAACATTGTAGTGAGCCTTGGTGGTATTATGTAGTGCCTTAGCAATGTCTTCGTACATGGCTTCGGCTATGTCATCGCTGTATGTCGAGGTCGGTGCGTACACTTGTACCACCTTCAGGGAATACCTGTCGGTGATTTTGATTATGAGGTACGCTACCCGTGTCGACACACTGCTGACTTCCACAACGTTGTCGGTCAGGACTTTGTTGACCAGGAAACCAACACCGCCTTGAGAGGGCCGATCACCTTCCCGAAAGTAGAACAGGTGACCTGACTCGAGGGTTATCGTGTCCTCCCCCTCTCTTCGGACTTCAGATAACCCCAAAATGTGCCAGTTTATACGTCCTAGTTCTACCTCGAGTTCGGTGAGATGTTGGTCCAGCCGTAGAGAGCGTCCGTTATAGGTTGCCAGGGTAATTTTGGTATGGTAGCCGTTTGCCGTAGCCCGGAGATTCTTCGCACCCCCCGTCCCACTGTTACCGCGACCGCTACCGTAGCAAAGGGCAGCAGGACTGCCGGGAACTGGGGGCCGTTTATTTGGGCGTGCTAACATTTAGGAGGGGGTTTGCCTTACTGGACCACGCTGGCAAGACGGGTTGGTACAGGGTTTGCTTTCGAGTTTTCCTTCTCTGGCAGTGGTGTTGTCTGCTAATTTGTTATTTCACCATTTGTCGACTTTTACGACACCCATAGGAGGTAGGGGGTAGCGACACATTGTATTCTCCAGCCGTCGCTACACGGCATATTTTCACTGATCTTAAACACTTAAAACGTCGTAAAAATATGAATAATTTTTAAAAATTCAATACTTAAAGTAAAATTCGTTGCAGTTACACCCGTATCGTACGTACGCGCTGTATCGTCGCCGCGCGTATACTGGTGCAACGATCCCTTACACTCACGCGTCACGTGGATCGTAACTACGTAAACTAATGCAAGTAACTTATATCAGTTTTGACTGTCTTCTTGCATTAAATTGTGTTACTTACATCAGTTTACGAATTTGTATCGCCGAAACTAAAAGAAATTTTAATTTTTTTCTTACTGATTTATGAAGAATAGGTTATTTTAAGGCCATTCATGCAAAAAAGTCATTTTCGTCAATTTGCGGGTTACATTAGTATACGTAGGACCCGTCGCTTCAAAGCTCTAAAAAAATAGTTTACATTTTTTAAACGCCTGATGAAATTTTAATATCAATGTTCATTGCTATGTTTATATTTTATGTATATAAAATTCTTAAAGGGTAAAACATTTTTTTGTCAATAATTTTTTTCAGGGCTTTCAAGCGATCATTTTTCTTTCTTTCTTGCTTTTTAACATACCTAACAAAATAACCTAAGTTACATGTCCTACCTTAATAGCTACCTAAAACTTAAAAATTCTAATTTCTTCCGTTTTACCAACATTTTCCTTCACTGCTCTGCTCCTATTGATCGTAGCGTGATGAAAAGTATACTATAACCTGACCAGGAGTATGAAGAATAATTGTACCAAGTTTCATCAATATCCGTCAAGTAGTTTTTGTTTCTATAACGAACATACAGACAGACAGACAGACAGACAGACAAAAATTGTACTGATTGCATTTTTGGCATCAGTATCGATCACTAATCACACCCTGATAGTTATTTTGAGAATATATTTCAAGTACAGAATTGACTTCTCAACAGATTTATTATATGCTTTGCCAAATCATCATGGATAGTTATACCATTCAACAACACGTGCAAATGATAAAACTATTCAATCAAAATAAGTGTTTTGTTCGGGCACCGCATCGCCCATTTCCGGCCGCCATCATCGTCCTTCCGAGAAAAGTATCCGTCGTGTAGTGGGAAAATTGGAGTTACTGGTTCAGTAAATAACCGACCGACACTCGTTATGTCAATGAAACGCAAGATCCGCCGAAAACATAGCCGCTGTCCTTGATTTTGTGAAGGAGAATCCGAGTCAGTCGATTTCGCGTCGCTAACAAGAACTTGGCCGTTCACAGACCACAACTTGGTGAATTTTGCTTTGTGACTTAGGCCTGCACCCGGATACAATCCAAATGACCGAGGAATTGAAGGTAAACGGCCATAGAAAAGGTTAACGGTAAATGATAATTTAATCGGCCATCGAAATCGTACGATTTAACCTGCTAAACTCCTTCTTGTGGGGTTTTCTTATCTCAGATATCTGCGAATAAGCAACAAAGCACTGCGGCCCTCCAAGTCATCATAATCAATTCCGTCGGTCTAAATTAGCCTGATTTATACGCAAAATTCATGGAAAATTAGATATTTCGTATGCGCTCGACCCAGAGAAGACCTGGCGGAAATTTAACCGATGTCTTATTCTACACATAATGGCATCACTAGGTCGATCAAATAAATAAATAATTTCTATGATATCTCACACACACTTTGTTTTATTTAAATTTAAAGATAGGGCACGCTTAGTGAAAGACCCTGTATATAATGTGTCTATAATACAAAACTAAAATAAACAATTGAATGTCGCTCTTGAAATTATTAGACAATTATTTCTCAAAAGTGAGAGGCTCAATAGACCACTATTTTTAAATGAAGTAGTCTGCTATTCGAATATATGTTCAAGTCTATATTATGTTTGCTAGAACATAATCCGCTTAACATATACTCTGGAAATGTATTATTTTGTAGAATGATTGTGTTAGTCTACGTGTTTAGGTAACGTACAGTTTAAATCTGAATTTGTATAAGTATTACGTATAGGTATGTACTTGGGTGAAACAGTGAGGGTTTAGACGAATAGAAAAGATCACATTAAAGGCTTCAAGTTGTGAAATAACTCGTCGTCGTGCTTTCTCAAAATGTATATTTCGCAGATTTAACGAAATCGCTAGGGATATCACGTGATCCCGGTAAATGTCAAAAATTGCTTGTACTTCGGCGGCTGCTCGCAGCACGCTCGCTGCGATTTCGTGAAATCCCTGGTTTGCTCATTTTCCTGCGACATATATATTTGTATTCTATTTAGGTACATTAATTGTCTCCTACATGATATTTATGACCTTTATGGCGTAGTAGGTTTCGTATATGCCTGTAAGGCCCCTGCTCTTGGGATCGCATCTCGCTCAATGCAACTCTTTGAGTGCACGGATCGTAGATTCTAGATGCTGTCACGTTGACAATAAATGTTCATCCCTCAATCTCCGTGGAACGCGTAGATTTAGGTCACACATAATAGATAATACCTACTAATAGATAATACACGAAATTGGTATACCCCTTTCTTAAATATTTGTAACAAAATACTTTCAAAGACTAGATCACCTAATAAATTAATAATGATACACTAGAATATAATACATAATTAATTTATGACACAATCTGATCCAAAGTTTGGGTAAAAGGTATTCCCAGAAGAGTAGCCTCGGGTCACTGTCATACATGTACAGAGTTAGCGACGCCTTTCAATATTATAAAGGAAAGGGAATTTAACTCTTAATTGACTTAATATTGCTACTGCACTATAAAACAGAACAGTTTGTAGCATTTTTATTAATAAAATAATGTTCGCTTTAAACCCAACAAACACTTTTGGCGTGATTGATTGAACATTCAACTGCCTAACTTAGCCATTTGCCCTACTAAATACGTCTAATTTAATTTAAACTTTCACGTAAAAACTACTGTTTCAAGTAACTTACAATAATATAACATAAAATCTAGAATAACACATAGACTACAGTTTTTAAAGATACTAACGATCTGCCCCGGTTCCGCAAGGGCACCTACTACAGAAAGTACTTAAATAACATTTAGGTACAGTTTCATTAGACTATTACATTACAAATCTCTAAATTTAAATGGGTTTCTCTACTATTTTATGCATGTGTTATACATATAAACCTTCCTCTTGAATCACTCTATCTATTAAAAAAAACGCATCAAAATCCGTTGTGTAGTTTTAAAGATTTAAGCAAACAAAGGGACATAGGGACAGAGAAAGCGACTTTGTTTTATACAATTTAGTGATAGTGCGGCTTGTCTAAAATACGCTGACAAAATTCAAGGGCAGCATCAGATCAAAAAACAAAAAGAAAATTCTAAAAAATAGTTAATTAATTAAATATAAACTAACATTTTTATGTTAGTTCAAAGATTGATAGTGACGTAAAGCCGAGGTATCCCCCCCCTATGTTTGTACTCAGAACAACAAATTGAATTTTTCACTTCAGTTTAACTTGACCTTTGTTACATAAATGTTGTTTCCGAGTCTGTGTTGATATAGTTACCGTATGAAGGGAATTATAGGCCGTTAAGGTTTAAGTTAATGAGGGTAAATTAGCCAACTTAAAAATGTATTATGGTTAATGAGCCAGAATTAAATGTATTATGGAATGCGCGAAGTTTCAACATTTTTTTCTTCTGTCTAAATCCTCTGCCCCGGGCAGGGGGGAGGCGCTTGTTTCATCTCTCACGTAGGCTAGGAGCCGCGGGAAACCATGATTTAGCCGCAGCAGCAATCTGTAAACCTATTCTGATTCTTCTTTTTAATTACCTCTTAGTTAGTGGCCAACCTGGTGTCGAGAGTTGTTGGCAGTAGAGCCTTTCTGCCCGTCGGCTAGCGATCCCGCGTGTTTCCCATTGTTATTTCAAACCGGTAATCCTTACATCCCGCGGATCTCAGAAATTCTGTCAAAACTCATTCTGTTTCAAGCTTTAATAAATAAATGTTGATAAAATTCTCAAGACTAAACTAAACCCATTATAAACTACACACATCAAAAAAGTCTAAGCAACATGCATGATATTACAAATTTACCATTTATATTAATTTATTTTACCATTTATTTTAATTATAACGTTGTATTTTATTTTTAAAATAATATTTTTAGGGTTCTATGATGTAAAAATAACAGCTGTTTTCTTTATAAGTTCTTTTAATAACAGAAATTAACAATATTAGAATATACAGGTACATAAGAAACTAAACTTTTTTTTTACAAATTGAAATTTCTTAAGAAAATGAATTTATTGTGAAAGAATAGGACAATTTAATACAAAGTATGGCCTCCTCTGCTATTCAGAACTTGTCGGCAACGATTATTCATTGAATTAATGAGACTGTTTATGTCATCTTGCGGTATTCGCTCCCAATGGAATTGTAGCAAATCCTTCAGCTGTTGGGTTGTTGTCACTCCGTCCAAGTCCTTCAAAACACGTCTCTGGAGCATGTCCCATGCGTGCTCGATGGGGTTGAGGTCTGGCGATTGTGCAGGCCAGGGCAATACCTGGATGTTCTCCGTTGCCAAGTATTCACTGGTTCGCCGAGCTGTATGTGAACGCGCATTGTCATGCATTAACGTAAAATCGGAGCCAAAGGTTTGTGCAAATGGATGGACATAAGGTCTGAGAATATCCTCAACGTAATTTTCAGCGTTCATGTTTCCATTTACAAAAACGAGCTCAGTTCGCCTGTTCTTCATAATACCCGCCCATACCATAACTGTTGAGCCGCTGTATGGATGAACTTCCTGAACGCACCTGAGTCTTTCAGTATTTCCGGGTCGACGGTACACTCGCACCCTTCTTGTATCAGGCCTAAACCCGAATCGCGACTCATCGGAAAACATAATTTTATCCCATTGTTCCTGGGTCCATGTTATGCGTTCTCTACACCATTCATTTCGACGAGCGCGATTCCCGTGACGTGTCGGTGGGCACCTGATAGGGCGTCGAGCTCGTAGGCCGTACTCATGCAGTCGATTTCGCACAGTTTGGGGACTTACATCAACACCACTTGAATTTTGTAGCCTCAAACTTATCTCTCGAGCGGTTAACATCGGCTGGCGTCTTGCAGTCAGTTGTATGTACCGGTCTTGCCGAGTGGTTGTACTCCTTTTACGGCCTGGATGCTGTTCAGCGGGTTCCCCTGTATTATTGTAGCGCTGCCAAAGACGACAAATAACACTTCTATGAATACCAAAATGTCGAGATACCTGAGATTGATTACTTCCCGCTTGCAACATCCCTACAGCTCTTTGCATTTCATCTGCCGTCAAATGACGTCGCTCCATGACGTAAAGAATATCTAACAATTCAATTTTGTCGCCAACTGTATTTAAATGGTTGGTAAAATTATAAAATCAAGACTAAAACGTAGCAATTAACATGCACTCAAATTCAAACAAATTCGCAGTCATTTGAATTTTATGAAAAAAAACAAAACATAATCGAAATTTTTTTACCTATACACTTGAAGTTTACTTACCTATACACTTTGAGTGAGTAAATACTTAGAAATTAATTAATATAAATGGTAAATTTGTAATATCATGCATGTTGCTTAGACTTTTTTGATGTGTGTATTAAGGAGTTCATGAGATTAATTCCGTCAGCTCAGATACCTTATAGTGTAATTATTGATTACCATTTCCATCGAATATTTACAAGTACTAACAGCCTTTTGTTTGCTTTTGGGCTTAATGTAAATTTAATCCCAGATTGAATTCTCTAGTCACCATTGAGATAGGATATTCTCTTTAAAATTTCAATCAGCTCAAATCTCATATTCTCGGAAATAGTAGGGATTAGAGTCTGGTTAGAAAAGTATGAGTAAAATATAGACTTTACTTGGTACATTTTTGGTGCAATTGTTATAGCGCTTTTTGCTTACAATTGCACCAAAAATTACGCAGTATAAGAGATAGTAATTGAGGCGGAGCAATTATTTCTTCGCTAGTTATTCTCCAATCATCGTGAATGCAGATCTCCTTTGCAAGATTGTTTGGAGTTGTATCTAAAATAAACCATAGTGTAGATAATTTACGGATGATCTATAGGTTACAACTTTCCAGAAAATAGCGCTGAAATGGTCCTCCGCTTTCATTACGGCTTTTTATTGGTAAATCGTTTTGTAGCTAGATCCTTTATATTAGAATCGAATGTTAATGCTAGCTGAGTTGATATTTAATTATATATCATCAACATAGTACTCCATTAAGGTTCCCCATAAAGTTACAGGCTTTTCTATATATAATGGAAAAGGAAATTGACTCGGTGCTCACGGGATTGTTGTCTTCCCTCTTCTCTAAATCCTTTCCCTTATGGTTATTTTGACTACGTAAATTTGACCTTAGTTTCTTTTAACAATATTAATAATAATCCCACCACCACCTAACAAAGAAAAATAAATCTAGCTTATTCACATTCTCCGTAAACATAAAGCTTTGTTGTTTAATACAACATCAATGAGGTTTAAAAGTCAAGTATAAAATCTCATTTATCTGCACGAGATGTGAAATAACAAAGGGGAACAAAGTATTGTTTACAGATAATACAGCTTTATTTCTCTGTGATAAAGGTTTGTTGATGTTGTGTAACCTTGGCATTGAGTCACGAGTGCACCTGCACAGATAATAAAGTTCGCATTAACTTTATTACAAGCAGACTTCCGTGAAACGCACGGAATGTTCACAGAAAATAAAAGTGCACTTGTTTCCTTTACGTAAACACAGTTACAGGGATTTGTTTTAAGTTCTTTATTATTCTTTTGTAAGTAAATGTTAGTTTGTTTTAACGCTATAATATGCATAAAAATGTACGTGTTAAATATTATTATACTTAAAAACTTTGTGTGGACATTTTAAGTAAATAAATGTGAAGTAGTCTTTAAGCTGTTTACTTGCGTTCACGTGTTAAGTATTTCAACTCGTACCTATATTTACACGTGTCTTAGCGTAACTTATTACATTACTCGTGTCCTAAAATAAACTGGTCCATTTATGAGAAGTCGCAAATCTAGAGATAAATAAATTAAATATTATTCGTAAACCAATAAATATAATTACAAAATTAGTTGACGGTTAGAGACCTCACGGTTCTGGTCTCAAGGTCCTTTTACTGTATTTATTATTAACGTAGACCCAAAATGAGTACTGACCTCCGACTTGACAGACTGCCAATAATCCTGATATTTGACCACTTCTCTTCAATCCCTATCGTAATGAGTACAGTAGTTATTTTAATGTTGTAATTTTTTTTATTATTGTAGTTATTTTAATATGGTACTTTGATTTTTGTTACGTAGTTATATCCTTACGTGAAAGTAAATTTAAAATGAATCTAATTAATTTTATCCCTTTGTTAGTGATAATTTACTCAACTTACTTACCGCGACCATGCCTGAAAAAAAAAGGCATTCGGTGGCTACGGGCTTTTAGGCGATAAACCAGTCCGACCCGGGTTGGACAGGGATTTTGACGGCTCAAAGTATGGATTCCTAACCAATAAAAGTTGCTAGTTCTGCTTGACATTACAGTTGTGAAATGGCGCTGCTTTTCAATTACACATTTTCAGTTTTAAATACAGCTATATTAATTATTATTGTTATCTAACTCGTATTATCGCACAATAGACTGCTAAGAGTCGTAGCACACATATCAAAACGTAAAGGGAACGGCACCGCCTCGCCTTTTTCCTCGGTGTCAAACGTCAAAAACCCGATTACGTTACGATTCCGATCAGTGTGTATTGCAGTAAGGAGGTCCGTACAAATAATACTAAACGGCTCGAGTTGATACGGTGCCGATCCCTTTACGTTTTGATATATGTGCTACGACCATTACGACCCTAATTCTCCTGATTTGATATTGATGACGTTTATGATTGAATGACATGACATTTAGATACGATTTTAATATAATTAAGACAGTTGTCCCTCTGATTGAGAGACATTTAAAGGTTAAAAGTCGACTTATACAATAGTCCACTTTCATCGCAAGACAGGTAAAATGACTATATTTTAGTTAACTTCAAATTTTGATTTACAAATGAAACTTTAAAAGCCTTTATTTTCTTATAGCCCGATATCTCCACTCAAGATAGTTAATCTGAGAGAAGTGATTAGATTATCCACTCGTTGTTAATTATGTTAGTGGAATTAAAATGAAGGCTTAACGCCTCCAGTGCAGCAACGTAATGCAAATACTGCGTATTACTAAACACTACCTACTCTAGACCATCGGTGGCCTTGAAAACTCATTAGACGAGAAATTCTCGGAAAAGAAAATGTAGGGGAAACCTGTACAAAACCGTATACCGGGGTAAAACAGTACACCCCTTCTATTTTTTGATATAATTGAAATTTACCGCGTTTGGTATGCTCAACGATCGTTGACCAATCAGAACTAGTTGTCAACCAAAACGAGTCGCTGCAAGCACGCGCGTTTTCAAAATATTTTATTTTATTGTTTTATAGTGACAATTATCTATTTTTTATGAAAATTTAATGTGTTACAGTGAAGTTTGCATCTAATAAGGGTAAGTCTTATATTTATTTTGTCTATAGTTATGTATTTGAATGAATAATACGATACTAAATTCTACGAGATTAACTTTGTTTATGTAGTTGTGAGTAAAATGTTTACACATGTGTACTTTGGGTCAAAACCGTACGGGGTAAAACGGTATATATCCGATTTTGACCCGGTAATTTGATTATCTTACAAAGTAATTTTTTTTATTACAGATATTACAAAGATGAGACGCAGTTATAAAAGGACAAAATTGAAATTAAGCCAGCCACCTAAAACCAACGCCCAACATGCTAAAAACATTAATGATGACAAATGCTTATACTGTCTTGAAGAATACGGTAAACGTGGCATGAATGAATACTGGGATTAATGTACGGGGTGCGAAAGCTGGGCCCATGAAGGCTGTACAGGGTAAGAGTCTGAGTCATAACTCAGAAGACTTAGATGACTTCATGTGCATGGGGTGTGTCGCTGCATGTTAGATATCGGGGCAATGTCGTACACAGTATACGGTTTTGTCCATGTATCGGGGCAAAACCGGAAAAAGCAGAGGTTCTATTTTTTTTGTTTTTTTCCTGCTTGTATTGTGATTTTTTGAAATATGTTTACGTGATATTATACCTTAAGAGCCTAACTAATTAAAATTGTTGATTGGAAGCAAAAGTGATTTTATTTGTATCATCCAGAGCCTGAGACCCTTAGCTATACGGCTTTGACCCGGTCTCCCCTACATTTCAAACTGCTTTGCTTGTTAGACGTTTAGAAATGTAAACAGTTTCAGATTACAAAATAAACATATTATTATATGTGACTTCTAACTGTTTTTTTTTAAAGACCATTACAGTATTCAGGTTAAATATAGGGTATTAACTTCAACCCTATTTATAGACAAAGAATTATTGAACATTTAAAATATCTACGAGTAGGTTCACAAAAATAATTTGGTGTAGGTATCGATCAAAAATAGCTTCGGAACTTTCAATGCAGTGGTGCAGCCGTACCTACGATTTTTTTGTAAGTCGCGCTGGGCGATTATAATTATTGATACAAAATTCTACATTAACGTTGTTTTTAAATGAGCATTTATTTTCTGGGATTTCGAGATACCCCTAGTGATTTTTTGAAATCCCTGGTTTCCTCATTTCCCTGCGACATACATATATAAGATAATCCAATTTACAAATCGGCTTGACCCCACGCTGTGTTAAATGTTACCTTATTATTTACAGGCAAATACCCGTCAATTTAGCTCAAGATTTAGAAATGATACATAGCAGCTGAAAGTTCCTGGTAAAGGAAGCATCTCTGAAATAATGTAACATGTTTTAATTTCACAGATCTAAGTATACTTAAATAATACTGAATGTTTACTCTAAGCTAATTCTAAAATATCTAGCGGAATTTGGCTGGGCAAGGCTTATTGAAATATTTTTTTGTAAATTGTTTCTTATTTCTTTATGTATTTTAGAAATGGTGTTGTATTGTGTATTTTAGAAACTTCGTTGGCAACATGTATGGCCATGCCTGCAACTAGAGGTGAGGACTGCGGAAGTATTGGCAGCTGTTTTACAACCAGTGATCTGGCTCACTAACGAGTCTTCTCCGGACGAATTCTCTCAGTATGTGCTGCCGACGCTTAAGTGAGTATTTTAGCGATAAGTAGCGATTATAAGCCATTAAGTAGCATGATTTAAGTATTGTTAAGTTAGCAATAGACTTAATTAAAAAAGTAAAAAAAATACTTCGGTGGAATCACATCGAAAAATGGCAATTTCAAAATAGCAAAATTTAGTTTTATGGTCTGTTACCTGGCAAATAAACCACTTGTAATCTGATGATGTTATCTCAAGATTTAAGGTAACGTAGATACCTTTCTAAGATCGGGAAGACGTATGAAAAGGAAATAAAAGAAAAGTGAGATATAAGCCTCAGTCACTGTCTCAAACCGAGTCATAAATTTCTTGCTTCTTCTTTGCATACCTACCGATGAAACGATTATTTGCGTTAAAAAACAATATATTCGTTAAAAACAATTTGCGTTAAAAACAATATAAACCTATTCGATTAAATCAATACAATAGGTACTACTGAATTCAGTTAACCTACAATAAAAAATAAAACAAAAATAAATAATTCCTATAAATTGATTCAACAAAGGTTAACCAAACAAACTTTATTCGAATGAAAAACACTATTGGAGTGTTTTGTAGCCAATTCCTGAGGATTAAAACACTTTATTATTATAATAATACTATCGGGTATTAACGCGTATAGATTTTTGGTAAACACTTAAATTATTATAATAATAAAATGAAACGCGAAAGTTTTAAAGATTAAAACACTGTTAATTTTAACCAGTGATTTTATCTATCATACAATTTCTTAGTTTCATTGATGTACAATAACTATACCCCTTCCAGCGTAAGTTTAGCTTTTTGACAGTTCACGTCCATGAAGTTTCGTAATACTTCTGCTTATTTTTCAAACAAATAATATTGTATTTCATAGACGTATTCATGTTTTTTTCAGTTACCATGGTAACTTAGTGATGGACACTCATAACGATTACCACCATTATGAAACAAATTACAAATAATCGGTAGAAATGAATGCTATGAATAAACCTGAACTCTTCATAATACGTTTATAAAATGAAATATGATTTTTTAGATTAGCTATAACCCGCGAATATGTCACGATAAATTATGTATTTTAAATAATACTTAAGCTAACTATAATTTTATAATATTAAGCTATAGGCTAATTCTCTTAACATAGATAAAGAAAGAAACAGTAATAAAAAGATAATGTAAGTTGATGTAAGGATCCAAATGTGTAAAATAAAGTAATTTGAAAAATCGCGAAATCGCTTACAATCGGATGGCATTACATTCGAGATACTGCTGAACGTCACTAATGTCAACCTGTCAAATGTCGTTAAATATAGTGGAAAGGGTATAATAAATATATTTAACGAATGTAACTTGTAACAAAAAATCTTATAAAAAGAAAGATCGTTCGTTTAAAAAGACATTGTCTTTGCTAAACACCAAACGCCATGACACTAGGAGTTTTATATGTTACTAGCTGTATTAGTATATGTATAGCTGTGATCATTTAATTTTATTTATACCGCAAGTGATATAAAAGTCTAACTAATATTTTGTAATTTCTTCTTCTTCTCTCGTGTCAATGATCGAGAACTCAATCATTTTTTGAATAGTTTTTTGACTGCGGCAATCCCAGTGCAATCGATATCGCATCTACTGGTGTGCCCTTTATGCACTGAGCGGTGTACGATGGCCAATCTTTACGCGGCCACTCCAAATGCCATTGAAGTGGCCGCTTACTATTCAAATATTTAGTAGTAAAGCGTTGATTTCGACCAAATTTAATAACCATCAAAACGGTTCTTGTGAGTAAATCTTAAAAGATAGACATACACTGTAGTGGACCTTTTTTATATTATTTATAAAGATTAATAATTCTTTGATACAAAATATTTTAATTATCCTAAACCGTTTACGCAGCGCACGCAACTCAAGCCCTCAAAAATATTAATTAGCCCTGTTTTTTTTCACATTTTCCATGTGCTTAGAAATAGTACTTAAACAAACAGTAGGCCAACGAAGGTGTTGCTGTATAAGTATTTAACCAGAATATAAAATATTTGACTGATAAGCGATCAAACCCAACGCTAAAATATCCTTTAATAAAATTAGCACATCAAAAATTCCTGTAGAAATTGCCAACTTTCTTATTACACCGGCTTTGTAGGTCAAAACATCAGACGTCTTACTTTTTTTCTATTGATATATTTTCGACAACAGATTATTTCAGGCGTGAAGTGTGAATACATTAAGCCTTTATTTCCTATTGTCCATACACCTACTTGAAAATATATTCCTTAGATTCCTCATAAAAAATAAGAAGGACATCACATAGGTACAGTGGATTCAGATGTATTACTTTTCTATCTGTATGACTTGGTATTTCTGAATAACTTTGTAAATGCCATGTTGTTATTGTGCTATTAATAATAATAATTGTGAGGAGGTTCCTATTTCTGGAGCCCCAACCACCGGTAGCTTGGTCCCTGTACCCGATGCCGGTGGGTCTACCTTTTTTTAATATTTTTAAATGTTTTTATTTTTATATTTATATTTAAAAATGTAATAAATTGTGAAAAATGTAAATAAAGAGAATAAAAATAATAAAATGTTTATTTCCAAGAACAGATCATTACATATATCCATCTCACTGGTATTTACAAACTAAATTACAATTTATTTTATGTACTAACTATGAGATAGAGTAGTTCGACAGTGTCTGTGCTAGTATTAACTGTGTTACAGACACTGACGCCTTCCTCTTGTTACATTTTTTTGATGACGACTCTTAACCATAAATCAATTAAAAACAAATAATTCAATTAAATACAAAAAATAAGAACTAGAAATAAAATCTATATGCATAGAAAAATAAAAAAAGGTGAAATCGGAAAGAATAAAAAAGAATAAAACTTAACAAGTTACATAATACTGTGCAAATGGTAAAAACGTGAAAGGCATGTTATTGTGTGTAGATAACGTGTGTATGTTTATGCGTGTGGGTGTGTTTGTGTTGAAGGATGTGAATGTGTAATAAGTTGTGGTTTATAAGTTAAGCTGGTTTTTTAGAGAATAATTTTTCCGTCTCGTCATAAGTCATACTCTGAAGATAACCGCTTACTACTTTCTTACAGCTAAATTTCGTTAGTGAATAAATCCAGCACGAAAATCCTGCAATGTTCATGTGATTATAAATGCGGTTGCTAAGACTTGCATAGTGACGACCGGCTAGAGCTGTTTTAATAGCAGCCAGAGGACACACCAAATACATTCGACGTTTGTTTCTCAATATGTCTGGGTTGACGAGTGCTTACGCAGGACGATGTTAAGCGCGCAGAGTTGCCTTACTGTCAGTACTGATATATCTTGGTACAGCTGGTCTGTAGGATACTTGTATGGTTTATGCAGCATGACCTTTATTACAGCTCTCTGAGCCCTCTCTAGGCGAAGCATGTGGTTTTTAAATGTCCCACCCCAGACACATATGCAATAGGTCAGGAGAGATTGAGCCAAAGAATGTTATTTAGTTGTATTTTTGTTCTTTACATGTGGATTCAATTTGTATAGGTATTTTGATTTCACGGAACAATTTGCTTTTCTACAAACTATCATTGTGAGTAGCGAATGTAGTTAAGCCGTCATTATTGTATCTGATAGCCAATATCTCTTTAATTTTTCGAGGAAATTCTAGTAATTTCGATCAAAAATCGTTTTCAGTCGTATTTGATCACTCTATTAAGGTAAACTAAACGTTTTGTGATAGAAACCTTTCCCGGATTTTGAGTACAAAATCTATCAGTATACGAACAGTAGTTCTTTTATGAATTGACATAGATTTTGGTTGAGAACATTTAACAGAAAGTGTCAATATTTGATTATTTTGAGACTCTGGTGCTATCAATGAATATTAGAATACTTATGTGTGACCGCCTATGAATTTAAACTGTCACAACCGATACTCTTCTCAAAAAGACCGTCAATGATGACAAATGCTACTTTTAAGTAAACATTAGCTCTGCGAAAGAAGGTAGTCCTGATCCGTAACCCTATAGTCTAGCGTACCCACGCTGTAGATCATATCTTACAAAAATCAGTCAGTTGTGGGAAAGCGGGTAGATTTATTTATTATGGAAAGATACAAATAAATAATTATCTACAAAATGATTGGTTAAGTTTTACCAAGAGCTGTATTATTTCTTTGCCAATAATATGTAAGGAAAAATAGATAAATATTAAACCTTAGCAATATTTTTAGGAACTTGATGAATTCACCCAAAAGCGTACAAGCTTCGGTAACAATATTGGAGAACTTACACATTATCTTGAAGAAATGTCAGAAATCGGAGGTGAACAATGAAATAATGCCGATTTTGTACCACGCACTCGATAACAATACCAACCAGATACAGGTATGTTTCACCTACTTTTATAACCACGCTGCAACTATATAAATAGTGCATCTGTACACAATACTATTTTTTTTTATTATTGCGAGTTTTGATACAATGTGGACGGGAATCACTGCACATGATATATTTGTAACGTGGTACTCGATGTTGTATTTGTGAATTTAATTTGTATATTATGGCGTGTACTATAATTTAACAGTATGAATTACAGACAGCTTCTTTGATTGCTATGCAAAATGTTTCTGATTACATCGAAGACAAGGCCCTTCATAATATTGTTCTCGCCAAAGTGAGGAATTTGCTTGAGAAGAATCAAAGTGATGTAAAGATTATCAGCCTGATTCTCTGCTTCTTCGAGAAAATTATTTGTAGATTGGAGAGGAACCATATACTGGAACAAGTTATTCCAACATTGTTAGCCATGCGTCTTAGCGACCCTGATATTATAAACCGTGTTGTCAGTAAGTATAGAACTTAGTCGTATAATATAATACATTAAGAATAAAACAATATAATATATAAAAGTATTGTATTGTTTTGTTTTACTCAATTATTCTTAAGCGTTTATTTGACTGACCGAGTCAGTTAAACACTTTTAAATTTAATTTTACGGTTCTGTTAGTAATATAAGTAGTTGAAGTTTCCCATAGCGCTGAGCGATGTTTGCGAAAGTTTAGTCAACAAGGCAATGGCGAATTCTAGGTATGGCACAGCGTTATCAAATATTTGTTTTGTACTTGTTGAGATAATTACACAAACCCATTACAGAACTTTACAAGTCAATGCTCCTGGAGCGCAGATTTGGATTGACTACAAATGTCATGGCGACTAAGATGATTCCTTCGTTGGCTCCGCAAACTGTCAACCCTGCATTGAATGTCGATCAATTTACTAACTTGATGGAGGTATATTAATTACTAGCTTTGAATATTATTATTTTCTTAAGACTTCGTTTATTTTATTGATGTTTAACTCCATTGTTAGATCCTATACGACATGTTGGACAACATTGACAAGAACCAGCGCTACAAGCTGAAGTTGGATAGTTTGGGTCTTCCTAGTCCTGAACGTCGCACGCTTCGTCACCAGATGAGCACAGATAACATGAATGTTCCACCATTTAACATTCCTAATCTGCGTGTGGAACAACGCAAAACTTCTAGTGCTGAGGACATGGCTCGTAAGAATTCGATCAGCGGACCTCCCCCAACTGGTAGCGTTGGTGGATTCAAGAGTAAGTATTGTTTCCTTTATTCTCTATTACATCACAGAATAGATACATGACATCATTAATGAATCACAGGTACTGGGATCGGACAATGGTTCTTCGGGTCAAATAACTCCAACAACGATAACAACTTCCTTCGAGTTGCGAGCGCGTTCCCCAACCGTCGCCTGTCGGATAACACTCTGATGACTCCTAAGATCCGTATCGCTCCGTCTTGCGCCTCGTCCCCAGGCGGAACACCGGGAGGTACCTCTGGATTACCAACTCGTCGTCACTCTAGTATTGGACCGCAGGAACGCAGGGGTTCAACCGTAAACCTGTCGCCGCCAACTGTAAGTCACACATATACAATTCATATCTGCTTGCACGCTTGACACAAATAACCTAATAGAACCTGTATTTAATAATAAAAGTAATAGATGCTTGAAACAGGATTAGCAGCAGTGTATTAGCCGGTGAATGGGAGGCGGTGTTTCGGTGATGACGGTAGTGATAGTGGTTCTTTTGGCAGGGCTACAAGTACAGGGGCAGATCAGGAGGGTCAGGCTCGAGCCTCTCTGTGCCGTCGGCGTCGCAATGCGTCGTAAGTGAAGTGCACATCGTACCACGTACGCCTGTGGCTGCGTGATCCCTGATCCCTCTATTGAATGTCGAGTTTGAACAGCTTATAAAATTGATGTGGTCTGTTCTCTTCTGCGGTTGTGTCTTCTACCCACACCGACTGGGAGAGATAGTACTTGATCGTTCACATATCACCATCACATCTGCACGAACCTGGTTGGCGTTTACATCACGTACGACTCTCTATCCGTTCATTAGTCCTTTCATCGCATCACATCAATGCTATCCTTCTCCTCCTGCGAGATATCCGAACAAACTTCAAGAAAAAATGAAGTGCATGTCTGTTAAAGGTATTGTTTGTGACAAGTCGAGATGCATGTATGCCTCAACGCGTCGGATGTGTCGTATGCCTCGCTGGGAGGGTAGCTCCTTTTGCCTATGGTGTATGTATTTAATTTTGATTGTCCATGTTTTCTATGTACGATTGTACGACTTGTGGACACGTCGATTTTATTGTCTCGCCCCGCACCGTATTATTTAAAATTATTCAGGAAAAAACATCTAAGGTTTGAACAAAATATATAAATAACTGTACAAGGAATTATAATTGGCTATTAGAGTTCTCGGCTTATAAATGTATGATGGCAATAAAGCTCAACGTCGGCTGGTCACATAGGTGTAAATGTTGAATGTTTAATGTGAGAAGGCTACGCGTATCAGGTAATCATTTCTTCATTCTCATCAAGGCTCTGTGCCGTACGTATAGAACGTATACGCTGTCTCATTTACTGTTGCTATTTGTTCTTCTACGCAGCTTGCACGGAGCATGATCGTGAGTATGGTTCCTGTCTACTGTTCGTCATTGCGTTGCCAATAGCGCAGTATCGATCATTTCTCTGTACTTGATACTTTGTTAATATAGTACTTATTACACAAAGGTGTTGCCGTTTCAAATAATAAAAAACATTATAGTCTTGATAATTCTTATTATGATAGTATATTTTTTCAAGTGGCAACATCTCCGTGGTAACATAGAATTGTATGTAGAAAGTAGTTAAAGAGTAATGCTAAGTCACAAAAAAATTCTCAAGCCCAACACGCTTTAAACTGCTGAAAGTTAGAAGTACTGTTATGTAAATATAAGGCATGTTATTAATAAGTACTTTATATTCGTATTATAAGTATATATGTTACGGTAAATGTGATTAATTGAAAATTATTAATAATTACCGGTTATTATTAATAATAACCACATGATTTGGTAAATGTGATTAATCGATCGAAATTTATTACTTTTAGTAGTAATTATTAATAATTCACGACACATATTGGTAAAAGTGATAAAATAAATAAAAACCCAACGTTTTTTGACCAGCAGATATTTTTTTTCATAAATTAAGAATGTGGCACTCGCATTTCACTGTACCTAGTGTAGCAAACCAATGGGGCGCAAAACACTTGACCAATTTTGAAGTTATCGAACAAAAGATAATTCGGTTAGGTTATGTTAGAACTGTGACAACCAACGCGCGAAGGCGAGCGAGCGAAGAGGGCGGGCCGCGGCAGCGGCTGCCGAGCGCCACTTTCTTCATTTATGAAAAAAAAAATCTGCTGATCAAAAAACGTTGGAATTTTATTTATCTTATCACTTTTACCAATACGTGTCGTGAATTATTAACAATTACTACTAAAAGTAATAAATTTCGATCGATTAATCACATTTACCAAAACATGTGGTTATTATTAATAATAACCAGTAATTATTAATAATTTTCAATTAATCACATTTACCGTAACATATACATTATTATTTAGTTAACAAATCAAAGCATTTAATTAAAACGAGTGAACAGTCTCAGGATCTCATAACATAATTTTTGACGCTTTTTGTGCTTCAGCCGATTTAATTAATTCTGTTAATGGATTAAACTTTCACTAATTTAATTTATTTCTAATAAAAGAACGCTTAAACGAGTTTAACATGCAAAAGTATTTGTTTTGAACTAAAGTTTAACATAAAATAAAAAGATTTAAAATTTTTTGCACACCCTAAGTAATAATATGTGTTAATTACAATATAACTAATTAATATTGTTATCTAGGGTGGTTCGATGCCAAATACATCGTCAAGCGTTCCGTTCCTGCTGACGTCATCAATGCAATCTATTCGTTCGCGGCGCCCATCCGCGTGCATGAGTGGATCGCAGGGCTCCGGCTTGCTGCAGCAACTGAGCAGTGGAATGGTAAGACACCTGCCCTCTGGCCCTAGCAATATCCACCAGCCGCAGCTGACCACCCACTGGAGCGCACTGCAAGGCGCCACCGCAGCGGGCTACAATGCTCTGCACCACACCGCCATGGCAGTGAGGAAATGCCCCTCACTCAATATAACCCTCACTCGCTAAGCAGCTGAGGCGCTGTGGCTCCGCTCCCCGGACGTCACATTACTAAGGAGATGTAGTAGCAGTAGCGCACCCTGTATCCGCGCCGCTCTCCGTCTTCACCGGGCCGTGTTAGAGTCGGCCGACTTCTTTACGGTCTGTCGACATGGGCGCTCCCCGTCCTGTCCCTCGATGTTTCGTAGTTTTATGATTATTATATCGATGTTGTTTTAAGTATCACCATATTAAATTTATTTGCAACTACTTTCTTAGATATATATATAAACCTGTTTGTTTTTCTATGCTATCTGTTAAGATTGATTTTTGTTAGATTGTGGAGACCTAAGAATTTGAAACTAAAATAATAACTATGTAATTGGGATCAACATCTTTCAAATTCTTCGGTCGGGACTGACATCGCATACTATTTGATATAATAAAAATAAAAAGTCACTTTGAATGTGAACAAATATACGATGTGGAATAATCTGTGTAAGCTTTAATCACTATAATGTGGACATATCACTTTTTCGTCAAAGAAAAGTTAATGATGTCCAATTGTAATAAAATTTAAGAGTTTATAAATTGAATTAAATAAAAAAGAATTATTAACATGTTACCAAACTGATAGTATACAGCAAAGTGTTGTATAATGGTGCTGTGATATGGTATTGTTATATTTATTAGAAACTACTTTAAAGTAGAAATAACTCCTTCTGTTATTGAACGTTGAAATATTTATCTCTTATAAAAGGCATTTGACGAATCGTTGGCTATTGAAATTAAGACGGTTATGTGCCAAATATATTTGATTAATAGAATTATATAATTGTGAGCCACAAACTGGATGTGTTTGCTCTCTGCTAAGGTCTCTGTCAATACTAAAATTTGTCAATACTAAGGACGTGACAGTGGACAGTGTTGCCTGTGTATTACCTACATACTACACTCACATACACGCGATTACTCAATGTTATCTTTTACTTATTATTTTTAAGTTTTACTCCTTTGTAAAACATTATTTAATCTTAATATACTTAGCTTTGATAATTTAACTTACACATGAGCTGTTGACGTCTTTTTATATTTCTAATATTAATTTAAGTAAGCACATCTGTGTTTGAACAATAAAGTAGACTATTATGTACAGTGTTTATGATCACAAGACATTTGTCGACAATGGGTAGGAATTCAACATCAAGGTTTTAGGCTCGGCATACTTGCCGCTTTGCCAATTTACACAGAAACTAGCGAAATAACAAGACCTATATTGTAAGTTGCGACGGCCACTTGCAACTGAATATGTTACTTATATAACATGCATAATATAAAGTTCGTTCGTTGTTGTGCAGTCAGCAAATAACTTTGTGAAAATACACCCTGAACCGAACCTTCTTTCGTGTCGGTAGCAGATTACTTTCTATCGTATTGAATACTTAGAGCTCACTCGACCCTGTCCTAGCTTACTTAGTATATTTAGTTTTGCTTTTCCAGCTTCGGTACCTTTGTAGTTTTTCTTACAGTGTATGTGAGTAGTCGATGACTAGCTAGCTAACTGAGGTTGACGTGTCTGCGTAGCGTTGTGGTAGCACTAGTTGTAGCGTAGCGGGCGGGCGGGGACCGCGTAGCCGGTAGCGGTGGCGTCGCGTACTCCCGACCGCGACCTTCGACCTGGCACGCGCTTTGTTTTTAATCAGTTTTTTTTATTATGGTTGCTTCCAGTACCAGCTGTTTTCCGGGCGTACGTAAAGAGAATTTGATTAAGTTAGAGCCGCGTAGCGTAAACCGAGAGCGGGTTGGCGCAAGCGGCGCGCCACCTAAGCGCCCCACCTCGCGCCGCCGGAGCTCGCCGCCCGCGCCCGTCCGTGCTCGTCGCTGCACGCGCTGATCTCAACCTTACCATGACTCATGAGCTTCTAACATTGTTCAATCTGCTGCATCACTCTTTGTTTACATCAGTCTTGTGCATCGCCCCAACATCCCACACGTTTTCGTTTACGTTTTAATTATTTACCTGTTTCTAACTGAATTCTAATCGAAATAGTTTCAATGCATGCTGACTGTCAATAAACTAGGATTGTTCTATAAATAGATCGAGCATATAGAATGACAATTTATAAATTGAATTTTGTAGGCTTTGTATGCAATGGTAACACCGAGTCGTAGTCATGATTTGCTGGTTTATTTACCAGTCAAATGTGAAATGTTTGTACCAGCTTATCACCAGCGGAGGCGTTTAACAAACACAAATTGCGATGTCTTTAATGAACTTAGAACATTGATTGTTTCCGTGGTACGGTAGTGGGTTTAATAGAGACGCCGTGGCTTCGTTAATCTAACGCAAACGCTCGTGTATAATACAATCGGTGGAGCCATCCTGTATTCAAGGTCTGTCACAGAGTTGAAGCACGTCACGGATACAAATTAAACTGTCTACTTCCACACATGTTTGCACTTCTTCACAAGATATGAATAGCTTCTTTGTGCACCAACAAATATTTGGCTAGTTATTTATATTCAAACAAATCATCGTTCATTAAGTAATTGTTTAGCGCATATTTTTTCTATAGGTCCAATTGTTTCACTTTTAAATATTATCTTAACTGTGTCTAGGTAAATATTAGGACAAAATCGTAAATTGGATCACGGTTTATTTTACGTTGTGAACAAAATTGTGTTTAATTTTATAAGAATTGGCACCAATGGCCGAGATTCGTATTCACTATAAGCTTGAATAAAAGAAAGTTAGTATGAACGAGTAGGATGTGAGTTAAATTAAGGTAAAGGCACTATCGGATATGTGATAACATTTTAAGTACGTTGAAGGGACGTATGCATACAGTAAGAAGGATGCCAAATTTTATATAAATAAATGTATTTACACAAAGAAATAGAAATTTATAAATTCAAAAATATGTTAGCCGTTTTGATGAAAACAAAGCATATCATAATTTCGGTGAAACCGATACATAACTCTAAGTATCGAGTTAATATTGTAATATATTTTATATAAATATTGACTTCATTACCGGTATTAAATACTTACTGGTTGTCAACAAAGTTGCAACTAATACTTCTTGTTGGATTAGCAGCATGTAGCATTGTACTATCCTATCTTCTTATTTCTAAACGTGCCGGCAGTCGTGCGGGCAACAACATCCAGTTTATAAAACATCCAAGTGACACATGAGTCACAGCAAACATTTTAAATAGGTAAGAACATTCAATTGTTTCAATACAAAAATTTTATGGAGTTGTAAACAAATTACAACGGAATGATATTAAAGTGTGCGCGCGTGGTTGATATTGGTAGGTATATATTAACTATTTGAAAAAACTTCACATTTTAACAAAGAAAATAAATGAATTGGCTTGTAATTGAAAAAAAAAATGAGGGATATTATACAAAACACAACGAAAACTTTTAAACCATTAAACAGACATAATACATTCAACACGAATTTAAAATAAACATAACACTTTTTATTGAATAGTTTCATTCAATAAAAAATGTTGTAAATTTAAAAAAATGTAACATAACGAGATAACAATACAAAAGATCCACAAAGCAAATATCAGGCACTTGAGTGACATCGAGAGTGTTTTATTCTTACGGAACATAAAAGTGCGAAAGCATTATAATTAGCTAAATTTTAAGGATGTCCAGAAAGTGAGATGTAGAATTAAACTGTATAGGTTGGTATAAGATTTATCGTATATTATATATCTACATTATAATATTATTATATTATACTAGTTCTAATATATTGATGTTGTGAACATTGTTCTACTCTCAAAGACTATTTACCTTTATTGATATTTATTTTATTAATATAATATCTAACTAATTAATATATATTTTTAAATATCTATATCTAATTAATATATATTAACATTCAGGGCTAAAAATTTATTTGAGGTGGAGGACATTTTTTAAAATTTCGTAGGAACTAAAAACTTAGGCAAATTACGTGAAAATAAAGTTGCATTCGTGGTCGTAAAGAAAGAGAAGAGATCTCGTGGTTATTTGTTTAATTATATCATTAATCTTGTGTGCGGTTACATATTATGTAGGATTAAGAGAACCCGGTGGAATGGTAGAAAAATAGCCGGTATCCAGTCACGCATGTCCCTTGAGCTCTTACAAAGTAACAATACTTAAAAGAGCTCCGAGCAAAGCTAACAAAGAACGTTGTAAACAAATAATTAAACATAATATTATCCGCACAGTACATTATTTATTTTTTTAACCTCGACAAAACTTTTTGAGCTTTATATTAAGTAATTTTATATTTATTATATATTATATTAATCCCTATTTAATATTTAAGAACATTTATTTTTCAGTCTCACACGTACTAATTACTTCGCCCCCAATGTTCCTTGTTGCAGTTAATACTTATAAAACTATTCGGTGTTTAACCTATTATGAATATACCTGGTAGGGAGCGAGTGACGCTCAATATGTCTGATATAACACAGTTTCATTCATGCACAGTATTACGTAAAGGTCAATGTCACTTGTACTTAATACATTAGCGGTCACTGACACCAGCACCTTACCGTCAATGGTAAACGGTCTCTTCATTATAGTCGTCTAAGGGTTGTGGCGTTTGCTCAGTGTTAGAGTATGTGATAAATAAATTTTATGTGTGCCCTGATTGACAACATTCACTTTTTGAATTATTCGATGTGATTCTTAAAGTAGTAAAATACTTATATGTACCTATAACCTTGTACGATGTATTAATTAGCGTTTTTAACATATATCGTGCTACCTTGTGATCTCGACTTCTTTATACCTTGACTGCTCTCTTTCTAAGCATAAAAAAATATTCGACAATACTTTTGTAAGATCTTTCGTACTCATCGCGTGATGCGATTTGTTCTTCAATATCTTTAAGATGAATATATATTTAAATATGTACCTATATACTTGTGGTTGAGCTTATCAGATTGAATTTTATAAATTAAACTTTACGATTCTTATCTCCTTATTCTCCTGTTATACTTGTTGGACGGAACTTGTTGCCTTAAACTCGTTTTTTCCTATTTTGGTCATGTAAACAGCTTATTTGCTGTTGACTGTACTCCTTACAGGCGATATATATTTGAAAATTGAAACTTTCTAAGCATATCACAACTCACTGTATCTACTGCTCTTAGCAGTTGCTCGTTGACACTATACTACTATTTCCTTGGAGTCCTTCCATTTTAATGTGACTACTTATATAAAGTTAGTGTTGGACATAGATCCATTCATTATCAAATATTATATAAAAATATATGATTAATCAGTATACTTATATCGATGTTATGTATGATGTAACTATTAAACCAGTTAAAACAAAAAAAAATGTTTATTGAGTAATTACAATCAATGTCAGTAGATTCAATATACATCCGACCCCAAATCCAGTAATGAAATTTTAATCAATATATATTATTCAATTATAGTTTAAATGTTTAAAGTAAATAAATGTTAACTGTTACATTCGATGGAGCCGCTGTTAGAATAAATATATATGACGTACCTACGTCCTTTACTCTTGTATGTTAGAATATTTTATAAGTATTTGAAGTGTTAGACTATGGTTTGTTATTATCAAACTGTGTATTCATTATAACGAATTATATTGTATCATTAATGTTGTTTAAGTATATGAGTGTCTAAGATGATTCTTTATTAATGCTTCAGGTATATTAACAATTACTTTTACAGTACATTTCGTGTTTATAACAGATTTACTTAAATATAATTAGATAATAATTTATGTCTATTATGATATTATGATTAAGTCTGAAGCATTGTATTGTTTGTTTAGTAATAAAACATTATGTTACCATTAGTACTCATTACGTATACGTGGCTCATGTAGTAATTGAAATAAATATTAAAACGTAAAATGTTGTTTTTTTTTATAGCGTCCTTCCTTATGAAATAATTTCTTGGTGATAGATATACATATGAGAGTAGGTTAACATAGTCTAAAACCGTAAACGTGCAGGGCGTGACTGATTGGTTCGGTTTCCACTCGGATTCACTTAAAGAGTTTGGCGAGTTCCTGGTTGTGATAGCCGACTACAACATTCTCAGGAAATCTATTCATACCACGATGGAAAAATTATAGTTTAGACGGGAATTCGTGTCGGTCGAATAAGAGACTACGTTTTCATTAGAAACACCATGACGGCTGAAAAATAGCGGTTTATTTTTATATATAATGGGAGGCAAACGAGCCAGCAGGTCACCTGATGGTAAGTGATCACCGCCGCCCATAGACACCTTTAATACTCAATACTCAATTCTTTATTAAAAAGTTTCTTGGAAGCTCCCCAAGTCGTAACGGTCCGGAAATATCGCCACAATTCATGACATTGATTATGGCAACAATTCCCACACCGTCATTTGGCTTGTGATAATTAAACTGCGTCGGTGGCGCAACGATTGCGGAAGCGGCTGCTTGCACGTGGTCGCTGTTTTGAATTCCACGCCAGACAATACCTTGTGAGATCTACAAATTATTGTCCTACATCTGGATGTTCTAGGTGTCCGTTAATGTTACATGGTTGTCTTTTACTCGTAAAAATATAGAACAAAAATTCTATCACCTAGATCATCATCATTCCTCTGCCCTTATCCCAATTTTTGTTTTTTTTTGGGGTCGCCGCAGTATGTCTTTTTCCACATGCTGCAAAAAGTTTTGGTTATGTTTTACGGCCGGCCGCCTACCTGACGCCAACCCTCCTTAGGGCTAACACCTACATATTTGTGATTTAGTGTAGTGTAGGAATTAGGATGAAGAATTTCACCTTGTAATGACGTTTCAAAAAATTTAAGTTTTAAAAACTCTTTGCCTAAGCTGCAAATATTTGGAGGTGGCCTATGATCAGCAGTTAACTTAAATGTTGATGATCCAACTAGAGAATAAGCTAAAGTAAACGCTTTTACTCGTCATCTGATTCACTTTTACTTCTGGAGTGGTTCCGTGCATAATTACAGCAATCGTGCTGTACGGGACCATTTAACTCTAGTGTGTAAGAATAAACTTCCTGCACATAGCGAACAGTGCGATGATAGAAAGTGGCCGTGGGCAAATCATGTCGAACAATCCCTTAAAACACGACCCATTATACAGGGTGGGCCAAAAAACGTGGTAAATTTTATAACTGTGCAGGGGTTGACTTTAAGGACCTCCTGTAGAACAACTTTTAATAGCTGATGATCCCATCTAACCCCTAGTCGCGTTTGATCCACGGTTTTTGGCCCACCCTGTATAATAGGTCGGGGAAAAAGTCTTTTCGCATAACGTAGGTATAAACTTATTATAAAATTTCTTTGACTGTACTACTTGTGTCTGGCTGGTTTTGGTAACATTAAAAAGGTTACATTATAAAGAAAAGAAAAAAATAAAAAAAAGTTGTTTCCCGCTATTTTTCATTTGTTTTTCTCTCCGTAAAAATGAGTGAATCTAATGAAGAAATTCGATACATTTTAAAATTTTATTATAAAAAAGGCAAAAATGCAACTCAATCAGTGAAAAAAATTTGTGATGTTTATGGACCTGATGCAGCGTCAGTAAGAGTAGCACAAATTTTGTTCAAACGTTTTCAGTCCGGAAATTTTGATGTTAAAGATGCACCTCGCTCTGGTCGCCCTGTTACGAATAAAATGGACGCCATTTTTGAAAGAGTGGAGCAAGATCGGCATATTAGTAGTTACGATGTAGCTGAAGAACTGGGAATTGACCACAAAACAGTTTTGACCCATTTGAAGAAAGCTGGTTATACAAAAAAGCTCGATATTTGGGTGCCACACGAGCTCACTCAAAGAAACTTAATGAACCGTGTACTCATTTGCGATTCATTATTGAGACGTAATGAAACCGAGCCGTTTTTGAAGAGATTGATAACTGGCGATGAAAAGTGGATCACGTACGACAAGAACGTGCGAAAAAGGTCGTGGTCGAAAGTTGGCCAGGCTTCACAGACTGTGGCCAAACCTGGCCTAACACGAAATAAGGTGATGCTGTGTGTATGGTGGGATTGGAAGGGCATTGTTCATTATGAGCTTTTACCGCCCGGCAAAACCATCGATTCTGATCTTTACTGCCAGCAACTGATGAGATTAAAGGAAGCAGTCGAGAGAAAACGGCCGGAATTGATCAACAGGAAGGGTGTGGTCTTTCATCACGATAACGCTAGACCACACACATCTTTAGCCACTCAGCAAAAATTAAGAGAGTTCGACTGGGAGGTCCTAGTGCATCCACCATATAGCCCTGACCTTGCGCCTTCAGATTTTCACCTGTTTCGGTCTCTTCAGAATTCTTTAGGTTCTGTAAGGTTGACCTCAAGAGAGGACTGCCAAAACTATTTGTCCCGTTTTTTTGATCAGAAGTCCCAAAGTTTCTACAGTAACGGGATAATGTCTCTGCCCACAAAATGGCAGAAAGTTGTTCAACAAAACGGTACATATATATTGTAAATAAATGTTAATAAACTTTGAAGAAAAATGTCTTGACTTTTCATACAAAAATACGAAAAGACTTTTTCCCCAACCTAATATATAGAAGATATATTACTGTATTTATGTAAGTTGGTGTGCAATAAAGTATTATCTATCTATCTATCTATCTACTGAACCTACGTTACCAAGAAAACATGCAATCACGAAACATTTTGACATCGTTTCATATAAGTACATTGTTTAAAGATTAGGTTAGGTTAGAATGACAACAATGCGATGCAGGAGTCGAGCGAGCGAGCTGTGGCAGCAGCCGGCGAGTGCCAGAATGAAAATTCGTGATGGCATGTTTTCATGGTAACAAATGTTATTCTGGCTTTAGCGATTCGGAAATCAGTATGAGAGTCAAAATATATTATTACTCATAGGGAGACGAAATCTCTCCTTAAGGCTCAGAGGCTCAATAGCGCTTCAGAGTTTAAGATCGTAAGTGACGTTAGTCGGGGGCTGTGGAAGAATTATGACTGCCTGGTCTACCTTAAAGATGGAATACCGAGGAAGTCGTAGTCTGACAAGCCCCATCCTCGGGGCAGAGGAGCTTTGTGGGGATTTGCTCCGTCAAAATAAAAGGTTTGTATGACGTAAGTATTACTTCTATCGTTCTCTTCAGCTTAAACCTAGGACGAATGCTAGTGGATCAGAGTTCGTATGTGAAAAGGATGATTAGCCAAAAATTTAAACCAACGCCAAGTACCAAACAAAGCAGAGATAACTTTAATTTTTAGGGTTCCGTAGCCAAATGACAAAAACTGTACCCTTATAGATTCGTCATGTCTGTCCGCCTGTCCGTCCGTATGTCACAGCCATTTTTTTCCGAAACTATAACAGCTATAATGTTGAAACTTTGTAAATAGATGTATTCTGTGAACTGCATTAAGATTTTGATGCAAAACTAAAAAAAAAAAAATTTAGGGGCCTCCCCATATTTAGAACTGAAACTATAATTAATTTTTTCATCAAACACATACTGATCTATGGATAGGTCTTCAAAAATGATATCGAGGTTTTTAAAATATTTTATTTTTTTCGCTTTCAAAGTGGAAAAAAATTGTAACTTCTAAAATAAGAAAAACGAAATCACCAAAATCGGTTCATAAACAAAGAAGTAATTGGCAAACATACATAAAAAATGTCTATATTAAAACCGGTTAAAATGGTACCTACCCCTAAATGAATCACCCGTTATTTAGTTGCCTACCGTACATTCTACGCCAACGGTACAGGGTTTTGTGTTAAATTAGGCTGACCGCACATTGGAGACTAGACTGTTTCAAGACTGACTTGCCTCATATAGACAAGTCTGTCTTAAAACTAAAACGAAACAGTTTTGACTACGATACGTAGCACACATAAAACAAAACTGTCTATCTGAGACAATATTGTCTATACGACGTAAAGCAATTATAGTCTGTCTTAAGACTGTCGTGTTCCAAGTCTGCGCTCAGCCTTAGTTACAGATAGTTTCCCTCTATCGCTGCGGTAGGCTTTGCTGTCGGATATTAATAACAGTAACTGACTAACTAACAATCTGATTAGCTTGTTACTAAAAAGCCATGTTTCACTGAAGCTGAAGATGGCTTGACGCGGTTGTAAGACTTGTTTTCGTTGATAAGGCACTTTGACTAAAGCATAGACACTTTGACCAAGTACTTTAACCTCCTTAAAATCTTTAACTGCCCTCGTTTCAATAGGTTTCATGACAAAAAGAGGTTGAAACAGTTGAAAATTGTAATGGCAGGTATTATTCTATAATTAATTTTGTTTACGGTTAGCAAAGTTATACCGTGATTAAAAATTAATGCACCGTTCTCATGTAAATCATAAAAAAGATAAAAATCATCTCATTTGTAAATAACTTTCTTTATTACCTACATATAGTAGGCACAAGGGCTACTTAGCTTATAATAAATGGTGTTGTGTGAATAAGTAAAGAACATGACATGCTTAACATCTAGGTGATGATAAGCATTTAACATTTAAAGATTCAAAATATTACGGATAGGTAAAAAACACGGACCCAAAAAAATGACTTTTATATAAGAGAATTAAATATATTCTAATGTATCTAGTTGGGTTGGTTTCTCCGTGTACATTAAAATAATCCTCCTCCTAACACCCATTAATGTCCCACTGCAGGGACGGGCCTCCTTCCGTAACGGAGGGATACTACAACTACCACGCTGGCCAGACGGATTGGTATAGGGTTTAATTTCAAGTTTTCCTTCTTTTTCTTTTGTATAGTTAATATTCACGGATAGTCCCTTAGTCGGTTTTTACGACACCCTTGGGATGAGATGGGGTGGGGACATATTGTATTCTAACTCCGTTACCACACGGAGACTTACTCCGTCACCACACGGAGACACATTAAAATAAATAATGAGAGTTAAATAATCCTTAAAAATAATTAACACAAATTATAGATGGCTGCGATATCGACTCTGTGATTCAATAGAATCGCAGGTATTTACGCTGTTCTGTGGACGTAGTCTAGGAATTATATTCGTCAGACTAATTGGACTTACCTTCCTTTGTTTGTTAAATTGTAAGATTCTCCGAAGCACAGTAAGTAATAACTAATAATATTAAATTGATTTCTAGTAAAATATCTTCATTAATAAATGGGTTTCATAAATGGTTAAATGTTTGATTTATCTTTAATGCACATACCTACATAATATGTAGGTTTTACATTTTTATTAGATTTGTAATATTATTACAAATCTAATAAAAAAACTTATCAAAACTAAAATGATACAACGACTGAAATAAAGTCGAAGTTTTGAAAACTAGTTTTAGACAACCATTTGAAATTATTCACTTAATTTGAGTGCAATTCAGTGTAAATAAAACTGTTAATGAAAAATAGCCACAAAACAGTACCGAATCGTTTGCATAAATTGGATAGACGTGATTTACCTAACTGTTTTAAAAGTTTTAAAAATGCATTTTTCTCTTGGATTAAACGGTTATTAAATAAATATTTACACTTTCTACTATAATCATACCTAAATAAATAAAAAAGGCTGGCCATGAGTATTTTTATTTAAAAACATGGTTTATATTTTTCTGGTTGTACATTTGCGATGTCTCACGCTCATCATACATTTGCGTCGAATTTATAGTAGGCAAGTATTATATGAAACTGAAGATTAAAGAAAAGTGGTACTACAATGTGGTAGATCACTCACTTTACTTTAAAAGCATGGTATCAGTAATATGTTGTTTGCCAAGGCATCTACCAACAATTCTCCTGTAGCCAATTAGACATCCGAGCAACTGTATGAGAGAACTAAAAAAGCTTATAATGCTGTTAAAGAGTCAATGAGACGGTTGCAGACTCAAAAATCAAAACATTAGGTACGTGCGTCGTGAGAAATCAAGAAACATGTCAGGGCCCACGTAGAAGCCGTGCACAAAGTACAGGATTTAATTAGCATGCAGTACAATTATTTATGTAATTTACAATTAAGTGCCCTGAGCTTAATGTATGGTTGTAAATGTATAACCGTTAATTTTAGGTCTGTGTGTTCACCATTAAATACTGTTTTGAAAGGTTCGGAAAACATCGTTGCTTCTGTAAAAAGGTGAATAGGTAAAAATGACATAAGAATACCTTTGTGTGTGTGTGTGTATGGGACAGGTAACAGAACTGCGTTATATGCCAATCCAGTGACTCCTCTAAGAGCGATTAACGTAACCTCGCAGAAGCACTAAGCATGACCATTGAAGTATCGATAGGGAAAGCTATAATATTCTCTTCTTGAAACGCACAACACTAAAGACACGATGAGAGATTGAGACGCGATATGAACGATGGCGGTTTTGGTTCGAGCTTTGCTGTTGTAAACCTTAGTGAAACTCTTACAGTTTTACGACATTCTCGGAACGAGAGTGTGCTTTTGTATTCTTAATCATTTTTTAACACATCTCCAGCCCGAATAGCACAGAAATCTAGATATCTGTGCCGAATAGTGATCATGTCCTCTATCACGGGGTATTTTGCAAACATAATAATAAAAGAACGAAATGTGCTTTTATACATTATAAAAGTATTTTGAAGCGTCTATGCAAATGGCAAGTAGTCCACATCACAAAGACAACTGTTTGACAGCGAGGATTAAAATGCATTTAAATTATTACTCTGATAATACCATTTACCTACACTGTTAAAATAATAAATATCTCACACATTCACACAACACCATCTAGTTCCAAACTAAGCTGTGAGTACCGACCAATTACTAGGCATTGGGAATGAGCTTGCTAGACTTACCCCCGCTTTCCGAATAACAGTAAAAATCAACTAAGTAATCAAGTGTCAAATTTTAGTTTCTGAAAATGATAGTTGACAATAATTTTGACACTTGATTAGTTGATTTTTACTTGATCAGACATTCTGAAACCGGGAGTAAGACGATTTAAAGATATACCTATATTACCGAACAAATCCTCGATCCATCGTCGGATCTTCGGAAATATTCGTTACTTTATCAACATTTTGATGTTGTGTCCAAGACCTATAATGGAGCTTTTTAAATTATTTGGTATTATGTCTAAACAAAACTATTGTTTATAATTAAATAAATGTATGTACTTATCAAAAATAATTATGAGATATTTTTTTCCTACTAAATTAAACCAGGTCCTTCATTTATGCTTCTGCATCTGCGGTATGGATGGATGTGGAAACTCATCCATATGTCGTAAACTCGTAAAAAGCCATACAAAACTTAGTTTGGAAGTTAGGCTAGTTAAAGACCAGAAACTAACAGCGACATCTAGCGACGGATAGCCAACCAAAAAGTTTATTACACATATTAACTAGGTAACAAACTATGATTAGATATAAGCGATTAAGTTGTGAAATTAATTACTAAATAATAGTGTTTTTTCTGGTATTCAGTAAATTATAAAAGTTTACCAAATCCGAGCAACAGTGTAAAAAATCTATTTTATTCTATTCGGTCATAGATGGCTAGGTTGCAGGTTTAGGTAATGTCGGTGTTACCTATTACTGCAAATGACTTGTAGATGTCAATACTAATACTTTTATTCTAACTCCTTATTCTAATATTAGGTATGTGCTTAAAACAGATGTGATATTTTATGATAAAATTCATAGAAAACTAATTAAAACCATAGTATTCCTAATAAAACAAACGTAAACAAGAAAAACTTCAAAGAAGCTTTTAGAACTTGTAAAAAGATTCACATAGAATCAATGTAAATTGTATTCCTTCCTACTTCAATATTTATACAGGGTATTTCAACAAGGACGGGTCAATGTTTAAATAAAATAAGTAAAACAAGACGTGTGAGATATTAACAATTTTTTAAATTTTATTTGTCATTATGATATAGGTACAGTCACGAGCAATAATATGTACACATTTTCGCATTTTGTAAACCAGTTATCTAAAGTTCTGCCAATCCAAAATTGAAAATTCGAAGATTAATTCAAAACTGTACGGAACCTCTTCTAAATTACGAATTCATTTTGATATTGTAATGTCTAGATAAACGTGCAGATAGTTTAGAAAATTTGAAAATGTGTACATATTATTGCTCGTGACTGTACACGAAAATCCCATTTACGCCATTATGTCTGAAGTATGTATTTCTTTATTTATGGCCTTTCTTTATTCATGAACATAGTTACAGACCCACCTACTTATCTGTGAAGTGGCAAAAATTGGAACTACTGCCGTCTTGTTGAAATTTCATTTTGTTGGTAAGGATCAACCAATCAACTACTTTTTTAGCAACACTGAAAGGACGATAGCGCCCTCATTCAATTCACACATAAGTTGGTCAGACTGTACATATTTGCCAGTGCCAAGAGAGATATATTACACTCAGAAAAAGTAAAGGTCCAACCCCACTAAACGGCCCGCATCAGGCCAGTATCTCATCGGATCGGCCTTCACTTCTTTTTAGTTTCAAAGTTTTAAGTGCAGACGAGCGCATTCAAACTTCAAACTTCAAAATACATTCGGCGGTATCTCTCGAATGTCCGTCGCGGTTTGAATGATGGTACGAATCAGACCCTTCGGCGAGAGGTCCAATATCCAATGACTGCTGCATATCCGGCTAATTTGAGAAATAGCCTACGTTATGTTCGCTTTCAAAGCAACAGTCGATTGTGGCTTATTGGCCTACACCTTTGATTTAATAATCCCCAATTCTGCTAAGTACCACTGCAATACTCGCACACGTAGCGCGCATTTCATACCTACCACCTAGAAACTATTTTATCCGGTTATGTTCGTTATCTGCGTTCTTTTCTCCCCATGTGCTCTCGAGTAAACTACCAGCTGCAGTGTTTCAGGAACAGCATGACTTTTCCAAAAGAAGAAAGGATATAATAGGCTGTGCTTATCAAGTGGACTGCTTGTCAAGTAGTCTGATATGAAAAAAAAGACAAACATCTACAATTCTAATTTACCAAGCATATTGAATAAATAAAACACATAATATATTTTAATAACGTTATTTAATCCCAGAACATCTACATGTACCTAGTAATCACCATCAATGGGTACGCTTACTTTATGTAAATATTTATTTATATAGTAGATAGGTAAGATTAATTCTTTAAATAAGTCTAAGTACACTTATCGCCACAAGATACGTGAAAATCTTAATACACAATCTATTAAAAAAAACTACTTGTTTTCATAAGTGCCATAGTCGATAGAGATAAAACTATTTGGTGGTTGATAATACGTAAAAACGATATGAATTAATTACTTTTTGTGGCGTTAAGTATATTACACGTAGGTAAGTCAGGAGGCAAACGAACCAAATACTATTTGGTAAAATTCAGTATAAAGTAGAACAAAATACAACAGGATTGATAATAAAAACAATTTCCTTCTCACTAATATCACATGCATAAGTCATGTTTAAAATGATAGGTACAGAAGAACGAGAATATTAATAAATAAATCTTCAGTTCCGATTAAAAACATAATAGGCAACACGTAAGTATCCTTTTACACTTTGTCGTGTCGATTATAGTCCAATAAATTGTTACAATATACATACACAAGAGACACGATATATAACGACATGCAAACTATGTACAACGCTATTGTACGAAAGTCAAAACAAAGTGTAAAGAAGACTTTTAAATATTACTTGTAAAACATCTATGGTATAATTTAAATATTCAAATATGTAAAACTCTCTTATCTACTGTGACAATTATCATCCTAACAATTTATTGTTTAATTGATTACTTAAATAATCAGCAAAAGTAATAATTATATTATCCATGATTCAATTAAACATTGTTGTTTCATATTTTATAGACCATCGGAAACTGTCTACTATTTGCGAAATGTGATTATAACAAGAACATTGTAGTACATCTAAAAAGCCAAGCTACTATTGTAAGCTGAATAAAAATGGCCACTTATTTATAGTTTATTCCTCTTCCTTTTTTGTGTTTTCGTTTTCCTGTGGTTGTGGTCTGTTATTCCTGCAAATAAAACAATAAGTTTAATAGTTTATATTGCATACCTAACAATAAAATTAAGTGATTACGGAACTACTTTTAGGATTTAAGATTATAGTCCAATCAAAAAAGCAAGTGTAGAGTGCGTGAGCAGGGACCTAAGCAATTTCTTTAGAGATTTGTTCAGGGTGCTGTAGACAGTTTTATTAGCTTTCATTACGTAGTAGACACTTTTTCGCTACGACGCATAGTTTTAAAGATATTAGCGAAAAAGTAAAAAATGGGAACTTTAAACCCTTCCCACCCCACCTCCGGCGACCCTCCTAGAACCAGGGATTTTTAGTATGTTTACTATCTAAGCACCCTGAACAAATCCCTAAAGAAATTGCTTAGGTCCCCGCTCACGCACTCTACGCTTGGTTTTGGATCATTCTTTGACTGGACTATTAGATATTTTAAGATTCACTGAATACAAAATCTTTTACAACTGGTCTGATCACATCACATTAATCCCTTCACAGTGCTTTCCGATTCGAATGAAGTATAGAAAAGACTATTTATTTAGTAGCTACGTTATAGTGCAAATGATATGATTAGTTTTTTCACAAACAAATATAATTTACTTTATAAGTCGAAAAGGAATACTCTATTATTAATTTATTAATTTGTGCTCAAGAAGCAAGTGGGTTACACATAACTGTACAATGATACGGAGCTTTAGGTACAGAACGCGCAATTTAAGTTGGCCGGCCTGAAGTTGTTGCAAATGGCATTTATGTGTTTTCTTCATGACATCGTTGGAAAAAATTTACATTATTTAAATTTATGAAATATAGTGATTAAATCAAAGTAGTTTGTGTTTTCTATAGCATATCATGTCTAATGCTACTTTACAGAAATTTTTATCCAGATTAAATTGGATTGATGTAAAAACTAGTGATTTTGAAAAATGTGGTATTTGTTTACAAAGATAATCAAGTATAGATAAATGGACAGTACTACTTATATTTTGTAATTAAAGATAAATAAATTAATTACCTGTTGGTATTGAGAAATCGCGCCGCCGAGGCATACCTCGTAGGATCATAGTCCTCCGAGCTGGAGGCCCTTGTGCGCGCCATGTTGCGCATATGTTCACGGAACGCTATACGTATTGCACTGGTGTCCGTCGTGCTTGACCTGTCCACCACACGGTCAGACGCTTCACGTACACTCTCTGTTAGGAAAACACGGTTATTTAGTAAGCTATCAAAAATCAATATGTTCAAAAAACAGGCAATATCAATATAAAAAAACGTAAACATTAACTTTTAAAACTTATCGATATAATATAACTCAACTTTCCTGACCTAAGCAGATGAATGGTCTGAAGTTTTCATTACGTAAATTTGAAAAAACTCAACATAATCAAAAAAATTTAAACATGCAACTTTTAATGAACTTGGCAATAGTATATAATCCAACCTAATAGGACCTCAATCTGTCGCCCTTACTTGCCTAAACAAATGGCCCGAAGTTTTCATTACGCAAGTTTAAGAAAAATCAATATTATTATGAAGAAAAAACGGCTAATTATAATATTCAATACGAAAAAAACGAAAACATAAACTTTTCAATTAACTTATCGATATAATAATAATATAATCTAACCTAATGAAGGTCACTCCGTCACCATTACGTCCAAAGTTTTCATTAGGTACGCAAGTTCGAGAAAATTCAATATACTTAATAAAAATCAGATAATTATAATAATATTTTGCGCAAGTTTGAGAAACCCGTCAAAGAAAGGACACATGAATTCACGTGGCCTAACATTGTTTCACATTTTTAAACTTCGTCAAGGATTTCCCAAATTATTTATAGCGAGGGTTGACTTTGTGAGTAAACCCACAAAAATGTTAAATGAGCAACATTATATAAAACAATAAACTTTTTTGATATTATCGCTAAATTGTTATCGGAAATTGTTATTATTTAGAAAAGTTTATTACTTTGACATTGAATCGAAAATAGAATCTGTATCTGTATATTTTTAAGATAAAAAGTTTTAAGGAACCTACAACATTTCTTTACAAACCTTTAATAGTCATCATAACAACACATTAATGCCCGACTGCAGGGACGGGCCTCCTCCCATGAAGGAGAGATCCTTGGCCTAGTAATACCGCTGGCCAGACGGATTGGTATAGGGTTTGATTTCAAGTTTTCCTTCTTTTTATTTCGTAAAGATAATATTCACGGATAGTCCCTTTGTAGGTTTTTACGACACCCATAGGATGAGATGGGGTGATGACATATTGTATTTTTACTCCGTCACCACACGGACGAAACCTTTAATAGTACTAATGCAGAAAGGGAACAGGTGGTGCAGGAAGAAATTTGGTTTATGCCAAGCTAGCCAGACGGATTGGTATATTGTTATCTTGTCAGATTTTCGTTATTGCACATAGGTTATGGTCTTAATAGCTTCTAGCTCTTACGAAAACTCGTATCGAGATAGGATAATTATTTTTACGATTGACAAACTTTCCAACTAGGAACACAGACACATTGTCGTTCCAAGTAAACAAGGCTGATAACATATAATTTTATTATCCTACTAATAGTATAACCTTGAAAGATTGATGGATGTTTCTTACCCTTTCCGCAAAAAAAGTAGGTACTTAATTGATTTTAATGAAACATAACGATAATATAGCACATCAGAATAACACATAGGTACACATATTATTCATAATGATATTTATAATATATAAGCTACTCGAAATACCGATCCTGCGCTAAATACTGACACTAAATCGCGGGACCTAGCTAGCAATGAATATATTTATATACCTACTTATTGTAATCAATAAATGTAATAAAACGTACCATTCATGAATCCGTCCAGTGTGGTGGCGGGACGCGTTTGTCGCACGCATCTCCTCTTACGCGACGGCATCCCCGACAGGTAAGCATCACTATATGGCTCTTGAGGCTCCTGTCTCTGTGTCTGTTGATCACGAGTGAACACTGGCACCCATTCCTCACCCCAATGCTGTACTATCATCAACGGCGGCACCTGCATTATTAAACAAACGTTTACCAACGTAACTTCACTAAGGAAGCATTAACAAAAGTAACTGGCCCGAAACAATTCACGTTTCTAACTTACACAAGAATGATTACACAACATCACTTCTAATTATTTATATATTCTTTATACATTTAAACACGACATTAACTTACGATGCTAATTAGTTAAATAATCAAACTAACTGACGAATTGTAATTAACTTTAGTTATGTACGTAATCGATTCTGT
This sequence comes from Schrankia costaestrigalis, assembly GCA_905475405.1. Taxonomy (NCBI): domain Eukaryota; kingdom Metazoa; phylum Arthropoda; class Insecta; order Lepidoptera; family Erebidae; genus Schrankia; species Schrankia costaestrigalis. Next base: position 15,030,452 of record FR997825.1, on the reverse strand, counting down.
TATTTATGTATCACAATGTGAAGTGATCAAGAGAATTTATTTTTGTTATTTGCTTTTTTTAAGTTTCAACACAAACAAAATTGTTTTTTATTTAACTTTATACCAAAACAGGCATTTCATAACAAATAATATAATAGCGGTGTAATAGCATCCTCATCAAAACACGTCCACTGGTAAAAATAAGTCTCATCGAAACCTTTCTAACGCGCGCTATAATGGCCTTGTTCCTTTAAAGACCTTTTTTTTAGAGACCCTCCTGAGGCCATTGAAGAAGGTCCTTCATGGAGTCAGTAAACAAAAAAGAACTACATGTTTCTAGAACGCTGAAAATAACATTATTGAAGTAAAATTAAATAAAAATAGACGACTTACAAATCGTATGTTGTCGTCCCGATCTCTATCTCTAGTTCCATTATGTGTCGGAGTTGAGGGCTCACTCTTTTCTTTATGATGTCTGAGAAAATAAATTTACATTCATAAATATTATAATAGGTAATTGAAGAATTAGCGTAATAAAATTAATATACCAATTGGTATTTATTTATATCGTTACCAGAAAAATGTTAGATAAGAACAGTTGCCACCTGATTATACCATTTTTCAGATCTTATGGGTACGGTGACGTTTAGTATTTGTCATTACTAGAGATGTAGTAACACTAAAATCGTTTTTAAAAATACCGATTATATATCTAACCGATATAATTTACAAACAAGAATAAATCGATTATGGGTACAAAATAAAAAAACTTTATTTTTTCAAAAATAAATTAATTATTAATTACTGACATGAATAATTAACTTAAAATCGTCTGAATTAATATTAATAATGAAAGGATTCCAGTCTCCTCCACCTGTACAGCCTCCAAACATGCAGGGTATAATTCGGAAAACCTGTACTATTATGTGTTAGCCGTCTAAAAAGACGAACAAAATACTTTCGCTACAAATCCAATACACCAATGTGTCTTATCCACCAACACGATACCAAACCAAGAAACCATTCCATATAATTTCACAAAAACTTATATTTATAAGAATTTTGAAATGTAATTAAGGAATATTTAAAAAAAAAATTAATCGATTAATCAATTTAATAAAAAAAAACCGATTTTAACAATTTTATTGTGTCAATCTCTATTGAGATTCGTTCCGAGTCGCGCATACGATTTTAAAATTTATATGTTTATATTTTACATAATAAGGTTGAAGATGGGATATAAACCAAATATTTCATATAATTTTATTAAATAATCACGTCCAAATAATATTTTTATTTTTCTATCAGTTCGGGTTCATAAGTTGATAGCTTTTATTTTGAATTTCTACAAAAGTAAACTAACCCCCGGTTTCTGAAACGCATGTCAAATCTTTGTTTAAATAACACGTAGGTCAATATACCAGCTCTGTCAAATCAAATCGAGTTTCTGGAACGTTTGTCAGAGATAAATTAAGTAATCTATGATCATTTACAGCTGTCATAGATTTTTATTCTGTGTATGGACACATTGTACAGAGCGGCTCTCTAATCATTCAATAATTCGTTCTCAAGTGTCAAAAATCCTGTCGTTTCTAAGCAACAAATTGTTGTTTACGTTACATACATAAAATTGGGTCCGATTGCCTTTCTTTTCGCTCTTAAATAAGGATGCACTAAAATTTATAAAATAAGACCACGTCCTTATATAAAAGCTATTGCGGATGTCACAAAATAAGAACGTGACCTAAAAAACTACCAATTCCTTTTGTCTGTGAAAACAACCTTAAATAAGAGTGTTGTTATATTAAGTTTGACATGTTTTACGTCAAAGTTTTTTAAAATTTATTTATATAGGCTTTGTCGCTTAGCAACCACATCGCCGCCTGTATTACGTCAAAGTTAGTCTTACTTTCGTTCGTACTTATTTTACGTTTTTACTTGTGATATCTTATAATTTGTTTTTATAACATGGAAACAGATTCACATCGAACGGATCAGAATTATCTCTGATATGCCGATATGTAAGCCTTCTTTTGTCTGTAAACTAATAAGAAAAGACGCACTTTTTTATAAAGAACAAAGGCATTCAGTTAGGTAATTTTAACACATTTAAACCCTCTTATCGTTGATGTTCTTCATTTAACCTTCTTTGCACAATTATAACACTGATAGGAAACATTTTTGTTACTAAAAATCCAAGAAATACCTATATTTTAAATAAATTAAAATAAGCTCGCACAAAATTTCGAGCGACTTTAATTAAGGCTGTTTTTATACCGCTTCTACTTAAATAAGGTCAGTCAAATGTCAAATAGGACGAAACGCAATTGGAATAAGAAAACTACTATCACTAATTAAGTTTAGGATGACCCTATTTTAGTGTATGTTCTTATTTAAAGGAAAGGTAATACCCATGTGTACTAAAAATTTAAGTTTACATTTAAGTTCATTTTGTTGTTCTTAATTAAAGTCAATTGAGAAACGCAATCGGACCCAATAATAATATTAAAATGAATAATTTTAATAAGATATAAGATTATTATAATTGGAGAATATGACTGGAAGCTATGGCGAAAGGTTGAAATGTCATTAATTTATATATTCTACAAATTGATTTTTAGAAGATTTTGTGATGTAGAAGAGATGCGGTTTAGTTTTGCAAGTTCGTCGTCATTAGATACTTAAATATGATGAAATATGCAAGTGATTGATGACTGGTGGCGAGGTCACGCTGATTCTGCCTCGTGAAGTTCTTCTGGACGAAAATAAAAAGTGAAGCATCGACTTTTTAATGTTGTTTCTTTATATGTGTAAACTTGCGTATGAACATAGTTCATGAAGCCATTATATTTATATGATTCATTGTACTACCACCTTACCCATTGCTCTTGTGTTGTTGAATAAAAAAAAAGATTTGTGATAGTATTACTAGTGAAAGATGCAAGTGCTCAAAACAATTTATAAGAAAATAACTTTACTGAAACAAATGTATAAAATAATTTAAAACTTTACACTGTGTGATGAATATCTGCTGCTAAACTGCTTTTGTGTTATGATAATAAATATATAATAATAAATAAGTCATTTTCTTTCTCTTCACAATAGGTCTTACAATAGTTTAACATCAGATACTACAGAAGTAGATACAACCTATGTGAGAGACTGGTGTCTGATGTAGATTTTCACGGCTAGCAATTCAGCAGTAATTGATCAAACTAGCAAACAATAAGCAAAAAGATATACTTGAGAGAAAAGGATATGATAATTTAAAACAATAATAGTAGTTAGATGCAAAATTGCTAGGAGTAATATGTGTTGTGTACAATCTGTAACGAAACTGCATGACTAAAATATTGATAGTGGATTCTATTGTGTGCAATTGAGTAGATGATTGTGAATAAGAGTAAGTATAGGTATCCAGGTAATAAAAAAACATTTTTGTAGAACAGGATTTTATTTCTATCCTTTTTGGGTAAAAACGTAATAGTGTGATCTGTGTTGTATTAAACAGACTACTGTTTCAAGTATTATTTAAATAAGCCCAATCGGTTACAAAAATATTTTGAAGAGTGCTTTGTTGAATGCCTTAAAACAATAAAAAAAAAATTCATTTTTCTCCGTTCTCCCATACCCCACAACAGTGGGACCTATACCAGTTAGTAATAGGTATATTTAACTACATACCTAGACATATTTCGTTCGTGTACGCCATGGGTCATATGTCCAAACAAAAAGCCCGTTTACCTTTGGTACAATTATTCTCCATACTCCTGGTCAGGTTATTGTATACTTTTCATCACGCTATGATCAATAGGAGCAGAGCAGTGAAGGAAAATGTTGGTAAAACGGGAGAAATTAGCGTTTTTAAGTTTAAGGTAGCTATTTAGCTAGGACGTCTAACGTAAGTTATTTTGTTAGGTAGGTTAAATAGAAATCAAGAAAGAAAAATCATCGTTTGAAAGACCTGAAAAAAATTATTGACAAAAAAATGTTTTACCCCTTGTAAAATTTATATACAATGCAATGAACACGATCTTTATGTTATCTATTCTATATATACATAATAAATCTGTAGAAAAGTCAATTCTGTACAAGAAATATTTTTTCAAAATAACTAAGTATATATATTCGTGTAGTGACGGAGTAAGAATATAATATGATAGATAATAATTATGTCACCACCCCATCTCATCCCATGGGTGTCGTTAAAACCGACTAAGGGACTATTCGTGAATATTACCTTTACGTAATAAAAAGAAGGAAAACTTGAAATTAAACCCTATATCAATCCGTCTGGCCAGAGTGGTATTAGTAGGCCAAGTATCCCTCTGTCACGGGAGGAGGCCCGTCCTTGCAGTGGGACATTAATGGGTTGTTATGATGATACAAGACGACCTCTAATGACAAGTTCCAAGGAATTATTTCGAATAAACCTATACCTACTACTATACATATCCTCTCTTTACCCTATAGTGCCTTTTTACAGCAGAAATTGTCTCATCATAACACTTAATTTGAGGATATACACCGATTACTTGACAAACGATTTGACATGCGCATAATCAATGATCATGTCGTAATCTGCATTTCGGAAACCCAAAATGGAGTTTAACCTACGAATGTTACTGATTTGATAGTTGCCCTGGCAACTAACATGCTGATCAAATCAAAGTAGATAATCGAAGTTTCGGCAACTCAAATGATAGTTGACAAGAGTTTTGGCATGTAATTATTTGATTTTTTATTTGACATGCGTTTCAGAAACCGGGGGTAAGTAACACGGAAAAGATGAAATGTCACCGTACCGTTCCTGTCTGATAATAACTATAGGTACTAATTATGTATAATAATTATTGAATTTAAAATAAATAGTTCATAAAACTAAAAATATCTTCAGCATATTGATAATATTTTTGTTGTAATTTTATACTTCAAGATATTTGTCTCATTTATTTATTATTAGTTTCACCAAAGCTATTTTTACTAAAACATTTCTTTCTCATTTTAGATACATTCAAAATTTAAAAACGTCTATTAACTAAAGCAAATCAGTTGCAAACCAACTAAAGTAAAAAACGTTCTACCCACGTACCTAGTCCCATTAGTAGTCCTGCTGGGTGAAGAGACCGGCGATCGTGTACTACTTGACGTGACAGTATGTACTGGCGTCGCAGGTGCAGAAGCGACTGATGACGTAGATGGTCGTGACGTCACTGGTTCCGCTATTTCTTCAAAGGCACCCGAAGATTGTGAGTTTTCGTTAATAGCAGGAGTTGATGGCGGTGACATCTGCATGGGCTCTTCGCGTGGCGGTGGTGAGACCTCCATTGGAGAGATCTCGTCACTATCAGATGTAGGTGACTGCAAATAAATTTTACTTTATACTATATTTGCGGGATAAATTAAAGCCTAAATGTTTATCCGGAAAGCCAGCTACCTCTATACGAAATTCCACTCAAATCTGTAGAATTTTTTAAGCATGATTAATTAACAAACATCCTTCCTTACATACAAAATTTCACGTTTATATTATTAGTGAGGCAGGCGTGTGTTGACAAAGTCAGCATAGTAAATCTCCATTTCGAATTCAAAGATTGAACTGTTTTCAAAAGCTCTGATTCGCTGACTGAAGTATTTATATTCTAGGAACAAGCTTTTATAAGCGATTGTGCCCATTCTGAATGACAATTTCTTCTTATACCGTTATCTAAGTTACTGGCTTTTACGTTTCTCAAGGAGGTGATTGAACCTTTTTTTATAGCATTAAGTGCAATCCAACAAGCAGCCCACCAAATGGTGAGTTTCATCCTCTATCTGCTTACCCTGAGAGAAGCTAAACAAAGAAATATTAATATACTCCAGCTAAGGGGTGGAATAAGCGGGCACAGAGGTGGTACGACTCAGACGCTCTCTTGCTGTAAAGACCTGACACTTGGTAAACTGGTTCTCAACAAACTCATCCCAATTTTATATCCCTGTGTTGCTCACAATGCTTTCGTGCAGTCACTTTGCGGTACAGATTCACGTTAAGAAGTGTCGCCTAGGAATACAGACTAATAATACTTTTAGGTTTAAAAGCATTAACTGTTTATGTAATTCTCAAATCGTCTAGATGTTCTTTGTGGCCCTTTTTTTATTATAATATGTCATAATGACACTATAACTAATGTGCATTATGTTATTCTTCACAAAATGTGATGCCTTTGAAGGCTTATGTCTCTAAAAATGTTTTTTTAGGTACAACAGCATGTTTCGAGACATCATCAAATTTTTTAAGATATTATTGAAATAAATATCTCTGTAGGTGGTAATAGGTATGTGCATTACAACAATAGACCTGGCAACCCCTTGATCATTGTTTACAATAAACAAAGGACAATTTACAAAAGAGTAGTAGGTATGCAATAACTTCACGTCGCGGTATTTCTTAGCACATATCCATCAATTAAAAATTCTAGCATGTTAAGGAATATATTCTGATTACGTCGGTTTATTGCCTTACTGGCCGCGATGTTTGCGGTAGCGGCTGCCTTTCATAAGGTGGCGGTTCTATTCCCAAGCAAGACAATTTTTTGTGTGATCCACAAATTATTGGCTTGAGTCTGTTGTTCTTTGTGTCCGATAAATTGATCTTTGTTAAGTGCCCAAACCACAGGGCATGATCCCTAGTGCAAGAGCTGTCTCTTAAAAAGCAAATGACGACCTCTGTGGCGTAGTGGTTATATAACATGACTGCTAAGCCGAGGTCTCGGGTTCGATTCCCGCTCAATGCAAATCTTTATGTGCATGAACATGATTGTTTGCATTGGTCTGGTGTTTTCTATGTATAATATGTACCTATGTATTTACAAAAAAAAATGTATTTAAGTATGTTTATCCGTAGTCTAGTACCCACAGTACAAGCTCTGCTTAGTTTGGGACTAGATGGCGTTGTGTGAAAGAGTGAGGAATATTTATTAAATATAAGAATGTATAAAAAAAAGAGATATTCTTACGTGTGATTCGATGACACCCACTCGCCGTTGAATGTATTGCTCAATGTTAGTGCCATTCAAATTGTTTATAACACCATTTAAATTGGAGTGTGCAAGTGCCAACATCGTATCGGCCACATTGTCATCGAAGTTTTCCAACAGTTGATCCTGTACAGCAATAAACAAAATTATTATATTGTGATGTTGTTAAGCAATAATTATATTCTTTAGAAATGTGTAGGTAAATACTTTTAATCCACATTAAGAATGTATTTTCATCACCTACATTCCCAATTAAATAGTATAATTCCTAACAATATAACTCATAAAAAGTACGAAAATAAATTAGCTAATCTTGTTTTATAAACTCCACAAAACTCTCAACCAAGTAGAGCCAAAGAAATTGGGCGAAAAAAATGTTTCCTTTGTCTCTCATTGTAAGCGGCCTTATTGAGTTATGGTACGTAGATGGGCTATGGTTATAGATTCAATTGTTGATGGAAAATGTATCCAAACGACGTAATTTTTTTAAAATTCTATGTGTCACCATAATATGCGAAGGAATCGCTTATCTATCTCATTGAATAGTGCAGCAGAAGCTTGAGCATGTAAATAGGTCATCGACTTCGAAAATATTGACTTAGAATACATTTATAACATTTACATACATGTATTAGGTATAATAAAAAAACAAAATATCTTACCAAATATACTCGGAATACTAATCGCAAGCCGTCTGTACCATGTTCTAGACATTGGTTGAGCAGCGACAAGAAATCCGAAAATAATCGCGAGAAGACCGCATAGAATCTTCCAGAAAACATTTCACCTGATGCGTCGCACATAACGCAAGCAACAACGGCGGGTAGCCGCGAACGTACGAGGCCACGAATAGAGAGATATATGTCCACGTCATCTCGGACTGGAGTTATGTTATTCTGTAAAGAAAGGTATTATGTAGTCTCTCTATATCTCATAAAGAGGATAACGTATGAGTTATTCAAAATAAACTTAATTACTAAGCTACTCAATGGGTACATTACGTAGGAAAATAAACTGAATGCAGATTAGAGTAGAATAACAAATTATGCTTATTGCTAGAGGTGGCCACTCCTACAGTAAAATATATTTTATATATGAGCTAAAGTTGATAAATATGAAAACATATGACCTAAAAACGGTACGTTCTGTAAGATACATTTCAATTCAGATCCTTCAATTTGAATTTCAATTCACAATACACTCATGTATTATTGAGTTGAATTTATTATGGTCCTTTAGCACGAATACAAATATGGCAGAATAAAATAAAACATAAGGAAAATATGTTTTTAAATTGATTTGAGGAGGCCTATGCCCAGCAGTGGACTGCGAAAGGATAATTGATAAGAAAAACACTTACTATATTATTGATGAAGTCAGCATGTTCAGCGACAAAAAAATCAGATACGGCAAGGAAGGCGTTTTCACCATCGGTCGAGCCCGATCTATTGAGCAAATCTTGTATATAGCTGCGAAGTAACATTCTCACATTTTGGAACTCATGTGGTACCAACTGTGGCTCCCCAGGGATTGATTGCATAGGCTCGTTAAGGTACAGATGTCTTGCCTGCAACAATGTATGTTAATGATAAAATAGTCCAACATTTAACGTGATGATTAACATAATGTATACCGCAACTCTAGATGAAAACTTTTAAACAATGTATAAGTTATTCTAATACGCTTTACAAAAATATGTATTACCTTTGTATCTGTTGTTTTTTTTAACATCTATACTAATATTATAAAGAGGTAAAGTTTGTGTGTTTGTAACGTTGTAGGGGGTAATCTCTGGATCTACTGAACCGATTTAAATAAATCTTTTTGTGTTGAATAGTAGATTTATCGTGGAGTGTCATAGGCTATATAGTATCACGCTATGACATTAGTCACTAACATAATTTCATTACTGCTCCACTCCTATTAAGGAGTGGAACAGTAATGAAATATGTTTAAAAAAGGGACCCTTTTTTTACGCCGCCCTACCAAGTGGGCACGGGTCAGCTAATCTGTTATAAGTATTTAAAATTCAGTATTTTTATAGAAATCTGGATTTTACAGTTACGGGAGTTTTTAATTAGGGGTGCGATAAGTATACTTTCAGAACAATGCACTTACAACAGTCACGAGTAATGCATTAATCCATGATTCTTCCGAGGGAGAAGTGTTGAGCAACGCCGCTAAAGTCTGAATATGGTCCTGTGAATATGAAACACAATATTTACATTATTTTATTGTTTTTCAAATTAATTTAAGTAACAGAATATTTATTTTGAGATATTCGTAACAAGCAAAGGTCGGAACGTTTATGATGTTCTATTTTACTATTTTTTAACTTACTTCAGTGAGATTAAGATTTCGCTCTCTCAAAGTAACAATGTTCTGGGCTGCGATCCGTTCAGCCCGCATACGTTCTTGTGCAGCGAGTCGCTGTTGGTGGCGTTCCCTATGAACAAAAGTATACTATTATACATTGAACTTACTATTTAAAATAACTTCAAATACCAGCAATCATCATCAAAGAAATTGATGGCAAAAATGCAGCAGAATTTAGATCAGAACTTCAATCATCGTTTTTTTTCGTACTTTCAAATCTGATTTTGATGTTACTGAGATGCCGCAATGCTTATCAAGGCAATTAAATCTTACAGTAGTACACACAATCTAAGTTGGACGGCTAAAATTATTGCAAATGGGTGTGCAGATGGCAGGGAGCTGAAGTTTTCTTAAATCGAGAACGTCACTATAACATGAGGGGTATTATTTAAGCCATCTTTCATCATTCCCTAAAGTAGTCACTTACCTAAAACGTTGCAAGCTACGACGAGCGTGCGAGCTATCGCACTGTAAAAATTTGTCGTAGATGCAATTGGCAAGCACGGCTTGAGCACGCGTAGTTGTAGTGGCACGACGCAGATGCAAGTGAGCTGTAAGAGGGAAATAACACAATTTCAATGTATTAGGCTTCGTTAAACCGTTTGACCGCCACGACAATAAGGAAAAACTTTGTTCCCCACTCCACACGAAAAAACTTTTATTGTTTAGGTATACAAAGAAACATTCAAAAGTAATTATTTAATTCCTTATTTCGCAATTAGGTACAACGTATTTTTGTCAGGTAAAGGCAATGTTGGCATAAAGTTTTCGTTTGTCGTCTATAGATGACTATGGCGGTAAAAAGTTTACGAATAAACGAGTTATATAAATCAATAAGTGTTTCATTACAGACGGTTCAGCAAAACAATAGTAACTTTTGAATTATTAAACTTACGTTGCGGAGTTCGAGCGCTATTATTCTGATCTTGAGGAGCCGGAGCACTTTGCCCAGCCTGCTGAGCTTGTCCACCTTGTGCTGACTGTTGGGTCTGTGGCCCTTGAGGCTGTGCCTGAGGTCCGGTAGTCTGAATCTGAGGCCCTGTAGTTTGAATCTGGGGTCCTGTACTTTGAATCTGGGGTCCTGTAGTCTGAATCTGAGGCCCTGAAGTCTGTGTTTGCGGCAGAGAAGTCTGTGTTTGCAGCAGAGAAGTTTGTGTTTGTGGCGCAGAAGTCTGTGTTTGCGGCACTGAAGTATGTGTTTGCGGCGCTGAAGTTTGCGTCTGAGGCGCTGAAGTTTGCGTCTGAGGCGCTGCAGTTTGAGTATGAGGCGCTGAAGTTTGAGTATGAGGCGCAGTCGTCTGAGTTTGAGGAGCAGAAGTCTGAGTCTGGGGTCCTGGTTGCTGCGGTTGATATTGGGCTTGTATAATCTGCTGTACATGAGCATGAGGGCCCGTCTGCAGATACTGGTGTAATGGTGTGAAAGTCACGGTATCACCAGGAAGCTGATGAACGTGTGCTGATCCGGGAAATTGCACCGTCATTCCCTCGGGCAGACCCTGGCGGATCACCGACTGTACAATGTTCTGCAGTAGGTCAGCACTTGGTGGGCCCCACGGCAGCGGCACGTAAACTAGGAAAAGTAAGGGATGAGCTAAGTTTTTGAATGGTAACAATAAACTAAATTTACACCAATAAACATCTCATTTCTTATTTACAGTGCTGTTTAACTCTACAAAGCTCAACATAGAAACTTACCACCTTCTTCTGAGGCCATCGGCTGTCCCAAGTTCGCTGTGGAAGGAGCTGTTCCTGTATTCGCTCCAGGAGCTGTAGCAGTTGGTGCACCAGTGCCTGGTGCAGCAGTATTACCACTGGTAGCTGTACTCGTCGCATTATTGTTATTCCCAGTGAAAATGGTTCCGACACCCAGGGCTCCACCATGGGGAAGTTCCTCCATACTCATTACGACTTCTACGCCACCTAGAGCGCCAGTTTGACTCAGCCCCCTAAAGAGATTTTCGAAATCTGCAATAAAAGTACTTACTTTATTTTGTACCTTTCGTCATATATTTAACACTAATTCTTTGCTTATTAAATCTATTATTATTATAGTTTTAATTTGTAACAACTACACAATAAGACTTAAACAAGAATAAAACGCAATTATACCCTTTCCACTATATTTAACAACATTTGACAGATTGACGTTAGTGACGTTCAGCAGTATCTCGAATTGCCATTCGATTGTAAGCGATTTCGCGATTTTTCAAATTACTTTATTTTACACATTTGGATCCTTACATCAACTTACATTATCATTTTATTATTGTTTCTTTCTTCTATGTTAAGAGAATTAGCCTATAGCTTAAAATGATAAAATTATAGTTAGCTTAGGTATTATTTAAAATACATAATTTATCGTGACAGATTCGAGGGTTATAGCTAATCTAAAATATCATATTACATTTTATATACGTATTATGAAGAGTTCAGGTTTATTCATAGCATATATTTCTACCGATTATTTGTAATTTGTTTCATAATGGTGGTAATCGTTATGAGTGTCCATCACTAAGTAACCATGGTAACTGAAAAAAACATGGGTACGTCTATGAAATACAATATAATTTGTTCGAAAAATAAGCGGAAGTATTACGAAACTTCATGGACGTGAACTGTCAAAAAGCTAAACTTACGCTGGAAAGGGTTTAATAGACTTTTTGTGGGCTTCACTTTCATGTATTACATGTGAAATTGTGGACGGTCTGTAAACTACGCTCCTCTATATCAGCCTATAGACGCCCACTGCTAGACATAGGCCTCCTCCAAACGTTTCAACTCGTTCCAAAGATATTGTGATGTAGGGATGTTTGAAACGTTGGATTCCTGAGAAAGTTGGAATTTTGCGCACTTCTTTTAGTAACTAGAATACATTGGCGATTGAACGCAATATAGATCAAAAACTACTTGATATTAGTTATTAGTCATTTTAGATAACATACAAATGGGCGGTATTTGAATGAGACTTAAATTCAAGATATAGATTTTGTAAGCTGTATATTCTATATGAAAATATATTTTGACAATAAACTGGTAAGCAGTGTCGCAGAATTAAGGCTACAGTAATTTAGTACATAGTATAGTTTTTGCCTAAATTGCTGCGCCCTTCATGATATTCCTTAAAGTTAAACATCAAAACATCAAAGGACAGGTGTGCAATGGAACCAATGAATAGAGATCATTTCAACGTAACTCTTTTGTTAATGGAACTTTTAAATTTTTAAAACAGGTCAAAACAGCAGGTTGTTAATTGTTAATAAACATTTTAGTAAAACAAGAAAATAATATGAAAATGATAAAATTGCCCTTTAGACAATTCTTCAAATTCGTTTACATAATTATGACAAAATAGTCTTACCGAGGAGTACTTGCCGCCTGTTGGCCTGACCAGCCTGGCCTGTCTGGTTATTTTGTCCAGTCTGACCAGTTTGACCTGCAAGGCCTCCTTGGGCAGTCTGACCATTTTGGCCCATCTGACCAGTTTGACCTGCTTGAGCAGCTTGTTCGTTTTGACCAGGTTGCCCACCGAGATTCTGCGTCGCCTGCTGATTCTGACCGAGGTTATTCACGTTTAACCCGTTAAACAGAGCAGTATCTATTGGGAACGCAATAGGTACCCTGGTCTCTATCTCTACTTGATAAGTGATGGGATCAGGCTGTATGTGTATATTGACAGTCGGTTGGGCAGGGTTCCTACCAGGTACGGCCTGAGCAGTTTGGTTCGCTTGGGTGTTCGTGCCGTCCGCAGTGGGCGTAGCGTTTTGCCCGGTCTGGGTTGAAGGAGATGTTTGTGTAGCGGGAGCGCTTGGCATCCCTGTTGTATTACTTCCATCTGTATTATTGGTTTGTTGTTGGGGTGGGCGGCGGTTAGACTGAACCACGTTAATATGAGCCTGCCAAATGAACATTATAGTAATTATTGTGTACCCTATCTTTTATAATATTATATTTGAGATTGCATTAAAATGTTTTAATAATAATATACTTAAAAATCACAAAAACATTTAACTAGATTTGTTAAGTAAGCACACACCTGCATGGGCATCGGATGGCGTATAACAGTTGACTCTGAAGTTAGGCGTGGATTGCGTTGTCCTACTTGGAAACTTATGTCGCTGACGGCATGGAATGCGTGTGCGAAGCTGTGCATTATGTCGGACACCATGTCTACGCCACGCTGCGCATTCTGACGTTCCTCTTCATTGAATGATGGCGGCTATATAAACGGTGTATATTAACATTATAATATGGTTTGTCTTTTTTATAATTTTAAAGAAGACAACTCTCACATTAGTAATCCATTGTGTAACGGGGACTTTACAAACATAAATTTAACGGGCACAAATAACATTCAGAGTCAGAACAACAAGTTGTGGATCAAACAAACAATATTCTGCGTGGGATTAAAACCCGCGACCTCGTGCACAGCTGCCACTTTGCTACCGATAACATAATATACTATAAGTACCATATCACATATTTATTTTTAAAAAATCAATATTTTTTTGTCTCTGTGGCGGGTTCGAACCTATTTGTGTCATCCACAAAATATTGTCTTGAGTCTAGATGTATTTCGTGCCCTTAAATTTCATGTCTATAATATTCCCGCGTTACAATGCTCGTTCTTTAGTGCGGAAGTTGTTTTTAAAAGTAAAAAAAATACATATATTTATAGATACGTACATCCGGATTGCTGGCAGCCCGTAGCATCCTAATGTAATTGGCCCTGTAGGGCGCGAACTGCTCTTGAAGAGTTTCAAGCTCCTCAAGTAACTGTCCAAGATCGCGTGGCCGTGAGTGTCGCGTTCGTATAGAACGTACGGAACGATAACTCCTTTTTAAACAAAAAAAAATATTTTTTAAATAAATATTTACCAAGACAAAATTAATAAATTACAACTGTTGTTACATAAGTAACACAAATAGATATCATTGAGTTATTTTAAGAATAATTCGATTTACCCACCTTCGTCGCGCATTGTGCATGCGTGGATGGGCGTCTTGAGAAGAATCATCGCCATTGTCATCTGTTACTGGATCAGGCTAAATTTGGAATAAAAAAATATAATCTATAAATAAGCAAATATAAATTTACGATACACAAAACATTCGAGACTTGTACCTATGAAATAATAATATGAATTGCACAAATCACAGTGGATTTAACGACAGTCATCGATTTCTTTTAACGTTAACACAATGATCAAAGCGTTCAAGAACTTGATTTTGTCTTTAAATTAAATTATCTGTAGCTATAATCACAGATATCACAATCATTTATGCGAGTTTTAATAAGCCACAGATGATATTAGAAGCTCATGGACATTTTAGTTAAAATACTTTTTTCCAAGCCGTGCATTATTACGTATGATGCTACGACATACGACAAGCTCTTTAAAAAAAATTGTTAATAAAATAAGCCGAAAGCATTAATAAGCTGATAAATTTGGCCACATTGTCCAACATAAAGCCATGCCATGATGTACCAAACTCGTGTCAGCTAATCGTGAAAATTATAGGGTACCTAAGTAAGACTTCTTTGATTGTGTATACTGTTAGAGGTATATAATATAAAAGCGAAAGGACGTTTATTAGTTAATTATTCAGGCTAGAACGAGTCACACTGTTATTTCTATGAATTACACAGCAAAGAGGTTGTCACGGTCGTACATACATAAGTAACGGTTTGTTTACACAGCACTGGGTCATGCTCACGAGCCACCAAGGACATGTTCTGACAGATATTAAGCAAAACATAGGTGTTTACGTCGTAAAACACACAAAAGGAAGAACAAAGATGATAATTACTGATTACCTATACATAACGATGTTTTCAAGCCTTCAGTAGGAAACATTAAGCTCATAATATTTCATTAAACATGATTAAAAAGTGATTATTCACGACATTTATAAAAAGTGTGAAAAATAATTTTAAATAAAATACGTAATAAACTGATTCAATTAGTCACCAATATGATGACGTTGGAAGTAGGTATAGGTACAGTCAGCCCCAAAAGTCGATGAACACATTTTAAATTCCAAAACTGCTGAACACTAAAAATGTCATAAGTCAGTGTCGCAACAAGAGTACAGAATAAGCTTTACATACGAAACGACCATAACACGCTGAACACGGTTATTACAAAAGTAGCTAAACCCTAGTATTTTAAAAAGTAACTGAACACTAGTATTCCCAAAAGTATCTGAACACTAGTATTTCTAAAGTAGCTGAACACTAGTATTTCAAATGTAGCTGAACCCCTAAGAACCCAAAAATAGCTGTACACACGCGTTAATTCGTATTAAAACCTACTTTTTGAGTATTATACAATAAGCATCTTTAAAAAAATAAGTAAAAACTTTTAGAACAAATAAGTTTTGTCCAAAGAGGTTTAATTAATACAACGTTTTTTTTATCTTGGTTATAGCCTAGGTTTAGATAGCTATAATATTTAACCTATTATAAATGTTTTTACTAACGCGCAAAAATTTACAAAACGTAAAATTTTACATGTCTACGATTGTTTCATTTTGTTTAGTTTTGTGTATTAATTTTTTTAACTACATCATAATGATTATAATAAGCAACCTAAATAAAATAAAACAATTAAATTTAACTACCTCGGTGCGTGACGGTCGAGGATGAGGTTATCGTGCACGAGTCCGCAGGTTCGATTCCCAAGGGGGATTTTTTTTGTGCAATTGACAAATTATTGTCCTGAGTCAGGATGTTCTTTGTGTCCTTTAAATTGATATTTGTGAAGTCACAGCATAATTCCTAGAGCGGATAAAAATAAAAAAAAAGGAAATCAGGAAATTTGAAGTTATAATTGTAGTTTAATTTCAATTAAAAGAAACTAATTCCGGAACTAATGCCTGTAATAAGAGATTTTTATTGTTTCATATCATTGCAAAATTGTGATTATTAATTAAGCTTTAAAACATTTGTCAAATTATTTTACATGTCAAAGGATCAAAATTCGCTTTACATCAAGAACACCAAAAGTAGATTGACAGGCAATAACATTGAAAATATGATTTGTTAACCTACTTTTGTATTTAAAGATGTTCAGCTACTTTTGGAATACTTGAGTTCAGATACTTTTGGGAATACTAGTGTTCAGTTACTTTTTAAAATACTAGGGTTCAGCTACTTTTGTAATAACCGTGTTCAGCGTGTTTTGGTAGTTTCGTATGTAAAGCTTATTCTGTACTCTTGTTGCGACACTGACTTATGACATTTTTAGTGTTCAGCAGTTTTGGAATTTAAAATGTGTTCATCGACTTTTGGGGCTGACTGTACTTACGTCATGGGACTACCTAATCAATTTAGAGGTCGTTAAATGGACTAAAAGAAAGAGAGCAGGCATTATGTCAGCGGAATAAGGAAATCTTATAATAGAACCTTTACTACCTAACCTTATATTAGAAACTATACTAATCCTCAAGTCTGCGAGCTATTCATAGGTCAGCTTTTCCTCTATTTTTAGAACGGCAGGCTTCGTTGGCGAATTGGGATAAAAACGACAAGAATAATAGGATTAATATAATTTGTCGTGGTTTATAACGGTTCTAAAACTTGTTGAAGTATACTTTAATTTCCAAGTAATACGCTCACTTCATTTTATCGATTTGTAAATCGATATACATTTTAAATTCTGCAGTTACATGCTTTATGTATATCCTCCACGATTCAATAACGTGCGATCAAACGATCGCTATATTAACAGCAATTTACAAGCATAATGTCAATAAAGTTGATTACGTACTTGGCTAAAACCGTCACGCTATTATGCGGCGTACTTCTATAGGTACAGTATGCAAGGGCGTCTGTTAACAATAGTCGTACAGGGTTGGAACGTACTACGCAATCAAATCGTAATATAAAGTAACCTAACGAACCTAATCTTAAAACCTACACGGCTTTCGTACACGTAGAATAGACTTACCGCCGCGGGTTTCTTGCCGGCCAAATACGAAACCCGCCGATATGCCGCCCTACCCCACTGTATGTAAAGCCTTGTTTTTAATTCAGATCATCAGCAATGTCATATCTGCTTAAATAGGTTCAATTGGATCTACCACGAGCGATATTACCGCGGTACCCCCAAATCCATTGAATTCCCACCACCATTATAAGGTCGCCGTCTATACTAGTGTATAAAAATTTTCAACTGAACTGCCAACAACTAACTACAGGAAAATCATAAGCGTGCAATTAGTGCATTAGTAATTCCATGTTCATGCTTTTAAAACAACTTTTATATACGTTATAAGATTCGTTCACCAAGCTATTTAATTGAAAAACTCTTTAACAACTGTTTTAAAATTTCCTTGTGTCAGTTCTATCCACCTCCATTAAGTCCAACTCCATTTATAATACATACAGCTTAGCTATGTTACTTTACCTCTTCCTGTGTGGCATCTGTAGAAGGTTCATTATCCATAGGGTCTACAGGGGCTTCACTGCTAGCTGGTGTACTCCTATTTTCCTACAGTAGGCACATTGACAACATAAACAACTACTAGTAACATAAAATACTATGCTTTAAAATTACTATGAGCACCTAAGGCAATATAGTTAGTGTACAAGAAGGTCATAAGTTAAGTACCTTCTTTAGAAAGCATTCTGTAATAAGGCCAATTATTTCAAACCATTAGCATACTATTAGCTTCCACTGCACTTAGTTAGGGTAAATTGTATTATTGTAAGATAAATTATTGTGGAAATTATGTATAGTTTATTATGACCACTCGATAGTAACACAATTACAATAAAGTTAAAGTTTAATGTTGTTTAATTTACTTTTGTATCATTATAGTTTAGAATCAATGAGAAGAGCAGTGCAAGATAAGTAAAAATATCAAAATAATGTTAGCTATTGACTCTGCCCTTACGACTCTCGGGGTGTTTTATACATACCGTACAATCTAATCTCTTCAAACTCTTTAAATTATATCTCTTTACATTGTAACAAAAGAAAATGTTTACACAAATGTTCCATTGATATGTTAATGCTTTATTCAAAATCTATTTTCAACACACCCTATTGACTTCATTGAAATAAACAGCAATATCTACAGAACATTTGAGTAGAATAAATTTGCAACAAAACATGAACATGCTTCTAACGTGATACCTAATAGACATAATCGGAATACCATGCACTTCCTCTAACACTTATGTTTACAAGATACAATGTGAAATAATCACTTGGGAGATCTAACTAAAACTCGAACTACTTATTTTGATTGTTTACCATAACATTATTTAGTAAGAACTACCATTTACCAAAATCTTAAGCATACCTATAATATAATAACATAGCAAAGGTAGATTAAACACTTTAGTTAGGCCCCATTCGAACGAGCGCTTTTTTAACGCGCGTTAAAAATGCGTCGAAATAGAACAAATGCGTGGAAATAGTTCCTCGGCGTTGGAAATAGAACACAATTTCCAACGCCGAGCGATAAAAAAGCGTCGCGTTAAAAAAGCGCTGGCGTGCGAACAGGAACATAGAAATGCATTTGTTCTATTACGACGCTTTTTTAACGCGCATTAAAAAAGGCGTATTTCCCTTTCCGTGTTCAGTTGGCGACAAAAATCAGCACGGTTTTGTATTACTAACCAACTCGCCAAACCCGTGCTTAATTGGCGTCAACTCAACACGATTTTGCGATCAAGCAACGCTTACAGGCGTTTTACAAAACCGTGTGCATTTTAAGAGAATTTTCGGATTATTTGGAAATATTCGGAATAAATCGCGGCACTCGAAGTAGGTACGTGTAGGCTACTTAGGCTAGCCGTCACTTGGCGTGCATCGCGTCTGAATTGAACACGCTTGTTAACGCTTACGTGTTTGTTTTAATTGATAGTGCATAGCGCACAACGGATCTCCACTTGTAGGTCATGTACAGTCACGAGCAATAATATGTACACATTATCACATTTTGTAAAACAGTTATCTAAAGTTCTGCTAATCCATTATATAATTTTTATAATTTTTTATAATTTTTTCCATATAATTTTTTTAATTGTATGTTTCACTGAACTTCCATACTTAACCAATTTCATACCTTACCCTTTACCCTTTCTGTATTCAGTTCAACTCACTATATTAATACCTAAACTCTTTTTTTTAGGCGTTTTTTCCCTTTCCGTGTTCAGTTGGCGGCTAAAACCAGCACGGTTTTGTAGTACTAACCAACTCGACAAACCCGTGCTTAGGTCGCCTCAACTGAGCACGCTTTTGCGATCAAGCAACATTAAAAACGTTTTACAAAACAGAGCGCTCGTATGAATGGGGCCTAATAGTGCTTTTACACTTTGCTTAACAATTAAGACAACATGCTTTACATGACACAGAATATCTTCGTCTTAATTCAAGTAAAGTTATTATTCAGTCATCTTTGAATTTTATTATGTCTTAGGGTCATAGCACATATAACGTAACGTAAGCAGAACGTCACCGTATCAACTCGAGTCGTTCAGTATTCTTTGTATGAAACTCCTTACTGCACCGCACACTAATCGGATACGTAACATAACCGGATTTTTGACGTTTGACACCGAGCAAAAAGGAGAGGCGATGCCGATCCGTTTACGTTACGTTATAATATGTGCTATGACCCTTACACTTGCATAAGCATGTTAGCATATATAATACAACAAATTTTACTGACGTAATGTTGCCAAAATAATACAGCAGAAATTAAATACACTAATACAAATACTTATTACTAAATAATTAGCATGCTAAATATATTTGTTTGCTCAGTGCATGTGTATAGTAAAAAAAAATGTGCTACAATTTATATAAGTACCTCAACCTCCCCGTCAAGATGTGTTCGAAGTGTAACCAGTGCTGATTTGATCTCGGTTATCATTCGCCTGATGAACTCAAGGCGGCCAGTAGTAGGCGACATCGATCTAACCTGTTGCTGTTCTAGAATAAAGTCTGGAGGACCCGCCAACGCCTCCAGCGATAGAAAATTGATTCATTATTATCTTTATATGTAATAGAATTGTAAATTTACTCAGAAAAGTCAATGTTACCATTAGCCTCCTGATTTGTTGTTGCATATTAGTTGTATTAGGCTCAGGGTTACTTGTAGTATTAGACGTTGATGACGTGGGTCTGTCAGTCTGACGGTTCTCGGGACCCGGTGGAGCCCGTTGAACGAGATGTACGACTTTTCCGTGGACATCTGTTTAAAAATAACATTTGTTTTTAAAAACATTCTCAACATATACATTTAATTCCTTATTGGATATTAGCTTTACCGTAATCTGATAATTTCTTTTCATCTTGTAGAACTCTGCCACAAAAAATTAACCTTTGTAAATGTATCTCTATACCCATCTGCTCTCTAACCTTTTCTTTGAGTTGCTGCACCGTAGTCTGCAAAGATAAAAAAAGATTATTTGTAAATGTTATAGACAAACCATGTATTATAGTTTGCAAGCTGTAATTTCATGTTCAGAAGAGATCAGTGCTCATTATTACACCTTAATAAACTAAACACAAAAAAATATTATTAAACATAAAATCCAAGAAAAACACAGAAAATTATAATAAACAAAAAATCCATTATTGGATGCTGTTATTTAAGTTGCTGATGAAAACAATAAGGGCCATAGCTAGGATATATAACTCAGCTTTCTTAAATAGTCTAGTTTTAAATAGTTAGTAACATAATTAAGTAGCATTCGCACTGCTAAGAAAATTGTTTTGCAGTAGAAATATTGTTGCTTACTTACTGAGAGTAAAGTATAAAAGGTAGGAAAAAATCAGCAAGAGCAATTATGCTGGTTGTTGGAAGTAGTTTGTAACAATCCAAATAATACAAAAAAATTTGAGTGGGTACTAAATTAGGTCAGTCTCTGTAACTAAGAACTGTCATAATAAATCAGTCTATTTTTAATACCCAAGTCCGAAACTTTATTACTTAATAAGTAATAAACAAGAAGAACTTTTCAAGTCTCAACTTTTGTTGAGCAACTATCTTAAAGTTGGCTACAAATGAATATATTTTCGTTTAATGTGTTTTAGTAAAAAAAAAACAAAGCACTTTCTTTGCCTACAAATAACTCTGATATACTTTGCTCAGTAAATTTTTGCATGGCAGCCAATGCACAGGCAATTTATTTTTGGAAAAACATTATTTCGCAGTAGCTTAAATAAACAAAAAACAAATACAGAAAAATGTTTTAGTAATTCTTATTAGTATTTGTTGTTGTTGCACCTATTACTAAAACTTAGTTTAATCATGTTAGTGTAAATATTAACCAATTATTTTATTTTTTTTAATAATATTCCTTTTATCAAAATCATTTCAGCCATATAAAAATGGCTTTTAGATCTTTATGAAATCTCTATACAAAGTCCTTTAGGAATTCTTAGAAGCTATTTCAATTTATTGTGTGGGTAGCTTTTTCTTAGGTGGTGGGTGTAGGCGGGGAAAGAGCTTTAAAGGTTGAGTCATCCCACTCATTTTATTGATAAAATTCATTTGAAAATTCCTTGTTTACTTTATAGATCTAAGAATAAAGAGAGAAATGTGAGTTTGTTTTATACCAAGTAAAAAGACTAATAATATGTGAACAAGAGTGCACACAGCAGTGTGGGGATTTAATATTGATTTATTTCCTGATTAAAAATAAATCACACAATAACAATGAAATTATATTTAAAGCAAATATATAACAATCAAAAGTATCCATTTAGACACTGAGAATTCACTGTATCAAAATGGCATACTAATTGTTCCTGCAACAAGTGTCCCAAGCCACCATGCCTTTTCTAAATCATAAAATTTAATTAGCAACATGACAAAACCAATTTCAGATAAATAATAATAAACTTAAATTATATTGT
The DNA here is from genome assembly GCA_905475405.1 of Schrankia costaestrigalis. Taxonomy (NCBI): domain Eukaryota; kingdom Metazoa; phylum Arthropoda; class Insecta; order Lepidoptera; family Erebidae; genus Schrankia; species Schrankia costaestrigalis. The sequence goes on along the minus strand of FR997825.1, from coordinate 15,008,203 downwards.
ATGAATAAATAACATACAAATAATATGTAAACAAATTAATTTGTTCATTCATCATCATAACAGCCCAATAATGTCCCACTGCAGAGACGGGCCTCCTCTACTAGGCCTACTAATACAACGCTGGCCAGACGGATTAGATTGAGTTGTATTTTAAAGATAATACAATAGCAATGAACAAATACTCCTTGTGGTGACGGAGAAAGAATACAATATGGCACCACCCATCTCATCCCATGGGTGTTGTAACAACCGACTAAGAGACTATTCGTGAATATTGTCTTTACGAAATAAGAAGAAGGAAAACTTGAAATTAAACCCTCTACCAATCCGTCTGGCCAGCATAGTATTAGTAGGTCAAGTATCCCTTCGTCACAGTAGAAGGCCTGTCCTTGCAGTGGGACATTATTGGCCTGTTATGATGTTTCATAACCTCACAATGTGGCAATACATGGAGGAGGCCTATGTCCAGCAGTGGATGTCGATTAGCCGATATGATGATGATGATAACATAATGTTTCATTTTATATTAAAGGTTAGTTACATACTTATCACTTATTCTTAAAGAAGGGTAGTTAAATATTAATTATGCTCAGCATATCGCTACAAAAACATGTACATACTGAAGAAAATACAATTCATCTTCGATATTGATTGCCTGCCATGACATATAGAAACTACATTATGAAAGAGTAACAGGTATTCAATAATGTTTTGTTTTATACTGTTGGTTTATTATCATTATGGTTATCTTCCAACTGCAAAAATAACCACAAGTTCTATAAATAACCTATTATAATGAAACATTCATAAAAATATGTTGTTTTGTCTTATCAAAATGAAAGCCCGAAAGTAAATTCGACAACATGGTATTGACAAATTGGACATTAAATGCATACAAAAAATATAAACACACATACCTAAAGGAAATACTCATATACCTACATATAGATAATGTCATTCAGTATTAATTATTAAAGTGTATTTGTAACATGAGGTTTCATCTTATATTAGAGGTTACAGTTATTTAACTAGTGTTCTTATAATGAGAGGGGTAGTCAGATATTGATTGCGCTCAGCGCATCGCAACAAAGAACATGTGCATAATGACGAAAATACAACTCGCCCGAGATATTGATTACCTGCCATGAATAGCAGAAGCAACACTATGAACAAGTAAAGAAGGGAAACGATTTCAGAATTATGTTTTATACTTTAGTAGGTAGTAGCAACTCAAAATCATTACGACTACCTGCTTAAAAATAATCTCTAATTTAATATTCAATTTAATTTCTACTACACGAGTTTCGTAAAAAGTAATAAATTAAAAATATGAGTCAAATTCCTTACCTCATCTTCAACAGAGAAACGGTGGTTATTAGAATCCAATGTTTTTATCGTAAACTCAATCATTTTTCACACGAAAACATGAACGCCCTTACAAGGCAGATAATTTGACGCGTGCCTAAAAAACACAAATTTCAATGTAAAGACTACTCGCCAAAGATAAAACACATTTTATAAGGCAAAAGTTCAGACCTATCACAATTAATTTTTCACACGAATTATTAACGATTTATAATAATCTTTGCTCGGGTTGGAAAATGCATAGAGATGCCTGGTGGTGACTCACAGGCGCCGTTCAAAAAAGACAGGGTTGCCAAGTCTAAATTTCATAGACACAATAGACTTTGGTCAAGTGAAGTTATAACATAAATAAAATGTCATTTCTCACCTAAACGCATTTACTCAAACACTTGCCTTTTAAGTAAAAAGCAACAACATTTTATGTATAGCTGTTTTAAAATATAGCATGATCTTTGAGATCCTTGTCAAAGTGACATTCCTAGAGTTGTCCGATTAATGATATTTATTATCGACTTTTGTTATACTATTGCCAATGGAACAAATAATTGGTTATAATTAAGTGTAGGCACATAAGATCTTTATTCGCTGAGTTTCTAAAGGCCTACGCAGACCGGGACTCATCTTTTTAAAGCATAGCCATTTATGTTGTATTTCTGTAACAGTACGGTTGAATTTCTATTATTAAAAATTAAAATCCCTTGCCATGCCGTCCCGGTCTGCTGCAGAACTTTGTCCCAGTGTTTACATAAGCTTTAAAATAATATACTATAAAAAATCCCAAGCAATTGTTTTCTCTTTTCAATTTACAATCCGTGCCCAGGTTTTTGCTTGCTTATATTTGATATATTTCCTTCTTGTAACTTAATATTTAGTAGATATTTATTGCTGTTGATCTTTTCGCAATATTTATAAATGGCCAAGAATGTTCCTCAATAAGTTCAGTACAAAAAAAAACATTTTTTAGCCAGTAAAAGTAGTTCTTATGGCTGGTCTGCTTTACAAAATGTGTAGGTATAGTTAATCTTAATCTTTTAAAACTCAAATAGATAGAAAACTCAAGAAGATAGCTGGGAGTTGACCACCGATTGAATGCAAGAAACAAACTAGGTTGGTCGTTCGTAGGTAGGTAGGGTCGTAGGTAAGTACCTACATACTAATTTCAAATAAAATAGATTTGTCAATAAAACGGAAATGCAGTGCACCTGTTCATTTTTGTGCATATTAGTAGTATATTCGAGCATTTCATCAACGTTATTATTTTATAAGAAATTAATTACATTTGTTTCCCTTGGGGTAATTAATTAAGTATAACTTATTACACGGTGTCGTAGCAACACCAATTTAAAAAATGGAAAATAAAAAAGTAAATTAGACTTTCACCATATTATTTTAAGTTTCCATCCGTCACTGGAGGTGCTCGGCCCCTGCAGTGAAACAGCTGTTAAAAAGAGAAAACGAAGTACGTACTTAATGATATTATTTCTGTAATGTGTAACATATTTATTTAAATTTCAATTGACACTAAACTTAATATAACTTAGACAGTTCCTGTAGGATTCCCAATAGCAATAACCGAAAGGCTGCATGAATGGTTTATAATAATAAATTATAAATACAGGGTATGTAAGACAAGAGAATTCAAGTAGATGCAGTTGGGTTTAAATCGTAATTTTTTTTACAAAATAATATTTTTGGAGTGCAATACGACGCATCGTCGATGTGTTGCCCCGCTACTTTTTTAGTTTGACTGACTACTTTTTTTTTATGCATTACCTTTACTATAGGCCGACCGTTTATCTCAGTCCCCGCCTGCGGTATGAAAGGGACGAGGGGGCGGGGTAGCGGTGACCGTTATGGTAGCGTACACAAGAGCTATATCGAGTTGGTTGCTATGCCAAATAAAATAAGTTTTTACAAAAAAAAACCGACTTCAAAGACAAATATTGCACTAAAAATTAGTTGTATTTTGGTTTCGCAACATTAAAACAGACATTCTTTTTATTTAATTATAATGTAAAGAATAGGTTCTTTTAATTATTGTAAAAAGTATTGTTAAGGATATTTCTTTATGAGTCTACAAATATATTTATTTGTAGATTCTTTAAAATATATTCAAATTATTACAAATAATGTAATATTATTGTTATTTTTGGAGTCGGTGTCAGCCACGATAATTATATTCTATTTTATATTCCTGACTTAAAATTTAAAGAAATATGACGTCGTGTTATACACAGACTAAAGACTAAAAAGTACTACGAATCAAAGACAATTACTTAAAATTAAAAACCATTTAAACCCCCTTACTCATAAACGCCTCTTAAATTTAATCACTGTTTAGCGAGATTTTTATTACGAAAACCAACCTTTTACCAAACATCATAAGAGTCTATGCTATTAATCAAGTGACTAAAATTTAAGAAGCGTTTATAAGTAAGGGGGTTAGTGATCAGAATGTGTTATACAAAACTTTATTACCTTTTCTAACGACTTTGTAGACAACATTTTGCATTATTGATCCTATTTGCGAATTACGATTTTTGCAATTGACGGTGCTGGTTAAACCTATATAAACGCCCAAAGTTATGGAAAGCTTTAATCAGTTACTAAATAGGTAGGTATATTAAAACGTTTGAACGTGACACAGGTATTTTAAAATATATTTAATGATAAAAATAGTTATTTAATATTTGTTTAATTTTTAAACCAATCCATAAACAATCAACAACTTTATGTCATAATGTCGAAGTCATATAATAATATAATCTGTAATAATTCGTGGCCGCCTTTCCATTTGCTTAGGTATTATCGTATTTCGTTGGGTGACACCGACTCCAAAAATAACAATAATATTACATAATTATTATTTCATTATTACATAAAAATGAAAAACCATTTCTTTTGAAATAAAATAATTTTAAAAATAATTGCCTTTTTTATTTTGTGTCTTATTTACAATTTTATTGCATAACACCTTCCTAGTTCAAAATAGTGATTGCTTCAAAACCCTCTAAAACGGTATCGGTTACTTTCAAATTTCACTAAAACCTAAAGTTAACTTCTAAGTCCCCTAAAACGAATCTATTTTTGCAAATAACCTCGTTTTTAATAAAGAAAGAAGTTTGTTGGGGTTGCTAGATTACAATAATAATATAATGTTAAAAATCGTACAGAATTAAGGTTGTTAGTAAGTCTACGACGTTTTTCATGAATTGTCGACATTTATGAAAAAACACTTTAGGGGGTTTTGTTATTATGTCATATTCAATCGGTAAAGCAGAGTATCGCTCATACTGCTTATGCACACGAAAATAGGCCTTAAGGTGGCGGACCTTTAAAATACCATCATCATCATCATCATTTCAGCCAATCGACGTCCACTGCTGGACATAGGCCTTCTCTAAATACTGCCACCTTGTGCGGTCCAATAAATAAATTTAAAAAAAAATACCATGACTGTACTAAATTATTTTTTTATTTGTAATAAATCTTCTAAGACAGTTTTATATTCTCCTCCAATTAGTAACTTATTTATTATACTTAAGAGCAAAACTGTACCAAAATTGCCTTTATGCGAACTTGCCCTTTTGAGAAGTTGCCGTCATGAGAAATTGCCATTCTGAGAAGTTGCCCTTATGCGAATAAAGGTAAATTATATGGCTCATATATACATTAAAACAGGTATGATTTAAACATATTAATTTGTAAGAATCAGTCTTAGAAAATATTTACAGATAATAAGAACAATAATAAGAGCTTTTTTTATTTTTACACATTACCATAACGGACACCTAGTCAGTATGTCAGTATGACACTAGTGCAGTAAGCTAGTCCGTCTTCTATACAATTTACAAATTTCAAAGATGGTGGCGTCATCTTGCCATTTAAACTCGTACTTTCTTAGAGAAAATATGCAATCTAAATTATTACACAATTTAAAGCCTGACCAGAAAAATAAAAAAACCTTTCCAGGTATTTCGATTGGTTTAGGGTATAATTTCAATATTTCCTTCTTTTTATTTCATAAAAATAAGCTAGCTAAAAATTAAAGCTATGTTGTGATGTGATGTAGTTCGGGTCACAGTATCTAGATGGCGCCGTTTTGCCAAAAAATCAAGAGATAGCTCTTTCCTTTGTCCTCGCGCCCCGCACACCCCTATTGCCGCAGGCGGGGTCTGAGTTAAACGGTCGGCCTTTGCATTGCAAAAATAGAAAAAAATAAAATCATTTGAAAATAGTGACATCTGTGTTTTTCAATACCATGTTTCGATGATTAACTTGCATCTCTGTAGATAGATGTCGTTACTTATCTTGTCAACAATACAATTTCTAAGCGATCTTATAATTGAAAATTCAAGCTGATATTTTATGATTATATAATAGAGAGGCTTTATTCAAGCTTGTAAAATTTTACCCCATATAACCTCTTATTCCAAAAATGGGATGCAAGAAATATACGTTTGGAAATAAACGACAATACTTTGTAGAATTGTACACAAAGAATTGTCCAGGGATTCGAAACCGTGAACTCGTACGTCAGCCGCTAACGTTGCCGTGTTCTTTCTCAGCCAACGGAACAAGAAGCCATGGTATTACTCGGTGTCTCGACAGTTCCAGCACGAAACTTAGAAATCTAACGATTTTTTTAAAATCAATTTAGTAATTGTTCTTATAAGGTATTTTTTTTTTTTTTTTTTTTTTTATATTAAACACGGCAATATTACTATATCGAACCTGATGGAAAGCGCGAATATAGTCCATAAATGAAGCCGACGGATAGAAGTCCTAAAACAACTTCAATCCGTCGTCATCATCTTGCCGGTTTGGCCAAATGCTTCTTCACACTGCGTTTGAAGGACCCAATATCATATGATGGAGGAAATACGTGAGCCGGAAGCTGGTTCCACAATTTAATGGTTCGGCATAAGAAGGAATTCCCGAACCTCTTGGTGCGAGCCGATATCCGACAGACCGTCTGAGAATGACTCCGCAAACCGGCACGAGTGGTCCTGTTATGAAAAGGGGACGGAGGAACAAGATCGAATAACTCTTCAGAGCACTCTCCATGGTACATGCGATAGAACACACTAAGAGACGCGATATCTCTGCGAAGCTGTAGTGACTCCGCGTGCTCCGTGACCTGGGTGTCATCAACTATGCGGAACGCATGCCGCTGCAGTCGGTCCAGGGCTTCCACGAGATACTTGGCAGAGCCATCCCAAAGATGCGAACAGTACTCCATGCTGCTCCGAACCTGCGTTTTGTAGAGCAGGTATTTATTTAAATCAAAGACTACTCTGATGTAAATATCGTTAGTTGACAATATTAAAATTAATTTACTAGGTACTGTCTTTTGTAAATAGTACACTAATTTCGCCATTAACCGTGTAACAATATTACCTCATCTTGTCGGTGTCACACTGGAATTTCCTAGGATGTTAATTAAAAACGATAGGATTAAGTTAAAGGCATCGGTTGAAAATAATGTATAAGTTTAGTAAGAACCCCTACTAATACAACGGTCCTCTGTGATATCACTAGTAGGTCTAGTTTTCCTCTGACACACTCCGTGATCTCTAAACGAAAGATGCTTTAGAATTTCAAGAGCTGTTTATGTTTTTTATCTACTAGGTAGATAAAAAATATAAACAGTATATAAATAGTTGTTACAGGATATACCTATATAGTTGTTACTGGATGTCAGATTTGTAAATGTTTAGTGTTGTAGGTACAATATTGTTATAATTTGTTAATCTGTCATCTGTTTCTATACCTATTAAATAAAATAAATATACTGTTTTAGTTTAGGTATAAATAAAGAGGTACTTAGGCATTAAATTAATTTAACAATAAATAATTTTATGTTCTTTAACCCTCAATTCACTACCTGAGTCCCCGGGACTCACATCGAAATTTTAAACTATCATAATTTAAACGTTTTAGCGACTTGTTTCTTCCCCGTCCCTGTACCTTCCTGCAGTGCCTAGGGGCCCTAGGGCACCACGGTGGCGAGGGGACATGCTCCTGCGACGCTTATTTAGTAAGTTATTACGTTGAGTGAGTCCCTTGGACTCATACTAGTGAATTACGCAATTATTTTTAGTCGTTATTATTGATATACATGTATGTAATTTGTGTTTTTTCTGTCTAAAAAGATTAGATTTTCGAAAGATTAACGAAAACCTAAATAAAAGCAGATGTTTGCACAGTACACGTTTGCCATGCCAAATTCATAAGACAATTTCATTCATCCTAAAAAAAGACATCCCTGTTGATGCGAGTCACGCATAAACCGGAGACAAGCTATCCAGGACCCAAAAAAAATATTGTTATCTATGCAGTGACATTTGTAGTGACAAAAAGAGAAAAAGACTGCATATCGATGCACCAAATGCCTGAAGCCAATATGTTTGACTTGCTCAAAAAAGATATGCCGACATTGCCTATAAGCAGTGGAAGAACCCATTGCACGTTTTATTTTTTTCTACAGAAGCATACATTTTTGTTATTTTTATTTTGTATTTTATAGCTTTTAGAGTATAAAAAAGATAAAAAAATAAATTTGCTAGAAATATTTATTACTTCTATAGAGGTACGAAAATACCTATGTTTTTGAAGACTGCTAAAGTATGTCGGTTTTGTTTTTAAGAAGATCTCAGATATTATTTTAGTTTCGTTGATGTTTCCAAGTGCCTTAATAACTATTTAAAAATAATAAATTAAATATTTTAAAAAATAAACCGTTTTATTAATAAAAACTTCGCCTAAAAACTATATGAGTCCCGTGGACTCATAGAAGGTGTTTACGTTAGTAAGTTTCACCTAGTGAATTGAGGGT